>CM073535.1:0-2590000 GCA_037074615.1 Leucaena leucocephala | reverse complement strand
TATCACTGCAGACACAATTAGGAGACCAGACATGAGATAGATTTGAATATATCACAGATTCAGGTCTATTTATCATACTCAATTTTGTTTAGAACCTGGAATTTGTATTATCAAATACTTTAAAGCTGCATCCCAGGTAAGCAAGAAAACTACATATACTATAATTCTTTTATCCTTTTTCCTGTTTTATATTTTTTTCTTGGGAAAGTTATTTAAGCATAGGTTACAGTATATATATACAAGGGATAGAACTACAGCTTCAACACATTTAATTCCACCAGAGTACTTAAGAGCAGCTCCCATAACTTTGAAACCTGCCTAAAGAGTAAAGACCTTTGTCTGAACTCTGAACTGTACGACATCTAATTCCATGAGTTATGTGATTCAATGAAAAGTGGGTCCAAGGTTTATACCAAAACTTCTCTCTACAATTACTAACCCTTTCTCATCTAGTTTCTACAGAATGTAAGTTTCTTGATGTTGACAACTGCAGCTTGTGACCACTTTTTCATAAATAAGCACTAAAGAATGACCAAAACATGGCACTCAAGTGCTTTTTTACTATCCAAATGTCATCTTCCATGACTCATTAAGCAGATAAATCAACCCTAAATCCTTTCTCATTTAGGTTTTGGTTATACCTTGAAACCCAATCAGGACATAAAGCTTTTTCTACCCTATCATCTCCCTCACAAGTGGGCAGCTAGGATATCAACATTAAACCAATTAACTCTCAGCAACTCTCAGCTGTCTGCATATTCCAGTGTACTTGAGCAATTAAGCTCATTTACATGCACTCTTCCATACCAAGACATGAAACCCACATTTTTGTTTTCTTTTAACATAATTTATTTTCTTTGCTTCCTTGATACTAGGGAATAAGTAAGAGGATTACCCTCAATCATGCATTTCTAAAATTAAAGGAAAGTGGGAACAATATATAATTCAGTGGTTCATCATGGTGTCTGACTCTTTAAAAGAGGAAACACCGAACACATGAAGTTTATTACTGTTAAGAGCACAGAACCTGTATTCATAAAAAAAATGCTTCAGCTAGCTAATGAACCTTCGTATATCCTTTTAACTCGTCTCAAGCCCTCAGAAGCACATGAGAGGCGTTTACAATTTATTTTGGCACATGCGCACTCATTACATAAACCCCAGAAGAGAGTCGCACTTAGCGAATGACAAGGTATCCTCCATTTAAAAAGAAAAGGAAAACGAGAAAGTATAGAACACAAGTTATGAAGCACTGACGCAGTGACGCTGTTCTGCATTCTTTTTGGACACTGGTAAAAGATAAACCACCAAAAAGTACAATTTTTTTACCCGACCAGAAGGTACAATTCAAACCTAGCACAACGATGCTATACATATGATATAAACTATCCTAACCAAATCAAACTTGGTGGTAAAAAGTGGGAGGACTTTCAGTTTGCTTGATCAGAATCATTCATTTTTTCAAGGGAAGTTACGACATGATATAACGGCAGCTGGTAAGAGGGATGGTGCTAGTTCTCATCAAGAGATCTAAACAAAAGGTCAACCATCAGTTAAGTTGAGAAATGAGATGGATATTAGAAGAAAAAAACTAGTAGTAGTCTGTTTATAAGTAAATAGCTAAAGAAAAAAGGAGTGAGGGAAAAAAAGCAAGTTCAAAGTAATATATCACGGAAATTGGCAGCGGTGACAGAAAAGGCCAAAAGCCAGAAGAAGGGGAAGAAAAGGAAACAGAAGAAAAGGATGGCGAGACTTTTCCTGAGCCAAAAAAGAAAACATTCAAATAAATTCAGTAGATACAGAAAAGAAGCCACCGTCACTCGTCTTGAAGAAAATCAGGCAATCCATCCCAAATCAGTTTCCTATTTCTAGTTCAACTTGCCGTTTCAAGCACCGACACAGACTAATGCCTTGTACTCTTTTTCTTTCAGTGGATAATGCCTCGTCCTCTTAAAACTAGAATATGTGAATCCAAATAGCCAATGATCATTAGAAATATACGTTATGTTCTAACCAGAGCTAACTCCATTGGCAGAGTTTGCTTCAGAGGCAATGATTAATGAACATGGAAATGATAAAGAAGAAAGCTTCCAGACTAAATCAAGTTTTTGAAGAAAAATGCTTATTCTGTGCAAAAGCTATCAAAATCATCCTACCATCAAAAAGACCCGATAAACAGATATGTTGTAGCTCCTGAACTAATAAAATCAGAGGTATCAAAATTGGATGGACCAAAAAAATGGCCAAAGACCCAATTTATGGGTATATTAATGAGGAAATTTACCTCGGTATGAATTCTAACACCTCAACAAGTTTGTTTCCATTCCTATCGTTCCACTGCACTTTCCGTCGGGTATTATCCGACTTTCTCGAAAGCCCTCCTCTACGTGGCGGCAACAATGAATGTGAATCGCTATCATCTTCTCCATTAGTTCGATCATCAACCTTCTCAGCATCTGCAGAAGCCACAGGCTTATCCACACAGCCGTTAGAGTCCTTGGCATCCCTATCCATCAACAGCTACACTCTTCCAGATTGGTCCACCGCGATACAGGCGGACCAAATCAGCAAATCTTGGGCTCTGAAAGATCCTAATTGCCTATAAAATCACGGCCTCGATCCTGAATCACTAGAAATTCAGAGCTTGAGAGGGTTTAAGATATCATTTAGCAGAGGTCAACGCCTTCCCTGTGATTTAGCTGTATATGTTGAAGCAGAGAAGAACTTGGGGGAAAACAATCAAAGAGGAAAAGAAAAGAAAAGAAAAATCCCAGACTGGCTTCAGCTCAGAGAGAAAATCTAAGAGTCAAAAGGAAGCTGAAGTTTTTTTCCTTTTTTTGCGGAGAACAAGACGGGAAAATATTTTTGTCGCAAACACCCCACCAGAACCGAAATTGAACCATAAACAGCTAATAAAAAAGCAAGAGGAACAGAAGCGATCGCCCAGTTGGGAAAAACGAATTAATCATTTAAAAGAAAAGAAAAAATAACGCTCGAAATGGCCAGTGAATAAGAGCATAATAGATAGAGATCGCAACAATGATGAAAGAATGAAAGAAAGAAGCTTTAAAGGCTTAAGAATTAATTAATTAATCAATCGGCCGAACTTATTCGGATCGGGAAGGTGGGCATTCGAAGAGAAGATAAGGTGCTCGGAAAAATGGGAATTGTGGCCCGTTCGTTAATCTCGTTAAGCCTAACAGGTTGTCCTCTGCGCTACTGACACGTGACAGACACCAGAATACATGTCCTCGTTGTAACTAAATACAAAATTGACAACTTTGGAAATTTAGATCCCGGGAAAGTCTTCAAGAACCTTAAATATTTTTCATTAATGTTGTTGAGAGCCATAAAAATAAATTATTAATATATGTAGCATAGCAGGAGATGAATATATATAATAGAAGTATATGCAGACATATTGAGTACTAATATAGTAAGGTACTGAAGAGTAGTATAACTTAAGTAAAGTGGTTGGTAATTCACTAATTCATATAATAATTAATTAATAGTTTCATGGTTTTGGGTAGGGTCAAGTAGTTTTTGGAGCATTCGAAAAGCAACATTTTCCAGAATGCACATGGTGATTCACTACAGTTTGGGTATGGAAAGCAAGCATGGAGGAAGAGAAAATGATACATGGAGGTACATCTCAAAATTTTTAAAATTCTAATTAATGATTTTGGTCTTTTATTGATATCTTTATTTTTTTAAAAATAAAATAGTCAATTTGACAAAAAGAAAAAAGAGTATATATTCGCATGCGATGCAAGTTGAGCGGTCTTAAAAATAAATTGAAAATATGGAAAGTCTTCGTACGAGTTAAGAGTGTACATAAAACTCACAATTTAGTATACCTATCCTAATTTACAATAAAAGAAATTTATACAACCCAATAAATATATGATAAAGTTAGATATTAGGTTATAAAATATAACCTATACTTTTTTCAGGATAGGCACCTAGTAGGAGTTACCCTGCCCTACCTATAAACACCTTTAATTTAGTTTTTTATTTTTTTTTCCTATACGTTATACTTAGAAGGAAGAATATGATAACTACAGGTGATTAGATGGTCATTTAGAAATATAAATAGTTAAGTAGTTAAGTTGTATCTTTTAATATTTATAACTATATTAATTTTTTTCTTTTTCTTTTAACTTTGCTAATCATCATATGATTACATTATAAATTATAATTATTTATTTTATTTTTTTTATATACTTCATCTTTATTAATATTAGGAAAATTGATGTAAAGTTGTAATTATAAACTATTTAAACTTCAAGACTTTTTTTCTATATATAATGAATTTTAAAATTTTAATTATTATCTTTTTGTTGCCTTATTCTTGGTGGATTATGGATATTATTTAATTCTCGAAAACATATGTATATGATATTATTTTAGGAGTTAATAATTGTAGATTTTTTCACAATATAAATATATCATTACGATTTGGGTATACCCAACCTAAAATAATTAGAATTTTTATCAGGTAGAATTAGATATTGAGTTACAAATTACAGCCCATATTTTTTTCTTTGACAGGAGGCTACTGTGCTCAATTTTACTTATGTACACTCTTAATATGAGCTACTTTTAGTTAAGTAATTTGTTCGTTATATTTTCAATTTCATACATTATTTTTTTAACTTAGTTAAAGTATATCAATAGATTATTGGAGTCATTTTAAAATAAAGAGAAGGCCAATATAATTAAGATAAAATAAAAATATAATTAAAATATTTTACTCTTATTTTTATTTAATCCCTTATCTAATTTCAAACAACAGCAAATAATATTGATGTCATTGTTCCCTCCCATTTGGGTCACTCACCTATCAAGTAAATATGAAAATCCCTCAATTGTATTTGCGTCCCAAGTCAAAATTGTAGCCTTCAAACATTCATGTACTTGATATAAATTAGACTTTCTTCAAACGTGACTCGCCCCTTTTCCAATTCTGTGAGTGAGATTAATTAATATATAAAATTATATTAACTTAAAAAAATTATTAATAAAATTATATCAAATTAAAAAGATAATAGGTAAAATTATACTATAAATAAGATTAAGATACTGTACGAATATAAAAAATAAGATCAAGATATTGGATACTATATAACTGTTAATTAATTGCAACCACACTAAATTTTATTTATTATTTTTAATTTTTTAGTGTAATTATAATTATAATTATAATTTTTATGATATATTATAATAAGTATAGATTATTGATGCTGATGTAGAAAAAAATTAAGGAAAATGACAGAAAATATTTTAAAATAATAAATTTTTAGTAATACTTAATCTATTGTTAATAAAAAAATTAATTTAAAATTTATTATTTTTTAAAATATTTTTAAAAAATTAATGAATATTAATTTTTCACAAAAACAAATGACATTGTCTTTATTTCAGATAATCCATTTGAGTCCAAACCCAATCCACTGAACGTGGCGCCGATGTCTCATTCATTGCAGACAGATTCGGTGCACTGTATATATATTCTCTCTCATCATTACTCCATTTGTTTAATCCATAAATTTACTTCAGTAAATTTTTATATGGTAAAAAAATCGGTAATTGTTTTAGGTTAAAACTAATGTGAGTCACAATTCACAAATGTTTATGGTTGCTAGAAATATCCAAATATAAATTAGTAGTTCGTGTCTTAAAATATATTTTGGAGAGTTTTATTATTTTGTTATAAGAAATTTTGAAGAGCTTCCTCCTGTGGCTGCGTAGGCTGCTAAAACATAACCTGCTTTGTGTACCAAGGCCCTATGTAATTTCCTCTGATTTTCTAACTTTTATTCCATCTTCCCAATAGAAAGTAAACAAGCAGAGAGCTAAAGGAGACAAAAATAATAGGATAATTGAGCTATTAAACTAATTCAAATGGTTAGGCCATTAATCCACACCAACTTCCATCAAATAACTAACTAATGATCCAGTACTGAAACTTCATTGCCTGAATCATAAACTGTTGACAGGCATATCCTATGTTAATGTTGTCTGTCATAATGAAATGTTTTAAACAGAATCTGTTCCACTAAAAAGTGAGGGAACAGACACCCAAAGATGAATGGATTTTATATAAACAAATGGACATAAATTCATTTGACTTGATGAATCGGCATAAATTGCTCAGTATAACCTCACTAGGGAGAAACACAACAAGCATAGCTCCTGATAAATTTTCCATGTCAATGCCCTTCTATTTGTATCTGACACTTTAAGACATGGAACAACCTACAGCTACAGAAGGCAAAGGTTGAATTAGGGAAGTGAGAATGGCAAATCTTAGGCAGATAACACAAACATATAACTTAAATGCATAGTGCACTCAATGGTTAAAGGCATAGAACTGAGATACAACCATTACTTGCATCTTTATGGACAGTTATAGAACATAGCTTCCTCTGCCAACCACCTCAAATCATACAAAAGCTCATTCTAACTTACAGATTTTGTTTGTCCATGAAGAAGTACAAGAGAGCCATTGATCCATGTGTTTCGCACCAATAATTACCCAGCGTTCATGTGTTCAAGAACAGAGAATTAGGTAGAAACAATCTTCATCAACAAAAGCAGAAGGCATTATACGGTCATTTTATGTTCAGGGAAATATCGAATTCTTGAATGGAACTTCCTCAACTGTAAACCATAGCCATAAACTACTCAGTGTGCAAGATACAGTAAAAGATGGCCCTCGCTAAATATATTACAAATTCTACAACATTATGAATTTCAAACATCTATCAAATTTTATTGCTTTGAAAACCTGCTATTTGCCAACGTCAGACTTGTAACCAATTGCCTACCTGTCAGGAAAGGAAATAGAGTCAAACTACACAGTTTTCCATTTACCTTTTCTTTTCCTTATATAAAAATGATAAAATTTATTCCATCTCCTGCCCAGGAAGAGCATGCACAAGCATCTGTGGCGATTCAAGCTCAGCTAGCAATGGTCCCTTTGCCTCCCCACATCTCAATTTTCGGTTACTTTCTAGCAACCCAAATAGTCCAACACTTAAAACCAGCACCACAATGGCATGCACGGTGAATATGAAATGCATCAATGTGATACCCCTTAGAATATCCTCGTCAAGATCACAATGTACATCGACATTCTCGAGAGATGGAGAAGAAAGTGAAATCTTTTTACACCCCTTCAACATAAAAGCATCAGTGTACAAAGAAAATCCAGCTTGCAGCAGCCATGTACCCTTAAAAATCAATCCCAAAGAGAGCAAAAAATCGGCAAAAAAAGCAGCTGGCTTAATTGACAAGTATAGGCAAGCACCGAGGCAAACAAGAGTTAATGCGCCCAAGAATCCGTAGACGACTCCACCGAGACCCCAATTCCTTTACCGATCACTGAATATTCCACGAGAAAGCAAATGGATCCGAAAATGAAAACAAAACTATCGTTCACCAGAGATGCTCCCAAATACTCCTGAGATAAAATGAAAAGGATCAGGACCCAGAAGATCAAAAGTGCGATTGATTGCAGGGAAAACGCAAATCGGTAGGTGGGGTGGCCGGAAAAAGATAAGAAGATGGCAAACTCGGAGAAGGAAGCGATAGGGAGGGCTACGAGGAGAAAATAGAGATCAATGTTCTTCCATGCGGGGTGAGAGAGATACCATAGCTTGGATCGGAAATTAGAGGGGCTTTTCAGGTAAAGGGAGGAAGAAAATAGCAAGCGGCGTAGGCCAACGGGGAATAAGAAGAGGAAACCGGAGAAATGGGTCGCCACTGATGCCATCAGTTAAGCTTGCTAGCCTTCGTCTCTGTTCTGTTCTGTTCTATTCTGCTTCAGGTTGACATTTTCTCGTGGCCGGCTGGAATCAGAGTAAAAGGAAAACTCAGCATCGACCACCCAGAATACCATGTCCGACTGACACGTCGGCGTCAGAATGAGGTTCGGGACTTTTAGGAAGAAAAATGCAGTTATTTGTTTTTTTTTAAAAAATTATAAATATAAATATTTATACGTCAAATAAGTATCCTCAAACTTGCTACATCAATCTTAAATTTAAAAAATAAAAATTATAATTATAATTGTTGTTCAAGTTCAAGTATGTATCGAAATTATTGTAATTATTTTTAAAAAAATTTATGAAGATTTTAAAAGACATTAATAAATAATAAAGTTAGTGAAAGTTATATTTTTAAAGCATATAATTACAGAGTTATATATATTATATATGTGTTGCACGGTTATCAAGAATTTATTAATAAGAACTTAAAATTATATATAAAGTCTCTGTTATTAGGATATCAGCAATGAGACTCGACTCATGACATTCACACGCACAAGGGATAGAAAGCAATACGTGTGTGGAACGTTAGCAATCTTCCACAATATATATGTATGGTCTCAAACCCAAAAAACAAAAAGTAAGCGAGGTGGAGAATGCAACGCCGACATGTGGGACTGTTGGCGGTCGGGGAGAAGCACGTTCACACCCGCCTGCATTCAGGCACATGTTCCCATGTATTCGGACTACGAGCTTATTTGAAAATCACTTCAAATTTAATTTCTAACAGATTTTAACCACAAATTTTGATTTAAAAAAATTTTAAAATAAATAATTATTTTCATTTAAATAGATTTTTAAATTAAACTATATTTTAAAACTAAAATTTTAGATAAACTAATTAGAGCAACTTATAGAACAGTAAAATAACTTATGAACCAACCAATTATTACATTACCCTTATTTTTTTTACACATTCTCTCCTACTTTTTCTTACACACTCTCTCCTACTTTTTCTCTATTTTCTTTCTTACATCATCTCTCCTCTCTCCTCTCATCTCTATCTCTCATAATTTAATACTCATATCATTTTTCGTAATTTACTAATAACAAAAATACTTTTAGAAATAACTATCTAAACAATCATTTATTTAAAATCACTTTTTTTTTATAAATTCTTCTTTAAAATCTCTTTTCTATAAATTATTAATAATTTTTTTATAAATTTATTTTTAAAATTCTATCCAATCACATTAACACATACAGCAAAGAAGACCACATATTTAACACCAAATTCAAAAACATTGAATTGATGGTATGTTTTTCTTCCTTCAGAGCGACGGTAGGAATGATGCCAGGGGGACTCATCCAACGGTGGTGGTGAAGATGAAGGTAGGCCCAGGATATCAGGTTAACAATAACTGAAAATCAAAGCCACCCGAGTGTGTGGCTCCTAACGCTTCCTTCTTCTCCATCCCACTACCCTCCAAAGTATGAACTTCTGGCACAAAAATTTACACACAAAACTCCCATGTTTCACACAAACCCAATAAAACCCGTCACCAAACAACACCCATCTAAAATCAACAAACCCCACCACCATCACCGAGAGAGGTTGAGTTCTGGAAATGGCTTCTGCAATTCCTGCAATTGGGTCCTCCTTCTATGGAGGTTGGGGAGCTTCTTCAACTTCAATGGCGGGTGAGGATTACTGTATGTTGGTCAAATCGGGGCCTTCACAAGTTCGATTTGGGGGCGGCAAGGCGGTGAGGTGCCAGCCCATGATGAAGAACGTCAATGAAGGGAAGGGCCTGTTTGCCCCTATCGTCGTCATCGCCCGCAATATCATCGGCAAGAAGCGATTCAACCAGCTTCGAGGCAAAGCCATTGCCTTACATTCTCAGGTATGCCTCACTTCTTTCACTGCTTGCTTTCCACATTTTCTTCATTTCTTGTGCATTTTGAGGTTTGGGAGAAAAGAAGCTGGTGGAATATGTTTCTGTATTGATTTATGCTCATATCATATGCACATTGGGAGTGTGTTTGGTTTGGATTGAGTGCAAACTTCAATTTTGAAGTTCTATTTGAACCTTCCAATGTATTCTGAAGAAATAGCTGTCTATAGTTAGAACTAGAGAAGTGAACTAATTAGAATTGCATGTAAGCCCTCCAAGTTTGAAGAATCCTTTTATGGCTGAACTAAAGTATGATTTTTAGCACGTAAGAATTGAGTTTGTTTGGAGCAACTAGTGTTTGGAAGGTTTGCTGATGCTGATTTTTAGGAGCAGAAGGTGGCATGAATTGTGAGTAATATAGTATGGATTGTATGTCAGGTAATTACGGAGTTCTGTAAATCGATAGGAGCAGATGCAAAACAGAGACAAGGACTGATTAGGCTGGCCAAGAAGAATGGAGAAAGGCTTGGATTCCTTGCTTAAAGGAGATTTAGCAAATTGTAATCAATCATCTTGATGGCGTGAGATTTGAAGTTTTAAACTTCATAAATGTCACCAATTTACATGAGAATGTAAACTAGGAACTCATCTCCACTCATGCAGCCTTCATTCTTCAATTATACTTTTCTTATTCTGTTCTTTATATACTTAATATAAAATTAACAAGGCCCTTCATCAATTGTGATCCAACGAATGGCATCCACTTTATTTGATCTGTTTTGACGTTTTCTTTCACTTTGTAACCTTTTCCATCACTGAATTTTCACTCAAGTTCATATATCTCTAATATTTATTCATCGTCTCCTTGAATTGATATAAGATTACAAGTAATAAAACTTGGATATCATTTCTAAAACACACACTTTAACAGATTTCCTAACTCATCATCGGGGGAATTACGGGTTCGATTTTGGGAATGAAAATAACCAGTTTCATATGAAACCAAACGCACTTTAACATTCGACCTCAAAATGACCTCCCCATTTTTAGAATTTTAAATTTAGTAGAATAGGTTAATCTTTTATAATGTGACAAACTAAATTCAAATCCCTACTGAAAAAAGATACCGACATTTAATTTCTGATGACTTCATGTGTGCGTTGGGGCTCAGTGGTGAAGATCATGCTGAGTAATGCGTGAAGAGCACTCACGACTCTACCGGGCAAATCGCAGTCTCACATTTTGAGCGATTCTTAAAACTTTTAGAAAGAAAAACTGCACAAAACAAGTATAAATCACCTTCCATGTTGACGGAAAACATTCTGTAGCGCTACAAAAATCAATATTCTTTTGGTAATACATCCAGAAGAGTGCAAGGGATAAAAACAACAAGGAAAATAACGTTTGAACCAAAAACCTATGCTCTAATACACATGGCACAAATAGGCTAAAAGACCAGCATAGAAGCACGGAACGATCCAGTAAGCGATTACACACTGTATCGACCCTTTGCTGGTCTGTCCCTCTTCGAATCATCCTACACCAAGTAGAGAAAAGAATATTACAGATATATTATTTGATGGTGAATCTTAAAAGAAAAACAGAGTAGAGCAGAAATATACATGAACGCTGTAATAGATCTTATCATTGACGTCAATGATCTCCTTCCATTTCCTCCCAATGCTCATCTGCATACATTTCAAAATCGTAAAAATCTCACAATCAGATGAACAAAACATATCACTGACTTTAGGCAAGAAAAGATGTAATTGTTCAGAACATGATCAAGACAATTCCGGAACTCACTGAATCCTAAGTGACACTAAGTTACCGGTAAAGAAAAATCTTGATTTAAAAAGGTTTAGCTAATGAAAAAAATCACAAGCTAAAATTAATGTGTCAAGGAACCTTTCAAAGAATTGTCGCCAAATATTATCAGGTAATCAGAATGTTTCATTTTTAAACCATAGTATTCGGTTGGTTTATATGTGTGGCGCAGCACAATCCTCTCTCTGTCTTTCTTTCTTTCTTTGTTTTTTTTTGCCAACAAAATTCAAATAATATCAAGGAGTCAAAAAATCTTGGGCGAGTCTATTTCAGTTAACTGTTCATTAGAACACACTCCACATACTGGGAATGAAAATTGATATTGCCATGATATCATTTTCCCCGCTGTCCCTTTATTTCCATCATAGAACTTCTTTTTTGGTGGAAAGGGCACACCCCCACAGGGAAGGAGAAGTCTCACACACCCACCGAAGGGTAAAACCAACAACCTCCCTGTTGGGAGGTGCTTCAATTCACCAACATTTGACAAGTAAAATTAGAATGAATAGCTGTAAAGTTCTACATCATGAAAAGATATCTAGAAAACTATTACACTAAATAGTATCAGTATAAACCAATTTTTTTATGAAGAAATGTCAGATCACAGAAATAAACTGCCCCATACAGATGCACAACAGAAGAGATCATTACATAGTAAGTGCCATAACAATGCTTCCCAGCAGAAACCATAACTCCACCAATAAAATACATCACAGAAGCGAAAACGAAATAAAATGTGGTTTCTCCTCAATAAAATGTACCTTGTAATCAAGTAAACAATAATTCAAGATTGTAACGAGATGTCAGCGAAGGGTATATTAAGATTGGCCAGCAAAGAGAAGTGTATATCTCTGTGTGAGAATGTTACCCACCCATGAAAGGATGGATTTTATAACATGAAAATATGATATGCTTTCCACAAATTACAAAGATAACTTTAAATAAATTTTCTATACTAAAATTTTAATATATATGTGAGAATGTTATCCAACCACCAAAAAAAAAAAAACTGGTTCCGTCCAGGCATGTAGTAGAGCAAAAGAAACACAATTAAGTGACGTTGCAAGTATTAGTTAGAGAGAACTCAGACCTGGGCAGCCTCGTTTGCTGCTGTCTTTGTCCATAATGAAATTTTGTCCTGCCTCTGGCGCACACTTGCAACCACACCACATATGTCATCACCCTCATCAAATTGCTCCCCAATCAAAGCCATCAACTAGTGAACAGGAATCAAATGATTAAAAAGTTGTATGAGATTTTCACGTATTTTGCTAAGAGGACAAAATGACTGGCAATATCATTACAGTTTCAAGCCACATGGTATCCAAGTTAGCCTTTCTACTGGAGGTCGCAGCCCACTTTCCTCCTGTAGCGCACTCAGGATCTTCCCATTTTGGTTCAATTCCAGATTTGAACAGGTGGAAATCCGCATTGCCAGGCAACTTGCTGGGCTTAATTATCTGATCATAAAAACTACAGTAGAATTTCACGTTACAAATGTTTAGCTATTAGCAAATCTGATGCAAAAGAGTAACGACAGAAATGTCTTAAAACCCCATAGCCGCACTAATCTCATCATGCTTTGTAAATGCCAAACTTTTTTAAACAAAAACTACATAAAATTTTAAGAAGGAAGATCAACAGAGCCTCCTCAATAAAACAACCTACGAGATCTATGATCTTATCAAACTTTGCTCTATTTGCCCTTTAAAATTTTCCGAATCCATTACCACCAGCTAAATCTTCCACAGATGAATAAGATGCAACAATATCCAAAAGAATTAAAAAAGTATCATCCTATAGAAAAGCTCACCACCAGAACTCCTCGACGGTGTCGAAGGTGTAAAGCTTGCGAAGCGAGGTTCCCCAAGCAGCACCTTGCTTAGGCTTTGTTTGATTATCGAACCAAAAAGTCCACTTTCTATCAAGTTGATGTTTGGAACCTGTCTCCGCCGCCACCACCTCCGTCGGCGCGGTCACAGATTCAGCTCCTTCAACTACTGCTTCGCTCGCCATCCCTTCCACAGAGAACAAAGGCTTGCTTGCAAATCTCAGGTTTAAGGACGAGAACTAGATATTGTTCTTCCCTCAGTTTTGGGCTTTTAATGTGTCTAAACCCTTTGTATTGGGCATATGGCTATATAGCCCAAAGAAGGTAAGGAAAATCATATGGAAAGATTCATGTCCCAGCATTCATTGAAATATTTTTTTTTAAAAATGAATTTATTTATAGTAATACGAAAATTATTATTAATTATAAAAATAAATAATTATAGATGATTTTGGCATGTTGGTTGTCATAATGACTTGACTCTTGTACCTCTCCATGCATATAATTTCAAAATTCCCACTTTATGATTTAATTTGTCTATGATATAGTTAATGTTAATCATAAGTTCATTATTAAAAACCCTGTCACATTTTTTTGATAAATATCCTTCATATATTTTTTTATATAACTATATAATTAGGTTATATTTAAATATTATTTGGCTCAATCATGGTAACTTTTATATTTTGTGCACTTAAACTCAAAATCCCGTTACACCTTGCACCATGGCCCATTACATCTTTGATTTGTTATAAAGAAACTGTAGAATGCTATAAAATACAACACACAAGTTGAAATTATTATTTTAAAAAACTAATGAGCAATATCATCAATAAATAAATATAAAATGTATTCTAATTTTTACTTTTCAATAGTTTCTAATGATTTCGCAAAATGCACTAACTGTTAGTTTATCAATCTAACAATTTATTTCATAGAAAGAAGTATTAATCTGGGAAAGTGATCCCTTGTTTAAGCCTATATAATGTTCAAATATGAATCAGAACTACCACGCATATGTGTGTGTACATCACTGTCCTCCAAAAATGTCAGATTCATGCTAGGGCATGTGAAAAGGATGGGAATGCAGAATTCAGAAGACAAGCAGCAAAGAGAGCATATACATGCATGAACACTGTACCATAAAATCATGCAAGCAAGCCACGTAAATCTGTGGAGCTTTGCTGTCTCTTGCCTTTTGTGTACATCTAGATTCCCTTCTCTTCTGATCTGCTTCTCAAATGAATGTTCATGTTCTGCAAAAAGTATAGCATATATACTAGCTCCCATTGAGTATCGTAGCCAAAGAAAGCTTGAGAAGAAGAAAAAATGGAGGGAGAGATATGGAGGGAGTCACTCTTGACTGAGGCTTACAATGCACCCGTTACTGCTCAGAGAAGGGTCAGAGATGACTTGGAAACTTCTCTTCCCAAGCCATGTAATTTTTTTCATCTCATTGCTGATCTTTCTCATAAACTTTTTTTTTTTATGTTATGGAAAAAGAAACATAGTGCCTTCACTAACAAAACACTTGGTTTTTCATGGATTCATGTCTTGGCCGGCAGACATGCCTGGAGCACTGACGGCTCCCGACACAAGTCACCCACATGGTACTCCACAACATAGGCACCACAACTTGACTGTTCTTTAGCAGCAATGTGCCTTTTTTGATCGAGATGACAATGGAATTGTTTACCCTTGGGAAACGTACATGGGTAATTGTCCTCAACTTATAACATGTTTTGATTCAATAAATATTTAAAATTTATGTGCCGTACATGTCTTAGGTAACCCAAGAATATTAACTTTTTCGCCCTTTCCCCTGTATACATATCATGCTCAACTTGTTAAAATTAAACTCTCAGATTGAATGTAACCATCCTTCATTATCTGTTTTGAAAATGTTCAGGGCTGCGAGCAGTTGGATTTAACATCATACTCTCTTTTCTTATAGCAGTTTGCGTCAATTTGGCTATGAGCTATCCTACTCAGCCTGTAAGACATTCATCCAACTCAACTTAGAAAAACAAGAAATAGAAAACAAAAGCAGAGAAATTTGATCTATCTTCTATAAGTTCCTTGGTGATTTAGCTCCTCTAGTCCCTACATTTTCATTCAATTGTAATCATTTTAGAGAGTAATATGCATTTAAGAAAATGCAATTTTGCAGAGTTGGATACCTTCTCTTTTGTTTCCGATATATATACACAATATTCAAAGAGCAAAGCATGGGAGTGACTCTGGAGTTTATGACACGGGAGGACGGTAGGAAAAAACAATATGTCATGAACATGTGTAATTTGATTACACCGTGTTTGATAAAATGGCTCAAATCTAGAACACATGTTTAGCAAGTATGTTCGTACAGTGCCTGACATGCTCACGCTTGGAGAGCTCTGGGAAATGACTGAGGGAAATGGAAATGCATTTGACCTTTGGCTGGTAAATATCTAGACTTTGTCATATGGTATTTTGTTAATTGTTGATTTACCTTATGGAACTAAAATGACAGCAAGCATCTTGGACCTTGAAAATTTTCAAGTCTGAAACATATGTATGGAATGTGTTTTTAGGGTTCTATCTAAAATTGAATGGGGGTACCTGTACCTTCTTGCAAGAGACAGTGAAGGTTTCCTTTCTAAAGAAGCTGTGAAGCGCTGCTATGATGGGAGTCTGTTTGAATATTGTGCTAAAATGTGGGCAGGGAAGTTGGGTTGAAGCAATTATGAGTATAAGGTAGACTCTGCTGTTTGGTTTTGTTGGTCTGATTAAGCGATTGATGGTGTAAATGAAAGGTGAACTCATGTCATCTGATGTGAAAATCTCGGAACATCAGCTTTGAACATCAACTTCACTGTCCTGCATTACCACTTCTTGTAATTTGTAACTGTTTCATGTAATGTAGTTATTTTCTCATCAGTGTAATGCATTGCCACTACTATGTCTAGCTTATCTACTTTATTTAGTTTCTGAAATTTTTGAGAGACAACAAAGTCTACAATGAATAAAGAGGCATAAATAAGAAAGAAAACCCAGCTGGCTGGCTTCGGTTTCCTTGAAACGGGAACTTATTTCTAAAAAAAAAATGCTGCCTTTTATGAGATTCGGAAAACGGGATTAGAGAATACTATTACGTTACACAATATATTAGGCAACATAGTACATTGGATTTGGTAGTTTAAATGTACTTCCAACACTTGGAAGCCCTTCAATGCTGCTGTATTGGTCCCCATCAATGCCCCAAATGCGATAACCCTGACTAATTAGTTTCTTTCTCACATCAGACTTGTATTTCTTTACTGATACCAATTCATCAGAATAATCTCTGTGCAAAGAAGATGAAGGAAAAAAGGAGGGCAAGAACATATATAGCAATGAGATATACCAAAGGAAGAACAGGGATGTGTGCTGACCTCAATACAAGACCAGCCCAGTCATGATAACCAACCCTGACAAAGTTGTCAATGGTGGCTGCTCTGAGATGCTCTCTCCTTGCAGAAACCAAAATGATCTGAACTCCCCTGGACTTGAGTTCATTGAAAAGCTTCAAGGAGTGATCAAGAGCAGGAGCCTTGGATTTGCTCATACAATCCTCTAGAGATGTCACTTATCTGCTACTAAAGTTTTTGATATTCTGCTATGCATTTCTTGATGCTGTTTGAAACCCAGGATATTAGAGTGAAAAATGACAAACTGGGTGTGTTAAAAATCAAAACTTTAAAACTTATCAGCAGTTAATGAATCAAGATTTACCCGTATAAGTTGTCTTTGTAGTAGGAACTGTTGAAAGCAGAGTATTATCTATGTCAAAAATCCAAGCGTCCCTGGAATCTTTCTTCAGATTGCAGGTGGTGCTGAGATAAACCAGGCATTCCTCAGTGGCCCTTTCTGAGGCGAATGTGTGCAGAGTGGATCTGACATATTCGCCAATGTAATATGTGCATTCTTCAGGCACAACTTCAAAGTCTCTAATGTTGTGCAGCTCAACATTCATTCGCCCTCACAGTAATTCTTCAAGCTGATCTTCAACCTATTACGGGTCCTATGGTTCAGTATATTCCAATCTGCATCAGCAAGAGGGATCAAAATGTACAAGAAACCCAACAATACCCAAGAGTTTTACCCATTTTTGGAAAATAACTCAGGTTTGAGGATTTCAATGGAGACCGATAGCCTTATTTATGCCTGCCATGGATTCAGATTAAGACATGATCATGGGTTTCATGATGGGTATAATTACTGGAAGCCTGACTTGCCGCGCCGCCTTCACATGGTGCCATAGCTGGCAAAAGCCTTATTGAAATTAGATTAATTATAATCATGCAATCTTGTCTTGAAAATACAGTGGATTTTTTCATTTTTATATGTTCCCACATGTTGAAAGATCTAACTTTGTTTGATATATTAGAGTCACAGACTATGAAATGAAAAGAATGGTGCACGCCAGAGATTTGGAAATTAGAATAACGGTCTAATTTTTTTATATACAAAAAGTTTATGTGAGTTGGATATATATCTCCTACTAAGAGCAAAACACAATCTTAGGGCTTAGAGAGTAGTTATAAGAGACTTATGAAATCGCCTACTAAATGAGTACTCATGACGGTAGTAAAAATCAAACTAGTATCATAACATATCATATTATTTATTATTTATACCAATTCTCATTAGCATAACGTTATGATTTTTTTCCCACTCAATTCACTAGAACTTTACCCTGATTATATCTAAATCTGACCTGTATCGCGCACCTAGCTATAGTAAGTGAGTCTCTCAATGAAAATTTTTTACATACACTAAAATTTAAACTCAAAATTTTACTTAAATAATATCGAGTCATTTATTACTTTAACTAACCCAATACGTTATGATTTTGTTTGTAGTTTCAAAATTAACCCAAATACGTTATGATTTTGTTTGTAGTTTCAAATACTTAGCAAGGAACGACAGGCCCACTAATGACTCATTATTGAAACTTTTGTAATTTTAACAACTTGCCTCCTGGGGCATTTCTGTCGATATGGCTATCATGACTCCACTTCACTGCTGCCAACTAACATCCACGTTGTCTCCTGAATTCATAGGTTATTATCCAGATATTAAGCTTGCTATTGATTTGATATGGTTCATTATGACTAAACTAATCATAATTTTTGGCTAATTGTTTTGATCCTTAAAGATGAACTTAATTTCAATATAATTCTTAGTCTATAATTATAAAACTTACAATAATTTAATTTATATTATTACGGGTGTTCTAGACTCTTGAATTGTTTGCTAAGATTCTTACATTATACATATATATTCAATTGATGCAATCGATTATATATTTTTGCGCACTAAATGTATTCAATTCATCTCAATTATGACTTCACATGTCACGCACGTCAGATAAATACAAACTATTTTGCGCTGTATGATTCAATGTGATAATAGTGGCCATATTAAAATAAAAGGGTATTTCAGTTTAAGACCGGTATGCTCATAGGCTCAGAGCAAAGGAATGAACAAGTTCAAAGCTAAAAACATTGGTAGGGTTAATTTAGAAAATGTTGACAAAGGAATCAATTTTACAAATCATATTTATGACTCCTTTGTTAATGAATAGATCATTACAAGTAGAACGCTTTACATCCTTCAAACCCAAAGGCTGTAGTATCAAAAGTCGAAGACAGCTATCTTGCCTTAAAATAAAAAAAAAAATTGAAAGGTAAAAAAGGTCCATTTGATAAAAGGCAATCATTCCAAATACTTTAAGCTAACATAATGATTACATTGGCCGCAATTGCAATCTAAGGCCTACTCAATTGGTCTGGTAATGGCTGTACCTGTACCTTAAGAAAATGAATCAAATGACAGGGAAATCACTTTCATGTGTTGCATCTCATGAGGCAATTGAATTTAGGTAGGTGAGCTAACAAGTATTAGAATGCTCCTTGTAAATGTTTCCACTAGTCCCAACAGATAATTGGATTTGTCAAGATATTCCTCAATAATTTGATTTGTTTTTTGCCCCTAATTTGCTAAAAGCCAAAACGATGTTCTGATAGAAACTAGGCAAGTAATGAGAGTTTTAAATATAATCAAGGACCAAAGATGAATCATGGTCTTATAAGCATTGTAGAGCCCTAATGGAGCAGATGTCAGCACTAAATAAGCGAGCACGTCTGTAACGAAGGACTCTATTAATTTTCCAGACTTGTAACTGTATCAGCCACTGTGAGTTGAGGGGGATACATGACTTAAGTCTGGAGAAAGCAATGTTTTTCAGAGCACCACAAATGAAGAACTTAAACATTCAGAAATCTCATAGTATTCATTTTAATAATAAATTTATTTAATCAAATCCTTCTAAAACAACAACTCTATCACATTGGTCACTCCACACACATCTTAAAAGAAATCAAACTACTAACAACAAAATTCACAACCAAGAAACAAAAACAAGATAAAAAAAACGTTTCAAACTTGACATGTACAGTAGTTGATAGGATGTAATGGTACGTTTCATCATATAATGGAAAATTTTTTTATAGAAGTGAAGGTGGAAATAGAATTAAGTTAGTAATAGGTTTTAAAAGTTTATTTAATAAGATAGAAATAAGTATGAAATTTATATATATATTTTTTATAACTTAAAAGGTAAAATAATTTAAAATATTTTTTTATAACTTCAGAACTGTTAAAGTTGTCTAGAAGTTTTATAATTTGAGTAAAATTATCCAAAATATTTTATTTCTACTACCATCATCTCATTTCCTAACTTTATTTTTAAAAAAATAAAATGATCCAAACAATTAGAAATAGAAATAACTTCTATTGTACCTAATAAAGGAAGTCTATTTCTACTTCCATTGTATCAAACATACCCTAAGGATGGGATGATGGGAATAATGAATTTTAGTTATATCAACCATTGAAAATAAAAACAGGACAAGGAGCAAAGAGAACATGTATCGAACAGCGAAAAGTTGGATCCTATTTAAAAGACATCCAACTTGATATATCCGATAACATTTATGTAGCTGGCTCTAGAAGCATCAATCATCAAATGCACATCAATATGCACAAATCAGGACACTATTTAGAATTGAACCAGCAACCTTCATACATTCATTCTGTATGCCCCCTAACTCACAAAGAAAAGCATAGCTTAAAAAAGATGCCTAATTGCCTCAACATAAGCCCTACAAATCTATCACAGTTTCACCACAAGTTCAAGCATCCATTAAAATACGAGCTTTTTAGGGAAAACAATCAAAAGACGCTTCTAAAATGAAGGATTATCAAATTTCAGATTCCCATCCCACTCCTCAATAGATCTCTCGAAACAACTGTTAAAAGCAACAAAAGATAATATATGCAATGAAATATACCGTGCATGTGACCTCCGAAATATATTGACATCCAATGCTTCACCACATTGCAATCCTGCACGCTCAAAGCGAGCAAAACCTTCTTCATGAGATCAGGGGTCCCCTTTCTTAATAGAAGCCCTAATCATGTCACCAACTCGAGTAGATCCTGATCTTTGTTACCAGCAGTATATTCAGATCCTAAAAAACAGATATTACAAAAGGTTATATTGATTTCTTCTAACCCTCAACCGGGGAACTACGAAGGTATGCAAGAACTTAGATGAATGCATGCCACATTATTTATATACACACGAGCTCAAATTGCAATAACAAAATCTAAGCACAGGCTCGCCATCTGCTGTCACTGCTGACTAAGGAGCCTTATATTAGGGGAGTCCGGATTAGGGTTCTAGGAGGCTCCTTCAATTAGGGTTTAAGGATTCGAAAGAAGCAGCGCCGTCTCGCCCCATTGGTTGAATTTGTTTTTCTCTCTGTTTTTTTTTTTGTTAGATGTATTTTTCTCTTTTTTGTTTTTTTTATTTATCATAGTTTTATTCTGACTATATCCGAATTTGACCCGTATTACATACTTGGCTATAGTATACGAGTCTCTCAACGGGTATTTTCTGCATACATTAAAGATCAAACTCAAAACCTCGTTTAAACGATATTAAACTACTTATCACTTGAATTAACTCCAGTTACTTCTTTTTTTTTTGTTGCCCACCCGATTCACCAGAGCTTTATCCCGACTACATCCGGATCCGACCCGCGTCGCGCACCTGGCTATGGTAGGTGAGTCTCCCAACGGAAATTTTCTGTATATGTTAAGGCTCAAACTTGAAACCTCGTTTAAATGATATTGAGCCGTTTACCACTTGAATCAACCCCCCTTAGTACTCCAATTACTTCTTGACACAATGGTTGAAGTTTTGTTCTTGTGACTTGTGAAGGTCTAAGCCCAACTTCTTAGCAATTCACAATGGGCCAGGCCCTCATATGAGCCCTTTTCATTGTCCATGAAATATTTTAGGCCTTGTTAAGCCCATAATTATGTTTACCGCTTCTGGAAGTCAGTTTTTCTTTTCTGTCTAAACCGGGAAAAGTAAAAAAAAAAATATAAACCAATTATTTTTATCGAGAAATCAGTGAAAATTGTGGGGGGAAATCGAGAAAAGTCAAATCTCTAACAATGTTATATTTTTAATTGAGTCGTCAACTTTTATCCTATGGATGAGTTTACTAGATTAGCCCAAATGCGTTCTACAAAACGCAGATGTAAGTCTTATGGTCAATGTAGAATCTCAATAACAAACCTTTATGAACACTTTTTAAATGGGAAAGCCTACTTCAACTTTTGATAAACACCAACTCACCTCAATTTTCTTTATAAATAAATTTAAAAAGTGACTTCAAATAAACCACAAATCCGAATCAGATACATGTATTAGGATAACCCTAGCTTTGCCTTAGGATAACAACATTGCTCAAAACATTTCACATTCTTTCCCTTTGAAAAAAAGAACCAAGGGTAAAGGATGGTTACAAATAATTCTAGTCTGGGAATCTCGAAAATGAGAAAACAACCATAGCTACTACTTCTCCTGAATCAGTTAACCTCTACCAGTATGAATAAACAAAAACCATGAGCAAACGAATAAAAGCCTGATTCTTGTATAAATTCCTAAATCTTCTCAGCAATTTCTGTTATAATACAATTAAAAGAATTATGACCCACTAAATGAACTTCAGTTATCACAGATCCTGTCCACTGGTTGGCCGAAGAGTAGGACTCCGCGAATGAACTATTGCCACGGCGATGGACAAAGACTGCAGCGTCGAAAGGAGTGGTTGAGAATGAATATAATACAAATCATCATGAACTTTCACCATCCTCAAAGTGGGGCTCACGTCTCTTGAACCCTGAAAATTTGAAGGAAAGTCACTACAAATTAGAACATGGAAAGCATTAATGCAGTAATACATACGCATGACATATAGACATGGAACTACTACAAATTAGAACTTGGTGGCCATTGGATCAAGCAATCAACAATAGTCATTTTCCTATTGATATAAACTGCATTGTTATTAGAGAAAAAGAAATCAAATATAAACTGCATTGGTATAAGAAGATTAACAGACCTGTGTAACTAAATCAACTGACTTGCACTCTCCTTTCATATCCACTTGAGAGAGAAAATCTCTTTCAAACGATCTTCTCTGGAGTACTGTCAGAGGACAACCCTCATCCCAACCACCACAGTCACAACAGCCCCCAGATCTCCATCGATCTATGAGACTCGATGGCCCACCAGTTCTTGTCCTTGGGCCACTGTGTTGGCCTGCTGGTATTAGAATGCTCGTGCCAGGTGAGCAATCACTGGTTTCTCCACTACTATCAGAAGGTAATGTAGTTTGCTTGGCTCCAGATTTGTTGAGAAAATTTAAGCCCCAACCTCCTACCTTGCCAGGCCTACTACAAGGAAGAAGATCTTTCACAACAATAGCAGCCAACTCAAAATTTGGTGGAACATTAGTTTCTATTACATCATTCTCACGCAGTGCATACGACCTCAATGGACAACTTTCCACCATGGCACCAGATCCACCAAAGTTTGAGAGAGTTCTGCGTTTTGCAGATGGACTAGTTCTGAATACCTGTGACACCTTTGACAACCCCTTGTTCTTCCTCTGGGTATGACTTGAAGTATATTTTTCTCTGCCATAACTTTCATTGTTACCAAATACTACAAATGCAGTTTCCAAGACTTTATAATTTTTTGGGCTAAGTGTAGAAGTTGTTGATACATTCATCTTGCCAACAAGTTGCAAATCATTGCCCGGGATCTGACGGCCCTTTTGTCCACCCCTTTTCAAATAGAACAAGTATACATGGTCCAAAGCCTTAACATCTGCTGGATCTACCTTCCTCAATATGGCTATATAGACCTCCTTTTGATCATCTGTAGAAAAAACAAAATGAGGAATTCCTTTCCTCCATTTGCATCGAAGCATCGCATGAGAAGGAATAGGAGAAGTAGATGATAGCTGGTCAGAACAAGTAGAGTCTGTGCTGGAAGTAGATGCCAGATTTCTACCAACAGGAGAGCGAAACTCATGGTTCTTCATCAATGGTGCTTCCTTATCTAGTGTATATGAGGAGATGCTTAAACCACTAGGAAGGTCCATGAAATCACAGCTTATAAACCCTTTATCATCAGTCAAATTCGTCCTGCTGAACCTGTTATTGCTATCTGAAATCCCAAACTGGTGAAACAGAGGATTATTCAATATACTTATCATACTCTTACTCCCCATCACTGTACCTAAAGACCATTGCTCTGAATCTTTATCATTTATATCTCCATTCCCAGTCCCAGCTGCTTCAGGACATTCAAAGAATAACTCACCTGAATCACAAGCATCTCTGTGAATCAAGTCAGCATAGCTTCCAGATAAAATTCCCATGTTAGTGTATCCTAAGTTCACAGGCGTATTGCAGTGACCTGCTTTCACTGCACTCATGTGTATATATTCCAGGCAGTGGCGAACATATTTCTCATGTACACTCGCCATATGCTTTGGTATCCTTTGGTTGAATCCATAAACACGTCGGAAGAATATATCCTTCAAGAGAGCTTTATTAGCTTGAGACTGGATAATATTTATAACTATGGTCCCTTGTGAGTTCACTCTTTTGATCAACTTCTTTGGTTGTGATCCAGAAAATTTTGAAGAGTTATCATCTGATAATTCCCTATCTTTACACAAGCTATGCACTAAACCTTTTTTCCCACGAAGGCGTATGATTTTATTTTCCATTTCTCACCTGCAACTAACTATTATGCATTAATGGCAGGCTGCTTCTTTCAAAATCTTCTGCTCTCAACTGAATATTCAAAGTCTCCTGAAAAACAACAAAAATTGTTACGCACCTGGTAAAATATAACTTACAATATCAACAAATCAGAACTTCAAACGTAGCATTTTGCTTTAAAGGCCACCTACACAACTTTGTGATACATTGAAAGGCATCTGAATTATGGAAGTCTTACATATACCATGACATGCAGCTTTGGAATGTAAATCAATCTAAACAAAAACATCGAAAATAAACATAAAAGAGACAATTATAGCACTGCAAAGAAATCTGGAAACCAAATACATTCTCAATAGAACATGGAAAATTAATTGAATAAAATGCTCATAAGTTTAGTTCCCAGGATTTATGGAAGCTCAATGAAGATACAATTCCACGAATTAACCAATACTAGACCCAGTTACACAAAATCACCACTTTATTCGCACTGTTTGGGGAGGGAAGTGAGGAAGATTGAAAAAGCAAGGAAGTTCAGTCTTCCAGCAATCTGTAACCTTACACCTCCCAAAGGAGGGTCAGTCAATCAGCCAAAATCAATCAATCCACAAACAAATTAAGGTGGTTATATCCAAATCTACAGAAACAAAAGGCGCGTAAAGTACTCCATTAAAAAAAATGGTATAAAAAGGAAGCAGAAAGCATGAGCCATATATTAATTACTCCTACTAAAGATAACAACTCTCTATTACGGGAGAAACTGGATCCAAGAAGAGCCGATTCCACCTTAGTCAAATGGACACAGATAGCTGAAGAGAAGAGCTGGTTCTTCGAACACCAACACTCTCATTTATCCTCAAAATTTGAGCTTTTCACCCCCGAAACCAAGTTTAGAGGACAAACCAGAAAACCCAATTACCCCAAACGGACATGGACCGAGTGAAATGAACAGTAAAAGGTGGGGGAAAACCCAACTTAAGGAGCACATGGGAAGCAAAGATCAACAGGGACCCAGCGACAGCCACCACACGTAATTATAATACTAAGTTCCAAAACTCGTTTTTAATAATAATCTTCGAAAAAAGCGAGAAATTGTATAATATTTGACACCATCAAGAGAGAAAGAAAGGGAGGGAGAGAAAAAGAGGAAACCAAGCTAGCTAAGGCAAAGGGAAGAGTGGTGAAGTGGTGTCACGAAAATGGGGTTCGCGATCCATGATTGAAGGATGAAATTCGGCCACTAACCCAGAATGCCCAAAATCAGGGTTCGCTACAGTTCTTGATATCGCATCTGGCAACTAAGCCGAGTCGCCCAGTGTACTGTGTACAAAAAGCCCTTGAACATGGATAAAGCAAATGAGGGTGGGAGGAAGCGACAAAGAAAGATGTCAGATCTTGATGAGCTGGTGCGCATGATAGGGAAGCGAGTCCACTAGAGGCCGAGGAATTTTTGCATGCCACTTGCGACGCTGAGAGGAAAATATATGAAGGAGATCTCTCAGAAAGAAAATAATCAATTTCTTGAACTGGGAATTTGTGGGGCCGGTGGCAAAGATATTGTTGTTGTCCTTGACGCGGACACTGAGACACATGCATTGATTAAACTTGACATTTGCTTGGGCATGTGATGGAGAGAGAGTATGATATTAACTGGTCATCATGTGGGGGTCAAGTACATATATTCCTCTCTCAGTGACCTGCAATTTAATACCTGCCCACATTCTCTGGCACCACATTAATGAAGTATATTTGTAAAAATACTCCTATTTTATATTTAAAAATTACTTTGAAAAATTTTTAATTTCCATTAATTTTATTTTAAAATTTAACAATTTTTCAACTTCACTCCCCCTCCCTAACAAAATCAACACAAAAAAAAAATAAAAGATAAAAATATATATTAATATACAAAAATTAATAATAGTATTTATAAATAGAATTAAAAAATATTAATTTAATTTTTAGATATTGAGTTCTATAACAGTAGGAGGAATAACTATAAATTTTAAAATTAAATAAATAGTATAAAAAATAATTTAAATTGTAGCATTATTACAAAATAAAATAAAGATATCAGTTTAGGTATATTAGTACAAGATGAAATTCCCTATGACTGGCTTAAGCATCTGTATATTTTGTAAATTTTCTCCAATCATAGAAATTCGAGATGAAAAGAATCTTAACAATATATCATTATATACTGTCAAATTATTTTTAAAATTATAATATGTTATCAAATTAAATAATTAATTTGTATCACGTTTGAATATGTTTAATTTTATCCATACAGTATTAGGAAATAAAGACGAACGAGAACGAGAATGAGAATGAGAATGAGAATGGAAGATGAAAAGCATCTGTTTGCTCCAAAACGTCAAAGTTATGATATGTGAAGGAGGGAATCAGATGCAAATGACAACCTTCCTCCACTCTACCAGACCATGATATTGATAGTTTCCTTTCTGGTCAATCTTCGCCATGATTATTCTCTATTGAGGGATGAGGACTGCATTTTCTTGCAAAGGACAAAGACAAACAAACCATTCACCCATCAACGTATCTATGCTAACAGAAGACATTATAGTCGCTCTAACATCATAAGGTCTTAAATTTGAGTTCACATGAAAGTACTTTGTTTAAAAGCTATTGACAAGGCTCAAAACTAATTCACCTACTAGTAATAAGTATTGATCTTAATGTAATGAACTATAAATGCTTAATAAACATAAAATCTCAAATTTAAATTTGTGTAAATATAAAAAGACAGTTTTAGAGAACTATTTCTGTTTGGTTTTCACGATGCTCAAAACTAATTTAGTAATACGGACGGGGAAATCACACACCGCCACTTAACATGTTAATTTTAACTTGTTAGATGGTGTGTAATTGTAATAACTCGTTTTCTGGCTTTTTTTTTCTTTCTTGTCAGCCTTTATTTAGAAACTCATGCTCTTTTTCAATGAAGATTATATTAATTAAAGCTGCTTGAAAATACTTGCCTTGAAGAGAAAGAGAAAGGGACCTGCCTCCTCAGAAAGAATTTTTTCTTTCTTATAATTATGTTCTGCAATCTGATAACGCATGCATCTAATTTTTAAATTTAAGTTTATATATAAGGACGGCATCACTTTCTGATCAAGCAAAACTGTATCAGGCTTATTATTTATATACAACATATGTTTACAGATATAGAAATTCCTTTATTACAAAGCATCCTGACACTGCAAAACCATCTAAACCAGAAAATTTCTGATGAATGCAACTTAGCTTCGCTTTTCAAACGCCTTGCAATAGTTCAAAGAAACATATTTGAAGCCTGTGACGATGAAATCACTTTAACACTAGTTACTAAAGATCTTGTATAAAACACCACATCAATGCGCTCCAACATTTTTGTCATGCGTTAATAAAAACCTTAAAAACCTTGGGACACTTCTGTAGGTGCCAGATGGCTTCAATGTAATATGTGCAAAAATTTGTCTTCGTTTCTATATAGAGATATATATTTGTGGAGGTGTGAGTGTGTGTGTGTGTGTATTCTCCTGACTACTCTTATTGGGATAATATGAGGGACCCCAATTATTTACTTTCCTTAAACCATCAGACCAGGATGGAACAAGGGGCCTGCAATTTTTTCTAAACTAAATCTATTATATGTTGTTTGTAATTTAATGAGACTGTTCTTCAGTCAAATCCAGGACTGGATGGAATAGTTGCATTTGAAGGAGTTCACTCCACTGATATGAGCAAAAATATCTGAGGAATCAACCATATCATCTTCTTCCTTCACAACTACCTGCATTGTACCATCAAAACAAAGGAATGTATACAACTGGATAAAGGAATCTTGCCAAACACTACACACACACACATATATAATTGATGAAAAGGAAATAATAATAATAATAGTAGTAGTGGTAGAAAAGTGAGGGATTTTTCTTTTACATAGGTAAGTTGAACCGAAAACATGTTCAAGGGAATCTTACGTCTTCATCATCTTCTTCATGATTGCTGCTAGCAGGTCTTTGAGTATCTCCAAAATCATCATTCTTTGCGAACCTTCCTCTAACCCGAGGCCGGCTATCTGCTAGAGTTTTGCGACAAGCATACTGCACATATATTTGCAATTCAACCATTAGTTTTAAACCTTGAAATATTTGATGTGAATTAAAAAAGTTCTTAGATCTTTGTTATTAACTTTATAAAGAACTTTTTTTGAAACAATTTCCTGATCATAAAGCATGGAACTATAAAAAGTTATGCAATTTTTCTTTGGGAGTGGGGGGAGGAGTGTCAGACATGAGAGTGAGTACCTTGATTTTCTTGCTGAAGTTTCTCTCATTCCTTTTCTTCATGTATCTATGAATCTTTTCTTTCCTCTGTTCAACAGAAAGCTTTCCAACCTTGAAGGTAGAATCCTCCAAGTTTGATATTTCTGGTGTCAAAGTGGTGGAACTCCCAGCCCCAGCTACAAGTTTCTGGCCCTCAGCACCAAGTGCCTGATCCAAATCACAAATAACAGTTAATTAAATATCAACCTACAGTTAAATATCTAGTTTAACTTTAAACAGATGCTGCAGAAAGTGATAGGAAATAGAAGGTGGCCATAAAGTAGGTCTTTTATACCAATAATATCTGTCCTAATGTTTTTATACATAATTTAAATTTTCCTAAAAGTTGTGATTTCTTCCTGCTAGCAACTTTATTCCACTTTTTAATGCAGGTGACATTCCAAAGGGACTGATACAGTGAATGTAGCCCCAGTTTGATAGTTTTGAGCATCTACGGGGCTCCTCAAGCTTCTTAGAGATAGGTGGACCACGATCTTTCCCTGAATGTCCACCTCTGATGAATTAAACCGACGACCAGTTGCGATGAACTTTACAGATACAGCCTTTCAGACTCTCTCAAATAGATAGCTTTGGAGTTGGCCTTCTTTTTCCTTCATTTTGAATGTATTGCATTTTATTGAACTGAACCTTCTTAATTTGGGTTTTCACTAAGAAAGAAATCAATCAACCAGAACATGACAAATACTGATGAACTAAAGATTAATTTTTTTTTTAGAAGAAAAATTGGAAATACCTGGAGGTCTGGCGGGTTGAAAAACCTTTGAATTGAATCTGGACAATAAACTCCACCATTATCTCCCTGGTAATCCAGTTCTTGTGCCTGCAGTTCAGATCCCAGAAGAATGCTCCCACCAAATATCCCAGAACTATCAGCAGATAAGACAGTATTAAGGGAACCAAGAGGCATGTAAGGTCCTATGCCAGCAGTATTAAGATAAGAGCAAGAAGGAGATGAAGGGTTCAAAGGAACATAAGAAGGGACAGAAGATAAGCAATCATCATCAAAAACAGAAGCTAACGGAGCCCCCATGAGAGGTGCCACAGCAGAGTCTGTGGAGTATTGTGCAAGGCATTCCACAACTGAACTTGCTGCAAGTGTAGTGACCTGAGGCTGCAGTGAAGAGAAATCAAATTGTTGATCCTGCTGACTTGTGACTGGGAGAAATGGAGGGACAGGAAAAGCAGGAGATGATGAGAAGTCTATGGAGGCAGAAATGTCATTGTCAATTTCATCTTGAGAGTCAAAGATAATGGACAGATTGGTACTGTTGGTTGTATTGTTGTTGTCGGTGGTAGTGGGGGCAGCAGGGGCGGTGCTGGTCAGATTTGTGTTTGTTTGGGTGGTGGTGATTGTATTGCCATTGTTGAACTTATTGTCTACATCTAAAGCTAGAGATATATTTGGGGCATAGGAGGAATTCTCCTCATAGCAGCAGTTTGAGCTGGAGGTAACCTCAGGATTCTGCAGAGCCTCTGGGAACAATTCAGGATCACAGAGCTCGAAAAGTCGAGCACTAATGGGGCTTGAGATTTCATCCTGCACCAGGTGATATAAAAGTATTGTGAACAACATGGCTTCCAAAATCTACCAAACAAATAACTCAGAATAGTTTTCAGGATAGACCCTATTTAAAACAAGCTTGAAGAAGCGTGATTCTCTATAATTTTTTCATTGTAGCCCTGAATCCAATTCCTCTACTTATTGATACACACAAGCCTGATTTGGTCATTTAAAACAGAAAAGAGGGGTCTCACGGGTTTGAACACTTGAAAAAGCTAAATATTCTCTAATCAATTTTTGCTTTGTTTTGCAATTGTCTTCATCAAATATTTGTGGGAATTCCGGAGTGAGTTATAGAAACTGTCAATTAATAACAGTATCTCCCACAATACTAACTAGTCCCCAATATTTGCGTAGAAGAAAATGAAACAATTCAACTTTCAAGAACCCCTAAAACACATTCTAAATGTAACTCACATTGGTTGCATAGTCCATTCAGTTTTGCCCATATTCAGTCATAAACTGATGCAAAATTCTCCAAAAGGGGTTGGCTTTTTTTGGATTATAGAAGAAAAGGACGTGCATCTATCCCTCCACGTGACATGTAGGAGGAGCCAGGGCAATTAAAATTTGTATGAAAAACAATTTGTGTAAACCAATAAGGAACCTCAAGGCATTTTAATTTTTGTTCAATATATGGAAATATATCCCTACAATGGGAAATACGAAACATTCTTAAGGAATTCCACCATGTGAACTGTTTTCTCATCAAGTCCGCTCTTCCATCTAACTGAATAAAAGAATCAAATTTTGCAAAGCGTGCACAGAAAGCGCAAGAAAAGATATATATTCCACAATAAATGAAAGCTAAGTTTAAAAGACATCTTGTAGCTAAAAATCGTTTAAAAGATTATCACGGATATGCTGAAATAATATTATGGTTGCAGTTTCCGATTTTGCCCTCAGAAAATGACAGTTCGGTGGCATAACATCTTTCGATTGGACAATATCAGAAAAGGGAAAAGCCTCATTCTTACGGGAGTCTTTGATTCGTCCTTATTCCCCATTCAATAAACACATTGCTTTCCAACCATATAAATATACAGGAAACAAAACTTTCTTGTCCTGCAAATTGTAAGGTGATTTCTGATTTTCTCAGAAATATTCATATACACCCACACATACGTGCGTGCGTGCTTATCCGCATATATATAATATATCTCCCTTTTAGCTCTGGCATGTCACTTACAAGAGAAATATTTCAATGAACAATAATTACAAATCGATATGGACAAATATCCAACAGGACATGAACCTGCCATTTTTTCGTGCATGGAAATGGAATGTAACAGCGAAGATCATCAGATAATAATGAATCGAACACCTAAGACATGACATGATTTCAAGAGAATAAAAATGAGCGTAAAAGAAATTAAGAAAAGATTTATATAACCTACTTCTCATCAGCTTCATTCATTATAATCACACACATACACATAACAAAAAGCCCGTCGTCGTCATCATCTTTATCATAACGTGTATATATATGCATTAAACAATATCATGATTAATTGAGACTTAAGATCATTACAATATTGGTAAGTTGCTCCGCCTGGGGCGGAGGTGGCGGTGGCGAGTGGATGACATCCTGCAACATCCTGCAAATTCTACGCCCTTTTCACGCCAAGAAAAGGAAAATAACCACGTAATCCTGTGTATATAAATATTATAGATAACGACCTAATAAAGCAGAGCGAAACGGGATATGATCAGCTAATTGTCCCAGAAAACTCTCCATGGCTATGAGTTGGGAGAACAATGCAGAAGAAGAGACAGTTATATACAAAATCAAGCAGAGAGAAACAGAAAACAGCGAACAGAGAGAGGAAAAAGCTGTAAGAGAGAGAGAGAGAGAATGGTAAAACGAGTAGTTAGCTAAGAAGAAGGAGAGTATGAGGGTGTCAAAAGGATGAAGAATTATATATAGGGGTTGTGGGGTGTACGTAATAGCCGTCAGCCTCTTACTGGCAAAGCGTCAACGCGAGCCCCACGGCGAACCACGCATTGACAATCCGGGCCGGGTCATGTCTGTGACCCGCGCCAAGCCAGGAGGCGCAGCAGAAAATGGGTTGACCAAGCATTAAACGGATCTATATGTTAACTTAAATTACTTTAATTTTTAGTTCCTTCACAGGTGCTAATATATGCAATTATGCCATTTTTAGGGTTTTATTCATTCAATCAAGTGGCTCGCATTGGAGTGTAGTGTGATCTTAAGATGTTATTACGTGCTTTTCTTCTCCATGAGCTGTGTTACGTTATGGGTGACAACTGGATTATTACATGCTAATTATACCCACTTTAACACTCTAAAATATGTAGCTTCAACTGGATTAGACCAAAATGACTAAGAATGATGTTATTTGGGAAATTAGTTAAATTCAGAAAACGTTATTTTGGTGTGTTACTATACTTTACTCCTATATGAATCCTAAGCAAAGCAATATGAAAAAGTCGCAAATTATATTTTCAAAAAATAAACATATGTATTAACTAAACATGAAGGAATCTTTCATCTAACGTGCTGTGAAAGATTCCTTCATGTTGCCACGAATACCTAAACAATGCCTAAAGATAAAATCCCCTCAAGATGATCGCAGTGCTCACTGCCATTTGTCTTGTAATTATAAGTCCATGCTAAATAATACAAACCCCATTATATATATTCTTCCGCCCCAATTAAATTTAAGGTAAATTATACATATTCTCTTAATTTAGTTATAACATTATATAATTAAGCATCCCAGTGAAGGAGGAAATGAGAAAACCCCCTGCTCATAAAGATTATGATATGATCCCACCACAGAAGAATATATTATTATTCACCACAGAAGAATCATTTTGATATGTTTTCCGTACACAGCCCGAGAGAAAAGTTGGTCAGAGATCCCATATGAAGAAGCTGCTCTCAGCTCCAATATAAACCCTAGGTTCTGGTAAAAAGAACAAGCTAGCCGACCATATAATTAATTAACGACCATCGTTCGATCGATCTCAAACCAAGAAATAAAGAAACAAAGAAGCCTATGATGGACATAGACAGGTACAGCTTACTTTGCATCATATATTATATCTCTGTCCTCTCCAAGAGGAGACGGTATCATTCCTTTTCTTTCAGCTTCATCATCTTCATTTAAGATTGTCTCTGAGAGTGTGTTTAGTGTTTATCAGTATCTTTATATCTCAGCAAAACTCTTCTCCAGAGGTCGACACGTCATCATGGCTTTATTCAATTATTCAACATGCGTTGAGCATAAATATGTCTGGTAAAAGATGGTTACAATATATATCAGTCAATTCTGGTGGTGGGTGTGTGAATTCGATTCTAGAGAGATCGATGCAGCTTCAGAGTTAGCTCCTTCCTTGGAAAAGGTTCAGGTGAGGCAGCCAGTGGTTCCATTGCCCATTGGAAATTCCCAAGAGAGAGGGAACATATATGCTTTGGTTTTGGATTCTCCCTCAGTTGCGTTTCACTCTATTTATCATGCCTTTGCCTATATACATATTAGAGTCGACTCAAAGAAATAATATAATAATTAAAAAAATTTATAACAAATAATAAAAAAATATAAAATCTATTATTAATTTTCTATATTAGAATTTGTTCGTTGTATATTATTTATTTATTATGAGATATTTTTTTATTATATGACTTTATAAGAATATTGACAATATCAAGATAGATTCGGGGCATAGACATGACCAGAAATCCTTGTACTTGTGTGCACCATTCTTAAACATTGTTCCTCGTGTGCCTCGCATTTGTGCTTAGCTAGGTTCTTGACTAGAAAGCAGCGTCCAATAATAATAATATATATACATGGGATCCACTTTAGTTCTCTTGTTCTTATCTCTCTTTATTACTTAACTTGATCTGCAAGAAACATTAGTATATATTTCTCTCTCTTCCCCCTTGTTGTATCATGTGCCTTTTCACTTTAAGTCTCTTGGATTTGAACCCTCTATGATTATGTATACAATTCTTGATTACAATGTTGTTAATCACTGTTAATTAGGATCTTGAAAACTGTTTAGCTTTTTGGTGTCCTATAGCCCCTCCCCTCGTCCTTTTTGAAGGCCACTTTAAGGCAAGTATACATTTTTATACCGATATTGTTGTAACTTTATTAATTAAAGTGATACTTTTTCCGTACATAATTTACACAGCACCATGCCATTTGGTCCAACTAATAACGTGGCCCCACACTACTTTTCCTCTAATTTATACACGTAAGTCCTTTCAAAGGACTCCCTTTTTATAATAAAGAACACTACCCTATACAGCAAGCCCTAGCCGTATATATAAAACGATTCAGGTCATCTAATTCCAATTTCTATGTATCTTTATACGTACGGTTTCTTTTATAAGAGAGACTTTTTTTTTATTAATTTTTATTTCAGTTTCATTCAATTTTCTGTATTAAATTGCTTTTATTACCATTAGGAAATAATTATAAAAAAAATTACAAAACAAATTAGCCATATATAATAATAAGTTTTAAATTTCTGATCATATAAAACATAACAATAAGTTAATGACTTCTTATTTATTCTATGATATTTTGTAATGATTATATTTTTTTTATTAGAATCTTATAATAATAATTATTGAGCATAACAATTTTGTAATGCTTCGGACAACTTTTATAAAATAAAAAGTAAAGTATTGAGCATGTAGAATAAAGTATGAGCAAATTATTCATAATTTCTGCTTTATTTTTTTTTCCCACATTCATAGTTTTTATTTCAAGCTGCTTTTTATGGCGAATTTAAACACAATTGACCAAACAACAATATGTTTCATCCAGACAGGGATAATGGGTATCTCTATTCTTTCTTTCCAATTAACTCCTCTTTCTATCTTTTGTCTTTCATACATGCATACATACAATTAATGAAAATTAAGAAATAATAACACATACTACTTATGCCATATATATATTATTTGTATATTATATTATTCCTCCTATCCTAATTACATGAGTTATATGGGTTTTAATTTAATCTTAACTATAAAACTCAAATCCACTTTATCTTTTAGAATTATATTTTTCTTAAAAAAACTAAAAAAGATAATTCAAAATACACATAATTAAATATAATTTTTTAAAAAAATTAACACATAATTATTATTATTATTAACTAATTTAACTAACTTCTTGAATGTACTCAAATTAAATATATCTTATATAAAAAAACTATAGGTAGTATTTCTGCATGCTTACTACTTTTCTAATTAATTTTTATAAGATTTTAATATAAAATGAAATTAATTTTTTGTAATATTTTAAAAATGATACAAAAAATCGCTAAAATTTTATACTTTAAATCATTTTTCTTACATCATTATATATATATATATATATATATATATATTTATCTATATGCTAAACCAAAGCTTTAAAAGAGGCGCTTGTTTGGAATCACTTCCAAAAATCACTTTTACATCTTATTACATATTAGCATAAAATTATACTTAAGATAATTTAAATAGCACCCATAATCAAAGAGATTCAAAACCGAAGTTGGGGATCCCAAAAAGGAAAACCATACATATCCAGGGATTAATACATTAATATAAAAATTGTGAAAAAACTACTACTATTATTTTTTTTATTTTTTTGGTACAATATTATTATTTTTAATCCATGAGTAATAAGACTCGCATCTAATCTAACTTGACTCACGAAGGAATAAAAATCTGTCATTGACATCGTCATTGATTACAATCGTCCACTTCATGTGACCACATTCCTTTTTTGTCTTTAGTGAGCGCTGCCTGACACACAAGATATATTCAAACAGTAGGCCCAAGCAAACCCGTCCAACCCAACAATTATTGGGCTCAAAATAACTTAACAGACCAGGGTCATGGAACAGGCCCAAGATCATACTGCTTTAATTAACAAAACCGGGCATATGTACCCAAAAAAAAACACAAACACAAAACCAAGCATAGAATCTATATGAAAATACATATGATTAACTTAATTAATTGAATGCCAGTAAGCTACCCTGCTGATTTCCACACACACGAATCAGCCTTGCGTAAGGTAAGGGGAAGCATGCGTAAACCCCCAAAACTGCACAAGAAAATTATAGCTCAATAAACAATGTAAGCAATATACTCCTTTCATAATTATAGGAACTATTTATGAGATTGATCTCAATCTTAAATATAAAATTTAAATATATTTTATTTATAATATATATAATTTTTTCCTAAACTAATTTACATAATTTATAATCTGATATATAATATAACATTACATATGAGTATTTTAAGGAGATTAAGTCACATTTGTTATGATTACGTAATTTAATCTATCTTCTTTAATCTATTTAGATTAGTTAAGTAAATCTTATATTAAGGAATCGAGGAGTAATAACTGAAGTCAAGTTTCAGAACATTACCTCGACATTCTTTAACTCAAACTCTGGACTATGAGCCAGGCATGAGCTTCCAAATGTGTCGCAGGGTCCACTAGTTCCATTCAACCTTTTCATTACATTCAAGACGAGATTCCATGAGTAGGGTTTACAAAACCAAACAAATTTATTGGAGAAACAGAGAAGCAATCGCAAAAAGCTTACAGATCTCCATCCAAGCATAAAGCAAAATTACCACCTCCACCAAGTGCAAGTAAGTCATTCAAACACATGTAGTAGTACCGATTCGCACCTACATATATAAATCCAGGATGTCAAGAAACTAACATTGAAAAATTGATAAACAGGCATCAACTGCATGTTCAAAGGACAAGAATCTGCAGATGAAGGAATGAGAACGCTTACCAGTTGGCCGAAACAACCTTGGTTCGCCAAATATTGTCGTAAAGACAAATGATTGGTGTGTTCCCTATCATGTATCACCAGAGAAAACAAAATCATATTTCAAAATGTAGAAGCGCACCCCAAAAAAAATTAAGACCAAGCATCATAAAGAAAACAGGTTCACGTACTTGATACTTTCGCTTAGCTGTAGGTTTTAAAGGACAGTCTACCAACCCGCCGAAAACAGCACCTTGCTTATCTCCTACAATCTGAAAGTGGTGCCAAATAGTTAATACCTTTGATTTACTACTAGTAAATTCCAGATCGACAACATATCCAGAGACATGTATTGAGCTCTGGAAGATTAACATACTAGCAATCCAGGACCAGGAAGTTCAGCACTCTTGCGGATCAGTGTACGAAGTGATATTCCATGTTTCAAAGTACTGCCCTTCATTTGAAAGAACCAATACTTAATATTTCAATGCAATATAAGTATAGAACAATAATGTTTGATGCACATACTAAGAACTAGAGGTAAAGGTTACCTATAAAGTAAGACCCATCGACACCCTTTAACTATATTAGGGAGGCAGGAATCAAAAAATTCATACAACTCGGGTGAAATAAAGATAGACTCGTCAGTCAGATTGACCCGGGGCTTCTTCGCAGAATTAGGAGTTTGTGGTGTACTTGCTTCTTCAAAAACTTCCGAGCAGCAACTAGTCCTTCTGGACGCCTGATCTTCATATTTAATTTTATCTTTCAAAAAATCCATGCTTTTACACACTGGACTACAGTCAACGTACTCATCCGATGGATCATCTTGAGGCTCTAGATGATTATATGTAACTTGAATTGGTTTAAGATCATATTGCTGGTTGCTGGTCCTGGATCCACTGAAGCTGACAGAAGGAATGGCATAGGAAAAATATGAAGACCAAGATCTACCCTCTTTAGAGTAGGAGCTGCCCTACATAAATGAAAACCTCACGTCAGCTTTAATAAAAAACATAATTTTTATAACACACACGCAAAGCAATAAATGAAAGTATGGTGCATGACTTATATGATGAGGTAGAATTTATAAGGGCAGAGATCATATGATACAGAACCCATATACGTTTCCTCAAATTTATTCACATGATGCAGAATTGATAAAGATGTGAGGGCTGCAGAAAGTAAAGATATTAAAGAGGAAGAAGGAAAAAGACAATAACTTGGTAATGCGCCTACTATTCCAGATAAATTCAACCTAGTGAGAGGAAAATCCAAGTAAAGCTTAATGACCAAGTCTATTCTGAATGAGTCTTTAGTTTATTATATGAGGAGTATCTTTCATCAGGTCAACTTCTGATGACATTATATTTGAACTAAAGATTAAGAGGCCAATTAATCAAACTCGTTAGGGTCCTAAATCAAGATGAATGTGCGTTTCCTCCAGTCATAAGTGCCTCTCACCTAAACGATCAAGATGAAAACGACAAGTTGACAACAAGAAACGAAAACGATTGGTAAACAAAAAAACAAAATATATTCAGGGTTCACCAGACATAAACAAAGTTGTACTTGTGATCCTGATTCTATTTTCTATCCCTTACAGTAAAATAAAATATGTTCAGCACTGAGAAAATCAGTTATGTTCTCTTATATAATTTCCAGAAGCCAATAAAATGCTTATCTAATATTTAACAGAAGGCCTGGAAGATGGATACCAAGTAAATAATGTCATAGCAAAGACACTAAATGCAAAATGCAAGACATAAAAACAACCGAGAGGAATGTGTGGATTATGACTAGGATTAACCTTCTCAGCTTAAGGAAACCAAGCTTCCTCTCAAAAATGGAAAACAACCATTCAAATCCACATTCCCTACTTAGTGCGAATTACACTTGACACTACGCCGATGTAACTCCAAATTATTGAAATCAAATCACACAATTGCTCTCTTCTATGCATGCAACCCGTGAAATTCAACCCGCGCATTTAACCCTCGATTCAGATTTTGGTGAGACCGGATCGAACTTCCGAACAAAGGTGATTTAAGCTAGGCTTTAATTGTTTGAAACAGAAATAAACAAGGAAACTCAATGCAGATCAGAGTGACACGATGAAACCTTTTGATGTCATTCATATTTTATTTTAACGAGATAAAAAGAAAGAACGAAGCAAAACCTGAGGAGGGGTATTCGGCGGAGAATCGGCGAAGAGGCGAGATAGCTTGTCGGTGACTTTCTCCTTCAAAGTGTGCATCTTGAGAGAGCAGAACTTAGCTATCCCATTAATGATTATGGGTTCAAAATAAGAAATATTAGAAGGATAAGAGATCGGGAATTTTTTGGAGGAGGAAAGAGAGGGGAGGGGTTGTTTACAAAATAGAGAGATCGGAGTTTGGAGGAAAGCGAGTCGGTGATAAAGCGGAAAGAAAGCGTAGTGGGAGACCTTGGAGACAGCTATCAACGGAATTGGGAAAAGTAAGGTTTGGGCATAGGCTTGATTAACCGGTGGGACACAGGTTTCCTGATGTCATTCGTCTCCGATGCGCATCTTTTAAAAAATATATCATTATAACATGTTTTTAAATTTGAACGATTTAAATATGTGTTAGATATTTTTGTTTGTTTTGGGCAACAAGTAAGAGTAATGGGGTCAAAAAAACAAATATGAGTAAGCATAGACTATCACATCTTAAAAGGAATATTATATTAGTATATTATAATCTTCTTAAAAAAAGAAAGGGATGGTGGAGAACTGATGGGATACTCACCAAAAGAAAAAAAAAAAAAGAATCTTATGAACACAATTCGGCAATAAAAAATGAATAAATTGATAAATAGTTAACATGGCACTTATTTTAATCAATAATCTCGTGGACAAGCATATGGGACGCAGAACTAAATAACACAAAGAAGTAGTTTTCATCCAAAATCCAAATACTAATCACGTGCTTTCTGCCTAAAAGCATATGCCTATTTTTTTTTTTTTTTGTTACAAAGAGAGGGCTAAAGCCCAAATAAAATGATTTACACCAATGGGAAATTTAATCCCAAACACTCAGAAGCTACTAAGCTATTCAAATGTAACGGGCAAGAGTTAATTATCGAGGATTTATAAAGTCCTTCCTTTGCAAGAGCATCAGCAAGGTTATTCTGTACCCTTGTAATATATTGCAATTTCACCTCCCAAGGGTTGCTCAAAAGCTGCTTAATCTGTACAAGTAACAAACTACCAAAATGGTTATAATCCTGATGCAATATTTCAATAAGAGACTTTGAATCTGATTCAAGAATTAATTTCTTGCAGCCATAATTCCATGCCAAACTGAGGCCTTTATATATAGCCCACTGTTCCGCCTCAAAAGCACTACAATTTCCAATAAAATGAGTAAAACCAATTATCCAGTTACCTGCACTGTCCCTTACTAATCCTCCACAACCAGCAATGTTTCTAGAAGAAGACATAGCTCCATCAACATTAATTTTAAACCACCCCAGTGGTGGCGGACTCCACCTGCTATTTCCATGAAGCTCATCATCTTGGTCATCACTATCACCAACTTGGCCATAAGTCTTCCATGAACGCAAGATAATGATTTCAGGTTGCAAAGGTCTTCCTTCACTTGAATTGAAAACATCTTCATTCCTCCACAACCAAAGTTTCCAAATAGTAACACCCCAAATAATATTCCAATTCCTGCTTACATTGCCCAAATTTCTTTTTAAATTCAATGCAAACCAATCACGAAGAGGGGCAGCAAAAAAAGAATTAGTAAACCTCGGTGATAAAAGTTTGGTCCAAAGTCTTCTAGCATAAATACAATCTCTCAGAATATGTAAAACATCTTCTTCAGCAGCATCACAATAAGGACAAACTGACGAGGTCGAAGACCATTTACTCCTCCAAGCATTGGTGGGCAACCTATTGTTATACGCCATCCACATAAAAACTCTGATTCGCTCAACTCCTTTCCATTTCCAAATCTCTTTATATGTTCCGCTATAATGATTTCCAACTCTCCTTTCCAACAAGAAATATGCACTTTTAATAGAGAATAACCCATTATTGGTGGCATTCCAGGATATGACATCTGAACCAGCAGAAGGCAATGGAGGTAAGACAGAAATTAACCTCTGAAAAATAGTAGTAGGAACTACACTTGCCAATCTATGGAAATCCCATGAACCACAAGTCACCCAATCAGCTACATTGCTTTCTTCTTCCTCTTCAGTTAATGATCTGATACATAATTCTTTGATATTTTTGTCTGGAATCAACCAGTAGTCAGTGAAGAACTTAACTGAGGTTCCATCCCTAACAGTCCATCTCATTCCTTTATTAATAACTTCTTGTTGTTGTGATACAAATTTCCATAATGTAGAATCACCTGTACAAGCATCCAGTAGATTATCTTCGTTTCTCAACATATACTTATGCAACAAAATATCAGCCCATAATCCCTTAGCACCAGACACTAAGTTCCATGCAATCTTAGCACCACAAGCACGGTTAAATGATTGTAATCTCTTGAACCCGAGTCCCCCATATAATTTTGGTTTAGTCACTTGTTGCCAACCAATTGGGTGAAAGTTTTGGTTTTTCCCCCAAATGAAATTCCTCTGCAATCTCTCAACTTCTTGGCATACCTTAGCTGGAATTTTAGCCACCTGCATAGGATATAGCGGAATAGAACTAATTACAGATTTAGCTAAAGTAATACGACCAGCCATTGAAAGGGTGTTTGCCTTCCAAGAAGCAAGCTTAACCTTCACACGATCAACAATATATTGAAAAGTATCTGAACAATTTCTCTTTCTGGAGATTGGAAATCCTAGATACTTCCCTATATCAACAGAGATCTTCATACTAGTAAAATCCTTAATTCTTCTTCTATTCACTTGCTTTACATTTGGGGAAAAGAATACAGATGATTTGCTCTTATTAATTTTGGCACCTGAAGCCTTGCAAAATTTATCAAGACAATTCATCATGCATTTAGATTGTTGATCAGTTGCTACCCCAAACAGAAGAAGATCATCAGCAAACAAGAGGTGCGAAATAGCAGGGCCAGTTTGAGAAGTGTAAATCGGTCTCCAATTACCATCATTAACAGCATCATTAATAATATGTGATAGCTTATCCATACACAAAACAAACAAAAGAGGAGAGATAGGATCACCCTGCCGAAGACCTCTTGTTGGGGTAAAATATTCTGTTTGTGAACCATGCCATAAAACATTATAAGAAACTGAGCTCACACAGGTCATAATGATATTCACAAAATTTTGTTCTAATCCAATCTCAACCAGAACATTTTGAAGAAAGTCCCACCGAATTCTGTCATAGGCCTTTTCTAGATCAATTTTAAATGCCATCAAACCTGTCTTTCCTTTACATCTCTTCATCTGATGCATTAATTCTTGGCCCACTATCAAATTATCTTGAATATGTCTCCCTTTAATAAAGCTTGATTGAAATGGAGATATGATATGATCCATAATATCTCTCAGTCTGGCTGTAATTACTTTTGTAATACACTTGTAATGCACAGTACACAAAGAGATAGGTCTGAAATGATTCACCATCTCAGGGGGATCTCTTTTAGGGATCAATGATATAAGGGTTATATTCGCTTCCTTCATTAAATATGGGTTTTGAAATACACTTTTAACAAAGGAACACAAATCTGGACCCACCACCTTCCAATTAGCCTGATAAAATATGGGACAAAACCCATCTTGACCTGGAGCCTTATACGCTCCCATAGAAAACAAAGCCTGTTTAATTTCATCTTCCGTAGGAATAGCACTCAGCATTGAAATAACATATTCATCTATTCTGGGGAATGTAGATCTTATACTTAAGGTTATGGGAGGACCACCATCTTCCTTGAATAAATTTTTGAAATAATCAACTACTAGACATTTCAAAGAGGATTCATTATCAATCCATTCACCACTCTCAGTTTTCAAGGTTATAACACTATTCCTCCTCCTTCTCAAATTAGTTTTAAGGTGATAGTATCGAGTATTCCTATCACCCTGAGTAACCCAGACTGCCCTGGACTTCTGGAACCATTTAATTTCCTCTCTTCTAAGAATATCATCTAACTCTTTTTGAAGTTCCAGTTCAAGTTTACCCAAAAATAAGGAATGGGGATACGCTGCAGAATTCTGTATTCCCCCAATTCTTGCCAAAAGTGATTTCTTTGTTAATTCCACCATACCAAAAATATTTTTATTCCAGCCATTAAGAGCAAATTTTAAATTCTCCAACAAATTATCAAAACTATCATTCATCACCCACTCACTTTCCAAGAAACTGTTAAATTGATTATGAGATAACCACATTGCTTCAAAACGGAAAGGTCTACTACCACCTGTTCCTTTATTCTTCAAAAATTGCAAAGAAATTGGATTATGGTCTGAAAATTGGATACGAGGCCTTACCTTAACAAAGCAGTCAGATAACAAAGAGAACATTTGTGCATTGGCTAGCGCTCTGTCAAGTCGCTCATATAGTCGAGAAAACCTTGCTCCTTGAGGACCCTTCCATGTATATTTAGGACCTTTAAACCCCATATCCATAAGTCCACAATCATTAACTCTAGATTGAAACCAATTGATTCTTGTATAATTACAACCAGCACCACCAATTCGTTCTGTTGGGAACAAAATATCATTAAAATCCCCCATTACCACCCATGGCTTCACAATGTTTAAGGATAAGATTTTAATCTTTTCCCATAGCAATTGGCGAAAATTCGAATGAGGCACCGCATAAACAGCAGTCAAAAGAAACAAGGGACGTCCAGGAATCTCACACTCCATATGAAAAAACTGTCTGTCTTCTTCAATCATATTCACACGGATGTGATTAGAACACCAAGCTGTAACTAAGCCTCCGGATCTACCAACACTAGGAATAGTTCTGATTTTATCGAATCCCAGCTTTGTGAGTACCTTAAATCTGTTGACTCTGTCGCAACGTGTTTCTGCCAGAATTAATAAAAATGGCTTTGAGTTACTGAACACTACTTCTAAATTTCTGAGTAGACCTTTATCACAGGCCCCTCTTGTGTTCCAAAAAATAATACTATCCATAAAATGATGTTATCCAATACAAGAGCCCCTTCATAACCCAGATGAGAACTGGGTCTCTGGTACTACGGAATGGTCACCGTCCTCAAGTCCATTACAGCTCTTCATTAATGGGCTAATAAAGGAATCCCCATTTATAGGATCTCCTGGGTCTACTTCCTCAAGCCCAATTTCCTCATCCTTTTGCATAACATTTAAATGGGCCTTATCACAATCCATGTAATTAATACCCATGGATTGATCAATCCGATTAGCCCTTACCAAATCCTCTTTGACAAAACTCTCCTCCTTTTCTCCCTCCTTACTCTCCTCCTGCGTGTCCATTATGATGACATCATTTTTTGACTTTTCTCTTGTACTTTCTCTTGTTCATTTCTCTTTCCTGTTCTGTACCGTTTCTCCAACCCTTCTCTCAGTTCCAATTGCCTCTTTTTGTATATTCACTCCTTTTGTACCCATCATATCTACATCCTGCTTTCCCGCTCCTCCTTTCTTCCTAGCTCCTGTGGACTGTACAGATCTATTATCCCAGACTGTCATAGGTAGCGGCGCCTCCTCCTGCACGTTGTCATTTCTTTCCTGTCCACTGTCTTCATTCACTGTTTCCTGCTGTGTTACTTCTGCCAAAATCCCAAAACGTGAACCCCTGTTTTCCGACCGAGTAGTGTCACCTTTGCTATCTCTGGGCTTCCGTTGCCGGCGAGGCTTTTGAACTACTCTCCATTTATCTGCTTCTCTATCAAGATCATTATCATCACCCACCTGCTTACCCTGAGGGCCTCTTCTCTCCTCACTTCCACCATCACTATTCTTCTCTGTATTCATCTTACTCGGGCAAGTATCAAAACGATGACCGTAGAAACCACAATGTGTGCATAGAAAATGTAGACCTTCATATTCAAGATAATAGTCATCTCCATCCAGAGAAAAACCCGACATCAGCTGCTTTCCCAAATCAACCAAAACGCATATTCTAGCATAATGTCCTCTCAGCTGGTGCGATGTATTCATATCCACTTTAAGAGTTTCCCCAATTCTGTTTCCGATGATTGTTAAGGCTTGTTCATCATAATACTCAAGCGACATCTGTGGCACCCTAACCCATACTGCTACTTTATCTATTGTTGCCTTTTCTGGTCTAAACTTGGGCTCCCATGGTCGGACTGTCAGATAATGATCGTAGATCATCCATGGGCCACCGATAAGAGCATTATAGTAATCCTCACGATTTGATAATTTTACCACGTAGAATCCGTGGCCTATGTTAATCAGATTAATCACCCCTCTTTTTGCCCACAGTGCTTGTAAACGTGTTTGTAGGGCCTTATACCCAATACTTCTATCCAAGAGTTTGACAATAACCGCCTTTCTCCAAGCTCTGTAGAGGCGTTTCTTCAGTTTCCCAGAGAATGTAAAAATTGGAAAATTCCTATCAGGGTCCTCCGTTGTACTAAATAATTGATCATCCTTCTCCTGATCCATTATCGGATTTGAATCCTCAGACATTGTGTCATCAGAAAAGGAACTATCATAATTGGCGAATCCATCGTTGGAGTGATCACTGTTCCTATCTATCCCTTTTAGCTTTTCAGCAAATGAAGGCTTACCTGTTTTAACTCTATTTGCAGCTGATCTCAACTTTGGCCACTGATCAGTACAGATATTTCCTTCATCATCCTTTGCCCCATTCTTAATCTTCTTTGCACTTCTTAGCAATTAATCATCTTCTTCTTGCGAAGTTGGTACTAACGTTAACTTTCTTCCAGAGAGAACTAACGTCATTTTTCCGAACTTTTAAACCTTCAGAAAACTGTGAGGTTGAGTTAGTTGATGGAGGCGAATCGAATTAGCATATGCCTATTTTATTAGCATGTCCAGTCTTTACGAAAGGAACCGCTTCATAGGTTAAATCCAACATGCGATATGAGGACCCAACTCGTAGTTCTTAATGTATGGGATTGATTGGGCTAAAAACACAACAAAATAAGTCCAAGTCCATTAAATATTCTTACGCAACAATTTCTTAATGGCTTGAGTTCAAGTAGGTTGCCTCCAAATGATACTTGTATAAAGGGCATATTTAAATTAATTTTTGAATAATATATTTTTAGAATAATATATTTTAAAAATAAAGATGTTTAGATGATTAGTAGTAGAATCATTTTTCATATTGGTAAATTATTAAAAAGTATATGAGTTGATTAAAAGTATGAGAGATGAGAGAGGGTATAAAAGAAAGAGGAGATAGGAGATAGGGTGGAGAAGAGAGATGAGAAAAGAGAAATATTGTAAGATAGTAATTGGATAGTTTATAAATTCTTTTACAGTTCTAAAAGTTTGCTTTAGTGCCTGTTTGGCAACCACTTCTGGGAATCAATTTTGACCAAAACTTCGGTTTGGGAAAATTTCACACAAACATCAATTTTTGTCCAGAATTAATTTTGGGCCAAAACCTTGGTTTGTAAAATTTTTTGCCAAACAGCCATTTTCGTCCAAAATTGATTTTGGGCAAAACCTCGGTTTGAAATCATGGTTTTGAAGAAGCTATTTTTCAATAGATTTTGGAACTGGAAAAGAGCTTATAGATTATCTAATTACTATTTTACCCTTACTTTTTTCTTATACTCTATCTCCTCTCTCCTCTCTCTCTCCCCTCTCTCCCCTCTCTCCTCTCTCCTCTCTCCCCTCTCTCCCCTCTCCCCTCTCTCTCCCCTCTCTCTCCTCTCTCCTCTCTCTCTCCTATTTATTCTCTACCCTCACTCCTCTCTCATACTTTAATCAAATCATACCCTTTTTAATAATTTATTAATATAAAAAGTGATTCTACTATTAATCATCCAAACATCTCTATTTGCAAAATTTATTATTCTCAGAATCTATTCTTCCCAGAATCTATTCTCCATAATCTATTCTTCCCAAAATCTATTCTTTCCAGAATCTATTCTCTCCAGAATCTATTCTCCAGAATCTATTCTTCCCAGAATCTATTCTCTAAAAGCTAATCCAAACACACCCTTAGTAGTTTATTCAAAATTATGATTTTGACCAAAATTATTTCTGGATAAATATAGCTGTTTGTTTACAATTTTTTCAAACTAAAATTTTGCTCAAAATTTTTTTAAACTAAGGTGCGAAACAGGCGCTAAGTTAAAAAGGTTTATTAGTGTTATTCACGAGTCAAGGGCCTTGCACGGGGATGGCACAGTATTTTAAAGAAGAGTAAATGCACTTTTTTTTTTAATTTATACAAATTTTAATTATCTCAAATTTCAAATCGCAAGTTTTTTGCCTTTAAATTTTTCCTATCTGAGTCCATTAGTCCTAGTAGTTTAAATGTTATTGATGATTTTATTATATTGTTTAGTTGTAAATATTTTGTAACCTGGTTTGTACTTGTAAATAATTAAAACTTAAAAATATTATATATGATTGCTACACTCGTCAGGGGAAAAAGGGACCATGAAGAGCAAATTGAGAAAATCCTTAATCACTTGAGAGAACTGTTCCCCAAACTCCTCAATGAGATAGATGGTTGAGGCGATGCCATTTGACCCCAGACTCATTGACTCTTTTTGAAAATGCTCGTCCATGCACCAAAGCTCATAACCCATTAGCAACTATTTGTGCATCAGGTAAATTGTAGAGGCTGGGAAATAAATCGTATTTGTATTAACATCGAAAGGGATGGTAATATGTTTGAATTCTTGAAAACTAGTTATGCTAAGAAGGCAGAAAGAAGAAGAATAACAACGCATTCTCGTTAATCGACAATATTAAGAATTTTTGACGTGATTATTAATGGTGTTTGACCCAGAGATTCCAAAAAACACGGCATGATGATAACCACTCTAACGGCGACAAAATGTCCAAATATGAAGTTTGCATACATACAGATACTGTAATAAATGACTTAATAATATACTATAATGCAGGATCCGTTGCAATAAGTTGGAACTGAACAACTCACGAACAATAAAAAAAACTAGGAATAATTGGAAGAATAAGGCAGAGAATGAAGAATATTGCCACTTTGCCAGCTGAGCATCATGCAAAGGAATGAGACCCGTATCCAGCTGGATCTCTCTCCCTCCCTCTCCCTCCCTCTAAAGTCATTATATAGGGGAAAAGATGAGTACTTTCACAATAAAATTTTAATATAAAATATTTTAAAGTGTGAGATATATATAAAAAATATTTTAAAATATTAAATAAATTATAAAATATTATAGGTGCAGAAATATTTGAGGATGTGAGAACGTAGCCTAACACTGACTAAAATGATACTAGGTGCATTAAGTCGTTAACTAGGAGACAAAAAGAAGGGATAGAGAAAACCTTCTCAACTGAGGACTAATGACTCTGTCTAATCTTTTGTTTCAATATATAATTACTAACATGACTGAGCAAGACTAATCAATTAAATATGACAAACACAGTTTGGCAGTGTCACGCAACTACTATAAAATCGCAATTGTAATGAAGATATGAGGGTCCACGGTGTTAAAAGCAGTATGTCTTTCTTATATATGCCCTAATCCCTTCATTAAAGTATGGACGAAGGATTCGGACCAATTAAATACAATGAGAGAGTACAAAATGTGATTGAGACTTGTGAGGCTCAAATTCAAATCCCTGCCCAAAGAATTAAAATACTCGTAACTTATTTACTGTCAAACTTGTTCTTGCTCTCTCTCCAACACACTCAGATTCCTTCCCCCATTGCCCTCCACAATCCTTCTCTTACACCACCGAATATTTTCCCCAACATTTGCCCTATTTAATCACCCCCCGCCGCCCCGGGTTTTCATTCTCTTCAGCTCCACCACTCCCCAAAATTATTTGGTTTTTACATTTCTATCCACTTTGACAGTAGTAGACGCAGCATTAGCAATTAGGCCATCCAAAGCAAACTGAATCCCAAGGACCACAGCTCCACAAGACTCATTCATACTACCCACTCTCTCATCTCTCTCTCTCTCTCACGCACAAATCAAAATCTTTTCTTTTTCTTCTTGTTCTGCGTGTATCCTCATTCGGCAAAAAGAAAGAGGAACATCGATTCTTTCTTCCCCTTTATCAGAGCCCCAGGGATCACAAGACCTCTCCGAATTTTGCGATGATTTGATACCTCCATTCCCATTTTTTACCCAAATGGGTTTTCCTAGGAAAAGATTCCTTCCCCTTATTTTCTTCATGGTTCTCTTCCAATCCCTACTCCGACACTCCTCCTCCTCTTCCGATTACACCACCTTAATCTACAAAGGTTGTTCCAAGGAAACATTCACGGATCCAAATGGTGTTTACTCTCAAGCCCTTTCTACCCTCTTCGGCTCTCTGGTCTCCCAATCCACCAAAAGCAAGTTCTACAAAACCACCTCCGGTTCCGGCCAAACCGCATTGACCGGCCTCTTTCAATGCCGGGGGGATCTCACCAACTCCGAGTGCTACAACTGCGTCAGCAGACTCCCCGTTTTGGCCGACAAGCTGTGCGGCAAGACCGTCGCCTCCAGAGTTCAACTCCTAGGTTGCTACATGCTCTACGAGGTTGCCGGGTTCGCTCAAATCTCGGGAATGCAGATGCTGTACAAGACTTGTGGGGCGGCGAATGTTGCCGGAAGTGGGTTCGAAGAGCGAAGGGATACGGCATTCTCGATGATAGCAAATGGCGTTGTGAGTAACCATGGGTTTTACACGACGAGCTATCAATCTGTGTATGTGTTGGGACAGTGCGAGGGAGATGTTGGGGATTCAGATTGTGGGGAGTGTGTGAAACAAGCTGTTCAGAGAGCTGGCGCTGAATGCGGGAGATCTGGTTCAGGCCAAATCTTTTTGCACAAGTGCTTCATTAGTTATAACTATTATCCAAATGGGGTTCCTAGGAGATCTTCTCCTGATGCTTCGTCTTCATCTTCATCTTCATCTTCTTCATCATCGTCCTCATCTTCTTCAGGTAGGTTAACACAATAGACACTAGAACCAGCAGAGAGAAGTAGGAAAAATTTTGTATAATAAATAATAGAGCAAATCTAAAATTCCCCCATTTGGACACTTTAGAAATGATTAATTTTGTTTCAATCCCATAAAACTTCTGTTTCTCAAGAAAGATTGTGATTGTGTTGTGACTGATACTAGTAGGATGAAATTGGAACCGTATCAAATATTTGATTAGGACAGTGATAGGGGGGAATCTTTGAGGGAACGAAAGTAACATTGGTTTTGTTTTTAACTTGTTAGATTGGAATAATCTGTCTTTGTCCTCGTCCCTTTCAGTCACAGAGCTGCCTAATTTTGTAGTATGTCTTAATCAGATTTGGTATGAAAGATGTGAAAATGAAACATGGCTTTTTGGTGGAATGACAGGGCAAAACACAGGAAAGACAGTGGCTATAATATTAGGAGGGGCCGTTGGTGTGGCATTTTTGGTCATATGCTTGCTATTTGCAAGAAGTCTGATTAAAAAACATGATGGTATGTATGCGTTCGATGAAAAACTGAAGGGCCATTTATTTCTCTTTTCATGCTAATATAAAAATCCTAATGCTTTCATTATGGAAAACACAATCTGTTTCTGTCTGTGCAGATTATTAACAAATGAAGACGATGGCCAAATTCTTTTTGCTGTGGATTCTTTCTGCATATTCAGTTTTGGGGATTGGAATAGACGGAGGTTTTGGGGTGGAGAAAGGATCATTCATTCATCATCTTGAAGGGTTCTATTCATTGGTATTATTCAATGTGGGGACTACTTGTAAGGCTTTGATGGTTAGGTAAGATTCTATTGGGAAGAGCAGTATTATTGGTGATTAGAGAGCATGGAAATGAGAACTTTTCTTTCTGTTTTCATTATTTCAAAGGGTGAAAAATACCTCAAAGGAACGAATGTTTGTCATCCAAGAAATGGATGGATAGAAAATTTTAGGTGGTGATCGTCGTCCCCTTTAAGCCATGTGGGTGATGATTCTGTGTTTTCCCTCTTCTCCAGACTCTTTGAATGCTCCAGTTTTCTTCACTAACTTTATGCTTTTGAGAAAGTTGCTTGCATGTTGCTGCTACTTGCTACCTCTCACTCTCACTTTGATTTTTGTGTGTCTTGATTGGAGCAGAACCAGGAGTCAAGTTTTTAATAAAGTTCAAATAACAAGTCAAAATCAATTTATTTTTTTGTTACAAAATCAATTTAAGTAAACGAGTGAAGTGAGATATTATGGAGGGAAGAGGGAAGAGGAAAAAGTGGCCCAGTAATTGGAGCCTCCCTGTGATGTGTACTGAACCTGAAAAAAGTCTCCTTGCAAACAAAGACATGGAGGCTCCTTTTTCGGGAATTTGGATTCTTTACAGAAATTTCATGCTATCCAATTGGACACAGTTTGAGATGTGGGCCCATTCAAATTGAGTTTACTGTTTCTGATTGTGAAGTGTTTTATTGGTGTGGTTATAGTGCTTTGTTATTTTAATCTAAATTAAGAAAATTAGGGTGTATTTGGATGAGCTTTCGGAGAATAAATTTTGGAGAGAATAGATTCTGGATAATAGATTTTGGGGAGAATAGATTATGGGAAGAATAGATTTTGGATAGAATAGATTATGGAAAGAATAAATTTTGAAAATAGAGATGTTTGGATGATTAATAGTAGAATCACTTTTTATATTAATAAATTACTAAAAAGGGTATGATTTGATTAAAGTATGAGAGAAGAGAGAGGGTAGAGAAGAAATAGGAGAGAGAAGAAAGTGTAGAGAAGAGAGAGGAAAGAGGAGATAGTGTGAAGAAGAGAGAGAAGACAGATGAGAGAGAATATAAGAAAAAAGTAGGGGTAAAATAGTAATTGGATAATTTATAAACTCTTTTACAGTTCCAAAATATATCTTCAATAACTTATTCAAAACTATGGTTTCAAACTGAGATTTTGTTCAAAATTAATTCTGAAGAAAAATGGCTGTTTGATTTAAATTTTTTTAAATTGAGATTTTGGCCAAAAGTAATTTTAAATAAAAAATTAATATTTATATAAAAAAAATTTAAATCGAAATTTTAATTAAAATTAATTTAAAAAGTTATATCCAAACACACGTACTTAGTTGTTTGAAGTAATGATCTTTTAAAATGATTTTTAAAATCAACAGTCAGATGGCCATGGAATTTCCGCCCGTAACTCAATTTATGACAGTTTGATGCTGACATCATTTGGAGACTCGAAATTAGATTATGGGCTTGTTTGGATAGGATTTTAAAAATGGACTTATGAAAAAAAGGGCTTTTGAACAGCTTATAGAAAAGGGCTTTTGAAGAAGAGATTATGAAAAAAAAATGGTTTTGAATAAATGAGTGTTTGGATAGTTATTTGTAGAAGGGGTTTTGTGAGTGGTAAATTACAAAAAAGGGTATGAGTATTAAATGAGGAGAGATAAGAGATAAGAGGAGAGAGGAGAGAGGGTGTAAGAAAGAAAATAGAAAAAAAGTAGGAGAGAGGAGAGAGAGTGTAAGAAAAAGTAGGAGAGAGGGTGTAAGAAAAAGTAGGGGTAATATAGTAATTGGTTAGTTCAAACGTGGTTTACTGTTTCAGAAGCTACTCTGACCAGCTTATCTGAAACCTTAGTTTTAAACCATAGTTTAGTCCAAAAGCCCGTTTGAACAAATATGACTGTTTGTTTTAAAATTTCTCCAAACCTAGATTTTGAGCTAAACCTTGATTTTAAACCAAGGTTTGGATGCCTTCCAAACACGCACTATGAAGTTCTTTTTCGGGGGAGGGGGTGTGGTTGGTGAAATTTCAGTGGGACGAAGCTTGGTATAAATGCCACGTCTCCTCACAAAAGGATGTTAAACAGTGCCTCCAACCAAATATACCCGCCTCTCCACTTCGGCCCCTATAAAAGCCTACTTTCCAAAAACATAAAACAGAGAATGACAATTAAACCCCTCGTTAGTTTACAATATAAATTATACTATAAATTATATTCTTAATAAAGTAAATATATAAAAATTAGAGTTATATTGTAAATTACTAAATTTAGAAGTTGTTCACATGTACTTATTTCATACTGGCCCTTGTATTTAATATAAATTTCCCTGCAAAGTTTAATCTTATATTAATCATTGGAGATGCTGTTTAATTTTTTATATGGTATTTAATTGTCATTTCCCTTTAAACAACTAGTATACCTCCAACTCAGTAGTCTTGTGTATACCTCCAGGTCAGTAGTCTAGTGACTTAGTGCTATAAGACTTCTCCTATAAGTAGGAGGTCACCGTTTGGATTTCATGCATATATTTATCTTGTGCTGTGTAAAATCAATTCTTTACAATTAATTTAAACAGGACATGTGCTAAGTCTATATTTGTTTTAGGGAAACAAAATAAAGGAAAGGGTGAGGAGGCTCTAGTTTTTGAATCCCCTTCCTTGATGGCAAAAAGAACAAGAAAACAAATTTATATGTAATAATTATTTATTTTAAAAAATATTGAATTAGGGTAAGAAAAAAAAGAAGAAATGCAAGGCTTTTTTTTTTTAACAAAAAAATTTATAAAGAGGATGGGTTCACCTACGATTTAAGAATATGACAAAATCTCCCTTCTTCTTAGACGATAGTAATATTGGGTAGGACGAGTCATCTATTACATTCAAGTGTAAACTTAAATACTCAAGAGTTAAGGTGTCTCTCTAAATATCGCAACTGAAATTACAATAAAATAATACTTTATAAGAATTAAACAAATTTCAAATAGTCATATGTCTTATCATTTCGCTAATTAAATTTATATACAATGACAGTTTTTTTTTATTGCCCACTTAGTTTACTAGAATTTTATTTCAACTATATCTGGATTCGACCTGTGTCGCGCACCTGGCTATTATGGTAAGTCTCTTAATGAGGATTTTTTGTATATTCAAATACTTAAATTTGAGATTTCATTTAAATAATACTAAATCACTTATTACTTATATTAATCTCCATTAGTCATACAACGACGGGTTAAATGCATGGCATTTCGATTAGATGCACTGTGAGTATGAACAAACAAATCCAAAGACATGAAAAATAACATAAGCCCATCGACCCAAGAAATTTGGACCTGCTTCCTTTTACTGTAAAAGTTGACCATAGTTTTAAAAAAAAAAAAGTTGACCATAACACTTGTCAAAGGAAAGATTCTCAACTAAATCTTATTATAGTTACAATTATAGCCATTATAAAAATATTTTAAATTTTAAATACATAAATTTATATTTAAGAATAATAGATAACTCATCTTATCTGACATTAATATCATCTAAAAAAATAATTTTTTTCTTTATCTTTAAATTGTAGATAAATCTAATTATTTTTTAAAAAATTTTATATAGACAAATATAAAAACGGTAGATGGCTGAAATCTTTAAACATAATATTTTAAATTTAAACTAAAATGTGTGTATAAAAATAATTTTTATTAGAAGATGCAAAATTTAATCAGATAATTTGTACGTCTCAAAAACTATTAATTTCCAGTTACTTACTGACCAAAAGGTTAGTACTAAAAAACTTCGTCTCAAACCAATGAAATAAACTTACCAACTGTAGGCTGTGAATTACTTATTTAAAGTAGAACCTAATGTCGTGACACAGAAGAAAGCCAACAAACTGGCTCATCGTCATCTCCAGACAAAGCTTTTACAATTAGATTTTGTCGTTTCATGGGTGCAGAGTTGGGTCCTTTTTTCTTTTTTTATTATCTAACTAATTTATTAGGATTTTATCCTAATTATATCTATATTCAATCGATATCATGCACTTAATTATATTATATAAGTCTTTCAATAATCTTTTTTTATATATAATAAATTAAAATTAAAATTTAAAATTTTACTTAAATAATACTAAATGGGTAGGCCCTTTTGACATATTGGAGCCGGGTGGGACCTCGCTTAAGTTGGGTCCTTTTGACATTAGGCAGATTGGCGCCAGACAAACTGGAGAAAAGTAACTACATCAAACAGCCCAAGCCATTATTGCCGTCTTCCTTCCCTAATATAAAATTTAGTTAAGATTTTAAATATATTAAAAAATTAAGTTAATTAACTAATTAATTAATTTTTTAAAATAAATTTATTTAAATTAATTAACTAACTATTATATTAATTATAATTAATCGAATCATTTAATTTTTAAATAAATTAACTAATTTTAATATTAAATAACGGGTGAATAATATTAAGGATATGTTTTGTATGAAAAATAAAGTAGGAAAATTCAAATATGACGGATTAGTTTATTTATACGCTTAGTTAAAGTCATGGGAACAAAAGAATGTGAAGGCGTACACTGTTAAACTTGGTGAGTAGACCAGGTTAAACAGAACCGGAAATTATTAGTGATGGGGAGATTTTAAAGGGGTTGTTGCCTTTGCTTTAGATATTGTAATCATGATTCTGACTCGTGCATACCGCCACGACACAAAACTTGTTTTAATTCATTTACAGGAATATCCAATAACAAACTTAATTCATGTTTCCTAAGCATTGCTTTCATTTCAAATAATGTGGTGTGGTGTGGGGTGGGGTGGGGTGGGGTCTCTGTCCATTGCATCGCTCTTTTTTTTTTTTTTTTGTTAATCCAAAGTGAGCCAATCATGTGCAGTTTTTAATTCCTTTCAGAAAATGTCAAGGATGGCATATTCTTGTATAAATCTATTTGTCGAATTCCGTTAATATTAGAAAAAAATAAATTAAATTCTATCGTTAGACCCAGTGGTGTCTAACCATAACAGTAAAAACTAAAAATTAAGGAAAAAAAAGTGAAATAGATGTGGAGAGAGAGGGGGTCATCTCTCTCTTGTTTTTCTCCTTTCCCCTTTTTAGTTCCCCAGCTGGGATTGAAAATCTGATTGGGAAGAAAAAAACCAAAAAAAGATTAATAGGAGATTAACGGCCATTGTAAACCTCAAATGGATTTTATCAGAATTTAGGGTTTTATAGCCATCGAATTTGGGGCTTTCACAGCCACACCATAACCATCTCCACCAATTAACAGTTTCGAGCTTTCATGGCAACTAGAGGCAGCAGATCAGAGAAGGTCAGGCGAATTTTTCAGCAATTCGACAACAACCACGATGGGGGTCTCAACAAGGAAGAGATGGCCGCGCTCGTAGTGGCCGTGAATCCCAGGGTCAAGTTCAGCGACGAACAGATTAATGCCATTCTTGACGAAGTCTTCCGCACTTACGGCGAGTTCATCGATGGGGAAAAGGGTCTCACCTTCGAGGGTTTGTTGCGGACCTACGATGATGGTGCGGGCGATGTCGACCGGGACTTTGATGCGCTTGGCTTGGAGCTCAATTTGGATGATGGACAAGGGGTTCCCATGGCGTCTGAGGCTTCTTCGTCGTCCATTGCGGACGAGAGGGTGGTGGTGGACACGCAGAAGAAGCAGAGGACCGCTGCGTGGGCTGTGTCGCCCAATCATGGAATTGTCTTTGATGACACCTGGAAGATTGTGGACGATTTGGAAATCCTGATTAAGAGATTGAAAACGAAGCAAGCCAAAGATGGGAAATTAAAAGCGGATAACTTCGATGCTTATTCGGATGCTGGTTGGTCGAGGGAATTGGGGCCTTCCACGGAGATTTCGGACAAGAGGGTTTTCTGGGAAGAGTCTGGGCATGATTATGCAGTATTTCTGAAAGAGTTGGGTGGGCTGAGGGGTCGTGCGGACGGTGCCAGGTCCAGAGAAGAGGCTTTTGATGGCCATATGGCAATTGGCAGGGTTCTATATGACCATCAGCTGTTTAAAGAGGCTCTGGTGAGCTTTAAAAGGGCTTGTGAATTGCAACCTGTTGATGTCAGACCGCACTTTAGAGCTGGGAACTGCTTGTATGTTCTTGGGAAATACAAGGAGGCCAAGGAAGAGTTTTTGCTCGCACTAGAAGCAGCTGAGGCTGGAGGAAACCAATGGTCCTATCTGCTTCCACAAATATACGTAAATCTGGGGATTGCTCTAGAAGGTGAAGGCATGGTTTTAAGTGCGTGTGAGTATTACAGGGAAGCTGCAATTCTTTGTCCAACTCATTTCAGAGCTTTAAAACTTTTAGGTAGTGCCCTTTTTGGCGTAGGGGAATATAGGGCAGCCGTGAAGGCATTGGAAGAGGCCATTTTCATGAAGCCTGACTATGCTGATGCACATTGTGATTTGGCTTCAGCTCTGCATGCCATGGGTGAGGATGAGAGGGCCATCGAGGTATTTCAGAAAGCTATTGATCTGAAACACGGTCATGTAGATGCTCTGTACAATTTAGGTGGGCTCTATATGGACCTTGGCAGGTTCCAGAGGGCTTCTGAGATGTATACTAGGGTTCTAGCTGTGTGGCCAAACCATTGGAGGGCACAGCTAAACAAGGCAGTATCTTTACTTGGAGCTGGAGAGACTGAAGAAGCTAAAAAGGCTTTGAGGGAAGCATTAAAATTGACGAATAGGGTTGAATTGCACGATGCAATTTCACATCTGAAACAGCTGCAGAAAAAGAAGGCAAAACCTAATGGGGATGTGTCTGGAGATGTGGCATTTGTCCTTGTTGAAGCCTCAAAGTTTAAGGTAGTAGGAGATAAGACTAGTGTGAGACCGGAACTAGCCAATGCGTTACAAATTAGAGCATTTCAGAGGGTTACGAGGTTGAGTCGTTGCAATGTGGAGCTTTTGAAGAAGGAAATGAGTCAACATGATGTGCCAGTGTCCTATTCTGGTAGTGGCATCCCTGAAAAATCCGTACGCAAGCCAAAACTGGAAGAAATACTTCGCAGGTTACTTGATTTCCTGAAGCCCGAGACGTTTCAAGGTGCAGTCAAAGCCATAAATGAGAGGATTCTTTCAGTTTTGGATGAAAATGGTTCGGGCAGGGTCGATGTGGGCATGTTTTATGCTATTCTTGCTCCAATTTGTGGTGGTCCTCCAGACAGGCGCAAAAGGATTGCCTTTGATGCACTTTTGTGGCGTCCTATGAATGAAAGCGGTGCTCAGATTAAGAAAGTCGATGCTATTAGATACATCAAATTGTTGAGGGCTATTTATGTTCCTTCCCAAGGTGTTAGTGAATTGATGGAAGTTCATGGAGAATCCGATGCTTCACTGGTGTCATTCTCTGAGTTTCTTGTCATGTTCGATGATCCAGATTGGGGTTTTGGTATCATGCCTACTCTATTGAAGCTCGAAACGGGGGATAGAAAGCGCCATGGCAATTATGTGTGCTCAGTTTGTCGCTACCCTATCATTGGTTCCCGCTTCAAGGAAATCAAATGTCACTTCAGTTTGTGTAACCAATGCTACAGTGAAGGAAAGGTGCCCTCGACGTATAAGCAAGAAGAGTTCAAGTTTAAAGAGTATGGAAGTGAGGATAAGTGCACTTGCTTTAATTTGCAATCCAATAATCAGCAGTAGCTAGATGACTGAATCTTAGTTTGTCATCTTAATTTTTTCAACTCTGTATTATCCCCAATATGCTATTCCAGTTTTCCGGTGTGAGATTTATCTCTTGGGTCCATGGTTAACTGGGCTATTTGCCCGCTGTACAATAAATTGTTTCAGGTGTTGCTTTAGTATCTCTGTTTATAGACATTGTAAAATCTTTTGCCTATTTCCGTTTTTTAATTCTTGAGCTGATCATTGTTTCAACTATTTCCTGTCGTGTATAAAAAAAGCTTAGACTTTTGACATGCAAGCCTTAAATTTCATTGCAGACTAGTATGTGTTTCCACTGTATGTCTAGGGCTAAATGGGGATGATAAGCTAGCTGCACGATTTAGCTCCCTTTTCCTAAAGTGTACTACATGGCCAGAAGTCCTCAGAATCGAAGTTGGATGCCATTATTATTTTGTAATTAACGATTCTTTTTCGGTAAAGAATAACTTCCAGCAAACTGTTTCTGAAGAAGTTTAGAGAGCACATGATCCTGTTTTGTATTATTATAAACTAGGAAGGGTGGATACTGATATGGAGTTATGGACATGGGCCCGTTAAGTGTCGCATGAGGTTGCATGTTGTTCTGTAGCTACTGCGAATGTCTCTCGTTTGCTCGAGTGTTTGCGCTTCAACTACTGTAAGTGCATTACTGCATTTTCCAGAGAAGTCTAATTTGATAAATTGAAAGTTCAAGGGAAACTAACTATGCTTTGATTCAAACATCTGTGCAGTTGTGGCTAGTGTAATCTGTTATTTCTCCTTTATTATCCCTTTGAGTTCAACATGAAGGTAGGAAAAATGAAAACGGCGTCTTCTGAGAACTTTATGGAATCCAATAATTCATGAAAACAGGGAATGTATGAGGTTATTTTCGTGAGCTTTGACTGTATAATCGATGGACTTTATTTTCTGATTCCCTATTCACATGTGAGGGATGGCTTTTCTTCCATGTTCAAACTAATGAGGAATGAGGGTGATTGAGTTTGTTTTTATTGCTTTTTTTTTTCCCCCTTGCGAGAGATTAGATGTTGCTTGAGTTGAAATTAGACATAAAGTTGGTGGGACCTGAGATTGCGTAAGTTGGATGCCAAACGATTGTAGAAAGTTATTAGATTCTAATAAACGAGCACTTAGTGCCTCTTGCTCTAATTTCTTTTGCAGATGTCAATGACCATGGTTGTTTTCATCTGTGATCACCACTCCAGGGACTTGGATAAACTGATAAGGATTAGTAGTGAATGCCTAATTTTTGGCATGAAATCGAAAGTTAGCTAATTTTGCATTTTACATTTTTTTTTTCTTGAGATATCTAGCGTCTTTATCACTGAAAAAGCATATTCGAAACTCCTTTATAATGCAAAGATGTTTCCTTGTGTTTTAAACTAAATATATAAAATACACAACTCATCCTGAACATCCGTTGTAGTCTAGTTGGTTAGGATACTCGGCTCTCACCCGAGAGACCCGGGTTCGATTCCCGGCAACGGAAACTTTTTTAGTTTTGCTTTTACTCGTTGTCATTAGCAGCCTCTTCAATTAAGATTTATAAATAGGGTTAACGCACCAAGCACCATAAACTATGTTTTTTTAAGTTGTAATCAACACCCTAAACTATTAAAAATTGAGGAATTGTCAGCCCACCGTTAAACGGCCGTTTTCTTCCCCTTCCCCTTCCAATCGATGGAGACCTCTCCATGGCATTGACAGAGATCAATGGAGGCACTAGAGTCTGGAATACTCCCCCAAGCTCTTCTTCATAGTCTGCAAGATTGGATTTAGATTCAAGACCCAGGAACTCCGGGGTTCGAGAGTGGTGTGAAGTGTTAGACGGCGTCTTCATATACATTAAGAACAGAATCAAGTCTACAGGGAGCCTCGGCTTTAGAAGGGTCGAGAGAAGCAGCGAAGCCGTTGTAAGCAGAAGTATGATCATAAAGCAGAGAATCGGAATCAGAAGAATTGGAAAGAGCCTACAGAAATGGAAGGCCTATCATTGTGTTTCAAGTGAACAATGTAAGTCTTCTTGGCCGTAATTGACGGAAGAAGTAAGAGAAGCCTTGGCGGTGGATAGAGAGAAGAAATGGAGTGGAAGTTCGAGGAGAGAGAGTGGGGTTAAATCAATGGCTTAAATATTGGGATCTCGAAAGAAAATTTTAGGGAGATCCTAACATTCATGAAGTATTTCTTGGTGAAAGAAGGGTATAGTCGTAGAGATTTATGATAAAGGAGTTTATTCGGCTGTTTCTCAGCAGTAAATTGGTTCTTTGAAGACGTACAACACGCCCTAGCAGATTGCCAAGGGGAGAGTATTCAAGACTCCAACGTCAGCATTGATCTCAGTCATAGCCACCGTGGATTGAGAGGAGACGAGAAGAAGACGGTAATTAAGGGTGGGGTAACAATTGCTCTACTTTTAATAGTTTAGGATTTTTATACCCCTAGATACTTACTTTAGAATACTAATTATAATTTAAAAAAATAGTTTAGGATACATTTTAACATTTTTATTATAAGTATATTTAGATAAGAGTTTTAAAAATGAAAAAAAAAATATAGTTTATGAAAAAAAATTTTAAATAAATATTTAGATAATTATTATTAAATATACTTTTATAATTATAAAATTACTATAAAAAATATAATTTTATTAAAAATATGAGAGAGTAGAAGGAGTAGAGAATATATGAGAGAAGGTAGAGGATAGAGATGAGATATGAGAGAGTAGAAAAGAGAGAGGAGAGAGAGTGGAGAGGAGAGAGTGGAGAGAGTGGAGAAGAGAGAGGGTAGAAAAAAAGAAGAGAGATAATATAAAAAAAATAATAGGTAAAATAATAATTAAATAGTTTATAAATTTTTTTATTACTCTAAAAACTAGTCTCAATAACTTATAAAAAATTTTAATTTTAAACTATAATTTTATTCAAAAGTCTTTTTAAACAATTTTTTTTTATTTTAAAATTTCTTCTAATAAAAATTTAGGCCAAAAATCCCTTTAAGATCATAATTTTAAAACTTTCCAATCACAAATCAAAGAGTAATTTAGTAATATTTAAGAATAACTTTCTAGCGTTTTCATTGTGTCAACACTTTTAAGACTGACTAGATAACAGTATATGTTCAAAATAAAAAAAGGCTTTCGTACAAGGTATAAATATCAGAACCATTAATTGATATTAGATCACGGACAGGTCGAAATACTTGAATCTTAAGTTTTAATCTAGGCATGAAGCCTGTCTTCAGATTCAAACAGAAAATTTGTAGAAGAAAAGCTCGAAGCATCGTCTCAGTACGAAAGTTATCATGATTTGAGGGCAAGAAAAACAGTGTGTGCTGGGGGGGGATATTTTCAATTGTGTTGTGTACAAAATAAAATGACTTTCTTTAAAAGAAACAGTTTATATTCATGGGAGAGATATTTTTTCCCTTTTTCGTTGATATCACAATTTGTAGTCTTTTGGATGTTTAGGCGTTAATCAAATAAGAAAATTCATTACATAATGTACTAATCATAATCTATGAAGGGGCCAAACCAAAGCTCAATCTTTTCCTCCCTAACCAATCACTATTAGCTCAGCAAAGTGAGATGCTTCTATTCTATCTATATGATACTCATGCGATCAAATCCTGTGCACCAATTCTAATCAAAAGGACCTTCAGAGATGTAAAATCAAAGACAGATGAAACGCGTGTAAGAACACAAATTGGCATAACTATTGTAAAAAGGGTAAGGACATAGCTTTATGCTAATGCTTTGATTGCTGCTACTAACACATTTCAATTCCCTATCATGTATTCATGGTATAAAGGAAGGGAGATGCAATACTTCTATTTTCTTTCACAAAATCTTAATCCCAATTGTCAAATAAACTGCAGTTATTCACGTGTTCAAATATTTATACACACAGATATAAGATACCCGAACTCTTTTCAAAGGAAGCTAACAAAAGATTACAACGGCAGATACACAGATCAGAAGATATCTGCAGCAGTTTTTTCTCGTTAGGGGAAGAAACCAAACTGGGAAAAGACTCAATTATCGAATCTCAATGGCAGGAACAGATAGTGTTTCATATTCTCACCTATTTGCTACGTAATATCTATAGTGCCCGATGGTATTTATCCCTATCGATCATTTTCTTTTATATAAAGATACAACGATCATTTCCATTTCCATTACTTCTCTTTTTCCTGCGACCAACTATCTTAGAGTTCATAAAAGAGAACTCTTGCACAATGCTCGCAAGTCTGGGGCAGTTCAATCAAGCAGTTTAGTTTTTTCCCCTTTCAAAACCTATTAGCAAACTTGCATGGATTTTTGGAACTACATAGGACCGTGGATTGAACCCAAGATACGTTGACCTCAGGTGCATACAAAATAAAGAAACTATTTAGTCATACTGGTTCCTAGAATAGCAGGGCAAGACAATGCAATGCGTACCCGTATAAGCACTAAAACTAGAGATTCATGTACATAAAACGAAAGTCGAAAGCCAATGATAACATTCTCAAATTTTGTATATTCTCATATGCGGAATTTGTGTAGTGAAATTCGACATTAAGCAGAGAATTTTAACCCTGTATGAAAAATCATATTCGGCATTCTGAAAATTCAACTCTCAAGCTCCTAAACGAAATCTCAAAATCAACGGTACATTTATTCAAACCTACCACTCCGATAGAGCCCAACAGAAACCGGAGTCCTTGGAGAAAGGAAAGTAGAAGTTCGCCACTCTAAGCGCCGACCAAAGACTTTAATTGAGAGCCGGAGCCGAGAGTGTTCCTAGCAGAGTCGCCTGCTGCGACTCGAGGTCATTGAGCTGCTGCTCTCGGTCCATCTCGATGATGAGAGGGAGGAATAGAACGAGAAAGGAGGTTCCGACGATCCAAGCAGCCTTGCCGGTGCTGCGGATGAGCTTCTTGGTGACGAATGCTGTGTCCGAGGCAGCTCGCTTGCCACTCCGAACCATGGAGGACGGCAAAATCCTAGAGAGCACTGTAGAGCAAATCTATATATTTGATCAATCTCTACGAAGCATATGGAATTTCCTACCATTAAATAGAGTAACAGAATACTTATAAATACCTGTTACCATGTTCTACAATCTGAATCAGTGATTTTGAAATCGCAAAAGAAAGTTGCAGGATCCTTGGCACGACGGTAATGATAGCCAGAAGAAATTTACCGTCCCGTAATAAACTGACCAAAACCCTAAATCTTATATATATATATATATATGTATATATATATATATATATATATTCATAACTCACCTATGCAATATATATCAAGAATTCAAACTTTATATTTAAGAAGGACTTAAAATTGGTTTAATAAATAGAAAAATTAAAAGAAAGTAGAAAGGAGAGAATACTATATAGACAGGAAAACTTTTAAAAATAAAAAAAATTACTATTTTTATTTTTTTCCAATATTTTTTTCTTTGTAAATTTCTTCCCATCCAAACTAAGTTCTGACATCTGTATATTTAATATATAATGAACCATATAGATATGATTGTAATTTGTGGGGTAAAAATGTTTGAAGATATTAAGGACGTATAAGCACACCCTTCCTTGAAAATATTACGAATGTACCAAATTAAATTCAAATTAACCATAATAAAACAAATATCGAATTATATTTTGTGATATTACCTAAATATGCTAGAATATAAGCTTCTGATTTAAAATGTGATAGTTTTATTTAATTTTTTTTATAAAGGAGTTGAGTCCACTATAATTTAAGGTAGAGTGAAATTTTTCTTTTTTTTAGGCGATATCAATATCGAGCAAGCGAGCAGTCTATTATCTTTAAATATAAACCTAAATACTCAGGAGTTAGTATACCTTTCCAAATACCATGACTAAAAGTACAATAAAATGATATTTATCAGATCGAATATTTTTTAAATAATCGCATATTTCATTTTTATTAATTTTATTTAATTGATATATTTATCTTGTACAGGGAAAAGGAGAACGCCCAATGGGCTCATGGCACATGAAAGAGACCTAGAGAATATGATGCACTGCTTGCACAAACTAGCCATTACTCAACAAGAACAAAATCCCTGTTTATGTATTCTAAGCCTGAGAATGGTAAGTTCATGACTTGTTCCAGTTCAAGTGATTTGTTTATGAGAGTGCGTACAACCAAATCCTTGGAATCATACGCACCGTTTACTCCAAATCCTCTGCACACCACCAGAGACGTATTTAGGACCCATGGAACGTCAACAACAAAAGCAACACCAGAACCTTTTCTTCCGTCCTATGAGTTTGCTCCCAAAAGCACATCCTTGTATGCTCGGCAAACTCGAGATACATACTTTCCCATAGGTAAAATTGGCTCGGAAATCCACGGAACGGATCTACCTACCAAGGCTTGATAAATCAGAGTCTGAATGCAGATTCACTACAACAGTGCCATGTTCAGGATGAAGTCGGCTGCTGAGTGCTTTGAGAAATGGAGACTCTGAGTCCCCTAACTTGTGAGGAAATATATCATCACCATCATAAGCATCAACGAAGACCATATCATATATGTTAGTATTATCGACGATAAATTTCTCTGCATCTGCTTCATAGAGGTAAAGCCTCTCATGGATGCCTTTCCACATAACTTCATCTATAGGGTTATGTTTTGCGACCCGGGCAGCTGACTGTGTCACGACTGAGAAAGCTGGAAAACCCATAGCCCGAATTGAAGCCGAGATAACAAGGGGGTCAATTTCAACGATGTGAATAACAGCACCTGGAAAATTTAAGCAAGGTGCACATGATCAGGTAGTGTTAAAATTTTGCCAATCTAAGCAACGAAGAAAAAACTCCATGAAAAACTTGCCAAAAGCATGCAGTAGAAGTATAAACATTAGACCCCTGTCAGATTGCATACACAAAAAAATTAGTCTCTGCAAGAGAAAACAAGAGAAGAATTTGCTAAAAAAATTTCATGAAGGACTTGATAAATATGCATCCCTTTAAGTCGCAACAACCGCAACAACCAGTATAGGCTCCTGCTTACATGAGGTTTTCCCCTTAAAAGTAAAATTGCTGAAAAGAGAAGCCAAGATGCTGCTGCTACAAACCAACACAACATGTGAGTTCAACAATTTCACCTTGAATTTTACTAGCCGAAAAAAGTGGTAAACTTCCCGATGCATAAAATGTGCATAGGTTTCTTTCCCTACAGTGCACTGACAATGTCATAGTTGCATGATGCTATAGTAGCCGCCCAACTGATACCATGCTCCTCTGCAAGATGACAAAGCATATCAAAATAAAGCTTCGGATTTGATTGGAAAAGAATTGAAAATTCATCCTAGAGAGAATCAGAAAATAACAACGGAAATAAGTCGTCAGCTACATAAATTGTACGATAGTATATTTTTTTATTAAAAAATTAAATTTTTAGATAACTTGTTGACCAAAAGATCCCACTCAATAATTTTGTTGAGTGTTCTCTTTAGTTTTCCTTTACCCTTTTTTATTTGACTCCATATCGCTTAATATACTATTCTCACTGATGTATCAAATAGCTATTTTTGTATGTACCCAAACTACTTTAGATGATTCTCTACTATTTTCTTTTCAATAAGTGTCACTTCAACTCTTCCCTATATAGAGAGACAGAAAATAAAAAAGAAAAAAATTTTAGTTAGCCAAAAAATAGCAACAAAGTAAAAGGGTGACCATAAAGACTTCATTAGGGTATAAAACACAAATTTTGTGGATCACTTTCGTTTTTAACATCAAAGGAAAACAAAGAAGAGATTCAAATTTAATCTATTTCAAGGAATTGCAAGAGAGAGTTAATTTTTGAGAGCTAGACTTAAAAATACGGGTAAACTCATTGGATATAGGTTAACTTGCCGTGGGTTGGCCTAAAAGCGGATCAAATTTAACCGGCCTGCTTTCAGGTGGGTTGGTAGTTCGCCAAGCCAGTTTTTTTATTTTTTTTAAAATTATTTATATATATTTTTTAAAAAAAATTATATGTATCAATATTAATTGGATTCAAAGTATGATCTAAAATTGTCAAAATATTTATTTCTTTAACTTTATCACTATCCGCATATAAATCTATCACAAGTAAAATAATAATAAAATATATATTTAAAGAAATGACTCAATAAGATAAATTTAGTATAAATTAAGTATAATGTAAATTTTAATTTGGTTAAAATTTTAAAATTAATAAAGTGTAATATAAATAATAAAAATTAAAGAAAAAGTGGGTTAAACAGGCTAACCCACCAACCCGACGGGTTAACCCGTAGCAGGTGCAGGTTTGGCGGGTACAGGTCAAAAAGACTCATACCAAAATAAATTACTAAATTGACAACTTAACCCGTTATAAAATAGCAGATCAACGAGTCTAACTCAAATTCTCTGCTCTATTTAGAGCACATAAATAAGACAGAAGCCAAGTAGGCGACCAGAGAATCGGTTTTCCCCAGCTTGCATGCTGGAGCCAACCAACAGAAGACAGGTACTAGATATCTAGAAAATTCCCACTGTCACAACCTCATGGGAACTCAAGAAGACTCCTCTGTGTGAATAATATTTAATTTGGTGATCAAATATTTAATTTGGTGATCAAAGTCCTTTCCTAGTCAACATGTCAGTTTGCTCCGGTTAGATACTTGAGCCTCAAATCTGTTAACTTGCTATTAATCTGAGAAGATGTCAACAAATGATATATATATATATATATATATATTCATTATTTAAATTTTCTTGGATAAGACGACGTTTAATAACATACATTGAACAGCCAAACAATACGGTTGCTGCATAAGATAGATGGATTCTGACTTCGTTTCCTGGTAAGCTGCCATTACTTTTACAGCGCTTTGGCGAGTATCATCATTGAAACGAAGCACCCTCCACTGATATCCCAGTATTCTTAATTGTTGTCGACAGTGATAAGCTGGATGTATCTCCTCATATCTACACTTTCTATTTCTGATCAGAAAACTTTACTCTGTACAAAGCAATTCAAGTTTATTGTTGAAGAACATGATGCATATGATGCCAATTGATATTGAGGAAGGGAAACAAAATCATTGAATTTCTAAATTATATTAAAATTTCTAGTAAATTCAACCAAAACAGTAAGTCTGAAAATATTGATGCTGCAACAGCGTATATATTAGCAAGAGAAATCTTCTATCTATATTCACATTTTCCCCTGAAACTTCGAATCAAAAGATAATTAGAAATCCAAAGATAGTAAAATTAGAGAATCTCTACGGTCAGTAAAGTAAAACATATCTCATATATGTCACAATCTTCTACGTACGAGGTTCAGAGACTGATGAACTTCAAATTTCCAGGATCATACCAAAAGAATAAAGCTTTGGAATTGATTCAGGCTCAATGCGAGGAAAGGGCAAGCACGGGGTTGATTCATTGGGTGTTATCAACAGAACCTATAATAAATAATATTTATTGGGAAAGATTTTAAAATTTTTAATTATTTAAAAGCATTAAATATTAAAATAAAAATTTAAAATTACTAAATTGTCCTTTATCAAAATTCCTTATATTTTCTCTCATAGCCTATTTTTAAAATTAATATAAATTAAATAAAATTTATCTTAATGTTTACAACTGATCTAGATATCAAATTGAAAAAAAAAAAATACTATAGATATTGTTTAATTTTATCAAAATTATTTTTTTAAAATTGACACAAACTTTAATTGAAAATAAAAAATTATATAACTTTAAGAAAACTTGACATCTTTTATAATTTATTATATATATATATATATATATATATATTAAAGAAAGGTTATATATATGTAAAAAAAATTAAAAAATTGCAGTATAATTTATTCTTATTTTGAAAAAACTTGCGAGTTTTAAAATAAAACATTTATATAATAATGTTAATATATTTTATTAAAGTCTAAATAATTTAATATATTATGATGTTATAAATGTCTTTGGTTGATATAAATTAGGAAAATTCTTAGTGATATTGAGAGATAAATATTTATGTTGATAGTTAAACGATATATTGAAGATATTATTATGTGAATTTTAGTAGAAAATAAAAGTTGAAAAATGAATCCTATGAGAAATAATTTGGAGTTTTAATTTTGGTAGAAAAATAAACTTTATATTAATTTTAAAATCAAATGTGGAAGATAATGTAGGAGGTTTAAAAATAAAATATGAGAAAAAATATAGAGAGTTTGATAAAAAGGCAATTAATTTAATAATTATAATTTTTATTTTAATATTTAATCTTTTTAAATAATTAAAATGTTTACGGTCCTTTCAAATAAATATTTATTATAGATCATATATTCTATTTTTTTATTATTGAAGTTAATAACCTGGATAACTAAAAATTCATTTTATAACATTAAAGGATAAAAAATGAAATTTGTGTAAAATTAAATGATAAATTTGATCTTTTACTTATTCATTCAAAATATTCATTTGATAAATATCATATCAAATGATTTAAAAAAAATGAGACAAAGGGAAAAATGAGAGACTCCACTGCTTAAGTCCATTTCTGAAACGAATTTAGGACTTACTATATTTTTGGTAAACGGAATTTTAATAAACTAAAAATTAAATATATCCTAAATGCACAAGTGAAAAGCATAGAGGTGAATGGAATTTATCATAATATTAAATAGTTTTATTAATACTGATATTGATATTATTGTTATAAATCTAGCCACCTAATCAATAAAATTAAGAGACTAAGAGGAGAGAAAAATAAAGATAAAAAAAATAAGAAAAATACATTATATTTTTTTTTGCTTATTTTATAATATAAATAATATGTTTTTTATAGATATAGTCTTATATATAAATTATAGTAGATAATAAAATTTATGAATAATTTAGTAAAAATTATAAGTTTAATATAGTAGTGGGAGAGTAATAAAACAGTTAAAATTAAAGTTAAAAAAATTAATATAAAATAAAATAATATAATAATAAAAGTTAAATTTGAAGATGAGATAGATAAGTAACTATATTCTAATATCCTTACCAGTTGCTTCTTTTTAGCAGCTGTTTTTTTGAAAATTGAAGGGGCGACGTCTTTGCTCTAGTAAAATGTCGTACGACGGTGAACGCTGATTAAAAAAGAGAGAGAAAAGTTCAAAAAACCAAAACGGAAGAAGGCGAGAAAGAGGCGTTGACCACATGGTTCAATTTCGGAGGCGTATCCGAGTGGAAATCTTCGGATGCCAAAACGGCAAAAAGCCATTTTCCCTGACCCCACGACCTTTCCTACTATTTCAAAATTTCATGAACTTCGTTTCACGTGTCACCACAACGCTGAACCTCACGATTACTTGCTTGTTCATGTTTCATCATCGTCCATGCTAATCCGCGAAATCCAGGGAAATTAGTTTCCATCAGCAGCCAGAACGCTTGCTTCCGTTGGTTTTTCTTCAAGATTTCGTCCAAAAACAAGTGGGTTTTGAATTTGTTCTTCTTTTATACGCTGCTATATGTTTTTCTTATTGTCTTTTGACCCTGTTAATTTAGCTAATTAGCTGACTGGGAATTGGTTGGTGTTTTTCTTTTCTTTTCTTTCTAATCTGCAGTGTATCCAAAGGTGAAGGTCAGAAAAGAACAATACAAAGAGGATCACCGGGTAAAACAGGACAATAATTTGAAAGCTTTGCAGTCTCTGTCGCCGCGGATTTCTCCTTCTCCAGGTAATTTCTAGGTCAATGAACCATTGTTAAATATTCATCGGGTTTATCGGCAGGTCGATGACCCCCCCCCCCCCCAAAAAAAAAAAAAATTATTTCATGGTTTGCTGACAAGTTTGTTAGGGGGAAATCTGATAAAGGGGCAATCAAATAATTTTCTTGTAGATCGTTTATCCGTGTTATCTAGTTTCTTGTTTCCATACTCAGTATATCAAATAATGGAATTAAGCGGAGAAATTTATATATCACATAGTCTTGCTTCTCAACCTTTGATCTGAATATATTTTCCTTCTTTTTACTAGTGATCCAGAATATTCATGCGTAGGAGAGGAACCCTGTTGTATCCCGTATGCAGTTAACTAAAACATGCACCAATTCTTTCTGCGTAGGCAGTACTTGGGCCTCTCTTATCATACGAAGCTCTGAAAATGAAGTCCATCCCAGGCTTCCTGATTCAGAGACTTTCTGTGACTTGACTGAGTACTTGAATGTGTACTGATAGCCCTTACAGTTGTTCTATAATACGTTCTTTTTCATTTCGCTCTTAAATCAGGATAAAGAAACTGGAATCAATAATGGCTTGGCCATTACACTAGACATGGCTAATTTTCATTACAACAACAACAACAAGCCTTATCCCATTAAATGGGGTCGGCTACATGGATCATACGATGCCATTGTGCTCTATCAAAAACTAAATCCTTAGGTCGGCTAATTTTCATTAATATGAAGAAAAGCATGTCGCTTTAATCTCTTACCTTTCCTTTTGGCCTAAGTTTGAAGTTTGAAACATGGGGTGAATGATATTTTTATCTGCGTGAAATCAATCTTGACAACCTTTGTTGGTTAAACATATTTTAGGTTTAGCCTAATATTGGAAGGGGAAACAAGGATTGATATCCTTCTCATTCTGGTTACTAAAATATTGACTATTGACTAGTTGTCAGCAATATTGGAGTCACCATTTTTCTCATATTCCAGTGAGGAACCAGAAAGGTGTGTCTCGTTCATCTTCTGCTGAAGTACCTAAATGCTATGTTCCACAAGCACCTATTCCAAGAGTACCTGTTTCTGAAGATCTAGGAGCCTGTAATTTGACATCAGATTCCTCAGGACTTATAGGACCTGAGAAGGATGATGATATTGATGAGGACAGAGTAAATACTAGAACCAGTCCAATTCCACCTCCTCGCGCTGTTATATCTAGTCCAAGTAATTCTATTCTCTCTCTTGGCTTCATGATCTCTTTGGATTTCATTGGATGTGGCTATGAGCTTGAGTGAAGTCATATCTGATAAGGTTCTTTGTGAATTCTAGATATCTGTGTATTTGGATAACATGCAGGCAAGTTCAAATTGCATTTTCTGTTGTTTGACAATAACTAACTCAAGTCCTTGGGATTTTGTATCAGTTAATGACTCAGTGATTGGAAATAAAAATCAGATTAAAGGCAGGGAAAGGGAAAGACTTCCAGGTCCAAAGAACTATGGTGTGCCACAAAATAGACATGCGCTCTGTAAAGTTAAATCAAGCAACGTTACTGAAAAGTCCCCAAACACGAGAAACCCCAAGGAAGCTGCTGATAAATCAAATAATGTTACTGATTCTGTGCAAAAGAGAAGGCCAACCAAGTCAGCATCAAATCAGAAAACTCACCCGAAGAAGTGGGAGTTCTAGATCCATTGGACTCTCTGCAAGATGTATTTAAATGGTAATTCAGCTATGCGGTGGGAAAGATTTTTTAAATGAGCAGGAGAATCTGACATGGGCTGCTATAAAATGCTGCAATCAAAAGTTTTACCGGCTGATTACAATCCTTCAAATGATTAAACACCAACAACCAAATCATGCAACACATGAAATTGTAGCAGTGAGTCCCATGAACTAATAATCTTGCATGACTTTTTTGTCATTTGCTTATGATCTGTTGAACATCTCTAAGGTTCCGCAATGAACTAATCTGTGAGTCGTAGCCACAATTATTTATGAAGCTTCTTCACCATCTCCATCCGCAGATCATAAATTCCGAAGAAATGGTGTTGTTGCTTAATCTATTTTATCTATTTTGTTTCAAAATTATGTTATAACCGCTTCTTATTTGATATATACTTCCGAGTCCTAGAGCTAGTTAAAGAGATTGGTTTGGTCATACATGTAAATTTCAATCAATTTTATCCTCTAAATTCATATTATATTTTTTTATCCAAACTATTCCTAATATTATACTCATTAAAGGACAGTTTTTATCAATGAGATAGTTTTTAACATGAATGATTAAAAAAATATTTTAATTTTTTTTATATATTTTTATAAATAACTAATTTAATTATGTTTATTATTTTTTAAAAATTAATTGTATAATTTCTATTTTTAGAATTAGGGAAAATATTTTTCTCTCAATGAAACTGATCTGTTAGGCTACATAAAGTATATCAGGTAAGTTAATATAAATAATGAATCCTTAATAAATAAAAAGTCATAATTTTTTTTGCCAAAAAGTTAAAATGTCATATAGTTAAAATTAAAATTAAAAGTGTTTAACTTTGTTTGTAATAATCATCATCAAAATTAAATACAGCTATCTTATCCAGACATATTTCCTCCTATTTCATTGGACGCAATCGTCCCACGTCAGCCTGAGAAGCTTACACTATCCATCCTTTCATGGAACTGAAAAAGCTGACATCTTCCACACCAGCACCATCATCCACCGCCACCTTTACCTCTTACCCTTTCGCATTCGCCACCAACAACCATGGCAGCTTCTGCATCTGCGGCTATAGGCTCCTCATTCTCTTCCTCCATCAACACTCTCAAGTGCCTTCGTTCGTCCAAGAACTTGTCCACTGAACCCCCTCTCCTCAGAATTTCACCAAACCGCGTGTTGGTTTCTGGGTCACTATCGCACTTGGTGGAACCACTTTCTTCTGATACCAATGTCAACAAGTTCTGGGTTTCAAGGGTTTCGGCACAAGAAGAGCTTGTAGTGTTCGATGAGATTGATGCTGGTTTAGTTGAAGAAAATGAAGAGGGAGAAAAGGAAGTGGTGGAAGAAAAAGGAGAGGCTGAAGAAGTCTCTGTAAACACTAAACTTTATTTTGGGAACTTGCCTTACAGTGTTGATAGTGCACAACTTGCAGCGATTATTCAGGATTACGGCAGCCCAGAACTCATTGAGGTGTTTATTATGGATTTATTTGAACTAGAGATCCGTATCGCAATAGTTAGGACTTCTTTTGATGGATTTTAGTACTTATTTGATGGTGCTGTATTACTGTGATGAACATAGTTATTGGATGGGTGACAAGACTGCAACAGAATCGAGTGTTATATGCGAAGGTCCTTAATAGATCACTGGCTTGAACTTATAATGAATAAATAAGTTTACATTTACATTCTAATATACAATTGTATGTGGGCGTATTTCAGTAGGGTAATACTGGGGAAATAACTTAAGTCATTCCACTTCATTAATCATTCTTTCTCTCTGTTTCCCCCCTTAAACTCCCAAACAACGAGATGACATATAACATACCATTTCACTTAATTTCATTACAATGTGTAATTTGACATTCAGTTATATTCTCCCATTGACTTACATACATATCTTCTGCAGTTTCACAAACTGTGTAATTTTCCCTTCCGTTATATTTTGATAGGGTGATCATAAATTTAGTTGAAAGGAGGAGTTATCTTGCTAGCTTAGCTGTCTTTTTCTTTGATTCATCCGGCATTTAATCTTGCCTGAGCCTGTGCTTGAACCTTATGCTTGGGTCATGTCTACATTTATGATCATATGTCACTTCAAATTATATCTAATGGTATGACTTTGAATTTCTTTTTGTCTGTTAAGTAACGGGATCTAAAAAATGTCTTTTGAGATCATTTAGTGAACTATCTTGAATGGATTCTTCCTTTGATATTTTTCTTGAGAAGATAGGACTGCAGATTAATTAGCTAATATTGGTCATTACCATCCCTGAAACTCAGATAATTTACTCGTAAACCCTTCTCACTCATCCAACTCTTAGCAGAACATACTAACTTACTTAGGCCTGCTAAAAGAGTAAAGTGACCATCAGAATGCTTTAAGAAGGATGGTCATAATTAGGAGATTAGTTGCTATAAATATTGTTAACTTGATCAAACTAAAAACACAAATAAGACGATTTTCTGCGTTTGCTGGTTTTCTGTCCTTTCAAGTCTTTCTAATCCAACTTGGAAATTACATAGGTTCTTTATCACAGGGAGACTGGAAAAAGCAGAGGTTTTGCATTTGTTACAATGAGTAGTATCGAGGATTGCAATGCAGTGATAGAAAACCTTGAAGGAACTGTAAGTATATCTTTAACTCCCTAAGTTCCTGCCTTGTCTAATGTCTCCACTTATGCAATGTTCAATTAGTGGTCCTTATCTAACTGTTCACCTACTAAATGTCGTGAATGAACATCTCAGGAATATTTGGGTCGAACCCTGCGAGTGAACTTCTCTGACAAACCTAAACCGAAAGAACCATTGTACCCTGAAACTGAACACAAGCTTTTTGTTGGGAACTTGTCATGGTCTGTAACTTCTGAGAGTCTGACAGAAGCTTTTCAAGAATATGGACATGTGGTTGGAGCTAGGGTGTTATATGATGGGGAAACAGGAAGATCCCGCGGTTATGGCTTTGTTTGCTATTCAACCAAATCAGAAATGGAAACTGCCCTTTCATCCATGAATGGAGTGGTAATATGCTTCAAATCTTGTAGATTGAGTAAAATGGTGACTGTGATTTTGGTTACTTGATTGATTGCTTATGACTTGTGTGCTTCAGGAACTTGAAGGACGGGCAATGCGTGTAAGCTTGGCTGAAGGGAAACGATCATAAAGCCAATAGAAATTGAAGAAGGCTCTAAGATTTTTACTAATAGTGCCTAAGAAATTAGAAACCGTACACAAACAGTATGAAAAATTGCTTCAGTTGGCTGAAGGATTCAATTCCTTTTGCATCTCTTGCTGTCTAAACGTTATTTCCACCCAACTTCAACATAGCTTGTTGATATTCTGTGCAACATCTCTTGCTAATGCTAACATTGATTACGTTTTGATTCCATATGGGTTCATATAAAGTCATGCACAATTGCCCTACAATGGGCATAAAAATCTCTATAAAGTATAAATTAGTGTGTTCCCCTCTAAATAAAAAAGAAACAGAAAAAGAGAAGATCCAATGTTCTTCCCGGGGAAGGTGTGGAGTAACATCTGTAAATGGATCAGATAGGGTGAGATATTACCTATTTCAACAAATTACATTGAGCATATTCAAATTTTAATTCACTCTACTTTTGTGGAAGATACTCTTAACAAAATATCAATGATGACTGAATGGGTTGGTTGTCAATTCTTCTATATTTATTACAATGTGAGTTAAAATTTGAGTTCCACATCAAATATCGCTAAGGTCAGCTAAGTGTCTTCAAATTATTTGTTAAATTAATATCAACAATTTAACTTCAGATTGCAAAATGAAATAATGGAGATTCTAAAGTATTATTTACAATTATTATTATTCTAAAGCACATATAATTTTTTACTTTAAAAGCTACATTCAGAATTTTAAAGAACACAATTATTTTTGAAGTTAAAATGATTATTACATCTCAAAAAAAAATGTTAAGATCTAAATTGAATGAATAAAATAAAATAAATATATTTTTTCTCAACTTTATTTATAAATATCTATGTTTTGATCTCCTTTTTAAAGCATATTTAGTAATTTATCTGATTGGCATCAATATCATTTTGGTTGAAAAAAATTAAGAATATTTTAAAAAATCACTAAATACCTTTTTTTTTTTTATTACATTTTATTTGATCAGAATTTAGATTTGATTTGGGGAGGCATGTGGGGTGAGATTGTGGGCGACGGCTAAGAGGAACAGGCTGTGAGCTGCTGCTTCCAGCATCTATACAAAAAGCCCTCTCCACCCTCAACCCGTGGAGAGGACCTTTCACTCCAAATCTCTCTCTCTTCTCAAAAGGTAACTCCTTCCTTCTCTCTCTCCTCGCTTTCTCTCTTAGATCTCTCTGCAATTCTTGTTTGTGAACTCACCACGATTTTGCCTGTGGTGCTACCCAGATCTCCACAGGCATATAGGGCCTGTAGCTTTGCTGGGGGACGTCTCCATTCTAGGGTTTAAGAGTTTCCATTCACCATGGCCTCGCCTTATCCCTTTCCCCTCACTGCTGCTCAGGTTTCTTCTTCTACTCTGCCTCCTATTGGTTGCTCCTCTGTCTCGAAGCTTTCTGCTTTTTTCCCTCACCCGTCTCTAATGGGCTTGCTTGGCTTGAGTGATTCAGGTTGGGACGTACTTTGTTGGGCAGTACTACCAGGTTCTTCAGCATCAGCCAGAGTATGTACATCAGTTTTACTCTGACGCCAGCACCATGCTTCGTATAGACGGCAACAATAGGGAGACGGCTACCGCAATGCTAGTAATTCCTGGCTCCTTTGTTTTCTTACTGTCGCAATGGTTAATTGTTGCATTCGTGACTGTTTCTTATCTTTTGTTACCAATACTCGCGGGGCCATTAAAAATGATGGAAATATATGTTTTAGCTTTTTCTAAATGAAGATTGAGTTCTCTATGTATTGGATGTATGATTTGTCAAATACTAAAACCATAGAACTGATTCCCATATTTTCGGAGGTTGTTTGAAGATAACAGGGCCCTGCATTGGAAATTCTATCTCTAACTCTCAGCATACTTAGAGCTGCTGTCTAGTGGCTGCTAATTTATGCCTTACATATTCATAGGTCCTTCCTTATTTGTTATATGATTTTGAGCTTCGTAAATTTCCCCCCAAATTTTCACGTGTGATTAATAAATCACTTATTTCCCCCCGAGAATTAAAGAAATTTCTCTGTCGGCAGCAAATCCATGCACTCGTTATGTCACTCAGATATGCTGGAGTTGAAATCAAGTCAGCACATTCTCTGGAGTCTTGGAGTGGTGGTGTTCTTGTCATGGTCTCTGGATCTGTGCAAATTAAGGAATACAGCCAGAGAAGGAAATTTATGCAGACATTTTTCCTTGCACCCCAAGAAAAAGGGTTTTTTGTGCTCAATGATATATTTCACTTTGTTGAAGAGGATTCAATTCCCCACCACCAAGCTGTCTTGTTAGCCCAAAGCAATCTTGATTCAAAATTGAATGCTCCAATGTCAATTAATAAGCCAGGTAGATTTCATTTTAGCCTCACTGCCCCCCCCCCAACCCAACAACCCCCCAAATTTAATTCACTTAATGCAAAAATTAGATAGGATAAAAGGAGAAGAAACTATATAGGTTTCTAGTGATATATAAATAATTACTTGGCAGCGATGCTTTTGTGGCGTTGTGTGGTTTTGTCAATAGTTGCTCCTTTTTTGTTTGTGTGTATTGTTTTTCTACATTATCATGAGCTTCTACTGCCACCAGTCATTATTACCACACTAACTACAAAGGCATTACTCTCTATTTGGTTGAAAAAAGTGCATCCTTGCCCTTAATTTACTAAAGATTAAGTCTTAATCTCATAAAAAATTGATGAGATGAGAGTCCATATAGATTGTCAGGACAAGAAATTAAAACGGAGTTTGAAATTTTAATACTGACCATAGACATCAGAAGTTCCATATGCTGTGCAAGGTACACATAACTTATTTAGTCTAGAGCACAGCTGTACTCAAACTGCATTTATTAACAATAATCCTTTCAGAGGGCGTCTCTTTTTGTGATTTTCCTACAACTTTATTTCACAGAAATATTAGGCAAATAACCAATTTGACTGATCTTGAGATATGACAGTTTCTTCAAATTATTCTTATTACTAATTGAGATCTATGAATTTTCCAGTGTCCAGTTACCTGTTGGGTGCAGATATCCAGGCAAGGGAATATGTTCCTACTAATGAGGTCAAAGAAAATGGTGTAGTTGACAATTATGGATATTCAGAGAAAAGAATGCAGCATGTCTCTGATTCTGAACGCATTAGGGAGGATAATACCGCTGAAGAGTCAAATGGCTCGCTTCAATCTCCAGTGAATGTGGTGCAAGACCATGTGCCTGCTTCTGCTGAGGAACCTGCTGAGGAGCCCCAAAAGCATACTTATGCCTCCATTGTATGTGCCTAACTTAATGTTAAGTTAATTTCCAAATAGTGATATATGTTTAGGGGTTCAGTTATCATCTGGGAGACTGACAATTGGACTGTTGTTGGAAGTTGCGGGTTGCTAAAGGACAACCTACACCGTCAATGCCTTCCAAACCTTCTCATGACAAGAATGTGTCCTCCTCAGAGTGGGATCATGTTCCTCAGACTAGTAGTCAGCAACCAACAGCATCAGCAAACATGTTTGAAAGGCTTGAGACTGATGCAGTTGCAGCAGAGGAGGTTCCTGCAACACAAGATGAAGGTTATTGCACAGTACTTTTTGGACCATATTAAGAATCGAATTTATATTTTTTATTTTTTTAGTCATATTAGTCTTTGGTTTTGAAATTCATTTGGATGGGTTATGCCTCATTCTTCTGTGTGTAAACTAATTTGTATGAGGAAGTCGCTTTTATGTAGTTTTTATCATATGCTAGTCGTCCTGGATTTTGATTTGATTGGGAATCCTTTCAGGTGAAATCAAATCTGTTTATGTGAGAAACTTGTCTCCTACTGTTTCTGCTTCTGAAATTAAGGAGGAATTTAAAAGGTTTGGTCCAATCAGGCCTGATGGTGTTGTCATCCGAAGTCGCAAAGTCTGGCCTTCGCATCTCTAGAAACTTTTTTAGTTGTTAATGTATGCTCCAATATCTAAAGTTTTCATTTAATTTCAGGATGTTGGCGTTTGCTACGCATTTGTTGAATTCATGGATATGAATGGGGTTCTCAATGCAGTCAAGGTTTGGGTTTGTTTTTGAGTCATGAATTTGAGATTTCTGAGGCATAAGAGTTGGCGTAATCCTGTTTTAGCTGTAGATGAATATTTTAAACACATTAGTTGCAACAAAAATCATGAATTTTTTGTACTGTATTATTGAACTAATGAGCTGCTTCTGATCTTCGTTATTACTTACCTACACGAGCCTTATGTTTTATGTTTGCAGGCGGGCTCTGCACAGATGGCTGGAAGACAGGTATACATTGAAGAGCGAAGACCAAACAGTTACATTCCTTCACGAGGAAGTAAGTCTTTCATTTATTATTGTTGTAACTGAATTCTGTTTTCTGAGTTAGCTTGTGAGTTTCCTCTGATGTAGCAGACATCATGACTCACTGATAGGCTTGAAGTTTTCTGTTTGGGTGACGTTTTTTTAACTTTGTCTTGTTTATTTCTACTGTATTATCAACAGGGAGGGGTAGAGGCAGGGGGGGATATCAATCAGAGGCACCAAGAGGGCGTTTTGGTTCAAGGAACTTTGGCAGGGAAAACGGTCAAGATGGAAGCGATCGGGATTATAACAAACCATCAAGGGGTAACGGTTTCTATCGACCCAGTTCTTGGCAAGAGAGAGGATATTCAGGGCATCAAGTACCAAGAAATGTGCAGAATCTGGCAGATTCAACAGCATAGAATTCTTTGCTAAGGAGATTCAAATTTTGGTTCCAGCAGATATTTCAGTTTTATATAGTCGATTTTATTGAGGAAGCAAACAAATAGTCATATTTTTTAAGTCTACCTAAGGAAGGTGTTGTAGGAATATGGATTACATATTTCGTTTTTGATAGCATTTTTGTTCAAGGGGCTTCGGGTTTTAGTTATATCCTCGAGAATTTTAAGTTAAGTCGGCAGTCTGAAACATACGAGAATTGGGTCTACCTTGTTGAAATCTCATGTCGTCATCTGAATCAAATGTATTTTTAACCTTTTATTAACAAATGGATTTGATGGAAACATTCCAATACATTATCATCGACCTTCACCTTTCTTTTGAGCACTCTTTTCCTTGACGCAATTTTTGGGTTTCACGTTAAACATTTCAGTTCCATTGTCACTCGCGCAAACTCCTCAACACATGACGTATTGGAAAATGGTAATACGAAATTCTACTTAGTTTAAGTTTGTGTTAGTGTTGATAAAAAGTAACAAGAATTAAAGGGGCAGTTGACATTTAAAAAAGAAATCTCTTAATGACTTTGACCTGACGTTGCCCGCTATTTTGTATTAATTATGATTTATTCATTTATTCTGTGAGCATTCAGCTGACATATGTAGACTAACAATTTCTGTCGAGGATTGGCAGTTGCCATGGTGATCTCATGTGTAACAATTTCTCTACACCGAAATTTCAGCCTCCACATCTTCTGTTTCCCAGAGGAAGCAAGCATACGCCGCCAGAACATTGCTGACAAACACACAAATGGGAAACGAATTATTTTCATCCTAAATTAATAATTGCAGAGTTTTGAGGAAGTTCAAGTTTGGTTTTTGCTACTTTCGTAATTCAGAATTCCACCAAAACATTATGTTCACTGAAAACCAGCCATAGAGCAGTCTACAATTCTTTGGCAACAGGATGAACATTATATCAGGAAGGGGCCGATCACATGAATGGCTAAACAGGCATGTGAGATAAAACTATATATATATATATATATATATATATATATATATATTGTATCTCAGAATTTTACCTATCCTCAGGAGTAGCCTCAACTGCTTGCTCAAAATAGGATAACGCTTTTCTCCAGTCATGATGAAGTTGCCACTCCAGTTTTGCATATTCTGATATCATTTCACCATCATCAGGATTAACTAAGATTGCAAGCAAGTAGCATTCTTCTGCCGCCTGAAGGTCTTTCTTGGACTGTGCATCGAAAGTGGAAAAGAGGGTTAAGGAAATCGAAGAAGAATAAACTTTGCAGGCCTCAAATTTATGCGTCCAATTTGTGAGGAAAAGTCACAGATGAGTTAACTATCAACCCAAGTTATTGCCATCTATCCATAGGTTTATAAGGGCATTTCAGTAAAGCCATAAATGAGTGTCTAGGTGAGCATTTACCAGTTGCATTATAACACATATGACATCCCTCTACCCATTCCCACAACCCAAAACTCCCAAAAGAAGCATTAATGCCTTCAGAAACATCAATTGTTTGATATGTGCTTATGGGCGTGTGACATGATAGTTCAAGGTTTGATGATTATCAAAGTTTTACTTGATATGCATATCTCACCTGAATCAGAAACTGAGCATAATTTTTCAGAAAGTAAGAGTTGTTAGGATTTTCCACAATCATCTTCTTATAGTAGTCCTCAACATTGCCATCTTTTCCAGAGTTAGCCAGAGTAAGATCCACTGCATCATTCTCAATTTTGTCACCTTTGACAATTATGATATGTTGTTCCTGTTCTTCATTCTGCACTCAATTTCAAAGATTAAGATATAAATAATCCAAGTGACTCATTCAAAATATATGATGAAGACTAGAAAGGGAGGGGGCAGGGTAGCAAAGCAGCACCTCCTCATTGTTACTTTGTTGTTTTCCACCTTCTTCCTCATCATCTTCAATTTCCCAGAGAAAACTAGCATATGCTGCTAGAACATCGCTGAAAAGAATGTCATTTATGTACTGTTATATTGTAAACATGTAAGGCTGAAAATTCTTCCTTTTTTAACTGAAGCGGCAAAATTCTGAAGGTAAAATTGTGGTAACGACGCATTCCAGCCCAGATGTAATTGGATTAATAAGCTATTTTGGGCATATAAAACACAATAAAGACTATATTTATTTTTGGAAGGAAGGTAATAGTGGCAGAATGCTTACCTATCTTGTGGAGCAGCTTGAGCTGCACGTTCAAAATAGGTCAATGCTTTATCCTTGTCTTGATGTAGCTCCCACTGCAGCTGAGCATACTGCATCAAGCTTTTACCATGACCAGGATCTGCTAGTGTGGGACCAGAAAGGCACTCTCCGGCCCCATGAAGGTCTCTTTTTGACTGCCAGTAAATATAGAAAACAAAAATCAGTATCTGAGAAAACTATTAACAATATGAAATATTATACTTGTTCCAAATAAAGATAAACAACAGAGAAATTCCGGAAATTATAGCAATTTGTCTAGGCAATGCATCATTCCAGACGTTGCCTCCTTAAAATAAAACCATTTTTTTTTCTATCTAAACAAGATAAAAAGTTTCCGATGATTTTTGAAGTTAAGCTTGCTTGTGAAAAAAGGAGACTGAATCCATAAGAAAATAAATAGCAAAACATACATATCTCACCTGAATCAGACACTGAGCATAACTCTTCACAAACGAAGGGTTGGGGGTATTTTCATCAATCATCTTCCGGTGGTAGTTCTCAATATCAGTATCTTTACCATAGTTAGCCCCCGTAAAATCTGCTGCACGAATCTTTTGTTCACTGTTCTCATTCTGCACCTAATCACAGTCATCAGAGATATGCAATGTTCCCTAAGAAGAAAAATGAAGGAGAAAAAGAAAGGAGCACCCTGCTGTTAGTATCATGTTTTCCATCTTCTTCATCATCATCATCATCTTCTATTTCCCATAGGAAACTGGCATATGCAGCAAGAACATGGCTGAAAGAAATACCCCAATGTGTACTGTTATATTTAAGACATGTAAGGCTCAGAATCCGGAATGTTTTAAGTGAACCATCATAATTCTGCTGCTTACGATGAGTTTGATGAAAATATTCCAGTCCAGAAGTTATCAGATGATTAGACAACTGCAATTATTCAATTACAATGTCCAGGCTACAAAATTTTTAAATTGATTTAGGTAAGTGTGTCAGAATGCTCACCTGTCTGAAGGGACAGCTTGAGCTGCACGTTCAAAATACTCTAATGCTCTTTGCTTGTCACGATGGAGATCCCAGATTAGCTTAGCATACTGCACTAAAATCTCACCACTATTCGGATCTGCTAGAGTAGCACGTAGAAAATACTCCTCGGCCCTGTCAAGGTCTCCCTTAGACTGCCAGTATAATTTAGAAAACGAAGATCAGCATCTGAGACAAAAAGAACAAGATGTAATATCATGCCTGTTTAAACGACAATGAAACTAATGAAGCCCTAAAAAAAGAGAGAGAAAGGTAATATTTAGATAACTTGGCAACTATTTATGACACATTTCTTAGTTTTTGGATAGACGGGTAGTCCTAGTGGTTGTGATGTTTGTTTCATAAGTATTTTGAAACAGGACATTACGCAGATTTGTTCTGCTCGAGATTATGTCTGAGATAGATGATTAGAAGACTTAATAATCCTCACGTAAAAGAGCTTGTTACCGACTGATTGGAACCTGGAAAAACCAGACTAGCAAAACCAACTGAATAATTAGACACAGAAGAAGAAAGGGAACTATCAGAGCCAAGACTTTGCTATAAGGCTTGATGGACCAATGCAAATGATCTTAAGTTTGCGGCCATTGCTACAACTCCCAAAATCATGTATACATCAGGAAACAGCAAAACCATTAAAGAGACGAAGAACTAGCAATTAAGAAAGGGGGGCTCACTTGTAAAATCTGAGCATAATTTCTCAAAATCAAAGGGTGGCAGGGGTATTCATCGATCATCCTCTTGTAGTGCTCCTCAACATCGCCACTTCCATCCAAGTCTGGCAGACATAAATCATCAAAAGGAAAGCCATCAAACCCAAATCCAGTTCCATCAACCCCAAGGCCAGAGGCTAAATACATAGGGGGACTAGCCGGACGTTCAACTTCCTCCTCATCCCCTGATTTCCAAATCCCATTCAAATCATCCTTCTCACTCTCCTCTTCCTCCTCAATCAAGTCCATCTCCATCACCTTCTTACCGAAGCTAAACTCACCACTGCCCAACAAGGTTTCTATGGTCTGCCCAATAGTAATGGTCCTCTTTAAACCATCTTCCGCATCGTTATCTCCATCTCCGAACCCTTCGATGGAGTTGTATATGTCAAATGATGGAGCTGTGCGCAGGGGTAGTCGATGATCAAGCGAACCATCCTCTGTTGAGGATTTGGAGCTAGGTAATTCGTCCATGGAACAAGAAGAACTATACGCAAGGCTCTGTCAAGCGTATTGGGATGTTGATTAAACGATGAGAACAAAGGAATAAGAAATTCCATTCACTTGTATCAACTTGAAGCTCGCGCGACCAGCAAGTATGGCGCTTCAAACGGTGGCATGAGAGATTGACCAATAAAATAATATTATTATTTTTTTCATCGAATAACTACGAATAAATTAAATATCCCCCCGATGAAGTTCCGTACATTTTGGTTGACTAGATCCCATCCAGAGGTTCAGATATTCTTTCTTAGTTCTTTCGCAACCAATCAATTTGTTTATTTATACAATAAAACTAAATTTATCATTAATTAAAGAATAATACCATTAAAACTCCTCCAAATTTTAGGTCAATTATACGTAATCTTTCTATTATTTTAAAATCTAAATTTAATTTTTTTAATATTTTAATTTGTAACATTAAACTCCTTATTATTAACTTTGTCATTATGTTACTGATAAAAATTGTTATATCATATTATTGAGGACGACATAAAATTTTATATGATATTTATATAAGTTAATAATTATATATATTCTACAAAAGGCTTCAAATCTCATTTTATAGATAAACAAAACCCTCATCCTTCTCTGCATCTCCTTGCGGTAGCCATCCTAAGTTCTTGACTTTTAATTTTAAAAAAAAAGTCATTGACCTCCACGCCACCGCCCATCACCCATCATAAGTGTAATTAACCCTCCCCACTAGTTAAGGCCAACATCCTTATATTCCAAAGCACCATTAACACCCATATATGAGAGAGAGAAGATAAAGAAGAGAGAGATAAATTAAGAAATTTATATGTAATTGACTTAAAATTTAAGGGAGTTTTATAGATTTTAGTCTTAATTAAATTAGATATGCCTCCTTAAATATTAAAATTAACTTGAATAAAAATAATTAATGAGAGGAGTTTAGTTAGTTAAAAAGTTTTATGACGAGTTGAGAATATTATATTAAGAATTAATACTTTAAATAAAATATATTATATAATGAAAGATGCCATAAGCATAAAGAGGCCACTAGTTTTCAGACATAATATATTGTAAATGTTTCCCTCACTTTTTTAATAAAAATATGAGTAAGATGGATTACTCATTTTTGTTATAGATTTTATATTTTATATGAACTTGTCATGTTCCTTTGGAACTATACGAATATGATTTTATTTTTTTGAAGTTAGTCAAAAGAGAAGAACAGAATAAAAAGGTCAAAAACGTTAAGACACACGCAACAAGATGCCCATGATTCCGTTTAAACTGAATCTTCCTTCACATGAAAAGTAAGATCCGAGACACGCATGGGCTTTAGCCTTAACAGCAAACGTCCTAAACATATTGGAACTAAAGTTGGACTATGCATGAAGTTAACGAAAATCACGTGTTGACTTTGGTGAATTAGTATATGATTACGTACAAATTCAATCACGGGTCATATATATTTCCGAGTTAGTTAGTTAGTTAGTTGATGAAATATTTGTAGGAGCGAGGGTTTTGATATTGACAGGCAACAACTAAAGGCATACTATTAGGAGAAAAGAAATTGCATCGATTTATTTCCCCATTTGTTTATTTTTGGAGGACTACTATTGATTTTAATGAAATCTTCTCCTTTCATTGTCAAATCTGACCGCAAATATTAAGGATGAAAGAAATATTATAACGTCCATACCACATTACTACGACAATTCACTCGACAACGTTTGATATTAGACGTGTATGAGTCTTTCAACGCATGCATGCAAATTCTTTGTTTGTTTTTTTAAGAAAAGTATGACTAAGTTTTCGAAAGGAAATCAAAGAAAAGAGACTAAGTTCTCATGTTACGTAAACTCGACTTTGCCCCAATAAAGCCGGCCATATGGGCAAAGCTAGTTGGGATAATTCTATTAAAGGGAAAAACCACGACAATGTAGGTCATTAAACAAACTCCGACATGGGCACCGAAAACAACGCCGCAAATTAACGTTCCTAAATCAATCACTAACTCCCCTTTGATTTGCTATATTCGTACGTTAATACAAATTAAAATCACTTTGCAATTTCCCTGATGCTTTTGCTTCCTTATTCTCCCCTCCTCTCCCCACACCTTAATGCCACGCCCTTCCTCGTCGTCCTCCTCTTGGACGACGAGCGGGATCCATTGATATCGCCTTCCTCCTTCCCCCTTCCCCCTCTTGGCTCTCCACATGATTAATCCTTAATTAATCAACACACTAGTCTTGCTCCTTCATTCATTAATTGCCATCCCATCATGGCTCGGATTCCGACTCCTTTCCAGCTCTTGGAACTCAATGTCATATCTGCGCAGGACCTTTCTGTGTCTCCGGCCATGCGAACCTATGCGGTTGCTTGGATCCACCCGGATCGGAAGCTATCCACTCGGGTCGACACCCACGGCCACAAGAACCCGACTTGGAATGACAAGTTCGTCTTCCGGGTTGATGAGGGCTTCTTACATGCCGACACCTCAGCCGTCATGATCGACATCTACGCACTCCATTGGTTCAAAGACATCCACGTGGGATCCGTCCGCGTCCTCATCGCTAACCTTATCCCCTACCCGCGCAGCAACAATCCCGCCTCGGGGATGCGGTTCGGTGCGCTCCAAGTCCGGAGACCTTCCGGTCGCCCGCAGGGGATTTTGAACATTGGTGTGGCGGTGCTTGACAGCTCCATGCGGAGCATGCCTCTGTACACTCACATTCCCTCGGCCGTTGGATACCGCCATTTGATGGGTGAGAAAGATGCTTATGAGTATCATAATCATATGAGCCCTCGATATGTTTCCAAGCCGGAGCTCCGGCGAAGCAAGAGTGACACCAGCTCCATGATCAGCGCTCATCGACAGCAACGGCCCAGGGGCACAAGGGGGAAACCAACTTCGGTGTTGTCATCTTCAGAGGTTTCCTCTAAGAAGAGCGGCGGGAAAAAGAGCCGCTCACGAGCTAGCTCCAGAGTTAGCGCCAGCGGGTCCGACGTGAGCGAAGGAGGGGAAAGAATCAGAAAACCGACCTCTGTCCTCAGCGAGCCTGGGGCTGGACTCCATTGGAGGGCTAAATTTGAGAGGCCAGATTCTATGCTTAGCGGCTCCGACTTGAGTGAGACGCCGATCTTGGTTAAATCCCCTAGTCCGGGTCGCAGTGCCAAGGATTCTCAAGTCATAGATTACAGGAACCCGAAATTGCCAACGCCCGAATCGTTGACCAGTGAATCGGAAACGACCGACGACTCTCATGATACGACAGAGAAGTTCAATGCCTATGAAAACCAGAGACTCTTACAGAAAACCAACGTGTATGAAGTCAGGCCATCACCAAAACAGCAGTTTCGGAATTCTCCGGGCCCGAAGCTCCTCCAAACACCACCAGTTGGGTTCGGAGGTTCGCATAAGAATACGCCAATGCATCCCACGGTGGGTCACGGACGTTCGCTCAAGAATACGCCAAAGCATCCCACGGTGGGTCACGGAGGTTCGCTCCAGAATACGCCAAGGCATCCCACGGTGGGTTACGGAGGTTCGCTCAAGAATACGCCAAGGCATCCCACGGTGGGTTACGGAGGTTCGCTCAAGAATACGCCCTTGCATCAAGCGATAGGTTACGGAGGTTCGCGTAAGGCCACACCAAAGGGTACTCCATTGCATTCGATCGGGAAGTTCAATCCGGCTTTGGAATACACTACCCCCCGAAGATCGAATTTGGGAGGCGTCATTCCTCCGGTTATATCAGAATCGGAGCTTGGACCGTCACCGTCGGAGGTGGCGGCAGCTTTGGCGAAATTCCCGACGATCGACGAGGGCGATAGTTCTACTGTGGGTGGATGGAGCCTGGACGAGAGCGAGGAGGGATTACAATCGAAGCTGGAGAGGTGGAGGACGGAGCTTCCACCGGTGTACGATCGTGGCGAGCTCTCGAGCTACCCAGCGTCGACCAAGAGCAAAAAATCCATGCATAACCGAAGGCACACAGACGGAGGGAATGGTTTGTTCTCGTGCTTCAGCACCATCTGTGGCTGTGAATGCAGTATCATTTGTGGTGGTGACAATAAGAAGAAAAAAGCCGCCGGACGCCGACGGACTCCGTCGGCAGATGATGCAAGTTTCCTCTGATGGGCTTGACCTATTATGAGAGTGAAGATAGGAGTAACGATCATGGAGGTGCTCTATGGCAAGTGGCGCGCATTTTTGTTATAACGGAAATTTTTCATGCAAAAATGCTTTTGATATTAAGGACATAGGAGAGGGTTTGACAAGGATGGGTTAGAGCTTATGGCTAATTCTAATTCTTTGTTTTTGAAATTTTTTTTTTTAAAAATGGAATTTGTTGCTTCTTCTTGCTTTTATAATTAAATTGGAAAGAAGGAGAAAGGGGAAATTAATTGATTAATTAACAAAATATAGACCATATTTATATATATATATGGGAAATATTGATTGTCAAATATATTTATTGAATTATTATCTTATTTATGATGTATTTTTGTATTGATAGTTGATTGAGGATCATATTAGAGGCTTTTTGTTGTTTTGGAACTTTTTCTTTTTTCCCATCTTTTGTGCTTGCCAGTATTTATTACTGTCATGTATAACTGTGTTAGATATAAGCTAAATATAACTTTTGTGTAAGCATACATACTACAAATTAAAAAAAAAAAAGTAGTATTATATATGATTTGATCACGCTCATTACCATCCAGTCCTTTTCGAGCTTACAATTTTCAATAATGGATAGTTTCCTCAACGATAAAATATAATTAGCACATCCATCAAATATCAATCTTCTTTGATTTAAGTACAAGTGGTTGAATTAAATTATGAATTTTAGTTTATGTGTGTGTTTGGATAGATTTTTAGAAAATAACTTATGAAAAAAAGGATTTTTAGGTAGTTTTTAGAAAATAGTTTATAAAAAAATGGTTATGGATAAATGAGTGTTTAAATAGTTATTATCAAAAAGATTTTTATAATTGAAAAATTATCAAAAAAATATATAATTTTATTAAAAGTATGAGAGAGGAGAGAGTGTATAAGAAAAAATAAGGGTAAAATAGTAATTAAGTAGTTCATAAGCTCTTTTACTATTTTAAAAGTTACTCTGACTAGTTTATCTGAAACTATAGTTTTAAATCATAATTTGATCTATAAACTCCTTTGGACAAATATATATATTTTTAAAAAAAAATTTAAATAAAAGTTTTATTTAATTTTTTTTTAAAACTATAATTTTGAGAGAAACTAAACAGATGACATTATAATAGCCATCCTCAATTAATTGATTGCGTTCAAATGTAATCCTTTAATACACACCAAATATACACTATATATATATATGTGTGTGTGTGTGTGTATGTTTTACACAACAACATGCAACTATCCATTTTACTTTATGTGCTCAGGAAGAACGCATGTTGATGTAGTGTGTGTTCGGATAGAATTTTAAAAATGAGTTTATAAAAAAAAAGGGTTTATGGGTAGCTTATAAAAAAGGGTTTTTGAAAAAGAATTTATAAAGAAAAATAGTTTTGAATAAATGAGTGTTTGAATAATTATTTCTAAAAGTATTTTTGTTATTGGTAAATTATGAAAAAATGTATGGGTATTAAATGAGGAGAGAGGAGAGAGAGTGTAAGAAAGAAAATAGAAAAAAGTAGAAGAGATGAGAGAGGGTGTAAGAAAAAGTATGAGATAAGGTATAAGAAAAAGTAGGGGTAATATAGTAATTGGTTAATTCATAAGCTCTTTTACTATTCTATAAGCTGCTCTGACTAGCTGATCTAAAATCTTAATTTTAAACTATAATTTAATCTAAAAACTCATTTAAATAAAAATAGTTATTTGTTTTAAAAAAATTTTAAATTAAAATTTGGGACTAAAAACTATTAGAAATCACATCTGGAGTGATTTCTAAACAGGAGTCAACGCTTTCGGGGAGAAACTCAGCAGTAAAATCCAACAAGATCTCCATGAAACGTGGAACAAAGATATATGATTAATACACAAATCACTTGTTTTAATGAATCATGTTGTTCTTTTTGCATAACTTCTGGCCATGGCTTTGAGAAGCGCTATTGTTTGGCAAAATGACATTTTGGATGGTTTTAACTTTTAGATCTCATAATATCTCATTAAAATCTTCAACAACTAAGTAAAAGGCAAGAAGCTCTTTTTTTTAAAAAAAATAAAAACAAATCCCAAAAAGCCAGCTTGAAGCTAAGTTATGTCAAAAGAATAGATCCCATGTAGTATAAAAATAGGCCTTTTTGCAATTAATTATGCTTTTATGGTGTAATTAATTAATTGCATTCAAAAGCAGTGTTTGAATGTGGACCCCAAGAAGGGGGAATTAATGAAATATTAGTAATGATAAAAAAAACATATTTTAAGGAATAATTATGGTTGGGAAGGTTTTTGTTGTTTTCTCACACCACAGTGGGCAAGGGGAACATAAGGATATATATTATATTTTGGTCCCACCTTTGTAAAACAAAAGGCTTGTGTGGCCATTTGTCCTGTAAATACAAGACAGAGAGCCTAGGAAAGAAGAACAAATAAATAAACAAAAAGAAAAAAGTGACCATTCAGAACCAAAACCAAGAACCATGCTTTGCTTTGCTTTGCTTGTGCTTCTAAAAACGCAATCCCTCCCTCACTTTAACCCCTTTGCTTTTTCATGCTAATCCTGTACCAGACACCTAATCACCCCCTTTCTTATCATTAAATTCTTCTCCATCAGCTGACACTTCCAGACACAGACGTGCTCCACAATTATCTAAATCTTTACAAATTGTATTAATTATAATATTCAGTTTCTTTGTGAAGGTAAAAAATGCTTTTTTAAGAGTTAAATATTGTATAAACATTTTTTAACAAAAAATTTGTAATAAATCATTCGGAATCAATAAAAGTTAGATTTAATTTCTAACAATAATCAATATATACACAATCTTATGTTGATGCTTAATTTTTTTAAAAAGAAAATCATTAAAAAATTTCTCATTATAAAATTCGTTATCTACATATATATATATATATATATATATCTGCGTGTGTGTGAAGACTAAAATTTTTGAGCGGATACAACTTATCTTTAAAATATACAACTTATTTTTAATTATAGCGTATAATATATTTTTAGTTATGTGTAAGTATATTTTATTTTACATATAATTATATATAATTAAAGAATAATTGCATCTACTAAACATGGATTAATGATGTATTTATATAACTAAATAAATTTAGATATTTCTGCGCCATAATTTATAAATAAGGGGGAATTCCAAGGCCTATCATAAAAATTGTTATAATAGTTAGGGACCGGAAGTTAGTAAGTATGAGTAATTAAGGGAATATAGAGCATTAAGGATTAAGAATTTGGAGCATATTTAATCTTAAAGAGTATTATTTTATTGTGATTTTAATTACGACATTTTTAGAGATATGATAACTTCTAAATATATATGTTTACGTATAAAGATAATAGACAACTCACCTTAACTAATATTAATATTATTATTTAAGAAGAATTGAGATTTTTATCCCATATTTATATCGTGGATAAACCTAACTCTTTTTTTTAAAAAAAAAATTATAATAAAAAAAATTAAGAATTGAGTAATTTTTTTGGTGTTATTCGGTGAGCAATAATGGGGTTGGTAACTTTAAGCAGCTGAATTAAGCAAATCGTACAAATATGATTACTATCATACTAATTCATACACACACCTCAAAAGTTCGTTTTTTTGCAATCAACTCCCTCATACTATTCCTAATTACTTCCCATCACCTCCCATCATTTTCCATGTCTCTCTATTCCCCTTCTCATTCTTCACTTTCATTACATATGCCGTCTACTCTATCCTCAATTTTCCCCATAAACTTCAATAATTCCTTTTTCTCTCAGCTATATAAGACCACCTTTTTCTAACCTAATCTTAACTATAACACACATTTCAAATTACACTGTGTGTTTAATTTTATGATGCCTAAAAAAATATTTCTATTTAATTTATTCTAAAAAGGTTAAAAAAAGATTAGATTTTATTACTAGCAATGAGTAAAAGATTTTATAAATATTAAAAAATGGGAATTACATATAAAAGTTAATTATCATGGAAAAACTTTAAATTATCCTGTCTTGATCATGATAATATTTGTTGTCTTTTAATAAATGCATTTTTTTAGGGTGTTAGTTGTGATAATTAATATAAAACAATATATACAACTTATAAAATTTTTAAGAAAATTAGATTAAACTAGGCTAGACTCGCCTTGACTTAATTAAAAAAAAACAAGTTATTCTCAAAAGATATAAATTATTATGCGAAGGCAAAAGGGGAAACATGAGGAGTGGCATGCGCACTAAGAAGACATATGGGTCCCATATCATCACTAACTCCACCACCTCCAACAGCACCCTTTTCCCCTTCTTTCGTGCTTCTTTTCTTTCTCGTCCTTCAATACCATTTTGTCTTCCACACCTTGTTCCATCCTCCCATTCCCAAGCGAAACTCCTCGCAAGGATCTTCCCTTTTTACCTCATTCCCTCCTTCTCTCACAAACCCATCTCTGCATTTCCTCTATCTCTTTCTCTTGCTTCCTCTTCAATCCTTCTTCTATGACTCTGGGTGTACTAGGTGGTGGTGGCAATGGTGGCTCTTCTGTGGCTACCCCGAATGAGCCTGCTGTGTCAAATGCTAAGGTTCTGGGTCCAGAATGTTCATCATCGTACAAAGGTGAAACTGAACTTGAACTAGGTTTGGGTCTGAGCCTCGGTGGTCGGCTCGGTGGTTGTGGTGGGAAGGCCAAGCCTTCTTCTGCATGGGGCGAGTGTGGTCGTATTTTGACGGCTAAAGACTTCCCTTCTGGAGTCTCTCATGGACCTTCCGTTGCTGCTTCTCGTTTCTCTGATAGAGTCAGCACTGTGGGTGTTTCTGTTTCTGGCACTAAGAGAGCTGCTGACTCTGTTTCTCATGAAGCTGGATCTCCTACTGCTAACAGGTGAGATGATTCATGGAGACCTTAGTGTTTAACTTCAAATTTATTGTTCGTATAATGGAGTAAAGTATGTTTTTGTAGTGTCAGAGATCAGTTGATTAATATTTTTCATTTTTTTCCCGTGTCCTGTTTTATTTCTTTGTTATTATCAGTATTCCCACAAGATGGCGTTTTTTGTTATGAAATCAAGTGCTTAAACTGTTTCTCAATCAACTTCACTGTTCTTTGTCCATTTTGGATTCAGTTATCGTCTTAGTGTGTTGTTGTCGAAACAGAGCTTGTTTTATCTTCATTGCAGCTGATTAGCATACTCGTATTTCTTGACTCGACTGCGATAATATACTTTGGTTATCTTTTTTATTTTTCATTTTTGGACGTTGACTGTAAAACATAATAAAGATTTGCCACTGTTTTGAACCTTGATGACATGTAAATAAACCGGCAAAAAATACACGGTTCTTCAAATGAAGACATATAGTTCACTTATTTCAGTCAGATTTTTTTCCTTATTGTTTATAAATCTTCATATGTTGTGGGTATTTTTCCTCTCTAATATTTTTTCTTCATTTTTTCCCCTCTTGTATGTTGAACTCTCCTACTTATGCTTAAATGTATGTATTTACTATAAATAGCTGGTTTTAGAGATCAAACTATGATCTGCTCTCACTTGTTCTCTTACTATTATGGAAGCAGTCAAGTTGTTGGGTGGCCACCCATCAGGGCATATAGGATGAACAGCTTGATTAACCAAGCAAAGGTTCAGCGGGCTGAAGAAGATAAATCCGCCGCCGATAAGAATAATCCCGATGATGTTTCAGTTACTAAAACCGGGACTGTCAACAATACTGAGAAAAACCATCTCGGATTTGTTAAGGTGAATATGGATGGAATCCGCATTGGGAGAAAAGTAGACTTGAATTCTCATTCAAGCTATGAGACTTTAGCTCAAACACTTGAAGAAATGTTTTTCAGCCCTGCTTCAGCTGCTAAATCAGCTGGTTAGTTCTCCTCAGTACTTTCTAGATTCTATGTTTGGTTTAGCGAATTTCATTTAAACTCCATGGTGTGTGAACTAGCAGGTGAGTGTATAAGATTATTGATTCCTTTATGACCCTTTGCTTTTTCTGCGTGCAGCCGGTACTGAGAAAGAGCCCGGAACGAAACTCTCTAAGCTTTTGGATGAAACATCTGAATTTGTGCTGACATATGAAGACAAAGAAGGTGATTGGATGCTTGTGGGAGATGTTCCTTGGAGGTATATATGCAACTTCAATTCATTATGACATTATTATAGCATGAGAGCATAAGAAAGTAAAAACCACCGACGAAAAGAAACCCTAGCCAGCCAATTTCTCGTCTCTGCAGAGGAGTTTTAGATTATGTAGCAAAGTAACAGACATTAGAAAGTTGTGATTAAGAAAGTTGATCTTATAAAGAAACTCATTTCAAAAGTACAAGAATTGTTCAAAACATCATGACATGAATCATACTTGTTGATTGTTTGTAGGATGTTCCTCAGCTCAGTGAGAAGGCTCCGAATCATGAGAACATCTGAAGCCAATGGACTTTGTAAACTAATCCGCATCATAGATTATAACATACTTTGAATTTGGTTTTCAATCAGATTTGGACTTTCTCAACCATCCTAATAATATACCTGGTTGTTTAACTGCAGCTCCTAGATATCAAGAGAAAAATGAGAGGCTAAGGATTAAACCAATTTAGAATCTTTTCGATCGTTCGTTCTGAGACCCGGCAAGTTATAGAAACATCCACAGTTTGACAACAGGTGCTACTACTACCACATTAAAAGTAGAGAAGATTGGTCTTCCAATGGTTTTCATCAGTTTGTTTATTTGTTTTTCTGCAAGGTTTTTAACCATTCTACGGTTTATTTCTTCTTGTGTCTTGTGCTTTTTTATTTTTCCTTAATAGAGAACCTTGATGGGTTCTATTCCACAGATCCTTACATCATCATACAAGCCTGCATACTTGACTGAAGGCTGTTTTTGTTTCTTCATCACACTGTAAATACTGAAGTACTTAATATCTAGAGTGTCAAGTTTGCTGCAATGTACTACATTGAGCTTTCTCATATGGTGTCCAAAAAGGGAAAACAAAAAAAAAACATGTGTTATGTTATCTCCATTGTCATTTTAATTTGCAGTTTCTGAGTTGGTTTGGTCGTTTCAAATATATATTGTATTCTATCCTTGTGTGGCTTGAGATAATTAATCTCCACAATCTATGTTTATGAATGGGATCAACCTCTACCCACAACCTAGTCTCTTGATTGGAATTAAAAGTATGATTAATTAACATGCATTTAAGAAACATGGTGTTGGGGGAATTACAGTAAGATTTCAAACAAATGACTTAATTATTTAAACAAGTTCTAATGTAGAAATTGACAATAAATTTATATTGTTTAAAATTTTTTGATAAGTAAATTTCTTCCTTACGACCTCATATTGATTCTCCCAATTATATACAGGATCAGACTCAAATGAATATAAAGTTCTCTCTTGTCTAATTCTGATTTGAAATCTTGAATATTTCTTGGCAAGGACACTTGAATGGCTGATATTATGGTGTAATCTTCGATGATAATGTTTAAAGTTGAAATCTTGGATTCTTCCTAATGAACATTTTGATCATAGTTGAGTTGGGATGAGATGAATTAATCGATCATGTATATATTTCCCACAGGAAATAAAAGACATAATAGCAGAAATCATTTCGGCATCAGAAAGTATTCACGATCCCCATTAAAGGTCAAGAAACGACATCATTAGTGTTAATGATCTTGGTTTTGAAAAGCCCACAAGGTTACAAAACACCAAAATCCTGTCATATGTCTGATATAAAAATGTTTCTAAAACAAGCTTGAGGACAATGAGAATGAAGGATGAAGAATCTTATTTGGGATTTGGTTGTCATTGAAAGGGAAGATAATGATGAAGAGAGACCGAAATCAAATCATCAACAAGGCACTCAAATGGGGGATTGACCTACTTTTATAATGATGTTATATGTGTTGGGGAAGTTTTTGGGAGACAGAAGAAGTGGTTTCCAGTCTTCAACTTGACAATATGAGCTTTTAGGAGTGGGACCAAAAATATTTAAATTGATTTGGATGTGCATGCGCGCTTAGTTTTTTGTCTCTCTGTAATCACACTTTGGTGTTAAATCTCAGAAACGCCGTAATTACTTTTGTTTGGATAAAATTTTAAAAATATGTTTATAAAAAAAACTTTTGAGCAGCTTATAACAAAGGTTTCTTTTAGAGAAAAGTTTATAAAAAAAAATAGTTTTCAATAAATGAGTATTTGGATAGTCATTTTTAGAAGTACTTTTATTATTGGTAAATTACAAAAAAGGGTATGAGTATTAAATGATGAGAGATAAAATATAAGAGGAGAGAATGTGTAAAAAAGAAAAGATAGAGATTGTAAGAAAAAGTATGAAAGAGGAGTGAGAATGTAAGAAAAAATAAGAGAGATGGTGTAAGAAAAAATAGGGGTAATATAGTAACTGGTTAGTTTATAAACTCTTTTACTATTCTATAAGCTACTCTGACCATCTTATCTAAAAGCTTAGTTTTAAACTATAGTTTAATCCAAAAGCTGATTTGAACAAATATGACTATTTATTTTGAAATTTCCCTACATCCTAGATTTGTGAGTCCCAACCATTAGGGACCGGGATATTAAATTTTAGGTTATATATGCAAATGGTTGTGTCCACTTAACCACTAATTAATTGGTTCTTAAACATGTTTTTTTTAGTCTTTTGCTTCCGAACACAGTGGTAAAATTTCTGTTGTCTACCCAAAAAAAAACAACAATATGATTTTCTTACAACAAAGATGTAATGCAATACAATCACCTCATTACAAGATTGCTTTTCACAAGTTTGTACTTTTCCCTCGCAGATTTCATTTAAAAATCAGATGTAAAATATATGTATTTATCATTCAGGTAAGTCACACATATTCAAATAAAAAATAATTTTCTTTGAGATTGACAACAATTTAAAACAAAAGAATTCAAAATCTACTTTGAGTGTGTAAATTACTGATTACATAATTTTTATAACTCGAAATTAATTTATACACAAATAAACAAACATGTTTGGAAATAAATCCTTTAAAAATTGCATAAATAAAAATACTAAAATTTAAAACTAAAAAAATAATTCAGTATTATATCCTCTAATTAGGTTATCTCTTTCAAATAATTTTTATGCACATAAATTTTTAATTAAATAATTTAATAAAATATGTAAACATTATGTTAAGTCAAATTTTATATAAAAACGAGGTTAAAAGTTTTTTTATTTTTGAGAAAAATAAACATTCTTCAATCCCTATAATTTCCCGAATTTTGGAAATAGGTCCTTGAGTTTCTTTTCCTTTTTAATCTGTCAAATCCGTTAATATAAAACTGTTAAACAGAGACAAACAAATTTGCAAACACTGTTAGCCATTGATGACGTGGCAGACAGATGAGCTTGACAAGTTGACAAGTGGCATCTTACTAGCCATAAGTGCCTCGCATAGTCCAATTCATTTAGCGGTGACGTTTTGTGGGCTAGAAACACTAGGAGTATTCACATAAGAGGACAGAATTAAGATAACTCTATCATGTATTCTATCTTAAAATAGTATATAATATATATTTTATTTTTTATATTTCATCTTGTCTTAAAAGTGTCCCGTCTCATTCAAGATTAGATGGGATAGGAAATTTTGATTTTATTTAAAAAAAATTAGACTATTAAATATTTTATATATATCCTATCTATTAGTAATATATAATCAGAATATAAAAAATAATAGAAGAAATTAAATTCTCTTTATTATAATTACTAACTTAAAATAATAAATATCATTAATTATACTATAAATACTAGTATTTTTTAATTTTTTTATTTAATCAACTGAAATTACTAATTCATCTTTAAAGAAACAAATATATGTAAGGAAGAGAAAAATACAATCATCTAATAAATAATATGATATAACTAATATTATTTTCTATTTATATTTTTATTAAAAATAAATAAAATAAAAATATTTTTTAATTTTTTAAAAAAATATTCGGGACTAAACAGAAATCTTGAGGGTCAGACTGCAATTTGTCCCATCTTGACCCTTCACAGAATGGGACAGATTTGTCCCAAATTACTTGGGATTGGGTCAGAATAACACAGGACAGAAAAATTTGAGTATCTCTAGAAACACCCCTAAGCTTTTACCCTACTCTCATCTCTCATGTGGTTCAATTAAGAATATATTAAGTTAATTTAGGGGAGGATAATAGATATAAGTAAGAGAGAGTAGGGGATGTTTCTTATTTTAATTCAAGAGGGGAGATCATGGAAGCTTATTATAAATTGATAAATATATCCTTATTATTTTTTTAATTTTTTTCTTTATTATTTTATCTTTTTAAATATTTTATTAAGCTTCAAATCGTAAGGCACAAAGAGAGAGAGAGTGAGGAAAACAGAATTAAGAAACGAACAAGTGATTCACCTGCGATCAGAAACAAAAAGGTACAAAGGGAGAAAGAATGAGAAAAATAAGAAGGCATAAATCTGAGGTTGAGAATTTGGAGCTCAATTTTAGAGCCACCCGCTTGTAGAATCAAGTGACATTTTGCTTGTGAAATGTGGAATCCTTGCAGTTCACCTCTTTTACTTCTCTTCTCTAGTCTCTTTTACTTCTCTTCTCTAGTCCTGAGCTTTTAACCCTATCATATTCTAAGACTCAGATTAAGAGGTGGGGTGTGGAGTGGCGATAGTATCATTTTCTTCTTCTTCTTTTTCTATCTTCTTTTTTTTTTGAGTTGCGATCACTGTGTGTAGGGATAGAAATAGGCCAGGCGGCTTGTCGGGGGCCTCTGACCTATCCTATATTAAGCATGGCCTATTTAAAAAAATAAGCAGGCTCAAGTCTATTTGAAAGCCTATTCTTTTTAAGAGGTCAGGCTCAGGTTTCTTACGAAACCTGTTAGGCCTGTCAGGTGACCTGAGCCTGTTATTCAAAATATATTTAATATTAAAATATAATAAATGGGTGTTAAACCTACCACATATTGAACACAATATAAGAGTCAAACTATTAAATTAACTTATATTATTATACATTTTATTCTTGCATTTTATTTTAACAGGCCTGTTAGGGGGCCTATTATGAGGACTTGTTATGAAAGCCTATTAGGTGGCCTGTCAGTATAATTAAAAAAATTAAGCTTTCTAAACAGGCTTTAGGCCAGGCCAAGCATTTATACAGGCCAGGTTTAGGCAAAAAAAATAGCCTATAATAGGCCATAGGCCGGGTTCAGGCCGAATTGTCACTTAACAGACCTTGCCTATTAAGGTCAAATCCTGATCTGTTGCCATCCCTAACTGTGTGTGAAGAACTGAGGTTGACACTAGAATTTCTGAAAATTATCAAGGATAATTTTGTCCAAAATAAAATAAAGTTTCCCTCCACCCCGGACGCCTTCCCCCAGATTTTGGAAGGTTGAGAGTTTTGCTCCCCTCTATTTTCTGAACCAAATACCTATATCATTTTCCCTCTACCTTTCTCTCCAAAAACCTCTGATCAAACAATGCCTTAATCTGAACTCGAAGGTTTTGGCCCTATACTTTAAACTTCGAGCAAATATAGTATAATCCCTTCGAGTGATAGTCTTCTGTGTGGAGTCAACTTATACGGCATTCCAATGGAATCATAGTTTTTTTTTTACCCACCTAGTTCACCATAATTTTACCTAAACTATATATAGTTCCGATTCGCATCACGTAACTGCTTATGATAGATAAGTCTTCAAAACTTAAATTTCATTTAAACAATATCGAGACACTTATCATTCGTATCAAGCCCGTTGAATCATAGTTGAAAATGGTTTGGGTGTTACCATTATAATTGTAGATTTCTCTTGTTGGGCCAGTTCGTTTTGTGGGGAGGGGGGAAGGGTATAGTATCGAGATATATAGTGTTTGAATGTGTTCGAATATAGTTTAAAACAAATTGATCTTTTGCTCTTTCTAGAATGCAAAGTCACAATTCAGGATGCGGTAAAGTTTAAATTCAGTTTTAGGAATTAGGACTGAGGATATCTCAATAGAATTCACTTGGTAGCTCAAATAAATTTACACAATAAATAATATGTAGAAAGAGTTGTGAAATAATATTAGGATAAAACACGTCTAAGGAAGGAGTATGATCATAATTCTTGGCATCTATAGAAATTGAAGTCACCGTCTGAAGTATCTCTGTATCTGTCACTTAATCTTGGCTAGTTGACTTCTTGAATATTGGGACTGGTTACCTATAAAGCCTTCATTTTTCAGTGTGAATATATGTGGCCCCAATATTCAATAACTCAACGGAAAATTATATAGGGCACCCTTAATTTTAAAGTTTGTGAAATTGGTTTCAGAGGAGACATGGAGTTTGTTAACAGAATAGCTGAGGTGGTAACGAGAGCTATGAACAACAACATAGTGATTGACGTTTGCCTACTTGCTTCATTTGCAACACTGGGATAAAGATCAGTGCACCAACAAAAGGTCATTGAGGCTCTAGAGGCTGAGAAGGAAAATCTTATAAAATCCAACAAGGCCAACACCATGTGGGATTGGAAACAACAGTTTTTCGCTAAAGCCTCAATTGATTCTGCTTTGGTCCCTCTCACAAGGCTTCGAGCCATCTATGCCCCAACTCCTCATCCTGCTGCTGGTACTTTTATTCTATCCGTCTCTCTCTATGATAACCTTTGTGCAATAAATTTGCTGAATTAGTAAATGGAAGCTTTAATTTTACTTTAGCACTGTAGGAAGCTATTAAAAGGGGATTTATAGGAGATGAGATGAGAATTTTGCATGGTAGAAGTTATTTCCAGTAGTAGTTTGCATTTGGGTATATGATGCTTCTATGGTCATTTGTCCGTTCTATTTAGTTTCGTTTTCGCAATGTTAAATGGGAATAATAGTAAGGGGTTGGCTTGTTAGGAAGCTCTATATTGCTTTAGTTTGCTCAGGGTGTAAATTGCTTTTAAAGGTGGGTTCCCGTTTCCATACCTAAAATATGAAAATTTGATGTTAAACTGTTGCAGAAGCTTGATGTTGGTCTTCAAACTTATAGATGGTTTTAGACAGTTCAAATGATTCAAGATTTGTAAATCTTCAAACTTTATCTTATTGCTAATCCTAGTTTCAATTATTCTTTTAGGAGATGCTGCGAAGCAAGATGCGAAATCTTCTGATTCCGTCAAATTTGTTGTGTGAAATGTGCTGAGTGATCATGCTCGAGAAGTTTTGGCAGTGGATGGCTGTTGAATAAACTGTAAGAGATGAGAAATATGTAATGCTGTCATGCCTGGTTATTTTAATTGGCATTGGCATTATGCAGATGTAGAAATCGGAAGGTAGAGAAAAAAGCCACCAATGAGCAAAAACGAATATGCATGTCACCATTTTATTAGTGAACTTTTGAAAGCTCAGATAGATTGCTGACCTCAACTCCTGTCCCATTTACATTCTTGATTCAAGTTTGAATATATAGTTGTTGATGAGTTGAAAGGTTGCGCCGTTACTTGTGTTATTAACTTCAACATGCTGGAAACACTTAAATTGTTTGATCGTATAATACGTCACTGCAAGTTGAGCTGAATGCATAATTATCATGACAGGAGTTTCCAGATCATTCAGTTCGAGGAAAGAATTAGAAAAATGCAAATGATAAGATCTAAAAGTATCATTCCCAGATGATAGGCACCCTAGAAAAGCAAAATGACGATACAGTCGAACGTTCAATTGAGTAAAATGTAAGGCAAAATGCGAAGTCTGAAGGAAGCCTCGATACCATAATGAAAAGGTGTAGGGAATCGATTGGAAAAAGCACGCGATTGGAAACTTGGACCAACTATTCATGTTTCATTATTACAACTATTCAAAACCTGATCTTTTTACCGCATAATAAGCCACGACCAACTTCACGCTCTCTAAGTTACTGCAAAAACTCTCTTGGATCAGTTACAAAACCAGTTAATGCAGATGCTGCAGCAGTGAATGGGGACGTAAGATATATCTGTCCTTCCTTGTGCCCCATTCTACCTGGAAAGTTCCTATTTGTTGTTGACACACAAACCTGCATTCACACGTAAAGTTTCAATCTATACAGCATCACTTGCGATTAAAGTCATAGATCCATAAAGTTACAATTGGATCTGGGTTTCAGGAAATGAACCGTCACCATTTACCATTAACTCATACATGGTCTAATGCAATGAGTGAATTTTGGCCAAACCTTATAGCAGAAATTGGGATCTTTATTATAACCTCTAATGAGTAGCAAACTGACGAATCTACAGCATTGTAAGTTAAATTATTGAGAAAGACTAATTTTTACCTGGGGTTCATTCAAGCGTCCATAGGTGTCTCTTGGCCCACCCATACAGGCGGCACAACTAGGACTTGCTGGTGTATCACAACCAACTTCTTCAAAAATTTGAGAACAAGTCTTGCCACCAGAGCCAGGTACCTCAAGAGTGTACAAGTCCATCCAAACCTGTAAACATCGTATTACTTACTAGCATGCTGTGTTCAAACAATCCATGACTTTGTCATTAACAAGTACAAAGATAAATATACCTTTTGCGTAGCAGGGACAAGAAATGTAGGAACTTTGACACCTTTTCCCTACAATATGGACAGTTTCATGAAGTTAAAGATGACAAAGAACAACAGAGAAGTAATAACTGGAAGAAATAAAATGACAATCAGAGAATTAGGTTGCCTTTGAAAATGGAACTTAGATGGATATAAATAATTCTATTGACTTACTGCAGCTAAGAAAACCCTTGCTGCAGCCATAAAATCTTCAGTCTTTCCACCTGTACATGATCCAATATATACTCTGTCAATTTTCACATCTTTGCATTCTCTTGCCAAAGCACGGTTATCTGGAGAATGAGGCTGCAATGTTGCATATTACATTACATCAACAATAGTTCACAAGCTCCGTAATTTATCAGATACAGTGCACTAGTACACTACCTTTGCCACCAAGGGTTCCAACTTCGATACATCAAATTTGTACTTGCCCAGGAATCTGAAGCCAACAAGAAAGTACCAAATAAGAAAGACGGAAGAATTTTAAATTGTCAAAAGAGAAAACAAAATGGGGAAAATATGTAATAATAGATATTGTACAAATATTTAACTTTCTTTTCAGGTGAATCAGAAAGAACTTGCTTTGCTTTCTCATCACTATAAACTGGTTCATAGGCAGCAGATGTCTTATCCTAGGAAAAACAAATAAGCCATGTAAAGTATTGGCAGATAAGAAAAGAATGTAAACAAGTAGGAGTAAGAATCACATATTTTCATCTATACATATGAACATGTTGCATGCTTGCTTCTAGAGATGAGAGAATCAATGGAAAGAGAGAAAGAGACAGAGAAGGTTTCATCAGAACAGAAGTGTGCTGATCATCTCTAACCTCAAGGTATTTGTATGTGGTCTCATCAGCAGGAACAGCACCGTTTTCCCCCCCTGCTTCTATGACCATGTTGCATATTGTCATCCTTTCTTCAATCTATAATACAGCACATCTGAACTATTTTAATTGTGACTCATGCATTGAACATTAGCATTTACAAGAAACATTTAAAGATAAAGGATGCAGTTCGCATACGCTTAAACTTTCAATAGTGGTCCCTACAAACTCCATGGCTTTATATGTTGCACCAGACATTGATATTTCACCAATGATCTGCATGGTTCTAGTGTTTATCAGGGCAACAACACAGAAAAGGATGCATCATAGCATTTTAACTAGTTGAATTTCTTTCGAAGGGAAAATAATTCTAGAGGAATTCATTACTCACATGCAAAATTAAATCCTTGGCAAGCAAATAGCTGGGCATTTCACCATTCAGCACAAATCTTAAAGTTGGAGGAACCTGCAGTTTAAGTGCATGCAGGAAAATTGTAGCCATTCATCAAAACAATTACAAAATATCACCAAAAAAGAAAGTTTCTCATTGAATGATGCAGCAGTCAGTTACGTCCTATTTTAACATTTGAAAGGTGAAGCCAATCAAAGACGGCAGTTAAAGCATACACTGCCTGACTCAATAAATAATTGTCTGTAATTTAATATCTCTACCACACTTATGATCATCTAACCTGGCATTTAACAAATTCATTAATCCTATGATTCATGATAATACACATACTAAATAACCAATCGAGGCAGTCTAGTGTGCGAGGCTCCTACTAGGTAGGGTCTAAAATATTAAAGAACTGATAAAGATATAATCGATTACACGCAAGCATGTATGACACACACATAAGTAAAATGTATTACTTGCCTTGATTAAGAGCTTCCCTGTTCCCAATATAAAGGCTGCATCAGTGTTACCGACTCCAGCAGCAAATTGCCCAAATGCTCCAGCAGATGTGGTGTGAGAATCTGTCCCAAACAAGACCTGCCATCATTGGTGAAGAGATGAGAACAGATTTGAAATCTTAATGTGTTTTAGATTCAAAATACCAATAGCTTCATCAAGTAAACTTTACCTCTCCAGGTCTGCAATGACCTTCCTGGGCAAGAGCAATGTGGCAAACACCTTTGTAATCAGGGTTGGCCTGCAATGTCAAAATTTATTATTCCAATATTTATACAATGAAGAAAGAAACTCAATTGAACAAGATCATACCCTAAAATTGCTGCGATCTGTAATATCATAAAAGTACTTGATGTTTTGCTCCAAGCTGAAGTTTCTTGCAATGTCCACATTTCGATGAGCTCTTTCATCATTTGTGAATATGTAATGATCAGGGATAATTACTATCTTTTCACTGTCCCAAACCTTCATTCTCAAAACAGCAACACAAGTTATACAAGTTAATAACCAAAAATTACTTCTCATTGAACATGCGCACACAAACACAGGTACACACACAAACGTAATCCTATCTAAAAATTTCAGGCGGGTGTAACGCTATAATATAAAGGGACTAAAATGAAAAGACAAAAATTTTCTGGGTTATTTTTTAATTCTAGCTAAAAAAAAATTTAACACCACAGATTATAATAGGGACTTAGGGATGAAGACCTCTTAGCATGATTATTTCATCCAAACAAAAAGAAAAATAGATGGAAAATATGTTCTTTCTTAGTTAAAGGCTTGATTCTTCATAAAATGAATAACAAAGTTGGCAGAACAGTACCTTGGGATCGGGGGCAAACTCTTTCTTGAAGGTTGCAGCTATGCCAGGACAGGTAATATCGTTGATCATTAAAATATCAGCATTAACCCACACGTTTTCGCCTGGCTTAACATCACATTTCTCTGAAGCTCTGGCCAGTATCTTCTCTGTCATGGTCATTGGATTCTTGGCCTGTAGTGAAGTAAAAACCACTATTACTTCTCAAACTTAACCATAGCTGATCCAAGGTGAAACAAGGAAGCAAACATAGGGAGGGGTTGGAGCCAAACAGAGCCAGTGGTGGAAGGCTTGTGCTCAAACTGTTGTGGTGCCATAACAGAAACAATCTTCTTCGAGATTGTTTCCTTGCACTTCTTTTTTGTTGTAAATGACGATGGAAAAGAAGAGAGACTCAGTTCTTTCTGAGACAAAAATATCAGAATTACAAAATTGGGTTAGTGAAAATATATTGATTCCAAGAAGTTAAGAGAACAGAGATGCAGAGACAGAGAGAAGACGGCGAGTGACCTTGCTATTGATGAGTGATGGAGGGCTGAAAGCCCAAACAGTGGAAGCCATGATTGCAATACACAGGAATTAGTGAGAGTTTGATTTGATGATCTAGGAGTTGTAAGGGAACCAAATAACTGTGCGTTGTCTTGATAGCAGAGAAGAGAGGAACTCGGGCACAAAACAGAGAAAGCCTAAGATTTAGTACAGAGAATGAAGATATATCGGGTCACCTTCCTAGGAATGTAGCCCCCATCTATGGCCTTTTCAAGAAATGAAGAAACGATTATGAGCAGACATTGGGTGTAATAGTGAAGTGGGTATCTGTCATGTATCAGAAAAGTCAAAAGTTGCATGTGTCCTATCTCTTTGGGCGTCATTTTGTTTTGTTTTCTAATGAAGTCATTGCATGACTAAAAAAACATAAGCATACACCATTACACCAACACGAATACAGACGTGAAAAGGACAAAGAAAACTAAGGAACGAGTAAAGGACAACACAGATTGTTGAACTAGAAACACTGTAATAAGTAGGAAGAGCCATGCAAGAGAGATCGAAAACTCGTCCAATGAACTTGCATTCATAAAAACAAGTGTGCTGTGACGCCAGACTCAAGATGAGTATTAGGAAAAAGGGATTTCAATACAACAATCAATTATACCCCTCCCCTCCTATATAAAAGTTACAAATAACCCATTCATGTATATTATAAAATTAGTTAAAGTCAATGTGTGTAGGAAACGTATTTCTTCTTCTAAATACACTCTTATTTATTAAGAGAGTGAGAGAAGGAATGAGTAAGAAAAAAATACAAGAGACATAATTAATTAAGAATAAAAATAAAGTGAATTAAATTTTTAAATAAATATGAAGTATAACTTATAAAAAATCAGTACTATCTCAAATTATAACTTTTATATAGCACCAGAGAAAGTAATTAGTTTTATCAATAACTTGGTCTAATTGTTCATGTTTTTCTATCGATAAGGAAGTGTTTTGTATTAAAGAAGCGTACGAATTTCTGCAATATCACTAACTTTACTTCTTTTAATCCATCTAATAGCCATGCATCGTTTGTTTCCAAATAACCATGTCTGAAAGTCCCATTAATTGATTTAATCAAAATAAAAGTATTCACGTGGGAATTGTGAAAACAAGTTCAAATAAATAATTTTTTACTGGACTTCCAAGCAGGTACTAAATTGCAAACCAATTTATTCTCACACATTATAGAGATCACCAACCAAATGCCACGTGAAGCTTTCTTCTTGACAAGGTCAGATGCAGAGCAGCAAGAAAGTCTATGCATAAATAACATTTCCATCCGTTTTCTCAAAAACCGTATATCAACAGCGAATACCATGATGAGCGTCGTTAACGTTTTTAATCAATCCTGAATATGAATCAAAATAATAATGTCTGAAAATTTCGTCAATTACAGATACAAAGGATATTTATTAGTAATTGGATATTTAACATAATTTAGAGAATACAAAACCGAACAAGACATACATTACAATAATATTTATTGATATAACTTTAATTTACGCCAAAAACTCTCTCGGATCAGTTACAAAACCAGTCAATGCAGATGCTGCTGCTGTATACGGAGATGCCAAATATATCTGACCTTCCTTATGCCCCATTCGCCCTGGGAAGTTCCGGTTCGTCGTCGAAACACAAACCTGCACATCATATGATACTAAATGGGTTCAATTTCCTGTCACTTTTATAGAAAGTATGAAAAAAATTATGGTGGCACATTCCATTTCTTAAACCGAAGTCAATGCTTAGCATTCATAACCTTCAAGAAGATGTGATATTGGCATTGATCTTTGAACATATTACTCAAAGATCAACGCTGATATCATAGGTCAGTTTAGTTCATTACAGACAAGTTAATATTGGTGGGTGGATAGTCGTGGTCCTAGATGCTCCAAACAGAAACAGAGGAACTTGCCTGAGGTTCATTTAATCGTGCATAGGTATCTTTTGGTCCACCCAAACAAGCGCCACAGCTAGGACTTGCAGGAGTGTCGCACCCAGCTTCTTCAAAAATCTGGGAGCAAGTCTTACCACCAGATCCAGGGACTGGGATGCTATACAAGTCCACCCAAACCTTCTGGGTTGCAGGTACGAGAAATGTCGGTACTTTGACTTTTTTACCCTGTAGATGCACATTAAGCTCTTCAACAGAGGAAAACAATATCATACCTTTAAGATAGAGCCCAAACTAAAATGACTCTGGGGAACGGAATCAACCTCAAAGATGAGCAAATCAACAGGAATTGGCAGCAGAACAGTCAATTTTTGAAAAAGATGGCTTACCCTTGGGGCTGTGTTTTGGCATTATGTGATCCTTTCTACACCTTTATTTTAAATTTGGTAAATCATTGATATTAAAATCTACATCAAGTTGCACTATTCGTAAGTCATGAAAAGTGACTCCTTTTTCACGTTTTGTGCAATACACTAGAAAACATATCAGAGCTACATTAAAAACATATTTCACAAAAATGATTGGAGCCATTGATACAAACATCTTATAAAGTAACTTACCTAAATCCATATGCAATGCAATATATAATACCATAAGAAAAATGCAAATTAGGCATGCACATTCTAAGAATCCTGTTTATCACGCAACACTAACAGTTCGTTGTTCAGGAGAAAGATCAGTTATCCAGAAAAGCCATCAATTACAAGCCATAGAAATTAAAATCAAATACAATTTTATAATGTTCAGCATATAAGATTTTAAATTATAGGAGTGCATATATCACAAAATTGACAACAGGAGCATATGATGCTTACTGAAGCTAGAAAAACTTTTGCTGCAGCCATGAAATCCTCCGTCTTACCACCTGTGCAAGATCCTATATATACTCTGTCAATTTTCACATCCTTGCATTCTCTTGCCAAAGCACGGTTATCAGGAGAATGGGGCTGTGAAAACCCAAGCATTATATAAACCGTAAAATCTAACAGTATCAGATAAAATAAAAAGTAAAAACAAAATACCTGGCAGATTTACACAGAATAAAGCCTCACCACAATCAAATCAAATTACTCACCTTGGCCACTAGAGGCTCCAGTTTGGAGACATCAAATCTATAGTCAGAAAGAAACCTAGATGCCAATAAAGAGAACATATAAAATCAAGTATTAGTAATAGCCGACTCATAATATTATTGATTTTTCTCCCATTTTACAACGAAAGTGTTAAAATTTTGTTGGTAACACTAAATTGTCTAGAGAACAGACCTCTGTCACTTCAAATAGTGTGTTTATACTTCTCAAAGGTGTTTTATTGAAATAGATAGGAGCATTTCTAGGTGCCAACACTAACTATAAGGGAAAACAAGGCCATTAAAGAACTAATCATTACCTTGCTTGGTTGTCACTATAAAGTGGTTCATATGCAACGGATGTCTTGCCCTGCGCAAGAAATGATTACATTAAAGCCATTGCTAGGCAAGAGAAAATCCCAATATTAAAAAGAAACCATCACACATGGAGAAATCCCACGCAGCCACCCATGTTAGACAAAAAAATATCCCAATGATGATAATTTATAAGCCTCATTGAGTTGATTCAGCCAAAGCATCACGAATTACAGTTAGTTAAAAACACACACAAAACACAAACATATGCATATAACATGGAAGGCAACACATGAAGATTTTCACAGTTATCAACTCTGGAAATTATTATTTCATGGAAGAAGGGTCTACAAAGAAATAGTGGGAAGATGACTACAAAGTCAGCTATTCAATCCAAGGAATCTTGGAGCAAATGTTTTTAAATAAACTACCTAATCTGTGATATACATGGAAGGATTAAAAGGGAAGGATATAGTTGACTAACTAAAAACTACTTAACAACATGATAAAATCATTACAGTGAACAAGCATGATCTGGAAAGATTTCATGAATTCCAACAAAATCAACTTTAAATGTATCTGTTGCACAAACCTCAAGATACTTATATGTGGTACTATCAGCAGGAACAACACCGTTCTTTCCTCCAGCTTCAACAACCATGTTGCACAATGTCATTCGTTCTTCCATCTACTCACCACAGCATGTTACCAGAGCAACAAAAATAATCATAACAAATCAAGTTCAGAGACTAAAGAATTAGAACGGCACAGTGTTTTCTAGCATAATATCTTGGTGGGATATACTTACATTAAGACTTTCAACAGTTGTGCCAACAAACTCCATAGCCTTATATGTCGCACCAGCCATAGTAATTTCACCAATAATCTGCAAGATAAAAATATTAATACAAGCAAGGATGTAATTGTGAATATTTAGGATGTGGAAACAAAACTAATAAGACAACCCTCAGTTAGCTACCATATGATGTCAATGATAAATATGATAGAATCGAAAAGCCAATACTTGGGCAAACTTACTTGCAATATTAAATCCTTGGCAAGCAAATAATTGGGCATTTCTCCATCCAATACAAATCTCAGAGTTGGAGGCACCTGCAATTACGAAATTTATTTAAAAATAGCAATAGCATCGTATGGACAACAATGAAAAGCTGACTAACCTTGAGCAGAAGCTTCCCTGTCCCCAATACAAAACCTGCATCAGTATTGCCAATGCCGGTAGCAAACTGACCAAATGCTCCAGCAGTACAAGTGTGAGAATCAGTACCAAGAAGAACCTGCAGAAACAGAATAAGTTCAGCAAAGAGGGGGCCATAATGCCGTTAACCAGAAGCTTTATGATTGTAGATCAAGCAAACCTCTCCTGGCCTGCAATGGCCTTCCTGAGCAAGAGCAACATGGCACACACCTTTGTAATCCGGGTTTGCCTGCATAATTATAAGCCCACATTCAATTGTCACGGCCATAACAAATTACCATGTCCCTTTTAAGAATCCGAAAAAACAAACTGATGTTGAAGAAAATAACAGCATACCTTAAAATTACTCAAATCTTTAATATCATAAAAGTACTTGACGTTTTGCTCCTGGCAGAAATCCCTTAAAATGTCCACATTGCGATTGGCTCGTTCATCACTTGTGAAGATATAATGATCAGGAATTATAACCACCTTTTCACGGTCCCAAACCTTGGATTGCAAAACAAAATGTAGTCAGGAATCCTATAAACACTAGAACATTCTTTGATTATTCATATAAGCATAAGCAAAATAATTTCACTAAAAACCTCAAGCAAAAAATTTATTGCTTCCATCCTGTGTAGAAGAAAATTTATTGCTCCGACTGAATAGTTATGTGGTGGTTTAGGTGAACCTTTAATGACAAATCTTGCGCTAAATGCCAAGTATAAAGTTTCTGCTTTTGAAACGCTTCAATTATTATATTTGGCCCTCTTCGACAACTATAACAAATTCATCCATCCCCAAATGACTCTTTAATTTCAGTGGCAGTGAGAAACCCAGAACAATACATAGCAATTCTAAGATTAAGCAACCGTAACATCTCAGTTTAGTTTATAATCATTAGAAACAAATATAAGAGATATTGGGTCAAAGAAAATAATTACCTTTGCATCCTCACCGAATTCTTTCTTGAAAATTCCGATAGAACCAGGGCCACATACATCATGGGTCATCAAAATATCAACATTAACCCAAACATTGTCCCCTGGGCTCAACTGGGGTTTCTCAGACGCCCTAGCCAAAATCTTCTCGGTCATCGTCATAGCTGTCTTGACCTGCAATCGGTCATACCAGCCACAAATTACAAACTAGGGTTTAAAAAAACATAAATCGAAAAGCACATGCAATAATGAAGAAACAGAACTGATCCAGTGGCGGAAGGCTTGCGTTCTGATTGCTGAGGAGCTGCGACCGAACAAGAAATTCTCTTCGAAACAGCTTTCTGACATTTCCGCCTTGAAAGGGGTGACGTCAAAGCGAAAGTGGAGAGACCCAAATCTTTCTGAGGGACAAAAATCAAGACAGCCATGAGTTTGAGCATAGTTAACCACTTTCAACACGGAAAAGTAGAATCCTTCCAGCAAGAAACCTGGTGAAATGAAAACCATATATTGAATTCGGGGGAATGGGGAAAATAGAAAGGAGTCGACCTTGCTGAGGGGAAATGAAGTGGAGGTCGGAGAAAAGACCGACGAAGCCATTGTTGTGCCGAAGCTGATCGTAAAGTTTTCTTTGCTCGTGTCAGAGTAACAGAGTTCGGAAGAGCAGTGTTCGCTTCAGAGGCGGCGGCTTAAGAAAGATACTATGAAGCCATTTCTTCCTTGATTCATTTTGTTAATTCAATTGTCGTTTTGGCTCAAACTGTCTGAACCCTGGAGTCCGAGGAAAAAAGAAAAAAGAAAAAGAACTGTGATTTACCTCCAGATTTTTTTTCTGGTGAATATAAAAAAGAGGATCCCCTAAACTGCAATTTTAGGTTCTTTATATTGTTCAATGCTTAATGTGTAATAGTCCTCCTTTTTCCTAAATAAATGGAAGTTGGATTGAATTAGCCAATTATGTTTGCATGGTTAGACTCTACAAATTATTTTTCCTTAAAAACTGGAGAGGGCAGCCAGATTCTTTGAACATGATTATGATGAGGAGGTATGAAAATGGTTACTTTTTTTTTATTTACAAATTTTAGTCTTGATTTACTTAGAAGTCAAATTTGATTATTAATTATTGGAATAAATTGAAAATCACAACTTTTTGGTGCCGTTTATAACGGTAATTAGTTGTCTTTTAATATTTTAATTTAATAAATATATTATTGTTGGAAAAAATAAAATATATTATTATTAATAGTATTATCACACCCTCACATCTAGAAGTATTCACTGAGCCACGAGTATTATTTTTTTCTCTCATCAAGTTATAACCCCCAACGGAACTCAATCTCTTCTCGCCAGGTTGAGGAAGCGGATCCAATTTTCTCCGACGAACAAGCATTCCACTTGGTCGAGCTCGCCGTCGGACGCCGTCCACAGTTGTCAGCCCTGCGTGGTTGTTCCCCGGCAAGTGTTGAAGAAGGTTCGAACACTAGGGCTTTGTCTTCTCCCTCCTGTAAGATTGGTTTGTTCAATCTGGCTTTGAATCTAGACTTGAATTTGTTCCCCGCGTCATCTGTTCCCTGCGTGGTTTTCAAACATGTGTCGGATGCCTTCTCGGCGTTTCTTGCTTTGTTTTAAAATTTTCATTTTAATTTGGGTTTGAATCTGGTCATGTGATCGTTTGAATATCGGCGCTTTTGAATCTGGGAATATTTACAAATTGAGTTTAAAATATTTTAACTTTGATTACCAGTTTTTGCTTGAATGGTGGGTAATTGGCTTTTATACTTATGCCCTCTTCGTTTTGATTACTGTCGACTTGTATACTTTGGATTGTGTTGTTGTGCAATGTTGGATTTTTGTGTAATGGCGTTCTGTTCATGAATATCTTTTTATTATCATCAATTTAGAAGATTCTCAAGGCATTTGTGATGCATGATTTGTGTCTGGCAATTTAGAAGCTTGAGTCTAAATCACTTCCTGCGGCTCATTGGTCTGTGAATTTAGAAGCTATTGACAGAAACTATCAATTGCGCACCTTTCTCAACACTTTTCATGGCCGTAAATTTCTAGATAAAATTGCATAATCATTGGTAAATATTGGTTGACAGTCTTGAATAAACCTTTACAGAGGATTTTGAAAGATGAACCATAACCCACAATCAAGTGAAGGCAGGCATGATGACGATGCTGCTCTATCCGAATTTCTAGCTTCTTTAATGGATTTCACTCCTACAGTAAGTTTGTTTTACTGGGAATGACCTGAAAAAACTTCCTTAACTTTCTTATATTCATTGGAACATCTAAAGCTCATCGCTAACCCCTTTCTATTTTATTTTGCATCTCTGATAGATACCAGATGAATTGGTGGAACATTACTTAGCGAAAAGTGGCTTTCAATGTCCTGATGTTCGATTGTAGGTACTTCTATTTTTGTTTTTAAGTCAATTATCTTGTTAGTTCCATTTAGATATTCTTTATATTAGCTACCATCTGTTTCTTGGATGTGACCTGACTTGAGTCCTTGACTCACTGAAATTGTGCATATAAGTTCAAAGATAGTGTAATTTTGGACCAATGACCCCTTGCTCACCTTACTATTTACATCTTTTTCCTTTGTACTTTTAATTCTAATAGGACCATTATTACTTTTATTTCCAGAATAATCTAGATTGAAGAAAGGAAATAAGAGTCACACAATATGATATATATTGAAGTATCAGAAAGTTGAGTTACATTCAAAATCAACATATTTTTTTATAGAAAAGGAATTTATTGATGGTAAAAGGAAGTAATGCATCAAATACTCCAAACTTGAACGCTTATTGGTTATTGAAGTTGTGCAATCTAGTTGGATGGATTAGGGGGTTGATAATTGCTTTTATCTAAAGTGAAAATTGTTGAATGATAATATGTTATTAATTTGGATCTTTGGACCCATCGTTTCTTGTTCATATGTTGTCTTGTCTAATTGACTTTTTTTTTTTTGCAGAACTAGACTCGTAGCTGTTGCCACCCAGAAATTTGTAGCTGAAGTTGCCAATGACGCCCTTCAGTATGCTTATTGAGCCATTACTTTCTTTTTTATTTTCTTCATTTCTTTTATGAACATAAGTTTTCTGCATAATGGAATCAGTTTTCTTAGTTTAGAAGTTCGATTTTTGGTGTTTTGAGATTTAATCATTATGAGATCTAGTTATGCTATAAGTATCTTTTTCGGCCACTATGCTATAAGTAATTTAATCTCCGCATTTTTTGTGTTGGTTTGATGACGTCAACAGATTTTAATTTCTGCTTGCCTTCTCTTGTAGGCACTGCAAAGCAAGGCAGGCAACAATTCCAAAGGACAAAAAGGATAGGCAGCAGAAGGTTCTCAACTTATGCTTCCAGTATTTTTTGTCTCTGCTATTCTTATATCGTATTATATGTAAGTCACAATGTCTTGTCAATCTGTGCAGGATAAGCGCCTAACATTGACAATGGAGGACCTATCAAAGGCACTACGTGAGGTAAGAACTGTTCTCTACATGTAAATGGGAACTAAGTTTTTTCTTTTCTCATTTCGAGAGCCATGGGACTCTGACTTGTACCATGTTATACTACTTTTTTAATACCCAAACTTTTTGCATAAAAAAAACAGAGAGAGCTGAACCAAACTTGGGCTTTTGGCCAATTGAATGCCTGAATAGACCCAGAATTTTGTCAGTTTCTTGAGCTAGAATATTTGCTGATTGGGGATCAATTTGTGATCAACTGCACATATATTCATTAACATTCTCATATATTCCCCAATCTATCTTCTGTTCATATTTCTTGTGAACAGTATGGAGTAAATGTGAGGCACCAAGAATATTTTGCCGATAGCCCTTCTTCTGGAATGGATCCTGCTACACGAGATGAATGAGCCATTAATCTTCTGTAACAAATCTTCAAGGGTTCTTGCTTGCTCATAGTTTAGTAAATACTGTCATTTGGTAAGGTGGATTTGAGTCTACAGTCAATGAATTTTGTGGAATAGTTTTAAGTTCTGAATGTTTGATCTGTAAACCATCGTGTACATTTTGCTTTTAGTTAGAAATATATTTGAAATATGTTGTTATCAATTTGGAGGATATTTGAAATTTTGTTGGCTTTAGATTAGAGCCTCAACCTGCTAAATTGCTCAGCAAACTCAGACGCGATAGGCTTTTTAGTATGTGACAGCGAAAAGAAAAAAGAATTTAGAGAAAATTTACTCAAATCCTATACTGTCAAAATAGTGAAATACTGCATTTAAAATTGTTCGGGCTAAAAACAAATTTTAACTTTCTCTTGTTTTCTTCCTCCTTCCCATATTATCTAACATTGCAGCATGGTGGATTTGTGAAAGAACCCCCCCCCCCCCCGGCGTTACTCGGGTTAGAAACGTCAAAGCCACCCTCTGCAAAGTACTGGAATAATTTCAATAACAATACTTAAAAAAATATCTTAACTTCTAAACATCTAGGTTTATATTTGAAAGTAATAGGTTATTCGCTCTATTTGATATTAATATTATTTAAAAGGAAGAGAGATTTTGTCTTACATTTAAATTGTGGGTGAAATATCGCTTTATCCAATATTTCCAAAAACTTTTGTACCATAAAAAAATTGCTTGTATTCAATAACCATCCAACAAAGAGTACAAAATCACATGACAAATCTGTATTTTATCCTTTTATCAGCTTATTGAGCCTGATTTGTTGCTGTGGTCGTCATTATTTTGTGATGAATTGAACCATCTTCTCTTGTCATTCGTTTGAGCAGTACTCCGTAAATGTAAGACGCCAACAATATTTAGCTGTAACAAATCTTCAACGTCACATGATATTTTACGCCGAGATACACAAAACGCCACGGGGGAAGATTAATATGGAGGTCTTTATAGAAGGACAAGTTTCGGCTTCTCAATGAAACCCTGTGCGGCAAGGAGGCTCATCTACCTCTCAAACTTATGAGGAAGTCGGATCCCATGCATGTTTTATTAACCTGTTGTCAATCAATTATTTTGAGCCGTAGGCTTAATAGACGCCTCATCCTGTGTCTTCGTCTTGTTTGTGATCCAGTTAAGAAACACGATGGACAGTGAAACCGGTTTGGGTTCAGGAATTAATTTGGATGATCAAGATTTAATTTATTTTTTATCTTTATCTTTCAAAAAATAACGTTTTTACTTAAAAAATGTCACTTGAAAAACTATTAAATTTGAATCGTCATATATAAAAACAGTACAATAAGATGAGCTTTAGGTGTAAATAAGCACTCAAAGCTGGTTCAATGGGGCAGTTGGATATATATTTTGTTTTTTGTATAAAATTTTTTAAAAAATAATTCAATTTATTCAATATATAAAAGTAGAGGTAAAGTCTCTCTTCCTTCTATATGATATTAATATTTGGTAGAATGAGTCGCCAATTACTCTCAAGCATAAATTTAAATATCTAGAATTAGATATATTTTCTAAATGCACGACTAGAATCATAATAAATTGATATTCTTTATAAATCAAACATATTTTAAATTATTAATAATCACATGTGCCACCCTTTCCAAAACTAAACCCAGGTCAGTTGGACTAATATAATATAATTGTCCAACATTAAGGATGTATGTTATCTAACACTAAATTCAAACTGCCTCGTTAATTGTCTTATAAGCCACAACACAGACTTTTATTGGCCGTCGACTGAATCTTGGGGTTGAAGCTTCTTTCCACAATTAATGCCGTGACAAGAATCCATTGGTATGGGCAAGGCCATATATGCTCAAATCAATCTCCAAGCACACACAGAGAGCATCCATCCATGGGGATAAGGAAGATTGCAAGAAATGCGTGTGCAGACTTCACAGATGAAGACATACAAGAGAGAGATTGAGAGTGAGTTCGTCAAGGCAATGAACAGAAATGGAGATGGCAAAATCAACCTTCATGAGTTCGCTGCTCACTCACAGTTTCTTCAGCCTCCTCGATCAAAACGGCGATGGCTTTCTGCGGTAGGCCCTCCTGTGCTGCCTGTAAACATGTCATCCCCGGTCCCTTCTTCACCTGTACGCAGTGTAGTTTGAGCCCCAAAGCACCTCCGCTTAGTTACGATCTTTGTATTAACAGCTCTCATCGCGAAAAGTTTGAGCACCCATACTCAAGCTTCGACGCTTGCTTTTGTCTGCTCAACAGGTAATTATACAGGCATCAAATGTTGTTTCTGTTGAAGACAGATTAATTTCTTTGGGTATTTACTCTTTTCAGACAAAGCCTTCTGATCAATCCTGTCCGAATCGTCGAGCGAGACTGAAAGTGAGTGATTCTTTATTTTCTTTTTTTTTGGTGATCTTTGCTCTAGTACCTCTTCAAAGAAGGTCATTAATTCATTCATTTCAGATCCTATTTATCAACTTTATTTTATGATTGTTAAAGTTTAAAACTCGTATTGTTCATGAATTATATAAGAATCGTACAACTTTCTTCACATTTTATATCATATATAATATATATTTGCAACACGTGTTTTAATTCCAAAAGTTTTAAGGCAAAATGACATTTAAGTCCCATGTAAGCAATTGAATGATCAAAAAATCTCAAAAAATGGCATAATTAATGTCAAGTCCTATGGGATCTCATATGAATTTTTTCTAATTGTAAAAAGACATAAATATTCCTAAGACATGAATATCACGATAGTGAGATACGGATACCCGATAGTGGTCCATCGGGGAAATAACAACCCCAGCATATGCAATTAACAACCCCAACGCCTGAAATAACAACCCCAGCATTTATAACTAACAACCCCATCAACTGCAACTAACAACCCTATCAGCTGCACTTACAACCCCATCAGCTGCACTTATAACTTTTCCACCTAAAATAACAACCACAGCACCTGCAACTAACAACCCCAGCCCCTGCAACTAACAACACCATCAGCTGTACTAAAAACCCCAGCCTCTACACTAACAACCCCATCAGCTGTAACTTATAACACAGAACCTGCAATAACAACCACAGCGCCTAAAATAACAACTCTAGCACCTGCAACTAACAATCCCATCAGCTGTACAAATAACCCCAACCACGATGATGAGTAAATCCACCTGCAACACACTGTACTGTTATCTTATTTCATAGCAAAACGTACCAACACTGTACTATAGAAACGTGAAACTATCTGATAGTGATACAGCTGCTACAGTACAGTATTAGCACGTTTTGCTATGAAATAAGAGAACAGTACACTATGTTGTAGGCGGATTTACTCATCATCGTGGCTAGGGTTATTAGTACAGCTGATGGGGTTGTTAGTTGCAGGTGCTAGGGTTGTTATTTTAGGCGCTGGGGTTGTTATTGCAGGTGCTGTGTTATAAGTTGCAGCTGATAGGGTTGTTAGTGTAGGGGCTGGAGTTTTTAGTACAGCTGATGAGGTTGTTAGTTGCAGGGGCTAGGGCTGTTAATTGCAGGTGCTGTGGTTGTTATTTCAAGTGGAGAGGTTGTAAGTGCAGCTGATATGGTTATTAGTTATAGCTGATGGGGTTGTTAGTTGCAAGTGTTAGGGTTATTATTTCAGGCACTGGGGTTGTTAGTTGCGGGTACAGAGATTATTATTTCCCCGATGGAGAGGTAAATCCCACTATCTGGTATCCGTATCTTACTATCGCGGGAGACGTTTACTTAAGGGAAAATTTCAAAGATATTTATGTCTTTTTACAATTAGAAAAAATTCATATGAGATCCCATGAGACTTGACATTAATTATGACATTTCTTGAGACTTTTTTATCATTCAATTACTTATATGGAATTTAAATATCATTTTCTCAAGTTTTAATTCCTGTAGGACACGATTGTCCTAAGGGGAAAATGTGTGATTTGCAGTTTAGCACATTTGCCTCGTCATAGAAGTCTAGTGATGTCACCTAGCTAGATTCTGTATTTATTTAATGTTGAAAGGGCCTTTGTGGTTTCCAAAAACCTGTTTCAAATATTTCCAAAAGTTCTGTGATTCCGCCATACATGAACGATCTCTCTTCCGATGGAGTACAGGCACATCCTCTCGTCAACAGATTAAGACTTCAGCACCATTAAGGCCACTCTCATTGTTGTCACCATTCTCATTGCCACTATTGTGTTCTCGATTCTGATCAGGCGCTGGCTTTGTGCCAGAGCCTTATCAGACGCACGCTAGCGATAGCGATAGCGACACAGAGAGGAAACGAAGTGAAGAAGGCAGAAGAGAGGGTTGTTATAGAAAGCGCTTTTATTTCCGTCTCAAACATTAGCGGCGGAATTTCCTACGGAATTTTTCCGTCGCTAATTTTTCTGACGGAAACTTTCCATCGGCAATTTAACGACAGATTAAATTTAGCGCGCTAAAAATTATTTTCTCATGTTAAAAATTAAAATTATTTTAGTTTCTAATAATATTATACATATAAATTATTATTTAGTAGAATATTATATATATATGGGTGTATAAATAAAGTTGTATTAAATCATTATTTGATGAAGAACGTTGGTATATATGGAGGATATAAGAAATGCTGCAAAAGCTGTTTATGCAAACTTGAGCGATGAGGCAAAAAAGAGCTGTTTATGGTGAAAAAGCAAAAGCAAGAGTTTTAGAACTTTTAAGAGGGCTTTCTGCTGAACTTCAATCCAAAATAAACATCCTTGTATTTGGCTCCATGTTGCTTGTTATAGCCAAAGCACTATTTTCTCATGTGAGGTTCGTAAATGTTGATAATTGCTTCTGCTAAAGATATATCTTCTCATGGTGCACTCGTTTATTTTGCAAGATAAGATGAATTTGATTATCATGACTGTTATAATTAGATGTCTTCACATTCCATTGCAAATATATGCGAAGAATTTCGATGACAGTATTTTGTCTGTGTTCTAGTGTGCTTTAGTTGGAACATGATATTAAGGCTTGAAATTATTTTAAGCTAAAGAGTTACACTACGGCAGTTTGCTCAACCAGTTAACTGGCATGGCAGCATTAACAAAGTACTATGAATCTTGTTAGTCTGGAGTGTCACAAAAATTGTCGACTCATATGGGAAGACAGTAAATCATACTCCCAATTTAATCATATATCTTCAAATGCAGTTGTAGTAGAAATTTTAACTTGAAATTGATGAGAAAGTCCTTAAATCAGATTGTGATACATTCTTTCACTTTTTGACCGGATGGATTCTGATTTTGATCATTGATGACTTACAGTAAAGGAAGAAGAAGGAGATGGGTATTCCCCAAGCTAGCAGAACCCCTTGGGTTTGAGGTAGTAATTGATGAGTCGTTTAATGGAGAAAATTTAATATTTTCAATTTGGGGTAATGAATGTTCTGTGCTCTCTGTCTCCCATTTGCATGTCTTGTATAGTTGTATCACTTTTATCATATTTCAAGTCTTAATGGAAAATTTCATCTTTTAAGGTAACTTGAAACTTAGTGTGCTTTTATAAACATGCCGGCAGCTTTCTTTCACAGTAAAGGGTAAAATCTTCTTGACTTTCCAATGTTACTCAACTTGTGATGTATAAATTACCTAACAGACTTCGTTTTGTAAAGCATAAAAACTAGCCCCTCTCGTTTGTAATCCAGATTCACTGTTTATTATTGAGAACTTGTTTTTAGTAGTGGTTAAACTTTTCTTGCAGAATGCTGAAACAGAGGGTGAAACCAATAGACTGAATATAGTTGACCTGTTCCCATATTGGTTCAACGTAGCGGAAGGAGGTGCTGTGCATAATACGGTTGATATGCAGTCATTGTTTCTTTTGACTGGACCAAATGGCGGTGGTAAATCAAGTTTACTTCGATCAGTATTTGCTGCTTCACTACTTGGGATCTGTGGATTCATGGTTCCTGCTAAGTCAGCCCTGATTCCTCATTTTGATTCTATCATGCTTCATATGAAGTCATTTGATAGCCCAGCTGATGGGAAAAGTTCATTTCAGGTTTGGCACTGATTCATACCTTGCACTCTAGAAATATTTATAATTTCAAAGTAAACAGCACAAAGAGTGCTGAGGTTAGACTTTGCACTGAAAGATGAACAGGAAAATTTTGATTTTATACTTCTCTAATCAGAGTTTCTTGCAACCTAAGTGCTGAAGAAAGTATAAAGAATTAAAGGTCTCTGTTTTTTCAGATCTGAAATTGTAGTTGCCTCGGATGTTTCATTCATATTGATCTGTATCAGGTAGAAATGTCAGAGATTCGATCTATCATTGCTGGAACAACAAAAAGAAGCCTTGTGCTTGTTGATGAAATATGCCGAGGAACAGAAACGGCAAAAGGAACCTGTCTCGCAGGCAGCATCATTGAAACTTTCAATAGAACTGGTTGTTTGGGCATTGTATCCACTCACTTGCATGGAATATTTGTTTTGCCTCTAAACACCAAAAACACTGTGTACAAAGCAATGGGGACAGTATGTATTGATGGGAAAACAAAACCAACTTGGAAGCTGACTGATGGGATCTGTAAAGAGAGTCTTGCATTTGAAACAGCAAAGAGGGAAGGAATTCCTGAGACTATTATCCAAAGAGCTGAAGATCTTTATCTATCAGTTTCTGCGAAGGAATCGCGTCCTCGGGATCAAGACCAAATTTCTTCACATGCAAATGTTGATAATTCCAATGAATCGCATCTTCACTCCAGAAAGGTTGCAACAAGAGGTGCCGCCAAAGAGAGAATGGCATCGGTTAACCAAATAGAAATTTCACGTCAGAAAGTTGAAAGTGCTATATTCATAATATGCCAGGAGAGGATGATCGAGCTGCATGGAAAAAGAACGCATCAGCGCCTACTGAGATCAAGTGTGTTCTAATTGGTCCAAGGGAACAGCCTCCTCCATCAACTATTGGTACTTCAACTGTTTATGTGATTATCAGACCAGACAAGAAACTTTATGTCGGAGAGGTACTTATCTTGACTCCTTTTTCTCTTTGGTTGGGTCTTTATCTTTTTTCTGGTGGGGACTGACAAAATGGAAAAACCTAAACAACATATATTTAAACCACGTATTGGAATAAAGTATGGATGCTTACTGTTTTGACTTGTTGCTGTCGGTGATAGACGGATGATCTGGCTCGTCGAGTTCATGCTCATCGGACAAAGGAAGGAATGCAGAATGCATGTTTCCTCTATTTCCTTGGCTAGGATAGAGCCTGGCTTGCCAACTAGAAATTCTGCTCATCAACAACCAGCTTCCTGCTCAAGGCTTCCAACTAACTAACATTGCCGATGGCAAGCATCGAAACTTCGGCATATCTAACCTTCTATCAGAATGTGCCACTACCCTTTGATAAATGTAGGAAAACCCCACCTTTCAGTTTTGTAATTTAGAAACGGATGGCTGTTCTCATGTGTACATGTTGTTGATTTCAAAAGATGAGGCAATTCGGAAAGCAGCGGTTGCAGCATTTTTGTTAGATGTAGTTGCCGCAGCTGCATTACCGTTCTTCCCTACAAAATGGGAGGAAACTAATATTTTGATTAAACCAAAAAAATATTGGCAATGTCCATTTATAGCAAGTCCCATTTTGGCTTGTATTTATTATTATATGTTATGTACTCAATTTTTTAATCAATCATGCTAACACGTCTTTAAAAAAAAAAATCAACCATCATTTGCCAAATTAATGCTTCGTTTTCAAAAAAAAAAAAAACTACGAAAGCACTAAAATTCATGCGCCTCACAGTCACATATGGCTAGTAATTATCTCAATGGGCTTCTCTTGAATCGAAGATAAACTAATCATCGCCATTAATAGTGATAACAGAGAATTGGGTAGGCAATGGCTTGAATCCTTAGTTGACTAATCTATCCAGTGTCCATAACTATGGTAGATTTCTCCACTCATACCAGTCCCATCCATCACACTTGTTTGGTTCCCCCAGGAACACGGTGCTCGTAGCCATCAAGGATTCCGTTTTCCGGATCTCCAATCCCGTTTCCTCTTTCACTTCTCTAATGCACAATCCTCGAAGCTCTCGCCAAAATCCATGTGGCCACCGGGCTGAGAAAAAGGCAAAAAGCGAAGTTGCTGACGGAAGAGCGTCGCCGACCTAAGAGTATGGATATTCCCGTCAGGAGAACACCACCACCTTACCCTCGGCACTGGCGCGGCGTCCTGATTACTCATCTGTTTGATACAGCGTCTGTGAGTAACTGTCTTCAACCCTGCCCGCCAACATGTCCAGCACCCAGCACTGTACCGCACTACCAAGTCATAGCTGAGCGATGCATGGCCTTCCCTCGACACGTGGCATAATCCCAGCGACTTCAGAGATCCAACGGTTCGTATCCATTTGCTTCTCATAACTTCACAAATCGCCTGTCTCAGGGTATCTGGAAGCTGGGATCATCCCTCCGTCATGGTCGGTCGTCTTTCCTCGAGCTATCTGGGATAAATGAATTTCAATATTCAAATTACCTAAGTTGATTCTTGGATGCTCTCGCTCACCATCATCTTTCCCATCCCATTTTGTTTCCCAGCAAATGTAGCAAACCCCTTTTCTTTTTTGGCTTTTTGTTAGAATCAGCATAAGGTCTTGTGATGGACGAGGTTGTGCAAGAGGTTGAGAAGGTGAAGAGGGAATGGTATGAGACGTACAGTAAAACGCAAGAGCATATAAAGGCAATTGGAGAATATGGGAAATCAGGGAGATCCGAGGAGAAAAATTCACTTCCTAGACTCAATGGGATTGCTCAGGATGGCTTGGCATTGCTTTCTTCCTTGCAGTTCAGGCTTGATCTTCTTGCTCCACAGTTGCCCACGGATGAAGAGGTGGAATCTGCTAGCACAGTGCTTGAATCCTGGAAATCCCAAAGCCAGAGGTATTTGTTTTCTCTTTTTTATAACTGCAGTGTCCATGTTGGGGATCTTAGTTATCTATTTACTTCGACTTTTAATTGAAAACAAATGAAAATCTTGACCTGCCATCCCAAGGCTTCCCTCCCTATGGTCAGTAGAGGAATCAACGGAGTCACATTTTTTTCTTACGACGATTTCTCTTTTTGTACTTGTTGCTGAGTCTTGCTAAGATTACAAATTTACAAGCTCTGATTTACGTAATAAGTCGTGAATTGAGTTATATGATGTCACGTTCTTGTGATTTCCATTGATAATATCTGGTTATTTCGTTAACAGTTTGCGATTAAGTCTGAGGAATGCGAATCTGCAAGCAAAGGAAAATATGAGGAAAGCTGCTCAGGAGGAGGCAATTTATACCTTATCATTTTTATTTTCATTTCGCCAGCCTCTTTCTTTTAAATGAATTGTTCAAATTATTATATTCTTTGTGCTAGATTAAAATATAATCAGCCAATTATCTTATCAACCGCCGCTCGAGCGCTATGTGGCAATGATGATAATTTTGTTGTATAATCTGTTCATCGTCATGACCATTTATGTGTTAATTTGTAGTTCTCTAGATGGATTTATTGCACCACAGTGGGGGTAACTTGTTCTGTTTCTGCATGATGCAGAGAGAGCTACTTCTAGGTGGTGGAGGAGAGTCCACTGTTCGCAGACGCAACTTACAGTAAGTCATAGTGTAATATTCAGCTGTTCTCAACATGTTCCTGCTTGTTTTTGTATCTTGTTTCTCCTTGTACTGAAAATTCAATTAGCTAGACGGCTAGGATCAATATTTAAGTTGTCTAATTTGTTATCTTCCAGAACAAAAGCTGGAATGACATCTGCTGCAGAGAGCATCACAGAAAGCCTTCGTCGAACTCGCCAGTTGATGGTTCAGGTCAGTAGCTAGGTATCTCCCGTTTATCATTTATCATAATCAAAGCACACTCACATCCTCTTTAAATATTACTAATATATCCTATCTTTTCTTTCTGTGAGAGAGTATCCTGTTGTTGTTTATCTCTGCTTGTTCATAGCCTTCATGACAAAATAGATAAACATATTATATTTATACAGGAGGTTGAAAGAAGCACAAGCACACTTATGACTGTTGGTATGTATTTTTCCACTCTCTACCTCCCTTTCTTGATGTATTTCATGAAAATATTAATTTCACACATAAACAGGTAGACTCTCATGCTTGCTTAGGTCTTCGTCAGTAACCTTAAAAGACAAAATTAGGCCTTCTAAATTTTGCTATGGTTCAGTGAGGATGGCTTTGTGAACTGCTCAGGGATGTCAATTTAATCAATAACCCTGAAGATTTTGTCACAATGGGGAAAAATTAAGAATAGAAACTCTTAAGGTTTGCAAGTTACCCTATTAAGAGTGGACGATTCTTTTGTCAAACCTCTTGTGAACATTTAGCATCTGGAATTAATTTTGACCATAAAATTTTTTCAAGAAAAAAGATTAGGAGAAGTTTGAACTAACTGTATCGCATGCTTTTTATTTGGAAAAAACTTTTTAAATAAACAGAGGAATCAACGGGAGTATTAAAGAAGGCTGAAAGTGAATACAAAGGGCAACGCTCTTTGTTGATGAGAACACGAAATCTACTCTCTACAATGCAACGTCAAGATGTCATGGACAGGTATGAGAAGCAAAAAGTGAACGTGATTTTTTTCTGCATACCCCCTTTGTTTGGTCTCCATGGTGATTAGCTGATCACAAGATGATATATTTGGACAGGATCATAATTGGTGTTGGCTTTTTCTTGTTCTCGATTGCTGTGCTATATGTTGTTTCCAAGCGAATTGGGCTGCTTTATCTGCAGAGAAAGGTTACTGAAGCCGTGAAGGCTGGTTTGGGGGGGCAGGCTGAGTTGAGTCCCCAAGCTGTTGCTGATAATATTAATATCCAAGTTAGGGATGCCCAGCATAATGCTGAGGCTTTAATGCATGATGAACTTTAAGCCTCGTTGTACTTTCTTTTTAAAAAACTTTCTCGTGGTTTTGCCAGAGAATTTTAATTTAGCTAAAGAGCTCTTTTGAATATGCAAATATGAGGGTTTCCCACTTGTTGATAGAATGATTTTTTTTTTTTGGCCAAAGAATGAAGGTTGCTTGAAGATACTATGAAGAAGAATTCATCTATGCTAGTATTAATTTTTTTTTTTTCTCACAGCAAGGTATCAACCATGAAAATTGTGAGATCTTTGCAACTAGATTGATGTTTTGGTTAACCCCTTAGTTAAATACATCAGTTTTGATTTTTAAGCAATGAAAGAAAAGAAAAAGTGAATAGATGTCCAAATATTTTTTTCAAAAAAGTATTTGTATTTATTATCTCATTTTTAAGCTTTTATTTTCAATTACAAAAGATATATTTTTATTTGATTATAACAATTAACTTCAAACTAAGATTTCTAAATCATTCAACTGCATAAAATATATATGAATAGCCAGGCAAAGCTATGTATATGAATAATGGTATTACAAAACATATATACACACACACAAACACAGATGATCACTAACAGCAAAGCAAAGCCAAAAAAATGTAGAGATTTGAGATGACACGTAGCATTCTAAAAATAATAACAACATAAAAAGTACAAGGTTTGCCTTTTACTAGAATCTCCATCTGCGGTAGTTAGTCAAAACAACTCGTTTTCAAGGCTCAGTTTTGGCTGCCACGTTCACTAACTTGCAAACAAGCACAACATAAATGCATCGCCTACCTTTCTCATTTTATTTGTAACTGTTTTTTTCCTAACCGGAGGATAATACTCAGCAAAGCAAGCAGCCCGTTCTGAAAAATGGAATGCCAATATTTCTGTGAAGCTAAGTGCCAAATAAGTATGCAAGTAGCAATCCATTAGCATCAGCTCGTTGCGTTCAATTTCTCCAAGAGGATCTTGTTAAGAAGCCCTGGATTGGCCTTCCCTTTAGATAATTTCATAACCTGTTATTTGACAAAGACACTTGTAGTTACGGATACCATAAAAACCAGAAGGGCAAAACATTTAAAAAAGAAAGAAAGAAAGGAGAAGAAAAGGGGCTTCTAACTGTACAAGTGAATACCTGGCCAGCAAAAAATCCTTGTAGCTTAGTTTTGCCTCCACGATATTGCTCTAACTGCTTTGGATTCTCTGCAAGCACTTGGTCAACCATTTTTTCAATCTCACCAGGATCTGCTATCTGTTATTTCCAAAGTCACAAGCATATTCTCACATTTTATAGGAATGCAACTTCATTCAAGGTGATGAACTGAAAATTGTAACCACAGCCAACTAGGGTTGGAATCATTGAATCTAATCAAAATATCAACAAACTTTCCTCCAAGCACACAGTGATCTACAACAATTGTTGTATTGTAACTATAGCTGGCACTTTTGAAAGGAAAAAAGTTATATCAATAAGGAGAGAATTACTGAAAGGTGCAATGGACAAGAAAGAAATCCTCCCCAACCAAAAGCTAGTACTAACACAGGAGTCCTACAACATATTCTGCAACTTACCTGAACCAGATCCTTTTCTTTTATCAGCCCCTTAACAGTTCCACCCTTGGCTAGCAGCTCGAATAATATCTATCAACACATTACAAGGTAAGAGTTGTAAACATGCAGAATGTAGAAATATTACAAAATGAATGAATGAATAGCATATGGCTTAAAGTATCTAAACGTCTTACTTCCTTCGAAATTCATTGCAACATAGTAATATGGATGATTGTATATTGAGCCAAGTCAATCAAACCAGAAAGAAATCTGATGTTTGTATCCCAAGTTTATTAAACACGTGAGCAGAGGGAGAAAAGAAGTGAAACGGAATATAAAAGAGTGATGACAAGAAATTATGCCCATGAGACAAATTGAACTACACAGATCAACATATTTTACTAAATCAATGCCGCATACTATAATACTTGGGACATCCCCGTCTCATCCGATTCTGTGAGTAAGCTGTGTTGGTCTTTAACCCAGATATACAAACAAAATTAATTATTGCACTATTTTAATTCTCTGAAATTCAAAAAGGGAAATATGTGGATCCGTGTGTGTGTCTGATGAAAATTATAATGTCAGTGGCTGTTAAATGAGTTAATTAGATCTAGGTGCTGTGATAAAATACGGTGTTAAGCCTTAGTAAAGCTGAGACCTTAAATATGCACCATTGACAAGTTGCAAATAAGATATACCTCCTTCCCAATCTTGCCACTGATAACTCCACCTTTAATGGAAGCTATCACCTCAGACAGCTCTTCAGGTGTAAGCTTAATTTCATTTACAGTCAACTTTTCATTTTTCATGAAGGCGGCAATGTCACCCATAATCCAGTTGGCAGCCAGCTTTACATCAGCACCCTTTGCAATAGTAGCATCAAAAAAATCCGCAATCTATTATATCCATCCAGAAAACAAAAAACATGTCAATTGTAAGTGAAAATCCTTTCCAGCAGCAAGTTCAAATGGCTAATAATGTGAAGCATATGCTTCCAGTCAATTAGAAAATTGCTTGTACACAATCTTTAGAGGCATAAATTTACAAGTGGTCAGTGTAAAACTTAAGCCTATATATGAGACAAGTATCATTTTATATTCACTACCAGAAATGCAAAGTTCAGTATAGTGACTAAAGATCCATAGAAAGCAAATTAATGATGTTCATAGATTCCTATAGAGAATTAGAGAGAGAGAGAGAGAAGAGAGACGATAAGATAAAGACCCGAACATTTAGAAACAACAAAGTACTCACATTTTTATCATTAGCGAGGAAAAGAACATCTTGCATGCTTAAACCCATATTCTCATATCTTCTACGCTTTATTTCTGGAAGTTCAGGTAAAGAATTGCAAATATCATCAACATATTCCTTGGAAAGAATGACTGCTGGAAGATCTGGTTCTGGAAAATATCGATAATCAGCAAGCCCTTCCTTTTTCCTCATTGTAACTGTTCTCTAAACAGAAGAACAAAATTTCTTTACGTAAATAAGAATGCAGGTAGCGGATACTATCTTTTACCGCTACACTAGAAAACCACAATAATAGCACAATTTAGTACTAGCCTGAGCGCCTTCTTCCCATAGACGAGTTTCCTGCACAATTTGATCTTGCTGACCTTGACTATGGAGTTGCACCTGCCTTGAAATTTCAAAATCTATGGCTCTACTCACTGATGAAAATGAGTTCAAATTTTTAATTTCAACCTGTCAATACAGTTTATAATATCAGCTGCTAAATTTGTAAGAGATTGTACTATTTCACATTGCATTGCCAGAGAAAAAAACAGACGTTACATCATTTATATCCAGGTGAGAAACATTCAGAGCCTCAGTAAGTTAATAAAAAGGAACGGTATAGAATAATGTGAGTTCCATTGTCATTATCTTATTATTATTTTTCATCCTGAAGATTGCATAGAGATAGCTCAACTTAAACGCACATCCTCAAAGAACATTTAGAGTAGGGACAAGATTTACGGAATTCTAAATCATGAACAGAGTCTTCATGGAATTTCATTATCAACATCAATAAACATCCCATTAATGTACCGATTTAAAAAAGCCCAATAATACGTGTGTGCAAAGCGTGGGTTGTTACTTAAATAGTTATGTTAAAAGAAACATGAGATACCTTTGTACCAAACCGAGACTGCCCAATGGGTCGAACTGAGACATTCACATCACAGCGAAGAGAACCTTCTTGCATATTGCCATTGCTCACTCCCAAATACCGAACCAGTCGCTGTAATTCTGCCGCATACTCTGCTGCTTCAATGCCGTTCCTCATATCAGGCTCAGAAACTATCTCAAGCAATGGTACCCCTGCCCTATTTAAATCAACCTTCCATGATAGACCACAAAATTATGACATGAATAACAACTATTTAAGCCCTCCACGACTTTTGAAGACCATGAATCCAACATAAAAATTTGTTCATATACTATAAAAATCGACAGTGCAGATTGTCCAAGTCACATTAATATCGAAGGGTATTTGAAATTGATTATACGTTAAAACGATATATAACTCAGAACTATATATACCTATTAACATAACAAAGAAGAAAACATGTTAAACAAGCAACTGAATAAGCCAATGCAACGCTTAGGATAGAAAAGTGAAGGGGATAGAGCGGTAACCTGAGAGTAGCTACCATTTTCTGCATGTAGTAGCTTCCCTGCATCCTCTTCCATGTGAACTCTGGTTATGCCAAATTTCCTGTGGCCACCCCCATACTCCACTGGAAGATCCACATCAACGTAACCACCGGTAGCAATTGGCACATCAAACTGAGAAATCTGATACCCTTTTGGAAGATCTGGGTAGAAATACTGCTTCCTATCAAACTTGGAGTTCAAAGACAGCTTGCAATTAAGAGCAAGACCCAATTTCACAGCAAACTCTATGACCTTGGAGTTCAAAACAGGCAAAGCGCCAGGCAAGCCCATGCAAATTGGACAGACAGAGGTATTAGGTGGAGAACCATAATTGTAAGGGCAGCCACAAAAGGCTTTGGTTAGAGTTGAAAGCTGAACATGGGTTTCTATACCAATGATTGCCTCGAAGTTTTCTGCGATTTTGTTCAATTTTTTGGATTGGGTACTAGAAGGTGAAACTTTGGCTTGGGAGGATTGCTTTTCTTGTGTGGCAGTTTGGGATTGTGCGCTTTTCATTGTGCAATACATGGCCCCATTTTTTCTTCCGAGTAGTGATACTGGATATAGCAGATAGGGGTTCACGTGGAAGCTTCTAAAAACTGCGGACGCCATTTATGTTTGCTCGCTCGAAGAGATGAGTAAGCGAGCTTGAAGGAGTTCACCACTGAGGAGCGTCTGTCTCGTCAAAAGATATCCTGAAAGGCTCTTGTGTGGCATCGTTTTATTCTGCTTAACACCGAATTTATATTTATTTTTTTTGGGTACAACTTAACACCGAATTCTGTTGACCCTTTAAGATGAGACCCATAATGTAACATTTAACAAAACCTAACCAAATCGAAATATATAACCGAACCGGTTGTGATTCGGTTCTGTTCATCTCGAGGTACCTCAATTTTTGATATCGCATCTCCTTTATTTTTGAAGGAAACTACGTAATCTATAAATCAAAAGCATTTTCCTACCAAATGCTCTCTTTAGTTCTAAATATATTATCTTATTTTATTTATAATTAATTTTTTTATATTTAGAAGTAGTAAATACTACCAGCCCAACCACCCCACGTCTCCTTATTTGAGTTAGCATTGCGTGATCATATTCTTATGGAAAAAAATATAATTATTTAGCATATATAATGCTGAAGAAACTATAGAAAATTATTATATTATTAAAAAAAATATTCAAGTTCCCATCAACTTAAAATGAAATAGCTTATATCAAAAGTTAGTCTCTCTTCAACATGTTATTTAGAAAAAGAGAGAGACAAGAGTGAAAATTAATAAGCATAAGCCACCTCTTCAGCCGAAAAACAAAATCATAAAACGAAAAACATGAATATTTAACTAGCACAAAGTGGAGTTTGTACCTTCAGCCCTTTTTAAGCAAAAAAAGTGAGTTAAAATCATTTAATGGTATTCAGTATTGACCCAAAAAGAAAAAAGAAAATGGTACCCCCAAACAATGACAATGTGCATTGTTTGTTTAAAATAAAGCATATCGAACTATAATCCTTTATTTACAGGCATATTGTTAAATAAATACTCTTGAAAGTAGAGTTCTCAAGGAATCTGTTCTTTTACAAAGTACTTCTCTTCATTTGTCCCTTACTTTAAGGAAAGCAAGTAAACTTCATGCAAGCCAGTCATAAATAATATCATTGCTGTACAAGTACCAATACCATTCATTACATGCACAAAAAAGTGGATACAGCTGAGTTATATTCTCTCACTTGGCAGTGACAAGACCTGCAAATGCTTCGCCATTCGCCAAAGCAGCATAGGATACACAATTGACATCATGAGTAATTGAGGACTGATTACAGGAGAGTTCAGCAGATATAAGCACTCTAATTTCCTATTTATTTTTCACCATACAGAAGAAGATAACTGTACTAGGCCAACGAGTGTGAGGCAGCATATATATTTGTAAGAGTGTAAGACAATTACTTGATTCCCTAATGAGAGAGTTCATGAAGCATGAGCAAACACTCCCAGTTAAAATGACGAAGCTGAAACCTTCTGGATTTCTGCAGCATATGAATATATACATGCAAGTCAGCTTATATCTATTATTTAATATACCAGGGGCAGTAATTTTTCAGATTGTGATTGGCCTTGATAACTCAAAGCCTACATTGAGATGAAAGCCTGCTACATGTAGATCAAAGGCAGATGTGGGTCAAGAACAAGCAGAAAGAACCAGCTCATTCATACAGACACGTTGGCATTGGCATTCTTCATAGTAATAAGAATAAGCACCATTTTTAATTAACTTGACCATGATGCTAACCGTTCAGGAAAAAAAAACAAAGCAAAGAAAAGACAGAGCATCACAAAAAGTTGAGAACAAACATTAAGTTCCAGTGTTGGCTTCTTAGTTCTTACAGCTCAATCTCAACATTTGTAAACATATTTATTGTCACAATTATGTTAAAAGTAATGAGGACGAAAATCTAGCTTGATATGAGCAAATGCAAAGAGTAATTAAACTGCAAGGATCCTGAAACCTGTGAGGAAATGCAAAAGGGATGAAACCCAGCAGCTAACAAAGCACATCTTGAAAGGGCAAAAAAAACTTATTCCTAAAGGGAAAAGGAACATATAAACCGTACAGCAGCTTAATTTGAATCACACTGTCATCTTCAACCATTGAGGTACAAGGTAACAAATGATGTGCTTGTTATACTAATCAAAGAATCCACTATATGGTATTAAATGTGATGATCAAATCTTTTCCTCTTCAGTAGGGTTCAAATGAGTTCACAAAATATCAACACTTAAAAGCTCAAGTTATTATTTAAAGGCTTAGAATTGGGTTTATGGACATATCATGCCCCCAATAATTTGTGCTCGAATCCCAAAAAAATAATTTGGCAGCCATGTTAGAGATGTGAATTCTTTTTTTCCAGACTGATATAGCATAACCATGAGAAAGACACACCGTATAAACTGTGAACCTTGAATACTCCCTAGATCTAACGTTCATAGCCTCAATTATTGCATTGAAATCCAAAATAGATTCACATGCTACCTTATCAAGATGGATTTTGTTTGTCATTTGTTAGTTATAAATAAACCTTTGTCGATGCAAAGGTAAGTAACCTTACCATTTGGTTCTTCTTTTACTTTATAGAGTACAAACCAAGTTAAAACCTATTTCTGCAACAATTAATTGAGAATCAAGTTCACACGGTTGACCAAACTTCCTCTAAACTATATTAGAATCAGGATTAAGAGGCAATTTGAAACAAAAGGAGTCATGATTAGAATTATTGCATTAATACTGTCTTAAAGAGAGCGGTTCATTTCATACTTTTTTTCGGTGATTGGTTCATTTCGTACTCAATGCGTACTAATAACGTGTGTAAGGGAATCTCCATCTATGCAAGACAAAATCTCACGTGAAACATAAATGGTGAAAATTGATACACAAACAAACAGATTGGGACTGTTATAACTACAAAAAGGGCTAATATATAAGAGCAGCCATGATACCTTATTTTAAAAAAGCAAACAATGACAGAAGACAGTAAGTTAATTTTCCTAAAAATATCAATATATGATAGTTTACAGGGAATGACGTAACCAATAAGAAATAGCTATATAGCTGAAAGATTACGCTTTGGACACATGGAAAAAGGATGACTGTATCATCAAAAAGATATGTGATAGAACTTGGCTTTACCTCAGCGTATCATGCCCAAAACTCAGCTTCAACATTTTATAAGGAGTATGAGTCCTTCAAAATCATTCAGTTACATATAGAAAGCTTTCCTGTCCATTCATCAGCCACTCCATAATCAAGGCTGAGCTCCCTCATTGGAGGGATGTTCTCCAATGCAAATAGCATAAGGTGAGGGAACATCAAATTATTGTGATCATACAGCACAAACTGAACCGACGCATTAGGAATTGAACTGTGGCTCATATAGCAAGCAACATTCCTCATTGTGGACACATCCATCGCAAAATCTAAAGGGGGAATTGATGGATAAGATGGACGCACATAATCAGAGTAAATTTGAGATAAATCACCCCATTCTGAGGCTTGCCTATTAGAAAACCGACTAGGATATATCAATGAATCACCATTCATCGAAAAAATTTGTGCTTGCTCCATAGTCAGAACAACCCCAGCATATTCACAGATAAAAGCACCAGCATGAATAAGGTCCAATGACCTCACTCCCCAACCTGTTTCCCTTGACCTGAACACTTCCAATCTATTTTTCGGCCCATGTTGTGTAACCCGATTTCTGCAATTTGGAGGACAACGACAGAAAGGACCACATTCAAAAATTATAGGCTTCCCTCTCACAAGAATCCCATTTAGATTATAAGGGAATTGGCCGCCATTTTTCATAGCACAAAAGCAGTTATCAGCGCAACCGTCAACGCAGTCACAACCAGTAGCATTCCCACTTTGATGAAATACAAATGGTGGAAAATTAGTCCGTGAAAGATATTCATAACGAAGAGGCTCGTGATCCCTATCTATGTCATTAAAAAGACGAACAGGAACCTTCTCCTTTTGGTTAGAAATATCAAGACTGAGATAAGCCATTGGATTGATAGACAGTGGACGATTCCTAAGAGTCTGAGCAAGTCTAAGAATAGCACTACCCATTTCAGGCTGGCCCTGAATTCTGACAAGTTTATACTTGTAAACTCCAAATCCAGATTTACCCACATCAAACCAGCATTGAACAATTCTATACAAGCCATCATAAATGTAAATTTTACTAGAAACACTCCCCTCATATTTGAACCCTCGAATAACGCGCACTTCAATCCCATAATACATGCTTCTTTCCATAGCACGATTTCCTCCTTCTAACTTCTGGTGAACAACCTGCCTGGAATGATTCTTATCTTGGCCTCCATGACCCGTGTAGATTATCACATCGCCACTGTCTTCGTCGTCCTCATATCCACCAGAAACTATCACACTGGTTGCTATCGGCTCCCCATTTGTGCTCTGGCTAGAAGGAAGATAGTCTATTCCAGCTTGTGGTTGACCGTGCAATCCAACCACGACGAGTTCCATCCTAAAAAAGAACAAATCGCCAATGTAAATACCTGGAATCGCACCCACTATCCGCTTATCACGATTAAGCCACAATCCACGATCCCTCATCAACGAGGCAGCCCTCAAATCACCTCGCATCCGTTTAGCGCTAGCAAGATCGAATTTCTTCTCATCCTCCACCGTTGCCAAAACACGCAACGAATCATAAATCATCCTGGTCCTTCTAGTGATGTCACGGAAATACCTGTCATCTTCAATTCGAAGATCACTGACCCTTACCAGCTCCTTCACCCGCGGGCTCCGCCGCGGAGTAACGACGGCCGGAGGAATCTGGTTTTCCTCTGGCACAGGAACAATTGCCCTCGAATCTGAACCTAAAACGTTGACATCTCCCTTTGCGTTTAACCTCTCGGCTAACATAGTCCTAAAATGCTCAGAAAATCGGTAGAACTCCGAATACAAGTTGTCTTGTTCCATCGATGCGCCTCGGGTGTCAACGGAAACCAGACTATTATAACAGAAATTATTGCGCTGTGACGGAGAGAGCCCGTCCAAGGCATGATTCGAAAACATAGTCTGCTCCACTTCTTGGTGTTCTTGGGGACGATGGTTCAGACACGGCTCGTCCAACGGCTCGAGCTTCGGTTCCAGTTTCGGGACCAAGAGAATGGTGGGGGTGGTCGCACCGGCACCAACATTGATGGGGTTGGTGCTGCCGCTGGGCATACAGGCGGATGGGTCGGGCAAGTCATTGAGGTCTTGAAATGGTACAAGAGAATCCATGGTTTTGCTAAGCAAAATGAAGTTGTTTAGGGTTTTAAGACATGAGAGTGAGTTCAAAATTTAGAAAGAAGGGAATAGTAGGTGTTCAGATTCGAGCATAGAATCATCAAAATAGAAAGTGAGAGAATGAAATGTGAAAATTCGGGAGAGACAGAGGAGGGAGCACTTCGTCGTCCTCAAGATACCGTACCTGTAATAAAAACTGTAGTTCAATAAGCCACGGGCCCTTTCTCTCTCTTCGCTTTTTATATTTTTTCGGTCCTTTTTGCATTTTTTTCTAACTTTATTTGAAAAATGAAAATGAAAATAGGTTTTGGTGAAAAGTTTGCTTAAATTTTGAACTGAGCTTATGTTTTGAATCTTCCCTCGCTGTGGGAATAGTTCTGCTTTCCTGGGAAATTTCTGGCGCCATTTCCTTCCCGATTACAACTCGCACTCATCTTCCGCCATTATTACAACTGGCAAACGCACCAGGCCTGATTGGAGAATCTGAATTCAGGTAGATATGTATCATTCTTTTCTCTTTTTATTCTTTTCTCTTTTTATATTATACAAATAATCAAATAAAGTTATTCCAAAAGTTGCTCAAACTTAATTATAAACAATAAATACGTAAATATCATAATTCTTTTTATTTAAAAATGTCTCGTTTATGGAAAATGTGGGTAGCAGAGATAATGGGTGAAAAAATATGAGGGAGAATAATTGGGAAAGGGAAATGAAATAATTAATTAAGAATAAGAATAAAATATATATATTAAATGTTTACCCGTCTTCAAAATATATATCTCATAAGAAATGAGTCATATTTCATTCAAAAAATAAAAAGAAATAGAGGGAATAGTCATTAATAATTCTATAATTTATAATTATGACAAAAAAATTATTTATAAAAGACTTATAATAAGGATAGAGTGGTATTTTCCTCACTGCCATTTACTTTTAATAGTAAAATATGAATTTCATTTTCCCACCCAAGTCTACTTTTATTATTAAAAAAAATATAGATAGTATTTTTTTTTGAGAAAGATAGTAAAATAAATGCAGATCATTTATAAATTATGAATAATACAATTTTTTATTAAATTTATTGTATGTATAATGTAAGTAAATACTATAGTAATATGGCTTGTTCGATCCTTTGGTGTGTGAGTAGTAAAAAAAAAAACATACCACAGTAATAAGTAATATTACTTGCGAATCTGGGAATTATTAGTTAACATGAAAGGCAAATTTCTCCATTCTAAGCAACTTTTGTGAGGTATAATTATGCTTCATCCGTTACTACTTACTACTTGGTATCATAGGGGAAAAAACACACTTATGTGAGTAAAAAGCGAAATTTATGCAATATGCCCCAAAAAAAAATTGGCTTCTGAGTTCTGCCCTCCATTTGATATTACACCATTTTATATCTTAAATACCTCCGTTTAATACCCTCCATCTAATTGGGGTATTATTAAAAAAGAGAATAGTTTTGCTTTAAAATTTAAAATATGACATATTTAATCACAAAATGAATAAAGGAGAAAGTTATATATGTTAACTAATTCACGAAGATTGAGAGAATTGACTAATTAATATGTAGAAATTAAAATATTAATTAAATTAGTATATTTGTCATTATTATGGAAAACTCTTTCTGAAACGTCTTTCTCTTAAAAAGGGAAACAATCAAATTAATGAGTATCATTAGAAAAAAAAATTAAATGAGGAGAACATTTAGTGTTTATATCTTTTAAGATCAATACAAACTTTTTTTACTAAATCTTATTAATAAGTGTGTTGTTATTTTAATTTTAGACACGGTATAATTTTGTACTCCCTTATTTTATTTTTACAATATACAATTAACGGTTAATAAAATATCACTTAAAGTTAATTATAATTAGTAAATATAATTTATTTTTTAAAAGTACTCTTGTTTGTAAAAAGATAGATAAGTGAGATAATGAGCGGAAAAATTATGAGAGATAATGAGTGTAAAAAAAATAGATATATAATTAATTGAGAGTAGAAATAGAAAAATATAGATATTAAATATTTATAATCTTTAAATATTTTATAAAAAATAATTAAATATATTCAAAAAGTTGTATCTTATAAAATATGCTAACAGAGGAATATATTTTTTTGTTGGTATAAGAAATTTTTTGAAAAGGGGTTGAGTTTATCTATAATCTAAGGGTATGATGAAATCTCCTTTTTTTTTAGACAATATCAATATTAGACAGGAATATAGGAATATTTTATATGAATCGGATGGCTATATTCATGTTTGACTCAGGGTAAAAAGGCCAAGCATATTGTAGCCCAACCAACAGCTCCCCTTGTCTAAATCGAAGGAGGCCTCAATGCCTATCATGTTATTTTCTCAATTGCATTCATGGGTACATCTGTACAGCACTGAGAATAAACCAACTTTGATTGTATTAAAGCTGTTTAATTTATTGTTGATATTCTTACTCGATAATCTATTTCTTCTATGTTTGGATTAGACACAAAATTATGGTTTTATGTCTAAAAACATATTTTTGAATTTTTTATAAAAATTAATAAACTATCTAAATATTTTTTTTCTCCAAATCAATTTTTGACCAAAACTAATAAAATAACTAAATACTAATTTTTATCTATCATCTATTTTATTTACTAAAACTATCGTTTTAGTATAAACAATGAAGAACAACTTATAATTAACGTGTTTAGATTGGTTTTTAAATAATATATTTTTGAGATAATAATAAATTTTGAGAATAATATATTTTTATGAAAAATCTATTTTTTATTGATGTTTTTAAATTATTTTTTAGAGAATATATTTTATAAAATAAATTGATTGTTATAAATGGTTTTTATTAGCTTTTTCAAAACCATCTTTTTGGGTAAAAAATTGAATATGGGAAACAATTAATATTTATATAGTTTATTAGTTCTGGTAAAAAATTTACTGTGATAAAAATTAATGTGTTGGTAGTCTATTAGTTTTTGTGAAAATTTTGATTGTGGGAAAAATTATTATGTGAATTTAGGAAGAGTTTAAACCTAAATTTTAAACATGAGTTTTGAGAAATTTTAAAACAAACAGTTATAATGTTTAAATGAGTTTTTAGATTAAATTATGATTTAAAACTAAGGTTTCAAATAAACTTATCAAAATAGTTTATGGAATAGTAAAAGAGTTTATAAACTAATCAATTACTATATTACCTATATTTTTTCTTACACTATCTCTCATATTTTTTCTTATACCCTCTCTCCTCTCTCATTTTTTTTCTTACACCCTCTCTCATCTCTCCTATCTCCTCTCATATCTTATATCTCTTAATTTAATATTCATATCATTTTTCATAATTTATCAATAATAAAATTACTTATAAAAATTCAAAATTATTTTTTATAAGCTTCTCTCCAAAAATTATTTTTTAAAAACTGCACAAAAATCCTTTTTTTTATGAACCTGTTTCTAAAATTTTATTCAAATAGGCCCAATATTTAGATATTTTGTGAAAATTTGATTATGAAAAATATGAGATATTTAGATTATTTAATTTAAAATTATAAATATAAATTAAAAAGATATACTATTTTAAAATTTATTTATTTAAAATCTATTCACTAAAATCTATTATAATGAGTTTTATTGTATTTTAATTGATTAGTTGATTTTATAATATTGTACGTTACGTTATTATATGACCAATCATTAAAATTAAGTTCCAACTACTGCACAGGCAAAATCATTATTGATTTGTAACTTCTTTAGCGATGGTTATTTGGAATTTGTATATTTTGAAATGTCAAAGTTGGATCATCATCCGGCAAAAACTAACCCTATGTTTGGATATAAAATGAATTATAGACAAAGAATACTAAAAAAGAAATTTCTAAAAAATAATTACTTTATTTTTAAAAATTTTCCTTCCAAATATATTTTCATATTTTTTTCTCACAATCTAAGCATAGTTTCAGGTCTACGCCATTGTGCAATGTAATATCTAAGTTTGAGAAGTAGCTTCTTGAAAAATATATATATTTTTTACAAAAAAAAATTATATAGATTTTACAACGGTCTTTTACTAAAATTAATACATAGTCACAAGATTTAGAGAGTACTTACATAAAACTTACGAAATCGCCTACTAAATGATCCCTCATAAAAGTAGCAAAAATCTAATTATCGTTCTTATAAAATATGAATATATTTTGTGCTATATTTTTTTATTTTTTACCCGGTTCACCAGAGTTTTACCTCTGTTATATCTGGATTCGACTTACGTCACACACCTGGTTATGGTGGATGAATCTCCCAATAAAGATATTTTATATACATCAAGGCTTAAATTCAAAATTTTATTTAAATAATATTAAATTATTTACTAGTCGGACTAATACACGTTGACATTTTGAAAAAAAAAAATTTTTGTTGTCCACCCGGTTCACCAGAACTTTGTCCCGACTACATCCTGATCCGACCCGCGTCGCGCACCTGGCTATGGTAGGTGAGTCTCTCAACGGAGATTTTCTATATACGCCAAGGCTCAAACTTGAGACCTCACTTAAGCGATACCGAATCGCTTACCACTCGGACTAATTTCTGTTGGTACATTTTGAAAAATATATAGAAGAATGAAAGTGTACATATTTTGGGCTAGGCCCACTTGTCCCTTTACCGCAGAGTATTTGAGAGAAGTAAGAATGAAGGCCCATCTTGTTAAACAAAAGAGTGTTGTAAAATTAAAAAGGCCCAAGTTGCTTTTTCCGGCCAACCTTTTATTTTTTTCGCCAACCAAGTTGATGCCATTTTGCATCTTAATTTTTAACATTATCCTTAATTCATGATGACAAGTTGACATTTTAATTTTGATCATCGTATAGGTTCAGCCTTAAAATGATCATTAGTCATTTCATAGCATACTTCACGAGTTGATGCGATTCATTGTAATTATTGGAGAATGTCGTCATTAGATCTTAATTAATCAAAATAGCTGGACAGCAAAATAATGCCACGTGGGAAATAAAACTGCTCAATTTGTTAAATAATAAAATCCTATATAAATAAATTTCATATTCTAATTTTTGGATCCAAATATATTAACTAGTATCTCCGCAGAATCACATATTAAGCTCAGAATAAGCAACTAGCTATCAATTATTAATTTATTACATCATTCGTCGATATTAGTTAAATTTAGCAGATGCATACAAGTCACTAGCATTCACCCCCCCCCCCGAAAACAGACTATCCCCATCAAAGTTAACCCCAAGATAATCAAAGAAGTTCTTTTTTTTAAAAAAAAAATATTTTTTAGAAAGGGGTTTAGTTCAACACTATTTAGAATGAAAACTCAATTCTTCCTAGGTAATATTAATATTTAGTAGGGAGAGCCGTCTATTACCCTTATACATAAATTTAGGCACCCAAGAACTAAGATGACTCATAAAATATTGTGATTAGAACCACAATAAAGTAACACTTTGTAGGGATTGAGCACGCTTCAAATAGTTGTATGTCTCACACTTTCACCAGTTGAACTTATGAACGATAGGTAATGAAATAAGTTACTGATTAGAGGACCCAAGGTATACATATACTCCTCCTATTCCTAATATAAAATATAATTAAGAGATGATATTGGTATTGAATATAATATTTATTTTTTATATTTATCAATTTTTTCATAAATTATTCATGTTGATACTCACTCGACCGTAATCAAAAGAGATAGAAGGAGTTAAGAAAGACGGTGAGAATATTTTAAAAAAATATGTCATATTAACTAATTTCATTAATGTAATCAAATTAATAAAATATGTCATATATTAAATATCAGATAAATATTAATTAATTTTTTAATAATTAATAGTCAAAATAATGATAATTATGAGTCTCGTGACAAGAGATAATAGAAAGGGTTTCTAACTCCAATGGCAATATTGTGGTTTTTAAAAAGAGATTGAACTGGTAACTCATCTAACCTTTCGGTTGCTTCATGTTGCTTTTTACCAATTATGTGGAAATTGCTATCCAATTCAAAACAGGCTTATTGACATTTGGGAAAAATTAATGAAGGGTTTATAGTAAGTAGGCAAAAATAAATAGAGTTTTTATTTTTAGTAGTAGTGGAGAAGGGGGCATATATATATATATATGGTGGCCGCCACCACCGCCAACGAGGAAGAAAAAGATTCAATACTCACAAAGCGTGAAAAAGCTTACTTAATTATAATTAATATATTTCCCCAAGCTTAATTATTTCCTTTGATGTTATTTTGGGCTGTCAAAATTACAAGAAATACAATATTGAATGGGGAAGAGGTGGCATCATGGTATATTCTTATTTTAAGAAAACAAGTGGATCAACAAATGGTGATGATATATACTTGCAAAGCCAGCAAGAATATTAGAATATAACATTGTTTCTTCTATATGATATTACGATATATCAGCCCCTCTTGCTCCTTTTCTAATATATTCTTCACTTCACTTTCTTTTATCCAACCCATCCATTAATTTAATCCAAATTTTATCTTCAAGTTTCGTTTTCATTTTGTCCATTTTAACGTAGTTGTTCGTGACTTTCCCACCTAATATAACATATTACTAGTATTACTAATACAAAATGCATTTCGACATACATTAGACTTTTTACATTGATACGAATGATGTTGAAATTATGATTTGCAGTATTTTTATAAATAAGTTATAGAATTGTCAGACTTTTTACACTGATTTTGCTATAAAAACCCATATAAAAAACACTTTTTATCCCAATTAAAAATGCCTATTTAGATTGATTTTAAAAAAAAATTATAGAAAAAAGTGATTTCAAAGTGATTTTGGATTAAGCTATTTTAAAGAAGAGCTCATGAAAAAAAAAGATTATGAACAAAATGAGTGTTTAGATGATTATTATCAGAATAATTTTTGTGATTAACAAATTACTAAAAAGAGTATACGGTAGAAAAAATAAATGAATAAATATCATCACTTGTAATCTTGTTCTTCCACAACATTACTGAGCCGTGACACTAATACCTATCCTTCATCCTCATCCTCTCCTCCTTTCTTTTCCTCCATCGTCTACTTCTCCTCAGACCATATTTGGATGATGAGGATGGAGATGACAATGACAATAAGGGAGGAGAGAGAGGACGGATGAGCTATAGATGGTAGAACTTTTGGACGAGTTGTAGAGGATGGAAGGGGATGACGACCTATGAACAAATAAAAGAGAGATGGTGTAAAAAAAGGGTAAAATGAGTTTTTTAATGCCCATAAGTCATTTTTTTAATTCAAAAGCTATTCACAAAAATTTATATGAAACTATAATTTAATCCTGAAACACTTATAGATATTTAAGGCTATTTATTTAATTTTTTTAAAATTATAATTTAAGTTAAAAATCCTTTTAAAACTAAGATTTTTTTTCTTATCCAAACACCCACTAAGAGAACAACTAGTGTATAGGGTCATTTAAATTTTTAAAATTCATCTCAATAATCACAACCAGTATATGAAAAAATAATTTTTTCTCCACCGGCCGATCGTTGTTTTAACCATTATTAAAATGCCTTTTTAATTGATGTAAAAAAGCCTTTGGATGCACTATATATGGAGTAGAAACACACACACACACACACACACATATCAAGTATGCTTTAAGTTGTAACTTGTCACTATGTCTCAAGGAGAAGGGAAAAAAGAAAATAAAAGAAAAAGGGAAGCGATATAAAATAATGTAAGTTAATTACAGTGATTGAGGATATATGATGGGAATGTAAGCCTACCCACCCGTGTGGATTAACAGATTTAAGAAAAAAGGAGGTTGACTAGTTGACTAAACCTTATCCTTTTTCGTTAATCCAGTCAAAAAGTTTGCTTTGAACGGTCCATTAAGTGTTATATATGTGTATCGTGCATTCACCCGGTCAGACAAAACCCTCATTACTTCCTTTAACTTGAATTTGGTCTCACCATCCATTCTATCCGCAATATTATCCAAATCATCATTCTTAATTTTGTGAAAAAACAAATACAAACACACACACACACACACACACACACACACATATCCACACATATCAACAACAACAACAAGCCTTATCTCATTAAATAGAGTCGGTTACATGGATCATACAATGTCATTATGTTCTATCAAAAACTAAATTTTTGAATAGGTTATTAACTAAGAGATTCCGCTCAATGACTCCTTTGAGCGTTCTCTTTGGCATTCCTCTAGTCCTTTTAACCGGTGTCCATACTGTTTGATCCACCATCTTCACTGGCGCATCCCTTGGCCTTCTTTATACGTGTCCAAACTACTTAAGACGCTTCTCTACCATTTTCTCTTCAATAGGTGCCACTCCAACTTTTCCCCGTATATGTTCATTATGAATATTATCTTTTCTTGTATGCCCATACATCCATCTCAACATCCTCATCTCAGCTACCCCAATTTTATGCTCGTGCTGTCCTTTTAAAGCCCAGCATTCACTTCCATAAAGCATTGCTGGTCTTATAGCAGTGCGATAAAACTTTTATTTTATTTTATTTGGTACTTTCTGATCACATATAACCCCAGTAGCCCTTCTCCATTTAAACCATCCGGCCTAAATTCTATTATGAATATCTCCAAAATTTTACCGTCATTCTGTATAATTAATCCCAAATATTTGAACTTATCTATTTGTGGAATAACTTGATTTCCCAATCTGACCTCCAAGTTACTTCTAACTTGCCTCTTATCAAAATTACAATGCATATGTTCAGTCTTATTTCTACTCAAACAAAAGCCCTTCGACTCTAAAGTATTTCTCTCTAACTCTAAAGTACTTCTAACACACATACATCTCATCAGCTTTAAATATATAGATCTTTCGAATTCCTTATCATCGTTCTCTTACATTTGATCAATCTCATTCACACAAAAAAATAAATATTCCTGGAAAGCAACAGACACGAGAGCTTCATTATTCCCAGCAAAATTGGGCTGACATTCAAAGATCGTGCAATCCATGATACTCATAATGAGTAAAGAAAATAATTCTAAAGTTGCTAATAAAGTATCATAAGGAACATAGTTTTATAACCGATGTTATCATTATTAGCGTGCAGATAAAAACAATATATTAGTTGAATTGGTCGGTAGTGCCAAACAGCCCAAAAAAAAAACGAGAATGAGGATTAGACTAACAACGGCAATGAGTTTGGTTTGCACAATATAAAGTGTGCCATAAAGTTGTTGATGTGGATGTGAGTAAAATGTGTGGCTCTGGAACTTATCAGGGCGGGAAAATTCTATGATGTAATTACTCAATTATTTGGCGTTAGTGTCTACAAGCTAACTACAATCGACCTAAAGAAGCTGTATCCGTACATCAGTTGGCAACCCCCCCCCGGTCCTCTTCCTCAACGTTATTCTACCATGTCTCCTTTTTTTTTTATCTAGTTCTGTTTTATGATGTTTAGTCTTGTGCAGTTGTACCAGTTTTATTGGCTTTTAGACTTTACTGATATGCATGCATGCTTGTCATTTGTTGTTTCATAAAATATCGCCTTTTCTGGTATTTAGACAAAAAACCAGAGAATATAATGAATTACTGATGAATGAATAATGAGTGAGAGGAATAAAACTTAGGTAAGAAGAGAAGAATGGGTGAACGAGAAGAAGCCACTGCTTGGAGAGATTTGTGGAGAACAAAAGTGACAGGTATGGTCAAACCAAGTTATAGTTAATGGGTGCAGTGTTACGTTCAGCAAGTTGCAGCCATTGCTGTGAAGTGAAGAGTCATTATACCATGACTTTTCACCTGCTTTGATTGCTACATACGGTCAAACCAATTCATTCATCAGTCAGACATAGCATGCCACGGAATGATGCGTTTCATTATTTTCTGCAATACAACTATGAGATCACTAAGTATATATAGCTCCAAGAATTAACGTTGGTGTCTGTGTTTGCATACCTAATTCTATTCATTTTCGACGCTATCCATTGGTCCATCTTCCCTTTTTTGATGTCACCCACACGTGCACTCTCAACTTTACGAAGTACTATTCTTCACTTTTGCTAAAGCGCCATGCATGCTCGCTCTTTCAATTCCTTTCCTTCAATTCTTAATTAATTGTCAAGTCTTGTTTGGCATAACAATAGAAGAGGCATGTGAACTGATCGACTTTTGATACTTAAAAAGCTACTTCATATTCATACCCCTCTTTCATGTTTGGCATGGTGTTTGGATTAGCGCTGAAGGTTGATTTGTCGATAGTTATGGAATCTTGCATTTGCGATGAAAAAAAAAACTACAAACAGCTGAGTAAAGTAAAATAAGACCTAATTCTTTCAATTTTTTTTTTTTGAATTTTGTGAATGAAAAAACCATGTTACAAAAATTTTATGCAGCAAGGCTCCATAATATCCAAATCTTCTCCAATAATATTGAACATATTACATTATGTGTGTGTTTAGGAATATTCCTTTGGGCAAAACTTAGATTTTAAAAATTTTTAAGATAAACAGTTATATCTGTTCAAATGGGCTTTTAGACTAAATTATAGTTTAAAACCAAGATTTCAGATAAGCTGGTCAGAGTAGCTTATAGAACAGTAAAATGGCTTATGAATTAATCAATTACTATATTATCCATATTTTTTCTTACACCCTCTCTCTTCTCTTATACTTTTTCTTATACATTCTCTTTTTTCTCCTACTTTTTCTTACACACTCTCTCATTTCTTTTATTACACTATCTTTCCTCTCTCATCTCATCTCTTATCTCTCCCAATTTAATACTCATACAATTTTTCATAATTTATCAATAATAAAAGTATTTCTAGAAATAACTATCCAAACAGTCATTTATTTAAAATTATTTTTTTTCAATAAATTATTCTTTAAAAATCCTTTTTTAAAAGTTATCTAAAAATCTTTTTTTTCGTAAGTACTTTTCTAAACTCTTATCTAAATAGATTTTATGTATATCATCAATAACATAAAACCTTATACATTTCAATTTATCTTTTTCCTCCTTCTCTCTCTCTCTCTTTTGATTTGTTAATGTTGGGTTTATAAGGGATGCTTTAAATTAAAAAGAAAACGATTATTATTGCAGGAGTATTCTATATATATGGACCTTGCGTCAGGAACATGTCATACCAACCAGTGAATAGTTCATAACATTAATGTTAATTAATTTCAGTGATCTAAGATATAACTGAATATTTTAAACCCGATTTCTTTATGATTGGCTTCCTAGCTAGTCTCGAAACGTGTATATTGTTAACACGAAGATCTTTTAAAAGTGTTGATGTTAAAGTTATCTAAGAAAAAAAGTGATCAGAAAGAGAGAAAAAAGCGATATATATATGTGGGAGATATTTGTTCTTAGCTTGTTTCTGCTTCTACATTCTCAAGGGAATTGTGCGAAATTATTAAGAATAAGTTTTAGGAATGAAAATAAAAAAAGATGGTTTTCAGCTTATCTCCTCTTATTTCCCTCCACAACATATGTAATTTCAATAATACATAAAATAAGTTTAAATAATTTTAATTATTTTCTTAATAGTAAAATTAAAAAAGACTGGATAAATAAAGTGCATTTTATAAACATATTTCAATGCTACAGATAGATAATTAAAAATATCATCCAGCCGTGGCTTCTAACTTCCGCAAGATTTATTAATTTATTAATTTCTTTTTAAGATAATTATAAGATATATATCTTCATTTCTTAGGTCTCCCAAACTCAACTTTCAGTTATACTCATATATAGCTAGGCATAGGCAACATCACATCACATCACCAGCTCATTTCCTTTGATTTCACATGGGCCATTTATTCCCGATTGGATTAAATAGTAAATATTGCTTAAAGTAAAATCTCCCCCAAAAGCCACATTTAATTTACAGCCGTTATTTTCACATTTTATTGTCATTTATTAGTCTGTCAACAGATAATTATTCATGAAGTATATAGCAATTATGATATCCTTATAAAAATATTAAATCTAAATATTTATAAAAATATCTATAAATTACTTAATAATAAAATTATCATATTAATAATAATATTTAAATCTATTATCGACCTAGAATAGTCTTTATTGAATACATATTTTCTATAATTCAAATTAAATATAGAGTTTACCATATCAAATTAATCTTTTTTTAATCATATATTGTGAATAAAATCACGGTTTCGATGTTAACAAACTGTTCACTGAGATATTAAACTACTTACCATCTTCATAAAAAAATAAAATTTAAATTTAAATCTCATAAGATATATTTATTGAAAGAGGCAAGAACTGTTGAAACTGAAAATAGTAGAAGATATGCACAGACTGAATATATGAAATAGCTTTTTCGTTTTTGGAAAAGAATTTAAAGAAACCATAAAGTTTCCTATGCAGTGTTAATTTTATCATTTATATATTCATACTATATCTCCTATATATATATATATATATCTTTTATAATTCGATAACATAAATAATTAACGGTGCTTCATTCAGGATCTCCTTCGTACAAATACAGTATTACTATAATTAAATGAACGCTAAAGTTGAGTGATAAATTAAATTTAATTGAGCGATAGATATGGTATGGAACATTAAGGTATTAATTGGTAAAAAGGAAAAAGATACTTTAGTGCGCCTTGATTAATTAATGAATTAGTGGGCATATGCAGAAACAGCTACAAGCTGAAACAATAAAGAAAAAGAACATGATGTTATTTTTGGTTAGACGTGATGCCTTAAGGGTTTTAAGATGCAATATATCTTTCCAAATTTGTAAAAATTCAAGTTTATCACTTAAGGAACAACAACATGCAACACAATTTGCAATTTGCAATTTGCATGACAAGACCCCCCCACTCCATTATTTATTCTAGCTAACTTCGTACTGGCTCTCAATTAAAATATTTTATCTCTTAATTGTATTTTATTATTATTTATTTTATTTCCATATGTGCACCAATAAATTTACAGCTGATTGGAGATTTCAAACAACGTTAATTTGACGAAGCGATCCTATCCTTCCCATTTGCACTCACCATGATCATACCATCCTCTTCATATATGTTTGCTTTCCAATGGACAATCTTATCTGTGATACACGTATGGTGGCTCTTTAGGAGGAACCAAAATCATAGTTTTAAATCTAAATTTTAATTTATTTTTTTTAAAAAATAAACAGTTATATTTATCTAAATTTTTTTTAGTTTAAAACAATACTTTTAGATAAATTACTAGGAGCCTATATGGATTAGCTTTTACATAATATATTTTATGAAGAATAGATTTTGGAGAATAGATTTTGGGAAAAATATATTTTAGGAATAAAATATTTTAAAAATAGAGATATTTGGATGATTAGTAGTATAATTTTTTCATATTGATAAATTACCAAAAAGAGTATGATTTAATTAAAAGTATGAGATATGAGAGATGGTAGAGAAAAAATATGAAAGATGAGAGAGTATAGATAAGAGAGGAGAGAGAGGAGATATGGTGGAGAGGAGATATGAGAGAGGAGAGAGGGTAGAGATGAGAGATGAGAGAGGGTGTAAGAAAAAATATTGGTAAGATAGTAATTGGATAATCTATAAACTCTTTTACTGTTCTAAAAGCTAGTTTCAGTAGCTTATTTAAAATTATTATTTTAAACTATAGTTTTGGCCAAAATCACTTATAGATAAATATGACTGTTTGTTTAAATTTTTCCCAAATTAAGGTTTTGTCCAAAAGGGCTTTTCAAACCAAGGTGTCAAACAAGCACTAGGAGTAGCTTCTTGAATAGTAAAATAATTTATAGACTACCCAATTACTATTTTAACCTTATTTTTTCTTACACTATATCTCTTTTCTCATTTATCTTTTTCACCCACTCTCCTCTATAATATTTTTAATAAAATCATAACCTTTATGTTAATTTTCCAATTATAAGAGTTATTATGGTAATAACTATCAAACACTCATTTATTCATAACTATTTTTTATAAACTATTTTTTAAAAACCCTTTTTCTAAACACTTTTTTTATAACTTTTTTTCTAAACTCTTATCCAAACAGGTTCATAATAAATAATTATCCATATATTAAGCAATATTTTGTAATTTAGGCCACTGTTTATCTAAGATAATAAAATTTAAGTCAATATAATATGGCCATTTAAACTAGATCATCAGATAGTGAAAATATAGGGGGGGATTGTTGTGTATGAAAAGTGATAATAACAGCCAAGCACAAAAGACTCTTTGCAAGTTGCAATTATAATAGATGGATTTCAAAATCTTCGTGCGTGCATGATAAATTAATATCACACTCGAATAGAACCTAGTACGTATGGGTCCCAAATCCTATACATAAAACCCAGATTATGAGATAGATCCCCAGCTTCTAAAAAGCATTTAGAAAGTAAGCACGCTACTAATTAATCTCTAAATCGAGTCTCTTGAGAAAAAAATATCTATAGTATGAGATGAATTGTACCGTCCATAGTTTGTGAAAAAATAGAGTGCCAAATAATATGAATCTAAGAATTTTAATGAAGTCATGTCTTATGAGCTGATGATCTCAAGAATGTTGAGATATGTTTGTAGGAAAACGAAGTTGTCAGATTAATTAATCAATTAATTAAGAATTAGCTAATGGCTGGTTTTCTGGAAGCCCCGAGAGAAAGCCACACCACATCCCATTCAACATTTTAATTAAGCCTAAGGCCAACTAATTAATTAATTACACATCTGTCTAGTGTGTCCCCACAAAGAAATCTCATAACCCTTGATCCTAATCTATAATGAAAAGACACTCAAAATGGAACACAGCATATGGGAATATTATATGTATATGCATATCTATTTGTTGACATCACAAGCAGGAACAAGACGTGAATCTCTTTTGATCATCTCCCACTTTAATTAATTTGAAAATTATTCGGATGACTGCCCAAATGTGCTTAGCTGTTAAACCAGAGTGTTTTAGTAATACAAGTATGTATATAAATATTAGGGTTTTCACTTTATTGTGTGTCATGATCTCTCCTCCGTACTAGGCATGGATTACTTGTTCCTGGTAGTTTCTACTGTATTCTTACAGGATTAATATCTAATTAATAAAGAGCACAGGAGGATTAGAAGCTTGGTTTATTAGCGTAATTACGAGTGGTGAGCTTGTCATTATTATTATTATTATTTAGTTAAGTTAATTAAATAGGATTGCGAGAAAATGGCACTAGGGGTCCTTTGAAGGCTGATCATCATCACGAACTGACGGTTTCAGTCATGTCTCAAAATTTTAGGTAGCTAGAGATTATGTATCATCATCGCTTGCTTCAGGCTTCAACAAGCCCACTCATGTTAGTTTAAAGGGAGCTTCTTAAAAAGGAAGCTTCTTAATTAAATTAATTAATTTTAACCAAATTTTAAAAGCCATGTTGTGGGCGCAATTGAGTATTGAGTTTTAACACTTGTTGTCTCATTTATTTTTCTTTTAATATCATGTTTCTATTTCTAATTTTTTTTTCATATAACAATTTTTAAAAGTGATTATGATCACCTATAATTTAAAAGTATTGTAAAATATTTTTTTTAAGTGATATTAATATTATATAGAATGAACAACTAATTATTTTTAAATATAAATTTAAATATTTAAAAATTATAATAATTTTTTAATTATTATAATTAAAATTATAATAAAATTATATTTTTTAGAAATTAATTATGTTTTAAATAGTTATGTATTTATATATTTATTAACTAAATTCACATATGATGGGTACATGTGGACGAAAACAAATTTAGAATAATGTAAGGGTTGCTCATGAAAACACGGAAGATTCATGCCTCCGGCGGTTGGAGAAGCACAATCTTTCCAAAAATACGTCAAAAGAGGACAACTGTCTGTTCGGTGACTTTACACGACATGAAGAAGATGAATATTTAATACCCCCTATTCCCCGAAATGGCAGCCCAATATATATTTAAATGAGAAAATTGGGATGACAAATGGAGTGAGATCTAAGCAGCAAGCAAGAAGGCACAGGTGGAGAAAGCCCATTGGGTATGTTGTAATTTTCAAAGTTTTCTAAAAAGCCCACCCAATTCCTTCTTATTTTAATTTTATCATATGTGCCGAGTCACTATTTTTCCTTTTGGGCTTCGGAACATTGTGTCCGGATTCACTTGCCCTCCCTTACACGTGTCCACTACCCACTGAATTCCTCTCCTCTTCTTTGTCTTATATTAACATGCATACTCACTTACTCCTCTAATGTAGAATTAATCTAATAACATAGAATTTGACTAAATCCTCCTTAGGCCCAAAAATAACATTTCTCTTAATAGAAATAATTGCAAACTTCAAAATTAAAATAGTCAGTTGCTCAGATGAAATAATCTATAATAAAAATCATATTGTGTTTAGAAAGTGAATTATGGAATATATGCCTATTGAACTAACTTACAAGAATTAAGTAGAGATAATTAACATCATCCATTTTAATTGACATGTGTAGAGGACTTATCTTGAAAATTTGCAAGAAGCACATTTCTAGAAAGAAAAGTATTAAATATCTTAAAAATCCATGCAAACTGATCTATGTTTAGGATCACATTCCTTCTAGAAGATAGGATAAATTATATATATATAGATACTTATAATTAATTGTATGGAATTAAATTTGAGTTTAGATGAATTGTAGATACTTTATAAATAATATAGTTTATTATATATATTGAGTGATACTAATTACATATTTTTGTAACTAAAATAAACATTTCAAACTTATCTAGTCTCTAACAGATAGTGTTTTTTGTTTCGAATTTAATGTTATTAAAATTTTAATTAGTTGATAATATAAAATATCGGATTGTCTTACATAAGGTTAGGCCACATATTGAGGTGGAATAGAACATGGTAAAAATTTAAAGTTTAGATCCAGTTAATAAAAAGAAATAATATCAAATCGTTCTTTAAAAAAAAATATACTGTTTGTCCTTAATTTTGAGAAAGATCTAAAATTTATAATTTCAGTATCTAAAACAATTATTTATATATTTTTAATTAAAATAACCTACTTTCCATTTTTTTGAAAACTGAAATATTAAAATTATTAAATTTAAATAAAATTTATACTATTTTTATACGATCCAAACTGTCTAAGTAAAAAATAAATATTTTCCTTTCACTCTTGTGTTGGGAAAAGAACTTCTTTAGCTAATAAATGGGACTACAAAAAAAAGGATAAGTTGGTCTATTCCAATAAACTGACACGCATGCTTTTCAAAGATCAATTGGACTCCTGTTCAAAATTTCACAGCATTAAGAAAATATGATGTTTTTTTTTTTAATTAATAATATGTATACTACAAACATCATGCAATCAGATTGCCCCTGATTATTATATGCTTCAAAAATATGATGAATCCTTTACACGATCCGATTATTTCATTTTTATATATAAATATCCGCACAAACACACTTTATTTGTGAAGAAAAAAAATCTCAGATTTCTTTTGTAAAAAAAAGTCATCCATATACCGTAAACAGTGACAGGGAAAGAGATTACACAAAGTGGGAAGCATAGGTAGCTACACCTATAAATATGGAGCAAACTCACAGACCCCAAGCCAGTGCAAGGAATTTAGAAGACAGATTTGAACAAAAAGTTAGCAACTTTGCGAAGCCATTTTTGGCATCTCAAAAGGGGCCAAAAAAAACAGAAAAGGTTGAAACTTTTTCAAGAGTTCTTTTGGCTATGTATTGGGGAGGCATGTCTGGGAACAACATGGGTTGGGGTATGAACATGATTGAGGAAGAAGGTTGGAGGAAAGGTCCTTGGACTGCTGAAGAAGACAGATTGCTTATTGAATATGTTAGGCTTCATGGTGAAGGCAGATGGAACTCTGTCTCTAGGCTTGCAGGTTCATAGCTTAACTTCTTCTGTTCATCTTCCATATTCCTTTGATGATTACAGAGCAGCCAAAAAACTTGCTTTTTACTGATTTTAGGTTTCTGAACAGAAGATGATGTTTGTTTCATGTTTTTTGTCTGAAACAGGATTGAAAAGAAATGGGAAAAGCTGCAGATTGAGGTGGGTGAATTATTTGAGGCCTGACCTGAAGAAGGGTCAGATAACACCTCAGGAAGAGAGTATCATTCTTGAGCTGCATGGTAGATGGGGAAACAGGTATGTTTGGTTTGATTTGATTTTCATCTTAATTTCTTCAACTTGCATGTTTGTGTTTTCACTTGACAAGCTTCTTGTACTGAGTGAAGAGTCCTTAATTGGTGATTCAGGTGGTCAACAATTGCAAGAAGCTTACCAGGAAGAACTGACAACGAGATTAAGAACTATTGGAGGACTCATTTCAAGAAGAAGGCGAAAAATTCTCCAGATTCTGCAGAAAAAGTGAAAAATCGCCTCATAAAGAGACAACAATTTCAGCAGCAACAGCAGCAGCAGCAACAACAACAGCAGCAACTTAAATTCAACTTGGACATCAAAGGGATTATGGCTCTTCTGGAGGAAAATGATCACAGCCTAACTATGCCTTGTTTGTCTCAAATGAGGCAAGAAATGTATCAGAACAACATAGAGGAACAAGGCTGCTACTACTCTATGCTCAATGGCAATGTCTCTGCACCAGAACCTTCAAATAATGATGATACTTTCTGGGATGGTCTGTGGAACTTGGACGATTTTCATGGAAATTTCAGTGCAGCAAACAAAGCCAATCTACACAATTTAGTTGCTCCCTTCTGCTAGAAGTTTATTATTGTCTGCCTTTTAAGTTCTCCTAATTATTAGCTTAGTCATATTACTAGGGACAAGAACTGTGATAAAGTTTCCTAAGTGTTTGTTTCACTTTCAATTTCTCTAAATAAGATGAAGTATGTGGACAACTTTACAAAGCTTGGACCACAAATTTAACTCTTAGAGAAAAAGGTAGTTTTAATGGAGAACTTGTAGCAGACACTTGAAAATGATATCTAAGCTTTTTTCATGTTACTTTTAATCATGGGATGGGAAAGCTCCAAAAACCAGGAGCTTTTGAGTTCTGATTAATTGTTGCATGAGAGGTGTGTACTTGAGGAAGCATATAGTACTCTGAAGGCAAGTTATTTGTCAGTGAAGTGTATTAATTCTGCTTTTAAACTGAAATGAAACTTTGCTTTATTACTTGTTTTTATATATACAACAACTTCAGCAGCTTTCCTACTTCTGGGAAGATATAAAGGGTACCGGAAGAAAAAGAAAAAAAAAGAAAAAAGAAAAATCACTATAAGATCCTAATAAAATAATATAATTATTAAAAGATTCTATAACAAATGAGCAGTATATAATGATAATACATTTATAATACTTACTTGTTATAAGGTTTTTTAGTAATTATATTTTTTTTTAGAATCTCAATAGTAATTTTTTTAAAAAAGAAATAGGACTAGACTGACTTTTGCATAATCTTACAAGGGATTCATGTCTTTCTACTGTTTTAGAATTTTTCTCTGGCAGTAGTCTGAAACCAAGTGGAGTTTATAAGCTGTAAAATCAAACTGAAATTCCAAAAGCACTAAGAAAATAATGAACTACTCATTGCATCATTGCAATGGGAAAGTTGTGCAATTAAATAAAAAGAGTACGCACTTAGGGAATAAAATATTTCCTTAAACGCATACTTTTTGGTGTTAGAACAACTCAATGTTGAGTTCTTTTATGACATCTTTGTCATGATATTCTTTATGCTTGTTTAAGGCGCACATAATAGAAAATGCTCTTTAATTTCTCATTTGTTTTTCATATCAATCATTCTGGGATTCAGGTTTAAATTTATGAATACAGAATTCGATTCTTTAAATCTCACATATCTTCATGATATCATTTTTTAATTGTCTCATTTACCAGGCAGTATATCACAGATTTTGACATTCTGCAAGTATCTGTTCTTCAAGAGTTAACCTTTTTTTATTGGTCACACTCAGAGGTTTATTTGATACATTTAGAAGGGGATTAATAAATCTAATCATCATACTGATAAGAGAGAATATTAACTATTATAGTTCATATCATAACATGAACATGAACATCAACTTTATTTGCATAGAATTTTTGTTTGAAGTAGCCTACTATACATATTATTTTTTTATTCTTAATATAAGATTTAATTAAAAAATTAATATTGATCATAGATATAAGTTATATTTCTTATATTTTTTATTATTTTTAAATTATCTTTATTAATATTCTATCAACAATAATTAAATAAAAGGAGTTAAAGAAAATAATTAGGATATTTTAAAAATATATATATATATATATATATTAATTAATTTTTTAATTTTTTAATTTAATTAATTTAATTAAATATATTATATATTAAAAATAAAAGTAGTACCCCGGAAGTAAAATGAGGGCGGAACTGGGATCAAGTTCAAGGACCTATTGACAAATATATTTGAGAAAAAGGATCTAGTAAACTTACTTTTACTAAACCAGTGTTTGGCTACAAAAGGCTACCTTTGAGAAGCTAATTTACCCAGATGCCAGTTTAGCAAGCGCAGTTGAGAGTTGTTAATTTTTTAAATGTATTTATCAAGTAGTTTAAAGGGGAAAATGATCCAATAAATCTGATTACTCCATAAAACCTCCTACTGAGCAATTGAGAATTATTTTTAATCCAAATAAGCCGCTCCATTTTTGTTTTCGTTTTTTTTTGGTAAGTTCAATCCATATATTAGGGGTGTGCATGGGCAGGGCAGGGCTGGGCAGTGCAGCCCCCCTGCCCGATGCCCTGCCCGAAAAAGGTCTGGGCTGCATTTTGCAGCTCGATGCCCGGCCCGGCCCTGTAAAAGCCCTAACTATTTCGGGCTGGGCATGGGCGGGCTGGGCATACCAAAATTGTGATATTCTGCTCATATTGTGAGAAAAAAATCTGCAATCATGAACTTATAAAATAATATCATATTTATATCTTCAATAGTTAAATAATATCTATAATTCACCAAGAATAAAGTAACAAAAAGATAGTAATTAAAATCTTAAAATCTATTGTATATATAAAAAAAATATTGAAATGTGTAGAGGTCAGATATTTGTAACGTTATTATAATACCAATAATCGAATACTTAACAAGTAAAGCAGAGGACCAACTTTGGTATCTATATAAATATAAGAGTTATATTTAATATTTTAAAAATGAGTAAGGAGAGTTGCTAACTAAAGTAAAAAGTGTAAAATTACAAATAGAATAAGTTAAGAAAAGAAATAAGAATTAAAAAAAAATAAAAAATAATGAATATATATAGGGCCGGGCCAAATAGGCAGGGCAGCATACCCTGCCCGGTGCCTGGCCCGGCCCGAAATTTGGCTTAGCCTGGCCCTGCCCAAATATATTTTAAGCATTTTTTTTAGGGCCATGCCAGATAATTTTTTATCGGGCTCAGACGGGTGGACCGGGCCACGGGGCACTGGTAACACCCCTACCATATATGAATTAGTTTTGGCGCATATCAGATCGCAGTCTTGCTCTCAACCATGAGTCCATGAACGAATAGGTAGAAACAAAAGTCTGAGTAGATTGCACATTCCGAGCGCTTCAGTTTGGTGTTCTCTGCTCTGAACAGCAAACTCAAACTTGGAAGCTATTCTGATCCTATGCTTCTCCATAGGACGTTTACCTTCCCCACTTCTCGTTATTACACTCCTGCCACTGTGTTCCACTCGCCTCTGCATCTCCTTGATTTGCTTCAACTCTCGATTCATCATCGCTCTCTGAAACTTGCACAGCAATCTCACGCTCAAATCCTCGCACTGGGCTTTGACCAAAACGCTTTCCTCTACACTCGACTCGTTTCTGCATACTTGACGTGCGGAAATTTATCCAACTCTAGACTCATCTTTGACTCCATTTCTCTCAAGAATATCTGTCTCTGGAACTCGTTGATTAGTGGGTATGCGAAACATCACGCCTTTGATGAAGCTTTTGTGTTGTTCCACGAAATGGTTCGTAGTAATATTTTGCCCGATGATTATACTCTTGCTACACTTTCCAAGATTTCCGCTGAGACTGGGGACTTGATTTCTGGGAAATTGATTCATGCCAAGAGTTTAAATATTGGGTTTGTCTCGGATGTCGTTGTAGCCAATTCTCTGATGTCAATGTACTGCAAATGCGGGGAATTACGTGAAGCTAGGAAGCTGTTCGATGAAATGGCTCAGAGGAACGTTTCTTCATGGAATGTCATCATTACAGGATGTGCTGCCTCAGAGAATTTTATGTCCCATATATATTTATGGAATTATTTTCGGCGAATGCAAAATGAAGGGTTTAAGCCTAATGCTTATACAGTTGCGAGTATCCTGCCTGCGTGTGGTAGCAATACTGGGAGATGGGATTATGGGATGGAACTTCACGGTTTTCTTGTGAAGAATGAACTGGATTTAAACATGGACTTAGATGTTCATATGGGGTCGTCTTTAATAGATATGTACTCACGGAGTAACAGAGTTGCTTGTAGCAGACGGGTATTTGACCAAATGAAATGCAGAAACGTATATGTGTGGACGGCAATGATCAAGAGTTATGTACAAAATGGAGCACCCGAAGAAGCAGCCACTCTTCTATTTGAAATGCAAATGAAAGCAAGGATTCAGCCCAACAAGGTAACTCTTGTGAGCGTGCTTCCAGCTTGTAGCTCTCTTGCTGGATTAACTGGAGGCAAACAAATTCACGGTTTTGCAATTAAAATGGAATTGAATCATGATGTTTCCTTATATAATGCATTGATTGATATGTATTCCAAATGTGGGAGTTTGAGTTATGCACGACGGGTATTTGACAATGGCGTTTTCTACAAAGACTCCATTTCCTGGAGTTCAATGATCTCTGCATATGGATTACATGGAAGAGGGGAAGATGCCGTCAATATGTATGATAAAATGCTTCATCTAGGAACCAAGCCAGATATGATAACAGTGGTTGGTGTTCTTTCTGCTTGTAGCAAGTCAGGATTGGTAGACCAAGGCCTTAGGATTTATGACTCATTCATGACTAAGTATGGAATGAAACCAACAGCTGAGATTTGTTCTTGTGTGGTAGATATGTTAGGTCGATCAGGAAAACTTGATGAAGCCATGAAATTCATTCGAGAAATGCCTGTAGAGCCAAGTGCAAGTGTTTGGGGAGCCGTTTTAAGTGCTTCCATAATGCATGGGAATTCAATTACTAGAGACCTGGCTTATAGGTTTCTGCTAGAGCTAGAACCTGAGAACCCATCAAATTATATATCGCTGTCAAATTTATATGCTTCTTACAGAAGATGGGATGTTGTAGCTGAAATGAGAACAAAGATGAAAGAGAGAGGTTTAAGAAAGGTGCCAGGTTGCAGTTGGATAACAATAAGCGGTAAGACTTATTCATTTTATGTTGCTGATAAAGCGCATCCTTGTTCAAGTTTAATCTATGAAATTCTGGATGACCTCGTATCAGTAATGAAAGGGGATAGTTGTCTGGATATTGATATTCTCACAGAGATATCCTGATATTGATGGGATGACAGTCTTGACTCTTGTCTCTTGAGGAGCGCAAGAATATTTATATAGCTGGGGCAGCTTGTATGCTTGCCCATCTTTTAAAATACTGATTCGTTTTTTATTTGATGGAGGATGTAATCCTCACAAAGTTTCCTACGTGCTTCTTTCAACAAGTATACTTTTTAAAATTTAAATTTATTTTTTTCTTAGATAATGAGGTCACTTAATACTTGAGCTGACAACTTGTTGATGAATACCTATTTTTTAATGATATTATATTATTTAAAATCAGTTATGATTAATGAATACTATTTGAGTGAAAACTAGAGTTGAAGAGTTCCAACTTACAAGTGGATTTAGCTAATGTGATTTTCCCGGTGGTATTGAACATGAAGAGCACTAGATATTGTAATGGTTGGTTAATGACTTTTTTACCTTAATGTGATGGTTAGAGAATGACAACATTGCATAGATTGTGAAACATTATATGCTACATTTTTCTCACTATTTTTTTCCCAAGATGTTTATAACTCGTCTAAAAATATTTTTAGAATAAAAATTTATTTTTACTGCACCTTGAACTCATATACCCAGCTACACCCACAAAAGCTAAGGCATTTTAGTATTTAAGTTTGCCAATTCTCAAGTAACTTGGGTCGGGAAAAAATTAATGAGGTCAATGCCAATTTTTTTATAAATAAATTTAATATACCACTTATAATATTTGAACAATTTTTTTATAAATATAACTAATCTACAATTAGCTAATTATTTTAGTAATTTTGGATTCATATACTGATATAATTATTGACACGTAATCTACATTGCTTTTACATATTAAGGGTAAAAATGAATAATAGTAATATAAAATAGATTTTCTGGTTGGAGCAAAAAAAAAGAAAACAAAAAAGAATTTCTTGAGGAGGATTCACGAATGGCAGGGGATCTAAAAAGAATGCTCTGCGGTCTGCCCTGAAGTTCCTTAACCTCGCTCGCCTCCAAACCCAAACCCTAGAGATTGTGCAGCGGCAGCGGCCGCCTCCCTTCATCACCGTCAGTGTAGCAAACTCGCAGCCCGCAGCTGAGGGTCCTCTCGCCTTCAACTTCAGGTGTTAACTTAATCACAGCTTTCAATTCGGCTTCACGACTTCGGGTTTTATCTTTTTTTCCCTTTGTTCTGTTTGAAGATCAAACCTGGTTACTGGTGATTGATTTTTTGGGCTCTGCCTTGCCGAGTTCAATTTTTTCTCTGAACTTCAGTGTTAACTTTGGCCTTTTTTTAAACTTGTCCAAACTACAATTTACTTATTAGAACTGAAGTGGACATGGAAAAGTTTGGCGTGGCTTAATGAAGAATTGTATTTTTTTATTGCTTTTATGCATTGTGAGCCACTGGTTGGATAAACAATCTATTCAAGGAATTCTGGATTTCAAGCTTTGTGGATCTTAGGAGAAACATTCTGATTTGCACTCATTCTTCCTTTTTAATTAATACTTCATTAAGTTCACAACCCATCTTGTCTAGCTTATATACACCTTTTAGATTTCGAATCAAGATTGCTTGTATATTGTCTTCATAATATGCTAGTAATGTTGAACCACATTCTGATTTACACTCATCCTTCCCGGTACATTATTTCCATGCAGATGAAGAAGAAAACGCAAAAGTCTTTGGAGAAGACCAATGCTGCTGAAGATTTGGAGTCTATCATTCAGCAGCACAGACTATTCTTTGACAAGTTAATTGAGCTCATACCAGCCAAGTTCTATCTACCGACTAATGATGAGAAGCCGTGGTTTCAGGGCCTGAGCAAGGCTGAAAAAGCTGCAGCAAAGAAAGAGACAAGGGAAAATATTAAGAAATCTAGAAGAGAACGTTTAGACCCAGAGAAGCCCAGTGCAACCACGGTTGACCTGCTTAAACAAAGCTTGGACAAAGAAAAATTGAATGGGAGCAATGATGAGCAAATGGATGTGAATCATTTGACATCAGGTCTTGAAGATGATGATCGGTCAGTGACATACGAAGAACTTCGACAAAGGCTTCATCGCAAAATTGAAGAGTTTCGGGCAAGTCGTAACTGTGGAAGTTCCAATAGAGAAAAGAAAAGGGACGAAAGGAATGCGAAGAGAGGAATTCAGAATAAGAAACGTAAGAAAGATGATGGGAATGAAGGAAGTAAACCTAAACCTGATGATTCAAGGAAAAAAAGGAAGAAGGATGCTATTGAGGCTTCAAAAGACCTCATGTTTGGTCATGTCAAACTCGATAATGAGGAAAAGCAAGGGAAGAAAATGAGAAAAATGTCAATACATAAGGAACTCGAAAAGGCAAAGAAACTAGAAGAAGCAAAGAAAGATCCTGAGAAAGGTGAGGTTATTGCGAAAAAGCAATCATGGAAAGCAGCAATGGATAGGGCTGCAGGAATTAAGGTTCATGATGATCCCAAACTGTTAGAGAAAAGCATAAAGAAAGAGAAGAAGAGACAACAGAAAAATTCGGAGAAATGGAAGGAGAGAATTGATACCACGGAGAAAATGAAAGCAGAAAAACAACAAAGGAGATCCGACAATATAGCTGAGAGGATTCATCAGAAGAAAATGCGGAGAATTGCAAAGAGGGAGAAAAAGCTTTTGCGGCCTGGTTTTGAAGGTCGCAAGGAAGGTTTCGTTAATGAAGGTTCAGGTTAACAAAGCTTTACGAGAAGTCAAGGTTGCTGATTTTTTGTCTGGATGATGTTTACTTGGTGCTTGATATTGGATGGCTTCTTGGGCCTTGACTAGTATCAATTTCGTTGTTCTTTTTGGGGGAAAGATTAAAAGGATTAAACATCATTATACCTCTTAGATTGTTAGATCTATCTTGATTTGGTCAGCTGACATTGGAGAACAAGCTAGTTATGAGAGATGAACAATTCGTTGTATTATTGTCCTTTTGTTAAGTGAAAAGATTAGTGGTACGATAAATGTCATTCTCATAAAGTAATTACGTATTTATTATGAGGATCAAAGCTAAACGTTCAATCAATTTGAGCACGAAATCGTCAATTTAAATTTAGTCAGATGTTACCAATAGCCATTAAAATAAAAGCTGTGTCAACTAAAATTGCAAGAACCTCAAGATGGTGGATTACGTTTCCTAATCCCACTTCAAGTGATTGTCATAGAAAATTTGAATAGTTGCTTCTTGAATGCTAAAGTAAAGGCTCTTGTTGCTTGAACTCTACTGCTTTAGTACGAGATTGTGATAGCTGCTTCGAAGCAGAGTGAGTGGAGGTGAATGCCCGATATTGCGTTATGAAGGCATTAGTTAGTTCATTCACATCCTTTCCTCGTATTCATTTCTTTTTTATTATTATGGCTTTTGCTTGGGAGATTATTTCTAAAAGAAATTAAACCCAGATTAATGAAATGCTTCAGGCTCGGAAATTTTTGAGCAAATTTTCTTGACTGGTCGATGTCACCCTCAACCTTTTAAAGCTCCAGATTTTGGACACAAGTGCTTATTTCAAAGGACCCTGTAAGATTTTGATGGAATTCATTTAGGAAAATCAGATAGGAACCAGTTTATGAAAAGGGCATCTTTTCTGCTATTTCGAAATCTCATAGCGCTCACATTTTCTTTTTACCAATTCTGCAAACAGGAATGCACCAAACTACCAGACCTGCTTAGAAATCTTCAACGGATCCAGAAATTAAACAAATGTAAAATGTGCAGAGCTATTCTCAATTACTTTTTTTAATGCAACCACCACCTTGAAGCTATGCTTGGCTCCCATCGAGGTTCGTAGATTCTTGTTTACCAACTGTCGAACAAAATCAAAATTTCTGGGAATTCCTCAATGAATTGATGGAAAACTTCATCAATTATGGACCGTTGATTGCTGAGCTATGCAGAAGATCATGAGGCTGAATGTTGGAAATCTGAAGAATTTTGAAGGAAGTGGTCAGGACCAGTCTCCGCTCAACACTAACAGGTGACAAGGTGTTGGAAAAAATATCAGAACTATCCAGCACGGAGAAAATATCCTACCTTTGTTGCAGAGGCCTACCTGTTGAAACCGATGATAAGACATGGCTCCTGCATAATCTTCAGATGATCAAAAGAGAAAGGCACATATAAGGGAACCAATTTCTTTTTCATCCCTCCATGATCAGAACAACTGCAGATGTAAACATGACCCATTTTCACCTCTGTATCTCTGATTCTCTTTCACGCCGATAGGCATAAACAGAACCAAGAACAACTTTTCCAACTCTTCTATGTTTCCTATTTCTTCTATTCATACCTCTTCTCGTTCCCTTCTCAACAATAGGTTTAGACATAGGTACAGAATGAATCCATCTCAACGGAAGTAGAGCTGCGACGAATTGTATAAGAATTCCCATGGTCAAGCCAGAGTAATCACCAGAAGTAATACCAAGCAGAGAAGCCAATCCAACGCCAAAAAAACCGCTGACTATCGATGACAGACATACAGCCGATGCAAAGAAAGACATAAGTGACCCTTCACAACCCTGTGGACATATACTTGCAAAGAACATTGAGAAAGGAAGAAGCTTAAATTGTGCTATAGTTTCTGCAATCCCAGAGAAGCAAAGGGCAAACACTCCATTGGGAATTCCTAGTCTAAGATTTATCTGATTTACTAGAACCAGATCAAGAAGTAGAGATGCAGCATAACAAATTTGCACTATCCCTATCAGTTTTCTCATTGGAACTTTTCTCCAATAGCGATCATAGAGAACGGTCCCTGATAGAAGCATCAACTGGCCAATCACCCGAGACAACCCAAATACTGAAGGATCAAGGTTTAGTTGCTGTGTTTGATAGCAAAAGATAGAGCCTGTAAGTACGGGAACCATGGCAATAGATCCTACAGTCCACTTAAGAGGGCCAGAAATGCTTTCTTCACTGGCTGCTGTGACAAGATTAGAGAATTGATTTCTGATATCTTCCAAGATTGATTTCTTATCAAGAGTATGGCCTGAAATTTGTGGCAAGCCAAGAGATTTCTCTCTTGTGGAGGAAGAAATTGCTATTTGAAGAGACAGTAAACCTGAGAATATAAGAAACATGGTGCTGGGCTGCATTCCCTTTAATAAGTAACCACCAAACAAGTTGCCTAGAATTCCACCTGCAGCTAAAGCCATGAATGCATATGATTGTAAGCCACCTGTTTTGTGCTTCTGGCCATACTCTGCCACAAGAGCATCCTTTGCTACTTCTGTTATTGATGCTCCGAGATTGCTGAGAAGAACACATGCGATTAAGTTGGGAAGTGCCTCCCTTGCAATAGGGATCATTGCCAGAGATCCCCAAGACAGGACCTGCAAAACAACTGAGAAGATTGAACCAAGTAAGCATCTTGGATCAAGATGTATATTCCATTTAATAAAAGCTTCATTCAGGTCACCATTATACTTAGATGGACATAGACTTTATGCTGCTATAAGCACGCTCTTCCAAGTTACATACTAAATGCTGAATCAATGCCTTATGTTCCATATATAAAACCACGGATGCTGCTGTTTTCAATTCCATTCTTATGGCTTGTAGTATTTGGAGTTAGTACTGTCAATTATACTGAATATCATTGAAGATAAAGGAAAATAAATAAATAAAACGATAATAATAATCAACTATTGTATTCTATCCCAACCCGTATTTTAGTCACTCTACTTATAAGAAATTAAAAAAAATCAAAAGATAATGTCATTAGAATATGAGAATCCCTGCCTTTAATCTCAAGCTATATTTATGAATAGGTTAATTCCTCATAGGTCGTTTACCGTATTGAGGCAAAGCAAAATACAAAAGAAAAATACGTTTAAAAAGGTTTCAGCTTAGTGGTAACCAAAGAGAAGAAAGCAGAAGACGCAGGATAAAGAGACAACTTACCTCCAATGGCAATATAAGGTATTCTACGAGCACCGCCAATATAGATGGCATCAGAGAGGATTCCATAAAAGGGCTTGGCTACCATGGGAAGATTACCAGAGTTCTGCACAAGCTGCAATGTGGAGGGGTCCAAGTTAAGATTGTTGGCCATGTGAAAGTTGAGAGCCAGCCATGGAAAGCAGCGAAAGCCCTGCACCCAATAGCCCAACCCACACAAGAGCGACATTTGTCTGCTGCCAACCGGAGGAAATCCCCTCTTCTCTTTTGTTTCATTCACCATGTTGCGTTTCTTTCCCTTCTTGACATTCACTCGATTTGGGTTTATAAAGATGGTGGGTTTGTTAATGGCATTAGGATTCTGACGGTCCTGAAAACAAAGCAGATGCGGCTTGGAGCATGGCAAAAAATGAGACTTCTTCGGTGATGAAGGGAGCTTTGGGAGAGCCCCCAGAAACGGGTTCTCGCAAGAAATTGAAGGGTAAATCATGATTTCGTGACCAGTGATTAGGAATCTGGAGTCAAATATTGAGCTCCGTCGCCCACCTGCTGAAGTTGCATAACGCGGAAGAGAGAATAAAAGACAGAGGGGAGAAGGTAGGAATCTAGAAGAGTGTGATGGGGGTATTAGGAAGACTAAGAATAAAAAATAAAAGGAAAATAGTAGAGTACAGGAGGAGAGTAGAGAGATGGAGAGGCTTCTTGGCTCTTTGAGATCTGTAATGTGGCGTGGGGGTGATCTGGTGAGATCCGGGAGGGCCCTCTGGAAAGGCACGCGCCGGGAACGGGCTCCTAATTCCGAGGAGATGGGGACGGGGGATGGGGTCGGCACAATGCTGAGCCGTCAGCATTTTCAGGGAACCATCATTCGTAAGAGTGAGACAGCCCATTCCCATTATTGGACATTGGACGGTTTCTTCATCACTATTCCAGCAGCGCTGTCTTCTTCGTCTGCCTCTTTCGTCTTCACTCGTTCAATTTGAAAAAATAAATAAATAGCTAAAATAATTACAATGTTGAGCTACCTCCTTATGTTATTGAGAATTTGTAATTTTTTTGGATAAAATTGTGAATTTATAATTTTTTTAGTATAAAAATTTTTAAAAAGAAATTAAATTTACCTATAATCTAATGAGGATAATTTTTTTTAAAATAATATTAATATTATATAGGATAAAATATCTATTATTTTTAAATATAAATTTAAATATTTAAAAATTAAAATATATAGTAATATTCGGCTCCCAATAGTCCCCATAAGCCTCGTCCTTTTATCTGCTGCCTTTTTTTTTAAACTGTCCATACACAAATTGGGGGCCCAAAAAACAGGTCCACATAAACTAACTTTTGCATGTGGGCGCCGAATCTGATTCTCATCATCCCCGCCACCCGTGGTTTTTGGGTTTTGGGTTAAAGTCCCCGAACGTCTCCATCATTGCATAAAAGTAATTATGTGTTTAGTTAAGTCATATTTATGACTCGGGATACACACACCCACAATCAAAATTTGTTATAGATGATAAATAATATATTTATATTTTATAAATATATGAGTTTAAATTTTATTATTATTATAAAAATTTATTTAATAAATAATCTCATAAATTTTTTATAAACGTTTTAAACCTTAGTGCTATGTTATAGCTTTAGTAGATGCCTTACACCTAAACTTTCTTATATAAAAAATGATAATGAGAGGCTTAATTAGAGTTAACACATATGATAAAGAATGTGTTTATATCCTATAAGGATGCGAGTTCAATTCTCATTGTCATTATAGGATCTCATTTTATAGATAATCTCATAATTTTTTTATAAATACTCTCTGAACTTTGATGTTATACCATGTCTTTAGTAGAAAATTGGTGCCACTACCTAAACTTTTCAATATAAGAAAAATGATGATGAGGAGAGGGCAAATTCAAAATATAAATTATTCACACATTATGGTCCGTGATATAAATTATGTAATTTTTTAGTGCTAATTTTATTATGTTAAAAATTAAAAAAATAATAATCTCTCATATGATAAACTACTCATTCTTGACTATATTATAAAAATCATTAAACTAAATTATACCGACAAATAAATGATAGCTAAATCATTAAATCTGTTATAAAATAATAAAATTTTCCAAATCTAATCTCAATTAAAAATATAAAATTGTTTATATCTCTTTTGCATTTATCACTCTCTCCTACATTTATAACTAAGGGCAAACTTAAAAAAAATATTAATGATTATGTGGAACTCTTATAATATATACCAAAATTTTCTTCTAAAATAGCTCCTGTAATATGGTATGGAGGGAGTAATACTACAAATAGTTTTAAATTTTAAAAATATTTTCTTCAATAAAAGTTAGTGTAAATTACACTAAAAGAACTAGCTCTATTAGATCGAGAAGGAGTATATCATAAGGTCAGAATAATTAGCTAATGCATCCAACCAAGATTTGACGAACTGAATGTTATTAATCTCCTAACCATTTCCCAATCGTTAACAGCCATGTTATTGTGGGTTCATCACTTCCTTAATTAACACACGCAACACAACGACAACAGGAAATGCATATGAATTATATTCAACGTCCTGCTAGAGACCTGGATGATATGGAATCCGAAGCAGAGGAATCCAAGCACCGCCATCCAGAAACGCAGAAGCAGTGAAGCCTTCAACTTCATTGGGACCATCGACAACCCTAACCCCGGGCCACTTTACTCTCTCATCAGCCTTTGATCCTGGACCTTCATTCTTATACTGTCACTCAATCTGTCCGTACGAGCAGTTCCGTACATAATCTCCCATCCTTGCTGATCGATCAGTGAATCGCTGTACGATTCCATTATCACTATCCTCGAATACGCCCTCCATGGCATCCCTAACGTCGCCCTGATCACCTCCGACTCTGATCCCCATCCTCCGCCGACATGCGGAAGTGGCAGAACCGGAACACGAAGCCGGTGGCTTCATCGTCAGAGGACCGATACTGGGCCGTGAAGGACACGCAGTCCTTGGGTCTGGCGATGAGGTCGCAGTGCTGGAAGAGAGCGGCGGCGTTGCCCATGACGAAGTCGACAGTGCCGTAGATGTCGCAGGCTCGGTAGAATTGCCGGCCGGAGACGGCCCATAGGGTGTCTTGGAAGCCTTCGATGGAGCATCTGTAGAAGACGCTGTGATCGGCCTCGTTGAATACGGCCACTCCTGGCCCGGCCTCGCTCACTGCGGTGTTCACAAACGCTAGGTTTTTGGCCACGAACCCTGATCCATACATCGCTGACAAAACCAGCTTGATCATCATATCAGATCCTTTCGTTTTATAGACAGACAAGTGGATTCAACTAGGTTATTTTTGTAAGATATTAAAGCAACAACATATATAAAAAATTAGTATTGCCCAAAAAAATTATCGAAAATAAATTTGTTGGTGAACTTCTATGAATGTCTTATATTTATATTCTAGCTATAATGTAAGTTTGAAATGTAACATATGTATATATATACATATATATGTATGTATATAAATCATGCAGCACCATATTATTGATTTCTCTCTTAATTTTTTTTTTAAAAAAGGGAATTCTAGGTTATTAATTGATTTTGAAATCTAACAAATCTGAGGCCAAATGCATAAAGATGAACAGCGTCATATTTTTTCCTTTTACCCTCCTGAGTGAACAATCTAACGTACGGACCTATATTCAGGATGATCAAGTGTAGGTGACTTACAGTTTCAGCACCTTTGAAATAAGTAAAATGTTAAATAATTAAAGAATCCCCAAATATGGAGCATTGCCATATTTTCTGTTAGTAAATATCGAGTGCAGGTAATTAGCTTGTGTGCTATAAATTTGCTCAAGCTGTACGTAGTACAAACCTTTGATGAGAGCGAGGTCCCTAATTTTGGCTGAAACATTCTTATTTTGAAACGTATGATTGTGATAGTGGGGGCATATATATGCATCATAGTACAAAGATTAGTTGTGCAGTTGGGTTTTTCTTGTTGCCATGAGATATGTTAGCTCTGATGGTATGAAAAATAGATTAAACTTTATAAGATAGCAGAATTCATTACGCTAGAGAGAGAGAGAGGTAGGGCTTGCAGAAATAGATCAGAGCGATGTTAGAGATCGATGGATATATGTATATGTAGATACCTATGGTGGCACTTTGGTCGGTGGCAGTGTAGGTACCCAATAAGAGTGCATCAATTCGTAGGGAAAAAAGCACATGATTTTAAAAATTATTATCAATGTTTGTTTTGGGAAAATCTTAAAAAACAAAACAAAAGGTACATCAGCGTCTTCTTGTGAAGCCAAAGTATCAAAGGGGCTAGTGCCAAAAAGAAGAAGAAGAAGAAGATGTAATAGTTTTCCAAACATATAAATTGCTAAACAGTCAGCACATCTGTTAGGTAATTAAGGTTGAAATAGAATATTCGATTATTAATTAAACTAGTACGTGTGGTTTTTTATTGAATTCACTGACTATTATTGTTATATATATATATACTGTTCCCTATCCCTCCTGCTTCACTCTATGGCAATTGAATTAAGCTTGAATTACAACATTCAATTCCTGAATGCCATTGTAAGAGAAAAACCTAAACAAATATGGACAACACGATCTATATATCCCGATGGTGGGCGACTGAAGCTCTATTTATAATTAATACGAATAGCCTCTTTGGCAGTTAGTTGAGATCATGAGACGTGGTACTATTAATTTTGCTGAAGGGAACAAAAGTTAAAAGGCCAATATAATATCGGGTAAAAGGAAATGTTAGAAAATAATTAATATGGATTGCTTCTGTTCTGTGTTTGCATTAACAAATTGAATAAAGCTAATTAAGTCCAATTTATGTCTTCTCCATTAGTTCTCGTACATGCTCGCTTAGGCCTTCTTCTTTCAAAAGTTAATCATGTTTAGTTCACTACAATCTCTGGTTGTCGTTGGTTAATTGAAGCCCAACGACCGTCTCCATGGGGACGTTATTATTCCTATTTATGTGAGAATAATAATAATATGATGCACTCGCTAATTAATTTAGTTAAGCTGAGTTGGTCAGCGCAATATATATACTTCCCTTAATGTCATGTGTGGTCAATAGGGTCAGTCAACATTCCCTTCATATTAGTAGTACATTCTTTTCCACAAATTTGCTTTAAAATACTACTTTGATCCAATTAAAGACTAAATTGCCAAATTAGAATATGTCATTATTAACTTTATGGGTTAGTTTTTTAGGTCAGCATGAAATTCTGAGTAATTTGTTGTTAATATCTCAACATCTAGTTGTTAGTTATAGGACAATATCTTATAATTGCATATAAGGAGTATTTTATATTTTTTTTTTCTTTTACATAGAAATATATTTTCACCAGCAAAAGAATTTCGGAATATACAAGTCTAAAATGTCATTCTCCAAAAAGAAATGCCCTCAAATTTTTTTTATCTGATTTATTAAAATTTTAGTTTAATTATATCTGAATTTATCTAATTTATTAAAATTTTAGTTTAACTATATCTGAATTTGATTTGTACTTTATAATTGAATATGGTAATTGAATATTTAAGTGAGGATTTGGCACAACGCAAGTTCTTTACATTTTGTTTAGTCGAGAAGGAAACGGATACTAAGCACCATGGTGACCACCGGGGAGAATCTTGCCCATTGGTCACTTTTTTAATCTTAGCTATCCGTTTTTTTCCCCTTGCATTTCCTTAAACCCTTCAGTCTCCAGCGTCCTTCCCCGACTTAGGCACTTAGCAGTTAGCACCGAGTTCTGAAAAACCCTCGCGTGTTGTTGGCTCTCTCTTGCTCCGTCGGCTCTCATCGGCGGTCTCTTGATTCGTCGGCCATCTTCATTGAAGATCTGAGGATCAGTTCGGCGCTCTCTTGCGCCCTTGGCTATCATCGTGGATCCCTCACTCCGTCGTCTCCTTGTTCCGTTCTGTTGCTCTTTAGCCATTGTCATCACAGATTTGGAGGTAACTGTATAATCCTGGCCATTGTCTTCTTGTTGCTCTTAACCAAGCCTCTGTTGTTTGTTTTAAATTATACTTAAAGGGATTCTGAGAACCAACCAAGGAATGGAAGAAAATTAATTTGGGAGGAGAGTGAATGTATGAAACTCCTGCTCGGTTTGAGTGAAAAACTGGATCTACTATGGTTTTTCCTATGGTTTTTCCCAAGGTTCCAGCTCGGAGCATCAGCGCCACCGTTTCTGCGCGACTCTTCCTGCCATTGCTCCACTGCCCCGCCTCTTTTATTCTCCTTCACAGCCACACCAAGACCACGACGACAACAACAACAATGCAACCTCAACCGTTCACTCTTCGAATGATTCCGAATTGGTGTCAAGGCTCCTCCTCCAGCACCATAATCCCTTCCACGCCATGGAGTCCTCTCTGCAACTCCATGGGATCACCCTTACCCCTCACCTTCTACACGCCGTCCTCCTCCGCCTCAGGAACTCTTCAAAAATCGCCCATGCCCTAATCTCTTCCCAATCCTCCTCTTAGATCCGATTCCTACAACATCATGATCGACATCATGGGTAAAGTTCGCCAATTCGACGTTATCTGGCAACTCATCATCGAGATGGACCAGAGAAAGCTCAACCCCACTTCTACTATGTTCTTGATATTGATTCGCAGGCTTATTTCTGCTGGGCTCACTCGCCAAGCAATACGTGCATTCGACGACATCGATAATTTCGTGGAGGAGAAGGGGAGTTCTTAGGATTTCTATTATTTGCTGGACACCCTTTGTAAGTACGGATATGTGAAGGTTGCCGTCGAAGTTTTTAACCAAAAGCACATGTTTGCGCCTGATGCAAAAATGTACACAGTTTTGATCTATGGTTGGTGTAAAGTAGGTCGAATTAAAATGGCGGAGGGGTTCTTGAAGGACATGGTGGAGAGAGGACTTGAGCCTAATGTTGTTACATATAATGTATTGTTGAATGGAATTTGTAGGAGCACAAGTTTACATCCGGAAGAAAGATTTGAAAGGACAATAAGAAGTGCTGAGAAATTGTTTGATGAAATGCGCAAGAGGGGGGTTGAGCCAGATGTTACTAGTTACTCCATTGTTCTCCATGTCTATAGCCGGGCACATAAACCACAACTGTCTCTAGATAAATTAAGATCGATGAAGGAGAAAGGAATCTGCCCAACAGTAGTGACGTATACTTCTGTTATTAAATGTCTATGTTCCTGTGGCTGACTTGAAGATGCTGAGGAGTTGCTCAATGAGATGGTAAGGAATGGAACAAGTCCATGTGCTGCAACATATAATTGCTTATATAAGGAATACAGGGGCAGAAAGGATGCAGATAGTGCTTTGAAGTTGTTCAAGAAAATTAAGGAAGATGGTTTATGCATGCCCGACATGCACACGTATAGCATTTTAAATGTTATGTTTTTGAAATTAAATAAAATCGAGGTTGTGAAACAACTATGGAATGATATTAAAGAAACTGGGGTTGGGCCAGATTTAGATTCCTATACCCTTCTAATAAATGGACTGTGAGAAGCAAAACTGGAGGCAGGCTTGCAGTTTTTTTGTGGAGATGATAGAGAATAACCATTTTATTATGATTCTAGTCGCGATATTTAGAGAGATAATTTAACTTTTTAGGGGTTTAGATTTACACCTGAGGGTAATAGACAGTTCGCCCTACCCGACATTAATATTGCTTAAAAAGAAGATAAACTTCATCTTACCCTTAAATCGTGGGTAAACACAACCCATTTTTAAAAATTATTGTAACAAACAATAAATGAAGAGTTGTTTAAAGCTACTATGCACAAGATACTGTTGTGACTCTTGACCGTATTTTTGGATTATCATCCATTGCTCACTTTTTCCCATGCGGGTTTTTACTTGATTAGCCCATTCGTCTTCTAAATGGATTGCAGGATAACTATTCAATTAAATCGTCTAATTTGTCTATACCAAAAAAAAAATTAGTCTAATTTGCTTGTTTGCTTTTCTCTGTACGGATGGTTGTCAGTGTAGCATTACATGCAGGATCCATAATCTCCAGTTAAGAGATGGATAGATACCAGCCGCAGGATGAAGTTATTTGCGTGGAATTGAGGGTTGTTAGAAACAGCGTTGAGTCAAGAAATGTAGAGAGGGAGATCAAGACGCGTAGCTCAGATGGCAATGGTTTGGTTACTGGTAGCTGCTGGATGATTATTTTGACGTGGGGAATTATTATCAAGCTGACGTTGCTGGTTGTATTATATTAGCTAATACGATTAGAGATTACACTACATACCAAACAAGTCCTTGGATTCTAAAAGCTAAACGAGTGAAGTAAATAAAAGTTGGCTACCGTTTGAATGCCATCCACCTCTCTTTCCCCTTTAGATTCTTTCAGTAGTTGAACCTAACTGTAAGAGTGCACTTGACTGACCACAATGCTAATATTTTTCTCGTGGCGTTTGTTTTTTTGGTACAAAATTTATTAAAAAAGAGACTCACCCACGATTTAAGGGCAGGGCGAAGTCTCCCTTCCTCTTAGGCGATACCAATATCGGACAAGGCGAACCGTCTATTACTATCAGGCGTAAACCTAAACACCCAAGAGTTAGGATGTCTCCCCAAGTACCGCGACTGGAACCACAATAAAATGGTATTCCCCAAGGTTCAAACACACTCCAAATAGTAATATGTCTTACCCCTTCATCAACTGAACTCACGGACGATGGTAGTATGTTTTCTCGTGGCATTTAAAAAGTCATGAAAAAGTTGCTCGAACTAAGGAAATCAAATTCGTCATTCTACATCGTCATTAACATTATCTTTACGTTCATTTAGCTTTATTCACCCTATTTACCAGAATTTTACCCGATTACATCCGGATTTAACCTCATATCGCGTACCTAACTATAGTGAGTAAGTCTCCTAATATAAATTTTCTATATAAACCAAAACTTAAACTTTAGACCTCACTAAAACGATATTAAACCGCTTATCACTCAAACTAATTCTCATTAGTTATTTTACAAAGGGCAAGGACATAATCAACACGAGCTGATGACTCGTGCTTATTAAAAATTGAGCCCCAGTTGCATCCATGAGACGAACAAACGAAATCTGAGAAATTGCATCTTACTGATAAGCGATGACCCTACTTTTTATAACTATTTCTCGCGGTATTCATGGCCTACTAGAGACTTTGGGGCACAAGAATGTATGATCCATCGATCTCTGAAACTGTGATCTGTTGGATGATTGGATCCCGTGGTCTTATTTTACAGAGGTTTCTTGTTTCTTAATGACCTAAGTGAATGAAGGCATAGAAAAAGACCCTCGACATGATGCTTTGCATTAACCAGGCTAAATCGCTTGGGGTGATCCAGTCAAAAGAAAAAATCACTTGGGTAAAGTTTAATGTTTTCCAGTCAACAGGACTGGGCAAGTTGGTATCATGGTACCAGCTCAAAATTTGTTTCCAGAACCGAGGGAATTTCAGCAAGGGAATCACCTTGTGATCTGGTTTGAATTCAACATCGGCATACACAGGAGAATCGCATTTTCTTTTCTGATCAAGCAAGCATGTAAAAGCTCCTGCTCGCTTTCCACAAGCAACCTGTAAAAAACACTCAAGCAACATCAATCAATAAACATGTGCAGTTTCAGAAATATCACAGTACCCCGCTGCAGGTAATATGCTCTAAATGATTCATAACTGTGTCAGATATATAGTTTCATTTAAAAATTTGAAACGCAAACTGAAAGACTATGCCAAATTTTTACGATGCACAAATAAGGCCGTTTATTCATGCACTCTAATTATGAGTGTACATAGTGCCATAAGGAAAAATACGGTATGAATTATGCATACATCAGTCTCTTTTGGTCTAACTATAGCGAAAAGTTTAAATCACTCAAAATATTCTATAAACCCCTAGGTTAGATGAATATCTTCAATTTTCTTTTCTCCTCACTGAATTTTGGTTTGAACATTCAGTCTACTGTTCTTCCTTCTTCGATTGTACAATCATATGTATGAAGCTTTAAATTTATATGTATTGAGTCTAGTTTTTTGTAGAAGGTGAAAATAGAAACCACATGAACATCAAGAAAGATAGTAATCAGAATAAAGGCATTTATTTTGCTAGGTTACATAGACAGCAACGTTCGTGTGGCTGTATACACACAGTGAGGACACTGTTATCGGGAAAAGAACTACTTACATCGTCTTTAAGGCTATCCCCTACCATTATCACTTCATTCGGTTGAACTCCCCAAGCTGAACATATATGCAACAACGGAGCTGGATCTGGTTTATAAGCTGGATCTGGTTGAACTCCCTGCTTAATGCTGGAGAAAATGTAAGCTGCAGCATGAGAAGTACAATAGCTTATACCACAATGCACCATAGAAAGCTTGTTTATGTTCTAAATCACCATATTTAAAACTGTATATTGATAGTATCATTTCTATTTTGTCATAAAATGGATAAAAAAGCAAAACCAACAAAGTATCACCCTCTGCTTAGTTGTCAAGCATGTGTAAAATTTTCATGTTATCATACAGACTGGACCATGTTGTATGTACAACAAATACAAGCATACTGTTCACACTACATTCATTTTGCTCTTTTTATGGAAACAAAATCGAATGTTATTTTTCATATTACACAGCCTCCAAGTCATATTGAACCATACCTTGGACCTGGGCCCCAAAGGAAAAATTGGCAATATGAATACAACTTCATTTAATTATGAACTAACCCCAAATCGTTTCTTGAATATATCAACTGCCATCTTCACATTGCGTGTGATCAATCCCCTCCTGCATATGGACAAAGTTATCTGTCATGAATAAATCTGAAATAAAGCTATGACTACAACTATCAAGGTCATGACTCTGTCATTATTGACACCAACCAGTTTATCCCAGCCAAGTTCATACACCATTGATGTCAACATTAGTTGATTTGCGATGCTCGCAAGTAACATATCCACATAGAATAATTCATGGAGCATTTGATGCAACCTCAATTCAACAGCAGTAAAAAATGTAGCCACACATCCAAACCCAAAAAGGTTTAAGAACACATACATCAAGCCAGCGGCAGTTTATCTTTCTGCTAGTACACCCAACAATTAAATAGTCAATTAACTGGAATTGAACAGCCCTGAGCACAGAAGTAAGGCCACTGCTCTCCAGTCATTTACCCAGCACATGTCATTACAAACATAAGAAATAAGACAAAACTGTGATGAAAAATATTTTATGTTGGCCAAGATCAATCAGATGCTTTCACTCCCGATAACAAATACATTTTTTTTAAAAGTATATCACTTCACACTTTGAAATGCATACACATTAGATATTCAATCAGAGAACAAAAGAGTGTTAACCTGAAAAAGACGGGAAGGATTCGAACCCAATTAAACAGTCCCTAGATAGCATAAAGACTTGTAAGGCTATGATATTTTTGTTAAAGTAGTAATTAAAATTGAAAGGCACCCAAAGTAGTACAATGATTGAAAGGCCTCATAAAGCTGAGGAGAAATATCATTTAAAAGTCATGACATGGAAAATTAGAACCATGTTTAAGTCCAAATATTTTCCTGCTATGTTCTATTGATAAAGCTTTTCAACTAAATATTTACTTCTGGCCTGATAATCCACTCCAGGGAAGCTGGAACCATCCTTTTAATATCAGAAGTTCCTCCTAGTATAAACCTGAAAAGCATTTTGTCCCTCTAATAACTTAGAATTCTCATATTAAATGTAATAGGAGAAATGGAAGAATTAAAGTTTTCCGTATAGCTGTAGAGAAAATGGCATGCTTTCTCAGGTTTTTTTGACTTGCCAATCTCTCACATATTAGCATAACCTGCTACTCCTTCACGAAGAGAAATATAACAATAAATAGTTCTATATCATTTCAAAAATCATGAGAATAAACAATACTGATAGTAGGGAACGTAATATAGACACTAAGGTTCGTAATATAAACACAAAAGAACCTGTTCCGAAGAAAGGCAGCCATATGGAACTTGGGATATAATTTTCCCAAGAATGGAAAATAATATCGGAAATTAGGAATTCAATTATTGTTAAAGCCCAAAACCGCATTGACTATGAAAGACAAAGGAACTATAGATGGTCGTCAAGACATTAGAAATGGATGGTAATGTTCTTAACTTGACCTTAGCTTCTTCGAATCAAGAAAACCACAAAGTTCAGCTGCACCTGTGCCACAATTTAACAGAAAATTTAAACTCTGCCAACTAATTTGTAATATATTAGCAAAAAAACTTAAAGTCATCTTTATTTTGACCAGAACAAGAAACATGATTTTTTTTTTAAACAAAAAAAGCAAGTGAACATAAATTTAAATATTCATGGAAAAAAAATATCGATATATGTTGCCTGCAAACACACTAAACTTCTAGCGTCAACAGGCCGTAGTGTAGTCAGGAGGAAAACGATGCAGAAAGAAGTAGAAAATCACCGAATTTCAGAAGGACGCACATTCTACTTCGTTCCTAAATCCTACAAAATTTCATCAACAATGTTTCGCAAATTCAACTACTGTTCACCCCGTTCTAAGAATTGCAAAACAAGAGACGAAACAATTAGGAAAGGGCGAAGCACTAACCAGGCATGATTTGGAGGCGATCCAGTCCCTGGCTTTCGTAATCAGCGATGGTCTCATAAGCAATACGCTGCTTCTCAGGATCCCAGTCCTCAATGAGGTGCAAAATGTCAATTCCAGAAGGATTTTCGCTTTTGATCCTGCGATACTCATCGTCGCCGAGCACAGCCTGGTACATGGCCGCAAAATCGATGACGGGAACGGTAAGGGTGCCGTCCATGTCAAAAACGACGCCTCGAAGGCGAGCTTTGGGGGTAGAATGGGCGGGGGAAAGAGCCATGGAAAATGAGGGTTTGGATTGTACGAAGAAGGATAAGAAGGCCCTGGAAAGTTGCACTGGCATGATAATGACGGGAAAGGGGGAAGGAGAGCCGTATATTGGGGGCCGTACGTCGCCGTGAGAAGAGTGAAATGAGGACTCCCAACCGAAAGAAACTGATGTGTGTGGTGACTGGCAGCTAGTACGGCGGGCGTTTTGGCGCTTCTATGTGTGGGAATAGAAATAAATAGATAATATAATATTCCCAATAGTAAATAAATCAATTTCCCGGGCTCAATAAAAGAAGTTTACCGCGCCTGTAACTGAAATATTACAGTTATTTCTTGTCGAGTTAGGTGCTTGCATTAATTTTGTTCGTTCCTATAGAATTATTATTAAGCTGCTAAGTTAAGATGACCCGGATTTAATTATTTTATGACCAAATTTAAAATTTTCAATCTACTACTAGTATTATTTTTCAAATTGATGGTTATCAAATTATTTTATTTTATTTTATGAACCAAATTTAAAATTTTCAATCTATTACTAGTATTATTTTTCAAATTGATGGTTATCAAATTATTTTATTTTAGATATATATTAAGTCAATGGAATAAAAAATTATTTAAAATGTAAAAATTAATTAAATAAAAACAAAAATAATTTCTTACAATTTGCCATGTTAATTCTCTCTTGACTTTAAAAAAAAATTATAACTGTCCAGTTTAATTGATGATAATTATTATAAAAACTCTGCATTGCATTTTCTGTATGTATATGAAGCGGGGTTGTGGATAAGATGCTCTAACTCATTCTACTAGAAGAATATTGGTTAGACTGGACGTTGGAGCCTGTATTATTAATTTAGGTAAAGTTTTCGTATTTCCATATAATTATTTTCTCTTTATATTATATTTTAAAATCAACTTGATGAATTTCTTCCTCATGTAACAGCTAAAGACAGTAAAATAAACAGCACAAGAAAGCAAACAAATAAATGTGTTACTGAGACAAAATAAAAACAAGTTAAAATAATATCATCATCCTTCCAAGCCACGTAATTAAACTTGAAATGAGGAGTCCTCCTTAATCGTTATCCACCCGCAGAAGTCTTCCCCTTCCTTCATCACCCTCACTACTCTGCTCTCCCCCCTCTCGCCATGGCAATGCCGACTTGCTCCGCGGAGCTTGCCAAGTACTTCGGTCCCAACTTCGCCAACGCTACAGCCGCCGCCGACCTCATCTGCAACAAGTTCTCCGACACCACCTTCGCCGTCGACAACACCTTCCTTCTCTTCTCTGCTTACCTTGTCTTCTCCATGCAGCTCGGCTTTGCCATGCTGTGTGCCGGCTCCGTTCGTGCTAAAAACACCATGAACATCATGCTCACCAACGTTCTCGATGCTGCTGCCGGCGGCCTCTTCTACTACCTCTTTGGCTTTGCTTTCGCCTTTGGATCCCCCTCCAACGTATTCATTGGTCGTCACTCCTTCGGCCTCAACGACTTTCCGTCGAGTCTCTTCGATTATAGCTACTTCCTCTACCAATGGGCCTTTGCCATCGCCGCCGCCGGCATAACCAGCGGCTCCATCGCCGAGCGGACTCAGTTTGTCGCTTACCTAATCTACTCCTCTTTCCTAACCGGGTTCGTTTACCCTGTTGTGTCTCATTGGGTCTGGTCCAGTGACGGTTGGGCTTACGCACGTCGCTCAGACCTTCTATTCGGATCCGGTGCCATCGATTTCGCCGGTTCAGGCGTTGTCCACATGGTGGGCGGTGTCGCTGGTCTGTGGGGCGCACTCATAGAAGGGCCTAGGATTGGTCGATTTGACCATTCCGGTCGACCAGTCTCGCTTCGCGGGCACAGTGCCACCCTGGTTGTTCTCGGAACTTTCTTGCTCTGGTTAGGGTGGTACGGTTTTAACCCGGGTTCATTCTTAAAGATTCTGAACCGTTACGAGCCCGGAAACTACTACGGGCAGTGGAGCGCGGTGGGTAGAGCCGCCGTGACTACCACCTTAGCCGGCTGCACCGCCGCTCTGACGACTCTCTTTGGGAAGAGGATTGACTCGGGTCACTGGAACGTGACGGACGTATGCAACGGGCTGCTCGGCGGATTTGCCGCCATCACCGCTGGATGCTCCGTCGTTGAGCCGTGGTCGGCAGTCATTTGCGGGTTCGTGGCGGCAGTGGTACTGATTTTATGCAACAAACTTGCGCAGAAGATGAAGTTCGACGACCCGTTGGAGGCCGCACAGCTGCACGGCGGGTGTGGAGCGTGGGGGCTGATCTTCACGGCACTGTTTGCGAATAAGAAGTACGTGAATGAGGTGTACGGAGGTCCGGCGGATCGGCCATATGGTTTGTTCATGGGTGGTGGGGGGAAGCTGTTGGCGGCAAATATAGTGGAGATTGTGGTGATTATTGGGTGGGTCAGTGTGACCATGGGCCCTCTGTTCTTGATTCTTCACAAGCTGGGACTATTGCGAATCTCCAGAGAAGATGAATTGGAAGGCATGGATCTGACACGACACGGTGGGTTTGCGTATGCGTACGAGGATTCGTCCTCAAGGAGTGGGATTATACAGATGGAGATGGAAAGAATGGAAAATGCAGGCGCTCAAACCAGAGGGTAGATTCTGCAATATTATAATTTAAAGATGTTAATGAGGGTGTGTCTATGTCTGTATAATATGTTGCATGGTATGATTTTGTTGCTTTGATGAGGAGTATAAAGCGATTGTGAAATAGTAGCAGGATCGGAGGAATATAATTACTCTGCATTTCTCATTCATCTGTATGTAATTATGCATGTTGGTGATAGTTAAGGTGTTTACTTGTTTGAAACTTGAAGCACGTGTATGTGGGCAACAGTTTTACCGGAGATACTTAATTGACTTAAAGTAGCAGCAGCATGAATTAATGAGACCGTGAGGCTATGTTGAGCATAAAGGCATGCCTATGGGCCTCTGGGGGGGGGGGGGATAGGGCTTATGATTTTGTACGGCAAAAAGGAGGAGGTGGTCATAATGAAGCCAAGCCCACATTTTTGGAAGAGCAGAAAAAGACGACGAAGGTTGTCAGGGTAAATGCAGTGAGTGGTCTCTTTATGATCTGAGGGCCAACGAATGGCCATGACTCTTGGAAGAAGACGCCGAATAGCATATACTAGTAAGATTGACTTTGTTGATCGAAGCAAGGGAATGGCCACCACCACATGTTCTTGAGGGTTTCTATCTTCTAAAGATAAGCATATTCTTCCATCTTTGCTAATGCAAAGTTGGGAATCTGTGGTTTGTTTTTTAGTGGAAACCATGACCACTTAATTTAAGGTCTGAACTATTTATTTATGTTATATTATATATAATATTCTAAAATATTTTGTAATACCATTTTATCCTCAACAATTTAAGATGTCGGAAGCAATTGAAATAAATTTAAGATATTTAATAAACTATAAAATATTTTAAAGTACTACAGTATACTGAATTAAATTTAACCCATTACTTTAACTCTTCTATGGTGTGAGATGATCACGTGATGGCCTTAAATAGTTAAATCTTGCTACACGGAAAAGATATCCAATGAGTGAACTGAAGACAATAGCGACGTATTGAGGAGGCAAGAGGGTAGCTATCGACCCATCCTCTTACCATTCTCATTTTCCATTTCTTGAGTTGAGAAACGTTTCTGAATCTCGTGAGCTACTGTGACATATGCGGGGCCGTTTTGCTGAAGGAATAATAAAATTAAAGTGATTCCAAGTAGTTAATTAAAATGAACAAAAAAATACTATTGGCAAAATAAATTCTTTGGCTAACTCGTCATGATCATAATCCAAGACCAGTTATATAATCTCAGCAAGATAATTGCCCAATACTTCATTTACTTATAGTGAATTCAGCTGACAGTTACAAGCGTCCGTTTTGTTTTGGTAATACTAAGTGTTAATATTTTACAAGGGGAACCAGACCAAATTTGGTATTCATAATTAATATTTCCAAAATCTACAGATCATATATTCCGCAAACTCTAATTTTAAAATAGATAATATTATTAAAAAAAACTTACAACTATCAATATATTAATGCATATACATATATTACCAAGTTTTATAAAAAAATATATTTTTAAAAATATTTAAAAAATTATATAGATTTATGAACTGTGTATTATTAAAAGAAATGGAGCTACAAAATTATACATTATATTTAGGAAAGAGTATATATTATATTTAGAGAATAGAAATGGTGGGAGTAGTTTGCTTTTGTTCTTGCAGGCAAGACCCAAAGACCGCAAGAAGGATTAAACACGATTAATGCAATTCCAATTATAATATTTAGGTATATATCATAATTTTTGAATATTTAAATTTATATTAAAATTAATTTAATAATTTATCTTATTTAATATTAATATTATATATATAAAAAAAAGTTTCGCCTGCGGCAAACTTTTTAAAAAAATTATTGTTTCAAAAAAAAAGGTGCAACGCTTCACAAAGAGAGAGCAACGATAAGGTATAACGGTGCCAGGAGAAACCAAACCAAGACTCGAGCATTGGACCTTCCCTTTTTCCATGGAGGTCGTTGGCATCTCCATCAATGCTTACATGGCCCCAGACTTCTCCATACCTCAGGTTCTCCCTCTTTTCTCCCAAAGGTTCTGTTTTCGTTTCTCTCCCTTTTTCATTCTTTACGCATTAGTTCACCTTCTCCAATTTCATACTTCTTTCTGTTTGGTTCTGGAAAAAGCATGAGGAAACGAAGGCAAAATCTATGATTGAGTGTTGCCCTTTTGCATATGTGCGGGGCAAAATCTGTAATAGATCAATGAATAACGCATATGAAGTTATGAACATCTGACTAAGTTTTTTTTTTCTTGTTCAATTCGACTCTTTGCAGGTGTCGAAATGGGAACCTCTAGCTGTTGGGGTGATACGAACCCCACTTTCCTTAACGCGAAGTGGCAAAAGAAATCCAAGCGTCAGAAATAAAGGCTCTAAAATTGAATTTTCACTTCGGGTGCTACCCAGCTTCAGGAAAAGTTGTTCTTCTCAGTGTAGTTTGTTTCCTATAACTTCTGGGTGGATTCCTAAATGGAGGAAAAATTCCAGTCTTAAAAGAATGACGCATTATTCAGTGAACTTCAGACAGCAAGCATCACTTGTTTTTATGCGGTTGGCTGTCGGAGTACTGTTGGTCATGTCAGTTTCTCTTGCCTTCAGCAACTCATCCGGTGAGTATGATTTTCCCCCGTACTAGACCTTCAACGGAGAGCTGCATTACAAGTTGTCTTACTTTTTTATATTTTAACTTTTGCCTTAATCGGACATCTTAATGATGTTTCATTTTTTTTCTGTGTCATTTCTTCTGAAGGGGCCCTAACTGAAGAGAATCTCCTCTTTTTGGAAGCGTGGAGAACAATCGACCGAGCATATGTTGACAAAAGCTTTAATGGACAAAGTTGGTTTAGGTATAGAGAAAATGCACTGCGCATGGAACCCATGAACACTCGAGCAGAGACATGTATGGATTCTATTCTGTAAAGTTAATTATTTGATCTTCACTTGCTCCACTTCCCTTTGTCATGAAGATGTGACATCGGTAGCTATGGCTACCCTTACACGCGTATTTTTTGTGGCCTTTGATGACTTTGTAAATAAAACACGGTTAAATATATACAGCATTTGTTTTTTAACCTCATTAGCAATAACAAGTGGACAATGATGAAAATAAAAAGCTAGATAATGAAAATATAGTAAGATGTTAAATTCTCCATTTTTTTTTGCTTAGAAAATCATCAGTAGTAGCTTTCTAAGTTTTGAGGTGTAGGATCTGCCATCGGATCACTCTTTTAATTTCATAGCTTTAGCTCTACTTGGCAGGAGTAAGAAGATTCAATTGAAATATGGCAAGTTATTGGCAGAGATAAAGACTCTCTAGGGAGGAATAAGTGAAAAGTAGCGTTTTGTCAAATACTGATGAACTTAAGGATTTGATTTTTTCATGAACCTTAGCCTGTTTAAGCCTCTCATCAATGGTTTGAATTTGTCAGGTTTACACTTAGCATTGTGGTTATCAGAATCTTGTTCAGATCCTATATTGGGAATATGAGTAGATCCTCTTTCATGTTCTTGGTCCTTTTACTATTCTAATATATAAAGGAAGGTTAGGAGAGAATCATGTATACTCTAGGCCATGATTGTCAAGAAATTTGAGAGTATAAACCCCAAGGACTGAAGTTTCAGATCATCACAAAGAAGCTTACGTTTATACTTTTATGCATGTAATTTCAAACTGAATTAGATAATGGCTAATGTAATGCGACTGTTGGCCAACAATTCATCAGGTTATTTTGTCTAGACTGATCAAGTAATTATTGATAGCCCTTCTATCTTATTTTCCTTCTTTCGACCTTTTCATTAGTGATAGCCATATGATGCAAATTGTTTCAAGATAATTATGTAGTTGGTTGTGAGATACCTGAAGATGAGTAGATCATCATTTGTAGTCATACATAACATATCTTTCTTAAATACTGCAAATTCCTGATGGTGTATTTGTACTCAGATTCGGCAATAAAGAAGATGCTTGCCACACTAGATGACCCCTTCACTAGGTTTCTGGAGTCTGACAAATTCAAAAGTTTGCGGGTATGAGGACTTTCTTAAATAAAATTTTCCTTTGGCTTATTTAGCACAGTCCTAGCTGTAGGCGTGGATGTTACCATTACTTAATCTGGCAGAATACATGCATCATATGTAATAATCTCTAAAAATAATGTTTTGTTGAAGACAGTCTGGAACTCAAGGATCTCTTACAGGTGTGGGGCTGTCAATAGGCTACCCTACAAAAGTTGATGGACCCGGACCACCTTCTGGACCTGTCGTCATTTCCGCTTCTCCAGGGGGTCCTGCTTATAGAGCTGGCGTTTTGTCAGGAGATGTTATTCTAGCAATTGATGATAAGAGTACAGAAAGCATGGGGTTATATGATGCAGCAGAACGACTACAGTAGGTTTCCTCTCCTAGATGCAACTTTTACTATTAAATCAGTATTCTCATATAGGAATATGGAGAATCCAAAAGCAACAGAAGAAAAACAATGCTAATCTGGTGGAAAAGATCAATAAATATGATTTGGTTTAAATCTCAAATGTCCAACAGCAATTGAAGAGTACCATAGTATGTTAATACAAGCATCGATGAGGTTTAATAGCCCAAAAAATGTTTAAAAGAAATATTGATGAAGTTTCAGTTTGACTTTCTAATATAATACTGATGAAAGTTAGTTTTGTCAAGTATTTCTTTAGAAAGATAGGGAAGTTTTTTGCCGTACCTCTATCTCCTTCATGCTGTATGAGCTAATCATAAATGGAATCTATTGCCTTTGGTACTTCAGTTTGACTGCGGATTGTTAGGTCTAAGCATGAAGTGTAAATTTATGCATTAGCATTAAGGAGATATTTATTTCCCTATAATTTAATTTCCAAAAAATTTCTAAAATTCTTGCCCTTACTAGTTTTGAACTCCACATCATTATGCAAGTGAACATACATTTCAAAGCATGGATCTTCTTGTCAAGTTCAGTATTTGCCTTGAGTATGATATTGGGTTGCCTGACCTTCAAAAGGAAATTACAGGGGACCTGAAGGAAGCTCTGTAGCCTTGACTCTTCGGAGTGGTGAGGAAGTAAAGCACCTACAACTGACGTAAGTATGTTTTGTTTACTTGTCTTTTTAATTTGGTGAATTATACTTTTGCTTTCTTGCAAATTGGATATAGGCTTGAAGTTCAGAAGTACTTTCTTTTAACGAGGATAATTAAAAGAAGCTTAGTTTTATAATGTATCTGTAGGTTCAGCTAAGCTGCTAATGATAAGTGTAGTACCACTTGAATTGTTTGTTGCAATGGTCGTTGTCATCATCTTTAGTGTTTCGGTTCATTATCTTTATTCTACTCTTGTCTACCTTACAGGCGAGAGAAAGTTTCATTGAATCCAGTGAAGTCAAGATTATGCAAGCTGCCTGCTTCAGGAAATGATTCCCCATTGATCGGTTATATCAAACTAACAGCTTTCAACAAAAAGGCATCCAGTAAGTAGTAAATGAGTAAACCGCTCATCAAGCACTTATACCACAAAGATATAATACATCAAAACCAAATTGGATTTCCAGTTCTTCCTCCATATATGAGTAAGGAACATCTGAAGATGTATTTTTTTTTGTTACAATGTGAAGAATGAAGAAATGTGTGTGTTAAATGAAATGTGATTTAGGTAGTTGAAAGTTTAAATTTTCTCTAGCTTTACTACGTCCTTATTTTTGTAATTGAATTTTGTCTTCCTTGCAGATGCTGTCAAGGAAGCAATCAAAACGTTGAGGAGCGATAATGTTAATGCGTTTGTTTTGGACCTTAGAGATAATAGGTGATTTAGCATTTCCTCCTTTATGTTTTTTCCTACTGACAGGCTGTCTTTCTGAAGCATATATTTGTTGCAGTGGTGGTCTCTTCCCAGAAGGAATCGAGATTGCCAAAATTTGGTAAGATATGCTTATCAACTAGTGGCTAACTGACATCTTATATTGCACAACACAATTATTTCCCATGCATGTGGTAAGGCCAGCACCCAGTGTTCTTATCTTTGGCCGAAAATTTCTTTATTTATTCTGTGAATAGAAAAAATACTGCTAAAAAATCATAGGTTTCTAGATTTTGTGATAGAATTTTTAAATATATAAAAAAATGAAAAGTGGAATAAAAACGTATGGAAGCATGTACTTCAAGTTTCTGTAAATGGTATTTTTTTCACTATAACCATATCATCAGAAATACTTTTACCAAAGTAATTTAGCATTGAATGCTGATCTCGGATGTCAGATTCTTTCAGTATTTAACAACCAAATGGGGTTCTCTTGGTTTCACTTTATATACTTTTATGAAGAGAATATCATGTTAATTTCACTCTTGAATTCTAAGAGATATTTCCAATCAGGTTGGACAAAGGTGTGATTGTATATATTTGCGATAGTCGTGGCGTTCGAGATATACTAGATACAGATGGAAGCAATGCACTATCAACGTCAGAACCTCTAGCTGTATTGGTATCTCTCTTCTTTTTCCTAGTTGCATTGGTTTCATCTACTGTTGGAGTTGGCTCAATTCTAATTTCATTAGGTATTGTAGTTTTCTATTTGGCTTTTGTTGGTGAGCAAGTTGCCCTTGTTATAATCAGATTTCCAAATTTCTGTTATCTGTTATACGTACTGTTTCATTTGAGCACAATATTTGATACAAGTATTGTGTGTTATATTTAACTTCTCTGTTATTTTCTGGAGCCAATCTCAGGTGAATAAGGGAACAGCTAGTGCAAGTGAAATATTGGCCGGTGCATTGAAAGATAATAAACGGGCCACCCTATTTGGAGAACCCACATTCGGAAAAGGGTAGTTAACTTTGTTCACGTTTAATGTTAAACAGACCAAACTAAAAATTTCCCGTTCACTCCCATGAAGTGCTCATCTTATATGCAGGAAGATTCAGTCAGTGTTCGAGCTCTCCGATGGTTCAGGATTGGTCGTTACCGTTGCTCGTTACGAGACACCTGACCACACCGATATTGACAAGGTCTGAACTTTTCGAGTCTCGACTCTTCAATCGCCATATCTCCCTTCCCAACTTATTCCTCTCTGTTAACCTCTGGAGTTGTGTATAGGTTGGTGTCATACCTGACCACCCTCTACCAGCATCGTTTCCTAAGGATGAGGATAGCTTTTGCAACTGCCTCCAGGATCCTACTTCTTCTTGTCATGTCAATAGAGTCCAGCTATTTGCAAGATGATGAAAGATTTGTGAGAAAGATGGAAATTCTTTGACAAGTAATGAGTTTAACTGGCTATTGTTTGTTAGTTGAGCAAAGATTGATGATGATCACACGTCTCCAATTGAAGAAACAGTTGTGAGTGCTATTGATTCCTTTATGATTGGTTCTTCCTTTGTTTGAGTTTGTTGTAAAACATAGAAACTTCAAGATGTTGCATTAAAAAATAAGCCATGTTATGTGAATATCTTTCGGGACTTAATTCTATATGATTGATTTTTTCCGAAAAATAAAATTAATCATGTTTCTATTTTGATGGTTTGAAAATATTTTCGGAAAGAGAGTTTCTTTGCGTGAAACTTGCTTTCCAGTACCTATATTAAAAATGATGATGAAAGCGTACTAGTTCTCATCGCAACAGTTCAGGTTCGAGGGGATCAAATTGGATGCTTTCTTTCATTGTTTGAAAAGAGTAAACCATCTTCGCAATTTGTTTCATTTGATCGATCACTTCAAATCTTCAACGACGTTTAATCCGTCAGTCAATTCAACAAACTGACGTTATATTTGCCGCTCTGAATTCCTTGAAGGAGTCCACGAATGGGCCATCAAAAGCCTCTAGTTTCTTTAAATTCCGTCACATTTACAAGTCGTGTTGGCCTTTATCTGAGACTAAATTCTTTATTCAGGTATCTTTAAAAGGCTTGTTATTTCACATCGACCTAGTGAATTGTAGATTTAGGGTTCGTTTAGTTGGAATGATTTGATTGGGAAGATGGAGGGAAAGTACCTCCCCTTTAACCAAACAAGGGGGATTTGGAGGGAAAGTACCTTCCCCTCCCCTTCCTTTCCCTTATCTTCACCGGGTGCTTTGCTGGTTGGGGCATCAAGTCCCACATCGGAGACTTAACACAACAAATGAGCAGAGAGCAGATAAACATTGAACATTAGTCATGAGTTTGACAAAAACTGCATAGAAGCCCAACTCCTCTATGGAGTTGTCAAGCAGATAAAAATTGACCTATTATCAAGAATTTATACCTCAACAAAACGGGGTCTGATTTCCCTATGTACTGCAGAGCTTCTAAAAGGAAATACTCACTCAACAGGGAACCCTTCTGCTAGAAGTTATGACAGTTGATGAATGAAAGTATCGTATAGTTATCTGATTCAACCAGAACTTGACACGTATTAAAGAGGAATATAGTTACTTGAATTCTCTTCATCCAAGCAAGATCCTATTAAAATAACCCCCAACTCCACAAAGACGGTGGTGAGTGGTGGCTACTACAGCATTTTAGTCCATGAGCCCAGAAAAGGAACAAGAGCAATCAGCAATCTCACTAGCAGAGGTCTGTCACTTTTCCTCACTGCCCTGCTCAACTTGCTCTTCTCCTCAGTCAACCTTTCAGATCCATTCGCCACTCGAGATGACCTAGTTGTTGCGCCAGTTCTATCCAGATCATCCCATCCACCAAACCTAGGTGCACTCTGCTTACCCCTACCAACCGAACCATTATCCACCCATGATTGGTAGCTTGTCTTTCCCTTTCTTCTTCTCTGGGTTTCCTCTGGTTCTTCCCGTACTTTGGTGCCACCTACAGTGCTGGCAGTTGTCTTCCTCCTCATCCGGGACTGGCGTTTTGGTTTGCTTTTATCACTACCCCACAATTTCTCAAATGCCAGCGCAAGTGCCGTCTGACCAAGGGGGAGTGCTAATGCCATGAGAAAAGCTTTTGGGCCAGTAGCCACCAACCAAGAAATGACTATGAATGGAAGAGTCCAACCATAGGATTTGAAAACCTGCACTGATGAAAATACTATATATTGGAACACTTGTACCAATTGAAAAGTTGATGTAATTACTAATTAGATATAGGATGACGGAAGTCTTGAGGAGCCTGATATTAGAGAGTAGACCATTTAATGAGTAAGTGAATATTTCTTTTTTTTTAAAATGATAATAATTCTTTTATACTCCCTCCTCCTATCCTAATTATAAGCGTTAAATAAAGAGTCTACTTTAACTCTAAATATAAGACTCTAATTCATTTTGTTTTATAAAATTCCCCCCAAATTATCTTATATGATAGCATATATTAAGGGAATTTCTATAAAAGGTAATTCAATGCACATGATTAAATAGAGTATTTTAGAGAAATCAATATACAATCGTTACAAATAATTAACTTATATAGTAATAATTAATATAAGAATAGCAAGGGCATCAAATACCTTCATCGAGCAAAACAGATCACATCGGTGATATAAAAGTAGAAATCATAAGTAACTTGGGAAGGAATACAGAAAAATTAAATAAAGAAGCTTTAAAAGAGCCTTGAGAGCATCAGATATAAAGTTAAGCGCAAAATTATTAGATATAAATAGCAGACAAAGCTATGTAAACTGCAAGCCACATCACCCATATGCTGCCCTAGAAGAACACAAGACGCTTGTTTGTGGTAAAGAGAAATAAAAAGTAAGGGGAAGATTATTTGATTAAAATTTTAGCTGATGTTTACAAGATTGTCTGTCTAACCAGCCACTTAACAGCTGTTTAGAATCATGAGAGATCTGTTATGTTTTGGAATTCTGGTTACAATTTATCAATTGAAACATTTGACGGGCATGGTGCCCTCATGCCTCTCTATCTCTCTCTTTCATCACTCATGGCATTGTAATCTTGTAGAATGTGCTAATCAAACGTCCAGATATTAAATCAAAATTATGCATTTGTAAACTAGTAGTGATGATTGAAGTAGGAAATCTCTTGTTGAAATGACAAATCATTTCTTCCTTAAAAGGATAAACTGTCAATGAGCGTGCAATCAAGAGGCTGTCATATTTTGCAGGAAAAGCTGGCACATTATTCTGATAATCGAAGTTCTGGGCATCATAGAAATAGCAAAATTAACGAAAACACCAGTACAAAGACAAGCAAGCAAACAATCAGCACATCAACCAACGTAAAATTAATTCACCTTGAAAATCCATACGCTGTCAATGGCATCTTCCCAAGACCAGCTTGTCTCTTCGTCGAATTCTGAGGGCTCATCGGACCAGAACCACCGTCTCTTCTTCTCATATTCCTCGTCGTCGTCGTCGTCGTCGTCCGCACCTTTGACTCTGAAATCGAAGTTGAACTTCCGGTCTCGGACGGTTTCGGCATTGGAATCCCAACGCGGGTACTTAGTGGAGAAGTAGATACGAGTAGGGTTGGAGAAGGGGGTGGGGACAGAAGGAATCGCCATGGACAAGGCTGAAGTCGAGGTCGAGGTCGAGGAACGATAGAGAAGAGGTGCGAGCAGTAATGGGCTTCCATTTGTCACGGCCTCGTTATCTTTCTCCATGACTCATCAATTTCAATTCTTCCCTCATTTTTTTCTTTATATATTCTCTTATATCCGAGAATTTTTTGTCCGGTGTTGTGCAAATTTTATAAATTAAGTGAGATGATCATATCACGTAAACTTTTAAAAAATAATCATACTATTATTTATCATCGATATAAAATTAATTTCTCAAATTATCAACAGATCTAGTTTTTATAGTAAATTTATGAGGATTTAATTTCATTTAGAGGTAAAGAAAATACTCTTTTTAAATTTTTGTAGTACATGAAATTTATATGTAAAGTTTAATTACTAAGACATTAGTCATGTTCATGCAGGATCTTAGATCTTAATTCAAAAGTAAAGGGTTTTTTTTTATTTAATTAAAGATATCTCGAAATCATTTTAAAAATATAAAAGGTTTCATTTTTTTAATAATATATATCTTTTAAGATTTAAATTTTTCTTTTTCTTTTTTTTAATTAGAGATGAACCTATTTATTATCTTAAAAGTAATGAACAAGCATTTAGAGATTACTCAATCCAACTGTATGTGGATAACAATCCAACCAACCAAAAACCAGGCAACATATGATGGATCTAATAACTCAATCTCTGTCGTTAAGGTTACCCAAAAGGGGTTAAGTTTGTCCAAAGTAGTAGACGTGGGCAAACAAACTAAAGAAGAGGTCTTTATTATCGCCTGTAGATAAGATTTTAAAAATAGATTTATAAAAAAAAATTAGATAATTTATAGAAAAAAAATTTGAAAAAATTTTTTTGAAAAAAAAAAGTGGTTTTGAATAAACGAGTATTTAGATAGTTATTTTTAAAAGTACTTTTATTATTGGAAAATTATGAAAAAAGGTATGAGTATTAAATGAGAAGAGATAATATATAATAGGAAAGAGGATGTAAGAAAAGAAAGGAGATAGGGTGTAAGAAAAAGTAGAAAATAGGAGAGAGAGTGTAAGAAAAAATAGGGATAATATAATAATTAGTTAGTTTATAAACTCTTTTACTATTCCATAAATTATTCTGACTAATTTATTTAAAATATTAATTTTAAATTATGTTTAGTCCAAAAGTATATTTGAATAAATATCGATATTTATTTTAATTTTTTTTAAATTTAAATTTTATTAAAATCTAAATTTAAAATATAAGTTTTGTGTGTTTCCAAACACACATATAACGAACTGCTATTAGAAGCGACAGAGGATAGAAATAAACAAGACAAGTGGGAGGCGGTTGAGGAAGAGGAGGAGGAGGAGGAGGAATAGGGGGATGGTGCATGGGACGACTTTGTTTAACAAGACTGACGATTCATAAAAGTTTGTGCATATATATGCATGTATGCTCTTTCTCTAATAACGCATAAATTCACTTCTTTCATTTAAATAAATAAATAAAAACGAGTGTGGTGGTGAGTGTTTATATTTGAAAAGGAGAGTACAAGAGGGTATGGTGTGAAGTGTACAGTATGGGAATGTAAACAGAGAAGACAGTTGTGCATGTGTAAGAAGGACTATTGGAAGCTGAAGAATGGATCGTTGGAGGCAAGGAAGACATAACTGACATTGTCCACGTCCTCATCAAGTTGATGCCTTCTCCTACCTGGTCAAAATTCTCTACTTTATCTTATATTTAGATTATGAGTTAGCTTAATCTTTATTAAAAAAATTATAAAAAAATTTATTATTCTTTTATTTATAAATTACTTTTAATATATTTTATATAGGATGAGAAGAACTTTAAATTTTATTAAATCTATTTAAAATTTAACAACTTTTTAACTTAATATATATTCAATATACATCATAGAACAAAGTCACTACAATAAAAAATAGTAATATAATAAATAGAAGATAAAAATATAATTGTATATTCATATAAAATATTTAATAATACAATTTATAAATGAAAGTATAAAATTCACTCCCCCACTCTCTCCTTGTCTTCTTATCCTTATATATATATATGGTTTTAAATTTCAGTATTTTTATTTATTTAAAACAAAAGAAATTGAAGAATGCAGAGACAGGTGGCGATTTGAAATTGAATACAATGCCATCCCATACGCTTATCTGTTGGCTTCTGTCATTCATTCAAAGAAGCCCCCATGTTGCTCACCCCCACCACCTTCTGCCTCCATCCCCTTCTCCCCTACTCCTCTTTTTCCCACCCTTCATCTTTCTTTCTTCCCCACAAGCTCCAAAAGGGGGGGGGGGGGACAAGACAGAAAATATAAGCCCCACTGATCATCATAATTTGACTTCACATTACTCAAAAACTTAAGATCCCTTTGTCTTGAAGCCAAAGTGTCGATTCTCGCCTCTAACTTAAATATCGTTAATTACAGTTTACGACGTTATATTAATTAATTTTTTAATCTAATTAAATTAATTAAATATATTTTATATTAAAAATTAAAAGAATATAATATATTGATATGATATGTAAATTTAATTGATGAATCAGCATTTACTCCAAACAGCTCCTCATTTCTTGGGATCCAATCCTCACATGGCGTGTTGTCAGAAGATTACATCTCTTGTTTATGCCTAATATACAATACTCTACCACCCAATAAATAGAGTTGTTGTAATCCCATTAAATTTATGTACCTACTTCTTCTCTCTAATTTACCTTCATCCATCTCACTTCAACATCTTTTATGATCTTTCATTTATTATCTCTATGATCAATGCTTGCATCTATATATATATATATATATATATATATGTGCGTGTGCGTGTGCGTGTGTGTATTTTCTACTACAATAATTTGCCTAGGTTGTCATATATATATAGTTTTTCCTAAGTTTCAGGGCACAGTTTAGAATACTGTTTATTCAATCATTTCGGTTCTTCTACGTTGAAATAAATGTTTAACCTACTTTAAGCACGGATGAAAATGATCTCTTAAGTTTTTCTAAGTTTCAGGGCACAGTTTAGAATACTGTTTATTCAATCATTCAGGTTCTTCTACGTTGAAATAAATGTTTAACCTACTTTAATCACGGATGAAAATATCTCTTTGTATTTGTTCTGACGAAGCCATGTTCGTTGCATCTCTTAAAAATACATTGAAACAGAAACAGGAGAACATGGATCCTGGTCCGTTGAGATTTGCTTCCCCCAGACAGTAATATAATATGAATATGTTGTTGAAAGTTGTCCAGTAATAAATTCGAATCGATGTTGTGTGTCAGAGGAGAGTGATGAATGATCCACGATGTTGTTAAAAGAAATGAATACGGATTGTTGAATCAATTACCATCCATGCGTAATCAAAATCATAAAAAGTTACACTAAATTAGGTAATATTTATTTGTTAGTAAAAAAAAAAAAAGGTGGAAATCAGCATCAAACAAAAGTTGAATAATTAACGTAACCCAGACCCCGATAAAATTTCAAGTTAAAAAAAATTGAACTAGGTAGCAAGAAAGGGCACAGTGCACTATCAATTAGTAATGTGGTTATTACCTCTATTAATTCTTTTAATCTACCCATCTACCACTTTTCTGTACATTCCCACGTATAAAATATCATTGCAAAAACAAAGACAAACTCTTGTTTGTTTGTTTTTTTAATGTTTACGTGGGTTACGTTAAATCATGTTTCACCCTTTAGCTGCTATCCAGTCATTAGTTTTGACGGGACTTGGATGTAATTTATATGGAAAGTTTCCACAATATTCATTTACTCCATTAGAATGAACCAGACTTTGCCATGGAACGTTGATTACGTTATCTAATGAAATAGTAATAATTATTTAAATTCTAGGAACAGTTTCTCTAATTATGAGAGTAAGGTTGTATGTATATATATTTGTCCATCTTCAGCTCTCACAAAACCTGTATATGTCTATATATAAAATTTTAACAACTAACATTAATGAATAATCGACTAAATTAATTTCATTGCCAGGATATTGATTTTGTACATATGCACACACATGCAATGCCGACAAAGAAATACCAGATAAATTATATCCCAAAAATAACATTTTAGTATTGTGCTTTGATTAATGTTTCTTTTCTTCTCAACTCTATATAAACTCGTGCAGGGAAAAACCTAGTCTTCATCACTCCACCATTCTAGTGTTTCTCTCTATATCGTAGCTAGCTAGAGAGTTTCTTCACAAATGGCAACTCCACCACCATCATCCCCATCCTCCATGACATTCAAGTACGTAAAACATGCATATTATTTCATAGTCTCCAACAAAATGAACCTCCTGTTCGCTTCTCTAGCCTTCCTTGCCGGAGCTCCGGCTTGTGTCTATGTTCAACACTTAAACCTTCCTCCATTGTTGCTCTTACCTTCATGCCTAGCCATGCTGTGGCTGGCACGCTACTTTTTCATGAACAGACCCACACAAGTATACCTAGTTGACTTCTCATGCTTCAAACCGGCACTCTCATGTCTTTGTGACAAGGCAATGCTTCTGGACAGAGCTGAACGAGTGGGTTTCTTGTCGGAAGAAAGCCTGAAGCTTGTGAGGAAGATAGTGGACAGGTCTGGTTTGGGACCAAGAACGTATGTTCCTGAGGCGTTGTTGCAGATTCCTCCAAATCTGGCTCTGGTGGAGGCCAGGAAGGAGACAGAGGCAGTGTTTTTCGGAGCAGTGGATGAACTTTTGGAGAAGACAGGGGTAGATGCCAGGGACATTGATATTCTTGTTGTGAACTGCAGCTTGTTTAATCCCACACCATCTCTAGCTGACATGATCGTTAATCGTTATAAAATGAGAGGAAATGTCTTGTGCTACAATCTTAGTGGCATGGGTTGCAGTGCTGGTGTTCTTGCTGCTGATCTCGCCAATCACCTCCTTAAGGTTCATTCTCTCTCTCACACACACACAATAACTTAAGAGGTGCAATATCGTACTTGTGAGTGGTACTATTTTGTAAGAAATGTTTTGTGTACGATATATGTAATAATTCATCGGTTAACATGATATTTGGTAATGAACAGGCTCATCCAAATTCTTACGCGTTGGTGCTGAGCACAGAGAACGGAATATCAAGCATGTACTGGGGCAACAATCCCTCTATGCTGCTCGTAAACTGCCTCTTCCGCATGGGTGGCTCCGCCGCCCTCCTCTCTTCCCACCCCTCCGACGGCCGCCGTTCTAAGTATCGACTCGTGCACACCCTCCGCACCCACGTCGGAGCCGATGACAACAGCTACAACTGCGTCATGCAGCAAGAAGACGACGACAAAAAGATCGGCGTGGCCCTGTCCAAAGAACTCATGAACGTGGCGAGAGACGCCCTCAAAGTCCACATCACAACCCTGGGACCCCTGGTGTTACCGATCTCAGAGAAACTCAAGTTTCTGGTGAATCTGATTCAGAGGAAGATGCTGAAGAGGAAGATCGAAGGTTATATGCCAGATTTTAAACTGGCGTTCGAGCATTTCTGTATTCACACAGGAGGGAGGGCAGTGTTGGACAGAATGCAGAAGAGTTTGAATCTGGATGATTGGTACATGGAGCCCTCGAGAATGGCGTTGTATAGGTTCGGGAACACGTCTTCGAGCTCAGTGTGGTATGAACTGGCTTACTGTGAGGCGAAGGGGAGGGTGAAGAAAGGTGACAGAGTGTGGCAAATGGCGTTTGGTTCTGGGTTCAAGTGTAACACTGCTGTATGGTTGTCTCTGAAAACCATTGATCCAGCGTGCAACAAGAGTCCATGGAGGGATGAGATCCATCACTTTCCTGTTAAAGTAACTTCCTAATCACTGAGACCCACAAACGAACAAAGAGTATTAATGGTGGAGACAGTTATAGTTATGGGAATGAATTATTATGTTATTATTGTAGTAGTTAATACTAGTATGACTATCTAAGAGGGGGTTGTTGTCAAAGATTGAGCTACTTGAATGTGGTGTCAGAGTTTAGATATGGAGTTTGGCTTTTATTTAATAAGGTCAATTCTCTCTTCTGTATTTTCTCTCAGCTTTTGTTTGATGTTTGATGAACTTATAATATTAAATTATATATTTTGTCTTTTCATCTCTATCCGCCGCCTCAACACTGACGCTTTTATTCATATCTTCTTTTCATTGATCTCTATGTCCTTCAGGTCACAAAACTCAGTTGTAAATATGGCGTTCATTGTACAAATTGGTTCTTTAATTATTTTATCATTAGTTAGACTCTGAATGGAACACTCATCTCCACCATCCCACCCTTATAGACTAACCCTAGTATTAGTTCATTGTTTGCCTTTAACTTGAATTTGCATGTGGTTGTCCCCTTGTCCTCTTTGGAATACCATGACTCAAAAATCATATATGAAATAAAAAAAACATTATTGCCTTCATTTTTGTTTTCTTGTTTCTAAGACAATTTTCACATATATTCCTGCATTAAATTTATGACCTTCCTGAAACAGACTTTTAACATTACAAATGTGTATCAACCCGTCAGTTGCCAATTACAAGCCGAAACTGAACGCTGAGACTAAGATTAGTGGGGTGCGCCAGACCAAGGCCGTAGTGCAACGCCTGGCAGACGCGCTAGGACCCCAGTAGCAAGCTACTGTAATGGGTCTCCTCCTAAAAAAATTAATTTAATATCGTGTGAGCCAGTGACCCACATATCAGATATTAAACTGATAAGAACAGATACTACACTTGATCTTAGCCAAAAGGCCGAGAAAGGTATGCATTCTAACATCTCTCCAGCACTCTTTTATATTGGCTCTCCGGTCATTTGTTTTCGTTTACTCTTCGATGTGGGACTAAATATTGGTCAATCTTTTTATACATGACTCGTAACAGTGTTAGCACTTTTCTTTCCCGTTCGCTTTATGTGCCTGTTTGGAAAAATCCAAACCTTGATTTTAAATCAAGATTTGGCTCAAAACCTAGGTTTGGAGAAATTTTAAAACAAACAGTCATATTTGTTCAAACGGGCTTTTGGACTAAACTCTGGTTTAAAACCAAGGTTTCAGAAAAGCTGGTCAGAGTAGCTTTTGGAACAGTAAACCACGTTTGAACTAACTAATTACTATATTACCCCTACTTTTTCTTACACCCTCTCTCCTACTTTTTCTTACACCCTCTCTCCTCTCTCCTACTTTTTCTCTATTTTCTTTCTTACACCCTCTCTCCTCTCTCCTCTTATCTCTTATCTCTCCTCATTTAATACTCATACCCTTTTTCGTAATTTACCAATAATAAAATCCCTTCTATAAATAACTATCCAAACACTCATTTATTCAAAACCACTTTTTTTTCATAATCTCTTCTCCAAAAGCCCTTTTCTATAATCTGTTCAAAAGCCCTTTTTTTTCATAAACCCGTTTTTAAAATCTTATCCAAACGGGCCCATATATGTTTGATTTAGTGCCTGTTTGGAAAACTGGAAACCTTGGTTTAAAACTAAGGTTTGGCTCAAAACCTAGGTTTGGAGAAATTTTAAAACAAACAGTCATATTTGTTCAAACGGGCTTTTGGACTAAACTATGGTTTAAAACCAAGGTTTCAGATAAGCTGGTCAGAGTAGCTTCTGGAACAGTAAACCACGTTTGAACTATCCAATTACTATATTACCCCTACCTTACACCCTCTCTCCTACTTTTTCTTACACCCTCTCTCATCTCTCCTACTTTTTCTCTATTTTCTTTCTTACACCCTCTCTCCTCTCTCCTCTTATCTCTTATCTCTCCTCATTTAATACTCATACCCCTTTTCGTAATTTACCAATAATAAAACCCCTTCTATAAATAACTATCCAAACACTCATTTATTCAAAACCACTTTTTTTTCATAATCTCTTCTCTAAAAGCCCTTTTCTATAAGCTATTCAAAATCCCTTTTTTTTCATAAGCCCGTTTTTAAAATCCTATCCAAACGGGCCCTTAAAATGATCACCTTCTTTGAAGTGGTGGGAACTTGTACCATATACGTAGTTGGCCACCGTAAATAAAAAGAAGAATTATGGAAATTAGGATGAGAAAACAAATGGATTAAGATCCAAAACTAAACTATCACACAGTACATTTAGTTATTGATTGAACATCTCGAAACACACCGTTTTCCTATTTTTGATGTAAAAGATATTGCAAAGGTCTCATAACTATTTTTTTATAGAATATAAATAGTATTCCTAATTGATAACTAAAAATTATTCTTTTTGAGATATAAAGATTATTGCAAAAAAATTTGTCTCACATGACAAAAGACAATGACCCTATAATAACCCTCAGGAATCAAGTTCATTATCGCAAGGCAGATCTAAAATTGCAACACAAACAATATAGCGTGTGTTTAGAAAAAAAATTTTAAACTAGCTTATAAAAAAACGGAATTATAGATAGCTTATAAAAAAGGACTTTTCTAGAAGAACTTATAGAAAAAAAGTAATTTTAGATAAATAAGTGTTTGGATAGTTATTTGTAGAAGGGGTTTTATGAGTGGTAAATTACGAAAAAGGGTATGAGTATTAAATGAGGAGAGATAAGAGATGAGAGGAGAGAGGGTGTAAGAAAAAGTAGGAGAGAGGGTATAAGAAAAAGTAAGGGTAATATAGTAATTGGTTAGTTCATAAGCTCTTTTACTGTTCTATAAACTGCTCTGACCAGCTTATTTGAAACCTTGGTTTTAAACCATGATTTAGTCCAAAAGCCCGTTTGAACAAAAATTGCTGTTTGGTAAAAAATTTCCCCAAACCGAGGTTTGGGGCCAAAAACCCTTTTTAAACCATAGTTTGGGATGTTTCCAAACACACCCATAGTTAAATCAATAAAATTATCTAAACATTGTTTTTTTATCTTTACTTGTCTTTTTATCTTTACCCAAATAAATGTTATAGATACTTAAAAAAATATGATGTCTTTTATAAAATCATACTTAAATAAAATAATTAATACTCTACGGCTCTTGAAAGGAACATTTTAAATAATAAAACTTTTTGCTCAAAAGAACACGGCGGGTAGACACTAGGCAAGAGTTGACATTCATTGAAGAAACGACATCGTTTACTCGAAGGGAGTCTTGATATCCATGTTCGAACTTTGAAGGCAGAGTAACGTTCGAGAGAGTAGGCGAGAATCTCGTATGATGCAGATGGACCTGTTCGGAGAGATGGATGAGCAAGGATCGGCGATGGCCATGGACGTCGACGACGTTGATTCGCTCGATATTTTCGGCGAAGGGGTCATCGTCGCCGATAACAAGCTCGCCGACGCTGACTTTTTCAACAACTTCGAGGACGATTTCGACGATACTGATATCAACTGACGCATCGCATCCCACCTTTTCCCCTCTCTTTTACTACTCAGTATGGTGCTTTTGATTTGTCGGGTTGAGAATTTAAGGTTTCACTATATTAGAGCCGAGCTATTTTGCTATTGATGCTAAACCTCTTCTTGAATTTCTATATTTTGTATGATGTGGATTAATTATACTAAAATGGATGTAATTTTATGCTAGTCACATGTTGGTTTGTGTGATTATTCTCTCTTTCTGATCGACTACACATGCCTTTCCCCTCTAAATTAACGAAACCTTGTTATTTGGTTTCTGTGTTTATCATTCTGGGACGCATTCTAAGCTTTAGCGACAATATTTCACATATATTTGCCCGTCATAGGTTATCCCGCTCCAGTGTTTGATGTAATGCTCTTATGTCTGCCGAATCGGTGTTCTTATGTAAAAAATTTAGCTTTAAACATGGCTACAAAATCAGTACTTACAAATGCTAATAGATTAGAGATTGTTTTCTGTCTAAATATTGCAATTGGATACAAAAGTTTAGGTGATTAAATGTACTTTTAACTAAGTTGATATTCAAATCACTCTTTAATTCTTTATGATCTCAGTATCTCAACAAAGTTTATTAAATCGTGTGGCAAAATAATTATGTTTATCATGCCCAACATTATGGAACAGATGCCCTGTCATGAGTTTCAGTACGAGATGGATGATAACATGTACCAGCAATACATTTATATATATATGAAGCTGGGAAAGAATGTTTGTACACTTCCATCTTTCATGCATATTATGTAATGGTAATCACTTCTGCGCCTTTGTTCGGGTATTTGGTGTGTGTGTGTTTTATTCATTATGATGTTCTCCTCAGCAGCTTACTTTCGCCAATAGTTATAAGCTCTGCAACATGAGTGTACGATTAGAATCATACTAGTTTTGAAATGACTAAAACATCAAATTGTTCTCGATCCCGTCGCTTCACAAAGTTCTGAAACATACCAGTACACTTGGATTAATGCTCTCTGAAACGTTGGCTCAACCTAGTCCTTCTACTGTCTTCTTAACAAGTAAACGTCAAATTGTGTAACCTTAATGGTTCCTAAATAGTTTCTCATTTGGCTGTGGACTTGATACAATTTGGTAATTTGATTTCACACTCTGAATAAAAAAACGTTATAAACAAGTGTTCAGTGAACAGAAATGACGATAGGAAAATAATCCACAAGGTTATGAATTTGAAGAGATGGTACCTCTAGTAACGTAATGTAATAGAAATCCTCCATATGCTGCATAAGACCGCTCCCATCTCTTATTGAACGGAATATGTTTATTTCAGTTTGTAATAACCTATCAATAAGCTCCTTCTCACCCTTCATCTGCATCCATCAAAAACAAACTACGATCATAAAAGAGGGATGAAATACTCGAGATGAATTATGAAAATTTGCGCGGAATTCAAATACAAAGGAAAAGCAAGATAACAAACACGTACAAATTCACTGACTAGAACATCTGGTGTGGATTCCCCAACTATATCTCCTCGATATCCATCGCCAAGAATCTCCATATTTTCCTGGAATCATCAGCAGATATGAAGCATCAGAAATTCTCAGCGTGCTTCATAACGCAGAATTCCTCTAGGTAGTTTGAAGTGAACAACTAAGCATCTAGGCATGTATTGTCATGTTCTTCATAGAAATGCAAAATTACAATATACGGAATCAAGGTCATGCTACGGACGGAGGGAGGGAGAGAGAGAGTAAAGAATACACCCAATTATGAGATCAATCCAGAGTTTTACAGTACTCTTTCGACATGATGAAATGAACTTAGCCTAATTTAAGTATCATACCGAAATCTCATCAAATTAGCAAAGGTTTAGAAAAACAACAAGGTTCTGAACAAAAATGCTTCTGCTCAAGATCTTTGTGGTTTTATGTAACCCACGAGCATCTATTTTCAAGAGAATGCTGGCACTAAATGAAATATTAGTTCCAAATAAAGGCGCAAAATGTACATGCATATTGGAGCAAAATAATAATATACATACAGCTGATGCATTACAGTAACCACTAACCATGGCATTTCTAAAATCTCCTGCAGCAAGATATACAGGTTGAGCCACATGACAATAACCCATCAACCGAGGTACTGTAGGTATAATATCTCTGTGGTTTACGACTCTCCAGCTATCTTTAACTTTCTGCAAACGCGGTGGTCAAGCTTTTACTGCTTTTGGAAATTCAAACAAAACAACCAAGACGTGGCTACTTCTGCCCAAGTGAGAAGCTCAGGGCATACAGAAATTTCATTTTCAGTGAACTCTTGACAAAGGAAAAACAGATTAGGGGAGCATGGCTTGAACTATCAATTATTCACACGAGATGATAACTTGCATGCCATTTTGAAAACACGCTATTTTCATTAATATTTCTGTGCATGTCACTGAAACCATTCAACAGAAGTCAGTCATGTAATTCACATGCTGTTCGTGGCACTCAAGGTGCTCATTACTCAAGAAGACAAAGCCAATGAGACGGGAGTGGAGCATCCTATGGCTGTGCCCAGAGTTCACACCCGAAGACAGTTTCAACAGAAGATTATGAATATGCTCAAAATCTGCAGTATTAGATTTTCCCGTTATTGGCATCTATAGCTACCACAGCCCAGTGAAGGAAATTCCGTTCAGCATTCTATTCATAGCAATGAAAGCACAGTGTTATGAATATCCATCAAGAAACTATAATCTTTTCTTACCTCATTGTAAACCTCTGCAAATCTTCTGTTGCCAACCCTGGGAGAGCCGAAGTTATACATTGTCACATAAATTGCTCCCTTCCTGGAAAGCAGTACACAAAGGATAGTGAATACATACTCGCTATCACAAATTTTGGACAAAAGAGAGAGATAATCAACTTACTTCACTAGTTGATTAGATGAGAGTTCAAGAGCAAGCAGGGTTGCCAATGCTCCACCTAAACTATGACCAGTCACATAAACATGCCACTTGTGCAGTGGCTCAGAATGACCATCTCTAGCACAACAACATAGATTTTGTCAACGCTCAAATGACATTTGAAGAAGTACTATATAACCAATAAATAAATTCAATGAAGAGAAATACTTTATCATGGTAAAGGGATAAGAAATGGTTAAAACATACAGAAAAAAAAAGCAGATGACAAAGGTAATTGGTTGTTTTATTAAATAATGAAATGTGTGCTCAAGGGAACAACTAAAATCAATAATTGCCAATTGGATTTGGTAAAGTAATTATGGAAAATAAAATCATAGCACAAGCAAGATACATATGGAAAAAAAATCAGTTGATATAAATATATACATATATATTTCAAAGGATTGCTTGGTGTATTCAAATATGTACAGAAGTATCACTTACGTATAACCAATTGCAAGTCGAATTAGAGAAATAATCCTGGTCCTAACTGAATCATATGCAGTCAAAAAACCGCTATGAACCTGCATCAATTACAGCACCATTACTAATTGTGGAATGTGTTATTCTTGAAGTTTTCTAGGCATCTGATAAATATGTTTGACATATGTAAACCAGATGTTGATTAACATACTTGAACTTCTTGCTTGAAATCGCCACCTATCCTTTCAGGGTTTAACCTATGGAAGTGATAGCAAAGTTAGGTACGCTTTGAAATGGTCTGGTGAAATGAAAAGGCCAAAAAAAATGAATGCACCTTCAAAATTATGCATGCAAGGATATTGATGAATAATTTTGAAGCGCCCCTAAAATGGTAGTCAAAGGAAAAAATGCATTCTGAAGGCTAGGGATTCCAGGATGATATAATTGCAATTAAATTCAAATTATTCAAATACAATAATAAATGGCATCTTATTCATAATGATCTGCTTATCAATATTCTAATGTCAATTATTTTAGTGGCAACTCCATTTTCTAAATTTTCAAATTAAAATAACCATCTAATTACATAATTTCCCACTATATCATGCCAGATGCATACATCACTCTATATCTGCGCAGAAATAACACATCAAACCAAGTAGATGTTACAATTGACAGACTAACAACACTTCTTATGACTAATAAGAAATCATTTGTGCTAATCAAGATAAGAATTGAGTGTTACCCGGCCGGAGCAAGCATTAGATCAGTTATTAAGTCCTTCCATTTTGCCTAGAGAGCATCAAAACATGAGTACCTTGGGGACAAACCCAAAGTCTAACTCTGCTTAAAAGAAAAGAATATGACCTACCTGTTCTGTTCCCCTGAAAGCAACCACTAACCTTTTCCGAGCAGAATCACGCCATATGGCAACCTGAAAGTCCCACATTTATATTTATAAAGGCTTACAAAGAGCAGAAAAAAATAATAATTGGCAGTATACTGGGAGGAATGATTGTAAAACACTACTACCAGAGTAACATAGGAAAAGGGGCTTATCTGCAAGGAGATAACTACCTGTGTGTCAGTGGTTGCATTATCTAAGAAACAAATTTTCTCAAACTCAGACTTAATAAAACTTGGTTGGCCCAGTGATGTGGCGAGCATTGCCCAAGCCTCCATAGCACTTTCAGCAGTTGAAAAAAGCTTTTTCATTTCCTCAGTTTTCTTCTCATCCAATGCAGACACATTCCCTGAGCTAGAAAGTTTTTGCGAAGTGGAATATTGTATCTCAGCATATCTTACATCGGCAGAACCATCTTTGCTTTCCCTCTCTTCTGCAGATTGTCCTTCCTTATTCATCTTGGAAACTGTTGCAGCCAGAAGCATTAATCCTCCCAAAACCGACTCAGTCTGTCTTACCAAATTCTGTGTTGCTTTTTTGACCTCTGGTATTGAAGATTGAATTGCAGCAATACCAGGTTGGCTGCTTGTTTTACCAGATGTATCATCTGTGCCTTCTGATGTTGCAAGCCCAGATTCGATGTAAAATGATTCTGCAATACCTCGTGACTGAGAGCCAATTTTGCTCAAAAAGTCAAATCCATCCCATTTTAGCTTCTCAGGAACTGTGAGACCTAACTTTTGAACAATGTTATGATTGACAACATCAGCAAGGTTCCTCCAGAAAAGTTGATCCGACTGCTCTTCCTTGCCAACTTCTTTTGATAGTTGAGAAACATGCCCATTATCAGCATCACAGTTGTGTGTGTGCTCCTCCACAGATCTCTGTTCACTAGAAGTTTCACTACTGAAGGCTTCTGAACTGGAAGCCTCTTCTGAAGGCGTATCTAATGCAATAAAAGAATCATTCGATGTCCCAGAGCCTTCAGCATCATGTTTCTTAAAATCAGACATCTGACCCTCATGAGGATATAAATTATTGAATGACTTTAATTGCCCGAATGCATATTCCACAAATTGGCGGGCTTGCACTGTATCAGAACCCGTAATCTTTCTTAGAGCAGAATCAATGGCATTAATCTTTAGAAGCTCTGAAACAAAAGGAATCTTCCACCACCTTTTCTCATCATCGATTTCATCAAAGGTTTTATATTTAACCTAAAATTAAAAAAAAAATCTCATGGAAATTAAATACTTATAGTTCATTAAAATGCAACTGTGTAACATATATAAACCAAATAAAGCATATAAGTACTAGTATTGAACTTCTGAGGTTGATGGTAGTTTATTTGAATAACATGCTGTAAATATATATTTTAAGTTGAAGTTTACGGTTAAAATCGAGAAATATGTGGAATGGGAACACACAACTACTCTTTCCTCTCCTATATATTTTCACTAAACTGGAAAAATTTGAATACTGAAGATAGATCTCCAAGAGGATGACAACTCCCATATAATACAGATAATGATAATGGGTAATCACGATGCTACTAATAATAAACTCCCAACCTGTACATAAAGGATGTGATAAACATATCAAAGCAACTTCATTCAACACTTCTACTGAATTTGTATAAAAAATTCTTCCAATATGAGAGGTGATGAGAAATATTTTTTCTTCTCATAACATAAAACCTATACCGTTAGTATCTTAATTCATTGTTACCACTTGCAAGCGACTTACCTCCAGCTGAACCTTTCCACCCCCACCCATTCCTTCCAACTCCACCGTTATTTCATGCGAGTCTCCTAAAACAAATGCATGATTGTTATTTGAGCAAATGGTTTTCAAGTAATAATTACTTTAAAAGAAAAAGAAAATGATAAATACATCAATTCTGTTGACAGCTATAAAAACCTGGATATCATAACAAAATTAAGATATTTCCAAAACAATATGAACTGAAAACTTAACAAATTGAAAATTCTACTGACATGAAAACTTTTCAAGTTTGCATCACCTATATGGTGCAAGTGATTTTCTGGAACTCACCGTCACAAAGCCATTCCAGATCTACTCCTGCATTCCCCATGCGTTTGTGGGGAGCCACAAGGTTTGCATCCCAAGCTGCAATCTATAATCACAATATCTAAGAAAGCAAATCATGAAAATTTCAAAACTTTATATATAAAAACAGTGAAATCTACAGGATTATAGTTGTTTACCTCAGTACATGAAAAACAAATTATTTTTGTGCTTGCTATCATAATAACAGTCATGATGACATAAATATGATGCAAAAATACAGAAGAGGGTGGAATGAAAAAAAGGGGATCACGGCTTTTCAAGATAGTGACAAGGAAATTTCTCAGGTGATTGCACTCTTTCTCAGGGGGCAGATACATTCTCTGCAAAGTTTCCATGTCAAGTAGAGAGAAGGATTCCTCTCTGTAGATTATCTCAGATATGCAGAAGGCTGTGTGTGTGAGAGAGGGGGAGAGAGAGAGAGTTCATATTGACCTGAAGGGGTTTAGTTGGAGGCTGCTTTATATGAAAACAAAATTCTTCATTCCATGTTGGCTCTTTTGTCCTGCCATATTTAATTTAACACGAACCTTAGAATTCTAGAAGTTATATAATTACAAGAATTTGAAAAAGCAATATATAAATGCACAGCTTCATTTAATACATCAAAATATAGTCATGCATTATCTTGAGTAATTTTATTTCTCAATCGTCACTCAATATACCAATTAAAGAATCAAAGATTGAGATAATTTAAATTCTTAGAGAAATGCTTGATAGGACAAGGTAACTTTTCTCTTCTCAAGAAAACCCGTATGGGTAAAAATTACGCAAATTCTCCAGTAACTATAGCTGCAAACTGTGAAAAATTTGTAAGTTTCTTCAACAATCAAATAACTTCCTGAGATGAAAAAGGGAACAAAACTCACCCCCATTTAATCTTACTTTTAGCAGTCTGAGAATCCAATTGTACGACCACATATGGATCACTTGTTCCCTGGATGTCAGATAAATGAAGAACACATCGTCCAAGAACAGAAATCAAAGGAAAAATTAGTCATAAGTACTAAGTGTCAGATATGAAGCAAAGAAACAAGAAGTGACCAGCTCATCAGAGAACTATTCAATAATGTAAATATTATATAAGATAACCAACCCATGGATCCATAGCAGGGAAATCGAACCCTTTCTTCAACTTTATGAAGAGTTGGCCATCATAAATTTCAGAAACAAATTGTCTGCATACACCAAGAAAACAACTTGTTAAGCATGCCCATTTGTACGTTCGACCAATTGAATCCATTTCTCTGACTAAATAAAAGGAACTGTACAAAATTAATTAAGCATCACATGTAAGAATGCATTTTAATAAGAAAGGTATTTGAAATTTGATAACAAGAAAAACCCTAAGAACAGCTACAGAAAGAAATCGACACATACTCAGAAAGGTATACTGTCTTACAATCTGCAGAATCAACTTCACGCCTTCCGATGTTTTCCTGCATTATGTTAAAAATGAAAAAAGCAAAAAAACGAGCAGTGCAATTAACACGCTTCATTAACATAGAGCATTTTGATGTAAGATACCAAATTGCGTTTTACGCCTACTTTGGTTATAGTGATATTATTTAACGCTGAAGAAGAAGAACAAGAACAAGAGGAAGAAGCAGAAGGTTGTGAAAGTAACACGCTCCATTAACATCAGCCCCAATAAACTTTTTGTTCCTTGGCAGATGAAAAGAAGATAAATCAAAGCTGAAGAAGGAGTCAGCATATTTCTAAATTGGGATCATGAAGTTAATGGTAGTGAAAGTAACTCGCTTCATTATATAAAAAGGTTCAAATTTTGCGGTTAACTTTATCCTTGTACTTTCTTACAACACTATTTCCCCGAAGTATATTCAGTTTTACAATTAAGGAATAACCAGCTCATGGAGCAGAGGGACTAAAACGAATCCAGGTATTTGGAGTTACGAATGTGTAGCAAACAGAAATAAAACTTTAAGGAAAGTTCAAATATTCAAGGAAGCTGGTGGGCTGATGACATACAGGAGGGGTAGTGTAAGCCTCGAAAGCGAATCCCGCCAAAACAACAGCGAGATTGATATCAAAAAGAGGCCGCTCATCGTCGTTCTGGATCGAAAGTCTTTCAATTTCGGAGCCGACCTTAGAGGAACAGCAAATTCTGTAAGCTTCATTTCGGGCTTTCGCATATCCGATGAAAGAGAAAACCCGTGCATTACGGGGAAAATACGCGGGGAAAAGGCGCGAAAATTGAGGGGTCCGAGAGTACGGAAGAAGCTTGGGTGAGAGGGGAAAGAATGAGTAATGAAATTGAAGAAATTGTAGAGAAGCCATGGTGCGAGGCAAGAAACAGTGGAAGACCAAGCCAAGACCAGCTTGAAGTGAGGCTGGAAGGGGGTAGTGGCAAAGTTACGTAATTTGATGGAAAAGGTGGGGGGAACTGTAAGAACATGGAAGTGGACTAATTGTGCATTACCACGGAACCGGAAGAGGAAAGCCAACGGTCATTCTGGAACATGCCATAGTTTATGTCGTTATACGGTGCAGTTAAGGGCCTCGCCTCCAAATATTATCGGAACAAAAAATCAATAAATAAATAAATAGACGAATGAGGGGCCGAAAGTTCCACTCTTGTCATGAACGATCTTGAAAGTTGGAAGTGTCCATTGGAGTCATCCTTCCACTATCCATTTTGGAGAAATTTCTAGACTCGATTTCAAGTATATCAGTACTACGGCTAGCTTTGCGTGCATCAGGGCGAGAGTAGCATCAAGACACGAAGATCCAAAGTAATTCTCTCTAGCATTTCTGCATTCAATACGGGCGTTATTATATGGTTTAACTTGAAAGATGCCTAACTAAACTCTTTGTACATGATTATTCTTGAGTTACTTTATCAATGAACTGTTTGGAATAGCCTAAATACAGTTTTTAAGTTTTGAGATAAAACTCCTTTTACACATTTATTTTATATAGCACAAAATTATAAAATAATTGTCATTTTCATTAATAATAAAGAGATCAAGTGAAATGCTTGGTACTAATCTCACGTGAAATAACATGGTTCACCTCAGAATTCAGAAGAAAAACGTTAACCGACTATCAAGTCTAGGAAACGTATGAAATTCATCGTTAGTTGTAGGGATTATCAACCTTGCATTCTAACTATTTGAATCCCAAGGCGTCCAGAAAGAGTGTAAGATATATAGTATGATTGCTTGAAGAAGCAAAAGAAGGCTTAAATTGTTTAAATTCGAACGCGGCACTAGATCACATACAGTTTTGAACGTTAACTCTTACTTCACGTTCATGCTAGGATATTTTTTTCAATCAACGTTTCAGATTGGTAATTAACCAAAAATCATGGAATCAGTAATCAGCAAAGCGCACGGAGACAAACGACAGATCGTATAAGTATATTACAATGGCAAGCTTCAAAAAATACAAGTTCTTATTTTGGCACATAGAAACAGTTTGCCACTTTAGACTTAATATTAAATACTCTAGATACTATATTTAAATACAAGTTTATACATTTCCATAGGCCACAAAGTCTAGGATGCTTCTTCCCTTTAAAAAACTTAATAACCTAGCCGTGGCCTATAGAGACCCTACAAAATAAAGTATAACCGCGAAACAAGTTCAATTCAACAACAATTCCTTATTGCATAAGGGCAACAGCAGCCTCTTGCACCGAAGGCTGGGTCACATGAACAAAATGCTCTGCTTCCCTCTCCACCTGTTCCCAACACTTGCGAGCACCTTTCCCTTCCTTCATCTTCTTCACAAAAGCCACAAACTTTCTCCAATGTTCTGACTGGAACAATTGAGGGTTCATCCTCAAATAAGTGAAAGCAGACATTGTTGAGTCATTTTGGCCATCATCCACATTCAACTGTGAGGCCCTTATGATCTGCTCATGTGCATATTCATCATATCTTGGCAGTGCATTTTCACCTGCCAGAGGAGCCTGTGCTTTCTGCGTGGCCATAGCCACTTGCCTCACTAGCTTCTCTGGTGTGCACAGAGCATCCTGTGGCTGCTCGTGGTCTCGCATCTCAATGCAAGTGAAATTGAAGATGGCTCCATGGCGAGCCAGCATTTGAGCTATTGGGAGGTAGCCATCGTGGAACCTAGTGTTGTAGTAGCCTGCTGTGAGCTCTGGAGCATGAGATCTAGTGCCATAATGCCAGTGGATACCCGCAATTTTTACTGAAATTTTAACGCCGGAGTTCTCAAAGACTGAATTGGCCGAAGTGAGGATCCTGTCACCATGGTTCAAGAGCATGTTGGAGTACCAGGTGAGGAAGAACTCACCATACTGACTGTTCCAGCCTCCACCCTCCTTGCGGAAAAATGGTGTGTCTTCTGGCCAGTTGTTGTAGTGACCAGCATCAGTAGGGCCTGTGCTTCCCCATTCTGGCTTACCAGAAGCTTCAGCAGCTGCTTTTAAGCTACTCAGGATATACTGCACCATAATGAAAGCAAAAGGTTACTGAATAACCTATAGTAACTTTCAGAGTCAAACTTTCACCAGTACAACTTACAACCACAAAATTCATTTCACGTGTTTGCATGCACTCTTGGGGAAAGAGAAAAATCAGCAAAACCTCAAATGTGCACTCATATTTAAAGTGGTAACTCCTTGTTAGAACTTTTATAGCTCTGTCACTAACACTTATAATCTATTTCTAACCACTTCCCAAGTATTACTCAGTAATTATCAGACATCAAGATGAACCAAGACAGTATAAATAAAATAAGAAAATGTGAATTACCTTGTCGTAACATTGGAAAGCACCAATTCCTGGGAATTTCCACGTCCCATTTTGTTCTGGATATGAAGGGTAACGCAGCTCCCCCGCGGGTCCCATTCCTACTTGGATTTCCTGAATGGAGTAAAAATTGTGATTCAGATTTCTCGAGCAAAAACAGCATATGTTATAACAGAATCTTGAGAAAGGAATCTCAAATAGTATTTACCACAATGGTGTCACCAAGAAGGTGTTTGAACTTGTCTTTGAAAGCAGCCATGAAGTCAGCATAGCACTGAACTGGTGTTCGGCCCTTGAGAACCGGAAGGGTATCACACCCAAGAGATACATATTCATAGTTTCTTCTTCCCCATTGATCCGTGTATGCAAGATCGGGATCTTTATCCATCTCTTCCAAAACCCATTTGGGCAAGGGAATTCTGCATGCAATATAAACAATCGTTAAGCACCATGAAGATTTGTATTACATATTATTAAATAATTACTTACTAATACTTTTGTATTACATTAAAAATATTTAAATATGTGCCTTATATTGCACTTTTATTGCATAAACTAATCAGCCAAATAATTATTTGACTACAAAATTTTATTTAACATGTCTCTTTTATTTTCATTCAAACTACTAGAAACAAAAGTTGCAAAGTCCTAGACCTAGGGAAAAAGGTTAATATACTTTTAGAAGCAACTAAGGAGGACTAGAAAACAAGTTAATGTGGGCTCCACACAAATCTTCACAGAACCACACGCTTTCCGTGTTTCTTTCTTGGGCTACCTCGCCCTTTTTTTGTGTTACTTACGTAAGCCACAAGTTGACTGCCCTTCTTTTTTTAATCATTTTAAAAAGTTGCAATATAAAAAAATTAAAAAATAAATATTAAAATAAAAAATAAAATCAATTTTCTTTTTTATATAATAATAAAATCAAATTTATAATTGTTACTTTCTTAAAGAAATAAATAGTTTAGAGAAATTAAATTAAAAATCAAATTAATTAATAATTAACTAATTATTTCTGGGGAAAAAACTAATTATTGAAGTAAGAACCCGTCTTTGCTCAATGGATACAAAACACCCACGCTTTAGCACCTGGTGCAACGACCCCTGATGCAACAACAAGCACCAGTTTGACTTGGAGGGTGGTGATTTAGTGGCAGTGGCTGACAAAGTTGCTTTGTTACCTATTCCATTATGATCAATTCCATAATGAGTACTGTTTTACCCACCCCAGCTCCACCGAAAAGTCCTATTTTTCCTCCACGGTGATAAGGAGCTAAAAGATCTACTACTTTAATTCCTGTTTCAAAAATGGATAATTTTTTATCTAACTGTGTAAAGTTCTAACCCGAGGTGCACCGGATCCGTGTTCGTTATGCCTTTATCCCCATAGCTCATGAAATTCATCCCAATCAAAAGAATAATGCAGGCTTTCCAAATAAAAACACGATCAACTTCAAATAATCTCAAAATGCGGAAATACTCGTAATTGTGCAGTATTATACTAAATTTATACTGTAAATAAAAAAATTGGAAAAGAGAGAGATTAGCCAAACGAGATACGTACGTGCAAGAGTCACCGACGTTTCCACCACACTGGTGAAACGACATTACCGCCTGCACCTTGAGGCCGTGCTTCTTTGCCATATCCAGGAGCTCCGTGTAACCACCCCAATTGTAATCTCCCGGCGAATCTCTCTCCACCAATCCCCACCATACGTCCATCATAATTCCCTCCACCCCCGCGCTCTTCAGGGCCAACATACTCGCGTTCATCGCCTTTCGCCGATTCACCGTGTTCCCCATCGTCACGCTATCTAGCGGCATCATAACGTACACCGGCACTCCCTCCACCTTCTCTGGGGTTCCTCCCTCCTTGAACCTCCTCATCGGCACAGGCACCGCCTCCGCCATCGGCGCAGCCTCTGTTGCGAATGCTTGACAAGCGACTGACAGATCCGCCCGAATCCCACCTAGCACCGGCGACCTGCAAGGACTCACTGGCGGCGAGAGCCCATCCACGCCGTCCGACTTACTCACGTTACACCGGAGGCTCGTCGCCGGCTTCTTCCAGACCGCCGCCGTGTTCACCGTTGCAGTTGACTCTCCCGATGAAATTCCTATATCAGATTGTATTGTTCCTACGGGAGTACCCGCGAGGCTACCAATCCTATGTGTGATACTCAATGCCATTCTTTATACAGAACTTATCCCAGAAAATAAGGCGAAAAAACGCGAGAAAGAGAAAAAGTTTGAAAGGTTTTTTTAAATCTCTGTGCTGTTTGGTAGTTTGAGATTCAAAGAATTTGGAATTTGGAATTGGAACCGCAATGGAGTAAAACGAGGGAGGATCTTGACCATTTATAAACCGAGCTTGAGTTGAGGATAAGATTAAAATAATCTGTTTTCTCTTCTAAGCCGATAATTTTTTGCCACGTGTGCAAAGTAATACGTGGCACAGAACGGACGGTTGAGAAGGCAACGGCTACGATGTCTCGATCCCGTGACAATAGACGGTGAGATGAGGATTGCGCGTGAAGTTTCCAGGAAACGCGCGTATTAAAGTGACACCTCACGTGAAATGCCCGCCCTTCGGTTCAACACATGAATTCAATATTCGTGAATATCAGATTCTAATTTATATTTTAAGAAAGTAATAAATTATTTACAATAGGGATTTCTGTGAGAAATGAGAGAGAGGAGCCGAAGGAAAGGAGGGAGAATCGGCGCGTTTGTTTGGGCCATATTTCGTGAGGGGTAGAAGTAAAATTTGAAAAAGTGAGGCGGGAAGGGCGACACGTGGCGGGGAATGGGTGAAGGATGACGAAGCAAAGGTACCCCGAATGGGAACAGTAGGAGCGGAAGTGATTGGCAAGATGTTTGGTTCCGCCGGAGACGTGGCATGTTTGGAATAGGGTATCCGCTAAATGGCAAGATGGCATAGGATGAAGATTCTTCGAATCAAAGTGAAAATTGGCTCTATTTTATACATTTGTATTTGAATATTGATTGATTGGATGGGGGAAGGGAAAATGGTTGATGGAGGAGAGGGCCAGGAGTGCCCAGTAAAACCCAGTAAACTGCATGAGGATCAAGAGACGTGCTTAAGGTATCTGCTTTCATGGGTTTAAACTAAATTATGAGAAATCCTATAAAATATCTTTTAAATTTTAAAAAAGATATAAAAAATATATATTAGTCATAAGAACTATGGGACTTCAAAATTGAAAAAAAAAATATAATTACCTATGAGTTATTAAAATTAATAATAAATATAATAATAAATACAGTTAAAATTATTATTAAAGTTATCAATTCTATTACACAAATAATAAATAATAATAAATCTAACTAAATTATTTATAGTTAAATTATTAAAAAGAATAATAAATAATATAATGAATATAATTAAAATTATTATCAAAAAGTTATCAATTTATACGAATATCTAACGTGCGTATTTGAATAAATTTTTAGAAAATGACTTATAAAAAAAATAGATTTTTAACACTTATAAAAAAGGGCTTTTAGATAAAAATTTATGAAAAAAAATGATTCTAAATAAATAAGTGTTTGAATAATTATTTTTATAATAACTTTTTATATTGATAAATTATTAAAAAGGGTATGATTTGATTAAAAGTATGAGAGATGATAAATGGAGAGTGTATAAGAAAAAATAGGGATAAGATAGTAATTGGATAGTCTATAAACTCTTTTATTATTTTAAAAGCTAGTATCAGTAGCTTATTCAAAATTATAATTTAGTTCAAAAGTATTTACGGATAAATATTATTGTTTATTATAAAATTTCTCAAAACTAAAGTTTGGGTTAAAAGCTATTTTAAAACTATAGTTTTATACAAAACCAAACAAACCCAATAACACAATCTTGACACAATTACTTATAAATAAGTTATTAAAAATAATAATAAATACTATAATAAATGTAATTAAAATTATTATTAAAGTTATCAATTTATTCGCACAAGTAGTGATCAATAACACAAAATCTAACACAATTATTTATAATTAAATTATTAAATATAATAGTAATTATCATAATAAATTAAAATTATTATTAAAGTTATTAATTATGTTACACGAATAGTCACTAACATAAAATTTGACTTAATTATTTATAATTAAATTATTAAATATAATAATAAATATGGTTAAAATAATTATAAATATTTTTAATACAATTACAAAAATAGCATAAATACTATATCATAATTATACTTCAACTAAAAAATTTTTATAGGCAGTTATATCTTTATCCTCAAATTTTAAAATATTAGATTGACACTTACTACTAATATATCATTTTATAGGATGCTTTTTTAGAATTTGAGTTCAGAATATATTTTTTGGAGATTTTCATACAAAATTTAGTTGGAAATGATTTTTTTTATAATTTCTATATTCTAAAAAGATTATAATATATCTATTAGTAAATGGATACCGATTAAACTCTACAAAAAATATTTTTTCCTTTGTCTTTATTATAAGATATTAATTAAAAATAATTTTTGTCTTGAATATAAATAACTAACTACTTCATTAATTACTATTTTTGCATTCCATGTTGTTATAAATTGAAAAAAGAGATATGAGAATATAAAGTATGAAGTATATTATCAATTTACGATAAATTTAATGATTTAGCTATTATTTAAGATTAATCATGAATTTATTATAATAAAGAAAGATAGGAGGGAGTATATTAGCTGATAAGGAATTAAAAGTCATTGGTCCAATCAAATGATGGAGGTGTGTTATTAATATAAAATTAATTTAATAATACAAAATTATATTAGATATGGGTATCAAATTCGATTTTAAGGCCTGATTAGATAAGGTTTTGAAAAAATACTTATAAAAAATAATTTTTAGTAACTTTTTAAAAAAAGGATTTTTAGATAAAAATTTATGAACAAAAGTAGTTTTGAATAAATGAGTGTTTAAATAGTTATTTCTAAAATTATTTTTATTATTGGTAAATTACCAAAAAAATATATGATTATTAAATATAGGAGAGATGTGAGATAGTGTAAAAGAGATATGAGATATGAGAGATAGTGTATAAGAGATATGGGATAGGATGCAGAAAAAAAAGGAAAGAGTAGAGAGGGTGTAGAAAATGAAAGATAAAGGAGAGAGGGTATAAAAGAGATATGATAGATGTTACAAGAAAAAATATGGGTAATATAGTAATTAGTTAGTTTATAAATTCTTTTGCTATTTTATAAGTTACTATGACTAATTTATTTAAAATTTAATTTTAAATTATGATTTAATTTAAAAATTATTTTAAATAAATATATTTATTTATTTAATACGAAAACTTAATTTCAAACACACTGATAGAAGTTATTTATAGGGCCTATTTGGAAAAATCCAAACTTTGGTTTTAAACCAAGGTTTGGCTCAAAACTTAGGTTTGGAGAAATTTTAAAACAAACAGTTATATTGGTTCAAACAGGCTTTTAGACTAAACTCTGGTTTAAAACCAAAGTTTCAGAAAAGCTGGTCAGAGTAGCTTTTGGAACAGTAAACCACGTTTGAACTAACTAATTACTATATTACCCCTACTTTTTCTTACACCCTCTCTCATACTTTTTCTTATACCCTCTCTCCTCTCTCCTACTTTTTCTCTATTTTCTTTCTTACACCCTCTCTCCTCTTATCTCTTATCTCTCTTCATTTAATACTCATACCCTTTTCCGTAATTTACCAATAATAAAATCCTTTCTATAAATAACTATCCAAACACTCATTTATTCAAAATCACTTTTTTTCATAATCTCTTCTCCAAAAGCCCTTTTCTATAATCTGTTCAAAAACCCTTTTTTTTTATAAGTCTATTTTTAAAATCCTATCTAAACGGGCCCTGGAGGGAGGGGTAACCGGAAACCTTATGACTCATGTTAGCTTTTTTTGTTTGGGATAAGTTTTCTTGGTTTTCGGGTGCTTACTTTAAGCCCGGAGAATTATTAAATATTAGAATACTCATGGACGTGTTGAAGATCTCGAGCACCAAGGATTTTGAGAGCACGTGAACCACAATTTTTATAATCTAGAAGCATTTCATAATGGTTTTCAAATTTCTACCAACTTAATTTGAAAAAAACAATATAACTTGAAAGGGAGATAATTAATTAATGCAAATAATAAAGTGGTAGAAATTAACCCAACAACAGTTAAGTAGTTGCGTAAGATAGAGTCCAACTCCACTTATCAGTGAAAAATCTATATTATAAAAGTTACCTCTAATCAAACTCTGATTATAATAAATCATAATTGATAGTATTATATAAAAGATAATTATACGTACTAATAAATTATTGATTAAAGTGACGGTGAGCTCACTTTCTAAATATAATCTGGGGATACTTTGGCAGTTGTATCTTTGGCTTAAGGGCATTAACAAAAAAAAATCTGGTAGAGAAATAGGAAGGGAATAGGGAAAAATAGAACTGGGTTGGACAATTTCTGAATAATTTAAGGGTTAGGAAAGGGAATAAAAGAGAACATAGTGAGTTTGTGGAGAAGTAAATTAAATTATTACTAAAATTGTTAATTCTGTTATATTAATAATCAATAATACAAAATCTAACTTAATTAATTATAACTAAATTATTAAAAAAATAAATAAATATTGTAATAAATTTGATTAAAATCGTTATAAATAGTGTTAATACAATTAAAAAAATAGTATAAATATTATATCATAATTAGACTACTATTTAAAAAACTTTTATGAGCAGTTATGTCTCTTCCCTCATAGTTTAAAATTTCATATTAGTACTCATGACCAATATGTCATTTTACATATTAAGATGTTATTTTTTAAAAAATTTAAAATTCAAAAGATATTTTCTAAGGATTTTTCCTTCAAAATTTAGTTGGAAATGGGAAAAAATTATTTTAGTGATATTTATATTAAGAGAAGATTAATACTATCTATCAATAAAAAGATACCGTTTAGACTATAGAAAAAATTATCTCCTGATCTTTATTATAAAGTATTAGTTAAAATTAATTTTAGTCATAGATATAAATTATTAACTAATTTATTAATTATTATTTTTACGTTTCACTTTATTATTAATTGAGAAGAGAGATAAGAGAATATAAAGTATAAAATATATTATCAATTTATGATAAATTTAATAATTTAGCTATTATTTATTAGTATTTAAGAATTAGTTAGGAATGTATTATGATAAAAGAAAGGCATGAGGGAGTATATTAGCTGATAAGGAATTAAAAGTCATTAGTCCAATCAAATGATAGAGGTGTGTTATTAACATAGAATCGCTCCGATGCTGTAAAACTTTGTTAGATCTAGGTTTCGAATTCAATTGTTGTAAGAGTTACCTATGTTAGGAAAAGGTAGCAAAAAACTTTATAACTCGAATAACTTTTTGTTTGGGATAATTTTTCTTGGCTTTCGGGTGCTCACTTTAGTCGTGGAGAATTATTAAATATTAGAATACTCATGGAAGTGTTGAAGATCTCGAGCACCAAGAATTTTGAGAGCACGTGAACCGCAATTTTTATAACTTAGAAGCATTTCATAATGGTTTTCAAATTTCTACCAAATTGATTTGAAAAAAACAATATAACTTGAGAGGGAGATAATTAATCAATGCAAATAATAAAGTGATAGAAATCAACCCAACAACAGTTAAGTAGTTGTGTAAGATAGACTACAACTCCACTCATCAATGAAAAATTTATACAAGAATAGTTATCTCTAATCAAACTCCAATTATAATAAATCATATTTGATAGTATTATATAAAAAAAAATTATAAACTGTTAGGTGAAGTATTAGTGAGTTGATTCCTTAAAATAATTTGGGAATACCTTGGCAACTGTACCTTGGGTTTTAGGGCATTAACAAAAAAGATCTAGTAGAGAATTATGAAAGGAATAGGGAAAAATGAAACTGGCTTGGACAATTTCTGAATAATGTAAGGGTGGGGAAGGGAATGAAAGAGAACAGAATGTGTGGGGAAGTAAATTAAAATAATCGGAGAGCCCTACCATTCCCATTATATTACCTTTATTTTGTTGGGTGGATTGAGATGTATGAGAGATTCCAAATCCATCACATGCTTCTTTCTTTTATTGTGTGGCTGAACACGCATTACCACCTTTTTATTATGCTTCTTCTTCTTGTCTTTTTTTTTACTGTGTGGATTGATATGTATGAGGATTGAGATGTACCAGCCTTCAAATATCTTCTTAGTGTATGTTTGGTTAGTAAAAAAAATGCTTTAGTCCAAACCACAACCTAAACAGCATTTTTAAAGCTAAAAGTGATCATACTTAAAACTACAGTTTTGGTGATTCTAAACTATAATTTTAGAGAAGCAACTCATATTAACCTATGGGCGTGTTTCAAATTTTCTGTGAAGTATAATGACTATTTGTTCTTGTCTTTTCTACCTTCATTCTCTCTCTTCTTCCCGACCTTCTGCTATGTTCACTCTCTCTGCTCACTCTCTTTCGCTAGCCACGCCGTTCCTCTTCTCTGTTGGATTCCACTACCTTACTTTCCCTTTCACGGTTGGATGCACTATTCAGTACGTTGGGATCAAGAATTATGGCAAGCAATATCTGGAGGTCTGTGCGTACTTGTTTGCTATCCCTGGGTACATGGCCGACGCAGGACATGGAGAGTTGAAGGCCCCGAATAGTGAATATGTTTGGTCTGCCGGTAAGGACCCCAATAGCTCCGACGGAGATCGGAGATTTGCGTGAGGGATTGTTTGGTATCGGAGACGTCGGAGGGTACATTGGGCAAGTGATGAAGGACGGTAGGGGAAGAACGTTCAAGTTGAATGGAAGAAACGGAAGGAAGTTCTTGATGCAATTGATTTGGAGTCAAGCGTTGAAAGCTTGTGCTGGTCCTAATGCTATGGACTAGATTTTAAAAAAATTTGGTTGGCTTTGTATTTTGTTTTTAAGATTTTCGTGGTATTGATTTGTCATGTCTCAGTTCTCGTGAGATGTATTGACTGCACGATGGAACGACGGTTATGACAATGACGATAGAGTGGTGATGGATGAAAGCTATTTTTACGGAGAGAGAAAGGAGGAGTAATTGACGATAGATATATTTATAATATTAATATGGTGTAATGAAATTTATTTTATTTTTATTTTTTTAACATTGATGACCAATATTTTTTATTTTTGTCAATGGAGATAATTCATCAATAATCAATAACTTTTCTTAAATATAACTAACATGAAAAAAACTAGTAAGGTTGAAATTTTTATTGTTTGAAAAAAAATGTTTGGAATCTTGGATGAGTCAAGATAAAATACACAACAAACTATTATCTAAAATCTTCGATTTGTTGTCACATTATTTATTTTTTATCAACGCAACATTAAAATGTTGGGTAATTTATTTTTATAAAAAATAGTTATTGAAATTTAGTTTGAAATAATGTTGAGTTCTTATCATTTTAAACTATAGAATTTAGTTAGTAAAATAGTATAATTTTTTATTAAAATATAAGAATTTTGAATTTGGCTATACATAATTTTATTAGAATAATTTCTATTTTTATCCTAATTTAAAGAAAAAAAATAACATTTTCATAATTCATACCACGATAAAGATAATTATAAAGATAAGCTTCTATAGTTACGTTATTCTATAAAATCTTCACGTGCAATAAATTGTTTAGGTAATTAAATTATATATAAAATTATTAAATATAGACGAATCTAATAATTATATCTATATTTTTATTAGATATCTGACTTAAAATTTCTATTGTTGTTAAATTATATTAGATATTATATTTTTGTTTCTATATATATATTAACTAATTTTACTTCAGTTATTTAAATTGATCAAAATATATAAAATTAAAATTTTAATTATTATGAGAAAATAAAAAAAATAAATATAAATTATTTATTATTAATTACTAAATAAATAATATACATATAGTATGGATATTATTTATTATTTTAATATCAAATAAAAAATATAAATTTAAAATTATACATTTATCTCATACATTTTATAATAATAATCATTTAAATATTTATTTTTTTATACTCACTTTTTATATCAAATTATTATCCAAAATATATTTTTCAATTGCTAAATCAAATACACCCTCATTCTCATTATGTTTGATATCAGCCGAACATGCTGACTCTTGCAAAACCACCCATACTTCATCATCATCTTTGATTTGTGTTTCATATTATACGCGCCTTCAAATATCTTCTTGTACTCTCGGCATATGCCTCTTAGCTGATAAGGAATTAAAACCACGCAAATATCTTTTTAGTTTTTAAACAAATTTTTTGAAACAACGGGAAGGCACTGCAGTACTACCCTGCTTTCCCGACCGCAATTACAATATAAGAAGATTCTGCATTTCTGCCATAAAGATTTGTGATTATGATTTTCTCCAGGAATACCATATATGTTGTTGATTTATTTTTTCTAAACACCGGTAATTTTTATAATATTATTTAAAATATTATCGGACACTAAATATAAATAATTTTTTTAAAAAAATTTAAATATTATTTTATTATATTATGAAAAATTAATTTTTTCTATTAAACTCAATTCTGTTAATAATATTGTGGATTTATCTTTTTTTTATATAAATATTGTGGATTTATCGTTTCTAAAGAAACGTTCATTACAGAATGGGCGCGACCCAAATCTAAACAAAAGCCATGCCCGACACCACAATCTTACTCAGGCCCAAAAACTCAGGGGCATTTTAGTCATTTCATGTAAAAATATAATTTTATTTCTACTCTTAAATAGCTAATTGGAATTTCAGATTTTTTTAGGCCTAATGGAAATTATGTATGTTCAGTAGAACTTTACTTAAAATTTCCCTACTATAAACTCGCTAAACCCCTCAAGTTTTCTTAATCTGGAAGTTATAGTTGTTTAAAACTAAGATGTTTGTTTACTTCTAACGTTTAGCCCATTCTGTTAACTCTGTAATCCATGTCATTTTCATAATATACTTGCAAAGTGAATCATAGTAAAAAGAGAAGTATAACTGAAACTTTTATGTAAGAATGAAATTTCGTTCGGCTATATGCTTATGAAACGGAGTAAAAACGATGAAGTGGACAAATTAAACTCTCTTGTTTCAGATTTACCCTTGCTCATGAACAAATTCTTCACCCGCCTTATTGGTTGTTCCCCTGTTGGCCGAAGAAGAACCTTTTCTTCATCAGTAAATCCATCTTCATACTCTTGTTTTCTATAGAAAACTGAAAAATAAAAAGCTAGTTAAACAATTAATACCTACTCTGCCACATTATTCAGAGACTGCAATTCATCTTCCATATTTGCTTTTCAAGAGCTTCTTCTCTTTAACTGGAACTGAAATCATGCTGCTTCCATTCATGATCCTCAAGCTTTGCCTTAACATGTCAAACTCTCTCTCTGTTCTGTTCTTGTCGTGCTCCATTGAAGCTAATTGAGCTCTCAAGGCTTGGATTGTTTCATCCCTTCCTTGCAATTCCCTCGCCAGATTTTCCATCTGGATCGCATCTTCCTCTGCTTTCCACAACAACCCATCCCCTGTCAACAAGTTGGTAAATCAATAAGCTCATCAACACTCATGACTTGTTTTCATCCTCTTTCTCCACCACTTGCAGAAAGTTTACAAATTTTGACAAAGAAACACAACAGAATTAGAAAACGGAGCATATAACAGAGGATTTATAACCCAGAAGAGAGAATTCTGTTTCAGGGAAAACTGAAAGATCACAATACCAGAAAAGAAAAGAATCTACAAAACTTGACTGCGTAACAATATCAGAGAGAGGAATGTAGGAGGGATAGAGAGAGAGAGCACCATAAGTTCTCTGAATGAGGTCGTCAAGTTCAGCCTTGATTGCAAGATAGAGTTGTTTCCACTTATCTACAGCTTCATCTCTCCAAACTCTCTCTTCCTTCATTTTCTGAACCAGAAGCTTAGTCCCCATCAATTCCAACTCTTTATGACTATTGTTGCTGTTATCCTTGTCTTTTCCAAGCTCTTTGATCTCTCTAATCTGTTCTTCCTTCTCTTGCAGAACCTTCCTGAGTTGCCTTACTTCCTCTCTGAGCCTCTTCCTCTCTTGCTTCCAATCTGCTTCCTTGAAACTGAACAACATCATGTCTCTCTCATGGCTCATACTCTCTTTCTCCCTCTCATACACCGTCTGCTTCATTTCCTCCTGCAGAATCTTCACTTTCTCTTTCAAACCCATAAATTCTCTCGCACAAAAATACCTCCTTTTCTTGCTCACCTTCGCCCCCATCCCTCCAACTTCTGGGTTTCTTTCACAGTAATGGAGAGGCTCTGTTCTTATAGTGAGCTAGAGAGGAAACATAAGAGGGTTTTGGGCGGCATGGTTTCTCAGCAGAGCCTCCTCTCTAATAAAAGTAATGATGTAATGGAGAGGTTTTGTTCTTATAGTGAGCTAGAGAAGAAAGATAATAGGGCTGTGGGTGGCGTATTTTCTCAGTATTCCTCTTAGTAATAAAAGTAATACGTTAAGGTCCAATTTTATTCTAAAAATTGTTATGTATGAATAATATTATTCTGAAAGTTATTATGTAAAAATAATGTGGTCTTTAAAAATACTGAGAGAGAGAGAGAGAGAGATGTGCTTGTATCTAACACGCACGCACGTATTTCAGTGAACTTGACTTTAATTCAAGAATTGAAGTACTGGCGAAAGAGGCTCGTGACCTAAATAGGGGCATCACATTAAGGTTTCACATTCAATACAGAGAGGGATACGGCTATATATATATATTTCACATGAAAAATTCTCAACCGGAGCGTGAGAGAAGAGTTATTATGACTACTCCAATTATTAAACAATACATTTTGACTAGCTTCTTGTAAGTTCTAATTGGTCTCACATCTAATTTAGCAAGAAAAGTAATAATACAAGGTTGTACTTGAGCATCCTAGAACAGTCACAAAATAATTCTCCCTCCTGCAAATTGTCAAACTCAGTAATCAACCCCTCACACGAATGCTAAGCTTGTGACGGAATCTAGTTGAATGTGAGAGAATGAATGAAGAGAAGTGTTGAAGAAAACATCCTACTTTGCAGGTAATGTCGTTTAATGGAAGCAAGAATTTAAACGCCAGTGGGGAAGGGGAAGCATATATACGACATGTTCATATGGCAACAAAAACATCTAATGTTGTCACCATCTTTGGATTCCATGGCCTCTCAGTAAGTCCAGTTTTCTGTATTTTCCTCTCAGAGCCCCCTTTTCTCATTTAATTCCTCCCTCTACCCTTACTCCATCCTTCTCGCTTCCTTATTATTCATCCCTTCCATTCCATCTTCTTCTTTTGTCCGTACCTATACTTCAAAATCATTATCCTTCGTCTTATTTTAACTCTAATCACACACACACACACACATGCGTATAACAACAAGCCTAGTCCCCTATATGAAATCAGTTACACAATTTTCTTGGCACTGATAGAGCATATAGGTATGGTATATATCTTTGGCCTAACACGCCGAGTCAAGACACAAACATAAATCAATCGGACAAGATATATATTCTTCTACTAGGCAAGGTATGGATCATACAGAACTCTCCAATTCCAGTTTCAGTCCACAAATAAAATGATAAAAAAACACGTTATTATAATAATATCGATCAAAATATTAACTAATATATAAGATATTCTCTTCCGAACCAACCATAACTTTTTTATTGAATGTGGATTTTTACTAATATATCTACCTTATTATCGCATTGTCATCTTGACTAATCTTAGGTAGTTAATATGTGTAATAATTAATTAAACAGTCTGAATATCTGTCAATAATGCATATATATCTCAAAATATATGATATATATGAGAAACTCAATATTACAGCTGCCAGATTTCCACGTAATGGTGGATTTCTCAAGATATTCCAATAATGCGACAACTCATTCATTACCTCTCTTTCTCCAATTTCCTGTCGCTTTCCATGGCTTTCTTCCATGAACATACCGTAAAAGGTATTATTCCTACGACCCATATTATTATCACATGCCATGCTTCAGCTGTTCCATTTGCAACAGATAACCTTAACTATTTTCCTTTTTGGCTCCAACCTAATTGGTGTCATGTATGTCTTATTCCAACTCTTGATATATCAGTGATAATCCTACGTAATCAACCATTTTCTCTTAATGTATGGTTTTATCATCTCTGCTCAAAATAGGTTTAGCAACCTCGTATGCATCGAAAGACGACATAATTACCAAAAAATATGTGAGAAACTTGACTCAAAACAAATCTCTCCATGTTCTGCTGCTATATTTACTCTACTGTGTTCTTTTTACATCTTGGTGTCTGATCTGTCCATTAATTTGTTGGTAGAAGTTTGTTAGTTTTAGTACGACATTAATTTTCTGATTTCACTAGTCAAGGAGGTTGAGGGAAGATATGAATGGAGAGTAAGAAAAGTAGCCTTCCCAAGTAAGCAAAATAATGGCGAAACAATTAATGAAACCGTGCAAATAAATTTGACATTGACCTGGCACTTCGAGACCCAACAAGAGAGCTTTAATTACATATATATATTTTCTGGAGTTGGAATCAATTTGAGGTAATCTCAATCTCCGTATATAATTTTTTTATTAGGAAATCAATCCCTAGAATTACCGTCAACTTTAATAATAATAATAATAATAACAACAATAATCTCTAAAGATAATGTGTTGCTGATGAGGCAATGATTTGTCACTAATGTGACAATAATATTTGGAAATCGTAGGGAGTTTGACAAAAATTAATCACAATTCTAAGAATTATTACTAGTTGATGATAGGACTTTGATTAAAAAATTACACATAATTAACTTTTAAGGACAAAAAACTACGTTTTCTTTTAATTTGAAAGGTGCTTTGGATCCTAAGGACAATAGTTGCGTATATATATTGAAATGGATAATTAATGAGATGTTACTCAAAGATGTTGAATGCATGTATCTATCTATGCAAGGTAGTGATTGGTACAGTTATATGACACGACACACGTGATATTTTTAAGGTTGGTGCTATTAATAATTGTGAAATTTTCTTGGTTAAGGGATGGAAAGAAACTGAGTCTTCAAGAGGGGGTTTTGATATCACCATCTTCTCTTTCATGTTTATTGAACAAGCCTCATGTTACTGTTAATTATGGTTGTCGTACGTCATACCAGAGAAGCAAAGCGATGGGGGGTATAATATACAGTTTTGGTTTAGTTGATCATAGTTTGGTGGTTGTAGTTGTTGTGGGTAGTTAGTTATAAGCGGCTATGGTACGTTTAAGTAGGTTGTGAGTTATAGAAGATAGTTTGGTTATTTTGAACTTGCGCTTATTGATGCCTAATATAAAACGAAAATAATTATATAACTTGTAATCATTTTTAGAGAAAAAATATTGTTAAAAAATTCCTATTTAAAAAATTTCTTACCAAACTCATCCCAAAAGGACAGGATATATGTTCTTCGCGTTGGTAGGCTATGGCTATATGGACCACGTAACCCTTCAATTTTAGTCATATTTGTCCAATCAAATGATAAACAGATAAGATATTAAAATATCACAGCATTCAAAATATCAGTAGGAGATTTTGATGTGTTCCAGATTTTATTTTTCTAATAAAAAACTGAAAATTAGAACTTTCTTTTCCAAATAAATTAAATCCAAACTAGATAACATATGATTGCTTTGCCAGACTGACTTTTTTTTTTTACATTATTCAAATTACTTATAATATAACGTAATTTTATGGACTAGATTATATGGGCAAAATAAAAAATGAAGTATCATTTTAAATTAAAAAATGTTGAGAATGACCTAAATTAAACGTAAAGAAAAGGAAAGTGAAACTAGCCGTAGACAGGAACCGGGGGCCCGCAAGGCCATTTTGCCAACGGTCAGGAGTTCGTGCTCGTTCGCGGGCGCGCGGTGGCGGCAAAGAAATGAAAGCTCCATTTCCCAAATTGCCCCGCCTGTAACTACAAAATATTCACCATGCCATTCCATTAGGTGTTTATTTTTTCAAAATCACGAGATCCAATCCTTCAAAATGTAAAATAGTAATTGTTAAAAAATTATTCAAAGTAAAAGCCTAACCAGTTATTACATGCTTCAATTGCAAAAATTACAAAACCGTGTGTTGATTGGTATTCATGAAGCATATGTGTTTACTATTTATCCAAGCTAGTTTTAAATAACCAAGATACCAAAAGAATGTAAAAAAAAAAACTGTGTTTATGTGTAATCATTTAATAATTTATTTAGATAAAATTCTTGGAACTAAATCATATTTTTCTATTGAAAAAAGATTAAGCGTAGAATATGTTCATGAGTACACCCGAATTAGTATATTCCAAAAAACTTGAAGAAACTAAAAGGCTAGCATCAACGGTTAGTAAATAATCACCAATCATAACACCGCAGTGGCAACAGATGTAAATATGAATGAAAACAATGGCAAACTACAAAGATCTGGCCAGCGTAAGTAATCTCGTTAACGCATTACGTAAACGTAATAGGGGAAACACAAAGTGCAAGAAAGGAGAAAGGGGGGGAGAGAGGGAGAGAGCGGGAGCGAAACAGAGCGAGCGAGAGGGAGGAACTGAAGGAAAAAGAGAGAGAAAATAAGGGGAGATAATTGCAGAGGAGGAGTTTGGTTCTATATTCTTCTCGTTAAGGCCCCGCCATTGCGAAGCCTCTTCTGCAACGATGCTTTCCCAGGGTGACATTTTCCGTTTCTTCATGATCGCCATATAAAGACGACACTGAGAGAGGAATGGGGAATCGGGAATCTATTTTGGTATTCCGGGAGTGGAGATTGGATGTTGTTAATTATGTGCTTGATTCTAAATCAATTGATAGAATACGTTGTTTTTTCCCACGTTGGGTGGTAGTTTCTGTCAATGGAATATCGGGTTTGAGCCGCTGATCGTCGGATTCGTTTGGGTGATCAACATTTAATTAACGATGGTATCTATTACCAAACCTTCAATTGCGTTTAATCCATTTTATATGTCTTTTTTTACAAGTCTAGAATTTTCAGCTCATGGGAGAAATGTGTGTGTCTGGTAATATTATTCTGTTCTTTAGTTGATTGGAATGAGGGTACATTCTTACCTTAGAGAAGGTAGAAACGTGTCTGAGTAATTTTACCATAAAATAGTCTGTAGCCTATTTTACGATTTTCAGAGCGAAGGTTTTTTTTGAAAAATGCTATGCTCATCAGGATACTGATCTCATGTATAAACTCAGTTTCTTACACTGTAATCCATCTTGATAAACGTTTGGTTTGTATATACGGCAATATTTGTGAGAGTGAAAGCTGGTATAATCTTGAACTGTGCCTTTTATCGTAAAGGTCTTCATTTTCGGTGAAAATGTAAGGATAAATTGGTTTCTGTTTGATATAACTTCTATAAACTATTACGATATGAGCTTTAGCATCTGAATATTGTGGACAACTGGAAACTTTTTTGCGCCTCTCGTTAGATAGTTTTGACATAAATGTACACATATTTTCTTAGAAAATAGCTCTACTGTCTTTAACGTTGCTTGAAGTGAACGTAGTTGAGCTAGTAAAAGTGCCCAACTGTAATTCATCTGGATTAGCATATAATGTATTTTTACCCTTTTTGAGTGGAGAAAATGTACATAAGCGAATGGATTTTGGTTTTCTTATGGATGATAATTTTTAAATTTCATTAATTTTAAAGGATTTTAACTCTGACATGTGCCGCTTAATAACAATCAGTCTTTGCTTGAGACGTGGAAAGAAAAGTTTCACCGGTTAGTTTGCATGTATGCAACTAGTTGTCGTTTTTTAATTTTCACTTGTGCTATTGTTACCTTCAAACAAGGCTCCTCTCTGACGATAGAGGCATTGGCTATTGTTTTGGATGTGCAGGCTACTTCAATCAATTTCAGAGTCGGAACTCAAGTTTTTGTTGAGGACCCTGAGGCAGCTTGGATAGATGGAGAAATTGTGGAGACTAATGGCGAAGAGATCAAAGTTAAGTGTGCATCAGACAAGACGGTGAGTCTTTTGGAATTCATTTTTATCGACTCCTTTAGATCTGAGTGCATACATGAGAACACTATGTCTTTTTCTTTATATATGCATAGAAGGAACACATAACAATAAGCCTTATCCTACTACTAGATAGAGTCGGTTATATAGATAGTATATAGGCATTGTGCTCTATGAATAACCAAATCTTTAGATTGATTGTTAACCAAAATATTCCCTTTAATAACTTTATTTAACATTCTCATTAGTCTTCTTTTACCTATTTCTAGAGAACTCTATATTATTTGATCTATCCTCCTCACCAATACCTCCAACACTTATTACGAAATTTTGTAGTTATGAAGCCTACCATAAGGAATTGCTTAGCTCAAATCCCGTCTTTCAACTGTTTATTTCCGTGAGCTAAATAACTAAAGTATAATTAATTCCTTTTCTTTTTAATTATGTTAATTCCATTTTGTGTTTGTCATATCCTTATCAATAAATGTACTGTAGTTGAATAAAAAAAGCAAGCATTATATGTTTTCTGTAGGTTGTGGTCAAAGCATCCAGTGTCCATCCCAAGGATCCTGAGTTCCCTCCTTCTGGTGTGGATGATATGACAAGGCTGGCATATCTGCATGAGCCGGGGGTTCTCCAGAATTTGCAAGTTCGATATGACACCAACGAAATATATGTAAGCATCGACCTGATTAACCTTACATCTGTTTTCTGCTTACCCTGACGGGGATTAGGGGGATGAAAATGAGATATTATAGTAGCTAGTTAGATGTTACATGGAAAGAAACTCCTTGTTTGTATGTTACAACGAAAGATCTATAACCTATAGGTGGGCTTTGATGAATAACAAGCGAACTACCCAACTCCTTCTTTCATGCATATTATTCATTTTATTTTTCTGTCTACAATAAATACTGCATTTTATTATTCTATTGTCCTTTCCAGTCTATGGACTAGAATATTGCATCTTTGTTCTTCAATTATACAAGATTTGTGTTCCATTGGCTTTCTTTATTGTCCACTGGACTGACCATCTTAGGAAATGAAGTTTAACTCCCTAATGGCGTTTCCAGACATACACAGGAAATATATTGATTGCTGTGAACCCTTTTCAAAGATTACCTCATTTGTATGGCCACGATGTCATGGATAAGTATAAAGGATCAGCGATTGGTGAATTGACCCCACATCCTTTTGCAATTGCTGATTCTGCATATAGGTATCTATTCTCTGAGTTTTTGCGCCTTGGCTGCTTAACTATCAGTAGGTATCTTGTAGGTATAGCTAAATTAATAATCCATAAGAAAATGAAAACAGTGAAAATGCCCATTTGGAAAACTTAAAAAATTCTAAATGATGAAAATTCCCACGTGAAAATGCCAACTTCAGCCTTCTTTCCTCTTTTTGAAATCAGATTACATTTAAAATCATCTAAAACAGTAGAAGTATTATCAGCCTTTTTTCCTCAGCAACATTTTATGTGTTAGTTTAAATTTGTTTCCTAGCTATAGGTAATTCTGAGGACATGAGTAATTTGGACAACATTTTTTTATAAAAAAATTGCCTTTGGCATTTGCATTATCTACAACTTTGCCAGTTTCCAGAATTCCTTGAAAATGAGACTTGGGAAAAAAATGCATTTGCAGGATGATGTTAAATGAAGGAACAAGCCAATCAATTTTGGTTAGTGGTGAAAGTGGAGCCGGCAAAACAGAGAGCACAAAGATGCTTATGCATTATCTTGCCTTTATGGGAGGGAGAAAGGAATCTGAGGGACGATCTGTGGAGCAGCAAGTTCTAGAGGTAACAAACAAAAAATTGTTCCCACCCTGCTTATAGGGAAAACCTATATATTTATATATTAAAAACTCTAACATGCTGCAAATAGTGTGGCTTACTTCTCTGATTTTGTACAATACGGGACCTACACTAGTTGAAAAAAAAAGAGGGGGTGGCAATTAAATATTCTGGTTCTTATATTCTGCATTTGGACCTTCTTTTTGTTTACTTCACAGTCCAATCCTGTTTTAGAAGCATTTGGCAATGCAAAGACAGTTAGAAACAATAATTCAAGGTATTTACTCAGCTGTTGAGTAAGGTCCTCTTTAATCCTATCTTTGCAATTCTTATGCTCTTCTTTCTTTTAATTGGTTTAAGCTCTGTCCTGAGTTGAGCATAATGCTATTTCAGTCGATTTGGGAAGTTTGTGGAGCTACAGTTTGATCAGAGGGGGAGAATTTCAGGAGCTGCTATTAGAACTTACTTGCTGGAACGATCCCGCGTCTGTCAAGTTTCAGACCCTGAGAGAAACTACCATTGTTTTTATATGATCTGTGCTGCACCAGAAGAGGTGAAATATTCTTCTTTTTGGATAACAAATTATTGTATACAGAAATTATGTCTGCTTCTTTTTGGAACATTCTTCTATAATGTTTAGCATTCTAATTTTCTGATTCTTTTATGACATAGATATGCTAGTCGCTGGCTATCAAATAAAATAGCCTGATTTGATTTAAATTTATCACTTTATGCCATGACATATAAGGTAATTTGCTACAGATTTGGGACTACAGAATATGATACAATGTAGGCAAACTTAATAATGCTAGTCTAGAAGCCAAGAGAAGCTTGCATATTTTGAAATAAGATATTGACTTCTGCAGTGTATGAGATCTGGAACAAAACCTTGCCTGATTGCCTTCATATTCGTTTTTTGTTTGTTTTTATAAGCATATTCGCTTGTTTTTAATCTCTTCCGGAGCTCATCTTTCTCAAGCGCAAGGCTTAAAAAATGGTTCAGAGGCTAGGCTTGATGATGTAAGAGTTAGACCTGAGAAACATTTTGTGGTATGAGGTAGGGGTTCTTGCAATACAAAGTTTCATGGAATTGTTACTCAATAGGAGTTCTAAAATTCAGATTGAGCTTAAAACTAATAATGATGTTGCGTGTAAGCGGTTTTGACTTTTGAATTTGTTTTGCTGGTTTGATCTTGTTTTACTTACCTGATTTAACGAGTTCTCAATGCGAACTTATTTACTATATCCTTTTTATTTATCTAGGATATTAAAAAGTTTAAATTGGGAAATCCAAGAACTTATCGTTACCTAAACCAATCAAATTTCTTCGAATTGGATGGATTGGATGAATCCAAGGAGTACCTTGCAACTAGGAGAGCTATGGAGGTTGTTGGCATCACTTCTGATGAGCAGGTACCCTTCAGTACAGTGTCTATGGATAATTCTGTTATTTGTTTTCTTCACAGGTTTTTGTCACACGTCTTTTCAGGATGCTATATTCAGAATAGTAGCTGCAATACTACACTTAGGAAACATTGAATTTCAGAAGGGGGATGAGCCGGATTCCTCTGAACCCAAGGATGATCAATCTCGTCTCCACCTAAAAACTACATCTGAACTTTTAATGTAAGGATTTTCCCCCTTCATCTTAGCATTTCTACAAAATTGAAATTTACGTATATGACAGCTGTATGTACTTATTTCTTAATGCTAGGTGCGACGAGAAGTCACTTGAGGATTCCTTGTGCAAACGTGTTATGGTAACACGTGGTGAGGCTATAACAAAATGGCTTGACCCAAATTCGGCAGCTCTCAGTAGAGATTCATTGGCCAAAATAGTTTACTCAAAGCTGTTTGACTGGTAACTGTTTGTGAAGTTAGTGAACCTGTAAATAAGTTTCCGTTTACGTTGAAGTTTTTATGAAGGTTAAATTGCATATACGTATTTATGAGTTTTTATAGTTTAATCAACGTAAATACTATTGTTTCAGGATCGTGAACAGGATTAATAACTCTATCGGTCAGGATCCAAATTCGAAGAACTTAATTGGGGTTTTGGATATATATGGATTTGAGAGTTTCAAGACAAACAGGTGCTTAACCGGTACGCTTTTGTCTGTTATTCACAAATAATTTTTTGCTGAGAATTTTTTGAAATGGTTTCTATTGATGAGGTGGGATGCTTAATTAAATAAATAATAGTCCTGCAAATGTGAATTTTGATACAAAAGATGTAACTTTGCTAATTTTTTATGCATCAGGTGATGAATGTACATGACCTGAGACACATCTGTTTTCATTTTGACTTTCTTTTGTACTGTTAATGTACATATCCTTTATAGTTTATAGGGATGCAAGGACCAAATTGCTCTGCTGACTTAATATCTTGGTGATGGATTCTTCATATAAGGCTGCCTTAATTTCTTTTGTTTTCTTTTTCCATTTCTGTCGACTTCTAATGCAGAATGGTTATGTTGCCTTAATTTTTCTTGCGTGACTATCTTCTTAAGTTTTCCAACTTTTTATGTCCTATAATGGGTCCTGTGCAGTTTTGAGCAATTTTGTATCAACCTGACAAATGAGAAATTACAGCAACATTTCAACCAGGTTTCATTTCGTATATTTTCTCTACTTGGTACACATCATCTACTAAGTTACTTTTACCGGCTTGTATTATCACATTCTTTTTCTTGTACACATCAATATTATTTCACAGCATGTCTTCAAAATGGAGCAAGAGGAATATACAAAGGAAGAGATTAACTGGAGTTATATAGAGTTCATTGATAATCAGGACGTCCTTGATCTCATCGAGAAGGTGGGCGATTTATCCTGAAGGCCACTTTTCACTCTAGACGAATTATTTAAGTTTGCCTTCTAATTCTTTGTATCATATGATGCTTGATAATAACCCCTAGAATCAGTTATTATAGCCGTTTTTGTCCATTTTACTCAATTAGTCTGATCCCTTGCACTATTTGAGACAAGGTGTATCACAATTTAACAAATCGACCCGGCCAGTAGGAATTTTCAGTCTACATTTAATTCAATCTTAATAACTATGAATGAGAAAAATCTGCCTACGGATCTGTTCATAAAAGATTTTTGTTTAATGAGAAATCCGACATATGTATCTCAACTTGCATTTAGATAGTCATTTTTGGGTCCCCGCGCCCCCCGGGGGAGGAGGTGGGATGCATGCAAGTGCATAGTAGAAGTACCGACTTTTGACTTTATACATTCAAGTACATGTGGAATTAGTTTCCATTCTATGCATAAAATAGAGTTTGTCATTTTCTTATATTTTGTTTCTCTAAACTATACTTTCATAAATACAGAAACCGGGCGGCATCGTTGCTCTTCTGGATGAGGCCTGGTACGTATAAGATGATAAAATGGCGCCATTGCTTCCTTTCTTGACATTTTCTGATAGATATCTACATTCTGATGGTTCATGTGTAATTGACATTTTTTTCCTTCTTGTCATATACAATTAGATCTGCTTATGTATATACTTTGAGATTGTAAAGCTTCTCTGCTTATTCGTTGCAGTATGTTTCCAAGATCGACACACGAAACATTTTCCGAAAAGTTATATCAGACTTTTAAAGACAATAAACGCTTCAGCAAACCAAAGTTGTCTCGTACTGATTTCACTATCTGCCACTATGCTGGTGATGTATGTGAAATATATTTTGGTTTAGGTAGTTTTCTACCTTAAACAACAAAAGTAAAATGTATATGCCTAACTTCCAATTGCAGGTCACTTATCAGACTGACTTTTTCCTTGACAAGAACAAAGACTACGTTGTTCCAGAGTTCGAGGCACTACTCAACGCTTCAAAGTGCTCCTTTGTTTCTGCACTGTTTCCACCTCCACCTGAGGAAACTTCCAAATCATCAAAGTTCTCATCAATAGCCACCCAGTTTAAGGTATTTTTTCTTTTTCAGGCATGCCTGCAGGGGCGGAGCCAGAATTTTTAAACAAGAGGCCGAGATTATGAAGCAAAGTGTATAGTGCTTTAAGGAAAATTTAACCACCTAAAACATGAAACAAATTATAATAATATATATATATAACTGATACCCGATATTTTACGGTGTAAAAATCATCAAGTGTCATATTTGTACTAAACTTTTTAGCAATATAAACCATCATTAAATCAGTGAGAAAATCATCATCTATAGCTGCTTGTAGAAATTGAACACTAAATTTGAGAAGAGTACAACTCTAGATCCTAAGAATGCATTAAATTTATCTAATGCCAGGGATATTTGCAATCTTGTTAAAATAATTTTATTATTCAGAATTTTCGATCAATACGAACTCTTCCAGTGTCAACAACAAACGTTGAATGCACTTTTTTAGTTGATGTTAAACTTTCCGAGGGCTGATATATAATACCATTATGTACTCAGAAAAAAACTAAAATCTTCAGGGGCCGTGGCTCCCGTTCCCCCTTTGTTTCCGCCCCTGCTCACAGTTGATCTGATTTCTGTTTTATTATTTTCATTCTCGATGCATTTTACACAGCAACAACTACAATCTCTGCTTGAAACGCTGAATGCTACTGAACCACATTACATTCGTTGCATAAAGCCGAATAATCTTCTCAAGCCAAGGATATTTGAGAACAGTAATGTGTTACAGCAGCTTCAGTGTGGGGTAAGTTGAATGCTATTTTGTTCATATTTTCTGTATGTCATGAATATCCTTCTCAATTGATTAGGACTTTATGGGTGTTATCTATAGGGAGTAATGGAGGCAATTCGGATAAGTTGTGCTGGATACCCAACTAGGAAGCAATTTGATGAATTTGTTAAGCGGTTTGGACTTCTGTCATCCGATGCTCTGAAAGGATGGTATTCTCATTTCCTGTTCCTCTTTTTCAATTTCTGTAGACATATGCGACCTTCAACTATTTGAAGCAGATTAAAGATCACCATATATTTACAGCAGTGATGAGAGGACTGCTTGCGTGAAGCTACTAGGACAAGTAAATCTTGAAGATTATCAGGTACCTACGATCCCATTTGATATTTCCTTTAAATCCAGTAATAGTTTTTGCTTAGCATGGGATGGTAGGAATTACCAATATTTTTCTTGTTCTTTTTGAACCATTTTGACTTAATTTTAAAGAAAATGATTTGTGAGTTAATATGTAAATTTTGCTTGAGTAGCATTAAGTGTTACAGCTTGTTACTGATGAAGTTTAGTGTTGTTATCATAATCTTGCTGAAATTTCTTGTTGCAGGTGGGCAAGACTAAAGTATTTCTGAGAGCAGGACAGATGGCAAAACTAGATGCATGTCGTGCTGAGGTCTTAGGACGATCTGCAACCATTATTCAAAGTAAAGTCCGCTCATTTTTTGGTCACAAAAAATACGTTCTGTTGCGGTTGTCTGCCATACAAATACAAACAATCTGTAGAGGTATTTTCTGTGTTATTAATGGAATACTGATTTGGTATCTTTGGCTAATTTCAAGGATTTTCTGAAAGTTTTCTCTTTCTCACGTCCTATAAATTTAATGTAGGAGAACTCGCTCGCTGTCTGTACGAGAAAATGAGGAGGGAAGCTGCTTCTATAAAAATTCAAAAGAATGGTCGCATGTATATTGCTAGAACATCTTATAAAACTTTGCGCGCCTCAGCCGTTTCTATTCAAACCGGCATGCGATGCATGGCTGCTAGAAATGAGCTCAAGTGCAGAAGGCGGACGGAAGCTACAATCGTCATCCAAGTAGGACATAATTTTGTTAACAGAGAACTAGAATCATGCCTAATATATGTTTGAGCTGTTAGCTTTATTTTTTGTTTCTAACAAAATTTTAGCATTGAGTCGGATGAGAGAGTCGAAATTTGTTTTGTTTTTTGGGGAGGGGGTGTTGGTTTAAATCTGTTCTGATTGAACGCTAACATGTGTTTGATGTGACATTTCTAACTTCCTTCTGCCTTTAGCGAGGGGTATCAACTGGAAAAGTCGTCTTCTGTTTGCCCTTCCTTTTCCTTTCTAGTGGAGCATGTTTCAGTTCAACAACGAGAGAACAAGGCTCAGGAACTGGAAGTGCTTGACAGTTGTTGATCTTTCTATATTTACACTATATGATATTTAATTAATTGTTTCTTTTACATAAAAAATGCTTGAACTAATGTGAGTTGATGTTTGTCAGACTCACTGCCGAGGTTATACAGCCTACATCTACCTCCTGAGGCTAAGGGAAGCAGCAATCGTTATACAGTGTGCCTCGAGGGGACAAATGGCTCGTAAAGAACTTCGAATGCTTCAAATGGTGATTCCCTTCTTTTTCTCGTTTGTTTCTTCATAATTCTTCCAATATAAAAAAGCTGGTGACTTTTTTTCTTAATTCTAGACAAAAAAGCATATTATTTACTTGTTTATGATGGACATTAGTAGTGCCATTTGATTTTTGTTCCTCTTTGTTTGAGGGGTAACTTTCTTTGTAGGGCTTCTACTAATTGATGAAGTATGAGAAGTGTTTAATTATAATATTTAAATTATTTGATGATATAATTTTAATTTTGAGGATAGAGGTTTTATTTTTGGGCCAACTTTTGGGATATACAGTTTATTTATTAGTAACTTGGGATTTTAAGCTCAGTACTTTGGTACTATGATATCTTCTATTTGTAGGTTTAGTATTATAAAGATTTCTTGGTGTTTCGAGCTTAGGTTGCTTGTTCTTGTTGAATTAGGGTTGTTTCACATGTCCTATACAAGACATGCTATTTATCTTAGGGCATTTGGCCTTTTAACATTTAATTTAAATAAGATTACATTTAAAAAAAAATGTTCCTTTGCTCCTGTTCACTTTCTGTAGAATTATTCAAATGCTTCTTTTTTGTGACATTATAATTCTCATGATTGCTTTCCCATTCAATGCACTAATACCTGCAAATGGTTGTAATGTTGAGAGAGCAGTTCCTTTTCTTCTTTTTTTCTCCCATCAAATTGTGAAACTTGCAAAGCCTACACGTTTTTTTACTAATTTGAATTTCATCATCTTATATTTTGGTCCAAGAGTTTCATCCTTCCGACTAGCTATACTGTAACTATTTGCTTAATTGTTCACATATTTGAAAAGGTCTGAAATTTAACTGTTTGCAGGCTGCTAGGGAAACTGGTGCTCTCAAAGCTGCCAAAGAAAAACTTGAAAAGGAAGTTGAAGAATTAAATTCTTCTCTACAAATGGAGAAGAAGATGATGGTAATTTACCTATTTTCAGTTTATCAAAATGTGGAAGTTATGAGGTTAACTTTCTCTGATGAATGCCCTTCTAAGAGAATGTTGTCTTCTTCTCTTTACTTTTCTTCCTTCTACTAAATTCTTCATTTGTCAAAAACCAAAAAACAAAAACGTTTTCAATTGCTTTGTGTGGAGTCTGATCACCTCTATGTTCATTAAAATCCCCTGTCAATGCCTGCGGTTGCCAAGCAACTTCATTCTACACAAGTGTTCCCCTTGGCAGAAAAATCTCAACTTAAATACGGAGCTTGTTTTGAATGTACGTTTTTCACTATCAAACGATTATCGTACATTGCTATTAATTTGTCTGTGAATGCAGGCTGATGTTGAACAGGAAAATGCAAAATTGCAATCTGCCTTGGGAGAGACTAAGGAGGAAAATTCAAAATTGCAATCTGCTTTGGAAGAGATTAAGGAGGAAAATGCAAAACTGCAAACTTCTTTGGAAGAGACTAAGGCATTGCTCTTTCAGGAGCGCCAGGCAGCAAAAAATGTGGGTGAGCCAAATTCTACTACAGAAGAGTTTCCTGTTGTTGATAATGATTTGATCAAGAAGTTAACAACAGAAAACGACCATCTCAAGGTATGCATACATATTATGTTTTGAAGTTTGTGTTCCTGGACTAGTTATAGTTTGCTTATATCCTTCCTTATTGTTGTATCTGGCTTTGCAGGCACTGGTTAAGTCACTGGAAAAGAAAGTTGATGACACCGAGAGGAAATCTGTAGAAAGTGAGAGCAAGCCTTCTCAAGACCAAGATACTATGGAAAAGAAAGTTGATGACACCGAGGGGAAATCTGTAGAAAGTGAGAGCAAGCCTACTCAAGACCAAGATACTATGGAAAAGAAAGTTGATGACACCGAGAGGAAATCTGTAGAAAGTGAGAGCAAGCCTACTCAAGACCAAGATACTAAGGAAAAGAAAGTTGATGACACCGAGAGGAAATCTGTAGAAAGTGAGGGCAAGCTTACTCAAAACCAAGATACTAAGTCACCAGACATTCAAGAACATGATTCAGCAAGCAAAGCAGCTGATGTATCTTCTGGTATACATGAATTTCCAGTTGGTGACAATGAATTGAACAATAAGCTTGCAGAAGAGAATGAACATCTCAAGGTATGTGTAGATAAAAGTCTGAAATATGTTCTCTTCTCTTTAATTAATACTTAATCCAAAAAAATATGAAATTTCTTTTTCTGAACATATAGTTTTCTTATATCCTAAACTAGTTGAGTCTGGCTTTGCAGGCAATGGTTAATTCATTAGAAAAGAAAGTTGACGAAAGTAACAGGCTTTGTGAAGAACGCTTGAAGCAAGCGACAGAAGCTGAAACAAAAGTAATTGAGCTGAAGATGGCTATGCAGAGGTTCTTATAGTGGCTTCCATTTCTGCAATACTATAAAAAATTCGTGTTTGATGTTGTCCTGGTTTAATATCTTGCTTATGTTGTATCTCAGGCTTGAAGAAAAACTATCTGATATAGAAACAGAGGATCAGATTTTGAGGCAGCAGGCTCTACTGAGTTCATCTTCTACGAGAATGTCAGGACATTTATCATTTTCTAAGTCTCAGGTAAACAAAAAATAAAGGTTAGAAATCACGTCTCTTTGGTGGATATTATACTAACATCTTTTTCTTCTCTTACTATTGCAGCCTTCAGAGAATGGTCAAGATGTGAGTAAGGATAATTTTGCTCAAAAAGCCTTTTTCTTTTCCTTTAAATTATATTTTACCTACATTTGTACCAAGAAAAGATAACTCATCTTCCTGTCATTGTAATATAGTTTTAAAAAAAAAGCCTTTTTTCTACAGGAAGCACATGGTACTCCAAAAAGAACATTTGGTACAGAGGCTGATAAAGAGTTGAGGAAATCTCAAATTGAAAGACAACAAGTATACTCTGCATGGACAATTGTTGCTTTTCTTTTAATGATTCAGTTCAAAAATTGACATTACATTTCGTGAGAATCAGCATTGATTAAGTACCTTTTGTTTCCTTTGGAGTAGGAGAGTGTAGATGCTCTTCTGAAGTGTGTGGCAGAAGCAGACCTTGGGTTCAGTGAAGGGAAACCGGTTGCAGCTTATACCATTTATAAGTGTTTTCTACACTGGAAATCTTTTGAAGCAGAAAAGACAAGTGTATTTGATCGCCTTATTCAGTTGGTTGGTTCTGCTATAGAGGTAATTAATATACCAGAACCAGTTTCTGGTTTATTATTAGTTATTCAGTAATTCTCCCTCTCTTTGGTGTGTGTTTGGGGTGTGTGGGGAATAACCTTGATAGTGCAAAATTCTCTTACAGTTGATATTTTATACAACATGGTGACTTTGTAGTTCAATCCGTGAAAGTTTTCTTCTTCTATTTTACTGTGTGCTTCTTTTAAAATGAAGTTCTCAAATTTTCAAAGTATTTAGATCTCTACCTTATCGTATTTTTTAGGCTCAAAGACGGTGATTCCTATGGCAGTGTGACAACCTGTCATTAAAGAATTCAATTATGCTATGCTATGTTCTTATCCTTTCTCTGAATGATAAGAACAAATATCGAAAAAGAATCGGAAACTTTCAATGAAAGAGATACATTTGGTATTTTCTTTTGAACTTCTTCAAATGAATCCCCTTTGCCGTCTTTGCAGGATCAAGACAACAATGATCACATGGCTTATTGGTTATCCAACACATCTGCCTTGTTATTTATTCTACAGCAAAGTCTCAGACCACCTTCAGCACAGAAACCTCCTACACCTGCAACATCTTTTTTCGGAAGGATTTCCCAAGTATTAAGATTTATAGTTATTTATAACTATCTAATCTAAAACTTGTTGCACGTAACATGAGCTTCAAGTAAACTGCTCAAGTCATACATCACATCAGTATTTGATCTGCATATACAATTTTTTGGTTGCTAAATATTTTACGTTGTTATTGTATTTACCAGAATGTGTAAAGTTTTCCACAATGTATGGTTTATAATTAAAGGTCACGTGATACGCATTTTTCCCTTATCAACGTTATTCTAATCTGAGAACTCTCTTTTTGGAAGATCTTAATCTGTCTATCAAACAATATTGGTGACTCTTGTTATAGACATTTTCTTTTGTTGTTGTTAGCTTTACATCAATTATAGGGTCAGTAACTAAGTTGATTTGCATTTTATCATGCTTCATATCATAATTAGATTGTTATAACTCAATCTGCAACACGATGCTGTTTCCCAGCTGACCATCATTAAAAAAAAGTCAATGGACACATTCCTGTCTTATTTTTGTATTAGAAGGTTGTTAATAATAATACAAAACTCAATATTTGTACACTGTTGTTTCTCAGAGTTTTCGTTCATCTTCTGCTGGTACTGGACTTGATACAATTCGCCAAGTCGATGCCAAGTATCCAGCTTTGCTTTTCAAGCAGCAACTTACAGCATATGTGGAAAAGATTTATGGAATTGTTCGAGAGAATTTGAAGAAGGACTTGTCGCCTCTGCTTACTTCTTGCATTCAGGCATGGAGGTTCTTTATTTTGTCATCACATATAATGATATAAGTTGTGCTTCTTAATCTGTGTTGTACGAGACAATTTGATTTTAGTTGACTCAAGGTAGATGTCAAGTCGCTTATTCCAAGTATGTCAATCCAGGCACCTAAAACATCAGAGCAAAGCCAATCAGATGAACAGTCAACTGATAACAGCGCCCCAGCTGGTTCTTGGCAGAACATTATTGATTGCCTTAACAAATTTCTCAATATGATGAAAGAAAAGCATGTATGTGAAAGTTTAGTATTTCGGCGATCAGTGATCCCTTGCCTTGCCTATCCCTTTTGTTGTTGTAGAGTAAACTGACTTCTACATTTTTTTCAGGTGCCCCCTGTTCTAGTTCAGAAGATATTGACCCAGGTTTTTCAGTACATGAATGTGCAACTCTTTAATAGGTAATGTATCTTTTATCCTTTGATCAATTCAATGGTCATGCTACGATTATATACATTTGAGTTTAACATGTGATTTGTGCGTTCTTGATTCTCTAGCCTCCTTTCAAATAAAGAATATTGCACATTTACGAGTGGAGAATTTCTAAAATCGGGGTTGGATGAACTAGAAAAATGGTGCAGTGAAGCCACAGAAGAGGTACGCTCCCTTAATATTGTAATTGGTCACGCAATGAATACTCGAGTTTTTAGAACGTTCCATCCTCCTCTTTTGATGCAAATTTATGCCGTTCAAAATTTATGAATAATAATTTTATTCTTATTGGCTAATTCTAACTTCTATAGCAGTATGCTGGTCCATGCTGGGATGAACTCAAACATGTGAGGCAACCAGTTGGATTCTTGGTATGTGCTATACTTGGCCTTAAAACTCTTTTGCTTTAAATTATCTAGCAACCTGCCGATCTTTGATCTTTCGGTTTCATTCGCTAATATCAGCCTCTCATCTATTAGTTAACGATTTCAAACCATGGATATTGTTATATCATTCTTTTCACTTTATCTTGCTGATTTAATTTGGATGCAATGTCTCTCCCAGGCTAAAACTGAGAAGACCGCAATATCCTACGATGATCTCACTAACGATCTGTGTCCTGTAAGTGTTTTTCTCTGATCTGAATGAATGATAACATGGGTGTATTGAAATATGGTCCTTTTTCTGGAAAATAAAATAAAATAAAATAGCAAGGTCAAAAGAACTCAAGAACTCTGGAAAGTTACGCATGCTAAAACATGTATTTGGCAATTGGATTAAACCCCAGAAACATACGTTATTGCTTGTGAAGGAGAATACACTACCATTATCATACGGCACGTTATTATATGCTTACGCGAACTCTGACCTCTATCTGTTGAATTCAGATCCTGAGTGTTCATCAGCAATACCAAATCTGTTTACTTTACGGAGAACGTAGTGACAGTGAACAATGCTTATCAACAGATGTAAGTGGTAGAAAATGATACAGACAGACATACTCATTTTTCTCAGCCGTTGGGTTATCCGGATACTAGTAATTGTAAACATAATTTCATACGCAGGTCACTACAAGGTTGAAGCTTCTAATGACAGATGATGCACATCACGACAGCGACTCCTTCATGTTGGACGATAACTCAAGGTCAACCTCATTCATCTGCTCGTGTTCTAGGCAGACTAAAGATATTCTATTATTGCCATGAAGAACAAAATTTTGACATTTCTTAGTTTCCCATCTGCAGTATCCCATACTCAGTTGATGAGATTTCTAATTCCCTTCAAGGAAGTAACTCATTAAAAGTACAAGCGCCAGCAGAACTTCTTCAGAATGCAGCCTTCCAATTTTTACAGGATTGAGGCCATGGCTTTAGCATTTATAGTCCTCCACTGATGCATCCTACGGTTCCAGATTCAAATTCTCTTTCCTGGTCAGAGACCGAGCTGTAAATCCATCCACCTTTTAAAATTTCTCTTTGTAGCATCTGTTTCCCTCGCTGTAAGATATTCTCTCAGTTAGTATCTTGTATAGCGTACTAGGCTGTTTCCCGTAGTTAAAAAGGTGGGATAGGTTTCATGCTGCCAGTTTACTTCTCATGTTGTCACATTCCTTACATTTTTTTATGGGCGCTGAGGTAAAATTCTCTGTAGGGTTAGGGGGGGTTGAGAATTAACATGTATGATAGGAGGAATTGTTATAGTAGATAGTTGTTCTACCACGAATTGGCCACTGTTGTAAGAGCATTACAAAGAAATAGTGTAGGAGTATATCATAAGCTGCTTCCGAGCAATTGTATTGGTCTTTGAGACTATAGGTCAAAGCAATAAAATATCACAAGTTTTCTTCCTGTTATTGATCTATCAAGGACTATTTTGTTCGACAACTTAACTGTTACACGTTCATGAACTGTTGCCTTAACATTTTTGAAGTCCCTTGACACATAGCCACACCTTAATCAGGGGCTAAGATCCCATGCTACTATTACTAGTAACATTTCAGTCGTCAACCATATGCACCATTGCGACACAAATTAGCATACATCCCCTCAGTTGATTATTTTAGGAAGTGCCTTCATCACAGCATAAGCTCTATCGCCCCTCGATCTTGTGTTTGGTGCCTCAATCAAAATTCATAGCCAACAATCAGCCCATTTAAGTACAATAACGTCGGGAAATTTACCATTCATTAATTGCCAATTTGATACTATGCAAGCTTAACCGACAAATTTCCTCACTTGTCCAATAACATAGAAGGAAAAACAAAACCAACTCCAACAATAGCAGATTGACTGTGCCTCAGGCATAGTGTTACTTACGGTGGAGGAAAAACAGAGAGAAAACGGATTAATAATGCAACATTTGACAGGCTCTTGAAGAAATCCTGAATCTCTTCATCACACCAAGCTTCATCTCTCTTTCAAATTCACACATTTTAGGTAAGGAATAGAAGCATAGTTTAGTCTTTCAACTACTCCCTATTCTATGTATTGTTGACTTAGACCACCGGAACATTATTCAGAGACGAGGCATCAAGCAGCATAAGACAATGTCACTAGTATTACACCTAAGCAATGAATCACATTTGGGAGAACATACATAAAAAAGTCACATGATATCAAAATTTTCCCTATATGGGGAGAACTTTATGAATATCTTTCCGTTTTCACTGTTACAATCAAATGAGAACTGCAAAAACAAATGTACTATCTAAGTAAACTATAGATGCTAATGCCAAGAGTAAAACACTCATCTAAATTCCTGTTTTAAAGCGTGCAAATTCACAGTATGACGTGGCAGTTGACTAATAAGAACGGAGAAAATAAGAAACAAAGAAAAAAGAAGCAGCCAGAAGGTTAATTCTTACAAAGTGGAAGCAGTGCCTACGCCTCTATGGAGTGATACATGTGGGCAAAATTCAAACACAAGTGGCGGTCTCTGTTATCCCCCCAGCCTCCCCAACCCTTAAATCCAGCTTTATACCCAGGCTGATTTTTATAGACGCTTACTTCCCAGTCTGATCCAATGTTAGGAACCTTGTCCTGCTCCTCTATTTGAATGTTAACCATACCGTTGTCGATGCAAACTTTGTTGTCCCCTTGACCCTGATGCAAACCACATTTCCCAAAGTGAACTGCACTAGTCCTTGGACCTCGTAGCGAGTAAACAGGACTGCCAAATGAGGGATAAACAGTTGCCCACATTGTGATATCCCAATTGTAATCATCAAAAGAACAAAATTCCCTAGCCTTCATGTGTATTTTCCTCCAAACAGTTCTGTTAAAGGAGTAACCCACATTTCCCATTCTTTCTGCAATCAAGCTTTCCCACCCTTCTCCTCTTGAGTTCACATCAGAAGGCGCCAAATTTGCAGCATAGCAATCAGAACATTTTTTAGACTTAAGTAAGATTAGCATCTGTAAATTGCGATATGCATTCGGAAATATGAAGTGGTCCTCTTCAATGAAAAGAATATGGCCAGGATGCTTCCTTGTCTCTTTCAATCCATCCCAAACAGTGTTCATCATCCACCACCAATGATGCTTCAAAGAAACAATCTTTGGCGAGCGATGGTTGCCATACTGATCAGGATTTCCTATGCAATGTTTTTCACTAGCATCATCCTTATCCTTACAGTCAGAAGGCGAGACTCCGGGAAAACTATTAGAAAACAGATGAGGTGAGTAAGGAGCAAATATCTGTTTAACTTGGCAAAATCTGATTCCATCAATGATCCTGTTCATATTCTCAAAGTACCCATCATGACTAACAATTAGTAAGGTTTCATTGATGCCCTCCACCTTTGAAAGGCTGTCAACAACTATTTGGAGATATTGAGACCGGTTGTGAACATATAGAACAATAATAATATGATCCTTGGCCAGAGTTGGATATAGATCCAGGTTTTTTGGAGGCAACTGGTTTCTCTTCTCCAGCTCCAAGGATAAGCCATTCTGTTGGGGTAGGTGAAAGTTGTATAGCTGTCTGCTAGACTTCCAGACAGATGCTTTGCCATCGTCAACTTCATTTCTAGGAAGTGTTGCAATGGTTGATCTTGAATTAGATCCAAGAACGAATTGAAGTAGTATAACCCCAGATAACGTAATGAATACTACACATAATAGACGGCGCAAAGCCACATCTCTGAGATGGGGTTTTTTGCTTGCTGCCATAGAACTAATTATACAGGAACAATAGAAAGGGTTTAAAGAAACTTACAACTATGACCAAGCACTTATTGCTTCATTAAAGTTATCAAAGAAATAGCTATGAGCTCAAATTAGGAAAACAAAATCCATTACTAAATATCCTTTTAAGTGTTGACTTGAACTAAGCACCCTGAATCTAAGATGGTCCAGATATTGAGATTGAAGCAAACAAACCAACTTCAAGACGAAGCCCCCAATCTGATTTTATAAAATATACTTTGCTCCTCCAAATCAAGTTTCTTGAAGTAAAACCTGCAAAACCTATGTGGAGAGTTATAAGAATAAAGAAGGCAATAAAATCAAGCGAGAGGGAAATTGAAGCAGAACAGTGGTAGGGGGAAAGGTATGAAAGTGGAATTGCGAAACAAATTAATGTTTGGAGAATAGAAACGTAAGGAAAAATCAAACATAACGGAGTTGCGAGGCTTCTATCGAAGTGCCGGCAATTTCACGGAAGGCAGTGCTCACTTGAAGGAAAACTGCGTTTGACTGACCGAAAATCAAAAGTAGTATCTCATATCTTTATTTTGGACCTTTTCTTCGGCCTGGTACGTTTTCTATTTTTTTTTAAAAAAAAAAAATTAACTGCAATTTCTTCCATTTTATAATCCATATATCAAGAATAATCTAAAAAATTCCATATATTTATATTACAAAATTATAATCACCATATACTTTACCCACACTATTTGCATTTATACAAGGTAATGGGTGATGAGAGGAATAGGTAATTGGTTGTAAATCTTGCTTTTTTATTTATTCCCTTGTATTATTCGTGCCTATTTTGATCAGCAATAGTGTTGGACTGTTGGGCTACAATTTGGGCCTACAAGTTAATCAAAAATGGGTAATGATTCTATTGGGCCTGAATATATAATGGGCCTTATTTGTTAATTCAATTGTTGAACGGGTTTAGGCCCAATGAAAAAGTGGGCTTTGATATTAAAAAAATAGTTTGATTTTTTTTTGTTGCCTACCCGATTCACTAGAGTTTTATCCTGACTACATTTAAATCTGACTTGCATCGCACACCTGATTATAGTAGGTGAGTCTTTCAACAAGAATTTTCTATATATACTAAAATTTAAATTTAAAATCCTATTTATATAATATTAAACTGTTTATTATTCAGATTAATAGTTTGATTTTAGTAAAACATGTATTGGCAAGCTCAATGCGATAGGGGAAGTCTGGATTTGGACTTGGGGTATTAGTATTTCTTTTCTTCTTGTTCTTCTTATTTTTTTATTTTGGCCATAGCCCTACTATTTCTTCAAGAAATTATATCGTGTGCACTTTTTATTTTATTAGTGATATTAATTATTAATTAACGCATTATACACATATATTTTTTCACTTGTCCATTTTGATAATTTTAAAAAAAGTGTTTTCGATACACTTCTCTACAAGAACGCATCCAATCCATTTTCGGGAATCTTCTCTAATCAATTCATACAAATTTAAAACTATGTTTATAAAATAAATTATGTTTAATTTGTCTCCTCTTTCCTCCTTAAGCTTATATTTTAAAAATATAAAGAAAAAAATAAGTATAATTAATCGATAGTAACAAATGATTTTCTTCAAGATATCAAAGGCAAATGACAAATCCCTTTCGGTCTATTTTTTTTCTCTTTTTATATTAATATTTTCCCTTAATTTGTCGGACCATTTTATTTAGAATAAAATTATGAGGAAAAATGATCTAGATGCAATGTTTATTGTTAAATAAGCTCATGAGCGTAAATGCTAAATTAAGCAGGAAAGCATGTTATGCATCGGGGGAGAATTCGGGAAAGCACATGGTTATAGCATTTTCCCTGGGAAATTAATTAATGAGTCATTAATTAGTTAGATAATTAATTAAAATCTTCTATTAATCAACATTAATCTTATTGTGGTTGTTGTTGACTTGTTGTTGTTGACCATTCCATTTCCCTTCTTTATCCAACATTCATGTGATCACATGTGTCCCCCATGTTTCTCTTCTGATTCTCCCCCTCCCACTTCACTCCTCAATTATTTTATATGCAATTTCAGTTATTACCGTTAAGGAGTTAGTTGTGTTCGTTTATTATAAATATAGTACTACTCTACAAGCATATCCTATCAATTTTATTTTCTATTTTATAGTGGGGAAACACTAACACTATAATAGCAGGCTAAAGGACAAAGTTTCAAAAGGAAAAAAAAACAAAATTAGCATACAAATATACATATATTTTAGTAGAATTTATAAGCCAACACACAATATATTATTAGGTGTTTTTATTTAAGAATAATTTATTATTGAGATATAAAAATGGTGGATTGGCTTGAATTGTATATATTTGTGAAGAAACATGACATGATTGATTTTAGCAAAGCTAGTTGAATTATTTTAAGGAGTTGGGAGCAGACAGGGATTAGCTTCAATAAATAGAGGTTCATAATCACACTGTAAACTTCTGATTGCTTTAAAAGAGCAATTTTCAAACCATATATAGATTCAATGAACAAACGGTTAAACTCCTTTTTTAGATCCCCACAAACATGGCCAACTAAAAATCATCATAATAAATTACTCCTTCAATTCTAAATATAAATTATAATTTATAGTATAAAATTATATTAAAAATTATGTCTTATATATATTTAGTATTAGAGAAATATTATACATGAGGTATAGGGATTTTTCATCTGTGTTAACAGCTCAAGAGATCAGTACAAAGTTAATATAGTAATATAAAGTATTATTAGATCTCTCTAAACTAAATCATCTCATGTTCTAGTTATAGAGAAGACACATGTTAAAATAGAGTTACGAATTTTAAAATTGAAATAATCGGCTGCTCAAATAACTATAATATAATTAAAAAATATTAAGATATCAATTGATATTATCAAAAATAAAAAAAATAATTGAAAATGGAAATCTTAGAGGTTCATACAATTAAGTAGAAATCTCTTCGATGTTAAAAAAATATAATTATTAAAAAACCTTAAAAAAGAGTTAAAAAAGAGCAATATTTAATGATATATTTTAATATAGAAAATGTATTCATCTGTCACTTGAACTTTTTTACTATTTACTTTTTAAAAGTCTTGCAGTGATATTCTCAACAATTAAGTATTGATTTACTAAGAAAAGTGGAACTAATTTACTTACAAAAGCTTAAAGCTTTGCATGCGGCTATTGAACTATTAGTTGTGAAGCCAAATCTTTAAAGGAAACTTAAGCGGTCTTAATTATGTTTAGAATTTCTTCTGTGGTCAACCACCAGAATAACGTCAAGTAATCACCACACATACCCATTACTTAATTAAAGCATATATTAATTAATAAAACTATATGCTGCCATTCTGATTAATTAAAATACACGGGCTCTAGTTATGCCTATCTCTAGCTAATCTTTTGAATATAATTAATTCTTGACTGCTAAGATTGATATCGTAGAAATAAAAAAGTATCCTACATTCATTTTATTTTATATATTTATTCCTTATTTTTGTTCTTTCCATCAAAAATGAAAATAAATACAAGCATATGAAAAACATTTCTTTATTTCCGAAGACAGTATATGATTTATATGAAATATAAGTCATCATTTAAAAGGACTTTATTGGGGGGGGGGGGGAATCTAGAATTCAAACCACCGATATTAATGTAAACATTCATGTTTCATGGGCAATTCAAACCTTTGCTAGTGCCGAACTGCCAATGGTTAGTTAAGCCGAAAACTAATCAAAGAACCAAAAAGAAAAAAACACTAATGAATCTATGTAACGTGTGGAGAAACATGTCCAATGTCCTGTGTTAATATGTAAAATCATAAGCTAATGAATCTCTAAATCAAGCATTACACATTATCTTAATTTAGTAATTTGTTCGGGGAAGTCCAATTCATCTGTTTTCCCGAGTTGTTCTCACGTGAATTCATATATGGAACTGATTGGGCCAAATCATAGAGGGGGGAAATTTATGAATGATATTTAAAGAGGGGGAGAAGTAATGTTAGAATTTTTTAATTAATTTTTATTTCTCTTTTATTATCTTATATTTTTTATTAAAATTTTATAATTCATTTCTCTAATAAATTTTTTTACTCCCATTCCCTCCCCAAATCCTTCGCACCAAATAACTCCTTAAACTTCAAGTTTAAGGTAACTTTTTTTTATATAATTTTTTTATAAAGGAGTTGAGCTCATTTACGATTTAAAGATAAGGCGAAATTTCTCTTCCTCCTAGACGATACTAATGTCGAGTAGGGTGAGTTGTCTATTACCCTCAGATATAAATTTAGGTACCCAGGAGTTAGGATATCTCCCTAAGCGTTACGACTATAACCACATAAAATAGTGCTTTTCAGAGATCAAACACATTCTAAATAGTCGCATATATCATCTCTTCATCAGTTGAATTTATGGACAACTGGTAGTTTAAGATAAACTAAAGAGGCACGATTAAGAAAGATTTTGGTCGAGCCCAATAATTTAATCTACTATGGTTTCTTTTAGAAGAATTTTAATCATGAAGACTTGATGATCGTTTATTTAAACTTGATGATCGACTTCATTCATTAGGCGAATCTAATTATGGGAAACTGTGTTATAATTATCTGCAAATGATGCGGCAGAAGAACGCGAGCCCTCTCATGCATGCTCCTACACATTATGATCAAGTCCCATTTTAATAATTCATGTATATCTTAATTAATTTTCTTCAATTTAATTATAATGAAATTACCAAAAATTTTAAGCTCATAGAGATTTACTATGATCAGTGATCACTTTTTTTTTTTACAATTCTCGAACCTTCTCGTCATATCCCTACTTTTGTTTTTCATGATTAAATTCTTCTATTATTGTGGAATATTTATTAAAGAAATGAAATTATTGTCCTATTATTAAATAATTCTCTTTAATAAATAATATGTAATATAATGTACAAAATACAAATGAATCATGGAGGGAAAAAAAGATAAGTAATGATTGGGTGGTTAGGTTTGTTATATAACAACCAAATTTTGGTCATACCCCTCACACACATATATTATTTATTTATTTACACAGAACACTATTTTGATTAATTTCGTCACATGCAAGAGGTCTGGGGTAGCAGTATATATGGGTCTGGTGCAGAAGGAATTTTTTCTTTTTGGGTACAATTTTTTTAAAAAAATAGGTTAAATTCATCCACGATTTAAGGGTAAGACGAAATCTTTCTTCCTCTTATGCGATATTAATATTAGATAAGGCGAACCGTCTATTATTCTCAGATATAAACTTAGGCATGGTATAGAAGGAATTAGTTTAATTAGTTGCAGATAAATTATTATTTGAAATTTGTGATTCTTTTTTATCATTATATTATTATAAGCAGTAATAATAAATCCTAATTTGGGTTGGGAATTCAGCAAATATTTCACTGCTGTAACACTTTCACCAACAACAAAAATTAAACTGGAAAGCCACATGATGCCAAAGTGAGTCAAATTAAAGTTGAAGATATAATTGCTAATCATATAGGTTTTACTGGAGCATGCGACCCATGTAATATTCTCTCTCCAATAAATGTATGAATTAATTAAAAAATAAATTTTAATCTTAAATATAAACCTATAACCTTATTTATCAATTATATTTATTATTTTTTTAAAAATTAATTTACTTAATTTAAAAAATTAATATATATTTTAATATTAAAATATTATAATGAGATCAAATCATATATATTATAATTAAATAATTTATTTGTAAGTTTTTGTCGGGGTCTAATATAATCACTGAACTAATTTTTTTCTATGGTTTTTTTTCGTAGCCGTTGATTAAAAAAAAGCACCGAAGCTGCAGATAAATAATCTAGCCATGTTCAGTAATATTTATTTATTTATAAGGGCATCTATATTTATTTATTTAAGAAGATACGATTATTCGAGTTATTTAATAATCCAATAGGGACGACGACGCGTGTATTATAAAATGGTTTATACGTACATTATCAATGATTGTATTTAGTGCTTGTAATGAATTGAGTCAAATAAGGGATTGCAAAGTCGAATTGAAATGTTAGAAGGAGTTCTTTTGAGATATATGAAATATTCCAAATGGGATTTCTCAGTTATATATATTCACTTAAATTTATTATACTACTATTTCTTTAATTTCTCCACTTCTCATGGCTGCTTCCATGTGATCCGGTGATCTTTTTATTCCTTTGATCGTTCGAGTAATTAAGCAGTTCTTTCGATCCCATTCTACAAAACATTCCTATATTGAAACAACGATCACATGACATACACTTAAAATAATCAAGTTAAGAATATATAGATTATCACCATGAAAGATATGGATCTCTCTCAAGGAGATCCATCCACGGGTTTTGATTGAGGCTGTCTATGAATATATATTAATAATTATTTTTAACATTAGAAAAATATACTAATTTGAGGGCAAAAATAAAACTATTCACTATCCATTATATAAATATTTTAATTAGATAGAATGAAGGTTATTGTTCATATAATTATCTTAATAATAAATATCTGTCAATGCCAATGCCAAAGGGCGAACGTGATCAAGTGATGAGTTATGACACGTTTTCAACCAAGTACATAAAAAATAGCCTTCTCCATTAAAATGTGACATCCTGCTCACTTCTACATACATTTTGTTGTTGTATAGTCCAGTGAGGCTCTCCTTCTTCTAAGGATGATCCTCGGGCTCAACAAGTGATATTAGAGCTAGATTATAGTGGGGACTTAGGGTAAAAAAAAGATAGAGAAATAAAAAGCCTTGGAACAAATTGCGTTAGGAAACAATTAGACATGCATATAAGTGACTTCAATACCACATTTGAATCTAAATTTTTGAGTGTACGAGTAGTCCTTCTACACACGCATATTTCTATTTGATAAACAGGACGTTTCTGGATGAGGGCAAAATCACTTACACTTGACATATCCTAACATAATAATTAATTAGACTGGAATTTGTGAGTCAATGTCGGAGGTTGAGATGAGCCTGACGATTCATGGTTTTGTCAATAGGATAACTAATATAACAGATTTATGAGGAAGGAGTGATGAAATAGAAAAGGGTGTGGTAGAAGGAAAGAGGAATATAGGAATTGACGAGGCAGAAAAGGAAGGATGTGAAGGTGCACGTGGGCATACTTACCAACCCAGAAATCCAAATACGAAACTCAAAGTAAGTAAGGGAGTCTGAACATTGAAGTTGGCGATGGATATATAAGAAGATGATAACAGCAAACAAAACAGTACGTGAGTCCATTATATTTAGCGTACACATCATCAATTCAAGTCCTCTTCTATTAGTTGGATTTCGTCTTTTTGATGAATATAGACCCTTTCGATCCCTCTCTTATTTACTAATTAATTGCCCTCTTGGACTTGTATACTCCTATATATGTGTGACTCTGTGTTGCTACGCAAACCAGTGAATTGATGGTTCCCATGCTATGAATTTCATCTATATTCGCAATACAATGTTCAAATTCATGTGTGCCTTGCTAATTCCAATGGATATAATTGATTAATGAATAGTAAGCTATTAATTGGGCGAATCTAGGATGTAGCTAGCTAGGAGTCCATGTTCAAACTCATCATTCCCTGGATCTCGTGCTCTCATTTCACTCCAAATTCATGCCTTTGACCCCTCCCATCCTCACAAGTTGCCATTTCAAATATACATACATGACTATGAGAGAAGAGTCAAGTTTTTCCATACACTTATTACCATGTACTATTCCCTTCCAATACTACTAGTGATTAACTAGTTTATTAATTCAAAATGTTGATTGATAATATATGTTTATAATACTTATAAGGAGGAATTAGGTTAAAAATAAATGACTCTATTATCTAAAAATTTCAATAATAAATATTAAGTTAACAACAATAAGTTTTAATATAAAAAATAATAATAATTTTATATTATTTAATTTTTTTAATAATTATATCTATTTTTTTAAAAAATTATATAGTAATTCCCTCCACTTAGAATCAAAAGGAACCCAATGAAGCTCATCAATGTGGTATCCATTAATATACTAGCTATAGATAGATGTCACCACCAAAATACGTAACTCATTGAAAAATCAACCATCAATGGAGGGGCACTGTATATATATATATATGTGTGTGTGTGTGTGTGTATATTGTATTCTAGAATACAGAAACCGACTATATGTTGATGACTAAACTAAGAACTGGATAAACTCCTCGCCAGCCTTGCTTTGCTTGAACTAAGCTGTCAAATCAATGAACACACCACGAGGAATTAAAAACTTGTCATTCTACGTTACGTGCTTCGATTGGGATAATATTGATGGAATTTATGTGGTCTAACTTGGTTGGAATGTGGACAAGATCGTATATAGGCATGAATATTTCTAGGGTTCGGTTCTGTCCAAGACCCATAAAATGACTCGCCATGTGTGTGTGTGGAAACTCCTTCTAGAATTAGACCGACATACCTTCGGAATTCAAAGCTTCCTTTTATTTGTTCTCAAATTTCAACTTATGTTTCCAATAATTTACGTGTTCATTCCAATAACCCTAAACTATCAATCTCACTCCAGCCTTGTGATCATATTCGTAGAGACGCCATATTTTAGTTAATTAACACATAATTTCACATCTGGGAATGCCTTAATATAGTTTAAAAGTAACATTTCATTTACAACATATCCATTATTTTAAAAACGGGAAAAAAAAAGTAATCACGTTTCGTAATTGATAACATGAGGCCCTGTTGGGAAGAAATTAAAGAGGCGCTAGATGATGAGGATAGACAAGGAGTCCACTCTATGGGATAAAAAGGTGCAAAGCTAGGCTTGAGCTTGCCCCATCAACATCAACATTGGAAACTGGTGAAGATCGATTTTGACCAAACTCTGCAAAACATCTGGTAGTCTCCTTTAAAGCATCGTACTGTGAGAATCCATTTTTAGTAAGAAACTGCGTTATAGGATATACTAGTACGTACATGACCCTAGCTATTGCTTGTATACGTGGCTGAGTGGGATAATTTACAGTGAATGACAAATCCATCTATGATTTTTTTAAAGCAATTTCATCATACCGACTTTAAAGGTATTGGTGCTTTTCTTGAAAACTCACAAAATTTACCAAACTTTGAAACTTGCTTACGTCATTATAGGCCTAAATTTGCAGCAGAAAGATTTTGACAGTTTGTTTTTTAATATATATATATATACACACACGCGCATGTTTGAGGTAATATTTAGTTATTTTTAATAAAAATTTAAATATTAATTTATCATAATATAATAAACTTATCCTTCTTTTATATTGTTAATAAATTTTGACAATTTTTTTTCACATAACTTTCAGTAAAAAAACTCAATCTTATATATATCTCGCATGTTTTTATTTGAATAATTAGGTATAATTCAACAATATTTTAGCCGAATCTAATTATTGAGAAAGTTGTTGGATACGCTAATTAATCATATAGAATTACCCCGATTGGAGATTACGAGACTGAAACTTGGCCACCCCTCACAATTTAGCTTGTCTCTGACTGGTTATTTGCAGGACGGTGTTGATTATAATTTATTTTTTTTCAATTATAATATATTGTTGGTTAATTTAATTAGCTACTGAGATTTATATGTGAATCAGGCCTAACGAAAATCATATCTTATGTTGTTTTGTATATAAATATAAACAAAGGCGGCCTCGCGCAACCCACAGGATTATCATTTGATTTGAGAAACTAATCCCATCCTATTTAATAATCATTTTCAAATGTTGTCACATGCTCCCCTAATATCCCCACTACTTATATACCACTAGATTAAAAAAAATATTTTTTTCATACAAAAAAACCTTTTTTTTAATATGCTGCTATTATTTTTTTATAAAAAATACGATATAAATATTTATCTATGCACTTATGTTCTAAAAATTATTAATTACTTGATATTAGGTAATGAGTTAATGCATATCACCTGTTAAAAGTCAGCAAATATCTCTAAAATAGAGAGTGATGCAATAAATTAATATGTAAGGAGTTTTTTTATATGTAAGATTTCCTCTTTTTTTTGTAATCTCTAATTTCAAAAAGTATTTCTTCCCATATATACTCTATTTCAATTATTATATATATATATATATATTTTAATATTATCACGGAACTTTTAGAGATTAAATAAAAATAGAAATTTAGTGTATAAACTTTTATTATTAAATAGAGTTTTAATAGAAATAAATATACGTAATTTTAACAATAAATAAAGAGATTGTTTTAAATATTTAAATTTATAATTTTTAGATCACATTATCGATCTAATTGTTAATTTAACTTATCGAGATGGAACGACTGAATAAAAATATTATAAACCTACACTGTTTTAAAACATTTTTTATTGTTTTAAACGATCTAATTGTTAATTTAACTTATCGAGATGGAACGACTGAATAAAAATATTATAAACCTACACTGTTTTAAAACATTTTTTATTGTTATTTTTAAAACATTGTTTTGATAAAATATACGACGTATAAAAGTAACTGTTAATGGGGTTTTTTCCTCCTATATATACCCCTGCCACCCCGCCAAACTCTTCAATCCAAACACAAGTGATCACACTTACAGCAGATTTCATCTCCGTTGCAGCGCAACAAAATGCACAACATTTGCCTCAGCATGCCTCCGATGGTTGAAAGCTTCGACCCGGAAGTGCTCTTCACGCGCCGCTGCATATGGGTGAACGGAGCCGTCATAGTGGGGGCGGGCCCGTCGGGTCTGGCGGTGGCTTCTGGTCTGAAAGAGCAAGGCACTCCCTTCGTCATCCTCGAAAGAGCTAACTGTATCGCATCGCTATGGCAGAACCGTACCTACGACCGCCTCAAACTTCACCTTCCCAAACAGTTTTGTCAACTTCCCAACTTTCCTTTCCCCGATAACTTTCCTGAATACCCTTCCAAATTTCAGTTCATCACGTACCTTGAATCCTACACTAAGCACTTCGGAATAAACCCCCAGTTCAACGAAACTGTTCAATCCGCTAAGTACGATGATACGTTTGGGTTTTGGAGGGTGAAGAGCATTCGGAAGGAGGGTGGCGAAGTGGAGTATATTTGCAGGTGGCTTGTGGCTGCAACAGGGGAAAACGCAGAGAAAGTTGTTCCTGAGTTTGAAGGCTTGGAGGAGTTTGGAGGAAGAGTCATGCATGCTTGTGATTATAAATCTGGGCAGAGTTATTCTGGTCAGAAAGTGTTGGTCGTTGGCTGTGGAAATTCTGGCATGGAAGTCTCTCTTGATCTCTGTAACCACCATTCCAGCCCCTCAATGGTGGTTCGAAGCTCGGTGAGCTCTTGTTTTCCTCTGTTCTAAAACAGGGTCTACATTTTTTAATGAAGCTCGAGTTTTGAACTGGTTTTTTTGTTGGCTCTCTTTTTTGATGATCGATCAGGTTCATGTGTTGCCAAGAGAAGTGTTTGGAAAATCGACATTTGAACTTGCAGTGACGTTGATGAAGAGGCTTCCTCTGTGGATGGTGGACAAGATTCTGCTGATTCTGGCACGTCTGATTCTGGGGAACGTGGACAAGTATGGTCTGAAGAGGCCAGAAATGGGGCCACTGGAGCTGAAGAACAGTGCAGGGAAGACGCCTGTGTTGGACATTGGAGCACTGAAGAGGATTAGATCTGGGGAGATTAAGGTGGTTCCTGGGATCAGAAGATTCTGGAGAGGCAAAGTTGAATTGGTTGATGGTCAAATACTTCCGATTGATTCTGTCGTTCTTGCTACTGGGTATCGCAGTAATGTACCCTCGTGGCTAAAGGTGAGAACTTTATCTATAGCTCTTCCTCATTGGATTCTTGATGACACATGTAAATCTGAGATTGGGTTCAACTCAGGTTCAAATTATTCGGTGAAAACTACATCAAAATACCCAGATATTTAAAGTATTTATATTAACAGATCAAAATTATTATTCAATTTCACAGCAAGTTTTGTGAGAACGCCGAATGGAAAAAAAATTACCGTAAGATTATTTAGAGTCTAGGGACACATTCATTAAATTTAATCAATTAATAGTTTTGCCTATAAGATTTAGAATAAGTTATAGTAATTATGTTTGTGATATGAATAATGGAATGCAGGAGGAGGAGTTTTTCAGAGAGGATGGGATACCAAAGGATCCATTTCCAAATGGATGGAAAGCGAAGTGTGGATTGTATGCGGTGGGGTTCACGAGAAGAGGGCTGGCGGGTGCATGTTTGGATGCAGTGAGCGTGTCTCATGACATTGCCAAATGCTGGAGAGAGGAAAGTAAGCAACGCAAGAAATCAATGGCTGCTCGTCACAGAAGATGCATCTCCCACTTCTGATTTAATTGATTAGCCAAATGTGAATTAGAAAATGATAATATACATATTATATATAGCTAATTATCATTAATTCGTTCCCTCTCACAAATGAAAGCAGCGGGCCCTCTCCTTAAACAAACAACCGCCACTCGTAATGATTTATTTCAGGGAAGAAGAGGCTTGTTCATGATTATTCCCTTGTTGCCTCTCCCTTTCATTTCTTCTTACTCCCTCAGTTGTAACCTAAACATATATATGGTTTGACCCCCTTGAAGAATATTATTGTATCTCAGTTGTTTTAAAAATGTTTTTGATAATTTAGTCAACTCTCTCTTTATACACACACCCGCATATATATATATATATATATATATATATTATCCGAGTAATGTCTAGGATGTGAAGACACTCCCCAAGTTAAAAAAATATGACATGTAACCAGTTTGGGATGAGCACTAAAGCTAATTTGATTTGGACAGTTTAGATATGATATGAATATTCCAAAATTTTTAAGTAAGATTCTTGGATTTGAGACTTGGATATGCAACAGTAAGATAGTCGTTTGAAAGGGTAATTATGAAGGGCGTTGTTGTGTCTGGAAGATGACACGGAGGAGAAATAAAAAAATGTTCTAAATTTAATTTTTCTCAAATAACAATTTAAAATAAAAATTATTTTTAAAAAAATAATAATTAAAATATTATTTTTAATTTTAGATTATATACTCATTCAAATGACTTTTTTTAAAAAAATTGAAGATAAGGAAAAAATTAAATTTGGATTTTTCATATTAAATATGAACGTATGATTCATATCATGTAAGCTTTAGGTGGTGATTGGTATGAGGTAGTGTCATTTTCATTTGTGAGCTCCCTGTTAGAACGCCTTTATTGCAACCCTTGGCAAACAATTGTAAAACTATTGCTTTTATATATAATTTCTCTTTTCAGCCCACAATATTCCTTTTATTTAGTAATTAATTTCAAATAAAATGGGTGAGATATGAATAATGGTTATTATACGATAACGAAATTGAATCAAACCAAAAGTTTTTTTTTTAAAAAAAAAATCTTGGGGCCAAAAGTCAAACTAAACTAAACTAAAGCAGAAGAATTTGAGTTAAATAAGATTTGTTGTGATAGTTGGTCAACGCAGAGAGAATGTCAAGGGCGTGAGGCACGTAGTAGCGAAAAAGTGGGGATCGTGGGCTTGTATCGGTGATGAATGCCCAATAAGCATTGAACATGTATGTTGCTTAGCCATGCATAGATGCCTCAGAGCCTATGATGCTTTGACCTACAACAATGGAACATCTTGATAATCCTATCATCTCCCAACCATAATAATTTTGGACTTAATATTATTATTTTCCCAATAATTATAACAAGTGCCTCATTTGTATTATTGTTTAACAACTCAATCTTAAATATCGTCGTAACTATATATTTATTAATTTATTTAAATTAATCAATTAATTTTTATATTAATTATAATTAATTTATTTAATATTTTTTTATTAAAGCTAAAGATTAGAAAGTATTATTTTCAAAAGGTTTTGAGAAATATAATCTAAGCTCTTCCCAGATCACATCTACTCGTGTAATAGAGGTAGGAGTATGTCGTTTGACTAAATGCAACCTGAAAATTTCAGGGGAACTTGTGCATCATCGGAACTCGGAGCCTACACTTATCCTACCCTTGCAACATATTTGCTTCTATTTTTCATTTCTTCTCGAACTTTGTTGTTATAATTCTTTACCAAAAATATAATATTTCACCATTATTCATTATTTTGGGTCCAAAAGCCGAAAACAGTTGCATGGCCTTCTTTTACGTTTCGATATGTTTTCTCCTTCATAAAAAACGTACCCCTTCCGTTCGTTCTATTTGTAACGTTAGGTATATTATGGTCTTAATTATAAAGCATGTCAGTAATTAATAACTATCAATTAAGAAGAAAGCAAGCCAATTGAACATCAACTGAACCTAATTAAAAAAAAAAAACTATGCCCCGGTGCAATTCCATCATCATCTCCCTTGCACATGTCAGCCAACAAATAATTGGAACAATCTGAAACTCTATGTTGGTGTTATAGCTATATACAGTGAGCTAGGCCCTTAACATGAGAACTGGCTTTTCTAAAGATATGGTGGAAAAGAGATCATCATCATCAGTGTTGGCAATAGATTGAACAATCTAAAATACATATCGGAAAAAGAAGAAAAATATAAAAGACAAGCCATATGAGTCCTCATGCATGCAGTCTGAGATATTAAAATATATAACATCTATGGCCCAGATTGAGCCTGCCATATATATAGAGAGAGAGAGGAAGAAATAAAGGAAGGAAATAGTGGTCGATCTGAATCTGAAGCAGCATAGAGGGCAAAGGTTCAGTGTTTGCAGATATTGGCAGCTAGATATGGACATTAATGGCAGGCTACAATATGAATCACAATTATAGAGTCGTGGATTCACACAAGAGTGTTCCCAGGTTCTCTCAAAAATCAGCATTCAGCAGACATCACAGTTACCAAGAAAGCAAAACACATGGGGCAGCCACCTCACCTTATATGCCCGTTCCTTCTTGTTCTCTCCCTCATAATTCAGTTCGTTCCACCTTCTCCCTCATACTTAATTCTGTTGAGGGTTTGATGAGTAACCAAGTTGTTGAGCCCTACTACTGGCTTTAGTGCCAATAGATTGATGTGTATTTAAGTGTGTATTTAGAAAAAAAAAAGTATTTTTAAACCAAAACTAGTACCTAAACACTAATATTAGTGATAAAACTATTTTTAGATAAAATTATAGTTTGAATTATTATAAACCATAATTTTGTATAAATAATATATACCAGCTTTTAAAATAATTTTTTAATATTAAACATAAAAAATAACTATTTTAACTTTATAAAATTATCATATTTATGTCTCTTTTTTCTTATTTATCTTATACTCTTTATAATAATTTATCTATAAAAAATTATAGAATCTATTATTCATAAACTATACAAAATATAGGATGAGAAATTCTGTCTAAAAACTTAATTATTGATGTAAAAAAATCAACTCATTTAGATACCCATTGACGTAATGAAATTTAACATCCAACGTTACGTAAATTAGTCTCCATCATAAATTAGTCTCCATCATAGTTAATGTACTATCCCTTTTATTCACACAAAAGACAAATGTTAGCAGCACCACAGAACTTCACCGCACAATTGAGAACTTTAGTTTACATCGTCTGTTATGAATCACTCATTTGTGTCTGATTACTGATTTGAGTGGTCTTCTGAATCTCTGGCATTGTATGGATAATTTATTTGTATCACAGTGCTTGCGTCATATCATGTCTTGCACTTTGTCTCTTTCATATTCTCAGCTCCTTGTGTATTGGGTGGTGTGGAGTATCAACAATATTCATATTTTACAGGTTTTGGTGCAGATTTAGCTTTAACGTATATCATCATGAACATGGTTTTTCCTGCAGCCCATGTTACGCGTGTTATGTCCAAGTAACATGTATCGTGTTTCAGACCAACATATGAATCGTTTGATTTGACGTTTGGTCAAAAAGAAAGCGTCAGCAGTATGATAAACGGCAGTTAAGGATAAAATGCCGGTGTATTGAACAAAGTTTGACTTTTCTAAAGCACATGGTCCATAAGCTTACTAATATAAACTATAACGACAACAAAAAAAATTAACCCATAAGATTAGAAAGGCCAGAGTTTCTATAACGGTATAACCAAATCAGAATCTTGTACATCTGGTGTAACACTTAATCTCATACTTTGTGGCCATAACATAATCTCATTCCATATTTCATTAAGACAAGACAAACCCTAACAGGAGAAAATCAATTATCTTGTTCTCAAGTCTTCAGAGTTCTTACAATCAGGACAATACAACATGGGTTTTCTCCTCGAGCTTTCCAAACCAGTAAAATAATGTTTGCAAACTATTGCCAATGATATCCTAGCTTCCATGTCAGCCGTTATAAATGGCTCTCGTGTCATGACTCATGCAGATACATAATGATCAACCCAATACTCACTTTCTCTTTGGATCAGGAACCATCAGACCATCCAAACAAGGCACAATCTTTGATAAGCTTGGAACCTTAACCGGTCGCTGTATATATTCAACATATGCACACTCTAGGGCCCTTGTATAGTGGTTTTTAATCTACAGATGCAAAAACTAATGATTTATAATCATGCAATGTGGTTTTTCAGAACAACGCGGAAAAGACTCATTTCATACTTGGAATTCACCTGAGCTATAAATGCTTGTATGATAATCAAACTATAGTCACTTGTTGGAAAACATCTCATTGATTTGACCATTTTGGTTGTACAGATCCACAAGTTTCTTAGCATATGCAGGCATGTGCCTATGAGCTCTGCAAGCATTAATTTTCAACTACCATGAGCAGAATACAAAATACAGTTCGTGAATCCTTGTAGGTCGGAAACATTACCTTTACCATACCTTTCTTTTCCCCAAGCACGATTTACGTACAAATAGTTGCGGATGGTGTGATAATCAAGTGAATAACGTCCAAATTCAAGACCTTTTGGACCAATCTGAAATGCAAGTGAGGGGTCAAAATATTATCATGTTCTTTGTACGTTTCAATGGATAAATCATGGGAAAATATTTTACCAGGTTTAGTATAAAAGCTATCAAGTTTCCAATAAATTTTGGGGCTGGCTGAGCAGGACCTTTCCCTGAACAAAATAGGAACTTCTAAGGAGCAGAGATGTTCTCAGGTAACAAAATTGGTATCATCATTTCCCAAAAGAACAATAAAAAAATCTGATCTTTAGAGAAGAACAGACAATGTTAACACAGCACAACACTATTCTGCATGAAGCCCACCATGCCCTCAAAAAGGGGCCATATGCTAAGCCCAGAGACTTCACTAAGCTTACCTAGCTTAGCATTATCATCAGCCTTAACAGTCTCCATAACAAATGGTCGCCGATCCCCCTGAAGAGAAGGCAAAAAATCAAACCTTTTGATGAAGCAATATTTTACAAGATTAAATGGGACAGAGCTGATAATTTACACCACTAGTTGTTGGCTTAATCTCCAAATACTGCTTGACCAGATTCAGCATTTCTCTTACACGCTCATTCCTGTCATTTCAAGATTGAAACAATGGAATCACTTCTTACAAAACAGTGACCCTCCCAGCATGTGATTTGTTAATATCATACCCGTTCATGACAACTGTTAACTTGTTTGGATGAGGGTAGATGGGAGAAAGAGAAGGAAATGAGAGAGTTTTAGGTTTCCTTCATGACATATTTTAGAGAAGGGAATCCCCTCCATAGTTCAGTTCCCCATTATGGGGTTTTCCTCTTTGTAAGTTACTTGCAGAAGTTCACTTCTTTCCTTTCCCTCTCCTTCCCTTTCCTCTTTCCTTTCTTTAAGTATATAGACCAAAAAATAGAAGAGATATTAACATCTTATCTTAACAGATCAATAATACATTGGAACAACCATATATCCAAACACTTTAGCATGTCAAGCGACATTACCTGACAGTGACATACTGAGGATGTTGTGTCATGCTGACTCCAGAATATTTGGGCACGCTCATGTATCCAACCACTAAGTCCTGAAATTTATTTATTTATTTATTTATCTTCACGCTGAAAAGATCAGGTAATAAAGACAGGAATTTGAGGCAAACACAATATTACAGGGATGCAAAGAAAATGGAGAGGAACTAGCAACTCAGACTTCTTATTAGCAAAGAAAAACTACTCCACAGAAAGAATATTAAACAATGTCAAGCTAGGAAATTCAGTTATAACAAAAGAACAAGACCTAGTTGGTATTGCAAATATCATGAAAACCATGGTTTATAAGGCATCCCCAAAAGGAAAGAAGCATATGAATAGTTAAACAACACAAAGATTAAAACCGCTTCTAATGCACCCTTTTATAAAGTGCAATTATGTACTTACATTAAATTTGTATGATACAAAGGTCATGTCAGCATTCAGAAACTTAAGAATCATAGAAGGTGAATTTATTAACTTCATTACGAAACATTTTGAACGAGGTAGAGTGAAATGAAATTCTTAATAAAATTAAAAGTTTGACATGCACATACGAACTTACTCTAAGGCATTTGTATAGTCAAAACAGCTGTAACAAACAAGAAGATTCTGAAACGTTAGAATACAATATAATTTGGGGAAAGAAGAACTACCGTAAAATCTAATAATTCTAGAATGCTGCTACAGCCTGCCAGTCAAATTATGAGCATTATCTATAATCATCATGTGATAAACATTTTACCTGTAGCATGAGGGGGCAATAACATCAACCAGCTCATTTGCTGGTAGACAGAAATAAGGAACCTGTTTTAGTTAAAAACTGAAATTGGATGAAGCCGTTTTCTTGTTAAACCCAAGGACATAATGAAATTAAGGGAGCCCTCTAACCTCTTCAATATGACCACCCAAGTGCTTCAAGTGAACCTGGTCATAAAATTGTGAATGTATAATGGCAAAGTAATAATCAACTTGGCAATACGTAAAGACTTGAAGAATTTAACAAGCTTCAATTTTGTAAAGAGAGAACTACCGGGTGGCATACTACACAAACAAATATTAATATAGACATCGAAAAGTGGCTTATTAAAGCTTGTATTGCATTTTTAAGCAACAGACTAAAATAATCAAATTGGCATCACACTATCATATGAGGAACAACAGAGTTTGTTTCTCACTTTGAATAGAAATGAGACGTTTGGAATGAGAATTTGGACACAATCTATGCTACATAAATTGAACATTCAGACACGATCTATGCTAGGCCAAAAATCGATGTGGCAGTTATACTTATGCTAGTATAGATGATTTATAAGTAAAAAAAGAAAAAAAAAAAACTTGCAATCTTGCCTGAACTCATAATGAAGAACTGTTTCCGGAGTGTCACTTGCAGCCTTTAGAAACTTATCCAGTCCTTCCCTAGTTCCATTGACCACTGTGAAGTAAAAAGATAATATTACGCCAAATTCATCAAGGATTACCAGTGATTTATGCACAAGAGTAAAATAGCAGTTAATTTCTTGTATAACTATTTATAACTAAAGACTAGCTTGATAAAAAGAAAAAGACTTAGCTGAATACATTATCTTTCGCTTACCACAATTAGTGCCTAAAACATAGAGCTTCTCCAAATTCAGGTGTTGCTCGACAGCTCTTAATGCTGAAATTGAAGAAATTATTCTGCATTACAATAGCACAAAGTCAATGAAGCAAAGGACTGAAATTAAAAATGTACAGAACATTATACAAGTGATACCTTGCACCTGGCAACCTACACCACAAAAAAGAAGACGCTTGACACCTATAGCCTGTCATTACGAAACTTAAGACACATAGTGAGTATAACGGCAACTAAAAGATATCTTGAAAGCGGAAATTAAGGACATACACAAATTGATGCAATTGTCAAAATATCAAGAGCACTAGAAAGACGGTCTTTCCAATTCTCCCCCAGCATGGAGGTGGAATAAAAGGACATGAAATTCCAAACTTGACTTTCCCACAGAATGCCAAAAAATGTTAGGAACAATCCTAAAAAATCTCATATTGATCAATATATTTGCATAGCTTCATCACCCAAATTCTAAAATTTTGACTGATGTAGAAAAGTGAAAAAATAGGACACTTGATTCTAATATTTATCTAACGTTTTTCACACGATATATTATCAAGGCATTTCAAATTCCTAAACATGATTGTCATGCAATGAATTACCATGATCAATCAAATCCTTTCTAATATAAGCAACTGACTTCAAATTTTCAATATAAAATTACAAAATATGAGCAGAATTTTTATCCAAGATTGTGAGAAGAAATTTCTGTTACACACACAGACAGTAATTTTACACACCTCAACAAGGGCGAGGGTATTTAGGTTGGGAGATAATGTTGGCTTCACACCTTTAGCTGCTAAAACTTCATCAGGTGTCCTGGAAGAAATTTTGGGGGTAAATATGGAAGCTTGACAGTATTGTAGGTGTGAAAAATAAAGTGAGTATTACTAGTAAGACAGATCATCATAGACTATTCTAATGATGAAATAGCTAGATGCAAACCTTGCTAACACAGACCTTGGAGATAATCTGTCCTCAGGGTCACTATGATATTTAAAATTAAATAAGAGTTATTAACAGAGTAAATAAATAAAGTTAACTTTAATACTAAATACATTCAGATCCGCTCTTCCTTTTAAATCTAAAATTCTTTGCACTACCTCTGAACACAAATGACAGCTTCAACCATGCCTGATTTAAGCATTTCCATAGCAATGGCAGTTACTATCCCAGTCCGCTGAGCTCCTATTAACAGAGAAGCGGTTTTGGGAAGTGAAATTCATCATCTCAAGGCGTATTGGCCTTTGCAAATTTTAAAGATAACGTATACATTTGAAGCAGAAAGTTGTGACTCTTTACTCTCACGATACAGTTTTGACTCCTTCACTCTCACTGATATTTGATACCGTATCCACAGATCCTCACAGATTGACTTAGAAAAGAATGACAAATGAATACAGCTAACAAAAGAGCAGTAACAGATTTTACATTTGCAGACAGGAAAATTACCTTCCACAGGCTTAAGTTTTCGAGCATATAATAGTTCCTCATGTACACCAAAGTAGGTCTCCTCTAATGTATCTGTTTTCCTCCCTCTACCATGAACTACGGGTTCCAATCTCTGAAACAGGAAACAATTATTGAACATCAATGCAAGAATAGTTTGCAGTTATATTCACTTCAAGTTTTCAAGATTGGAACAGAGCAGAGATACAATCAAGCATTGCTTAAATTGGATATGATTTCAAATCCATCTTTCAAATTTTCAAATATCCCAATTGATTAATTTGGAGAAAATCTAGAATAGGTATTTCAAAAGCAAAACACTTCATATTATTTGGTTATAACTTTCATGTCTATTTTTCATTTACATTTTCCAACGGAGCCTTGAAGGATAAAGGTGATTATGAAATTTCTTCAGAATAAGTATATACTAGTAGTATTAAGTTGAAAATATTAAGATTTGAATACCACAACAGAAGGCAATAGAAGAAACGAACTTACTTCAATTCTAGACATTCCATCTCCCAAGAAAGCACAGGCCTCCTTGACATGGGCAATATAATATGTATCACACAGCCCGCATCGACTGTTCCAAAATGAAGAAGAACTAATCAGATGATAAAAATTCAACTTTATAGAGAAAATGCTGACAAAGTAGAAAGAACTTTTTTTTCTTAAAAAAAATAAAAACAGAATTTTGGAAGAGGAAACATGGTAAGTTGGAGGAGAAATAGATAAAAGATACCTGCAATGGTCTTTGGCAGGGTAGGTGCCTCCGGGTGGGATAGGCCTAGCCCTCTTTCTCCAGTCCTCTCTCAAATTCACAGAATTAGGAGAGCTGGAGTTGGGTTCTGCTAACCAAAAAGGTAAGAATGATCAAATGAAAGAAAAAGCAAAGGAAGCGAAGATGCAGAGAAAGATGGTACCTTTGGAAGATGAAGAAGAAATGATGGAAAGGGAGAGTGGGAGAGAGGAGCGTTTGCCAATGAAGGCAGACATGACAACGAAGCTACCTCAACACTGAAACTACACGACTCGCTTGGTGCCCATCAGGATTCATTCCACAGGCAATAAATATCTCTGAGGCTTCAGTCACCTATTTACCAATCTCTGGGCTGGGATTTCACACCTACGTGGCACAATCTCAGTCGTTTTCTTGTCTCCACGTGTACTATTTTTGATGCCACCTCACCTATTGCGCATCATGGACACGCGTGTCACACACAATCGTTTTTTAAATATTAATATTTCTTAAATTTATTCATAGTAGGCACGTTCTTTGTTATGCTCTTTCTTAAACGTAGAGCAGACGTTATTATATGCTTAAGAGTCGTTATTAACATAAAAGACAGTGACTGAGTAATTGACAATTGAATTGCACAGCGGAATTCAAATATTAAGATATTTTTGGCGTTAAATTATAGTCCTAAAATATTATTATATTAAGGACTCAATGTAATATTATTTAGTGTTAGTGTATAAATTTACCTATGAATTTCTAAAAAATATGCACCTAACATCATATAATTTTTTTGGATGCAAAGGTGTCCATAGAAAATTAAAAAAATGTAAAAAATAGCATAGCTATTAATATCGGTTAATTATTTATGTGAAGCCCACACTGTTAACTAAGTGTAAAAAAAATAACAAATATTAGATCATATTGATAGCCATAATATTTTTGCGCACGTTCACAAGAAAATTATTGCTAGATTTACACTCTAACCCTATTATTTATCATCAATTGTTTTGAGTTTGATATTAGGTAGAAAAGAGATTGTCAATAATAGGACAAATAAGGTCATGTTTGTCAAGCGGGCTATTTTGAACGTATTAGAAACAATATAAAATTATACAAACCAATATTCTTTTGTGAAAAAACAATATTAACGTCAACCTGAAAATAAGCAGAATTGTCTTATTACAAAAGTGCTTAAATGAACTAGACTTTTTAATTAAAAGTAACTCGGGTCAGTTGAACCGTTTTCCTTGTCTCAAATAACAGACGCGTAAATGATTTTATTAACGTCGAATTTATCCAAGTGATGGTATAGAAGTGGTAAGTTCAACAAAACACATGTTTCTATTATATACCATGCCTTACATTATGTCACCTGCATATTTGACAAATGTTCTCACATCTGTGTTTTTTCCCTCAAAGCTTTTGGATACATTCTCTCTTCTACATTCCCACAATTTAGACGAACAAAACTTGGAATTCAATCAGAGATCGGATTTTGTTGCATATCTTCACAAAACAAATGCAACTGGATTCACCAATCAATACGCATCTCTGTAAATATAGATGCTCAACTTCCTTCAAGAATGCATTGCTTCAATCAAAATATACAAGATCACGGCCTCCACTGTGTATTGAGGAGGCAACAAGAAACAAAAAGGCATCTTGGTGGTGCAGACTCCGGATCAAAGTTTACTGGTTCTGTGCGTTGATATCACAATACCAAGTTGTAGACTGAGATGACAACAGTGAAAAGTTGCAACAAACCTATCAATTAAGTTTGCTGGTTCTTCGTTTCGCTGGCCCACCAGGAAACAGCTTCATAATCCATCCTAACACCCTTTCCACCACCTACGAGGACAAATAGAGAAATGTCAATTCCGTTTTGCTTTAATGCATTCTACCCCCTTGGAAAATTTCAACACATAACATGAAGTTATATAAATGATGTTATAAAATTTTAAAGTTCACCAAATCAAAGTGAAAACTGAACATACCTCATCACCCTCATCTGCATATGGGGCATTGCCATATGTAGTGTGAACGTCTGGTTGTTTCGCTGGAGCATGGTCAGTAGACATGCTTTGAGCCGTCAAAAACTCCAATCTTTGCGTCTGGACCTCAAGTTTTCGAGACAGCTCCTTGTTCAACTCCTTCATTAATAATAAGACAATACAGATGATGAGGTTAATATATGAATCAAAATATTATTGTCAGGGCGTATCCTAAGACTAAATTGCAAAATTTCTGACAGAATGAGTGCGTATTTTTTATTTGTGTGGTTTTGGTTTTTCGTTTATTGCTCATCTTTTTTGTTGTTTTGTTTTCTCCTTTCCCCATACAATTTAATTTTATATCCTTTCCAAAAAAACCCAAAAAAAAATGTATGGATGGTGCTTCCACTAACTTTTTAGTACTTTCAAACTAATGCTTTAAATAGATCCCCATGCATTTGTTAAATATGTCTTATATTTAGAATTAGAGGAAGTAGTAAACTAATCTACCTTCATCCTAGAACACTCAGATGATTCAGATGCCAAAGCCTTCAGCAGTTCTTCTTTCTCCAATGCCAACTGCACATGGAAATGTTGAGAAGTGACTACGATTAGGGGCACTTTAGTGGCCACTAAAACTACGTATGATCAGACACATGGAAGCAGGAAGGGTAAAAAGGATTAATTATCAAACAAGTGGGGAAGGGGGGGGGGCAATGCATATACCAATAACAATCTAAAATTTTACAGGATCACATGCTACCTCAGAAGTAAGTGCGTTAATGTTCTCAATCAGTCTCATCTGATCAGGTGGAATATTCACAGGAGACGCTCCAAAAGTTGAGTGCCCAACTTCAGGAACCAAGGATAAACCAGAGGAATCCGTAGTAGAGTCATGCATTTCCTGATTGGAGGAGGATGCAGAAGCATCTGTGCTTGCTGCATGATATAAGAAATAAACATCATCAAATGTAATAAATTTATATCTAGGGGATCTGGTACACAGGACTAAGTGACAAGATGACATAACAATTGTCCTTTTAATTTCTCATTTTTAAGGAAAGCAATCGATGAGGTATATGCACCTATGTCTAATGTAGATGTAGAAACATCCTTTTTATTAGTTGGATTCTCAACTGAATTCTCCATTCCAGAAGCCTTCCGTACCTTGGACAGCAATAGCTTCTTTTCTGTATCAATGTAAAGGCAAAGAATGAACATGGATCCACCAAGTTTGAGCATGACTTCAACTAGTTCACAAGAAAAAGCCCAGCAATAGTCGACCATACTTTAATAAAGGGGAAATTATCTTAAAGGGATGATAGAATGAGTACAAATAATGAGCAGAATTTCATAAGCTCCTTTACAAAAGAAACAGAAATCAAAGACAATGTAAACAAACAACTCTTTTAGGCAGAAAAGCTCTTGATCACTCTACATCTGTTACAAAGAAAACCTAAAAAGGACTAATAGCCAAGTGCCAGAGAGAAGTTATAAAAAATCCAATCTCATAACAGATCCAAAGTCAGTGAAATAAACTTAAAAATGCAACCACTAACCTCCAGTCAGACATAGAGACAGCAAACTGCCACTAAAGACTACTTTACATAATACCCACATATAAAATTTAAGGAAAAAGCAGAGTCAAGGTTCAGAGTTCAGATGATGTCAAGGTGACAACTACAATAGAAAAGCATCCTAATTAATTTTATAGTGCATTTGCAAGGTAAAACGCTTCAAATTAGGAGCTAGTTAGCAAAGTCAAACTACAGACCACCAGAATGACTAAAAACGAGCTAGGAACATATTGTCTTCTTTCTATTCCAACTCAATTTGATGCCCCTTTTAAGTCAGTTTTTTTTCTTACTTTTACATGCATCAAACAAGATACTAGGCTTACAACCACAGCACACGTAGATGAGCTAGGAGAAGAATAAAATGACGATCTAAGCTCAAAGAATGTGCATTGAAACTGCAGAACTAAAACACAATAAGGCCTGATTACCCTCTTGAAGAGCATTAATCGTTGACTGCAGGTCATGGCGATCTTTCTCAAGGCTGGATATTTTCTTTCTGCAAGAATTTGATGAATTGTCATTTAGATATGCCCTACCATCATCTTCAATGAACTTAAACTAAGCAAGAATATCAGCAATGGAAGGAAAATCCAGGTGATAGAAAATCAAATGCCATAGGAAATAATTTCAGGCAACCATGATTCTTTTTATTCATGAGTGAAAACTGAAGGTTACCTGTACGAAGCAATTTCAGCTTGTGCATTTTCCAATTGCTTCTCAAGCTTTAGCTCACTTGACCTTAGTCTGAGTGCCTACAAAGTTCGTTGAACAAATCAACTTTAGAACATGGAATGTAATAAATGCTACTAAACCAACATTCAACAGTTTAACTACTAAAGTTTATATTAGAACAATTATACCTTATTACCAAAAAAGGATAATTACACATTTGCCCTTGTACTACCTTTTGCCCACGTTAAAGTAATAGATAACATATCCGAACTAATTTTAAAATTATGGATGCATAGGGTTATTGATAGGACAATTCAGGGTGGTCGCCAACTCCAATTTTCAGGGAAGGTCCAACATCCAATTCTTTATAACATGAGATGTCATCCCTTTTCCCTTGTCCCCATTGCCTCCTCTTTGCTTAAATTCCATAAGGGTGAAGATCCTTATAACTTTCTAAGATCATTAATAGAAGCATGTTTTTCAACATATCAGCAGTATGAAAAGCAAATAATTAAAGGTCAACATACCAAGAAAATTAAGTACCTTATCCTCCAGACCAATCACTTCAGATGCCAATAACTTGGCACGTTCATCAGCAGCATTACACTCTAGTTGTGCATTTGTATATTCATTCCGGACAGACTCAAGTTCAATCTGCTGACACAAACGATTCCATAAATACAAACTGAGCAGAGCGGAGACGTTAAGAAGAGTGGAACTAATGGAGGTCAATGTACATAAATAAATGATATATTTAAATAAAAACAGAACCAACAATCAATAATGCAGAAAGTTTTAATTCTACCAAACTCATCTTTAGTGTACAGATCTAACATTTCCAAGCCTTAGAGCTGACAAGCAACTTAAAATTTCTAGAACCAGATCATGAAAAGAAGACAAACTGAGCAGCAGCCACAAATGATAGAACCACACATAATGATAGGTATTTTAAAATGCACGCGCACTTTTTGTGTAACCTAAAGTAAATCACTCAATGCAAACAGTTCTGATATGAAGACACTCAATCGGATAATGTGTTTCAAAGAGACATGTCTATCCTGTGATACATAATGTCTAAGCTGCTCCAATATTTTACGTATACCAATATTGTTATCATTCTTTTTATTAATGCCGAGAAAAAAGCACCAGAGTGGAGGGATCACAAACATTATTACCTATACTATAATCAAAATTCTCAAATAGTAACTAAGACAATTTTTTAAGGCCAAATGAGGGCATAAACATTTGCAAAGTCGTTTTCTTAAAACACCTAAACTTCCATATCAACACGCCTGTATAAATTCAAAGGTGTGACAAACATGGGGCGCATTTGCAGTGCTAATGCACACATTGCTATAGACCATGAATAATAATTGTAAAATGGTGTAAAAATGCGCAACCACTAGAGTTAGAAAATCATGCTGGGTTACTGATACAAACCAGATGAAGTTTGATTTCTTCCTGTAACCTCTCCATGTCAGATTTCAATTGGTTGACAATACCTCTCTGTTGAAACACAAAAAAAAAAAATTACAAAAGCAAAGTAGAAGATGCTTTGAGAAGCTTATAAAAGAACAATGACAAATGACTGCATTTTCAATTCAAACTTAAAAGTCAGCAGTCTAAGTAACTCCCCAGATTAGAAGCAACCAACATAACCTAATAACTAATGGCGCAGAGAGAATTATGTCTGTTTTCCAAGACTTTTCCACAAACTTAAAAGTTACTCAAAATAAAAATACCCAGTGATATTCAAATTCACCATCTAATACTCAACACAGGCCATTATTACAGAAGGTCGTCAGGTGAAGTCAACACAAGGTTACTGAACTAAAGAAGGTTACCACAATTACTGCTTCCCTTATTGCAACTGAAATTCCTCCAAATTAAATATTCACCTACTTTCTCTCAGAAATCTTAAAATACTCAGTCATTTAAAATGTGGAATTCTAGATACCGATGCATGTACTATACGACTAATAAAAATTGATAATACCATAAAAATAATTAGATAAAATTACATAACTTGAAACATTTTCACATTTGATTATCCCTTAGAATAACATCAATTCACAAGCCAACCTGTTGATTATAGCTATCTGTTAAAGATGAATTTTCAGCAGCTAAAGACTCTGCCAATGATCGTGAAGCCTCAAGAGCACGATGTAGAGAAAATTTTTCTTGTGTAAGATCTTCAATATGCTGCAGCATGAATAAAGAGAAAAACATAAATAAGAGGGGGGAAATCTTTCATACGTTGCAGATTACAAAGTCCTGTAAAAGCAAAGAAGCTTATAACAAGATCATGCACTAACTCTCCCTGTGTCCTCAGAGTATCCTCCATACAACAGAACAAAAATATAAATCAAGCATAACACCCCTCAAGGGATAACCTGGCGGCAAATTATTCAACACTCATCATCAGTTAAATTTTGAGCACTAATCAACTCATTTGACCTACCTTGGGATCCTAATCAACTAATATTAAATAATTAGAACGATTAAAGTACCCTAAAATTCAGACACAAAAAACATGTCAACAGGAAACTTATTTTCTAATGCTAAACCATCAAGGTGTGAAGAACAAATTGGCAAAGTAAAGAACTGAATCATCCAAAAAGTATCAAACAATCAGAATGTTACTAGCAAAAAGAGCACCTGTTCCAAAGCAGCAAAGTCTTCATTTTGTGTGGGAGCATAAAAATCATGCTTCTTCTCCATGTTGTTCTCCTTAGCACTCCCACTTGGAATGTCTTGACTATTACTATTAAAATTTGAGGAGTTTGTTGAATGACCAAATTGACTCTGCACCCTTGTAGGTGTAGAATTTGAGAAAGGCGCCATAGTTTTAGTCTCCATGGATGGATTAGGAAAATAGGTGGATCCTGATGTACCGATGATGCTTGGTTCTGGATGATTAAAGGAAGAGGAATCTTTCTCAGGTTGAAGATAAGAAGCCCCTGAAGAAGGTCTAGCAACATTTAGAGAATCAAGAAAGGATGGACGAGACCTCCTAGAACTAGATTCCATAGGCACTGAATAGGTTGGAATATGATTAGATGAATGCCCTGCATTGGAACCTGTAGAATCTAACTTTTCCATTGTTTCACCAAGCAGACTAGGGAAACCACAAGAGCTTGTAATGGTCTTTCCCAAACCAGAACTCAAAGAATCACCATAGCCTGCAGTGCAACATAAAATATGCATCAGGTCAGAAGCATAGGTATTGGGCCATTGGTGGGATGCATGATTTCCAGATAGAATCAACATATGTATATTGCGTTAAAGAAAGAAAGAATTAATATGAAAAAACTTCAATAGGGAACTATACATGAAGAGATTAGGATGAAACTTTTACCTCCATAAAGTGCACCATGCATGTACCCACTATCTAGATTGCTAGAATTAGTTGGCTTAAGCAGTGATATTGTATCAACAGAACTCTGAGGTGAGAATTTTGACGAAAAATAAGACCCTTGATCAGCAACTGTATAATCATTCATTGCACTGCTACTATTATTTGAATGGTTTTGCTTCATTCCATGAAGAGAAGACAGATTAGAATTACTATCAAACGGATGACTTTCTTGTGAATTGAGCGTGATGTTTTCATTGTTTGAAGTCCCATATGCTACTCCACCAGTATGAATTGTATATATATCATTCACCTGATTTCCTTCATTTTGACTAAACTTCATAGATCCAGTAAGACCAGAAGCATTATATCTATTAGCTTCATCAATATTTGCATGTGTCTCCGTTAGAATAGTAGGAAAAGAATTAAGATCATTCCTTGCTGAACTAGCTATACCAGCTACAGAGCCCTGATTACTACTTTGGGTAAATGAATTCAGGCTTTTGTCAATAGCAGATCCACCAATTCCATCAGATGTGCTAACTCCATTTAACTCATTAGCTCGTACATGTTCATTTTCTGAAGGTGGTTTTCCATTTTGGCCATCAGAATTGTGAACTTGACTAGCAGATGCAGCCTTCTTAGCTGCTTTCTTTTTACGGAACTCATCAAGCTGCAAGACAAAAAAAGGATTTCAGTTTGAAAACAAAATTCCACATGCATTTACAGCAAAATACTAGCAGCTAATCCTCATGCATTTACACAAAAAAGGACGCCAAATAAAACAAAAGTTTTGCAACCATGAAATCCCATTGTCACGCATTTAAATCAACACATTTTTTTTGTTTAATTTACAACAACATATTAACTCAAGCAAATGATATATACTTGGATATGATTACTTAATTCGTTGCGATCTCCTATTCCCAGTTCCTATCATTCCCCCTCCATTTTCATTGCTGCTTCCGTTTTCACTTTTTAAAAAGAAATGTCGAGATTTATCTTATAAAATCGGTCCGGAACCGCAGTTCCATGACCAGGACTGAAAACTAATCGTTCGATAATTTAGAGATTAAAGGTTTACGGGGAGAAGGCAAACATGGAATTATATCCCGCTACGTTAGTCCCAGTACCATCGACTCATTTTCTTTCCATGTTCACGAACAACAGTAGTTGCCCAATTCTCATAAAATTCATACATACAATACACTGACTAATAACGAGCTTCCAATCAATAATTCATTTTTCAAGTATTTAACAAGTTTCTAACAGAAAATATATAGATCTAATCCATACCCGGCGCTTTCCAGCTTCCAAATGCTCTTGTTTCCGTGAAGAGGCGGCTGAGTTTGGCAGCACCTGAGCTGATGCCATTGAGACAAAAATCCCGAAACACAATTTGCATACAATTAACGCAAAAACTGCGTCCACCACACAACTCGCACGAAGAAAAATAACTGGCCGAATCGAGAAATCCCAAATGCAATAAATTTTGTGAGACTTTTAATCGAAACACAGATCAAGAATTTGCCCCAATGATGCAAAAATCAAATGATCAACGGTCGGAACAGAAATTTCCAAAATTTAAACGTAAAATACAAATTAACGAGACGGAAAATATACAGAATACAGGAATGATTCTCAGTCGCCTGTGTTACAGACAAGAGGCGGCCGATCTGATCGGAGAGGAAGAGAGAGAAGCAATATGAAAATTTTGTTCTGGCGGATGGCTTCCCTCCTCTCTCTCTCTCTCTTCGTTATTTCCCTTTTTCGTATTTTTATTTTCCTTTACATTCCTACAGGTTAAACTGTTCATGACAAATCACGGCCTTAAAAACAAAACTGTTCAGATTAATGGCCAAAAAAATGTAGTCAGGATAGATTTGATGGCGAAGGACGTTAAGTAGGTTGCTTTAATTATATTCTGGAAAAAAAAATTACATTGTTTTATTTGTATTTATTCCCAGATACAAAAAGAATGCCCTAATTACATTTATTTATTATTGGATTTCATAGGAATTTAGTCAATTTCACAATTGTATGAATAATTTTATTTTAAAGCATAAATTGGAAACAAAAGGAAAATTTAAATATTAAAAAAACCTGCCATAGTGCTTATCGCCATTATATGAACTATGAAGTAGATTGTTTGACACCCTAAATGTGCCACCTTCTCGGCAAAATTATTCTCCTTCATTATTAAATTATGTGATTTTGGCCAAAAAAAATTATGCATATGGGACTAAATGTTTCCCAGCACATAAACGAATATTTGTCCCCATCTTCAACGTATGATTCCCAGGCACACAGATGTCAATCCATTGTTCAATAGTTTATTTATTTTTAATTAAACAGAAAATTAAAGTTTCCAAACATAAAAATATGTTACAATTTTTATGATTAAGTGGGTGTTTGAATTAACTTATTATAAGTGATTTTTGCTTCGTACCCAGTTTAATCCTGGCATAAAAATGAATACAATGCACAAGAAAATGTGCTCTCAACGGAAAATTCATATTTCTAGATAAATTCTAAGTTCATCCAATATTAGCTAACCAAACTCATGCCAGTTTGTTGCATTACTTATCTTAGAATCCAATACAGAACAGTAATTAAGGTAGCTATCATGTTTATTATTGCAGAATTTATTTCCCCATCACATTCATTCTTCTTTCAAAAGGTAGCTTAGTTTCTACATCATGACTTGAGTGATCCTGATGATCCTGATATTGTTGCTTCCCTACGCCATTGGTGATGGATCTTGAGCTTCTCATAATTAGGAAGATTATCTTTTACGACAGGAATTTGCCTGAATCTGTGAAGCCATGCTTGCAAGCGAGGAAATTTGCTGGCTTCCATCAGTTTTATTCCCACAATTTCCTCTAAACCTTCCAACCAGATTCCAAGAAATCCACATGATATGTTCACCAATCCAATGTTGTTGCCCCCAAAGAAATTCTTGTCCCCTAGGCCTTGATCCTCCAATACTTCCAGAGTTTCAAGTGCTTTCTGGACTGTGTCTACCTTTTCTTGTTCATCTTCGAAAGCTTGGAAACATGGCGCAGTAACTGATATGATCTGCAAAACCAGATTTTGAAAAGAAGAATTTAAGAGAAAAAAATTTCAGATTGAAACTAAACCAATTCAAGCAAATTCTCTGACCTATTTCACCGTTGAGTACACCTCGGAATTCATACCTCACGAATTAACATCAAAATATGAATCTCAATATGCACCCAACAATTGAAAGCTTAATCTCTACGAAGATTAAACTTTCCACGAAATTTCCCAAAATTCGTTAACTTTTGAGCACAAAGCTAAAAAAAAAAAAAAAAAGACAATTATAGAAATCAACTCTGCTTTCAGCCAAGATCAAATTTATCAAATACAGAACATATAGTTGAAGAACAGAGACAGAGATAGAGTTACCATATCATCGGCAAATTTAATCCAAAATGGAGCAACGGCCTGTCGTAGGTATCTTTTGGCAGCAAAGGGGTGTCTGGCCAGGCTTCTTCAATGTATTCAAGAATCACGGGGGACTCTGCAATGGCTTTGCCCCCATGGATAAGCACAGGAACTTTCTTGTAAACTGGATTGGATTGCAGAAGCAGGTCACTCTTGTTGAACCTGTCTTGTTCTACATACTCGTAGCTGATTCCTTTAAGCTTCAAAACCCATATCACTCTGTGAACATAAGGGCTAGACCAAAATCCCAGTAGCTTCACATCTTCCATTGTCGGGATGCAGATGAGTGCTGGTGCAGGGGATCGGGAATTTTAAGGAAGAGAATGGTTGTTTATCAGGGGATAAGGAAATTTTAAGGATGATGATTTCAAAGTTTCCAGTTGTCAAAGAAGGACGACAATTTTGTCCTATCCAGATCCACTAGATCCGTGCACTAATTTTTCTCTTCACAATAACAAATTTATTGAATTATCATTCGATGGATTACCCTTCTCATTCATGAATCTTTTTGGCATCTCAAAACTTGATGCTCGACACCTCATGGATTAAAAAATTGATACAAATAAACATTGCCGGACATATTCATACTTTTCTTGAACTCTTCATCATTTATAATTAACGTGTTCTTTTATTGTATTATTTTATGACGTCCATCGTGATATTCCTTAGACGTTGCCACTAAAGCCAACTAACTAGTAACACAATACTGAACTATTGTTTAACAAAACAATAGCATGTTACAAAATGTACTTAGAACAATTGAGGGAAAAAAATCCCCACTCCCTTTTTTAGGCCTGATTACCTACTCATTGGACCCTACGTTATTTTTAATTAATTAAATGACAATAAATCTATTTTTTTAGTATCTTGATTATGATCTAAGAAGTTTATGCTGATATTCAAATCATTAAGAGCACATCCATGACAGCAATATTTACCAAGCAGTCCAAAGAATGTGTTTGCTTTACTATGAAGCCCTTGTTAGCACTTCCAGAGAGTCAGGGTGCATCCCATCTTTGGAAGTTGGTAATAAACCCAACAAACAAACTAGAAGAATCATCAGAGCTTTTGATACAGCAGTCATCTAGATTATACAAATAATGCATCAACAGCATTTGATTGGAAACACTACCCAACATTTTGATTTCCTCCATTAGTCCCTGTAACAGGAAGTATATCTCTTTGCATTGGGGGTGAGAGTGATCTTCAGCATTAAAAGCATGCACTTCATTTTTCACTTCTATCCAACTCCAACCAGGAACTTTTTTCACTCCCCTTTCTCGCATTAGCCTAGTTATCCTAGCTTTTTCATCCCACATCTTAAGACGACCATACATGTCAGAAAGTATCACATAAGTACAATGCTCCTCAGGCTCCAACTCTATCAAACAACTTGCTATCTGACTAGCTAAATCAATATCCCCAAAAGTTCTACAGGCACCTAATAAAGTCTTCCAAACCATTGCATCAGGTTCAAAAGGCATTGTTTCAACCAAAGCTTTAGCCTTCTCTAGATGCCCCGCTCGACCATAGAGATCAATTGCACAAGCATAGTGCTCCATTCGTGGTGGAATCCCAAAATCAGATTCCATTGACTCTAGAAATTTGCTGCCTTCTTCTACCAAACCATTGTGGCTGCATGCTGTTAGAACTGCAACAAAGGTTATGTGGTCGGGTTTCACATTTCTGTTTCTCATCAAGTTGAAGAGGTTGAGGGCGATATTTCCTTGCCCGTGCTGTGCATAGCCAAAGATGATGGAATTCCAAACAATTGCAGTATCTTTAGAAGTTGCTTCAAAGGATTTCCTAGCATCTTCAATAATCCCACATTTAGAGTACATAAAGATCAATGAACTACCAACATAGTCATTGGACTCAAACCCTACTTTAAGTGCCAAGATGTGAAACTGTTGACCCAGCTGTAGTGTTGCTAAATCCGAGCATGATCTGATGACAGCTGGAAGAGTATAGTGGTCAATTTCTATGGCTAGAGATCTCATCTGTACAAATAACTTCAAGGAATCTTCGCTCAGGCCAACTTGGGAGTATGCTGTCAAAATGGAGTTCCAAGTAACACAATCCTTGGAATCCATGGAAATGAAAATTTTTAATGCATCCATGCATCTATTATTTAGTTTCATATACATGGCGATCAAAGCATTAGAAACAGGCACTGAATTTTCAAGTCCCCTTTTTATTACCAAACCATGTAAGGATTTTCCATGCTTTTCATGAACTTGCGAGGAACAAGCACTAATAATACTAGTGTAAGTATAGATGTCTGGTTCAAACCCGAGAAATTGCATGTCAATGAAGATTTTCAATGCAAGATCTTCTCTTTCATGCAATAAGTAAGCAGCAAGCATAGAATTCCATGTGACCAGATCTCTAGATCCAATAGAACAATCAAATACTCTTTCAGCATCTTGTGGAGCGCCACACTTGGAATAAGCTGTGATAGTGGCATTGCAGACAGTGTTAACCAGTTCCAGTCCATGTTTTACAATTTTGCAATGTAACTGCATTGCCAACCCATATAATTCAGAATCATCAAGCAATGTTAAAAGTGGAGATATTGTGCCATCATCAAGATCCAGACCCTCTTGTTCCATACATTTTAGAAGCCAGAATGTCATGCTAAGATCACCAGCTTGAGCATAGCAAGCAATGAGTGAATTCCAAGAAACATAGTTAGGTTCTGGCATGCACTGAAACACAGCATAAGCGTCCTCAAGTCTCCCACACTTAGCATACATGTCCAAAAGGGCACTACCTGAAAATACGTTCTCTAAAAATCCTGTTTTTAAGATCATTGAATGTATTTGTTTCCCAAGCTCAAACTGTTGGTAACTGGCAATCCCCTTAAGCATGCTTCCATATGTATGCCCATCAAATTCATATCCACCTCTTCTCATGGTTTTGAGCATTGCCCATGCAAGTTCAAGGTCACTCGAGTTAATGTAGCCAGTAATCATCGTATTCCATGACACCATGTCTCTGTGGAATGTTTCGTTGAATAGACTCTGGGCCAGACACATTTGTTTACATCTCGTATAACCATTTATAATATTATTAGTGGTATAAACATCTGCAATGGTTCCTAACTTGATTGCTTGACAATGGGTTCCAGCAACCTGGAGCAAACTAATAACTGAGCTTTGAATGAGTGAGTGCAAACTCTTCATTCATCAGCATTCATGTATAATATTATTATTATTAGATAATTGGATAATTAGTTGATTACACCTTTTCCCTTCCAACAGCCTACAGCCCTACATTACTAAAATAGAAATAAAACCCATCTGTAAGGACTAGATTCTGGCCGGGAAAAGGATCCGTTGCTGTTGTTGTTGTTGTTATTATATGCTCTGTCTGTTGGAGGGTCCTCCCCTCAAATTATTGCACCAAATCATTACTTCAAATATCAAACCTAAAACAAGTTATCATCAGACAACAGCAAGCCCATTTGAAATTCCAGCAACGAGAAAATATAACAGGATCTTAATCATGAAACTCCAACAATAAGAATTCGAGCAAACTTTATGACCACAATTTATAATCGAAGGTGAGCTAAAAAACAAGGCCAGACCATGCTAAAAGCATCAGAAACATCAGGAAGTTTTATCGCCAGTATTTATACACAAAATTAAGCTAAAAAAGCAAGGCAAACATCATGCTGGAAACAACAGAGATAGCAGCAATCTTTTACACGAGAATTTATGCTTAAAACTAAGCTAAATAAGAAGGTTATATCATGCTAAAATCATCAGAGACAATAACAGCTGGACCATAACGTTAAATCCAACGCAAATGGACCCATGAATCGCGAATGAAAGGGAATGAAATAAGGAGTACCTAAGAAAGGACGAATGAAATTGCAGGGAAAAGGAAGAACCAGTGAATCGACAACTCCTCCTCCATCACACTCTGTACGCCTCGAGGGCCATTGTTTGCAGAAGTTATATATAGAGAGAAACCGAAATCCATCGATGGTGCTGTCGGAGGAGAGCGACGGAAGTCAGACCTCAGACGGAGGGAAATCGGAGGAGGATAGGACGGCTGGACCTTGACGCGTCGAGCGTCGAGAGTCGAGAGGCGAGAGGAATTAGCAATTTATTCGAGAAAGAGTTGGCGGGTGTAGTCGAAAAAACCTGCTTCTAAACGGGCAACTATTTATTTTCCCAATTCATCCCCATGAACCGCTTGCTCTGCCTTTGCGGTCCGCTGCCCTCCTCCTCAAAACACTGCCGTTTTCGTGTTAAAAACTCATATCATGTAGGGATGAGCAATCCATAAATCTACCTTAAACTTATCTAAAATAGATTTATAAGGAATAAGTTTAAACAGGTTCAAATAGTAAATTATATGAACATGTTACAGGCTGACCATTGAGCAGCCTGTAGCCCGTCCATATATTTTTTTATTAATTTATTATATTATATTTATTTAAATTTATTTTTATTATATACTAATATAATTTTTTAAATTTATTTTATAGAGGTATGTGTAATTATATCTACAACTATCACAAGTAAATATAATGTAAATTATGTATAATCATAATCTAATTGAATAATTAAGATTATGTAAGTATTGTGGATTGTGTTGTTATAAATTTATAGATATTATTATGATATTTTATTTTCTAATTTTAGGATGAATAATTATATCATGTATATAATATTATTGTTTTATTTTCATTGTTATTAGAACTTCAAATAGATTTAAATAAAAAAAATATTTTTATTTTTTATAAACAGGCTATCCATGCCTATTAGAACTCAAACAGGTTTAGCTCAGCCCGTTTAATATGGGCTTAAATGAATTGAGATACGGGAAAAAAATAAATGGGTGGGGCACAGGCTGACTATCAGGTCAGCCTACCCCACCCATTACTCAATCCTAATATTATATTTATCAACTTTTTTTTAATAGTATCTGGATGAAATAAAGATTTGTTTAGTAGACTGTTCGAAAAAATATTTTGCTATATTATATATTAGATGCTAAGTGATATTAAAAAAATATTTTAGATTATTGAATGAATTAAAAATTATTTTATGATATTAAATTCTATTTTAAAAAAATTCAAAATATTGGGTGGTATTGGAAAAAGTCTATTTTTTAAAAGATGAGTGAGTATTTTATAGGGCTGTGCACACAAGCCTGCGGCCCAGTATGCCATGCCCAACTCGCAATAAAAATGCCCTACCCAGCCCGATAAATATAGGGCAGGGCCAGGCATCGGGCTGCAAAATACAGCCTATGTATTTTTCGGGCTGGACACCGAGTATAGGGGCTGCCCTGCCCTGCCCTGCCCATGAGCACCTATTCTTTTATTTTTTTTATTTTTTATCCATCTTAGAAGGGAGAATATGATAGCTACTGGTGACTAAAAGGTAATTTTAAAAATATAAGTAATTAAGTAGGTAAATTGTATCTTTTAATATTTATAACTATACTAATTTTTTCTTCTTCTTTTTAACTTTATTAATTATCATATGATTATATTACAAATTATAATTATTTATTTTATTTTTTAGATACTTTATCTTTGTCAATATTGGGGAGATTGATACAAAGTTGTAATTATAAACTATTTAGATTTTAACGCTTATTTTTTATATGTAATGGATCTCAAGATTTTAATTATTATCTTTGTTTTCTTATTCTTAGTGGATTATAGATATTATTTAACTCTTGAAGACACATGAATATAGTATTATTTTATAAGTTCATAATTGCAGATTTTTTTCATAACATGAGCATGATATTACGCTTGAGCATGCCCAGCCTGCCTATGCCCAGCCCGCTAATGCCCTGTCCAAAATTGTTAAAGTTTTTACTGGGCAGGGTCGGGTATCGGGTTATAAAATACAGCCTATATATTTTTTGGGCAGGGTACCAAGGGACTTTCTTGTGCACTGGATTGGACTTCCAAAGCAGTTCGCTCTTGTTTGAAAGGTCTTCTTCTATGTATTCAAATTTCACTCATTTTAGCTTCAGAGCCCATATTACCCTGAGAACCTACGGACTTGCCCAGAATCCCAGTAACTTCACTTCATCCATGGCTAAATTCAAGAAATAAAGGACTACGGAGAAAGGTCTTGGGCGGGTTTTATACGTGTCTTTATGGTGTGAGTCATCTCTTGCAAGTTTGAATTTTCAAAAACGAGTAAAGGCATACATCATTGAAAATGAAAGAGAAAGTCCAATTAAACAAATAATTTCATAATAATTGACTTGTTTTCATATGCAGTTCTATAAAAATAAAGTTGGAAAACCAAATATTTGAAATTCTCTTCTTGGAACAGCGACACCAAACTGTAATTTTTTTATCAAGAATAGTAATTAGTGGACTGAATGTTTGATATGATGCATTTAATCATTCTTCATTAGGAGGTTGCAATTAATCATCTTAATCTGTTTACCCATAAAAAAGAAAAATCTCTATCTGAAATTCTTTTCCTACACGTACAAAATTAATTGTCACTTCACACACACATTCAACCTTCTAAGCCAGATTGAATGAATAATCATGTGGAACACATCATATCTCTTGGAGGAAAGTTTACTACAAAATGTCTTTGAACCTTCTTAACATTCTCTTGCATTGTCAAATACTGTTCATGAGAAATACCCATCAAGATTTCCTTAAGCCTTGGTATTTCACTCACTGAGATCTGAACAGAGAAGGCATACCAGTTCAGAACATCACTGAAAGGAAGAACATAGTGCTGGGAGATTATGACAGGCACACACTCTGCATACATGGCTTCAACAATCCTTGGGCTTGCCACTTCATACCCACTAGGGCAAAGTAATGGCAAGAAAGCATGAAATGGTCAGCTCCATAACTTCTGTTCCAAAAAGGGTATTTATGGGATATAATTTGGACATAATCCCCAATAGTTCTACCCAGAACAGCTTTGTCTCGAATCACAGGATGGAACAGGTGCTGAAGGATCATCACAACACTGAAGGGAAGGAAGTAGACGTGTGCTTCGTCTGGATTCTGAGTCTGAAACTGCTTATTCATCTCCAGCGAGTTTATGAAGACTCCTTCCATGGAGTATATGTCCTTGCAGGGGCATAGTGAAATAATGGCGGCTCTCCCTCTTCGTACACATAGATTTTGAAGAGCTTCTCCATTAACAGGTAACTCCTACACGGTTCAATTATCAAAGGAAATTAATTATGATAGGCACTAATGTACTGCTGTAACATACTTATTCTCTAAGGCATTAAACTAAAGTACACTTGTTTACTGGAAACATTAAGATTATCACGTGTTGATTAGAGAATATGATAAGAACATGCAAGTCTTTTTCTGTTTTAAATGGTAACTATTAACACCGACATTTCTGTGTAGTATGAATTATTTTCTTTCATTTTCTTGAAAGAATAAAGCTTCTTTTCTTTGAAGTTTAGACATATACATCGGAATTTCTTATCGGGATCTTCATCAGATTAATAAATATATCAAGTTGGCCGTACCTGTGAAAAGCAGAGGATTTTCTGTAAATGTTTCCTTGAGGAACATCATATGAATCTTGAAGTGAAGCTTTTGTGTCGTTAGGCGTACAACTAAAGGCTTCTCTGATTAAAACTCTAGCCGTGGCGAGCTCACCTTCAAGCCTCTCCAGTTTTCTGTCTCCTTCCTCTGTTCTCTTCACCACATACTGATTGTCAATACTCTCTTTAGGATTCTGCAGAAACACAGACACACAGACACCCATATTAGTAATAATAAATTCAAGAAAACAAGAAAGAAAGAAACAAGAAAAGGATAAATAATATACACACACATACATTGTGGAAGGGAGAAGCCAATGGAGTAAACCAGGAAAAAGGTGAAGAAGCCGAGAGATGGAAACGAGAGACTAAGCCTTTTGGAGCTTCTGAATGATCAAGAGCAGCAAATGCAACAACAATGGCGGCCAAGGCAGAGAGAAGAAGAGCAGAGCGTAATTTGTTGAACTTCCACATCCTCACCAAAGACACAACAAGAAGAAGTAATATTGTTGTGACGCCACCAACTTATTACACTCTGGTTCGCTTCAGTTATATCTAGCAGTAATAATTAGTTTTTATTAAGGACTGCGCCACCTTGTTTCATGTGACCTTGTCCAAACCTGTCTCTGTCATTGAAAACGAAATAACATATCAGCATCAACAACCTCCTACAAGAAACAAAACATAAACAATAATCATAGTTTAGCCGTAAGGGTTTTATATTCTGCTAAGAACTGAAATAAGATCAGTGTGTTAGAATCCGACACTTTGAGTATATGCTCCAGGTCTCATTCTATAGCCCCCTACCTAACTGACTCCATTACAAAAGAACCAATGTCCATTAGAAAATGATTTAGATATCTTATGATAATATTCGTGATCCTATTTATAAATAATAAATTATATTTATCTAAAAATTTTATACATTATTTCCATCTTTACCCTCCAATAATTACATATCTTTTTTATATTTTTATCACTTATTCTTTCTCATCTCTTCTTACTCATTCTTTATCTCACCAATCATCCCCATAAATAAGAATGTCTGAAAAAAATTATTTTTCTAACATATTTATTGATTTTAATTAATACTTCAATCTATTTGATATTATTATTTTTTTTGTTTATAAAAAATACTAAAGGTTGTAGCATTTTAATGGGTATATTTAATGCATGTGTAGGACTAAAAAAACAAAGTTCAGCCCATGTAAGATCATAAGAATCAGTGAAGTAAATATGTTCATAATATAGATAGAAGGGAGTATGATAGAATATACGAGTAAGTAAAATGTATTCATTGATGACTCTATGACAATAGATACGTGAGTCACATACTTCTCAAAATTTGTGAACTGTCGTCTGTCGGTAGCACGGAAAATAATAACTTAAAAAACACCAAAATCCTTAATCGAAATCAAATACCTCGCCAGCGTTGCAACGGTGTAAATTCAGAGTACGAGTCATTCTTCTAAAATCTCGAAGACAGGTCACATATTAATCTATAAAAGAAATCAGAAAATAATTAAAATAACAGAGAGTTAGAATCATTAAGAAAATTCGTGAAGAACAAAAAAAGAGACAAGACAAACCTCTTCTCAGAAGCGATCATGTTTATTCAGTAAAAGAGAAGGGACGGGTCATATGCATGAACAGACACAGTCTTACAAGGATAAATAATTAGAAGAGGAAGCTGAGGCAACAAGGAGAAGCAGAGGAGATAATTACAATAAGATATGAAAGTTAACTCTATAAATAGATAAAAACGTGTGCAGTGGCTTAAAAAATGGCGCATTTTTTCCTTAAAAAATCCTTATTCGGCATTTGACTAGTGCTCAATCAGATTAATGGCAAAGAAAGTAATCTGTCAAAAATTGGATGCGATGTTAAACATATATAAAAATAAAAATTAATAATTAAATTTACACATTTATAAAATTAATATATTAAACTTGATTAATCATGTTGTATAAACATCTTATTATTTCCTCAGTGATTCATTTTTATATGTAAAGCGATGAAAGTCTATATATGATATAAAAACTCCAATAATATCGCATTTACTTGGGACTAGTTCAAATGACTCAGATTTGATGACGTATATGTATATGTAGTAGTAGTTGGCAAATCAAACCATCGTGACAATACACACACTTTCTTTTTTTAAGTCTAAAAAATATAGGAAATAGTTGAAAAAACTTTTTTTTTTTTATTTTAAACGTAAAACCTTGATTTATTTTGTTATCTTAAGTTTATAATTATTTTAAATTATCCCTGTTTATTATAATTTTTTTATTAATAAGTGGTTTTCTAATTTTTTATAAATTAGTTGTGTGATTTCTACTTTTAAAATTGGGGTGAGTATATATACTCTATCTTGTAAGTTTGGCCGTGTATTCCCTTTAAAATTGAAGGGACTACTTTGTTAATCAGGCATTCTTTTTTAATTTAAATAATTTTGATTAGCTACTACTTTGAATTTGATTAATTGTAAACCGTTTGGTTTTTATTGTGCTTTGAATTTGAAATTTACGTTTTTTCTATATATATTTTTTTTAAAAAAGGGTTAAACTTTAAAAATAGAATAAAATCTCTCTTCTTCTTAAACAATAAGATAACTAAAATAATAAAATAATATTTTTTAAGATTAAAAATATTTTAAATAGTAAAATATTTTACTTTTTTAACAATGACTTGAGAAAGGATAAAAAAGAATGAGGATGGAGAACCCAAATTAGAAAAAACAATTGAAGAAATTTCGGCCATTTCACTCTTATTTGTATTTAATTTATATATAAAAAGTTGAATTTATTTAAAATACTCTCAGTATCATATCAATGGGTTCAGTGTGATCTGCATTCTATTCTATTCAGTCTTCCCATTAAACACCACTGAGCACATTAAACACTTGAAGGCCTACATACATTAAACACCACCCGATTCAAATTCAAAATATACATTGGGCAGATTTGCATCATAGCATTGTGAATAGCAATTAAAAGAATTACAGATACATTATTGAACTTACAAACACGAACATCACTACATTGGCACCATACTTGAGGACGCAGCTGGCCACTTTCTGGGGTTAATCATCTCTCGGAGTCATAGACCCTAATCAACTTCTCAAATCTCAACCAGATACATCTCTCATCATTTCTACCTCGTACTCGAGATGTTTTTTCCACCGTAAAAAACCTAGAGAGGAAAACAGAGAAATGTTTACTGCCTAACAAATTTTTCTTCATCATAGATAACTTGGTAAGAAGAAACATCTCACTTACATACCTTTCATCTTCTCCAGATTGAAGATCGGGCAGTATGGAACAAGGAGCATCATAATTTTCCTGCCCTAGACAAATTCAAGTGTCCAGATAAATCAGTTTTAAGGGAAAACTGAGAACCAACCGAACAGAAGAGAAATTCCTGACTCGTGAGGCGAAACGCAACGGATCAATTTTCTAATTTCAAAGAACAAAAGAAATAGAGTATACAAACAATGCTTGTAAAATCCAAAATCAGAATTCACAATTCACAGGAAGTGCGATTGAGAGCTGACCTCAGGTGTTGATGCCCTGGCCAACCAGGTACATTCCCAACGAGAAAGCGCCGAACGCAGTGAGGAATATGGCCATGGCGCTGGGACCTTTGTTTGAGTTTCGGCGAGCACATCGGACCCGCGCGAATCCTCCGCGGGGAGGACATCTTAAAAGGCTAGCATGTCCTTCCAGGTTGGCCATGCCGAGCTTCTTCCTTTTCATTGCCTCCCTCATCTTTTTGATCCTCGGCGGGTTTCAATGTGATTCTGAAAATAAGGCAGAGGAGATCGAGTATTGCGATTCGCCCAAAAACGCGGTGGTCCACGCACGGGAATTGTCTGTCGACTGCCGCTATGATTTCCAGAATTCTCTTCTTTTTAAAAATTGGAACGGAAATTATTATTAATAAATATCTAATTATTAATATTTATATGATTTTTTAATAGTATTAATTCAATATTTATTTTATTTTATATTAAATTTATAGAAACCCACACGATATAAGGCGGGGCAACAAATAATTTGGATAATTAACCCACATAAACCCGTAAACCCGTCCTCTCAATCAACCCATAAGAATGTAAGACTGCAGCATTCCTCGCTCCTTATATCGTCAACACATTCTTCCCAGGCTATTTGCCCTTACAATTACGCTCGGCAAAGAGGTTTACTTACCCAACTTATATTAGGGCCGATGTGTCACCATAAACACAATTCAAATTAAATGGTTCGGATTGTTCAACCACGCTTAAGGTTCAAATCTCCATGCCATCATATACTGAAATAAACATTTGACGTCATAGCATTCTGAACAGCAATTACAAGAATTCCAGATACATTATTGGATTTAGAAACAGGAACAAGTACCATGTAGAAAACAGCATCCAATAGACCAACTCTAGATGGTGGTGCCTTAAAAAGCATTTTCACCATACTTCAGGACGCAGCTCGCCACTTGATGGGGGCACCCATCTCCCGGAGTTGTAGACACTTTCACCTACTTTCCAACCGGGCACATCCTTCATTACTTCTGCCTCGTACTCGAGATATTTTTTCCACTCCCTAACAAATCTAGAGAAATAAAGCAGACAAATCTTTAGCGCCCAACACAACAAATTTTTCTTCATCATAGATCATCCTGATACCAAGAAACATTTCACATACCTTTCATCCTCTTCAGCTTGAAGAACAGGCAGTATCGCACAGCGAGCTGCATATTTTTCCTCTTTTATTGCCCTAGAAATTAAAATGTTTGGATAATCAGTTTTAAGGAAAAAACTGAAGTCCAATGCATCACATTGACACACGCACATACGCATATATGGACAGGTATTTCTGCACAGCCCCTATCCCCCTTTTGTCCTTAAACAACAGAAGAGAAACTCCTGACTCATGAGGCAACGGAAAAGACCACAGTAAAATCACCTATGAAGTCAAAATGGGAGGCAAATAACAGCTCTCAAGAAATTCTTTTTAAACTGCAAACGGATGGTTAGAATAATGTCTAATGCTAGGCAAGCGACGATCATATTCAAACCTACCAAATTGAAGCTCTGGCTTTGTGGGAACCAACTATTATATCTAGATGGCTCAATATTCTGTGGGTGTTGTATCAGGCCTGCCGAACCTCAATTCCTCAAGGACTTTATCTCATACAAATACTTGTATAGTAAATTGTGTAGACAACCAGCTAATCTCAATATCTATAATCTATAACTAGAGGAAGAAAAAGGCAGGGTTGTCACACTCAACCTCGCTGTTAATCATATGATAAAAACATGAACCAACAATTTTAGAGTGGAATGAACTAGAATAATCTAGCACCTAAAACTGAAGGGAACAGAAAGCTTCATGTCAACATTCATGTTTCTTAGATGAAATGTGCAGCTTTCAAATTTAAAAGGAATATTATTAGATTTTTAAGAGAACTTAAAGTTCTTCACATAGTACATATTTTTGACAGTCACAGCAACTACGTAATAACTTAAGGTTTTTCTTCTGAAAGTACTCAACAGCTTTTAATAGTAAAATGCTCCAAGAGAAGCGTCCTCAAAAAAAAATGTAGCTTCATTATTAGTAAAAAGATAGACAACAGCTTAAACCACAGCATGCTCAAATAAATCTTAAGAAAGTGCTTAACCAAAAATTATTTTTCCAAACTAATCATGCCCTTTATCCAAATAGTTTAAACCTTACGAGGGAAATGTGTCACACATGACCACAAAGAATTAAAGAGATGCCCCATAAAGAATATGCTTAAAGCCACATCATACTCAAATAAATCTTAAGAAAGTTCATACTAACCATCAGAGCCTCACCCATATCATGCATCAGAATAAATATACCATAGTAGTGCCGTTCTGTCAAGGTTTCAAAGTCTATGAATGAATACATGATTTTCATTGTTTCCATCTGTGTAAATGGTTTCTACTCATTTTCATCTATTTCTAGACTATTATCAGAATCCTATGCATCACTATTGAACGAAACCTAACGTCTCTACACCAAAATTTAAAAGCACTTTTGCAGAAAGATGCTACGTCATTTTATGATCATCCTTTTTTTTGGGATGAGTCTTTTGCATCAGCATGTCTACTATACGCCAACTCTGTAGCCTTCAAGCAGTTGAAATGCATATTTCATATTGTTAAAATTGATGAAAATCCAGTCTTCCCATATATAAAATTCCATTACAAAGATAACATAACTAAACGAATTTCTAATTTCATAAAACAAAAAAATGACAGATCGAAAATTGGAAAACAGATCAAAATTCACCGGAAGAGCGATGGAGAGCTGACCTTCGGACCTTGTTGCCCTGGCCCACCTGGTACATTCCCCAAGAGAAAGCACCAAACGCGGTGAGGAAGATGGCCATGGCGCTGGGACCTTTGTTTGGGATTCGGCGAGCGAATCGGACCGGGGCGAATCCTCCGGGAGGAGGACCATCTTGAAGGACAGGCATGTCCTTCACGCTGGCCATGCCGGGCTTCTTCCTTATCATTGCCTCCGTCATCTTTGATCCTTTGCGATGGTCTCAATGTGATTCTGAAGCCACCGATTCTGAGGAATAAGGCAGGGGAGATCGAGTATGGTTGCAATTTACCCTTAGAGGGAGTGCGCTGCTGTGGATTGTGTCCCGCTATGGGAGTTCCCGAAATTTCCTTGATCCCTTTTACAGAAGTTATTATTAATTATTAATTAATTTTAATATTAATATAAAAGAGAAGGGTACAACGTGGCCGACTTTGCGGGCTTGTGTATATGGATTCGGTCATTCGGGTGATTTTTTCGGGTTGAGATGTGGAACAGGTTCAATGATTTTCCACCTAATAAACAAAAGTAATTCAATATTTATAACTCTTTTATCTATAACTCTCAATCAATAATCAATAATTTTAATTAATATTCTCATTTTAATTTTTTAAAAAAATTTAAATTTATATAATTAATTAATAATCTTATTAATTATTTTATAATATTTTAAAATTTTAACTTGATTTATAATGATAATAAATTATTCTAAGTTTTAAAAATTTGTAAACCTTATAGTAATAATAATTACTCATCCTCTCTAGGCAATGAAAATCTCCGGTTTAAAAGTTAAAAAGAAAAAAATTTGACGCTTTCGAACAGAGTATGGTTTTAAACTTGGGGCACAAAACCCTAAACCTAGCAGGCGCTTCTTCTAGAGCCTTCCCTTCTCTTGAAAAGGCAGGCCCTTTCTCCTCCTCTCTGTTCTATTTAGCTGTTGTACTGCATGACATTGTTCTGCTACCAGTCTCCTCGTTCCTCTTTGCTGCCTTTCCCATCCTTCAGTTTCTATCTATTTCTCATTACTCTCCATTCTCATCATGTATCGCTTTGCTTCTAGCCTAGCCTCCAAAGCTCGGTAAGTCTAAACTCTAAACGACCATTTCGCTAAGTATGCGATTCTACCTTCGAAGTTTTGAACTTTTCCATGCCACATGCCGTCCAAAAACCGTAACTTCCTGATGTGTGAAATTGGTTTCCCGCCCCACTCACTAAAATATGTGAACTGGAATTAGGCTTTTTATTTTTGGTCTTTGTGTGGAAATGTATCTTATATCCTGTGACTTGTTTCGCTTATTTGTTGATCATTTGGGATCAACAATCCCTTTAGTTGAATTACGACGCAAGTAATAAACGTTGACATGGCTTAACTTAAATTAATTTAATTTTCTTTTGATTTCAGGATTGCTAGGAGCATCAGCCAAGAGGTGGTGCAGTACTCACTGAATAACATTTCAAATTTTATTATATGTTTGCAAAATAAATCCTTTTCACACTTAACTTACATTTAATCTGTGTTATCCTTGTGGCCTACCGTAGATTGGAAGTAGTTTGAGTTGGAGAAGAAATTATGCGGCCAAAGACATCAAATTTGGTGTGGAGGCTCGTGCTTTAATGCTTAAGGGTGTTGAAGAGCTTGCTGACGCTGTGAGAGTGACGATGGGTCCTAAGGTAACCTAGCTAATAGTGTACGATTGCTATGATTAACTAGATTGATTCCTAGCATAATTTAACTGGAAAATTTTCCTTGACGAAGGAGGGTGGAGTGGAAGTGAATGATTGGATAATATAATTGTTGATCCAATGTTCATTTAGATAGTTACATTATTCCAAAGCAAGAAGTAATAAAAGATCTTACAGCTGGTCTTTTCCTTTTGAAGCTTCATTTTCTATATTTAATGCTGTAGGGGCGTAATGTGGTGATTGAGCAAAGCTTTGGTGCCCCTAAAGTGACAAAAGATGGGGTGACTGTTGCAAAGAGCATTGAATTCAAGGATAAAGTAAAGAACGTTGGAGCCAGTCTTGTAAAGCAGGTTGCAAATGCCACCAACGACGTAGCTGGTGATGGTGAGATGTTGTCCATGAGAAAAAAATTACTTTTCACTTGCAATGTTTGATTGCTTGGCTATGTGTTAATTGGAATTTAGCTTGGACGACTTACCAAAACATGGTTTAAATTCCGGAAGACCCAACTGTTTAACATCTGGCATCTATGTATTGTCCAAGGTTTATTTTTTTGGTTTTTGTCACAACAGAAATCAGAAGATGTCTTGCTTAATTGTTTGTCAGGAACCACATGCGCTACTGTCCTAACTCGAGCAATATTCACTGAGGGGTGCAAGTCAGTTGCAGCTGGAATGAATGCCATGGACCTGAGGCGTGGTATCACCATGGCAGTCGATTCTGTGGTGACAAATTTGAAAAGCAGAGCCCGTATGATCAGCACATCTGAAGAAATTGCGCAGGTCTGGGAATATTCTCTTTATAGTCTCATTTCCTATTGCAGCATGGACTTTTTTTTTAATAATTTAAATTTTAATCTCCTCTCTTTCAATTATAGGTAGGGACTATTTCAGCAAATGGGGAGAGAGAAATTGGCGAGTTAATTGCAAGGGCTATGGAGAAAGTTGGTAAAGAGGGAGTAATCACAATCTCAGTAAGTTGTCCTGCGATTTTCTTCTTAACTACTATTTTTTTCTTCACATTCTTTGAGGTTCTGTTGTTTTTCTGTACTTTTCTGCCCGGGGGTTTGGGACTTTTAAATTTGTTTCTTCAATGTTGTTTCAAAAACTCTGAAGGATTTATTATGTTTTCCACCCTTTTTCTCCTGGCTTTTTCCTGTGATTCAGCCTTCTTGTGTCCACGCCTCAAGACTCCGTTATGGAGTCTCCTCTTTCTTTAGCTTTTCTCTTGGGGGGTTTCTGCAGTAGGAATCTATTTGCCACAAATTTATGTATCAGGTGGGAACTAGCATCTTTTGAACTGTCTCAGGATGGCAAGACCCTGTATAATGAATTGGAAGTTGTTGAAGGGATGAAGCTGGACAGGGGCTACATATCTCCTTATTTTATAACAAATCAGAAGAACCAGAAATGTGTATGTCCTCTCTCTATTTTGTGGTGGCATCATACTTGTCGATACCATTCAATTCATGCTTAACCCTGTAATTGCTTGTGCAATAGGAACTTGAAGATCCTCTTGTTCTAATCCATGAGAAGAAAATATCGAGCATCAATGCTGTGGTTAAAGTATTGGAGTTAGCTCTAAAGGTGAGAATTAGTTAGTTTCATTGGTATTGATTATGAAACTTTGGATGATGACTGACACTTTCCTAACTTCAGAGACAAAGACCTCTATTAATTGTCGCAGAGGATGTAGAGAGTGATGCTCTGGCAACTCTTATTCTAAATAAGCTTCGTGCTGGTATCAAGGTTTGTCTTGCTAATGTTTTTAGCTATTCTTAAGGTCTTGGATATCATCTTGTAATATTTAGCTTTTATATTTTTGCTGATGTATTGTGACATCTGGTGCACTTCGCCAGGTATGTGCCATTAAGGCTCCTGGTTTTGGTGAAAATAGGAAATCAAATCTTCAGGATCTTGCAGTCCTCACAGGAGGTCAAGTAAGTTTTCTGTTCTTGTATTGGTTACAGCTAGATTAAGTCTGATCTTCTGAGCATCTGAATGATGTCTTGTCTTGTGTTAGCTTATAACCGAAGAGCTTGGCATGAATCTTGAAAAGGTTGATCTGGATATGCTTGGCTCTTGCAAAAAGGTAAGTAAACTTCGTTTAGGAAAGATTTGAATGTGTCTTGGTACCATTTGTTGATAAAACGTCTGGGATGGTTCTGATAGAGAACTAACTTCTCTCTAAGCCTACTCGTCTATGAGCATCAGACAATCTCGAATGACTTCTCCCTTTTCCTTGAATGGATCACTGTAGACCGCTAATTTGAGACCTTGATGCTTTAGGTGACAATTTCTAAGGATGACACTGTCATTCTCGATGGAGCTGGTGAGAAGAAAGGAATTGAGGAAAGATGTGATCAGGTTTGTGTATAGCTTCTTTTGGATTTGCTATTGAATCTACCCATAATGGGATATTTATCTAAAGATTTGTAGAGTTTGGGCATTGATGTTCTTACATCATTATTGTAATTATCTTGACAAACAGATCAGGTCAGCCATTGAGAATAGCACTTCAGATTATGACAAGGAAAAGTTGCAGGAAAGATTGGCCAAGCTTTCTGGTGGTGTTGCAGTGCTAAAGGTATGCTTACTTATGTTCACCTCCCTTATTCGGCCAGACAATCTTTCTCCTGTTAAACTTCTTTAGGAGGAATGCCGAGGGTAATGTTATGAGCTTCCTTTTCACAGATCGGAGGAGCCAGTGAGGTTGAAGTTGGTGAAAAGAAGGATAGAGTGACAGATGCCCTAAACGCAACTAAAGCAGCAGTGGAGGAGGGTATAGTACCAGGTATATTTTCACATGTGGCTGATTTGGTTAGTTTTAAAGCCCCCTATCTTAACCCAAGGTCATTTGATCTCCTTTGTTTGTACAGGGGGTGGTGTTGCACTTCTTTATGCATCAAAAGAATTGGACAAGCTTCCAACTGCCAACTTCGATCAGAAGATAGGTGTCCAGATTATCCAAAATGCTCTTAAGGCAAGTCCTTTTTTTAATAAAAAATTTACAGCCTTCACTGCAATTTGCTGTTGAGCAAGCACCTGTTGGTAATAACAAGGAAATGAAACAAAAAATATAATGCCTACCAAGTTGCGTTGTTCTTATGCTATATAAACAATGTGACTTGCCTCAGACTACCTAAATATCTCTAGTTTCCCTTCAACATCAAGTAGAGTTGAAACTTGAAGTTGCTCATTCTGTTGCTACCCTCTTAACAATGAATGCAGACACCTGTGCACACAATAGCAGCCAATGCAGGAGTTGAGGGTGCTGTTGTTGTTGGCAAGCTCTTGGAACAAGACAACCCTGATCTTGGGTACGATGCTGCCAAAGGTCAGTATTTTTTGGATTCCTCGAATTGTGTTTATTTACTCGCATCCACGCCTATGCTTTACTGATTCATCTGTTTCTTCGTGACCAGGCGAATATGTTGATATGGTCAAAGGTGGAATCATCGATCCATTGAAGGTTATCAGAACCGCATTGGTTGATGCTGCCAGGTGGGATGCCAAGGATTTTTCCCTTGTTAATATCTATTACACACACTTATGTCAAATGCTTCTTGTGGTAGCTGAATCACTTTTATTTTGGTGCAGTGTGTCATCTTTGATGACAACAACTGAAGCAGTTGTGTCCGAACTCCCAAAGGATGAAAAGGAAGTTCCCCCAATGGGGGGTGGCATGGGTGGCATGGAGTATTGAGCGGGATCATGAATAGTGAGTGGTGCGAAGCCCCATTTGGTCTGCTTCTATTTGTTCAGTGAAGGCTTTCATGTAATCATATATGAGGACGTAGGCAGGAAAAAATCCCATTGTTGCAACCATATAATTCTGATTAGTTTACCATCCAAATAAGACTTTTATTTTGAAACCTTAATTCAAAATGAAGGTCTTAATTGTTATTCATTTATCCGCTGCCCTTTCATAGTCATTATTATTGTTGCGCCTTGTATCGTTTGCATGATAAATTGGTAACCTTGTCACCTCGTCTTTATTAGGATAATTGGATTTGTTAGGATAAGAGTTTAAAAAAAGGATTAAGAAAAAAAATTTAGAAATTTTTTAGAAATATATTATTAAAAGAGTTTATGAAAAAAAAATTATTTTAAATAAATTAAAAATTATTATAAAAGGTTTAATTTTATTAAAAATAAGAGAGATAATAGAGAGGAGAGAGATGAGAGGTTATAAAAAAATAAAAATAAAATAATAATTAAATGATTTATAAGTGTTTTTATTGTTTTATAAATTAATTTTAATAGTTTATTTTAAATTTTATTTTTAAATTATAATTTTATTTAATTTTTTTTAAATAAATATGATTATTTTAAAAAAAAATTAAATTAAAAAACTTTTTAAAATTTTGATTTAAAGTGCTTTCTTTCTTAACAATCATATTGAGAATAAATTTTAATATAATAAAAAAGTTGATGTATTATATAATTATTTTATCTTTATTTTTCTCATTCTCTCTTCTCTATTTTATTTTATTTTTTAAAATTATATTATTTTTAATAATTTATTAATAATAAAAAGTTTGGACATGTTTAGATAAACTATTAGAAAATGATTTAGGAAAAAAAAAGTTTTTAGACATCTTTTAAACAAAGGATTTTTGAAAAAAAATTTACAAAAAAAAAATAGTTTTAAATAAATGAGTGTTTGGATAATTAATTCGAGAAGTATTTTTATTATTAGTAAATTATTAAAAATATTATGTTTTAATTAAAAGTAAGAGAGATGGGAGAGTAAAGATGAGAGAGAGGAGATAAGGTGAAAAAGAAAGAGGATAAATGATATGAGAAAAAATGTTGGTAAAATAATAATTGGAAAATCCATAGACTTTTATTATTTTAAAAGTTATTTTTAATAACTTATACAAAATTTTAATTTTAAATTATAATTTAATCTAAAAATTTATTTAAATAAATATGACTATTTATTTTAAAAAAAATTAAACTAAATTTTGGATTAAAAACCCTTTTAAAATTTTAATTTTAATTAAAACAAAACAAGTACAATAATTATCTAAACACTCGTTTACTTTTTTCTTTAAACTCTTTTTTAAAAATTATTTTCTAAAAACTATCTAATTTTTTTTAAAAAAAATTATTCAAATGGCCAATTAAATAATTAAGAAATAAATTGGATGATGATTTGATATTTAAATTTTGGAATTAACATATTAGTGATTTAACTAGGATATAAAATATAAAATTTAAGTCAATGTATATTCTCTTTATGAAAATGATTTTTTGAATTAATCATGATTAAGTAAATTGATTTATTGTTTTACTTTTACTTTAGCCATCAAAATCCCTCGTACTGAACAAAATACAAATTAGATTAAATATGATCATAAACATAAATTTGACGAGGAAAATCAAAGTTATTCACATTTATTTGTTTATGAATATATCATTACCTTTTCATTTATTAATTTGATGCCAACTTGTTTATGATTATAACTTTTTAAAGAAATTAAATAAACCCAAAATCATCTCATAAACTTTAATTATTTCACCGCCTTTCTAATTTTAAATATATAATATCCGTATAACATATTTGGGTGTGTTTGAATTAGATTCTGAAGAATAGATTTTAGAGAGAATATATTCTGAGAAAAATAGATTTTGGGAATAGAAATGTTAGAATCACTTTTTATATTAATAAATTACTAAAAATGGTATAATTTGATTAAAAGGTAGAGAATAAATAGGAGAGAGGAGATAGAAGAAATAGAAGAGATGAGAGTGTAGAGAAGAGAGAGAAAAGATGAGATAGTGTGAAGAGGAGAAATAAGAGATAAGAGTATAAGAAAAAAATAGGGGTAAAATAGTAATTAAATAATCTATAAACTCTTTTACAGTTTCAAAATCTATTTTTAGTAGCTTATTCAAAACCATAGTTTCAATTCGAAATTTTGCCCAAAATCAATTTTGGACAAAAATAGCTATTTAGTTCAAATTTTTTCAAACCGAGATTTTATTCCAAAATTAATTCTGAATAAAAATTAATATTTGTGTGAAATTTTTTCAAACTAAAATTTTACTCAAAATTCATTCTCAAACGCTATTCCCAAACACGCACAAAGACACGGATAATAGAGCTTAATTATGCTGTACTAGAATCTCATTAAAACACATTCATTGCAACTTCAACTTGCAACTACCCAATAGCAAGTGTCGCGACAATCAAAATCTATAGCCCTATCCGCCTGAGCGTGGGACTTGGCCAAGTTTACCATTATACCATGAGATCTTCCATTTTCCATTTCGCTTCATAATCAACTTAAGCCAGCCCTTAACTCCAAAGAAGAAACACAACAGGTGACTCAAAAAAGCCACAAGGCAGACCTCAAAAAACATGTAACTCCAAATATTCCTACATAGTTTAGGCTGCGGAAACTGAGCTCCAAGGACCAATGCCTGGAGATTCCAAGCATATCTACACTGTCATTCAAACATATACACTTCCAATCAGCCTCATTTTCCTTTACGGCGACCTCTTGTTGCTGAACAATCTGAACAGTACCATTTTCCCTTAGGTTGTTCTTTGAGACCAACGCAACCAAAATGGAACCATTCTATTTTGCACTGTTAAAACAGCGGGAATATCAATGGATGTCAGGAATGTAGGTAATGCATTAAAAAATCAGAAACAAGAGCGTGATATATACATTGGGATTATCGCATGCAACCATCTCGCCATAGCTAACTTGGTTACAAAAGCAGTAAGTGGGTTCATTTGGATCCACAGGTAAATCTAAATCCATGCCAGCTGGGTTTGCAGTTGTAGCTTGGGCTTCTGGTGCTGCTGCTGCTGCTGCAGCTGTAACTGATGCTTGGCGTGTCCTACAGTAGTCATAATTCAAACAGCAATTAGAGAATCAACATTCAAATTGCGCCTTTGTGTTCACCACAAAAAGAAAGAAAGAAATTGCTTCTTTGATATCTTTCCAACAATGTTTGATGCAGCAGTCATAAAACAAAAACCTATTCATTGCTCATCACTGCAGGAAGAGATTATATTAAGAAAAGAACATACACGAATTCCCTCACTTTATAGACCATACCTTTAATTACAACACTAAATCTGCTACCCAATGGAGTGGAATCATTGTTATAAAAGGTAATAGTAATCTTTTATTAAGATTAGATATGTCTGGCAATTATTTTGGAATCTTTATTATGGTGACCATGCACTTCCAGCTTCTATTCACAGACCATATCATCCCTCTTAATGCCATCCAAATATATCAAAACGGAAGTTCCTGATCATCACATTTTGCTGATGATTCTACATGATTGAAATCAGGGAATTTTCACACAGAACTACATACCTTTTGCGCCCTCCTCTACCACCTTCATTACCCCTTCCAGATTTTGTACTACCATCTTGACCTGAAGCAGGAACTCCAGTTGTTGCCGCATTTTCTCTTTCTGTCACAGTATACAAATGTTATGTTTCATACAGAGAAACTAGAGAAATAAGGTCTTATCACGATTTAGTATAATGTTGGGCAAAAAATCAGAAAGAACAGTACCACGCCTCAGCTCTTCATCAAACTTCTTCAGATATTGATCAAGCTGTTGTATGTGAGTATCTACCTATATCAGAATCATGAATAAGACCCTGATATAAAATTTCTAAACTAGCATAGGAAGTTCTTCGGACTAATTTTGACTCCCTATTATCTCATTATCAAAGAAAAGGATATTGCACATTAAGTGAGTACCAAATCGTATGCCTGCACTGCCAAAGCAACTTTTTCATCAGCGATCCTGATGCTGTGCTTTTGCTCATCAAGTGCTTCATCAGAGAATCTGATAAGCGATGTATCAGGTGTGATGTTCCCAGACTTAACACCTCGTCTAATATCTTCTATTTCTTGTTCACAACGTTGTTCATTTTGCTTTTGAATATCTGTTCATATACATGATACATCAAACTGCTTACTATGCTCAGAAGGCCTCAAACAGGTAAAATATAGCAGTATACCGTAACAATCGAAGTTCACACGAACATTGATTTAAAAAATGGATACTATGAAACTATAGGCGTGAACAAAATAGTCATTTGAGTTCTTCTAGGATTTTATTTTCTCTACTTACTACATTCCATCTGAAACTCCGAAAAGGATAATGATAACAAAAACTGAACAAAAAATAAAATAGAATCACCACAAATATCAGGCAGCAAAAGTGAAAGAACAAAGATAGACCTACTAAAAATAAATCCAAATATTAAACGTACCTTGTAAACTCTTGTCAAGGTCACGTAACAATGAATACTTCTTTTGAAGAATATGGGGAAGTGAATCCAAATCTGTTAAGAGGGAACTCGCGAGTCAATGCGTAATTTTAAGAAAATATATGATTTAACGTAAAGAGATAAATATGTTACAGGGAAGAAAAAAAGAATCGAAAGTATGTAGAAAAATAATGAAGACACAGAAGAAGAATACTGGCTTGAAACTCCTCAAGGAATGACATTACGAGGTCTAGGGTTTTTCGGCAAGAAGCTTGTTGTTGATTGCCTTTTGGCGGTTCCCAAGTCCTTCAACAAAAAAGATGGTAACTTGGTTATTGGGGAATCGGAATTTAAATTTCAGGTCTGACACGTCTCTGTGAGAAGATAAATCGGGGGAAGAATGGAAGTTTTCAGTTTAAAAAGAGACCCAGAAGACAAATTGTAATATTTTGACCATCCACCATAATTAATTATTAAATCTATCATAAAAACTAATGAAAAGAGTTGGGGGGAAGTCGAACACTCGCACTGGGAACCCCCATTTTACAAGCAGGCCGGGTACGGGCCAAACTTTTGCGGGACAGATCGGGTTAGCCCACCTAAAAGGCCGATATGTACTAGCCCAGTCCGACATTTTGTGGGTTGACGGGCAAACCCGTCCAATTAGATTATTATTTTTTAAACAAAGAAAAAAGAATGCTTTTTCTTTCACTTCTCTTCGCCTTCCCTTTTTGTCTCTATTTTTTTAATCTATAAATCTGCATTACATTCCAAGTTAGGAAATTTACACCGCTGTGTCAATCTTCAGGCCAAACTGCCAAACTTTTAGAAGGGAAATAAATATTTATGATTCGAGATGCAAAGAAATGTAAACATTTTAAATTCAATGGCATTACCAAAGGACCAAGATCATAAAGATGCAACCGGCACTTACACATACTTGCTCTAGGAGAAGTTACCAGTAATTATTATTATTCACACAATATTTATGTTTGAAATGCCATCCACTAATCCCCTTTCATGTTCAGTTGATCACCAAACGGGGTATACAGGCCATATCTATGGTTGATCCAAATCCAATAATAATTACATACAGATTCTTCTTTCTTCCTTTCTTCTGAGAATAAATAATTCAGATTTAAGCGAAACTTGTGATTTTAACATGAGATATCACAGCAGCTTCATCAAGCCCGTGCAGTGAATCAATCAAGTGCATTCGCAATGAAGCTGGACCTCTAGCCATCTTCATTCCCAGTTCACCAGCAACACCAAATATGGCTAATGCTGATATTGCACCATCCAAAGCATGGAGTTTATCAACAGCTACAAAGGCAGCAATCAGGGAAGAAACTGAACATCCAGTAGCTGTTATTTTCTGCAACATTCCCACCCCATTGTGAGCACCAACAACTTGCTTTCCATCCGTCACTATGTCAATGGCACCAGAGACTGCAACTATGGCACCGCTTGATTCGGCCAATAGTTTTGCCGCTTCAATCGCATCCACTGACTCATGGATGCTGTCCACACCCTTGACAATAGAGCTAAATTACAAAATGGAATCCAAAAGCTTCTCAGAATAAAGGGAGATGCAGAAGAAGAAATCTAATGTTCAGGAGTAGTCCTTGATATATACTTTCTCTTGTGGCAAGAAAACTCTCAAGAAATACTAGTGATGAAGTAAATCAAATGGCTTGCTGCAAGAGATCATTTTATCAATGAAATTTAAACCAGTAGTTAAGGGAATACTCTCATATTCTACTGTATTCTGAAAAAGCAAAGGTTTTGGCACTTAATATTACTGTCATTATTAGGGATTTTCAGTATGAATGACGTGTCAAAAACCACTACAAGCACATGTTCTCGGAAAGATTACTTTGATTGTGTTTCATTTGAAATCACTACAAGACCAATCTAAAAATCATTTGTTTGATTCCATTTTAATAAATTAGGGATGAAATTGATTAAACATTCCTAATAAGCATAAGATCAACCAAAAGACAAACAACATACTTAAATAAGCAAGCACATGTTCTCCGAAAGATTACTTTCAATGTACTAGTATTTAATTTGAAATCATTAGAAGTCCAATCCAAAAATCATTTGTTTGATTTCATTTTGACCAATTAAGTGTCAAATTGATTAAACATTCTTGATAAACATTAGACCAACCAAAAAGGCAAACAGCATACTCAAATAAGAACTCAAAGCATTCCAAATTCCCCAAGTTGAGTGGGTTTGAAAACTGAAGAGGGGGAAGGCTAAGGATGGTTTCCAAATCATCATTGCGGACCACCAACTTTCAAACAAACAATCAATGATTAAAACGTTCAAACCACCCCACAAAACTCCCAAACCATCCTCCCAATCAAGTTCAGGTTCAGCTCAATGGTTGACAAAAAGATTAAAACAAAGAGAAAGGAGAAGAGAAAACAAGTAATTATGCTTTTGCTTCCTATGTAGAAGGTAAAACGTGGGGAAGGCATCATATAGGACACGTTCTCTCAAATAAATTGGCAATCCTAAATTTCTTCTAGGGAAACAGGAAATTTTACATTCAACCTGGAACCTTCCAGTAGCGACCATTAGAAATAGAGTAAATTCTAGTCCTGATACTTTAATGCATAATTAGTATAAAGAGAGCAGTACATAGATGTAATTCTATACTTCATAGACTATCTAGCATAATGCGAACCTTCATTCTCCCTGAAAACAGACTGACAATAAATACCACCAAAAGAACTTAAACAACACAATTTCACTGAAATTTCAAGCAACCAAATAACATAATCAGATACCTATAATTTATACTTTATCCGATGCAAATATATACTTTGGAATTTTTCTTATCAGAAGCTATTTGGAAACTTTACCATCGCTTTCCTTAACATAGAACTTTTAATGCCAAATGCAACTTCTCCAACCACATAATGAATAGTTTAAATTAAAATTTTGGAAAACTACACGACCTTCTTAAAATTTTAATGGATTGAAAAACATAGTAAAATGAATAATGATAAATGCTCTGCGTCCCGCAGAGTTTGAGAGAAACAGAGTGCGTTACCTTAGCGGCTAGTTCACTGGAAGAAGAAGCCTTGGTAAGAGCAATAATCTCAGAGGCATTTCCTCTTATAACAGTAGGTTTCATCGCCACCAGCTCGAGACAAGCCTTCATGCGGAAAGCAGAGGCACCGACAGCAACCGGGTCAAGAACCCACGGCTTACCCATCTCAGAGGCCAGAGTGGCGGCGGCTTTCATGGCAGGAAACCAAGAAGGGGAGAGAGTGCCAATGTTGATGGAGAGAGCGTGAGCACATGGAGTGAAGTCAGGAATCTCTTCAATGGAGTGAAGCATAGCTGGAGAAGCGCCGGCAGATAAGAGGGTATTGGCCATAAGATCCATGGAGACGAAGTTGGTTATGCATTGGATAAGCGGCGATTGGCGGCGGACTAAGTCCAGCAAATTCCATGCCTTCCGGCCCCAATCGGCGACTTCGTTTTGCTTGGATTCCATGAAACCGCGTGAGTCTCTAGGGCGCCAAATTGAAGCAACCAGAACGCCCAATCGCTTAAATAGAATCTTCCGGATAAAAAAAAACCAAGTCTGCGACTTAGAATTGATTGGTTGGGGAGTTTTTAGAGGAAACGGGAGGGAAGGAGAGGATGTTTAGTTGAAAAAAATGAGATGAGTAGAATTTTTTTTTTTTTGTCTCTATATATTTACCTTCTCTTTAAAAGTCAGAATTTTTAGAGAGAATAAATTTTTTATATTTAATTTTAATTAAATTATATTTTATATATTTATAATATTTTAATTGTATTTTTATATGTTGATTTTTTTTTATTCCTTTCATGAGTTTTGTCTTTGATTGCTAAAGCTATGATAAATAATTTATATATTATATTAAGATATAATAAATTATAAAATTAATGATAAATAATGTAAAAATTTTATCAATAGAACTAAGGAAACCTTTGGCCTTAATGGTGTGGTTAACAAGAGTACAGACAGCAATGATAATGGATTCTGGTGAGGCAGCTTCATTTATGAGCTCCTATTAAATTCTTGTTCCTATTGTCCCAATTTTCCAAATTAAAGTAACAAAAATCAGTCTCCAATGAGCTCCTATTATTCTACTCCTTATATCCATTTACAACATGAAAAAAAATGAGTTCAAAAAAAAAAAAAAGAATGCTCGCTATATTTGGGACACTCGCCATAATTTTATTCCTAAAATGGTGGTCGTTAGAGTATCAATGTGAAGCTACAATTTTCTCTCTAGAGACAATAGGAATGAATTATGAGAAAGGGAACTATCCAACATTGAAGAGCTAAAGGCCTTCACAGCACTGATCAATTGTTTCAAAAGGTAAATACTATAAAGTAGTGTATTGCCTAAATGACTAACACCCTGCTTCCAAATATCATAGGAACCAAAAGAGCAAGCAAACTAATCGAAAGTAAACTTTAACATGGGCTGAAGCGGAGCTTTGCTCCCAAAGTGAAATTTTAATTTTTAAAAGACAAGAGCATACCAAATTCCAAATTATTACCATAAAAAAAGACTGTTGGTTAATGTCTATAACTTTTTTTTTTATTATTCATCCAGTTTATCAAAATTTTATCTTAACTATATTTAAATTTTATCCACATCACTCATATAACTATAGTAAATAAATCTTTTAAATAGAAATTTTTTATATACGTTAAAATTTAAATTCAATATCTTATTTAAATAATATCAAACTACTTATTATTTAAACCAACCCCGTTAGTCAATGTCTATAACTGATAATTAAACGAAACAACAAACACATTTGAGCATGAAAGCAGACATTTTTCTTCGGGCAACGCTACACGGGCCCTTTCAAAAATTCTTCGATTGATATGATTTCAAATTTATTTAAAACAACTTTCAGGGTTAGAGGCGTATTTTTACCAACATATCCAAATCCAAAATCGGTCCAGCTGGTATTATGCATCTTCAACACCCTGATTTGTCTTTTATCATATTTCAGGGTATTTTTTCGAGATTTTCCCCCCAAAAAAATTGTATTTGCCGAACATGGGCATAAATTATCCTTTAACTTTTTCCCTTCAAAACTATTTTATCCAACGAAGTTCAATATCCGAATAATGAGTAAGCGTTCCCAAATCCCAAGAGACAATTTGGGTGAAAAGGAAAGTTAGACGTTACATGGCGGGCTAGCAAGAGATCATTAAAAAGTAAACTTGCCGCACTTGAATATCATACATTTTTGAAGTACCGAATAAATATACAATCTCTCGATTCAGTTAAGATTGTCTACGGCGAAGTAGGGCAAAGCAAAACTGTGTTCCTCATCTTCGAAAGTGAATATTTACAACTGATGGCTGCAAGAACGAAGTTTGTTGAATAGAGAGACAAGCGCAAAAATGGATGGAACAGAAATGAAGAGATCTTCTTGGCTAGGCCATCCATACTACCACCTTCAGGACCTATTTGAAAGTTTGAAGGAATAACAACAAACGAGTTAAAGTTAAACAAGCAGAAGAAAGTTCACCAGAGACTATAGATCACCAAAAACAATTCAAATGGAAACCCCAAAAATATGTTGCCGATATTTGAGAAAAGCGAAAGAGAAGTGGGCATTATACAGGCTTGTGTGTCTATGCATAGATGAAAAAACAACAGAATAATGCAAACCGGGTTTGATCTTAAACTTGAGAGTATACGGATGCCTTCTTAGAATGAATTTGATTGGATGTTCTGTTGATTGCCTGTGCCGATCAGTTGCAGAAATCAACTGCAATAATGGGACGAAATAATTACAAGGGGTTGTGAGAGAGATAAAACCATAATCCAGCAATCAATGTTAATCAAATGAACTTCATTAAGAATCCTAATGATCTTCCTTAACAAGCAAAGCCATATTCAAGCTTTTAGCAAAAGCCCAAGCAGCTCCCAAAAAACTTAGTTTATTTACACCCCATAGAGGGAAGTGAGAGCTTAGGTTGAGATATGCCAACTTCCCATAGGAATCTAAGATCCAATAAGATGAGCAACACGCTGCAAACTATAATATATGGTACTTGTACAACAAACCAACAGACGTTGGTATTTGCTACATGAACAAAATCATTTGCCTAGCTCTCTCTTAAGACTGTCCCTAGAAGCCTAGCAATACATGCAATTATAATATGTACAAGAACAAAATAGAGTAGAAAACCAATATTTTGTTTGAAAAAAAATACCTTGTCATCAAACTGGAAGAGAGATTGATCGAAATAAGGAGAAGGACTCTGACTGACAGCTGAATGGCAAAGAGGCAAGCATCTTCTTCACAAACTGCAAAACGAAATTAAATTTACATAGCATGTTAATGCATTATACATTGCGTTTTCCTTTATCTCAGGGATGGGGATTGGGGTTACAGACAGCAAGAGTGGCTACTTGCGAAGAGCTGCTCGCCTTATCCTTTATGATCGGCAATTGTTCCAAAGCATGAATATTATTTGAGTGAGATGATATGAAATTCACATACATAGAATTTCTCGATGTCGCGTGGAAGTGATCACAGAACTGCTCAAACAACAGATAAAGATTGTCTGCTGAACTCTAACAAATGCAAAGAAGAGTCAGAAACGAGACCCATAAGAAGCACTCTAATATGTAGTCAAAGTTCAAGAAACTAAAACACTGGATGATGCAAAAGGGCACCTGATAAAATGATACAATTTCAGTTGTCTCTTATGTTATATACAGCAAAGAAAGCTGGGTGGTGATCAGCATTTCTTGACACCTGAAGCTTCAAAACATGAAAGAGCAACACATATTAGTTTTATTACTTAAAGAGAAAATATAATGCAGTTTCCACTCTAAGGCAACATTTGGTATCAAGGAAGGAAAGGGATTCCTTTTTCCCTCCTCGATTTTACAATGTTTATTATGTCTTTGTAGTCATTACTCAACAATTTTTTCCTATTCGTTAGTTTTTGAGAAAAGAGTAGGAGGACCATTTCTCTCCAAAAAAAAAATCTTTTACTCCAATTTTCCATATCATCCCTTTCCAAGATATGTACCAAATGGGCTCTGGTTGAAAATTTTCCCAAAATTTAAATCAGCTGAAGGCTCAGATAACAAGCTACCTTAAAAATACAATAAGTTCCTAGTAACCTATGAGTCTGAAGAAGAAAGAGGCCACTGGTTTCAACCAAGGTTCCATAGGATGGGCAACACCCCCCAATTTAAGAAGGCAAATCTTAAGGATTTCTATATACTTAATCATATGTTCTCTTTTCTCAGCCTTCCCTTGCAAGTAATTTTCATTTCTAGAAGATGAGGAACAGAAGGTGGAATCATTAGAACAATAAACAGCACAAGAAGAAGAAAACTGACCCCTCCATCTACACAACCAAACTTGATTAGCAGGTGGTGTCGGTCCAAGAATTGCACCTGCTTGAGAGTCAAATAGGAGCAACTTGTTACAAGTCTTAGTGGATGCAAAGAGGGTAAAATGGTTGTGAAAACAAGGACTAAATCATTGAAAAAATGCACGCTAGTCTTCTCATAAGGATGCATAGAATGTCTAGATGACCTACCTTCCACATAGTCAAGTCCACATAATCCTGAAGTGAAAATAAAACTTCTTCTTCAGGCTTTGGACCCTATGGCAGACACAAATCAAGAAAATTATAGTGATAAACTCACAACTTTGAAATAGGATTAAACGAGGTACTGAGCTTGAATCATAAAACAGCCAAAAACCAAAAAGTATTACATAACTACAATTCAGAAACACAATAGTTCACACTACCAAAAATTGCAGAACAAGGTTCATTGTCCTTCAACCACTGCATTCATTTAATGAAGTCATTCATTCATTTATTAGCCGAAGAAGAATTCATTGATAGAGAAGATAAACTCAAGACGAGAAGATACATCATTCAACACAAATGAAGGTAGCTCTCGTATTTGTCCATCCTACCCTGGTGAAAAACAATTCACTTGACATTGGTGTTTATCTCTTTTATCTCTCAGCCTATTTTCTTCAGACACTTCAATTACAACAACAACAACAACAACAACAAGCCTTATCCCATTAAATGGGGTCGGCTACATGGATCATACAACGCCATTGTGCTCTATCGAAAACTAAATCCTTAGATAGGCTATTGACCAGAAGATCCCGTTCAATGACCTCTTTAAACGTTCTCTTTAGCCTTCCTCTACCCCTTTTAACCGGTGTCCATACTATTTGATCCACCCTCTTCACCGGCGCATCCCTTGGCCTTCTTTGTACGTGTCCAAACCACCTAAGACGGTTCTCTACCATTTTCTCTTCAATAGGTGCCACTCCAACTCTTCCCCGTATATGTTCATTACGAATCTTATCTTTTCTTGTATGCCCACACATCCATCTCAGCTACCCCAACTTTATGCTCTTGTTGTCCTTTTAAAGCCCAGCATTCACTTCCATAAAGCATTGCTGGTCTTATAGCAATCCGATAAAACTTTCCTTTTACTTTATCTGGTACTTTCCAATCACATATAACCCCAGTAGCTTTTCTCCATTTAAACCACCCGGCCTGAATTCTATGATTAACATCCTCCAAAATTTCACCGTCCTTCTGTATCATTGATCCCAAATATTTGAACTTATCTATTTGTGGAATAACTTGATTTCCCAATCTCACCTCCAAGTTACTTCTAACTTGTCTCTTATCAAAATTATAATGCATATATTCAGTCTTACTTCTACTCAAACGAAAACCCTTCGACTCTAAAGTACTTCTCCATAACTCAAGTTTGAAATTAATCTCTTCTCTTGACTCCGCCATAAGAACTATATCGTCCGCAAAAAGTATGCACTTAGGGATTTCTTCTTGAATAGGCTTAGTTAGAATATCAACTACTAGATTAAATAAATAAGGACTCAAGGCTGATCCCTGATGTAGACCAATCCTTATGGGAAAATCTTTTGTTTCGCCCCCAGACGTTCTTACAGTAGTTGTTACCCCTCATACATATCTTGTATTGCCTTGATATATGCCATACGAACACCTTTCTTTTCCAAAACTTTTCAAAGAACTTCTCTTGGCACTCGATCATATGTTTTTTCTAAATCAATGAAGACCATATGCAAGTCTCTTCTTTTAATCCGATACCTCTCCATTAACCCCCTTAATAAATAAATCGCCTCTATTGTAGACCTACTTGGCATGAAACCACACTGATTCTTAGACACTTCAATTATTCGCTAAAAAATCTAATTACGGTAAGAAGCAAGCATGAGTAGATAAAATAATTAGCTAAAATAGGAAGAACCCTCAGAGGCACTAAATGAACAATTTTATTGCAAACTAAACAAGTTAAAGGTCTCCAATGTCTCTATTATTCTTAAAAATCCAAAGGAACCTCACAACTAAAACATGGCACATCTCCACTGAACTTCCCATTCCTTTTCTCTTCCTAAACATTGAAATAAAATCATTAAGAGTTCCTGAATATTCAACCCTGTAAACGCACTAAGAGCAATGATTTACACCACATAAACCAAGGAACAGAATAACCCAGTAGCAGATAAGAGCTGGTCACTGAACTATCAAAGGACCGCATGGAACACACAGAAAAAAAAAGATTCCAATAAAAAGGTGAAACCAAATAACCAACCAAGGTATCATCTCTTTCTTCATTCCAGATCCCCCGGAATATGAATGAAAGCAAACGCTGTTTGATACCACTCAGAAAAGGATTCTCCAGATTAGGCTGGCCTTGATTATTTTTAATATGGTTTCCAGGCTGCTGCTTACATTTGTCAGATAAAGACAGGCCGTGTCAGTAATTACTTTTTACTTATAAGCTGAGGGATTCATATATGCTACATAAAGAAAATGCTTCTGACCATTATACTTTAATGTTTCAAAAGAAGTATGTATGAAAGTGATAAAATATAAGAACGCATATAGCAATGACCTGCGAACTTGAACTGAGAAAAAGTCCATCATCTTCACGGCAGAATGCCCCGATAGCACGTACATCAACAAGGTGCCCAGAATCCCAATTTGAATAATGTGTATTGTTTGATAGCGAAGTGATACAATGGCCAATAGGTCATCATACAAGAAGACACCCATATTATGGGTCAAATTAACAAAATCATTACAGAAGACCTTCTCATCCAGGATAACTCCATCTTCCAATCTAAATATTTGATAAGAAAGGAAAGGAAAGGAAAAAAAAAGGATAAATGCAGAGGAATCATATCATGGTTTTAAAAAAATAAAATATATATGTATGAAGAAACATGAGCAAGAACCTTATGAGGTGAAAAGTTATCTTTTCCATTGAAGGAACACCCTGGACAGCTCCTCCAACAGCGGGTGCATCATGAATTTGTGTCGTAGAAGTAGCGAATAGACCAAATTGATTACTCTCCATGTAAAGGAAGAAATCTTTACGAATAAGTTCATTGCGAGATACACAACATAACTGGGTAAAAAAACTCTCAAATTTCTTTGCATTTGAAGGCAAGTCATGATTATCACAATCTTCATCTTTGTACGAATAAGAAAGCCATCTAGATCTATAAACAATCAACTCTTGATGATTTCTACTGAAACTTATGAGGTATCGACCATCATCAGTAAATTTTCGAAATGAATGGCCTGGGCATTCAACCTCATATAATGTGTAACTTGGTGCCAAATTTTCATACAACCGCTGAGCATAATGAACCTGCAAGAATTACACTTGCAAAAATTAAATTCAGCTCAGGTTCCTTTAACAGAGGAACAAGACTGCATTTGAAATTTTCCGAAAATTTTCCAAGAATACTATTTGACTCCTCTGGTAAAGGTATAGCAAATGTACCAAAATGGAACGCCATATAAATTTGTGTTCCAAATATAGATGACTAAGTTGTAAATGAACTGTAATTGTCACAAAAATCCAATACTTATGAGGTGCAGGCTACAGCTAAATATACCATATAAACTCCACAAATATCTTGGAACATTTGTAATTATTTCCTTACTACTTCTGTTGCTTTCCTATGTCAAGACGGTATCAAAGCCCAACATCAATCTTCATGTTTTGCCACCATTATGCTTGGAATTTCATGCTTTTCTTTTATTGTCATTTAGATCTTGATAATAATTTCACCATTTAAAGCCTATATATTGCAATTTGAAGAATCTAATTACTTGGAGGATGAAAAATGTGATCTTAGAGTGATGAACTTTATGATTCATCATTATTGTTATGGTAAAAAAAACTATTTCAATTTAAAAGCTTAAATTATTACATGGAGACCTATGAATAGTTTTATTATAATCTCCAATATGCCTTAAGAAAGCCTGTTGGGCTTCAAGCGTGAACAAATCATAGACATGTTGGCTTTGTCATAAAATTTCATGATTCATGAAGAATGGCAGCAGGAAAAATCATACACTTGACCAATTGATCATAGAAGTTCAAATGTCAAGTCATTAACCATTTCAACTCAAAAGTTTAAGGTGTTAAATGAAGGCAATAGTTCATTATAATCTCTTAACAATTCTACGACAATACGAATGACTTTAATTTATATTTACGATTCCTCCGAACTCATTCGCTCCATTTGCACTCATTTTAAATCTTTTTTTTTTTGTAAAAAAAAACTTACTCAGGAGAAAATAATGGATATTGAGAAATACGTATTAAGGCCAAACTAGTATCAAAGAAGAAATGATATAAAACATCATTTCGGAGATTGAAAAAACTTACACTAGTGCCAGGAGCAGGAGTGTGAATTTGACGCTCGAAAACCGTAGCCGCAAGATTGCTGCTTCTATACATTAAAGCGTGTCCAGAAACTTCAAAATTTATTCCTCCTAAGCCAACAGGCACCAATAAAATCTCAAACCACAAACCTCCCACGAGAAAAAAAAAGGCAATAATTAGAATGAAATATGCAAAAAAATTAGAGAGTTCTTACCTCAAACAGTACAAATAAATTTTCACAAGTAGCAATTGAAGGTGGCTTCTCGAACTTCTACAGAGAAGAGTGTGGAGGGTTGCAAGTTGCCAATATGATTCTATGTAGTTCTAGCACTGAAAATACAGAAGCAATGTTAGGGTTTTTCCTTTCTGGAAACTCAACCATGCTTTCAAAGAAATGGGGGAAAGCCAATAAGATGCAGCAGACCTCATCAAGTAAAGTGGTACTGCTCAAACTTAAGGCGGAAACACGGCGTCTTCGGTGAATCGAGGGGAGATAATTGAGAGAACCAGTATGGCTGTGAGGGCTAGACGAAGATCAGCAGCTGAGTGAGCTTGTGTTCCACAAGCAGTTCTAAAAACTCCGCAGTTTCTTGCCTCTCGAAAGGCCGCTGGGCATACCGTACGACAGGATTTGTTTCAGGACGCGTTCACTCAAATATGCTAGCATATTTTGACCCCCAAAAAATAAGTACCCTCACATATTTTAAAATAAGTTTTTTAATATAGAAAAATCTATGCACTTTTCCCCCCCTAACTATTGTGATTCTTCGCATAAAACATAAATATAGCATGATTCATGTTTAAAAATAAATTATATTATTTATAAAGTATTATTAATATAGTTATTAGAGTTTTTATAGTACCCTATGATTTTATTTTATTTTTCCGCTAAAATTTTATTTTATCAACGATGTAATTTGTTGAAATTTTTATTAATATTTTGATAGGGATTTTTCTCCAGCATATAATGACAATAAACATTTAAAAGGCTATTGAAAGTTGGGAGAATTCCACAAAAGGAGATAAGGAGTTGAGGACTATAAATTTGTAAAATCATGAAGGAGATCCCAGTATCTTTTTAAATAGATCAATTACAGCTTGTAAAAGCTTGATTGTAGATTTAAACAAGTATTCTTCTATTTGTTTGTTGATTTAATAGATAGTTAATTTTGTTAGATAGATTAAAAAAAATTAAATAATTTAATTAATGATAACTGAATGGATTAAAGAAGATAAATTTATATGATATATTATTTTGATTATTAATATATTATCTAATTAGAGAATTGATGTTAGTTTTAAATATAAAATATATTTATTATATTTATCTATTTTTATAAATTATTTTTATTTATTAATAATTAAATAAGAGTAATAGGAGGAACTAAAAAATATGATTAAGTGTTTAGAAAAAAATATGATATATTAACTAATTTAATTATTTTTTTAATATAATAAAATAATTATATAGGTACCTCTTAATTTATTAAAATTAGTCAATTAATTCTTATATTATTTATAATTTATTTATTTATTTATTTTAATTTATCTAAAAAATTAATTAAATATTATATTCCTCTAGTCCTTAACATAATACATAATTAATTTTTTAGATAAATTAAATAAATTCATTAATTATAATCAATTTTAGAACTATTTTATTAATTTAGATAGATTAAATAGTATATTATATAAATTCAATTTAAAGAGTTAAATTTAATCATAATTAATTGAGTTAATTGACTTTATGAATCTTTATATAAAATTTAATTATATCTTATATTAATTAGCAGTATTAATTACTGAAATGTTTATAACTGAAATTTGAATTTAGAATGGAGATATAGTGCCAAGCACAAAGCATCTTTGTCCATCACCCTATTTACTCCTGTCTTTCACTGTCACCTAAAAAATTCTTGACCTTGCACGTGGTTTATTTATTCCGTTGGTCTTTCTGCTTCAATCTCCCTGAACATATCTACATATATGCACGAGTCTTTTTACTTGGCACATGGATGATTAGTAGGGAGAAGAATTGTTATGCAAATTAATTTGAGATTGAAGAGTTTATCTGCATTTGCATTTTCGACGTGTATGGTTTGGACCTTGGATCATTCATTCTGGTAAGATGGAAACAATGCCCAAGCAAATCCCCATCAATGGTCAATAATTTCTATAGTATATGCACTTGATATTTATATAGAATACCATAAAAAGTTCTAGCTTAATTGTGTATGATCTAGGAATAATAGGATGTTTTTCAAAAGAGTTTGGGCAATATAGGATATTAATTTTGAACTTATTCTTCAAATTATTGATCTTGATCATGCTTCTTCACTCATCCTAAAGATTTCTTTTTTCCTCGACCTCGACCTAAAGATAAAATCATAGGGGACGACGAGTCAATGACCAATAAGTGAAAAGTTGATGTTTATATATTTTGAGGGCACGGTCATTTCCCTCAACATCCCAAGCTGACTTTGGGTCCTTCACCAGACTCCAGAGACACTGTTGGCTGAAGAGGGTAGCGCCACCCACTTGGCGCGGGAGAGGGAAAAGCGATTCCCGCGAACGCTGGTTCAATTCTATCTGCAACCGCTTGTCACCGAGAAACTAGAAACCTGATATTTCGGTGCTCCAGGCGGTTGATCATCGATCTCATTTTTACCATCATTCAGTTTTTTCAATTTTCTACACTCTTCCCTATAGCGCTTCACTGTTCCTATCTTCCCCCAATTTTGAAACTATCTAACCGAACACCGTCCCCGACAGCACCGCCTACTTTGCGCTGTATCTGTTCTGTGAGCACAGTTGCGTCCTGAAATCACATCCCCCTTGTATCGCATGGGCAGCCCTGGTTCGCTTTGGCTGTCGTACTGATTCTGCGTTTTTTCTGTTTTCCGCCTATGCTATTGCTCAAAGTAGCAGGAATAAAGATCCTTACTAGGTTATAGAGTTTAGCTTGGTGCTGATTTTTTTTTTCTATTTCTTATCAGCATAATCTGCTTCGCGTGTAAATTATTTTTAGAGTCGTACTTGTCAATTGTCCGCAGGTTTCATGAAACTTTAGACAAATTTGAAACTTGTGGTCTGATTTGAGATCGGATTGTCTCAGTTCTATTGGTTTGAACTGTAACTTCAGTAGCTTTGGGTTAATATGTCTACTGGGCAAGTAATTAAGCGCGCCAAATACAAAACTTCGACGAAAGATCCTGGCACTCCTGGGGTGCTGAAATTGGTACGATCCTTTTAAGAACCATTAACATTCTCTCATTTATTCTTTGCTCTCTTCCATTATTCGTTATTATTCCTTAGAAACCCATTTACATTGTCCATTCAATTTATGTTGACTTTTATGAGGTGTTCTTTACTGTTTATTTCTTCTTTTAAGTGGGAAAGAAATGTATTGTGAAAATTAAGAATTACAAATTAGGAGAACGAGACACCCTCCAAAAGACCCTGGAAAGCAACAAATTATAGGTTAAGTATGCAGAGCTTTAGAACTCCTCCTAAAGGAATACACAAAGACCGAGGGGGGTACTGAAGAATCCAACAGACTCTTAATGGTGTCCAAAGTATGAATCCACACCAGACACGTCACTCCCCCCTCCCCCCCCCCCCCCCCAAACACAAAAAAAAAGTAATCTTAAGCCCAGAGATGACCTTTAAAATCCGAACAACTAAGAGTCTTCTTAAAACTCTATCCTCTTCTAAAAAGAGTATAGTGTCATCAGCAAACTAGAAATTTGGAATCATCAGCGCATTTGACTAGGCGAAATGCCTTTAATAATTCTCCTCTCTAGACTCTGGAGATAGTCATACTTAACATTTAAGCCACTCATGTGAATTAAAATGGGACTAAATGTTGAGAAGTGTCAAAATGCTATCAATTTAAACGGAGTAAGAGAGAATAAAATATAGTGTCTTACCAAAAATATATACATAGTGTCTTGGTATGGAGGAAGTTTGAAAATGATTTGAAATTAAATATGTTTCAAATCTTGATATAATGCCTTGTAAACTATATTAATGAAGTTTAGTTTTTGTTTGATCAAGACTTGGTTGTTTTTCAATTTTATCTTTTACTTTTGATGACTCAATCATATATTTGTTTTAGACATATTTGTCACTGGCTGTTGTTGCATGGCTATTGCTGATGATTGTTTAAATATTTCTTCCTTTTTATGCAGACTGAGGAGAAGCTTCATTTTAGGCCTAATGATCCAACATCAAACATGAAGCTCGAAGTCGACTTCAAATCTATACAGAGTACTTAAGATTTTTTGTTTTTGTTGTTAATGTTTATTTTGCTGGTCCATTTTTATCAATAAAGTATTTCTGAAGTCCTTTGTGTTGGTTTTATTTAATGCAATCTGATCCATCTCTATGCACTCTAAGATTTTTATTATTGTTGTGTGTGTGTGTGTGTCCGTGAGAAGAGCTTTAATATCTTCCATTCTATTGTGCTTGCAAAATTCAGGTCACAAACACACCAAAGAAGGATCAAACAGACCACCTTGGCTTAACCTTGGCCATTCTCAGGTTTTTCTTCAGTTTATTTTCTACTCCTGCAATTTCAATCTCCTTTAGCGCATAACTTTCTGTTGCCTGAGCTGAGTCTTGTGTGTGATGCTTCTTGTGCTTTATAATTATATTGTATACGAATAGGAATTAGATTGCTGATTATTGCATTAACAATTAGTTGGGTGCATTTACTAAGATTCACTTCGTATTTCTTTTGTTTACTTTTTTTTTTGTTTTATTATTCTTAAATAATCTGTGGATTATGATTATGTGTCATTTCAGGGAAGTTACATATTCGAGTTAGAAACTTATCCAGATTTAAATGTATGCCGAGAATTTCTGAGTAAGTTTCTAGTGACCCAGAAGGCTGGTTTTAGACTTTTGCTAAATTAATGTTCCAACACTTATTTGAAGATTTGGTTTCATATTAACAAATATGTTGATTTCTACTGCTGTTGAATGATGATATGCTTCTTGTAATTTATCTTTTTTATAACTTTCTCTGAAGGATTGAATTGATTTTTGCCCTTTGTTGGGTGATTTTTTTTCTAAGCTTTATAGGCATATATTTTACTTTTATCAACATTTCTTTTGGCCTCTCAATATAAACTTTTTAAAAAAATTCATTAGTTGAAATTATTTATCAAAATATGCATTTTCGTTTTCTTTGAGCAGCTATTGCCCTCTCCCGCAACAAGTCTGGAGAAGCTCCACCAGCTATTTCTGGAGAGCAGCTGAGTCCTGCTGAAATGCAGCTTAGAATTAAGCTACTGCAGGAAGATAGGTATTTGGCTTATATGCTCATTGCGAAACATTCTTTGTTATATTTTTAGGAGATGAATCAAGCCTATTTCAATATGGAGGGAGAAATTATACAATATCTTATGCTACATTGGGTTTCATGTTAAGGTATTTGGCTTATATGCTTATTGTGAAACATTCTTTGTTATGTTTTTAGGAGATGAATCAAGAGTGATTCTGTAGCCTATTACAATATAGAGGGAGAAATTATACAATAGTTTATGCTACATTGGGTTTCATGTTAACTCATTGGTGGTGCTTTTACTCTGATTATAAGTTTTAGTTACTGTGGCTCATAACATTGCGGAATGACAATATAACCCAGGATTTTATAACTCATGTCGTTATCATATTCCAATTTTATGCTTTGTTTACTTCAAGTTCAATGTAGTTTCATATATTTTTGGCTCCAACCGTGTATCAATGTCTCAATAGTTCAATTTTTGCAGCAAGTTGCAGAAGCTTCATAGGGAACTTGTCGCCAGTGGTAAGCTGACAGAATCAGAGTTTTGGGCTACGAGGAAGGTAAAATAATGTTTCTGAATATAATTATTATTATCTCGTATTTTTAATTCCTGTTGTAATCTGTGACACTGGAAAATTGAAAAGGTAGATGATGAAAAAGATGTAAAATAGAATGGAATCACTAGCTCTCCATTGTTAGATCCTATAATATGACAATAAAATGGCCAAAACTAGAATATGTCCAACCGAAAGATTGTAACACATGACATAGCTGCTGCTCTGTTCTGACACTTGATTTGCAAATGGCATTTAATTTTAAATTTAAACACATAATTTTAAGTACTATGTAATTTTAAGTACTATGTTAAGTCTTTTAACTTAAAAACTTGTTGCAGAAATTGCTGGATAGAGATGAAAGCAGAAAGCCAAAACAGCGGGTTGGCTTTAAGAATTCTATGATCTTTGACACAAAGCCTATGAGTGATGGTCGGGTATGATACTTCCTCTCCTTTTTTTGCCAAACCTCCTCTCCTGCTGCTGCTTGGTGTTGTTTCTTTATGTGCCCCTATATGCTTCGCCATATGTTTGGACGTTTGGATGCCATTGTGAGAACCTTGTTGATCTAATTGCTTGTTGTTGCACCTGATAAAGTATTTTGACATATGCTAATTTGAAGATTGGAAAAAAATGAATTCTCCTGAGTTTCGAACCTACGTTTCCAAAGTTTTTGAATGCCCAGGGGTGCTGTGATAAATGGAAATTAAATTTACATTGTTGATTCTCTCTCTATCTCAATTTGAACATTAAATTGTTATCAAGAGTTATTGCATTTATACATCTTTAGGATCTTTTAGATTTTCGTCATAAAATTTTGTTTTTGAGGTACATTTATCTCTTGTTATTATATTGATTTGCCTTGTTCTTTTTTCAGACTAATCAGGTTACATTCAGTTTAACACCAGAAATAAAATATCAGGTATGTTTCTTCGTGCAACTCTGTCCTCGTCAATCAGATGTTCAAGTGAATTTTGGGATATTTCATCCTGTGGTACAATGTGGATATGATTTATCCTTGGTTCACTAGCACATTGTCTAGTGATAGGCAAAATCGCACAAGACTTTTATAATTGTAGGGTAAAATATCTGCTTGATAAACTGCTGTACTATTTTTTGTTTGTTCTATTGGCATATAAATAGCATGGTTTGTCTGGAAAGTGAAGTTATTCACTTAACCCATTATTAGCTTATTACTTCACTGTTTGTCTGGCTTATCAGTTCTGCTTGACCAATAGTATTCTAAGCTACAGCTTATCAGCTCTTGCATGTGTTATATTTGAGAATTACTTTCTTTGAATGTTTACTTGATAGATGAACTTCCTTATTTCCTTATTTATTTGGCATTTTTGTCTTTCCAGATTTTTGCCCTGAAACCAGCTGTTCACCAGGCATTCCTTAATTTTGTCCCTAGTAAGGTACAGCACCAAGAAGTTTTCCTATATTTTGTTTTACGTCTCTGATGGACATTTGTATAAAACCGTTTAACTCATTTTCTAGTTAAAGGATTTTTCTCAATTCTCAAGTTGTTTTTTAATTCTAGATGACAGAGAAGGATTTCTGGACTAAGTATTTTAGAGCTGAATACCTCCATAGTACCAAAAATGTTGTTGCAGCAGCTGCTGAAGCTGCTGAAGATGAGGATCTTGCTGTTTTTCTGAAAGATGATGAGATTTTGGAAAAAGAGTATCGAAAGAAGGTCCATCTCATTTTATTCATTTTTCTATAGGGATCCATGGGCTTCAATCTAATTTCCATTCAAAATTATATGAAAATATTTTCTCCCTTCTTTTGTGTATGTTTGCAGGTTCGACGGGTTGATCCAACTTTAGACATGGAATCAGATCAAGGAGATGATTACACTCATCTTCTTGTATGGTGAATGAAACCTTTCCTCTATCTCCTTTAGGATAAGAAAAGATATATAGGATGGCCTGAAAATTTGATATTTCCCTAATCAATCTTGAAGTCTCATGTAGAAGTCAGCGTAGGTTGTGCTCAAACATTATTTTAGCAGATACTTTTACTTGGTTATGCAGATCTTATCCTACATTCGTACTATCTTCTGTGTGTCAGATTAGTTGTTGAAAAAATTTGAGATGTTGTACATATACCTGTTTGCAGTATTGGTTGAAAAGCCTTAGGTCATTGATTTATTCCTTACTTTTTGTGTTCTTTTGGTGAGAAGGATCATGGGATCTTCCGTGATGGTAGCAAAGAGGTATCTGAAACACAACAACATCAGCTGTGTCGGAGAACTTTATTGCAAGATCTTAACCGACAAGGTGCAGTTGTGCTTGAAGGAAGAACTTTAGGTAATATGTTTTTTTTTTCTCAAGTTTACTAGACATAATTATAACCATATTTGATTCATATTGGTTTGTTGCATTCTTTCGCCATATCTGCCAAGTGAGTATACGCCTTAAAATTTGCTTGGAATGTAATATGTGTCTGTAAATATTTATAAGTATTTTATATCTTGGTTAGATTGTTCCCCGATATTTAATGCACCTCACTTCTAGAGCCAGAGCAAAACTACTCTGATACTATATTTGCATTTTCATTTTCTATATTCAAAATCGTAAGTTGTGTTGTTAATATAGTTCCACATGGAGCAAGGTTTCTGAGTGCGGTACTTCTTTCAGTAATAATATGTAGGAAATGTCTGCATGATTTAGCCTACATCTAAGAAAAATCAAAGAAGCTACAAGGATTTTTTTTATTTGTGCATCAAAAGAAATGAAGAATTTTAGGTTCATTATGCATGTGGTTTTTTCCCCGTTTGATGGGCTGATAAGTGTGATTTCCACAAATGTGTAGATACGGATACGGAACACCAAAGAACAGTAGCAGAAGTTCTTGAAAGAACAAGACATGGTTATTGGCCCAACCTGTTTCTTGTTCTTTCCTCTTCCATTCAGTGTGGGGCTAGCTCTTATTTCTAACTCCTATGCAGAATCTGACGGGGATATAGAGCAGGAGAGACGTAACAGAATTTCTCGGATGACCAATATTGAGGATCTCCAGGAACAGGGTGATCATTCATTTGCTCCACTCTGTATCAAGGTCCAGCTTGATCTCAACCATTAAGTGCCTTGTTAGAAATCATTATCTAATTTAATTGAGTTACTTTTAGTTGTTTTATTTTAGTCGGTTAAGACTTATTTGTTTTTAGTTTGTTCTATTTAAGCACTTAGGATTGTTTTTGGTATTATGTTTTGATTATGATAAGATAATACCTTAGGCTTTTAGTTTGTTTTATCTCCTATGCTTTAGTTGTTTTGTTTTATTTTATTTAGATATGATTTATTGCTTAGTTAGGTAAGGGCTTGAATCTTCCTCTTATCTCCTATATGGTAATGGATCTTCTGCATTATAGAGGATCAGTAATAAGTTTTCTTTTGTTTATTCGATAAAATAAGTTATTAACCATAATTTCTACATGCCTAATAATCATTTCATAACAATTGCATATTTCGTCCAAACAACTTAGTGGTGTATTATAAAATTTTACGTTTAGTTAATTTCTGTTTTCTTTTATGTTTGTTTCTTTCTTGAAACCAGGATCCTCGAGAGTACTTTGATTCCCAACAAGTTAATGCAGTTAAAACTTTGGACCATTCACAATCTGGAATGGATCAAACAAGATGCAATTCAAGTTCCGAGGAAGCATATGGCTCTTTGAAGGCATCTATAGCCAAAACAAAGACCTTAGGGATAAATGATCCCCTAGTTATTCCCGAGATTGCTTCTAGGGTAATGAATCTTTTCGTCTATTAGTTTTTAGAAAATAAGCTTGTTTAAATATAATAATTGACAAATGTATGGGCCTGTCTGATTAAATGCTCAATAAGATACTATGTCAAGTGGACATCATTTATTCCTTTTTCTTTCTTCGTTCTGTCTCGTCTATCAATCAATTTATGTTCCCATTATGAATTTTTTGTACAGGTTCTTACTGGACTGACGAAGAATATCTCAACCTCCAAATATCAGTTTGGAAAAAATTCCAAGGAGAGCGTCCTGGATATATTGCCTAATATAACTAAGGATCAACTGCTAGATGTGAGTAAATGCTGATTGTTTATGAGTTCCTTGAGAATGGAAACATTAGAAGAAGGATGGGAAGAAAAGAGAGACGGATAATATTTTGGACTTTTCCATAAAGTGTGGCATCTGTTTCCCATGTCTTCAACCAGTAGTTTTAAATTTTCTAATTATATTAGTACTTTGCTTTGGGTAATTCTAAATATTTTTAGATATATATGTAATATTGCTTCCTTCTTTCCAGCATTGGGTTTGCAGTCAGGAATTGCTGAGGCATTTCTGGTCTTCATATCCAATTACAACATCAAACCTTAATACTAAGGTAATCTTTTACCTTATTATCATTTCAACAAGATCTTTAATGGTGCAAGAATTTATGCACGCTAAATCTTATGACTTTGCGATGTGAAAGTCATGAATTTGTACTGGCTTGCATTTGTGTGTAAATTTATCTCATTCTTGAACCAAATAGGTTTAAGCTTTTTTGCCAAACTAAACTCGAACCTAACCTCTAAAATTCCGCTGTCATGTCATCTGTGCATCCAAGCTCCTCTTTCTGGCTAATTAATTTTTGGAAAACTGTTTAACTTGGTAGACTAAGCTATCAAGCACTCTGGTTGAAGAGTCTCTGATATTATGCTGAAGAACCAATCAACTTAATAGCCTAAGCTACCAAGCAATGGCCAAAGGTCGATGTTTTATTACCTTAACGTAAATGACAAACCAATAGACATCAGAAGGGATTTGGTAATTGTGCTGAAGTGATTTATGGGTCAGTCATTTGAAGATATGAGAGGGCTTCTTTTGAAATATGCCAATGGCGGACATGTGCATGTCTTGCATTGTATTAATATTTTTGGTAAATATTTACTACAGGGGTTTACTTGGTGTATTTCATTTGGTCTTATTTTCTCATTCATTTTGTTACTGAATGCAGGTGAACAGACTGAAGGATTCCATATCGCAAATGTATTCTAAACTCGAGGTAATTATTCGGCCTTGTCATTCATTGAGACTTTTAATTTTTTTTCTTTTGGTAGAAGTTACCAGTTGCCTTCATAATTTTCTATTTTATTTAATTCTCAGGAGATAAAGGTGTCTGCGCGATCAGACATGAGGCACCAGGTTTCTCTTATCGTTCATCCTATGCAGCAGGTAAGCACTCATACTTGGTTGAATGTTTTTCATTTCTTAATACACTATTTTCGTCAAATGCTGTATCCTCTGCATCCTGAAATTAAATATGAAAAAGGAGAAAATGAGCAAGTATTTAAGGAATCTATGATCAATTAATGAAATAAAAAAGGATATAATAAACGAAACTTTTGTTAATAGAATGATGTTGGCCGCCACCTATTCCTTGGACCTCTTTGTGGCTTGACTGACATGCCAACGAACTTTCTACGGGAATTTCTTTATTAGTTGAGCTGCTACTATGATAATAAAACCGATATATAATTAATGTTAATTGCAGGTGCTGAATGCTGCTTTATTACATTATGATGCTGACAAGCGAAAACGAAATGCAAAAGCGCAGAGGCCTAATGGATATGCCTAGGATTATTAGCATGATTGTCACCCCTTGTTACCTCTCAAGCTTCTTGCTGTAGGATTAGTAGAAATGCAGATTGCGTCAATTTTTGCTGTGACCTCATGCCATACTTGCTTTTTATCGTGACGAATGAATGCGAGAATTAGTAAGCAGGAGTATAAAGAAATAGTTAACATCTCAGGAATCTTGTTGAGGAATTTCTCAGGCAGTTCAACTGAAGTGCAATAGGTTTTTGGTTTTTGGGACAACAATCGACCTTGAGAATTATGGACTCCATAGTGCGAACAATTTTGTATAATTTGGTCAGTTTTGTCTATTAAACTAAGGTAAATTGATGGCAAGGCGCATATTTTATATTTTTTTTTTATTTAGCAAAGGGTATAATTCATTTTAAAGTTAAGAACGTAAAAGGATGAGCATATCTTTATATTGATGTCTCTTGTGCATGAACGCCTTTTTACACACATGCTATACGGTAGAAATAAGTTTTCATACATTATCATTGTATGATGCAATTTCTCTAATCAACTCTGAAAAGGGCATAAAAATCTCGAATTCGTAACATTGGCATGTTGTGTCATTTTTTGAAGTTAGATAAAATTGTAACATACCTCAGTTTAAAATACCCATAGCTCCTTTGTAGATATTTTTATCCATTAACTCCGTTTATTATGTATATAATACAAAATTTATAAAAATTGACACAATTTTTAATATATTTTAAGTTATTTTTTTTAGGCAGTGAAGACAAAAAATAGACCTACTGTAATAAAATTGTTACATTCACAATGGTTGAAAATGCTAATAGCTATAAGCCCCTACAACTTACATCAAGGCCTATCTCTTGAAGATACTATAATTTTGTATCAATTAAGTATATTTAATAATTCATTCTCATGACGAAGCTAAGATTTTTAATGATAGCTAATTTGCTGGAAAAGAAAAAAGTTAAAATGAGTAGTTCTAAACGCCAACCATGAGAGAAAAATACTGCGCCAAACATTAATCTTTATAAAAAATAAATAATAAAAATATTTCATTAAATATGAGGGGGAAAGTTCCAAATGGTTCTGAAAAAACATCGCAGTAGTAAAAGGGGTGAGTATAGAATGAGAGAGCAAGGCGAAGTAGTGAATTGCTACAGCAGAACCATCATCGTCCTTCACTGCATCCAAGAAAATGCTAACTCAAGCCTCACCAGCAGCTGCACCAACCTCACCTGCATTCCCATTTTCATCCTTCAATTTCAGAGACCCCAGATCAACTCTTCTCATTCTACTTTCCTTCTCACTTCTCTCCATTCTCCTCATCGTTTCCCTTTCTTTGTCTTCCTCATCTCCTTCCCATTCTGGACCTGACCCCTTTCTCTTTCCCTCCCACCAAACCCAACGCATCATCTTCGAAAAAATGGCCCAATCCGATCCCTCCCCTCCCTCCATAGCCTACCTCATTTCCGGATCCCGCGGCGATTGGAGTCGGGTCCTCCGATTGCTTTTCGCCACATACCATCCCCGTAACCACTACCTCCTCCACCTCGACCCCTTTGCTCCTCATGCCGATCGTGAGAAGCTTGCTCTTGCGGTACAGTCTAACCCCATATTTCGAGCTGCAGAAAACGTCGATGTTATCGGCAAGCCGGATTTTGCGTATTCCAAAGGGTCGTCTCCGGTTTCTTTCACGCTCCATGGAGCCTCAATACTGCTTCGCTTGTCGGTCAAATGGAATTGGTTTATCAGCCTGAGTGCTGATGGTTATCCACTTGTTACACCAGATGGTATGGCATGGCGAATTTTTTTGGTGCATAGCTTTTCGCTTTTTCGTGTCTGTATTTTATTTCTTATTGGTTTTTTTATGATATTGAATGCTGAGCTGATCTCAGATCTCCTCCACATTTTGTCATTTGTGCCCAAGGATGTGAATTTTGTGAATCATTCGAGTTATATTGGCTGGACAGAGTAAGCTAATTTTATTGCTTTTGTGATGCTCAATTATGTTTCTAGAGGGCATTACTATAATTAAGTGTTCGTTGTTGTATATACAATATGGATACTTATTTTCCTTGGTGTTTGATGCTATAGGTCAAGGAAGCTGAGACCCATTATTGTTGATCCGGGCCTTTATCTTTCAGAGGGAACTGAAATGTTTTTTGCTACTCAGAAGAGGGATTACCCTAACGCCTTTCGCATGTTTACAGGTAAGGCTTTCTAAAGAAAAAGTTGCAATTTTTTAAGTGCTCTCGTTTTTTAAGATAGTTGCTTGATTGTAAAACACGTAAAACGAAAAGTGCATTTTACTTAATATTCTAAGCAGGAGTAATTATTATTTTATCTTCAAGTTTTAATCCAAAGGACAGTAATGACTTGAGGCTGTGGGCTATTTGGATTAAGCAAAGTTGGTAAAGCTAGACATTTCTAATAGAGGAGAAATGATCAAAACTTGGGCTGTATGCCGGGAATGGAGTGTTAAATCTATCAGTACTAGTGACTAGGAAGGGTTAGAGTGAATTAAGCCTTTAAAATATGGAAAGTTGTCCATGCCCTTAAAATGAATAAATATGAAACCTTGCCGTCTCATTAATTAATAAATTCTATGTATGTAACAACTGAGTTAATCTGAATCTTCTCTTTTGCAGGATCACCATTTTTTATCTTGAGTCGCAAGTTTATGGAATTTTGCGTCTTGGGAGAAGACAAGCTGCCAAGGAGTCTACTGATGTATTTTGCAAACACCCCTAAATCACTTTCCAGCTATTTCCCTACCGTTCTCTGTAACTCTCGCAGATTCAGCAGGACTATTGTAAATCAGAACTTACTATATAATGCTTTTGACAAACCTTTCATAGATGAACCCCGGTTGCTAAATACTAGTGATTTTAATGGCATGGTTAACAGTGGAGCTGCCTTTGCCAGAAAATTCCAGCCAGATGGTTCAGTGCTTGATCTAATTGATGAAAAAATTTTGGGTCGAAGTCCTGAATCAGTTGTGCCTGGTGGATGGTGCTTAGGTGAGCCTGGGAACGGGACATGTTCAGTTTGGGGAGATGCTAATGTATTGAGACCAGGTCCAGGATCTCGAAGACTTGAGAAAGCAATTGTTGACTTGCTACCAAATGGTACTTTCCGTTCTCCTGTGTAAAAAGTGTGACTCTACCACGCATCCGTAAGATGCAATGGGAGGGAAGCCTACCTAAAAAGGGAAGGTACAAAGGCATGGAAGAATCAACTGATTGCGTTCTTCTTGTTCCTCATGGAAATCTTGTAGCAAGTTACAGTCTGTGCTGTATATAGGCTAGCTATGATTACTAATTCTTTTAGAGCAGTTAAATTTTTGCTAATTCTGGATGGCAAATTTAATATGTATGCCGAATATATATATGGAGTTGGGTGCTTTCTCTTGGCAGATGCTATTTTGATTGTTACATTGTGAAAAATGGCTTAAATACACCATAGTTGGGTTTTACACCCATTTTCTTCTTCAAATTGTGCCAAGCTCTCACCTTTGTATTTTTTAGATTGATGTCTTCCTAAATCATGAGAAGTTGCCGCATCAAGAAATCCATAGCTATACACTTAACCATTGGAGGGGTTCGAACTTTCTGATTCATTTTAGTATGTAATGGGATAAAATTTTCTTTTTTCTCGGTGCCAATAATTGAATAAAGGTTGGAATCTAAAACTCGATGAATTTTCATCTGCGGGGTCTGACGTCATCATCATGAGTTATGCATTTTTTGGCGAGAGGTAAAAGGGAAAACAAACGGAAACATCTGTTTTTGGATTGAGGCGGAAAACTTAATCTGCGGCACTAGGGAGGGAGATAGTTTAGTGGATTAAACAAATATTTTAGTTTTAGGGAGGCCCTTCAATCATTGAACCGTCCTAAAGCATTTTTTTTTTAGATTGGACATTTTGTGGAGATAACATTGTAATGTAATATAGATTCTGCAGGGTGCTAGGCACGGAAACTGTTTCTAGTGCCATATAAAACGAAACGATAAAAATTCGTCTCTCTCCCCATCTTCATGATTCGCTTTAAAGACACTTCCATGCCTTAAAATATATAATTCTAACAGAAACACGCATTTTTTGTTGGGCATGCTCAACCAGTTTATCGTCTTGAATTTTTTGTAACGAGATGAAATTTAGCTTCAATCAAACTTGACTCAACAATTCATAATACATTTCAAAGAACATAATTAACATATATAAGATACATACATCAATTCATAGCACCCTTCAAATTATCCAATGCATAAAATTACAGCAAAGAATAAAAACCAAATTGGCTTATTTTCCTGATGACTCATTTTCTACACTAATCAAACTTGCAGATTGAGAAGTGAGAACAACCAAATTTTGAGATGGACGACCTTTGTTAGGGATGGTCCTATTATTACAGTAACCGTGAATTGCAAAAAGTAATCTTAGAAGGGAATGAAATAGTGTTGCACGTCACCACGACCTCTAACGGGAGCTGTTCTGCTTCTTATTCTCCACCCTAATCCTTTTTCTCGCTCATGTCTACTAAAGGAGTTCTCCGATTAAGCTGAACTATGAATTTCCTCTATCCCCTTTTTACCTCATTCAGGGTTCGCACAAGTGCTCATGTTTCTATATTAGTGGGCCGTTGAAGTAGGGCACTGCAACAATATCAGAAAACCCCAAAAAAGGTGGCTACAGCAAAAATTAGAAACAGCCCACCACCCAAATAGCCAACCTGATTGAAAATGAATATACATTAGAAATCAGATTACTGGTCCAAAAACTAAATGTCAAATTTGGTTGAGTTATGACACATACCAGTTTTTCAGAAATGTAGTTGGCAAGAAGTGCTCCTCCAAGGATAGCAATAGATGTTGCAAGTAAGTGACCACCAATGGCTCCACTTGCCACACCCCAAGGAGACTGAAGAATCAGATATTGCAGTCGTTAATATAATGCGAAAAGAACATTTTTGTGTTGTCTTAGAAGTAAAAGTGTGTACCTGAGCAGCACCGAGTGCAATCGTTGCAAGCATTGAGCGATCTCCCCATTCCTAAAGCAATTTCAGTTGCAAAATCAAACTTGGTGGCTGAGGACATAATATAACAATATAAACACATGGTTCTTTATATGAGGTGTTTCAATAATCAACCACTAAGAACTAGATATTTAAAGTTCAACTGACAATGACCACCATGAAACAACAGCACGTTCTGAATTAAGAATCAAATCAACAAAATGAAGTGGCACTAGGCCATATTGAGAAAATAGCAACAAAATGAAAGCTTGTTTGATGCAATAAGTTATTCTCTTATTTCTCAGTGACGATTTAATGACCAGGAACCTATGCTACTATTGCGGCATATAAAGATAGTAGGTAAGGAGGCTTACAGCAAAAAAAACAAGGCTGAATGATTTCCATACAATCTCAAGCGGATTGGAAAGCCGTTTGGACACCTGAAGACGTTTTGGAAACATGAGATGGGATGGGAGAATAGGGTGTTAAAAAAAGAACATAGTATCATATTGCATGCTACACAAAATGAGCCTGCAAAAAAAGTATATTATATGCCAACGTCATGGTTGAAAGAAATCAATTCACATGCATGGAGTTTATCACTAAGTTGACAGAATATATTAATACATACAAAAAATTCTAATATGAGAGAAGGTCCAAGTTATGTACAAGATTCAAACCTTTTCTTTCACAAGCTCCTCTGCTTCAGCAAGTTCATCCAGTTCAGGACTGCTGTTATCATCACTCTTAACTGTATCTGATGGAAGATCCCATGCATCTTTTATTGATTTCAGGCCAAAAAACAAAAGAAGAGTTACTGCTGCATATTCTCCAATTGGCAAGGCTGTATGAATAGACCAAACAATATGAAATTGTCAGCGGTCAGCAGAATAAATGACCCAGGCTTTACTTTTGAGAGAAAAAATGTGTTTACATAATGAAAATTATGAAAGAGGAAAAGAAGTCCTCTATGGAAACCGATTGAATCCCCTAGAAGCTAGAAATTTAAAAATAATATAACTGGACAATTTAAACAGTATTCAGGATTCAGAGATCTTTGCTCAAGATTAAAAAATTTCTGCATAGTGTGAGGAGTGGAGACTGCTCTAGGGCCAGAAATTACAAACTAGAAATTTTCAAAATGATATTACAAGGTTTTCTCACAGTGGGACATCACGAAAGGACAAATGCAGTACAAAGACAAACACAAGTACCATAGGTACCTGTAAAACTTTAACTCCATGCAAAGAAAACTTTTAAACAGCAAAAGAAAAGATTCGTCATCAAATCTCCCAAATCATCCACCAGATATTAGTTTATTAGCGTGCTTTGTTTATGCTGATTAATTAGATAAAATTTGAAGGCATTACTATTAAGGCCAACACGCTTGTGTAATGAGTTCTTTCACTATAGAGACAGTTCTATTCCCAATCCGATAAGGATGAAAAATGCCAACTTTCACTACTTACTTGTCTGGAACTGAGCAGGCACCGATTGGAAGATTCGGCCAATTACAACTGATAGGATTGTCATTAGAGAAAGAGCACCCATTGATCCCAGTAGGACCTGGTCAGTCATTAATGTTTTTGTTCAAATACAATAGGGACTTGGGTTTAATCCAGTTAGTCCATAACACAACAAAGATAATAAACAAAACATGTAATAAAGAATTTAGAGAAAAAGTTTGGAGACATACCAATCCCTTTTTATATTGCATTGCCAAGAGTGCAGCAATAAAGAATGTCTGGTCAAGATAAGGAGCTAATAAGTTCAAGGAACAAGTAATGGAAATTGCATTTTATCAATTTGACTAGTTTTAAGAAACAAAGATGAATAAAATATGGAGGAATGACGATCCTCAAATCACGAAAAGACCGTCCACTGAATATCTATCAAAGAATCAATACAAATATATAAAATCTATAAGAAATGCACTATTTAGACTGAAGACTTCATCTTAGTTTATCTGTTGTTCTTGGAACTTGCATTAAACCTAAACACGTAGTTGAAGCCTCAAAGAAACCTTAACTTGGGGTGAAGAAGATAACTAGATAAACAAAAATGGAAAACAGCTTCTTGATGATTACCTTGTCTCCTATCTCAGAAACAAATATCAATGTGAACGCAGCGGTGAATCCAGACTTTGCTATTGCTTCAAGAATTGATGAAGGGCCCCCTTTCAAAAAGGCTATCAGCGAAAATACAAGAGCACATCCAGATAGCACAAGAGCTATAGAGATAGGATAAGGGATCTGAGGAGGTTGCTTCACACTGCCAAGACATAAAAATATGTCAAGATCAGAGTTGTAACAGGGACATGAATACCCACAGCAGTTGAAAAATAAAAAATTTAACTGCAAAGAATTTAGTGACATGAAATTATGCCCATGGAAGCCTTTTAGAAACTAGAGGGGAAAATAATTTCTCAATCATAAAGTATAAATTTATACCTGATCTAGGAACCTGTAAAACATATTCTCCAATGTTGCCTTTAGAAATTAGAGAAGGGTTATTCTTTTAAAATGATTTCCACAGTTGGGATATGGGAAAAAGGGACCAATATAGTCCCTGTTCATAATCACAGGAAGGAAATGAATCTACTAATTTCTTTTCAGTTCAAACTTCTACTTTTGCAAAATGCATCTCTTATGTCTTTGTTCCATGAGAAACTTACATTTCACTTATCATCAGTTAATCCCAGCATGAGGGATATGATAATCTTCATATTGCCAGGAGGGTTGCAACCATAGAACAAACTCAAGCTTAGCTTTGAACGTAAATAATAGACAGGACTATCCAAGATTGTTCATACATATACAACAAGCACATGCTCAAGTCTGTGATACAAGTGTAAAACACTCGAGGATGATAATGAAAGGGGATAAGCAGGAATGACAAGGTCGGAACGAGGACGAAAGATACAATCGTGGTAGAGAAAGAGGATGATCGGGAAGCCACTCAATCATTGATTCGAAGTTCAAATAGCTGACTTCAGGATTCAAGGTTAGAACTAAGAGCTTCTTGCTTTGGTACATCACAAGTTTCACATAAAGAATAGAGGAGTAGAATCATTAAATTCCTCAAGGTTCCCACAGACATATATATTGAAAGTTTGCAATGGCATTGGATGCCGATCATAAATGGGCCATAATCTAGTAAAATAAAACAAAAATTTGATCAGTCTATAAGGACTCACACTTTAGATGAATCATCATCATTGACTGGACTGCCTCCAGAGACATTTTGGCCGTCACTCTCCTTGCTGTTATAATCTCCAGGTCCAATGCCGACATTGGATGCTTGCGCTCGAGCTGTGCCATGGGCCAACTTCAACCTCGATATCTTTCTGCATCTTACTATATATAATTTAGGCATCACGTTACTCAGTAAGACAGCAAAACCCAAACTACAAGTTTCTATCACAGCCAACCATTTCTGGTGTGCACTAAAGCAAAAACATACAGAGAAAATAGACGGGAAGAACTTACATGAGGGTGAGATAGTGGATCTGGAGAAATTAGCAGAGCAGGGTAATGTGTCCACTGGAGCTAAAAAGGGAGGCTTCGGCCTCGAAACCAATGGTTCGTGAAGACCTAAACCTTTCATATTTTTGTTAAACTGTATCTACAATTCCATCGCTGGCCGGTTGAAATTTCTGAGATTGAAATAAGGAAGCTGAGAATTCAACTGCGAATGAATTCTTCGGGATTTGTACGCAGCAGGCTGCCACGTATGTTGAGGCAGATAAAATGGTTACTTTGCGCCCAATACGGAATCGCCGTGTCAGCTGAGGCGACTCAACATTCGACTCGTTGAGCACTCTTTCTTTCTTTTTTTCCTTTTTCAATATATAAGGAAATTCATTTATAGAAGGTTGTCTTACTATTAATGTGAATACATTATTCATAAATAATCACCTTTCGTTGAAAACTTCCTATAATACCCACTATATGCAGAAGGTGAAAATGTGTTTAATTCAAATATTATATTTGAAATGTTAACATATGTTAAAATAAATAAATAGATTCCGGCCAAAAAAAGGTGGACAGAAATATAAAAAAATTGTCATGCTTTCCGTAAAATAAAAGTTATATAATTACTCGCAAGAGGATTTCCTTTAATTTTTTTGGTAGAAAAACAAATCCAACCATTTATCAAGTGCTGGGTTTTTTTGGTATTCCTTTAACCTTTCTTTGTACAGGTATTTCCTTTAATTTGTTTTGGATAAAAAATGTATATAGATTCGGCACCATCAGTCTCATACTAAAGTTAGGACATAACTCTAAAATTTAAAGAGTATTTATAAAAAATTTACGATATTATTTATTAAAAAAATCCTAAAAAATATAGCAAAAATCAAACTCATATATTTATAAAATATAAATTTATTATTTCCTATAAGTAACAACGTATTTCCTTTAACTTTTTTTTATACAAATATTTTTAGAAAATAGTTGACTCACCTATGATTTAAAAGTAGAGCGAAGTCTTCCTTCCTTTAGGTGATATTAATGTTAGGTAAGGCGAGTTGTCTATTACCTTAGATATAAACTTAATCACCCAGGAGTTATAATGTCTCTACAAACGACGTGACTATACCAACAATAAAATAATATTCTATAGGGATCGAACATGTTCTAAATAGTCGGGATGTCTTTTCATTTCGTCAGTTAAACCTATGCATAATAGGTGTATTTCCTTTATCTCTTTTTTTGTTACAATGTATTTCCCTTAACTTTTTTTATTGTCTACCCAATTCATTGGAATTTTACCCATACTATATTTAGATTTGACCCGCGTCACACGCCTGGCTATGGTAGGTGAGTCTCCCAATAGATATTTTCTATATATACTAAAACTAAAACTCAAAACTCTACTTAAATAATATTGAGTTAATTATCGCCCAAATCAACTCTTATTAGTGTATTTCCCTTAACTTAAATTCCCAAAAGAATACAAGACAAAATGGACCACGACTACTTTTTTAATTGTTTCCTTTGTGGGCAATCCGGTTTGGGTTTTTTTTTTTATACAAGCCTTTTGCTTTTTTTGCCATCAATATGTTTACTTAGTCTATTGGGCTCTAAGCATAAATTTCTAGTCTGTTGGGCAATGCTCACTATTATTGTTTTTTTTAACAATTAGATTTTAGGGAAAAAAATATTTTTTTTAATAATATGCTCTAAATGTGAAGAATAATAGTATAAAGTCTCTGTAATAACTCCTCATCTCTAGCCATAGTCCATACCCAAAATCTAATTGATAAAAAAAAAAGATTTTGGGTATGGAATATATATGGAGTAAATTATATTGTTTATAAATTATCTAAGCCATTTATATGTATGAATATATACAAGAACCATGAGCACATGCATGTGCGAGAGAAAGAGGGAAAAAGAGTAATGGCGATTAATTGAGTAATTCAGGGGGAATTTTTTATGAGTCCAAGTTGAACAAGTTGTTTTTTGTTTGTATGTATAGTCTATATGAAGCGTCCAACCAATTGAGTGAATTTACGGTGGAGATTCAAATATTTAAATAATTAATTCAATATGTGTTTGATTGAAATGAATAAAGAATAAGAGGGAATAAATAAAACAAATAATACAAAATATGTTATTGGGAGGCCATTACTGAGTTGCCATTCATGCCTGCAGACATGTTAAATAGCACTTAGTTTAAAGATTTTCATGTATTTTATCGTGATGGACTAAAAGCCAACTAGACTTTTCTTGATGCCTTTAGAAATTCTTAAATTTAAAGATTCTCCTCAATCAGTAGCCTTTATAAGCTGTGGCCTATGTCATGATAATTAAATGCTCTTGTATAGGCTTTTAAAAAAATATTTATATAAAAATTTTTTTGATCATTTTGATAAAAAGATTTATAAAAAATAGTTAATAAAAAAATAATTTTAAATAAATAAATTTTTAGATAATTATTAACATAATAATTTTTTTATTAATAAATTATTAAAAGATATAAAATAAAAAAATAGCATATGTCTCTCATCTTTCTCACTTATTCTCATCTCTAATCAGAAGAAGATTGAGAAATAAAAAATAAGAGAGAATAAGATAATAGAGATAAAAAAGAGAAGAGAATAGAGATAATGTTAAAAAAAGGGGGTAAAATGATAGTTGAATAATGTATAAATTCTTTTACTATTATATGATATATTCTCAATAATTTATCTAAAATTATAGTTTTATTTAAAAAAATTAAATAAATATAATTATTTATTTTAAAATTTGTTATTTAAAATAAAAAAAATTAAAACCTAATTTTGGTAATATATATACCTCAAATTGGAACCTTTATATATATATTAAAAATGGTATAAATTAATATAGAAATATATCTTGCCATATAAAATTTGTGAAAAAACCATTAATATATATACATTTTTTTTATCAAATATATATTACAATATACTATTATTCAGAAAGATAATGCGTACGTGACTGTCCTCACGATGACGTCATGAATGACGAAGCAATCCTTGGCCCTTTGCAAATAAAGTGCCTAAGGTTAGTGTGAAAGAGCCTTTTTCATACATTTTTTTTTAAATATTATTGTATGATTAGATTTGTCTAAATTTTTTGTGGAAGATTTCAATTTTATCCTTAGTAAAGTAATTAAAGAGATATAGTAGATATTATTATTAGAATTTCGACTGAAAATTAGGACAAAAATAAAAAAATACTCATAGATAAGGTTATATATAAACAAAAATACGCATTGGTATACTTTATAAAATTTTCATTTGATCTTTTAACTTTTATAAAATATATTTTTAATTATTTAATTTTAATGTTATTAGACTCAAATTATATTTTTATACCAGTTAATTATTATTTTAATGAGAAAATAAATTTAATATATTACTATTTATAAATATATTATTAATATTTAAAATTTTAATGTTCAATATTTTTTATTAATAAAACTAACAATATTAAAATCATAAGATCAGAAAGATATTTTATAAAACTGAATAGCTAAAAGGAAGGGAGGATGGGGAGAGAGGCACGTTAAAAGGCAGTTTGTCAAGATTTTTGATGGGCTCATTAAATTATGATGAATTGCACACTTCCCTATTCCCCCATAACCCCACACTTGTCTTTGATTTTCTACTTTTGACCATTCTTCATTAATTCCTCTACATAGTCCCCAAAACTAGCTGGGTATCCACATCCATCCCCCACAATTCTCTATGTATAGCCCACCCTACCCTTCATCTCTCAATTATCTGCTTAATCGTATCAACTAACACACACCATCCATGGTTAAAACATTGGGTTAATATAACCTTTATTTCATCAAATTTACACTAATTCTAATTTTATTCACTTAAATTTTAAAATTATAAATTTTAATCTTTCATTATCAAAATCAAGGGAAGAAATAATTCAAATTTTTATTAAATTATAATGATAAATATTTTAAATAAAAAAAAATTAAATGATTGATATGTATCTAGTTTGAAATTTGACAAACTAAAATAAAAATAAGAGTAAATTTAAAAGACCAAAGGTTGCACTTAAATTAACTAGTAGGAATTGTTATAGTTTAACTAAATATCTCAAGTTTAAATCTGAACATGTAATAACTTGAGGTGGTAAGGATGCATTTCAAATGGATCTTACCATAGCCTGATATAGATTAGTCTATATCATATTAAATTTTCGGGTTAAAAGAGACATGCCCAATATATTGGATGCATATAGGAAAAAAATAATCCTAAAATATAAAGATAAAGTAATACCTAATATTTTAATTTTATTTTTCATATGTAGCCAAAATTCTAATCTTATTTATAGTATAATTTTATCTATAATATTTTTAATTTGATATAATTTCACCTATCATTTTTTTAATTTGATATAATTCCTGTCACTTGAGAAATAAAATTATGGATGAAATTATATTAAATTAAAAATATTATAGATTAAAGTATACTAAGTTAAAAAAATTATAAGTGAAATTATACCATAAATAAAATTAGGATATTGACCCAATATAAAAAATAAAATTAAGATATTATATATTATTTTATTCAATATATAATCGTATTCTTCCCTATCTCTTATATGGGATACTTAATTGATGATATGATCTCTCTCTCTCTCTCACACACGAGCCAATTAGTAAGTCATTAATTATATTAACTTTGTCCAAATACCAAATTGAGAAAGTAAGCATAGAATGGTTTGTGAGATCAGAGTTAGATCACAAGTTCACAAGCATGGTGAGTTGCAGTGCTTGGAGGTGATCCAGATACAAAGCTCTCCACTTGTTTCGTTTCCATTTAATTTTACGGGTGAAATGAGATGCATGTAATTATATTAGTTGCACCTACTAAAGTAAGTGTGATATATATATATATATATATATATAAATATATTAGTTATACCAATTCAAAGATCTGGGTTATTAAATAAATTTTAAGTAATAAGAAGCAATAAAAGTTTTAATAAAATGTTTTCCCATATATATATATATATATATATAGTTGTTACCTGCAAGCTACAACGTTTACATTCATGGCTGCGCCCTTTGATCGATCAAAACCTGTCGTTCTTTAGTTTTATTGGAGGGGGAAAAAAGGAAGGAACTCTATTAATCATTGGAAATAAGAGGGAAGTTATATTATGAATAGGCTACTGGCAAATAGCAATTGGAGTTTGAATGCGAAGAGAGAGATGGGGGAAGCATTGCCCTCGATACGGCTCGTCACATGGCTTGCCCTTTTATTTATATTATTATTCGTAGTAAATCAATTAAGCTGAACCATTCTGTGCGTTGGGTATAATATTATTGTATTTGTTCACACTCATTTATAAAATATATTATCAACATCCATATATATATATATCAATATTAATTTTAATTAACATTAATTAATTAATCAAAACCCGAATCTTTCACGGGAGAATATTAAGCTGGCGTGTTGACCTTGAAGTCAATATCCTGAGAGATATAGCAATCAATCAATTTTGGTTCTGAATTTCGTGATATACAAACATTACATAAAATATATAAAGAAATAATTAAAATGTCTGGCTCTAAACAAGTTTAGACAGATAAATTAAAGAGTCTTTAAACACCGTGAAATTACTATATATATATATATATATGCGTGTGTGTGTCTCAAACCTTTTGGGCTGATCTAAGGTGTTCAGTATATAATCAAATAATAATTACAGGTTCCCTGGACAGATAGAGATAGCCAATAATAATAAAGAGGATTAAAAAGAAAAGGGAAATGAAGGAAGATGATATTGAAAATGTCCTGTTTTGGTAACCGTTGGATCAAATAGTATCATTAAACTAAAAAATTATCTTTTTTTATTTAATCGTATCAGTTTAAAAGTCATGTCTCGATATGATTACAATGGTAATACTGAATCTTTGTGAGGACAAGAATTTGGCAGGCAGGTTCTACAATCCTCCGATAGTTTTGTTTTTTCCTTCTGATTTTTATTGCGAATCGCGGGTTATGAAATAAAAAATGGAATTCATGATCATGGACGGACTCTGATACCAATTATTAGATGCTTGCATGGGGGCGTACGTCTTCAAATTTAGTTGGTATATATGGTGAATAATTTGGTTCTGACTTAAAAAAGAAGGAGAAGAAGCATAAAGTGATTAAGATAATTAATTAATGGGAAAATGTGGGATAATGGAAAGTGGAAGGGGGCCAGACCAAGAGGAGAATGAAATGAGGAATGATTCGATGGAGGGCGCCACGTCACATTCACATGAGCTCCAATTACTAACTTAGCTTGTTGAGGCTTAATTAGCCCCTTTGCTTTTCACCTTTCAACACTCTCATCTCATGATGCCCTTACTTAGTGGGTGCTGATTTCTTAATTGTGATTTTATTTATATTTTTATAATCACAAGTAGGTTGTCAAACTCTATTTTTTTTCCCAATATTAATTTAATATGAAGAATCTAATTACTGGCAGCAGCCAAAAATAATAATAAAAAAAAAATAATGCACGTCGGATCATGGAGGCATACATGTTTTGCGACAAGACATAATCAACACTCAGGAGTTAATGGCCTTTGAAAAAGAGTAAAAATCAATGGCGCAATGGCACCTGGTCTTGAGTTTTGCCGTTTGTTTTGTACTATATATACTACATGTAAACTTCCTACTGCCTAAATTAATTTTAATTATTTTTTAGTAGTAATTTATTAGGTCTCATAGATATGTCTGAATGAATTAATTAATATAGAGGCAAGTTAGACTAACTAAAAATAAAACCAATCCCTTCTATCATTAATATAAATATTAAAAGGTAGATAATTAATTTAGATAAATTAAAAAAATTAATTTAATTATTTATAATAAATAATTAAATATGATTTATTTATTTTTAAAATGTTATTTTTTATCATCCATATCTTTAAATATAAATTATTTATTATATACAATTGATAGAGATATTTTAAAAATAAAGTAACTTAAAAAATTTTTATTTAAAATTAAATTTATTTTTCAACCAACTCTTATGTAATAAATGCGAAGCTGTATTCATTCACAAGGGAGTTGGAGGAGAAGGAGAAGGATTGATGGGGGCAATGCATCTGTGCGTGCTGTGGGAAAATTGGAATGAAAGTGAGAGGAAGAGATTAAGATATGACGATGAGAGGGATTAATAAAAATTGCGACTTGTGAATGTTTCACGCAATGATCACGTGGCCAAAGAAGCAGGGGCTCTCCCATTCCTATTTACGAGTTCACCATTTCACATGCACATATTTCAGTGCCCCCCCACCCACCCAGTTAACCCTTTCCCGTCTATTTTCTCCACTCCTGAGCCCTCAACAACAACTACTTCCTAGTTCCAATCCCTTTTCTTCCCTCTTCCTTCTTCTCACTTTCCCAGCTCCACAAGCAACTCTAAAATCAAAAGAACGAGCCACAGCTAGGCCACTCCATTTTTTGGGAGAGAGACATAGAGAGAGAAAAGCATGCTTTGTCGGCCATTTCAGCCTCACCCTTGAGCTCTTTGCCTGTTCTTTCCATCCTTCTTAAAGATCCTTTCCACCCGTCATCATTCCACTCAACATACCAATACTAATACTCATTCTTTTCACACCACGTTCCCCTTTTCCCTTTCCTTTTCCTCCCCTTCTTCTTTTTCTACGTTTCATGGTTTTCCTTTCCATTGCCAAATATATTTGTTCTTTTTCTGTCCTCCGGCAAAAGGGGTTGGGATTCTTGTGCTGAATATACTGGCTGACTGACTGATCCGAGATCCCACGCTTTCTGTGAGAAAAAGGCAATCTGGTCATATTCTATTTTTGTCTGGTGATTCATGAATTCCTCGGCCTTAGTGTTTCCCTCTCAAGGAGTTGATCCCAAGTGTTGGAGATGCTTTTTTTATTATCTCTTATTTGATGAGTAACGGTATTATGGTAGGCTTTTGATAGGTATTTCAAGCTTTGCTTCTACTTCATCTCCTTTCATTCCCTTTCAAATGAAATGGACACTGGTTAAGATTCTGGCTGTGGAAATGGCTCTCCGATTTGTCGTCTCTGTCAGCTCTGAATTTACAGATATTGCTCCCTTAATTAATATTCACCACAAATAGCCGTTTACCAAATTTCTAATTTAAACTCTTTTGTATGGAATTGGGGATTGGGCAAAATGAATCATGAATTGCTTTCGTGTATGATTTGCACACTTTCTGGTTTATGTCTTTCCTTTAATTGCGATATGAAGCATTTGGGCTGTGTCATGGATTTGAATACTCGGTTGTCAATCTGCAGGTCTCTTAAAAATTAAGATGTCTGGGAATTTCAATAAAAGGAGAGCGTTGGCAGATCGGTGTTCTGGTATTCTACTATTATTCACTTTACTTCTTTGTACTACAGAGGGATTGAATACAGAGGGGCACTACCTGCTCGAGCTGAAGAGTAGTCTTCATGATGAATCTAATCATTTGGAGAATTGGAAGTCTACTGATGAAACACCTTGTGGATGGACGGGTGTGAATTGCACTTATGAATACAATCCAGTGGTCTGGTCCCTTGATTTGAGTTCAATGAATCTTTCTGGAACTCTAAATCCTAGCATTGGTGGTCTGACGCATCTAACTTATCTCAATCTTGCCGACAATGGGCTGACGGGAAATCTACCCAGTGAAATAGGAAATTGCTCGAGCTTGGAATTTCTTTTCTTGAACAATAACCGATTCAGAGGACAAATTCCTGCTGAATTGGGCAAGCTGTCCCTTTTGAGAAGTTTGAATATTTGCAATAACATACTTTCAGGTTCTCTGCCAGAGGAACTGGGAAACTTGTCTTCACTGGTTGAGTTTGTAGCCTACACAAACAATCTGACTGGTCCCCTGCCTCGTTCTATTGGAAATCTAAAGAGTCTCACTACTTTGAGAGCTGGGGGAAATAGATTGTCTGGTAGCTTGCCAAGTGAGATCGGGAGATGTACAAGCATGGAATTTCTTGGCCTTGCTCAAAATCAGATAGGAGGAGAACTGCCAACAGAGATTGAGATGCTTCAGAACTTAATAGAACTGCTTTTATGGAATAACCAGTTATCAGGGCTTATTCCCAAAGAGATTGGGAATTGTACCAGCCTTCAAACCCTTGCTTTATATGGAAATGCTCTTCTTGGACCTATACCTGAGGAGATTGGGAATCTCAAATCTCTGGGGAGGTTGTACCTTTATCGAAATAAGTTGAATGGAACCATTCCAAGGACAATTGGGAATCTTTCTCAGGCATTAGAAATTGATTTCTCAGAGAACTCTTTGGTGGGTGATATTCCTTCTGAGATCAGCAAAATAAGTGGTCTCCACTTGCTCTTTCTCTTTGAGAACCAGCTATTGGGTGTTATACCCAATGAGTTTAGCAGCCTGAGGAACCTAACAAGGCTGGACCTGTCCATTAATAATCTCACAGGTCCAGTTCCATTGGGGTTCCAGTATTTGACTCGAATGGCTCAGTTGCAACTTAATGACAACTCTCTAAGTGGGACTATTCCTCAGAGCCTTGGACTTTATAGTCCTCTTTGGGTGGTTGATTTTTCTAACAATCACTTGACAGGAACGATACCTCCTCATCTATGTCGAAATTCTAACTTGATGTTGTTGAATCTGGCTTCTAATCGTTTGTATGGAAATATACCAACTGGCCTCCTGAATTGTGAGACATTGGCACTACTACTGTTGGTTGGAAACAGTCTTACTGGTGGCTTTCCTTCGCAACTGTGCAAACTAGTGAACCTTACTGCCGTTGAGCTGAACCAGAACAGGTTCAGTGGTCCTATTTCTCCCGAGATTGGGAGGTGCCAGAAGTTGCAGAGGCTTCATATTGCTAACAACTACTTCACGTTAGAGTTGCCTAAAGAAATAGGAAACCTTTCTCAATTAGTTACCTTCAATGTCTCGTCCAATTCTTTCATTGGACCAATCCCACATGAAATTGTTAGATGCAAGAAGCTTCAGCGACTTGATATCAGCGGCAACAGCTTTACTGGTTCCCTACCAGGTGGGCTTGGAACACTCTCGCAGTTGGAGCTTCTCAAGCTCTCCGATAATAAGCTTACAGGGAATATTCCTCCAACATTAGGTAATCTGCTTCGTTTGACTGCATTGCAGATGGCTGGCAATTTATTTTCTGGAGAAATACCTCCTGATCTGGGTAATCTCACAAGCTTGCAGATTGCATTGAATCTGAGTTACAATAACCTTTCTGGAAGTATACCTGATAAGCTTGGCAATCTCTATATGCTTGAGTTTCTCCTCCTCAATAATAATAATCTGAGTGGTGAAATTCCCAGCACATTTGAAAACCTTTCAAGTTTGATGGGGTGTAATTTCTCATACAACAATCTTTCTGGGCCTATACCTTCCATTCCACTATTTGGAAATATGGAAATTAGCAGCTTTGTTGGTAACAATGGCCTCTGTGGTGCTCCTCTGCTTGGCTGCAACACTAATCCATCTTATCTTTCTGATCCTCCTATGAAAAATCCTAATGCTTCTCGCACCAAGATTATCATTATTATTGCAACTGTTGTTGGTGGCGTTTCTCTCATTCTTATAGTGTTCATTTTATATTTAATGAGACGTTCACCTAAGCCTACTTCTTCATTGAGGGATTCTGAGATTCCCTCCCCAGATTCAGATATCTATTTTCCTCCAAAAGATGGCTTCACCTTCCATGATCTGCTTGAAGCTACCAACAGCTTTCATGACAGTTATGTTATTGGAAGAGGGGCTTGTGGGACAGTTTATAAGGCATTGATGCCATCTGGTAAGACTATTGCTGTTAAAAAGTTAGCATCCAACAGGGAAGGGAACAGCATCGAGAATAGCTTCCGGGCTGAGATATTAACTCTTGGAAAGATAAGGCATCGAAATATTGTGAAGTTGTATGGATTTTGCTATCACCAAGGTAGCGATCTCCTACTATATGAGTACATGGCAAGGGGTAGCCTAGGGGAGCAACTTCATGGACTTGCAAGCAATTTGGAATGGCCAACTCGGTTCATGATTGCTCTTGGAGCTGCAGAGGGGCTTGCCTACTTGCATCATGACTGCAAACCAAAGATCATTCACCGTGATATAAAGTCAAATAACATTCTGCTTGATGAAAACTTTGAGGCCCACGTGGGTGATTTTGGTTTGGCGAAAGTCATTGATATGCCTCAATCAAAATCAATGTCAGCAGTTGCTGGGTCATATGGTTATATTGCTCCTGGTAAGCTTAGATATTCTGTCTTGGTTTCTCCTTATATTTGTTTAGCCAGTTAGCCACCATTATCTATGATCTTGAATTCAGCTCAGTAAAATTTAAATTTTCTAATTCAGAATTAGTTTCTCTTCCAACGATAAATGAGCATATTTAACTTTTGAGTTGAAGTAGTCCTTGATATCAGGTACTTCACATTTGGAAGTCTGTCAATTGTTGTGTACTGATGTTTCTATGATCCTGTGTGGCAGAATATGCATACACCATGAAGGTCACTGAGAAGTGTGATATCTATAGCTATGGAGTTGTGCTGTTGGAGTTGCTAACGGGAAGAACGCCGGTTCAGCCGCTAGACCAAGGAGGCGATCTGGTGACATGGGTCAAGAGCTATATTCGGAGCCATAACAACACACTGTCCTCTGGTGTGCTTGACAATCGTCTCAATCTCCAAGATCAAACCACTGTGAACCACATGCTCACCGTTCTCAAAATTGCTTTGATCTGCACAAACATGAACCCAACCGATCGCCCATCGATGCGCCAAGTCGTTTTGATGCTAATAGAATCCAACGAGCGAGAAGGAAACTTGGCGGTTTCTCCATCTCGGTATGAGGATCTCGCTTCCAATGAAGATGATGAGCAAAAGAGTACGTGAGGTAAAGACTTTTGTCTTTCAACTTTATTAACAAAAAAGATGATTCTTTTTCTGCTGCTCAGCTCATAATTGTTGTTGGCAAAATCAGAGAAAACAGAAGCTGTAATTCTTGTACATTCTTTCGTTAGACTACATATAAGGGTTGGTTGCCAAGGCTAGTCCGGTTTCACTTTGTAGTGGCCATTATTATAATTGCTTCATTTCACGCCATGTAATTTTCTTCTGGAAATTCAGTATAGTAACATTGTATTTCTGTACAGTTTGCAATACCATTATTGGACCTGTATGTTGGATTATGCTATCCCCAACTCATTCTTGAACCGTTAAATTTAATTTATCCCAATCAACAGATTCCAGTTCACACATCTTCTGGTTTTACTATAATAATATCAAGGGTTAAAGAGTTGTGGGTACCCACCAAAAGTTTTCTTGTTTTAGCTCAAATATATCCTGAAAGCGGAAAAAATGTAGCAATGTCACCCTACTCTAATAGATCAAAATGTTAGTTGACCATTTATATTAAGGTGGCTCTGCCTTTTAAACTTCCGGGTACTTATAGCTTTTTGGTGAAATCTTTCAGAACAAAAATGACCTTTTAAGTGTTAATGAGAGTTGACACATATGATAAAGAACAGATTTATATCTTACAAGGATGCGAGTTTGATTCTCATTACTATTATAAGTATTCTTTTAGTATGATCTTATAAATTTTCTATAAGTATTCTTTAAACTTTAGAGCAATGTCTTGGTCCTAGTAGAAGACCCGTAGAATCTATTTAAATTTTATTTTTGTATAAAAGAAATGACCTTGAAGCCTGATAAGAATTGATATTGGGCATCAATTATGCAAATGCAAAATAGGAGAGTTTCATTAATTAATGGCTATAAGCATAAAATTGCATATTCTCCAAGAGCAATTAAGAAAGATGAGGGATGAATGAACTTGGTTTCCAGTTGAAGCAGTCATCAAAGGCATGGCTTTTCTTGCCGAGGCGGCAGGGCTTGTCTTGCCTGATTTGCCAGATACAGGTAACGCAGTTGGAATGATCCCTCTTCATGATGAAAATGTCGAACCAGTGAAAAGCACCAGGCCATGAGAAGCTGCAGAAGTAAAGGGTGGTGCCCCAGAAATTAGTCCTGAATGTGAACTCATAGGTTTCATTAGGATGAAGAAGATGCTCTCCCAGATCTTCACCCTTCTGCTTGCAATGAACGGTGAGATCTAGGCCACCTCCCAGATCATTTGTCATCCTCACCGTTCTTCTTGGAATCTTAAGACTTGCTTCACAGCGTGTGGCAAGTATCAGCAGCACACAGAGGATTGTCACAGCTCTGACAAATGGGCAAGGCAAAGCCATTTTCATTATGGGCTGATTTTGACTGACGATGGTTTTATGAATTTAGGAAGCAATTGTTATGATTACAATTGTGTACATGCACAAATGTAATAATTTATTTTTGCCTCTTCATTAATGCCACAATTTAATATATGGGAGACTTAAGGCTAGACTTTAAGGTATATTGCTCAAATTAAATGCGTTATAAGTATATGAACATGGTTCAATGCCCCGTATTTTGGCTTCCTATCCCTACCCTTCCTATCTTGTTTTCAATTACCTCACGCATCTTAATTAAATATTGTTATATTCTGAAGTTTGTCAAAAAAAAAGAATCTAAAATTCAGTATTTACCCTCATTGATAAAAAAATATTATAAATATCATAAAACAAAACCTACAACTAGTTACCTCGATCAAATGTCTCGGTTTTGCTTGTATTTCCAATTGATTATGTAATTAAGTTAAAATGCAAAAGACATCTATTTTTTACTCTAATATAATATTAGTTCTTTGTAAGTTAATTAAAACATAAGGGAAAATAGTTTCGTATGTGAACTGTGATAAATAAATGAATAATAATCCCCAGAACATAAGGAGGATATCGGAGAAACTAGCGTTACTTAGAATTCATATAATAATATAGTGAACGAAAGGATCAAAGCCCGTCTAGCTCAGTCGGTAGAGCGCAAGGCTCTTAACCTTGTGGTCGTGGGTTCGAGCCCCACGGTGGGCGATTCCTCTATTTCTTCTTCTTTTAGGAAAAATTAAATTTGTTTCGACTCTCGCGCGCCTGCGTTGACTTGTTTTTATAGCATGCTCTTTGTGCACATGGGAAGAAACAAAGATGGACAATCCCAAGTTCCAACCACAAAAGACTATAAAAAAAAAATTGAAAAAGGAAATCTCCTAGATCTAGATGATTAAACTTCGGCCCTTGGAGCACAAAAATCCAAACAGGAACTTGGGACTAAAAAGGACAAAAGCCCATACAGTAATAAACTGATTGAACAATTGAGATCTTTCTCACACACAGTCATATACATAACACTGCATAAAACAGACAGACAACAGAAACCAAGACATAAAGTCAAAGACAATATATTTTCAGGACAAAGCTATGTCATGTATCATCAGGCAGGTCAGAACAACAGATCCTAATGAAAAAGACTCTTGTGAGAGATTTCTAAGAGTGGCCCTGCATATCACACTTGTTTGAGTCTGTCCCTGATTGGGAAAAGTTCAAGAGTCTTGAGGGTTCTTTTAGGCCAATATGAGGCACCTGGACTTACTTCCGCCTTCGTCCTCCTCCTCCAATCTTGCTTTAATGTCTTCTCCATCACTCCTTCTGTATTCTCAATCTTCCATTTGTAAACTGTGCCTTGTTTTGATGTTTCTCCAGCTCCTCCCTGTTGGAACAATAATGCAGTTCATATATATCGATCGTTTCTGCTAATTCCTCATCTTATAACTAAGACATTGCTTTTAGTCTTGGAGTGATCAGTACATGCAGTTTTAGCTTTCAAGAAAAGCCAACTGAAGTTTGACAACTTAACTCTCCCCGCCTCTTTTGATGAGTATAATAATACCAGAATTAATCTTCCCTCAGATAATAGCTAGCTAAAGCTGATAAAATAGATAAAATGGGTAACCTGTAAGAACGAGGCAAGGGAATTGTAAAAGGAATGTTGTTGTTGGGAAGATGATGAGGCAGTAGTAATAAGAGAGTGAGAATAATGGTGAGTGTTATAGTTGTGATTCAGATGGTGAAGGTGAAGGTAATAGTTACAGAGCTGGTGGCGTTGCTGCTGCTGCTGTAACTGAAGTTGCTTGTTGAATCTGCGGCGGAGTTTCTGGCGGTCCCTGGCCTTGTGGTTCTGAAACCAATAGAAAACGTTCTTTCCCTCTATCTTGCCATAGAAAGAGAGTTGAGCTGTGATATGCTTAATCTGGGACGCATTCGGAGTCCTGATCCCAGCTCTGTAGATCTCCTCAAGAATCACAAGCTGTTCCTGGGTTGGGCGCCATCTTGATGATGACGATGATGAAGAAGAACCGCCACGACTCATCTCTCTCTCTATGTGTGGTTATCTCGTGCTTTGCAGGTTTGTTAGGTAGGCACATATATATAGAGAGCGAGGGTCGTTTGTTCCTTCGGATAAATAAAAACAATTGAATTGAATGAATGTCAATTAAATAGAGTACCATTTCATACGTACATACATATATAACATGCAATATTCACAGTCGCGTACATACATACGTAGAAGAAGTATAAGTATACTATGATGCTGAGGAGTATATGCTGACCATGGACCAATTAGGGGAGAGTGTGAGAGAGATGATGGGAATCATGCAAGAGAGAGAGAGAGGTATCTGAAATGATAAAGTGATGATAGCCTTATTATTATTACGTTTGGCGACATAATGTAGAAGGGAGGTGGTGTGGTGTGGTGTTTTGGAGAACCAGACGAGTCAATCACATGTACTGGGGAAGGAAAACGTAAGCCCCAGGAGTATGTATTACAATATCTGTTGTCAAAAGGGACCATGCATAATCTGAGCTGTCCACTCCTGCCGTTAATAATTAATCAGTGAGAGAGTATCTGCAAGCAATCCAAAAGGTATCAACTTTCCTTATCCCAAACAGTTCCCTTCTTTTGTTTGTGCATTTGCTTATTGGAATTTCAAAGTGCATAATATGCTTGCAAGTGCCAGTAGTGGAGCAGCAGAGAGAAACCCCATGTCTGATTACCCAATTAATTGGAACGAAGCATTAGTTTGACCAATGAGCAATGTAATTGGAGATATGGAATTGTAAGTTGATGGAATCGAGGAGAGAGCAGTAATTAATTAGGGGTTCATGAGTGATTGGACGGATCGTTACGTTATATTTGAGAGGTAACATCAGAGTGCTTATCAGTTATCAATACACCAGTTGAAGTCTGCAGACTTTCTTTATAAAGATAAAAGATCAGACATTTAAATATATATTATGTAGTATGCAACACACAGAATATACTGGTGAATTATAGACTGTGCGTGAGGCAGGGACATAGCGTAGAAATGAGTGTTCAACAGTCAGAAAATGAGTCTGCTACGTACATGATTACATAATTATAATGGTACTCAATTTGAAAGAGAAAGGACAAGTTAAGACCATGAAGAAGATGAGTAGAGCAAGGTAACTCAGAAGTGTTGTTTCTGTGACTCATGACCATATATATATATATATATATATATATATGTATGTATGAGAATTGGGAAGAGACTGTTGAGGAAAACGGAGCCTCCCTAACAAATCAACGTCCCTCATTTCTGCCACCAAATCACTCATAAGTCATAACTGCATTTATTTTTATATGATACCACATTATCATTTATTCTTTTTAAATGACAAAACAAAACACAAAAGCATGTTTTATGTAAAATTGAGTCCTATTTTTAATTCTGATGTTGACGTTGCAACTTGCGTCACTGCATGTCATTTCTTATTGCATTTATGACTCTGTCCCATGCTTTCTCCTACTTACTCAACCTTTTCTAGTCTCTCTCACTGCCTTCACTAAGCACTCGTCAAATTCAAGTTTCTCTCTATATTCTACCAAAAACAAAGTAATAATAATAAAATAATATTTTTTTAGAAAAAATAGTCAACCATGTCTTCTTGGGCCTGGAAGTGTGGTCCATTCCATTCTATTGGGCCTGGTAAACCCCATCCATACATAGTGGGCCTTTTAATTAGTTCATCAGCTTAATTTAATTTCCACTTACCCCTTAAAAGCTTCTTATCAAATCTTCCTTAGAAGATATATCTATATTTAGTTCTAAAAACTCCATTTTTTGGTGCACACCAGTGGATGCGTACGTATAGGGGTTCAAAATCCAGAAAGAATAAGAGAAAGTAAACATATATGTTATTGATAAATTAAAGATGATGATGGTGATTATATATCAGTAAACCAGACGTCAATCTTGTGCCAGTTAGAGAGACCATCCCAACTTCGATAGAAACCATCATGTTTGACAGACCAAAACATGTTGAGATGAGGAGCGTCTCTGGTGTGATTATAAAGCTCCCACCATGAAGTGAAGAATTCTTTCCACTGAGCATTACAAGTCACTACTTTCTCAGAATCTGGGAGGCTCACCTTGTGGTGATCGCCTTCTTTCATTTCTAAGTTAGCTTCTTCTTCTCCACATCGAACACTCAGGGTCTCACCGGGCAGCCCACTTTCTATGTCGATCGCTACTTTATCTGCTGATGATTTCCTTGTTATCAAGCTCATCATCAACAACCACAAGCACAAGCCACTGCGAAATGCCATTCTCAGCTTTGTTATTACTGCGTTGTGGTGATGATAGTGATGATTTGGTGTCTTTCTATTTATAGGGTTCCTGAATTAATGAATCAGACCAAGAAAAATGGATTCATATCGCCAATGCAATTCATTGCGCTTTTATTAAATTAATTTGCACTTGATCTCTTCTTCTAGCGATTTAATGCATAGTTTCAAAGAGAATAATGTAGCAGATTTCCCCCCCATTTCCATGGAACTATTTACCCTTTCTGTCAACATATACGCGCCGTTTTGTTCCTACCATTATTTAGAACCGTCAATGACCACAATCATTATTTCTTGTTGTGCTTCGTTAATAAATTGTATACATCAGAAGCAATCGCTCTTCAGATTTCTAATTTCAATGTAATTAAATAAATAGATCATAAAGATCAATGGACAATGTACCGTACCAATTAATCTCAATTTGTCATAATCTTCTCTCCTTTTTTTATGGTTACCATAAACGACAACTCTTTTTTTTATATATAAAAAAATTTAGATAAGTTTGACATAGGTTCCCAATCAAAATTAGGGCACAGTTATAGGGTTTAGAGAGTACTTATAGGAGATTTACAAGATTTCCTATCAATAAAATCCTTATAATGGCAGCAGAAATATAACTCACCTCATTATGAGATAGTGTCAATTCTCATTGATAAACTATAACTCTTTCACTTAGGTCCATGTAATTGGGCCAATTACGGTCATAGCAGGGGCGGGCCGTGGTATTCTGTTGGGCCAAAGAAACCCGTTATACTTAACAGCCCATTCTCACTTGTTCCATACCTCGCTCGTATGATACGATCCATTCTGAGGAGTTAGTTGAAGGGACCAAATAATTAGAGTTCTTTTTCTTCCGAATACACAGGCCACGGTGAAACTGTGTAGATATAAGACAAGTGTGACTCAGATCAGCTAATAATAAGTTGGGAGAATTATAATCATGTCTTATGGAAGATAGATCATCAATGCAAAATCTCATCAAACCATCAAATTAATATAGAGTTAAAAAAGAATCCTATAGACAATTTATTAAAATTATAAAAAAAATAAGTTTGTTATAACTTGTCAATTGACAAATCTAACATACTCTTAATGATAAGTAAATATACTATTAATGATAAGTAAATATATATCACAATCGACAAGTCACGGTACCATTAATAACAAGTAAGCATGACACTTCAATTGATAAGTCAATGTGTTAGTAATGATAAGTTAGAGTAAACTAGTCTTTTCATAATTCTAATAAATCTTTTATCAATTTTTTGAGACTTCATATCAATTTGATGATCTCATATGATAATGATAATTTGTCTTCCTTAACATATGAATGTGAGTATAGTTTCCCTAATGAGTTTCTTGAAGGTATGTCATCGTAGATAGTAATTTTAAATAATTAGAGTTTGGCGTGGGATAATAAAGAGGATGGGTGGATTTACACATGAATGAACAAGTGAGGGAAGAGATCATGTGGTGATACTGATAATAATAATTTGGAGAGAGTGGGTTTAGTGGCAAGAGAAAGAGAAAGGAGGCCATTGATGAACAAGTGGAAGCTCTCTCATTCGTCTCCATCCATCTCTCACTCTGTTACGTTGCTTCTGCTCTTCTCTGCTCCGTCCTTTTCTTCTTCCATTTCCATCTTCTATTATTCTCACTTCTTCTTCTTTCTCTTCTATCATCAACATGGGCTCACCACATAAACCAACTTCAATTTGTTCCCTATAATCAATCACTCTTCCACCTGGTTTTCAAGTTTTATGGTTCTCGCTTCTCCACATGAACACAACACACATAAGCATACCTATTTATCTGAAAAGCTTAAGGCCTAAAAATCTGAAACAGTATGCTCTCTACTACTTTTACATTTTATGTTGATGGATAATAGTGTGATGACAGAATTAAAAAAGCACGCAATATTTAGGAAATGTCCTTGTCTTCATGTCTATATGTCTATATTGCTAGATCTGTGAAGGTAAATTCATTTAGAGAATTATTATGAGGTCTAAAAAATTAACTTAACTTATTATTACTTTCTATATTATAACTTGTTATTGTTAGTGTCTCAATTGATATTAGAATTTGTAGATAATTAAATCTTTTATTTAAAATATTATAATAAATCGTACTTTCTCCTATATTCTTTACAATACATATGGCCAAAGTAGTCTTTGTTTTTTTGGTAAGTATATGTATCATTCTATGAGAAATAATTATATTCGAAGTATTGTTAGGCACTAAATATAGACAATTATTTTAATAAATATTTGCACATTAGTTCATCACTAAGGACTAACATCTTATGCCATATAGAACCTCACTGGCTGGTAGTGGTATGTTTTTGTGCCAACGTGTGTGAAACAAAATAACAAGTCTCCAGTAACTTGCGTGTATGCAAGAACTGTTCAAACATCTATGAGAACTGTATCCCACAATTGATCTATGAAGTACCTCCCAATATGTAACCAATCATTATATTTCAAAATGCTTCAATCTGGAGTAACAGGTCCTCTCCACAGTCCAAACCATTTCTAGTTTCTCCTCTAAATCTTTCCCATCAATAAATCATAACCCCCCCCCCCCACAATAAATATCACGTATGAGCAGTGTCTTATATTATAATAATTTTTAACGTGTATAAACTGTATGTTTACCTACTAAACTAAATTAAACTACAAATAGTAGTAGTTTAATTAAAAGGAAATTATTTTTTTTAATAAATAAAAAAATAGATAATAGAAAGGAGTCCGTCGCGATTCACAACAATTAGCAACAATATTCCATCAAAAAGAAGGGCTACACATCCCACCAAATTATAAAGCTTACTTTTTGTGGCATTGTACCTTTCAAATGATACGTTGATAAGCCCCTCCAAGATTTCCACTTCCAATGTCTCCTCTCTAATAATTAAATACCCATTTGTTAATAATTAATAATATAATTTCTCACTTGAGTCTCTAAAACATTTCTATATAGTGATGGCATATCTCAACATGCATTTTATTTTAATATATAAAGAACCAACAGATGCAATGTAATATAATGTAATGTCCATTTAAGTATACCCCATATAATATATTCTACTGTTCAGTTGCGCAACTTGTGAAAGCCACTTATTTATTTTTAATTATTATTATTTTAGCACTCTTTTTATTATTATTTATTTTTGTCCACAACGTGGGTTTTGCACAGACACGCATTCTGTTCAATGTTTGGGCGTGTGGTTTAAGATTTGTTTTTGTGTCTTGTCTGTATTACCTCACTTTCCCACGCCCACTCTCACCAAACACACAAATCCTCGACCGTCACTTTAATTTGCTAAATCCTTACTTTAATTGTTTCTTTTGCTCATTAATATCTCGTTTATAAGTACAAATATCCTCTCATTAGACACAATATGTATGAAACACTTCTAATATGTTTGGTTGTAGGGAAGTGGACAGTGAAATGGAAGTGAGAGTCTTTCACTTCTCTCATTTTATACAATAGAAATTATTTCTATTTTTTTAAATTATTTTAATTTTATTAAAAAAATTAAGAATTGAAATAAAATAAGTGGAAGTAATATTTTTTAAACAATTTTTATTTTAATTATAAAATTTTTAAATAATTTTAATTATTTTTCTTAAATTATAAAAAAATATTTTAGATTATTTTATTTTAAATTATAAAAAAATATACAACAATTCTATATTCACTTTCATCCTAATAAATAAATTTTTAAAACATATTTATAATTTAATTTTATTTCTAATTATATTTCTATTTCTATAAAAAAAATTACATCCTACACATTTTTTAAATGCAAATTCAAATACTCATTAATTTTGTTTTGAAACAAAATGGCCTGAGGAAACGTGCATGGCCTAACTAGTCAAAGGAATCTTGACCGTATTCTTTTAAGAAAGCTGCTCTATATTCCATGAGAGAGGAACATTGTGAATGAAATTTTCTAAGAGAGCTGCTTTACACTCTGTAGGTGGAATATTCATAATAATAGTTTTAATATCCATATTTGATGGCCTTGACGAATTGGCACAATGAGTAACTTTTTTTTACATGAGATCAAAAATAGCATTCCTCTCACGTATTAGAACGTAGTGAATTTGTCTGATCTCATTATTGAGAAGATGATTTTGAGATAGGTCTGTCTGCAATTGCTCATTAATTCTTAACCAATACTTCTGTGATATAGAGGGAAGATTTCGTGGGTTTTTGTTAACAGTGAAATTTGTATGAAAAAAGTACAAAAGCGGCGTGCAATACACTTTCTAAGAAATCATGAAGTGCGCTTAAATCTATAGCCATAGGCAGATGATCTGAATATTTAATTAATCTTTCTCACTCTGTCTACTACGCCGCGTCGGGTGAGCCAATTTGATTTTACGTTGAAGATTATCAAAATCACAGTATTGGTTTCACCATCAAATTAAACACGTTATTCGTCGATAATCTTTTTCTCTCTCTCCTCCATCGAGAGGTAAACAAGAAATGACAGACTAACTCAGAAAACAGGGCAACCTTAAACATTCCCTCGATGCAAAAACAGAGTATCGCAGAAACTGTCACGACAAGTTACAGAAAAAGAAACTGAAGACTCATCGAATCAAAACCTTGCAATTTATTGTCGGCTTATTGTATAACATATATATAACATTTTTATGGAGGAGGTGATGATTGAACAGTCACCATTCAAAGTCCTTGTACCAGTTGACTAGATCGTTGCTGAAGTAGAAACCATGTTCAGTAACGAGCCAAGAGCAGAGCTTGAAGGGGCCACAGCGATGGGCGTCTCTGGAAGCCTTAAAAGCGTCGAACTTCTTTCTGGTTTGGTCCCATTTCATGGTACACTTCATTAGGTTGTTGCTCCAGAAGTGGGTCTTCATCTTCCAGCTGAAATCGTCGTGTTCCTGAAGTGCTCTGCCTCCGAGATCGGCTTCTTCATTGGAACACCATATCACCAATGGCAGCGACGAGTTGTTCTTGAAACCGTTGATCACTCGAACCTCGTACTCTGTCCCGAACAGGTATTCTGATGGTTCCACTGTGGCCGTCATCACTATTATGAATGTCGCTAGCCCGACCACTAACCATATTCTACCTCCAAATCTCGTCTTCATCGTCTCTGCTTCTGCTAATCCTCTGCTCTGTTTTAACGCTTGTGAGCTCCACTTCTTATACGCCATTTTGTTCCCTTTTATTTCTGTGTTCCCCGTTCTGATCCTCTTTTTAAATAATCATATCTAACAATATTGTTTCACACTCGTTATTTTAGAGAGAGAGAAAAAAAAAAGAATTATTGGAAGGTCATATATACTATGCTTGCATGATATCCCTCATTATTAATTAGAATATCTTCTTTCGTGTAAAAAAGTGATCCTCTTGCATATACAAGATTGTTTTTTCAAATATAAGTTACCATAATATTTCAACCAATTAAAAATGGCCATACTTAGTATATGACCGTCAAAACATACCTTTTTTTTTATAATATATTATATATTTTTAAATTCTATTACTCAATATTTGAATAACTGATAATTTTTATTTTAAGGTTCGTGTTTACCTTTTTATTCTCAAAATATACTTTGTACATGTATATATTTATGTTATAATCTTGTAATTATGAATTCATTATTGCCTCATTCATTGTATATGATTTTTACATTAATATTCCATTTAGTTTCCTTTTTTATTTTCATATATTATGTATCTATTTTTATGTTTTACATGTACGTACTTATCTTCTCTGGGGTATTGTTTTTGGTAAGATGAGTCAATGTAGATTGAGAGATTCCAAAATTCTTAATGTATTTATTGCTCCATAAAAAGAAACAATTTAAATTAGTGCAGTAATGTGAAATGGGAGTTCATAGATTGGAGAAAAATAGAGAGTGTGCTTGAAATGAAGTGTGTATTTGGATGAACTTGTTTAAATAATTTTAAGCAGCACCAGAAGCATTTTTCTCTCGTAAAATACAAAAGTGATCATGAGCCTGTTTAGAACAGAATAAAACCATGTTTTCTAAGTCTTTTAGGCAAAATTTAGATTTAATTTTTTTTTAAAATAAATAGTCATATTTATTCAAACGGACTTTTGGACTAAATTATGGTTTAAAATTAAAGTTTTAGATAAGCTGATCAGAGTAACTTATAGAATAATAAAAGAGCTTATGAACTAACCAATTACTATATTACTCATACTTTTTCTTACTCTATCTCTCATATCTCCTACTTTTTCTTACACACTCCCTTCTCTCTCCTCTCATATCTTATTTCTCCTCATTTAATACTCATATATTTTTTTTGTAATTTAATAATAATAATAATAGTACTTTTGGAAATAACTATCTAAACACTTATTTATTCAAAACTATTTTTTTTCATAAATTATTCTCCGAAAACCCTTTTTCTATAAGCTGCCTAAAAGCTCTTTTTTTTTTTTCATAAACCCACTTCTAAAATCCTATCCAAACACATACTATGACATAAAATTATGCTTATAGTAGCTCAAAATCATATCTTTGTACAAAAATTGTTTATTTTTTATTGGATATTCTATTATTGAAAATAATTCTATTAAAATAATATTAGATATTAAATATAAATATTTCTTTTAATATAAATTTAAATATTAATTTATTATATTATAAATGACTAACTGATCGTATACTCAACTCAACACTGGTGGTAAAAATGTATTTTTTAATTTGTCAATAAACTCAATTGCACAACACAACATTCTAGCCACAAACTAGCATTTAGTGGAATCAGCTTCAAACTTCCTTTTGCATTCAACGTTTCACATTTCCAACAACTTAAATTTACACGTGAATTCTATCCATATGGTTGGATGTCATTTCAAAAGAACATTCTCCAAAAGCTATCAAATTTTGCCTCTCATAAAAACTGTATCATATAAAAGACTTTCTGGTGGACAAAGATAATAACCAAAAAGGTAAATTTCGCCCTTTTTTACTTCTCTTTAGCTAAATGATTAATATAAATATCATCAATATAGAAAATTTACAGGGATGATCAACAATATTTTATGTGCAGTTGAATGCAATGAACGGTATGCCTCAAGTTAAGGAATCACACTTGCTCTGTTTCTCGCCGCATTTCTTCTTTCGCCGTCATGATTTCTTCATAAGAAGTTTCGTGGAAAACATGAATTTAAAATATACAAAATATTAAAAAAAATGACAAAAGTTGAAGGGATAAGAAAATGGCGGATTACGATGAAAGCGACAAGCTAAGCACAGTAGAAAGAAGAAGGTAACAACTAATTTTTTATACTATTTATTATATTTTATTATTAAATATGTAGTTTTAAATTGAACTTGAGACACCACAAAATTTAACGAAATATTATATCGTTAGATTAACTCTATATTAGTTGAAAAGTAATCTATATAACCCTACATTTGATATCGCTTATGAAGTAACAACTTGTTTGAAGATTAATTCATTTATAAATTTTATATCATTATTGATTAATGATTTTGAATGCAATGATATCAAAACAATCAATTTAGTGATAACCATCCTGCAAATATTTCATCCTCTATTAGTCCATTAGTATGACAAAATCTAATCCATAGGCCTATTTGGGTAACCTTCAAATTTAAGTTTTAAAAAAATTTCTGATTAAAATCTTAGTTTCAGAAAATTTTAAAACAGTCATATTTATCTAAAAATGATTTTGGACCAAATTTTGATTTGAAATTATGATTTTGAATAAACTCTTAGAAATATCTTTTGAAATAGTAATAGAATTTATTGACTACCTAATTACTATTTTTTAACACACTCTCCCTTGTCTTCTCCCTCTTCTCTTCTCTCTCTTATACTTTTCTTTTTTTTTTGTCAACGTCATTGTGGCCTCTGCCATCGTCGTTCCTCCAGTCACCTCCCTCATTGTTGCTCCTCCCTATGTCTGTCAGTCCTCTCTCCTCCCCTCCATTGATGCTTTTGCTTGATATCCGTTTGGCCGCCTATGTTCAATGAGGAAGAATATGAGGAAGAAAAGGGAATAAGATGTGCGGTGATGATGAATAGTGCGTAAATAGTTGTGATAAATAGTAATTGTGAACAGTGAAAGGACATGAGTTGACGGATAATTAATTTTTTTATCTTATATTATTTCTAGTAATTTATCAATTATAAAAGTATTTTTACTAATAACTATCTAACCACTCATTTATTCAGAACTATTTCTTTTCTATAATTTTTTTATCTAAGAAGTTATTATTCAAAAGTTATTCAAAAATCTTTTTTTCTTGAAAAATTATTATTTTCTTGTTATCTGTTTGAGAATTGAATATTACCGAGTGATGTGAAGTTTATCACTCAATTTATCTTATAGGGTATAGCCAGCATAATTCCAAATCTGAAAAATGTGCGAGGGATGAGGCAAGTTTGAATGTGAATATTTATAAACATGATATGTACTGTAACAAAAACAGAGCCACAGAACAGTGAGAGGACAAACAGAGAGCTGGTGATGATGAGGTTGGAAGAGAGAGATATGATTGTTGTTCACGAAATGACACAATAATATAAAGAAGACGAGGATCAAGTGGCGCCAACAAGATAAATGGAAGGGTATAAAATGTATTATTAGATGGTGATTTTTAATGAATAGATAATATTTCAAATAATCACATACGTCCTTTCCTTTCACATCCACTAATTAATCCACTACACGGGCACGCCAATGAATATCTTATCTTTTCTATCTAGAACCTAAAGTAGGAACATTCACCTAATCATTATCTTATCTTAATAATGCTCTTGTTTATATATAACAGGCATCATTTGAACACTCCTTTATTGTGACTGCAATTGCAGGAACAACCATCCCCCTTGTCTGTTTCCTTCACAACCATCATCATCAAAAACTAGCACTCAAGACTGGCTCAACGAGAAGCCCATTTTCTCCTTCCCTGAAGTTCACACCTTTACATTTGATTCTGGGGGGAAAACTGATTGTACCATAAAACTGTCGACCATAGTTGAGAGTCAGAATGTTACTTTTTAAAATCTTTCATATTTTCGTCCTCTGCTATATTTTTAAGCTGTGGTGAGCTGCACTGCCTCTTTGTTGCCCTTTGATATCATAATCTATTTCCTACTCTGTTTTCGAGATGGAAGATCCAAACCTATGATGTCTTTTCTGCTTTAGATCCAACATTAGACCATATGGATTGGGCAGTAAGTAAGCCAAGCCAAGGATAAGAAAAATATCAAACTAGGCAAGCGTTTAATTTCATAAAAACATGATCGAATCACGAGTGCTTGGGGTAGATTACAATGATTTTCTTTGTGAATTTCCTGGTCCTGAATTTGTCAGTATATGGGAGGCCATTTTAGGAGAAAAACAGAGGAAGAACGACAGATCTAAAACCTAGTAGATTCTCACTAGGCCATATCTTTTTTCTAAATTCATTCTGCATTTACTGTAGAACATGTTTCTATATGACGGAATAGGCACAGAATGTGGGCATGAACCACACAAATCACAAACAGAATGTGGGCATGAACCACACAAATCACAATGTAAATGAATTCAATTGCTATCTTCATCCATGTTGATTAGTAAGCGAACTTTCAGAGAACAAGATCCACATGGAAGAATCACTGAACCTGGCAAACTATTACCACTACGTAAAGAAATCTCACTACCATCCCTCAACAATGAATACCCCATTTTCTCCAATTCTGTAGAGTCTATGGCGAAGTAATCACCACATCTGCACTGGTAAGAGAGATCCAATGCTCCTCCGGCTTCGTCAATTATCATATCCTGCAAGCTTACATCTTCTGCAACATCTGCAGCCAATGCCTCTTGCCTTGAACCACGCAGCTCATTGTCGTATATTGAACGGGAGGTTAAATTGCTGAGAATTTCCCATGCCTTCTGTACAGTGAGGAATCTATCTCCTGATGTTTGATGACTGCTTGACTTCTCAGATTTCTTCAATAATTTATCAGGATGTAAATTGAGTATAGCACTGCGGTAACTGGCACGAATCTCTTCGTAGCTTGCATCTTCCTTCACATTGAGAACATCATAAAGGGTTTCTTTATGGGCATTCTTGTCCAGAAGCATAGTTGGCTGACTCTCGTTCTCAAATAGCTGCCAGTGAAGTTTTTTCCCCCAAATCTGCCCACACCTAAGAAATATGCAAAACATTGTATTATTACCTAACAAGCATATAATGTTTTTAACTATCATGTTGTTCATGAATTAGACTGCAGAGAACCACATTAAGGAACTAACTAGCAACCGCAATCAGGAGAGGACTAAAACTATTTGTGCTAGAAATCATGAACATCCTCATGCTGGAAATACAAGCTCTCCCTTTGGCACAATATACATCCTCAAGAATCACAGGGAGCTCCCTTATGTTGATATCAGTTTGGGGATCGGATTGAAATAGAGAGGAATAAAAAACCCAACGACGATTTCACCACAATCATCCCAAGATAAACCTTGCAGGTAAATCCCCAACTCCATCCCACTCCGATTCCGGGAGGCCACGTGATTAAATATTTCGTTGGATATTCAACAAATCCATTCGTTGCCCTTTAAAACATTAAACTTTTAGAAGCATTTATCTGGTTTTCCACCAAAAACCAAACATATTCACAATGAATCATGAAAATTTAACAAATTAACTGAAGTCTACGAATAGGGCTCGTAGATGATGAGATAAAACATCAAACTTCCACGCACCAAACCAAATTAAATTACTCGCAAACAAGGAGAAGTTACTTTTCACAGTATATTTACATGAGAGAGAGAGAGTAGGATCTCACCACGGGACCACGATGGCGGTGGCGGCTAGGAATCGGCGACGTTGTGGCGGGGATGAAGTTGAGAGCGTGAACGAGAGAGGCAACGACCTCCCTTCTCGTTTTGTCCCCGGCTGCTGAGGCAGAAGGAGAAAATACAGAACCGGAGAACCCACTTAGGTCAGAATCCCCAGGTAAAAAAACAAAAAAGAAATTAAATCCCCCACCCAACGACGTCGCATCTGTGGGAGAATAACATAAAAGAAAATAAATTCGACTCCCCCTTTTTTAGAAAACTTTATGTGATTTTTAGCCTGTAATTTACTAATTTTATCTTTTTTAAATAATTTATATTAAATTAAAACCCTAAATGATGTGAAAATTTAATTTATCATGATAAACTCGTGTAAACGCTTCTAAAATTGTATGGATAACTTTCTAAATATACTTTAATTCTATAAAAAAAATGTGGGGAGTCATCAAGAGAGGGAAAAAGAGAATCCTCAAGACCGGAAGAGGCAAATTAAAAATAGAAACAAAAGGCTACGCTGGTGTATTATGCAAGTAAATAATGGCCAACTACTAAATTTATAAATATGTGAAAGTATTATGAAGGTTGATTTATTTCTTTTAATTTGAGTTAATGAAATTCCAGTATTATATTCCCAAAACAAAAAATCAAATCAAACTGCCCTTGTGTTGAAAGAGTCATGTACTTAGTTAGGAGGATTAACGTAATTTAAAAATAAACAAGAAGGGCACAAAGACCAAAAGCCGTGTTATTGAACTTAATAAATGAAATATTTTATTCACCCACATACATTTACACGAAATGGTGTGATTAAAAACGTCATTAATACTTACACAGTTGTTCTTTTAACTGTGGGGCATATATGCATTTTCAAATTTATTAAAAACTGAATCTTGAGTTCTCTCACATGATTAAAAGGATCCCACGACATAGATATATATAACAAGTTAAAACATCGAGAATCCCATTAGACTCAGTCTGAAACACTTTGAGATTTGGCAACTCAAATAACAGGATGGAAAGTTAATTACTACTACCTAGTACGTTGTTACATTCGCTTAATCTGGCGTTAATTCAAACCTGAAACCAACGCTAATCAGACACTTTCAAAATAACTCAGAAGCTGAAAATTAACAAGACATGCATGCCATATGTAAACCCGAAAACCCTAATAATAACCCTACAAGCTCAACCACGTCCAAGGTATATGGAAACCATCCCAAATTAAGGGTGATAAGGACGGTAGCCGCCGCACCCAGCTCCTCCACCTAAGCCACCGCCACTGCCACCGATCCCTCCCACACCACCTGCACCCCCAACTCCGCTACCTCCACAACCACCAGCTCCACCCAAACCGCCGGCACCACCTAAGCCTCCCATACCGCCACCACCCAGGCCACCTATACCACTGCCAAAACCCTTATGGCCACCAATTCCGGCGAACCCACCAATACCGCCGAACTTGCCTATTCCACCTCCGATACCGAACTTGGGCAACATGCCCCCAACACCAGCAAAGCCCCCCATCCCAGCAAACCCACCGACTCCACCGACGATAAAGTGCTTCTTCTCAGCAACACCAGTGGCCATGGGGGACTCAGCAGACGCAGGTGCCCTTGCATGCACCAGAGTCTGCTCTTCTCCACGATTCTTACTGTCATCATGGCTCGTACCGCCAGGTACCTTACGTGCGCTTGCATGCAATGTGATGAATAGTAAAAGAAGGATCGTAAGTGGGAGGGAAGAACAGCTTTTAGCCATTTTCAGAGATAGGTAGATCCTTCACTAGTCTCATTCACAGATTTGCATGCAAAGGGATGGTCTCAGGTGTGTTATATATATAAGTGAGGGGGTGAAGAAGAGGGTGCAGGGACAGTTGGGAGTAGTAAATAATATTGTAAATGGCCATTGAAGATCTCGAGAAGGCAAATTCTTGGGATTAATCGAGTTACCGAGTTTGGTGGACATCGCGACAGGACCACCAAATTTAAGGATGTCATGTGTCAATCTCAATCTCATTCATTCATGGGATTCCTCATTTCTGTTTCTGCCCTCACTATAATGCATTATTTTTCTTTTTTAGAATGAAAAGGCCGGGTTTGATTTAAATACACACACTAACACACGAGTAGAGTTTCTATATAGATTCTAAGTTTTTATGATTATCACTGACAAATAAACGTGTTTAAGTGACCTAGGGTTTTATTCCTGGATAGTTCTAGTTATATACCACCAAGAAAAAATGACTTACATTTATCTTTTGAGGGCTGACTGATCTTTTTAGGAAGCATTGAATATATAGGAAAATGTCTCTATCAGCTAATAAATTAGAATGAGAAGTAAAAATAGTTTTCAGTAAACTAATTTAAGGAGATATATATTCTGTACTATCTATTGTTTATGCCAGGAATGACTCTGTAATACGTAATTGGAAGGAAATCTGGAATTATTTCATCTCTAATTCAACGACTCATACACACACACACACATACATCCATCCATCCATACATATAGAGAGAGAGAGAGAGCTTGAGACTGGGCCCGACACTAATAGCCCATTGAATATTTTGGGTTGGAGCTATATATACCTGATAACATAAACCCTATTAATTAAGGAAATAAAGACAAATTAATATTTAATTTCCATATCAGAATCAATTGTTGCTCTGTTTGAGGAAAGTCAATAAATTATGCGTAATGATGAATGGCCGCATTAATAATTGATTGAAAAATTGAGATTATTCTCCCCGTAAAAAGGGAAAAGGAGCGAGAGAGAATTATATTGCATCGACAATTTTAAATTCATGCTCTAAAATTTTCACTACATACACCGCCTCTCACAAATATTCTCCCTTCTTCGCCAACCATGTCTTCTGAAAATACGGTCTTCATTCTTAACCTTTGCTCTCCCACTCTCTTTTCCCTTCTTTCTCAATTTACCTACAATCTTTTTGTATGCCTTCTTGATCGATCGATCTGCATTCATTAATTTGTTTAATTTCATGATGCTAATCACTGTATGTTTTGGTTCATTATCCTTTTTTATTTTCAGGAGTGTTTCTTTGAAATTGATACTAGTGATGGCTGGGAAAAGTCTCTGACTAAGATTCTGAGCAGCTTCGAAGGTATTTCCTCTTATCGTCAAAATTCTTGTCCTTAACTATCAAAGTTTTCAACTTTACTTCTGTTAATCTGGTCGTTAATGCAGACCTAGGATTTCAAATATTTCGAAATCCATCTTAGACAATACATATTAATATTATTGTCTATGTTGTGTGCGCGAGCAATATAACAAAACCAATTTATCATACACAACTGAACAAGATCCTTGTGCCTTGAATTCCAGAGGCTATACATGTTATTATGTTAAGTTTATATAAATTATTATACCTTGTTTCACTGTTTTGCTTAATTTTTACTTAAATACTTATTTTCAAACTATTTATGTAAATGTCTGTGTATATATTTTAAAAAAACATTTTGCTCCTTGCTTTTGTAGGGGAACGTTAACTTATGTTCATATAATCTCGTACGCATATACTTATATTTTAGTTTTTATGATCAATATCATAAATAGATGAAAGAATCTAAAAAATAATTTATCCTCATATTTTAATAAGAGTGAATTATATGCAGAATATTCACATACTTGAATGTTGGTGCAGACCCAGTTTTCGACATCAATCCAACGTTGGGATACGCTTACGTGAAAGGCAAAACAGATCGACACCAAATCCTGAAGAAGCTAAAGAAAGGTGAGAAACATTCAGACCTTAAGAGGATCACTTTTGGTTCTGAGAAAGATAATAATAATAATCAGAACTTTCCTTATGGCTCACTTTCAAAAATGGGCCGTCTTTATAATGATCCTTATTATTATGCTAATGATCCTTATAATTATCATTCATACGGTAATTACAACCCTTGGCATAGTAATAACAATCTTAACCCCTTACTTCTGAACAATGCTCGCAATGACTACCGTGCACCCAATCATCATCATCTTCCTCGTCCTCTACATGGTCGCCGCTCCTTCGACCGGCACGACTCATCGGTGCCGAGTTCTTCCACGTCTTCATCGACAACGTCGTCGTCCCGCCCGGTGACCGAACCATTACTTTCTGCTCCTTCTAGAAGGCTTGGTCGATTCATCATTAACAAAGTTATTTCCATCAAGAAAGTTACTGGCAAGTTTCGCTCGTGCTTGAGGTTTTTTGATAAAACCAAATAACTGGTTGATTTAGTTTGCTTTATTGGTACTTAGTCAGTTGTACGTGTGACAAGTTAATGTCGTTTTCGTTTTCTTTCCAAATAGAACATGCGGATTTGGGAATATATATTGACTTAGTTATGCGTTATTGTTATTGGATATAACTTTATTATGACGCGTCGTCGTATAATTATCTTGGATGGTCTGTAAAATGGTGTTGTGCTTTTATATATGTTGGACGATGTTTATGGAGGAGTCGATGAATGCATATATAATTGGTTTGCTTTTTAATATGCTTTTGATAAAGTGAAGAAGATAAATTCATATATGTGCAGATATAGAAAATTAGTTAGTGTGGTGGAAAAAGCTTACCAAATCTCAGACATTAAATTGCGTCCCTCACAAAATCCTCAAAAGTAGAATATGCTCAAAATGAATCCATGCATAAAGTATTTTATGTGTGTGTGTGTATATATACAACTCAACAATTCCTTGTATAAGTAGATATATATATATATATAGAGAGAGAGAGAGAGTTATTGAGTGTTTGAATTGGAAGAGGCTTGACAGATGAAAATGGCGGACCCTCAATTCTCAGGCGTTGCCAACAAACTGAAGCTTGCAGCCATGGTGATTATGCTACTGCTCTCATTTGGTATGTGTACGTACAACTGTTTATAATTAATTAATTATCGAATTGAATACTAAGAACTAATAGCTGGATGTTGGTGATATATAATTAATTAAAATAAAATGCAGGAACGAGCAAGCAATATTGCCCAGGAACATGTCAACAATTCCCAGGGTGCGGTGACTATTGCAAGCTGCTTGGCTATAAAATAGGACAATGCATCCCTCCTCAGAATTACTTCTGTTGCTGTGCCAAATAATTACTACTCCATTAATAATTCACAGCTTAGCATGGAATTTCATATATAATAAATAAACTATGTATTAATCTTCCTAATTAATTCATGGTTTAAATAAAGAAGCAAAGTTTTATAAGTTGGCTCCATGTTATTCATACTGTTCATCATCTGCAACATGTTTTAGAACAAGAAATGAAAAGGACAGCAGAACACGATGAGATTCATTAATTAGTCCAATTCGACAATAGAAAAAGATGAGTGTTGCGGTGAGGATGCAGATTCCTATGCTATAAAAATATGAATATCACTATCAAGACAAGCAAATTGCCAATGGTATAGTAATTCAGTTACACTTTTAACAACGGTTAAAAGTGGTTGTTCACAGCGTGCTGCAAAAAGTTTTTTTTTTTAGTAGTATTATATCAATAGTTCCTTATATAAATAGGACGTTGCTTGTGTTTGTACCTTCACATATTAGAAGCTACCATGAAAAAATGAGTTACTTTTCTTTTTTTGAGGACTGATGATGACTGATATTCTAAATATTCTAAGGGTGTGGTTATATTAGCTTTTGGAGAATAGATTTTGGGAAGGAGAGATTCTGGAGAATAGATTTTGAGAAGAATAGATTTTAAAAATAGAGATATTTTGATAATTAGTAGTAGAATCACTTTTTATATTGATAAATTATAAAAAAGGGTATGATTTGATTAAAGTATGAGAGAAGAGAGAGGATAGAGAATAAATAGGAGAGAGAGTAGAGAAAAAAATAGGAGAGATGAGAGAGATGTGAGAAGAGAGAGGAAAGAGGAGATATGGTGAAGAAGAGAGAGGGTATAAGAAAAAGTAAGGGTAAGATAGTAACATGTATAGTCCATGACTTTTTTATTGTTTTAAAAGCTATTTTAAATAATTTATTTAAAATTATAATTTTAGCCAAAATCAATTATAAATAAAAATAATTATTTATTTTAAATTTTTTTAAATTGAGTTTTTTATTAAAATTGGTTTTCTAACCATGCAACTAAATAGGCACTAAGGAAGCATTGAGTATACTGGAAATTAAAATTTCTCTATCAACTAATCAATTAGAATGAGATCGTAAAAATAGATTTCGGCAACTAATTAAGGGGATATATATATATATATATTATGCCAGCAGGATTGGCTCTGTAATTCGTAATTAGAAGGAAATTAAATCTAGAAATCACGACCGATTATTTATTTTCCTCTTTCAACCACATATACATATTAATGCCTATTTATTCTTATTCTTATTGATATATATATATATATATATATATATTAACTCATTCTAAATTTGTTTGGCCAAAAAAAAAAACATCAGTCCCCACTTTTTCCTATCCTGGTTCCGCCCCATTTATTGCCTTAACATTTCAATGGCTGTTTCTGGAAAATAACCATAACAATACTGATGAAGTGAAGGAGATCCATTTGTAGGCATATTTAGAAAATTAATTAGTTATAGAAATGAGACACCAAAAATCTCCTCACATAATTGCATACAGAATCATGATCTTTAATAAAATTGTCAAAATGAGATTGACCTTTACAAAAATGGACACAACATGAAGCATTCTTGTGAGTATATATACGCACAAAAGTTCTCCACCATTGTTGTACCTAGAGAGAGAGAGAGTTGAATATTAGAGTAGCCAAGAATCAAAATGGCCTTCCCTAATTTCTCCGCCATTGCCATCATCAAATCGATGCTTGCAGCCATGGTGATGCTCCTCCTCCTCTCATTCGGTACGTTTACACAACACTTTATAATTATTTTTTTGAATTAAAGTATTAAACGGTAATAATAACAACTTGATATTATAAATAGGGTTAGTCTTTATTTAGTTGTTGGCCATATATATATATAAATATAATAATGGAAGTAAATTGTTAATAAATAATGCAGGGAAGAGCACAACCTATTGCCCAGGACCGTGTTTCCAAATGCAAAGGTGTGATACTTATTGCAGAAAAATTGGGTTTACGACTGGTGAATGCATTGCTGCTCAACATGGCGACTGTTGCTGCACTAAATAGTCATAATTCAACTTCTCCATCTCCTTATCTCTGCCTTGATGCAGATTAAACTTATATACATGCTTCTAAATAAATTTTAATATCATATCATGATTTTCATGCATTTATATATATATATATATACCTTGGCATTATTATCTTCCATTCTTTTGAATGGGGAGATTCACTAATCTTTATGGTCTCGCTTAAGTAATGATCATTATACCCCCCCTCCCTCCCTCCCTCCCAGAATATATATAAGATCCCTTTAATCGAATTATGTTTTGTAAAAAAGTAATTATATTTAATTAAAAGTAATAAATATATAGAAAATATATTTTTTATCCAAATATTCCTTCATCCATAGAGTAGTGGTTAAATGAGAGAGAGTGATAATAGGTATTATTAATTATCGATAAAAAGAAGTAAATTTAGGATATAAATAAATCTTTAAGGCGATATTATTAATTATCTTGTAATTTGGTGACATAAATGCTGTCTATAAATGAGAGATCGGATCATACGCATTCTTAATTAATTTTGAAGGAAGCATTGAATATATATATAGAGGGAATTAAAATTTCTCGATCAGCTAATCAATTAGAATGAGATTGTAAAAATAGTTGGATATATATTCTGTACTATTCATTGTTTATACCAGCAAGCATGACTCTGTAGTAATACGTAATTAGAAGGAAATCTAGAAATCCACGAACGATTATCTAATTTCCTCTGTCCACGACATATACATGAAATACTGCAATATTAATTCTTATTGGTATTTGTAAAAGAAAAAATTCATGGGATGATGAGAAAGATCTTGAATGAAGCCAATGAGGAAATTATCAATTATCATGTAATCATAGGGCAAATTCAAAGAGATTATTCCGTACGTGTCTCCGAAGTATTATTGCTTGGGTTCTTTCACCCAAAAAAAAAACAAACCAGCATTCTTGGGTTCTTATAAAAATATCAAGAATATCAATTTTTAGAGTTTCTTTTATATGCATAATGAAAATATAAACTTTTCTATATTATTTATATTTTTTAAAAATGTAATAAATATAAGGACTCCACTTTAAACATTTTTATTCTACATAATTAATTAAAGTATTATATCTCAATATATTACGACAATCACATATTGATAAAGTGAAGGAGATCCATGGTGCAGATATGAAAATTAATTAGGGATAGAAAAAGAGACCCCAAAAATCTCCTCACATAATTGCGTATCTCACAAAAATCCTGTGCCTTAATAAAATTTTGAAAAGGAGAATCAGATTTACAAAGATGCACACAACATAAAGAATTCATATTTGTGTGTGTGTATATATGGACATAATTGTACTTGTAGATACAGCTACACAGAGAGAGTTGAATATCTGAACAAGCCAAGAAGCTTCGCAAATCAAAAATGGCATTCCCTCGCTTCTCCACCATTGCCTTCATCAAATTCTTGCTTTCAGCCGTGGCGATGATGCTCCTGCTCTCATATGGTACGTGCGCACCAACTGTTTATAATTTTTTTATTCAATCAAAAGAGCAGACATTACCGACCTGAAATCACAAGTAGGATTGAATCTGTAATCTCTCGCCTATAAAATATCTTATATGCTGATACGCTAGCTACTAGACAAGCTTTGACAACTGTTTGTGTAATTTTTAAAAAATAATGCAGGTGAGAGCACAACATTTTGCCCAGGACATTGTAACCTGTTTCAAAACTGTGATGCTTACTGCAGAAAAATTGGGTTTAAGAATGGCCAATGCATTCCTGCTCAACATAACAACTGTTGCTGTAATAGTTAATTCATCATCTGCTTCATTTTCCCACCACCTTCCATCTCCTCTCTCCTCTCTCTCTCTCTCTATATATATATGGTTATGAATAAATGTCTCCATGTATGGTTCAAATAAATAAATTTTAATAATAGCATATAATGGTTTGGGTGAATCTACATTTCATGTGTGCCTTCACATTAGTATATTCACTAATCTTAATTTATGGCCTCCGTTAATTCATGACTATTCATAGAAACCATGAAACTAAAAAATTGCTATGATAAGTCTATCCCATAAACAACATAACCATATGCATAATCTAATCGATGGCAAAAAAAAAAGTCTAATCTAATTATATAATATTACACGTACCCCTTGTTATTATTCATCTATAGTCCTATTTAATTAATTAATAATGATACCGCATGGTATTGAATCTTATGTTATATAAGGGTCAAACGTAGTAGTTTTTTTACATTAAAATTATCATAATGAGGATTATCGGCATTTCACAATTATAAGAGTTAATATAATCAAAATTTAAATGCTTCTACCACAAGTTATTCCTTGAAACCGCCTCAATCTATGAGGAAAAAAAATACAAATTTAAATATTAAAAAATATATTTATTGTGAGAGGTAAAAACTCTTTGTACTGATCAAATAAACTTGAATACTTACTTTGTTTTATAATTTCATTTTTAAATAAAATTTGAAATACGTGTAATTAACTAAATAAAAAGTACATTTAGGAAATAAACAAATCTTTAAGGAGATATAATTAAACAGCTATTAAAAAAATACAGAGAATATTTAAATATATATTTCAATTCATGAATAATTAATTTGTTTGGAGAAAAATATATGAACAGTTATTCAACAAATGCAATCGACTACCCGGTTTTTATTAAGAATGAAATAATTGCGAAGCTTTCATTTTTATAATTTTATTTGGTGAAAGAAAAACGTATAACTCTATCCTCTCGAGTTTCAATAGGGAAAAGGCAAAATTAATCCCTCCGATCTGTAACATCATAATTGTATTTCAGATTAATTAATCAAATGAAAATTAAATTTGCTTGTTATCTACCTAAAAGGCCAGGCTTTTTCTTAGTGCCGTAAATCATTAGAAAACTAAGTAATTAATAACATGCAACAATATATTAATCCTCTTAGAGAGAAAAGCCATGCGACAACGATATAAATCTTCCCGAAGCATAGTTGCAACAATTGGCTCCATGTTATTCATATACTGTTATCTGCAAACATACATTTCTACTTTGTCTACTCATTTCACATATTCTAAAACAAGAAATTAATAAAAAGACAAGATGATCCTCAGATTCATCGGCTAGCTCAATTCAACTATAGAAAAAGATGATCTTCTTGGTGAAGATAGAATAGAGGGGCTTGCTTTGTTTCCTTTCATAAGGTACAAGCTTAGTGCTGCATGTGCTTGTGAAGAAGATTCTGCAGCAGCCCCAGTAAGTGTTGTAGGAGAATCCTTTAAAAGGGCATCAAAATCAGCATATTCCTCATTCACTGGTTTAATTTCCCTGATCATGGTTGCCACGTCCCTCATTGTAGGTCTTTGATCCGGGGCAGAACTTAAGCACAATAGGGCAATGCTTAATGCTTCCTTCATTTCTTCTATGTCCGATTCTGGTGCAGATTGCAAGGTAGGGTCTAGGACTTGTACTTGTTCACTGTTTTGTCTCACCCACTCAGCAACGTGTAACCCATCAGGTATGCTGGGATCAATCGGTTTCTTCCCTGTCAGCACTTCCAGCATCACTACACCAAAACTATACACATCACTCTTCTCAGTTATCTTCGTCATGTAGCAATACTCTGAAAGTAAATAGACCAGTCAGAGTTGTCAGAGATTAATACTTTCTCTGTTCCATCCATGACATAATAACTAAATAACTGATATTAAAAACGTTAATCAAATTAATTATTTATAAAAAAAAATATGAGTTAGTATTCCTATAATACTCATTTGTATTAGGATTCAGTCAATAACGATAGTTTAAAAATAATTATAAACAAAGTGGATTGATAAGGTTTTATATTTAATTAGGATAAAAATAAAGTTTTAATTAGTTTTTATATTTATTACGAGAGGAATATATAATCAATAGAGTTGTTAGGAATATAATACTCCAATGTGAAAGTCTCATGTAACTTGGATTTAATTTTATGGTAATTTAAAACATTTAATATTTGGTATGATAATTGAAATTTCTATGGAAAAGATATCCAAATCCAATTTTATAAGTTAACAAAACCAGAACCTGTACAATTTATGCCTCTTAATGTTTCCAGTTTGTGTTGCAACGTGAAAGATATGTATGTACCAAACACTAGATAATAATTAAAACTTATGCTGAACTAACAATGAAAACTTTAAAGTTTACTTCAATGAAGAAGGTAATGATATATAGATAAGGAAAAGCATTAATTCATTCAAGTGTACGTGAAGTGTATATATATATATACTGACCAGGAGCCATATATCCCCAAGAACCAGCGACTATACCGGAGGAGTTTCCGAAACCACAATCGTCAACGAACTCAGCCAAGCCAAAATCAGCAATGCAAGCATTAAATTCAGGGCCAATGAGAATGTTACTGCTTTTGATATCTCTGTGAACTATTGGAGGTTCTGTATCATGGTGAAGATATTCAAGGCCCTGTGCAGCACCCAACAAAATTTTGTACCTCACTCCCCATTCCAAACAAGAATTTTCTTCATCCCTCTCCTGAAGTAGACTGCCTAAGTTCCCATTTGGCATATACTCATACATAAGCAATCTTGTGGTTCGACTCCAACAGCATCCTAGGAGTCTCACAACGTTCCTATGTCGGATTAAACCCAGGATTCTCATTTCTCTCGTGAATGGGTCATCATTATTATTGGGTCCATCACCACCTGAAACCATTGGAGCCGTTGCTGCCCTCAATTTCTTCACGGCTATGGCTTCATTATTACCAATATCAACACGATGCACAACCCCTGAGCATCCTTTTCCTATTATATTTTCGTCTTTTAAACTTCTGAGTACCTGCTCAACTGAGAAATTTAACCTCTGAAATGGAATGAATTGCCATCTCCATGCGTTTCCCATCTCTTCTGAAGAACCATTATTACTGTCTCTGATTGTTCTTCTTCTGGTAACTGAAATGATTACTGTAACAATAAATATCACTATCGAGACTACCAGCAATCCGATTATCAGCTTAAGAATTGTTGAGTTCATGTTTTCAGCCAGTTTTTCCCTGCGTGAGTGATCTTTTAAGAAGCATGAATCCTGAATCCTAGAACAAAGGCCACTGTTTCCCTTAATTTCTTCTGGTGATAAGTGTCTAAAAATCCTAGTGTCAGGAAGATAGCCAGTGAAGTTATTGTGAGAAATATTGAGAGAAACAAGACTTGCAAGGTGAGAAAGAGGCTGCAAACCTCCTTCCAACATATTATGTGAAATATCCATCTCTGAGAGCATGTTTAATTTAGAGATTTCGGAAGGAATTGATCCTTTAAGAGAGTTGTGACTGAGGTTAAGAACAACTGCAAGAGTTTTGACATCACCTAACTCTGTTGGTATGCTTCCAGTGAGTTCATTGCTACTAAGATCAAGCATTTGGAGTTTTGAACACAGACCAAGTGATTGAGGAATGGTTCCTGAGAATTTGTTTCTGCTCAGTATCAGATCAATTAGGGAAGAAAGATTACCTAAGCTTGTAGGTATCTGACCTTCAAATTTATTAATAGATGCATTCAAAACTGAAAGATTGGGTAGTGTTGACAGTGACTCAGGCAGTGGACCTTCTAATACATTGTTGCTAAGGTTTATCTTTTCCAGTTTTGAGCAGCCACCAATCTCATCAGGCAATGACCCGTTCAGGTAATTATTAGAGATGTCAAACAAATTTAAGTTCTTCAAACCACCAATTGTCTTTGGAATCTGACCATAAATTCGATTGTTTCTAAGACTCAGCCTTTCAAGAGAGCTGCAACTTCCTATCTCCGGTGGAATTGCGCCTGATATATCAGTGGAAATAATATCCAACCCTGTGAGGTTTTGAAGCAGAAAGAGACCTTTTGGAATGCTTCCAATAAATAAATTCATGGACAAATCAAGCTTTTGGAGGCTACTGAGATTGGCTAAAGTAGAAGGGATGGTTCCTTCAAGCTGGTTGTCCCAAGCATAGAACTGAGTGAGCTTTGTCAACCTCCCAAGCTCCTGTGGGATCAAACCTGAGATTTGATTCATGTAAAGTTCCAATCTTTGCAGATTTGTGGCATTTGAAAGAGTTGAAGGTATAGAACCAGAGATATTGTTTTCAGCAACCAAAAAGTTTTCAAGCTTCATAAGATTACCCACAGACAAGGGGATGGTCCCAGATAGAGAATTCAAAGAAAGCTCGAGCGTTCTCAAGCTTGTACAGTTACCAATCTCTTCAGGAATAGCCCCAACAATAAAATTATTCCATAAACTCAAAACCTGTAGCTTCTGAAGCTTCCCTATATCAGATGGAATAGAACCTGATAGATTATTTTTGCATAGCCTCAGCTCAACAAGCTCAGAGCAATTACCTATCTCAGATGGAATCTCACCAGAAAGCATAGTATCACAAAGGGACAGCCTCTGAAGCTTCTTAAGCCTACCCAACGAAGCTGGCAAAGAGCCTGATATCCGGGTTTCAGTCAACCCCAAAGAAACCAAATTAATGCAATTTCCCAGCTCATGCGGTATATTCCCAGTAACGTTGTTGTTCCCTCCTGCTCTAAAATTCTCAAGTTTTGATAATTTTCCCAGCGAAGATGGGATAGTCCCACCCAGCTGATTATTTGAAAGGAAGAGAGATTTCAGGCCAATGCAATTACTTAGCTCATTTGGGATTTCTCCACCGAGGAAGTTGGAGTTTAAGGCCAAAATCTGGAGATTTGGTAAATTCCCAACACTTGCAGGAATAGAACCAGTGAGACTATTATGGCTAAGATAAATGACGGTAAGGGAGGAACAAGCACCGATATCGGAAGCGATGGTTCCGGTGAGATTTGCATTTGGTATGACGAGCTTCCTGAGGAAGCGAAAGGAAGAGAGATTGGAAGGTAGAGGCAAATCAAGATGGACAGAAGAAACATTGATTTTCGTGACGAAACCTTGACGAGAACAAGTTATGGAGGTCCAATTGCATGGGTTTCTGTCACGAATGTTCCAGTTAGAGAAATGTGAAGGTGGTGGTGAGGGCGAGCTGTGAAGCCATGAATAAAGCAGAAAAGCTTCATGGTTATAAGAGAAAGCAAGGGTCGTACATAAGAAGAGAGTGATGACGACGACAGAGAAGAAAAACACCAAGATTTGCTTCATTTCCCCAAAATTTCTGATTTCTGGGGTTAGAGACCTCTTTCTCTGTGAATCTGTGTACAAATAATACTAGGACTTGCCCTTCTTGGACTGAATCCCAAGCAAACCATGCATTGACACGTCAGCATCGAACATGCAGAAGACTCATGAACATGCCAAGTGGTCCATGAGCTGCATGAACAACAAGGGATTGAGAAAGTTGAGATCTTTTTCCTCCGGTAAAACGGGAAAAAGGAGGGTAAGAGATGAAAATGGTTGAGTATTATAACGTATAATCTTATGCATTATGTAAACGTATGAGCAAAAAAACTTCTTTGATATGAGTCTTCACCTCTAGAATGTCATCCGTATCTTTTTGTCGGTGGTTCAAACTTCTATGCGCATGAGTTACAATTTAATTAACCCTTCCCAATATGTGTTTAGTATACTTATTTTTTTATTATGAACGGAAGTATATAATTTGGCCATGTAAAAAGAAACATAAATTGCAACTCATATGTTCAGTACTTCGTAAAAAATTAAACCACTTATTGACTGTTAAGAAATTATGGAGAAAATGTTAGAAAATAAACATCTCTAAAGTACTATAATCAGTCCAGATTATATCATACTCAAATATAAACTTATATGAGATGCAGCGGAAGACTTAAAGTTACCTCTTGCCATTAACTTGATTGATCTGAGGAGAACTGGAATCACAATAGGATACCTGTCAAAAGAGAACACTGTCAGATAAACAACAGGTTCTTCCAACTGGTGATTAGGCACAGTGATGGCAACTTGTTATTAGCCGTCACCAGTGGGGAACCTTCAGAAGCGAGCTGAGAATAGGTTTCGCTCTGGACTCAGAGAATGAGATCTCACACTCAAATGAATTGTATTGTTAATTTCCACCATCAGGAAATTAACCTTAAATAAACTGAGTCAATAACCCTCCTGGACTGGGCCCAATGACTACGGGCCACACTCAGAAATATTTATTAATTATCCTAATTAATATCTAAATAGGTCATAATAAATAATAAATATCTAACAGAAAATGTTAAGATGATATAAAATGGTGTAGCTATTTTTAATTTTGAAAAAATTGAATATGTGTAGGCGCCCAGATAAATGGGGCTTGTATATTTTTGACTAAACGCTAACGAAGGGGAAAGAGCATTAGAAGAGTGTAGGAAACCGAGGCCAGATTCAGGCGTATATGAGAAAACTTCCACAATGTTTGTTTCAGTTTTGGCATCTTCTTCACAATTCTCAATGTAGCTTCCGTTTGGGCATGGCCCTATTTTTTTTAATTCATAAAAAAATTTAATTATTATAATATTTCAGCAGTAACCGCTGAAATTGAACCAGGGTGATCTCTTTTGGTTAATAAGGGACTCAACGAATAATACTTGCTCAAGATTTTTTTTAAAAGTCACCATATATTTATATTTTTTAAAACTATATATATATAGTTTACAAATATAATTAACATTTTTAATCAAAATAAACCATAACAATACAATAAATATATGATTCAGAATATGCGGCATATAATTGTTTAAATTATTTAAAGATTATATTCAAGTTGAATTATTTTTTTTACTAATATATTCCAGGTATTGTAGTGATGCTAAATGTGAGCAATCCTATTTAAGTTTTTTTTGTACAAAATTTTTTAAAAAGGGGTTAGGCTCATCTACGATTCAAAAGCAGGGCGAAATCTCCCTTTCTCTTAGGTTATACCAATATCGAGTAAGGTGAGCTGTCTATTACCCTTAGACGTAAACTTAAGTACCTAAGAGTTAAGATATCTCCTCAAATATCGTGAGTTAAACCATAATAAAATAGTACTCCCTAAAAATTGAATACGTTATAAATAATCATATATCTCATATTTTTATTATTAATTGAACCTATCCACGACTATGGGTTGTGAATTCTTTTCAAAGCATTATGGATTTTGTTTGTCAGACCAAACCCAAAAAACAGTTTGTAAGAAAAAATTTGAGGCCCAATTCCGATACCCAGCCTAATCTAACCCACGGGCCAGCTAATGATTTGTTTCGGACCAAAAACGATCACATACCAGAAAAAAGTCTACAAAATACAAACAAAAGAAAACGGTACTCCGTCGTCCGTTCCTCGTGTCCAGGGACATAGTGTTCACAATTTCACATAGATCCGTCTTGCGCCGTCGCCGTCACTCCCCACTGGCCACCATAGCAGCAATTCGTGTCTTGAGCCTTGTACGTCTTCGGTATGTGGCTCATCGTCATCCTTTTCTTTTGTTTCTATTTTGACAGAGACACTGCGGATAAAAAAGTTAGCATTCTGTGAACTCTGTTTTGATTGTTATGCCAAAATCATTTACCATGTTTAGTCACCGAATCGATTCGTTTTTAGTTGAAGTTATTGGTAATGGTTTTTTTTTTTTAATGTATTTCATCACGTTTGTATAAACACCTTTTGTTTGAGGAATATCGAGCACCTAGAGTGGGTAGGTTGCTGCAAGTTTTTCTTCTCTAACCCTCAAGGGTGCCCAAATATTATTCTGAAGATAGAAGAGCACCCAATTGGAGTTTATATGAAAGACCGCTTGCTTTTCACTTATGCATATATTCAATGTTTTCGACTTCTTTGTACTATGCACTGTTAGACTTCGGATCTTCTTTTCTTTTTTTCCCCAAAACCTCTGATGCATTTCCTTGCATTTTATCAATGTAACGCTCATGGATTTCAGATTATCCATAATCAAATTTGAAGGACGTTGTTTTGACAATAGATTCTGGCATGCGGGTTTAGGCTATCACTTTAAGAACGAAGTTAATTGAGTAGCTTTGAAATAGATTTAAATGCATCGTCTTTATCAAAATTACGTTTGCCGAATACATTTAGACCTGATTTCAAAGTTTAGATGATGGGGATATTGGCACCAAGTTGAAAAGCAAATAATTTTGCCTGAAAATTTGAAGAGAAGGAAGGTGACAAGATTAGGATTAGAGGTAAGAGTGATAATGATTAGAGCATGTTAATAATGATGGTGTTAACTAATGAAATGGTGCAAAGTGGGTCTTTGTTGTGTCCTTTTGGAAAGAGAGGGTGCAACTGGCCAATCCTCAACTTTGCTGCTTATCATGGAATGCAATTAAGAATTAGTGCAAGTGGAACCAACCTCACAAGTCCTTATACCTCATGACATAACCACATGCCTTCTTTGGTTCTCTCGTTCCTTTGCTCACCTGATTGTACCTCCCTAACTACACCCCCCATCTTTTGCTGTGCACAAACTTTCTACTTATAAATGCTTGGTTGCATTCACACACATCCATTTTTACTTCCATTTTTTTAGGCTAAAACGACAGTTAACAGAGAATAAGAATATGCGTTAATTTTTTTTCCAGTTTCTGTCCATATTCCTTTGGATCGTGGAAGATCAAAGCTTGAGTGTATTTGTTCTGCAAGGTTTATAAATTTAGCTCTGAGGTTCATATCCAGAACTAATAAAATGAAGAAAACGTTGCGCTTTGCCCCTTGCAATGACAGAAACTTGTGCATTTAATCGAAGTTTGAAGGTATTTCACATTTAATTGAGTTAAGAAGTGGTAATAAGAAATGGGATTTGGATAATGGAGGGAGAAGGGGCCCTAACACAGCACATATGCTCTGAGTTTTGAAGATAAAGTGAGAATCCTCACATGGCTAGCTCACTATGTTAACACGTGCCTTTGGGATTGCTCTTTTCTCTTGCAAGAAGGCATTTACTTCCAGTACATGTCATTTCCCTCAATTCATGTCTCTAATACCCACTTCCAACACTTCTATTTAGATAACATAAGTTCCACATGAGTTCTCATGATTGAAGAACTATGAGTGAAATTATCAGTGTCTTAAGAGAGAACTATGAGTCAATTACTTTCTTGACAAAAGATAAAAAAAAACAGTTAATCGAGTGTTTACACCTAACGCGCCTTTAGAGGGACAGGTTAAATTGCTTCAATTCAAAGGGCAAATGTCAAAAAGTAATGAGGGGAGGGAGGAGGGGACAAGGGACATTGTGGGTAAAAAGGGGTCATCATGTTAATTGGACAGATAATGGGGGGTGAATGCTTGTGGGGGGTCCAGGTGTGCACATGAAAGAATCACTCTTTGTTGGTGGCGAAACGAGCATTGGCAGATGAGTTTAATGATGCACAGCCAAAAGGTAAACCTTGCTTCCATCCGTTCACAATGAACAGATCATAAAAACAGAGCAAAGTTAGAAAGGTAAAAAGGGAACAAAAAGACCCCTGCTTTTGCTATTCCATCATTCATCATCATCCTCCTTGTCGTCGTCCTCCTTCATAAAGTTTTTCATAACTCAAGTTTGACAATCATGCTTTTGCTTCTTGTATATAATTGAATTGACACAATAAGAACCAGAAAAAGGGGGGGGGGGATGGCAACAGAGATAAAAGGTGAAAAATCTGAATCCATTCCAAATCCTATAGAACTGAAAAAGACTTGACAGTATATCACAATCATGATTTGACGCTGCTTCAATGGAAATGGCCGTGAGTGAGCTGGGATGGACGGAAGAAGGAACAGACGCTTCTGCTCCTGCTCCTTCAATGGCATTGTTCCTTACGGCTGTTAGAGCAGGATGAGCCGCTGAGGTTGACCAGTACTAGAGTAGATACACACACAATGTGAAAAAACAAGTTGACTCGTGTAATAAATGTACACTTGTCAAGAACACAAGACACTGTGAGGTTGCAATGGACATAACTTGCTTCCTGCTATAATATCGTAAAAATGCTGAGAATTAAACACAAAAGAAAAATAAAATGGCCCCTAATTGTTGTTTTGGTAGAGGATGCTAGCACTGGCGGCCTCTTTTGCAACCGAGTGGGCCAGCATTAGAAGTCATGGTGCCGACCATGGAAGAGGACTTAGCTCCTAAGCTAGAGGCTCTGGCATAGCTGGCTGAGGCTCCGGCGCCAGATGGGGTGAAATAAGCACCGTTCAGCAACAGATCTCCCTCCGACCTCCAATTCCATCCCTTCCACTGGCTTGCCTCTGTCTCCACTCGCTTCGTCACCTGCCCAACGCCGACCATTTTGTGAGACAACAATAGCAACAAATCTTATCCCATTAAATGGGTAAGCTACATGGACAATTTCGTGAGACAAGTCACTAAAATTTATTGTGAATGCCAAACACCACATCACATGTATTTAATTAATATCTGTACTACCTCCTTGGCGAAGGGATTAAGCGGAGCATTGTATCTGTTCCCCTGGCTGTTGATGGTGGGGTTTGCACTCCCACCAATGGCGTACATCTCCCAGTGAGTGTAGTCATTGTTCACTACGTGGAAATATCCGTGCCTGCACCTGCATTATCCATCACAATATCTTGTTAGCTTGACATCCTTAACTGCGTATGGAACAGAGCAAGTCCTTTCAAGTCAGTTACCTAGGCATCCTCTGGATGAGTCCCTCTCCAAAATGGTTGTAAGCGATGGTCACTTGCATTTGCTTGTCCCTTGTGTAAGAGTCACTGTGGCCCAGCAGAATGACCTGAATTGCAACACCAAGGGGTTAAAAATTTTGTCGTTGATACAGGGAAGGGAATTATGGGAGGGCAAGGAACGCACCTCATTGTGGTGGGTGAAGTGGTTGTTGGAGATCGTAATGGCAGTAGAGCCCATGACAGCGTCGACGAGGCCATCAGCGCAATGAGAGAGGGAATTGTGGTCGACCCAAATGTGACTCGATCCAAATATGGAAACGGCGTCACCGTCCGCCATTGTCCTCCAACCATAGTGTGTTGGGGAGCTTCTCACCATGGCATTGCCTGTGGGCTTGCAATCATGGATGTGAAGACCGTGGATTATAACATTTGTAACATACTGGATGGTGATGCAGCCTCCATTGGCAATGTGCACATTTGCTCCTCGCCCGTCAATCGTCTTGAAGCTGTTCACGATGAGCTCCTGCTTCAATTGTATCACCATGTCACGCTTGAATACGATCCACAGCGGACTGTCCTGGATCACTGCGTGGCGCAGAGTGCCGGGCTTTGGGTTGACTGGGTCATCGTCTCCTGAGTCAGTGACCACATAGAAGCGACCGTCGCGACCACCAATGGCGTTCCTACCAAATCCAATGCCGCAGTCTGCAAGGCGCTTTCTGTTACGTTGCCAGTTGGGGTCGCAACGCCAGCAATCATCAATGGGGTTACCGGTTCCACAGGAGAAAAATCCCAACTTTCTTCTTTCCGTGCTGTTCCGAATGGTCCTGCCATATCAAACACATCGTTTTCCAATTTCCGTCATATTGCAAGTTCATCGGTTCTCATATTCGACATGGTTCTGAGTTCAAAAGTTAAATCATACGAGAAGATGTATAACATGCAATAAATTGCAAGCTGAAATGCTGTTGGCCATTCTTGTGTGGAAGGCATGTTACAGGACATCGATAATCTCGTTGACAGGAGAAGAGAAAAAAAGGATTTTCACTGGTGTAACTGCTAAAAATCTACACCACATTTGGGGATACAAGATATGGTAAATATTCCTTTTTGTCATTTTTTTATGACGAAGCTACCACGATGGCATTTCAGTCACAATCTACAGAATCGAACAGGTACATTGCTCTTCTTTGGACAAGATTAAGAACTGATTCGCTTGAACCCGTAAAACTAAGAATAAAATAATACATGAATATTTTAACTGTATGTACAACATTTTAAAATAAGGTATCTCCTTCATCGACACTTGCTTATTCGTGGGATAAAGCGGTAAAGACATGCAAAAGAGTGACGGGCGTGAAAGACGGATTTCAGAATGGGCATGTGATTAAAGCAGGACAAGTGGGGGTGCTCAAAGATGCAGCAGAAGAACATGTAAAAGAAAACCAATTCCAATCCACTTTAGCCCCTGTTGTTCCCAGTGAAGTGAGAAAACCAACAGAAGGACAGTGGAGGGCAGAAAAGAGAATTCGAAGACATAAAAAGGGGGCAAATCGGTATAAATTCAAATCCACACAAGCGTATAAAAACCGGAAAGTAATGTGACAGCAAAAACTGGCGAGTTAGGTTTAGCATCACAAGGGCACATAAATGCAGCCACCAGGCCGGAGCGCCCCACTTCTTACATTATGAATTCAGCAAAGGGGTTCAATAATAATCAAACTCAGCACTATTTTTGGTTCGTGCCCTGCATAAATGTAAAACATAGGTAGATGCATGTAGCTTTCTTTTTGCTTCAAATATTTGCTGCTCAGTAGCCATATAGATCAAGAAATGCGAGAGTGAAAAAATAAAGCGTATGTACAGGAGATAGAGACCCACATTACTGTCTGGGAAACAACCTCCTCTGGTTCAGCAGCCACAGCACGGTCAATCAATTCCTCAGCCTGTTTAGCTCTGCAATTAAACCAGCACAACTCCGAGATCATTATGGGATATATATCCACTCATCCTACTAAATTTAAAACAAAAACAGAAATGCTGCTCATCTACTCTATTATTTAATTTAATGCCCTAGAGACACGAACATGAGCGTTATTAATTATCAATTTTTACTGACAAAGAAAAAAGGGAATGAAGACACGTGTCCCATAGTGATTGACTGATTGGGAAGAGAATTACGAGTGTAACATGGAAACATGAAGTACGCTGTGGAGACAGAGATAGGGAGGGGGCGCAACGCTCAAGGCGGAGGTTGAAACCGTTAAGAGCTTTTCTTAGAGAGAGAGAGGCGACTCGTCGGTGGCAAAAACTGAAAAAGTAAAAACCAAGAAGGCAGGATTTTATCTTGTCGGACTGAAATTACCAAAATACGGCCATACCCTCACTGGCGCGAGCATCACTCTAACGAGGGTAACTTCGGGTAGGTATGGGGGGCTAATGGTCAGTTAGGGAGAGCGAAGGAATCCAAAGAATCGCCTTAACGGAACGAACGAGGCAGATCCAAGGATGTGGATCTCAACGGCTAAGCTTGTTCGTCACAGATATAAGGGCTCAAACAGGAAACGTTGCGTTTCTACTTTTTCAAACGTTGTGGGGAGGGAGAGAAGTGGCTTCGTCACGCTACTAACCTGGCTGCCATTGACATGTTGGTTAAGTTCTCCAATTTCTGTGCTCCAACATTCCTGCAAGAAGACGAGGCAGAGAGGAAACAAAGTCAAAAAGACGTAAGAGGCTGTTACGATCTCTACTTGTTTCGGTTTCTCTCTCTTTGAAAATGAAACACAACGACTCCATGACATTGACGCAGAGAGCTTAATTCCTCTGTCTCTCTCATTTATTTTTTAGTAATAATTCTAGAAAGTAATCCAGAGATGGAAGAATAGAAAACCATTAAGGGCAAGGAGGAAATGGCATTAAATGTAGTCAGTTATCACGATATAGAGAGAAGGGTGGGGAGAACAAATCAGTTTCCTGGAGTCCTAATCTACATTATAAGGAGCTAAGAGTAAAACCAGAAATCTAGTACAACAAGCTATTACAAAAGCAATTCGAAGCTAAATTTCCATGAAACACAAAACAATGTAGTTTGATCCCAAAAACAGAGCAAATCTCACTAAGTCACCATGGCCAAGCCAGAAGTGTAAAACGTTTTCAACTATTCCAGGTCTTCTACACACAGAAACAGAGAGGGAGGGAGGAAGGGAGGGAGGGAGGGAGGGAGATTAGCAAAGCATACCTGAGTTCAGAGATCTGTACTCTAGCGGTGGCTCCAATGAACAGCGTTACTAGCACCAGCAAGCAGACATTGAGATATTTCCAAGTCTCTGCCATTGCCGCTCCTCTCACTCCGAGCTTCGCCTTCTCTGAGCCAATCCTACTTCTGGGAATGTGGAAGGCGAGTAGGAAAAAGAGCAAAAGATGGAAAAGCGAAAGGGAGAGACAATTAGCGGAGGAAAAGGCTGAGGAAAGAAGGAGGAATAGAGAAGAGTGGACTCGCCGAGCGGCTTCCAACATAACGGCCTATTTATAGATCGAGAGAAGACAAAACAAAAAACGATAAACTTTGACGCCGTTAAACAACTACTCGTTTTACTTGCTTGCACCCTCTCCGCCAGTTTCGTTCCACCGTATCCGTATCGTAGTCACTCCCTTCACGCCGTCAACTAACCCAGTCGTTATCTTAACCCCATGTGGTTAGATTTACCCCAACCAACGCTCTCCATTTTAACCGTAGCCCGCTTTTAACGACCTCCCCCAACTTCTTCCCCCCGTCGCACGTGGAAAGAGTCGACCACTCACGTGCCGTGGCTGTGCATCTTTAATTTCCCCCCTTTTTTATTTCTATTTTAACTTTATGATTCATTCATTGCCCAACTAACAAAAACGGTTTGTTACTGCCGTGCATGTCAGAAACGGGGACACGTCGGATTGCCGTTACGGAGGGAAATCTCCCGTATAGTTGGGGATCGTGAGCTTACGAAGGGGATGAAACAGAAAAACAAACATCACGGTTTCCTGCTGATTTTACGGCAAATCCAACGGATAAAGAAAAAATGTTTTGGAAAAACATAATTTTTTTTATATTATTATATATACTACAATAAATGGATTGTGCAGATAAACATTCGAGATGGGCGCCAGTCACGGGCGGTCGTAGCCTTTGAGGACTATTCCGTCCAGCAGGATTCAACTCAATCTCAATTCATATGTTACAGCCTGTTTCATAATTCTATCGAAAAAGAGAATATCAAGTGTTATCCACAAGGTCAGCCCAACGACGAGAATAATTTTTTTTTACGTTTTATGGTCCACAAAATATTCACATGTCATTTTCTCCAAACACCCCGCAAAGCTATTTTTATAATTGTATTTTTCATTTCTGAAGTCAAAATATGTGTGAGTGGTGTTATACGTTGTTGCATGTGAAGGATAAATAAAAGTCTCTGGTTGTGCTATTCTGAGCATGAGAAAAATGGAATATATAGAAGTGACTGTTGTGTTAGTCGCAGGAGTTGTGAATTATGTGGCGGTGGTGGATATAGAGCTTATCGGGAAGATCAACGGACGAAGGGAGCGAAGAAATGAGAGAAGAGGGGACTTTTGTTGAGGGGATCCACTTGTTAATATATGGATGCGAAAATAATTGGAGAGGGACCACCGTGATTTGATTCAAGAGCTGATTACGATGGCCGGAATATAATCTGGAAACATTGATATATGGATGAAGATTTTATAGGATGAATGCAGAATTGAATATTGAAACAAGAGGAAGTTTTCCAAAATGAAAGGACGAATACACGAATACGAATTCTGGGGACTCAGATGGGAAAGAATACGTGTGAGAGAGAGGCTTTCAGATTTCACGTAGAATTGAATGAAGCTTTCATGACACCATTGGAATCAGCCTGCATCCTTCCCCTGTCCCTCCTTTTTTTTCCTTTTAATTAATTAATTTATTGTTTCTTTATAAGGTGGTGAGATCAAATATATTGTAGGGAAGAAGGTGTCCAAATATTCTATGTTGGGGGGTAAAAGGGTAAAAAGGGAGGGGGGAGTGGGGGGAATGATAGCTTAACCCCCACGCCCGAGGGCACAATGGGGATGATGAGTAGTGTATGCATGTAGAGGTGTGTTGCGTAGTAAAACACGATGATGATATGAGGCTTCATTTGTTGGGTCTTTCACTTTTTTGCTTCTCAAGTTTAATCATCCCAATCATTCCTTATTTTTTTCACCCACTCTTCATCATTCCTTTATCATCTCTCCATGTTTTTGTCCCCCACACCCTCCTAAAAAAAAAAAAAAAATAGTTCTCCTTTCAATCAAAGGAATTAATATTTCTGCATATTGGTCTTCTCAACTCATTTAATCCCTTACCTACATATATTACTTGCATTAACATAATCCATGATTGGTGGTAACCATGATTTGTTAGTTTGACGCATTAACTCCTCAATATTCCTTGTAACAAACAACTATATATATATATATATATATATATATTAATTAACCTGCCTGGCCTCTCTCCCTTTACAGCTTTTCTTCATCCACCCTCTCACATGACCATACCATGTGCATGTCACCCAACAATTCAATCTGCTTATTATTACTATTACTTTGGAGCCGATTCCATCAACTTCACTTATTGCGTCAAATCCTCTATCATTCTTATGTGCGAATCAGCCACCCAACAAGTCAGATATTGGGAGAAACCAAACGGGAAAATATATGAGCCACCTAAACTATATATTTTTTACAATCATAATTAACAGTAATTTGTTTTCAAGGGGTGGTTTGAGTAAAGCGTAGGAATCTCGATCTCAATCAGGGGTGACTTTAAATTAAGGGAGGGTATAAGGGATCCTAATTGAAGGGGGACGTGAATAGGAGAATGGGAGGGCCCAGGGAACTCAAAAAAAGGGATGAAGGGAGCAATGGGGACATTAATTCATGTGAGCCTTGGAATGCACGCAACAAGAGAGCCTGAGAGAATGCATGCTTGCTTGCGTTTTTCACTCGATGCCATGTTTCTGCATCATATCCTATAATGTGAATCCAAGATCTCGTAGGCCCGCCTCCTCCTGTTTTCTCTGTTTCAATCAACAGCATAAAAACAAAATGAATGTATTCTCAACCAGTGAAAGAAGAGGTTGTAAAAAAGTGAAAAACGCGTATACAACTAACTGATTTAGGACAAGAGGCATGACTGACTTGGGGCTTTACCCACTCTCTCAGACTTGCTGCCTCCACTCATGCCTCAAAATTCGCTTCCCAATGTTCTCTTCTTTCTCAAGATTTACTTTTCCATCACCAACACGTTCCAACTTCGAACATCCTTTGCGCGCCAATCTCTGCTTCTCTCTCTGTTTTTTTTTTTTTTTGACTTTCTTTATCAACTAATCACCTTTACCACCTTTCTTACCAGTATACTCCTATATGAAACTACACTGACTCTTGCCTAAAAGCAGCTTTGGTTTATTATGAATAATGGGAATTTCTTTAACTTGGCTGAGGATAATTTGGAGAAAACTTGGCTAATTTCCTCAATGTATACGAAATACTTCAGAAGGGAGTATATTAAAGTGTGTGTGTATTGTCATTTTTAAAGGATACGCAAGTGGCTCGTTTGAGCAAAGCCATGTAACAAAATCCAAAAGTGAGATAATGAATTCAAAAGGTTTTTACTTGATTGGCACTTGAGTAAATATAGCCAGAAATAACCAGCAAATATGTTGTATGGCAGTGCACAGCAGTACGTAGGGGGTGGGGTTGACCCAAAAGCAGCCTATAACTCTCTATCAACAAAAGAATTCCATATGTGTGCAGTGGTGGGCTCCTAAAAGGGTAAATACATACGACAATATTATTTTTATTTTCAGTAATCTTTTCCCTGTGTATGGAGCCAACCGATAAAAGGGTCAAAGAATAAGAAGACAGTCAACTAAGTAACTGTCCTGTCAGAGAATACACTTTATTAATTACAACAAACGTCACCCTTACACTTGAGTAATAATGTGTATGCAATCAATTTATGCTACTAATGTCAAATCCCATGCATGTGAACAACTTGAGAGTAAATTCTAGTTTATATTCTATATTATCTTAATTATTCTTCATTCTTCTATATATTTCACCTTTCAACCCCTTATTCGTATATAATGCTTCGTTCTTTATTTTGTTCCTTGCCCTTACTTTTCACTCAAAACTACGTATTGGAGGGAAAATTCCTGCCTTTGAATTGGGTTTCTGGGAAACTGGTTTGATAAGTAAAGGTGTTGCAAAAACATCCGGAAAATAACTACCCTAGATGAATCGTCAAGTGCCCATTGATTCTTTGACCCCCGGACTTTTCTACGGCTTCGGGTTCCCATTCTTGACCCGAATCAATGCCGAATTTGAACAACCATCCATGTCTCAAACTTTTGTGTCTATAAGACTCATATATGCATTAAATTAAATTTGCATTTTTAGGAGATCTTGATATATACAATAGCAGAGAGGAAAATGGAGTACTTGTTTTGTCATTCGCAGAATTAATTGTTTATATTAGCATCGAAATTTCGTGTACCTTTTGTGTTGTGTGAATCAAAGACTCGTCAGTTAGTTACCAGATAGCTGAACTCGTGAACATGCCCAAATAATATATTGGAATTACATCGGAATTGTGATTCCCTAAGTCAGATCCTCCCGGACTAATCAATGATCAGAGCTTTCCTTGTTTAATTTTTCTCCTCCTAAATCAATATTCAATTTTAATTGACAAATATAAATTATTGACTCTTAGATTCAATTTCGGATTCATGTTGCAAACTATATATATATATATATATATATATATATATATTTGAAACGGATATAAATGATTATTTCTAGAATCTTAGTTAGTTCCAAAGGCACTCGTGAGTTGTGATAATCACAACGTACGCATCAATTATTGAGTCTGTTTAATTAATAGTCACGGCTGTTTATCGTATAACAACGAATATATATATATATATATATATATATATATATATATATATAGTATCTCGAATCATCCATACACATGATCCAGAAAATTTGTTGGTTGCCCAAAAAAATTGTTTTTTTTTAACTTGAATTAATTATATCCACATTTATAAGATTTTCAAGATTTCAAAATAAGAACTTAAATAGTAAATATATAACAACTAGAGTACACCACCAACCCTGCTTTTATTACAAGTGAAGTGAAGGATAACTAACCAAAGGAATATGGAACATCATTCTGCCATTTATATATATACCAGGCAAGTGGATGATCATTAATTAATGATCGTCGTCGTCCTTGTTTATATAGGACGTAATTAATATATAGATGAGAGTAGCATTGATTTAAAGGGTTAGTCGTACCATCGAGAGATATAAATTCATGTAGGGACTGAGCTTTTTAAAGTAAAATTTTGTGATTTTTTCTAACGTCTTTGCGACATATATACATTAATATAACAGCTAAGGAGGACATGCATTTGTCTCTAATCAAGTGATGAAATTAGATACTTTGAGACAAAATCAGAGCAAAAACCCAATATGTAAATAGTTTATATAATTACTAAAACAATTAACGCACTCTTTTCTCTTTTGTCTGGTTTAAGAAAATCGTGCTGGAGAACTGGTGTACTGTCTTATGTCGTCGTTGTTCCTTCGGTTCAAAATTGAATATCCATATGTAGGGTAATAAATTATATATAGCTGCTATCAATCTTAGACGTGATACCGACACATCTGGCACATCGCATCGTGTAATTACCATACAAAGATAAACCAAATTGGGATTGAAAGAGCCTTTTATTCACCCAAATGTAATTAAATAGGAATTATTATTAGGGATGGAAATATGTTAGGCGGCCTGTTAGGGGCCTATGGCCTGGCCTGATTTTGCCTGTTTAGAAAAATATACAGGCTCAGCCATTTTTAAAAGCATATTCTTTTTAAGAGGCCAGGCTCAGGTTTCTTACGAAGCCTGTTAAGCCTGTCAGGCGGCTTGTGCCTGTTAGTCAAAATATATTTAATATTAAAGTGTAATAAATGGGTATTAAACCTACCGCATATTGAACACAATACAAGAGTCAAGTTATTAAATTAACACGTATTATTATACATTTTATTCTTGAATTTTATTTTAACAGGTCTGTTAGGGGCTTGTTATGAGGGTCTATTACGAAAGCCTGCTATGGAGGCCTGTTAGGTGACTTATCAGTATAATTTAAAAAATTAAGCTTTCTAAACAGGTTTCTGGCCAGGCCAGGCATCTGTACAGGCCAGGTTTAGAAAAAAAAATAGCCTATAACAGGCCACAAGCCAGACACAAACCGAATTATCACTTAACAGGTCTAGCCTTATCTGTTTCCATACCTAATTATTATTACTCACTTCATAAACAATATATGAGTTAATTAAGAAATTTAGTTTAATTTTAAATATAAAATATATTTTTTATTTATCTATTTTTTTAAATTAATCCTATTAATACTCCTTTAATATTGATCAAATAAAAAAATAAATAAGATAATTATGATATTTTAAAATAATGTTATATTAAATAATTATTTTAATATAATTAAATTAGTTAAATATATCTTATATTAAATATATGAGGAATATATATATAACTCTTTTTAATTAAGCTTGACTTATATCTGCAATATGACATGTGAATAATAATAATAATAATTAATTACTCTAATAACACATGCCTGCTATACCTTGTATTGTAACACAAGTCATCATGTCGTGGTGGTTGTGAACACGTTGGCCAACTCAGAATATATAACACCAACACATGAATACACGCGTATATACAGAGGGATGTACGTATACGTAGAATGAAAAAGGCCGACAAGAATAGACTCGTTATCCATCCATGGAAGGACGTTAGGGGCAGAAGAATTAAATGGGAAGGCCACTTTTTCCTGTGGTTAGTGTACAGAGGGCAAACAAATAACATAGCAAATACCTAAAGTTGACCCTAATTGTTCCCAACCACACCCATGTCATGTATATGCACATGGCATCAACCTCCAATTCCTGTTCAAACTAATCCCTATCTTCAACTTGCCCAATTCATTTGTTATTTCTTTTTATTAAAAATAAATATTCCCTAACTTTAGTAAAAGCAAGACACACACATATATATAATTATAATTTTTATGGAATATTTGATGAAATTGAGGAGTATATATGTGGATAATGGGTATTGGATATGGTCCAATGAAATTGAAAAGTATAGTGATGAGAAAGAAAGAGAGGGGCATGTGCGAGGACCATGTGCAAGGGGGTTATCAGTTAACAAACCTCATCACCAAAATTAGGTACCACCATTTGTATGTGCTCCTTTTCATACCCAATCATCTCTGATCTTGTGCTCATCCTACATGTACTGTGCTCTCATGCACGTACGCTTCTATCATATAGATTAGTAATCTCTCTAATATTAAATATATAAATTAGTTAAATATTTATTTTGTGTATAGACACTAAAAGCTCAAATTTACTCTATCTCCTAAAATTTATTATTCTCTCGAGTCTTAAATATAAGAGCTAATTAGAAATTTTATTTTAATTATAAATATAAATTTTTAATCCACGCTGTTCCATAAATTTATAATTTTTTTCATAAAATATCCTTATATGTATAATTATATATATTAAGGGGTCTCTATAAATGGATAGTTTTAAAGCTCATGATTAAATTGAATAGTATATTTTAGAAAAACTACCATATAATAATTACAAATAATTAATTTAATTAATTTTTTAATATATCTAAAATTAATTAAGTAGCTATTATATTAAAGACTATAGATAATATTTTGTAACTATTTTATTGATTGTACTTTTATTAATGAGAAGTTTGGGTGCAAATGATTAAAGTAATAATGCTTCTTCCCGCATATTTCTTTGAGTGGCAACAATTGTCGAATTTGCGTTAAACACACTCTTAATTATGTTTGACTTCTCCTCATGAATCCAAATCCAAAGTGGTTGAAAGTTTTCGTTTCATACTTTTGACTTAATTAAACTTCAGATTCTGTTCACTTTAAATCCAGCCTTGGTAGCGTGTTCGTTTGTTAACCATGTGTGATTGGCGTTGGAATGTAATCACTTTATATCCAGCCTTGATTATTTATTCGTCTAATCTTAAGAAAATTGTTTCGTGCAATGGAATGACTCATATTTACGTTATATGACATGGAACAAGAGTGAATGTTGAACAGGGCAGATCTCCCGATCCCCCTAAGGGCATGTTTGGTGCGGAGAAAGTGAGATCTTAAGAAAATGAATTATTCAGTAAGTCCTAATATCAGAAGGACACAGCAACAAGATGATTGAGAAAATGCCACCTCCTTTTGAAACCACCATGTTGAAGCATATATTTATGTTCAAGTATTTTGATGACTCGTCTTCTTTTCCTATTTATCTATGTTCTAAGTTCCATATAGTGGCCCTTTGTTTCTTCTTATTTGGATAATTGTAAATATATTTCTACAAATAATCAAAATTAAAGTATCTGAATATGACTTTTGAAAAATAATAAAAAATAAACCATCGAATGTCCATTGCTGTCAACAAAGTCCCCAGAAAAAATTGGCAACATTTCTAAATTGGGGCCCACTTTAGGTTACTTAAGGACCAGTAATATTTATTTGATTAGAAAACTATAACCCACTACTTTATTCATATTTATTATAAATTGGGATTGGACTAATCTGTAATCAAATTTTGATTAGAAAACTACACCTCTTTATTCAAAGTTGATTGTTTACTCAAATAAATTAAACAATAACTCTCTATTTTTCAAGCACAATTAACCCTATTGATGCTGCTTTTCTTTTTTGGTCTTTCAATTTTTAACACTAAGACCATTAATTTTATTAACAAAAATACTAAAAATTAACAAAATATTCTCATATGCTAATATATTAAATTTAATTTATAAAATAACAATGATTAACAAAAAAATGGTTAATGGATTAAATTAAAAATGTGTATAGAATCATATGACTAAAGTGCTGTCATTTCTATCCAGCCAACAATATACAAGATTCCTACTCATCCACGTACCAATCCAACGAAACTAGATAACATATTTGATCAAGATGACTTTTTTCCCCCAACAAGAAGAGGTTTCTCGTTTAGTTTGGGGATGTAATATATATATATATATATATATATATATATATATATATAATTGTATGAAGAAAATTGATGGAAAATAGGCAATGAAGGAAAAAAGGGAAGGGAGGGACCCGGGGGGAACAAAAACAATAAAGAATGAGGGAAGAGAAGCGAGGGGCAGAATCACATGGCCACACCAACCCCCCACAAGGCGCTGATTAAGGAGTCTCCTTCCTTCTTTCATTGGCCACCCACTTTCCTACCCATCTTTTAAATACACCTATTCCTCTTTCCTAACTATTTCTTTTAATATTATTAATATCAAATTTTGTGGTCACGGAGTGATTGGTGGCGACCATTCCCAATATGCCTCTCCTGGCTTCTTTCCTAACTGGATAACCCAATCCCTTAATTCATTTCTTTATCTATCATTATTTTTATTAATATAAACCACATTTATCTATCATCATAACGATTGTCATTATTCTCCACCCATTATTAATATAAAATTTAAATATAAGATATATTTTATATTTTTATTAATTTTTTAAAATTATTCTTATTCATATTCTCCTGCAACAATTAAATAAGAGAAGAGGAAGATAGGTAATAAAAATGATTGGGATATTTTAAAAAATATGATCTATTAATTATTATTTTTTAATATAATTAAATTAATAAAAAATATTTTATATTAAAAATAAAATGAGTAATATATAATCACAAAGTTAATTTACTTTTTACTCCTATTTCATGGGACTAAATTCGCCCCTTTATTATCTTAGATGAGAATAATTATATATACGCAAGATCAACGTAAACCGCTTCATCATTGAAATGTTTCTGGCAAAGCTTAATGATCCATGACTACAATTGTATTTATTTGGTTTGTTTAAAAACTCTTGGTCTTGGTGCCTCCTATCATTATGTTTGGTTGGGTGACTAAAGTCTCGTTAAATTAAACTCGTTGTGTGCAATTGAAGCCTCAACGCTAGGTTTAGTACCAAAAACCCAAATACCAGAATACTATAAATGACCTTCTCTCTTTTTCCTCCCACAATACCAGAATACTATAAATGGCCTGCTCTTTTTTCCTCTATTGGGCCTCACCATGGAGAACCAGAATTACTCTTTTGGGCCATACTGAAGTTATTGTCCCAAAACAGTCTATATTAAAGCTATCTCTCACTCTCCGTCTCTCAGACCGAAAGAGAGTTTTGTTCACAGAAACACAAAAATGTGAACTCTTGGATAATTCGAAATTAGTAAGAACTAGAACGGGAGTCTTTGCATTATTATTCATAATTTATGAGTAGTGTGATACTGTGATCTCTTAAATTTGTAACATCGCTCACTTTCTTGGCTTGATGCGAATGTGATCCATGCAAGTTTTGCCGTCAAGCCTGTTCTTCCGCTGAAGCTCATAGTACTCCTTGAACTTCATCCCTCTGAACACTGCTTCTTCTCTCTCCATCAAATCTGGCGTTGGCCTCACCACCTTCTCCAAATCTGGTCCATTCACAGTAACCACATATATCCTCGTCTCCTTGTTGTTCACAACAGCTCTGTCTAAGACGCTCCTGTACCTCCCGTTACTTGCCACCTAATGACACCCACAGCGACTAAACTATTCATATAATTGGTTGCGCACCAACTCTGCTTGTGAAAATGTTTCTTGAGAAATACCATCTGTTTGTTATCGAGTCAACCAAAGGAAATCCACTTTTAGATTTATTTTATTATTATAAGAAAAATGAAGAGTTTGTGTAAGTAGAAAATGGCTTGGGTGAGAAGATGGGGTTGACCTCAGGTTGATCTCTGCTGTTGACAAGAATGGAGTTGGGAAGGGGTTTGACATTGATCCACTTGCCCTTGTGACTGATCTGAAGGCCACCAATCCCATTCTAAATGAGAAAGGCCAAGAAGCCATGATCTGAGTGAGGGGGCATGCCCAGAGCCAGTTCGGGTTGAGGGCAAGGTGGGTATAGGTTCTCAATGAACACTTGAAGACCTGTGTCAAAACCAGTGGCCTCGGCTATGGCATGCGGTTCAAAATCTAAGCTCTCTGATATCCCTTCTAGCAGCTTCCTTGCCACATTCCTGGTCTCTCTGCAGTACTCCCTAACAACATCACTGAGCAGCAAGAAAACATAATCCAATTAATAAGTCAGAATCTTATTTGATCTCATTTTTCTTGTGGACTATGAATTTGTGACTTTCTACATACTGGAAGCCTTGAGGCTTGTGGGGGAAGGCCCAGTGTGGGTGTGTGATGACCTTGAGATAGTCTCTCCAATAGTGAACATCCTCGGACTTGGGGTTGAAGCTGGTCCCACACCCGATGGTAGTTGACGCGCCCTTGCCACCAAACTCAGCCTTCTCTTCATCAGACAAGTAATGGAATTTCTGTGACAAACTGATCGCATCATCTATTAGGCTCTCTGTTATGCCATGGTTGATAACCTGCTAGATATATGAAGAGAACCAGGACAATCATTTCACTCTTGTGATGTATATAGACACTGATATGAAGTGATCAACGGAAGCAAACAAGTTTTGGGGATTGAATTGTGATTACCATGAAGAAGCCCCATTCCTCACCGGCCTTGGCATTTGACAGCTTGGCATGAAGTTGAGGGTCGTTGGAGAGGAGGAGGGACAAATCAATGACAGGGATTTGGGCAGTGAGGGAGTTGTAAGTTGAAGGGATGGCTGAGAGCTTAGCTGATTCAGAAAGAGCCCTGATACTACAAATATCAGTGGCCCTGATAGATGGCAAGTTCACAACAGGATCAGATGAAGCCATGAGGAGAAGAACAAGAACAGAGGAATCAGGAATTGATGTTGGTGTGGTAGACCAAGGGGAAAGGTGGGTATATTTGTAGAGTGAAGTACTTGCTAATGGGGAAACTACAATTATTTGGGTAAAGGTGACATATTAAATTATAATGTCCATTAAAAACACTGTCTTTTGCGAATTTCCATTTTTAATCTTTGAGGAAAAGACGATAGATATATAGGAAAATTGGAGAAGGTCATTCAATAAAAATTTTATTAATAAGAAGAACATGATAAATTTTTGTACACATAAAATATCAGTATTCTATAAATTTTATATACATAAAGTACTAGTACTATAATTTAGATCTTATCAACAATAAAATTTTTAATAGGAGACTTTTTCTCAATTTTTCTTAGATATATTTGCATGCATGTAAAATGCGAAGACAAATGCTTGGTCACAAAGACGTCATCCCTTATGACAAACAAATACATGTCCATTGGCATTTGCAACTATTTCCAACCTTGTCGGCTCCACTTAATTAGAACAAACTAGGTGTTCGGACAATTGTGTCATTTAAAATTAAGAAAATTATTAAACAATAATATATACGAATCAAAAAGTGTCTTTATTTATTTGGCCACGCGTGTGTGAGTGATATTATTATTGTACTGTGCAACTTGTTGAAGAGACGATATTCACTAATTCACTGAATAGATACAATTTTAAGTCCTTACTAAATGAACTGAACCCTTATTTGCCTGTTGTAAATGTTATTACTTATCAGAAAGGATAATTGACCAAGCATATATCTCTTGGAAAGTTCTATTTTATGATTGACTTAATGTTGAAATCCCAGGTTTATGCAGCCGTTGACCTCTAAAATTCCCATGATGGTTATTGAAGGGAACCATGAGACTGAACCTCAAGTTGATGGGATCACATTCAAATCTTATCTGTCAAGATTTGCGGTTCCTGCTGAAGAAAGTGGCTCAAAGAGTAACTTTTACTACTCTTTCAATGCTGGGGGTATCCACTTTATCATGTTGTGAGCATATATTGACTACAACAGTTCTGGTACCTGATAGTTTCCTTACCTTGTTTAAACCAGTAAATATGCTAAACTTTAGATGGTTGCAACTTACTACTAGACGTATTTTACTGGATCTTCATTTCAGGAGCACAATATGCTTGGTTGAAGCAGGATCTGAAGAGCATAGATCGTAGTGTAACCCCTTGGTTGGTAGCTGCATGGCATTCTCCTTGGTATAACAGCTATGCTTCACACTATCAAGAATTTGAATGCATGAGGTTGGAAATGGAAGCACTTCTCTATCAATACAGTGTTGATACTGTTTTTTCCGGCCATGTAAGTTATTAAAATTACTTTACTTTTACCATTCATTTTTGCTTATCTGGTTGTAGACGGAGATTCTAGGTTAAAACTTCATTATATAGATAAGGCACTTATTATTATTCCTGCCTTTAAGAACTTTGGATATGCATGGTTTTGATGAACTTATGAGCATAAATTGTACCGCCTTGTCAATTTTGCAGCAGACAAAATTTGATGTTTAAATGGAGTTTTCTTAGGTGCACTTAGTCTGGTGCAGATTACTTCATCGTTTACATGATATTGCGCCACATTCCATTTTTCAGGTTCATGCTTTTGAGCGGATGAATAGAGTTTATAATTATACATTGGATCCATGTGGACCTGTTTACATTACTGTTGGAGACTCTGGAAATATTGAGAAAGTAGATGTTGACCATGCGGATGACACTGGTAAATGTCCTTCCCCTGATGACAACAAACCAGAATTTGGAGGAGTTTGCCATTTAAATTTTACTTGTGGTCCTGCCAAAGGAAGCTTTGGAACAGGCAACCTGATGGGAGCGCATTTAGAGAGAGCAACGTTGGACATGGGATACTTGAGGTATTTTCTTCAGATTATGATTTTCTTTTGCACGGGTAAATTACTCTCCCCTCCTATGAGAGAGCCAAATCCATGGTCTGATTATGCACTTTTCTCTTGTAGTAGGTTTATTGCGTTCAAGGTGCTCCCGTGTTTCTCATTTCGGGATTTGTGATGTCTTTCTTTAACAAAACTATCTTTCTATGATAATGCAGGTTATGAACTCTACTTATGCCTTATGGATTTGGCATCGAAATCAAGATACTTTTGGGGAAAATGCTGTCGGGGACCAGATATTTCTTGAGTTTTTTCTTTGCTGCTTTGCTTTATCCCTTTTCCATGCCAACCTGCTATTTAAAGATGTTAAAAGATCTCAACCTGCTATTTTACGGATTAGAAAATTTGTGTTTTTACCTCCATTTCAACTTGGTATATTTTTTATCTTTGCTTGACATGAATTTTTTGTTGGACATCATGAAATATTCAGTTTCTTCACTGACTCATGATGCTTCTTTTATCCCTACCACAGTTACAGCAATCACTTTCTCCTTCTTCCTCTTCCTCTGCTGCTTCCAGAAGCGTTTCTCATGTAAGCTCATTGTGTCAGCTTCTTCACTTTACAGCCCCACTTCTGTGATACAGAACAATTCTAACCCATGATCTTGAATTTTGTTGATCTCCCTGGATTTCTCTCTCGTATCACAGTTCTTCGGTGGTTTCTTTGTACTTTACCTTGTCAGGTAAATTAGATCTCAACCGTATATTTTAAAGTTGGAGTGCCCATGTGTTTGCTTATGGAAAATTCTGTTTAATTATCTTTCAGAAAACTTTGTTTCTGTTTGTGTATATGTGATTGGCTTCATTTGTCTTCATCTAAAGATGGAGTGGAAAAAGGTGGTGCAAAGTTCCTAAGCCAAAGTTTGCCTCCGGCTAGTGGTGAGCGTAATTATTTCTTGCTTCAGGTTTGTTGTTAAGATGCCCTTATCCGCGTTTTTTCCTTAAATTCAGGGATCTAATGTTGATTTGTACAGAAAATCAAAGTGATCAAATTCAGAGGCCTCAACAATGCTGAGACATGCATATTGCATAATGCATTTCCCTCGAGAAGATGCTTTTATGTTGTTTGTCTGTGTCGGGAATTTCATATATTTTAGGTGGGCTTTCATATTCTTGAGAAATGAATGTAAAAAGAACGGTTGTTTTAAAACCTTGGAAGGGCGTTTATGGGGGCATGCATGCTTGGATTGAAACAAAAGAATTAAAAGGCACAGCTCATAGGCCTGTTACTCGCCCCGTCGCCCCTCCACAACTCACGTACGTTATCTCATCATCATACATATACGAAGTAACATAAGAGCACTACAAATTAAAAAAGAGCCACCAATGTAGACAAGGGGTGTTGTGCTGAGTATGATGACTAAGGGTCTTTTTGGTTGTTCAAAATTTGATCTAACATTAAATTTAGTTTTAACTTGGCCTAAAATTTGCAAATTAATTAACTTTTTAATGAATCTATGTCATCTTCTCAACTGCTTCAAGGCATGCTATTTTTCATTTTTGGGAAAATGACAAATATCATTATACAAAAAGAATCAACGATATACAAGCTACAACAGCAGCTTTCGGCCGGGAATGTGTCTAAATTTTAATGCGTTGTGGGCAAAAGAAAGCAAAAAATTGAATGCATTAGTATTTTAAGAATGACGTGTGCCTTCCAGAGGGTCAAGTGATGGTCATGGGTAGATGCCAAATGCCACGTCGGCTTCACTCATGACATGCCCTTCCCTCCCCTCTTCACGCCTTCTTCCCAAGTTAACAGGGACAAATCAGCATTTCAATTGACTTCCTGACCACTTCCGTAAATTCGTTTCCACTCATTAACCTCATGCCACACCCCTCCCCTCACTTTACCATTTCCCACCTTTCCTCCTTTCTTCTTTATAAACCTTGGCTCTTCCTCAGAGTTCCAAACCACCCCTGCTACTTCTGGGGGATTCTGCTCTCTCTCTCTACAACTTTGTGGGTCACTTCACTGCCAAGTAGCCATGCCCATGCAGTACAATAACTTAGGTCGATCGGGTTTGAAGGTGAGCCAGCTCTCGTACGGATCGTGGGTCAGCTTCGGGAATCAGCTGGATGTGAAGGAGGCCAAGTCTCTGCTCCAATGCTGCCGCGACAACGGCGTCAACTTCTTCGACAATGCCGAGGTCTACGCCAATGGCAGAGCCGAGGAGATCATGGGTCAGGCTATTCGCGAACTGGGGTGGAAGAGGTCTGACATCGTCGTCTCCACCAAGATCTTTTGGGGAGGGCAGGGTCCCAACGATAAGGGTCTATCTCGCAAGCACATCGTTGAAGGTACCAAGGCTTCCCTGAAGCGCCTCGATATGGAGTATGTGGATGTGATTTATTGCCACAGGCCTGACTCGTCAACGCCGATCGAGGAGACGGTTAGGGCTATTAACCATGTGATTGATAAGGGCTGGGCGTTTTATTGGGGGACTAGTGAGTGGTCGGCGCAGCAGATCACGGAGGCATGGGGAATTGCTGAGAGATTGGATTTGGTTGGACCAATTGTGGAGCAGCCAGAGTACAACTTACTGTCTAGGCACAAGGTGAGTGATTTTTTGGCATACTCAACAGGGACTTTGGATTTGATTATTGTTTTGTGGGGATCTGGTGCGTGTCCTCTCGAGGGTGGTCTTGGCTATTTGGATTAGTTTTATTGGCTATTTTGTCGTGAGGATCACTGGTTGATGTGGGTTTTGGGGATTTGTTTTCTTCTTTCTGATTGAAATTTGGACCTTTTTAAGGACTGTAGATTTCCTAGGACTTTTTCATTTTAGTCGCTCCTTTGTCTTTCTTATTTTTTTGACTCTTCGTGCATGAGCTGAGAAAATGAAGTTTTTCTTTTTCTTTTCTTTTCTTTTTAATTAGAATACGAAGGGTTGTAGTGGATTTGGGTTAAGCTTTTTCTTGTGTATTTGGTTATTGAAAGCATGAATCGGTGTCGCGTTCTATAATTAATAGCTTCACAATTGCTTTAAGGACCTGCTTGCTGACCATACTGTGGCCTTTATATAGGTTGAATCTGAGTACCTCCCTCTTTATAGCAACTATGGTATTGGTCTGACCACTTGGAGTCCACTTGCGTCTGGAGTGCTAACAGGAAAATACAAGAAAGGTGCCATACCACCGGACAGCCGATTCGCATTGGAAAACTACAAAGTAAGTTTTAATTTGCTTGGAGAGATTTCCCCCTGGTCCCTTCTTGAATTGAATTAGATTTTCCGACAAAAGCCACAGTGCGCTTATTCTGAGTCACTGGAGTGTTGGCCTTGTAAAATTGAATGTGGGGTTTTGGTGATTTAGATTCATACTGCCAGAGATTCTGGAGAAAGAGCAGGACGCGTCAGTTATGAGCGAATAAAACTTTTCCATCACTTCAACATTGTTATGGTTTCCTTAATTTGTATCTTTCTGTCATATATGCTGACTATTATTTGTGTCCTGTTTCCTAATCTTCTTAATTTGTTACTGTAATGTTTCTCTGCACCATGTTGAATGCACTGGGGTATTGGTTTTTGGATGATATTCATTTCGATTCTATTAACTTTGTTTGTTTTCAACTAGTTAAAAAATCTGCTTCTTTATAATGCTTGAACGGTCAGATCATGTTCTTATGCCCCCATTATCTAGAGTATTAATCTCTTTTTCATGCTTTGCAGAATCTGGCAAATCGATCACTGGTTAATGATGTGCTCAAAAAGGTTGATGGGCTCAAGCCAATAGCAGATGAGCTGGGCGTGCCATTAGCTCAACTTGCCATTGCATGGTGTGCTGCAAATCCTAATGTTTCATCTGTTATAACTGGAGCAACAAAGGAGTCTCAGGTTAGTCTAATTTTATTTCACTTGTTCAAGGCATATTTGTTAAAGATCATTACTTTTCACACAAAGCATTCCTTCCTTTCATACCTACCAAGGTTAAATAATCTGCCAACTGCTATCTCGATCAGTGATCATTAAATTTCCTTTCCGACCCCCTTGTTCCTCTTAGTCTCAGTGCATAAACTCTTGTTTTGTCCATTTATTGCTGTCCCAGTTCTCCTGATTTCACCTTTTTGCTATCTGCTATCTAAGTCTTTGTGGAAGTAATATGTTGAGTATAATAATCCAGTCAAATTTATATCTTGCCCCATGGCGGCCACTGCACCAAAGCTGATGCTATGTAAAGGTCGGCTTGCCATGGAACTCTCATGGCTTTTTGCTTTGAATTTTTCCATGCCATGGCTAATGCCATTGGAAACACCTTTTAACCGTCTTACATATGACTTGAAGGACACACGAGCATCACTTGTAGCAAATCATTTTAATTTATCTACATTTTTTTCCTTTAACCTTCTACATCGGGGTTTCTCTATTTCTTATGTTGCTTTCTAACTCGTTGCATTCTTCACTTCCGGCCCCTGTTTATTCCACCATATTTCAATCAAAATGATTCTGTTTAAGTTAGATTTCAGAAATGGCTTTGGTCATCTGAAGCATATCCGATTTTGGTCATACCAAAACACTAGTTATGCTTGCTATTTTAACTTTCAAAAAGTGATAATTAAGCCACTGAACTTTCACAAGAAAGCAAATCGGTCATCTTGTCAATTTTATGTTACTGGTGTTAAGCGACTCATTTCCCACCTCACATATTTCCATGTTGACATTTTATCATTGAGTCAAATGGGAGCTTGCCTTGTCATTCTAGGTTTTTGATATGAGGAAAATAGGCCTAAAGGACTTAGTTGCTCAATTTGAAAGCTAAACTGGGCATTTTGCAAATTTTCAGCGTGTGTTTGAACTTATACAAGATGACAGCTTATATTAATTATAATCAACTTTGAAGTAGAATGAAAATTATGCTGCAATCTGTTGCAGATAAACTACAACGAAGCATCATAGACTGTTATATTCTTATTGATTACTTATTTAGTAGATGCTGTCCTGGAATTCAATGTTAACCCATGTGTACAGTCTGTCTTTATCCAGAGATTGCCAGTACAAGTTCTTTTTATATTTGAATCGTGACTTGCAAATTATTGAGTACTACCGTAGATATGTTTTTCCCCCAAAAAATAAATCGGTGATGTGTTTGTTTCTTTGCTTAGATCCAAGAGAACATGAAAGCAATTGATGTAATCCCATTATTGACACCTGCGGTGATGGAGAATATTGAATCTGTTGTTCAAAGCAAACCAAAGCGCCCCGATTCGTACAGATGAATTCAACAATTTCCGGATGGTACTGTAGAGAAAATGCTTCTGGAGTTATTTGGTGTGACTGATGTGATTACATTCCATTTCTTTTGTGCTCCTTTGCTTCTACTATTCATCTAAGGGGTCAGGTTGTGACTTAAATGGTGTTTAGGACTCTTAATCTTGCCCATTCATGGATTGGATTGGATGTTTTGTAATCTTATATTTGTGACGCATTTCTAGTCTTCATATTGGAGCTTGTCTTGTCTCTTTAATAAAAAAGGACAGAAGGGAATATATACGATGATGTTGACGAAGAAGGTATTTGAAGGATAAGAATATAACCAATAATGTACCTCCACATCAGTAGCATGTAATTATTTTTGTAGTTAGTTAGTTTTTTCCAGTACGAAATCATGGGTCAATCTCCGGAACAATTGTTGTATAAGCAATGCAATCCCATGTACGAACTAAGTGGGGACATATATACAGGACAGTTTTCCAGCCCTCTAACATAAATGAAATAATGAATGAACTTTCGGAGTAGTTCCTCTAAAATTCCAATATTTCCAAAATAATTCAGCTGCATAGGAAGCTTCTTATTTTCCTTAATCCTTTATGGCAATACAATGTCGGACTTGGTCCAAGTGAGGGTCATTTGGGCCCCTTTGTCCTCCTCAAAACCCCCTAATTCACATAACGTGTATTCCTCCCTTAGGCAATGCTTTTTTCCCTTTTTTCAAAATAGGCCACTATTAAATAAATATTTTAGAATGTTTTTCATTAAAATATAGGACGAGGACTTAACACAAATCAAGTTTTTTCCTCAAAATTTTCAAATTATACATAAATATACAGAGAATATGTCTACATTTCAATAACCATTATTAAAATTTCTTTTCAGTTTGACTTCAAGTGTCTACATTCCAACTTTCAATCCATGTAAATGCAATTTTTTTTACCCTATTTTAATGGGAGGATTTAGTGGGGGTTTAAACTAATTCTGATCAAGTTAAAAAAGACCACAAAGAGCTATAAAACTCTTCTATCAAGTATAACATGACCGCATTTTCACGAGTTAAGCATGAAATCTTCACTACTCTTACCAAACCAACATATAAATGCATTTTCAAGTGCATATTTTACAGATATTGAGATGAATTATCATTATAATCATATTCCACTTTATTAATGTTTAGTTGTCACTTTCACGAATGAGTATGACGTGCTAGTCTAAATTGAATTGACTCTCATCATTGTTATAGCAAAGTATATGTAACTAGTGTCACTAATTCATTTGTTAAATTACAATTAGTCTCAGGCAATTGATTTAGGCCTATTTGGATTAATTTTGGGAGAATAGATTTTGGGAATAATATATTTTAAAGAATAGATTTTGGAAAAAATAGATTTAAAAAAAAATAATTTTAAAAATTAGAGATATTTGAATAATTAGTAACATAATTACTTTTTCATAAGTAATTTACTAAAAATGACATAAACTAATATGATAATTATATAAAGAATAAATTTTATTTTGAATTTTTTTATTTAAGTGATTAAAAAATAATACATATATATATTAGTTTATTTTTTTGGTACTATGAATTTACTATATGAAAAAAGATGATACGGAGATGAAAAATAGTAACAAAACAGAACAGTGCTCAGATAGATCACGTGGTGGGGGTACTACTACAAGAGGGAGAGGACATAGATGTGTTTTTACTATTTTTGTGTTGTGGCTGGAATCTGTTAGTGACTATAAAGTTGCAGGGTGGGCAATTATTTCAAATTATAGTTTAAGAACTTCAAATCATGATTTAAGTCCTATAAATGATTTTTTTTAAAAAAATCATTGTTTAGCTAAAATATGACATAACTATGGTTTCAGCTGAGAATTTATTTTTAAACCTACATGCCAAACACACACTTAATACACATTATACTATGATTAACTAATCATGTTTTGTCCAAATTAAAACAAAACTAATTAAACTGGCCTTAACGAATATATTCTTCGAATCAAGTTGATTGTTACCAAACCCACAAATATATATTGGTAATTTTCTATAGATAATTTCGTCCTGACCGCATCAAATTTAATTACATATGCTTCACGTTGTTTCTCATAACTTTGTGAAAATTTTGATGTTAAAAAAAAAATCTCACGACAATTTTATAAAACGACCTATCGTATGGAAAACAAAAAAAAATTTCATTACTAACTCTTGTATATGAACACACCATCCAATATTTTCGCCCAAAGAAAAAAAATCAAGAAAGGCACTTGTTTTGGGTGGGTTAAAAATCATTAATGAAAACAAGGGTTGAGCGTTCGCCAGATCAGAGTTAAAATTTGTTCTTTAAAGTTAAGGTGAAAATGACAAGTTTGTTGTATAGATTCAATCTAAACACAATATTCTCCATGAAACTCTCGTCAGCGTAAGTTGCTGTAAGCTTCCTTTGTTCAAATCATTAGTTGCTACACTGCCTCTGACACGCAATCTTCCTTTCCACTCTTTAAAGTATTATTTCCCATTAATTAATTGTGTTAAGATTATTTCAAAAGCTTCTTTTTCTTTCCTGCTATAAAATCCTCAACACCCTCCAGTTATCCCCAAAACATTCATATCAAACCTTTCTTCCTCATTACGTATACTTCAACAATAACAGCAACCATCGATGGGAAAGCAACAACTCTCACTGATTATTATAAGACAATTCAAGGCTGCTGTGAAGAAGATGAAGTTGCTGTTAGCTCTGTACGGGCGAGTCCATTCACGTGTGGGACGTCATACAAGCTCAAAGTTATTACAGAGATGGCGAAGCTTCACTTATGGAGGATCTGAAAGAAGAGTGAGAGGAAGAAGGAGGCGTTACTATTATGGGTGGGACGAGGAAGACGATGATATCAACCAAAGGGCAGAGAATTTCATTGCTAGCTTCCGCCATCAACTAAACTTGGAGAGACAGATGGAGCAAAGGTGTTGCTCAAGTTCTGGTTTTGAGGATGAGTATTACCGACGAGTAGATTAATGAATAGTATTTTTCAAGTTATATTGTTTTTGTTGGATTTGTGTTGCATTTAAAAGTTGGAAAATCTTAATCTTGTTTTCTTATAGGTTGGTTATAGCTATAAGCTATGATAATTGCCATGTACAGTTATATTACAGGTTAAAATAATACTGTGATTATATAATACTATAGCTTCATTATTTATACAATCTACACTTTTTTATGCTGACAACACATATCATTACAATTATTATAATTGAATACACACACTTTATCCATATTAGATGGATTATTTTGTTTATAGGTCTTTTTGAAGAACGAATGACGCGTAAAACAAATGAAATCAATCTGGATTAATTAACTACCATTCCCAGAATATATTCTTGGAATAAAGTTGATTCTTGCGAGACTTACCAATATATATTGGCAGTTTTCTAAATCATTTCGTTGTGACCACGGCAACATTGTTTCTCACTGATTTTTTTTTTCTTGTATCCAATTAGTTGGTGTGAAAAAGAGTATCCTAAGATAAATTTATAAAACGACCATATGTTGTAACTATAATAAGACACTTGGTCCCAAAAACCGAACTTGCAATATTTTGGCTTAATTAAGGCATTATAACTTTATAACCAAAAAAAGAAAACAAAAAAGAATAAAAGAAATAAAAAACCAAGAATAACTGTTTTTTTTTTGTGTATGTGGGTTAAAAAACGCTAATTTGACGAAAGGGTACAGCTTTCGATCCCCAGATCATAATTAAAATTTGTTCTTTAATGTTAAGACTTTGAAAATGACTAGGTATATTAGTTGTCAGTTGCATAGATTCCAATCTAAAGTCTAAACCATGAAAGCTTCAGCGTAAGTCGCTGTATGAGCTTCCTTTGTTCAAATCATCCTCAGCCGTCACTCTCATTCTCACGCGCAATCTTACTTTCTACTCTCTCTCTCTCTCTCTATATATATACTCAGATTAAAACCTCAACATCCTATACAGTTAGCAAAAATATTCATATCAAACCTTTCTTCCTCACGACGTATACTTCAACAGAAGCAACTCTAGCTGATTATTATAAGACAATCCAAGGTCGCTGTGATGAAGATGAAGTTGCTGTTAGCTAGTTTTGTACAGGCGGTTTCATTCAAGTGTAGGATGTGGGACGAGCTCAAAGTTATTACAGAGATACCGAAGCTTTACTAATGGAGGAGTCATGGAGTTACTATCATGGGTGGGAGGAAAATGACGGCAAAGGGCAGAGAATTTCATTGCTAACCTTCGTCGTCAGCTAAGCTTCTGGTTTCAACGTCGAGGATGATTACCGACGATCAGTGGGTAGATTATATCCCGATTTTTATGAATGAATGAATGATTAATATTCAAGTTATATTGTTTCTTGTTGGATTTCTGTTATATTTAAAGGTTGAAGTTTGTTTTCTAGTAGGGTGGTCGCAGATTGTAGTTGTAGCTAGTATATAATTGCTAAATAATAAATACAGTTAATAACGGCCCCTTACATCTTTCATAATATGTTAATCATTGGGTTACAATTTAATGATTTATAACCTCCTCCATATTTTAACTTCATATTAAGAAATTAATAAACCATACTTACAAGTCAAAAAATTAGAGTGAACACGTCGTATTCTTATACCGGGTTGCAAAAAAGAAAGAATCAAGGCTTCAAGGATTTACCCCTTTAAGCCAGTAGCAATCAAGAGTTAAGATAAAGTTTAGATTTTTTTTTTTTGGTTTTTTAATTGGGGAGTGAAAGTTAAAGTTTAGAAATTAGAGTTGAGAGACCATCAGATCAATGACAATGGCATACATGAACACAGAAAATACGTCGTTAGCTTCTGCGCGCAGTGTTTATGCTGCTCTATTTTAAGCAAATGTCGTTCTCCGATGTATCCGTTCGAACTCCGCACCTCATGGAACGTTTTCCTCTCAAACGTTGCCTCACCAACATACCCGTTTTCTGGTTTCATCAAAACCCAAACTACTCTAACTCCAATTTTTTTTTCTTTCCTTTTCTTTTCGGTGCTTCATGGATTCCCTCGATTCCCAATTCTTCCGTTCCCTACGCAGCAATCTCCCCAGTATATGTTTCATGCTGTCAGCGGATCTCTGGACAATCAAACAGGTACCAAGTTCTGAAAATAAATTTCTTTTTGCATAGCTTTCGATCCCCATTTGATTCATTAACACCATGCATTTTCTTATACCTTTGTCTCTGCTGGTCTGACTTTGCTCTTATTGTTTGAAAAGAATGTAGTTTTTGAATTTGGGATCTTTTGATTCCGTTCTCTTCATTCTGTATCTTATAGACATTGTGCCTCTTTTGCAGAGTTCAAATTTGTAATTTCCTTTACCGAACTAACGTGTAAATTCATTGCATGGCTTTCCTCTTCAGCTTAGTTTGTCTGCCGATTCATTTTATTGAGGGGTTACATGGCCATGCCATCTCATGAATTATACCTATGAAGACCGGGATTGAGGTGGTTGTGCTCAGTTTATAACCATTGTTCTCTACGAGATGTTGATATCCGCAAGACCAGCTTCCAGGGGACAGGGAAAAGGATTTATTTGTATGAATTTGAGATTCAAGCGAGTAATCTACATTTGAGGAATCACATAGGCACTGGTTGAATATGTACGGGTTCTAAGCACTCAAAATGCTTTAGAGCAAATGATGGTTATGTGGAGCTAGCTATAATCATTTTGCCACCATGAATAGTGAGGCTCCAGGCACTCAAAGCCAATGGCTTAAAGGTGTAGTAACTATGGCCGGTTCAAACGATGGAATCCTTTTAGACAGCAATGAAGACAATATATGTTCGCAGACAGGTGAAGAATTTTCAACTGAATTCTATCGTGATCGGTTTGGTTTAAGGAGAATTACTGTCACAAGTGATGTGGACAATAACCCGCCAAATATATTGGATTCTGATTATAATCAGAACTATCAGGTGGTTTATGAGGATCTTGCACGCGTTGTTGGCGTGAGGAGAATGGATTCTGATAGTAACTCGGATTTGTCAGATGTCGCTGCAACAGCAGGATACGTTGCAGAGCCTAACAATTTGAACAAATTCCAGTGGGAACAGGGTGGTATTGGACAACGATCTCGTAAATTTACTGAAGAAATTTATTTGGATCCAGTTTCTTCATCAGGACCAACTGCTCCACCAATTTATGCAGCTGAGTCCCTTCAGTCATGTCATCCTTCTCCGTCAGCATTTTCGGATGCTTCATTTTATAAGAAGATAAAGTTTCTTTGTAGCTTTGGAGGGAGAATATTACCAAGGCCAAATGATGGGAATCTCAGATATGTGGGAGGAGAAACACGGATTATATCTATAAGGAAAAACATTACTTGGGAGCAACTTATGGAGAAGACTCATGCAATATGGAACCAATCTCACATTATCAAATACCAGCTTCCTGGAGAGGATCTGGACGCTCTTATTTCTGTTTGTTCTGATGAGGATCTTCATCATATGATAGAGGAGTATGAAGAACTTGAGAGAATTGGAGGCTCTCAACGATTGCGGATATTTCTCATATCTTCAAGTGAACCTGAGAACCCAAACTCTAGTATTGAAGCAAAAGTCAATCTGCCAGGTGATGTTGACTATCAGTATGTCGTTGCTGTTAATGGCATGCTGGAACCAAGTCCTCGGATAAACCAAACAAGCCAGTTTGGGAATACCTCTGATTTCAGCAGTCCAAGATTTTTTAAGGAATCACCTGCATCTGCATATGCTTGGGATGTGAAGGATCTCAGTCCAATGTCCCCTCGTTTGGGAGGATTGCTCAATAAAGCTGGTTCTCAGTTTTTAACAGGCAAATCATTCAGTCAGTCACCACCTAGTCCTATGTCCCGTATTCGTGCTCCGACTAAAGATCATCTAATTTCCAACGTAGAGCTGATTATGGATCAACAATGCAATGCTGGTAATGAAGGCCTTGTTCCCTTTGTGAAGCAAGGAATTCAAAGTGGTAATTCCTTGTGTAGAGATGATGCCCGTTATGTTGATCCAGCTGCATACTATAACAATCTAGCCCAAGGCCCTCCCATGAGCCTCAGTGAGGGTGTTCAATATCACGTGAGAAGGCACAGTGAAAACTTTGTCTCTTCTGCACCGTGTGGTCAAGGTGATATGATATTTGAGAGACACCCACGTACAAATGACAAGAATCTCTCTCATCCTGAAGGGTCACCATTAGTAATTCCAGTCTCTAATGATAGAGATAGAGAGAGGTTTCATTGCAGATTGTTGCATGCACTTTCTGACACAATGTTGCAGAGTGATGAGAGGTTTGAAGATCATTTTCAGCCCTCCCTTAAAGTAAAGGGAAACAAGTCACCCTTACTGCAATTTTCAAGTTCTTCCCGGGAAAGGCCATTACAGGAGGGAGAGGTAATTGATGAAAAAAACCTGGTGGCTCAGTATCAAATTCCGCCCAGTTATGGAAAAACTGGCAGTTTCAAGGGGATTTTGAATCCTAGTCAAGGGAGCTTGCAACTTGCAGATAATACCAATGCCTGTTCTGGTGAAATTGGAAGATGTGGAGGTAATATTGAAGTTACATCACATGAAAATGCCTTGCATATCAAAGATTTGCAGGGCATCAATTACAAACAAGTTGGTTGCCAGTTTTCAGTAGAGTTACAAAGCAGTGAATGCAAATTACCTGCTTCTTCATTAAAGTATGAATCTACAAGAAACCTGAGGGAGCAAACACATGGTCTGCCACTAGACATGGCTGCTTCTGAGTTTTTAATGAGAAGCCAAAATTCTGCAGTGTATGAGCAATTTACCATGTCGACAACTGATAACAGCGAGTCATCTCACCTTGGATCCTCTGATTTACAGCTTATTGACTCCCAAACTGACATAAAGTCCACACTTCTAGCCTCTGTAAGTTTATTTCCTTAGGAATTTATCTACTTAACTGTAAGTCTGCCATTGATTCATTCCTGTATTTTCATATTGTAATTCAGAACAAGGGATCGGCTTCCAGAGGGAAGATTTTTCTCTCTGATGAGAATCCTGCCGATTGTCCTCTCCAGAAGAATGACAAGATTGTCTATGACCAACATTCTTTGGTTGGGTATAACATTGAGTTATGTGACCAGTCACAGTGCACTGTTGCTTTGAGAAAAATCAAGCAGCTAAATGCAGCAGCTATTGTTAAAGGGCCAACTGATAGTTGTTCTTCAGGCATAGATGAAGATGAAGAGGATGAATCTGAAACTGTGTTTCATAAAAGGGAAGAGACGGAAAGTGCCAGTCCAGAATCTCAAAGTGAGGTGAGAATTTCCAAATAAAATTGCATCATATGGTTCACAATTTTTTATTTTATGGTTGACCAAAGACTCTAATTTTCCATGCTAGTTTGTAAAAGTTGATAGTAGAAACTTCAAGAAGTCAATTAGATCAGCAACTTCTGAACTAGAGGCTGAACTCTATGGTTTGCAGGTATAAAATATTATATTGGTTGATGAATAACATTGGAGGGATTATCAGTATATAGGACCGAAGCCTCCTGTACACTGATAGTCCCCTTCCAATGTTTTTCTTTCTTTATTTTCTTTACTTTGTCCTCCTTTAATTTGTTTAAGTAGGCTAAGAAGATGAATCAGAGCCTGCTTCTACTCATGTTTAACCTAATATCTAAGATGAAAACTTGCAGATTATTAAGAATGCTGATGTTGAAGAATTGAAAGAGCTAGGATCTGGAACATTTGGAACTGTTTATCATGGAAAGTGGAGGGGATCAGATGTTGCAATCAAGAGGATAAAAAGTAGTTGTTTTTCTGGCAGATTATTAGAGCAAGAGCGGTTGGTAGGTGTATATAATTATAAGCAAGTTGAATTTTGCAAGTTTTATGATGAACGAGACATTAATTTTGATGGCTTGCAAAATATCAATTTTGGTGACTCTTAAACACTGTCTAAAAAAACATCAAATATTCAATATGGTTTACCTTAAACTCCATGTGAATAGAAGACCCACAGTCTAGTTTTATTCATGATAGAAGCTAATGTGATATATGTACGTGCAGACAAGAGAATTCTGGCGAGAGGCAAAAATTTTGTCAACTCTTCACCATCCAAATGTGGTGGCCTTTTACGGGGTAGTTCCAGATGGACCGGGTGGGACATTGGCGACTCTAACAGAATATATGGTACATGGATCACTGAGGAATGTCCTCTTGAAGAAGGAAAAGTTAGTTAATTCGCAGGAGCTATTTTACTTGCAAAATATTGACAAGAATTAAATTTAGGTCCTCTTTTTCTTGTCATCCTGCAGAGTGCTTGACCGCCGAAAACGGCTTATGATTGCAATGGATGCTGCCTTTGGCATGGAATATTTGCATTTTAAGAATATTGTTCATTTCGACTTGAAGGGTGATAATCTACTTGTCAATTTGGGGGATCCTGAACGGCCTGTTTGCAAGGTAACTTGTGGTAGATACATGAATTTGAACTTGCTTCCTGACATTTTGAACTAGTTCGTAGTCTTTTTGTAAACTATTGGGCTCATTAACTTCAACTTATGTCAGGAAAATACTATCTGAACAGAGCATGACAACTTAAGAGCTCTTAATTAGTTGTGTTTTCACTGTATCCTTTCTTGGGTAAAGTAAACTGATGGTAAAAATGTGCTGTGTAGGTTGCAGATTTTGGGCTATCAAGAATTAAGCGCAACACACTTGTTTCTGGTGGTGTCAGAGGAACCCTTCCCTGGATGGCACCAGAATTATTAGATGGCAACAGTAGTGGGGTCTCTGAGAAGGTTGGCAACTCATTTATCTTTTTTCTTTTTAGATTTATTTAGAGGGACAAGTACTAACGACCTGAAGTTATAAGTGGGATTGAACGTTAAACCTTTCAATTACAAGGAACTTTCATGCCACTAAGTCGAATGGCTATTGGTAGCAATTCATTTATCTGCCCTCCTCTATTTGCTTCCCCATTGGAAATTCTGTCTTGTGGAATGTAATATTTGAAGTGCCTGGCTAATGGCTATTATCTTGTCAATAGGTTGATGTTTTCTCATTTGGCATTGCAATGTGGGAGATCTTGACTGGGGAAGAGCCATATGCTAGCATGCACTGTGGTGCCATCATAGGTAAGCATGTATAATCTAAACTATCTTCTAGTCGATTCCTTCTGAAACTTGGATATCAAGCATGGAAGCCAAAAATCACTTGACCCTGTAATATCAAGTCCACATGAGAGTTTCTTGTACTGAAATTTCATATGAATTATAATGAATGTTTTATGTGTGACTAATGACTCAATGAAGGTGGAATTGTGAACAATACACTCAGACCTCCAATCCCAAAATGTTGTGATTCTGAATGGAAGAGGCTGATGGAAGAATGCTGGAGTTCTGATCCTGCAGCCAGGCCATCCTTCACAGAAATAACACAAAGATTTCGCCTTATGCAAGCGGCTCTGCCCCCCAAGAAGAAACACAATCCTCCAACTTGATCACAGTCTCTTCTTCTTCTTCTTCTTCTTCTTCTTCTTCTGTTTAATTGAAATTGAAATGCATATAAGAAAGAAAATGGTTTTCAATTATCTTGATAGATTTGTTTGTATAGAAGCTATAGTTTAGATTTCCAATGTTGTTAGCCAAAATTGTAAATATATGAAAGCTACACGTTCCCTCACTTTTTGTCCAATGTCAGCACCTTCTCTTTCACCAGATTTTGATACTCTCATTTCATATTTGAAGACGAACAAAACCTTATATTTTGACTATATTTCATAATGATAGCCGGAAGAAATTAAAATGTTAGATAATTTATGAATAATATAACTTCTTGGAGTTTTTATATTTTATATTAATACTCGCATTAATTTATTTATATTGTGAGGATATATTGATGCTACGTTTTCTTCAAAGATATACAACAATTCAAGAGGCGTTTTGACATCATCTGTGAAGGGATTATCCACATGCAGGGTTACTAACCATTCTCTCTTATTATCCAATAGCGTGCAATCGCCCCCTAGCGCGTGCACACACCTCCCACTTTAAAATCTAACATATTTATATTGATTTTGTATATTATCCTGTGCTGATAGAATTATAATTAAAATTAAATTCTAAAATATTTTAAATTTAAATATCATTAATAATAATAATATTTATTTTTAATCAAAATTTTATATTATTTAAGTGATAAATAATATTAAATATATTTTTAATTGTAAATCATACTGTGATATTTATATATTTTTGCTGTTATCATTTTTTTATGCGAACAATTAATAGTAATTATATCTTTTTTATTTTTTATAAATAAATGAAAATTATTATATATTTTTATTTCATTCCAATTCCTAAATTACTAAATTTGTAGAGTTTATCAGGTATCAATTTTTTTAATTAGCTATTCAATTTATCAGAATTTTATTTTAATTATATCTGAATTTGACTCGCGTCATGCACTTTATTATAGTAGGTGAATCTCTCAATAATTTTTTTTTATATATAATAAAATTTAAATTTAAAATCTTATCTAAATAATAACGAGTGATCTAAATAATAACGAGAGCTATTACTCGCTAGGAGCTGCGATGGGGATACACTCGACATTAGCTTCATCGTCTACGTCATCGTGATCATCGAAATGTCCCGCTGAATCCATAAAAGCCCACAACCCATCAATTATTTTATATATTTTTATCGAACCCTCTCCCGGTTTTTTTTTTGGCCAAAATATCCGTCTTCTTCAGTTCTTCCTAATCCTTGCAGATCTTTTTTAATATTATATTTTTATTTTAATATAAAAAATTAGTTTGCTTTTCCTACCATCTTTCCCGAAGCTCGTTGGCAAATGATATATTTTGTGAATTCAGAGATCATACCATTTCCAAATCTCACGTCTCGTGTTTTCTCGTATAGCTTCTCTCCCTTCCTCGGCTGAACCTCTTTCTCGTTCATTCACGAAGATGGAAAAAGCCATAAACAGGCAAAAGGTTCTGCTTGACCACCTCAAGCCTTCCTCGTCAGTCTACGGGAACGAATCATCCCTCACTGTGAGTACAATTCCGATGATTTTTTAACCGATTTGCGTTTGTTGCTTTTCTACTTCGTTTTGATTACGGTGTTTGGTATGTGGGGGTAAATATCCATCTACCTCTTTATTTAGAACTAGATTTTACGATTGATTAGTGGCTCGAAATTTTGTTTGAAGTTTTTTCCCTCGGGTATGCATTTGTATATTTATGTTGACTTTCAGACGGTTCCAGTAATTATGTTTAAATGTTTGACTTCTAATCAATAGGCTTCGGCATGTATGGCGGGTGATAGTGCTGCATATCATAGGACTTCTGTATTTGGTGACGATGTAGTGATTGTGGCGTAAGTTCTTGTATTTGTTATGGAATTACTGAAGTTGACTAAGTGAAACTTTCATGTTCTGATTACTCATTGTTATTTTCAGAGCATATCGAACAGCGATTTGCAAATCCAAACGTGGTGGTTTCAAAGATACTCATGCTGATGATCTGCTAGCTCCTGTCCTGAAGGTAAGATCCCCCCCCCCCCGGCCCTATCTTTTTTTTCTTGTTCGTTAATTTTGCAAACATTATGATCTATACCCTATCCATTAAGATTCCTGATTTCCAACCGCTCATTTAGCTTATAAGTATGCTCAATCTTGATGATGAGTTTTGAATTTAATCATAGGCTGTGGTAGAGAAAACAAATTTGAATCCGGCTGAAGTTGGTGACATTGTTGTGGGCACTGTATTGGCACCTGGATCCCAGAGAGCTAGTGAATGCCGAATGGCGGCATTTTATGCTGGTTTTCCTGGTATAGGTCTATTATGCAAATGGGTCTTTTATGTGCGTTATAGTTTATGCTGTTGTATTGAACTTCCGTTTGACAATTTGTATGGTCCAGAAACTGTACCTGTGAGGACAGTGAATAGGCAATGCTCTTCTGGGCTGCAGGCTGTTGCAGATGTAGCTGCTGCTATAAGGGCTGGTTTCTATGACGTTGGTAAAGAATGCATCAAATTGGTTGGAATTTTTTAATTTCACCGTGCCTTTGAACACTTTGTCTTACCTTTGAATATATTGTATAGGTATTGGTGCTGGTTTAGAATCTATGACAATTACTCCGATGGCATGGGAAGGATCAGTCAACCCTAAAGTATTTCCCCCTCTCCTCCTTGGCTCAGCACCTTATGATAGTATTTGACCTTGGTTCCTGGAAACAGAACCTTTAAAGGGGCTTCAAGTTTCTGATATGAACTTATGTGCTTTGGTAGGTAGAGAAGTTCGAACAAGCCCAGAACTGCCTCCTTCCTATGGGTATTACCTCTGAAAATGTTGCATACCGATTTGGTGTGTCAAGGGAGGAACAAGATCAGGCAGCTGTAAGTTTGACATTCATTAACACATCATTCTATTTTTATTATTTATTTTTTTGGATGGCTTATTTTTAGTTTAATGACTCTTGTAATTTCTCAATAATGGTATCATAGGTTGAGTCTCACAGACGGGCAGCTGCAGCCACTGCTTCCGGCAAATTTAAAGATGAAATTATCCCAGTTTCAACCAATGTATATAAAATTGAACTTTTATTTAACTTATTGAGTAAGTGATATATGTTTGAGGTCTTAGGTTCTTAATGAACTCTATTGTAATAGATTGTGGATCCGAAAACTAATGAGGAGAAGCCTGTCACCATCTCTGTTGATGATGGAATTCGACCTAATGCAACACAGTCTGATTTGGCAAGACTCAAGGCAGTGTTTAAGAAAGATGGGAGCACCACTGCTGGTATCATATCATCAAACAAATATGATTCTTTTATCAAACTTTTCATTTGACTCATCTTTTTCATCATTTGATTCCTGTGGTTTAGGTAATTCTAGCCAGGTGAGTGATGGTGCGGGGGCTGTTTTGCTGATGAAAAGAAGTGTTGCAACGCAGAAGGGACTACCCATCCTTGGTATATTCAGGTATATAAGTGGTAGCATAGAAAACATCATTTTAGCAAACTTTTATATGGATTTTAATTTGTCAAAAACTTTATGAATCAGGAATGGACAATATATTTATTTGTGCCCTTTTCTCATATGAACTTAGATGAACCTTCTCTAAATCTACGAGCACCCATATTACATACGCCTCCAAGCACGAGGGTATGAACATAGTTGTCAAATTGTGATATGCATCACAAATCAGAAAATTATATGTTTTGAACCTTGAATTTTAAAATCGTACTGAACTCTGAGATGTAGTAACAGTTGAAAATTGCTTGAAATATATACTATGAGACACGCACACAATGTTATTAATATGCATAAAATACTTTAGATAGTAAGTTTAACCCCAAGAGTTATACTTAAGCATAAGTCATAGATGAGCTCATTAGTCATAATTTGTAAATAATCAATCCTTGAAATAATTTCAAGTAATGTCCTTTATAACAGGCATATAATATGTTATTCATACCTCTGCTATGTAGGACATTTGCTGCAGTAGGTGTGGATCCTGCCATCATGGGTGTTGGCCCAGCTGTTGCAATTCCAGCTGCTGTAAAGGCTGCAGGTCTGGAGCTCAGCGACATTGATCTTTTTGAGATAAATGAGGTATTTAATAAATATGGAAATTCTTTATCTTCCCTTTTCTGTTCATTTTTATATTGTCTCGCTCAAGTAACAAGCATTTATCCAGGCATTTGCTTCCCAATTTGTTTATTGCCGTAACAAGCTGGATCTTGATCCTGAAAGGATTAATGTTAATGGAGGTGCAATTGCCCTTGGGCATCCCTTGGGTGCAACAGGTGTGGGTTAGAAATTCAAATCTTCGGTGCCATTATTTTATAATCAAACACTATTTGATTTTAGTAACTTGGACAGTAAACACTGAACATCTTTGTCATTTGAGGATGTTAATTTCATAATTCTGCTGTTGTAGGTGCACGCTGCGTAGCGACATTATTGCATGAAATGAAACGTCGAGGGAAAGACTGCCGGTTTGGAGTTATATCTATGTGCATAGGTATTACTTCCCTTTTTTCTCTCTAATTGTATGAATATGTTCTCCACTCTGCACAGGATATAATGGATATTGTGAACTGTGAGCAGGCACTGGAATGGGTGCAGCAGCGGTGTTTGAGAGAGGTGCACATGTTGATGAGCTTTGCAATGCCCGCAAAGTCAACGACAACCTCCTCCTATCTAAGGATGCTCGGTAGACATCCATGTGAAGATTTCACAAGTTGGCTGAATTTTTTTCTTAAGAATGTCTGCCACTCTGTTGAAGTATGCCCCATTTATTTGAAACGGACTTGCATAAGGTTGGAGTCATACGTTATTTCTCCCTAGCCAAGTTACCCATCTTTATTGAATGAAAAACAATAAATTCGATGAGCTAATGGAATGGAATTGTGCTCTTAACGCTTTTGCCCTGATCATTTGGACCCTAATTATGTTGAGTTGATACGGAAGCGATTAGGTCCGTTTACCATACGTTGTGGTGCATGAGAAATCCTAATTTTGAATTGAATGATGACATTTTATAGTAGGATCGTGACCAAACATATCAATTAAGAGATGGGAGCAAACTGCTTTTAGAATTTTAACGTGTATCAACTAGTCGTGAAAAAAGGTTATTCAAGATCATTTGATGTTCTTTTGTTAAAGAAAGATGAGGTGGAGTTTAAAATTTCTTATAAGCAAATTTCATCTCTCTTTTCTCTCTTAAAATTTCAGATTTCAGATAAAATCACTTTTTTAAAAGAAGAAACAACAGAGGATTCTAGAAGAGAATCATTCGACGAGTCATTAATCGCTTGACATCAGTTCCCCGCTGTTCATCAAACGGAGTAAGAGTCCAAAGAGGACCTTAATTTGAACCTTCCTCTGCTTGTCAAAGAAGTCGGTCCGCATTCAACAGTCTGCTATTGTTATAGTTGATGGCGTTATGGAGAGCCTCTCTCATGAGTCACTCTCCGTCCACTCGATACCTTGGCAGGTTTAGGTTATTCCACATGGATCACTTATACAAGTAACCAACCCTCACTTCCTCTGCTGCACAAACCAGTTCTTTTAACACCACCACGTATTAGTAACAGAATTAGTCTAAATAATAAATAATTTAATATCATTTAAGTGAGATTTTAAGTTTAATTATTGGGGTATATAAAAAATCTTTATTAAAAGATTCACCCACTATAGTTAAATGCGCGATGCGAGTCAAATTGATATGTAATCGAAGTAAAGTTATGATAAATTAGGTTAACAATAAAAAAAATATTCTAATCTAAAACTGCTACATGCCCACATGAATTACAAGCATTGCAGTTATTGTTTAGGATAAAACCAAGTTCTGTTGCGTCTTAACTCTAATGGTCTGCCTGTTTGGTTAAGGAAAATTTTAACAAGTTCAATTTTAAAAAAAAAAAAAAAAATCAACCCATCGTCCATGGGTTCAGTTACCATTTAAAATGTGTTCGAACCTTGGGGAGTACCACTTTATTGTGATTTCAGTTACGGCGCTTGGGGAGACATCCTAGCTCTTGGGTGCTTAGGTTTACGCCTGAGGGTAATAGACGGCTCGCCCTGCCCGACATTGGTATCGCCTAAGAGGAAGGGAGACTTCGCCCTGCCCTTGGATCGTGGGTGAGTCCAACCCTTTTCCAAAAATTTTTGTATCAAAAAAAAAATTTAAAAAAATCAGACATATTTTCCGGGTTCAACTGTACTTAGCACCATGTAACACGTGGTTTAAGTTCACCCATACACAAACTTAAAAGCCATATGAGAGCTTCAAGTTTTTCTTTTGGTACTAAATTTTTAAAAAAATGTTAGGTTTATCTATAATCTAAAAGTAAAATAAAATCTCTTTTTTTAAATAATATTAATATTAAACAAGATAAACTATCACATCTAAAAACTAGAATACTTCTCTAAATACTACAACTAGAATCTTAATAAAATAATATTATCTAAAAATTAAATATACTCTAAATAATTATATATCTTACCTTTTTACTGGATAAGAGGTTCAATATGTTAATACTAGTTAATTCATGCTTCGGCGTTTTATCCGGAAAAAAAAAAAGCAACTATACCCCTCCCTATAAAAATTGTACTGTTCTCAGCAAGACGAATATCTTCTCTGGTTATGGAGGGGGAGAAACGACGAATATGCTTCTAATCAACATTTATTGAGCAACTTATATTCTTCAATAAAAAAAAATACACGTTCTTTATCCAAAGTTTTTTTAATAAAAAAATATGCGAATTTTATGCTGATCAAAATACTTATATCGATTATTTATATAATATAAAAAAACACTTTTTAAAAAAAAAAAACTGCGAACTTCGGACTTACCACTGATTTGAGGACTCTTTTTAGGACCAGCAGTAAGTGATTACAAAACCAGCGTCAAGTCAGTTACGCACATACGTATTCCAAGACTAAATCGCAAAGACAATAAAAGGCTGTCAGCACCATAAGGAAGCAAAAATAATCGATTATCATTTTTACCCTGAGATCTCAATCAAAAATATAACTGCAAACGATATCATTTTCTTATTACACTTCTAAGCCACTGGTAGGTAGATGTTATCTCGCTCGGCATTACCTTGATGGACAAAAATGAGAACTCCTAAGAAAGTCCCGCAGCAGGAAAATTTAAGTTGCAAGGTAAATTGAATTATGTTATAGATGACTTGCACACTGGGCAAGAGGTCCTTCTACGGAGCCAAGGATCAATACACTGCCAAAATGCAGGTTAGTTAGCAGATTTAAAATTTACTCTTCACCACAAGAGGAGAAAAATAGAATAAAGATCAGTTGGAAGGTCATACATCTTTGTGAAATTTGTGCAAACAAGGAAGATGGCGAATGGTCTCTCCCATAGCTGGAATCTCAAGACATATGGCGCACGCCTCTTGGAAGGTATCAGTCTGACAAAACAAACATTAAGTCGGTATCGAACATACAATTGACCGCAAGGTACAAGTGCATAATTGGCTATACCCCAATTTCACTTTATGCTCATGTAAGCATTACCTGTATAGTGGACTGTGGCAAACTATTGATCTGATGGACAGATGCACCGGCATGTTGATGATTGTTGTCATCAAGGGCCAATAACATTTCATAATCATTTCTGTGTGAATGAAAGAAATAAACCTTTAAACATGTGCATAAGGGGAAAACATTTCCTAATCACTTCTGGAGTTCCAATACAGAACAACTTTACCCCCAAGTTCAAGTATCAGGGAGGAAATACCAAAATGAGCATATATAGATACCATGTACTGAATACCCAGTTGAAAACAGTACTATACAAATGCCCTTCTCCATATTAAAACTACAATTCCAGACTTTAGTAATTAAATTTATTTTCTTTACACCTACACTTAAGTTTGAAACGCTAGTATGTCAACTCAACAAGTGAAAGGGTACTGCGAGTATATATCTAAAAGCTTACTCATTGAAGTCTCGATGAGCTTGAAACATGTCTTCAGCAATTCCCATGTCGCTAATATCCCCTACTGCATCCTCCAATGCTTCCAATATATCAAGTCTCTGAACAAGAGAGGCAATTACTGTGTTAGCAATTTACTCCCAATTAAAAACTCCTAAAAAGCCATGAGACAAGTGAGACACAAATTTAGATTCGTCCCTGATATTACCTTAAGTAAGTTTTCACTCAACCTTAAAATCCTATTATAATGAAAGAGCCCACTAGCTCTAGGAAATAAGGAAGCAATACCCTCTAGAGAATGAGGAGGCAAAAGTACAATAATCACAACATCTCGTGTAATAAGAAAGATTTGTGTAACACAAACAATCCTCATAGTTACCCATAAAAGATGTTAAAACATCCAAGAGAAGTAAACTGGAGAAAGAAAAAAGAATAGAACTGAGGGGGAAAGCAAATGAAAATACCATGTCAAAGTCCATATCCACAGGAAACCGAAGACGCCTTCCTCTAGATGGGATGGCAGCAGGCACTGAAGACCGATTTAAAAAGCGACTCCTCAACTGTGACACTCTATTAGAGGGAGGGGCATGAGGCGCAGCTCTCCTTCTATTTGTAGGACTTTGATGGGACCGGGAACGAGGCTGTCTATTTGAGGCTTCCCTTGACAACCATCTCTATATAATTAAAATAAAATTTTCAAGAGAACACGTTGAGTAGAAATGCATGAATAGAAGATGCAATTATCTATACGGAAAGTACACATGCTCTCGTGTTTTGTGTGTGTGTGTGTGTGAGAGAGAGAGAGAGAGAAGCTTACAGGGCGTGACATATGGTGACTCTCAGTAGATGTATGCAGAAGTTCCTCCTCATGTTGCAATGCCCATGCTAAATGCTCATCAATATGCTGCATTACATATGACAAATTTTAGTAATAAGATTTGCATAGAATATATCACCATAAAAATCGACAATCAGTAAATAACTGACCTCTCCCCCGTGAAAAGAATCCTCATGATATAGTTGTTCTTGAAGTTCACGGGCCAATATCTCATCTGCTTCTACCTGTCTAGCCCGAGTATATGAGTCACTAGGATTCATGTCATCGGAATCATGGGATGCTCTGTGTGTGTATGTTGTTCCAGGTAATTGCTCAACAACTTCAGAGCTTCTAGGTGAGCTTAAGTTTGATGATTCCCCAGGTGAATCAAGAATCATAATCTCTGGATTAAGATTTGTAGAAGTTGATGAGTTTTTCCTTTGCCTTTTAGTCAGCTTGTCTGCTGTATTACAAGGTCTAGTTGACTGTTCAGCATCAGGAATGATCAGAGAAGTCGCATGATTTACCAGAGGATACCTTACATCCATAGTGTTTTGACTGCTCCCAGTGCCTCTTCTACCCACTCCGTTCCTACATCGTGTGCTAATAAATCTTTCAGAATCTTCACCTCTTCTTGAATGATGCCCAGTTACATCATGCAAGGGCCAATGAGTAGTTCTGCAGTTACGTGTTATTGTCAAACCTTCTGATCCCCCAAAACTTTCATGTGAATTTCTGATAGCATCGCTGGTACCATCCGTCTCTCCATGATTATCCTTCGGGCTGCTGAAGAAGCGGAAAAATGTCTTAAAATTCCAAAGCCTTAGGAGTTAATACATAGCCGAGCTAACAGAGCTTATACAAACATTTTGAAAATCATTAGGAAAATTCATCAAATGTCCTCCATTTACATCCTCTTCAAATTTATTCTGCAAACATTATGATTTAGTGTCTAGATCTATGGCATTTTCATCAGGATAGGTGTCAATAACCCAGTTCAACAAATATTTTAATGAAGATTTCTTAGTAAAGGTAATACTAACCAATAGCTTCTATTAGCAAACACTTAATTATATATAGCATAGTAGCAGTACCTGCTAGCTGTTTTGATAGTTCTGGCATCATGCACACTCGAAGGGTGGACAAAAAATTCTTCTCCCTTCACTCTGTTACTGCTTCTCTCTTCAGCAACTATATCATTGATACTCATGTGGGACGTTGTATTGCTAGAAACATCATCCTCCGCATGGCTCTGTTCAACATCATTCTGTTCAGCTGATTGTTTTGCTCTAGCTGCAATATTATAAGGTGAGATACAGCCATTTCGCACCAATCGCTTCTGCCCTCTGAATCTTGGGGCAGTTATAAGGCGTGGAGACAACGACTGCTTTTCAGTTTTTTGCTGAGAATCATGAGATAGGTCAATACTCTTTCCACGATCAACAGTTATATTCGAGCATGGTTGTGTTTTATCATCTATTTTACACTTTCCTCGTAAGGCATTGCTAGATGTATTTGAAGAATCAGGGATGCAAGATATAGGAGAGTTCCCAATGCTTGCTTTCTCATCTTTCTTGGTGTCAGTTGCATTATCCTTCAATTCATGATGTGAGAAAAATGGTCTGAGTTTTTGGGGCTGCCCATTTTCTTCAGTCAAATCAAACACAGTAACACCCCCATAGCCACTGGAAGATGATTTAGAAGGAAATTTAGGGCCTATATTATTCCCTTTCTCCATCTTTTCAGATCCAGCAGTGTAAGCGAACTCTCTACTAAAAGATTTGTCAGATTGGGACCTTCTAAATAGGGGAGCATTTTGACAGGCATAAGAATTATTTGATGAGGATGCAGCTATGCAGCTATTCATTTCACCACCGTTTGAGCTTTTTGAAAGACAAAAGGGAAATCTTCCATTTTTACTGTTTTCAGTAAAAGGGGGAACCCTCTCTCCCTTCTCATTCACATAAACATCAGGATTGTCAGCATATTTTCGACCAACCCTAGCAGTCAATCTATCAGGAGTGTCAGGAACATCCACAATTTGATCAATGTCAATATCCTCCATATTTTCTTCTGTATCACGTGCAAAGTTCAAGCCAGTCATATAATGAACGAGAAAACCTTAAAAGAAAAGATCCAAAACAACCAGCTGAATTCCACAATATGCTACGAACATGGATTGATAAAGAGGAAAATATGAGCCTAACAATATTAATAAAGAGGAAGAAATTGATATGAGCATGGATGGGAGGATCTTAACGTGGTATCCTAGCTACTCTATGGACTCATAAGCAATTGTACAAGAAATTAAAGCCCTCAAGACAGGATGAAATCAGAATTTCTACTTAAAAAATCTGTATTCTACTTTGTTGGCTCAGGAGGCAGGCTTGGAAATTAAGTTTAGCAGCGGCAAATGGAATCCAAGCAATTATAAGCAATAGATTGGAATTTTATTTCTCTGAACAAGGACTTCGTGCACAAAAGGGAAAGATTTTGAGAAATTAAAACGGGGGAAAAACAAAACGACGCAGTTCCAGTTCATCAAAAGAAAAATGCACACAACGAAACCTAAAGAAAGGAACTTGTTACAGTGAGTAATCTGCTTTGTATTCCACGCCCCACATAAAAGAAACAAACAAGAGTATTAAGAAATAATAACAGTCGTATATTGATACTTGCTGAAAATAAGAACCAATGCATGAACTGAACTTTTTGAAACAAACAGAATTTGGTCAGACAATAATTTTTGTAAAAATAAACAGTAGACACCCACAAAATACACAAATGAAACTAATTTGAATAACGACAGAAACCTTAAAACTTGCTAAATCTATATATTCAGATAAGAAAAGCTAAACGACCTAACAGGAAAGGATGAAAAATCTTTAAAAAAAGAGGACGTGAAATTTTCATGACAATGAAAATTAAAAAGAAACAGGACTGCTCAAGAAAAAGAATCGAAGCAAACAAAGAAAAAGAACAATCCACTAAAACAGAAAATATAAATGAGATAAGGACAAGGAGAAATATTGGCTGAATATTTGATCGATTCGAAACATTTAAAAACAAATAACAGAAAAATATGAGAAAAAGGAGAGAATATTACCCAGTTATTGGATCGATTCGAAACTCAAAGACTCAGAACGTATCCCGAAAGACGATGATGATGAACCCTTACCCTGAATCGATTCGCCAATGGATGTGTGTGTGCATTGCGGAACACCATCGCTTGCAACAATCTGGTGTTCGGACAGATGTCGGGTCGGTTCACTCACCGGCATGCATCGGGTAAACAAAAATCCTTTTTCAGCAAAGGAAAATGATCCGTCTTGGCCCAGAAAAAAGCAAAAGACCTGGGCCCATGCAGAGCCCGCATATTTAATGATTCTCATTAGTCCTTGTTCGGATGGACAGATGGTTATTGGAGTCTGATATTTCACAAGATTCATTTTGAACCAGATTATTCTACTTCCATCGATAGCTTGTTTATTCTAGTAAAAGAATCGATAACTTGTCTATTCTTTTATAAAATAAGGCTATTACAAGAGATTGACCTGTCAGAATTTATCCAGTTGATGTAATCGCATGTTTGGTAGCAAGAAACGAAAACATTTTTAACTTTCTTGTGGGAGCTGGCATTCCTTTATGCGCGGGAAGATGGCCACCACCGTATCTTCACCTCTCAAGAGGGAGAATATTTTCTAACATAGGAGAAGACTAAATTATCCCCACACTCGAGTTTATCCTTTTTAATTTTTAATCAAATTTGAGCAGCATCTCTTTCAACCCATCCCCAGAGATTTTGTCTTAGCTGATAGCCTAATAATGATAAATTTGGCATATATTTAATATATGATATAATTAAAAATTAATCTTATTTATAAATATAAAATTTATTTTCTATTATCCCTATTAATCATCCTTTAATAGTAGTTAAATAAGAGGGATAATAAAAAAAATTAAAAAATATGATTATATTATTTTAGAGCAAATATAGTATATTAACTAAATTTTTTTATATAATCAAATTAACTAAGTAAGTAGTAAAGACTAAATTGGTAATTTGATAGCTTTTATCATATCTGATATGTGTAATACTGACTTGTGTGAATATTAAATTTTGAAAGCAACGAAGCCACCTAAGACTAAGACTAGTTAAAGTAATCAATGTTATGAGGAAGATGTGAATGATTTTTTTTTACAGATGATAAATGTTTTTTGTTACTATAATATTTTTTTTAATCTTAGATATAAGATTTCGTTTATAATATAATTTGTACTATAATTAAAAATTTTATATTTATAGCTGGAGCAAGTATATTCTATATAAGATAGCTTATTTTATTTATATTTAGAACACTAGATATAAAAGGTAAAAATGAATTATATGAAATTGAAGCTCATAATATGCAATAAAATCCATTAATAAAATAGTACAGCAATTTTGTAGTGTTTTATTTGAGAAGATAACGAACAATTAGACAAAGGTTTTTTAATGCTGCAGTGACATTTTTTGAGTATTTTGAAAGATTTAAGATTAAGGTTATGTTGGAATTAAGGATGCAATAAAACTCCCAGACTTGTAAAAACTTGCCTTGTTATTCTGGTAAGTTCTCAACTCCATGTATTATTAGCACCAGTATTTAGCACCGTGATGAAGATTTGTTTTCAATAAATAAAAGACAAACTAGCCTATAGATAACAAATTTAAAAGTTAACAAACAAGTGAATATCATATAAATCATCAATATCGTATTTTTTATATTGCAAAACTCTTTTGCACTCTACACAGACCACATTCAAGACAGGCTAACTTTTAATAAACAGTACATGCTAAAAAAATAATAAAAACATCCAAGAGTCTCCCAAAAAGTGGAAGAAGAAGTATAAGTTATTCACGATTGGGCCTCCCCGTTCATTTTCAGCGTTCTATTGGACCAATTAGTTAGTACCCACACTGTGAAGAACAACAGTTTCAACGGTGAGCCCAGGCCCGAATCCAAACAGAACACCCCATTCAAGCCCTTCACCCGTGGTCTTGAGCCCATCTTCTGCTGACTTCCTCCTCATTTCGTCCAAGATGAACAACACGCAAGCACTCGACATGTTCCCATACTCACTCAGCACGTGCCTTGTGGCCCTCATCTTCTCTTGCTTCAAGCTCAGCTTCGCCTCTACCTGGTCAAGAATGGCAGGCCCTCCCGGGTGAGCAATCCAGAAGATGGAGTTGTAATCAGATATCCCCAGTGGCTGGAACGCTTCCACCAATGCCTTCTCTATGTTCTTCGAGATCAGCCCCGGAACGTCCTTGAGCAGATGGAAGGTGAGGCCAACCTCGCGGAGGTGTCCGTCAATGGCTCCTTCACTGTCCGGTAAAATGGTCTGAGCCGTCCATACAAGCTCAAACAGAGGCTTCTCCACTGGGAGGGGGTCGGAGCCGACAATGACGGCGGCCGCACCGTCTCCGAATAGGGCTTGGCCCACGAGGCTGTCCAGGTGGGTGTCGCTGGGTCCACGGAAGGTGACGGCGGTGATCTCGGAGCAGACGACGAGGACGCGAGCTCCTTTGTTGTTTTCGGCCAGGTCCTTGGCGAGGCGGAGGACCGTGCCGCCGGCGAAGCAGCCCTGCTGGTACATCATGTAACGCTTGACGGAGGGGCGGAGGCCGAGGAGCTTGGTGAGCTGGTAGTCGGCGCCGGGCATGTCGACGCCGCTGGTGGTGCAGAAGATGAGGTGAGTGATCTTAGACTTGGGCTGGCCCCACTCCTTGATGGCTTTGGTGGCGGCCTCTTTGCCGAGCTTGGGGACCTCCACGACCACCATGTCTTGCCTTGCATCCAAAGAAGGAGCCATATACTCGCATACGTTTGGGTTCTCTTTCAAGATTTCCTCAGTCAAGTGCATGTATCTCTTCTTGATCATTGACTTTTCGCCTGAAATTGGGTTTCAATTATATGTCAGTTCAATCATATTTGTATTTGTAGATCTGTACTGTTTGGTATAATCAACAGTTTCACCTCATAAATACTTGTATTTTCTTGAAAATCTTGATTATTTTTTTAACACCAAAGCATTTAACGACTTTCGTCTGAAGCAAACTTGGGGTCAGACATTCTGGATTAAGATTTCGATTCTTTTATCTCGGAAGCTCAAACCACTTTTATTACCTTCTAAATAACTGTTATTCCTATTCAATACTTGTGTTATATGGAACATTTTTAACATAAATAAAATATAACCAAATAATAAAGCCAGACATCTATGAATTATGATTCAATCATTCAACAAAAAAGCCTTGTTCCGTAGAGGGCGGTAACTGATAATAAAAAAAAATATAGCGTGTTGAAATAGTCTTATGCTGGTTCGTTTAATTAATAAGTCAACTCCCCGGCCGTATTACATATATAATAAACTTTTCAGGAACTAACCAGAGGTAAAACCATACACATCACAGAACAGAAATTACCACACCCAGAAAGAAGAATAAAAGAAGGAAAAGAGACATACACATGCGCTTGAATTTCTCCTTGAGCTCGGTCTTGTGCTCGCTTTTAGTGATTCTGAAGTAGTAATCAGGATATGTACTCTGATCAACACAGTTCGGTGGAGTGGCCGTTCCGATGGCCATCACGGTGGCCGGCCCTTCTGCTCTCTGGGCATTGCGGATCTCATCAACGCTCACCATTTTCTCCTGTTCTAAGTTTTCCTCTGTAATGAAATATCTAGTAGGTAGCAATCTGTTTGTAGAGCAAAATAACCTACCCCACAGATCAAGCGAAGAAGAATGTGTAAGTATGAATTAATGAGAGTGGTATCTCACTAAAGCTTTGTGAAATAGAGAGAGTAGAGGATATGAGAGGACTAAAAGGTTGTGTTGTGGGAAATGGTAGGATGGTGGATTTTTATATACAGTTTGCGGGGAAGTTGATGAGGAGAGTGGTAGATGAACATCACGTGCCTCACTAAACTCTTTCATAGAGATGAACTTTCAAGCCGCTACCCCACGTGACACAAGAGGTTGGTAGCACCACCACTTCCACTTGGTGTTATTTCTTTGACTCGAGTTTTCCTTCCCCGAAATAAAATTAATTAATCAAAATTTCATTATTTTAAGTATTTCATATTCTTACCATCGAATAATATAATTATTTAAAAATAGCATAAAAATCGAACAATGGACCCACCTAGATATTTTAAATTAAAATTTTTGCAATAAAAATAAGACAAATGTAAATGTCAAGTCTATTACTTGTAACTTTTGAATTACTACGAAGTTCTGGCCAAAAAAAATACAAGGAGGTGGGTATAGTTTTTTTTGGACTAGATGGAGCTACATATATATATACATGTATAGTTATATATTCAACCAATTCTTTGTATTAATTATATTAATTGTGCGCTGGTAGGTGGACGATTGAATTGTCAAGGTCAGAGCTCAAATTATTGATGCGCGCGGAAGCATTACAACGAAGAAATTAATATTACGATGGAATATTGGAGCTGGTGTACGTGGTAATTTGAACAAAAGGGTACGGTGTGCTCATGGCCTCATGGGATATAGTTATATGTTTTTTCCCCCTTGTAATTCGTTCCCGCTGGTGTCATTGCGTGTGTGTTAGATCAAATATGATGCTTCTTAGAATATCCGATTGATTTAAATTTCTTATGATGTACTTAAAATTGATATTACTTACAGTGCTGCCACGAGTATAAGATAAAGTATTATCAAAGGCTTTTCTTCCTGGCTTAAAAATGCCTTTCTTTATATTAATCTGTTTCGGTCGTATTATATTGGCTTCGATCTTATCTCTAGTATGACATATATTAATATGAAATCGAATTCATTGAAGCGGGGATACATATGCAACGTATTCATTTTGAATGCTTCAACAAGTAACTTTATTTTCAAATAAGTAATTGTCTTTTTCTTTTCCCTTTAGAGGACTTTGGCTACAAGCTAATCGTATATTAAGCTTTGGGCAGGGTACTTTGAACAATGATGGATATAAATACGTGCACATCAAGCACAACTCGATCATGAACTTATTAAGTAAGAATATTATTGGCTATGAGTTCTCATATTATTGGATCGACCTTCTATATGATCAGTTCTCATAATCTCATATTTTAACGTACTTAGTCGTTAATAATAATGAAGTATTTTGTTTTGATCCGGTACGAGACAATAAACGCAGGGCAGCCAAAACGGAAAACAGTATTGTTTGTTTGTGTAGTTCCCAATTGATCCATCGTTATTTTTGACTAAATCTGCATTAATTTATTTGCTCCTCTTGTATCATCAACTATTCTACAGTATTCAATCCACTTGCACATTCTACATATGACCCACCAACCCACCCATTTCGGTCCAAAAGTCTAACTCCCCACCTCATTCAACCATTACTATGTAATATTCAGCCCTCAGTTTAGCTGACTTTGACCCATAAAAAACTCAAGTACTCCTTCTATTTTCCATAACTCATACGTTAAGTTTTCCACCTAACTCCCGCATCGTCACGAGCCTGCAACTTCCACAGCATGTCATGCTGGTAAAGCACGTGCTCAAAAACTTATATATAAGGGATGAATCAATCCTACCTTCGCTCAACAAATTCATAACACATATCATACATACTTAATTTGTTCCTCAAAATATTCTATTTACCTTCAGATCTCTTCTTGTTCAGAGAAGAAACAAAGGAAAACATGGTGAGTGTTGATGAGATCCGCAAGGCTCAGAGAGCAGAAGGGCCAGCCACTGTTATGGCCATAGGAACAGCTACTCCACCAAACTGTGTTGATCAAAGTACCTATCCTGATTACTACTTCAGAATTACTAACAGCGAGGACAAGACTCCGCTCAAAGAAAAGTTCAAGAGAATGTGTAAGCCTTGTTCATTCCGCATTTTGTTAAATCTTACCTTATACACCCAGATTTGTAAAACGAGCGTGTTTGTAAATATTTACCATATATATATGAGATGGAACTAACGTATCCTTGCAACCTCATATATTTCAGGCGAAAAGTCAATGATCAAGAAGAGATACATGCACTTGACGGAGGACATCTTGAAAGAGAACCCTAACATATGTGAGTATATGGCGCCTTCTTTGGATGCAAGGCAAGACATGGTGGTCGTGGAGGTCCCCAAGCTCGGCAAAGAGGCCGCCACCAAAGCCATCAAGGAGTGGGGCCAGCCCAAGTCTAAGATCACTCACCTCATCTTCTGCACCACCAGCGGCGTCGACATGCCCGGGGCCGACTACCAGCTCACCAAGCTCCTCGGCCTCCGCCCCTCCGTCAAGCGTTACATGATGTACCAGCAGGGCTGCTTCGCCGGCGGCACGGTCCTCCGCCTGGCCAAGGACCTGGCCGAAAACAACAAAGGAGCTCGCGTCCTCGTCGTCTGCTCCGAGATCACCGCCGTCACCTTCCGTGGACCCAGCGACACCCACCTGGATAGCCTCGTGGGTCAAGCCCTATTCGGAGACGGTGCGGCCGCCGTCATTGTCGGCTCCGACCCCCTCCCTGTGGAGAAGCCTCTGTTTGAGCTTGTATGGACGGCTCAGACCATTTTACCGGACAGTGAAGGAGCCATTGACGGACACCTCCGCGAGGTTGGCCTCACCTTCCATCTGCTCAAGGACGTTCCGGGGCTGATCTCGAAGAACATAGAGAAGGCATTGGTGGAAGCTTTCCAGCCACTGGGGATCTCTGATTACAACTCCATCTTCTGGATTGCTCACCCAGGTGGACCTGCGATTCTTGACCAGGTTGAGGCTAAGTTGGAGTTGAAGCCAGAGAAGATGAGGGCCACGAGGCACGTGCTGAGTGAGTATGGGAACATGTCGAGTGCTTGCGTGTTGTTCATTTTGGACGAAATGAGGAGGAAGTCTGCAGAAGATGGGCTCAAGACCACCGGTGAAGGACTTGAGTGGGGTGTGTTGTTTGGATTTGGTCCTGGACTAACTGTTGAAACTGTTGTTCTTCACAGTGTGGGTACGAACTAAAAGGCCCAATAGACACTAAAAATGAACGGGAGGACCAACATGAATAACTTGTACTTCTTCCACTTTTTGGGAGACTCTTGGATGTTTTTATTAATATTTTTACCATGTACTGAGAATGTATTAGAAGTTAGCCTGTCTTTAATGTGGTCTGTGTAGAGGGCAAAAGAGTTTACAATATAAAAAATACGATATTGATGATTTATATAATATTAACTCCTTTGTTAACTTTTTAACTCGTTATCTATAGGCTTGTTTAATTTGTCTTTTATTTATTGAAAACAATTCTTCATCACGTTGCTAATACTAGGGCTAATAATACATGGAGTTGAGAACTTACCAGAATAACAAGGCAAGTTTTTACAAGTCTGGGAGTTTTATTGCATTCTTAATTCCAACATAACCTTAATCTTAAATCTTTCAAAATACTCAAAAAATTTAACTGCAGTATTAAAAAACCTTTGTCTAATTGTTCGTTATCTTCTTAAATAAAACACTATAAAATTGCGCTACTATTTTATTAGTGGGGTCGTTGACATATTCTACGCTTCAACTTCACATTCATTTTTATCCCTGAATATCTAGTGTTCTGAAAGTAAATAAAATACAAAAATTAAGCTACCTTATATAGAATATACCCTGCGGTCCGAAATATAATATGTTTCTTTGGGCTGAGTCTTGTGGTCGCTGCTAGAAATTCTAAAGTAGTAATCAGTAAAGGTAGTTTGATCAACACAGTTTGGTGGAGTGGCCGTTCCTATGGTCATCACGGTGGAAGATGTAAGTGAACAAATTTTACAGATGGCAAATGTTTTACTGTTACTTTATACTTCTCCTGTGCTAGATACAAGATCTCGTGCAATTTGCACAATAAATGTGTAAGTATTTTTTATTCCGCACTTTGTTAATCTTGCCTCTTGTAAGTAACAGTGTAACCTTGTACACCCTGATTTGCACATGTATGAGATGGAACTAACGTATCCTTGCAACCACGTATATTTCAAGTGAAAAGTCGATGATCAAGAAGAGATACATGCGCTTGATTGAGGAAATCCTGAAAGTAACATGTGTGCTTATACGGCTCCTTCTTTGGACGCAAGGCAAGACATGGTGGTCGTGGAAGTCCCCCAGCTCGGCAAAGAGGCCGCCACCAAAGACATCAAGGAGTGGGGCCAACCCAAGTCTAAGATCACTCACCTCATCTTCTGGCACCACCAGCGGCGTCAACATGCCCGGGGCCCACTAACAGCTTACAAAGTTCCTCGGTCCGTCAAGCGTTACATGATGTGACAACTAATCTGCCTCCGGCGGCACGGCCCTACGTCTGGCGAAGGACCTGGCCGAAAACAACAAAGGAGCTCGCGTCCTCGTTGTATGCTCCGAGATCACCGTCTTCACATTCCGTGGACCCAGCGACGCCGGCCTGGACAGCCTTGTGGACCAAGTTCTCTTTGGAGACGGTGCGGCTGCTGTCCTTATCGGCTCTGATCCGCTCCCTGTGGAGAAGCCCTTGTTTGAGCTGGTATGGACCGGTCAGATTATTACCAGACAGTGAAGGAGCCATTGTTGGACATGTGCGGGAGGATGGCCTCACCCTCTATATTCTCAAGGAAGTTCTGGTCCTGATCTCCAAGAACATCGAGGTCTTGATGGAAGCGTTCCAGCCATTGGGGATATCTGATTACAACTCCATCTTCTGGATTGCTACACCAGTTGCGCCTGCCATTATTGACTAGGTTGAGGCGAAGCTGAGCGTGAAGCCGGAGAAGATGAGGGCGACGAGGCACGTCCTGAGTGAGTATGGGAACATGTCGAGTGCTTGCGTGTTGTTCTTTTTTTTTTTTTTTCTGGTACAAGAATTTTTGCGTGTTGTTCATTTTGGGCGAAATGAGGAGGAAGTCTGCAGAAGATGGGCTTAGGCTGTTGGTGAAGGGCTTGAATGGGGTGTGTTGTTTAGGTTTGGGCCTAGGATTACTGTTGAGACTGTTGTTCTCCACAGTGTGGGTCTTAGCTAAGAGGCCCAATCGTACCCTTAAAAATGAACGAGGAGGCCCAATGGTAAATAAATTACACGACGTGCTGGAATACGGATACTGGAATAATAGTAAATAAATAGTAAGTAAATGATCGATTTTTGTTCCCAATGAGTTAACTCATAACTCATCAAACTTTGACTCGCGAATTTAAATCCCGTTGCTGATATGAGATTCTTACTAATGAGCGATCTGTAAATATTTTTGTCAATACTCTTTGAATATAGAAAGCATACTTTAACTGTAGTGAACTATCAGAAATTAACTCACCTAAAATTTTTATTACTGAAAAAAAAATGGGAGTTTTTATGTCTAAGAGCTTCTGCTGAGTCAATAAAAATGTTGATTTTATTGCACCCATAATTCCAATACAACCTTAATTAAATCTGAAATCTTGCAAAATATTCACAAGTTTAGTAGCAGTATTGAAAACTTCATCTTTCTTTAGGATCCACCATAAATAACACATGCATTTCGTATGGTTATTATTTTTCTTTTTTCCAATGGCGATGTTCCAAGTTATAACCATTATTTGGGGGAAGTTTTGTGTCACTTATAAAAGTGGCGATCTTATGAAAATGGACTGATGGAGGATTGTGCACATGTAAGTATGTCCCTCTCTTAGTGCATGTTTGGAGTTTAGTTGGCAAGAGTTAAAACATTATTTTAGAAAAGAAGTATCATTTGGGTTGATATCAAACAAGCCCTTAATAGAGTGGGTTTTGGCTAGGTCGTTTTCGCTTTTCTCTCACATTTTCTGTTTTAGTGCCTTGGTTTGGTGTAGTTTTGGTTGCGTTTCTTTTTCAGCGTAATCCTTTGTCATGTTCCGTCTCTTCATTTCTGAAATGTAAGTGTACTGTTGATGATATCTAATGGGAGAATGAATAGAGGGAGAGGGGAATGTAAAGCAGATTACTTAGCTGGCTAGTATTAATATACGATCGTTGTCATTTCTTGATTCTTTTGTGTGGGGCATGTAATGTAAAGCAGATTGCTTAGCTGGCTAGTATTAATATACGATCGTTATCATTTCTTAATACTTTTGTTTGATTCTTTTTTGTGGTGCATGTAATGTAAAGCAGATGTGGAGAAACTTCCTTTCTTTGGGCTTCGTTGTATTCATCATTGTCTTCTGATGACCTGGAACTCCCTCATTCTGTTTTCCCCCGTTTTTTATTTCTCAAATTAATCTTTCCCTTTTGTGCACAAATTATTGTTGTTGTTGTTGAAAACATTAGGAATGGAAGATTGGCTTTTTGTCATTCAATTTCAAAGAGCTCCAACAGTGGTGAAATGAGTAACTGCATATATATGGCTGCATCTTCATCAAATTATTCTTATGCTTCTCAAAATTCTCCCATAAATAGGAGGTCCCAAACTGACTAATCTTTTAGTGAAGAATTCGCATACCCATCTGGAACTGAAAAGACGGAGAAAGGGAAAAAATATATATGACTTAAAAATTTTCTTATAATGATATTCCAGTGGCTATTATCGGGGGTGTCTGAAGAAAATGGACGGCACCAATAACTGAAACCATTTTTCTCACATCTTGGATTGATGGATAACGCATAATATTAGTTTGGTGAGTGGAAGCAAATGAGAGTTAATTCGAGTGATAAGTGACTTGATATTGCTTAAATGAGGTATTGAATTCGAGTCTTGGCATATACAGAAAATTTCCGTTAGAAGACTCACCCACTATAGCCAAATGCACGACACAGATCAGATTTAGATGTAGTCAGAATAAAGTTCCGATGAACCGGTAGATAAAAAAAAAAGTTAAGTGAGTGGACGAATTGCGTCTATAAATACCCCTCTTCTCTTCTCCTTCATTCCCCCCGCAACTTCATGTTAATAGTCTGTAACTCCCAACACTATAGCTACTTCTTTTGTTTATTATTATTTGAAAGAAACAAAATGAAACCCGAAAGGCACAGAGAGCAGCAAACTGTGATATTAAATATAAGATATAATTTATATTATAAATTATATTTTATATTTAAAACTAAAACAGACTCCAAAATCATTATCAGCGACCATCCATCGCTCCATCTATATTTGTGCGTGGTCATTTCTGTTCTGTGATGTGCATGGTTTTGCCTTTGTTTACTTTATTAGAATACTTTGTTTAAATTTCTTATCATGTACTTAAAAAGCACGTGATAAAAAATTTATATCCCAGCTTCGCTCAACAATGTTCATATTAATATATATATATATATATATATATATATATATATATATATAATACATGTACCATACATTGTTCCCCACAATATATTCTATCTTCCGTCAGATCTCTTCTTGTTTAGAGAGAAAAAAAAGAACAAATTAAAGGAAAACATGGTGAGCGTTGACGAGATCCGCAGGGCTCAGAGAACAGAAGGGCCAGCCACCGTAATGGCCATAGGAACAGCTACTCCACCAAACTGCGTTGATCAAACTACTTATCCCGATTACTACTTCAGAATCACTAACAGCGACCACAAGACTCACCTCAAAGAGAAGTTCAAGAGAATGTGTATGTCTTCTTTATTCCGCACTCTGTTAATCTTGCCTTTTTAGCAAGTGCCAATGTTAACTTGTACACCCAGATTTGCAAATCGAGTGTGTTTGTAACTATTTACCATGTATGATCGAACTAATTTCAGGCGAAAAATCAATGATCAAGAAGAGATACATGTACTTGACGGAGGACATCGTGAAAGAGAACCCTAATGTTTGTGCTTATATGGAGCCTTCTTTGGACGCAAGGCAAGACATGGTGGTCGTCGAAGTCCCAAAGCTCGGCAAAGAGGCCGCCACCAAAGCCATCAAGGAGTGGGGCCAGCCCAATTCTAAGATCACTCACCTCATCTTCTGCACCACCAGCGGCGTCGACATGCCCGGCGCCGACTACCAGCTCACCAAGCTCCTCGGCCTCCGCCCCTCCGTGAAACGTTACATGATGTACCAGCAGGGTTGCTTCGCCGGCGGCATGGCCCTCCGCCTGGCCAAGGACCTGGCCGAAAACAACAAAGGAGCTCGAGTCCTCGTCGTCTGCTCCGAGATCACCGCCTTCACATTCCGTGGACCCAGCGACACCCACGTGGACAGCCTTGCGGGCCACGCCCTTATCGGAGACGGTGCGGCTGCCGTCATTGTCGGCTCTGATCCGCTCCCTATGGAGAAGCCCTTGTTTGAGCTGGTATGGACCGCTCAGACCATATTACCAGACAGTGAAGGGGCCATTGTTGGACATCTGCGCGAGGTTGGCCTCACCCTCTATATGCTCAAGGAAGTTCCGGTCCTGATCTCCGAGAACATAGAGAAGGTTTTGGTGGAAGCATTCGAGCCATTGGGGATCTCTGATTACAACTCCATCTTCTGGATTACTCACCCAGGTGGACCCGCCATTCTTGACCAGATAGAGGCGAAGCTGAGCTTGAAGCCAGAGAAGATGGGAGCCTCCAGGCACGTGCTGAGGGAGTATGGGAACATGTCGAGTGCTTGTGTGTTGTTCATCTTGGACGAGATGAGGAGGAAGTCTGCAGAAGATGGGCTCAAGACTACTGGTGAAGGCCTGGAATGGGGTGTGTTGTTTGGGTTTGGGCCTGGTCTCACCGTTGAGACTGTTGTTCTCCGCAGTGTGACTACCTAAAAGGCCTAATGTATCTGTCCTCGCCTCTATTTATTCCCTTTTATCCAACAATTCAGCCAACCATGGGCTTGTTTTTCAGCTCTATGATATGGAACTATTTGCTGGAAAGATTTTATGACCATCTATCAACATTTTTTTTTATTTGTACAAAAAAACTGTTTTATTTGTATCAAAACAAAATAACTTATTTATGATGTAGTTTTTTTTAATTGTGAAAGAACGCTCATGATAAGTTTTGGGATAAAAATATATAAACAACCAATATTTCATAAAATAAAGCTTCATTTGATATTGCATGGTATTCTGTTGTTTATGGTGTGAATACTATGAATTTCCGCCAGTCAATTTCATTCCTATCCGCCACCGCTTGCCTTCCTTCTTGATGTAAAAAATAAATAGACAAACTTCCAATGCTGAGATCAAAGCTTGGCTACACAAAAGATTGTAGTCAGAGAATCAGAACATAGACTTTCCTAGTGCTGTAAAACCCTAATGGTTAATCGTACTCATACGGTGTGAAAATATAGCACCAACATTCAGTTCACCCTTATATGATTCATAAGTTCAGTGTAATAATAGTCTTAATTAGAATCTGCTGTTCACTCTCAAGTATCATACAGGGCTTGCAAGCTGCTGCTTACTCAAGATTCAAATACCTTATTATTAGTTATGGGATCTTTCTGTCTTATTTTCTTGTCCCTGCTGGTTTGTGGACTCAAAAGAAATCCAAGTGTAATCAGAGGGGATATCGAAAAGGTTTTCAAGTTTACTATTAGAATCAGCAGAAGATGAACCGGGTGACCCTTCATCCGTTGAAACCAAGAAGAATATGGGGATTCTTCTAGATCTTCAGAAGTTGGACTTGAAGGGGCTGACGAGAACTCTTCCAATGGCGGTAATTCTTCAAACTTTGGAAAGGAAATCAATACTCTTAACAGTAGGAACCACAGGGATTGCAACCTTACAAAGGTAGTGAAATGGTCTCACATTCATCAAAAGCGGAAAAAAGAAGCAGGATCGGGGAAAGAGAATTGAACCAGGGAACATAAGCAAGAGTGATCAAACAAGAAATAAAATATCAATGGCTCTAATCAATTCGGGAGATGGACTATTTCATCAAATCGATTTCCTTAACACGCAAGACTGTACACTTGCTGGATGAAGCTGGAGGAACAGCATTTCAATAAGCCTTTACTGAGTGTATAATACACACCACCAAAAAAAAAAAAAGAGGTTTCTGTTTCTTTTTGTTTTGACGCTGTGTGTGAATGCAAATGAATGGCCATATAACCATGCAATCAGTCAGATGCAACGTTATTTCATCAAATTTTCTATGTTTCCTAAATAATATGAAAATAATAGGATTTTCTGTAAGCGAAAGATACACAGGGCACAGACCTTGACTGGAAAGGTATCCTTCGGTAGTTTTGTTGTAAGGATCTCCCTTAAACGACGAATTGCTTTAACTTTGTCTGCAAGAATGTCAAGCAATGGCAACAATTCTTCAACCTTCAGAGGAAAGTCCAGTGAAACCCACAGACTAGGTCTCATTCCTCGCTTAAACTCATTCTCACCACTCCCTTACTTGTCAAAACTGCTGCTATCAGAATCCTCGGAATGTGCTTTGACGTGTCTTCCCTTCTTGTTCTCCTTTTATTTCCGTCCTCGTTCCCTCTTTTCTTTCTTTTCTCTTTTTCTATGATCAGACTCATCCTCAGTATTCAATTCCAATAAATCCATGTTTTGTTCAAGTGCAAGTTCCAGTTGCTTTCTTTCTTCCTCTGTCATTTTTTCTTCAATAATATCATCACTCACTTTTTTGCTTTCATCGGCAGACAACTTATCATCCATTTTAGTTCCAGGGGCCTTTTTAGATTTGATGCTTACATGCACATTGCGCAGATCATACACCTTAGTTTTCCATGGCCCCACCATTTCTTTTCTCTTCTTTTTCCTCCATGTCAACTGGGGAGCAAGAAACGCTTGACTCGTGTCGATTCTGATCTTTGGTTTTGATTCCCGAGACTTTCTATGGTAAATTTGTCGTATCTCCTGATCTGATGGTACATTACCGGGAGATGTATCGCTCAAATATACCTTCCTGTCCTTGCGTGCTATGATATACAATGGTATCCCAGGCAGTTTCTCGCCTTCTTCAAAGCCATCACCAAAGAAAAGAGCGCTTTGATCTGCCTTCCTTATTTTTAAACCGTCAAAACCAGCCAAAGTCATATCTGCCCTCAAATTAGCACCTCTTTTCCAAATTTTGAAAGTGTCAGATGGGGCAATTTTTGAGATGAAAGGAATTACAGAACTCTCAAAATGAAACGAAATCTCCACATAGAAATCTCTCATCCTTCTCATGGTTGCTATATAGCGAGGCAATCTTCTATAGAATTTTTCATCAAAATGACGATAAGAAAACCGAATCATAAGCAGACCAATTTCCTCTTGTTCATTGATAATTGCTTCTGTAAGAGCGCTCCAACCTTGTTTGTTCTTCAAGTGTTTATTGGCCCCAGCAACCAGAAGCATTTCGGCGGCCTTCAAATCGCCAAGTTTTGCGGCCAAATGAGGAGGGGTGTCACAATTTGGAACATCACGGAAATCAACAATAGCAGAGATAGCCTCAGCCTTTTTTTCCTCAGCTATTGACTCCAACTTCAGTCTCAATCTCAATTGCGCACCGAAGTCGAGGGAGACGTGATAATATCTTCTTAAGCCCAGCATAATCCTTCATCAATAATGCCTTGTGCACAGGACTATGAGCATATTTCGAAACATCCATGTCCGCCAATTTGTAAGACTAGAAGAATCCAACATTCACCAATTAATAATCATAAGGGCAAATGAATTCGATCGTCAAAATCTAAAACTTAAAGTACCGTCGAATCAGAGGAAAGCACCAAATGGAACTAACCCTATTGGCAATCATGCTTTAAATAATGCAAATAATGTAAATCATGAATGAGATTGGTTCATTTCAAATCACAATCAACCCGCAAAGTAGACAGAGCTGCAACCATTCGACAAAGAAAGAAAAGAATTCGGTTTGGACTCTAAAAATTAAAGCAATGAAAGAGGTAAAGATCCTCACGTACGTTTCTTTTACCTAAAAAGTTTCTGCTTCCTCTCTGACCTTCAGAGTCTAAGATTGTAAATAAACTTGGAAACTCGACGCTTTTATCCAACCTCTGCCTTGTCCGAAACTAGGAAATCGAAGATAAAGTTGAAGGGGGCCAAACGGAGCCTTCTAAAGCCAGATTAAACAATCAAAAGAAACATGCATGCGGTATGTTTAATAGTTTCGTGAAGGACAATTCAGTGATGAGAAATTCATGGGAAAATAATGGAGAACATGTGGTAAGACGGGATTGGATGACGAACATAGGAAAAATGAGGATCGTTCCGGACAATGTTCTTGGAGCGGCAAACAGAAATCCGCAATTTTTATCAAATTAAGCCACAGAAATCAATATAAGTCACAAATCTTTCTCATTTGGTAGCTAGATCCCTGCGAATAAGGTTTATGTTATGGCGCGCAAAAATTTGGCTGCTGCATGTTAACCGAAAGTCCATTTTCAACCACCCAATGTCCATGCCTGGATTTAAACAAACTGAAGAATAACGGATGACACGTAATCCTCTAATTGTAATCAAAGTTTAATTTGAAGGCATTTTTTATAAACCCAAACTAAACTATAGATTTAAAAGTATTTTTACGCTATTTTTTTTTTTACATTTTTATCAAAAATCATTTCTAAAAAAATTAATCTGGACACTCTTCTAGTTTTTAAATGGGCTTTTGTTATAATTTTTATATTTTATGACTATAACCATTATATATATGAAGTCCTCTCAGTATAATAAAATAATGAGTTAAAGGTCGAGAGCAATTTTTTTAATACGAAGATCGAATTTCGTTAAAGATAAAACGATTATATAAAGAGTCCAAGCTGACTAAATAACTAGAATAATATAATTTATAATAAATACTTAGAATGTGTAATTCTGTTTGTAGATAAAGTTTGATTATAACAAACTATTTTTTAGTTTTTAATATAAACTTTAGTTTATAAAAAATAAAATGTGATATTAAAGACTGGAAAAATATCCTTTTTTAACGATTTAACTGAATATTAATATGCTTTCGCGTATATATTATTCCACAAGGTTGAAACTTGTTCATTTCTCGCAGCCATCAGGTTTAATACGCACACAAAAGTTATACTGTAGGTGGATAAATGGATATTAGCTAGAACTCCTTGAAAAGAATTATCTTGCCATATATATATATTGATGTAAAGCCCACTCTAATTAAAAAAAGTAAAATAATAATATCACCACTCATTCTATTTGATATATAAATCAATATGAATATTTTAAATTTATTCCATGATTAAAAATGAAAAATCATTTTGAACATATCCAAATTATTCAAATTAACTTAACATTCTCATGTGACCAACGCGGAATCCAAAGTCCTAGTTGGACTAGTTTATTTTTCATTTTGCAATGTGTACAACAGTATTGGCTTCTGTGATTATGTCTCTAAGGAGCTTAAGTAATTGAATCATGAATATGTAAAATATAAAAATTCTAATCATTCGTAGTGTTTATAAAAACCCACACTAGTTGCTATTTAAACTGCATCAATCATATGTATTTTTTTTAAACAAAATACATCCATCATAATAAAACAGAATTATAGATAAATCCATTACAATCGGGCCAATTTGCTTAAGAATTGATTTAATGAACTCAAACTAACCATATGTATTTGAAATTCTATAATATCATTCTTACTATGTCTGATACAATAAAAATTACATTTTAGGATATACCTACTACTCAGGAGCAAAATTCTTGAGATCCGTGCTAGTGTGTCCATGTGTTTTACCAACATATATAGCTACTTAGATACAAGATTTCGAATTTTAATATGTTTAAAACCAAACCTGACAATACTAATTACTACACTATATATGAAAAATATAATAAGACTAGGTAGATTGACCCTCTAAAAAAGTTTTGGGAGATTATTTTCTGCAACTGATTCCTGTTTCTTACATAACCACAACTTATGAGGCATGCACTCACCAAGATCATATACAGCACTCGGAAGCTGGAGCCTACTCGTTGATTCAACAACCTCAATAATTATGACTTTTCGGTCTTTTTACCTTTTTCTGCATCTAGACTAATCCAGGTATAACCCGAGGGAATATAAAAAACGTCTTGAATTTCTCTACTGGAATCAGCAGATGAACTAGGGTTGGCCTTTCCCCACTGAAACCAAGAAGAAGAAGATTGGGGTTGTTCTGCAGGGCTCTCATCATCTGTAGAGGTTGGACTTGAAGGGGCAGATGAGAACGCTTCCAATGGCGGTAATTCCTCAAACTTGGTAAAGGAAACCAATACTCTAACAGTAGGAATCACAGGGATTGCAACCTGAATGTCAAAGGCAATGAACTAAATTTATAATCATACATTCATATCGAAAACAAAAGTGAAAACAAAGTTGAGCAAATATAAAGGAACCAACGAACATGATTTAAAATTGTAATGACAAGAAATAAAGCATCAATGGTTGCTTCCTTTTTCTAGTACGGTACATATTCATGCAGATAAGTACTCCTATTCAAGCCATGCAATCAGTTACATGGTATCTATACAACCAGCGTTCTTCATTCTTCCAGTTGTCTCTGTTTCCTAGAGCTTTAACAGCGTTCATATCTTGCATGACCTATTGTTATTCGTTCCTATTTCCTGATCATTCACTCGTTAACAGCGGAATGAATAAGCAAAAGCAAAACTAAGGTACAACGAGGCCTTCTCAGTTTTCCCATACATGGTATCTATACAATCAGTTCCAGCGGAATGAACGGATAACATAATTAAGACCTTAAGGACCTATGTAAGCACTAATTGATTCTGGCTTGAATATGGTGCGTCAAACTTGCGGCGCACTTTTGAAGGCTTCTATGTGCCATTTTTCAGGGAAGAAAAGAATCCATTTTTTCAGAGGCATTTTCCCCTTTCCAGGAAGTGGAAAGCATGATATCTACCCATAATCCAACCACAACAAACTATGGATATATGATATATTTTCTTAGAAGGAAATAACACTAGATCATAAAAAGCACACATCACCTTCACAGGAAAAGTATCCTTTGGAAATTTTGTCATAAGAAGTTCTCTTAAACGACGAACTGCTTTAACTTTATCCGCAAGAATGTTCAGCAGTGGCAACAGCTCTTCAACTTTTAGTGGAAAATTTGGCGAAAGCCAAAGGCTAGGTCTCATTCCGCGTGTATACCCACTCTCACTACTTTCTTCCTTATCAAAACTGCTGCTACCATAATCCGCTGAAGGTGCTTTGATGTGTTTTCCCTTCGTGGTCCCCTTTTCTTTCCGTCCATGTCCTTTTTTGTCTTTCTTTTCATCTTTTTTATGATCAAACCCATCTTCATTATTTGATTCCAATGAATCCATGTTTTGGGCAAGTGCAGATTCTAGTTGCTTTCTTTCTTCCGCTGTCAACATTTCTTGAATATCTTGACTCTCATTTTTATTTCCAATGCTAGAAGACCTAACATGTTTCTTAGTTCCAGGGCCCTTTACAGATTTGACGCTTACATTCACATTGTGCATATCATACACCTTAGCTTTCCATGGCCCCACCATTTCTTTTCTCTCTTTTCGTCTCCATGTCAATTGGGGAACCAGAAACGCTTGACTCATGTCAATTCCAACATTTACTATCGAATCATGAGTTTTTTCCTTATATTTTTGCCTTACCTGTCTATCAGTTGGTTTAGTCCCAGGAGTTGAAAGAGTAAAGACCTTCTTATCCTTGTGTGCAATCAAACAGCGCGATCCAGGCGGTAGCTTCCTATCTTCTGAACCATCACCATAGAAAATAATGCTCTGATCTGCCCTCTTGATTTTTAAACCGTCAAAACCAGCCAAAGTCATGTCTGCCCTCATATTAGCACCTCTTTTCCAAATTTTGTAAGTATCAGAAGGGGCAATCCTTGAGATGAAAGGAATTACAGAACTCTCAAAATGAAACGTTATCTCCATATAGAAATCTCTCATCCTTTGCATGCCTGCTATATAGCGAGGCAACCTCCTATGAAATTTTTCTCTTAAATGATTCCAAGAATACTGAACCATAAGCAGGCCAACTTTCTTTTGGTTATTGAGGATAGCTTCTGAAAGAGCACTCCACCCTTGTTTGTTCTTCAAATTTTTATCTGCCCCAGCAACAAGAAGCAATTCAGTGGCCACTTCATCGCCAAGTCTAGCAGCCAAATGAAGAGGAGTATTGCGATTCGGAACATCACGGAAATCAACTACGGCAGAGATAGCCTCAGCCTTCTCTTCCTCAGCTATTGAATCTGCCTCAGTCTGAATCTCATATGGGTTTCCAAGTCGTGGGAGACGTGCTAGTATCTCTTTGAGACCAGCATAGTCCTTCAACACTACGGCCTTATGCACAGGACTATGAGCATACTTTGAAACATCAATGTCAGCCATTCATCAAATGTACAAGACTCCTCACCCAAAAAAGAAGAACCAGAAGACGCCAACCCACACTAAGTAACAGTCACAAGGGCCAATGATTCGATAATCAAACTCCAGAACTCTGCCACATACAGTCAAACCAGAGAAATCAACAAATGAAATTAATCCATTGGCAATTGTCCTCTCAATAATGCAAATAATGCAAATATAAATGAAATTAACCAATTTTCAAATCACAACCAAATAGATAGAGCTGCAAATATTAGAATTTAAAAGCAGAAAGAAAAGAATTCTGGCTTAAAAGGGAGTATTGCAATTAAACTTGGCCACTCAACGCCTTTATTCAACTTCTCACTAACCCAAAGGCAGGAGGCGAAAAATGGAAAAGAAGGTTACAAAACAGAGCCTTCTGAACACAGATCAAACAAACCCCAGAACCTGCAGGCGATCTGGTTAATTGCTCCAAGAAACACGATTCGGCAATGGGAAAATGTGGGGAGGCAGGATTTGATTATAAAAATAGCAAAATCGAAGATAAAAAAATTACATAAAGAAAATAGAAATGATTATCATAGACCAACAATGCGTGTTTCTAAAAGAGATGCGAAGAGAAATCACCAGTTCTTTCAAATCAAGCCATAGAAATTAAGGGCTTGAATTCTTAAGGAAAATTTCCTCATCTTTCTATCTCGTGGAGGAAAAGACAGGGAGCTCCAATGTAAGTGGTAATTTCTTCTATCCATTAGTTCGTCAGATTCCTGTAAATAGGGTTTATATTATAGCGCGAAAAAGTTGCGTGAAGCGTTCAACTGAAGGCCAATTCTCAGCCAACAAATTTCTCTAGTGAAAGCTCAGTTTGGCGAAAGATATGCACAAACGAAGGGATGACAACTGGCAAAGGTGACGTGGTTAGATATACAATATTTCGCTAAAAAAAATAATTTTTTTTAACAAATTATAAGAATTAAGACTCACTTCAACGCTCAAATGCATGCATGAAAATAGATAAATAGTTATATTTTTTTCTAAAGTGAATAATTTTTTTTATCAAACCTTTGGATTTTAAAAAATATATTTATTAAAGTTTTTTATAAATTAATTAATAATTAAACCCAAGCATATGATATATTCGTACAGATTTGGACGGAAACCAAAACCCAGCTTTATTCGCACATCACAAGTATCAAGACGAGTTGCGCGCTAAGGTAAATTAGAGAGGCAACGGTTAATTCCGAATGTAGTACAAATGATTTTAAAATCTAAGTTATTGCTCTGACAATAGACGAGGCAAAGTATTCAGTTTATTTACATCTACAAATTAAAGGGCAAATATCAAAGTAGTTTAAAAAAGCACCAATCACACTGACAAGAGTCGCCCAAAGACTCTAACTTCTGTATTAATGGTAGCCACATATGTTGAAAGAAAGAGTCAGCAAATCTATGGTTTTTAAACTAACAATGTTTAGCAAATGAAGCAAGAATCACAATATCTTTCCCTATGCCACAACCTCACTCCCCTCCCCAAAAATGCAGGGGAAAATAATCCCAAATGGTTATCCATATTACACACTTCAATTGTTGAGTTTAGAAGAAATGCCTTAATTTGGAAGCCTATTATCCTCCAAGGTTTAGAGGTTACCCATGATTTCTCCCTTTCTTTGATTTATTCTTCTCCTGCATCCTCTTTCTCTTTGCTTCAGCAGTAATCCAAGTATACTCAGTGGGAATTGCAAATGGGTCTTGAATATTTTCTATCCGGCTGCTGCTTGAACTAGCCGCAGCCGATGAGCTGGGGCGATGGTAAGGGGCTTTTATCCACTGAAACCAAGATGAAGCCGAGAACTGTGTCACCGCAGGGCTCTCGCGGCCTGCAGCAGAAGGACTTGATGGGGGTGTCGCAAATTCATCTAATGGCTGTAGTTCTTCAAACTTGGTGAAAGTAACTAATACTCTGATGGTGGGAACCACAGGGATGGCAACCTGAATGTGCATGGGTGATGAATGAGTTATGAGTTACTATCATACATCTACTCGCCAATGAAAAGAAAAACAAATAAAAATCAATGCAATAGAAGTTTATGACCCAAGTCCAATAACCCGGTTGCTTGAAATCCCTTTAAAGTTACTCCCAGAAAAATAGGAAGACATTGTAGCCGTAGTTCTGGTGTGAACTATGAAGTAGGTGGCTTGAATTACTGTAGTACAAGGACTTCAATATCTTGTTTGATCAAACAATATGAAAAGTTGCTAACAATTGTATTTTGATTAATGATTAATAAACATATTCATTAACCATGAAAATGATTCAATCATCTTATTTACCTAGATTGATCAGATAACCAGTACAAAACCCCACAGCCTGGCTAGCTCCAAAGGGTTGTAGATAGCATAACATGAGGGAAAATATCCGTTGCCATGGTGATTGGTAATGACAACTATTTTCCGACTTGTTTTCTGGTCATTGACATAGAACAAATATAGGACTCTCAACTCTATAAAGCACTAGTAAAGCCTTTAAAATCACGTCACACATTAAACCAGATACCTAATCAGACAGCTAGCCCAACATTTTATAACTTAAACCAGACAGAAGTTTACTCTGCAAAGCTTCAAGGCATAAAAATCAAATTAGATTTAGAAGATGGTAACAGCAGTAGCTGTTATCACTCTCTAGCATAGCACAGTAACAGCTAGTGTTATTTGGTGCATTTGACTCAAGAAACCAGAGTCAATAGTTTTTCTTCTTTTGTAATGAAAGAAGCTTTCACAAAAAGATGGAAAAGAAAGATAAACGGGTAGAGGATAAGGCATCCTCCAAGTGAAAGGTAACAGCAAAACAGAAGACTGACTCGAAGGAGTAACAAACTAGTGATTCTCTCCAATCTCTCAGCATGGGAAACAAATCCCACTAAACTGCTTCTGGCGATTAAGCTCAGAGGGCAGGTAACAATTTGGACAGATGCCCTAGGTTCAATTCAAAATAAAATCATGTTGCACCCGTGAATCCACACAAAACCAGTGGCAAGCAGAGATTTTATCATTACTTCTATTTTTATCTATAACAAGAATATTTCCTACGTATAATACCCATAATTAGCAAGATTTATAAATTGAGGAAGATTATGAGCACATACCTTTACTGGAAAGGTTCCCATTGGAAGTTTTGTTGTAAGAAGTTCTCTTAAACGACGAATTGCTTTAACTTTGTTTGCAACAATGTCAAGTAATGGCAAGAGTTCTTCAGTTTTAAGGGGAAAGTTTGGGGAAAGCCAAAGAATAGGCCTCAATCCTTTCTTATACTCACTTTCACGATTTACATGACTCTTGCTATCAGAATTTGCAGAAGGAGCTCTGGCATCTTTCTTCCTCCGTTGTTCATCACCCCTTACAGCTATCTCAACAGAATGTCTTCCTGGCTTAATCTGATTCCTTGAAGGAGAATCTCCCAATAGATCACTCAACTTCTCATCTATACTGAGGGAACTTCTTGGCGGAGCAATCTTTTTTTGTGCATCGTGTTTAGAATCCTTCTTTCTCCATCCACCAAACCATCCTTTCTTGTCCTGCTTATTTTCTCCATTTTTGCAGCTGTTAGCATCTGCAATGGGAATATCCCTATGTTCGTAATAACTGTGGCGATGCCCAATGATCTCCTCACAGTTTTCATTGTTCAATTCTGCTGAATCCAACTTCAATGCATCTTCCAGTTGTCTTCTTTCTTCCTCAGTCAAAATGTCACTAAGTTCTTCACTCTCTGTCTCATTTTCATTGCTAGATGAGAATAATTCATCATCTGTCATAGCACCAGGAACCTTTCTAGATTTAATGCTTACAACTACATTGTGCATGTCATACACCTTGGCCTTCCAAGGACCGACCATTTCTGTTTTCTCCTGTCGCCTCCAAGTCAACTGGGGTAACAGAACTGCCTGGGTAACATCAATCCCAGGCCTAAATATATTAGTTTGCGACATTGCAGCCACTTCTTGCTTAACTTCCTCATCAGTTACTGGAAAGCCAGCATCATCTAGAGCATTCATTACTTCCTTCTCCTTGTGTGAGATCATGCAGAGTGACCCAGGTGGGACTTTTCCATCCTCTGATCCATCACCCAAGAATAAAATGCTTTGATCTGATCTCTGAATTCTAAAACCATCAAAACCGGCCAAAGTCATGTCTGCCCTTAGATTTGCTCCCCTTTTCCAAATCTTGTAAGTATCTGAAGGTGCAATCCTTGAGATGAAAGGAATCACAGAACTCTCAAAATGAAATGTTATCTCCATATAGAAGTCTCTCATCCTTCGCATGGTCCCCACTAAGCGAGGCAATCTTCTGCACCATTTCGCCCATGCCAAAGGCTGATAATGCCTGATTATCAGCCTGGCGATAGCCTCTTCTCTGTTGCAAATAGCTTCCTGAAGGGAACTCCATCCATGTTCATTTTGCAAACTCCAATCTGCCCCAGCCACCATAAGCATCTCAGTGGCTACTTCATCGCCAAGTTTTACAGCCAGGTGAAGAGGAGTATCGCGATTTGGCACATCACGCCGATCAATTACAGCAGAGACGGCATCAGCCTTCTCTTCCTCAGCTATTGAAGCTGCTTCAGTGCGAATGTTGGATGGGTTACCAAGTTGTGGAAGACGCCCCAGTATCTTCTTGAGACCAGCATAATCCTTCAATATGATGGCCTTGTGCACAGGACTATGCGCATATCTTGTAACATCTATACCGGCCATTACTCAATGGTAACAGGGACCAAGCAAAACTAATAAATTACAAGCTTGTGTTCATAACATCAACTGAAACTTGTTTGAACACCAGGAATGTCCAAGTATTGAAATTTTGCAACACAAACTTGCATAATCCGAATATCAAATATTAGAACAGGCAAATCGGAGCCTTGGATTCAATAGATGAAACAGACTTAGTTGAAAAATTGACCTTTCGAGTTTCAAGCCCTATCAACCACAAATAAAGCAGACCCAATTTGAATCAGAATCAAAAAGCAATACAGAACATAAGAAAAGAGGGAGTTGACACCTATAAGGAAAGTATCGTGCGTGGTCTCAGATCAAGCAATCAAAGAAGTAAACATGCTTACCTTCTTCTTCTCAACTGTTTTGCTTCTTCGATGAGTCCCGAGGAGTACAAGGTTGAAACAGAAAATAATCGAGTATTCAACCGCCCAGCTTGTCCTCTCCGCAAGTAGAAAACAAAAAGGGAAACAGCAAAGATCCTTTTGATCCAATCCAGATCAGACAAACATAAGAACATGCATGTGGTTGTATGCAGCGAAATTCTATCATAAAAAATTATAAAAGGTTTTAAAAAGCAAAGAAGAAAGTAAAGGGGAATTTGTTGAAGCATGGGAAAAGGGTACAGAAGGAAGGAAGGAATACAAGGGAGCAACAAAACCCCGCCATTCAAGCAAAGAAAGGAACTTGTTTATATTGTAAAGGCATAGCTGAAAAGATGACAAAACCCAGAGACAGATAAAAGATGATTGGAAGTAAAATAAACTAATACTTCAATCAGTTAAGGTAATGCGTTTGAGAGATAAAGAGATGGGCAAGATGAAATTTCCCTCCTATCAGGTTAGGGCCAGAAGAAGAAAAATAATTAGGATAGAGCAGTAAAAGAGGGACCTCTAATGGGGGGCTCGAAAGCACTTTGTGTTGAAGATGACCAGTAGAATCATGCGCTTTTGAAAACACGGGGAAAGTGAAAGTCAAGGGTCAGAGAGAGAGAGAGTGTCCATAACAGTGGGAAGGCAACATGTGAGGATGGATGGAACCTGCTTTCCTATTTCCTTTTCAGTTCAGTGTCAAACAAATTTGATTGAAACTCTTGATTTTACTCAATTTATGGGGTTGAATGAGCAATCATTTAATTTCTTTTCTTTCCTTTATAATTTTTTCGGGGGTAGTGGGGTAAAAGTGCAATCCCCGTCATCATTTAGTTTGAATATGCTTCGCTATAATGTCAGTCAAATGGTCCTTACAGAACAGAACGTGTCTCGGGTAAAATAAAGAAGGTAATCCCCCCATGATTGTGATTTACCAATTTACCGTCAACACCAGTGGTTCTTGCCAAGGCTAACAGCGCCCTGCAATCTATTATTTTTATTTCTCAAGCTTAACTTGATTCAGTAATGAAACAATATAAACGCCCTTTGTTTTATATCTATTGTTATTTATTTGGCAAAAAAGGAATATATTGTTATTTAGACTTTTTACCTTGTTTTAAAACTTTTGTTATTTTCTCAGTTGAATGCACCGTTAAACTTTAAATTGGAAATTAAATTCATTTTAGTTATTAAATAGAAAAGGGATTAAAAAGACGATATATTAGTCGCTGTATAATATACATAGAAGGGGCAATAGACCGTGAGGGAATTAAATCGATAATTTCAAATTAAAATATTTTACTAAAAAAAAAATTGTTCAGAGCTCAGTTTGTTTAGAGATGACCATATTTACCAAGTAAAAATCACCCATGCATATGCAAGCATTAAAAAGTGAATTGACGCTATTATCGAGACTGAGTCCAATCAAATGCGATAATCTCTCAATATTTAAATTTTTGCTGGGACAACTATGCATATTTAGTATATAATAATATTTTTAATATGATTATTTTTTTATTGAATGGTAACTATGCTTAAAAAATAAAAAATAAAAAGCTCAATAACTTGTTTTTAAAATTGAGATTATAGCAATATAGGATGAATTCATTCATATAAAAGTAACATGGAAATTAATATTCCATGATAATAATGATAAAAGGACATAAAACTACTAAATAACAATACACGAGTAGTAATATTGAATGCAATTTTCAAATTTTTTAAATCTGAAAACTTAAACCAAACGCTTTTATACAGAGCTGTTTAATTTGCGAAAGTCAGAGAACTTGAGTCCTGGTAATGGAGCCTGGTCTCTGGGAAATCCTCATTAAGCTTCCTTTAATACGTATTTCCAAATATCACCCCACTGAAACATATCTTCTATGCTTTTTAAGAAATAAAATTATGTCATGATTCGACAAAATCATGGTATTGGTCAGGCATATCCTCGAGTTCTTCTCACAGCCCCTTGTTGGCCGCTCTTTGAAAATAGCTTGATTTGAAATAATAAGCATAAGCACAATGCAGTCATAAATAATATATATTAATGCATGATACCCCTACAATTATCTACTTTTTAATACTCTTCCAATGGTTAAGTCAATAATTAATTTCATTATAAGAAAATAAGAAATTGACGCTGAAATCTAAAGATTAATTTTTAGTACATAATTTGGATTATTTTTTACATTACAGGACTTGGTTGGATCAAAGATCCCAATGTGTGAGACTAGGCATGCAGTTAACCCAGCTGAAGATTCAATAAGATGACGATTTTTAGCATTTTATTTGGAAACACGATGTGATTATTGATTTTATGAAAATATTTTTTCGTTAAGCATGAGTTTTCTCCTATTGAAAATAGTTATATTTAAAATACTATTAAATATTAAATATAAATATTTCTTTTAATAGAAATGTGAATATTGATTTATTATATTTGTAACTTATCATTTATGAGATTTATTTTAAAAAGGGCAGCATTATCATCTATAAACTATGGTATTTTCGTTCAGTACTTTAATGATGATGAATGATGATTGATGATGATTTTGCGGAGGATGTCAATCGTGCTTTGGATTATGGCTATGGTCCTCATCCCAAGCTTAGCTTAATAGGATCTGGCAACTTGTTCCCTTGGCTTAAAATGGATTCAACATTCTCAGCCGATCAGTTTTTTGAAATTCCTCCTAAAGTAGTGAAATTAGCATATCAAAGAATTGTGGTTCCACTGTCCTTACAGCATGCAAACACCTATGCATCAAAGCGTGTGGTCCTAATTGGAGATGCAGCTCACACTGTCCATCCTCTTGCGGGTCAAGGAGTTAATTTAGGTTTCGGAGATGCGTTTACTCTTTCGAAAATTATTGCAGAAGGCATTGCTCTGGGAAACGAAATTGGAGAGGTTGCTTATGTTTCTGATTTCTCTCTGATGATATATAATTAAATGCATTTTGTGTCCTCACAATATAAATAATTACAATTATCGTTGAGATGCTCTTTTTGGTTTGCATGGAATACTCACCCACTTTAGTCTCATGACTAGTGTATGTAATGGACGGTGGTTTTTTTAGAAGGAAAGAGTGCAAGTTTGAAGGATTAGGCATGTTGGAAATCGTGCCCTAGGGGCCAATCATTGTCTTATGAATATTATTGATTTATGAATTTATTAATTGAGTTATCATATTATTTGCATGTTTACTATGATGACTATCTTTGGATAATTCATGATATTATCCTAAATGTCCATGGTCGATCATCTATGCGGGAGCACAGATGAAATAAAACCAGTATGATTTTGAAGATGTATAGAGATATAAATCAAAGTCATAAGCACATGTAAGAGTACAAGGTGCTGGACCGACCCGCTATGAGATAACTGCATGGGTAACGTCATAAGCTTCTCTCATATACAAACCATGTCAATACGCCCTTTGACCTGAGATCATCATGGATTCCTACATGACAAAACGCTCAGCTTTGACCTAGTCAAAAGTCACTTTTGACCGAGTGATCATAAATACTATGTTCGGCCTTATTGGTTTTTCATGCGGAGGAATGTGAATGGTCAAGATGGAATTTGTCCCTCACATTCGTAGAGAGATATTACTGGGCCCCTCGATGAGTGAGTCTGAGAAATGTATGGCCATACTGTAATGGAAAGGTAGTTCCATTTCTATAGTCAGACTACTCAGGGATCGAGAAAGTAACGGTCAGGAATAGGAGGATGACATTATCCATGCCTCATCCATGACCAAAATATCGCGTGACAGAAGGGACATGATATGCTTGTATAAAAGGTTACATCGTTTATCGATCCTCATATGATTTGGGTAGTCGTTATGTCTTGCTAAAGACTACTTGCGACTTGTGGGCTAGTATAGCAAATGGCCCACTGCCAACTTCATATGGGCCTACAGGGTCGCACACAAAATAGCCCAACACGAGCTATGATGTCCAGATTCATTGGATCTAAGACATGTCCAGATTCAATGAATGATCTAGGATAGATGTATATATATTTATTTATATTTATATTCGTATATATATATATATATAAATTCGTATATATACATTATATGTATATATGAGATTTAATTTATAAGGATAAATTAAATCTCTATCACATTTGAAATTTGAAATTCAAATTGATAGGATATCTCATATAAGAGATATTTATAAGATTTAATTTATAAGGATAAATTAAATCTCTATCACGTTTGAAATTCGAAATTCAAATTGATAGGATATCTCAAATTTGATTTATGAGAATAAATCAAATATAGTTCAGTCTCATCTTTATTTAAAATTAAATAAATGGGTAATTAAATCTGTGGGACGGATTTGATATTATTTATTTAATTAGTTTCTTATAAAATTATACAATATATGATATTGTATTAATTTTGGAATTAATATAAGATTAACTCCAAAAATCCAATTCGGTTGAGAGAGGAAAAACGCATAGCATCCTATATATCTGATTCTAGGAGCTGCGTTTTACACAGAGAAACATATAGAACATAGAAAGGCCGAAGGGGACTCTGCAAAAGGTTTGCAGATAAGAAACTGCCAAAATAGAGACGGAGAGGACGAACTCTTGAGAAAGCCCTGGAGGGACAAGAGACGCTAGCACGTCGTTCGTGGTTGGAATACTGTTCGTGTGGATACCAGTAGAGGAAGCCGACCTGAGTCGTCGACTTCTTGTGATCAGAAAGGGAGCACGAGCCGCAGAGAGAAGCTGTGAACGTCGTGACCGAAAGCTGCGGAAGTCGCTGAGGCACACTAAGGGTAATACTTCTTTCCACTTGACTTAAACACATACGGTAGATCCTGGCAAGGAATGGAAAAATTTTTAAATTAATTTCCGCTGCGTGTCTTCCAATTCCTTACAAGGCATCCTCCAAAACAATGCAAAAGAAAATAGACTAAGGAAAAGGATATGCGTATTCAAAGAGCTTAGGTATGCCTTTGCCACACCATGAGGGAATCTTCTGCTGAAAGCCATTTCTTAAACTCTTAAGTTGCAATAGTAGATTGTTGATTTTTATGACAAATGTTTAGAGTCGAGCGTTGGATTTACTATAACCTGTATATGCATGAATTAATAATACGGGGTGGTTTTGCAGGTAAATTTATTGAAGAAGTACGAAACAGAGAGGAAACCAGCAAATATTATGATGGTGGTGGTCCTTGAGGGCTTTGAAAACGCTTACACTATTGATTTTGGACCTTTGAATGTATTGCGAGTTGCAGCTTTCCATGGGGTGAACCATATATCACCACTCAAAAGAAGTATTATTTCTTATGCTTCAGGGGACCAGAAATTGCCCCTTTTTAATTGCCCTTCTAAACTTATCGGGTTGTTTGCACTTTCACTAAAATTTTCCGTCCAAGATGGTCATAAGCATATTACTTGAGACATGGGATGCGTTTTTGTTAGTACTGCATAGTAAAATGTATTCTGGATATAAGAATGGTGTAACATCCAGAGTATCCGAAATGTAAACAGATGCGTTGGTCTTATCTGAAATTACGTTGAATAACTGCAGTGATGAACTTCCATGCAGGATTTTTCTATCAAACTCTTCTCCCAAAGCCTGAGCCTTGAACTACATTAAGGTAATCCCACCATAAATAGTCATGGTGGGAAGAAAAAAAAAACACAAGGGGTTGTCCTTCATTTTATAGTATAAAACCTAAAGCTTGCGTATCGACGCCCGAAACAATTAAAATCGATCGGAAGAGACATCCAGCGTCTGGACCCACGGCTATGTCTTTTTCTCAATTTTCCCCCCAAACTATTAAATAGACAGCATTTCTAAAACAAATGTAATAACATTTATTGCTTATCTTATATGGTTATATGTGCATTCTGTTCAATATACACAATTGGGGGCCTTAAGAGGCGGGTGGGAAAAAAAAATCACAAAAATGTATCGCGTATTAATCGGGCTAATACCCGAGAAGACAATCTGTTAAGAACTTCGGGAAGAACTTTGACAGAGATTCCCGGCAGCACTGGTAAGAATTCTTGGATAATATGAGCAACATTCTGAGCCAATTGCCACCGACAAACAAAGATCAGATAAGATGAATATGCGCATAATCTTTTAACCGAAATCAAATAATGCAATGAGGTGGACATCTTCTAAGAAACAGACTAAACTAGACTAAGAAAAATGTCTTTCAGTATTAGATTCTTCATTACCTGATTGGAGGTGCTTGATAATGAACTTCCTGCAGCCAAGAATTCCACTATTTTCTGGACATTATTCAGTATGATTTCATCCTCTTTAGTTATGGTGGGTATTAGAGCCGAAGGCTTGAACGGACCAACGGTAGGTACCATACTGAAAACCGGGGTAGCATTCTGAATTCCCAATATTGACATTATTCTTACAAGTTGTTCCCTTGTAAGAGCATCAATGCCTTTGACAACCTGCTTTCCACGGGCAGTAATGTAACAGTCAAATGAAGTGAGTAAAAGATCATGATAGCCAAGGTGTTATAAAAAAATAAGGAAAACAGAAGGGATTGGAGTATTTACCATAAGATAAATTAAAACATTATCGGTGATTATGGAACAAATAATTTGGGACTATATTAAGGTGTTAAGGGCTATGTTTAAATCTGACATAAAAAGCAAGCTCCTATGCGAGCACATTCACATGTAGAGAGAGGTCATGTGAATTTCTCAAGTGTTACTGATTCCTAGTATTTATATCCTTGTTCACAAGATTAGGTAAAAATTATAAGAAAATTTATATTAATAAAAAAAAGAGGCTATTCTTCATGCATCATGAGATCTACAACACACATATATTAACCTAATATATATTATAAAAGATATATATGCTTCAGGACATCTATACAATACCTCATCCAGAAGAAATTCTCGGAAAAAATTGCCCTTATCAGAAAGCAAAAATGCTAGAGCTGCCCTTGTTTGCACTGGCTGCTGTGACTGGGTTACAACAGACTGGAATCCAGGCACAAGGTACTGTGTCTGACTAGGAAGAATTCCAAGCTCAGCCATATTTCCATTCAGATTCTCTCCACCTCCACTTTTTGCAGCAGTAATAAAGTTCTCAAAGGCTTGCATGACATCAATAAATCTTTCAGCATCAAAAACTCCAGATTTCCCATATATAGTGTAACGTAAAGCATTCCTTAGCCGAGGGGATTCATCCGTTAGGAGCCTCTATCAGTGGACATAATGAAAACCAAACTTAGATTACTCAGAAAACTCTAAATACCACACATAAACACTATCCACTTAAAAAATGTGATGATCTAGAAAATGCTCTGGTTTGTGCACATTTTTCAAGCACGGTAGGCCACTTTATGAGTACCTTAAAACAATAATCAATGGCATAAGCCCACATATAAAGGATACAAACCATATGGCTTTAGAACGCGGAAACAAAAGAAAACCATAGAATATTATACCTGAGCAATATATGGATAGGCCTCGTCAACAATGGCAAAGTCAGGATTCCCAACCAGAGCTATCCCTTCTAGAACCCCAATGGCCCTAATTATAAGAGCAAAGTATGGGGGTATCCTAAAAGGATAATCAAATGTAATTTGTGCCAAATCTACTGCCAATTCCTGGAAGTTGATATTTTTTGCTCCTCCACCTTCAAGTGCCTGATCAAAAACTTTAGCCAGAACAGGCAAGATAGGCTCCAAATTGACTCCATCTGGAATGAAACCAAGTTTAACAAAGTCTTTAACAATGGCTGGATAATCCCGATGGATGAGGTGAGCAATTGCTTCAATCATTCCATACTTTTGATCATCAGTCAATTTCGTAACAAGCCCTGGTAGCAGCAAAAAACTTTCAAAATCAGTCTAAATTGTTAGGAAATAAAATCAAATTTTGAATATTTAAAGCGGTGTAGCAACAATGAATTAACAAAATTTATTGTGGAAATAATGTGCATTAAAATAAGATTAATTTACTATCACAAGCAAAAAGGAAAGAAAGCTGGTCTAGTAGCTTTTAGACAGGCAACAAGAGGCATGCAAAGCCCAAAACAATATTTCATTTTATGTACAGGTACCAGTAGTGTTGCAAATTCAAATCCCAGTGAAATAAAATATTCTGCTTGTTAGCGTCACAATCCTCATGGACAATGCTTGAAAAAACTGTCTACCTTATGCAAGAAAAAGTGCCTTCACATGCAGTGGATAATTTCAGTATAGGAAGAGAAATGGTAATATGATTGATAGAAGTAGAAGAAAAATCAACAAGAAGTTATAAGGCAACCTCCTCATAAATTAACCAATGAAGAAAAGGAGGATACATTCGCTAAAGTATTTTATTAAACACAAACTCAGATGCAGCATAGGAAACCAAAGCTTAAAAGTAAATGCAATAGGTATACATAATATTACTCATGATACGGAAAGATAAACAACATAATAGTCCACTATATGCTGACAATATTTAAGTTTACCGAAGTCAAGTATGGCAAGTTTCCCATCTGGAGTACGGATCAAGTTCCCCGGATGTGGATCAGCATGAAAAAATCCAGTGTCAAGTAGCTGATAAAAAATTAAAATAAATCAATACAACAATAAATTGGCAAGAACTTAACTTGAAGCACATGAAAAAAAATCAGACACCTTTAATCCAGTGTTTTGGGGTGCAATGTATTCTATAACTAACAATGGCCTTTTAAGATATAGAAATTCTTTAATAAACTATTGTTATTGCCAGTATAAAGGCCCAGATGCATAAGGCGGATGGTAAGAAATGAATATACACAAAAGTGGCAGCCTTCAAAATATAATGCCATCTAAAAGGTTTCAAAAGAAAGCATAAAAGATTACCTGTTTCAGGTAGCAGATAACTCCAACATTAACGAGTTCCCCAACATCACTTTCTGTGCTCTGTGACAGCTTCTCTCCATCAATCCATTCTGTGGTAAGAACCCTCCTTGATGTATATTTATCGTATGTTTTTGGTATGACGACCTATAACTCAAACTGTCAGAAGTATGCAAATTCTCCAGGATCTAGTGACTGTTATCATAATATTATTGATTGTGGTAAAACTAACCATACTTTGTGTATCATAAAATGGAAATAAACAAAAAACATCTAGATTAGAAGTGATAAGGCTCACCTGAGGTAGGTCTTTCTTCATCATTTCAGCAAAAAGGTTCCCATTTTCACCTTCATTAACATAGTCTAACTCCTCAAAGAAGCGAGCAGCCCACTCATCAACTAAGCCAACCACATCTAAAGAGACCTGAAAATATAGATAGAAAGCAACAGGGTTGAGAGGAAGACATTGAGAATTAGTGATTAATGATTTTGTCAACAACAAATATTGTCGCTTCAAGAAATCAAGATTCAAATTCAATTTAATATAAATATAAGGTGTCAACTTATCTCTACAAGAATTTAACTAACCTGAGGAAACCTCCGAAGAACCAAACCCAGGTTCCTAATAACGTACAAATCAATTGTAACAGTTTCAAGAACAAAAGGCCTCTGAACTTTAACAGCTACCAAATCTCCATTTTCCTTTAGACGGCCCTTGTATACTTGTCCAAGAGATGCTGTGTATATTTGCATATAAATTAATACTTGCTTATTGATTAACTTAATAAACCTTGCAAAGAGAGGCTATACTTTTCTACTAAGAATCTATTATATCTAACTGATTGTCTCGAGAGCTACCAGCAGCAATGGGAGAAGATGAAAGTTCAGAGTAGACATTTTGCCAGGGCTGACCAAGCTCCTCTTGAATTAAAGCCATTGCTATATCATCAGGAAATGAAGGAACCTTCAAAATGAAAAGGAATAGCATCAGAAGCCATTGTCAAAATATTGGTCACTATACTATAATCATTTGACTCCAAAATTCTTGTATGTGGTATGGGATCTTGGTTCCTTTTTTTTTCTTTCTTTCTTCCTTTTTTTTGTGAAATGAAATCTTGCTTCTAACTGAATAAGATACCACAGATTTTTAAAGTTGCTTGAGAAGTTAGGACCATAAACCAAAGAGGTTCATCTTTCTGAATCTAAGCCCAAATTATGTTTCTACAGTGGCTTTGACTAAAGAATACACAGAATTTGACTAATAAAACTTCTTTTTATATTTTTTGAGTATATCATTTTTGTCCCCATGCTGAGGATGAAGAAAACTTGGACCAAATTCAAAAGGGTACAAGACCATATGCAAGGGGAGAGAGCAAGAGAGGGGGGGCATGAAAGAAGCAACAGGATTACCTTATCACAAAGCTTCTGCAGCTCTGTCATTGCAACAGGTGACAGTATATCAGGTCGAATGCTCAATGCTTGACCAAGTTTTATATAAGCTGGACCCAAAGATGTTACAATTTCCCGTAATTCAATGGCCCGAGCAACTTCATTCTGGTCATGGAAAAAGTAAGTCAGAATAACCACAGCATGATAGTGAAAAATGCAATTTATTACGAGATGTAAGGAAACTGATGCTGTTGTATATGACTATGATTATTAGTAATTACCCAAGAACTAGTTTGTAATGAACCTAACTGAACCAGGTAGTGCATCCATTTCTCAGTAATCATGAATTATGTGAGTAAGGGACCATTTAATTCTCAAAATTTAGTCACATAGAAGAACACCCATGAATGGTTTGATTAACTTATCTAACACGCACCCTCACAGACCACCAAAAGGGGAAAAACAGAAACAAAAGAACTCACCTAACAAGTTCCATGTGTACATCTTACTCTCATAAATGGAAGTGGATTCAGTAGACCAGGTAGCGTCGCACATTACACATTGCCTCTAGTCGCTCAAGCAGTTCAACAAGAAAAAGCAGTTCTAACAAAAGCTACTCTCCTTTCCTTTCCCTTCCCTTTATAGCTTTATTTCCATCCCCAATATTCCTTCCATAACTTATTAATGAGCGACTACCTTCAGAAATAAAGCTAGTTACAAATTCTACCATATCAACAGAACTCAAATAGAAGTGGTATGAGAATATATCAACAGCTCAGATGCTAGATAGCATGACAGAGAAACTTACCTCCTTAACCTTCTTGTTAATCACATCCCAGAGAAGTCTCGAAAGAAACCCACCAGCAACAGATAATAACTGGACAATGCGTGTTGCTACAGCACGTGGCCGTTTTCCCCAATATGCAGAAATGCTGGCAGGGTCATAAACCAAGGGCAAGAACTCACTACTTTCATCAACCTAACGAAACACGAAATGCAAAATAAGACCATAAAAAACCATTCATTATTCTCTTTTTGAAAATCAATAAACAATCAGTAGAAGATCCAGCACAATGACAAACAGCAAATAGGTCCCTTGGGGAAAGGGAAAAAATTACATATATAATCTGAGAGCTAAATTTAAATGCAAATCATGTGCCCAAGAGATGAGAGAAGTAGTCCTATTTTAGCAGTTTCATACAAGCTATCAATATAATTAGCCAAATTTGAGCCAACACAAATGGATACTTTAAACATTTCAGGATCTTACCCTGCACTGGCATCTATACAATTTCCAGCTTTCAGCATTTATTCTATTGTTAAATAAATGTAACTGATTTCTCTTTTCAAATGTATGAGTCACAATTCAATTGTATACTGATAATTGCAATTTGTTTTTCCCCTCATAAATTACCCTAATGGCTTTCATTTGCAACAACATTACATGCTCAGGGTCACAACAAGTAGCTTTACAGATGTAGAAGCCTCGTAAATATCACTCAGTAGTTAGAACGAGGTATCATGATTAGTTTATTAGAGTTAGACGTAACATTAACAAGTGTAAATACCTCAACAAGACGAAGTTGAACATCATCCTCAGCAAACAGTGAATCTCTTAAATTTTGTCCTCGGAGGCCTCTCATGAGTGTTGCCAACTGCTCATCTTCTTCCATTTGTGCCCTTACCCTTTTAATTTCCTGAGAAACATCGCCAATTCTCTGCCGGTTGCAAGAGTTAGTTCAGGTAAAATCCAACACAGACTAAATATAAACCAAGACATGGGAAATAAACTAATAATTCAACCAACCGATAAGGCGAGAACTTTAAAAACAAGCCCCATAAAGTTTAAAATAGCAGAGGAAATCCTATTAAAAAATGTGGTGAAGTATCTGAGAAAGATAGCTGTCTTCCTGATGAAATAAATATAAATTTGAAGAAGGAGAAGGAGAAGAAGGGAAATGACAAGCCGCTACATCAAAAACAGCATAGAACCACGATCATTTTTATTAACAGCCAGAGGTACTAAAACTCCATAAGCTAAGAAGCCAATCGATTATGATGTCCCAAAGCAAATGATTGCGAGAGCCTAACTAAAAATATATAAATACTCCACTAGGAAGTGGCTTAAAAGAAGTATATTGAAATTTCCCGTGAATAGAATCTAGAGTCCTCTTGATCAACCAAATGTAGAAGTTACTAAATTTACCCACAATATCTACCCGAGAAAGAAGTCAAGTTCAGGGTCTGATAAGTTACCGTAGAGACAACATTGACAGGTTTTGGCGGCGAAGACCTGGATGAACCATTGACAGTACTTGCTGGAGGAGATGCAGGCCGTGTGGGTCTGGGTTCGGCAGAGACAGCGGTAACCCGACCGAGCCGACGGCGAAACCGAACCTTGTTCCTGCTTATTGATAGTTGAGAAGGAGACCAGCGACGAAGGGGATCGATTCCGCAGTAGACGAGCTGTGAAGCTGCGTCCATGACGGAACCGTACAACCTTTTTTCTAGGGAGCGAAAGTTTGGAAGACTTCAGAGCAGGAGAGTAGAATTTGGTGGTGATGGTCGTGGCGAAAATGGTGCCAATTGCGAAAGCGGCAGGATGTTTTACGTTTTGGTCAATACGAAGGGTGGCCGTTAAGGGGACACGTGGCCAATAAGGAGTGAAGGAAAATTGGTTTATTTATATTTTGTTTCGATACATGCATATTTATATAGGAGAATTACATAATTTATTACAAAAAAGAAAATCATGTAAAATTATTAATAAATAAATAAATAGTCACAATAAATTTAATTTATTCAATTACTAAATATAAATAACAATTTACTAAAATTATAATATAAATAATAATTAAAATATAAAATAATAATTTATAATTATTATTTATATCACATTAAACTAATTATTATTTATGTTCTTAATTATTATTTATACTACTTTAATTTGTTATCGTGAACTCAAAATTTTATTATTTATATATAATAGTAATTTAATAATTATAAAAAATTAAATTTATTATTTTTAAATCCTATTTAATAATTTAATAATTTTATATAATAAATTCTCTTTTATTATCGTGTGAGTAACTCTCTATATTTATATTTTGGGTCATTCTGTGTGCCCGCGACGGGCGAAATTGGCTTGTCCGTGAAATAATGAATGGAAGACATGGAATATCAAAACACGACAAGATGGCCCCTCATCGAATATTTTCGCACACCACTCGTTCTCCATAAGTGAATCGTGGCTTCGTGTGTGTGTATCTATCTATCTATCTATCTCTCTCTCTCTCTCTCTATCTATATATATATATATATATATATATTCATGCCACTAAAAAATCACCTATGATATTTAAATCGTTAAATAATGTTAGACTGAAATATTTTTCAGCTCAGTTAATTAGAGTTAGGTAAAAATTTATGGCAACAGAACGAGAGGGAAGCATTGAATTAATAAAAGGAAAATCACCATGAGGTACTATATCTAAATGTCATTAAAGCCACACAAAACATGAACATTTCATTTCTGTCTCAAGATACTCAAATGAAATTTAAATTCTGATTTCTGAGTAAGTTCACTGTTCACGTAGATGTTATTTTTTTAAAAAAAAAAGAACTCCTCCGCAGTTACCGGGGTCGGTCGTTAAACGATTAATATCTCTAAATAATGTAATTAGCAAAAATAGAAAGAATTAAGCTTATAGAGCAGGAAGGCACTGGTTAATTAACATAGAAGAAGAAGAGAGAAAGCCAGCACCAAAAGAACGTATATTCAATAGAAGTTGTAAGGAAGAAACGGCGGCACAAACGTGCTGAAGGGACAAAAATGAATATAATAAGTCTGAATGGGATGATTGGCGAAGAAAAAAGAATAAGCAAGACCAGAGAGATTAACTTATGCAGCTGAAGCCCCTACAAACAGACGTAAAAATGATCAAAAACAAGGCGATAACGATCCCAAAAGCAATCAACTTCATCTTCATGTTCTGAATCCACATTTTCCTCTTCACCTTCGTCTCCTGTGTTTTAAAATCCTGTGCCTGCATGTATTATATCTATTCACCAACATTATCAATTAGATCCATAAAATCATTCATTGCAGATGGCTATATATGCTCACTGCACACGCACAAACCTGTGAACGAAGGTTTTCAGTCTTATCCACTAGCAATTCTATCTTCTCTCCACGGTCAAGAACCTGCGAAACGAAATCTCTTGATCTAAGACACCTTACGATGATGTTTAAAATATCTAGAGCGTACAAATTAATTAAGTATATAAGGATATTATTATATATGTTGCCTTCTCAATGTTCTCCATCATGACACCCTTGACTTCAGAAACTTGAGCCTTCACTTTGGCAAGTTTGCTGATCTCTTCAGGATGATCCACACAGTACTGCATTTGATCCTTCAACTTAGGCCTACAAATTATGATACATAACATCAACTTGGTTACAATTAACGAATGCCTTAATCAGTAATTAATGGAGATTTAATCAACTTAACTAGTGATGATCGATATATGCATGTATATTACCCGAATTCTTTGTTGAGGCCACGAGCTGAAGCAGTGGCTGCTTTGCCTCCACCATATTTCTTGGAGAACTCTTCTTTGATGCGCTCCAGAAACGCAATGGGAATCTGTCTTCCCGCAGATTCAACCGCCACCACACAATAGGCTACCACATCGATCAACAGTAAGACATATATCATAATTTTTATCACTTTTCGATGTCACCAATGCACATTTCAAATTCATTCTTCTTTTTGTAATTTTTCTTGCTTTTATATAACAAATGTATATATGTCACAGAACAAATTGCTTACACTTTGCATTCTTCACAATGGTTTTTCCCATTGTGTATATTAAATAATAAACTAATCATTTAGGTTTCTTTCCTTCTAGTGAAAATCAATCTATGTGTGCAGAACTGTCCAAAAATTAAATGTACATGGCATTAATGGCTTATAAGGAAAATTGTATGATTATCATATTGTATAAGGAATCAGATTAAGCATATCTATATTCAGTTTCAACATGCTATATATGTTCAAATTTCAATTGATAGTAAAAAAGAAATCAGCTAAATTAAATTTTGATAAAACAAACGTAATCTCTAAAATTATGTCACCTCATCCAATTCCGTTATTTTTCAGACACTTTTCAGCTAACGCATTCATCGATTATCGGATGAAACAAATCCATGTTCAAAGGATCCACCATTCATGTATACCACAGAGAGCAAATAACCCCGACTGGGAAAAGGGAAAATGAGAGATCTTGATAAAAGATCATCTCTACGTACGAGGAAAAATAATATTTAATAATCATGAAGATTCAAGATATGAAGGCGACGTACTGAAGCCATTCTCAACGAGGTAATTGAAAGTGTGACCATCGCAATTGTAAGTGAATCGGTTATTGGAAGAAGGAAGCTTCTGGAGGCATTGAAAAGCAATGGTCGTGAAGTTTCCGGAGAATTCAGTATACTCTGCGAGAACCACGGTGCCTCGAGCAACGAAGCTGTAGATCAGAGATTTTTGTCCCATGTATTCAAAAACCCTAAGCCCGAATCAACTAAACCCAGATCGGAAAGGAGAAGAACCAGAGAGAGAGAATAATGGATAGAGAACAAAAATGCTGGATTTTCGTTTTGTGCATGGATGAGCAAATTATGTTTGCGACATGAGAAACATGCGGAACGAGACGGAGGGTGATACATCTCGTCTTAAAATAGTATATTTAAGGATTGATTTGTGCTTATGGTCCTTCGATTCTGACAATGTCAATTTCGGTCCTCGTTTATTTTAACTCACGATGATCCTACGTCGTAATTAAGAAACCGGATGTCTTGTCGATGTGAATGTGAACAATAACTCCATTTTATTTTTTAAGTTGTACAGGAGGGAGGGATATGGGAAAATTAGGGAGAATGATATAAAATAATAGTCTTTCTCGTCCTCAATTTAATTATAAATTACATTACAAAATAATTTTATATTTAAAATATTACTACAAAATAAATATTATATTTAAAATAATATTTATTATTAATGATATTAAAAGTAGTAACTATTTAAAAGGACTAAAAATTTTAAGATAAATATATAAATACTATATTGTAATTGAGGTTGTTGGAAGAGAGCAAAGAACAAGAAGGCCGATATCTGATTGTGAATTTTGACCCTTTTACGCATAGGATGACGCCGCATTAGCAAATATAATGCTATGAATAATTCAGAGGAGGGCCGCACGAATGCAGCCCCACTACCACAAATTACGACGTAGGCTCTCCCTTTTGAGGGAGACCTTAGGATGGCACCCCTCCAAGTGCAATGGAGGTCACCAGCCTAAGCCATGAGCTTTCTTGATTACTCATTGACTCCGTCCAGGTATGTAAATATTTTCCTGCCATGTCAGCCCTATTTTATACCTTGGCCAGTAGATGCCTCTTTCTCATCTATTCGATGTGGGACTAACAAAGTGTTTCAATGTTGTGTAAACTCTTGAAGATAGCGTGTCGTACTGCCACGTTTCGCTAATGTGGGATGAAGATGAACAACGACAAAAAGCTCATGTTTCCTCTTCGCCAAAGCTCTTCGAACTCGCTTGCTGATAAGAAGTGAAGTCCTGGAGCGACGAAGAGTGCCCGTTCAGCCAGACCATTCACGTCGTGTCGAATAACTTCAATAGAAGTATGCCACTGTCTCCGAAGCAGAGTATGGTTATGTGAGAATAGGCACCATCAACAAGAATTTCGACCCGATCTTCCAAACCGAGTTGCCTCGTTTCATTACAAAAAACGATCAGACGCATCAAGAAGAATGTCGGATAGTTGAATAAGGGGGTTGAGAAAGGTGCAAGAAGCCCCGAGTTGGGTTCCTTATACAGAGACCAAACAGATCGAGGCACTAACTAATATGAGCAAACGAAAACAGAGAGACCAAGTAAAATGAAGTTGAGCTTCCTGTTTGTTGGCAGCATGTAATGGTTCGTTTCGCCCTTCATGTTCAATAAACAAAACTCTAGGCGATGCGAATCCGAGGTGAGACGATTTGGGTGGAAACGATGGTGGTAGGTTGATCGAGGTCCGAGTCTGATGGTGGTGGCAAAGAACTGGAAACAATGGTGGTGGAAGACGGTGGCAAATAGCAGACAAAATGAAGACAGTGGCGGTTGAAACAGTAGTAAGCGATGGCGAAAAAGGAAAGACTGAGCTCTCCAAGCCAAGGAAGATGACTTGAAGTTAGGTGAAGGCGAAGGTGATCGGCGGCGAAAGAGGGGAGATGGTGATTGATGGATTGAAGTGTCGGGTTTTGGGAGGAGAGGAAAGAAAAAGGGACAAAGCTCTCCAAAGAGAGAATTATCTTCCTACTATTCGATGAAAAAGAGCTCTGATAAAAGGTCTGAGAGGATCAGATGGTTTGCTTAAAGAGAGATAGAACGTAATCACCTAAACTTTCCGTAGCAAAAAAGAGAGATATAACATAAACATAGAACGGACAACCGAATTGATAATTTGATATGTCAATGTATAATAATCTTTCTCTGTATTTCCATTTAAAATTCTCCCGAAAAAGGGTAGTTTCGGAATTTCATAACTTCTTCTTTTACCTCCAATTCTTTCCCGCCAAAGGAAAACATCCTTGCCGCTTCTTTCTCGATGGTATGCGTCTCGCCTCTTCAGAACTGAACTCTATGAGTTTCTCTCTTCACCGTCGATTGTCTTCCATCTTAAATTCAAATGGACTTGGATATGGACATTCCATTTCCAGAGGAGGTGGAATTGCTGGAATCCAATGCTCGTCTTCTCGAAGACTACCCAGATCTGGAGCCACCGGAGCCCTACCCGTACGAAGACCAAGAAGCGCCATCAGCAGAACAACCACCATCATCCCCAGATCTTCAATTCGACTCTGAAATACAAGTCACCTGCCACAAGCGGTCGAGGTCGGTTAGTCCGAATGGATCACTTTCAGAAGATGTGGAGCTGTCAGAGGAGAAAAGGTGCAGGACTGATGAGACAGCGCGGGCGACTGACGAGGACTGGCTTCGTTACTCACCAACCAAGGGTAGCGAGTCTGAAGTGGCAGAGCAAGCGAGCTTTGTGAAGGAGAAGATGTTATCCAGGTATGCGTCGGAAATCGATGGAGAGTGTCTAGCGATCACTGCACCCAACGGGGACAGGGTTTATGCGAAGTTAGCTAGGTTGGAAGGGGAGGAACGGTTGAAGAAACTGGATGTGGGAACAAATTCTGATGGTAGGATTTCATACACTATCATTTCGGTGATACATTACATTCATTACCTTTCAATGGCCATCTTCTCTGCACCTGTGCACCAGATAAGCTTTGCAGAGATGTGCCTTGAAAGCATTCGTGTGATATTTGAAGTGAAAGTATTGTATGATATGTGTTATGCCTTCTCCAAGACATCTAAGGTCATTAGACATGCGAAACCTTGGTTTTATAAACATCTGCTGTATGTGGAAAACAAAATTTGATTGATATTCTGTTTTAGTTGTCTGGGATAATTATCATGGGTGGATTATATTTGAAAATCAGTAGAAGACATGGTCTATCAAACACAGGAACTATGTACATCAGTAGTCCAACCTTGAATTTGAAAGTAACAGTTATATTTTGTTTTTGGTTATGTAGTCCCCGTTTCACATTTTTTTTACTATGGCCTTTAGTTACAAATTTCTTAACATTGAAATTTTCTAATAATAATTTTGGTTCAATTGAATATCAGAAAAGTTTTTGATGCTTCCAGGCTGATAACCATTTTTGGGGTATAGTAATATGTTGCATCTTAAAGCAGCAAAACAAGTCTGGTTCTCTGCCATTGTCTTATTGCTTCTTGATCATGAATCACAATGTTTCCTCATATTGTCTTTATATTCTAGCAACTTAAGGGGATTTGTTTTTTCAGAAGTTCATATTTTTAAAGTTCCAACCTTACTTAGTCAACTTTATTTAGAGATCTGACGCCATCAATGCATTGACCATGAATGAAGACTGCAATTTTAGATAAGGCACCCATGAATGAGGACTTCATTTAATGTCATGCTTATGCTTAGACAAGAAAACATATGCATATCAAAAGTTGTTCAATATTCTTAAAGTTTCTGATTTGATGCGGTTGATAACTTGGATTTTTGCTGCTTGTAGGTCTTATATCAGAACCCATTAATATTCTATTTGAGAAATTGGATCAAGAGGCTTTCACTAAGGTTTGCATTCTGAAATTTTGTTATTAGCTTGGAGTGCTTGAAAATTTGGCTTGTTACTCTAATAACTTCTAAAGTTTCTTTCTATTGCCAATTCTCATGATGCTGAAGACATTGAAAGCTAGTTCAGAATGCCAAAATGTTCTGGATGTTCCTGAAACACCAGTTGTCCATGAGCAACTTTGGGTAGATAAATATACCCCAAATTCATTCACTGAGCTTCTTAGTGATGAACATACAAATCGTGAGGTACATAATTAGCTTGTGCATTTCTAACCTTGTTAATTACAAATGTTCTAGTTAAAAATTATTTTCTTTTGTTTCCTTGGTGCTTGTTGACCCTTATTGATTTTATTTTCGTCCTAGGACAGGTACTCCTGTGGTTGAAGCAATGGGATTCTAGTGTATTTGGATCTGAGATTTGCAGTACATCAGATGAAGTTTTGTCTGCTTTGAAACGACATTCTACTGTTGTCCAAAATCAGAAACCTTTAGATTCAAAATTTCAAAGAATGGGTGGAGGCCCCAAATGGAGTAACAAGAGATATAGTCATTCTAAAAGTATGGATGAAAGTGGTAATTCAAAGAGCATTCAGGATATATTGAATAGGAAAGCAAAGCATACTGGTCCACCAGAACAGAAGGTAATTGTTGGTTATCATTTGTTTAGGTTGTAAGGTTTTGGAGACTTTAGATGTCCCCTCTAGATTCCTTATTTCACTGAGCTTTAAGTACGATTTTTTGGTCACTGGAAGGGATATCTTTGACCTTTTAGATTCTCCATACATTCAATTTGTATGCTTCTATTTCTTTTTATGCAGAATTTTCATTGGTTATTTTACATTTGTTATTTACCACGTTGTGGTTAAGTAATGATTGTTGAAAGGCACTGGTCACTAAGCTTCCATGTCCATAATAACGGCAGATCCTTTTGCTTTGTGGTCCTCCCGGTCTTGGAAAAACTACACTTGCACATGTAGCTGCTAGACATTGTGGATATCACGTGGTGGAGGTAAGATTCTATAATATTATGAACATTCAAAATCTTGAGTTTTCAAGTTGTATGTTTGTTTTTTCCCCTGATCTGCTGTTATATCCAAATTACCTATGATTGCTAGTGTCTTGTGCATTTAGTATTATTTGATTTGTTGTTTACTAATTTTACAATTTGTTGGAAGTTATGATATTCCATAATTATTGTGTAAACGCTAATTAGTTTTAAGGTCTTTGACATGGTCATGTAAAATTGCTTGGTGGTTCTTTATTTTAATTCTCATACAACTTCTATAAGTGGGGGATTATATCTAACTGCCGTTAGTGGTTGTTTGTACCATAGTTCTCAAAACTATCAGATCAACTTGTTTGATCAGTTGACCTGGGAACTAATCCTTTATCCAGTATGGTCCTCTCATATAACTGCATTAGATATATTTAATCAAGAAATGAATGAACTAGCCGATTTTGCTGTAACTGATTGAATTGGGACCAGTTTGCTGGTTGTTTGTTAATGGATGACACAATGACATTGCTGTAACTGTTGCTGTAGGTTAATGCTAGTGATGATCGCAGTACATCAACAATTGAATCTAAGATCCTTGACGTGGTTCAGATGAACTCTGTCATGTCTGATTCAAGACCAAAATGCCTGGTATGATGATGAATTCCGGCATATTTGATTTGTAGCAAGCAGCATTGCGTGAGAAAAAGTATTAACTTCATGATTTTCTTTTCAGGTGGTGGATGAAATTGACGGGGCACTTTCAGATGGAAAGGGTGCTGTAGAGGTTCTTTTAAAGATGGTAATTTGTAGATTGTTTCCATCACGATATCCTTCAATAAGACTTGTCTAATCAGACCTTTGATGTGGTCATGTTGAGCTTTTTTCTTTGTTGGCTTCTTGAATGTTTAAAATTCTTATTTCTAGCAAGCTTGTTTAATCTTGCTGTCATGTCATGTAATTATTGATTCATTCATTCGCTGGTTGCCTTCATACCTCATCATTGCAAATATAATGCAAAATCAGAAGACAGGGTTAAGAAGGAATGCTTGATAAGGTTTTATGCATTCAAATGTTGTCCTCAGGGTAAATTCAAGTTTGTTGTGATCAGGATTCATGCTTGTTATAATTACCAAAAATAGAAAAAGAGAACTTGAAACTCGGAATGTTTTAGTGATAACGTTGACTTACACAGCTATGTTTACAAAGACTGAGTTTACAGCTTGTACAAGTCAGATCACAGCTGGTAGTAAAGCTGGAATATAACTATGATAAAACTCCAGTTGCTTTTGCGAGTCTGGTTTATCTTGTTGAAGCCCAGTCGAATGCCTGCCTCTTTAAGGGCTTATCTTTGTCCCTGCTTCATTTTTAGGATTGCACGTGGTCTTCATTTCTTAAATGTGAAGCTGAAGAGATTACACATCTTTGTCAAACTTTTAACACCTTGGGCTCTCTGTTATTTTTTGAGTGGATCTTTTGGCTTCCCTCTAATTTGTATGTCTTTTGTTGTCCCTACTAAAATTTGTTCTCATAAATAAATTGCACAAAATGCCAAACTTTATGTACCGGGTCTCTGTCAAAAGGTACTACAATGGACTGTTGAAAATTTTTACTGTGGGAATTCATGTAGCTTAAGTATTTCATGTCATGCAGGTTTCTGTTGAAAAGAAGTCTGATGCGGGAAAGGAAAATTTGGTGAAAGAGCAATCGGGAAGGAGATCCTCGAAGAAGGGACAAAAGAAAGCGTCATTGTCAAGACCTGTGAGATTTATATGTTCATATTCTCTTACGTCATCACTAGATAATAATCATTTGCAGTATTAATATGGGCTGTTGATACAGGTAATTTGCATTTGCAATGACCTATATGCCCCCGCCTTGAGACCATTGCGTCAGGTAGCAAAGTAAGTGTGCAATCAGTTCACTTTTGTATCATTCAATATATTTTTACCTAGACTAATCTTTTTCCGCCACAAAATTTTTCGTGAATTGGCTTCCGGTTTCAAGGATTGGAAAATTAACGATTCTACCTAATAAATTATTTTCTGTTCCAACTATATTTTTCGTTGTATTCAATTCTCTGTGTTTATCTGGGAAAAATGTTATTTACAGGGTTCACATTTTTGTTCAACCAACAGTTAGTCGTGTTGTAAACAGGTGATGATTCACTGTCAATATTTTTCCCCCATATCTAAGATGGTTTCAGGTGTAGTCTTATTATTTGAAATCTATTGTCTATTGTATTTTATGATATTGATTAGTAGTTGATATACTTGAATTTGGTTGTGGTTCTAATTACACTGGGCCAGTCACAAGAATGCTCTCTTCTCTTCCTGCCCCAATAGTCTCTTGATGTTATTGTGGTAATTATGTAAATATAATATATGTTTATAATTATACGGGATATTAGGGGATATAGTGAGAGATATTAGGAAGATTAAATTAGAGAGGATCTCGGCATATCACAGGCAAATTTCAATCTCAATCTCAATCTTAATGATTGATTGATCCCCCTGTAATATATTTAATCAGTGTTTCCCCATGAATAAAATCATCAAAATTTTCAGGACTCTAAAAGTCCCAGTTACTTGTAGGTATGAGTGGCAAATGATTGGATCATTTGTGACCTATTCAACCATTTATCCACTTAAAACTTATGATAGGCTATCAAATGACCCATGACTAAATGGGTTGGCTTGGTTAGAGGAGATACCATCTCTCCTTTTTTATTCCTGTACCAACTTGAGGAAAGGGTATACTTTATTAAAAAAAAAAAAAAAGGAAACGGATATGGATAATTGAGCAAGGCAGGGTTTTATTGGTATTCCAATAGAAATTCACTAGATGAGATTGTCACCGAGAAAAAGAAATTTACCATACCAGAACTTATTATTGTGCCTAGCGAGACTTTTTTTTCAATGCCTCTTTTCTGCTTATCATCTAATTTCTTTATTTACTTATTAATGGCTGCAGGATCAAGTATATATGTAACAAGGAGGGGATGAAAGCTAATGCCATTGCACTTACCGCCCTAGCAGAATATACAGGTCGGTTTTCTTATATATTCTATTCATTTTTTGAGGTTTGCAAATTGAATGAGAAGTTAATTTAGTTAATATTGTTTTGTTAAATACATTCTCACATAATGCACAGGCAGTCCATGCTAATTCTTTTGTTCGGTGTTATGACTTTTGCGACTTATTCCACAAATTAACCTTATAATTATTTGACTCTTCACTTTTTTTCTTTGCTTTCTTTTACAGAATGTGATATACGCTCATGCTTAAATACCCTCCAATTTCTCAGCAAGAAGAAAGAAACCCTCAATGTGGTAAGACTTTCATCTTAACAAGCAATTCAGAAGAAAGTTCTAGGATTTATGGATTCATATAGGGTGATTATGATGCGTGGAAATATCCTTGTTTTAGGCATTAATATTAGCTGCAATGATTTTTTTTATTGTTTATACCATGACGGATGCTATTAGTGGGTTTTCTAAGGTTTTGGACCTTAAGTCTTATAATTGTAGAGCGCCTTTTAATAGCTCGAAAGAACTCTCTTTTATCTTTTTGCAAAAGTTTTTATCCATTCAGTGCTTTCTTAATTATCACATACTTTAATGGCTCAGTTTGATATTGGTTCTCAAGTGGTTGGCCGGAAAGACATGTCAAAGAATGTTCTGGACATTTGGAAGGAGGTGATTTGCTATAGCGTGTTCAGTTTGTCCCTTCCCTGGCTATCAAGTGCCTCAGATTATTAAATTTCCACATCTGTTTTTTTTCTTGGTGTTTTTCTCTCCTTAGGTTTTTCAAAGGAAAAAATCCAAGACAGAAAGAAAGTCTCACAATAGCATGCTTTTTGAAGTTAACTCCTTGTACTCCCTTGTATCAAGCCGGTAGGTCATAAATAAATTACTGTGAAATTCGTGTGTCCTCGTGTTCACAATAATTACATGCTCATTAGTATTGCCAATTAATGTACAGTGGTGATTATGACTTGATTCTTGATGGAGTGCATGAAAACATTTTACGGCTCAGTTATCATGACCCAGTGATGCAGAAAACTGTAAGCATTTATTATCCATTGAACATTACAGTGATTCTATATATTCTGTGGGATGCTTGATTTTGAACGCTATCTGGTTGAAGGTCAAGTGCTTGAATAGTCTTGGAGTTTCTGATCTACTGCATCAATATATCATGCGCACACACCAAATGCCCCTTCAGGGTAAAAGACTACTTCACCCTTGTATATTTTATTGCAAAAATAAAGTCACACTCTTCATTCTCTTTCTTTTTCTTCAGTTTACTTGCCACCCGTAGCAATTACTGTACATCGACTGGTAGCTCAAATTCAGAAGCCAAACATTGAATGGCCAAGGTCCTACCAAAGGTATATCTTGTGCTAGTAGAACTTAATATTAATTTTGGAGATGGTACTGTCTTACTACAGTATTGTATATGGATGTCCAGGTATCGAACGATGATGGAAGAAAAGATGGACATTTTGAACACTTGGCACCACAAAATTCCGCCATATATTGCTAGGCACTTATCAGCAAGTTCCTTTGTTGAAGACTTAATTTCTCCATTATTACGTATTCTGTCCCCTCCGACTATAAAACCGGTGATCCACTGATTCCAGTTCTAATGATTGTTTTCTAGTTATTTTGTTTATCCATTGTTACTAATTACTCCGTCACAATTACTAAAGAGGAATAAAAGGCAGATCCGGTATACTTGGGGTAAGGATTATTGAGTTTCAATCGGGGTTTGGACTTTTATACTCGTGGTACTTGTGTAAAGACTTGTAGCCGTGAGGGCCGTAATTTGTAGTTGGGCAGAGTTTTCAGACTTCTTACTGGCTTCGCCTATCTATTCTTTGAATGTGCTTGTCGTCAGTCTCCTTTAGATTGATCCCTGAGAATTTTTCCTTTTTCTGATGACTGCTTTTTATTTTTTTGTTCAGGTGGCATTGCAATTACTGTCTGATAAAGAGAAAACTGATCTTGCTCAATTAGTTAGCACAATGGTATCTTACTCTGTAACATATAAAAACACGAAATCAGATATGCTGCCTAATAGCCTGAGACATGAAGTAGCTGATCACTTAACATTATCATTTGATCCCCCAATCCGTGACTTCATCAATTTTAAGGTTTGCAGCATTTTTCACAACTTCTAAGTTCAATCATGTTAAGCACCTTCTGACTTCAATAATTTTTTCCTCTATTTGCATGCAGGATCATACCTCAAATCATTATGTGCTTGCTCTACCTGTCAAGCAGATTCTTGTGCATGAGGTGTGAGCTTCATGCCCTTTTTTTGGCATTTTAGTTTTATTTGCTTTTGTTACTTTAAGGAAGATATTTTTTCCTCCTCCTTCGTATTCCTTCAAATAAAATTTCTTCTTAAGTCAAAATGCAACAAAGGTAGTAATGTAGTGGGAAAATGATTCTGCTTGTATATTGCAAGCTTACAGTTTTAAATTATTGCGTTATTACCATCGACTGTAGGTCATTTTACACGGGGAATTAAATTTAAAAGAAAGAATATGAAACATAAACAGCAAAAGAATATAAAGGGAACGTGACAACTATCTAGTTCATAGAAATTTCACTCGAGTCCTTTCTATCCCTGGGATTTCTTGTAGACCTTAGCAAACTTAGATTGTTACCCTTCGTTGTAGCCACAATAAGTATAATGCAGAACCTTTTTTTGGTTCACATTGTTTCCTTTAATCTGGTAACATATGTAGAGGGATCTTTCCCTCGTACAAATTTCTCACAAGCTCTCGTGTTTCAGGTTGAAAAGCAAAAGATCTTGCAAGTTAAGACTGATAGGCCTTTAGGAAATAGAAGTAGCAGTGGAAGGCCTGAATTCATTGAGGCTGGAACTAGCAACGCCCAATCATCCAAAATCAATCACGCAGATGCAATTTCTGTTAAAAACATTCAAAACGAAAGTAATGCCACAAAAGCAAGGAAAATTAATGCAAATTCCACCATAGTTTCACAGAATTCGCATCCTGATAATGGGGCAGCGGACAATATGAAATCGCAAAACACAGGAAGGATGAGAATCCCATCCGGCGGTTCCTTCTTTGACAGGTAATTCTTCCTCGTAAGTTCTGTGTATATTTCTGTTTGAAACCCTGAATCGCCATTATTATAATTTGTAAGCACCAGTTTAGTGTTATTTTTTTAATAAAAGATGAATATGTTCATATGAAATCGTCAGACTGTCATTTCTAATCCATGTACGGCAATTTACAGCTTTACTTTTACTGCCCATTTAAATGTTCAGAAAACGGAAAGATATTTTGGCTATTGAAAACGAACATCAGGTAATTAATTTTCATGTGCCTCCACTGTTGCTATGGTACATTAAATCTCTATAAATCTGACGAAGGAACTATTCTTCATTGAAGTCAGTGTATGACAACCTCTGGTCTTGTACTATTTTAAAGCCAAATATAAATTAAGATTTTCTGTGAGACACAGCGGATCCGTGGATGACTAGCTTTTCTTGATTGATAATTATAATTATTTATTTCTGTTGATCTTTCTTTGACTCAAGAGCAGGTTTAGAAAGTCGAATAATAAAGGTTTTCAAAGTGATGATAGAACTGAACAGAAAGAACCAATCTTGGAGAAAGCTCTACACCCATTACTGTTCAAATTTAACGAGGTATGGTGCTATTATTTTAATGGAGTTTTTGGTAATGAATGTGATTCTAAGTCTTGTATCCTTATACATAAATGGCAAGATTATCTTCGGTGGTGTTGAAGATGATCATTAGAGGGCATTGAAGATTATCTTCCCCTAATCTTGCATTTGATATTTGATGCAATAAAATTGTACTTAAATTTGTGGAGATTCTCATGCTCTTCATTGAAATCTTGCTACCTTTCTATCATATGGTAATTGCTAAAGTAACATTCACACTGCACTCTACCTAACTCAAGCATCTACTCTCTTCATTAACTTCTATTTTGCTTATGCAGGGCTTTACGAACGCAGTCAAGAGGCCTGTTCGTATTCGTGAATTTCTACTGTGAATATTTTATAGGTTATATGGGCCTTCTGTTTGACCAAAATGCAAATGCTTGAAACAACCAGTTATTATATATGCGGTTTGGCTGATGTCATAAAAATGTGGAATAAACTCTGGTTCTAAATTACGAATATTTATTACAAGTTTTTTAAGAAAAACGTCATTAATAGAATTTTTTAAAATCTTGCATCCCATAATTATATCTTCTAAAAAACTTTTCATGTTTTTGTTGATGAATTCGGTATCAAAATTTAAGGAATATAATATAAGTCTCGTCCTTTTTTTGGTCTTTTAACCTATCCTTTATGAATACGTATGTTTTTATAAATCTGATTCTTTTAAGTCTAAATTAAGGCCATCTTGGCTCAATAATTGGCAGCGATATTCACGACAGTTGGATATGACACAGTGGGATGCGTTTTGTAACGCCGACTGATACCAATTTCGTTTCTCGTGATATGCGTCGGGAAGCAATCGCCAGAAAAATTTGCCTCCATTGCGTTATCTTTTGCTCTTTTAAAGTTCAAATTAAACATTTTCTTCACACATCCTCTTTGAATCAAACGTGACGATTTAAGGCCATTGTCACTGTCCCTGCATGCAAAGTGAATTATAAGTGATTTAGTTTAATTTATTCAACCATATTTTTTGAAGTTAAATAGAGAACTATTTTATTTTAGCTAAATAGTAATGGGATCAATTTAATGAAGTCTTTCAATAAAAATTAAGTTCATTGCACCATTATCTTCTATTACATTACATCTTTATCAAATAAGATTCTGAATATATTGTCATAAATTATTTATTCAATAAATTTTAAAGATGAGGAAACGATATAAGAGGAACATGACAGAATAAAATTAATCATTTTAAAGAATCATGAATTTTTAAAATGACAGAATGACCAAAATTAAAAAAATATATATATAAAAATGCTTTTAATACTTGACTTGACTCGGTTGCAATTTGCAAATCCTGAAAATTGAGTTGCAAATCGTGAAAAAGTTGCCAATATACAAAAAAATAGTTGCAAAAAAAAAAAAGAGTATGATACATCGTGACAAACTGACAGGCCTTTTTTTTTTTTGGGCACTCGCCTTTTATAAGTTTTGTCTTTGGCGCGTAATGCAATGCTCATTCAAAAATTTCGTAACTATTCCGCCATCTTGTATCAAGCAGGCACCACCGCCACTAGACAGAGAACAACGCAGTTGGCATTTCAATCGTAGTCCTGAATATGATCTCAAAACTACAGAAACCGATTAGGATCTTTGGCCAGCGATCAATTGATTCAGCATTCCGTAAACTCCCTCCTGATTCGTAAGCACAACAAACCCCGTTCTCTTCCCTCTCATCGATTATTTGTTTCCCCTACGTCTTACCCTTTCTTTCCTCTTTTGTGATGAAATTCTTACTTCAACTAGTTCCGATGATCTTAAAGGCAATGAGGGAAGACAAGCTTCACACAAGAGCACCCCTGTCTCGCTTTCAGACTTCCTCGACCGCAAGTTGCCGAAATCTTCTTTAGTCATTGGAAGTATTCAGGTGATTCTAAGATTTCCGCTTTCGTATTTTGATTTATATTTTATACTTAGCTGAATCACTTCCGTATGAAGGCATACAATCCTGTTATTTTTTTAATGGCGAATGAAAGTTTCTTCTAATAACTTCTGTAGGGAGGTTTTGGGGAAGCGAGGAAAGGTATACCTCAAATTGAGATCTCGGTTACTTAGGGTTTTAGCTCAAATATAGATGAAATGGAATCACTAAAAAGAAATTACGGATAATTGATGAATTTACGCTTACTTGCAGCTTCCATTATGTGTTTGAATCTCTCAAAAGAAATTATCCTATGTTTTACAGGGGAAACCAACGCCTTTTTTATCTCCTCTGGGTTTAGGAATATCCGGAGTTAAAGAGACAAAGAGTATCAGTGATAGAGTGATTTTGGAGAAGTTCAAGCATAAGGATGAAGAAAAGGATTATGCTATCGGTCCTAGTGGTGTTAATGAGCCAGAAAATTCAGTCGAAGATGATATTCAAGACTCGAGGAAAAGAAAGAATCCATTTGTAGGTTTGTCCTCTTTTCCCTATGATTTAAAGCAGAAAGTCCTCAAGTTTGAGGATTTGTCCCCTGCAATGTTATTTCTCCGTTATTTTCTTGACAAATCAGTGGATATTGGTATCTTTGCTTAAATTAGTGATTCATGTCATAACAAGCTCTATTGATCCTCTTACAACAATCTTTGTAAAAGATCGAGTATCATACGTTCCTCTGGGGACAACTATAAAAATGGGAGGATTGAAGGATCCTTTATGTGCATCTATCTGTTGAAGCCTGAGAGATATTTTGGGTTAGTATAGATTGAGCGTTTGTTGAAAGATGAAGCGTATTTTCTTCACTCCTGGCTTGTTTTTGAGCATATGTAAATCTTTAGGTCAACTACAAGGCCTCAAACAGTTTAAATGTCAGTTAGTTCCAGCGAGTAATCAAATTGTGTAAAAAGATTTAGTATTCAATGGAAACTGCGAAAGGATGAATGTATGAGTTATTTAATGGCAGATTGACAGTGACAAGAAAGAACTGAGTTTTGATATTTTTTCTGATGGAACTGAGATTCGGAACCAAAGGAAGTGCCTAACATGTGTCACGTGTGATGCACATTTACTTAAATTTTATCATTGTTGGATGAGAGATAGGTCAAGTGATTATTTGGATGCTGTGTATATGTCATGACAACAATTGCTTCTCTTCCCCCTTTTCCACAACATTTCCTATAGCTCGATTTTTTGTATGATTTTTTTCATACCGTACAGATTGTATTTATGATTTAATTATTTTGTTCCCTGTTCATGGGCTTCTTGTAGGCGCCTCTGCTATATAAAATGATTTAAGATTTGTTTCCAGTTTCTCCAGCATGATATATGAGTTGGGTTAGAATTTCAAACATATAGTTTTGTATTTGCCTATACTGTAGTTGGAAAACCATTTTGACAGGTTATCTGTCAATTCTAATTACCCTGAAAGGAAGGGCATAAAAGTTAGCCTCTTCTTTTTTTATTTTCTTTGCAAGCACGGGCCTTCGATCATAAGTACCTAATGCCCATAAATCCAACATGAACTGGCATTTGCTTATTTGCGTATAATCTTCATAGCATCTGTCATCCGGATAACTTCATTGTTTTTGGAAAATTGAGTGCCATTTTATACAAAGGCCCTTGCATGAACCGATGGAGAAATAAATATACAACAGTTTATGCTCTCAATTCTTAGGCTGAGAACTAAAGGATGTCTACAAGAGTTCCTTTCAAATTTGTGAAGTCAATATAACATAAAATTGCTAGTGCTTTTTCTGAGAATTTATTCATTTTGCATGTTGGTTTCGTCTTAGACCTTCTTACTCTGTATGCTATTAGGACTAAGTGAGAACCAGACTGTTAAAAGGCAAGTTGTGATTCTTGGAGGTGAATCAACCAGAAGGCAAATAAGAAGAACTACTAATCGTTCTTCATGCAACAAAAGGCCCCAACCGCTTTACAATCACTGTATGTCTCATTTACGTTTGGGACATGTAAATTGTGTTATATCCGGAGAATGTGTTTCAAAACCTCAGGAGACATTATTGCTTAATTTTTCATGTTGAACAGATAAAAATGGCTGTGGATGGTGGGACTGTGACATGGAAGGTGTTGACAACGAGGAAGTCGGCTTCCATGAAGTATGGGAAGGGGTTGGGTCCACCTCACTTGGAGAGATAGTTGATTGGCATTGATTTTACCCTGTGTTTGTTTGTAAGTATTTTGCTTCTGTTTTGTGCCTCAAGTTTAACTAGTGTCAGAAGTTTACAATTTTTTTTAATATTTTAAGTGTTATACATTTACCACTTCCTAAAATCCATGCAAACTTTATAATAGATATGTTTTATAATTGATTAATTTCAATTCCTTTTATAACTAAATCCTAATTCTGCTGTGGCTTTAACTAAGCATTTTTGCACTGATTGATAGTTGAGCAAATGAAAACTTAAATTCTGTCAAATCGACAGGGCTAATTAAAAGCAAATGACTTCATGATATTGTGAACTTGGGTAGGTGCTAAAAGCAGAGCATATAAGTTCCATTTTTTGGCCAATGGATACAGTGGTTCATCATTTGTAAGTGTCAAGAATGCAATGCGTGGGATGAGTTGGTGAATGATAAGAGTGCTAGATTTTCAGTCAATACATATTTAGCCCGAAACAATATACTAATTGATGTGCACGGTTTTAGACATTATGTGTGTGTGTGTTTAAACTGTTTTTACATTAAGAAAGTCAACCAAAATAAAAAACATAAAAGAAATTAGGAGCTGAACAACTTTGACTCTGTTTAGGTCCGATCAACCAAGTTTGACGAATTAAATTCCACCGACCTCTGCTTTTTAAGGCGCCTCCTTAATTTTCAGTGGAAATGTCTATCTGTAAACGAGTTGTTGCGCCCCACTTCCCGCCCCGCAAAGAGATAAAACAGAAGTGAGGCGAAAGGAGTATGTATCTTATATTATTATTTGTTATTTTTAGTAAAATTTTAAATTTTATTAATTCTATCTTAAAAATTTATAAGCTTTTAATTTTAATTTTATTTTTATTTAATATATATTATACTTAATAGAAATAAAATTAACATAAATAAATAAAATATTAAATTATACATTCATATAAAAAATCTTTTTACCCTATAAATTAAAATAAATCTTTTTTCTCAATCCTATAAATAGAATTAGAGAGATATCATATAAAAATAAAATTAATATAAGAATAAATAAAAATAAAATTATATGGTATATAAAAAATTTAATAAAATAATTTATAAATAAGATGAAAAAAATTATTCTCTATCCTATAAATAAATAATACAAGAGTAGTATGTAATATTGTATTTAATGCTGCTTTTGTTTTGCATGCCTAGCCTTTCAGGCCCCCACTCCTCACTGAAAAGGACGCCTTTCTACTTAATCGCCTCAATTTCTTCCGTCACCGGTTTTTTTTAATTCTGAATATTCATTGGTTATCCGGTGGCCATTTTCATTTTTTAACAACCTCTCGCCATAGGACGGCACCGAGTCCACAATTTTTAGAATACCACTTTTGCATAAAAAATATAATAGATTATTTGGGTGTTTTAATTTTATTAACATTACATTTTTAACTTACATAATTTTTTTCTAGATTAACAATAAATTATACAAACTTCATTTAAATTGTTTAAAGTTGTGTATTTTTTTTATTTTCTAGACATAAATAACCTTTCTTTAAAATAAATAATAAATTAGAGATGATCTTAATTTTTACAGAAATTACGTATTTTTTATTTTTGTAAACTTTGTGTCGATTTTAAAAATAAAATTATAATTTTGACAAGAGTGAACCAAGTTGTATAAATTGAGGAAAATTATGTTTAATTTATTGAAATTTAAAAACAGATCGTATTAATTTTAACAAAAGTTAGATCCAATATTTTGTGTATACTTATATTTAATTAATTTATTAACTTTTTGTAAAAAAAAAAAATCATCTAACTTTATTGAAAGGTTATCTTTGTTGATGGAACCTGCATGCTTTTCGTTGTCATCATATAAATGCATGCTTTCCTTTGTCGCTATTATGGACAATACAAGAGAACTACGTTTTGCAGTGGGACTAATGTTTTCTTTAACGGTAAGGCATATCATCTTTAAATTTAAGGGTCGATCACAAGTTTGGTTTCTGAAATTATTTATGCAGGCTAATATCGTATAACCCATAATACTCAACGCAATAAAATTATTTTCTTAATAGATTTAAACTTTATCATGATGATTTAATTGTTTAATATTATTTTTTTTTATTTTTGTTATAGAAAAAAACATATCAATGGTTTTTTTTTTTATTTTCTTGTTCATCCTTTCACAATCATAAAAGCCAGATAACATAAAAAGATGAAAAAAATTAAATAGAATAAAATAAAAGTAATAATCCAATCCCTAATCACGCTCAAACTGAATTTTAAGATACATCAATGCTATAAAGGTACACATTTTTTCCAAGTACAATGAACAAATGAAACAAGTCCCCTTCATGACTCATAAAGAACAACAAATATCATGGCATGATATAAATTATCCAACTGATAAAAAATTAATTAATAATTTATAATATCATAAATTTAATTTTATTGTAAATATGAGAATTTTATTAATTAATAGTTTGTAAATATCTTTATAAATATTCTTTAAACAAAAATATATCTAACCCTAATGTAACCCTGAACCTAATTCTTTTATTTATATAAAAAACCATTTTCTTTTTATGTATTTTGCAAGTTTAATTAATGAATTATGTCATTTATGATTGGATAAATTTATTACTCCTTATAACCATAAATATAAGAATTAATTTATAATTATATTATAAATTAAAAATTAAAAATAATATTATATTAAATTAAGACACGAGTAATTATCTCGGCCATAGTTGTTCTAAATCCTAAATAGCATTTTATATAAAAAAAAATATTTGAACCTAACAAATCTTAAAACTCTTTTTCTCCTCATCATGACGACAAATTCCTGATATTTGTATGCAACTTTTAGAAAAGTTGTCACGGCATTTTCAACTAGCACTTTGAATTTGATACCGTGATAATATAAATTGACATTAATAACTGTACGTAAATAAAATGAGTTGGAAAGATTTGTCAATTGATTTTTCTTGATTTTGATTGTGGCCAGATTTATATTCCACCACAAAAGAAAACTCTGAGGATATCTTTATTTATTTTGCTTTTTAAAATAGGGTTTGGATTTGCTAAAATACATTAAACTAAACAAAAAAATTGACAAATCACATCATAATATTCATAGAATCATGTGGCTCGTTTTAAAATCGTGGGTATTGTATTAGGCTTACAATAGTTAAAATAGCAGCACACATAATTCTGAAAAGAAAATAACATTTTATACCATTTTTTCGGCTACATTAATTCAAATGACGCTAAAAAATTTATTTGATATATAAATAAAATTACAATACTAAACAAAAATAAAAACAGTTTGAAAATATAAAAATGATTCTTCTGTAATTTGTTTTCTACAATAATAATTATTAAAACCAATAATAAAACTAATAAACATTACATATACACACGCATGAAACGGAACGTAAGCTCCCTATAATCGCATTAACGGACTAATTAATTAAAATGGATTCTTCAAGAGTGAGTAAAAGGCTTCCAGAAGTTGACGTCGACGCACCGAAAACTCTACACTTTCTCAATCTCAGGGATTGCATGCACTCAAAGGAACTTATGCCCCTCCGTTATCAGTATTTTACTAGAATAATATAATTACTAATTGCAATTTTTTTTATTAAAAGTATAAATAATAACTCTGACACTTCAAAATAAAATCTGTTTTAGTGTGTGTTTAGATGCAGTTTTTTAAAATTAATTTTGGATAAAATCTCAATTTAAAAAAATTTCACACAAACATCAATTTCTGTTTAGAATTGATTTTAGAATAAAATCTCAGTTTGAAAAAATTTGAACCAAACAACTATTTTTGTCCAGAATTAATTTTAAGCAAAACCTCAGTTTGAAACCATGGTTTTGAATAAGCTACTGAAAATGGATTTTAGAACTGTAAAAGAGTTTATATATTATCCAATTACTATTTTACTCATACTTTTTTTTATACTCTCTCTCCTCTTCACACTATCTCCTATTTCCTCTATCTTCTCTACACTCTCTCCTCTCTCCTATTTCTTCTATCTCCTCTATCCTCTCTACACTCTCTACACTCTCTACTCTCTCTCATCTCTATTATTTCTCCTCTCTCATCTCTCCTATTTATTATTCTCTAACCTCTCACCTCTCTCATATTTTAATCAAATCATACCCTTTTTAATAATTTATTAATATAAAACGTGATTCTATTATTAATCATCCAAACATCTCTATTTTCAAAATCTATTCTTCTTAAAATATATTCTTCCAAAAATCTATTCTCCATAATCTATTATCTCTAAAATCTATTTTTCAAAAGTTAATCCAAATACGCCCTTAGCTATTCTTAGAATAATTATCATCATCTTAGGCAAAAATAGTGTTTTTTTAAAATATTTATTATGAACTTTTTTCATAAAATAAAATATAAAAGTGAGAACTCGAGCAAAAGCGTATTTACTTAACTTTTACCCTTTATTTTGTTCCTTCAAATCTACATATACAGTATAATAATGCGATGTCTAAATCGCACGCAGAAATGATTGAAGTAATACTCCAAGAAAGTATTCATTTTCATTTGATAACATATTATTATTCTTAAGGGGGAATCCCTCATCTGTACTTTAAAGATCAATAATTAGCATGATAGATCCAAAAATAATTTGAATAAAAAACATTGTGACGTGCTTTAAAAGAGGTACCTGGCCTTACAGCCGCAGAGAACACATAAGATGGTCTGAAAGGCAAGAAAGGCAATGCACACACACACACACACACACACACACACATATATCATTTATTCAATAAGAAGTCGGTGGAGTTGTATGGTCGACGGTGGAGCTGAACAAAGCCAAAACGGAGTGAATTATTTGGGTTCATTCATTCATTGTTTGTTTTCTAACTAGTCATCAACAATATAAAGAACGCGCGCGCGCGCGCGCGTGTTTTTAACTTTTTATTTTTGAGTAACAACGGCAAGGCAAGCTTGAAAATAAAATAAGGTTGCTAACATCCTAATTAAATGTCACATTCTTCAATTAATGTTACGTTCTTCCTTTTTTATGCCCATCCGAATCAAGGTATTGGTATTTTGATGGTATCATTGGCGATTAGACAATAACCTCATGATTTAATAGCATATAAAGTATTAACAGAGTTAGTCTAAATAGTAAATAGTTTAGTATCATTTAAATGAGATATTGAGTTTGAATTTTAATGTCTGTAGAACATTCTCGTTGGGAGACTCATTCACTATAGACAGGTATGTGATACGAGTCAGATTTAGATATAATCGGGATAAAATTATGGTAAATATGGTAAAAAAACAATATATAAAGTTTTATATAAAAGAAAGATGGAGAGTTTTATTCTATTTATAATCTTAGACTATTAATATTTATCTCTTTAAATAATATTACTAGTAATAAAAAATCATCCATGACCCTAAAAACACAGCTAATCACAGAGTTGGTGTTTTCCAAGGAAATATGAAAGTTATTCTAAGAACAACAGGAAACATCAAAGTTACTCTAAGAACAACATGGGTACACTAATATTTCTTCTGGCCCCAAAGTGCCCTACCCATTTTTATTTTTCGTCCGCCAGAGAATCTCACCCCTAAGTCCCTAACACGTATGGTTTCTTTCTATTTTAGTGGATTGTGACTCATTTCATATGCACCTCACATTGTGATCCACCCAGATTTTTCTTACTTTGTATTTCGGATAATTAAAATCAATATTCTTCAGAAAATGTCCTTTTCAAACAGTGACGCAAAAGGAAATGGCAAAACTTACATATTTAACTTGTTGGTTTAAATTTAAGTAGTTTAATTCTCAATATTAAATAATAATTAAGATTTTCTTCTAATATTATTGAATTTAAATAATTAATAAAATAATTTTACGTGCAAGTAAGTAAAATAAAATAAAGTTACTTGTTAAATGAAAATATACTAAAGAATATTAATTGAAAAGAATGAAGAATCAAATCAAATTAAATGAAATTAAAAATACATTTAATAAATTATTACAAAAATTAATGAAAATAAAAAATAATTAACAAATAAATTAAAATCAAAATCAAAAGTAACATTAAAAAAAGCGCAAACCGGCACGCTCCCCTCATCCATCATCATCGGAGGAAATAGATCGGCGCCACCTGATCCGCGCTACAATCCAAATCAACGAAACCTCCCTCCCTCCCACATGCACACACCCCAAAATATTTTAGAGCGAGAAAATTAAAAGGGCCAGAGGTCATAGAGAGAGAAAGAGGTCTCTCGAACCACCACCTGGCGATCCGAGTTTCTGAAATCCAGTGACTCGGGGATACAGGCGGCATCTGCTCTGCTCGCCACGCATCTACGCAGCTGTGACCGTTCGGCTTTTTCCCCCCTTCAATATTCGCGTCTTACTCTGCTAACAATCAAGTTTACACTTTCTATGATGGGGATGTCAACCCGCTAGATTTTCTATCCTTGTTGTCAGGTTCTCAGTCGAAAGTTGGAACTTACTTCGTTTTGGAGGCCTTTGTGTACGGTTTGGATCATTTTGAAGGCGAACGAATTTTTAGTTTTTGAATTTCTGGGGGGAAATTCAGTGAATAGTGAAGGTTTTGATTGAATACAACGATAAGATCTTGGATAGGTAAGTGGTGGGTAGTGGGGTCTTTGCATCGGCGATGGTTGTTGTTTGGCTTCACTGACCCGCTTCCATTGGTGTTTTTCTGTCGGGAGGGCGCTGAAGGGGGCTTGTTTATTTGGTTCAATAGGATTGGATAAAATTCCACGACTGCCCCTTCTTCCAACTGATTCGTGATCTTTCAGTGATCGGAGGTTTCCGAAGTTCTTGGTTCAGTATTAGATTTGCTATTCGTCAACATGGTGACCACTAATCTCTTTCACTGTAGAAAGAATTCGTGGCCACCTGAAGAGTATGTCAGTAAATTCACTTTACAGCTGGTAAGCTTCCAAACAGATACTTGTGAATTTTAATCTTTTCTTGGCTTCTTCATGGTTGTCCAGTTTCGGGGGACGCAAGAAATCTGACATGAAGGATGGCTGTAGATTGTTTAGTTATAATTTGATTAATTAAATACGATTATTTCCAATAAAGGAAAAAATGAAACTGGACGAATCCATATCTAATAGGACCGCTTTGTTATAGCTAAATGTGAGATAAAGTATAAACACGGAATTTTTCGTATTTCCTCATCTTTTACCTTTTTCTCAATTATATATATTTTCTGGAAGATCAGCAGAATAATGCATTTCATGAAATCTGTAATATTTGTTGATCAAAATTTTTCTTGCTGCACTTGGAGATGATTGCATTTGGAATTTGGATGATGGGCTCGTTAATTACATATCGCTCTATGACACATTAAAATCACAATTTGTTTTTAATTCCTAATTTTAAAAACTTGGTCGTTGTTTGCTGGTGCCCAAATGCTTCTATTATCTTTGGAATGGTTTTCTATTTGTCAGTATAATATTGCAACTTCTTTGGATCTTCACACTCTTTTTTTTTTTCGACTTTTTAAAAAATTTCTACGCCATTGCATGGTGTCGCAGTTATCCTGCCCTGTCACGCGGGTTGAGGTTTTTAGTAATGCATGTTAGGACTCGCGGGTATTTTTAGGTTTTTAGAATTCTTTATGCCTCATACAAACTGCAGACATTGAGGCTAAGACCAGTCTATAGGACAGTTGCAACTAAGAACGGAAATTTGTGAGATTAACTGTGTTTTAGCTGTTCCACTTGTATTTGGTACCCTCCTGGATTTTTTGCGATGACTGATTTATTTCCTACACTGTTTCTGCAGCTTGATTTTGATAGTGCTGCCCCACCCGAACAAGCTTGGAGGAGAAGATTAAACAGCCATGCCAATATCCTTAAAGAATTTAGTGTGACTTTTATGGAAGCAATAAAGATGGCAAGTGATTTAATTTATTTATACGACCAATATGCCTTGTCTGACTGGTTTATTTGGTAGAATCCTTGGTATATATTAACGTCAATGACTAGTTGTTTCCTTTATCCTCTTTTTCCTTATTTTAGTTTATATCTTCATATCTCTTCTGATTGCCAAGTAAATTTTAATATTTTAGGTTCGACTAGGCATACGGATATGGTCATATGTCAGGGAAGAGGCTTCGCATGGAAGGGTATATTTCTCATTCCCATTAATTTGGAGGCTGGCTATCCCCCTCTCTCGTTGTGTATCTTATTTTATAAGATAGCGGAGTTTATAAACCTAGTTGAGATTATAATATGCAAACACAAAATTCTCAAATATAAATTTCATGTTCTGGTTTATGCAGAAGGCGCCTATAGATCCTTTCACTCGGGAAAGTTGCAAGCCATCTGCGTCTCAAGGAGTTCCACTTGGAGGGATGGGGTATGCTGTGGTTTTTCACCCACCATCAGCCTAACCTGATTTGTGTCATTTTTCTAACCTGACTTGTGTTATTTTCTCTATGTTATTGATTTAGACATGCCTGTTTCACTTACACAGGAGTGGGAGCATATCCAGAGGATTCAGAGGCGAGTTCCGACAAATGCAAATTTTACCTGGTTTATGTGAAGCTTCCCCTGTCATGGCTAACCAGTTTTCTGTACGGCCCTGTTCTTTCACTTATTATCAATCTGCTATGCCCTCCTCTTACTGTATACCTTTAGCTTTGTAGTTCAGATCTGACATATCTATCTCTATTTCAGATTTTTATCAGTAGAGATGGAGGAAACAAAAAATTTGCCTCGGTTTTGGCTCCTGGTCAGCATGAAGGGTTAGGGTAAGGAAAATCTAAATCTGTCCGGGTGAAACAAATGTTCTTGATCTATATGGGTGCTGCAAAGCTCCATACTTTGCATTGCTTTTTGTGAGGCAGTAGTATTTGAAAGAAGCGGGTGCTTTATGATATATTTAGATAAGTATACATAAAAGCCAAGAGCTTATGTTAAGTCTCTTTAGGTCTCGCAAGAAAGGTGATGATCATGGTATACCATCATGGGGCTGGAATCTTAGTGGCCAGCATTCAACTTATCATGCTCTATTCCCAAGAGCTTGGACAATATACGATGGTATTGCAGTTCCTCTTCCTTTACTTAATATATGTGCTTTTTGTAAATTCTTGATTAATAGTTGCCTTGTTTTTAGGTGAGCCAGACCCGGAACTAAAAATTTCTTGCCGGCAGATATCCCCATTCATACCTCATAATTATAGAGAAAGTAGTCTTCCTGCTGCTGTTTTTGTTTATACGGTTTGTACTTTTCTTCTACAATGCTGACATATCTGGTAACTTTGCTTTGTTTTTTTTTTATTAGAGCCTAAAAATATAGTATTTTCTTACTATGCATTTCATCCATATTTTCTGTTGCATCAGTGTTTAACGGTTATTTTAAGACTCGCACACTTGTAATTGTTTCTTATGTAGTTGGTAAACACTGGCAAGGAGAGAGCTAAAGTCAGCCTTCTATTTACATGGGCGGTATGATTTTATTTTGGATTGAAGTGTTACTGTACCTACTTGTTACAAAAAGATATAGGCAGAGGGAAAAAAGAAACTAATACAATTCACATTCTTTTTCAAACTAAAGAATGCACTGGCTGAGTTTTGGATAATCGTTATTTGTAATCTGCAGAATTCCATTGGTGGAGTCTCACAATTGTCAGGAGATCATGTGAATGAACCATTCATGTGAGTATATGCATGTGTTTTCATCTGAAGTATTTTTGTGTATCTGAAATGCGTCTGTGTACAATTTTTTTTTTAACCTTTTTTCCCTCCCTTTCATAGAGCTGAAGATGGAGTTTCTGGCGTACTTCTACATCACAAGCAAGTCATCAAACCTTATAGCTATATATGACGGTTGGTTTGCAGATTTCTCTTTATTCTTAAATGCTCAATGCGTGAAAACAAGGATTTCAATGATGAGAACTGAGAAGGTTCTAAATAGTCTGAAGATGCTTTCACTGCTCAGGCTTAAGTGTGGCCGCTCTCCTTATTAACAAGCTGAGCCCAGTATGAACTAGAAGAGGCCCCTTTTCCCTAGAGTATTGAATTTGGGTTTTAAAGCTTAATGGTCTACTGATTGGGATGTAGCAAAATCATGCTTGTAAAGACTCAAATAGGACGTCATTTGAGTTTTGTTGCGGTAACTCGCAACCTGTTCAAAATGTATGCGGTTTTAGATTTGATCTTGAAAAAGAAAAAGAAGAGCATGCAGATTGTCAGGGAATCGGATGCTTTATGGTAAATAAGTCTCTGCTAGTCAATGTTATGCTGTTCAACTTTTTGCATAGATCGCATGAGAAAGGTCATAATGATTAAGCCTTTGTAGTTTTTTATGCATAGTGGAGATGTATAAAAAGCATCTGATATCAATCTTGCCTGGTGGTGAAGCACATAAAGAATAGGAGATTGCTATGTGGTTTACCTCTAATGTGGAGGACACATTTTTTACCCTTCCGAGATATGTTTCATATTTGGGGGCTAATTATTGTGGGTTGAATGGAATATTATCACTCAGTTACTGGTATGTTTGTTTGGTAGGTTTCAATCTTTGGAGGTATAAACAGCTGAATAAACGATCTTTCAGCTTAAAAACTAAGGTTTTAGGCCTTTTTTAAGTCACATGATGTAGAGTTTTATTGAGACAGCTGGGGTGACTGTAGTATGCAGGGTAAACTGAAGGAAATATTTATCGCTTTTTAGGATCTACTTGCAAAATTTTCTTATCATTGCTGGGATGTCAGAGTTGTCCTAGGTATTATTTAGAATCAATAAACGGTCTGCTATCCTAATTGTTTTCTGTTTTCTATACTAGGGAAATAATAAAGATATAATGATGCTAACAAAAGGTGGTCTAGTTGGTAAAAACTTAAATTATATGCCACAAGGGCATGTGTTCAAAGTTCATTGTTAAAGTAAGAATCTTGTAATTATGGACTTATTCCCCCTCCAGTCCTAATTATAAGAGTCAGTTATTTTTTTGGATAAATCTAGAAAGCCAAATAAATCAGTTAATGATGACCAAATTTAACTGTTTAAGATGAAGTCATAATATATACTCTTCAATTTACTCAAATTAGTCACTTAACTCTTATATTAGTTACAATTAATAGATTTATTTAGTTTTTTAGATCTATCTAAAAAAGTTAGTTGACTCTTATTAGGACCGGAGGTAGTAGTTTATTAAAAAATGAAAAATGATTGTTTGAAAATATCTACTAACCATATCCACTATAAAGGACCAGAAGTGCCTTGCTTTTGCTAAAATGAATAGATCAAAATTTAGTTCTCTATTATCCCCCGCATAAATCTAGTAAGATTTTTATTATAGGTGATCTTTTTGTTATGGGGTTTGTTCAACGAACTTGCAAAATGAATTCAGAATTTTCAACTGTGTTAAGTGGTTTTAAAGCAATTAAATTGAATATTCTTTGTACTTCATTTTCTAATTCAAGTTTCAGTCCTGACGAGTATACATGGATTTTGGATTTTTCTTATTCGTTTGTGATTGGGGTTACATATCACAACTAAAGTTCATGGGGGGAGTTTTCTTAAGGATATTCCAATATTTCAGGACAGCAAAGGGAAACCCTCCTGTTACATTTGCCATAGCTGCTTGTGAAACACAGAATGTAAGCGTTTCTGTTTTACCATGTTTTGGGCTGTCTGAAGGAAGCATCACCACAGCAAAAGATATGTGGGGTAAAATGGTGCAGGTATTGATCACTTGAGTTTTTTTGCTTTCTCCCTTTATTTCCTTTTGTTTATTGCATTTTCCCCTGATATCTCTAGTATGGATATATGTAGCGTTGATACTAATTGAAGTAATTGTATAATAAGGATGGACAATTTGACCGGGAGAATTTTCACGCTGGACCTAGCATGCCTTCATCACCAGGAGAGACACTTTGTGCCGCTGTCTCAGCTTCTACATGGGTGGAACCTCATGGAAAGTGCACTGTCGCTTTTGCCCTTGCATGGTCATCTCCAAAAGTAAAGTTTGTCAAAGGCAGTGCTTTCAACAGGTACTGTATTTCAGGTTGTGATATTTTTAGGCAGTTAATACGTTTTTCTGAAAGAAACTCAGAAACTTAAGATGAATAAGTTTGTGTTTTTGTGAATTATAAATAAATGTGTACATGTTAGAATTACTAATAGAATTAATTTAATTACTGGTATGGAATTGATTTTCTTTTATAGCATTTTTTTCTGATGAGTTCAACCCTTTTACTGCAGGAGATACACAAAATTCTATGGAACTTCTGAGAAGGCTGCAGCGAACCTGGTGCATGATGCCTTAACAAGTATTCATTCTGATTTTAATGAAATTCATATTCATCAGGCCTGTTTTACTTGCATGATTGATTTGTGGTTTATTTGTGTTGCCAATATGTGCTGTTTTTATCCATGCCCGGTTGAATTTATACATCTGTGAGATCTGAAAGGGGTGAATATTGAAGGGAATAAACATGTCCAAACTGGTTTTTAGATTAAGATATATTATTTAAAACCTTTTTTTTATTTGGATGGACAGATTACAAACGGTGGGAAGAAGAGATTGAGAAATGGCAGAGTCCTGTTCTTGAGGATGAAAAGCTTCCAGAATGGTAATATTCTAACTTCAGTGATATGAAATTGCCACTTTTAGATATTGAAATATTCAATGCCTTGATTGCTCAAAGTGCAGAAAAGATCGTGTTGAATTGAATCCATAAAAGTAAAACATGCTTTTTGTATAGTGCTGACTTAAACTTCTCACTTTCAAAGCACAGAGATTTCTTCCTTCGTTCTGTCTTTAGATATATCAGAAAGTGCTCTTTCCTTTGGCTAAATATAACTCTAGTTCCTACCAGGCCACAGCTTCCATTTGTATCGTTTATCTAAATATGCTGTGATTTTTCTGTTTCAAATGCACTTGTTCTTTTCTACCTTATTTTGTCGGTGGCAAATTAATAAGGCATTTTGTATTTTCAGGTACAAGTTCACATTGTTTAATGAACTCTACTTTCTGGTTGCTGGTGGAACAATTTGGATTGGTACGTGTGAACCTATGCGGGTTGTATTGCAGTTTTGAGTTATTTCATGATAAGTATTATTTGATGTTGTGGGTGCCTCTTTTTCCTTTTGTTTTCGTGGAAGCATTAAGATTAGTTTGATCTTTGTGCCAGATTCTTCTTTGCGATCTGCTTGTTTGAAAAGTGAACCACATCAAGTAACAGAATCAGAAAATGCAAATGTGAAAGTAACTGAAGCTAGAGTGAAAAGACAAGGTGCAATTGTTGAGTGCAAAATAGATAGTGCCCAAGATACTAGTGCTACAGCAGGACAAAATTACAAGGATGAAACACATTGTGGGGACAGTTCGGGTGAAGATGAGTCTGTGGCTCCTCTCAGAAAGGAAAATCCCACTGGCACTTTGCAGACTTCGGCAATGATGGACCAGCAATATGATGACAACGATGATGTGGGCAGGTTCTTGTATCTGGAAGGTGTGGAATATATCATGTGGTGCACATATGATGTACACTTCTATGCTTCATTTGCCCTTCTTGAGCTCTTTCCTAAGATTGAGCTAAATATTCAACGTGAGTTTGCTAAGGCTGTCCTTTGTGAAGATGGAAGAAAAGTGAAGTATTTGGCAGAGGGAAATTGGGGAATTCGTAAAGTTAGAGGTGCTGTGCCTCATGATCTCGGGACACATGATCCATGGAGTGAAATGAATGCATATAACATCCATGATACTGGTAAGTGGAAAGATTTGAACTCAAAATTTGTACTCCAAGTGTATCGAGATTTTGCAAAAACTGGTGATATGTCATTTGGAGTCGATGTATGGCCTGCTGTTCGAACTGCAATGGAGTACATGGATCAATTTGATAGGGATGGTGATGGTCTTATTGAAAATGATGGGTTTCCTGATCAAACATATGATACGTGGACAGTTCATGGGGTGAGTGCATACTGTGGTTGTCTTTGGCTTGCTGCTCTCCAAGCTGCAGCTGCAATGGCTCTTCAACTAGGTGACAGAGATTTTGCTGAGACATGCAAAAGGAAATTTTTGAAAGCTAAACCTGCATTTGAAGAAAAACTTTGGAACGGTACTTATTTTAACTATGACAGTGGGTCAAGTAGTAATAGTAAGTCCATTCAAGCAGATCAACTGGCTGGGCAATGGTATACAGCATCCTCAGGGCTGTCTCCCCTTTTCGATGATTTCAAGATTAAAAGTGCTCTCAGGAAAATTTTTGATTTCAATGTAATGAAAATTAAAGGTGGCAGGATGGGTGCTGTGAATGGAATGCATCCCAATGGAAAGGTAGATGAGACCTGCATGCAATCTCGAGAAATATGGACAGGTGTGACATACGGTGTTGCTGCTTCAATGATCCTTGCAGGCATGGAGGAGGAGGCCTTCACAACTGCTGAGGGTATATTTATAGCGGGCTGGTCTGAAGAAGGATACGGGTAACTTTCTTTTTCGTTTGTGATATGTACATGTCGCTCCTGATGGTTTGGCCCAAAATTAGTGTTAAGAAATTATTATTGGAATTAAGTTGAGAAATTAAATTTTAACATGGTGACAGACTTATTATTGGCGGAACGTAAGGGGATGAATCAAGACTCACCGTGTTTATAATTGTGTTTTCTTGTCTTTCAAAAACTTAATTTATATCTCTTATAAAAAAAACTTAATTTATATCTTTTTGCACCATAATAGGTATTGGTTCCAGACACCAGAGGGATGGACTATTGATGGGCATTACCGGTCCCTCATATATATGAGGCCCCTCGCAATTTGGGGCATGCAGTATGCATTGACTCTGCCTAAGGCAATTCTTGAGGCCCCAAGAATCAACATCATGGACAGAATCCACATATCTCCTTCTATGGGAGGATTCTCTCATAATGAAACGACTGTGAGAAAGATCGCGGCAAAATCTGGCTGCTTTGGAAATTCTGTTTTTCATTGTGCTTGCTGATATTTAAAGTTTTGTACGGGTAAGGCTTCATTGAAACAATTCCCAGTCCAGCCATGTGTTACTTGTTAGTAATGATGGTCAAGGTCTGAGGTAGTGATCGTTGTAGAAATAACGAGTTGTCATTTTCATGGCCTTAGTTTAAACCATGTAGGTTTGTCGTCGGACACTTTCTCTTGTTTCAATTCTTTTCAAGGTAATTTAAATCCTACTTTGCTTCCGCCCAAAAAGTTTAACTTTTCTTAGGATCTTTGTAAGGGGTAAACCCATCATTTTCCTAAACAGAAGGGGTTCGAAGGGTGTTGAATTGTCAAGACGGTTATTGCCGTTAGCGTTTCATATCAGAATTCCGCTAAAAGATTATTAGGTTATTGATGTCTTTATGGTATTGGTCGTAGTATTTTATGTAAAAAAGAACAAAAGTCATGTAACAAGTACTTTTTATAAGTTATTTTGTCCTATAATTTAGGATTAGGAACCCTTCATTTCTCGGGCTCCCGTTTCTACGGCAAGTTTATGCTCCGCTTGGTATAATTAAAGAAAAGGAGTTTTCAAAATTGAGTTGACTCATGGTACTCACCTTTGAGATCTAGATGCATAACATTTCTTATATCTCTATTCGGTAGTTATATATAAAAAAGCTTACCTATATCCACATCTCATCCCACCCTATAGCTAGCCTGAGGTAATGTTCTTGAAGATTTATCACGTCAGTTAGTCACATTCTAGGATAATTTTCCTCATTAGTGCTACTAAATATAATTGGGGTAAAATTCCATGAGAAAAAAAAACAAGAAGAAGACGTTAATATTTAGGGTCCATCTTTGATGTCGGGAGAGTCTCATGCCCACCAAATTCGTGTAGTGGAAAAATTGTGTTGGGACACCTGTAAGTTTTTTTCTAAAAGAAATAATAATCTGGAAGTCTTTTGATAGTAAATAAACACGACATAGTTCGTCAAAAATAAATATATAGAAAAATAGATAAATAAGTACAACAAGTGAAAGGCAAATGGTATTGGTATTCCATGTGCTAAGCTAATTTCAATGGCGCTTTTGTGTATAGAAAAGCATGGCGTACGATGACCTTTCTTTCAAATGCATTTACTCGTGTCTCCTACACGCGCGCATATGTCATCATCAGTTTAACCACTGCCTTTCCTTCTCCTCACACTGAGCTTTTCCCTTCGCGCCTTTGTCATAAACCTATTCCATAATCTTGGTTATGTGCCCTTCCCGCTATCATTTGTCGCATCCACAAAGAGAAATCAAAGATACAGAGAAAGTTTGATCGAGTATTCCTGTTAACACTGGCTGCTGATTATCTTAAATAAAGATACAGGCCAACTATACTGCTAAATTGGCTTACGTATTGCATACTTTAAAAATTCTATTATCGGTTTCCCGTAAAACAAAATTATAGTATCCGGGTTAGTGGCTCTGAATGATGATACTACATGGGATATTATGATCTTGTATTTATGTATTTTTTTTGGCGCCAAAGATTTCAAAAATTAATTATTATTCTGTTGGTGATTATACATTTTTTTAAATAATGTCAATTCATTTCCAGACGTTACAATAAAGCTTTCCCGGCCATAATTTTTTCCTACGTACATGATTTGAACTAAGAACTTACATTTTTTATTCTAATTAAAATTTTGTGTTATATGATATTTAAAATTAGTGTATGCGTGTGTGTATCCGTGCATGAATATTTTGATAACAGAAAGTGGGGAAAAAAGAAGAAGGAGGAGAGGTAAGTGAAAACCAATGTAACGGGGTCCTAAACAACAGAACAAAATTGACGTACCCTTAGCCCTATGTTATCAGGATCTCATATTGCCTCTTCATCTCTGACTTCATAACTTCGGTCGTGTAGTGTGCGTTATTAGGACACTCGTGTAAATTACAAAGGTAACCTAGAAAACCATAATTCATTTCATACCTTCCGCTCTATCCAAGTAACGCTCCTGTAGCTAATCTTTCTACTCTATTATCCTGGAATCTCGCCTATTAGAACAGGTAGAATCCGAAACTTTGATTTTTGTATTTTCTTAAACGAGTATCCTGTAAATGCGTTACAACGCAAATATTTCAGATCTTTATTCCGTTTAAACTTTGAAACGGACTGATTTTGGTGCATCAGTACTGCGTTTTCTTTTTACTGGTTCGTGGATCGATACTGCGTTTTCTTTGTACTGGTTCGTGGATCGATCTTGATTTCTTGTTTATTACCTAATCAACCAGTGTGTCTTATGGCGTTTGATCTCTGAACTGTTTTGCGGTGACATTTATTTCTCTCATCTAGTTTTTTAACTCGATTTGTTTCGTAGCGATGGCGCGAAAGATGCTTATCGATGGCGAATTGAGCAAGCCTAGTGAAGATGACAAGAACTATGACTTCGACTTGTTTGTTATTGGAGCGGGAAGCGGTGGAGTTCGTGCCTCCAGATTTTCGGCTAATCATGGGGCCAAGGTATGTAAACATGCTCTTATTCGCTAAATAACCTGTTAGAATGATGTTTGCCGCTAGTATGTCAAGATACTCTTCAGTTACCCGCTATTCTTATGATTACTACTGACAAGAAATCTTGTTTCCGGCTTTGACTGTGGATTATTGCTCGTTACTAAATTTTGGAGCAGTAGTGTTTGTAATGTTCTTATTATTGCTAGGTTATAATCTGTCAACTATTCTTGTAAGCGATGTTTTTTTCCAAATGTTTTCCATGGTTTGTAATCTTTTAATATCTCGAAATCTGTCTTGCAAGGTCGGGATTTGTGAACTTCCATTTCATCCGATCAGCTCAGAAACGATTGGAGGAGTAGGTGGAACGTAAGTTCAGTTCATCAAAACTAGTGCACTCAGTGCTCCTTCCTCTGTCAATTCCCCCCCCCCTTTTAAATGGTCTTTCATATTAATTGGGTTATAGTAGCTTGCAGTTGTGTTACCGACTTTTGTTCCTGTTAGCATTTTCCTGGCTTTCTTGAATTGTTGAAGTCTGTTTATCTTTTTTCTAATTGTTTATATTTCATCCTGAAAGAAACAAGGAGAATCACAATTTATGAATTGTTTCCAAATAGATTTTACACTTAGGTGAAATTTTCAAATTTCAAGAACTTCCTTAATGTGTTTATTATGCATGTATCAATGTCACTAACCACTTGTTCGGTTAGTTCTTCCTTAGCTTGAAATAATGTTGCTAGGAAATTTTAAACTGAGATTCCCCCAATAAGTGGTTGTTAATTCATTTATTTGAAGTTTGCTTCTTTCTGATATTATAACTAAAGTTAAACTGGCTGTGTTGTTTTAGTCTATATCTCCAAATACTTAAGAATTCAAGGTCAATTTGGAACTGCTTTTAAATACTTTGGCTGTCTGAAAAACTGCTTGGTGTTTGTGTTTAAAAGACTCTATTACCATTTATAAGTTGTTATTACGATGAATTTATAATTTAGTTGGTGTGTCTATCGTGATTAGCCTAATATGCTTTTTGTTTGTGTAGTACAGCTTTGAATCCTATTTCATTTTTCCTCTCATATTTTAATAGATGCTTGCTGCCTACCATGTTTTTCCATTGCCATCTGGCATGCTGCTTTTCTTGTTTGCAATGAACAAGATTTACTTGTGGTCTATTCATGACTTATTGCCAACAGAATATTTTTTAATTTCAGAAACATTTTTTCAGGAATAACTTTTCTGTTTACGGTGAAGTGATGAATTATTTATGTTTAATTTTAGCAAAATTCGTCTAGTAACCGCTAAGTGATTCATGAAGAAATATGTCTTTTATCTCAGGTGTGTTATTCGTGGTTGTGTTCCAAAAAAGATTTTGGTCTATGGAGCATCTTATGGAGGTGACCTTGAGGTAAGGATCTGATCAGTAAGCTCACAGTACTAAGCATCGTAGTGAAATGCTTCGTTAACATAGTTGGTACTTTCATTTAGTTTCTTCATAATCTTATTTTTCCCCCTGATTGTTGAGTCATAATTTCTGAAATTTTAAGGGTTTAAACCAAAGAGAGCTTGTAGTTATCATTTATATAAGAAGAGGTTCTGATGTTCAGCTTAATTACAAAAAATTTATGCATTCATGCATTCTTTCTATCCTATTCTGTTCTTAATTTCTTATTTTAAGCAGTTTGCATCTGGGTATGGCAACAGATAGCAGTAAGCCCAATGGATGCTAATATGCCATGTCACTATTGCAGATGATACTTTGGCTTCCATGTGCATGCATGGCTGTGATCTCTCAAGTTTTTTTTCAAATTTTATATAAAAGTTAATCAAGATTGGAAAGAAGAAGCATTAGAATAGTTATGCTAAGAAATTTTCCAAACAAATTATGCCATCACTTAACAGAACGATGAATGCGATAGAAAAGTACATAGCTGTTGTCTATAGTCTCTCATATAACAATATTGTGCTGCCTGTATTTCCTTTGTGTTTTATTCTGTTCACTGATGATTTAATGAACACAACTTCCTCTGTAGGATGCCAGAAACTTTGGGTGGGAATTGAGTGAGAATGTTGATTTCAATTGGAAGAAACTATTGCAAAAGAAGGTACTTTTAAGTTTTCAGTGCTTTTGAAATTATTAGCTTTCTTTCTATTTCAGGCTTTATGTTATCATGATTATATTTACAATACTTTTGTGTTCTGAGTGAAGACATTATTTTCAAGCGACAAGCATCAGAGGAATTGGACGAAATGAACTGTAAATATGTCTAAGAAAAGGGAAAATTAGAGAAGTATTAAAAATTATGAGAAGGGTTGACTGCCAAAGTTTTGGTAGACCGTTCATTTCTTTATATATTTTTAAATGACGCAAGTAATATGTCAAATATGGTAAACTGGAAAGGCCCCATTGTTTCAACCCAATGGATATGTAGATTTGCTTGCTAAATGGAGGGGGAGGCATTGTCATATGGACAACACCATGAAATGCCTGATGGTGACTGTTCATGTGACACCTGATGTGTCTTTGACCTCATCCTCTCCAATAAACGGCTTCACTTTGTCAGTTGGATATATAACAGCACAAAACTACCGACCCCTTTTTTGTTATTCTAATGTGCAGATCATTCAGCAACCTTTTCCATTTTTCTGATGAGGGTGATATAGGATTCATAATTGATGCTTGGCATTGAATTTTGATATCAGTTTTGCTAATGATGCATTTCATAATAGGAAAATTGCAGAGCTCTTATGCTATATTGATTGTAAACACTATAGTTAGGCATCAAAAGACGAGGACTTGCCTGCTTAATGCCAATGCTTGTTGTGTTCTTATGTTTATGTCATCTTAAGTTTGTGCTAGGACTTGTCCATTTGATCAGAGGTTTCTTCTCCAGTGGCGAAAGATTAGCATCTCAAATTTTCTTTTCAAAATTTATTCAAGATGGAGTCTGTATGTCATACACTAATCTAAGTCTTGTGCAAACTTCAGACTGATGAAATAAACAGATTGAATGGAATTTACAAGCGGCTGTTATCCAATGCTGGGGTTAAATTATTTGAAGGTGAGGGTAAGGTAGTAGGTCCAAATGAAGTTGAGGTGACACAATTGGATGGCACCAAATTGTCCTATTCAGCCAATCACATATTAATTGCAACCGGCAGCAGGGCTCAGCGTCTGAATATTCCTGGACAGGTGAATCTTCATGTTTTGATATTTTTTTGCAAACATATCCTTCTGACGAGTTAATTGCCTCACCAACTTTTATCATTATGACAGCTATAATTTGGTTTTATGTATTTACTTCATATTACTTCATTCGTTATGTTATTGATCATGTGTTACTTCTTATCAGTTTAATTGAGTGTTGTTTATGTCTTCCTATTCATACCATCTCTTCCTTTTCTTTTCTTTTTTGTGGTGGGGTTATCTTGTAGGAGTGGGCTATAACATCTGATGAAGCTCTAAGTTTGGAGGAGTTGCCTAAGCATGCTGTGGTGGTTGGAGGAGGGTGTGTCTCTGTTTTCTTCATATGTGTGTTTCTTCAGGCATTCTATCTAATGGTTATTGATTTATATTCTGTACTGTCAGTTATATTGCAGTTGAGTTTGCTTCTATATGGAGAGGAATGGGTTCCACAGTCGATCTAGTTTTCAGAAAAGAACTTCCTTTGAGGTTTGACTCTTATGCGCAACATTCATTATTAATTTCTATGTGGTGCAATCTTAGAGGGGGAGTTCTTGGTTCTGGCTTTGCCTACCCCCTCCCCTAGGGCTGTTAAGGTAAAATTTTAAACAAGGAACTGGCCCTTAAAGGGTGGTTACAGTTTCCCCAAGGATTCCATTTGGCATCTGGTGGTGTGATTAAGGGTTTAATCCATATCTTGGTTAATACCATAACTGGCATCATGGTTATCTTTGCAGTTAATAATTATGCTTATGTTGAGCTTGTTCCCTAGATCTGGAAAGCTTTTTGTAGATTTGAAACTTCTGTGAATAATAGGATATATAAATTCATGGCTAAATATGGGTTAGTTGAGAATAAGAAATTGGTGCATGTACTCTGATTCTTCCGATGGCACAGGAAATTGGAAGCAAAAAAGGTAGATGGGGTGGTTGAGGTTGGTCTATTTCTAGTAGACAGGAAGCGTTTTCCCCCTTAAAACAGCAGAATGAGGAGTCAAGTTGCATTATCGTAATTCTTCATTAATATCACTTCCTCCTCTGTTATGTCTGCGGCATACCATTAAAGCTATGATTGGAAGTTGAGGAGATGGAGAATGGAACAGGAAAGGAAAGAATAGGATGGAAAAGGATACCTCCCTTCTGACAGGACTCAGGATGATTAATGTGGGTGATATGGAAAAAGAGGATGTTTATCAGTTTAAAATTGCTATTGACTGATAATATTCTTTTCATCATACATAGCTTTAGACTACCCAAGTAAATTACAAGATCTTAAAATAAACATGCTTTCTGTCTTTACGGCTAAACCCTCTAATTTGGAAGGGAATAACAAGTGAGTTTGCGGAGAAAGGAGGGGGCATATTCCATTTTGATTTCCTTTTGCTTCCATAAATGTTTTAACTCATTGCTTTGCAGATTGTGATCTCTTCCCCTTCACCTCATTGCTCTCTACCCAAGCATATTGCTAATGAAAAATGATTTCTGTTGCAGAGGCTTTGATGACGAAATGAGAGCAGTAGTTGCCAGAAATCTAGAAGGCCGAGGAATTAACCTGCACCCAAGAACAAATTTGTCAAAGGTATCTCCTTTGGGGTTTTGTTGGGACTCTCATTTATTACATTGAACTAAATTTTTGTGAATATCCAAATTGTATTTGTTTCTTAGTTGAGGCTCAGCTAATGCCAATAATTTTTTTTCTAGATGATGAGAACAGAGCATGGTATTATGGCTGTTACAGACCATGGTGAGGAGTTGATGGCTGATGTTGTACTATTTGCCACAGGTAAGAACAAGTAGCCAAGAAAAAAAAGGATATTCATCTTCTTTTTTAGCTATTTTTAATAAATTTAATAAATTGTTAGTATTAATTTTATCATTATATGGTAAATTACATCTATGGCTTGTAACTTGTACTAGGTTGAGCTAATCCCTATAATTTAAAGGCACTGGAAACCAAATGCACCATGTAGCTTGTTAAACTTGTATTAAAAATTTTAAAGTTCTTGGAATTGCTAAATCGTCTTTTGGCTGCAGGTAGGACTCCTAATTCTAAGAGGTTAAATTTAGAAGCAGCTGGTGTGGAGCTTGATGACACTGGGGCTATAAAGGTTTGCGGCATCTTCTTGCATTCATGTATATCATTTGAACTTCATAAGACGTGTCTCGACTTCACCCAGGATTATCAAGTTTTCCTTCTTTTTTTTTGGGAGGGGGCCTTGAGAAGGCAATATAGAACTGCAAATGGCTGTGATGTTGGTTACTGTATTGTTCTCTTTGTGCTCCTATATTAAGAGAAAGGAATTATAGTTATTAGGCTATGTATCTCTGCAGTAAAAAACAGATGCTTCACTCTTTTTTTATGTGCCTATAAGAAGGATAAGGGAGTATGACATCTTCCCCAATTTCTTGGTTAGACAAAACATCCACTTGTTAAATTCTATGTGCACAGGAATATAGACTTGTTGGTAAGACAATGGGTGTGTGCAGGTAGAAGTTGGTGGCTCCAATACGTGTATATTTTCATGTTAGTTTTCAAATTATTGAATGATGTGCTTCAGCCAATTTCTGGATGATGAATTCAAGGGCAATTTCATAAACAATGCTTATAATTTGTGACACACGCGCCCAAGACCTTACTCGTCCCATTCCATTTACACGCCATTTAGGTAGATGAGTACTCAAGGACCAACGTACCTAGCATATGGGCCGTGGGGGATGTAACAAATCGAATGAACCTTACTCCTGTGGCATTGATGGAAGGAACATGCTTTGCTGTAAGTGTTCCATGTGGCTCAGTATATCATGGATCTTCATGTTGGGATGGTGACGGGATATGAGGTGCAGGGGATTACACTTGTCATATTCATTTATTTTGCCTCTTGCAGAACACAGTATTCAAGGGGCAACCAAGCAAGCCAGATTACATTAATGTCCCCTGTGCAGTGTTCAGGTACAGTTCCATTTGCATAAATAAACTTGGACGCTATACATATGGAAAACCTATGATTACAATGTCTCCTTCCCTTCTGCGCCACATTATCATTTTCCTGATGTTTTCTCCTCTGCAGCATCCCACCACTTTCTGTAGTTGGTCTCAGCGAGGAACAGGCACTAGAGCAAGCAAACGGTGATATTCTAATTTTTACATCAACATTCAATCCGATGAAGAACACCATTTCTGGGTATGTGCATTGGTGCGGATTTTTGCACCCACTTGAACATTTATTCGGAATATTATGCCAAATTCATGATCCTAAGACCAGAAAAACACCAGTTTATTATTACAAATAGTGACACACACATTAAAGTTAAGAACTCTGGGCATGCAGTTCTGTTGCTGTCCATCAATACGTCATTGGCAATCTTGTCTAAAATTTAAATTTTCTGGTTTATCCTGATATATTTCAGTCTGATCTAGAACAATCTATTAATCCCTATCAAAATGTAATGTTAAATTCTAACAAGTCTTAATAGGGTTCCTTTTAACTAGGCGGCAAGAAAAAACTGTTATGAAGCTTGTTGTTGATGCTGAGACAGATAAAGTTCTTGGAGCATCAATGTGTGGGCCAGATGCACCTGAAATTATTCAGGTATGGTTTCACACCAGCTATTAGATGTGAAATTCCATCTAGTGATTTCTTTCTTTTTCCTTTTTCTAATTTTCTGTTTTTCATGATTTCGGATTTTGCCTGTAATATACTGCTTGTTTAGTAAATGATGAGTAACATGCAGTTCAGCGGCCTTTCGAGCAATTATTTAGGATGAATTTGTTTGTTCTTTATGCCCATGCTTTTCAGGCTAACTAAATTGTTTTAATATACTGCTACGTAGACTTGTGTGGGTAGAGCCAACGTATTCCATGACATTTTTTTTTCAACAAAGTTAAATTAGCATGTAAATATCTGTTGGAGATAAGCAAATTGTCGCACAGGTTTCACATGGAGCCAATGAATGAAAGTCATTTTATTATAAGACTAACTGTTATATACTACTCATGGGAGTTTGTGTTGGGCTTGTTTCTATGGCCTTTTATATGGCTAGATCTTATTTTGCCTTTTGGTATTCCTCGATTTCTTTGAATATGGTTTCTTGTGCCATGAAAGCCTGATCTTAATTTCGTGTTCATCTCCAGGGAATTGCTGTTGCTTTGAAGTGTGGAGCTACTAAGGCACAATTTGACAGCACCGTAAGTTCACAGCTTTTGTTACTTAGTCCTCTTTTATTCTGGATAGGGCAGGGGTTGCCTATCGTTACTTCAAATGCTGCGATTTTAAACATTAGCTAGCATCGCGAAAATGGAAGGGTAACCTTCCCCCGGGATTCTTTGGAAAGATTTTATTAATGCGGGATTTATTTTATACATGAGCCCCTGGAAAAGTTGAAAAAAGGTACCCCCTATTCAATTGTACGTTATTTAGGTTACATTAAAATTTTAATCATGCGCGCCAATGAGGGAATACTTCACATAGCACCAATCTGAATAAGCTTGATTTGCCTTGGAATTATTTGAACGTTTATGGGCTTTATTAACATAAAATTCTCCCATCTATAGCCTTCTTCCAGTTTAATGTTTTTGAAATAAATTGAAGGGGGAATTATAATAAAGTTTTAAAGAAGGGACTTTTTGGTATAAGTTAGAATAAACTTGTTTATTCTTGTAGTGAAACTTTTTGTTATTAGCTCCTTAGTTATTATTAGGAAGTTTTGAATAATTAAATCCTTTATTTGAAACCTTATTTTAAATTGGTTTTCGAGTAGAATTTCATGATATAATTAAAAATGATTTTGTTACACCCGACTGAAGAATATTCCCGCCTTCTAAAACGCTTCTCTTGTCTGCTAAATATGTAGGTGGGATTACACCCAAGTGCCGCTGAGGAGTTCGTAACCATGCGATCGCTGACGAGGCGTGTTGCTGGTCATGGCAAGCCGAAGACAAATTTGCAATTATAAGTCGCAAATACGTTTTTTTATATGCTTGGTGATAGTACTGCAGAGTAGAAAAAACATTGATTTTTGCTTCTATCATTTAGCATCACTAACAAATTAAGGTCATCTGTATTTGATTATCATGTTGCACGATGAGGTTTAGTTGCAATGGATCTTTTAGCTATTCTATCCCTAAAAGGCAAAGTTACAATCTCACTGTAACAAGAACACGAGAGCATCCAATGTGATGAGCCAAAGCTTGATACTGAACTGCGGAAATAAGCATCAAAATTATGCCATCCAACAAAACAAGAAACGGCAGAAACTTGTTATTACTATTTATTTTCTTTTCTTTTCTCTTGTTAAACACATATTTATTAAAGATATAGATATTATTAAGTATTAAATATAAGTATTTATTATAATAGAGATTTAAATATTAGTTTATCATGTGAAATTAGCTTTTTTACTAGACTTAACAGCTAATTATTAGATTTACACTTAATTATTAGATTTAACACCTGTTGGTTGTTACTATTTATTTTCGCTATGGAAGGAAAAATATAGTTGAAGGAAAAGATATCAAGAAAAGTATATTGGATTTCAGGCCCAGCAATTGAGGAATTGCACCGTTACTGAAGCTAATCCAATATATCTTGATGTTGGGGATAAGCATCGCTTGCTCATCGCTCATCGTCCTATTATAGACAAGGCGAAAATGCACTTTTAGTCCTCAGTATTCTAAAAGAAATGTATCTCTACTCCCAAGAAAACATACTAAAAAGAACTGCATGAATTATAACTCTAATTTATTATAATATTTTGATTAGATATTAGACTATGGAATGCAAAGTCTCAAATTTATTTTTCTTGCTTCTTTTGGTGATGTTAGAAGAAACGGTATAAAAAGCAAGTGGTAAACTCCCCCAAATTAGTTTTGCTCCATATACAAATGTTAGAATCCTACATGAGTAAAGTCTTGTTTACTTTTTACCAAGATTGTATAAATGCTATAACATAATATCCTACATGATTTTTGGGACATTATATAATATCCTACACTTAGCCCCCGCTAGAACTTTCAACCCATCACATGATAATATGAGTCGCATTGATATGGACAATGGTATCCATGTATGAATATGTGGAAAAATGTACAGCATACCTATATTACGATTTTCCCAGAGCATATATCACAAATCGTGTACCCTAGGCCTTCACAGTATGGACATTTAGCATCCTCACCCACCCATTCCAAAAACTGCATGATAGAAGTCACGGGTGAGTTTCAAAATCTTGTGTGACACTGGTAATAGATAACGATTAAAATTTCTATAACAGCATGAACATTTCTTACTTGGGGTTCGATATTTGGCTCGCCTGTTCCATCACATTCTGTAATAAAAAGAAATGGAAGTTAAATGGAGAGGGTGGGGAATTGCTGTAGCTGATCATAACATTGGATGGTGAAATTAAGCATTTAGGTAACCTTTTCCTTTTTGCAACTTGCATTGAACAAGTGAATTAAGAAATAGTTAAAGACGTTCCTCTCTCAGAATAACAATCTATAAATTTACTAGGGATAACAACTATTTAAATATGTAAGATTAAGATTGTCTGGAGATAATGTATATACCTGTACATAACAAGCGACCTTCCCCACGACATTGAAGGCATTGTGTAGTTGCATCCTTGGTCTTGCCCTTTTCAACTCCTTTAGCGGAACCAAGTCTCGATGGCTCTTCCCATCGATTTTCTCCTAGGAGGAAAACTCGCTGATGGGAGACATCTATTTCTGTATCACCGTCTCCCTCAACAGTTTGCTGGAACTCAGAAGCATCTGCCACAGAGGCAACCGGAGCACCATTTGCAACTTCCTACATGAAAAATAACTCACGTCAAAGTATAGTTCAGCAGCTTATGCATGCTATAGTTTGGTTGTCAAAAAGATACATGTATCACAGTGGAAGGCCAACCAGAACATGACACATATTACATAATCTCTGTATCAGCACAACACATATAGTATATACAAAGGGAAGATACTCTAATTTGGGAGAATTTAACTCATAATCTACCTACCCATTCAAATGTAATACACAGGCACTGAATGTCTCGTGTCTTCTTTGAGACACTCTACATCTTCATGTGCCTTTCATAAAAACTAATGTATACTAAATCTTAAACAAGAGCATTTTTTAGGCTTATGCATGAATGAAATGTTAGTTTGCAATTCCAATCAGTGTTTTTCTGAAGCATCATGAATTCTTGTAGCCATGATAAATCCCAAAGAACTCAAAGCTATACTAAGCTCTGGCAAAAGCTTTGAGATTACAAGCAACAGTTTGAGACGAATGAATACCGGGTGAATCTATCATAATAATTATGTCCTTGTTGCGGCCAATGGACGAAGAAGGCTCACAAATAGAAGCCTTTATGAATCTATGGAGAGAAATTTTGTAATTTGATATGATTACAGATGTGTTAAGGGGCAGACCACCTTAAAATCTTCACGAAAAATTCCAAACATAATTGGACCACAAGAAGAATATGCTTCAGGACTTTATTATCTTGTAAAAGTGATAGATTTCTCGCATGTTAAAATGTACATGCAATATATGGACTTTTGGGGGTGCAAATTATAGTTCTGGGGTCAGGGTTAGCATACCTTGGGTAAAACAGTATTATAATCTTCCTTTTCATTCACACCACCAGCATACTTAATCCTTATCTCCATATATAATTTCTCAAGGAGTTCAGCTGTCATGATTCCATCTTCAGGGACTCCTGATGCTGCCTGTAGCAAAATAACACTGATTAGAACAATGAAATTCATGTGGTCAAACAGCATGAACAGCACTCCTCAGATCACTATATAGGTCAGCATGGAAGGAAAAAAATCTTTTTCCTCTCTTCAAATACAATTTATAAATTATTCAAAATAAGACTAACTTGCCAAGTCTTCACAGCACGTTCGGTTCCACTTGAAAAGCTGGAATATTCCATGTCTTCCTCGCCTGAGTAAAATCCCAATTTTAGTAGCGCTTCCTGTTGAAGTACAGAAGTTTAAGATCATACAAGATTATGTGATACATTAGCTCTCAATTCCTTCCTGTAATAATAATAGTATCATCAAAAACTAAGGCAGCGCAAGTTTCACAGGGAAGACATATTGAATTCTTTCAATAGAACAAACACCAAAATGAGACAAAAGAAAATGAATAACGCTTGCTACAGAGAACCAGAACAATTTAGCATAAAGCAGTACAGATCACAATGACAAAACTATACATGATAGTTAGTTATCTTAATTGATCAACGCACATATTATGTATCAGATCCAATCCATTGCAAAAGCACGAGGTACAAACCAACTTCTACCATCACAGTTATTATCTCAAATTTTAATGTAGCCCATGCTAGCTAACTAATAAACATAAAATCGCACAGGTTTTAATAGAAAAATACGATTAGTTCTTAAGACTTAAGGACTCCACCTAATATTTAAAGCGAGCTAAAGTCGGAACATATTTTCTATATCTCCAATTGCACTTGCCATCTAGCCTTATCACTAAGAAACAAACAGTGTACATAAAACACAAACTCGCCTTCATTTAGTAGAGAGAAATAGAAATACATATTGCTAGCGGACCTGCATCTCTCGAACATCTTCTCCTTCCGATCCCGTCCTCAAGGCGCTCCGATTCTCCACTCTCTTCTCCACTTCTCTATCCGAAATCCTAGCAGATTCCTGAACCATCACCTCCTTCACAGTCTCTTCTTCCTCGTCCCTCTTCTCCTCCAGCACCATCTCCCGCGAGCTGGACCCACTCTCAGCAATCAGATTACTGTTCTTATCCTTCAAAACCTGCAACAACGCCGTAACATTCGAAATAGCATCGGAGAACGAGGACGAGGAAGAAGAAGACACGTCAGAGGGCAAAATCCTGCGCTCTAGGGATTGAATTTGGAGCTTAAGGTCAGAAATATCGCGGAGGTGAGAGTCGCGTTCGCGAGCCCACCGCTGCTCCTCGCGAAGCCACCTCTGCTCTTCGCGAAGCCAACGCTGCTCTTCACGGAGCCATCGATCCTCTTCGCGATCGGTGGAACCGCGGCAGATGAGGGATATGGTGGGAACATGAAGTGAGGAGGAATGCCTGATAAATGGAGAAAGAGCCGATTGGTTTCGTAGAAAGTAGCACTTGTGAGGCAGAGTTGGACTAAGAGCAAGTGCAGGAGACGAAGACATTTCGAGAGAAAAGAGGGGACGTTATTTGGGAGCCAGCAAAACAATAGGATTTGGGAGCTGAGAGATATTTGAATGGATGGCGAGGGAAGATTTTTCCTCTCTTCCGTTTATCTTTGGCAACTGATTTTATGGCCCGTCGTTTTAATGCCTCCAGGTGGCGGGAAGCCAGCATTTTGTTTTAGGGGGGAAATCAGGTAAAGGTATTTTAGCTCTCGTTTGGCATAGAATTGGAAGTCATGGGGGGAATCTCAAAATTAGTTGTTTGACATATATATGATCCGTAACCGAGTTCATCATGTAAGCCCCTTCCATCAAAAAGGGTGCTGAGTTCGTTGGAGTACTTGCTAGCTATTTTTCTTAGATAAGTCTAGGTATTTATCATCACCAATCCATTCGCACTAGAATTTTTTCAAAATATTTTAGTGTTGACCATTTCTTTTAGTGAAATATAATTATATTTTTTTATATAAAAATTTAAATAAGTTATATATCAGTTTCTTACTAAAGTCAAGATACTAAAAATATATAAAAAAAAACTTATAAGATTATCTAGAGCATTCGGAATTATATTACTCGTACTTGATAGCTATTTATTCGGGTTTGGGTAATTGTCGGGCCTGTACGGATTTGATCATAAAATTTAAGAATATTGTCCAAACGGGGCCCAATAGGGTGGTCCAAACTGGGCTAGTTTCGGGGGAGTTTCAAAAAACAAGCCATATAAACGATAAGTTGAGAGAATCCCTTGATCTTCTGCTTGCTTTTTTTTTTTCGAATTGATGATCTCGTTCTCTTTGCCACGCGTTAAAATCCAGTTTCAAGCGGAAATAATGTGGTTTTGATTCGGCACAGGCTTTGCCCCGATAATATATATATGTATGTATGTATGTATATGCATGCATATCCACGGGATAATATAGACTCCCTTTGGTTCTTTATACAATGTGTATTCTAGCTTACTATCTTGGTTCAAATTATAGTGTTATGTAAAAATATCTAATAATTGTTTTTTTTTTAATTTTTATGCCTACTTTTATTAGTGTTACTGTAAAATTGCGAGAAGAAGTTTCATGCTTTTACATCTCTAGGATCAATAAGGGCAATTGGAAGTTACGATGCTTTTAGATAAATTTAATTATATAAAGCTTTTTTAAAAAAAAATTGCAAAATGTGGAAAAGGATACGGGGTAGATGATTTAGCTCTTTAATTGATTGTGAGAAATCAAATGAGGACACTTGTTATAATTTAACAAATAAATCTAAATTTTCAATTGTAATTCTAATTAAACTTGCACGAAAGTGCCTATTTTAACAAAAGTCTAAACAAACACTTTTTGTTAGCTTTAGGCTTAGCCCTTTTTTTTCACCGTAATTTATCAAATCCAAACAAGCATTGGATGCTTAAAAATGTAATTTAGCAAATGAAATCAGGACATGTATACACAATAAAACTGGGTCTAGCTGTCTCTCTTGATTGGGCGGGAGAGTAAAGGCTTATAAACAAACACCCGTCCATTGATGAGCGTACTGTAGTTGAGCCACGTGATTAGAGATGGAAACAGGCCAGGCGGCCTGTCAGGGGCCTGTGGCCTGGCCTGCATTAGGCCTGGTCTGGCCTGGCCTGTTTAGAAAAATACACAGGCTCAGGCCTGTTTGAAAGCCTGTTATTCTTAAGAGGCCAGGTTCAAGCCTCTTACGAAGCCTGTTAGGCCTGTTAGGCGGCCTGGGCCTGTTAGTTAAAATTTATTTAATATTAAAGTATAATAAATGGGTGTTAAACCTACCACATATTGAACACAATACAAGAGTCAAACCATTAAACTAACATGTATTATTATATATTTTATTCTTTAATTTTATTTTAACAGGCCTGTTATGAGAGCCTGTTACAGAAGCCTGTTATGAAGGCCTGTTAGATAGCCTATTAGTATAATTAAAAAAATCAGGCTTTTAAACAGGCTTCAGGCCAGGCCAGGCTTTTATACAGGCCAGGTTTAGACAAAAAAAAAAGGCCTATAACAGGCTACAGGCCAGGCTCAGGCCGAATTGACACTTAACAGGCCTAGCCTGTTAAGGCCAAGGTCTGGCCTGGCCTGACCTGTTTCCATCCCTACACGTGAGTTCGCACCATTTTTAGCAAGTCACCTCAGTACCAATCCATGGTTGAATTGGCAAAGGTAAAATATACTATCATTTATTGCGTATTCAATTTTTAAAAAATATTATTTTATTATAATTATAATCACAACACTTGAAATGGCATTATAGCTTATAGGTGCTTAAATTTACGCCTGAGGATAATAGACGGCTCATCCCGCCCGATATTAGTATCATTTAAGATGAAGGGAGATTTTACACTACTATTAGATCGTGAATGAATACAACCCCTTTCCAAAAAGTTTTATATCAAGAGAAAAAAGCAAATCACCTGAATAAGGATGATAGTCAACAATTCAAGCCACTTAATTTTTTTTTGAGTTTTTCTTTTATTTTAAAGTTAATTAATACAATATTTTATATTTATAGTTGATTTTTATTTTTATTTTATCCTTTATTAAATTTATTTCTATCTGAAACGTTAGTTCATATATTCTAATAAAAAATTTATCTATTTTATCAATTAAATGACTAAAACTAAAATAATAGTAAATTATAAATATCAAATATTATATTAACTATTAGCCATTTATTTGAAGATATAACTTTTTACGAGTATTTAATTTAATATAGTTTTTTGTCCTCATCATGATAATGAGCATGTGATATCAGTATTGTTTAAATACAAGTTCAACCGTGGATATTTAAAAGATTCAACTAATAAGTTTTAAATAAAAATCATTTTTTTACAATTTAGATTATCTTCATTTTAAATTTTACATGCATTAAAATAATCTGTTTGAAAAAATAAACTCGCGTAGTATCTAAATTGTCCATATTTTGGTGTTGATAGAAACCACTTTCCTTATCATTTCCACGGCAGAGGTAAAAATCCTCTTCTAATTTTGAATACGAGACTTAATTTATAATAAAGACTCTAAACTTGGGAGGACCATTTCCTATTCTTGGGTTACAAGAGAAGGACTAATCCTAAACGGGACCATATCTTTATTGTGCTAAATGTGGGAGGCTCGTCGTCGGGTATGCGGGAGGGGACCAATTATCCATGAACCACGGGTTCTGGGGTGGCCAAGGGCTGCCTGAGCCGGAGACAGTCAGACATGGCTAGAAAGGAACAAGTGAGGCCATTGACGAAAAAATAAAAAAACAAAGAAAGATGGTCCCAGGGAAAGTGGAGTGCACTGCCATGGCGTATAGCCGAACGAAAAAGAGTAAAGACGCATGCGCCTGAGCGGGAGACAGTCAGACATGGCTAGAAAGGAACAAGTGAGGCCATTGACGAAAAAATAAAAAAACAAAGAAAGATGGTCCCAGGGAAAGTGGAGTGCAATGCCATGGCATATAGCCGAACGAAAAAGAGTAAAGACGCATAAGCCCAGTCATGATGGAGTTTTTGGGAAGGGTGGGCACTGCAAAAACGAAATGTCGGCAAGCATCATCGCCTCTGGATTACTATGTCCACGTAATGCAAGTGACTTCTCCTTTGGAGATATTACATACTTATTTAGATTGCGATTTGAAATCCCAATACCATTTTTCAACCATAGATTTATAATTTACAAAATAAATATGTGGTAGGAGTTGTATTTCAGCTTACGTGACCCAAGCATCGTCCTAGCATAATTATATATTAAATTTCAATACAAGATTATAAGCGAGTCGTATAATAATAATAGGATTAAATGATTATTTTTGTTTAATATATAACTTGTTACTGAAAAAAAAAAAAAAGAGTTTTGTACAACACAAACATTGTATTATTGTAGAGCTCCCACGTTCAACACATTGGAGGCAGACCTTTTCTTGGAAAATTACTATAAAATGTCATAGAAGAAATATAATTAACAAAAACTAATAAACGTTTACTGTTGATCAAGTTGTATTTTAATTTTATTAACCGGTGATCTTTTAGGTGTTTTTTATCTTTATTTCAAGGTATATTTCTAAAATTATACAAGGTTTGCACGGAAATGTGTGTTAATTAACATAATTTCCTTACAAAAATGCATAGCGTTTATATATATATATAATTGGCGTCTACCTTTCTAAAAAGGTATTTCTCTATAATCTATAGTGGTATCAATCTGGGTGTACATGTAATTGGTAGGCTTGTAAATTTGTTTTCTCAAAAACAAAGCGGAGGGGGGAAATAGGAAAAAAGTACCTATAAATACATGTTTAAAGAATTAGTTGCTCAATGATGCCTGAATTTAAATTTTGAAATCCTTTAAAATACCAGCAATATCTGTGTATAATAATATATAAGATATTATTGGACAATTAATTCTCCGAACAAATATATTTTCCTAATAAAAACATGGGGGGTCAAGTAAAGATGGCGTGGTGGTACCAAAAAGAAGAATATGGTTGGCCACTGCGAAGTCCCAATTAAAGCAGACTTTCCTAACTGATGCCCATGTTATTCCTCCTAGGTGGACCCATAGATGTTAGCTAGTTATACTGGTTATTTTGTTCACATGGATTCTCCTGTCTATTCATTTCTGTCATTTTCTTCGTGTTTTTTTTATTAAAAATACTAACTTGTAATAAAATATGTATTATTTCACAAACTAAAATTGAAAAATTAAGAAAATTATCATAATTACAATATTTGTACAAATTAAGGTTATTAAAATGTTTATTAAATATATATAAAATGCCCGCTTAATACTAACAACTATTTTAGTACTATATTTTTGTATTAGAGGCACTTGTCAAACCAAATGAGAAAAAATGTTGGAAACCCTAAACCAATATTTTAAAATGACTTTTGACCTAAATTTTAATTTGAAAAATTTTAAAATAAATAGTTATATTTATCTAAAAGGGCTTATGAATCAAACCATAATATAAAAATAAGGTTTTAGATAAGTTAATGAGACTAGCTTCTTGAACAGTAAAAGAGCTCATAGACTACCCACTTACTATTTTATCCATATTTTTTTCTTACACTCTCTTTTTTGATTCTTCTTAATGCCGTCCCCTCCATGCTGCTTCTTACTGTCTATTGAGAAGACGATGATGGAGGAAGAAGAAAGAGTGGAATGAGAAGACATTGACGATGTCAAGTAGATATAGAATGTGTGCCTCCGCCAATGTCGCCGTTGAAGGTAGCTACTTCGTCTGAGGGATGGAGGATGGAAGAAGAGGAAAAATATGCGCAAAAGATTCACAATCAGACGGAAGAAGATAGGAAGAAAGAGAAAAAAAAATATGAACAGTGAACAGTGCATAATTGTTTTTATCTCATATCATTTATAGTAATTTATCAATCATAAAAGTCCTTCTGGTAATACCTATTTAAATACTTATCTATTGAAAAATATTTTTTTCATAAATTATTTTTTAAAAACTATCTACTTTTTTTTATTTCTATAAATTATTTTTTAAAAGTGCATCTAAACACACTTTAAATTGACATAATATCAAGTCGTGAAGTGGACGTTCACTTGGAAATTTGGAATATTATTTATAAAACACTAGTATTCTATTATACAAGGTGAAAAAAAAAATAATTAAGTATCCAGTAGTTCTGGTTAACTCGATTTTAAGTATTACTACTTAAACTTGGGCTTTGGCGAAAAAAACTTGGTTAACAAAATTCTTGAGTATATACTTGCGATGATTATAAATACAATTGTAGCTAAAGAATAATGATATAAAGAGAAAATACTCCCACGGTTGCGTATTTATCAGCTACCTCCTATGAGCTTTTCAATGCTCCTTTTTATAAGTAATTTTACTAAATCTATAGAACAATTTTTTCCTAATAATGCTATCGGTATAAAAATTGTTGAGTAATTGCGGTAGAGGGAGATTGAAAAATGACTATAATAGAGTCAAATTTTATTTGCTTAAGTTTTTTTTTTATATTTATCCACTGGTTTCCAGCGCTACTAAGTAAAGTTATTTAAAACATATATTTTAAAAAATACTATTAAATAATTTTTTTAATTTGCGTGGATTAATTAGACATATCAATTGCGAGGTGTGGAAGAATACGTTATATTGAAACAAGGAGTACATAACTCCAGAAGAGGTAAAGCAAATTAAAGGACCATCTCTAGCCAGTTGGTCGCTGGCAGGTTGCATCACACGATATGGGATATATTTGATGATTATTTTTTTTATAAGATATGCTACTTAATTGTTATGATATATATATATATATATATATATATATAATTAATTAATTATTCAATATATACCGATATACTTATAGAGTTTATCGAGATCCCACAAGGAATGGGAAGCTTCACAGGGACTTGCATATATATGCGGATATCACAAGTAATATGACTAAACAGGCATATGATCCCTCCCTTAGTTCGTTTCGCTACTTTCAAATAGGGCAAACAATTAGCCATAGCTTTAGTACATATTATGCCGTCACTACTGAAGTTTCACTGCTGCCATTAGGATGTGTATAGATAGAATTAGGTAGAGCAATCCTCATATTTGATGTCCTAATTAAAAAATATATGAGTTATATTTTATAACCTGATGCCTGGTTCTACTGGATAAAAACCTTAACAATTTTAGGTTGGGTATAAACAGGTTGGGCATATTCAAATCGTGATATCATGCTCATATTGTGAAAAAAATCTGCAATTATGAACTTTTAAAATAATACTATATTCATGTGTCTTTAAGAGTTAAATAATATCTATAATCTACTAAAATTAAGAGAACAAAGATAATAATTAAAATTTTGAGATTAATTATATATAAAACATATGCGTAGTTAGTAATTATAACTTTACATCAATCTCCCAAATATTGATAAAGATAAAGTATCTAAAAAATAAAATAAATAATTTTTAATTTGTAATGTAATTATATGATAATTAATAAAGTTAAAAAAAGAATAAAAAATTAGTATAATTATAAATATTAAAAGATACAATTTATCTATTTAACTACTTATATTTTTTAAATTATTTTATAATTATCAATAGCTATCATATTCTACCTTATAAGATAGAAAAAAAATAAAAAAATAAAATAAATAGTGTTCATGGGCAAAGCAGGGTAGGGCAACCCCTATACCTGGTGTTCAACCTAAAAAATATATGAGTTATATTTTATAGTTTGATATCTAACTTTATATTATATTTATCAAATTATACAAGATACTTTTATTATAAATTGAATAGGATATATTTGAAACGTAAATTCTGTGCATAGCCCTAGGTGCGGCTGTAGCCTGTAGGTAACATATTTTCCATGTGGGTGGGAAGGCTTTTCTATATCCGACAACCATAAAAATTGACGTGGATAGTTAAAGATCCACATCGATTTTTCTTTAAAACCAGCGCAACGTAGATAAACAGATATGTCTCGATTTTACTTGAATGGCTGATATAGATAAACGATATCAATAGTACTTTTTATTGTAGCTTTTTTCTGTCAATAAATAAAATAGTCACTTTTATTTCTTTTCTTTTTTTGTTGATTTCTCGGTTTAATTCGCAATATCCTATTTTTAAGAATAAAAGTGAGGTCACTTGATCAATATTTCGGCCAAAAGAAATATGTGACTTAGGTAGAAAATAAATTGTTTAGAAAATTGTGTGTTTCACCAATAGTAAATAGTTAATGTTTTCAGCTTTCTCACCAAACACTCAATAGTTATATTGGTACTCCTTTCAATTCCATTTATAAGCCATTTTCATTATTTTTCATAAGAATCAAACAAAAATTTTAAAATTTATTAACTACGTCTAAAAATTTCATACTTTACCTATATTAAACATATCATTATAATTTTTATATGATCCTCATATCAACATTAAATAAAGGCAAGAGGAGAAATATGTAAAGTAACATGCTGCTATTTCATATTGATATAGGAACGTGCAAATTGTATTATAAATAGGAGGAGAGGGATATGCGCTGATAATTTATTATATTGATAAGTTTTTTAATGGCATAAAAGTTGTTGACCAAAAAAAAAATAATTGCATAAAAATTCAACCAATTTTGTCAATCATTAAAGCCAATAATACAATTATTCAATATAATATTATATATAAACATTAATTAAGTACATCCCCCATATCTATTCATCTAAGAAGCTGCAAATAATAGTCCATTATTTAAACAAACACCCGCGGATTAATACCGGTGAGGCACATTGAATTCCAAGTAGTATAGATTAAATTAAGAAGGATCAAGTGATTAAAAGTAATTCTTTTAAAATTATTTTTTATGTTTATATAAATAAAATTTTAATTTTAAGTGGTTACAATTTTCTTCATTAAGATTAACGCCTCATAACCATCATGTATTTATTTATTTTTATAAATATATATATAATTTTATTAAAAATAATTCTGTTTAAAATAGTGTTATACTTCAAATAATATTTCGTGATGTTGTCCCGGAGTAGCCTATACACTATACCCAACACCGTTGGCATGCATTTATTATTTATTTATTTATTCACGAGGACTTATTCTAACCTCAGGCCACTATCAGTATCGTTCCAACAGCCTGTGCGATTCCCATCTCCGCACCAAGCTCCGGTCCGAGGAGGAAGCAAGCCATGGCTTTCTCCATGAGAATACTTTTTCTCACGCTCTTCTCTTTCCTTACCCTACTCTCTCTCCATCTCCAAGCAGTATCCTCTGCTTTACCCACCCCTTCTTCTCCGATCACCACCACCCAACACCCCCTCGACCCTCTCACTAAAGACGAGATTACACAGATCAGAACCATCGTCCTCAAAAAACACCCCTCCAACATCACCTTCCATTACGTCGGCCTCGACGACCCCGACAAGACCACCGTCCTTAAATGGGCTCAATCTCCCAACAAAAACATCGTACACATCCCTCGCCTCGCCTTCGTCATCGCCATCGTAAAGTTCCAAATCCACGAGATCCTTATCAACCTCAAAACCCAGCAAATCCTCTCCGACAATGTTCGTACCATTAACGGCTTCCCCACCCTGACGGTCGACGAACAAAGCGAGGCCATTTTACTGCCCTTGAAGTACGGTCCCTTCATTGAGTCCGTTAAAAAGAGAGGGCTGAACTTGTCGGACGTAGTGTGTTCGTGTTTTACCATTGGGTGGTACGGTGAGACAAAGAGCATTAGGTCTTTGAGAGTGGAGTGTTTTATGACAGGTGAGACGGCCAATATACATATGAGGCCAATAAATGGGATTGTGATACTGGTGGATATTGACAAGATGGAGATTATTCAGTACCAGGATAGATTTGTAGAGCCTATGCCTAAGGGCGAGGATACTGAGTATCGAGCTGAACATCAAAAGCCACCTTTTGGTCCTAAGCTTCACGGCATGGCCATGATTCAACCAGAAGGCCCAGGATTCAAGATTGAAGGCCACTGCGTCAGGTATATATAGTCCTCCTGTTATTAATATACTACCTCCGTTTGCTTAATAAAAAAAGCTAAATAAATTATTTTAAAATATTTATATTTATGTGATACAGTGAAAATAGCCAGTATTTAGAAAATGACTTATAAGAAGAGTTATCAGGAACTGCTATCATTTAAGTTTAACTAAACATAGAGGGCGGTGGAAAATTACTAATTCAATTCGCCTAATATTTGGAGAAAAGAAGCAAATTCAGAATCTGCCATTTTTCTTCTTCTTTTGTGATTCTGCTCCTTTTCTTCTATGTTATTGGTCATTTTTCCCAAATATTGTCACTGTGCTGATTCGAGATTTTTTCTGTTTTTCACGACTTACCCTAATAATTAAATGAAGTGTGGTAGCAGTATTTTGGGCTATTATTTGATTTGAGTAAATGAAATGTTATATTAAGGTAGGTTGCTTTTACAGCTGGGCCAATTGGAAGTTCCATGTAGGGTACGATGTGAGAGCAGGATTAGTAATATCGCTGGCATCAATCTACGATCTGGACAAGCACAAGTCTCGAAGGTTGCTTTACAGAGGCTTTATCTCGGAGCTGTTCGTGCCGTACCAGGATCCCTCCGATGAATGGTACTATAAGACGTTCTTCGACGCTGGCGAGTTCGGGTTCGGGCAGTCCATGGTGTCGTTGGAACCAAACCGAGATTGTCCCCCCAGTGCTCACTTCATGGATGCTTACCTTCATGACCGTGAGGGAAACGTCAAACTCCTCGAAAACGCCTTCTGCATCTTTGAACAGCACGGCGGAATCTCGTGGCGTCACACGGAGACTGGAATTCCCAATCAAACAGTGAGTTTTCTTGTATAGTCACGTGATGTTTTTGTGGTTAAGAATGTCGTAATTTAATTTGTCGTGTCTGTGATGTAAATGTTGGTAGATTCGAGAGGTGAGGTCAGACGTGAGCTTGGTGGTGAGATCGGTGGTGACTGTGGGCAACTACGACAACGTTATGGATTGGGAGTTCAAAACCAGTGGCTCCCTCAAGCTAGGTGTACGTATCATTACTCTCTCCCCAATTCATTCCACATCTAAAAGACGAACGAGGCGTAACTTTCTTAGGAAAAACACCGAAATATCCATAAGAATCATATGTGAACGCGGATCACGAGTCAAACATTATTTACCCGCCAATTACCTCCCTCACAAAAAAAAAAAACAATAAAATTTTGTGTGTAGTCTCATATATAATTAATTTAATCATAGAAAAATACGATATCTAACAGGTAATGTTATATTTGATAACTCGTGACACTTCAATAATGATTAAATTGTTTTTGTGGAATTACTCTCTCAAAAATACTATTTTTCACCAAACCCACACAAAGTAAAATACTAATTAAGCCTAAATTTCGTTTAAAATATCACAGTTCAAATTTAATTTTTTTTTAATAAAAATTGTATGAAATTTTTTTACTACAATTTGTAACTATTTTGAAAATTTGTTAAAGAAAAATTTTAATTAGAAGGTTACTGTTATATTATAAAAAATAATAATTACAAGAACTTAAAATGACAACGTAAAATTAGAGAATAGTTTCACTGTGAAAATAATTAAGAACTCCGATTCTTAAAATTAATTATTATGTTTACAGTTTTGTAGCAAAAAATTTTTTAAGATCTGCATATTTATTAATATATATATATATTGTGTTCAATAGATTGCACTCTCTGGAATGCTGGAAATTAAGGCGGTCCACATTAAGCACAAGGAGGAGATCAAGGACGAAGAACATGGAACATTGGTGTCAGAGAACAGCATCGGAGTATACCACGACCACTTCTACATCTACCACCTTGACCTCGACATTGACGGCGAAGCAAACTCCTTCGTGAAGACAGATATGAAGCCTGTGAAAGTCATAGACGGCAGCTCAAAAAGAAAGAGCTACTGGATAGCTGAGTCTCAAACACTGAAGAATGAATCTGCAGCTATGATCAGGCTAGGAGTTAGCCAGTCGGAGCTAGCTATTGTGAACCCTAACAAGAAGACCTCCGTCGGCAACGAAGTCGGCTACCGCCTCATCCCTGCGATGCCAGCTCATCCCCTTTTAGTTGAAGATGATTACCCACAAAAGCGAGGAGCTTTTACAAACCATAATGTGTGGGTTACTCCGTATAACAGGAGCGAGAAGTGGGCTGGTGGACTATACGTTGATCAGAGCCGGGGAGAAGATAACTTGGCCGTTTGGACTAAAGAGTAAGATTTCTTTTTTTCACATTCATCCAGGGAAATAATTGAGAAATAAATTTATAAAGATACTAAATATGTCAATATTCATTGCAATATTGCAGGAACAGGAATATAGAGAACGAGGACATAGTGCTGTGGCACGTGGTGGGGGTTCATCACATACCAACACAAGAGGATTTCCCAATAATGCCATTGTTGAGCACTTCGTTTGAGCTGAGGCCAACAAACTTCTTCGAGAGGAATCCAGTTCTCAAGACACTCTCTCCCAAGGTTTGGAAATGGCCAGCCTGCCCCAAGCAAAACTAGCTTGCTGGGTTTCATTAATTAGATTATTATCATTAGCAACTGGTTGAGGGACAAAAAAAACAAAAGAACAGAGAAAGCGTGTTAATTAGTGTGCAATGTTGTTTGGCGAGTTGAAGATTGGGAAAATAAATAAAAGCGTGCAATTGAGATTGGTATGCATATGCATCCCAGGTTTTATGTTGACGTTGAGAATTTAAAGTGTGAGTCCTTCTCAGTCTTAATTTGTATGTTCTGGCTGCATTATGAGATGTTTGTGAGAATCATATTATGAGGAGCACGTAGTGTTAGCTACTTCCTGAGTTTACAAATTGGGCAATTAAAGGTTCTTACTGGACATCATCTATGACGATGCCAATTCTCTCACACTTTCTCTATGCACTGAGGTTTCAATGAAGACTATACGTCCAATAGATAAATGGGGTCTTGCCTGTTTGGTGTGGGCCATTACACAGCACATAGAGCACTAGAATCAAGGAAGTAATATGGACGCAGCGACGCCCTTCCCAAAATAGCGTACAAGCACGTCATCTCGTTCTCAATGAATGGGGTCCATATGGTTCGCCACCCAATTATGCCCCCTTACCCACACGGTCTCCCACGTTGACACGCTGTTGAACCAGCAGTATTATTTATTTGCCACAAAATGCTGTTCTATCTCTTCCTCAATTTTAGCTTTGAAATATAATATAATTATAGGATAATAAATTTTATTCTGTTTAAAATATTAATTCTTATAATTTAATAAAAATTTAAATTATTTTATTTTTGAAATGAGGAAAATTTATATTAACCCTATAATTAAACTGAAAATAAAAAAGTTATGGCCTTATGGAAATGGAAGGGGTAGAGAAAAAAACAAAAATCTCCCGTCGTGTCTTGTCGTTTGGATATGAGTGACTGGCTGAAGTGTCAGCGGAATCAAAACCTGAATCGTAGCGTTGTCCCACTCGCAACATTTAACTCGTGCTTTAATAAGCATTATGTGTCCACAAGCATAATTTCAGTTAATTTACATGACTCGTCTCGTATGTCTTTGGCTCAAAGAAGAATGGATAGATTTTAATAGAGAAAAAGAAAAAATAAAAATGAAAAATTTTATTATTATTTTATTTAAATTAATATTAAAAAAAGAGGGGAAATATTTTATATAAATAAATTTATTTTTATATTATTTTATAAAGTATTTTAATAAAATATAATAATAAATAATATTAATATATTTTAAAATATTATAAATATATTAGTACGATAAAATAAAAAAACTACCCTTCTCTTTTCAATTTTAAAGATGTTAAATTTTCTCAATTTAAAGATGAGATTAAGTTTGAAAAGAAAAGGAACCTAAAATTTTTAAATATTTTAAAAAAAATAGAGTAAAATCTTTCTCCTCCTCACTCTCTTTTCTTCTACTTTCCAAATCATTTATACCAAACGAATAATTTACGCAAGGCTCTCGATGAACGTGGGTTTAATTGATCGAAAGAAGAAAGATCAGATCCTCGTTCACCGCCTGTGGAAATTTATCCATGAAATGAAAAATTACTCTTTTTACTGTGCTCTTGCTGTGATGTCTTGTCTTTAAACAGTGTCCTTTTGCCAGGGTCTCGTGGGTCACGTTTTCATGAGAACTAGCCTGTACTCCCTTGTTCTATTGCACATGATGAGTGTAATTTAACTTTTGACAGCGTAAATAGTATTCACACTTTATTATTGAAGTATTTCTGAAGTTTCTGTTCTTTAAGAGATCACGGTATATCAATTAATAATGTTCTTATGCACCGGACTGTGTCTAATGTTATTCCCTGCGACTCGGTTTCTCCTTCTACGTACAGAGTAAACGATGTCGTTGCTCTTAATCTTGACCGTCTCTCCTCCTACTTGTGCTGTTGCATCACATCATATGAAATCAACTTTAGCACAGAAACCAGGTGGCGTGGAAAACCAGACGTGTAGTGGTGTTCTCGTTTGGGCATCAAAGGTCAAAACGGGAAGAAAGAGAATATCAGACATGGTTGTTCCTATGTGCTACTGGGAAATTTCTTTTTGGTGATTCTCCAGACATCATTTGATGTTTTGCAATGGAAGGATGGTATTTGGATTCAAGTTTTGGACTCTCAAAAATCCTTTTGGCAGACTAGCATCTGCCAAAAACTATTTGAGTAGTTGGTTTTTTTAACTTGAGAAAGTTTATTTGCTAAAACCTGTTATGGGTTATCTTTTCAAAAATGTATCCAAACATAAATCCCATGTAATAACCAACTTTTATCAAACTTCAGATGAGTAATTGAACTTTTGATAAACAAATTTTTGACTAACTAAACCAAACAAACACTGAGAAGTATTGCCCTTGCAGGAACACGAGATTTACTCCTACATAGACACATAGGACGGCATTCTCCAGACTTCATGACAGGAGCAATGGGCTTCTTTTATGAAAAGTGTACATTTCTTTTGACTCTCAATATAGGTTTTAACCCTAATATCTTGGTCCTATTTATTTGTAAATCTTTTGATGTACTGTTTTTTTTGCTAAGCATATTTATTTTATTTAAGATAATTATATTTAAATATTTTTATATATTAAATATAGATATATCTCTCTAATAATAATTCAAATATTATTTTATTATATTATAAAGAATTAACTCTTTTTATTGGTCATGCTAAGGTATGTAATAGTAATAATAACGGCCCTGTTGGCAGAGAAAAAGAGGCCCTGCGCCTGGGTCTCTATTGGGCTCGGAGGAATCGTAAGACACAATGTGTGGGAGCGTGATACAAAGGTGGTGGATTGATTAGGCATGAAAGGCCCAGCCATGGCCTTAATAGACTAGTGACAATTTGATTTAAGTCTAATATATTACAAGTATGTAAAAATACCTAACCTAATATGAAATCTGTTAATAAAGTTTGATTTTTTTAATTTTATATAAGTGAGTTTAAATTTATAACTCACTAATAAAATTAATAACAACGTGTGTTGATTCAATAGTCTAATTTTTAAATTGTGTTTAATAGGTATTATGTTCAATACTTACTTATTATACTTTAATATTGACTATATTTTAATAATATGCTTAATAAGTTTTTTAAGTAGTTTGAACCTAACTTCTTAAAAAAATAGACTTTCATACATACTTGGACTTGTGTATATTTTTAACTAAATAAGCTAAACTAGCCTCAAATTTTGACTGGACACTTAACTTATTTCCATCCTTACTATTGATGTACTTAATGTCATAAATCCTGTCACCTAATTCTAAACTTATACTTATGGTACTAACATGGAGTTGCTCGGATCCTTTAAATTTTGAGTTTAATTCTTAGAAAAAATACCTATATTAAAGATAGATAATTATAAATTATAAAATTAGTATATCTAATAATAGAATAAGATTAATATTATAATATATATATTAAGATCATAATTATTTAATAAATTATATTAAAAGTAATTTTTATTAAAATTAAACTATTTATCATAAGTATAAAAATAATATTATATCAACATAAAAAAGTAAAAACGGCTATGAACAAGATTTTACATCTATTAGTATCTTTTTTTATTGCAGAGAACTTCTTGCAATAAAATTTCTGACTTAAACTTAAACAATTAAAAATGTTAAAGTATAATGCCGGAAAAAATTATAAAATTAGGATGATTAACAAATGAGTACCATTATGAAAAAAAAAATTCCGTACCGGATTCGGGATCGCTCCCGCCTTTGCATTTGCGGCCTCTTCAGCAGCAAGTCAGCTGAATTTTGGGATTTTGGAGTTTTTGATTCTTCCGTTTGAATCTGTTCTTCCCAATTCTCCGTCATCAACACCTCAACACAATGGATCTTCTTCAGAACTATACAGATAAAACCGACGATGGTTCAGAATCTGATGATCACGATCAACAAAACCCTAATTCCTCACCCGAATCCTCCTCGCCTCGCCTTCTTCCAGCCAAATCTGCCGCCCCCAAGGTCGACGACACCATGCTTGCACTCACTGTCGCTCAAGCCAACCAAACCCTTTCAAAACCCATCGATCCCACTCAGCACGTTGTCCCTTTCAACCCCACCTACGAGCAGCTATGGGCGCCTCTCCATGGCCCGGCGCATCCGTACGACAAGGACGGCATTGCTCAAGGTATGCGCAATCACAAGCTGGGTTTCGTAGAAGATGCCTCTATTGAGCCCTTTGTCTTTGACGAGCAGTACAATACTTTCCACAAGTTTGGTTATGCTGCCGACCCGTCAGCCTCTGCCGGGTATAATTATGTTGGGGACATGGAGGCACTGCAGAAGAATGATGCGGTTTCGGTCTACAACATATCGCAGCATGAACAGAAGAAGAGGAAGCTTGAAAAGAAGAAAGAATCAGCGGAGAAGGAGGATGCTGAGGGAGATGAAGTTGATATGATCGAGGTCGATAATCCAGCCACCGATACGTGGTTAATGAAGAATAAGAAGAGCCCATGGGCGGGTAAAAAGGAAGGCTTGCAAACCGAATTGACCGAGGAGCAGAAGAAATATGCAGAAGAGTATGCCAAGAAGAAAGGAGAAGAAAAGAGTGGATTTGGAGGTGAGAAAGGAGAGGTTGTTAAAGATAAGAGTACTTTTCACGGTAAGGACGAAAGAGATTATCAGGGTAGGTCTTGGATTGTACCTCCTAAGGATGCGAAGGCCAGCAATGATCATTGTTATATTCCTAAAAGGCTTGTACATACATGGAGTGGGCACACCAAGGGCGTATCTGCTATACGGTTCTTCCCTAAGTATGGGCATTTGATTCTGTCGGCAAGTATGGATACAAAGGTGAAGATTTGGGACGTTTTCAATTCCGGTAAATGTATGAGAACTTATATGGGCCATTCCAAAGCAGTAAGGGACATTTGTTTTAGTAATGATGGGACCAAGTTTTTGAGTGCCGGTTATGACAAAAATATCAAGTATTGGGATACGGAGACAGGTCAGGTGATATCAACTTTCTCAACTGGGAAAATCCCTTATGTGGTAAAGCTTAATCCTGATGAGGATAAGCAGAATGTTTTGTTGGCTGGTATGAGTGATAAAAAGATTGTTCAGTGGGATATGAATACTGGGCAAATAACACAAGAGTATGATCAACATTTGGGGGCCGTGAATACCATCACATTTGTTGATAACAACAGGAGATTTGTTACTTCTAGTGATGACAAGTCTCTCCGAGTATGGGAATTTGGTATTCCTGTGGTTATTAAGTATATTAGCGAACCACACATGCACTCAATGCCATCCATTTCACTTCATCCCAACTCCAATTGGCTAGCTGCACAAAGCTTGGATAATCAAATACTTATCTATGGCACCAGGGAGAAGTTCCAACTTAACAAGAAGAAGAGGTTTGCAGGACACATTGTGGCCGGATATGCATGTCAGGTGAATTTTTCCCCAGATGGGCGCTTTGTCATATCTGGAGACGGGGAGGGTAAGTGTTGGTTCTGGGACTGGAAGAGTTGCAAAGTATTCAGAACTCTCAAGTGTCATGAAGGTGTTTGCATTGGATGTGAGTGGCACCCTTTGGAACAAAGTAAGGTAGCAACATGTGGTTGGGATGGATTGATAAAATACTGGTAAGTAAAATTTCACGCTAAGTAATGTATGATTAATGAGTCTTTTCTGGTGCATTTCCATCTATCCCATGTCTTGATAGTTCCGTGTTTGCTGAACTGATGTTAGGATGTGCCGGTTACTCTGGCCAACTTGATGAATTTTTCATAGATGTAATTATTTTTTTTCTTGTATACTGTATTATATCTTTCTCATAGCGAGTTCATCACACCTGTCCTTATCACATTAGGTAGTATCTTATTATCAAGTTCGTAGTATTTCAATTTGTCATTTGAAGATACTGCAAAAAGAAGTTTTGCGTGAGGCCTACGATTAAAGTTCCATATAGCTGTATTTTGCTTAGTTTACTGAAGAAATTAATCCGACGAGTCTCTGAATTCAAAATAGAGTGTGTCTTTTGGTTTTTTGTGCAAATAAATTATCCCATTCTTCTGGGTTAAATGCATGAAAAGAAAGATCATCCAGAGCATCTGCTAGTTGCTGGTCACCATGCAACAAAAGCAGGCTTTTGTGATGCGCAAGAAATGACCTGTGCACTCTTTAGGTTTTATAGATCTATAGATATAGATATCTGATGATTAAAGGCTGTCTCATTCAGGTGGTCTTTGCCCTTCCGAGGCCTGCCGTCTCTAATGCAAGTATGAGAACACTTCAAAACCAACGCTATTTGGATTTTAGTTCTATCGATTTATTTGGTTAGGTTGCTTGTAAATATGCATCATGTTTTCCTTTAATATTTAAATTTCTACCAACGTCATTCTTTATGATTTTGATTAGACAGCATTAGATGGATGGATACGTATATTTTATGAACTCTCCACGCTGTGAATATGGGTGTATATGTATAAAGGTTAATGTGTTATGTTATGTTTTGCAGGGACTAGTTTCTTTTGGAGTCAGTTTGCAAAAGCAGAGTTGGCATAATCGGCTGGAGGTGAGAGGGAAGAAACAGCAACTTACATAGAATTCAAATGGCTAATTTGGGTTGCCTCGGTTGAAATTAAAGCACTGTAACTGGATATTATCTTTTGGATTTTATGCCTGGAGGAAGCTTCAAGGTTTGGGTGGCATCTCCAAGGTATATGCAAGTGGCTTGAAGTTACAAGTTGGATTGAACTTGTGACCTTATGAGAGTTTTCTATAATACTATTTGCATTAACTGTGTACTTTGATACTGCATTTGCCTCTTTCATCCGGAAAGAATGAGCTGTAAAAGAAACAGTGTAAAATGTTCCCCCTTCTTCCAAACCAGGCTTTTGTACGAGTTGTTTGGGTTTTTTACTTTGTTAGGTTGATAATTCATGTTTTAATATGTATCACTCTCAGTATAGGACGTTATAAATGAATATCTTTTTTTTTCTATGAGAAATTTAGCACCTCCATTAATTTTTTCTGATATTGGGAGATATGGGTTCATTTTCTTGAGAAAAAAATTAATCAAATACTTGTCTTAAAGCTCTTGTATGTAAAGCCACTTAAAGAGGGGAAGTTTCAAATACCTATTAATACAATAATTGATATATCTTTTAGTAAGGTATTTTCTGAGTCAATTATTGTGGTCCATTAAGTATGAATATCTCTCAACGGAGATTAATAATTGGTATATTAACTTTTTTTTTTATACGAGAATATTAACTTTTTTTGTTATAAGTGAAGGTTAACCGTCCAAATGTTGAAATAAACTAAAATTACAAGTATATTAACTTATTCCAAGAGACTAGAGAGAGTGCCGTTGGAGAAATTCATTTTCCCGGCATGACCCGTTTATTAACAAGTGAACCAGAGCTGCCCAAAACGAGAATCTGCCCATTAACCCGCCTCTTGGAAAACACGAACACTATTCTAGCTGGAATATTTCAATACTTCGTTCACTCGGCGAGGCCGACGAAGAGCGGGAACCAAATATAACAAAACAAAACTAACACCGGAGCGCGAAGAAGCAGATCTTGTAGATGGAATGCGTTTTCGGTCTTGTCGGCAACGACTTCGTGGTTGTGGCGGCCGATACAACGGCAGTGCACAGCATCCTTGTACACAAGTCCAGTGAGGACAAGATCATGGTCGTCGATTCTCACAAGCTCATCGCCGCTAGTGGTGAGCTGGGAGACAGGTCCTACCTTTACTCCGGTCTTTCTCTGTTCCTTTTTTCCCGTTGGGATGGTGGCGTTGACTGAATTGCGATTTGTTGCGATGCAGGGTTCAGTTTACGGAGTACGTACAGAAGAATGTGGCTCTCTATCAGTTCCGTAATGGGATCCCTTTGACCACTTCTGCTGCTGCTAATTTCACCCGTGGTGAGCTCGCCACTGCTTTGCGCAAGGTAATATATATGTGTGTGTGCGTGTGTGCGCGTATATTCATTCCTTTTCGCTGTTTCTACTTAATTGTGCATTGCACTTGTTTGACTGGATAAAATTTAGGTTCTCGGGTTTAAACTTCAGCTTTTAGCCCCTCTGTTTGTGTATTTTAGTTTTCAAATTTTGTAGCGCTTGCTGTTGAAGAAGTAAAGTTTCTTTTCAAGATGCATACTTTAGACTGGATGTTTATATACAAAAAACTTATACGCATTAACTTATGTTCTCACTTTCAATTCGCAATCAAAAGTAGACAATACCAATAAAATTGTCAGTATATGATTTTAACATCTCAATATCACATAATTATTTTTTAACATATTATCATTTTATTGAAATGCCTAATAGAAAAGATATGAGAAAATGCATCTAATTATAGTGACTTATATCAGTCCTTATAAGAGATAGTTAGATTAGCATGAGATTTAGCATTACCTAATCTCTACATGCTATGTACCTCCCATGGGAAATGCACTTTCGAATGTAGTTGATGAATACTTGCGCTGACAAATCAATGAAACATTTTGTTAAGCTGGCCCTAGCTTGGGCAGCAGATGGCTAAAGTTGCACAGTTATGGATAATTATATAAATTGCTTTTTACAGCCTGTACTCGGGTGTAAGTTCCTCATTTTCTTGTATAAATCTTTTATGAAATAAGATATTCTGATTCACCAAGAAAAAAACAGTAGGGGAGGACTTCTATAACTCAGATATTACTTCTTGCTGTTACCTGTGCTAGGCTTATTTTGTCCTCTAGCTGTGAAAACCTTATATTAATGTTTTGGATCTGAAAACCTTGATTGGATTTCTGAGAATCATAGAATCATGGCCACTTTAAGCATTGTTAATATTCTTTTCTCCTATATTATACCATACTTGTACAAAATGTCTTCACTTGTTTACTAAAGAGCTATTTTCATTCATGCTTGCCTAGGAATTGTTTGGGTAAATCGTCTGTAGCTAATTGTGATTTTATGCATAGTCAGTTCACTTACTGTCAAAAAGTGGTGAAAAACAAGGGTGCTTGCAATAAGATAGTCATTGTCTAGTCTTACCTGTTACCAATCTAGGCTTTTATGATGTCTTGACTTCTGAAATATGTTTAACCTCTTTAAATATGCAAGAGATTTCTCCTTTTATGAAGAATGGTGAAATGAAATAGCTCCTTATTTGGCATGGAAGTAATTTAATTCTCGTGATTTAAATTTGTAAAGTTACGAATAGATTCATGAAGAATGCTTCTAGTTGCCAATTACAATCACTCATGGACAATTAGCTTGTTATCAATTACATCAAGAAATCAAGTTTGTTTGGCTTACAAGTTATGTTTGTCAAATAAGATGAACAAAAATTCCATATACAACCTAAATTATGGATCAAAAGGACATAAAGAAAAATAAAGAAATGTCTTAAGGTTCAAGCTTCGGAGTATAACTGTTGTAGGCATTTGATTAGATGAAAGAGGGAGGCCATTGACCATTTGATTTGAAGACTCAATTTTGTAGGCATTTTACGGCCCAAAAAAAGTTTTGTAGCATTTGAGTAGGCAGAAAACAAAACAAACAGAAACGAAACCAACCAACCAACCTGTAACATTTAAATTAAGCCTTAAAGATCACCTTCAATGCATGTATCTAAGTGGTGTTCATATGCTCACGTGATGTTGTATATATAAATTGATTTCTGTGACTGATTTTCTTCAGAACCCGTATTCTGTGAACATCCTTCTGGCTGGTTATGACAAAGAAACAGGCCCATCCCTCTACTACATTGATTACATTGCTTCACTTCACAAGGTTGACAAGGCAGCTTTTGGTTATGGCTCGTATTTTTCGCTATCAATGATGGACAGACACTTCCATAGTGGGATGTCAGTGGAAGAAGCAATTGATTTGGTTGATAAATGCATTATGGAAATAAGATCCAGACTGGTTGTGGCTCCTCCCAACTTTGTCATAAAGATTGTTGACAAGGATGGAGCAAGAGAGTACGCATGGCGTCAATCAGTCAAGGATTCACAAGCCCCTCCAGCTTCCGTTCACTGATTATTAGTTCCCCCCACCTTTTTTAGCCCCTTACACTTTCTTCTTCCCACTTAAGTTGTAATGTGTTTGTGGTATCCCGGCAAATCTTGGCCTCTGAATGCCTAAAAGGTGGATTTTTTTTCTTTTATTTTTTAATTCACGTCTAACCAGGGCGATTTACGACATGATAGTGAGAGTATGAAGTACATTTCATTGAGAACTTTGAATCAGTGCCCCGTCTGATATTGGATTTGTTTTTAAAGAAAGTGGGAGTAGAATTAGGCTTTTAAAGTAAAGGTCGAGTTTTGAAAATTAGGAATTTTTTAGCATAAAAATATTTTTGAAGCTGTCAAAAAGGCATTCAAACTAACCGATAAGCCTGTTTTCAATATATATATATATATATATATATATATATATATATCGTTTGTGTTAAATATTTTTTCATACAGGTTGAGTTGGATTCTGGACTCGTCAAAATTAAGGTATAGCACTAGGTTCAAATGAGTCTTACAGCTATAGCTTGACTATTTCACAGATTCTTAGAATGCTGGAGCTCGACTAGAAAGTAAAGGTTTAAAAGATTTCCAGAAATCATAATTGTGTCGTTGATAAATTTGCTAATGTGGGTTATCTCATTCGGCTTTCTTTTGTGTGTCCGCCTAACATTCCGTGATTGTATGGTAATTAATTCTCCCCACCCCTTACTTTAATTTAATCTTTTTATATAAAAAAATTTAATTAGGTTAAGCACTTGTCTCTTACTAAAGTATAGTACAACCTAAAGTTTAAAGAATATTTATAGAGGATATACGAAATTATTTATTAAAAAGGATTTTATAACAATAACGAAAATTAAATTTATATCTTTATGAATATAAATTTTTTTTATTATCTGTGTTAATCATTGTTACCTGTTGGAGTTTAATTTGATTGCCCTCTTTCATACCCAAAAAAAAAAATTGAGCCTTACACTTAGGGGCTGTTGGTATTTGGAGAGTAGATGAGAGGATGAAATTTTTGCCAAATTTGATTTGAAAAAGTTAAAAAAAAGGAAGTTATAAAATTTTAATAAAGAAAGATGTAAAACAAAATAGTAAGAGAAATTAACTAAAGGTTTTAGCCTAACTTCTCCAATTTTTTTAAATCAAACTTATAAGAGATTTTCTTCCCCTCTAAATCTCTCATAGCAAATGCACCCTTATTCAAATATTTATTTTAGGTGATGAGATGAGGTGCCATATTGCGGACATAGCACATTCTCCTCCAATGAGTGGATCTATTTTTGAAAAGTCGCTTATTTTATTTTGGGGTTAAAGAATATTTAATTTTGGATTTGAAATTTGGAATTTAAGATAATTTATTGTTTGTTCTTGTATTATTCAGTTTTGATCTTAATTTGATATTTTAGATATTTATTTTTATCCTTTGAAATTTATATATATTATGATAATGAGAAATTTAAATTGGTTTTAGAAAGAAGCTATTTTGACTTTTTGGGTCATACCACATAAGCCCGATTTATTAAGATTGAATTTAAAATGTATTCAAATTTAGAGTAAAAGAATTTAATCAGGCCCATAAGAGCTGGGCGGGCTCATTTTTTAGAGGGCGTCAGTAGATTTTTTTTTTCCCCATACAAGTCATTAGACTTTATTATAGAATATTATTTTAGTATGATTATAATTGCATTATTTAGTAAAGCATTATAACTTATGAATAACTAAATTTATATTTAAAAATAATTAATAAATCGTTTAGATCGATATTAATATTATTTTAAAAAAAATTATTTAATAATGTGGGTGAGGTAACTTTTTTAAAAATTTTATTGTGCTAAAAAAATAAAAAAAAAAAAGACGGGCGGTCACGAGAGTAACAGAACCGTCCTCCTTCAGTCTGCAGACCATTATATACCCTTGGAGATTTTTTAAATAACCATCTTGGCCAATTCTTCCATTTACATACTGGCGAGTGATGTCTTGTCTCTAGGCCTCTTTTAAGAACTCCAAGACAGTCATGGCATTTCCGTCCGAGTATGATGAGAATGAGAATTGCGAGCGTGCTATGGAGAAGAAACCAACGAATTGCTGCCGCGAAGACTTGAGAGTTGTATATCCTGATTTCGTTTACTTTTTATATGAAATTTGTTTTCTTGAAGGATTATTTACTTCTCTGGGAAACTAAAGTGTGTTTGATGCATTTGCTCAAGGAGAAAAAGGAGTCAAACGATAAAAGTAGTTTAATCACAAAAATTAATGTAACTTCAATCATTTGATCAATTAACTCCGCTCTTAGTTTTCCAGTCAATTGTCATTTTCAGTGGGTTATTTTTCATAGGACCGTGTACTTAGGCTTCGATTGAAGATGGGCTCCGTTTACCTCTGTTGTTAGGAGCTGCTCATCATCGTTGCATTCACGGTTTAACCTTGACCTATTTCTCCATTTCATTTGTCTGTCTTTGTTTTCCTGGAAATCTTTATATACTAAGTTTATATTTTTATGCGGTGTAGGTTCATTGTTATAATAACGTAGAAGTCCTACTTTGGTGCACATTCTTTCGTTTTTACCTACATATGCTTATTGAGGATAACTGGGTAATTCAGGAATTTTAAAACAGGTTCACACTTCAAATTTTCTCTCCTCGGCTTCCTGAGATTGGTAAAACCACTTTCGCGCATAAATTTCTTTCCACTCTCATCTTTTTCATCTCTCTAACCCTTCCCAGAGCTTCTGAGGTTCTGGGTTTTTTTTTTTGGCCAACCTTTTGGGGCTTACATGTTTGGCTAACCAAGTTTTGGGAAAAAGCGGCAGGTGGTTGAGATGGTCGTGGCACTCTGATTTCTCTTTAGTATCACAATTTTATATAGTTCTTTGCATTTGTTTTCTTCAATCAAGAGTTTCTTCATTGATTGATGCCTTATTTTCAGTGGTGTATAGCCTTGTGGACCTATAGCTACTCTCCCTTCCTACCTACCTCCTGTGTTTTATCCTTTGCTGTAAATCTTACTGTACAATTAATATTTTATGCAGGACTAAACTGAAGTTGTGCACAGTAGATTTTTTTACATCAGATTTAAATGAGTACTTCAGATGAAGAACGCTCTGTTATAGGAAGCAAGGCAGAAATAGGGTTTCTAGATTTTGAGGAAGAGAAATCTGTCTATAGTTATGCTCCAAACGAAGAGGACCCTATTGTCATATCTATCCCATTTCCATTGGTGAATGAGAAGCCACAATCAGTATGTGTTGGCCATACTGCTGTAGATGTAATAAAGATCAAGAACACAACCAATGAACCAGTGGAACTGTGGAGTGTTCATATTTTTGCTTCAAGTCCTGAGGATTGTTTCACACTTTCTCTGATGGAACCTCCGTCAGCAAATTCAAATGCAGATAGCATTCAAGGTTTTCTAGAGTCTTTTTCTTTGGAGGACAGGATGCTTCAACCTAATGAGATTTTGAAAGTGTGGCTGTCTTGCAAAACAAAGGAAATGGGATTGCACTCCACAATTGTGAATATTGATGCAGGGGATGCAAGAATAGAAAGGACGGTTTTTCTCTTAGCTGAAGACAAAATCTCCCAGTCTTTGGCTTCCAAAAAGCCTTATTCAAAAGGAAGGAAGAAAGAAAAATTTGTCGTAAATACTTTTGTTGCTGGTACACGACCTGGGAGGAAGGGAAATCGCGCATACAAGAACAGGCTTCCAACATATGACATCCCCAAGGAAACAAGAGAGATGCTGGAGAGCAATCAGATCCCTGATGCTATTGAAAGAGGTCTTACAAGGAGGAATTATGCTTCTTATTTCAGAACATTAATTATGATGGAGGAGCTACAATTGGAGGTAATCTTATTTGCTAATAAAAAATCTAATAGTTTAGGATACCTAGTGCTCCTGAGAAAATAGTTTAAGGGACAAAATGCCCTTTAAACCAAAAGGAAGGAAAGAAAGAAAATAAAAGAAAAAAAAACTGATCTTTGTTTCTATTACTTGCTTGACTAATGAATTGTGCTTTTAGGAAGACATGAGGACCTATGATATGGAATGCGTAACTTTGAGGAAAAAGGCGAATCAATTCTTGTCATTGGAGGTTCCAGGGCTAGCTGAGAGAAGGCCATCACTGGTTCATGGGGACTTTATTTTTGCCAAAGTAGCCTCTGAACATGATAATGATAACGTGCCTGCTTACCAGGTTTGTTCTTATTGACAGATATGACATGTCATGTGTTCTTTACTTCAATAAATATTAAAGCTCGGAAGTGCTGTTTTATGCTAGTTACCAGAATGTGGTTTATGAACTCGTCATCATATGCTAACATTACAAGCTCCTAGTTAGTCACACATTTTCCAATTTGCTGTTGTAAATGATATCAATGGTTTTCTATATATATATATATATATATATTAAAAAAAATAGATACACTAGTGACTTATATCAGTTTGATGTATCAATATTTGCTTTAGGTATTTTTGCTGACAATGCCAGATAATATTTGTATTGACAGGTTTAATTGAGGGGTAACTATAGATTGATTTGGCTTCTCCGAAGTGCCTACTATTTTGCCTTTAGATACAATTAAAAGTTGAGATGAATGTATATCATTTGAAAACACTTGTCTATTACACCAAGAAATGATATCTTTTATGCAATTATCTACTTGCCAATTAAGTCTGTGCGACAGTTATATACTTTTCATGGGATCTTCATCTACCACAATTCAATCCCTTTAACTTTTCTAAGACACTCCTTTTTCATTTTCATTCTCCAACTTTTACTGATAAGTTTCTTTTTAAGTCTCATTTCAAAAGAGCTGTTAGAGGTTTCACACTTTACGGCATAATTTAGTATTGAATGTTTTGTTTTTAATTGACAACCTCCCAGGCTGAACATACATAAAATTTAAGTTTTTAGTATAGGCATAATACATTTTGATTTTCAAGTAATAAATCTTTTTGGACTTTCCCAAACCATCTAGTTCGTTTAGGGTTTTACTTTACTTTAGTTATCTTAAAACTACCTAAAATAAAGATGTAAGATCTGATGGGAATAATAATTAGGATTTTTGGTTTTAAAATTATTAAATTATCTTATTTAAGTAAGGATATCTTTAGTATTTTTAGTTTTATTTTGAATTCAGATTTGAATAAGGAGTCATTGGGATTTAGTAGGATTTATCTTTTATCTTATCTTTTGGGATTGGAGAATTTAACTGGGACTAGGGCTAGGGCTCTATAAATTGACCTAGGATTACTCACTTGTAGACCTTTTTCATGAATTGAATGGGGTTGAGAAAATTTTGTTCATTTTATCCCTCAAGTTCTTCCATTTCTTCCTCAATTTGTTACAATTTTCTCCCTCTTTTTTTCTCAAATTCTCCCTCCTCTTTCCCTCTACTGTTTAACATCAAGATCTCTGAAATTAATTCCTACGAAGGCGATAATAAAGTTATTACAAAGAAACAGCATATATGGTTGAATTCCTTTGAACTGCATCATTGATTACTTGCGAATATGCCTGTATTATTTGTTATGTCCAGGATTTTCGGCCTATGTTGTTTAATTGAAGTGGACTTGTGCAGGGTTTTGTCCACCGTGTTGAGGCTGACGAAGTACATTTGAAGTTTGATCCTCAATTTCATTCTGTCCACAGAGATGAAGATGTCTACAACGTTCACTTCACATATAATAGGCTCAATATGAGACGGTTATATCAGGCAGTTGAGGCTGCAGAAAACCTAGGAAATGAATTCCTATTTCCGCATGAGACATCTAGAAGGAGGCGCATTGAAACCTCTCATTTGGTGCCTATTTCTGGTAATATTAATGAGGAGCAGATGCTTGCAATCGAGAAGATTCTTGGATGCAAAGGTGCACCTCCTTATCTGATTCATGGTCCTCCAGGTACAGGAAAGACTAGTACAATAGTTGAAGCAGTCCTCCAACTCTACAAAAATCGTAGGAAAGCTCATATTCTCATCTGTGCACCCTCAAATAGTGCTGCAGACTACCTACTTGAGAAACTTCTTGGTCAAAAGGCTGTGCAATTTCGAGATGAGGAAATATTTAGGCTTAATGCATCTACGAGGGCTTATGAGGAAATCAAACCTGAGCTTATGCGCTTCTGCTACTTTGATGAGTGTGTGTTTAAATGTCCTCCAGTCAGTGCTCTAATGCAATATAAGATCATAGTATCAACTTACATGAGTGCTTGTCTTCTTTATGCTGAAGATGTCATTCGAGGTCACTTTTCACACATGTTCTTGGATGAGGCTGGCCAGGCTTCAGAACCAGAAACAATGATCCCTATATCCCATCTCTGCAAAAGGGAGACTGTTGTCATTCTTGCCGGAGACCCAATGCAGTTGGGTCCAGTAATATATTCCAAGGATTCAGAAAGCAATGGATTGGGGAAATCATACTTGGAAAGATTGTTTGAATGTGAATTGTATTCCTATGGAGATGATAATTATTTGACAAGATTGATTAGAAACTATAGATGCCACCCACAAATATTACATCTCCCTTCCAAGCTGTTTTATGAAGGAGAATTGGTTGCATGTAGGGAAGAGACTAGTTCTTCGTTCCTGAATGAAGACTTCCTCCCAGATAAGGAGTTCCCTGTTCTCTTCTTTGGCATCCAAGGATGTGATGAAAGAGAAGGGAGTAATCCATCATGGTTCAACCGAATTGAAGTGAGTAAGGTCATAGAACTAGTCAAGAAGCTTACAGCCAGTGGAAACATGAAGGAGGAAGACATTGGGATTATAACACCATATAGGCAACAAGTACTTAAAATAAAGCAGACCCTGGAAAGTATAGAATTGCCAGAGATTAAAGTTGGAAGTGTTGAGCAGTTTCAGGGACAGGAGAGACGAGTTATTATAATATCAACCGTTCGCTCAACAATCAAACATAATGACTTCGACAGAGTGCACTGTCTAGGATTCCTGAGCAATCATCGAAGATTCAATGTCGCTATAACCCGTGCCATATCACTGCTGATTGTTATTGGGAATCCTCACATAATCTCTCGGGTATTTCCTTTTCACTAACAATTTGTGATTGGCGAAATGGTTTAATTATTTTATGACCATTTTTATACTATGCTGGTTATAATAGGAATCCGCGTATAGTCTCTAGTATTGCTTGTGCACTAACAAGTCATGAATGTGGAAATGTGAACGTATTCAACTTATTGTTGCATTACATCCAAATCTAGTATTCTGATGCTTAAAACCATATCTCTGGTGTTGACATGGCCAAGCATATGATTTTGACAAGTTGTACTTGCCATATGACAGGACTACTATTGGCACAAACTGTTGTGGCATTGTGTGGACAATTCATCTTATCTTGGGTGTTCTGTTCCTGAAAGACTGGAGGTTCAGGAGGACTCTGGCTTCAGCAATTTTCAAGAGAATGCGTTGCCCTCTGAAGATGTGGAATGGGGTCAAGATCCACCACAATCTGATTCTGAGTTGCCTAAACCAGCTGCCACTGATGAAGCTGAATGGTCTGATGGTTGGAAATAGTCTCTCTATCTAGCGCTTAGGCAATGGGGTTTGGTACATTTTATTTAGGTTTACTAACATATATTTTCGGCATTTTGTGAAGCTTCCGAACGATATGTATTGGGATATCTCGAAGGAACACGTGTTCATCTTGGCCATGGTAACAGACATGGGAGAAGCGTTATCGCTCTGTGACTTCAGTTTCGAAGGAAGGATTGGAATTATAGAATTGCCCTTCAAACATCCAACAATTTACTCCTACTTTCCCGTAACAGCCCGTCTTTTTAAAAAGAAAACAAAACAAAAATGAGAACTCACTTAAGGCAAGTCCTGATAGAATGTTTTATTTATCTATACCCAACTGAAATTAAGAATTTGAATGTGCGCTTTCAAGTTGGCTGTTTGGGATTGAGCGGTCGTCTTGCTTCATTGGCGAATTAATGATATTAATTCATTGTTCAGGGGTAGGTTTAATGAATTTTTTGGGCCAAAAATTGTACGAATTTTTCAATATTACCAACTATTGCCGTAATCTCCTTTTCTTATGTTACTGGTTGCAGAACACTGGAATAAAATTGAGAATTCATTTGAATTGATTGTTCGATTTTCAATTTCCTTTTCTTCCTTGTCCTTCATTGCTTCTTTCATGTAACATCTGAAGCTGAAATTATTATGAACTTAAGTTTTATCACATTAAAATGTGACAAAATCAATTTCAAACGTGATATTCATTCCATTCACAAATCAATGAATGTTAATTGAACTTATTGATAAAAATTCAATTGAGTTCTAGCTTTAGTTCAAAACCATCGAGCTTCAACTATAAAAAATCTCCTCGTTTTTGTAATTTGACCGTTTAGGAACTAAATAAAGCCTCATGTTATTCTGGTATACATCACAATATTTGAGGTGTACTCCCCAATGTGGATATGAAGTAACATGATAAAATAAAATTTCAAAGTGATAAAGGGGCACACACACACACACACACATCAGAACAGACGCAAACAAAACTAGTAGTGCTTTAGAACAACAAGTCCAAAAGCAATCAGAAGAAAAGGAGAGACAGTGTAAGATGGCATGGAAGATGATGAAGTGAGTAGAGAATGGCCTCCTGTAACCATTGTAGATGATGGAGTATTAGAAACCAGTGATGGAGAAGAAGGTGTTGCATCTGATAAAGGTGCCTCAGAAGAAGATGCATTTGTTGGAGGGATCACAGGAGAAGAAGCTGCTACAAATTATAATCTGATGTCAGTGTCATGTTTCAGAAAAACTTATTAGTGCTCAAAACTTAGATATTTATGCCTTACAAAAACCATTTATTTTTTTTTAATATCAAGAAGGTACCTTTAAGATGGGGTGATGAAGTGACTTCGGATGGAGTTGATGGAGATTGCCCAGGAGATACTGGTCTTGTCAAGATCATTTATAATCATACAAATAGCCATTAATAAATTGTTTTGTCCAATAAAAGCAATCATATGATCTGTCACAAGTTCAGATTTTAATGATGTCAATTTCTCAAAGACTTGATGGTAATAACTTCTCCGAGTCTCCTAGTCTTAACATGAACAATCAAAAATTGGGGGAAAAAGGTGCATAGCCTGAAGCAGGAGGCAATGAACCATAGGCTGCAAAAGAGAGGACATGTTAGCATTATTAATGAACGAACTTAAATAAATCTCCCAAGGAAAAAAAAACAAAACTAAAAGCTTGTTTACTTGTGTTGCAGGGAAGAAGGAGGGCATCAGAAATGCCACAAACTTAAGAGAGATAGGTGGCCAAAATTCTTTTGATTGGAAAGCTAAAGGGAGCAGTGTCATTGAGAAAAAGACAAAAGCAGTCCATGCCACCCTCTGTAAAGGACCTGATGGCTTTGCAACACTGGCCCGTTGGTAAGGATTCATTGGGATTGCTATCTATCAGAAAATTCATAAAAGGAATGAAACTTGTAAGCATTGAGGAAGCCCCACATGGAATCTTAATATAAGCAATGGATGGTGCAGCCATGGCTATGTTGATAGTTAATATCAGAATCACTGAACCCTTCATCTCTTAGATATTCCCTTCTCAGTTTTGGCTCTGTGGGATTTGGTTAAGAACCTTAGTTTTGGAAATTTTATGATTGGATTTGAGAAGGTAAGGGATTTTATAGAAGGGATAAAGAAAGAGAGAGCTTTTTTAGGAGTTGGTTTTTGTAACCTATATGACCTCAGTTGGGAGCGCATTAATTGTGTGATCTTCAAAGAACCCAGTTTAGCTAAACATGTTATGTTCACAAAGTGGCATCTGAAACTTTTTAAGTTCATTTTGAGTGTCACAATATCTAATTGGTACCTTTGTTTGATCATCTGCCAGCTCGGTCATCTACCTAGTCCTCCTTAAATATTAGTTATCAATTGTTATTAGGCCCTAACTGATCCCTTAGTCAATTCATGAGATTGGTGCAATGGTTATCTTATCAAAGTTAACTTACCGTTTCCCCTAAAGAGGAGAAAAGCAAAAAAAAAAAGAGTTAACTCCCACAAAGATGGCATTATCTGGCGAAGAATTTAATGACGATTTATTGCATTTATATGTTGAAGAGTATGTAGCAGGTGAGATTTCTGACTGATTTTCATCAGTAATTGTGGTTAAAAAATCCTTCAATTTCTATTTTTTTTTTTTTTTTTTGGTACGAGCCTTCAATTTCTATTGTTTGCAAATATTGTCATGTATTTGTAAGGGAAAAAAAATTGTCATGTATTGTAGCTCACCTTGGGCCAAATTGAAGAAAATGTGACGAGCTAATGATTATTAGCATTTAGCAGGATTCGCATGGGTTGGACTAAGCCCAACGTTAGCCCAAGCCCATTCAATGGTTCAATTTCTCTGAAAAATTGTTCCCTTCTACTCAATTTGAATTGTTTAAATTATTAAAAATGGGATGGAATGTGGGTAAAAGGTCAATAATTCAAGTATTCTCGATATAATGAAAAATATGGTTTAGTTTTGAGGTTCATGCAAATTGCCTATAATCCACTCTAACTGGATTGAATACATCAAACCAATGAGATTATTTTCACTTCCATGTCTAGTTCCAAGAAACTACGAACCATTAGCGTGCAAGCTAGGCTAATGAGAACAGTTTTGGCACCTCATTTCCATGCTTGTTATGATGTAACCTCATGTTGTCCTTTTCACCAAAGAAAATTTTTAACTTTCGTGTTCATTGGTTTTAGATTCGGAACCTATAGTTGAGTTCAAAGTATAAATAGAATTTTATTTTTCTTCTTGATTCACGCGTATAATTGAAGAATGAAAAGACAATATATCAAAATAATCTCATGAAATTACAATCTCAAGTAGTTCAATTTTTTTCTTTTCAATTAACCAGACAGTATACACTTACAAATTTCATGTTAAACAATAAACATATATCCCTACAAAATAAATAAATAAATCGATAAAATGACCAACACGTATGGGCTAACTCATATAAATATGCTCTATTTTAGAATAGTTTCTTGTTGACTTGCGAAATCATAAGTAGCCGTTACACAAGCTCAATCTCAACAGTAAAAAAGTTGAATGTTTGACAATCATGTAAGACTAAAAGAGAGAAAAAAATAATAATATTATTAAAATTATTAGTGTCCTAACCACAATAATTATTATTACTTCTATTTAAAAAAAGATTAAATAATATTTATATTAAAGAGAGTCGTTTTACTCAATTATTTTTAGATATAAATTTAAATAGGTAAGACTAAATAACAAAGTGTCACTTCCATTTAGATAAGAAGAGAGAAGAGAAACACCAAGCTCGGATTCATTCCATTCTATTGTTGCTAGAGCTCAAAGGGAAGTAACGAGACAAGTCATGCGGGGGAATGCATCGACGTCGTATGGAACACGTGTCAAAGTCTCCGCGTTTGAACACAACGCAGCCTCCTCCTGCAAAAACCTCAAAAGTCCAAACAGTAGCTGTCAGAAAAAAAGTAGGAGAAGTGGTTCACCCACACAACTAAACTCCACCTCCTTTCTCCTTGTCTCTCTATGCCTCCTTTTCCTACATAAACCTCCCACCCTCCCAAACTAAATCAATCAAACACAAGCATTATTCACGCATTCCTCTTCTTTCACAGAATCATTCAGATTAAGAGTTGCAGCTAGTTATGGCTCGTATGTGTGTGGTGATTGTGGCGGCGGCGGTTGCGGTTGTGGCTATGTTGTGTGGAGGAGCTTCGGCACAATCGAGCTGCACAAACGTGTTGGTGAGTCTATCGCCATGCCTCAGTTACATACAGGGAAATTCATCCACGCCATCATCATCATGCTGCTCACAGCTTAGCAGTGTAGTTCGTTCACAACCACAGTGCTTGTGTCAAGTCCTCAACGGCGGTGGCTCCTCCCTTGGCATCAGCATCAACCAAACTCAGGCCATGGCTTTGCCTTCTGCCTGCAAGGTTCAGACCCCACCAACCTCTCAGTGTAAAGGTAACAGCTTTTGCTTTCAATTATGTAACTCCCTCGCTGGGGATGCATGTTGCTATCAATTAGCTCATGGGTGATATCGCTTCCTATTATAATTCGTATCTTTAAGCTAATATATGAACAATGGGTTGAACAGCGACTGCTTCACCGGCCGGTTCACCTGCTGCAGACTCTCCGAACGCCGGTCCATCAGGTATTAAAATTCAATCTTATGCCATTGAAAGATAATAGAGTGAGTATATTGAGGTCTCATTTTCTGGGATGTTCATGATGTTATTTCATTTTCAGGGACAGGATCTAAAGATGTTCCCTCACCAGATAATGGCTCATCCGATGGCAGCTCCGTCAAGCTATCTATTCCTCTCGTGTTGGTTGGTTTTGCCGCCGCATATGCTTCTACTTTCAAAACATACTGATTCTTTCAGCCTCTTATATTACATTTTTGACTTGCTATTATTATCCACTTGCTTTTGATACGAGTGCTCGTTCTTGTGTGCATATGGTATTTGATTTACTCTAGGCCGAGGAGTTTAATCGTTCTCATTTGTTTTTGTGATTTTACGTAGTTCTGTATTGTTAAGAGATTCATGTTTCTCTTCCCTTTATCAATAAAGATGGCTTGTATCTTGCATTTGCTAATGCGACCTTATTATCAATTTAACATCAAACATATTGTCCCCATCTGCATCCCTTCGGAAAAAATTCACTCGGCGGCAGTGATACAGCGCACCTTGTTTGATTAAAAAAAAGAAGGAATTGTTCGAAACTCAAAGCAAGAAAATGTCGACCAGTATAAACTATCAATGAAAGTTCATAACGAGATCCAAGAATGAGGTGTAGACATACACCAAGTTCAAATTAATGCATTCTGCTGAACCTACACTTGGTTATAATAATTCAAGATGAAACAGATTAAATGCTAAATTACTTGATATAGATGCTCCGACATTATATATATGTATCAAGTATCAACTATTTAAACTGAACAAATCCCCAACTTTATGGCGAAACTCAGTAAAGCATCTTACAAACAAAATGCCTGCAGAATCCTAGCGCTCGTTTCTTTTGGAAGAATATAATCTTAATCCTATCAAGTAAAAGGATTTCCTACAGCCCAGTATTTCTGGTATATTAAAAAATTTGAAGAAAATGTCATTCAAGAGCCATTTAAAGAGCTATATTTCACTCCATTTAAATCATAGATGAAGGAACTGGATGCACTTCAGAACAGCACTTGAACAAGCGAAGTTCAGTACGAAATCCTTTTAAATAGGAAACCCAGTTTTGACGTGTTACTTAGACAGCAGATTTACGTGCCTCCTTTCTCTTGTTTTTCTTTCTTTCTAGGATAAATCTCTCTTTTGTCGTCTAATTTAAGGAAAACCAGCTAAATGCGAATGAAAGTGAAGGGTGAAGGCAAGAACAAAAGCACTGATGTATTCCATTAGATAACTAAAAAGCGAAAGTGCATTCAACCTCCCTTATAACATCAACTGCAACTAAATACTTCAGATACCCCAGAGCATTGGAATCTATTTCTAACATATAAATAACAGAGGTCGACAGAGTTATAAAACTCTGATTTTATTCTTTCTATTATATACATTCAAAAATACCTTAATAAAATCAAAGTTTTCTACAATTGTTAGCATATAAATTAGTTATAAAGCACAAATACGACTATTTCTCCTTCTCTGTACAAAGACGAGAAATTTGTTAAAGAAGCGAACTCCATCAAAATTGAAGCAACTAAAAAATCATTTGAACTATTAATTTTTAAGAACACCACAAGGCCATCACCAAAAAATCTGTAATATTCGGCACAAGCAGCTTGATAACATAAGTTACATAATGTGATCTCGTAAGAAGTTACACATCATGAATGTGTTCGTGACCGTACAAATTCTTCTAGTCTATCCCACACCTCCAATGCTGCAGCCCTATCTTGGTGTCGTTTGTTCTTACTTATCTGCCAACAAATATGAAATGTATGCTTATAGTGAATGATAGAGATGAAAAGAGAGGAAGATAATAAATCAAACCGTGAAATAAAAATAATTAACCAACGGAAGTAAGCGATACAAGAAGCCTACCGAAATTATCTTTACATTCCATTGCTTTACATTCTTTGCCGACTCCAAACTGTCATCTTCAAAACGCATATAGAATCCAATAACTGCAGTAACATTAACAGATTACTACATCTAGCTTCAACTCAACCAAAAAGTACAGATAAATAACACAATCATACTCATAAATTGCAGCAACGATTCGACTTGTTGAATACGAAAAATTGAATAACAACACAAATAACAACTCACTTTTGTTAAATATTTCGACGTGGTCTTTAAAAGGCCAGTCCTTAAACTGCCATTCTTTGCCCAATACGAAAACTGCCACTACCCGATCCCAGTCTTCCGCTTTGATTGTAGATGGCTTATCCCTCACTTCATAAGCAGTAACGACCCTGTCCCTACTAAGCTTCTTCTGCACCGTCACGCAATCTGGCCGGGCACCCTTCATCTGCTTCACCTTGACGTCGGTCGGTATATAAACCCCGTCCTCCAAAAACTCCTTCACATTGTAGATGGTAATCAGGGTCTGAAACGCACTGGGGACCAAAATTATCGGCACCCCTTCCCCTATCTTGCTTCCCTTCAAGTGCATTTTAGGTTTTGGAGTAGCATCGTACCCCATCTCATCTACGAACCCTAAACCCCGCTCATCCGCCCCCATCAACCGACTCTTAGCCACAAGCCCATCTTTCCTCTGCTGCGACTCGATTCTCTGTCTCTCCTCTTCGCGCTTCGTCGCCGCAACCAGTACGCTGTAGAAATCCCTATTTTTGCATTCCAGCAAGGCCTCGCGGTCCTTCAACGGTCTTTCGGCCGCCTTAATCATCGACATGAAATCCAATTTCTTATCATCCGGGACAGCGGTCGAGTCCGTGCTGACACGATTCGCGGCAAAAGCAGGCTCTTCGGGACGGTACTCGATGGAATCAGTAGAGGATATCTTACCCTGGAGATATTCGAGGAGTGGCTTACGGTCTGGGAAGCTTACGGCGGGGATTCCAAGGGAGACAGTGTTCTGGATGTAATCGGTGTGCTTAAGGTGGTGATTCTTAATGTAGTGAACTAGGGTTTCGAGGGTGTAACGATAGCCCTTGGTTGAGCGGTAAGCGGTCTCGACGGAGCAAGGAAAAGAGTATTCATTACCGAAACGGAACTCGCCGCCTAAACGAACTATCTTCTCCAGCTCGCCTCGAATGGTGAAGTCCCTGAGAGCAGAGAGGGGATCCATCGGAGAGCTCAGATCTGGGAGTTCATCGGTCTCAGCTACTAAATAGAAGAAATATTGCGGAACAGTTTTTATGTTTTGTTTTTTAAAAATGTCATGTGGTGACGTGCTTACTAACAGTGTGTTTGGATTAATTTTTGGAGAATAGATTTTAGAGAGAATAGATTTTGGGGAAAATAGATTATGGGAAAAATAGATTCTGGGAAGAATAGATTTTGGAGAATAAATTTTGGAAAGAATAGATTTTGGGAAGAATAGATTTTGGGAAGAATAGATTCTGAAAATAAATATATTTGAATAATGAGTAGTAGAATCACTTTTTATATTAATAAATTACCAAAAAGGGTATAATTTGATTAAAGTATGAGAGAGGAGAGAGGGTAGAGAATAAATAGGAAAGAGGAGAGAGGAGAGAGAATAAATAGGAGAGAGGAGAGAGTGTAGAGAAGAGAGAGGAAAGAGGAAATAGTGTAGAGAAGAGAGAGGAAAGAGGAGATAGTGTGAAGAAGAGAGATAAGAGAGGAGAGATGGGAGAGAAGAGAGATGAGAGAGTATAAGAAAAAAGTAAAGGTAAAATAGTAATTGGATAATTTATAAGCTCTTTTATAGTTTTAAAATCTATTTTCAGTAGCTTATTTAAAACTATGGTTTCAAACTGAGGTTTTACCCAAAATCAATTCTGGAAAAAAATGACTGTTTGGTTCTACTTTTTTCAAACCGAGATTTTGTTTCAAAATTAATTCTAGATAAAAATTAATATTTATATAAAATTTTTTCAAACCGAGATTTTGCCCAAAATTCATTCTCTACCACTAAATCCAAACACGCAGTAAGATTGACTTATAATCAAATAAGTGAATGATCTAGGATCTTTTCCCGCAATTTTCCCAAATGTAAGTAAAATAACCGCAAGCAGGAGCCTTCTTCTTCATTTAGGCCTGATGATTTATAGGCTTGCATTGTTGGGCCTTAGTAAAACATGGGCTCTTCCCCTGTTAGGCCTTTCCCTCATCACAACGGATTAGCTTCCGCCCGCCTTGCTTGACTAGTTGACTACCCTTAGCTTTCAAGCTACGAGCACTGATATTATACCCTCATTGGACAAACACATCATCCGTAGGAGCTAGCTGGTGAGACATTTAACTTTTTTTTAAAAAAAAATAGTAACAAAAAAAAAAATCCTCATTGGACGATATTCTACTCGTCATATTTGTTATGAAACCCAACCTACAAAGCTCATTCACATATCTATGGATGTCTCAGGAATATCCGTGCGACCATTTAACCCCTCAGACGCAGAAGACGTGCTGAGATGGGCGGGTGACGACAGGATGACCCAATACCTGCGATGGAACTCCCTGAAGACTAAAGAAGAAGCCGTGTCATTCATAGAGAAGGTTGCTATACCCCATCCATGGCGTCGATCCATATGCCTGAACGGTCGTTCCATCGGATACGTATCGGCGAAGCCGGGGTCCGGTGATGACCGGTGCAGGGCCCACGTTAGCTATGCGGTGGGTGTGGATCACTGGGGAAAAGGGATAGTGGCGGAGGCTTTAAGAATGGCTATCCCCCTGGTCTTCAAACAATTCCCTCGGCTGTGTAGGATTGAGGCTTTGGTGGACGTTGACAATAAAGGGTCTCAGAGGGTGCTTCAGAAACTAGGGTTCGCCGAAGAAGGATTGCTCCGGAAATATGGGTTTTGTAAGGGTCAGGTTAGGGATTTCCTGATCTACAGCTTCCTGAATACGGATAGGCTTATATGATCTTAATTGATTTTGCCCAGGTCTACATCACATCAATCATTTTGGAAGCAAGAAAGTATTAATTACTTCTTGTTCGATCATTATATACTCATTCTATCGTGGGGGAGTTTCTGTTTTTATTTATCGTCTTGGGCTGTAGTAGTAGTGGTACTATAATTTATTACCTCTACTACGTATCGAACAATTTAAATACCCTGAATTAATGCGCTTATGCCAATTATATATTAATGTGCTTGTACTAGTTACCAGGGCAGTTCATTAATTTCATGAACTCTATATGTCTGTGTGTGTGTATTAATCGTGCATCCGCCTAATAAATGAAACGGTGTATTCTAAATTTTATCCTTAAACTAGCTAGAGATATGAAAACGTAAAAATAGCAACTTTCCAAAACATATATAAACCCGATGGTTATTACATGAGAGAAGAAAGAAAAACAGAACAAGTACTCATGGAGTTCTCGCAAAATCTAGAGATGAACAATTCGGTCACTCATCCCGACAGACAAAACACGTAGCTATTACAGCGCACGCAATTTCTTTTTTTTTTTCCTTCTCACTCTTGTTTGTAATAGGCAATGCTTGTAGCTATTAGGCCATTAGCACGTTGTGGTTGTGCTTTGGAAAATGGCGTCACCAGCAATGGCAGTTTCTCCTTTCTTATGCTTTTGCTGGTTAATTATTTGTTCCCGTTCTTTATTTCTAGCATGTAAAAAAATATAAATATATGGATGGATAATGTTATTAATTTTTTTAACTTATGTTATTAAACTTTTAAAAATTAAATCATATAATAAATTATGAGTACTGATCACGTCTCATAAGAGTTGTACAACTTAATGAAAGTAATGCATCAGTAATAACAGCACGCACGTACGTAATTAATGCTCTAAAATTGTCAGTTATCTAAATATAGGATGATAAAATCATCTTTCCATGAATTAGAATCAACTCAGTCATCAGTAATCATCTTGACGAGAATAATATATAAATTCACCGTTTTCCCAAGAAATCTATTTTTCGAATATTTCAAATTAGAATTACCGTTTAATTCAGTCCAATTTCTCATATGACTAATAAATACTTTTGTTTTTGTTTAAATAATACTTTTGGCTCTAAATCAACTTGTGTACACTAGAAAAATCAAAGGAAGTGTCACATTGTACGGACACTCGTATTATTATTAGTATTATTATAAAATATAATATAGAAAAACAGGCAACAAGTCATCGAACAAACAATTAAATAAAATTATACAAACAAAAGGTCGCTATATACAATATCAATAAAAAATATTACACCAAGCTGTCGTGGGTAGGAAGCAACAATTTATGGCCTTCTCTTCAAGTTCTGTAAAATTCCAAATTATACCTGTCTCATCTGAATTTAGACGCACTCATTTTCAAAAAGAATCTCCTTGCTTCAGTTAAACCTTAATTAAAAAAAAAAACAATGTCCAGAAATCCCAGTTCAAAAACTCACTGTACTCATCGCAAACAAAAACACACGTATTTTTCGTGGGATGGAATCCTATTCAATGACGCACTGCCACGCAGAGATCGAAACTCCCGTTATTCCATAACGCCATGTAAACTCCTTGCTGTGACACAGAAACAGAGAAACCCATGTTCCTCCTTCATTTCCCTCTCTCACATGGAAATCACATTAGAGATCGCCATGGCTGTGAGCAAACCTGCTTCGATCAAATGAAATCAAGACCACTGATTTCTAATTCTATGGACACGATTCATCACTCTCTTCTTTGTAAATAACCCCCCAACACCAACCGTTACCCTGATCCTCTGCTCTCCGTGAAATGCCTCTCTCATTTTCTCTGTTGTAACTGCAAGTAAGCAGAGAGCATACAGTTAAATAAAAACATAACCCAGAGGCCGTGATTCATGAAGAGAGAGAAACTTTTTCGTCAATTACGTACACTCAGATCTTTGTTCTGATGCGGGGAAGTTGAGGGTCTCACTCGTGTGAGGCTAGGCTGGTATTTGTCCGCATTCGGAAGCAGTTTAAGGTGAAGTAGTATTCCAAGACAAGAGTTCGAGAAACCAAAAGATAAAATATATGTAGGATTAAACGAGGGAACAAAATTAGAAGTTGGGATTAATTAAGTGCTTGGCGCCTGATGATGATGCATGCAGGTCCGGTCACGTGATCATGACTAGTGTGACCTCGTTGCATGTCGTTTGTAAGCACCCTGTGATTCTATTATCGTCAGAGACAGGCGAATGAAAACCGGGAAAGCCGGGGAAAAGTTATCCTTTTCTCCTAATTTTCCTGCTTACCCATTTATGTTCTCTGTCGGGTTCAGAAACGGAGGTTACATTGTTCATCTATTTAATTAGAGCTCCTGTTCCCGCAGTCTCTTCGCTTTTCCTCTTTACTTTTTTAGGCCTCCCTTCTTATATTCTCCTCTTTTCTTCTCAGGCTTTCTGGTTTCAGTGCCTAAGGGCGAAAATGTCATCTCCGGCAGCAGAACAATGTCTGCAACATTTTACCTTTTGCTTTGTCTCTTTGAGACTCCTAGGAAAGCTTGCTTTCCGAATCTTCCATAATGAAAACGACACCGCCGACAGTCCACCATCACCGACACCAGAAGCTGAGCGCAGACGCTTTCTGGACAGACTCGATTCAAAAGGTGTTGGTCTGGGAATTGTCGGAGCTCTTTTGGACGACAACTCTGTCGATTCCGAACCGAACCCAAGGATTCTGTTCGGATTCCAGATTAAGACCGATGATTCACCCCACTTACTTTCTCCATCTGAATGGCCTGAAACCTCGTTGGATTCCGAAACAGAGTCCCGAGTGGGAACCTGGGATCGTCCTCCGGTCATCATAAGCTCTCTGTCTGTCAGGGAGATAGTGACGTCTGAGGAGTACACTCGTGTGACTGTTCACGGCCCTAACCCGAGAGTCACTCATATATACAGTAACTGCATTATTCACAACAGCTTGTTCGAAGATGAATCCTCGGAGGAGGAGGAGCCGCAGGAGGTGGATCGGCCTTCGGATACTTTTCTGAGCTTCTGTTTTTTTTGTAAGAAAAGCATTGGACGGCAAGATGAAATCTTCATGTTGAGGTAATATCTATCTGATTCATATCAAACTGGATACAGAAATATTATTGAATATTACGAATGAAAGTGAAAATATCACTGTTGCGTTAATGGTTCAAAAAGAGTTATGTTTGTATTTCAGGGGCGAGAGAGCGTTCTGCAGCGCTCAATGCAGGTATGCCGGAATACTGATGGCGGACGAAGACGATTTTTTGAAGGTTGCCGCCGTAAGGAAATCGGAACTTTTGAGTGTAGCGGCGTAGGAGGGAGAAAGTTAAGAGCCACCGCTTCATCAAAAAGAAAAAAAAAAAGTTTGTTTCTGAGGCACAATGCTCATTGAATCTGCTCTGTCGTTTCTTTCTTTGTTTCTTTTTTCTTTTGAAAAAACAAAAGCAGGGACAGGTTTTTTTCCAGTAAACTCAGGCCGAGTTAATCATGGTGTTTAGATAATTGCTCGTCATTGACATTGTAAAGTGGATGCGCCTTAAAGTTTGGTTCTTGGAGATAGAAAGATCGATATAGGCGTGAGATATTTTAAAGGATCATTTTGTTGAAATGCAGATTCTAGTCTTTCTTGCTTTCCCGATTGCAAGCTTGCAGTAACGACGACGATGGTGCCCGAGAAAAAGCTTACGTCATCATCTTCGTTTGTTCGACAAGAAGAATATAATACTACAATTAAATTAAACACTTAATGCTAATGATTAATCCAGCTGACGACGATGGACTATATTCTCCTGAATATTTTCTTTTATTGGGTTATCCGTTTTTGCAGGTAATAAAAAAACTCCAAGATAATCCGAAGATTTGTAGAACTTTCGAGGATCTTGAGCACATGAAAGATTCGCGATGAAGTACGTTTTCTTAGTGATTTAGGGAAAATCAGCTTGGAATTAATCTGAAGTGAGGCATGGCTTAGCTTATTAGGGGCGTACGTAATACTACGGTTCTCATGAAATCTTCTAGCAAGTTAATATAATAATCTTCCCATTCAAACACGTGAAATATGAACGAGAGTAGACAAGCATTGTATTCTTCTACAATTTGAACAGTGACAGGCTGTTCACGTAACTAGTTTGGCTCGGTCACAGCCCAAAGCTGATCTTACCATTAACGGACGATTAGATATTTGTGCAAAATTATAAATTATATTCTCAGTGATAAAAATTCATAGCACGTGGACAAGTGTCATTTGTCACAGAGACGGGGATACTTTTGAAACAATTTAAACAAAAAAAAAAAACTTAAAATGTGTACATAAAGTACAGCTAATGTTTACCTGTTCATAATACGTTTGCAAAATTTTTTAAATATAATTATATATTGAAAAAAAATCCAACACCTCGTAAGTATAATATATATATCTATATTTCTGTTAAGAGTTGGTTGATGAGATGATAGTAAACTGCCTTACATTGTAAATAGAATAATACAAATTTAAATTTTAAAAAAATATATAAATACATGTTGTTGGCTAAAAAAACATGAAGATATAAGCTACTTCTCCTATTTTAAATATAAAATGTACAGTTTTTAATATAATTTATATTAAAAATTAAATTTTATATTTAGAATATGAGAAGGTGTATTATAGAATGATTTCATTGCCACTCCCGCAATGTAGCGAGGAGAAAGTAGGATCTCAGATTATGACGTGCAAAACATTGATTACATTTTCATTTTAACCCTTTTCCTTTTGTGCCCAGTTTAACAAGACACGCGGACGAATAATCCATTCATGAATATGAATACATGATCCTATAAATAAACGTTATTTTACGGGTTCTCTCATAAATAATAATTACATCCAAAACAAAAAATTACAGTATCCTCCTCTATTCTTTAATAAATAACTTAATAGATAAATTGATCATAATTCTAAATATAATATTTATTTATTATATTTATTAAACTTTTTTTTAAATTATTATATTAATATTCTTTCAATAATAATTAAATAAAAAATAAAATAAAATACTTAGATAGTACTATATTCAATTTTAAAATTTGTAATTATATTTTTAAAAATAAATATATTTTATATGAATTAAATTCAATAAAAAGGAAGTACTACAATTGAGATTTAGTTCATCACTGAAATTAGAATAATTAACTCGTGACATAACGTAGATTTCAGATGCAAAATAATGAGCCTAGTAAGAAAATAGCTGTACGAATACTCTACAAAACTAGCCAAAAATCAAATAATCAACTAATTACCAACAAAAAGTCATCAACTAAGACGCCAATTCAAATGATTCGGGTGTTTTTTCCTCATTCAAAATGTTTAAGAGTAGACAATATTTTCAACAAGGCATTCTAATTATGGATAAGTAGTACGTAGCTTCCTTAATATCTCTCTCTCTCTCTTTTAAAGAAAATCTTACTGAATTTTAAAGATTGTGTAGATAGTCTCCTGTTGTTAATTATTTCATTCATTGCTTTAATTAATACAATACGTCATTGATTTTATACCCTGTAAATTTTATTTGTTGTCTAAGCAATCTTTTTTGCAGAAAACTCACCATCACAAATTCAGATCCGTACCCTTGAGTTTCTAAAGCGAATTTATCTAGAAGAACCCTCCCGCCATGAATAAAATACGATGTTTGGATCGATCAAAAAATTGAATGACGGCGCGCCATTAATAAAATGAAATGTTTTGAAGCTTGAGATTCCCTACGCACTGCTAATATTTTCTCCACATTTCTCAAACCCAAAAACTCCATTTGTATCGCGCATCAATTAACCTATCGCTGTAGATTTTCTGCCCAGGGTAAGCCTGGTTTGATGGAGATTGAAGAAGCTGAAGCTAAAAGGGGGGCTTAGTTGTACAGCCCGTGGCACCGGCTGAGTACGGTGAAGGATTGCCTTATGCCCCGGAAAATTGGCCGAATCCCGGCGATATCTGGGCTTGGAGAGCGGGTAAAAGAATTCACTCCTCCGGCTACTTCAGGGACAGGTACCTTTATCTTCCGGCTCGTCTAAACCGCACCGATACCCCAGGCTCGAGCAGCAAGCGCAGAATTATTTTCGCCAGCAAGCAGTCCATTGAACGCTACATTCAAGAATCTTTTCCTTGCACTGATCTTAATGCGTTATTCGCTTCTTTCAGCTGGAAGATTACTGCCACTGAGTCTGCCACTATAAAGGGTCAGTGACTTGCGATTTCGTACCCTAACTCTGGCACATCTGTTTCTCCTTTATTTTCCCCAGTTTCTGTTATTTTGGTGGTTTCTGTTGATTTTGATGTCCTCATGTGAGACTTTCTTGAAAAGTATGAGAAAATATATATTTTGATATTGCTTAGATTTTTTTTTTCTCATTGCGCATTTATACGGATGCAAACCATCGCATTTTTATCCTCACCAAAAGAAATGTCGTGTGTTATGCAGCTTTGGTGTCGTCTGACTTAAATGCTACTTACGCGATAGGAGTGTTAGAGTCGGACTCTAATTTACTATAATGTGTTTGTAATGAAAATAGGAAGTATGGGTGAAAATGTGTTTGATAGAGTTTAGGAAGAACATTTTCTAACACAGGCAGAAAACAAAAATCTCCGCGAGATTTTCAGCCTTTGGAGGAAATGATTGGTGACGTTTTTTGTGTAATGTTGCAACAAAATGAGCACTTCATTCTCTGTTTCTCTAGCCCTATCATCATTTAAGCTAATAATTTGATTTGAAAACGATGATCAACAAATTTTTAACTGCACAAAACAACATTTATGTTTTATTTTTTCTATTTCACCACCACACCATCTGAATTTCAATCTTTGTTGCGCATATCTAGCTTGCTTGGGTGTATTTCAATTTCCGGTGCTTTTATGGTTAATCAGAGTTGCTGATTACAGAATAGCTGGCTAAATAGTGGACATAGGTCATGTTGATAATTTCTTTATTGTGAAAGACTTGTCCGGGGAAGAAATCATGGATATTAGATTGATTAGGATTTTTTCCCTTAGGTTTCTTTCATCTTATTTCCAAAATTCATCCGTCCTAAATTTGCGTAAGACCTATCATCTGTATATGCTTTTATTTTGATTTTCCTTTTCAGGGTGATTAAAAATTTAATTTAAACTAAGAATATTGTTGTTGTGCATGGCATTCAATACAGATCAACATTCTATAGCTGCAGAAGATATAGAAGCAGCACAGGATTCACCATCTGATTGCCAGTCTGATGTTGCTGTATGACAAGCTAGAAACAAGAATTGCGACAGCCTAACATTAGCAGTAGAAAAACCAAAATATTTACCCCGACCTGCCTTGTGATATTTTCTGTAATGAACCTGGTTTTTTCCATGATTGTTGCTGCATCCTTTGTTACAAGACTGTTGATTCAACATATGGAGGCTACAGTTACATCAAGTGTCAAGAGAAGGTTGGCGACTATATATGTGGACACATTGCTCATATATATATATATATTGTGCTATTCGATGTTACACTGCTGGAACCGTTGGAGGAAGTATTGGGTGGGTTGGATGTTAAGTACCTCTGCCGGCACTGTGATGCAAGGGCTGATATAATTTCTCATGCAACTGAAGACTGAACTGCTACAGAAGTGCAAAAACTATTGATTCTAGAGGTGACATTGAAAAAATCTTAAATCTTGGTGCAAGTATCTTGCGTGTTTCACAGAGAACGATTGCGAAGGAGCTGCTAAATCGTATTGAACTGGCCATTTCAAATTCCAAGGTATAGTTAAAACGTATAAAGCTCATGTTGCTGCCTTTATGAGCCTAAGTGAAGGCATGCATGAACATATGCAAGCAAGCTAGATAATTCAATGTGGCACTCTTGAAGATATTTAGAACGGATGATGAGGATTCCTTACAATATGCAGGTACAAAATTCTCCCTGTATTACACAATAGTCAAAGCTTTGATCTGTAAATTGCTAAGCTAAATTAGCTCTAGTTCCTACTAATTAGTGAATACATGAGTTCGGCCTATTGCGTAATGTCTTTAATCCACTTGATAGAGAGTAAGGTGTGACAAAATTGTCATCTATGTGTTCTCAATCCCTTTTGGACTCTAGTAAATTATACCTAGTAATCAAGGACCAAATTATTAGCGTACTATCGGACTAATAACTTCCAGCTAAGCTAGGCCCGGGCTCTGGTTGGCTTCTTACAAAAGTGTAAATTTAAGTTTTCATCGATATCTTTCTCCATTACTAATATTGAAAATGCAGCTGTCTGATGACCTTACTCTCATTCTTGAATATTTTATGTTTTTAAACAGGTTTCTCAGATGATGGCGGTGAAATGATAGTTGCAGTTAACGAATGCCCTTCAGAAGTCACGGCAGGGACAGAAAATAATGGTTATCTGCCTGACTTGTCAAAATATGATGTTGAATGTATAAAAAAAAATGAAGATGAAATCTATCAAGCTCTCCAAAAGCTCAAGTCGCAGGCTAAAGAATACAGTATTGCAGAACAAATACTCCGAGGTAAGATGCGTTATCTCCAAAACTTGTATCAGCAACTGGACAGGGAGAAGTCTGAATGGACATGTCAACACTCATCTCATTCTAATGTCTTGTCTGATGCTGTTAGCAGGAGGACGGAACAGATAATACAGGAAAGGATGAAATTGGAAGAGATGAAAATGTTGGCCAATGGTTTTGGTAGGACAAGCAAAGAAGTTTTGAAGGAACATTTTGGCTTAAAAATTGAAGAATAAAATTGAGAAATCTTGTAGTGACTGACTCTGCTATAAGCATACCTTTATTTTTCCAAATATACCCTGTGTACAGTGTCAAAATAGGTCATGTCTTGTGCCTTATTGGCATTTGGCAAAGCACATAGATGAGTAACAAGGATATCCCTAAGTATATTTTTCTTGAAGTATTGTGTATTGCACATTACGATGATAGTGCTGCAGGACATGAGAGATTACAACAGTGGATAGATGCTTCAAGGTTTGTGAAGGGATATGGTGGTGAATTGGTGATGTGGCAAACGATGCTAGAAGAAATAGTAGGGTAGAGAGAAAATGCACGAGGCGCGTGAGCCATTGAGTTATGAAGACGGAGAGGGACGAAGCACGGGGCATGAAAAAATTATGTGTGTTTTTTCCCTTTGAGCTGTTTTTCCCTGTTATTCTCTGTTTTTTTTTTTTTTCAAATACAACATGCTATAAAAACCCTGCTGGTTCCATTGTTTTCATACATAACCAACCATAACAACCAGCGGTAAGACAAGTTGAACTTGATCCCTCTTCATGTGTTATTCGTCCTCTTTATACTTCTCCCCTATCGTCTCACATGTTGCTTGCATTTACTAATTCACAAGGATTAGAGAACAAACACAAAGCTTTTTAACATAACTAAACTGAAGCACCAAAAAGAATAACTTTCGAGACTCTGGTTCGGCACAATGCTTTCTAATAGTTATGAATCAACGTTATGCAAGGTATATGCTAATATGCTATTTAACAATATGAAGCAATACAAACTTTTTATATTCCTTCTTCATTAAGTTCGTCTTAACTCGTGATCCACTTACGGCAAACATCAAGAGGCCATCAATCATTACATTGAGATTATGCCTTGAGAAAAAGTTTTTTTTTTCTTGGGGATTATTCAAAATGTTGAGTTCAGATATAAAGAACCAGATCATGATCATGAGAATGAGATGCCACTCTCATGACAACCCCATCTCCTACGATGCATGACCCGAATAAATACTCTCCATAACAAGCTGCTTGGAATCTGTATGTGGATATAATCAGCCAAATTTAGAGAGAAAATAAATCAAGAGAGGGGCAGAAGCAGACAAAATGTTCAGGACGCGATCTGGGAACACACAGATTGTTCAACATGTCAATCTTCGATAGATCTAGATCAATACTTATTACTACCATAATCTGAAAAGCAGCACTGTTCTCTCTGTTTTCACTATCTTTCTCAAGTTTGGTCCTTACATCCAGCTCGTTCGTACACGAGCTTCTAAGTTCTAGCCATTATGCTGAATCCTGTGCAACTTAAATCAGTAAGGCACACGATTCCCAGATGTAAAATGCCAAACCTCGGAAACAATAAACTATGACTACTATTGAAAGGGGCACATTTACTTATAATCAAAGAGAAACTCTCCCCACACATCACCAACAGACACAAATTTAACATAAAAGATAGAGAGATTGAAATGGGCATCGTTCTTGCCAGGGGAATAAGTACAGGCTTCGATTCATTCAATAGAAACTAGTTCCAACAACAACTTGAAAAATTAAAACTAATTCGCATGCTGAAGCCAAGTTGAACGGCAACAAGGTTGAATTAAACAGAGAGGGAAAAGAGTTTTACTGTACAAGCACGAGTCTCCCACCCATCCCATTACCATCACCCCACATTTCTCCCCCGCCATTCCCATTTCCATCTTCGGAATTGTCCAATCCCTCTCCTTTCGGCACCGTCACTATGAGCTCCCCATCAACAAGAACTACGCTTGCAAGCTCCGGCCGCGTCGATTCCGGCAGCCGAAATCTCCACATATCGAGTTCTATCTCGTCCAACGATAACTCCATCGGCCCACTTTCCCTCACCATAATCTTGATCACCCCAGGGTGGATTTCCACCGTATGAGCCTGCACATCGCCGATACCGTCAGTTTCCGCCTTAAATCGGAAGTAATCGGGTCCCTCCTCGATCGACACATCAGCATCAGACCGAAACGGCAGCTCCAGGACCCGACTGAAAACATGGGGAAGCCTCCTTAGCTTCTTGTTAGAGAGACCAAGAAGCTCTTGACCTTCCGAGACAGGGTTCCTCGCATTCATGTCATATTGGACGGTGATGTTGCGTTTCCTGGGCACGGAGTGAACCTTCATGGTTTCGGGATCACTGTGAATAGCGGAAGAGTGGAGCGAGATTAACAGAAGAATCAACTGGGTAAGAATCGAAATCTGGGTGAGACTATAACGGGGAAAAGGAAAAATCATATACGAGTTGGCTTTTGGGGCGTATCGTTTGGGAAGAAGAGTTGTTGAAGAACGCGACCCTAACCCTAAATATCTGCTTTCGATTGAGCAAAGAGGATTTAAATTAGCGCTCTTTTCTGTTTGTCTGAGAAAATTTGAGAGACTGCTAGAAAATCTCAAGGCCACTGAAAAAGTATGTTAACGAAATCTTCCTTTTCGGTGAGTGCCGCGGGATGAGAGAAAATCACCACAGATAAAGAGAGAACGATCGGGAGTTTGACCCAATAATTCTCAAAATTTACAAACAGGTCCGTATTCAATTATGGATGGATGGTCATTTTGGGACCGTACAAGGAAATTTATAACTGGGCAGCATCTTCAGCTCAACTCGTATCATAAATAATTGTGTAGAGTATTAAAATTGGTAAAAAATTCTTCATTCAAAATTTTATTGACAAAATATTTAAATAAGTACTATAGTATAAATTTTTTTAAAATATTAATAATATCTACATATAAAAATATTTTAAATCATTCTAAGTAAAATTTTTAAACATAAAATTTTTACCATTTACTCAAATTTTATCTCCTCTTCCTCATCACATCCTTTTTTTCATTTTCGTATAATATAATACTCTCAATATTTGTCACCTTATCACATTTTAAAACTCTTACATTTATCTAAAGATGATTACAAAATTCAATCGCTACGTTGAGATCAAATGTGAATTAAGAGTAAAAGAGAAGCCTAGTGTTAAACTGGAATATATAAACATCTTACATTCATATTTGTAGGTGATATTAGTGACAAGCTTATATATATATATATATATATATATATATATATATATATATATATATATAATATTCCAAAATCCACTTATGTTTTTGTTGTAAGAGAGGGCTTAATGTTCAAAAGTACCAATGAACCAAACTATAAGGAAATTATCTCTCCAGAAGCAATGAAATTCCTTAAATGTTAAAGGGCAAAATAATAGAATTGTCTTGTTAGCTAATCCTTATTTGACAAGTGTGTCAGTCACTTTGTTTTGATCTCTATCTATATATTAAATTTTCACTTCCCATAATAACTTTATCATATTCATAACATTTCTAATGTTACATTCCATAATAATATTCTTATATTATAGTTTTCAAGCTAATTTTAACATTTTATAAACAGTATATTATTATGCTTCAATCAAATTACATGTAGCTAATTGAGTTGTAAATCCAGTCCCCAAATTTCTAAATGATCTTGAAGAACTCCCACATATCATGCCTTATCATGAGATGCAGTAATAGTTCCTTCATCATTTAATTCCAAAATCCAATTATTTTTCTTTTTTTATTCTTTTGGTAAACAAATTTTTAGAAAATGGTTAGACTCACCCACGATCTAAGAGTAATGCGAAATCTCTATTCCTCCTAAGTGATACTAATGTCAGGTAGAATTATCTATCTATTACTCTCAGACATAAATTTAGGTACTCAGGAGTTAGAATACCTCATCAAGTATTATGACTGGAACTACAATAAAATGATATTTCTCAAAAATTGAACACGTTCCAAATGATTGTATCTCTCACCCATTTGTCAGTTAAATATATAGACAATGGGTAAAAAATAGATCTTTTGGCCCAACATAAAATGCCAAAACTTTCTATATTTATAGCTTTTAATTGCCACATTTATATACGTAATAAAGAGCAATAACACATATTTTATACATAGTATGTTGCCAAGTATATATGCCAAACAAGCACATGTATATTCCCAAATTTTGTTAGACCACGTAATCGAAGCAGTAGTTGAGATTTATGCAACGGTGATGATAATTTTTAACAATCTTCAATGAGGATGATATATAACAGGTGTTGGTGATTTACATGATGGATGACGACTAAGAAGAAAAAAAGGTTCGGTTTAAAGTTGGGAGTTATTTCTAAAAGTCCACAAAAACACGGTTCATTGTTCGAATCTTACCTTGTGTTGTTACGCTTAGCACATGAAAGGGAAACTTACACGTAAATGAGTTTGTAATATGAAACAAGAAAACAAAAGATGCAACAACTTCTGATATCATTCTCACCTTCTTGTGATGTCCCAAACTATCATGATTAAGACCTCCTTTTCATATTAAGAATATAATTATTAAATTATGACGTTGAATCTTAAATTAAATTAAACAGTTATATTTAATTCTTTTGAATTTTTAATCTATTCTAAAAAATCAAGGGCAGAAAAATTAAAATCATGTACAAAATTACAATTTTAGATTTCGGTTGATATGTTTCTTCTGTTTTTTTTTTTAATTTCTTCTGTTTTACCTTGAAAGAAAAAAGATCATATTTTCCGCATGTGATGAGGATAAGAGGGTTTCCCCACTTCAGGAATCAAAGACAAAAAGATACGGCCCATGCCCATTATCACTGTCATGTAATGAATGTAATGCTAAATGAGATACTCTATGATTGAAGTTGGAGCCATTCATTTCCCCCACTTTACATACAGATACTTCAAAAAGCACTACTGAAAATAATTGCACCAATCGATACCACACAGTTATTATATTATACTTGTACAGATACAAGAATGGGCAGAATTGGACATCACGTCAGCTTAAAAAGTACGACTACATAAGAACTTTCTGTTTCAAAATTACGGAGTGTACTGGATAATTGGAGCTGACTCGTAAGGACTGAGGAGGGACACTTTCAACTGAACTAGATGAATATCATGAACACGCTTACTTATGTACCTACTCGACCAGGATCTTGAAGGCAATCATAAGATTCATAGAGTTCGACGTAATTCTTTGCTTAAATTGTTGTAATTGATTTTTTTAGTCTTTTTTTCTTTTCAAAATTAAGTTTTAAAAAACTATTGGGAGTTGATTGTAAAATATTTTATACATCACAAACGCAGTCACAAATTCTCATCGATGTACAGTATAAGTAGTTCTTTTGAGTTTTCTTCTTATTTATTTATTTTCATTTGCTGTCGATGCTTTGCTTTCTTCTTATCTTAAAATAATCTCCTTTTAAATGAAGTTTCAAAAGAGCACAGATGCACTACAAGATAGTAGTTCACGCTTGATAAACAAATTAATAATCGGGTAGTTGCCATAAATAATCACGTTTGATTGACTGATTGTCCTAAAAAATAACTTTTGTTTTTTTTGCCTTTTCTCTTGCATAAAAAAGGAAAGCATAACTATGCGTTACTTCCTTAAAGAAAAAAGAACTATCTAAATAACAACTTCATTTTACTAGACCAAGGATGCATGGTTCTTCTTTCTCGAACAACGCAAAGCAATAACAGGAGAAAAAAAAGTTCCAAGTTATCTCTAAATTATCACCATCATACCAAGATTATACAGTTCTATAATCTTTATATCTCAACTTACCGATTGTTGAGCTGTGGCAAGGTTCATACTTCAGAGTTGGGAAGGTCTTGATGATGACGCATCCGACGCCTGCGATGATATCTTCTATGGCCCCGATTGTGTGTTCCTGGTGGTTTATTTGGGGTACTAGAATGATGAATCTCTTCCACCGGACCACCAAAATCAAAAAGATCGCCAAGAGGATCTGTCTCTTCCTTCTTATCAAGAATCGGGTTTATCTGCAATGAAAGCTTGATGAAAAGGAGACTTATTCAAATGCTCAAATAAAAAAAAAATTGTTTCATTTAAATGAAATTATGATTGTGCGAAAGCCATATATGGAAATAACATATTTACTAAAAACTAGTGTCTATCTTGTGTGTTGATGGATCTAAGAAATGAATTCCACTGTTTATTGTTACATATAACGCAACTAGTTAGATTTTTATATTATATATTGATTTTTAGATATATAATATGTTTTATGAAGAAAAGGGTTAAAGTGTTCAAAAATGTAAGGGGAATGACAAATAACTGAAACTGATGAGAAGTTTGTCAATCCATCATATTACTTCTGCATCAATTTGATCTAATTATTTGGAAAAGCACAGAAAGAGATCAATCTCGTTAATGTAATTCTTGGCCTATATGTAAATTGCCGAGGGGTTTCTCAATGGGGCTCAAGCACTGCACAGAACCACCGCCACTGTTGGCATGAGAGGGGCCGGGTGACCACTTCCCCCTCATGTTCTGCCATTGTCCTAGCCAGTACGATCCTTAATTAAAAGTAGAACTCTATCAGAAGTATCAATACCATCTAATTCAAAAACAATATAAAAGAGAACTCACAAATATTCGCTTGGTGTCAAGCGTGGTTTTCACGCCGTCAGAGGCTTCTTTGGAGCTACTTTGGGAACTATCTTTTGAGTCATCATAAGAGCCACCGAAGGAACTATCAGAAAAGTCATCATCAAGTTTCCTCTGACCATTGACAAGATTATCACTATAGGAATTCCGATATCGCCATCTTAATTTAGGGTGATTAGAGGTTGAATCATCATATACCCTCTCCGTATAAAAATACTTTGAGATAAGTTGCATTTTTGAAGGATCATTCTGAAACTGTGTCACCAATCTGTCATTTGAAGATAATTCACAGGTAAAATTTGAATGCATATGTATAAAAGCAAGTGCAATATATGTGTAAAAGCAACCTCAATAACTTCATGGAGTGTTCTCTTTGCTCAATTGTTAACCAAATCTAATAGGCCTTAACATGCAGACCAAATTCAGACATTAGAAGTTTAAGGGGCCTAATTCAGACAAGTTGTACCTTTGAAGGACCAGAATGTATTATCTCTCTTCTATTAGTGCTAATGCTATGCTTGAGAATGTGGAAAAATTGATAAAAAAGCAAAATGGCATGGAAATTGAAAGGAGATCCAAGCAATTTTGACCCTTGTCAATGAACTTGTGAGGCAAAAAATGAAAAAACATGAAGGGATGAAATAAGAATTTTTCTTCATATCACCGGAAATGCATTGCCTTGCCATCGATATGATTTATTTTTATCGCATAGCCATTTTGTTTGGACTCGCCTCTGTTGAATTTTCAACTTTAATGTGAATGAGGGGAAAATATTATGTGAAGAATTAACGGGCTCCTACGAGATTCTCAATTCACCTTATATGCTCCTCATTTCATAAGAACTAAACATTTCTCACTCTTAACACTTCTTTTAGTTTTTTGCTCCCAGCAACCAACAAGAGCGTCATAAACTACTACCGAAACACTTGCAATAGCATTTAATAAGCAACTTCAGGTCAGATAGAATTGCCAATACTGACATTGATCTTATCATTACATTAGACGATTGTATCCAGATGATATTGTAAAGTCAATTCTCAGCTCACCGATTGCTAAAAAACTAAAGCCAACCTGACTCAGGTGTCCCTGATAACTTGTGACAGAAAGCACTTGTTCAAATGTCTATTCACCAATACCAGAGAACATGTTACTAATCCAGATCATTGCACGAACAGGAAAAAGTGAGCTTTAAAAATTAGCATGTCAGAAGACGTCTTACATATCTGCTAATTCCTTCTGCATTCTACTCCCATCCAGTTGAAGAATATAATCTACGGAGGAATCCAAGGATCTAAACAATTTCCTCACCCCAAAGAAAGCAGCAGCCCCTGAAAAATTATAACATAAAAAACAAGGTAAAGGGGGGAAAGTCTCTGGGGCATAATGGTACCAGAAATAATAACAAGTGACAGGTACTAGAGATATTAATCTTACCAGCGGCAAGGTTGACTCGAAATGATCTCTTGAGTTTCCAAGTTACTGCCATGAAGGATTTAAGGTAATCAGGATACATGAAAGAATCACAAACAAAAAAGAACTAAAACCATATTAGGAGTTAAAAATTATGATAATCTGCTGTAAGTTGAAAAGATTCAGTAATGTTTTTGCAGATCAGACCTTGGAATAGAGGGTTGCAAAATTAAATAAAAACAAATCTTGAGCAGATATAGCTCCTATTTAAATGTAATGTCATTACAAACAAGAAGCAGCTTATATGTTGGGATAAAAAAATTGATAATCTGCTACATGTTAACCATGAAAGAGGGATGTTAAAAAAGCGCACACGGCAGACAATGGATAAAATACCGGAGTCCAATAAATCTTGAGCAGATAATACTCCCGTATGAATGTAATTTTGTTGCTGATAAGCACCAGTACAAATCTCAAGTCACTCTTCCATTCAGAAGGGGGGAAATATTTAAGAGTTGAAGTCACTGACCTGACCATGCAAGGGCACCAGCAAAAAGTGCCCTATCAGTGAAGTCCTCCAGAGCTTTAGATTTGCATGAAGAAAGAATATCGACTTCCTGAGGTGTCAATTTCTCCTGAAAAATAAAACAGACATGGTTGTTGGATATACAAGTAACAGCAGCAACATCGAGACCAGCTACATGTAATTTTCACGTCTTCTCCTTAGCATTTACAAAGCACTCATAATTTTCAACAGACTTATAAAAGCATTTTGAAAGAATATATCTTCCTATGATTACCGATCACCATTCACTTACAATATACGGGGAAACAGTCCAGTTAAATAAACCTAACTGAATCAACTACTTGCCAGAAAGTAAAACAAATAACCCCAAATTGCCAATAGGGGCAACAATAGCAATAACAAATAGAATTCCGAATAAGCATGGCAAAAGGCACCAAGAATCAAGAATTTGGGGGTGATAATTTGAAGCTGGATCATAGCAAAATCTCGAGAAGAGAGCCCTAGAGTGAACGTACCCGTTTGGACGTGAGAACTTGCTCCAGCTTGAACAATGCGTCACCCATATTAGTCCCCTTTGCTTGCAGATGCACAATGATAATCTCAATTCGCGTTTTCGGTTTTCTTTCTCCTTAATCGGGCTCCTGCTTGGTACGATGCTGCTTCCGTTAGCTTGGTCGTCTTTTAATTTTTTTTTTGCCATCGTTTTTAATGTTTTTAATACCCAAATATCATGGACATATGATATCTTTTGAGATATTAGTCATACTAACCTCCCACATTTTGTTTGGTTTTCTTTTATTTAAAAATTTAATATTTTTTACTTTTATTAAAAAAATCTTGTTGGCCAGGAAAATAACCTTGTTTATTTTTTAATTTAAAAGGTGAGCTATATCAATATTTTATATAGTAAAAATAAAAAAATTTAAAAAATATAATAAATTTTAAATTATATCCGTTATCAACAATAATCAGCATTATTAATATAATATCTTATTTTATTATTTATTATTTTTTAGAGTTAGTCATTTTTTCTTAAAAAAAAATGAGTTGTAAGTTTTAAATGATGGAGGTGAGGTATAAATTTTCCTAACAATTATAATTATAGCTCAGCTTTTAAATTCAAAAGGTGAGTTATATCAATATTTAATAGTAATTGAGTTTTTTTTTTTCCCAATCTTTCATCATAGAATTGGGTTGGCAGATTTGGGAAGGGAATAGTCAAATCTTTATTTGGCCCCAAACTAAATACCTCTGTTAGTTTTTATTTTTACAATATTTTACTACTAAAGTACTAAATATTAACATTCAATCATTTATTTACGCCAATTACCAAGAGACAAACGTCGAAGGACTCTATGCTTTGCTTGCTTTTCACTCTCTTCCCCTCTGCCCCGACTTTGAACTCTCGTTGAGATGCTTGTGGATATAGGCGTTAAAGAGCTCTGAATTCTGCTGCTTTCCCTCCATTTCTTGTTTACTAACGAACAACCATGTCTAGCCTCACACATGCCACTTTGGCTCTCCCTTCCAACACAAAACCATACTCTGCTTTGCACAACACTCTGTTAGCAGCGCTCGCTTCCTCCACAACGCTCACACACCTTCAACAGATTCATGCTCAAATCCTTAAGTCTAGATTTGATAGCTCAAACTCCCTCCTTCTCAAGCTTGTCATTTCTTCTTGTCCCCTGTCTTCATAGCTCAAACTCCCTCCCTCCTTAAGTCTAGATTTGATAGCTCAAACTCTCATTAGTACGTTGCGTTTTCATTTGCAAGGACTTCCCCCTTTTGGTATTTTATTAATTATTCGCACAGAAGATCGTTTCAAGTTATTTACTTTTCATTTCTTGCCCTGTTTTTACTTTACTTTCAATTTCCCCCTAGTTTTTAATATTTTATGTTGTTTTCACTTCGCATTAAGCTTCACAACTTGCCCCTTCTTTCTCTACACCATTCCAGCCATGCCATGAATTAACCTAAAGATCTTTGGTTGTAATAGGTATTGCCAGAGCGGTCTTTTTGATCATGTCTTAGAGCTCTATGAAGACATGAAAAGCTCTGGTATGGAGCCAGATGAGATAATTCTTTGCAGTATACTTTCTGCTTGTGGTCATGCTGGAAATATGAGCTATGGAAAATCAATCCATGAGTTCATTAGGATAATCATCTTGTTGTTGACTCTCATGTACAGAGTGCACTTATCAGCATGTACGCAAATTGTGGTGCAATGGATTTGGCTCAGCAACTCTATGATAAACTCTCGTCAAAACGCTTGGTTGTTTCAACCGCAATGATTTCAGGGTTTGCAAAACATGGATGGTTAAAGATGCTCGCGTCATATTTGACCAAATGAATGAAAAGGACTTGGTGTGTTGGAGTGCAATGATATCTGGTTATGCTGAAAGCGATCAGCCTCAAGAGGCTCTTAAGTTGTTCAATGAAATGCAACAACGGGGAATTATACCTGATCAGATCACAATGCTGAGTATCATTTCTGCATGTGCTCGTCTTGGAGCGCTGGATCAAGCTCAATGGATTCATTTGTATGCGGATAAGAATGGGTTTGGAAAAGCTCTATCAGTCAATAACGCATTGGTTGATATGTATGCCAAATGTGGGAGCTTGCTTGGAGCAAGAGAGATATTCGAGAGTATGCCAACAAAAAAATGTGATATCTTTTTCCAGTATGATCAATTCTTTTGCCATGCATGGGGATGCTAATAATGCCTTAAACCTTTTCCACAGAATGAGGGAAGAAAATATTGAGCGCAACTGGGTTACATTTGTGGGCGTCCTTTATGCCTGCAGTCATGCAGGATTAGTTGAGGAGGGCCCGCGACTCTTTTCATCAATGATTAATGATTACGGCATCTCTCCGACACATGAGCACTACGGTTGCATGGTTGATCTCTATTGTAGAGCCAATCTCCTGAGAGACGCTCTTGAACTGGTTGAGACAATGCCTTTGGCACCCAATGTTATAATTTGGGGATCCCTTTTGTCTGCTTGTCAAGTATACGGTGAGCTTGAATTAGGGGAATATGATGCCAAACGAATTCTTGAGTTAGAGCCGGATCATGATGTGGCCCTTGTAGTTTTGTCAAACATTTATGCCAAGGAAAGAAGGTGGGAAGATGTTGGACCGGTCAGGAAACTAATGAGACATAAAGGTATTTCCAAGGAGAAGGGATGCAGTAGGATTGAATTGAATAATGAGGTGCATGAGTTCTTAATGGCAGATAGATATCATAAACAAGCAGATGAAATATATGAGAAGCTAGACGACACACCAAGTGCATCAGGCATTTTGATGGATATAGAAGAGGAAGAGAAGAAAGAAGTAGTACTGTGGCATAGTGAAAAGTTAGCACTTTGCTATGGCCTAATTAGTGGGAGAAAAGAGTCATGCATTCGTATAGTTAAGAACCTAAGAATATGCGAGGATTGCCATACCTTTATGAAGTTGGTTTCAAAGCTATATCAGATAGAGATTGTTGTGGGAGATAGGACTAGGTTTCACCATTGTAAAGGGGGTGTTTGTTTCTGTAAAAGATTATTGGTAACTTGTTTTTAGTCGTTAACTGAATGAATTATACAGTTAGTTAAGTTTAATAGTGAATGGCAACCACCTACAATTTCTCCTTGTGCTTTTATATCGACTATGTATATATGATGTTGGTTTCAAAGCTATATCAGATAGAGATTGTTGTGGGAGATAGGACTAGGTTTCACCATTGTAAAGGGGGTGTTTGTTTCTGTAAAAGATTATTGGTGACTTGTTTTTAGTCGTTAACTGAATGAATTATACAGTTAGTTAAGTTTAATAGTGAATGGCAACCACCTACAATTTCACCTTGTGCTTTTATATCCACTATGTATATATGATGTTGCAGCCCCCAAAAGCAAGCAGGCGTTTTATGTTCAGTGTTCGGAGAAAACTACTCATTGCGACTCATAATTAGTTATAGGTGAATGTTCTCATGAAATAATCAGTTGATGCCATAAAGTAGAGTAATCAAGTTACGGAATTCACTACCAAAATATACACTTGAATATCTGGGAGTGAAAGGCAATTTGGAAGAAAGAAAAAAAGAAAGAAACGAAATGAACCACTACAAAAGAATATATGCTTCTCACAAGCAATAAGAAGATAATATGTGCTACTATCAGTTGGTGGCTTCATGTCGGCATTTTGGTGCCATGGTTTGCTGTTAAATCAGTATATTGATGGTCTCCAAAAGCAGCAAATAGCCAAAATTCCTTCTTCACTTTTCCAACCACTCTTGAAATCCTGTACTTGAAAAATTCTAACGCTGCTGAATACAACCTTGTGTTATCAAAAACAAAGCTCCTTTTATATTCAAGAACCCACGTGCTGGAGTCTAATTGCACCACTGAGGCTCCCCATTTTGGCTGTACCCATGAAGCATTTGCTTTTCGAATCAAATAGCCGACTTGTCCATCATTCCACTGTTGAACAAAGCAAAAATAGAGACTCAGGCAACGATAACATATGTTATGTTTGACGACCAATTTCATTTATTGAATATCGAGATTACCTCAGTAACTCTTCCAGATAAGATAGTGAATGTTCGAGAAGATAATCCAGTCGTGAGCAATCCAGCTGTTTGCAGAGGCCATCCCCAGACTGCCACCTCCTCTGCTGCTGATTTGTACAATGTACAACGCGAGTTCAATAGAAGGCCATTCTAAAGGCAATTTTAGTGGTTGGTCAGCTATAATTTCTGATTTCTTAATGGTATAAAAAAGAAATATTTAGAATTCCATATTTCTTAAATTTAAAGGAAGGTCACAGTTCCTTGAGACATTTGAGGTTAGAGTAAAAAAACTATTCTGATGAACAATATCAATACCTGGCTGATTTTCCATACAGAGTTACCATAGCTGCAATTCTGAACCTTCCCATTGACAATAAATTGCAGCTCTTTCTGCAAAAATCTAAACTTCCCATTCAAATCCTGCACTACCGATGATTTGTCGCCAACTCTTTTCATTACATCCGGTGACAAAACAGGTCGAAAAATCCCAGAAACAACCAAAGTAAAAGCAACCTCCGTAAATAAAAACAAGCATAAACCCAGGACTAATCTAACGAGCTTAACCCCAGAAAAATCCCACTCTCTTTTCTTCTCATTTTTCATCTTTTGGTCTAAATTCACTCTAGCATCAGATTTGACGGCAGGAGAAGGCGAAATGTGGGAAGTATTTGATGTGGGCGTGGACAAAATGGAAACATCGAAAGAGATAGGAGTATGCTCAACATTGGGTCGAGAAGCAGAGAGCTTGGTGAGCGAGCTTTTTGGAATGCTCATCGGCACACGGTCGAGAGTGGCATAGCTTTCCAAGCAAAATTTACAGTCGCAATTGGCGTCTTTGAGGCATTCCGGGTAGTAGTAGATGTCCCGGTTTTCCGACGATCGGTCCTGATTTTCCATGCCAGATGAAGTAGTGCTACCAGTACTTGATTTAGATTGGGAAGAGGTGGTTTTCATGGCTTCTCTCCGGTACGTGCTTTCTCTTCTGGGAATTTCTCTCGTGTTTCTTTTGTAAGTTGTTATTACGGCCTTTACCGTTGAGAGAACTATGGCATTCAAAATTTGAAGCCCAACGGTCGTATTTGGTATGACCTTTTCCACTTAAAAACATGTTCGACATTGTGCAATGACAATAATGGCCACTGTTCACGTTGAATCGTTTTGTTGGCTCTCTGAAGAAAATAAAAGGGTCCGAAGTCGAGTAGCTATCCAGTTTTTTCGTTGATGTTTTGGTACAAGAAAATTTTTAAAAACTATAGTATTCACCCAAAAATATAAAGATAAGATCTTTAAATATAAATTTAAATATATAAAAATTAAGATATCATTCTAAATATTATTATTAAAATTATAATAAAATAATATTTTTTAAAAATTAAATATATTTTAAATAATTATATATTTTACATCCTTGAACACACGGATTGACAAATGGGCGTTTTTTCGTTGATGTTAAGAATAATAGTGTTGCGGTGAATTTGAGTTTATAGATACATTCCTGAGGTTTTCGCTTTAGTTTAGTTCTACTAAGTACGCAATAATTTCAAGAGATCCAAAGAGTGAGCCACAAAAATAACCTTAATTAAAACCTTAATGGGTGGGATCCAATGCCGTTGTGACATGAAAGCTGAAGCTTATTCCTGAAATTAAATTGCCTAACGTACTAAATAGCAATAAAATATAAATAGCATTTTCATTGGCCTGTTTCCCAACTGCTCAATTTATTGTTGATTAAAGATATTTTTTAATTGAAACAAGATTCAAGAGAAGCACATTTACAGGTTGGCAAAAAAAAAAAAAAACAGAGACATGCTTTTACAGGAATAGTAATTTAAACATAATTTAATAATGTTCGCACATTTGCCCACATTTGTCTAAGGAAGGAAGGAGCCAACTCACGGCAATCCCTCTCCTTATGGACCAAAATATATAGAAAACTGTTAGATGAGATATTAAAATTTTTGAGTATTTAAATTTAAATTTAAATTTAAGAGTAATTAATAATTTACTCTATATAATATTAATATTATCTAAAAAAATAGAAATTTTATATTATATTTAAATTGTAGGTAAATTATTATTTTTTAAAAATTTTATAATAAAAAAATATAGAAAATTTCAAAGCTACAAGGGATTTTATTTTCTTTACCACCAATCGATTCATTAATCTTATGCAAGGGGCCCCAAATATCCAATGAAAAATTAGAAATAACAAGTGGGGATTCATTTAAAGAGTTAGATAGAGAAAGGGAAAGCGGAGATCCGAGAAGATTGATGAATGTTGGGTTAAAACAATGAAAATTTGGTAAGAGAGAGTGGCATACACTTCATTCAAAGCCCTTCTACTCATCGTCTGTGGGTTCAGCTAATGAAGGGATAAGACATGCGACTATTTAGAGCGTATTCAAACCTTGAAGAGTATCACTTTGTTGTGGTTCCAGTTGCGGCGCTTGGGGAGATATCCTAGTTCTTGGGTGCCTAGGTTTACGCCTGAGGGTAATAGACGGCTCGCTCTACCCGACATTGGTATCGCCTAGGAGGAAAGGAGATTTCGCCTTGCCCTTGGATCGTGGATGAGCCCAACCCCTTTCTAAAAATTTCTTTACCAAAAAAAAAAAAAAAGCCCTTCTCGTCAATACAAAATAACAAATGAAGTTGTTTGTTGCAGTTACCCTCGGCAAGTGGCACCTATATATCTTTAATAGGATGTTGTGTGCAAATGGGACATGATAATTTCCAGTGCCATCTCTCCTCTTCTTATTCATACTCTATCATTCAGATTTCACATCTCTTTAATTTAATGAAAACAAATATTCCTTTAACCTTTTTTATAAATTATTTTCAACATATTTTATAAGGACCAAATAAAATCTTAAATTTTATAATATTTATTTTAAAATTCAACAATTTTTCAAATTTACTCCTATTTAATATATATTACTCCCAACAGAAATAAAGTCAATATAAATAAAAGATAAAATTGTATATTCATATAAAAAAATTCTCTCTGTCCTATAAATATGATCAAATAAATATTCTCTCTTTATTTTATAAATAGAATCAGAAAAATATTTTATCATTTTTAAAATAGTTTAATATATAAATTCCTATTTTTCTTTATCTCTTTTCTATTAGATTTAATTCTAAATATTTTTTTTAATATTTCTTTTTAAATTTATATTTTTTCTTAAATTTTAATGGTAGGTTTTCTATCAAGGGAGTATTTATTAAGAGAAATTAATTTTTCTCATGTGGTGAGTTTCATTAATCATTTGCCATTTAGATAAATCTTTTTGTTTGTGGCCAAAAACATACCATTTACATAAATCTAATTAGTAATTTTTATAGGTACTTAATCCGAGTATTAATTAAGTAGAATATCAAATGTGAGCTAGGTGTGTGTGTTGGATTCAAGATTAACATGACACAGCACCACCAAAAGCAAAGCTATTAATGAATGAGTTGTGTGAGACGAAGACAACCTTAAACAATGTTGCCTTAATAATCACACTCGCACCGTATTTATTTAGTCACAACCGCATATTATTAGTCTCCTAACCACTCCATTTTTCATCACCAGATACTACATATGATCGAACTACGTTCTATTCAATTTAATGCAAAAATTCAGCTGTAATTTGATTTTTCCAATAATTGATTAAACCATATTTTCGACTTCTATATATCAATAACGATTTCTTAATTTAACCATCAATATATGCTATTGACCAATCATTATCATCATTATTATTATGAAAAGGGTAGATTAACAATCAATCTCACTAATAATAATTTAACAGAAGGAAATTATTAATAATTTTTTCATTTATGAGGATTAAATAAAAAGTTATTGGTTAAGATATAATATTTTATGAGAAATATATTTACACATTCTAGAAATGCCATATCATCTATACTTTATTTAATTAAAATACAACAATTTACCACATTTTAATCTTCATTAGCCGATAAATGGTATACAATAATTAATATTTTATTTTATTTTTAAGGTAAAATAAACTTTTTAATTTGGTTCAAATCAGTTTTTATTTCTTCAAATTAAAATCTTTATTTTTTTAAAAAAATAAATAAAATAGTGAATTTTTGAAGAGAATACGTTACAAAATCATTGTATTTTAATTAGATAGAGTTTAAATGACTGTCGTACTCTTAAAATATATAAATATTTATCATATTTTATATTGTATTTATTATTCTGTTATAGGGTATGTTTATATAATAGTTTAGAAAACATTTTATGAAAAAAGAGAGTTTTTGAGTAGTTTTTAGATAAGGGTTTTTGAAGAAGAGTTTATGGTAAAAAATGATTCTGAATAAATGAGTATTTAGATAGTTATTACTAGAAGGACTTCTGTAATTATAGAAAGGGTATGATGTTAAATATAGTAGAGATTAGAAAAAGTAGAAAAGAGAGATGTGAGAAGAAAAAGAGATAGGGTAGAGAAGAGAAATGAGAGAAGATGAAGAAAAAAGTAAGAGTAAAATAGTAATTGATTAGTCTATAAACTCTTTTGCTGTACTATAAATTAGTTTTAGTAGTTTTTTTAAAACTTTAATTTTAAATTATAATTTAATCTAATTTTTTTAATATATATAATTATTTATTTTAAAAAAAATAAACTAAAATTTTGTCTAAACAACTTCTGCAAGTTGTGTGTTTACAGTACTTAGTAGTTAGTAGCCATTTGAACAGCCTACATATCAGATGACGAATAAATCAATACAGGGTTTTAGTTTTTCTGTTAATTAAGAATTGAAGAACACGGTTATAACGTAAGTCATGGCCCCAGAATTCTCATGTTAGCTTCAGAAATTGAGGTTTTTGTCGCTACTTTATTAGTATTAATAATTAATTTAAAATTTGTCAGATTCTCAGATGTAATATATGTTAATGCATCTTAGTTTACTTGAACCCGTCTGAGAAAATATAATAAATAAATAAGAATAGGGTCATCACTGAGTTAACTCAAAAGTCTCAACTCGCAACCAACTACACCTAAAGGCTTCCCCCTAATAACGTCACATTCATTTCCAGATTCCATAACCCAAACGGATTCACGACTTGTGTTCTCACTTCTGTCATTCTTTAATCATCACCATATCTCACAGGTCATCTCATAAAATCCTTCAAGGAGAGAAGACACAACATGATAACAGGCAAAGGAAGAAGAAAAACTCAGCTTAGTTATTCAATCAACATGCAAAAGGAAAGGCCTAATTCATTCATATCTTTATTTATGAAGGAGAACTACGCTTCTCCTAATACTACCAAGTTATATAGATCATTAGAAGAAAAGTGAAAACAGGGGAGAAATACATGCTTCATCTGAATCAGCACACCCTGTACACAACAAGATGAGGGTTTTAATTTAATTATAGCTATATCAGTTTTTATTAATTCCAAGTTTTCCCAAACCCCAAAAAGAGTCTTAATTAGAAAGTGAAAGTGGAAGAATCTCCAACTTGGGAAGTGCTGGCGGCTCTGGAATAATACTTCCTTGAAGACGGTGGAGCTGGTGAAGATGGTGATGGTGACGATAAAGACAAGTCGCTTGATCTTCTCCGGAGAATCTGTCTCATGCCGTCGGCGACACGGACGGCGGGGTTGGATTTGAACTTGCGACAGAACGACATGTGAGCTTTGACAGCTTCGTCCATGGCGGAAATGGGCTTCTTGCCTCTGTTAACTTCATCTCTGACAGCTTCAGAGCACAGCCCACAGAGCCATTTGCCTTCGAATTTGGACTTCACTTGGCTGATGTAGTGCTCCGTGCAATCCTCTTTCAGCCCACAACACTCGCACTTCACTGATTCAATCTCCATCTCTCTCTCTCTGTTTCTTTAAATGAATGGATCGAGCTTCAAAGTGTGAAATGACAAGGATTATGGTTTGATTCGGTGGCTCTCTGATTCTTGTTTGCTGTTGTGTTGTTGCCCTGCGTTTTCTCACTTGGGAGGGATTGCTTCAAGAGCTAGCAAGTGATTGTTGTTCTGTATATGAGGGTTTTTATGGAGTTTGGAATGGGGCAAAACCAGGGCTTTTCTTTTTTGGCATTTTTTGGATCAATATTAAGAAAATTGAGGAATTCGTATCCCATATTTTTTATCACATGTAATGAAATGGTTAGTATTACCATATTACTTCTAATTGTTATTATGTCAACCAGAAAAAATTACTTATTTGATTGAAAATATAATCTTAATTCTTAAAAAAAAATTAACACCATAAGTATATATAATAAACGTTTTTAAGACGAGTGATGTTTTTATATATGGACTTTTTCTAAATTCTACAATTATTTATTATGTTATATGTTGTAAAATTAATATAAATATGCTTTAATATTGATAATATGAAATAGAAATATATTTAGAGAAAGATGGAGATGTGAATTGAAAAGGAGGGTCATAATTGGGTGCATGTTGAACTGAGTGAGAGTGGGGCCTTAACTGCTGCTTTTTTCCAGGACTGAAGACTTCAATGCCATGCTAGTAAGGGTGTTTATGGGCATGGCAGGGCTGGACAGGACAGTCCTCTGCCCGGTACCCTGTCTAAAAAGTGCATGGGCTACATTTTGCAGCCTGATGCCCAACCCTGCCTGATAAAAGTTCGAATAATTTTGGGCAGAGCATGAGCGGGCTGGGCATGGGCAGGCTGGGTATGCCCAAATTGTGATGTCATGCTCATATTGTGAAAAAAAATTGTAATTATGAATTTCTAAAATAATACCATATTCATGTGTCTTTAAGAGTTAAATAATATCTATAATTCACTAAAAATAAGAGAACAAAGATAATAATTAAAATCTTGAGATCCATTGTATATAAAAAATAAGCGTTGAAATCTAAGTAGTTTGTAATTATAACTTTATATCAATCTCCCTAATATTTACAAAGATAAAGCATCTAAAAAAATAAAATAAATAATTATAATTTGTAATGTAATCATATGATAATTAACAAAGTTAAAAAAAAATAGTATAATTATAAATATTAAAAGATACAACTTACCTACTTATATTTCTAAAATTACCTTATAATCAGCAGTAGCTATCATATTCTCCCTTTTAAGATAGAGAAAAAATAAAAAAAAATAAAAGAAGGGGTACTCATGGGCAGGGTAGGGCAGCCCCTATGCCCGATGCTCAGCCTGAAAAATGCATGGGCTGTATTTTGCAGCCCGATGCCCGACCCTGCCCGGTAAAAATCGAGCTGGACAGGGCATTTTTCTTGCGGGTTGAGCAAGGCATAACAGACTATGGGCATTATGCACAACTCTACATGCTAGCTTAACATCCCATTCATGTGGGGCTACCCAGCTATTCATCCTATTAATCTCTTATTTATCTTCTTTATTTAACTGTGTTTCGTGGGTGACACTACCACCCACCTAATTCTCACCTTCACCATTTTGCATAATTATCTTAACCGTCTAATAATCTGTCATTAAGCTAATCACGCCCCCTCAACTTCTTAATTATATATGCAACATTGTTTTATATTCAACTTCCTCTTTACTAACCCATTATCTGTGGATTCGACTAGTAAAAGGGTAAGACATAACACTATTTAGAGCGTATTTGATTCATATAGAGTATCATTTTATTGTGATTCCAGTTGTGGTATTTGGAAAAATATTTTAGTTTCTAGATACCTAAGTTTACGTCTAAAAATAATAGACGGTTCTCCCTGTCCGATATTAATATTATCTAGTAAAAATAAAAACTTCACTTTAGATCGTAAATAAATTTAATTTTTTTTCAAAAAATTTTATATATAAAATAAACTTTCTCTTGACTTGGCTACAACTCATCCCTTGCTCCTTAATAAACATTATATTAAAAATAGGTAAATAGAATAATAAGATTAAGAAGTAAACATAGTCATAGCACATGGTAAGGTAAACTAGGCTGGGTTGTGTAATTTGAAGAATAAATTTTAATGTTTGACTAATCACTTTTCCACATACATGCATGCGCATCACTTTCGAATTTGCTTAGCTATCGCATATCCATTCTCACTACTACTAATTTAAAAGGTTCTTTACTTTATTTCATAAATTAATGTTCTTGTCTTGTTAGCTAGAAATCCCAACATGTTATACTGTGTATTGAATGTTTATAGTTAAATATTGAGAAAATTAATCATTTGATTTTGAGATTTTAACTTCGTTATGCCTCAATTATCTATTTTATATACATTTAGCATTGCTTTTGGTGTAGAATCTCTACATTCACTTTATTTGAAAAGAGAAATACGGAGACAATTAATATTTTATGTTAATTTCATACGTTTTCTTGACCTAGCTATTCATTTCATACATAAAACGCTATGATTGATAACCTTTTTTCCTCCCAAAATTATGATATCTATCAAATAGCCAGATGTTATTTATTTTTTGTTATAAAAATGTTATATTTTTAACAACAAAAAATAATGTAGGTTAGTCATGACCATAGAAAGCCCATCATCACATGATTGCACCAAATTCACATTTATAGTAAAAAAATATACTTATATTTTATAAGAATATGAGTTTGATTTATGTTGTTATTGTGATAACTTATTTAGTAAGTGATTTCATAAGTTTTTTATAAATATTTTTTTAGTCTTCAAGTTGTGTCTTAATTTTAATAGGGAATCGGTAGAATTTACTTAAATTTTTTTATAAAAAAAATAATTATTGCTTGAAGGTTATATTCATTGATTGACAAGTTCGGTACAATATGAACTGTGCGTTTTTTTTTATAAAATAATATAAAGAAGACAAGCACAGAATTTTTACTGAATCGCCAAATAATATGAATGTGACGCAGAGATCATTTTTTTGAAACCCAAAGACATGACTACACAATGCCAGATTTTTCTATTTTGTGTCTTGCAATTATGCAAAAACTTTGTCGCTTGATCTTTTCTCTTTTTTGCTTTCCCTTTTTTCTGTGGGAAGAAGGTGTCTTCTAGTCTTAAAAATCTTTAAAAAAAATCTTTGGCCCAAAAAGAGAAGTTTTAAAAATCAAATCTCCAATCTTGTTACTTCTCTCCCAAGAAAGCACACAGTGTTGCCTTAATTTGTCTTCACCTGTATGTATGTATATATATATATATATATATATATATATATATATATATCCACTTCATATATGGCTAAAATTGTAAGGTTGACGCAGTTAAACTTGAACCCACTTCAAATTTTAGGGTGTTAAAGACTCACACAATGAATCTATACTAAAAGACTAGCATGTTAGATAAGATAGTTCTTTAAATTTATAAATCATATTTCACTTGTAAGTTTTCCTGATGTGATACTCATACCAGAAAGTATCCATTCAGTCATTAATATATAATTTAATTGAAAATTTAATATTAATTATAAATATAATATTTATTTCTTATATTAATTAACTTTTATCCAAATTACCTTTATTATTATTTTTAACAATAATCAAATAAGAGAAAGAGGTATAAAATTAAGAAAGATAATTATGATGTTTTAGAAAAAATAAATTATATTAATTAATTTAATTAATTTTTTAATTTAATTAAATTAATTAAATATATTTTATATTAAAAAGAGGAAGAGTAAATTGTATATATTTTTACTCATTAGGACATTTTTTTTCAAACATATGACGTAATATAATAGAAGATGCGATTAAGTTTTTGAGTTACTTTGATTTACTTTTTGTTTGACGCCACATATACAGAGCAAATTATAGCATAACTGAAAAGGAAATTATCAATAATTGAGCAAGACAGTGTTAATCTTTCAAGTGTGTGGTCTAGAACAGCCTCTCCTTCAACAACGTGGTTTCTTTCACGCCTACCATGTTGCCATCTCATCTTGTTGACTCAGCTTCACCTTCACATGCATGTATGGGGTTTCCTTCAATTTCGGACACGTGGAAATTTAATGTTATGTGCTCTAAATCTTCAACTCTTCAAACAAACAGTATTTATATACATTCTATCTGTAATAAATATTTCAAGTTAATCATAAATAAACATGTCGGAGATAAGTTTAAACGCCATATTTGAACTGAAATAAAAGTCAAAGTTAATAATGAACGTTACATGTTCCGTGAAAGGATGAGTAATTTCATGAAACTTGACATAATTATTGAACCACATTAAATAATGTGAATTATTAGTAGGTTTATGGTACAGGAAAAAGTCATAAGTTAAGGGGAGTCAGCTTAACAATAGTAATTCTATTTACTAACTGATAATTTGAGGACCCTTTTGTTTGTTAAACCCAAATCAGCTCAACTTGGTTACCAATCTATGAATAAATCTATAGTCTAAATTTATTGTCATTTTCCCACTCATCTTATCTCTTTATTTTTATTCTTTTTGTAAGAAAACCCAAAAACAGAAAACTGTCAAATTCTGCCCAATTTGAACATGGATCCAACATAAGCTACAGGGACTAATGCAAATAAGACTAAGCAATCAAACTATAGTATTCGGTTCGAGTTGTTTCAGACTGAACAATCCCACGTTATCATTATTAAAAAAAGCTTATCACTTTATACTAGAAACATGTAGAAGAGCACAAAGGGTATGATTAGATTGAAGAAATGAAAAGGAGAAGCCATGGAAATATAACCAAGAAAAAAAGCTGATGAAAGCAGTCGAACATGAAATGAAACAAGTAGCCAACATAGGAGAGTTGGGTTTTTGTATGTTAAGGAACGCAGTTGCAAAAACCAGACTTTGTCTTTTCTACTGATAGGAACATCTTTTGTACATTCCCTTGTTAGGTCCACAGACAAGGCATGGCCATGCATGTGAGGTTTGCTCAAATTGAAGGGTCATTATTTGCCTGTTTTGGTGCGCAGCCACGTAAAGCCACTCTATCATTCTCAGATTTATTCATTCCAAAACATAGAATTGCCTGTCTAGTTGGCCTCCGGCAATTCCGGTGGCCACAAAACGATTGTTTCCCGATAATGTCAGAAAATTTATCATGTGATTCTGGGAAAAACTAGGAAATTAGTCTATGTCTCTTGAGTTTCTTTTTCGACCAAACTGTATTTAAAGCTTTCAGATTCATTTGCCCTCAAGTCCTAATCTCGCTTTCTAAGACCCCAGCAGAGTTTTTCACTCTTGTTTAGTTTGTTTCTGCTATATATTAATTAATTGTTGTGTCTATTGTTGTTATGATCTGATGTGAATCTAATTCTTCATGCAAAAACTTCACAACCACAGAATAGCTCAACTTGACATGAGCTCACATGGCAATGTCCTGTTCTGTTCCATCTAAAATGGGATTTAGATAACTGCTCCTGATGCATATAACTAGATTCATCTGATGACTTTTATCAATATTTTCTTCAGGTCTATATATATATATATTCTTTCAATGAATTCTCACATGGGTTTTATTTGGAAGTATGTTGAAGAATATATGTTACAGAAATTAATGCCCCTCACATGCAGTTTTTTTCTTGCACTTAGGGATTCTTAGTTTCTTCTCTTCCCACTCAACAACTCCTTTATTTTTCATTGCTTATATCAATCATTTAACATACTTTTCTGTCTTAAAAACCTAACATTATCCTTAACATTTTATATCAGATTTCCATGAGTGGATAAGCTTCCATACAGATAAGTTATAGCCACAAACCTCCAAAACAATCATCATTAGCATTTTCATTGTCTTTAGAAAATGACTCTGGTTGTTTGATCGTTGGAGAAAAATTAGTTCCATGACAGTTTAAGAAGCGTTTTCTAAAATTTTGTTGAAGGTTGACTTTAGTAAATAATTGAAAAAAAATAATTGATCCATATCTTCTGGGAATTCAGAATATAATCAAAAGATCTGTCAAATATCATTGATTGTATATATCTGTGAATCTCTGCTATATTTTATCAACTTGGCCATCTGATCTTGTTGCCGCCAATCTATACCCTCTGCCAGAAATCAAATAAACAGAATCTTTTATTGGTGGTGGGGTTTTGAAAACTTCTATATTTTAAGGAAATTCTTAGATTTAGTCTATTGAAAATTCATTAACAAGCAAGATTATATATGAACAATCTTATAAGTCAAACACACTTTCCAGAACGATTTTTTAATGCTTATAAAAACTATTTTAAACAGGGAATGGGTGAGCTTCATTATTATATAATCTTCAATCATTTGGACTCAAACTGCCACTTCAATTTAAATTGTACAGAAGAATCTCGAGTGGCATGACCTAATAACTTTGCATCCAAAGTCCCATAGAACAGAAAGAAAGGTAATGATTACAAAAACAAACTACTGTAATCCGAATGCATGCAAGTTAGATTCAACTTTCGGCTGAGCTCTTTTAAAATGCAGCATTGGTTGTGACATTCAAGATGAACAAACGCCAATAAACTAGTGGTTGGCATGAACTTTTAACTCCAATCAACAACATTAAATTAAATTTACTTTTTTTTAAGAAAAAGAAAAGGAAAACAAATTAACGTAAAACAATCATGCATGGGGAAGGCCCAGCTGGGAATGATCTGGCTGCCAAGGAGTTTTTTCTACAAGTTGCATTTATTGGGATAGATAAAGATACTGAATTTGAATGAAGCAGTTGAAGTTATTGAATTATGAAGCCAATTAGGTTACTTTTGAAATGACTGAATAAGTAGCAGCATTCCATTTTGTATCACAGTGAATGAATTGGATTGTTTACTGAATGACAGAAAATCAGTGAGGTTGAAGCAAGAGAGTTGAGAGAAATAATAGGAAATGGAGCGTGTGAGTGGAAGACAACAACGTGGGTAAGGGTTGGAGGGGAGTCAATTAAGGGAAGGGAGGGGAATTGGGACAAGTTGATTTGTGTTTGCAGAGATTAAACCCACTTGGCAGAATGCTGCGATCAAGTGTGGGACAATGACAAAGCATTGGGTGAACCGTAGGGCCACGTGCACCGTGTATCATGCACCTGCTGCATCCGGAGCCGTCTTAAGTTTCTTTTATAATGCATTTTTGGTCGCTGGAGATTGCCTTATCTGTCCATATAAGTATGGTTCTTGTTATACCACAATAACTTGATGCTCTTCTGTTTGTTGGTAATATAGGTGGAAGCGAATTAAAATAACGGTAACGGGATTGAATTTAAGGATATTGGATTCATCTCAATGATTAAATTGCTATCCAGTTAACATTAATATCCAGTTTCCAATATTAGTATGTCAAATTTAAATAATATTGGGTTTAATTAAAGGTAATTTAACCAATTTTCAAAGCTTAAAATCTAAATTGAATAATATGCTTTGTCGATTTTTATTGATTTTAATCAACTTAATTCTGTTTGACTCAATTGGTTTAAATAGTTTTCTGAAAATGTGTTTTAATGGCCCTTATGCAAACGTCTGCGGCCCCCTAATCACGGATGGAGGACTAAATTGACATCTTATGACTATGAAAGCAAGCATGTCCTCTGAAAAGAACTCAAGATATAAACCATTTCACTTCCCCTAGTTCGCTTGTTCATTATATCAGAAACTCACTAAATATATTTTTAATGTCTTTTTTTGGTTCTAATTAATCATTAATCCTATGTTTGGATTGAAAGAGAATTAGAAATGATAGAATACTAGATGGAAAACTCTCAGATTTCGGAAATTTTCCTTAATATTTTCTTCCCATTTTTCTCTCCGTTCAAACATAGGGTAAAAGAGATGAGAGAGAGAGAGATGTTAACCCAAGGGGAAGCCTGTTGTCGTGTTCACAGAGGCTTCCAAAACAAGCATGGGGCAGAAGCAGAACATTCTTTAATAAGTGACTATATATACAGATAATCTATCCCTTCCTCCCTGGGACGCAGACCACATCAGTTGAGTTGGTAAACACATAAAAGAACGAAACAGGGAAAGAACTTTAGCAAAAGTAAGCAAGCCCAAGTAAGGCCGAAGGAAAACAATTAGAATCAATTAGACTTCATCTCAATATCATCATCATCATTGTCATTTAAATTAGCATCAGGGTCATCCCCAGGAAGGAGGCCAAGAAGAGGCAGAGGCAATAATGAGCTAAAATTGCAAAGGATTATTAAAGCGGCCAAATTATCAAATCTATCCTTGGTAATGCCAAATATTTGAGTCAAACCAGCGCCTATCAATTCCCCAAGAACGCTCCCTCCATTACATATGGACATAAGAGTTGCAAAAAGTGTTGCTTCCATTCCCTCGGGACATAGTTTTGCTGCTAGCACAAGAACGGGCATGAAGGATGCCTGAAACAGAGTATATCAGATGCAAGACAAATTTTGCACAACAAAGGAAAAATAGGGGTTGATTAACAACAGATGTAGAACAAAGCAAATTTAATGTCCTGAATCATGACATGCTCTAGCATTATGTCCAAAATTATACAAAGGACGCATATTTATGTCCAAATATATCGCAATTTAGCTAAGGACCCAAAATCCCTGATAACAAGCAGTTTTTTCCTAAGAGGTTTATTGATGATATAGCCATAAATAGTAAATGTGTTTAACACTATTTAAAAAAAGTAAGCACTTGATAAATTGCTCAGTAGCGACTTGTGTTTTTTCTTCTTTCCTAAACACAAAGCAGTACATAAACAGTTTTAATTTTTAACAAAAATAGTGAAATACTTCTAACTTTACATCATTAGCTTTGAATTGCACCAACAATGCCAAACTAAGACTAAATAACGAGCAAAAATATTGGCCTTTGGCTGTAGTGGCAGAGATATGGATGAAATGCTCATCTCTGAGATTAATTATGTGCAAAAATTATGTATAATTTATGACCACGACCCTGGCAAGGAAGGTTGGATCTCCTTCCAGAGCAGGTAGTATCCTAAAATGAGTAAAAGCACACGATGATTACCCGACTCAAAACAGTGAGAATTAAAGAATCCCCGATTGCAAACCACTCATCACTGATGCCAAACTTCCGGTTTAGTCCAGTGACCAGGACAATCTGGCAATAGAAGAAAAGACCGCAGAAAGATATTCAGAACAATCAGTCGAAATTTAAAGATATAAGGACTTACTTGAAACATACTACAAACCTGAGTCATCCCAAGAGCTGAACCTACAATGGTAGTTACAAGAAATATTTTCCGTAAGGATACATTCTTCAAAAACCCATTGTATAGTCCAACACCAAGCAGGGATGCAATTGAGGTAACAAGCTTAACACGTCCTAAGAATTCTGGAGTAAAACCAAGGGCATTTGTGCTGAAATGAATCAGGAAAAAGGATTCTGTAAGATCAAAGGAAATGCTATGTCTAAGCAAACACCAAGAAAACAAGAAACTCAGTTCAAACATGAAAGATTATGATCATATTTACAGACAGGACATACGTAAAATAGAACATAGCAGAGTCAGATTGCGGAGTTGCTTGCCACAGGAAAATAAACAATGTGGGAAGAAAAACATTGGGCTGTCGCACAGCATGCCACAACTGAATAATATTCTGTTTTGAGCTTTCCATAAAATCAGGATTGGCAAAAGGAAGACTTTGCCCTCTTGCAGAGTCATGCATGGGTTGTTCTTTTACAAGAACAGCAACTCCAGATGTTATTAGTGGAAGCAATGCCGTGACACCAAAAACAAACCTGGGACATTCAATTCTTAGTAGTTAAAAAGGGTACTCGAATTACTAAGCAGAAGCATCTTAATTCACAAACTTCTACTGGTACCTTACGCCATAAGTTTCCACCAGAGACCCACTGAAGTAAGCGCTCACAATTCCACCAAAAGAAGAAGAACCCCAACATAAAGACTGCAGAGATCCTGAGGTACTTTGTGATTCACCACGTGCCCGCTCCACAACCATTGAATCTACAACCTAAAACCACTTCAGTTTCTGAACTGAAACAAATTCAATCTGTTAAAGACAATAAAATACTAATTCCATAATTATGGAGACAGATTTAGATGTTTCTAAAAGCGAGAAAAAAGAGTCTGAAAATAATTAAGGCAGAGGTTCATCAAGACATAAATTCACGATATTTAGGAATTGGGAGTGAATGGAAAGAACCAAATGGGAAAATAACAGAAAACGACGGAAATCAAATGTTAAATGAATCTCAATGAGGAATAGAATATTTAGAATACATTATTTATACATTTACGCTTTGCTAAATTGATTGCTTATAATGATTTAGTTTCTTAAAATTGAAGTGTTAAAGAAAGGAAAAGAAAAGATGAAGGATCTAATAGTAAATCAATAAGCTTCTCATGCAAAACCATCCAAAATGGGGAACACAGAAAAAAGAAACGTATTGGGGGGGGGGGGGGGGAGCTTTGGAGGGTTAGTTAAGAGATATAAATCCTTAAACTTCCTCTCCTCATAAAAAAAAACTTACAAGCAAGGGGGAGTTTACATTTCTGACCAGAAAAAGGGAAGGTTTGAATCAGACGTTTCCTTACTCTACTGACGGGCAAACAAGTGGAGTGGAAAACCCTCCCTAAAAGCTAGATATTGAGATGGGAAACCAACCCTCCCGGTGCTCGTGACCTTTACGTGACCAACATGCTTGTTACATAACATGTCAACTATAGTACATGTAACAGAATACGAAGTAAGGCCTCAACATAATTAAGCAACTAAAAAAAAAGCACGCCAGAATTAAGTCATTAACTAAGTAAGAGAAACTCACAACATCAGAGAAGGCAACAGAAAGAGAGCCAAGAAGTATGCAAAAAGCAGAACCATATTTGCTGTCAACAAAAGAAGCCATCAAACTCCATGAGAGAGCACCAAGCAGCCCTGATAGAACTAAGTATGACCTTCTCCGATACCCAAAAAGTGGGACAGAATCACTGCACAGTGTATTATATATAAATTAGTCCAGGAACCCTGGTTCAGTTAAGGGCAAAGGAAAAGAGACACAGCAAAGCTTCGCACCTAATAAACCCATAAAGAGGTTTGATAAGCCATGGTAATGCAGAAAAACCAGTAATCACAGCTGTCTAGTCAGCCATATGTAACTTGTCAGCCGTGCAAGTATAATAAGTTAAACAAAATGAGATAGAGCATGATTTCATGGAAGTACTATCACTTTCTGGCGTCAACTTTAAGCCCAAGCCCAGGCCCATATATTATATCATTAATTATAACTTAGAACAAAAGATTAGCACAAGTCATACATTCAAACAAAAAAATATCTGAAGAATACACCATGAGCATTAAGACGACATACCTCAGCAGGATCAAGATGTAAATCATCTTTTAAGTAAAAGTTGACGGCTAGCCTTGCAAGTCCCAAAACACCTTGAACAAAATAGACCATTGCAACAGCAATATTATCCGGAGATAAATCTACCCCAAACAATTTGATAGTTCTCATACGGTATCTCTTTCTGCGAGGAGCAGTTTTACTTGTGGGAGGCGCCTCTAGTTCTAGTTCCGAGTCGGTTATTAGCATATCTCCTTTACTTGCATCTGGTTCATTCATGAACATATTCCATCAATGCTAAAGGAATTTTTTTTTTTTGAAACAGAACGCAATATTATAGTTAGGGAGTGAATGACGGAAAATAGCATCTGGAAAGGGTGACAAAAATTGGTCACTGTAAATTGGGAAAAATAGATGATCCAATTCAATCTTTCAGAGAAAATTGTAACTTTGTGAACAGAATTATATAATTCAAATGTTTAAAGTTTCATTTTAAGCTTCCGCTAAAATATCATTCTTCCCTTGATCCCCTGAATTTGTAGATCGAATTCGACAACAACATATAGAGATATTTGTAAAATGCAAATCTACAAAAGATAATCCAAACGCACACCAGCCCAACATTTCATTAGTTATCGTCACTTGTCAGGCCCTAAACTATGCACCACCACCTTCATGCACTGTTTAGTAAACAGAAAAAGAACAACAAAGTAACCTCTTACCATATAATGTAACCCCTCCACTGCTGTTAGCAATCGCAGAGACTCACAACGTATTACATTGCGAATTCAGGCATCATTCAAACACTTCAAAGTTCAAAGGCAAAATTTGCAATGATCTTAAATTAATCATTCGCAATCACAAAAATGTCGCATAAAAATAACAAAAAATTACCAGGTATCCTAAATTCTGGAAGTGAAAAAGAAAAAAAGGAAAAGGAAAAGAAAGCTTACAAGTCCTGGAAGCCAAAAAAGGCTCGCCATCATCGTTAAACCGGAGAGAGGATCCCGACATCGAAACGGAGGCAGACAAAATAAAATCGAGCGGCTTCCGACGTGCCTTCCGATGGAATCCTCCAAGACAAAGTTTCTGGCGAATTATAGAGCGCGGAGGGGAGGAGCTAGAGCAGTAGAAAGCTGGATTTGTGGCGGGTAACAAAAAGAATACGGACAAAACATGCGAAAACATTATTAAATTATTTGGCGCTGAGTGCGTCGATGCTACTTGGTTCTTGGGGCTCACTTTCCCACCTCCACCGCTCGGAAGCCATTTTATTTTGTTTTGCATTTATCCTGTAAAATTGCTTTTTCCTCTTTTTCATAATATTATTTTTGTCTTCATTAAGATAAGTTTGAAATGCATTAAAATTATATTTAAATTAAGTGTATAAATCTGGAATTCATTCTACGATAAACATGGGTGAAGTGCTTTAGATAGAGGATTGGTTAAAATTCAATCTATTTTATTTACAATTTTTTTGTTACCCACCTAATTTATTAGAATTTTATCTCGACTATATCCGGATCCGACCTATGTCGTACACTTGATTATGGTGGGTGAGTCTCTCAATAAAAATTTTCTACATACGCCAAGACTCAAACTCACTTAAGCAATATCGAGCCATTTACTACTCAAATTAACTCCTGTTGATTATTTTATTTATAATTTTGATTAGAAATTTAATAAATTAATCGTGCTAACTTGAACTTCTAGGCAAAGAATTAAACATTTGGACCTCAAGCCCATTTTTTATATAAAAATTTAGATAAATTTAATACCAATCTTCATCAAGATAAAGACACAGCTCTAAATTTAGAAAGTATTTATAAAACACTTATAAGATCGCTTATTAAATAAGTCATCACAATAATATAAAAAATCAAATTTTTATTTTTATAAAATATAAATATATTTTTTACTATTTTTACCAACTCTCGTTAGTTTAAGCCCATTCTTATTAAAACGAAAGGCATACTTTGGGGTATGGCCTAGGCCTCCAATATTGCGGCCCTGATGTTTTAAAGATTGAGATCATGATGATGATTTGCCCACTAAGATTAGTGAGATAGTTAACGATAAGGCGACTAAAGCTTTGAGTAAGTGTAACGTTGAGTTTCAAGGAGCAATATTAGAGCTCATTAATTAACATGACTTCAGATCACACTCTGTTAAAATTATAAGACACTTGCCATGAAATAATATGTTTAAAAATATATAAGATGTTTTTGAATTTTTAAAGTATAATTAGTAAGCTTTCTTAAAAAATGTTCTTAATAAGTACTATATATTAAAATGATGTGTATTTTTCTTAAAAAATAAGTACTATATATTAAAATGATGTGTATTTTTTTTTAATGATATTAGCTGGTTTTATTTGGAGTATAGTGGGCCCTGCACATTGGTGGATGTGGCTCTTGTGTTTGATGATTTTAGATATTGTAATTTTTAATTACGATAAATTAATTATGCCTGTTGTTTGCTTTTTATCTCGTGGCTTTGGGATCCACTGATGGCTATAATAAAAGGAATTAAACAAAAAAAAATGGAGGAAAATAAATTAATGTCTATATATTCGAATGTGTTGCAAAGTTGCAATAGTATCTTTGAATAGCTTAAATATTCGTGCTCGACCGCTTGCCATTCCTAACCAGAAACCTTGGGTACTATAAAGATATGGAACTGAGCATGCAATTCCCTAGATATGAAACTCTCCTTCTCATATCTCCATTGTTCAAAATCAATCTCGCCTGCAGCCTATCAATTACATAAAGATATAACTAACATGAATGAATGATCACTACAGATTTATGTCATACGGGTAAAAAGAGGTAGAGGATAGTTATTAAGAATTAATAATTAATTAGTTGAATACGCAGAAGCTACCTGCTTGGTTCTCTGAGGTTCCATTTCACTTTAAGATAAGCTGGAAATTTCTTAGAGAGATTAGCAAGATAATTGACTGTGCAAATATTCGTCATGGATGATCACCGACTGTTCTGCTACCTGCATGCGGAAGAAATCTTATACACACACACACACACACACACACCCCTCAAAGATAACGGTTCTTTTTCTGGCTCAATGCATATATTGTTATAATTGTAATTATAATTAAACATTGTTCTTATTGTTGAATTGAATTAAAGGAAGAGGTGTGCATAATGAATGTTAATTGATATTCTACTGGTGTCGGATTATACCTAGTCCATGGGATTCTCCAAAATCCTTCAAGTATACATAAGAGAGTTAGAGGTTATACTTACTACCTCTTCAAGGCTGCCATCTTCAATGTTGGTGTTAAAGGTGAGCAGCATGGATTCGTGGAGCAGATTTTCTAGATCCTCAAGACGAACAGGGGCTGCAATGTATTTCAGACAAATTATTCAGATGCAATAATGAAATGAAATGAAGGAAAACGGAGAGAGAAGACCAGAGATCAGAGGCCAGCTGGTGGAATTTCTGGTCGGAATCGGAGCCACCCCACTGGTTCTGCACCGCCAGCTGAAGCCCATTCCATCGGCGCGGTACCAATCTATGCCTTCCTCCAACTTATTGTTATTGTTTCTCCCTTCACCTCCTCGCTTCCCTGATCCCATTTTTCACAGCGAGAAAGGAGAGAGATCGATCCACACAGCTCGCTCTCAAACACAATTCTAAATGTGGAGAAACAGAGAGCGCACACACATATATAGTTGATGTGCATGACGTGGGAAAGAGAAAGGAGCCCGAAATTACGATCGGATTTAGAGAGAAGCTACACTGCTCATGCGTATACGCACGTACCAGTCTGTAATATGATATTGAGCATGTACTGTACCAATATTATTCAACATCTTAAAAACAAAGTTTGCAATTGATTATATTTTGCTTAGGATATTGAGGGGATTATCTTGAATGCTCCCTGATGCATGGCGTCAGACTCAACAATATCGGCATGCTGGGTCGACGCCACGTGTAGCATTGACATTGCACATGTCATAACAGGAGTGCGCCATGAGTCATATGGCAACACGGGTTTTGCTCCTTCCTTTAATTTAAATCCCTTTAGCTCAAGCTCAACTCGCCCAAAGGCATCGAAAACATTCACGTAGCTCGCACTCTTTTTCAAGAAAATGAGCCAGGAACAGCACGGGCGCGCCCAAGGAGGTCAACAACCCATCAAATACGGCGACGTTCTTCAAGTCTCCGGTGACCTCGCCCAGAAGGATGCTGAAATGATGCAGAGCGCTGAAACCAGGGTGTTCGGACAAACCCAAGGCGGAGGACCCGCCGCGGTTATGCAGGCAGCAGCCACGCAAAACGAACGTTCGGGCCTCGTCGCCCACAGGGACCTCAATGATGTCAACGGTGACCTTGATGTCGCCGTTACTGAGACTCGATCTCCCGGAAGACGCTTTGTAACTGAATCAGTTGCCGGGCAGGTTAATTTGTGGTTCAGATGTTGTTCCCCCCTTAAATTATTAATTGTATTTTCGTGTAGAAAACGGCAAATTTGTTCCAATATAAACTTGTAGTTTGGAATTAGTCGACAACAGAATTAATCTCGATGAATCTCTTATTTTCTAAGGTTGTGGGGAAGTATGTTGAACCCACGCCATTTCAAGAGGGTGAGGCGGGGGCAATGCGAGAGAGTGCAGTGACGATAGGGGAGGCAATGGAAGCCGCGGCCAGGATAGGGGGATAAAAGCATGTGGAACAAAGCGACGCCGCCGCAATGCAAGTGGCGGACGTGAGAGCAACGGGAAGCAACGTCATATCATCGGGTGGGCTGGCAGCCATGACGCAGTCGGCGGCGGCATATAATGCAGGATGTGCCCATGATGAGGACAAGGTGAAGCTGGGCGACGTCCTGAGGGATGCAACGGGTAAGTTAGCGGCGGATAAAGAGGCCACTCAGGAGGACTCTGAAGGTGTAGAGAACGCAGAAAATGAGGAACAATCCAAACTTGGGAATAAGAGCTCTCCGAGGGGTAGCGGCTTCTGTCGCCGCAGCGGCAAGGAGAACGAGAACGTGAACGTGTAAATGAAGACGAGAGTGTGATATATGATGGTTGAAGTTTGTTGTGGTCGTATTTGGAAAATGAGTAAGAGTGACAGTTGAGAGAGAATTTAATTTATGTAAATGGAAACAAGTAATGGATGGGAAGGAATATTGGGGTCACGAGAGAGATGAGATTGGGAGGACAGAGAGAGAGCACGTGGTGGGGAATGCAAGAGATGACAGAGGAGGCTCACTTGTACGAATCAGGGCTTCCAAACAGGGCAGTTTTGTCTCCCCCTCTTCCCTTCCTCCTTGTCTTATTTTTCAGTCTTATTCCCTCTTTTTAATTGAATTTTCTTCTTGATGTCTCTCTGTTCAGTTCGACTATAGAAATTGTCTTCAAAATGTGACTTACTGTTTATGATTCATCTACTCTCTTCCTCATTTCTCAGCTCTGCTCTCCCTTCCAAAATAGTCAATATTCCAATAACACTTTGTGGGAAACTATCTCTGCATTATTGGTCACCCTCCGGCTTAACTCTGAGCCCCTACACTCATTTTGATGAATATTATTGATTTTTCCCCCTTCAAAGACACTCAAATTAACAGATATTTTTCTACAAAATCAGAGTTCAGTGTTAAGAGGTAACCGCTTATAGTTATAGCTACACCTGATTCTATAAAGAAACAGAGCCCAGCGCCCCCTTTTGTCTTTCTTTCTCAATCTCACTCGTGCAATCCTATACGTTCATAATTGGATTGGGACCATTTTTTACTTACTAATTAGAAAGACAGGAGAAGTGCTAAATTTTTATCACTGAATAATTTTGGGAAGGCATAAAAGATAATAGAAGAATAATGTACAGTCAAATAATAAATAAAAAGCGTGGTTCATGACCATATGCCAGCTTAATTCTTCATGTCACTGTTTTTGTGTATATATATAATTATGTGTAAAATGTATTATCCAAAACGAAGTAAATCCCACTTAATATCCTGATGTTTTCTAGGGGCTGGCATTATTATATAGGCAGACAAAATACTAGAGAACAAACCTCTTTATATATATAATTACACGCCCAACTTTCACTTGCTCCCTCTCTACCCAAAACTCTCCAACATGTTCTCCAAGCACTTTCATCTCTGTTTCTTCAAGCTCAAGTGCCCCACCGCCACCCCACCCCATCCTAAACACTCATCCTCATCTTCCTCCTCCTCCACCTTCCTTTTCTCCGACGACTTCTCCTCCTCTTCCGACTCCGACTCTTGCGATCCTCTTCCCCCGGACTTCTCTTCCCTTTTCGCCTCCCATCGCTTCTTCTTCTCCTCCCCGGGCCTTTCCAACTCCATCATCGAGTCCCCAGACACTCGTCCCACCTCCGCCGCCAGCACCAACAACAACCGCAACCGTAGTGACACGACGCCCTCAACGTTATTACCCAGAGGAGTCGGAGTGCCCAAGTACTCCATCGATCCCTACGTCGATTTCCGCCGCTCCATGCAAGAGATGATCGAATCCAGGGAATTGGTTGACGTCACAAGAGACTGGGATTATCTTCACGACCTCCTTTTGTGCTATCTCGCTCTCAACCCTCCTCACACTCACAGGTACATCGTTCGAGCTTTCACTGACCTCCTCGTCAATCTCTTGTCCTCGCCACCTCCCTCTTCCTCACTCCCGCCTCCGGAAACCACCCAAGAACCACCCCCACAATAACTTATTTCCCTTTCTGGGGTGTTTGTATAGTTATTGTAAAATTATTCTTTTTTCCCTTTCATATCACTGTAAGAGATGCTCTCGAGTTTTGCTGCAGTTTGGTACGTATATTTAGGATTCTGTTCTGATGAATGTTTCTCGAGGCCTGTTATAGATCCCTTGGATAAGATATACGTAAATTTGCTTTGATGATTAATATATGTTAACATTTTCCAAGAAAGGAATGGATTGGCGGTTGTGAAGCCCGTTGTAATGTTATGAAATTTTTTAACCCTCTCTTATATATATATAGTTTGCTTAGTGTTTTGTGAAGGGGGATTGGGATCTAGCGATGAAGACAGAGCAAAAATTGTATCTTGAAGATCACAGTAGTTTCACATAACCAAGGAGGCGTGTAGGAGAGGAAGACATTATTAAATTGGTAATGTGTCGATGATGTATTGTTGTGATATTTTTCTCTCTCTCTATGATCACATTGTTATGTATGCTAACAGAAGTACAACACTGTTTCTGGGATTTCTGAGGAAGTAGAGAAGAGTGGGAATTTGGGGGGAATTAATTGTGAAGTTTAGAGAGGGGACAAAGGAGAGGTGGTTTATCGTCCTTGCATTTTGTTGTGTGGTCCTAGAATGGTAGTAATAATAACTTCATTATCAGCTTTTTTCATGTCACAAACAAACCTCCAAGATGAACAATTAATTAGAATGCGTGTGTGATGAAGCAGCAAGTACAATGATTGGCTTCGTTTCTCCGGCAAATTGTCCTTAGAAGAGCAGCATGTGCTCATTTAATTGGTTAGTCGATCGTTGCTAATAAAACAAGCCAACTAATTTAGCTGTGATTTTCTATACATTTACTTTTGTACAGTGAATAAAGCAAGCCAAATATGGCATGCATAGATTTTGTAAGCTAATACACTGGTAAATACTATACAATCTTAAAAAATAAATATAATTATTAAAAGATTTTATAACAAATAAATAATATATAAGAATAAATTCTAATATATCAAATGAAAACAACTCTTGCCAGTACATATGTCATATGTATATAAGATAGAGAGAAATGGGCGAGTAAATGGAGCGTTGAGTGGGTCCAGCGGTGGGTGGGGTGTCAGATCCAAAATCCCCAGACGGTCACCAAAATGCTTAACACAGGATATCGTTGAAGAACTCAATGCATGTGCATTGGGGGGATTAACATGCATGGGATTTTAATTACTAATTAATTAATTAGTTAATGCTTGTACAGGGGACACTCGGAGACAAACCAGAGAGTACCCAAGGTAGAGTGTTCCAGCATAAAAAAAGAACTAATTAATTGAAATTTATTTGTTGGTTTAGGAGAGGCTGTAAGAGTGGTTCTTGGTACGTATGCCGAAAGCGAGCTGTTTGTCCTTACGCTACATAGAAATTATCATTTTGGACAAGACGTGGCTATGTAATTAGCCAGCCAGCCAGCCATTAGTTATCATTTGGACTATTATTAACATTCATATAATATAGGATAGTAACATAATGCAAGCATGATTGAGACCACAGTGACTTAAATATTATTATTAACCCTGCTGATAGGGAGGTGCTTCATTAAATTAATGAATAAAAAATAGCTAGTGATAAGAACAGCATCCCTCTAACTACTACCATCTCTCCAAAAGAAAGTCTAACTACTATCAGTGACTTGAACAATAATAATAATAATAATTGTTGGATTACAGTATTATATTGTTTCCATTTGTTTTAAATTCCACAGATATTGATTATTAATTGGAAAAGAAAATTCTAAACCTTACTAGAGGATAGATATATAGAGTTAACTAAAATCCAATTTTGCATTTCTAGTTACATGTACGTACCTTTTTCTTCAACGCTTTTTCTTTTTCCTTCTGGTCTCATACGGCTAATTATCCTGTTTTAAAGCTTAATTATTAGCTACAAGTCTGATATCAAGCCTAAAATTATGTATATCTTATAGAAAAAGGTTTGGACTTGGAGAGATACTGACCAAATCAAGAGGGAAAACGATGCATTCCGACAATTTATTCATAACTAAGTCATAATCAGGATACATTTCAGAAAATAAAAGGGTTGGACAGGATTTGACACCTTGCCCCACAAATAATTCAAAACAATATGCAAAATTGGATCGATGACCTAGAAAAAGACAATAAATCCAATTATGAAGGTGATCATCACTTTCTCTATCCAAATATTGTTTATTATCTCTGCACCTTTCTACACATTTTTTTTTTCAAATTGTATACCCAGCATGCTTCATATTTCCCTTAAGTGTGTATATTTATTCGTACGACGGTTCAATTCTTCTGAAGAAGAAGGAAGATTCACTTGGTCTGCCATATGGGAGAGCCAATGAGATTTTCTTATAATTTGTCGCAGTAAACTCATCTAACAACACATATATATAGTTTTCATATTCCTTATATATAAGATATAGTAAAACATTCGAGCAAACTTCGATCCGTTGTGGCACAGTTGCATTTAAAATAATCATGATGATTAATTAATTTATCAAAGAGACGGATAATATGAATTCAGTTTCATCCAAGTATAATATACGTACATGTAACATCCTCTATACTGAATGGGAAAAGAGAAGTTCTATATACACGAACGAGAGGCCAACAGCATAATCATCATCAACTTGTTAATTTTTTATACAATATGATATTTTATACAACATAATAATGATTGTGCCTTGTGAAACGTGATAGATCTCGGGAATGGGTCAATTTTGAACAGCTATAGGCACTGCTCTTGTCAGCACCCAAGACAACAAGCAGTGTTGAATTTGCATGCTTCGTTTTCTCAACGGTATATGCTTTCCCTATTTGTCATCATGCCGTCAATATTTATATATTTGTCAACGTTATAATGTAACCTCCTATCATGAATGTAAGACATTGACTACACTATAAGTGAGACTGAACCTTAAATTAGTATTTATATTAACCATGGTTCATAGTATATGATCAAGGTAAGTTTTCACGGTGTCTGGATTATTGAGGTTGTTCTGAAGATGGTGGGGCTGTAAAAATTAATTTTTTTTCTCTTGGTGTAAGACGTTTTCAAGCTGGTGTGCGAATCCAAAAGAATCAAAGGTAAGTTAAATGTCGGGGTTGTTTTTTTTGGCCTCGAAAACTTAAACCAGCAGTGTAGAGTTTTATTGTCAATGTTAGGTTCACCGTTCACCAGATTCAATGGTTGACACTTGCCAGAGTTTAACAGTCACTCATCATTTTTACTACTTTTATCTCTTTCTTGTTATCCCTGTTTTTTCTCACTTTGACCAAGTTAATTTCTCATTAAGGTTGCCAGCATCGTCACCTCAAATTAACCTACTCATTACCTACTGATTTACTTTTGCTAGACTATGTCTTTTTTTTTTGGGATTTCATTCATTTCTTTAGATAATATAGTTTAGGGAAAATTTCAAAAACTATATAAACTTTATTTATATACAAGCAAATTAAGTGCCGGGACCTATAACTGGTTTTAGGATATATTTAGGATAACTGGTGGAAGTGAGCTATGATTGTCACCTCGACAAGATCAAGAGGCAACGTTAAATATCTGTAAATAAATTAATGCCATGCATGTCTAATCTAAATTGTGACATCCATGCATATATATATATATATATATATATATATATATAGGTATGAGAGAAATAAACCATGCATTCAATAAAATAACTGTCGTGGCTTGCCACAACCTCCTAGACTGTGGGTTAGTTAAAGATGAGAATGACTGCAAGGAAAATTGTCTGTTACTATCTCTTACTGTTCTAATATAGTTGATGTGATAAGGCAAGTTTTTATTCCTTTTTGGATTCAGAAAATGAAACATGGTGATGGTGGTGATTAGGTTGTTCAGCACTTCATTCGTCTCCAGAACTTAGGTTTTCACGGCACATCCTATTCCTCTGGAATATTTGCTCACTTGAATCTATTCAAATCACTTTTGTTATTATTATTTTTTTTACCATCTTTCAATAGTATATAAATATTTATTGTGGAAGGTAATCAAAGTTTTAAAAAATATCAGAAAAAATAATTGGTGGATTAACTAATGGTGGTGTGATATTATTTACAATTAAAGTTTAAAAGTTATTACAAGATATATTATTAATAATCACGTAAAATTAAACAAAAATATCGGAAGCCACTCTATCAGAGCCAGGTTTTGATTCTGGGACTTGTGGGTTATGGGCCCACCACGCTTCCGCTGCGCCACTCTGATTTATTATTACTGTAATTATTATTATTATTATTAAATTGTAATAGTTGATTGTTTGTACATAACTTAGTCATGTTTGTGTTTTGGTTTTGGACCCCAAAATGGAAAGATAGACATGCACTAGAAATTCAAATAAAATTTAATAATTTAACCGATGAAAAATAGTCTTATTAGATATGAAAAAGTAGATCCCCAGACTCTTTTTTCAAAAAATAAAAATCATCAATTAATAATTAATTATAAAAGGAAATTATAATGAATATTACCAAACCCCATGTAAATGGCCTAGTAATCCTTTCACAAGTGGTTCATATATAGGAGCCCACAGACCAGTTTATGGGCTAAACTCCAACAATACGATCCCAATGGATCTATGTGGGCCTTAAGAAACCGTAGTTAGCTAAGCTGGGCCTCAAATTACAAATGAATTCACTTTTTTAATACAGGATTCATTCTATTTAATATTAATATTATTTAAAAAAAATTTTACTATATTTTTATATTATAGATGAGTCTAATATATTTTTAAAAAATTTTATATTGAAAAAGAAAACAAACATGGGTTAATAATAAAATATCCATTACATTATCAAATAGAGGTTGGCATAGGGAAAGTAGTTATTCGCTCGTTTAAGGTAAGAGGATAACTTTGTTTCAGGAAAACCAATAAAACCTGAGATAATTAATAAATAGTTGAATTTTTTAAGTTTAAAATAAATTATATGTAAAAAAAATTCTATAAACTTAATCTTTAGCTATCAGCTATCCATTAGATTAGGTATACTGTTTAGATTTTATTAAAAATTTTATTTTTAAGAAAATAAAAACACCAGAATTATTTTATAATTGAGTTTTGCGAAACTCGCAATTTCGCGAATAAAATTCCTTTTACGCTGGGAAGGCGCCACCACATCATCTGTTATCCAAAATCAGGGCGGAGGCTGACAGCAATGACGCTCCATGCTTTCCGACAATTGCCCCTTGCATCCCCTTTCCAAACACCCACCAGATCCATATTCTTGAGCACCGATTCTCTGCTTCCGACCCCTCCTTTCCTTCTTCATCGATCTCGGCCAATCGAAATCGCTGTCTTTCCGGAGCGGCGGCAGCGGCGGATGCCGGTGGTCGGCGTCGTTCAGGAGAGCCAAGACAGTTCCGAGCCTGAATCCTCGAGTGCCAATCAAACCGTACCAGAATCACAGGAGCAAAAACCACCAACACCTCAGGCCGGCCCCGCTGATGAGAACGTCGAGCTATCGGAGTTGGCGTCGGAACTGAAGAAGGCAATGCAAGATAGGAAGGAGAAGGAAGGGGAAAACCTGTGGAGTGGAGTGGCGGAAGAGATTAGGGAGATAGAGTGGCCGGCATTTGGCAAGGTCTTGGGCACCACCGGTGTTGTGCTCAGCGTCATCCTGGGGTCGAGTGTCGTTTTGCTCACGGTGAACGCCATCTTGGCCGAGCTTTCTGATGGTGTATTTGCAGGCAGAGGAGTTCAGGATTTCGTCAGCTGAACAAGACATGGTTGGTTAGTCATCCAATTTTGAAGAGGTTCAGTTCATTCAACAATCACGAAAGGGGAGTGAAGGAGTAGAAGGAGAAAGATCATTTGTCGGCTGGATTATCTCGGTAACTATCTCACTAAGCTGAAGTTTATATTGTTAATTGTATTTGTGAACCTTCAATAGTTTAGTGAGCCGAGTGGGGATAAGGCATATGATTCATTTGTGGAGAGATTTGAAGCGCGAGCTGTCCAGTAGTTTATATTGAAATATTTTGATTGAATGTAATTATACCCCTTTAAATGTTTGAGTTTAAGCGGAGAGTAGAGATCCTGATTTCTGCATATCGAGAAAGAAGTAATTGCCATTTTTCTTTCCTTCTTGTATGCAATTGGGTGAACTTGAGGGGAAATATTCTGATGGTATCTTGGTTCCTCATGTATTGATAGCTCTCACTTGTATCATCTGCCATCAAAGCTGTTTGAATAAGCATATAATTCAAATATGTGTCCAAATTTAAGTAGAAAGATTGAATAGAGCATCTGCGTTTATAGAATCGGAAGCTCATAATCATGGATTAAATGATACCTCCGAGCGTGTGTTAGGATAATCCTTGGTCGGTGTACCTACTCTTTGGATTAGTGCACCAAATGTTGGCTCTTCAACTAAGTTTCAAAAGAAAGCGTATATTCAGGTGTTTAATTCTTATTGTCATGAAGATTTTTTTAATAAGGGAACTTTATAATTTTTTTTTTAAATTTTAGAGTTATATCTTTATCTTGATAGAAGATTAATGTAAATTTTTTTTATACTAAAAAAAAAGTTTCGAAGGAGAGTGTTGTACTTATGTGGGTAACAATAACAAGGGCGTGGTTCTATCTACAGGGAGGGGCAACAGAGGGGAAAAAGAAAAACTACATTATTGGGTTGATCATCGTATGTTTTAGCGGTATTTATACGCTGTGCTTAATTAATTGTTTGATGGGACTTTGTCCAGTACTCCAGTGTTGTTTTATAAGACATATATGGTCAAAATATTTGCAATGGAATTTATATTCTGCCTCGATGAAATAGAGCGTGGAAAAACAGGGGACGGTGGTCATTTTAGACCCTTCAGTTTAAAATTTAATAAAATCAAAAGAGAAAAATACAATTGAAAATATAATCAAGGGATTAAATCAAAATATCAACTTTTCATTTGATTTCGATCCTTCGTTATTTTGGACTTCAGTTAATTTTGGATAACACAAGTAAAACAGAAAAACGTTCCATCTTGATTAAATAATGTTCAAGAACCACACTATTTTCTTTTGTTACATTTTTTTTTTTGCCGATTATAACCAACATTATTCAAACAGAATCAAACTGTCAAAGACAACCAAATATGACACTAAAAGTTTGGGGGTTTTTTGCTACAACTTCTCTACGAATTTTTATTTCAGAATCACAACCACGAAAGCCACCAGCATTGCAACAGTATCAGAACTAAAGTAGCTTGAAAGCCTTGAAATCCAAATTTTATGGCTCAAAAGTCATGTTCTCAGATTCTTCTCTGATCGACTCAAACAACGCAGACGACAGATATCTCTCACCGCAGCTTGGAAAAATCGTCTGCATCCACATCAAAACCCACCATAAATGCCAGAAAAGAGTAACTTTCTTTTAACAAAAAACGCTGTAATCTCAGTCACTCAAAATACGCATTATATTATTGAGCCACCAATTTAGAGAGCAGCATCATGCAAGAAAAATGAATCAATATATAAAATTTATTGGAAACCGTACTATTCATAAGTCATGAATAGTGTGATTTCCCTCGAATACAGGCCCTACATTTGGCTATGATAATAGTAACATTAGATCAGTTGTGGTGTCATATACGAGCTCCTCTGTAATTTATAAATATATTCACAAGAAATTTCTGTCAACTTACTACAATAAGCTTTCCAGCCATTTCTGGTCGTTTTGCAACCTTAATTGCAGCGGCTGCTGCAGCTCCAGATGAAACTCCCACCTACAACAATGCCCAACTAACGAGTTTAATGAACGTCTATATTTACAGGAAAAAATGGTTGAATAAGAAAAAAGTACAATAAAATAGCCCTAAAGGACTGCTTCAAGCCCATTGCTGGCAGGTTCTAGAGGTTCAGAACTTACAAATAGGCCTTCTTTCACTGCAAGAAGCTTTGCAGTTTCAATGGCTTCAGAGGTTGTTACCTGCCAAATCACATAACATATCTCAAGTTTAACAAATCACATACCCAATGTCAACCAAATATTCTGTAATAGGATGAACTTAATTTCAATTAAGGACCAAAGGTCCTCAAATAATTTGCCGTTGATATTACAAAATTTGACAACAAGATTCTGAAGTTTGACAGTGATATAAAAAAAAAAATTAACAAAGATATTCCAAAGTTGCATTACTCTAAAATTTTAGAATATTAGTGTCAAATTACTAATGACCCTTGGTACTCTACCGGAAATATTATTGACAAATTTGCTCAAGTCAATATTGCCTCAATATTTCGAAAATGAAAAAAAAAAAAACAAGAACAACGAAAACATAGTTCACGAGTTGTAAAAGCTTACATGAACAACTTCGTCAAGAAGACTGACATCCACCACCTTAGGTATAAAACCAGCACCAATCCCATAAATCCCATGAGAACCTAGGCATTCACAGGGCAAATTTGGCATTAGCAACAGTTAAAGACTCAAGCTTAATGTTCTATTAGGAGAAAACTGCCGATAGAATAGAAATTACCTGAGGGGATAACAAACCAAAAAACCAAATAGAAACTACTTATTGTCTAAAAGGATAACTTTTAAGTTTAAAAATAACAGAATATTCCAAGAGTCATTGTGGTCAAGTGACCAAGAACTGGTGCTAAAAATTCTAAATAAATACATTCATTGTTTATTCATCAGGAAAACGGAAAGGTAAACAAAATAATATTGCTAAGTAGGACAAAAGGAAACCCACTCCTTCGTGAAGGTTAGGAACAGGGATGGGATTCAATTGAAAAGTAGTTCCAAGGAAATAACTTTTGAAAGGCTAACATACTCTAATCCCATGGTATACAAATTCAAAAGTAACACTCACGGAAAAATTATTGTGGTTTGTTGTATGTAATAGAATATTAAAAAGTCAAATATCAACAGCAGAACAAAGGAGCATAACAAATGTTACTACTCACCAGGCTGTCCACCAACGAGCACGGGACTTTCAGCAGGTTCAACAGCACAAACCTACATAAAGGAGGAAGGAAGACAATAAGTACACAAACGCATTACATAGTTGCAGCAGTGACACGTTATCCTCCATTTTCTAAGAAATGATTGTGCAGACATTCTGCTAAGCACATCAAACAAATAAACTAACCTTAATATTGGGATTTTGTTCTTTAAGAAATTTGCCAGAACCTGTTATTGTGCCACCAGTACCTATCCCTGCTACAAGTGCATCAATTTTCCCTCCAGTGGCTTTCCAAATCTCTGGGCCAGTAGTGTCATAATGCATCTGTAATGATATAAAATATTTTAAACAATGTTTGTCAAGCATCCATCACAACCATTACGGAATAAATGCCTAGATACCTTGGGATTGGAAGGATTTTCAAACTGTTGAAGTACGTAGGAATTAGGTGTCTTGGCATATATTTCTTCAACTTTCTGAAATGCACCTCTTATTCCCTTTTCAGGATCCGTCAGCACCAACTCAGCCCCTAAAGCTTTCAGAACCATTCTTCTTTCAAGAGTCATTGAAGCAGGCATTACAATAATAAGCCTGTAACCTTTTGCTGCTGCCGTGAAGGCTAATCCAATGCCAGTATTACCACTTGTTGGTTCAATAAGGACACTCTTCAGAAAATAAAAAACACGCATCCACAGAAAGGAATGGTTGTCAACTCGAGATAATAAAGTGATCGCATTTTGTTCCCAACAGATACTATTTCAAGGCACACACTTCTATAATATTAGAAAATTGGCTTTTTGAAGCCCAACCCTTGGGAGGGTTCTTTATCAAATCAAGGTATACAAACCTTTCCAGGCGTGATAAGACCTTTTTCCTCTGCATCAGCAATCATACTATAGCCGATCCTGTAAGTGATAAAGATACAATAGAACCAAGTATTCTATCAATTACAGGAACCTATGCTTATTTATAAAAATTAAACAATGCTAGAAGAAACATGAAACTACGATATTCTATCAGATGAAAAGACTGAAACCTCTACCTGTCTTTGACACTAGAGAGGGGTTCCATAAACTCTAGTTTGGCAACAATCCGGCCCACACAGCCATCCACAACTTTATTAAGATATACTAATGGGGTTTTGCCAACCAACTGAAAAAGAAAAAAGGCGAAACTCTATAAATATGGGGAAAAGCCCGTGAAAGAGAAATCAGAGACCATCGAGGTACACAAACTCACTTCTGTAACATCATTGGCAATTCCAGTCCATTCCACCGCCATGATGATAGCTTAATGCAAAGTCTGCAAACAGGAAAAATATTAGTACCAACGCAGTTCTTTGATCCACAAAGCTGACAGTTCTACAAACTACAAAATGGAATCTGAAATTTTTCTACATTGTAAATTTGGAAATTCTAAGGTTTCGGTTGTCTTCGTGAATGCAGAAATTAATAGGCCATGAAAATTTAAACCTCTTTAACAAAATTTCAACCTAGTTCAGCTTATGACAAATGCTAAATCTCCAGATTTGCTATCCCCAAGCATGAAGCCACCTATCTAGAGACCCAACAGCGTGATTACAGATAGAAAAATCCTTTTCTTTTCGCCGGAAATATCCGCTTCCAATTGAATGTATTGAAACCCAAAATTAGCAGAAGAATTTTTGTAAGAAAATATTCCGAAGATAGTGATGGTGACAGTCTAATTTTCATTTTGAAAATTTACAAATGGTCTTGGTTTGAAGGTCACTGGTATGTGAACGAAAACCGATCATTTCAGTAACTAACAGAAAAAAAGGAACTTCCTTTAGAAGGATCGGTGAAAATGACGCTAATTGAGATACCTACTATAAGAAAATGAAGATCATAATTAATGGAAGACAAGAAAGGAATAGAAGCCACCTCTCTAACCCCACCTCCACGTCCAGCCGATGGCAAGAGACAGCTATCTAGGTCAGGTCCGGGAAGTCCAACTTAAACCTCCTACTGTTTATCACAATCCCTTTATATGCACTTTCAGCAAGGCGCTATTTATTTAGCTTTGTGGGGTGAAGAACGTGGCGCTAATTATTATTACTCTTAACGATCTACAAATGATAACGATTGACGAGATACAGCTCTTCTTGATGATACAGGAAAGAATATAGGCAATAATGACAAAAAAAAAAAGAAGAAGTTTCATGTAAGAAAATTAATTATTGCTATGTCTATTAGATAAATATTAAAAGACACATGAAAAAACCCACAAAAAATGTTGTAAATTTCTCTGTCTAACTCATAAATATTGGAAAAGAACCTGTGCATTATTTTTTCATTGGATGGTGTTGGTTTACAAGTCTGGCTCAAATATTTGTAATTTTAAATTGAAAAAATTACGATTGATCAAATATGTTTTTTAGAAAATTTAGTAGTAACTAATGTCTTATTTGGGATTTTTCTGTAATAGTTACTAAACTAATGCGCAAGTGGATGGTCTTGGTCGGTGATCTGAAAGAATAAAAAAAGGTAGGAGGCAGAAGAAAGCGGCGTTGAGGGAGGCTATTTGAGAAGTTCAATTAATTTCAAAATAAGGAAATGAAGTTGAAGGTAGAAAGAAAGGCAGCCATGTTGATTTTTTTTTTTCAATTCAGACGTTGGGTCCCCAACCAACCCCCCTCGTTGCGGCGAAGTCGAGTTGAAACACCAAACATGTACTTGTATGTGTGGATTTATGCGTTGAATATCTGCGTTTATATTAAAATTTGAATATTTATAAAATGGGTTGCCTTTTTGGATGGTTTGGCAGAAATAATAGAGTAAGACTTTATTTTGTTGTTTTTTTCTTTGGGTTTTTGGTAACTGAGTTAATGTTTTGTGCAGCCAAAACACAAAATTGTCTAGTAAATTGGTGGATCTCTTAAATATAATATTTTAAATTTAAATTAAGTTATTTGTATAAAAAAAATTGTCAAGAGAAACAACATTTATTTTGATAATATCTACGTATAAAAAAAATTAGTTTATAAATTGTTGCCAGGAGATAATGCCTGAATTGTGGTTATGGAAGAATACGGCAAGAATCTGAATTATGAACCAACCAACCCCACATCGACCATTGTGGATAACGTTTTTGCGTGTCGCCCTTTCCCAACTTTCCCTTTGATTCAATGTATCCAGGGCACAATACATACAAGCAACACCATCACTTTTGTTATATAATGTTTTCTGTTATTATCAATATACTCCTTCATAAGAAATCTTTTAGACAGAATTTTTTTAATCTTTTTTATAATATATTTTAATAGTTTCAACATCCTTTAAATATTTTTTCTCATATGTATATCTATATTTAATAATAATAACGAAAAAGAGTAAAAATTAATCCGATGTTATAATTTAGTATAATTAAGAAGTGTAATATTATAAATTCTTTCAATTCTATGGCAAATTTATCCATAAGCAATAGATTTTTTTTTTACTAACCATTTGATTGCAAGTATTCGAACAGAAAAGACTTTCGACTATTTTATAATTAAGTGACTAAACTAGAACTAAATAAACAAGTCTCATATGGGTTTTATGATGTGCATAAATAACATTCAAGAACTACACAATTTTCTTTTGCTGCTTTTATTTTCCTTTATGGCCACATCCATTTTGTTGCTTTTAGAAGAAAACAAGATTACGACAAACATTATTGGAAGTTTTGGGGCCTTTGGCTACAGTTTGTCTATGAATTTTTATTCCAGAATCACAACCATTCCAGAAGAGTCACTAGCTTTGCACCAATATCAGCAACTGAAGTAGCTTCAAGGCCTAGAAATCCGAAAGCTTTATGACTCAAAGGTCATGTTTTCTGCTTCCTGTCTGACTGACTCAAACAACACAGATGACAAATATCTCTCACCATAACTTGGAAGAACCACCTTCATCCATATCAAAGTATCAGGACCAATAATTTGTAAGCATGGTTTATCTTCAGAAAAAAGTGCAGCTTGTTATAAAAAGAAAAAAAGAAAAAAGTGCAGCAACATTAATTCATCTGTTAATCTTTTTCAGCTAAGCAGACCAAGGTGAGATTGCCCAGTCCATTCTTCAAAACAAACCTTCGTTTTGTCAGGTTAATGAGCACAAAGAGATCAAAAGTTCTGGGTGTTGTATATGCATTATCCATGAAAATATGCGAGCAACACTGTGACTTGTAAATATCTTCACGAGAATTTTCAGTAAACTTACTACAATAAGCTTTCCCGCATTTTCTGCTCTTTTTGCAACCTTAATTGCAGCGGCTACTGCAGCTCCAGATGATAATCCCACCTACAACAATACCCAACGAAGTCCAACGAACACCGATGTTTAAAAGAAAACAAAGAGTTGAATAAGAAAAAGGTACAATAAAATAGCCCTAAAGGACTGCTTCAAGCTCATTGCTGGCAGGTTCTAGAGGTTCAGAACTTACAAATAGGCCTTCTTTCACTGCAAGAAGCTTTGCAGTCTCAATAGCTTCAGAGGTCGATGCCTGCCATATCACACGACATAATCTCAAGTACACCCATCAGCTTTGCTCAAGTCAACATTGCCTCAATAATTCCAAAATGAAAAAACAAAAGGCCACCAGTATCAAATCCATCTTTATAAATTGAAGGTGTATTAAGTTTGATTACCTGAACTCTAGAGCAGCGTAATCATAGTTCAAAAATTGTAAAGACTTACATGAACAACATCGTCTAGAAGACTGACTTCGAGCACCGCAGGTATAAAACCGGCACCAATCCCTTGAATCCTGTGAGAACCTAGGCATTCATTCAACAAGGCAAATTTCACATTAGAAACAGTTAAAGACTCAAGCTCCCCTACTCTAATGTTCTATATTAGGACAACTGCTAATAGAATAGAAATTACCATAGGGAATAACAAACAAAGAAACCAAATAGGAACCTACTTTTCTGTCTAAAGAGAAAACTTCTGTTGAAGAAAGAACATAATATTCCAACAGTCATTGTGGTCAAGTGACAAACAATTGGCGTAGATAAAAATTCCACTGAATAATGTAGCTACGTAGGACAAAAGGAAGCCCACTCTTTCATGAAGGTTAGTAACAGGAATAGGGTTCGATTGAAAAGTAGTTCAAGGAAATCACTTTTGAAAGGCTAATATACTCAAATCCCATGGTATACAAATGCGTAGATGCTATTCAATCAAATTAAAAAGCAACATCCAAGGCAAAATTATGCTTTGTTGTTTGTGATGGAATTTTAAGAACTCACCAGGCTTTCCTCCAGCGAGCACAGGACTTTCAGTAGGTTCAACACCGTACAACTACATAAAGGAGGAAGGAAAACAATGAGAACACAAATTTATGACATAGTTGCAGCCGTGACAAGTTAACCTCCATTTTCTGAGAAATTGATGTCTCAGATATTCTATTAAGCACGTCAAACAAATAAACTAACCTTAATGTTGGGATTTTGTTCTTTAAGAAATTTCCCAGCACCTGTTATTGTACCACCAGTACCTATCCCAGATACAAGTGCATCAATTTTCCCTCCAGTGCCTTTCCATATCTCTGGGCCAGTGGTTTCATAATGTATCTAAAATGATATAAAATATCTTAGATAGTGTTTCTCAAGTATCCATCGCAACCATTACGGAACAAAAATACCTTAGGATTGGCAGGGTTTTCAAACTGTCGAAGCATGTAAGCATTAGGTGTGTTAGCCAATAAATCTTCACCTTTCTGAAATGCACCTTTGAGTCCAACTTCAGGGTCTGTCAGTACCAACTCAGCCCCTAAAGCTTTCATAACGATTCGTCTTTCAAGAGTCATTGAAGCAGGCATTACAATAATAAGCCTGTAACCTTTTGCCGCTGCTATGAAGGCTAATCCAATGCCAGTATTACCACTTGTTACTTCAATGAGGACACTCTTCAGCAAAATAAGAAACACACACATCCACAAAAGGGAATAGTTGTCAACTCAAGAGATACACCAAAAAAATCTATCAATTTTGAGCTTTCAACTTGCTACTTCCTAGCATATGGCACATGGGTTGAAACACGCGGTGTAAAAGACAGAAATTGACAATATATTTATCAAGAACTAAAATAACTACCAACACAAATTTCATATTGTAAACTATTTGAAATAAATTGGCACGTTTTATATGTAGTAGGACCTGAACAGCCAATTACATGATATTCTTTATCAAGGTATACCAACCTTTCCGGGAGTGATAAGACCTTTTTCCTCTGCATCAGCTATCATACTATAACCAATCCTGTAACTCATATAGAGATACAATAGAATCAAGTACTCCATCAAAAATTGAACAATAATGCTAGGAGAAACATGAAACTACGAGAATAAATCGGTTTAAAGAACTGAAATCTCTACCTGTCTTTAACACTAGAGCAGGGCCCCATAGATTCTAGTTTGGCAGCAATCCGGCCCACACAACCATCCACAACTTTATTAAGATATACTAATGGGGTGTTGCCAATCAACTAAAATAAGAAGGGGAAAAATAAGTCAAAACACTATAATCAAGAGGGAAAGCCCGTGAAAGAGAGATCGGAGACCATCATCAAGGTACTCAAACTCACTTCTGTAACATCTTTGGCAATTCCAGACCTTTCCACAGCCATGATGAAATGATAGCTTACTGCAGAGTCTGCAAACAAAGAAAAAAATATTAGTACCAACGCAGTTCTTTAATCCGCAAAGCTGCCAGTTTTATAAACTACCAAATGGAATCTTTAATCTGAATTTTTTCAGCTAATAAAGTTGACGTCCCCATGACACCAGCTATCTTACATAATGAAAAATCTTCTTCCTTTCGCCTGAAATATTCTCTTCCAAAGGGACTTTCCTTTCAAAGGTTGGGTAAAAATGGCGGCAATTGAGTGGCCTAAGAAAAGACGAAGAGCAAAATGAATCGAGAGAAGAGAGAGGAATAAAAGTCACCTCTCTAATTACACCCCCGTGTCCCACAGCTAATGACAAGTGACAACGATCCACTACCGGACCAGTGAAGTCCAGCTGAAATTTATATGCCCTTACGACGCCACTCTTTTTTTTTTCATCGTAAACATAAATGATAATAATATCACTCATCTTGACGATATAGAAATCTTCAATATATATGTATAATCCAATTATTGGTATTATTATAATTAGTATTATTAGACTAGACTTGGTTAAAGCGGCTTTCTCAAGGAAGCCTTGTTCCAGAATCTTATGGGAAGTATCGGTACTCATTCATGTAAAGTTTAAAAATGGACCTAGACATGAGATATCAACAAGGCAGCTTCTGTGGTGGCATCCCTTTTCTATTTGAAAGCTTTGTACATGTTGACGTTACATTGATGTAAACGCAGAATAAGTTTACTCTGTGGAGTATTTGATGTAGAGGTCTGATCCTCATTTTGCCTTTATCTTGTTCTTAGACTTCTATACCCACTGGTAATCGCGTGGCATATGGGCTTAGCACTCAAGGAAAGATGAGACTCGTTAAATATTATAGCTAAATCTAGTTTTTAGTTATTTATATTTATATTTGAGAGAATAATAGATAGCTCATTCTACCTAATAATAATATCATTTAAAAAAAAAGATATTTTATTCTGCTATCATGGAAGAGTTTAACCCTTTTCTAAAAAAAATATTATAGCTAAATATAGAGTTTATTTTAATTATAAATATAAGATAATAATTTATTCTATCTCTTAAAATTATAATTTTTTTCTAAAATATTTCTATATAATTTTATATAATAAAATAATTTTTATTAAGGGTAGTTTAAGTGGTAATAATTAAAGGTGGTATTTTAAGAAAATTAATATATAATTATTATAAATAATTAATTTAATTATATTTTAGTTTATTTAAATTAATTAAATAGCTATTTTATTAAAAATTGATGATAGAAATATTGATTTAATGAGAACGCTAGTTTAAAAAAAAATAGTAAGAAATATAGGTGGTAACTTTAAATTCCCGTGTTATTAAAAGAAACTAATGATTAAGTAGGTTTGATTCATTCCTTTTCCCTTAAAACTAGATTCATAAGAAAACTCTGTATCTTGATATTAAAATACTTATATTCAGTTTTTTCAAACAATGTAGTATGAAATATACCTCCATTTTTAATTGTAAGGTTTATTTAATTAATTTATATAAATTAGAAATTAATTAATTATAATAATTATATATTAATTTTTAAAATATATTATTTAATTATATATATTTAAATTAACATTGATAGATATTCTTTAATATATAAAATTTTAGAGGAATATTTTAGAGGAAAAATTATAATTTGAAAAATAAAATATATTAATATTTTATATTTAAAATTAAATTTAATTATCTATTTAACTCTTATAATTAAAAATATAATTATTATTATTTAGCTTATTTTAAATTAATCTTATAGTGGATATCTTGCTATTAAAGGAACCGTGCAATTCCTACAACATCGTTGAGATCGCTATGTTTTAAGGGGAAAAAATTGTTTTTAGTACAAAATTTTTAAAAAAAATTAGATTTATCTATGATCTAATAGTAGGATAAAATTTTATTTTTTAGATGATATTAATATTAGATAAAACGAGTTATCAATTACTCTCAAATATAAATTTAGGTACCTAAAAATTATAATATCTTTTTAAATATTGATATTAGAATTATAATAAAATATTACTCATAATAATTAAATATACTCTAAATAATTATATATTATATCTCCATAAATTATACGTTGTTCTAGGAAAAATTTCATATGCAAGGAAAATGATATCACAATGGACATCCCCACCTTACTCGAGCAATTCCCTCATTTTGATATTTTTGTATTACAAGATGATTTTTCTTCTTCTTTACGTTTAGCTTTTCTCCTTAGATAAAAGCCTATATAACTCAGTGTTGTAGTATTTTTCTTATTAATATATGTTGTTATCTATTTCCTTAAAAAGAGGTTTTATTATCAAATTTTAAAAAGAAGCAGTTATTTATCCATGATTAAAATTTTAAAAATTATATCAATCAAATTTTAAAATGATCAATGTTTTTATTTAAAAGTCAATATTAATAATCAAAATATAATTTTTGTCTCCTATAATTCAAATAAACTTAGGTCAAGATTTCCATAATTTTTTTTGTTGAAGAATTCGTTCTTGAAATTATGATCAATTTTAATTAAGATCACTTTATAAAGTTACTAATATAATCATGACATGCGGTTGAAATGACAATAATATTTGGTAACAATTGTCATTAATCAAAGTTGACGGCCACAACCCCATTTTTTTATGAAAAAACTATCCTGAGGTTAGTAGGTTTACCATATCCTGTGACCAAAAACGGAGTTTTTTTTTTGTGCTAAGAAAAAGCGGAGAAAAGGAAAAGAGTGGGAAATTTTGACATACCTTATCCTTCCCACTACCACAGCTTCCAAGTGCTTCCCCACAAAACATGGCTACCTTCCGTCTCACTGTATCCCCATCATTCACCACCACACTCCCCAAACACAACCACCTCACCGCCGCCGCTCCTCTTCACATGAACCCTAATCGCCGGCGTTCAGCACCACCGGCCATTGTGCATTCATATAAAGTGGTGATCGAACACGGGGTTGAGTCCCGGGAGCTGGAAGTCGACCCCGACGAGACCATTCTGTCCAAGGCCTTGGACTCCGGCTTGTCCATCCCTCACGACTGCAAGCTAGGCGTCTGCATGACTTGCCCCGCTCGCCTCCTCAGCGGCTCCGTTGATCAGAGCGAAGGTATGCTCAGCGACGACGTCGTTGAGCGTGGCTACGCTCTCCTGTGTGCCTCCTACCCTCGATCCGATTGTCGTATTAGGACTATTCCCGAGGACGAACTGCTTTCTTTGCAATTGGCTACCGCCAACGACTGATCGCCGTCTCGCCTTCAGTCGTGGAATGTCGTTGGTTTAATTTCGTGTCGTTGAATTGAACCCAAGTAGGAGTTTTGCTTGTTCTGATTCTCTGATTTGGTTATATACTTCGGCCATTGAGCATATTAATTGAGAACTCGAGATAGCCTTTCTATGAAATTCTTTTTTGTTTTTGAATTGTCATCAAAGCTTCTAGCATTGTGTGCTTAACTAAATAACCTTTTCAGCTTGGTTAGACATAAAAGGCATGGAGGACAAGTGATGAATGGATGTTGAACTCCGTGAACACATTACAAACGTCAAATGTAAACGGACATCACCCATGTTTTAAGTAAGAATCTTTGATGAGCAAAACCCAATTTGACAAAAGCAATCAAATAAGCATGCAACGAAAATTGGGTTTGTAAAACTAGGTTTGTCCTAAGTAGGCTTTCAAGGTAACGTGGATGTATCTTCCTTTTAAAGTGTAGTGGAGGGACAACCCAAATCTCACATGAAGAGAGATCTGTCTGCCTGAATAATTAACCATGTGAGTGAAATAATGCATATCCACCACATCTAAAGTCAAGCCAATGGAATGTATGATAACTGAAAAGTTATTTTTTGAGCAAAATTGAAGCTTTAGATTTGAACAAACCACGTTAATAAGCTGTGGGACGCACTATGGAAGCCAAGTAACCGAGCGGTCCCCCTGCTTCAAATGTGGCTGAATAAGGCCATCGGCAGATAGAATCACTAAGCAATGGGTTGAAGCTTGCCCTACAATCTTCCCCTTTACTTGGAATACACATCATGTAATGAATATCATCAGCTAATGCTCTCTGAGCCAGAGTTGCCCCTGCACCAGCACGAGCGTAGTTCTTGTCTCTGAAGAAGCTTACGGGTCAAACTTCATATGCTTTTATGTAAAATGTCCAAACTCAAGTTCATGATGACAACCCGGAAGGGGGCTGATAGTGGGAATCGTCTGCTCCTTTAATTCAAGGAAAGCACCATCTGAATTCGTCAAGCTCAAGCATGACAAGCTCATGAATTCTGGAAAAGTTTCCATCTTTAATTCCCTATAATTGAAATTAGCTTTGGGCAGCTGTCTTTACTTTGCCCCCTTCTCATTTTTTTTATAGCCTGCTTTCTTTCAAGATTTTTCTTTCGGTGGAAATTTTAATTTTGACGATATTCTTCAAACTCTTGGACTGTCAAAATTTAAATATTACTAATAAAAATTAATATAAATAGTAAAAAACGAACTTATATCTAATAAAGATATGAGTTTAATTTTTATTATTATTATAAAAAAATTAGTAGATAATTTTATAAATTTTTTATAAATATTCTTTAAATATTATATCTGTGATATAACTTAATAAGAAACTAGTATTAAATTTATCTAAATTTTATTTATAACAAAAAAAAAAAAATCTAACCGTTCAAAGGATATTAATGGTCAGACAACGATGGTAGGCAAAAGCCACTTCAATTATCATAACTCGTAAGCTGATACGGAATGAGTACTCCGACCACCCAAGTGTGAAGGTATCGAAACAAGAGCTAACGCCCTCGAGGTATGACGAGGAATTGTGGATTGCACATTAAAGATAAGTCACATCAATCATCACGAGCATAGACATGAAGGAAATGCCATGATGATGCATCCCAAAACGTGAGTGTGAGAGCAAAGCCAATCAATTTTGGGACGACGATGAATCCGAATCGTGTCGGGTTACAGCTAAAAAAGCTGGTCAATTCAATTTTAATATTTCACAAGGATAGGGAACGAGGTTATCGTAAAGGAATGTTACACTAATTGAAACAAACCACGAAATGGATTTAGCTGGCAATATTCTCCCACAACTACCCAACTCCCACAGCCTGTTCGTGAATATTCTTTTTTACTCCTCATCCAGTTGTGGTAGATCCATAAAGGAGCATATTAGAACCCCCCAAGATCATATTGGATTTCCTAAAAGCATGTGAATTAGATAGACCAAGCATGTAAAAGCCCGGTAGTCTAGTGATGAAAAATTAAACAAAACAAAGCATTCAACTTCTAACAAGATTATTCCTTCACATATTTTAAGCCAATGTCAACAGCTGCCAAGAAACAGATTACCTTCCTTCTTTTCCCCAGTTGGAGCTCAGAGTAACCATGGAAACACATAATAACAAGTCTTTCTACAACTGTCAGAACATTGGTAATTGAGTTCCAGATGTTTCTCGGCCATCCTAGTTACTTTCCACAATCACCTAGTACTACGTGATCAACATTAGAAATACAGCCTCTCACCGTGCGGAGCAAGAAGCAGGACAGTTGTTATGATTAACACACATAACTGCTACCGTTAAACGGTTAGTGATTACAAACAACATTGTGAAAGTAAATAAGATCAAAGTTCTGTCATATCAGTGGTTACTATCTTCAAAGGGTTGTCATGTCTATCGGTAGTAAGCCTGCTGATAAGTTGGTGCCAAACCATTACCATAGCCACCGTATGCAGGATAATTCATGGGAGCAGCCGGGTATGATCCAGTGAGAGCTGGTGCAGCCTCAGGTGAATAAGCATAGGGATTTGCAGGGGGGCTTCTGTTGCCATACATGTGAGGTGGAGAAGGATATGGCGGAAGAGCAGCTGGGTATTGTCCCTGAGATGGAGACCTGACAAATGTTGGAGCAGCAGGGAATGAAGATACATATGCGTTGGTCAAACGGCCAGCTTTGGCTGGAGGCATTGGACCCCCATTGCTGTTGCTTGCTCGCGTTCTTTTATTGGCAGGGACTGCCACTGGTTTCTTCTTCTCAATCTTGACCTTCTCCAATTGATCAAGACGCTTCTTCAGATTTTCAGGAGGGAACTCACGCTCAAGCTTGTACTCTTCAATGCACTTGATAACAGCCCTGAGTGCAGACTGCTCTTTTCTGGCAGCTAGGTACTGGGAACATTTTTACCACAATATAAGTCAGTTAAAACAGTAAACCCACTTTTTAAAAGCCCAGAAGGTGTAAAAATGCCCCATGCTGTTCCTGCTTTTTCCGTCAACTAATCAAAAGGGCAATGCACACAGATGAGAAGAATCCTATGAGTATCAGTCCTCTTAAACATATCAACACTAAGGCACCCCCTCCTCTCAACACATCAAAGAGAAACAACAGTATCAAATGCACACTTTCTGAACTGCATACTTTATAAAAAAAAACAAACTTACTTCCCGCCGACCCTCTTTCAACTACAAATTCACTAGGAAAGAAGAACAGAATTCTTATCTATGCAGCTAGGCCAGACCTTAATATTTGATGTGAAAATAGGCAGGAAAAAAATGACATTACTTTTACGTTGCACAGATGAAGTTTTTCTTTGGTGACATTGAACTAGTGAATTACACAGAAACATTGATAAGACGTATATTACTAATGTAAATAATGAGAAAATTACCGCAGCTCGGCCAGCATTATTGGGATCTTCCATAATAGATGATGCAGACTTCTTCGCATCCTTCAGAAATGCCTTCAGCAGTGGAACAGGGGGGAACTTGTCCACAAGACCTACTTCATATGTAAAGTGTACGGCATCAAGTTGCTGGCCCTTGCTGATTAACTCTCCAATCAAATCTGCATACAACATAGATATTTGTATTCAATATCGGACTGGATAAATAGACCAATACATTCAAAACAGAGGCAGGAAAGGAATAAGTTCATATATAAGCATGCTTAGATACATAATGACCATTTAATTTGTTCCCCTTTGCCCAACATGATAACTGATTCAACTTGTTAACAAAACCAGAATGGTTAACTATTTACAACTAGAATGCAGCTCCTACTACTACAGCTCTGATACCCCTTATGCAGGAAAAGACTACAAAAGTAACTGAAACCCTCGGCATGCCTTAGTCCTTAAATGATTCAAAGTCTCCAAACAATATCACAAGTGAACCAGAGAGATCATCAGTCACATTATCTCTAACTTATACATGCATTGTGAATGATTCACAACATAACGAGAAATTCCCTTTCCCTAAACCTTTCCTGTCACCCAAGAACAGGTTGTCATCAAAGACAATAATAAGACACCTGTAAATCGCTTAAAAAAATGGTCAGTGCCATCTGAAAAGCATGGTTAAAACGGAAAGTTAATATTGACTTCAATTGGCAAAGGAATGCTAGTAGTCAATCATTCCCCAATTGGTCCAATATACTAGAACTAAAGACCTTCATTCAGCAAGAATGCAAGAAATGCGTCGAGGCATGATCTCAGCACTTTAAACTGAAACTATTTTTTCTTTTAACCTAGAAGATTGGAAAAGAAGTTGAAGTAACATCTCGACCCCAAAAAAGTCCTTCAAACAACCGGTTACTCTCACCCTTAACCTATCACTGAAGAGTATTTGGTCGCTGAAATCTGGGCTACCTCATCATCCTTTTCCCGTAACTCTAGATAATTTTGCAGTAACTATTAGTTTTACACTTGTAGCCTTATAATACTTAGTTCAAAAATCAAATCAGAATGAAAGCTACTGCGACCAAGAATAAGAGAAAATGTGACCAAACATATAACGAATCATAAGAAAAGGAAGAAAACATATAAGTAGTATGGACATAGAACAGGATATTGTTGCCGCTGAGAAAAAGCAGCAAGCATACCGGGCATTTCGTCACCAAGACCAAGGGAAACGGCGAGTTTGGGCATCTGTTTCCTCCATGCGGAACCGATCACAAGCTTCCTATACAAATCCAAGTCCTCCTTCTTGACGATACCAAAAGTCACCAAATGCTGCAAGAATGTATGCACATCAGGTGTCTTCACATTCTCGATTCCACCACGCTCTTCCAAGCTCGCCTTCCAAGTCTCAGCAATCTCTTTGGCTCGCTCCTTCACGGTCGGCGTCACCAAAAGCCTGGATTTTCCAATCACAGGGTCCACCATCACCGGGATAAGCGACTCCAGCACCAGCACACAAGCCCAACCCAAATCGTTATTGTTGTTCTTCTCGGTCTTGTCGCCCCTCTTGTCCACCGGGAACACCACCGATATCGCTTCCAACACGAACTTCGGCGGATCGACACAGTCAGCCAGAGCCAAAGCCATCTGAGCCCTCAAAGCCTCCAATTCTTTCTTCTTACCAACGATGAAACCCCAAAAACCCGAGGCATCCATTCTGACGCAGAAGGATTTCAACTTGAGCAGCAAGCCGTCCCCATTATCAACCTCTCCATTTTTATCATCATCAGCACCTCGAGATTCCTGTTTCCGTAGCACGAACAGAGCAGCTTCCTTGTTCTTCTCGACATTTCCAAGGGCGATCTCCACACTGCCGTCGATGGTGACCTCGCGCTCCTCAAGCTGGTTAAGTGACTCCATGGTCTGGTGGTCAAGATTCTGAATCTTGGTCTTGAGGGCCTGAGACTTCTTGAGAAGGTCCTGCTCGAGAGAGGAGAAGTGGTCGGAGAGCTCCTTCCAGAGGAGGGTGCAGCTGGTCATGAGAGAAGTCTGCCTCTGGAACTCATCGAAGCTGGGCTGAGCCAGCTCGGTCAACTCGCCGGGATCGGGGATGGACCCCATACTGGGGGAACTACACCTCAGTAGTAGGAGGGAGAGGAGGAAAAGGAAACCCTAAGAATGGTGAAAGGAAGGAGATGACAGGCGCAAGAGAGGGAGAGATGAAAGATAAATGTGGGAGGCAGAACAGGGGAGAGATGACGTGGAAGGGGAATGAGGGGACACGTGGGATGGCGGGTGCTAAAATACGCAGGGAGGAGAGAGGGGAAAGATAGTAAAGTAGGGAGTTGGTGGCGCAGGATGGAGGGGTGGGGGGATAACTGTGGAGTGAACTTTCCCGGAAATCGAAGTTAGATCAGGAAAAGCAGAGGGGGAGGGAATGAGGGAGGTGGGACAGAGGGAGTGACCACCACATGGGAGACGTCAGACATGGTAAGGAATTTGCCGGCAACTCGCATTACATTTACAGGTGTCTGTTATTTTTCAAAATAAAAAATAAAAAAATCAAATTTCCAATTTATTTAGTTATATGGATACAAGGAGAGTAATAACAAGTTCGGAAGCAGGAACGCATGCGTACTCATAAAATAAATAATAAATAAATAAATAGTACTGTAAGTAACCAGGAGAGAGGGTAGAAAAACTGATGGCATTCAGGCATTGAGTGACATCATCACTTCCATCCACATCTCTGTACATTCTTCTTCCCTTATCTTATACAGTACATCATCCCACATCATTGTCAACGTACCTCCATTTATTTGATTCATAATAATTAACATTCACTATTTTTTTCCACAAAAAAATAACATTATCGAATACTCACGCCCCTCTCATATTATTCAGAAAAAAGTATATTTAAATTCATTACTAGAAATTTAATTATAAAAAATTTTTAAAAAATTGTTAAATGACTATTAAATTTTATAGGATTTAAGATTAATTTTTTTAAAATTATAAAATAATATAATTTCTCTAGATAAAAAATTTCAGTTATTATTTTTTTTCTAGATTCCTATTGCTTAAATTATTTTTTTTTATAGAATTGACATTTATATTATTTAAGTTATTTTTTTAAAAATAATTTTATTATTTTAAAAAATTAATCTCAAGTCTAATAGAATTTCTCAATTGCTTGATAATTTTATGAGATTTCTCTATAATTAAATTTATTACATAAGATTTAAATAATATTATTTATAAAATACTTCCTCTCAACATGATTTTATTCAAACTACAAAAAATCTTACATCTTACTGTTAATTCTCTTTTTAAAATTTAAAAAATTTTAATTTTACTTTTATTTAATATACAAAAGAAAAAATGAAAATCAAAAAATCAAAAACAATAAATTAGAGAAAAATTATCCATCCTATAATAAATTTAATGAAGTCAGATTAAAGCCATCTAGATAGAATTGGAGGAACAACTGACAAATCAAGTAAAATCTAGAATTTCTTTTTTCATATAAATTTAATAAATAATGTACTTCAAATAAATATTGCCAAAACATAAATTAGACGGCCGCCGCCAGGATAGGAGTAAGCTTATGGAAATTTTTTTCCCTCAACATAAAAATTATAGTTTGCTTTGATAAACTTTCAAAAGGTACTATGGATGAATAGGGAGAAAACTGTGGTTAACTTGTTGTTTAAACTCCCTCGGAAGCAAAGAACTTTCAGATTTCTTCTATTCAAAAAAAGATTAAAAAAAATGCAGGGGCCGATAAAATGGAAGAAAGGGGGTAGGCTTGAATGGGCAATAAATTAAATATAGTTGACATGAAAGGATTTTAATGTTGAACGTAACATATAAAAGTGAGGGAGTGCGCTCCAGGGTGGCGTGCAGGCGGTGGAAAGCAAGTCACTTATCTTATCTACCCAACTCCCTATTGATGTTTGGGAAAATCCATCAAGGCAGATTTGTTTTCGTCCACACTACAAAAATACCCATTTACATAAATTTAGTTAATCGTAAATAATGCGCAACAAGTTAAAGATGGCAACTTTTCCTTTTTCTATTAAAATCATTATTTTGCATTTTATATACTCGACACCATTCAATAGAATTTCTAAATTCTACCAAAAATTTGTGTCCTCTAGTGTTATCAAGTCAAATTGGATTTGATTAGGGGGAAAATGTAGGATTAACGAGTGAGTGGCAAGACTAATTAAATGGACGGCTTGTATGACTTAATTATATAAATGACTTAGATTCTATCTTTTATTGTTAATTAGTTAAAAAATCGTGTATGTATATATATTTTTTGTCTACTCGATTCATTAAAATTTTATCTCAATTATATTTAGATTGAACCTACATCGTATGACTGAGTATAGTAAATAAGTCTTCTAATAAAAAAATATTGTATACGCTAAATCTCAAATTTAACACCTTATTTAAACGATATTAAATTATTTATCACTTGAACTAACTCCCGCATGTATACATGCTTTTCTTCAAGTGCATTTCGATCATCCATTCTCCTGGACTTTAGGTAATTTTGGATCAAAGTGTTGATTGTTTGCTAATAGAAGAATAAGCTTCATATTGGTTTAATAATGTATATTCAACAAAGACATTTTCTTTTATAACAAAAAAAAAACAAACATTTTCTTTTGTTACTTTTTTTTATTAAATATAAGTATATTTTAATTATATTAGAGATACTATCAAATATTAAATATATATCTTTTTTAAAAGCGATTCAAATCTTTGATTTGCCACATGAATGATTCAAATCTTTGATTTGCCACATGATCAGAGACTAACTCTTCCTATGAATCCAAACTGTTGGTTCTTTTGTTGCTTTTAGAAGAAAAGAATATTACAACTATTATTCAAACAGACTTCACGTGCCAAAGAAAATCAAAATATGACACTACATAAGTTTTAGGGCATTTGGCGATAGTTTTTGTACCAATTTTTATTTCAGAATCACAGCCATACATACTAAGAGAGCCACTAGCCTTGCACCAAGATCGGAACCTATGTAAAGCTTCAAAGCCTTCAAATACGGAGGCTTTATGGCTCAAAAGTCATGCTTTCAGCCTCCCGTCTGACTGACTCAAACAATACAGAGGACAGGTATCTCTCACCAAAGCTTGGAAAAACCGCCTGCATCCATATCAAAACACACCATAAATGCCAAATGTGGGTGCGCGCGCGTGATTTATAGGAAGTTGTGTGATTCATAAATGATATACTGTGGCTCAACACAAATTTGGTCCCCACACCTGGTTAAATCGGTCATATTATTAACAAAGGGTGCTAACGATCGATTCTGCATACAATTATCCAATTTGCTAGTTCTTCTCTCGAAAAACTAGAACATCATTAATTCATCTGTTGATCATTTTCAGCTAAGCAGTCCAAGGTGACCTTGTAAATTCCATTCTTCAAAACCAGTGTTTTCTCATGTTAATGTGGTCAAACAGATCATAAGTGCTGGTTGTCAATATGCATTGTCTAAGAAAATATACGAGCATTTATGTAACTAATAAATCTCTTCACCAGAATTTTCAGCCAACTTACTACAATGAGCTTTCCAGCATTTTCTGGCCTTTTTGCTATCTTAATTGCAGCAGCTGCTGCAGCTCCAGATGATATTCCCACCTACAACAATACCCAACCAACGAGGTTCAATGAACACTAGTATTTAAACGAAAAAATGGTTGAATAAGAAAAAAGTACGATAAAATAGCCCTAAAGGACTGCCTCAAGCTAACTGCTGGCAGGTTTTAGAGGTTCAGAACTCACAAATAAGCCTTCTTTCAGTGCAAGAAGCTTTGCAGTTTCAATAGCTTCATCGCTCGATATCTGCCAAATTAATCACATGACATGTCTCAAGTTTAACAAATCACCAACTGCAATAGGATGATCTTTACATTACTTCAACCTCAGTCTTCATTTTTCTTTTTATGACTTACTTGAACAACTTCGTCTAGAAGACTAACTTCCAGCACCCCAGGTATAAAACCAGCACCAATCCCTTGGATCTTGTGAGGACCTACACACTCCCACGGCAAATTTCACATTGGCAACAGTTAAAGATGCAAGTTCTTCTACTCTCAAATTTAATATTCTATTATAAGAAAACTGCTAATAGAATAGAAATTACCAGAGGGGATAACAAACAAAAAAGTCAAATAAGAACCATCTTATTGTCTAACGGGATAACTTCTAAGTTGAAGAAAGAACAGAATAGTTTCAAGAATCATTGTGGTCAAGTGACTATGAATTGGTTTAAATAAAAATTCAAAAGAATAAATTCAGTCATAGTTCTTTTATCAGAAAAGCAGACTGATAATCTCGCTAAACAATATAAATAAGTAAGACAAAAGAAACCCGCTCCTTACTGAAAGTTTAGGAACTGGGATGGGGTTCCATTGAAAAGTTATTCAAGGAAAATCACTTTTAAAAGGCTAACATACTCTTATCCCATGGAGTACAAATATGTAGATGTTATTCAATCAAATTCAAAAGCAACATGCGTGGAAAAATTATTATGACTTGTTGTAGGTGATTGATTATTAAAAAGTCAACTATCAACAAAGGAACAGAGGAGCATAGCACAGGTTATAACTCACCAGGCTTTCCTCCAGAGATCACAGGACTTTCAACAGGTTCAACACCATACAACTACATAATGAATGAAGGAAAACAATGAGAACACAAATGCATGACATAGTCGCAACAGTGACAAGTTATCCTCCATTTTCTAAGAAATGGATGTGTAGATATTAACACGCCAAACAAATAAGCTAACCTTAATATTGGGATTTTGTTCTTTAAGAAATTTCCCAGCACCGGTTATTGTACCACCAGTACCTATCCCTGATACAAGTGCATCAATTTTCCCTCCAGTGCCTTTCCATACCTCTGGACCCGTGGTTTCATAATGTATCTGAGATGATATAAAATATTTTAGACAGTTTTTGTCAAGCATCCATCACAACCATTATGGAACAAATGCCTAGATACCTTGGGATTGGCGGGGTTTTCAAACTGTTGAAGCATGTAGGCTTCAGGTGTCTTAGCCAATATTTCTTCAGCTTTCTGAACTGCACCTTTCATTCCCTTTGCAGGGTCTGTCAGTACTAACTCAGCTCCAAAAGCTTTCAGAATGATTCTTCTTTCAAGACTCATTGAAGAAGGCATTGTAATAATAAGCCTATAGCCTTTTGCTGCTGCCATGAAGGCTAATCCAATGCCAGTATTACCACTTGTTGGTTCAATGAGGACACTCTTCAGCAAAATAAGAATCACACATCCACAGAAAGGAGTATTTGTCAACTCAAGAGATACGCCAAAAAGACTATCAAAAATTGAGCTTAGAACTTGCTACTTCGTAGCATATGACACATCAGTTGAAACTTGTAGAGTGACACGTGAGATACACAAAGTGACAGCATTTTGTTCTCAACTGATACTATTCCAGTACACACAATTGTACCATATTATTACAAACTTGGCTTTTTGAAGCCCAAACCATGGGAGGGTTTTTTATCATGGTATACCAACCTTTCCGGGTGTGATAAGACCTTTTTCCTCTGCATCAGCTATCATACTGTAACCGATCCTGCATGTCATATAGATAAAATAGAACCAAGTATTCTATCAACCACATGAACTTGTGCCTATTCATAAACATTAAAACAGTAATGCTAGAAGAAACGTGAAACTACGAGATTATATAGGTATAAAAAGCTGAAACCTCTACCTGTCTTTGACACTAGAGCATGGCTCCATCAATTCTAGTTTGGCAGCAATCCGACCCACACAACCATCCACGACTTTATTAAGATATACCAATGGGGTTTTGCCGATCAACTGAAAAAGAAAAAATGAAAAAGACAAAACACTATAAATAAGAGTGAAAGCCCGGGAAAGGATCAGAGGCCATCAAGGTACACAAACTCACTTCTGTAACATCTTTGGCAATTCCAGAGCATTCCACTGCCATGATGATAGCTTGCCGCGAAGTCTGCAAACAAAGAAAAAGTATTATCATCAATACAATTCTTTAATCCTCAAAGGCACCGGTAATACAAACTAACAAATGGAATTTGAAATTTTTCTACTTTCCAAAAAAAAAACGAAGAATTGTAAATTCTCTTCTCTGTTGTCTTTACAATTGCAGAGATTAATAGGCCATGAAAATGCAAACCTCTTTAACTAAATTCCAACCTAGCTCAGCTGATAACGAAGGCTAAATCTACAGAGTCCCAGCCGTGATGCCGCACGACGCCAACTTTCTAGAGAACCGAACAGCTAGGATTACGAGATTATTCCATACTCCTTTTCATTTTATTGTAAAAATGTGTTCCTCTTTGTCTGTTATTTTAAAAATTTTAGGCAATATTTAATTACTGCCTTTTCAATATATTTTAATTATTAATTAGACATAATTTTTTAAAAAATACATTTAATTAGATCTAATATAGAGATATGCTTTTATAATATTAAAATAATTTAAAACAAATTATTTGGATGAGTAGTTCAAAATTAAGAAATTATGTTTCAGGGCCTTAATTATTTTTTTTATTATAAAAGTTTTTAGAGAGTTATTAGGCTTATTTACTATTTAAATATAAGGTAAAATCTTTTTTCCTCTTAAACGATATTAATGTTAGGCAGGATGAATTATCAATTACTCTAAAATATAAACTTAAATATCTATAAACTAGAATAATTTTCTAAATATTATAACTAAAATTATAATAAAATAGTATTTTTTAAAAATTAAATATACTCTAAATAATTATATATTTTATTTTTTTATTAATTAAAAAAATATTGTAATTATCTACTTATTGTCCTGACAAGTGGTTGCTCATTAGCAGAGTATAATTCAAAAGAAAGACCGGTAATCCCGTTTAATGCCCCGAAGCTTATTCGCATGGATAACATTAATCATATGAATATTTTTATTATTATTAATACCAATTTAGCAAAATCAGATTTTGTCACATAAAAGGAATCGCTGCTTGCTTGCGTTTGAAGCTTTTTTATTTGCTAACTATCAAAGTACCGTGCATTGTTTGGGTAAAAATTACGATAACTATTTTACTATTTAACATTTAGTAAAGAAAAACAAGTCTTTGGAAAAGATCGTATTTAATAGTATGTGATTTTGTTACATTATTATTTTAGAACAAATAAAGAGCTCTTTAGACGGAGTAAAAGAAGAAGAATATCTCATACGAGAGTGCATATAGCTTGTGGTTTTGGTAAAGCAATATTTTTTTTAATGCAACTATCTGACATTTAATATCAGCAAGTTAATTTGAAAATAAAAAGGAAAGAAACCTCTGCTTTTGATATGCCTAAACAAGGTTGAATGTTACATAAAATCGTTTATATGCGATATTTTTCTTCTCCGCACTCATGTGTTGAAGGTCGCATATTTTTCTTATCTATTTCCTACATTCCCAAATCCAGACTTGTTCTAAAAAAGTCAAAGTTAAATATTTTTAAGACAAGTCTTCCACGTGTGAATATAGAATCTAAATAAGAAATTAATCATAATATTAAATATAAAATATATTTTTTATATTTATTAATAATAATAAAATAAGAGAGATATGAAAAGAAGGAGTTAAGGTAAATAATTATGGTATTTAAAAAAAATATCATATTAATTAATTTAATTAATTTTTTTAATTTAATTACATGCATTCTATATTAAGCTTGGAGTATTATAATCTATTCATTTGTCCTCCTACACAGTCTAAAGGCCAGTCCATGTGAAAATTTATTAATTGTTCTAAATTTAGCACTATCAGCTCTTGTATAGTTTTTCCATATCCTTTATATTCAAATAACAATAAATAAAACTAAACTATAATTTTATTCTTAGTATACACCTTATAGGTATTCATAAAACACACGGCCTAGTATACCTACCCGTATCCACACACAAAAAAACCCTACTCAGTCCGATAAATATAGGCAAGGCCAAGTATCAAATTACAAAATACAACTCATACTTTTTCCGAGCTAGACAACAGGCAAGGGGTTACCCTACCTTACCTATAAGCATTCATTCTTTTATTTTTTTTTTATTTTTCTCCCTAAATACTATACTTGAAAGGGAGAATATAATAAATGCTGGTAAATAAATAGTCATTTTAAAAATATAAATAGTTACATAAATAAATTACGTCTTTTAATATTTATAACTATATTAATTTTTTATTTTTCTTTAATTTTACTAATCATAATATGATTATATTATAAATTATAATTATTTATTTTAATTTTTTTAGATACTTCATCATTATCAATATTTAAAAAATTCATATAAAATTACAATTACAAATTACTTAGACTTCAAAACTTTTTTTATATGCAATGAATTTTAATACTTTAATTATTATCTTTTTATTCCTTTATTTTTAGTAGATTATAGATATTATTTAATTCTTAAAGGCATATAAATATAGTATTATTTTATAAGTTTATAATTATAGATTATTTTCTACAACATGAGTATGGCATCACAACTTAAGTATGTCTAGTCCGCTCATGCCCAGCCTACCCATACCCAGCCTAAAATGGTTAGGACTGTTATCTGGTAGGGTCAAACATCAAGCTATAAAATATAACACATATTTTTTTTAAGATAAGGCACTGGGTGGGGGTTTACCCTACCCATAAACACCCCTAATTACACCCTTTGGCATACAACAGGTCATCGTTGTTCACAAAGTACTGCAACACATGCCGGCAAAATTGTTCTCCTAAACAAGTCAACAAATAACATAACAGGTCCTAGCGATTACACTGTGCTAGAATAATTTACTGCTAGTATAAATCATTTGCCTTTCAACACTTAATTACGTTGTTCACCGAACTACAGCAACAGTAACTATTACCGCCAGGCATCCAAGTAATGTGGCGGAGAACCATTAACATCGGTAGCTCAATCCATATGCCCCAGAGGTATCAACTTTCAAGTACGAGACAGAACCCCTTTTGAACTGCATGTACAAAACGGTGCATGATATTGTTAGTTCTTAACACCATATAAACAAGAGACTCGATTACTTCTATACTCTAAATGGACCAACGCAAAAGCATATACTAAGCAAATATGCCAACGTACAACTTCCATTATGAGTGAATATGCTTAACATATATAGTTCAGACTATATTTTTGCACGAGCAATTCTGCCTTCCAAAAGATACATTGAAGCATATGATCAATCCAGAAATTTTGTTACATATGGTGAATCTCACAATTTTTATCAATAAAGAACAAACAGGGATGGCCTCGTTCATCTCTCGATGAAATGATAACGGTGATTTGAAAGTACATAAAGAATTAAACATCTGACTTACACCAGAGATATCATCCTGACATTGGTGAATAGCTTAGCGGCAGGTCAACACAATCCAGTATTTTTCCTCTTAGCATAAAATAAAGAAAATCATTTTCAAAGATATCAGACCTTGGCACAGTCCCACGTCGACGTGGGTCATATTCTGTTGCTTGTCGAAGAGCCCTAGCAAAAGCTTTGAAGGTGGCCTCAATGATATGATGGGAGTTTTTTCCAGCAAGCTGTGTTAAAGATTACATAAAAAAATCATTTATTTACTTGTATATTTGAAAAAATGAAAAAAAAAAAACCATCTTAAGTTTATTTTCCGGTAGAATATGCATAATAAACTCTAGACATGGTGAATATACAATAGAAAAGTTGAGTTGAAATGTCGGTGCAGCTAGAATATATATAGAGTGAAATCTTTTTTGCAACCTAATGTGCTTGCAGAGACGTCCAGCAGAATATTCATAGCCTTAAGTTTCTATTTTAAGAGAAACACACAAAAATGCTTATGATGGCTATACGGGATGATGAAAATTAAACTTCTTTACCTGCCGAATGTGGAGTGTCATCCCAGAAGTATTCACTAAGGACTGGAAAAAATGCTCAACCAACTACAAACAAGAATGTCCCAAAAATGCATTAGGATATAAAAGATTAAAACACAAAGCAAAAGAAATAAGTAAAAGGGTAATAACTGCTAAACAATTTTATTGTTAGTTCACGTGTCCAACTAAAATATGCTAATCTACTATCAATTTGAAGCTCTGGCCTTGTGGTTGAATGAAATAAGGACCGGAAAAGAAAAACTAAAAAATGAAGTATTCAAAGAGTTATGCACAACCTGAGTGTCATATGTTCCAACTCTCTGAGTGGGTATGTCCAAATTATAACCAAGATGAGGCCGACCAGATAGATCCTGAAAAAGATAAGAGAAAATTGCTATAGTGAACCATAAATTAACCTCTTATAGTTTATTTAACATATTGGTGTAGAATGACTCTGTTTCTCATGCAAGGCCTCTTCCACCTACATCAGGAAGTCGGGTGGTAATGTTAGGCTTTCGAGGAGATCTGGAAGTTATGGGTAAAGGTATGTTATGACGGGTCATGTTCCCCACTTTCTAACTACTGTCCACTTTCCTGTGGGTATCTACATTTTAGCTTTCTTGGTTATTTCCACTCTGTTATTTACTGTCTCTCAGGGTTATTGTCTTAGCTATAAATAGAGAACTAGGACTTATCTTGGGGACATCTGGGAATGAATTATCTCTGTATTAGGAGTTTGGTTCACATGTAATTAGTTGTACAGTGTTATATGAAGGAATTACCCTTTCTAAAAATTGTCTGTCCGTTATTATTTCGTCATAATCTTGACCCATCATCCTCAACTAGCTCCACACTTTAGCCTCACATATACGTTACTCTAACTTAAACCTTTCAGTAATCATAAACGTACTGTATGCAACGAACTTACCAGGGCAACATGTATTAGTGCTTCATCAAGTGGAGCAGAGAAGTCACCAAACCTGTTTATACCTTTCCTATCACCAAGAGCCTGAAGTAAGGCCTGAAGACATAAGTAACACAAACCTATTAATTTCAGTAGTACATGAATGTGGATTTAAATAACCTAAGCTAATGCACAAACGCCCACCTTTTAGAGATTAAGATATGCAATATAATTATTAGAATTGTCACCATCGCTTAGATGCCATGTGCATAGAAAGGATGAAATCAAATATACGAATACACTTGTAAATCAGTCTTGTAAGATCTTTATAGTAAGATAATGGACTTGCAAGATCTTGAACATTTGATAACAAAAAAAATTTAGTTTAAAAAAGATGCATAATACAGAAGTCAGCAAATTAAATCATGTAGCTATTGGTAGTACCGTTCCAATGGCAAGAGCCACATCTTCATTCGTATGATGATCATCAATGTGGATATCACCAGTCGCTCTCACATGCACATCAAACAGCCCATGGGAAGCAAGTTGCTGAACAAACAGAAGAAAGTTTAGTTTCCAAACTGTTTCACCCTCATGCCAATTTTGATGCCTTGATATCCATTAACTTCAATTTTCAATTAAGATTTTGACATTTTTAAATACGTGACCAAATTCTGACAACTTAGATTTTTCCGTTAGGTGTATTTTACTCTATAAACCTCTTGTATGCATCCAAAATCAATCAAGCCTTCAATCCCATATTGCAGACCTTGAAAAGAAACAAAACAAAATATAAACTAGAAAAGAGTCAACATTACTGACATCTAGCATGTGATCAAGGAAGGGAATTCCAGTAGTACTGTCAGCAACGCCAGAACCATCCAGGTTTATTTTGACCGACACATTAGTTTCCTTAGTGACCCTTTTCACCTCTCCGATTCTAGCTCCTGAAGATGACCAGAAAAATATACAAAATCATCTGCGCATTCTAAATGTTGAGCAACTGTTTTATAATCGTCTGAAGAAAAATGTACTTTGGAACAGACCTGAGTTAGTTGGTGGAGTTGTTATAGGTGAACTGTTGTGTTCCGCTAAAGCAGAAGAGGAGATAGTTCTGAGAGGATCCATTCGGATGAGATTGCAATGATTTACTGAATAGATGGAGTGGGGGAAACATGCGGAAGAGGGAGGAAGACTTCTCTGGAAAATCCAAACTCTAGATTTAGGAAGCTGAGATGAAGGGCATTTCAGAAGACTAGGAGTTGCAGATAGCTCCATTCAGTTGGTGAATCAAAAGTAATCTAGCAAAAAATAAAGCAATAAGAGGAGATGGGCAAGAACGAAGCCTTGTTATATCAAATTCATGCACTTCTGCTTTTGTATACAGTTTCATTAGGGCAATATCTTCAGAGAAGCATCATTACAACATAATTTTCCACTTCTGCTGTTGATAAAAGAAATTGGCAGGTATCATCACGGAATGCAGATATAAAATAGGTGCAACACCTTACTACGGCTTCAATCTTTCCCTTTTTGACAGAAGAGAAGAGACAAAGAAAAAAAAAACTGAAACTTTAGCTAAGATATAGAACCCAATCGAAAGGGGGAGTCATCCTAATGGAAAATCCAGAAGGAAAAGGTAAGTTTATCTGGCTGGGAAGAGGTCAACGCATAAATAAGTTATAATAGACGAAGGGCATAGTTGTTCTTGTGCAAGCAGCAGGCCTACATTTTCTTCCAATAAATTATAGGTCCAATTAAATGACGAAGTAAAAATGAAGAACGAAAGAAATTTTTATGCAAGATATAGTAAAAAAGCTAGAACTTAAAACATCTCAAGATGTTCATAGAAAACAGTTTGAAGACAACAAGAAGACACAGCAACACATGCATAGACAACTAAAATCCAATTTCAATCCAGGGAAGTAGAATACAGTTTTTACTCATATGTAGCAAGGCAACAAGAAGCAACATCAATACATGGGCGGCGGCAGATCTTACACAGGAAAGCCTGGTTGAAGAAGAAAATATGCCGTCGTCAGCCTGTACCCTTCTTCTTCTCCTTCTCTCGGAATCAGAAATTTTATTCCTCCTTTTATTTTCACAAGAAAGTGCGGGATGATGGCTTCAGTCGAGAGAAGCCGGCGAAAGACGAAGGCAGGGGCATAGCATACATACTTCTTTCTTTCTTTTTTGTTAAGGAAAATAATCTCCCCGTACTTTATATTTTTAAAATAAAATGTAATTTAAGAGAGGGACACTATTACTGTTACTGCTTCATCAGAGAACAATAACTAATACTCTCTTTAATTTTTAATATAATACTAAATTAAATTTTTAAATAAATTAAAAAAATTAATTAAATAAATAAATTATAGTTAAACCTAAAACTTTAAACAAATTTATATATAATATATAATCATTAATTATAATTAATTTATTTATTCAATTTTTTTAGTCTAGTAAAAAAATTACCTCCTCTATTTTAAAAAATATAAAAATTATTTAATTAATTTAAATAAATTATTTATTTTAAAATTTAAATTTTATAATAATTATCTGATCTATTTATAAATTAAGTAGTTTTTTTTTTAAAATTAAATATTGCATCTCACGGGGAAAATTAAAACAAAGCAATAATGGACCAACCGAACTCTTATGTTGACGAGAGGACGACCAAGTCCGATTAAAAACATAAAATAAGTGGGCATTTAGATTTTTTCTTAAATTTATCAGTCAGAAAAAGTGATTTTTTTTTCCTTCAAAGGAAAAAGGAAGGGCAACCGCACAAGGAGAACACGGCGGCGATGAGACTGTTCGCAGGAAAAGGATTGAAAAAGCTGGTCTAACATTATTCGAAGAAGACGTATGTTCAGGTTGCATCCCTTTTAAAACCTTCGAAAACTCATCTTCTATTATCCATGTGTTGTCATTCGTACCAGGCTTTTCTCTCATTTGTTGCATTATTTTCTACACACATTCCAATATATCAAATCGACCCAGCCTTCAATTCAATCCCTTGTTCCAGACCTTCGAACACTTAAGACATGTCCAATCAACTTCATTTGATGCCATTATAATTTTGGTTGCATTTTACTTAACTAATATCAAGTTAACAACGAAAACAGAGTAGAAAACTAAAAATTTAGGAAACGCAAACTTATAGTTTTATTTAAATCTCTCTCATATCGCTGCAAAAGTAGAATTCAAGTGCCAAGTAGGTCAAACTGACTTTGTCCATTGATTAGAATTTCAACCCCCAGCTAACAAAAATTAAATTCCCGCACTATTTTACATTGACGGGAATAAAAGAGATCAAAAGAAACCAAGCAAAGTATAAAGCAGCCAGTAACATAAACTAGAATTGAATCGAAAGTACAAAAATCTAGCATATGATCAAGGCGGGGTAACCAGTACTAATATCTGCAAACAAAACCATCGTGGTTTATTTTGATCCGTATATTGGCTTCCTTGATGACCCTTTTCACCTCTCCAATTTCTAGTCCTCAAGATGACCTATCGAGCATTCAAATACATTGATACATTACAAAAAAATCAGTGACAGAAATCCTCGAAGAAGTAAAAAAGGAGCTTGGGGCAGATATGAATCAGCTGGTGAAGCTGTCGCAGGCCAACCAGAAGAGGAGATAGTGATGATTTATCAAGAAGATGGAGGTATGGATAGGTGGAAACATGAGGGAGTGGTAGTGGGAGTAAGATTTCTGTCTATTTCTGCTACCTATCTGGCATTGTAGAAGAGAAATTCCAGAATCCAAATATACGTATTGAAATGACTGGCGCAATTTTCTTCCAGCACGAATCTGAGTCTTCGAAACTTTTGAAGTATTTTACTACAGCAGCCCCAATGAATCCTCCTCTTGCCATCCATCCCTCCAGCATTACTTGCTTTTGCTTATGATACTAAAGTTTTTGGCTTAGTTGCACGGTCCCTCAACCAAGAAAGCACTGTCAGTTGTCCTGTATATAGAATATAACAAAGCCAGATTCTAAACTGAGTCCCCTGCCAAAACAGCAAACTAAGAGAGTACATCTTCCGAACTTTCCTCTTCTCCTTTCCATGGCAGATGGGGATCACATCCAGACTCATTTAAGTGATGGCCGGGGCTATGAGATTTAGAGTTGGCACCAGAAATGGCATTTCCAGTCATCTTATTTTTCATTAACTTATTCCCCTGCTTTATGGTGGAGTTTAATTTCTCTTCGTTGCTATCACAATCAAAGCTATGAAGAGGATGCTTGTTACCAGCAGATCTCTTATTATGAGGTTCCCTTTCACTATCACTCTCACTACAATCTCTCTGCTTCTTCAGTTCTTTCTCCATCTTCTTCCGAGTTTTCCTCGTCAGTTGACTGAGCACCTCATCTGAGAAAAGTCCAAAGGAAGGTCCATCTCCAATGGGCTTGACCTTCTTACCATCATCAGCCAATTGCTTTTGAAGTGCATCATAGGCCTTGATGATAGACCAGTAGGCTGTGCCCCCTGGATTAATATAAACTGCATCTAAATAGTCTCTATTCCTTCGAGGCCGGTAGTCTATTGTCCAGCCTGCATTTAGCAGCATCTCCCTTATTTTTTCTCGCAACCTCTGCTTCTCAGTGCCACTACCACCCCGGGCTTTTCCTTCTTTTGTTGTTGTAGTTGGGACCTTCTCATGCAAAGAAGCCTGTTCTTCCTCAGAACTTACCCTCTTCATAGACTTGCGAGCTTCAGTGTTCTTTCGTCCAAGGTTTGATGATGTGTCACTGTTCTCCGGATCCAACGCATCCCCCTTACTGTCCTTACTTGACAATGATTTTCTTGATGTTATCTTCTTTTTATCTGGCCTATTAACTAAGCCAGATTTCTTAGCAACTGCTGTTTCCAAGTTCAATGAAGAACGGATCAGATCTTTCCTCTTAGCATTAGTGCCCTCACTCCTCAAGCCCTGTCGACTTTCAACATGTTTGCAACGATCATAGTGGTCTAATAGTCCATCCGCCTTCTTCTTACCGACCCTCACCTTTAAAACACCATTTTTCCCCTGAATCCTAATGAATTCATCTCCATTGCCAGCAAACTTCTCTCTCAATAGGGGTAGTGGAAGCTGAGATCCATCCCTATCCATCTTAAACCTGCTATGGTCTAAATCATTTGCCATATACAAGCCACTAGCTCTGTCATAATGGGAGTTATTTCTTTTTCCAAGAATGGGTCTGCTTGACCCTGCATCAAATTCCTTTTCAACGCCACTTCTACCTGCATGCATTGATCCCACATACCTTCCTCCACCAAAACCAACACCATGATCATCGAAATGCCTTCGTGTCTTTTCCACATGAATGCCTTCATATTCATCAGAATAAAATGCATCCAATTTATTCCGTTTTATTTCCCTTTCCTCAAAATCATTCTTATTGACCAGGAGGTCCTTGTTAAACCTAGTTAGTGATACTCTATCCCTCTTTCTCCCAAATTCACTCCCTGCAACCATGCCCTGCTGGTGGGCAGTCAAACCATTGCGGATGCGAACAGCCTCAGGACCCATCCTTCTGCTAGAAGGCATCAATGATTCATCGCTTGATCCAGAATCACTTGAGGCTACACTATGTCTCCTGGCCACCTCTTTATCATACAGCTTCTGAGAGCTTGAAGAACCAACCCCACCAGGCCACGCATCTCCTTTCTTTCTGACAATTAAACAACCAGAGGAGTTCCTGCTCTTGACAACAACCTCAGATGGGCCAGCTGATCCCACCCCAGGTCCCATCTACATGAAACAGCCAAACCAAAAACCCTCTTAAATCTTCGAAACCACAGTTGTCATCCCCATAAAATTCAACAAATGAAAAGAAACAAAAGCGATCCAACTCAGAAATCCTAGATAAGGTGACATTACCGAACTAATTTGGCTTCTCTCCACCCCACTGGGCAGAAAGTCTTTTACTTGGGCGAAAAACCCCAAAGAAGACCGAAATGGCAAAGGAAGGATTTTTAAGAGTTTTACCTCGCCTGAAAATTCAGCTATTTCACCTGGAGTGAATTGTCTCTTGGAGAAGGCTGATCAGCGATGCAAATCCCCAGCGGACGGAACTTGATCGGAGAGCCATGCGATGCGAGCCATATGGGACGAGAGACAAGTTTTGAGAATTGAGACTATGGATGCTCGGACTTTGCAGGGGCCCCTGTATAAAAATATAATAAATAAATAGCGACCCACTGTTCTTCTCTCTCTAATTCCAAAATTAAACATTGAACAGTTCGATAAATGGAATGGGAGCGGCGCTTGCTCATCCAACAAAAATTATGACGATTTATCTGTGCCCATGATAATTTTACAGAAACATTCAGTTTAATTAGTTTTACTAATCTTTCAATTCGATCTTTTGTTATTATTAAAACCTAAAGTGTAATATGATGATGGTGTTCAAGAAAAAAAAGTTGTTTTTAACTGCTTGTTGTATACAAGAAGGATCAAGATTTTAGTATTTATTTTTAACAGATATAAGAGATAAACGACACCACTAACAATAGAGTGAAATATGATTAAATTTTTTGTTATTATCTGATGCCTTTTTTTCCCCCGGAAATTGACTTCTCTTCTGCTTAAAAAACTGAAGCTCATAGTGTCTATTTTAATTAATCTATAATTTATTTCCATCAATTATGTGGTTCGCATGCATATCATCATCAACTATGGACAATATAAATATAAAACTTTAATGAAACTAATAATTTTATATACTTTTATGATCAATGTACTCTAGCATTAACAATTTCACAAATTCTAATAGATTAAATGTTTCTTCCATTTATTGGAAAATGGAAGCTTATTTATAATCAGATCGATACTTCAAAGAATATACATAGATTAAGAAATATAGTTAAAATTAGTTAACCGTTCTGATTTCTTTAAGGATTACTGTAATATTCTCAAACTACCCTTAATTAAAACTATTAATTTCTACTTTTGAACCTTAAAATCTCAGATGAACCCATCATTTATTAAGACAATTCATAAATGCTTCACTCAATTTTATAATATTAATGACTAAGCAAAATTATTAGAAAGTGTATCTATAAAGAGAGCGAAACATCAACTTAGGAACACCTATGTATATAATTCACTTTCGTTTGATCTGGTTAACTTCTTACCATGAAATGGTGAATGGTGATGAGGCGTGAAATAAAATAATCCATCCTGTTTTTATTATAAAAATTATTTTTTATTTTTTGCAGATTTTAAAAAAAAATAGTTAAAAGCATGTAAGGGCAGAAAAAGAACTTTTATAATCCAGTGGGAATGAGATAGATGATGAGAAATGAGGAAGAAAAGATATATCCTTGAAGATGAGCAACGAGTAATAAATGAAAAAAATCCTCCTTCTCATCATCATTCATTGATAGCAGATACAACTTAGCAGTACTACTTTAAATTTGCTACTTCCTTTTATTTTTTATATAAGATCTATGTAATATAAATTATATTATAATTCACGCGAGAGCTCCATAATTCTATGATTACTTCATGCATAGGCCAAAAGAAAGGTGAGGATCTGGTTAGTATATCCAAATTTTTAGGGTTTCAAGAAATTTCACGAATGAATTAAAGAATACAGGGAAGGAGATGAAAGGAGAACAGGTGAAGGCAAGAAGAGTGATAGTGACACGAGCTTGGCAATAATTAAAACTAGTTAGTGAATAGTAAGGACAGGTTGCTGTCTGGGCAGTGATTTTTTTTTTTTTTTTGCTTTTTCATTGCTTTCTGGAGCCAAAGGTGAACATGGCAAGCCCTCCACCTACATCCTTAATCACTTTATTTGTGGGGTGAAATAGTCCTTCCACAAAAAGTTTAAATAAAAGGATAAAAAATTTAATTTTTGGGTTAAAGCGTGAGTATCTTATTTATGACCTGTTTAAATCCTTTTCTGTATTTTTCAAAAAACCTTCTTAACATGTTAATTTATGTCCACCTACATAGACCGCCACGTTTTTGGCTGGAAGTTTATATGAACCACAAGTCAAATGTCTGGACATGTATAATAAATAATTCAGGCGGGATGATCCAGGACTTGTCCTTGTTCAATTATTGAAAACTTGGGTGGACTTTAATATCTCAGTTCTCAAATCGTCAGCCTTGCTCATGCTCTTCCGCTTTAGGTGTATGTTACTAAAACAATGCCCAACACGATGAACATCCCTTCCCTTTTTCCAACTACAAAGCTCTCATATTTTTCGACTGTTCATCAACTAGCCCCAGTAAGGAAAGAGAGATGCTGCGGCATACAATTTTGAGGAATGGTTCATGGGTGTTATTACGATAAGGCCATTTCATGTCAGACCAATATCTCTAAATCCACACCATGGCCATCAAATATCTGGCCCACCAAGTGAGGTATGTAGAGAAATAGATGTGCGTAGTCTTAGCCCTGTAATTAGAGAGACGATTTTTAGGATTTCAACAGGTTTACTTATTGTTATAACAAAGCTCACCCTTCAAATATCTGGCAAGTTGGCTCTTTGGGACATGCTGCAACAAAATCACATGGCGCCGCAGTAGTTATCCAGTTGACTATTCAATTCTGCTCAGAGTCACACACACATCAGTGATCTCAAATGCATCATCTTGTTTTCTTAAGAAACGAAAGGCTGAAGTTTTGTGCCCAGGCAATCTTCATGGAAAATATATCACAGATATTTCCCTCCCAACTTGGCACAAAAAGGAAAAATAGGACTAAAGAGTTTTTTATCTTGTTCCTGTGCTCCTTTTTCACACGGGAAGGAAGTGAAGACAGATACCGTTTCCTTTGTCTCTTGAGACATGCCAAGTGGTTTAGGCTTCTGGTTAGAGTCTTTATGGCTTACAAATATAATTTCCTGTTTTTTAGGTGAAAGATAATCCCACCATTTCTGATATGACATAGCTCATCAAGTTAATTGGAAAGACGAAAATTGTACAGTAAATTTGACAAAAAAGACAATACACGAAAGCAGGCAAGTAATTAATGAAGTCAAATGATTAAATGCAGAATCCCATATTTCTTTGAAACGCAACATAAATTTCTCTACAAGTGCAGAGAATCAAGTCCTCAGGAAGCCAGATGTTGATTTCACATATCAAATAAAACATGCATTATCATCAACTGTAGTATTATTATACCATTATCTATGTGGATTAGTGAAGTAGTTAGCACTACGTTTTATAGACTAACATGATTTTGTTAATATCTGTATGATGTATATGACTTTATTAATTCACATGAAATGAGGCCTACACTCATTGAATTACATCTATTCTCCCCTCACGGTATCTTCCATTACCCCTGGTTTTCCCTTAAGCAAAGCAAACATGCAGCTTCTTTGGTATAGTTGCTATGGAATCAACTTTTACAGAGAAAATGTATGAACTTTTAGCAGCAACTATGCATCTATTGCATCAACTGGAAGAGACGTCGCTCTATGTAGTGAGTGTGGAAGCAAATCTCCAGAATAGAAATCGTTGGCTGTGACCATCAGCTCAGGATTATTAATCTCATCTACATCTTGCACCATATTAGCCATAGCTGAGAACTTCTTATTCTTCTCTGCATCAGCCGGAAATCGCTTCCTGCTGCTTAAAAGCCTCAAGAATGATTTGTTGTTCCGTATCTTTATGTGAGTTGTAACTGGTAGCTTTGGGACCCCACCATATTTCCTATGCTCTTCTGATTCTTCAGGTTCAGGAGATGTGCTTGCCAGTTTTGGTGTTCCACCTAATTGGTGGTCTCTAAGCTCCCTTAGCTGCATTTGGTACTTTGCTTTAAGCCATCTTAGTTCCTGCCTAATTTCATTCTCATAGTCCAGGAAAACACAAGCCAATTCCTGACTAGAAAATGTGTCTTTTGAGTTGGGATTACTTTGATCATCCCCAATAACACTACTTTGATCATCTTCAATTTTTGATTGGTTTGATGCCTCATGTGATTTGTCACTACGTATGTCTCTTAACTCCTCTGAACTTGGTGCCGGTTCATCTCTCTGAGCCCAGATATCAGTATAGCGAATACCTGAAGATTGAGTTGAAGCAGCTGGAGGACCATCTGTATTACAATTTTCAGACCCCTCAACTTGGTACGTGATCTCCTCGAAACGGCCATGAATGGCGGCACAGCCGTCTCTTGAACAATGAAGAAATTGTAGTTTCTTAGCTGATGGGGTGTTTGATGATACATAATCAAAGAAGTTGCCACGTGAAGCACAGTTGGAGCAGAGACTTTCACTTGTCCATTCTGGAGTTTCCTCTGTTCTGGGTCCAGTTTGCCACTGTGGGACCAAGTTTGCTATTTCATTATCTATCATGTCTGCTATTTTTGTTACGTCTTGATCAGTTATGTCCAGCTCAGCCACCATTTCATTAGCTACGCTCAATGCTGTATCAGTCTCTATGTCGAATGGGAAGTAGATGTTTCGAACTCGACCTGTAATGATGATAAGAACAATGGATAATAAAATCATCAAATGCTTGAAAACTTAAAGAACGCAATAATGGAATGGAAATACTACCAACCTTCCTCATCTGATACTCTAAGTCTCAGGAAAATGCCATCATCTTCTCTTCTTCTGCCTTTGATTGCAGTATCAACTTCAGCGAAATTATCATCCTCTTCGCATTCAAAGAGATCGATTTCGCTCGTTAGCTCAGATTCTGGTCCATAACCACTGAGATAATCAGTGTACTCATTGATTGAGTGGTTACTGCAGTGAACTCCATTAAGAGGTTGTCTATATAAAGGGGTTACTTCATAGCAATCTCCTTGATACCGAAGTGATTTCATCTCAGAACCGTAATCATCAAGTTGGAGAAAAGGGTCTTTGAGAAGTTCTCTTGCAGAAAGCCTAAGGGACACGGTTGCTAAGCATTTCTCCACAAATTGTCTAACCTCAGGATCCTTTACTTTGTAGAGAGACTCTGGTTTCTTCCCCTGGAGGGAATATGCACGTATATGAATGAATAAATGACTAACCAAAAGAAAATACCAAGACGGTATTCAAAGCAACAAAGAAATATGAAAATGATTTTGGTTCTTACAGAGACAACTTTCTTGTAAATTTGAGCAGGATGGGTGCATTCACTATAAGGATATTCAAATGTCACCATCTCCAGGATGCACATTCCAAAAGAGTATATATCAACTAATTCATTATAATCCTCTTCATAAACTTCCGGAGCCATAAACTCTGGTGTGCCTGAATTCAGAGAAGAAAGAAGGAAACAAATAGAAAGCCAGAGTCTTAAACTAATCGAGTTATGCAGATAAAACCATAAAAAGGTGGCACTTGAAACAATATACCAATATATATATATATATATATAATAAAAACTATATTAATTCATACTGTTACATAATTGATTTCTTAGACGAAAATATTTCTACCTACCAACGCAACGAGCAGCGTTAGATTTGCGGAGAATTGCAGCGAGGCCAAGATCACCAATTTTAACTTCCCCTTGATTGCCATTGATGAAAATGTTATCACATTTGAGGTCTCTGTGGATCACAGGAGGATCATGACTGTGAAGATAAAGGAGACCTTCCAAAATCTGCCTGCACCAATGCTTCACAGCTCTAATGTTAACTCTTCTGTGTTTTAACCTGTACCTGCTCAGACAAAAAATTTGAAATTATTCAACATCGAGAGATAGTAAAAGAATACTAAAAAGGACCTGAGAATAATATATAAAGGCTTACTGTCTGAGAGTGCCAGAGGTGAACATCTCAGTGACGAAGTTAATATGCCTGTTTGCAGTACCAACCCAGGAAGTATAGAACTTCATGATGTTTTTGTGTTTCAAGGTCTTGAGAAGATGAATCTCACAGTATAACCTCTCAAGATCTTCAGGATTCTGCAGAAAATCATAGAGCTTCACTTGATTCCATGCTACTTCTATCCCTCCATACTCGTCGAATGCTCTGTAACTGCACAAATGAATACTCCCCCATATTAACAAGAACCAAGATGAAAACTTCAAACAAAAGAAGATTAAGGGTATGATTCGTACACTGTCTTTGAAGCCCCTTTGCCAAGAATTTCATTAAACTGCCAATATAAAGTTAAAAACCCAGAATCAAAATGGAGAAACAAAATTACAAAAGAGAGAAGAAAGGGTGAATAGGAATAAAAGAGAGGTTATTCAGTATATACTCTTCCATATCTTCCAGTGGGATCAACTTCCACTAACTCAGAGTCCTCTACCTCGAAACTTGCAGAACCATTCATGCCTCTCCTTGTTCTTATCTGTTCTTCGCTCAGTCGGTTTTATCTGCAGAAGGCTTTTATCAACTCCCTTTCGGGTGAGCAAAAGAAAGAAGAAGAGAGCAGTTGCAGTAAATGTATGTAGAAGGATTGAGAGGCAATTATGATGAATATACTTCTTTGGCTATCCGTGAAGTGAAAGAACAGAGAAGCCGAGGAAGGAGAGCCGAGCGAGAAAGAGCCTAGGAAGGTCCATCAAAAGAACAAAGTTAATTTGCCAACTAACCCAGGGACAACGAGGCAAAGATTTCACAAGGAGAAACTGATAAAACTTAAAAAAATACATATAATTCAACATGTTTAAGCATATTTATGAAGCATAACATAAAATTCACTTGTAACTGTAGTCTTAATAACGTGATTGTATGATTATATAAAGTTTTAATAAACAAGGATTTACTTATATACTATCGTACAATTGACTTTATTTCAAGGGAGTGTTCGATGCAGCCCCTAATCTTCCACCACGCTTGCCAGACAAAAGCTGACAAAGCAGACGTCTCTATCGCAAGCTTGCTGCATCACGAGCTGGAAAACAAAAATGAGACGCCCATGTAATGTAAGGACCAACCAAAGTAGAAGGCTTTTTGGTTTTATTAATGCTTTGAACATATATTTTGTGGTATTAGGCGCAAGATGGAATTTTGGGTGCCAATGGATTTTTAGCCAAGCTTGCCTTTTGCATCACGAAAATCTTATGAGACCTTTCTGATTGGGAAATTGGTCTGTCTGCTTACTACGCATCTTATGGCTCATTTCTTCTTCTTCTTTTATGTAACTTTCCCCTCTTTTTGGTTTGAGTGATAGCCAACCAAATCTCTGGTTAGGAACACTGCTATCGGGGTGGAGATTATAGGCATGCAATTGAGGCCGGATCTACTTGGTACTTGGTAGTTCCCATTTTGCCTTTCCTCAGGTTTTAAAAGAAAAACCTAAAAAAATTTGCTTTCCTCAGTGTAAATACTTTGCCTGATCTTTGAGATTTAATAATATGTCGTCTTGATTTTAAAATTTATAGAAATAATCTCATTTTTGTTCATCATCACAAATGGCAAAATTTTAAATGCCAATGGTGATGAATTGTAAATTGGAAGAATCTCATACAAGACTTGGCTTAAATAATTATGAAATCTTATGGCAGGTCATAGATCTCATTTGAAATTAAATTTTATGATTTAATTACTAAAATATCCTTCATATAATTTTGAAAGAAAACTGCGTCCATTGCCAGACCATCATAAACAACCCATGACCCCTCCTATTCATTAGAAGATTTGAAAATAGTTAAACAACATATAATCTGTTGATTTAGCTGATAAAAGAGTGAGACATACGATTATTTGGAGCATATTCAATTATTAGAAAGTATCACTTTGTTATGATTCTAATCGCGACGCTTGAGGAGACATTTTAACTCTTAGGTGCCTAAACAAACAGTTAAACGCTGAGTTTATTTTTCTTTCTACAAAAGTTTTAAGGTTAATTGGGTTTTAAAGACTCATCAAAGTCAATATATATTTTAAAGTTAAAAAAATATTTATAAAATTATTTATAGATAGTCTATCAATAAAAATTTAACAAAATTTAAATTTATAATATTGTATAGTATGAATTAACTCTTTAGTAAATAAGTTAATATTTATTCATAGGAAAAAACACAAAGCTAACAAAAAGACAAATGGCGGGTGGGGATCATGCGTAAGGGGAACTGAAAATGGGATAAGCATGGAAAGGGGTTTGTGGGGAGTGATGAATACGTGCACATGCCCTTTCAAACGGGTATGGTGCCTAACAGGGCGCCAAAGGAGGGTGCCACATAAGGCTAAAGGTAGCAACGTTATGTTGTGTGCTTTACGATTTATCACTTTAATTACGCCACAAAACACTATTCCTACTTCTATCTATCTAATATCAAATCAATCTTTTCCGGATCGGGATGATCAATAATACATTAAAGCTCGATAATGTATATGGGAGAATACCAGCATGTATGTGTGTGTGTGTGTGTGTGTGTTGGGATTTGAGGAATGGACATAAATGGATGAAGATCTTAATAGATGCACGACCATGTGATGAGGTGTTAAGTAACAAGTAATGGTGTGTCCTTATCCTGTTTCGTTGCCTGATTATGAATTCGATAAAGCCACCAAAGGCACCCAAAATCCATACCTGCCTTTTCATATACGTGGTGTTAACGTTACTAGGCAGTTAGGGAATAAGAAATTTTAGATTAGAAGGCGAATTTTTAATAAATTGTTTTTTTATCACATGAATAAATAATCTATTATACCTTATTTTTAATAGAATATATACTTAAATAAGTTTATTATATTAGAGAAAATAATTAAATTAATTATTTATAATTATTATATGTTAATTTTTTTAAAATATTCTATTTAATTATGTGCTTCTGAATTATCCTTTATATAAAATTACTCTAATATATGTGATTATATAAAGATATTTTTAAAATAAGATTATAATTTTGTGAGAGAACATAAATTTAAATTTTATATTTATGAATAAATTTTATTTTATATTTAATGTTAAAAATTAGAATTAGAAGAATATAATATTATAAATATAATAGTTTAAATAGATAAGGAAATATTGGGAAATTTTGGCCAAAGAGAAAGGAAGCTGCCACCTCTATTCTTCCCTTGATATAGATTACATGATGTTCACCTATTTCATAAGTTTATAGTAATTAAATTACTCATGGGAAACGGTAGAATAATTATCTCATTATTAGTTTATTCAACCTCTTCCAGTCGCCAGAAATCCATTAGACAATTAGAAGGGCGAAAGAGATAATAGCAGGATACAAAATGAACCTAGAAAACTACGAGCTTCATCATCTAGGATTTGGATCTCTACACGTGGCGTTAATTAATGGAATAATTACTGAAATACTACTAAAATACAAAACAATCGCCATTTTTATTACAGGCTTCTCAGTGAAAACATTTCAACAATAACAATATGTGTGTGTATATATATATACGCTTTTAAATAATTTCATGAACTTTGAATGAACTATAATTAAGATGTACATCTGGTCATGCAAGTTTTGTTTTGTTCGATAAGGTACGAGGTAGGCTGTAGACAAAGCGTCTGGAGCTGTCTCATTGGGATCATTCCTCAACATAATCTGACACCCAACATACGACATTCTTTATTAATCTCACAACAGACCAATTTAACTGCTACAGACCTTAAAATAACAATAATAATAGTATTAAGGACAGTATTTTAAAGGAACTCGTGGAGTTTTAATATATGGTCAAGGGCAATTTAAATCTAAAAGGGTATAATAAACTCAATTTGATATTTAAATAACATACACATTTTAATTACTGATTTGTATATATAACGTTTGAATGGTTATTGTTAAAAAGAATGCAGGAGTCTATTCACCAGACACAGAATTATAACTTGCTTGATCTTCTTACAAGAGAACGTGTCCTTTTAACTTATTCCATTATATACGTAACCATGATGCTCTTGTATCGTATTCTTCGTTGGAACAGAGTAATTAGTATTGACAAGAATAAATTGTCATCCAATTGTCCCTACTCATTTCGGATAAAGCCCATATAACGTGGACAGGCCATCCAAGAAGGAAGCCTGCCCTTAATTTGTTTGGGTTTACTCATGACAACAGGGCCTCCTATCTGGCTTTTTCTTCCTTTATCATATTTTAACTCGTTCATGAGCAAAATCTCAAGTTTAAATTTTAATATATATACAAAATTACTATTAAGAGATTTATTCACTATAATTAAATGTGTGATATAGGTTAAATTCAGATATAATCAGAATAAAACTCTAATGAACTGTGTGAGCAACCAAAAAAAATCTCCTATAATCTGTACATTTAACTGATAAAAAGGTAAAATATATAACTATTTAAAATATATTTAATCTCTTGAGAATATCGCTTTATTGTGGTTTCAATCACAACTTTTGGAAAAATATCATAACTCTTAGGTACTTAGATTTATGCTTAAGAGTAATAGACGGCTCACCCTACCTGACATTAGTATCACTTAGAAAGAAGGAACACTTCGCCATACTCTTAGATCATGGGTGAGCCAAACTATTTTTCAAAAATTTTTGTACAAAAAAAAAAGATTTTAACTCTGAATTACACATTATATTTAGGTTAAGTTGATAAAAAAGTGAGACGTATAATCATTTAGAACATGTTTGATTATTGGATAATACTATTTTATTTTGGTTCAATTCATAATATTTGAGGAGATATTATAACTTCTAGAACGTGAGACTAAATATTTTCTAATATTTTTTGTAAGAAGAAAAAAAGATTTTAACTTTAAATTATGTAAATAAAGACGAAAATTAGGAACCACTTAAATCAGTTCAAACCTAGACTGAAGCACGAGGAAACTTTGCTCGTCAACAAAAGTAATGTCGCATGTTGGTCAAAGAACATGTTATAAACACTCAAACTCAGGAGGGGGAGACGGGGATTCATATCAAATCCATAAACTGTACCTGGGACCTTAAGCATCGCTTCCAATTCAAATATCATTGGATTGAATGTATAATCAACAAATGTGGTCGCTGTCAACAAGCAAACATAGGGTTTGGTCCAAAAAACACACAGAATGTATAATAAACAAACAAGAATGTTCCAAGTTTTCAGCAGAAGGGAAAATCAAATGCATGACCAAATATTTTATCAATTTCTGCTCAAGTGTACGATTTTTTAGTTCATCTTATATTTGATGAAAACCAACTTATTTCAAACGCAAAATTATTTTTTATCTAAAAAGAAATAATCTTGATCTGATCTGATCTGATCTGGAGTAAATGGAATTGACTTTTTTCCCTCCATTGACCCACTATTGCTGATGGCCTTTTAATCCTTATTCCATACATTGACGTTATGCTAAACAATATTTGTCGTTTTCCCCCCTTTAAACAACAAAAAACATATTATTAAAAAAAAAAACCCTAAAGTCCGGAGCGAAAGGGAGTAGAAATTTCCTGGTCACGCCTACTGAGTAATGAGTGGCGTTATTTTCTCTAGAAAACCATTTGTTTCGCTCTCCCACCAAATTCGAAGGTAAGAGCAATGGAAGACGGTGAACGGCCCACGATTCTGATCACTAACGATGACGGAATTGATGCGCCTGGTTTGAGAGCTTTGGTTCAGGTTCTTGTCTGCACTAATCGTTTTAACATTCAAGTCTGCGCCCCTGATAGGTACCCCTTCTCCTCTCTCCCTCCCTCCCTCCCTCTTACTTGTCAGCAAACTTGCACGATCGGTCTAACTAGTTGATGAACTTAATTTTCTTATTTCCTTGAGTATCGGTGCCGTTGATTTGTTTTTCAAGTTATAATTGATGACAAGGTCGTTTTGACCGAGAAGTTTGAGCAAATAAAACAGTGTCATGCTTATTCTGGTGTCGGTAGTATGCAACAACCAAGTCTCACAGGAACCTTTTCAGGGAGTCTCAGAGTTCGATTAACTTATTCACTTGAAATGGCTAACTGTTTAGCTATGTCTTTGTGTGATTGTTGTTTGCATTGTCATTTTAAGCTTGAGCATCAGGTAGCCGCTCTGAAGTTGACATGAATTTTCTGGGAGTACTGTACTTCTATGGTTCTATTTGTTTTAAGTAAATCCATTTCAGGGAGAGGTCGGCTGTTAGTCACAGTATTACATGGCTTCACCCTATAGAAGCCAAGCCAGTAAACATTGATGGAGCCTCAGCGTATGCAGTTTCTGGTCAGTTTCGCCTTCATTTCATCTATTTTGCCCTGTGCTTTTTCATGTGAAGAATTGCTCATTTTGACACCACCAAAATATTTTTGCAGGGACTCCGGCTGATTGTGCCTCTCTGGGAGTTTCCAAAGCACTATTTCCTACAGTAGCTGATCTGGTATCATATTTTTGGTTGTTAGAAGTAATGTATTAATTGGGTGGACTGTTTTCCTATTCTGCTGTCATCCTGTGAATTTCTCTTTATTGAAACGTTTCCGCGATGAGAACACAGTAGCATAGCTTTTTGATTTACTTGAAGAAACCTTGAAAGGAGTTTATAATACTTCTTATGACATTGGATTCTGTCACCCATTTACACAATTCTCCACTAAGAGAACAATCTGCATATATATGACCTAATTGACTAAAAGTTATGAATTATGACACATAGTGAGCTAGTTGCTAATATGTGTTCAATTTAATGCTCAGGTGCTCAGTGGCATAAACATGGGCAGCAACTGCGGTTATCACGTGTACGCAGCTTTCTGTCTCTGCTTAACCTAAAATATTGCAAGACCCTGCAATTATTGTCTCTTCCACTACTAAGAATATGCAAGTCATGATCAAACTAATTTGAAGATCAGTATATATTATAATTAAATGCCAATACTACTTTTCCATGGAAAATATAGGATTCTCTTAAAGAATAAGTTTCAACCTACACCTATTCTATGTTGATCTTAGAAACATGATGTGCTAGCAATGGATGTAAATATTGGAGAGACCCTATGAAAATACGATACACTTTGTCTTTCTAAGCTATGAAGAGATAATCACAATGTATGTTTTCCATAAATTTGATGTTGATCCAATCAAATTAACTAAGGCATTTATTTCCACTATAAGCTGCTTCAGTAGCTTTATCTGGTATTTTTTGTTCATTGTTGTAATAATTAGGTACCTTTTAACAGTGTTTACTCAGGGACAGTTGCTGGTGCTCGAGAAGCCTTCCTCAATGATATACCTTCTATCGCCATTTCATATGATTGGTATCTTTGCTGACTTGATTTAAATTTAAAAATTGAAGTTGGCATGATCTAAGATACTATTGGAACTGATAACTGTACGGTTGTCTCAGTTTTTTGACTGATGATCATTATAAACTATGCCAATCTTCTTTTCCGTCTCCTATTACTGCAACTTCTTTTTGTTGCCTTTTTTGACCATTTGGATCACTAACAACCAGGGTTAGGGGAAAGAGTAACGTAAATGACTTTTCCCTTGCTGCTCAAGCATGTCTACCTATCATAAGTGCTGTGCTAGTTGAGATCCAGAATCAAAGATACCCGCAAAGATGCTTTTTGAATGTAGATTTGCCAGCTAATGTTGCTGATCATAAGGTATGATGTCAAAATTGTAGCATTTTGCCTGGTTCGTTTGTGGATAAATAGAATATTCATCACCAATACCCTTATGTTATAACTAAATGAATATTTTCTATATGTTTGCTCAGAATATGAATTGACTTGTAGAAATCTTGATTTACCTGTTGATATGAGGATTCTGGCACAGACAGTCAATATTAGTAGCCTATTTTATAACTGAATGAGTATTTTCTATACATTGCCCCTCTTAAAAGCATACAGAAAAGTTTATCTTTTTTAAAAATTCTGCCCTTCCGACAAAGCTCCTACAAAAAATTGTTTAGAGTGCGGTTTTGTCCTCAAATTGGTAAGATTTCAAATTGAAGTCTTTTGCTGAACACTCGTTGAAATATATTTTTCATGCAGAACCTTAGCCTTCATCTCCCTTTTGCCTGTTTTCAATTTGCTTTCATATGTACTTGTGTTTCTTTATCCTCAATCCTATAAAATACCAATACATTATATTCATCTTCTACTTACATGATATCTTATTGGATTTAATGTGTTATGAGGAGCCTAAATGACTGATATTATGTCTTTTCTTAAGGAAATAGCTCAAAATGCCAGGACTAGGTTCTGACGTCTAATTTCATGTGAAGAATATATGCCATTCTCTTACAAATTGATTCATTTTATCTTTGCCTTGTCTTCCTTGAGCTTGTCTTGAAATCTTGTTTCAAATATTTGTCTTGGGAAATTTCATATACTCAATATTGTAGTTAACATTTCATACAATTGCTATTGCTGAATTTTGCATAAAAATAAATAATTGCTTTGTCATGCAATTTGTTTTAATAATTATTCCTGGTTCTTACTTGTGCCTCATAAAAAGGGGTACATGCTAACAAAGCAGGGAAAAAGTTTTTTCAAGATGGGCTGGAAGCAAGTGACCTCAGGGACACAAGGAGAAAGAATGTCATCTACGATGGCCATGGATGTAGAGACAGCATTACCTACAGAAACTAACACGTCATCTGTATCACCAGAACATCTCTTATTCAGGAGAGAAGTGGGTCCTTTTCTTTATTCTTCATTCTGCGCTTGAAAGTTTCATATTCATTGACGCTCTTGTATCTAATTTTGTCTACTTATGAAGTAAATATGAAGTTATAGGCCCAAAAGGTTCCTACTGAGGTGGGTCTTCTATAGCCTTTCCCCCCACTAACAAGTTGTAGAGCTCTCAATTTTGTAGGCAAAAGGTCCTCACCTTGACGATGGTGATACAGATCACAAATTTTTGCAGGAAGGATATGTGAGCATTTTTCTTTTCCATTAATTCAATTATTGAATGCAAAAAAATCTTGATAAGCAATTTTATTATATTTTTAGATCACTGTTACTCCTCTGGCTGCTCTATCTCGAGCGGGGGCAGATTGTCATGACTATCTGAAGGATTTGCTACCAAGTATTCATGAAGTCCCCTCATCATCAGCTTTATAGTGCTGTAAGACCCTCCTATTATCATATGTAAAAGAGTTAATGCATAGTTATTTAAACTCCCAAACTCCTCCCTCAACTCTTTATTTTTAAATGAAAATTTAATAAAAGGATTGACGTGTGAGTGTCAAAATATTTTATTCATTATTTCATTAGCATTATATGATCAATAGTAATATGAACTCTATTCCATTGTTTTCATCGATTTTGATTTGTGAATGCTTTTATCTGCAGATTACTTCAGTTTAGGGTGACTTCTACCTCAATCTGCTGCTAAAGAAATCACCCAAGTCCTGCGCGCAGCATTACTATTCCTTACAGTTTAGTTTGGTTGCGTCAATAAACATGCCATTGTTTTCAACATTGTTGGAGACCTTAAAGACATCGAAGACATTTCTCTATAGCCTAATTTATGATTGAATGAGGAAGCCTGTTTTCTGTAAGACAATAAGCTATCGCTCATTTTAAAATCATTTTGTTGACAAATTCCCATTGTATTTCAATCCTGGAATTCCTATTTCTTACGGATGAGGAGAAATAGTTTTTGCTGGCTGTATGAACCGTTGTTGCTGTTGGTGAGGAAAATAGAAGTTTCTTGAAACTATGGTTTGAGCTTTGATATTCCAGATGAGGAGAAAAACTGCGAGGTTGTTCTATCTATTCCGAGTACATTTTAAGTGTCAATTCCAAAAGGTGAGAGATTAAAAGGAACAGCCACCTTCTCTACCGCTAAAAAAATAGACAGCCTACCAATAGGAAGCCCCATTAAAAGGGAGGAAGAAAAACAAAAGCGTACGTCTACAATATATTGACTGTGTAGATGGACGAACACTAGAAATTGGAAGCGATTCAGGAAAAGAAAGACATGTATTTCCAAGTACAGTCTCGGTGGAAGCTTCATAAAACACGTATAGTGAAAAGGAAGAAACTGTTCTATATGGTTGCTACAGAATTTGAAGAGACAAAACACTAGATATTGGCATGGACATAATAAATAATTATATATATTTACATTTTGCTTCTCTTCTCATTCTTGTACCATGTTCATGGCCTTCATGTTTTGGATGGTAAAGGTGCATGTGATTCCACCAGTATTGACCACAGGACATGAACGTCTTCACATGGGCAAGACCAAACATCTTCGTACTAAATGTAAGTCCCTCCTCCTGAAATGTAAAAGCGGCTTCGTCAAACCTATAATTTGGCTGTTGGAATTACACACACACACACACACAAACACACACAGACAGTAGAGAAACAGAAAGACCACTCTCGTTGATATAAATGTGGAAGAAATGCAGGCGACTGAAGGAGATTTTCTGGGTGACAATTAGAATGAGGAAGAGAAAACTCAGAGAACGAAATTATGGAGAGTGGTAGAACGTACTTTTCTTTTGAGTTGAATGCAGTCTGAACCAGAGCTTCTTCAATTAAGAGATTAGGGGTTGCAGCCACCCCATTGTATGATGTGGCTGAAACAATTAATTACAGAGGCGATGAAGAGAAATTCTGGGCATAGCTTAGAAAGAGGGTGTAGATTTTGTAACGTCACGAGTCATATTTTGGGTCATTTTGCATTCTCTTACAGGCAAATCATGAAATTCTCATATATTTATATTTCTGGGGATATATCATTTTCAGATCCTTCCTTCCTTGTAGAAGAAGAATCCCACTTAGCTAAACAATTCTTAAACCGCAAAAAATATGTCTCTCTCGTTATCCATTTAATTTTCCAAATGTGTGGTTTATGTTTTCACCGTCATTTGGCTTGGACATTAATGGTAAAAGGGAAACATATTCAGAATGTTCCTTTGAATTCCATCTGAAGCAACAACAATGGTTCCTGTTTCCGTACCTGTTATACTTGGCTGTCTTCCAACTTCCAAGAGTAACAATTCCTTTGAAGTCTCAACAGGTCATGGCAATATTTGCCCTTCACATGGACGACTTATCTCCTTATCTAGTGGTTGGAAAAAGAGTAATACTATAAAAGGAGATAGAATATGACTAAATAGAATACTTAATAATATTATTATTATTAAATGAGACTTTTTTTATTAACAATCTATTTAAATATTTAATTATTAATAAAGTATAATGATATTTAACTACTGAAATAATCGGATAACACACATGTTGTAGCATGTGGAATGGGCTATTATGTGAAAGTTCTCATTAGTCCTATTTGATTTTAAGGAAAATAAAAAAGATGAAAGCTATTGTTGATTGTTAATATAATATGAGAACATTTAAAATAGCAAAAAAAATTATAAATTAGAAGAATATATTTCATGTAATGAAGAATTTTACCTACTTGTGCAGCGTCTGACACTATGACCAGTTTTTTAAAGATTAATCAGTAATATAGTACTCAACTAGTTTTGTACGAGTCCATATTTAGCGGGCATTTCAAGATGAGTGGTATGTTTATCTTTCTTTAAATAAAACCAATACATGCATATGCATACATACATACATACATACATACATACATACATACATACATACATACATACATACATACATACATACATACATACATACATACATACATACATACATACATACATACATACATACATACATACATACATACATACATACATACAATATTCAATTTGGTCTCCCTTTAGCTCCCACAACAAGTTTCAACAGAAATTCTTAATTATTTTGGTATCCTTTTAAACAAAATGATAATTCTTTATAAGTTAATAAATAATTTCATTTTCCATTCTTTTAAGATAGAAAAATAAGAAAATAATAATAATACAAATATGCTGTTTAAAATAGGGGAGCAGGGTGAATATATGAAATGAACGCAGAATCCATAAATATAACCGTTCCGACCAGATGATGAAGCCTTGACCAATTTGTATTGAATCCTGGCATGTGTTTTATTTAATACTACCACCATCAGTAGCCAAATAATTAATTTATAACTATAAAAAATTAATTATTTATAATAAATATATGTTGAGTTTTTTAAAATAAATATTTAATTATTATTTCCATTGACAAAAATATTTCTTTTAATATTTGCAATTAATAAATATAATTTAAAAAAATTATAAATTTAAAAAGTAAAGTAGATTAGATCTTTCGATTTAGGGGAGGATTCAGACTGAGTCCATGGAGAGTGGGTGGGTCAGACCCATTGGATCAACCGGTCCATGACTTGCCCTCCCACTGCATCATCCCCTCATTTTCAAGCTGCCCTTTTGATTCTCCCCACGCACTTGATTATTATATTCAGCTATCTGATTATTTTTTATTTTATTTTTATATAATTATAATCTAAAAAGGTGCGTGATTCTAAATAAAGCATATTTCAATCTATCTAAAAGAATATTCAGGCAAAAAAATTATCCAAAAAATATCTATTAGTTATATGAGTTCATCAATTATTTATTTTTTCCCTTTTAATTGAGAAAGAATTAACGGTCGCCTGCCGGCAACAATGGTTTTGAAGGTTGTCCAAATTCAACTCTCTTGTCAATATATTTTTGAAGACATTATCATAGGAACAAAATTAATAAATTAAGCTGTGGCTTCGCTGAGTGGATTTATGAGTAAAAAGCAAAGTGGGATATGCTGCGTCCACTTTTATTGCTTCTAGCTTATACTTTCCCATTTGCTTATAAAGTGAAATTATGAAGGCACAACTCTTGGGGGTCCTACTAACTAACTTTAACCGCAATTAATTTAATTTAATTTAATAGTAATTATTATTTCACCCTAAAAGTTGATCAATAGGTGATGAATCTAATCTCATAATTAGGCTTCATTCCACTGTTAACTTTGGCTTCAAAATCATTGTCTCCTTCGATCGTTACAAACTGTTATCTTGATCGTTATCTCATCTTGTTTCTATCCAAATTTCAAGAGTCCTTTATTATTAAAATTCAACATTTTTTTAATAATAATTTATAAGCCCCCCCCCTCAAGTTTACCCTGAAAGTTAATTATTGCCGTTATACATATTGCATTATTTAATTTAATCACCGACATGACAATTAAATGTGTCGATTCCAGAAGAGTAATGGTTTCGGCCGGAGAAGAAAACATTATCATGAATATTCATTCATATATCTCTTTCGATACAGTGGCAAGAACATTTGCCTATATATGCGAGACAAATTTGTTTAATGAATTGGTAACACATCCACATCAAGATTTTGACGTTGCTTCACAACAACATTGCTAGGAACAAATAATTGTATTATTCTATGCATTAACAATGAAGATTGGGCAGTGATTATTCAAGCTCTCGTCCGAGTAATTTTGACTTCCTTTTTCATCTGAAAACAATTGAAAACGAAAGAATTGAAAGGAGAAAACGATAAATGGACAGCAAAACATGTATGTATGTATGTATGTATTATAAGCACTTCTCTTTATTAATTATTTATTCGAATCAATGTAGGTCCAAGATGCAGAATTCAAGTGGGAAAACCATTGATGAATATGTTGCCCGTTTACTAAGTTTTATTTTTTTTTCCTTTTTGTGAGGAAGAAAGCCAAGCAAAGTGTGTGTAATATAAGAGGTTTGCTTTTGTAACGGTTGGGACTTAAGAATCGGAGACATTATTATTATTAAGCTCATAAAGCAAAGTCAAAAACCAGCATGCATGCATATAGAGATCACATCATTAGTTTCTTTGTCACTTCAATAAGTTTATTTTAGTTCAAAAACGACTACTTGCATAAGAAATTAAGTTTAACGAACCAGCGTCGCATTTAGTCAAATTTCTAGTTGGAAAAAAAATATTTAAGCGAATCATGAGCCGTGGGTTCAAAATGGTAGGAATTAATTGATTTTTAGTCATAAGGTTTGGAAAAAGTTGAACAATGACATGAACAGCCAAGTTACCGTTTGATATTATTCGGTGCTTTACGGCTGTTTCCTTTGCAAAATCAATATTCAACTCACTTTTGAGTTCCAAATTACTTTATTCTTTTTTCCCGTTTGTTTTTGTAATAAGACATCTTCAGTTTCCTAAAATTAAAAACCTCATCTCACCTGAAGTACTGGCTTTTAATACAGATTTAGATTCCCCACGAGTTTACGTACATATATAAAACGGAACTACGTTTACTATTTTTCTCTCGAGATATCGACAGATTTCATGGCTAATTTTCTCTTAAAACCAAATTTGGGGCGGGGAAGGAGATGATTGATTGTTAATTAGTGTTTTGTTTTTGGGGGGATAAACATAGGAAATGATTAGTTAAACAAGGCATTTATGAAGAAGGAGATGTGAATGTGGCTGCAAAATAATACCCTAATATTTTTGGTCAGTCATTTGGACAAAACGTGAAGCCTCTCCTTATTCATGTCCATTTCGGGTTATAGATCAGACACATGGGTCCTCCCCACTCTTCTTCTTTTCGTTCTTTCTTTTTTGTCGGGGCAGGGGCAAGCTTTCCAGTTTCTCCTGTAGTATTTTAAGTAAGAATGCTGTTCATATGTAATCTTCTACAGTGATGATACTGGTCTGTGACTATATATTATTATACATGTGAACGCTTTTTTCCCCCTGTTTGGGCACACGTAGATCCAGAGAGAGGGTTTGATGAAGGTGGGTAGAAAGTAAAAGGAATGTACACTTTGAAATTTAAAAGGCAATGATTCAATCATGATGTGGTTCTTGTGGTGTGTTGTTCATGGCTAAAAAGGTATGCGTTTGGCCATTATATGTTAGATATATGAGGCACAGAGAGAGAGAGAGAGAGAAGAATGGGGTGTTTCAAATTTTGAAAATGAGAGAGAGCAGAAGGAGGAGGAAAAGAAAGAATCAAAACCTTTTTTATATGTATATATTTTTCGTTAGGGGTAGGTGAATGAGTTTTGAGAGAATATATATAATAGAAACAACTCTAGCACAAGTGGGCCACGTTATAGCAACGCTATCATAGGTTTCCTTCTTTCCTTCTTCCTCCCCACGGATTCATACTTAATTGTTTATTAATCTTTTTACTAAGTTAAAACTTGGTATATGTTATTGGTTTGATTTTATCCCAGAACGGAAGTCGTCGTTGAAAATAATATAAAAAAGGAAATACTGATTTTGTTTAGAGGGACAAGAGAATCTGACTGGAATTTGAATGAGGACAAGCGAAACAAATCTCACACTAACTTCCACCTTTTGTGTTGTGCGTACTAATTTTAACTTCAAACGATAAAGCTTACACCTTTAGAGCTTTGGGAAGCACGAATTAGCAGCCTAATCGGTTTTGCTCTCTTCATATTCATCTCTCATCAGTCTCTTCTCTCTCTCCACTAAAAAAAAAAAACACTCTTATTAGCTCCTCTCTTCTCTTTCTTTATATTTTCATGACCACTTCCTTTTACTTGTTATTCTATTCCCAAGACCTACTATTTGACTTTTCTCTTTCGAAATGTGGTAAACCCGCTACATAGTTCTAGGCACTCTTAAAACAACTCCAAATAAATAAAAAACTTCACAATATAGACAGGGAATTAAAGACTTCACACGTAAAGAATGTTGGGACAATTATTTTTTTTGCCTCTCGTCTTTGTTTTAATGGGGATGATAATGGGGAGGGTCGTTGCCGTAAGGACAACGGACTGGGAGTTCTCATGCATGGGACTTAGTTACTTGTGGTTTCATTGATTTGATGTGTGTGTCTCTCTCTCTTGTAGTGGTATAAATTAAATCTCTCTGTAATTCTCGTACTAATTACTCATGGAGGAGATTGACAAGTATCGAGGTTTTGACTCGCGCAACCCACACGAGTTTTTGTGGGTTTGTGCACTCGACCTATCTATGTTGTCTGTGTCTCCCAACAGAGTTATAATGAGCATTTAATCATCCCCGCTTACTTTAATATATATTAGGCTCTTGTTAAGCAAAATCATGCATGCATCAGATTTGAATTGTTGTTATGCTATATGTATATGTGTGTGTGTATAGGACAGCCGTTCATACATAGTACAGTGGTTTTCTTCATATGTGCCCATCGCTGTCAACATTGATGGCAAAGTCAAAGTGGGCATTTAAGGCAATAAAATATCCTCAACCATTAATTTTAAAACATAAGTAGTAGAAATCAAGAATATAGTGACACATTGAGGACGTGAGTAATATTTAAAAAAGGAGAAAACAGTACATGGGAGAGGGGTTCAAGAGTGAAGGAGGAATCTGCCATCCAATCTGATATGGAAGAAATGGCAACTAGTGATGCATTGTGAATGGAAAGTAGATTTGAATTTCCTATCCTTCACGCAAGAAACAACACCAGAACTGTTGGTTCACAGGAGATTAATATCAGGAACCCAGAAGAGATATGGATATATATATATAGGAGCTAGGTACAAAAGGGATAAGGTTGAGAAGAGCGAGAGAGAGATATGTTAGAAAAACAAGGCGCTAGAGAACAGAAGGAGAGAATAGTAATGCATGGTGAAGAGAAGATGAACAGAAGAAGAGGGGAGTATGATTCAGTACTGATACGTCTACTTATCCCGCGATATCCGTTCACGTGCTGCTACTAGTTTTCGACCGTACTCTCTTACTTCCCTTCCCTGTTCATTCCCTCAAATGGCCCCGTACTTGCTCCTTTATTCACTCCCCTTGCCACTCCACGCACCCTTTTCTCTTTTCACCCTCCCGATTTCACCTTCTTCATTCATTATTATTATAATGATTCACCCCCTCTCCCTCTCACCTTCCAACTTTCTCCTTACCTATATACATATATATATATATATATGTTTAACGTACAATACAAACTCCTTCATCAATTGGATTCACAACCTTGATCAAAACATATATGCATATATAAAAAGGATTCACAACCAAACGGATCTTATATGCATATGGAACGAACCTTTTCATATAGATCATGCCAATGCATGCAAGAAGATACAATATCACAAATCTTTTGGGAGTTTGAAAATATAAAAGTGTAAACATAGATAAATTCTTTAGTAGTAATTGACAAAGAGTTTGTTATATATGACATTTTAATAATTAAATCCTTTCATTACAATCTCATATTCATTCCACTCTAATTTTATTACTTGGGAGCTATGGGAAATTTTTCTAAAAGAAAATTGAAATGGGATGGTTGAAGTTAAAACTTCAAAATGTTTGGCGTGAGATGGAATCGTTTAGTTAGAGCGCCTGACGGTTTCCGTTAAAAGAAGCATTGACCAAAAAGCAGTGAGGAATGGAAGTGTTGACGCTTTCACGGAAGGCTTTAATAATATAAGTGGCCCTGCATGCGTAAGGGGGCTTTCCTCTTATAACGCCGTTACGAGCCGTGTTTCCCTATATATACGCCCTTCAAATTCCAAATCTCATCCTCCCTCTCTTCTTTTTCCTCAGTTTTCTATTGCTCCATCCTCCTTCTCTCTCTCTCTTCATCACTCTCCCTCCTACGTTCAACAGATGCCTACCTCCAAATTGAATCACCCTTCTTAATTTATTCATGCTTGCTTAAACCGAAAGCGTGGTATATTAGTCTCTTGTTGGAACGCTGATACGAATCATTGTCTGTCGCATTTCTTTAATCGCCCTTATACCTAGCTATTTCTCTCGACATGGGCAAGAAAGAGGAAGCAGATCACGGAGACAATACCAAAGTTGAAGCTGTTCTTGGCCTCATCAGGAAACAAACCCCTCTTACTGTTAAACAGGTCCGAAATTTATTCCCTTTCACCGTTGTTATTATTGTTACTAGCTTGCTGCTGAAAATGGGTGTGATTCTGATGTATAGATTGTGATGTTCGTGTGTAGGAGAAGTTCTGCAACTACGCTTGCGTAGAACGGTTTCTGAGAGCGAAGGGGGATAATGTTAAAAAAGCAGCAAAGCAACTCCGGGCTTGTTTGTCTTGGAGAGAGAGTATAGGCACAGGTAATATACCCTCGCAGAACAGAGATAGATACTAGCTTTTTCTCATGCTTCTTCTAATGCCTTATCTTTTTCAAAGCCTTTTCTTTCTTCTGCTTGCCGTGGAAAAATTTTCCAACGATTATACACTTTATCTTTTCGTGAATAATAGTTTCTCTTTTTGTTTTCTTCCCCCACCAAAGAATCTTGCTTTTTTGCTTTTTTTGAATTGCTTAAGTTTTGAAGCAAACGGTTCAAACTCCAAACCCAGCCATCCTATCACGGTAATCATGAGAGCCACTCCAAATAGAAAAAGAAAAAAGTTTTTGTTTCCTTCTTTCGACAATAACCGGGTGATTCTGAATATTGCGAAAACAGAGCATTTGATAGCGGACGAGTTCTCGGCCGAACTTTCCGACGGGTTGGCATATGTAGCCGGTCACGACGATGAATCCAGACCTGTTGTGGTAATTTTAAGACCCTTCCTCCGTGTTTGAGAAAATAAAACTTAGTGATGTTTTGTCGTTTTATTGTGGAGTCTGAAGTGTGGTCGATGGTTTGAAATTTGGGTAACAGATTTTCCGGATGAAGCAAGACTACCAGAAGTTACATTCCCAGAAACTGTAAGAATTTAATTTTCCTTCGATAATATACAGTACATGGTAGGAAAGAAAAGTAATGGGTTGGTTTTATAATTTGAAAATGGTGAAGGTTTACTCGATTGCTGGTGTTCACACTGGAAGTGGCCATCTCGACCATGCCGAAAAACGTCCAACAGCTGGTGATACTTTTTGACGCGAGTAAGTCCACCTCTCGAATTCCTATTATGCCCTTGTCTCGTAGTATTTGAATTGAACTGAACATATTAGAGAGAGAGAGAGAATGGGAAAGCAGGGTCTGGCTGTGATAGGCTTTGGTAGTGAAAGAGAGGCGGGGTATTATCGGGAATTGGAGCGCGAATTAATGAAAAATATTCTGTGACAGAATTGGTGGATTTCAAATGAATGGAGTATGGTGATGTTATGTTACCTTAAAAAAAAGTATTCTGGTTTGATGGAGAGATCGGCAGGGGTGGGTGTAAGGGAATTAGTGGAGGGGGCAGAGGGATTAATAAGTGTTGGGTGTGTGCAGGCTTTTACAGGTCGGCATCTGCTTTTATGAACTTATTGCTGCCAGCTCTGAAAATTGTGGGAGAGTACTACCCAGGTCTCCTCTACAAGGCCTTCGTCATAGACCCTCCTTCCCTCTTCGCCTACCTCTGGAAGGTATTCTTTCTCGCTCTCTCTCTATTCCTCTCCTTTTCTCTTTTCTCTTCAAATTACTCATATTCCATACCACACCACACCACGCCTCTGCTTCTCCCTACTCTACCATCTCTCCTACTATGCCTCTGTTTCTCATTCATTGATGCATTGCTTTCATAGACTTTATTTAGCCACCCCCACTCCCTCCCTATGTCATCATCTTCCATGATTATTTATTTATACGTATAAATAGGCGATTCAATTTGAATTTTTAGTAGGTATTTGGATAATACTAACACTCATAGGGAAAGACATTGAAAATGACTTGTGCCCCCTGTGTCCGTTTCCTTCTTGTAGCACATGCACAATTGCACATGCATGCATCCCATCGCATTCCCATTTTTTCACTTTTTTCTTCCTGTGGTTTACAATCACATCACCAATTAATGTATACCCATTTTCAACAGGAACCACAATATCAGTCACTAGGTCATTTAAATTTATTCAATACTAAAAGTAGTTTACAGAGCCATCACAACTCTGTCACCTTTTTTTTTTTTAAAAAAAAAAAGGCTACAAATTTTATTTTGCTTTTATTATTGATATATTGATGATTGACCGTTACATGGCGAATGCAGGGAGTGCGGGCATTTGTGGAGTTATCGGCGGTGACAATGATAGTGTCATCGTTGGACTTTGAGGAATCACTCGACTTCAATGGCATGGCGGCTTACCCGAGAGCTTGTTCCTCCCTCCGATTCGACCCCTCCACCATCAAATCGACGGCCAAGATCGGCTCCTGCTCCTCATCTCGCTTCTCCTTCACCGTCTCCCATCACTTTGACTCCCTCAAGCCTTGGTACCTGAGCTTAACGGACACGTCGGCAGCCAAGGTGGGACCTACCGACCTGGGCCCCGCGCTCATCTCCCCGCTCAACGCCCGTTCCCTCTCCTTCGCGTCGCCAGTCGCCAGAGCCCCCCACGGAGACATTAGCGGCAGGCTGGCCTCGAGGAGGAGCCTGTTCCCTTCGACTCCGCTGCCGCAGCGGGTGACGCCCAAGAGGACGCCGCGCCCTTCGTTCCTGCAGTCGCCGGCCGTGTTCTTCAGGAAGGAGAGCCACGTCAGCAAGGCGGACAGGTGTCGGGAATCTTTCTCGCCGTTCTTGAAGTTCTACAGGATGCCGTACGACGAGATGATTTATAGGTCAAAGATGAGGCCCCCACTTGGCGGCCTCATCTCCATCGTCTCCCCACACATTCGACGACGGCACGTCTCGGTGTCTCAGCGTTTCTAACGCACGGAAAAGCAATCAACGGCGCCACGGGTACATACCACGAGTATTTTTGTTAATGTGAGACTAGCCAATGCATGAACCTACATAACACTAACAATAATTCAAAAAAAGAACCAAAAAAAAAAAAACACGACGACGTGTTGGGTGGGGCGTGAAACGGTGGGCAGTGTGCATTGATTTGATCCTTTCGCAGCTTCGGGGGCGATGCCTGGAAATGAGGAAGCGTAGTGGAAACGGCGAAGCATTCTTTGAAAATCTTTCGGTGGGAAAAAGAAGGAGGAGGAGAAGACTAATACTAGGAAGGCGTTGAAAATGAAACGACGGCGTTGAAATTTGTAATACTGTTATTATTATTTTATATGTATTTGTAGCTGTTCTGGTAGTAACTTGGATTATGCATGGAGCATGAGAAAACGAAAGAGGGAGTTTGAAAACTGGGACACTGTTGTACTGTTGCTCTTGTATTTGTCAATAGTTTATGGTGGAGTTGGTAAGAATAAGTGTCGGGTTTTATTGTCTGAGAAGTCAACCGGGGTTCTGTTCCAAATTTTTAATGGCATGAGAGAGTAAGGGGGGTTGAGAGGGGGGAAATTTGAAAAATAGGAATATACGGTGCTGTATTGGAGATTGGGACTGTGGTGTCGTGTATCTTTCTCATGAGAGGTTAAGGAATAAAAAAATGTAAGAGGAATCAAAAGGTTCTCTTTCACATATGTGGGGTGTAAGCATCGTACTTGAGTTTGACAAGTCGGAAATGTGGGATATGGGAGACTGAGGAGGGAATGAGTACAAAGGGAGACTGTGGTGTGGTGTTTGGGAATTGGGGTCGGTTTGAAACTCAAAGTATTCGCTTCTCTTGGTGTTTTTGAGGCTTCCAAATGAAAAATAGACAGGGAAACCCAGTGAAGGGGGGGATTTCTCTTGGTGCTTTTGACAAATATATATATAGATATATGCATTCCCACCGCTTTGAATCCTAAATCCTGTTCATCATATTTCTAATAGGTTACCGCTTATTAAGCCATATTTAACATTATGCTTACTTGATTCGTGTTTCGAAGTGTATATTGTACATTAATCTTCACACGCGCATGTGTGTGTACATCCATCCATATGCGCACCCGCACTTTATCCGTTTCAAAGACATATTCGGTAAAAGAATAACACTACGTAAATTTGACCTAATAAATATCTAAGTATCATATAGTTATAAAAAAATACTCACTTATATCCTTTCTATAAAAGTTATTTAATTTTTTTATAAATTTAATATATCAAATAAATCAGTTAATTATAAACAAATTCATATATTATATATAAACTAATTCTTATATTATTTATAATTAATTTATTTAATTAAAAGAATTAACTAATACTTATATTAAAGATTAAAGGAGTAAATTAATAGTAATTTATAATACAAGATATTGAAACAATATTAAAGGCCTAAAATTTATTTTTAATGAAATAATATATACATATAAGTAGGTTTTTTAAAATATGTTAACCAGTTTACAAAAAAAGTCACATTAGAACTTCAAAAAATTTGGGTCGAGGCAGATAGCTAGGAGTATAGTTTTATTAATGCACAATGTTTAAACTTGATATCTTGTTTTTTCTTTTCTTTTCTTTTTTTAATTCAGGAGAAATAATAATACAACTGCTATGAAAAATTTCCACCTATTCAGAATCTCTTCAGTCTTTAGACATGCTCAATTAATTGGCATGCATAGCAGTATTGGGATACAGCTTAAGTATTACTGAAGCTGCAAGCACAACATATAATTGGTGGACTGTATCAGATACCTAATTCAATGCCAAATAGGGTAAATTTCAGTAAAATCCTTGTTAAAAGTCCCAAAATTTCCTCCCACCAGATGAGGCTTCAAGTCCTCATTAAGCATGGAATATATATAAAACTCCAAGTAGTCCCTCATTCTAGGAGTGCCCCCCCCCCCCCCCCCCCAAATCTCTCTCAACATGCTCCTTCAAGTTCCTGTTATAGTTCCTCGCATTTTCCACACTTGTGTACGGCTCATCCCTTTCACCGGCCACCCCATCTCCGACACCATCACCCTCAGCCCCCTGGCCCCACCACCTTCACTGTCGCCACCACAAAAGCATCCACCATCGCATCAAATAAGTTAAAAACTTCAGATTCCCATCGAAATTTCGCCTGAAACAAAGCATGCTCCAAATCTATGTGCTGTGGATCACTCACGAGTGCAAAATAAGGGTATACGTTTACTAGGAGTGGCGCTCTAATGGAATGCAAGAAGTTGGTGACATCACTCATCAAGTTTGAGACTCTGTCCTCAAACTGACCCGCCGACGGAGGGAAGGACTTGCCCAGAACCCTAGGGGATACAGAGGTTGTGACCTTCACGTCATAGGGTACCTTGCAAGAGATGATGGCTTGATGGAGGTTTCTCATGGCCGGGGCGACCAAGGAGGCATAGGGGCCAGGGATGGGCTCGTTGCCCACGGCGATGTATAGGAATCTGATGGTGCTGTTCAGGGAAATGACGAAGGGGGCGATGTGGTGGGTGACCCAGTCGGTGGCGGCGGACTGGGAGGAAGTGACGGAGGGGATTTCGTAGCTGGGAAGGGTGACGGAGAGGACAAGGTTGGAGCATCTGAAAGAGAGCAAGACTTGAACGTCGGCGTCGAGTAAACAGAGAATAGGGATAGAGGAATCAAGTTTTTTGTGAGAAAATCCACCACTTGGCATTTCTGAGCGTTTCTTCCATATGTGATCCCCACCTGAGCTCCTGCATGCAAATCCGCAACCACAATGTATAGTTGAATGGATATCATCCGTTCAAAATGAAAGGCAACATAGTGAGGAGGGAAATAAGAGTAGTTACGTACCCTGGGCGTCTACGGATGGAGAGTAGCTGATAACAGCGGTTGCAACTAATGCAATCCAGATTCCAGAGACGAAGGTCATGTTTGCTTTATCTGAACAAAATCAATTACTTATAATTAATCACTATTCTCTTGCTGCTGTGTGTGAAAAAGTGATGGAGAATAAAGCTGAGGTTATAAAGCTGTAGCAGACCTGATGAGGAGTGAGTTGCAGGGCCAGTCAAAAGCCTTTGCTACTATGCAAAAGCTGAGATGAGATTCATGAGGACTTCCCCCTCAGTGATTCCGTTGCTTGATCTAACCTGAGATTCCGCCCCCTTACATGTTCCTAACTATATAAAATGTCTTAACTGGCCTCTACTATATTTAATTTGTTTAACATTAAATGTGTAGGGTGCGCAATAAATGCTCCATAATTAATTAAAATACTCTATTTATATCAATTAATGTGAGGGGAGAATAGATTTTGAAAAAGTTAAAAAAAATGATTTCATAGAAAATTTTAATATAAATAAATAATTATTAAATTTTATAATAATTTTAAAAAGTATTTAAACGGAGGTAGTTAATTTGTAAAAGGAAAGTATTTATGTTTAAAAAAACATAATAATAACAATAATCTGCACTATTGACTCCTACTCCATTAGTCACCATCAACATCAAGGTGTTGAATAAATTATCATAAGAAATCATTTTATTTTATTTTGTTTTTAACCACCAATATAAAAATATAATTATATAGATGTGTTTAAATAAATGTATAACGTTTACATGCTTTAAATCGTCGAATACCCCTATTTTCATCACATTTAGAATTTTGTATCACTCCTATTATTAACTCTCAGATATCCTTAGAAACGGTTAACTCCGATATGGATTGTTTCTCATTTTTGTGCCCACAGCTACGATGAGTATTAAATATAAAATTTAGCACGAGGAGGAACTTGTCAAGATCACTTACGGACAAGGGTCAACAAAGAAAGAAATTGAACATCTATCAAATTCACACACTGTTTCAGCTTTTATTATTTCATCATATATATCGGATATTTACCTACAGATTTGTGAGATCACGGACACGAAACACCATTTTAAAAACATCAGACGCTAAAAAGCATGTCTCCAAATCGCTAGAAAACCACAATTAAAAAGGGAAGGGGAAAAGAGACACTGATGTATCAGTTTATGCTTTTTTCTGGACAGTAACCAAGTCTTGTGTATCACCACATTTCCTATTTAAGGCCTCAACGCACCAACCATGGCCATCATCAACAGTAGGCATCCTTACTTCCATGACCGGAATTGCCGGCTGCCGACACCCTGGCATTACGACACCTGCTAACACTCTCAGTACATTTGCAGCATCTATGTCCATGCACACGTTAATCTCCGGAACTCCTTTGGGTGCTTCAGGAATTCCTACTATTTTGAAGTATCCCAACAAATGATTCTCTTCAGCCTTCTTTTCCTCACCTTCATACACAATGATCAAAGCCTCAGTTTGATCATCATGACAGGTTGTGAAAATCAAGTCCTTCCTTGCTGGCATTGTTGTATTCCTTGGTATCACAGGGACAAAGTTGTTTCCATCCGCTCTGATCCCTATAGCTAGAGGTGTGGCTTGGATAGTTAGCAAGTCCAAGTTTCCAAAGGGATCATTGATACCTGATGCCACAGCTCCCTCAACTGCTGCACCACGAACGGCAGCTTCCAGAGGATTCACACCGTTGTTGAGTTCCTTCCCTTTGAATATGCCAGCCACAAGATTCTGTACCTTCGGAATATAAGAGCATCCGCCCACGACTATCACATCGTTTACATCGTGAGCCTCTACCTTTGCATCTTGCAAACACTGGATGATGAGGTTTTCACACTTCTCAAACACCTTTCTGTTCACTTCCTCAAACTCGTTCCGCTTTATAACCTTGTTTATCTTCAAACCATCTCCCGAGTCTACATCAATCTGCGCACTGGTTTGAGAGGAGAGCCTATGAATGGCGTCCTGAGTTGCAACTCGGAGCAAGGCCATAGATTTGATTTCTTTGATACCGTGGGTCTTGAATAAGGTTTGAGATTCTGGTAACAGATAATGCATCATATTCTGAAGCAAGTCTTCTCCCCCGATGGTACTTCCTGCCAAAGCCTTGATCTGTGATACTCCCCCAGCTGTAGCAGTCACAGCAACATCACAATAGCCAGCACCCATATTGAAAATTAAAGCAATCTTCTCGCTTCCGCTGCCCATATTATCATGAGAACTCTGCTGCTGCTGCTGTCCATATAATAAAGCCACAGCAGTTGGTTCAGGCATCAGCCGGAGAACATGAAGGCCAGCCATAGCACAAGCTCGTTCTATCCGGGTCAGCTGGAATCGACTGAATGAAACTGGAACTGTGAGGACTACATTTCTTATTGGTCGTTTCAGCTGAGCTTCGGCCATCACTCGTAGTTCCACAAGAAAGATAGCCAGGACTTCTTCTGGTGTGGTGGATCTCCACATATTGTTCACTAATGCCGCAATAAAGGGACGTACACCAATATCCAAAGTCTGTACCAGAAAGGGGAGATTTTTACTTGAGTGGACAACTGGGTCCGTATCAACTCTTCCAATTAAGCGTTTCAAGTTGAAGATTGTAGCCCCAGATAACAAGTCATGTTCATGAGAGAGTTGACTGCTAACTCCTCCAGAAGGGGTGTCATCTTTAAAAGTCACATACGATCTCATAATCTTTTGGTTTCTTGTGTTCTTCAAAAGCTCCACTTCAGATCCATTCCACACAGCAACACTGCATTGCGAAGTACCAATATCGATTCCAATGGCTACTTCAGGAAAAGCTGATGACCTATCCTCCCCAGTGGTTTCACTGTCAGATGCCACAGTGTATGAAGCTTCGGCCATTCTGTAATAGGTAGACGTGACATCATAAATTTTGTATAGAGCATCATAAAATGGTAATGAAACACTTTTGGAATTTAAGTTTCACCAACGAGTAAACAAATTATTCCATCCATCCATACATGATTACCACTCTTCGTCTATGAAACACGAACATTATACCATTGATGTTACAAAGAATGTTTTAAATATAAAAGGATTACAAAAATGCACAAAGGCATCTCATGTGTTCCATTTTGTTGTATGATTCTTAGATCTTAACCATTCTGCAGTTCTTGACACGGACTTTATCTTGGTAGCCCATGTACTTGTTAGATGCAAAATTTAAGCCATTACAAATTATCATCTGAAACATTTTTAACCTAGTCCCAAAATCAACATAGTACAGATTGCTCACTAGAATTTTTCCCAGCCTCTTCCTTGATAAGTAAGAACAATAGGATAGCATTATCCTTTGCATCTACGAATTCATTGCGTAAAAAATAAGTGAAGCCCCAAAGTGATATTCTGTTGGGGGGGGGGGGATTTTAGAAATGCATTTCATGTAGGTCTTTGTACAAACACCTCTAAGAAAAGTTTTCTCCTGTCCAATACAGAGCATGGACATAAAACTCAGTAAGACGAAAAAGACAAGAAACATACTCCTTAGAACACATAACGCAAGTAATCAAGGAAACTTAAATACAGTACAAGGCAATGAATATTCATTATCGAGGAAGACTGGCCCCATTCAAAGTGGCATCTTCCATTAAAAGTTGCTTCACTAATTTCCATCTTCATGGAGAATAGACAAGCAAAAGATACAGAGGTCCAACTCAGCTTAAGCATAGAATCCTCGGTACTAATAACGATTAGGCAGACCATAAAGACAATGGAATTAAAAAAAAAAAATCAAAGACCAATTCCTTATTATCTTTCGCTACCCCATTCTTAATTAATTGCACATCAGAACAGGAAGTTTATACATGTTGGATCAAACTCAAGACATGAGCACAATAGTAGAATTCGAATACGCAAAATGACACAACAGAAAATGCAATCAATGAACATCGTACCAAGAATGAACCCGTGTTCAAGTGATCAAGCAGAGAGAGTAAATTATAAACCAAAATGCGACTAGCGCACTACAGTTTATTATTGTTAACATGATTCTAATCCTCAAACTCAAACATAAAAAATTAAGAACCAGACGACCCAGAAAAAAAAAAGCAGGAACGAAAGAGGCAGAACCTTGGCGGCGGAAAATGCGTTAAGAGAGACGGAGGAAAGAGGTGTCCGAGAGGGAAGTAGAAGCAACAGAAGCTCGAGAAATGGAGAGGCTGAGAAAGGGCGAGACCGCATGGCAAGAAGGAGAGTGAGATAAAAGAGGAAGACACTAATAAAACAGGGGAGAAGAAGTTCTAGAGCGTGCCAGAGAGAGAACGAATCAAGCTTACCTACCAGAAGTGTCCAGACAGGCGGATACCATGTGGCGCCCTCAGGCAACGACTTACCTCTAAAGATATATACAACACGACCATTTGTCCTATCTATTTAAATCATGTTTATCGTATATGTTGAAATTAATTTTGGCGGTCCACTTAAACACTTTTTTTTTTAATATCCATTGGGATTTGGAGTTTTCATTTCTAGACAATAGGTTGATAAGTTACAAATTTTAAAAATAAATTTTAGACAGTAAATATTTTCCCATTCCCTTGTTTTTTTTTAAAAAAAAAAGTGAATCTCCCATATATATTTATTATACAAGTTACAAGATTTGAAGAGCAAGTCGTGGAAAATGGGAGCAGGACGGAGGCATACTTAATTCCGTACATGTGAAGGTGGCCACTATAAAAAGATATTTCTTTTTATATTAGAGAGTGCCAATTAAAAAGTTAAACTAATAAGAAATTTAATCTTAATTGTTCATAAGTCATTAACTATCTTAATTGTTAAGGATATATATTATAAATATCAAATCTCAAAATATCATCTTTTATTAGTTTATCAGTAACCAATTTATCTTTCTTGATATAGACTACAATAGTAAGTCCTATTATTTAAATATAAATTCTTAAATCTGTATAATTAGTAAACTAGTTCTTTATCTTGTATTGCTTATCCCTAATATATCAATAAGATATTTAATATTTGATTCAAGTATGACTTTTCTATAACCTTTGTTTTAACCAATTTAGAGGCCCCAAAAAATAACACATTCCTCTTATTTAACTGCAATGCAAAAACCAATAAAATAGGATAAATTGTATATCCACCTATCATTGTGATATATAAACACTCCCCCACAACTAGCTCTATTGTTTGCTATAGATATAGCTGGTCCACATTAATCTTGATATAACCCAGAGGTAATGGCTGCCAATACAGCTTCCTAATGAAAACCAAATACTATAGACTATCATACTTATTGACTTGTGTGTACTTCTTCCACACTTGTAAGATAACTTGCTCATATTGTTTAGGTTTTAGAGCACCTAGATTAAAGACAATAATATTATTCTATAACCAAAGCTTCTAAATAGTAGCTCCCCAAATGAACTTCTAATTATCTTCCATATTGCCAAGTTTTATCTTAAGGTTTAATGCAAACCAATCAAAAATAAAAGCGACAAAGAAAGAAGAATATTGGTGTGGCAACAAAAATTTAAGCTGAATACATCTTGCATAAAGATAGTCTCTCAAGATATATAATGTATCCTCTCATATCAAGTTATAGTTAGGACATAGTGTAAAAGTATAGCACTATTTGCTTTGCCAGACATTTGTTGAAAGCTTATTATTAATAGCTATCTATATAAAAATTCTAATTCAACCTCAATTATTGATGGGATCATCATTAAGAGTCTTTGAAAGATATTATTTAGAACAATTTCTGCTAATCTTCAACAGTCACCAATTACAACCACCATCCAGTCTATAATTGTAGTATCTACCTCATCAATTACTAGGGGTTTAAGATAAACATATCTTATTTTTTTTTATCAAGAAATAACTAAAAATCTTCAAAAAAAATTGTATCGAGCACCTATCTCTGAGTGTCCATTTGATGCCTTTGTCAATAATAACCTATAGGTCAAATATGAATTTCTATATAGCTGAGTTTTATTTATGTAAAACTAATAAATTCTTTTTATTTCTTAAGAAAAATGTACTTTTATATGTTAAGAAGGGATACTATGCTATCTCAACCATATGCTCATCCCCTTGGACAGCCCCAATATAATAAAATGTAGGACGAAATTTGGGGCTCAAAAATTCAAACCCAATAATATATAAAAAACATCAAGACCAATTTTTCTGAGCCCAAAATATTGGTATCGATATAGGTTAATATAATAACATCGTTAGAAATTTTTTAGAGCCCTACAATTGGCTACGTCCTAATGTTTAGTATCAAAGTAATCATTTCAAAACAAATATGATGTTTGGGTTTGATTCACACTTTATACACCAAAAACAATTTATTTAGAAGAGACAAAATTCACTCCAACAATTTCTACACTTTATGAACATTAATCTTTAAATTATCAATTAAGGGATATTACTTGTTTTCTACTAAAAAAAAGTAATAATCATATTGCAATGACTTATCCTCATATTCACATTAAAATAAGAGTCAAGTGGCTGCTAAAAGAGAGCATAATCCAAAAATCGAGCTTAACATTCCTTCAAGAAATTTTTTCCCTTCAGAATGATTTATGTCAAACGTGCAAACTGCTCTTTCAGAATTTGGCTATTATGATCTCCTGTTTCAGGGTTCGACATCCTATATTCATTAATTATTTAATTAACTATATTTTGCTTTAAAGAAACTTTATTCATTTTCTTTACCATTTCTTGCTCTTCAGTTTACTCTATCATCTGTCCCCATTTCTACTAAATTATTAGTTTAATTGTGTATAATGAATTTAGCTAATTTATTAAATTTCTTGATCATGCTTCTGTATCCATCTGGTGAATGAACTCAATAAATGGATTTATTCTAAACGGGCAACTTCATGCAATCATGAAATTAAATAAAAAAATATTTATTGTGTTGTTGAGTGAGAAAAAACAACTATCATTTCTCAATGATACTATAAATATATATTATATATTATCTATCTCAGTTTCTGAAAAAAAAACACCTTCAATATATATATATATATATTGCCAACTTCAACATTCATATATTCACGAACACGTATATAAACTACAGCGAGTACTCTAATTTATAATGGAACTACAGTAAAATACCTTCAATGGGGTTAACTTGCTGTTGTTACGAGGAAAGGAACGACCATATAAATATTGCTAAACCTTCGCCGTCGCTGCTTTAATTAGAAAAAAGTCTACCCAAAACTTCAAATTCAGGTCATTGAAGCAAATGGAATCCCTCCTGAATATATTAAAACTCATTGCAAAATTCAAACGCTTACATGTAATCCAAGCACTTTTTGTATAAATATCATGCCTTTCCTTTCCCACCAAAAGCAAAAGATCTCCTTTTTATAAGAAAGTTCTCTGACAAAAAACAGCTTCCATGATCATGGTTGCTTAATATGTGGTTCCACTCTCTCGTCGGTTTAAGCCTCTTCATAAATGGATCGCTACGTCACCCTTTGGACCCTCTTAGCCCTTTGGAAATGAACCAAACAAGGCACATAGTTCTAAAGTCTTACCTTGGTTCTCTTCCAAATCTGACCTTCCACTTCGTAGATCTGGAACAAGACGATGTCCTAAAGTGGCTATCCTCAAAAACAAGACGCAATTCTAAGCCTAACCATACAGTCCCCTCGTCAAGCCAAGTTGGTGATTCGAGTCAAGGAACAGGCCCATGGGCTCATAGTAGACCTAACCAGAGGCTCCATCATGTCAGACAAACTCTACAACAGCCATGGCTTCCCTCCTTCATTTTCAAAGAGCTTTTCCGAGCAAGCAAACTGCCCTTTCAACATCCCCAATTCAAGAGCTCTGTTCTCCAAAGAGGTCTAAATTGCCATTCACAGTTGGTTGGTATGGTGAGAAAATCACGAGAAGAGCCCTCAAGTAGTGTGCTTTTACAGAGGAGGATCTGGTTGACGTGATTCAATAAAGATGACGATGTAAGGAGCTAGATGCAGAGTCCCTTTGCCTAAAGCCGAAGGAACAAACCTCGAGTCTCCGAAGAAAACACCAAGAATTTCTCCTTCCAATAACATAACAGATAGTGGGTTCACCATTGAAGGCCATGAAGTGAAATGGGGTAATTGGGTTTTTCATGTCGGATTCGATGCTAGAGCAAGGGTGCTTATATCTACAGCTTCAATATTTGATGCCAGAAAGAACAGGTATATAAGAGTTATGTACAGAGGGCATATGTCGGAGGCCTTTGTTCCTTACATGAATCCCACAGAAGAGTGATACTTCAGGACTTTCATGGACATTGGCGAATTTGGGTTCTGTCGTTCAGCAGATAGCTTGCAGCCTGGGATTGATTGCCCAGAAAGTGCAGTGTTCATGGACGGCTTCATGGCCGGGGATGATGGTGAAGTGCAGCAAGTGCCCAGGGCCATTTGCCTTCTTGAGAGGTTTTCTGGGAATGTGGCTTGGAGACATATGGAAATCAACAATCCTAACGGAGCGGTAACGTATTATTTCTTAAAAGAACACACAGACATAAAGTAGGAGCCAGCCAAATACAATCTCATTTGTCACGTCGTGTTTATACAGAATGGTTGCTTCATATTTAAGCTGTACGTTCACAGAAGCTTTTGCTGTAATGGAAATTCTGTCAATTTGCATGTGAGAAGTGTTGACATTGGTTTAGACGTACCACTTCAATTCAATTAATGAGAAGTTTCGAGATTTAAGATTCTGTTTCTTTACCCACAAGAGGAGCATACAAAGTAAGAACTCTCGTGCCTTAATCTATGGCAGGATTATGCGAATCCATAAAAATTCAAATTTATGCAATTCAGAAAGGCACGTTATTTTTTGTGCTCATGTGTGGTTTTCTTTACAAGCATCAGTTCAGCGTTTGGATTAGTGTTTTTGTTGGAAATTGTGCCCTAGGGGCTAATCATTGTCTTATAAATATTATTGATTTATGAATTTATTAATTGTGTTATCATATTATTTGCATGTTTACTGTGATGACCATTCTTGGATAATTCATGATCTTATCCTAAATATCCCTGATCGGTCATCTATGCGGGAGCAAAGATGAAATAAGACCAGTATGACTTTGAAGATGTATAGAGATATAAATCAAAGTCATAGGCACATGTAAGAGTACAAGGTGTTTGACCGACCCGCTATGAGAGAGCTGCATGGGTTACATTATAAGCTTCTTTCATATACAAACCATGTCACTATGCCCTTTAACCTGAGATCATCATGGATTCCTATATGACAAACGCTCAGCTTTGACCTAGTCAAAAATCACTTTTGACCGAGTAATCATAAAAACTATGTTCGGGTTTAGTGATTTTTCATGCGGAGGAATGTGAATGGTCAAAATGAAATTTGTCCCTCACATTCGTAGAGAGATATTACTGGACCCCTCGATGAATGAGTTTGAGAAATGTATGGTCATACTGTAATGAAAATGTAGTTTCATTTCTAAGTCAGATTACTTAGGGATCGAGAAAGTAACAGTTAGGAATAGGAGGATGACATTATCCATGCCTCATCCATGACCAAAATATCGCGTGACAGAAGAGACATGATATAGTTGTATAAAAGGTTACATCGTTTAACGATCCTCATATGATTTGGGTAGTCGTTATGTCTTGCTAGAGACCGCTTGTAACTTGTAGGCCAGTATAGCAAATGGCCCACTGTCAACTTCATATGGGCCTATAAGGTCGCACACAAAATAACCCAACACGGGCTATGATGTCCAGATTCAATGAATGATCCAGGGTGGATGTATATATTTATTTATATTTATATTCGTATATATATAAATTCATATATATACATTATATATAAGAGATATATGAGATTTAATTTATAAGGATAAATTAAATCTCTATCACGTTTGAATTTAAAATTCAAATTGATAGGATATCTCATATAAAAGATATTTATAAAATTTAATTTATAAGAATAAATTAAATCTCTATCACGTTTGAATTTGAAATTCAAATTGATAGGATATATCATATAAAAGATATTTATAAGATTTAATTTATAAGAATAAATTAAATCTCTATCACGTTTGAATTTGAAATTCAAATTGATAGGATATATCATATAAAAGATATTTATAAGATTTAATTTATAAGGATAAATTAAATCTCTATCACGTTTGTATTTGAATTTCAAATTTGATATGATATCTCAAATTTAATTTATGAGAATAAATCAAATATAGTTCAGTCTTATCTTTATTTTAAGTTAAATAAATAGGTGAATTAAATCTGTGGGACGAATTTAATATAAATATTATTTATTTAATTAGTTTCTTATTAAATTATACAATATATGATATTGTATTAATTTTGAAATTAATATAAGATTAACTCCAAAATCCAATTCGATAGAGGAAAACGCATAGCATCCTATATATCTGATTTTAGGAGCTACATTTTGAAAGATATAGAACACAGAAAGGCCGAAAGGGAGCTGCAAAAGGTTTGCATATAAGAAATTGCCGAAATAGAGACGAAGAGGACGAATTCTTGAGAAAATCCTGGAGGGATAGGAGACGCTAGCACGTCATTCGTGGTTAGAACGCTGTTCGTATGGATACCAGTAGAGGAAGCCGACCTGAGTCATCGACTTCTTGCGATCGGAAAGGGAATACGAGCCGCAGAGAGAAGCTGTGAACGTCGTGACCAGAAGCTGTGGAAGTCGCTGAAGAATACTGAGGGTAATACTTCTTCCCACTTAACTTAAACATATATGGTAGATCCTGACAATGAATGGAAAATTTTTTAAGTTAATTTCTACTGTATATTTTCCAATTCCTTATAATTTTATGCTCTGTCGATAAATTTAAAAATTAACTGACAGCATACATTTTAAATATTAAAAAAATTATCGAAATTGCCCATGAGAAGAAATTTAAAGCCTGCGCAACTACTTTTCTAACTCACAGTAGGAATATCATCCTACAAAAAATTTATGTATAAATTCAATAATCATTATCCTTACTCTAAGAATTTGTTAACTATTTTACATAGATAAATATGATTGATTAAAATTAGTCAAGTGTTAAAAATATTTGTAATTTTTTAAAATTGCCCTTCATTAAATTTAATATCATTTAAACTAAAAGAGAGAGAGAGAGAAGGATATTTGTTAAAATAGATCGTCATTTTTTTATTAAATTTTGGGGGGGAAATCTTATATTAAGAAGGATTGAAATGATTTAGAGAAATTAACTAATGTAATATAAACACTAAATATGTTTAGGCAGTATAACCGTTTGAACCAGTACTTGGCTATACTTTTCCTTCGTGGGTCAACTTTTTGTTTGTTATTGGTCTAACATCCTGCATTTCCTCTGTACCTTCGACAAGGGGCATTATCATCTTGATGATAACGCGCCATAACTATTTGGAATCTTGACGCATAGCGTTCCACAACTTTTCTCGTGGGAGACCCGTAACTTTGAAATTTCACGCGTACCATTCCTGACTCTTGAAAGTCTTGTGAGTGATTATCAAGTTCGTAGTTTCGCGTGGTTCGTCAATCCCTTTAATCACCATTCCCGGGCAAATTGATGCTGTCTTGTTTTTTTTATCATACTACAATGAAAGAAAAAATTGTACATGAAATCTGTTCCTATTAACAAAGCAACCCCAGAGGCCCAAAATCAAGGCCCAATTTGAAGAAGAGTAGAGGGAAGTAGTCCGGGTCTGGGCCTCAAGATTACCACAATACTAGTATCATTCCTCCCACACCATTTTTTTTTTTAAGTTGACCTCACCTGAGTTGGCGCGTTCTCCCATTTCTTTTAGAAAAAGAATGACCTATGCTAATCTATATAATAAAATTCATTGGGAAGTTTTACTTTTCATAAAATCCCTTTCATTATGGACACACAAATCTTACTATAAATTAATGAAAGAATATTAGATTAGACTAGTCAAATTACCCAGAAGATTGCTAAACATAAACCATTTTTGTCAATTATTATTATTTTACAAAATTTTAACTTAATTTTCATGAAAGGGGCCGTCCCTGATGCCAATCAAAAAGTCAAGGTCAATTACTTATATATGAGAGTTACCCACAGCAGAAAAATGCCGCGACTGACAAGATAGTATTTCGTTGACTTCATAACATACGACCAATTCGCGGGGGATAAGGATAAATATGCCGACCTCTATAGCGTTCGCAGTAGCATCATTCAACCTGCATTCGCCCAACCCGAACCGTTTCCGAAGAAAACAAGTTCAAGTTGAATGCTAGTAGGATTAAGCGTCTGTTTTGGTTGGAAAAAAAAAAATAGTGCTATGATTTGGATTTAAAATTATCTAAATTCTTATTTTTTTTATCATATTATTTATAAAAACATAGTTTATTTTTTATCATATTATTTATAAAAACATAATTACCTCATTTGAAACCAACAGCTTTTATATGTATTTTTTTTTAGATAATTTTATAGAAATGATGATTTCGCCCCTTTGATTTTTTGTTCTTTTGATGTCTCTTCTCTTTTTCTTTTATCATATAATTTTTAATAATTTATCTATTAAAAAGATTGTTCTGATATTTATAATATTTTTTTCCTAGAAACTAAATCAAATACACTATATATTATACATACTCCTCCTCCCCATATTTGGTTTTTCTTATAAGATATAGTTTGATGTTATTTCAACATTAAACATATTTTTACTAAATTTATCTCTAATTAAAATTTCTTTCTCACTTTCATTATATTTTATCTCATGACGGGCTACTCCTCTCTCTCTCTCTCTCTCTCTACATAAAGGTATATTTGAATAAAAAAATATATTTTTTACATATTTATCACTTTAAATTAATTCTAACATATTTTTTAAAATGCGTAATTCAATTATTTAGATGAGACCAAATTGATCATTCGTCGCGATTATCTTTTGATTCGGTCAACTACAAAGCACTATGATAACGTTTTAAGTAGGTACTTACCCCAGCATGAGGACAAGTAAAGTAGCTATCCAAACCTGACCCACTTGAAATATTAATATTCCAACTGTCCTAAATCTAAGGTTAAATTTATAATATATTTTACTTTATAAACTAAGTCTTATATTTACTCATACAGGCTTCTGATATAATTTCTTTGGTCTTCACATTTTACACTTGTCTGGTGATCTCCCTCACCGATCTCTCTTGCTTACCCAGATATAATGGATGTTCATGTTCCCACTAAACTCCTTGCACTCTCTGTACCTTTCTTTCTGTTTCTTCTATGCTCTAATGCTCAAACGATCTCATCGAATTCTATCCAACTGGGTTCAAGCATCGTTGCTGGCTCTAATACATCTTGGAGATCTCCTTCTGCTGATTTTGCTTTCGGGTTCTATCCCATCCTCAATGGTCGCTACCTTGTCGGTATTTGGTTCGATAAGATTCCCAACAAAACTCTGGTCTGGTCCGCAAATCGTGATGACCCAGCTCAGATTGGATCCACCATCAATCTCACACTGAGTGGCCAGTTTGTACTGCATCATGCGAATGGTTCATTAGTTTCAATCTACAATCAAACAAATAATGTTTCTTCTGCTTCAATGCTGGATAATGGAAACTTCGTCTTGCAAAACTCACTCTCAAACACCATCTGGGAGAGCTTTGCTTCCCCCACAGATACCATTCTACCAGGCCAAAACTTGGTAATGCGTCAGATTATTTACTCCAATGCCAAAGGAACACTTGATTACTCGACCGGGAATTACAAGTTGGAGGTCCAATCCGACGGCAACATCGTCATCGCCGCTTTCAGGTATCCCGGCCGTGCTTATTGGTTCACTGGAACAATCAACAACAATAACATTAGCATTGTCTTCAACAACAATACATCTATGCTTTACGCCTTTAACGGCACTGGAATCATATACCAAATGACAGCACAAACAGAACTGCCTAACCCAATCGAAGATTACTATCAACGAGCAACCATCAACGATCATGGTAACTTTGAACACTTGATTATAAGTAAAGAAAATGGAAAAGAGTGGGCGCCTATATGGAGGGCTGTAACAGAGCCCTGCATAGTGGATGCTATTTGTGGGGTGAATGGCTTTTGCACTTCACCTGACAACAAGGTGGTCAACTGTGGCTGCTTGCCTGGGTATGCACCTTTTGATTCTTATGTTCCCTCCAAAGGCTGTTATCCCAAATTGGTGATGAATTTGTGCGCTCCAAATTCATCTGCCTCAGACTTCACTGTGCAAGAAATTTCAGATGCTGATATACCCAACTCGGAGTTTGCTGATATGCAATGGATACCGAACTCTGATTTGAATAGTTGCAGGAGAGAAGTGATGAATGATTGTTTTTGCATGGCTGGTGTTTTGATTGGCACTGATTGTTTTAAGAGAAGGACACCTCTTTTGAACGGAAGAATAAGCATCCCAACCACCGGTAATAGGGTGGCGCTAGTTAAAGTTCCTATGGTTGGCAAAGACGATGGAAATGACTCACCTTCTTGGATTGTTCTGCTTGTTTCAGTCTTGTCCTGTTCCCTGCTCGCTATTGTTTTTGCAGCTTCTGCTATTCATCATAACCCAAAGCTTCGCCGTTGGATACATAAAGAGCCACACCCCAAGGCAAAGCCAGTGGACATAAATCTAAAGATATTTTCATTTCAAGAGTTAAGAGATGCAACAAAGGGGTTCAAGAACAAGCTTGGTCGAGGAGCATTCGGTACTGTGTGCAGTGGGATTTTGACGTTGGAGGGCGGCGAACAGGTTGAGGTTGCGGTTAAACAACTGGGGAAAGTAGAGGAACAAGGTGACAGCTATGAGAAGGAGTTTTTGACGGAAGTTCAAGTCATTGGTCTGACTCATCACAGGAATCTTGTCAGGTTAATAGGCTTCTGCAATGAACCAAACCGTCGCCTTTTAGTTTATGAGTTGATGAAAAATGGGTCACTCTCCAGTTTTCTTTTTGGGGAAGGGGATATACCCAGATGGGAAGATAGAGCCAAGATTGTGCTTCAAGTTGCAAAAGGCTTGCTATATCTACATGAAGAGTGTGACCCCCAGATTATCCATTGCGACATAAAACCACAGAATGTTCTTCTTGACTCCAATTATACGGCAAAAATTTCTGATTTTGGCATAGCAAAGCTGCTAAAAAAAGACAAAACTCGAACCAGCACCAACGTAAGAGGGACAATGGGATATATGGCACCAGAATGGCTCAAGAATGTACCAGTCACTGCACAGGTTGATGTGTATAGCTTTGGGGTGATGTTGCTGGAGACCATATTCTGCAGAAGACACATGGAGCTACATCCAAGTCAAGATGGAGGCATGATACTGATAGATTGGGTTCTAAATTCAGCAAAAGAAGGGAATTTGAGAGTGATGGTGGATCACGACGTTGAAGCTTTAAATGACTTCAATAGCTTTGAGAGGATGACTATGGTTGGATTATGGTGCTTGTCTCCTGACCCAACGGTTCGCCCATCCATGAAGAAGGTGACACAGATGTTGGAAGGGACCATGGAGGTTGGTCTTCCTCCTTTGATTGATGAACAAATGTCTCAAGTGTCTCTCATGGAGGCACAACTTCATTTGTAAACAAATTTGCTTCCCTTTTCAATGTTCTGCATATTTCACCGTGCGAATTTCGTTTGAAGGCCTTCACTTAGTGCTGTAATTAATTTTATGTGAACCATTTTCAACTCATGTAAAAGTTCCGAACTTTAGATTCTGTTTCTTCACCATGCACATGGAAGTGACATATAAATTAGGCTCTCTTATCTAATCTGCGATACTCTGATGATGCCATGTAATTTAGGATTTTTATGGGATATGATTAATTACAAACTAAAATTTGAACTAATGCAATTCAGAAAGCCATAATATTTGTGTTTTTTAATGTGTATAATATGGGTTTCTTACACAAACGAGGCATTTGGATTAAATTTAAAGATTAACGTACAGCATGCATTTTAAATGGGATGGGATACTACTCAAAGCTCCATACAACTACGTCTAACCCACGGTCGGATAGAAACCTTTTTATAATGAAATATTCTAAAGGGTGTGGGGAAAATGATACAATAGAAATTATAAGTAAATACTATATACCCTTTTGAAGGGATTGTAAATAATTTACAAAATCAATTTAATAACTACTACTCCCTCTGTTTATTTTTATATGTCATTTTTAAGATTATTTTTATCTATATGTTGTCATTTTAACATTATAAGATATATAGTATTAATTACTGCTTTTTTCAAATATAGTCTTATATTGGTACCCTTAACTATTTTAATTACTAATTTTTAATAAGACTATATTTTAAAAGTGAGAATTTGATCACATTATTTTTTTTCTTATTCTTTGTGCAGAAACCTCTAATATCTTTAGAAAAAAGAATTGCAACAATTTGAACTAGTCTTTCATCATTATACTTTTCTGTTATGAGCAGCCACCTTTTCTGTTTCATTGGTCTAACACGTAGCATTTCGTGTATCAATAATGTAGTACCGTAAAAGTCTGCATCTACAATGATCTTATCTCGTGATGATCCAAAAATTGGCAAACTAATTGAAGCCGCCAGAATTGACGTAAACACGAGGGGCATTTTTCAGTCTACATACCAACGGTTGGAGTTTTAAATCCCGCCAGTGACATCAATTTCATTTATGAGGCTGCCATCTTTGAATTAAGCATTTGATTGACTAGCAATAGTTAATCATTGCAAGTATGTTTGTCAAATTCGTATAACATATAGATTCTCAAACCGCTCTTTCCTTAGGAGTCTGAATCTCCATATAAGCCTGTTCTGCTCTCCACATGACTTTTCAATGGCTTCTTCCATAATCCTGCTTTCTATTCTTGCGCTGGTTTCATTCTTAAGCGCCTCACACGCCCAGAATCCTTCCTCCGCAATAAATTTGAATTCCAACATCACTGCTGGATCAAATTCTTCTTGGAAATCTCCATCAGGTGATTTTGAATTTGGATTCTACCATCTTCGCGGAGGTTACTATCTGGCCGGAATATGGTTCGCGAAGATCCCGGAGAGAACTCTGGTTTGGTACTGGAACCCACCTGTGGAAGCCAATTCAGTAATCCGAATCTCTTCAAGTGGCCGCCTTTTGCTCATATATCCAAACGGAACCTCTGTTCAGATAGACAATGGAAATGGAGGCACTACCACCTCAGCCTCCTTGGAGAACAATGGCAATTTTGTAATGAGAGACTCCAATTCAAGGGTTGTTTGGGAGACTTTTGATTCTCCCACTAACACAATGCTGCCGGGGCAAGTCTTGAACAAGGATGGTGCACTCTATTCCAAGGGGAAAGGGTCTCTGAACTACTCAAATGGAAGCTTCAGGTTATTGATGCAAAACGATTGGAACTTGGTACTTTCTGCTTATCTATGGCAAGATCCTGCTTATTGGTACTCTGCAACAGACTCATTCAATAACGTAAGTTTGGTATTCAATGATAGTGCTTTCTTGTACCTTACTAGTGGCTCCATCAACATATATTCTCTGACAAATAACCCTCCAACCCCGACTGAAGATTTTTATCACCGAGCAACAATTGAGGAAAATGGAAATTTTCATCAATACGCTTATAATAGGAGAAATGGCAGTGGGTGGATAAGTATCTGGAGAGCCATTGATGACCCTTGCAGAGTGAATGCGATTTGTGGAGTGAATGCCTTGTGCACTTCTCTTGATAATGAATCAGTGCAGTGTGAATGCATTCCAGGTTTTATCCCATTTAATACGACAGAGTTATCCTTGGGATGTCGCCCAGAAACTGTGATTAATTATTGTACACAGGACCCTTCTGGGTTGAACTTCAAGCTGGAGGTTCTTGATGATACTGATTTTCAGTTTGATTCCTTGTCAGACTTTGCTGAGCTGAAAACTGAAGATTTAGAAGCTTGTAAGAAATATGTCATGGATGATTGTAATGTCGTTGCCGCTACCTTCAATGCTACATCTTCAATATGTGCCAAGAAGAGGATGCCATTGGTGAATGCCAGAAGGAGTTCATCTTCTAAGGGGCAAAGAGCTCTGCTCAAGGTTCCTAATTACAAGACCAATGCATCTGGCAGATTGGAAGGTTCAAAAAAGAAGAGTGTTAATGTCAGGGTTTTTCTCAAGGCCATGCTTGCTGTCAGTTCCACACTTGCTTGCTTGTTTGGAGCCCTTGCTGTCTATTACCACCCTTTAGCTCGAAGACTAATGAGAAGAAACAAGTTTATGAACGCAAGCGCCATTGGGATCAACTTCAGAGAGTTCACATTCCAGGAACTTCATGAAGCAACAGATGGATTCAGTAAGACTATTGGTAAAGGATCTTCAGGCAAGGTTTATAGTGGAAATCTTGCTATTGATGATGCAAGAATTGCTATTGCAGTGAAGAAGCTAGAGAATAAGATTGACAAAAGTGAACGGGAATTCATGACTGAGCTCAAAATAATTGGCCGCACACATCATAGGAACCTAGTAAGACTTCTAGGTTTTTGCAATCAGAAAAGCCATAGACTTCTTGTCTACGAGCTACTTCCAAATGGAGCACTGTCCAATTTTCTGTTTGGACAAAGAGAAAAACCTCATTGGGGTTTGAGGATTGATATAGCTCTTGGAATTGCAAGGGGCTTACTTTACTTGCATGAAGAGTGTGAGACCCAGATCATACATTGCGACATCAAGCCCCAGAATGTGTTGCTCGACGCCACCTATACAGCGAAGATTGCAGACTTTGGGCTTTCCAAGCTTCTCAACAAAGAGCAAACCAGAACAAACACAAACTTCAGGGGAACTATAGGGTACATAGCCCCTGAATGGCTAAGGAGTGCACCAGTAACTTCCAAAGTTGATGTCTTTAGCTTTGGGATTATGTTGCTTGAGATTATTTGTTGCAAAAGGCATGTCGAACAGAGTCAAGAAGACGACGAAGAAAGTGATGAAGATGGAACAGTCCTTGCAGAATGGGTTTTGAGGAGTATCGTGTCAAAGAAACTAGAGCAATTAGCGGATGATGACTCAGAAGTAATAAGTGATATGAAGAGGTTTGAGCAAATGGCCTTGGTTGGGTTATGGTGTGTCCATCCTGATCCAGCACTAAGGCCAACAATGAAGCAGGTGAATCAAATGCTTGAGGGAAACATGGCTGTTGGGGTTCCTCCGTTGCTTTATGAGCAAATGACAGCAGGTCACGTCCTATAGTTTTTCATTCTCAGCTCTAATTCACTTCTTAATTACTCCAAAATAAAATAATTTCTCTCGAGTGCATAAATTATAATGGTAACTTCTCCTTTGTTTAAAAAAAAAATGTAATCATTATATTATGTTCTTTTTGATATTGGGTCCTATGTACCGACAAATTAATTCAGACAAAATTTCATCATACTAGTGCTATGAGAAAAAGGATCGGTTCTCAACAAAACCACATGAAAGGCCCAATTTTATGACGAAGAGAAGAGTGCTTCAAGATAGTTATAACATGAAAAGCTAAGACTTGAGAGTGCAGTTAGGCAACTTGATACGGTTTGGTGGCAACTGGCAAGACCTCAAGAACTGGATTTCTCTCTAAGAAGTCCACTTGGTTTGGGATTGCTACCTCAGCGTGACGCCACATGACACCGCCGGCATACTTTTCAAAGATGCAGAAGGCGTTGGGGATGTGGACGGGGGAGCCATGGGAGCTTTGGTAGGAAGCGTCGACAAACGCGGCGTTTGAAGGGCAATAGGAGAGAGGTTGAAGCAATATTTGCCGCAGTCAAAGTAGGTCTTGTAAAACCAGTCAGTGGGGTCCATGTAGGGCCCATACACTTCTGACACAGGATATTGAAGCCAGCGATATCATTGGTCCAGCTCGGATGTCGAATCCTATATGGAATTCCACTTTGGTCACCTGATTTCTCGCAGGGACAATTCAAAGCGCGGTCAGCGTTAATTAGTTAATTAAAGTTCACATATGATCTCCAGCTCCCACAATCAATTCATTATGGCTTGCTGGCAGTAGACACTACATATAATTAATTAACAAGTTATATATTAGATGATGATGCAGACACATATATATATTCATAATGTTTGATCTCAACCAAATATATTTAACAATATAGGAGCAACAAAGAGGTCCAAAATTTTTTGCAGTATATTGATAATCTTTTAAATAAATTTATTCACAATCCTGTCGGTCTTCACCTGTCGGAACCACCCCACCGTGAAAGGAGCACACACAACCTGCGACAGATCGAGCCCCTCCTTGCTCAACGACTCTATGAAGGGTTTATAATTGAATGGAAGAGGAGAAGCTACGGTCTGTTCGTCCAATGTCAACATGGGGAAGCCATGGCCTAATCTGTACGCTTTGGTTGAGACGGTGGAGCGGGTTGACAAGTCCACCGTGATCTCTAGAGATTGCTTTTCGATGTTTGGATTTGGAGGAGAGCCATGAGAGGACGGTGTGCTTGTCGGGCTCATCCAGACCCACGAATTGAAAGGCGAGGTTGGCTTGAGCGGAAAAGATTGGGTAGGATTCAGAGATAATGGTTCGGACCAGGTTGAACTTGGCTGGCGTTAGAGGGTCAAGTGGGTGTGGCTGCATGGCTATTACGTCTGATAGGATCGACAGGAGAGCGATGATCAAGAAAAAAACAAGTTCCACAGTTGAAGCCATCGCTATCTGAAGAGAGAGTGTGACAGGAGAGGGTTTTTAAGGTATTTTATTGATTTTATAATATTTCAGTTAATCTTGAATTTAATTTAATTTACCAACCTATTAATTTATTTAACAGCCATTCATTTTCAGGCCAAAATAAGGCTTGCATAATTAATAATTGTAATAAAATAAAATTCTATAGTTTATTTGTTTGGGTCATACTTAAAAGATGGTCATATTTATTGTAAGCGTATATAGTATATTACATTGATAGTGCCAGCCAGGGTCAGGTTTGCAAGAGCTAGGTAAGAAAAAGAGAAGAGGAGGTTGGTTCATTGGAATGACGCAAGTGAGCGCATATTTGTGGAGTGTTGTTTTCTTGTTTTCAGACATGGCCCGCAGTCAAATTTTGTTTCTCTTATTTTCCTTTGGGCTACTCTCGTGATCAAAATAATGTTGATCGATGACCACCGCATTTTCTTATTATCCTTCAACCCCATTTATGAATGTTGTTTTCTTTGAAATATTTTAAGCCAATATACACACACATATATATATTTGTGTGTGTGTATCATGATTTCAAGTGCTTCAGACGAGGTAAAGCATGAAAAGTTAAGATTTGTGAGTGAAGTTAGGCAAGTTGACATGGTTTGGTGGCAAGACCTTTAGAACTCGATTTCTCTCGAAGAAGTTGGTGGGTCTCAGCTCCAAGCCCGCACTCAACGTCGGCATAACTGGGAAATCTTCCTGACAAGGAACATGATGAATCCCTACAGTGCACCATAATACTATGTCCTTGTTCTCTATCTCCCTCTCCCTTTGATTCCAAACGCCCAAAGTATCATCCCCTCGGCTTCGATCCGCTTAGGGTCCTACTGCCCACATTTCGGACTTATTATAAGGTGTCACCCACACATTATAATTGGGGAATGCTGCTCTCATTTCCGGATAATCATCACCAACAGAGGGTGAGACACTGAACTTGGGATTAAACGGTATCCTATTTTATTTCCGAGTTTTGTCTGCTTGTTAGGGTTCACCAGTATTAGCTCTGATGCCTTCAACCCCAAGTTTATCCTGGCATCAGCTTACGTTTTTGCAGTTTCCCTCACAACCTTCCAATAACTTTTTCTTGGTGTGCTGTGATCATCAGTTACTTTTACAGTCTCCAAATTACTCTTGACGAAGGAGTTGGCCTCTCCATCAATCTCGAGGTCGAGACAATATGTTAACAAGTGGTAATGGTTGGGAACGATTGTGTTGTCTGCTAGCAACGTGCCGTAAATTTCCTCCTTGATTTGATCTGTGTGGCTGTATTACCACCTTTCAGCGCCAATATGCCACTAAGTCCAACCTGTTTCATTTAAAAAATACAACTATTCATAATAAATTCAAGCCACCGCCAAATGTGCAAAGTAAATTTGTGCATGCATGTACTTGTACTATTTTTATATCCCTAATTTGATGCTGCCACTTGGATTGAACTCCCAATCTATTATGTAATCATAGTTACCCATTGAAGAGACCATTCTCACCACTAGGCTCACATCTGGCCTCACTTCCGTTATCTGCACACAAATCCAAAATTATAATAACATAAAAGATGCAGATGAGAGATGAAGGAGAAGAAGAAGAGAAGAATGTGATAAATACCACTTGGTTAGGGGTTGCTATCTCAGTGTGACGCCACATGACATCGTCGGCGTACTTTTCAATGATGCAGAAGGCAATTGGAATGTGAACGGGGGAGCCGTGGGATCTTTGGTAGAAAGCGTCGAGAAACGCAGCGTTTGAAGGACAATCGGTGAGAGGTTGTAAAAAGGTGAATGAAGTCTACTGAAAAAATTGTATAAAATGTACGTCTTAATGTGAGATTTCGAGGTCTGTGTGACGTCACATGATATCTCCAGCATGCTTCACAAAAACACAAATAGCATTGGATATCTTGACCGGTTTAGCGTCTTCCTCGGCGTAATGGGCGTCAAAGAATAGAGCATTGGCAGGGCAATCTGAGATGTACCCTCTGTACAATACCCGACGATATTTGTTCTGCTCCATATCCTATATGGAAGCTAGAGATATTACTGGCCCAGCCCTCACATCAAATCCTACGTGAAGTTCCCAGTTCGCCCAACTGCAAGTTCATAGGTTATTAATTAGTAAGCAAAACATATGTGAAAGGGATAAATGCTACTGATTAAAACAACCTGATTGAATGGCCATCGATGCTAAAGCCGCAGGTCCGTTTGGGACAATGGTCATCCCGTTGAGCTTAGGCCCAAAAGGTGGCTTCTGCTTCGAGAATCTGTATTCTGTGTTATCAGGTGGATCCAACGGAGTGATACCCCTGTCAGAATATTCAATGATCCTCCTTTCATCAGATCGGCCACAATTGTTATCCCCTCCACTGGCCTAACGTTTAAGTTTGCACTTTCCTCTTCATCGGCGTAAAAGCACTTGATTTTGGTATTCATGGGGGAGTTTGGTCACAAAGTCTTGCTCATCAAAACTTATCATAGGGAAACCATGGCCATGGTACACTTTAATGGTGAGACTATGGCGTTGGGATAAATCCATGTTGATCTCTAATCTTTGCGTGTTGAAACGAGCAATGGCAAAGGCTCTACGAGGTGGAAGAGGGGACTTCTTATTGGATTACAGCCATGAGAGAAGAGAGGCTTTGTCGGGATCGTCGAGGCCAATGTATTGGAAAGTGAAGTTAGGGGGTGAGAATGAATATGATTTGCTGACTATATTTCGAATAAGATGAAAGTCGGATCGGCTTAGAGGGGTCCAGAGGGTGATGGTGGGATGAAGGCAAAGCTGTTGCAGAGCAAGACAACAAGAGAGGGAAGAGGAAAAGGTGGTTTATAGGCTTCATCTGTGTTGCGTTGAACAAAGAAATGAATGGAAGGAGCTATGGATGTGTGTGGGGCCAATACAAGAATGTGTGAGGCTCTTCAATAAATGGCGTCACTCCCCAACTGGGGTTAAAAAGTTGGACAAGGCGGGGGAATGCGATCCGACAATAGATATGCGCACGTGACTCATGCTCGCCCAGCAGATGCTATTAAAACAATAATTGAGTTCTTTTTGAACAAAAACTTGTAAAGAATGGTTAATTTCTTTTTTTTTAAATAATATCAATATCAAATAGAATGAGCTGTCAATTATACTCAAATTGAGTATAATGCAGTAATATTTTTCACTTCTCTTGAACCAAATAAATTCTTGTTATTGGGCTTTCTGATCCGGGCAGAGGCCTATTAGGATATTGTCCCGAGGGGCCCAAATGTGTACTAGTCCAGTGTCGATGCAGATTGAAGATTTTAAGCTGTTAGTTTCGGCCTGTGTCGGAAATGGAAGAGTTGATATCTTTATATTATAGGCCATGGCATTTTTGTTCATGGGAAAACTCTAAAAAGATACGTAAATGAATGATGAGGCACCAACCAAGAACATGTATAAAAGTCGGGTTAGTTACATTATTGAGGGTGTCTCTCTGTCTCTATGTGGTCATCATCTCTTTTTTTTTTTTTTTTAAGTTTGCGGATTCACCCACGAGACTTGACGCTAACATCCACTCTTCAATCTCCATCGCATTCAATCCCCCTCACCCACAAACCTTTCACATTTCATGTTATCATTATCATCATTTTAATAATATCTCAATTTCTCATACTAAATATCTTCTCTCTTCAACTAAAATACTAAATATCATAAATCTTTTATTTATAAAAAAAAATCCTACATATCAGAATTAAAGGGATCATTGAATAACATCAGCTTTTGTAAAATTAATCTACTAATTTTCTAAAACGTTTTTAGTGTTCTTTGAATAAATATTACTCCTGGTTTAATACATTTTTAAAATTTCAAATTTACAAGGGGCCAAAAAAAATTAATACATTTTTAAAATTAAAATGACGAGTACTATAAAACAGCATTTCCGTAACAAGGGAGGAAAATGGTAATGAGAATTGTCGGCGCATTTAATTATGTTAGTGAATTATCTCAGCACGTAATAATAAATGGCAATGGCTTATCATGCATTTCTGACTTGTAATCCAAATCTGTTACATGATTGAGTTCGCGTAGGCCAAACTCTAGCTTCTCAATTTCCCCCCCTACGTTTGGTTGCTATAGTAATTTGGAAATGCTTCTTCCCTTTCTCCCTCTCTCGTCTCTAATCGATTTGGAAACTTCGACCAATCCAAAGTTCACCACGTCACCGCCCTCTTTCCTCCAATTCCTTTAAATTTACCTCGTCTCCCTGCCCTTTCCATCTTCTTCATCTTCATCCCGATCGGCTATGGATTCTTGCAGCAAATCATCTGCTCCCGATTCTTCTTCTTCTCCCTTCGACTGCATCATTTTTGGTAACTCTCTATCAGTCCTCCCCTGCCTCTCTCCCTTTTCATCTGCATATAATTAAAACGAATCATATGATTAATCCTTCTGCAAATTAAGCAGATTTGGACGACACTTTGTACCCAACCACCACTGGAATCGGTGAAGCTCTCAAGAAAAATATTGAAGGTTCTTTAATTACCAATTACGTACAATATTACCCCAACCCCCAAAACAATCTACACATTTTAATGCATATATTTAATTTGCATGCAGTGTTCCTGGTGGACCAATGTGGATTCCCACAGAGCAAAGCTTCAAGCCTCCGCGCTGAACTTTTCAGAACATACGGAAGCACCCTCGCTGGTTTGCGAGTAGTCATATTACCCCTCGCCTTAAATTTTCATCTTTCTCCTGCTCTTGTACTTATTAAGTTTCATGTCTGTTTCTGTTTTTCTTCTAAGGCACTAGGCTATGACATCTCTGCAGAAGATTACCATAGTTTCGTGCACGGAAGTTTACCTTACGAGTCCATCAAACCCGACTTTCAGCTCCACAAACTCCTTCACAGCATCGACCAAAGGAAAATTGTATATTTTTAACTGTAATCTACTGTTCGTGCCGTCGATCTCCTTAATTGCTAACGAACCCCACCCTTTGGGGGAAAATATTGTGTCAGATATTCACAAATTCGGATAGAATTCACGCGATGAAGGTGCTAAAACGGCTAGGGATAAGCGACTGCTTTCAGCAGATCATATGCTTCGAGACCATGAACCCGAACCTCTGCAACTCAACCCGACCCGACGAGTTCCCCGTCCTCTTAAAGCCGTCGCCGGAGGCCATGAAGATCGCGCTTCGCGCTGCCAAAGTGGATCCTCGTCGCACGGTAAAGACAAGATATTAATATTACTCATGCTAATTTAAAAAATATCAGAATCATTGAAGTTTGGGTTGAATAATGGAATATGCAGCTGTTTCTGGACGACAATGCCAGTAACGTCGAGGCGGGGAAAGCAATGGGCCTCCACACTGTCCTGGTAATTTAAAAAAGTTTATGGTCTATAACGTTGCCCACCTGTGTGTAGTTTTACTATTATTATTAAAATGTTAATCATTGATTAACGGTGTGATCAACTTCGGAAGGTTGGGAAGAGAGGGAAAAGCAAAGAAGCAGATTACGCGGTGGAGAATGTGAATCAAGTGGCACGTTCGATTCCTGAGATATGGGGATGCCTATCCGACGGTCAAGATCAGAGGACAACCCCAGCTACGAAGAGTGAATTCGATTCTATCATCACTACAACCACAGCAGCTGTTGGAGCTTGAAACAACAAAAACAGAACACGTGTGATGTTCACAACAAAAGTGTACTTAGAATAAACAAAAGAGTTGTAATAAATTGTGTATGCATGCACGTATGTACGGTGTTGGTGGTGTGAAAGCGAGTGTGGATTCATACGTACAAATTGGGGTTAGTGAGTCTTACTAGCCAGAGAGCAAGCTAAATTAATGAATTAGGTGTGGGTTGGATGCGAATAAACCAATTTGGAGACACTATATCTAGAAGCTTCATTTAATTTGCTCAATTATTAAAGATGACATGGATGGAATACGTACGATGTCATGGATGAGTCCTTACAACAATAATTAATATAGTATTTACGTTGTTATAAGATATAAACATAATTTTTTACAATATGTACTAATTCTCGTTAGCATGGGATCTAAATTTTAAATTGACATTGGAGGCCACATTTGGTTATATGCAATTCATACTAAAACTACAAGCAGGCAAAGTTGGGAACTTGTCCATTGCATAATGCGTTGGCGATCACTTGTTATTGCTCTCTTGTCATCCTTCATTTCATGGGTATTGGTTTAATGCATAATGCATTTGAGATTTGAAACTATAATTGCCAGACATTCTTTAATCCATTCAAGTAACCAGGCTGATATACCATATATTATCCTCCCAATGATGTGATAAGATTCCTTTAGGTAACTTGTACCAAAAAAATAAAAAAGATTCCTTTAGGTAACAACACTACAACAGGAAGAATTTTGTCCATACGGAACTTCAATCTTTAATATAAAATTAACTTGTCCACTTTGTCTATGAAAAAAATAATCTATAATAATTACACTATGTTTTTATTCACACAAAATTTAAACTGACTCACATTATTATGATCTTGTTCCGTTATAATTTTTAAGAAAAATAAAGGAAAATCTTTTGAAGGACCTAAATCAAAGTATCAATATTTTGTGTATATAAAATTTACAAAATACCTTTTTTTTGTATAAAAAATTACTAGGTATTTTTCAATAATAAAATTTTTGACAAGGGATTTTCTTCTTCTTCTTTTTCTCTAATTTTTATACAAATATTGATATTAATTTAAATATCTAAAATAATTTTACTTCTATTTTAATTGTGAGAAGTTAATTAATTATGTGAAATAGTTCTTAGATAACTAAATAGTATTTATTTGTTAAAGATAGTTAAGTTGAGTGGAAATTACCCTCCAGCAAAGTTGAGGATTCAAATCTTACAAGTGAAAAAAAATTACATTGAATAACTAACTGTTGCTAATAAGTTATTTAATTAACTTATTATAATCATATGTTTTATATAAATGAATGAAATTATTAACTTATTAGATGTTGGAAATTTGTATAATTTTTTAAATGTATCCTTAATCAAATTAAAAAAAAGAAAGAAAGAAAGAATATTCTTGCCCCAGCATGTTAAAAACAAATCATAAATGTTACATTAAATTGTATAGAAGTCTTGTATCAAAATCTCGAAGAAGAGGTCTTACAAACTGGAGAGGGAATAGTTCCTTATCCCAGTATATAGTTTTCCTTTTACTAATGCGATTCGTAATTAGCATTCAACCATGACTAGATTTGAATCTCTGAGAGAAAATAACTGGACTTCAACTGTTTGTCCTGATAAATGGTCGTACCATGTGCTAACTCAGCACTCAAGTTCATTTCCCTCGCAAACCATCTTTCAAATTCATTTTTTAGTACAACTTGTAGGCCAAAGCGGGAGATGAATTTTGTAACGTCTATACTAAACCGATTCAATTCAAAGATGAATAGTCGGCCAATATAGTAATTATATCAAAATACTAGCGTCCTTCAATCACAGAAATCAAATTCGTCGAATGAACCCAGACTAATAGGATCGGTGAACGTAGCAGGCAACACAAATTAATATTCCAATATAAGGTTGATAACAGAAGAGAGTAGCAAATTACAGATACAATTACATGGCTAAGCGATCGTGAGGCGATCGATAAAACACAGCTCACAAATCATACACTTGCTTACCAGTGAATTTGACCTCGATAGGGCTAACATTCTTACCGATAGACCTATAGTTCTGGCCAACTCCTTGGCGTCCAGGGTTGACCTTCTCCGGGTACACGCCGTCCTTAGGGTGCAAATACTGAACCTCCCCATTAGGGAACACCCTGTAGAACTGGTACTTGATCTTGTACTTTGACCTCAGCCTCGTCCCCAGAGCCAAGCACTGCTCCTTGCGAGCCAGCTTGAGCAGGTTCGGACCCTGCCTCATGATGGCCGCACCACCTGTTGGCATCTCAAAGATCTGTTCTTTAGGAGAATCCCATGTGATCACGTAGAATTCCTCCACCTGGGCCTTCCGGAGCAGCCCTCCTGTGCTGCCTCCGAAGATCGGAGACGGAGTGTTGGGGTCCAGTTCCGGTGGGGTGAACCCCACGGGTGCTTCTTCCTCCTTGGTAACAGGGGCGGCCTCTGTTTTCTCTTCCGCTGCTCTGATTACTGTGGCTGATCTGGCAGATGAAGTTGTGAAGTTGAGGGGCTTGAAGGAGAAGGATAGGGCGGATTGGTTCTTGAAAGAAGAGAGGGTGGAGGAGGAGACGGGTGGAGTGAAGAGGGAAGCTTGGGTTGCCATGGCCATGGAGGATTCGCAAGAGACAGAGAGAGGTGTGGGTGAGCAATTTGGGAGATCAACAAGGAACAGAAGGTGCGGATGAAGAAGGGAGATTTGGAGAATGGGAGTGGATAAGGCGATATTGGTTGGACCAATGAGAAGGTATGATTTTGATCTAGTGGTACTCTTTACCCGCAATTCCCACCACTTCTTTTTTACTAAGCATGATCCTCTCTCTATTCCCAATATCCATATCCCATCCCCTCGGAATCTAATTCCCATTGCCAAACCAATCTACAGTTGAAGTCGGATTTTTGGCGATTGGAGTTTTTAACTTTTAACCATTTAAAAATTCATTTATATGGTATTTATGATTAATAAATATTTTCATTTCAAAAATCTTTTAAAAAATTTATGAAATGCTAATGCACGTGCTTTATATAATATATACAAATTATTTTTTAAAATACGCACCTCGTGTTTAAAATGTTTAAATGTGTATATATACTTAATGCGATTTTTAAAAATATATGTAAACAAATTAAGAATAATTGATCTTGATAAAAGTCGAACAGAGCTATATATATATATATATATATATATATATATAAGCTGAATAGAGTGAAAATAACTTGATACTTGTTAAATAAAGTTGACAATTCATTGCTTTACGGATAAAAAATAATGCTGTGAGAATTGTTGTATGCTAGATAATTTGTTTACGAGGAAAAAAGGAATTGAGAATGCGCTCATTTGTGAGGGAAGGAAAATACAGCTCTACTTGTATTGTACTTTATGAAAGAATTGAATTGAAAAATACATTAATGCCCACGTTAACTAAACGGCATGTCGTTGGTCTACTGCCCCGAGTTTGATTTGCGAGCTGCGACGTGGTGTTATCATTGGAAGAAAAAAGAAGAAAAGATTGTGGAACCCTTGTATCGCTTGGAATGGAGAGTGTTGGCCTTTTGACTACGTAGTAGGTAAGCTTTCCTCTGTCCTGCGTTTAATTGACGCTGTTTGCTTTCCCATACCCGTTGATCGGACACGATTGTTTGTAGCCTACAACAATAAATTAATTAATTTTCCACTACCCACTGGAAAATTCCAACAGCAAAACATGCTCCTGTATTATTTCACAAACATACCCAATAACATCTGTACATAATTCTCACCAAGCGCTTTTGTCTCTCACCATGTACACACTCAAATTTCTTACACCAAAAAATCCACCCCCTATAGCTGAAATATCACGTTACTGCGATTTTAGATTGAGATGCTGTTGGGAATTCCCTTCCCTTTAAGTCCACCCTCCCTCGAGTAATCGGAGGTGTTGGGATAAAGCAATGTGTATGGCACTTTCACTGGTCCAACTCTGTTTTTCCACCTTTCGTCATTGTTCATTTCCATAATCCTGTTCTCAATTTCCGTCAGCTTCTCCCCAAACCTTTCAAAGGCTGCCAGTGGTTCGGCGTCTGAAGTCCACCCAGCAGCATCTCTCTGCCCGAGATACACCTCGTCAGTCGCATGCCTGGACAACATTTCTATCAATGACACGCCCAGGAGTGTTTGGAATTGGGCTGTGATTGTTTTCAAGAATGCTAACTCGGGATTCGACTCCAGCTCTTCGTACTCTGGAGTGCCTGGTTCGGGCATGAATCTTCGACTCACAGTTGGACGATTAGGGAGGTATCCTGCATAAGGGTATTGCCCAAAATTGACGGCTGCATGAAGGGCAGAAGCTATCCAGATGATAATGGTGCATGATTGAATGAGCTCAGATATTGTCCTCATCTCTGGCCACCATGGCTCGTCTTTAAGATCCCCGTGACCCTCGTTACGGACTTCTTTCCACCATGCTTGGAGCTCGTGGTCCTTCTCAACTATGTCATCAGATGGGTAGTAGAAGGAGCAATATTTACTAACCCAAGTTTCAATCGCTGCCCAGATTTCTAGTCCATCAACGGCATATGGGTAATCCTCTATCAAAAGTCTAAGTCCATGAGGGCAGCTGGAATCTGGAATTGCCACTCCCCTGAAATGCAATACAAGACAGTTACGTATTTACCATTTATGATATAGACTAAGCATTTATACAGAAATCAATCTTTGGTTGAACTTTCTTCCCCAACCTCTTGAGTAGATCAGCTGGCAGTGCCTGCTCAGTGAAGACCCAGTTTTTATAAACAACAGCTGACAATTCCAAGGCAAATTTTCCTGGGAAAACTGTTCTCTCGAGTACACCTCCAGCATTGATGAGGATTTGCCGTGCTAAGGCATTTATGTTCATTGTGTCCTTAAAGTGGGGATGCAGGAGCTTATATATAGGGTGAAGCACACTCAATTGCCTATTCGTAGCTATTATGAACGGCTCAATTATGGCATGAGTGAATAACCTGCAGATATTTTGAGACCTTTCTAGTTACATTTTTTAGCCCAGAAAACAAATTAAGTTTCAAAACTGCTAATATTTAGGTTAGTTATTTGGTTGTCATACCAGTGGCTAACGAGCTGATGGTATCCAGAATCATTCACAGCAGCGTAAGCTTTAGCCAGCTGCCACACTGAAGCCGCAACACCTTCTTGTGCCGGAGTAAAAACTTTGCTGACAACACCATGACAATCTCCCTGTGGGTGGGGCAAGCTTAATTCAATAGCCAAGGGCTTCAATGTACCATCTTGTTTCAGGAATAAGAGTGTTCTAGTGGCATAGGTCTTTGTGTCTGTAGAGTTTATTCGACTCAGATATGGCATCAATGCATCATGATGATCTAAACTATACAACTTGTTCTTGTCAAGTGCCTGTAAGATAAAAGGGAAGACATTTTGACTATCAGTATTGGTTTCATTTTCATTTAGATATGTTCCGTGAACAAGTGAAGCCTGAATATTACCTCTTGTATCGTCAGGCCTTCCAGATTATGCTCTATGTGTTCAGCTCTGATGGAACTATTCTGGTTCCCATAAACTTCCGGGTTTAGCTTGCTAACAGGGGGGAATTCCTGAGGATCACGTTCAAGTTACAGAATAAAATGAGAAGTTCTAAAACATTAATAAACTTGTAAAATGACATTATTTTGTGGATTACTCGGAGGCGACTGATGATGACAGGATTAACCCCGGCTATCATTTCCCTACCAAATTCCTCATCCGTCCTCCACGCAGTCTTATTATCTGCAATTATACGAAGATTAACAGGTTAAAATCATTGCATTTTCTGCATTCAAAAACCAAATGAATTATGAGAGACTATGACTCTATGACCTTTGATCACATCAGGCACTGGAAATTTGAGGAATCGTTCACCATCGTTCCGAAGAAGTTCTCTCATGATCTCCCAAGGAATGTGTTCCCTAATTTTACTTTTTTTAAGTCCGTTAGGCAGTTCGACACCCTTATCATAAAGTTTAAGAACGTCTTCGAAAGTGTCGAATTCATTGAAAGTTTTGTCACCTATGGACTTGATCTCACGAACCAGTACTTGAAGAAGGGATTTTACAGCATAGGCTAGGAAATCCGAAAACTTCAAGTGCCCAAACCGTTCATCCCTCGGAACATAGATGTCCAGGCTAAGAAGAAACAATCTTCTCTCACTATTGGGATCTGCAGCCATGAAAAAGTTAGTTCACTAATTTAAACTGTTATTATATGTATGAGAAGACATGGACTTAAATATAGTAATTTTATTTGACAACCTTTTTTAGTGGGTTTGCGACCAGTTCTTCCTCTACGGGGATAAGGAAACTCCTCGGAGCCCCCAAGAACAGGACGTGCATATTCTGGCCCCTTGTCTGGGAATCCTAAATCGTTGTAGTAGGCATAGTCGTATACTCTGTCCCACTCCTTTAGTTCCCCTGAGCCATTTCCACGTAGGTTTGCCAGTTCTTCTTCCCTGAACTTGCGCAGTGGCTCAGGTGTTTCACATGGAAGGAAGGTCTACGCCACGAAGACATGGGAAAGAAGAAAAAAAGTAAACTTGCAGATCGTCAAAGATGATTACTATTTTAATATTTTATTGGTTTCACATAACTTTAATTCCAGTTTCCAGGCAACTCGTTCATATTTTATGAAGCTTTTTTCTAAAGAAAAAAATCGTGGATGATCTGGAAAGCCAATAGCTTTGGGAGATGATTCCACGTCAAATTATAAAACTATACTTAAAAAATAGAACAGAGAGAGGATCACGATGTAGTAGTACACACTATAAAAGTGATGTCCCTAAAGTAATATGACGACGCAGGCAAGTGTTGTCTTTGCTGACAGAACAAGACCTTGAAGTTTCCACAGAGAAAAGTGAGCATGAGGAAAATTGAAAAGAGGGAGTTATAGAAATTATGAGACAGTCCATGGCCCACATTTAACTTTTTAAAGTATAAGAAAATTCTTGAAAGTTTCCAGCGGCAGTTGTTGTTCTGAACCTTTTATCATAAAATAATAGCAGCAGCAACTAGCCTATTCTAAATCTAACTATCACTTCATCCATCATCTGCAAAATCTAAAAAGCAAGAGCGAAGAGAGAAAAGAAAATTACTTTATTGGAGAAGAAGACACGATTATACTTGTATCGATGTGCAGGGTAAACCCAGGAATTGCAGGCAAAATGCACAGGACCATGCTCGGGAATGTCCTCTAAGGTGAACGATTTGAGGTAAAATTGGCTGTGATGATGATTTCGAATTATGAAGGCCCCAGGAACTCCCATGCTCTCATCCCAGTCCATTGTAACTGAGAATTCTGTGTCCGTTTTTGCCGTCGCCGAGGATATGGTTGAAATCCAATTCTCCAAGTGAGTCACCTTCCCCAGCTTCCCTCTCATCCCATTATCTAATAGCATGCCAAAAAAGAAAGCAGTGAAGAAACTAAATTCAAATCAACAGCATCACATAAAGCATTCTAAAACTCCCCATCCTCAGTATGATATGAATCTCTGTGTTGGTGAGTGAAGTGACTGATTCTACTCTTTCTCGTGATGCCATAGTTTAATGCCGCATGAGCAACAAGTGTAAGAAAGGCCGAAAGAGATCATGAGGGTGTGCTGACTTCACCTGGGTCAGGTTTAACAGCACTAATGAGCTGGATGGACACACCCTTGCCTAGCAACTCATGAACCCTGTCCAGAACTGAAGCTTTCATGTCATGGAAATCCAACACACCCTTCTTCATCAGAACCACTTTCCCCTTTATCTTCCTGATCCTCTCCTCCTCCTCTATATTCTTCGTCTTGACGCACAACATTTGATAGAAGCCCATGATTTTCTCCAGCGCTCAGCAGAATAATATATCAGAATCTACACATATATAGTTGTAACGTGTTCATTAGAAATAGCAGTGTGGGAGATATATATAAAGACTAAGAAGAGGCAATTTTGTGTGAACTTACCGTTCTCTGTACTTAGAAAGAAGCAAGTCTTCTGGTTCCAGATTTTAGAGTCTTGACCCATGATGTACGTCCTTTTTTTTTACTTATACCCACATTTGGCTCCTTCCTCGAGATTTGTTTCGCAAAGGCAAATTTAAAAAGGTTACAGGAGGGGCAATTCGGTCTTAGTGCCTTGCATCCAATCCTGCCCCAGTTAGATATACAGATTTTAAAAAAAAAAAAAAAAAAGCCTTGCGATTAAAACAGGAAATTAAAGAAACGAGGGTGAAGGGAGAGAGGGAGGGAGATTAAAAGATTGGGATCCAATTAATGGGGTTTTCACCTTTATCCCTTCAGTGAAGGAGAACTAAAGGACCCGATTCCTTCATCTCTTGGGAGTAAATAGAGATTAGAAGAATCAAGAAGTTGCATGTGGATGGCATTAGATTCGGGAGCACGCTGCGTGAAGTGGATTATCTTATGATTCGTGTGGTAGACATCTCGTTGAAGTCGCTGCTTTCCATTAAACTAAGGCCTCATCAATTCAACCAGAGATCATGAAACAGAAGCTGACTGCTTCATTGACCCGACACTTGTAATAGTTTTTCCAAACGGAAAACGACAATCAAAATGAAGAATCGCCAAAACTTCCATGTTAAGGAACATATCTTCGGTAGAGGATTAGAAATTTGAACCAATCAGATAATGCCGCCTGGGTTTTGTTGCTTGGCTTGAGGAACCATCAATTTCATTGAGGGAAGGGAAGGAACAAATTAAGGTGATCAATACATGTACGACACACTTGCAATATAGGACGCATGTGATATTATGGTTGAGCTTGGGTGAGGCAAGGACATGGCGAGAGGAAAACACGATTATGCCCTCGTCTTCAACAGGGTCCTTATCGTACAGTAAGGGGTAACTGTTGGGAATGACCCCACAGCGACTGGAACTCATTATAACCACGCAAAGAAGTAGCCTTTTTGACAAATTAAATCTGAAAATGTTAGCCTTGGTCTGGAAACATTAATTGACCCACACTCAGTATTGTGTGAAATGTCAATTCCATCTCCGACAAATAAGGCATCAACGGGTCACATTACGTGGGGACGACGACCCAAGTAAAGATAGATTATCTATTATAGCCCACTTGAAGCAGCATTAATTAAGTCATACTCCTTAACCTTAATTACGCTCCATGATTTGTTTACCTTGCAAGTAATGAATCCCTTGAGCGTTTCGTAAAAAGGAAAAGAAAAGGCAATGATTCAACGTGATGACGATGATAACCACACTTGTACGTGGGAAGCAATGAATTTGTGGAGGAAGAATTTGGTCGCTGGGTTAGCGTACGAGGTGATAGGTTCGTCTTCTTTCTCAGTGGGTTCTTCCTCTCTCTGTTTTTTCTCTCTCAGAACCCACGAAAACAAATTGTGTCTAATCTGCCTTCAAGAATCCCCTCACATTATTAATAATTATTATAAATCCTCCTGAAATTAATCATTTTGGAGAACAAATTGTTGGATATAAAGTTGTGTCTTGTACAATCTTTTATATGTTAATTGCCTGTGGTTTTCATGAATTGTTTACTTTTAAGATAAGAGGAGAATATCTTTACACAAAATAAAAGATGATTTGAGATTATAGAGGAGGCAGCGAATGGTTCCGATCGACGAGGTATATGCGTCTTGGGGGAATTTAGGACGTGCATGGCTTTAATATCTTTGGGTAGCCAGAAATGAATGGCGCACTTTGCTTCCACTTGGCGTCAACACTAATAATAATAAGAATATGGGAGAGGGAGGAGCCATGAAAAGGGCTCCCACTAACATGTGTAGCCAGCCAGCGATGATTCATTACAAGCTCACCGTTCTTCGCCCCCTCACCAAATTTAACCTTTCTCTATGTAATTTCTTCTGCGGATGGATGTCTGATTCTCGAGTGCTTCACTCTAAATTTAGTGTAGAATTTAAACAAAAAAACAAAACAAGGGGCAAAATGAAACAAGACGTACGTGGCATGCATATATTTATGATATTAAACAAAATATCTTGACACGTAATGAGTAATGTAATGATTTAAGGTTTTGGAGGTACGTAGTGAATAGTTCTGATTGGAAGCATCGTGGGGAGAAGTCAAGCCGCCGCCCCCCCCCCCCCCCCCCCCCCAACAACAACAACAACGTGAAACACGTCCCATAGAACTTAAAGTCATGACAGCCTGTCACTCAGATTCCCCCCGCTATTTTATAATGCCTTCAGATTCTGTGCCTGTTTCGCAAATACGCATAGGTGCTCTTATTAACAACGGACGGTTGTGAAGGAGAGGAACGCCAAGGTACTTGCCGAGGTTATCAGTAAGTTAGTATCCTAGTTTGTTACATATGCAAAGAAAAATAAAACTTTTGATTAATAAAAATTTTAAACTAGATCGTTATTTACCTACAAAATTTTTTAGATAAAATAATAGTTTAAAATTAAAATTTTAAATAAATTATTATAAATAATTTCTCAAATAATAAAAAATTTTATAAATAACTCAATTATTATTTTATATTTATTTTTCTCTATCTTTTCTCTCTCAACCTATCATCGCTTTATTATGGAATAACTTCAGTTTTCACTATTGCTACTTGCCACAATTGTTTCAGGCCCTACCTTTTCCTCCCTCTAGTTATTGTTAGTGTTTAGACTATCTATAATAAATCTACTAATAACTATCTAAATACTTTTTTTATAATTATTTTTGTCTATAAGTTTTTTGTTAAAAATTGTCCAAATTTTTTTTTCTTAATATAGTATTCATTATAAATCAGCCATGTATATGTTGTCAGTATAGTATTCATTATCTTCACAAAAACTCAAACTCTTATCCTAATTTTGAATTGTACTTCATATCTTTTAAATATATGTATCTTATTATTGGATATAATTCTATTTAAAATATTATCAGATATTAAATATAAATATCTCTTAAAATAAAATTGTAAATCTTAATTTATTATATTGTGAAAGATAAACCCCCTCTCCAATAGAATTAACCTCCATTGATTTCTACTCCATTTTTTCTATACTAAAATTTTTGTAAAGAAGTTGGGCTCATTTACAATTTAAGGGTAAGACAAAATATCTATTCCTCATAAGCGATACTAATGTTGGGTATGGCGAACCGTCTATTATCCTTAGGCGTAAACCTAAATATCCAGGAGCTAAAATATTTTCCCAAATGCCGCGACTAGAATCATAATAAAATAATATTATTTAAGGATTTGATACACTATAAATAATTATATATATCATATTTTTACTAGTTAAAATTACTGACCATGTACCTTTCATTTTTACTTTGGTGTGTTGGTCAGAGCATAAAATGTGCCATTACGTGAGTGAACGTGGAGTTGCATGAGTGGAGTGGGCTTCATATGATTTTGATGGACTGGCTATGTGTCTTAGGCCTTCGTTCACGCCTGTAAGACAGCCCAAGTCATGATCACTGACTATTTTGGATCCCACCCCACCAAAAGCAAAAAAAAAAAAAAAAAAAAAGAACAGAGAGAAAGAGAGAGAGCATGTCCTATGGCCATTTAGGGAATATTACGAACCCATCGTCCGTGGGTTCAACTGGTAAAAGGATGAGACATGCAACTATTTGGAACGTGTTCAATTCTTAAAGAGTACCACTTTGTTATGGTTCCAGTCGCGGCGCTTGGAGAGGCATCTTAGCTCTTGGGTGCCTAGGTTTATGCCTGAGGGTAATAGACGGCTCATCCTGCCCAACATTGGTATCGCCTAGGAGAAAGGGAGACTTCGCTCCTGCCCTTGAATCATGGGTGAGTTCAACCCCTTTCTAAAAATTTTTGTACAAAAAAAAGAAAGAGAATATTACGAGCATATAGCCGCAGGGAGAAAGGATTGAAAGAGATATACCTTGAAACATGTTGATAAGGGGGACTCATATTCCATTATTCCTTCCTTATTGGATGTGTGTGTGTGTGAGAGAGAGAGAGAGAGAGTAGTCTTTAAAGCGAAACCAGTTGTCTAATATTGGCCAAACAAATTGGTGCTTCCATATATGACCCGTTTAGATATGATTTTAGAAACGGGTTTATAAAAAAAAAACTTTTGAGTAGCCTATGAAAAAAAGTTTTTAAAGAAGAGTTTATGAAAAAAAAGGGTTTTGAATAAATGAATATTTAAATAATTATTTTTAAAAATATTTTTATTATTGGTAAATTATGAAAAAAAATATGAGTATTAAATGAAGAGATATAAAATATAAGAGGAGAGAGGATGTAAGAAATAAAAAAGAGAGATTACAAGAAAAAGTAGGAGATATAGTGTAAGAACAAATATGGGTAATATAATAATTTGTTAGTTTATAAGTTCTTTTACTATTTTATAAGTTACTTTGACCAGTTTATCTGAAACTTGATTTTAAACCATAATTTAGTCCAAAAACTTATTTGAATAAATATGGCTGTTTGTTTTAAAATTTACACAAACTAAAATTTTACCCCAAAAAAATATTTAAAATCATATTTATGTAATTTTTAAACAGTCACTATATCTAATTGTTTGATGCTACCCTTATTACATCTATTTAATACTTAAGGCTACTTGATCTATAGTTAGACTAAATTAGGCTCTACAATGAGAGAACTTATATAGTTATATTTGAATCCCAGCTCTTTCAAATATAACCCCTACTCATGGAATTCCATTCTAATCACAAACGTAATATGATTTTATAGAAAGTGTTAAACACAAAATAGAAAAACTTTTGTGATAAGACTTCAAAAAAATTAGAGAACTAAAATTGTAAAGGTTTAATAAAAAGAAGATATAAAATAAAAAAATAAATTAAAAATTGTCGACTCCACATATTTAGTTTTCTTAAATCTAAAAAATTGCTGACCCCACTTATCTAGTTTTCTTAAATGTAACTCTTCCCCCCTCCCCGTAACAAACAAGCCCTAAAGGGCTATAAAAACAAGCTGTCAAATTTTATATAATTAAAAAAAAGAGCACACATGACATGCTTTGCCTGAGAGAGAGGATGCGTTTGATGTCGCGAGTCTTGTTGCTTGGAAGGCAATTATTTTAGGACGCTTTCTCTTAATCTCTTCCCTCACACTTCATCTCACCTTCCACAGGACCCACACCATTACGAAACGTATCTCTCCTTCTTCTCTTCCAATACGCTCAAAGTTTCTTCCTCCTTTCTTTTTTTTTTAATTTAAAAATGCACATAACGGCTAATTAGTCATTTCAAACAAGCAAAATTCAATTTATTAATCAAATCATCGTGGGGGTGAATTTGAGACCAGCGCGTAACTAACTACCCTTGCGTACTTCTGCACGTGAAAATAAACATTCTAAAGTTGTGGCTACCTTTGACTTGTTGCCTATTTATTGATTTAATTAATGGCCCCGTATATCCAGGCATACTGCAAGCGCGTCAACTAGACAGTCCCCTAATTTCTATTTATTTATATTTATTAATACTCCAACCTTTACATTTGTTTCGCCAGTCATAATACTCTCAAATATCACTTTTAGCATTAGAGAGGGTTGTCACACACACACACACACACACATATATATATATATATGTGAAGAAAGTAACGCTAGCTAACTCCAATATCTCGAGGAGATTGATTTCACATCCAAAAGGTGGAAGTGGCCACTTGTGAAAATTATAGCAAAACAAAACAGGGACTTAAGAAAAAGGGGTTTCAAGAAGTAGAATCTATTCCGAGGAATAGAGAATGCCCCCTTCCCCACGATTACTACTTTGAATCCATTCTGTGGTAAAAGTTTGCAACTTTATGTTCTTACCTATGGCTTTTCATTGTATAAATAAATAAATAAATAAAAACAAACTTTTTCCATTCTGTTTCAACTGAAATCGAACACCTCCTTTTATCCTTGAGTGCCAAACACCCTAATCATCCTCAAGTCTTAAATCTAAAGCCAACTAACTATTCATCTATGTTGGATCCATGAATATTTTGATGATTCGTAATTCTTTTATAAAATTTATTATACATGATCTAAATATTCCATAATTAATAAAAAATTAGAGTTAAATGTTTTTCCGCTAAATTTTTAAAACATAATGCGGGAACAGTTTCGTAATGGTTACGATTTTTTTCTCTAATTTATTTATTTATCGTCGCCATTGCCGTTATTTTCTGCTTCTTTTTTATTCTCCAACTAACAATAACGTCGGAGGTCGGATTGTTGAGTTGAGGATGACTCTGATTCTCCCATGTCATAACCCATAAACGGCACAAGATAATATCTTACAATATAAAAAACGAACAGAACAGCATTTTGTTTTGTCGCCGGTATCTCTGCCTGAGACCCACACCAGAGAGACCAAGCAGCAACGACTCCCCCACCGATCAGTCTGATTTTCTTACTTTAGATCTGAAAATCTATATACAACTGCTCATAAAATCAATTACCTAATCACTGGATTTTCAAATATAGGAAAGGTGGTGAAGTTTCAAGAGGTAGCCCAGAAAACTAGATTGAGGGGATATTTAGCGGCCCAATTTTTTTTTTTAATTTTAGTACGTGAATGGTAATGGGGTCTGGAAGAAAAAAGGCTTCTTCTTCTCGACCAACTGCCATGTCGATCTCAGGCAAGTCGTTTAAATTTCCGTTCAATCTTTACTGTTATCTTTTTCTATTCTCCCTCGGTTTTGATCTTCTGCGTTGAGAAGTTTTCTTTTTTCCGTTTTCTTTTCTTTTTGCTATTGCTAATCGTCCATTTTTGAGGTGGTTTTTCTATGGTTGATTAATATTTGGTTTTGGAGAAGAAATTCTATCCCTTGATATTTCAATCGGCTAAGATGGCTATACTTGTTCGTTTTTCACTGGCACTTCGAATGGACTGAAGGCTTTTGTTAGATTGAAGGGTGACGTACAATAGAAGAGGGTTTCAATACCCCGGTTTCCAGAGTTCTTATCAATTTTTAGTGCCTCACTTTTTGGCCCATTTCGATGGTCTGATGATAGGCTCTTTTTTCTGAGGGAGTTACTGGGGATAGTATACGACACTGTAACCACGATTCCTTACTTATGTAAGGATTTTTCTACCGTGAAAGGAGACGAATTGTTCCAGCTTTTGATTCTGAGATGAATGAGTGGCAAGTATGCAATGGAAGGGCAATTCATTTTCATGGAGTTGATCAACTTCTCCTCTAACTAGCATTGATTGACTTCTCATAACCATCTCAATTTGTAGTGGATAACTGGGGGATATTCATCTGGTATCTAGGTAGCCTTGACTGCCTGCTGAGCGAGAAGTTAGCAATTAGGGTTAGTTTTCAGGATAGGGGCTTTAAAGTCCCATTGTCATATGAACCTCCTTTATGTATGAATTCTCACTTAGAACCTGGAACGTTGTTATTGTGTTGTGTGTGTGAGAGAGATTGCATAACCTATTTATTATTTTCAAGTTGTTTTTATTGCTTGAATTATCTGTATCTGCAAAACTTAGCTGATGACTTTATAATTACTGAAATGTAGCCTTTTGGCATGTTAACATCGGGTTTTTTCCCCTTCTAGAGGTGGTAGGGGGTGCTACTGACTGGGGGGAGCACTGCTGTTTATTCTTCCATTTGCAAATTTGTTTTGTTTGCTGCTTGGTATTGAGCCACTGCAGCATGTGCGAAATGATTCCCCCTTGCTTGTTGACTATGCCATCTTCATGATCAATGCTTCCTCCGCCATTCTAGTGCTTTTTATCAAAATATATGCTTTCGTCTGTGACTTCTTGAATGATGGAAGAACGGTTACTAGTAAATTTCTAGGTTGAAGAGGATAGGCAATTTTGGGATAAACAATTTGAGGTAATGTAGGGGGTTTATAGTAAGCTTATGGCATGGAAATAGATGTCACTAGTCATGAAGGTTGTGACATGTGCTATGCCTTTGGAATACAGAACATTATTTGCATAATTGACAAACATTTATGTGTTGGATTCTTTAATAAATTCTCATTTCTATATATGTTAATGTGATTAGTTTTCCTTGTGATTCAAAGAGAGATACATGTTCTTCCAAAGTAATGATATATATTTTTTTTTGTTTTGTAGGGCACCGTGAAATGCACCAGCAGGAGCTAGAAAATATGACACTAGCTACACAACCCTTCAAAACAATAAAATTTTTTACACTAGCTATAATAAAATATATGAAGCAGACAATATTATATTTGATGGCAAAAGGTGGGCGGCTTATGCTTTTCAGTACCGTCGTGGGGGCTCTTGGCATAGTGCTGATGGCAATAGATGGTATTCATGAGAAGGTACTTGCACATATTCTATCACTAGCTTGCGTAGTGCCTAAAATAGTTTCACTTGGCTCTTTAGAGGCTCTATGGGTGATGACTTATTGTTTAATTTAGTCTTGACAATAATGAATTTCATATATGTCCCTTTTGCTACTTTATTTACTACTGTTTTATTTCTATTTGTTCCTCTTTTCATGTTATATATATTGATCCTTCAGATGCATGTTATTCTTGCAGCATTTTGAGGAGATTGTGGAATACTTTCGCTTTGGATTGTGGTGGTTGGCCCTTGGGGTTGCATCTTCAATTGGTCTTGGTATGAAAAATATCCTTGAACAAAATTCATTTATTCCCCTCTTCTGAAAAGCATACCTGATTTGTTAGTTCATGGTTAAAAATATATTTGATACTTAAGACAATGTTGGTATCTGCACTTGGCAAAACATGCTTACAGTTTGTAGGATCAATACCAGCAAGGATGTGCCAGTCCTTTTGCTATCATCTTAGTCATAAGTTGCGTGGCCCATGAATTTAAATTATTCCTCTTTGTTGCAGGATCTGGTTTGCATACTTTTGTCCTATATTTGGGTCCTCACATAGCTTTGTTCACAATAAAAGCAATGCAATGTGGTCGAGTTGATTTGAAAAGTGCTCCATATGATACGATACAATTAAAAAGAGGTCCTTCTTGGCTTGATAAAGAATGCTCTGAGTTTGGACCCCCATCATTCCAATCGGCACAAGGTTCACAGGTCCCACTAGGCAGCATTTTGTCTCAAGTTCAGGTGGAAGCTGTTCTATGGGGTGTGGGAACAGCTATTGGGGAGCTTCCCCCCTATTTTATCTCAAGAGCAGGTATAGTGAACTTATTGTCATTTCAAACTCTTCCCTTTGTTACACTGAATTATTGTGAGGTTGATGTAATAATAATTACAAACATGCTTTAGAACAGATATGCATACTGTGTAAACAGTCTTTTTACATCTAACTTGAGTGATATATGAATGACACAACTGTTTTGGTTGAATTAATAAAGGATTACGCACATTAGGTAAAATGTGACTAACTTGTAAACGGATCAAAATGCTTTAGCTGTATTTGCAATTGGAGAGAAATGGAACCAGGATTAAGGACTATTCATCAGATAATATAGTTCCTGAGAACTATCGGATTTGGCATTAGTTATTGTTCATCCTAGGTTTTTTGAAGTCTGATTAGTATGTCACATGACTGACTTTCAACATTTTATTTTCTTGCATCCTCCTTGGCCTGAAAATCTTCTTTAGCCATATGCTGCACTAAGGTCAAATTTATAATACTAGATGTGGCCCTTGGCGTTGCATGGAGGCTAAAGTGAGCCACTATTCATGACTTATGTATAGCGTGGCTTTCTATAGATTATATATATTGATATTGCTTATATAGAAATTTCTGACTGACATTTGTTCTGTCTCAGTTACTGTGCTAATTTATTTGTACAAAACTGGGAATTTGATGTTTTGTTAATTAGTTTCTTTTTGAATTGATTCATGCATACTTAAAATAGTTGTCTTAGTGTAGCAAGCTTGTCTGGTAGCAAATTGGATGCCATGGAAGAGTTAGATACGGAAGATGGAGGAATAATTGTCACACATCTGACTCAAATCAAGCGTTGGTTTCTTACACACTCTCAACATTTGAACTTCTTCACCATCTTATTGCTTGCTTCGGTTAGTATGGACTTCATACTGAAGATAGAGGATGGCCTTTTTTCACTGAATACGCTTGGGCATATAGGACTAGCTTGACATATTGCTTAGTTCTTCATGAAAATGCTATTGACTGAAATTATGGTTCAGGTGCCAAATCCTCTATTTGACCTTGCTGGCATCATGTGTGGACAATTTGGGATTCCATTTTGGAAATTCTTTCTTGCAACTTTGACTGGAAAGGCACTTATTAAAACTCATATACAGGTTTGCATTGCGAAGATAAGAAGTAGGATGTGATAGAATCATAAGAAAGGTCCCGTTTTACCCCTCCCCTCCTCTTCTGTTTGACTCTATTCTTCTTTTATGCAGACATTATTCATCATCTCAGTTTGCAATAATCAACTTCTTGACTGGATAGAGAATGAATTAGTCTGGGTTTTCAGCCATATACCTGGTTTTGCTGCTGTCTTGCCTGCTGTGATTCCTAAACTCCACGCAGTTAAAGATAAGTATATGAAATCACGCCATGCAGTTTCCCCAAATATCCAGGTATCTATATGTGCTGAAATATTCGTCGTCTTTGTTTTCAGTGCCCTAATATTGAATGGAAGTTTCAAATTCTAATTGCTTTAGTAGATATGTCTAAATTTATTTTCCTGAAATCGCATCATTTAATGTCCAGGGGAAAAAGTGGGATTTGTCATTGGCTTCACTCTGGAACACTGTAGTGTGGCTGATGCTCATGAACTTCTTTGTCAAGATAGTGAATGCAACTGCCCAAAACTACCTCAAGGGGCAACATGAGATGGAGGTAGCTGCAATGACAAAGAAATCTACGTCCACAGGATCAGACACGCAATAAAATCACAGATATTCTGCTTGAGTTGCTTCTTTTTAATAGTTTGGTTCCATTTGCCTCAGTGGAAACACAGAAATGCTGAAGGGCCTATTAGGAGCTTTTATGAGACTATACAAAACATGATGTGCAACAGAAGTTGCAACTTCATTCTGCTAGTTTAACTCCAGGCAGTATTATTTGGGAAGACTTGTAGATTTTAACACAGTATATGGGATTCCTACCATTCTTTAGCAGTTGAAGACAGTTATTTGTTCATTTAACTCTGAACTCGAATGGGACTGGTCTGTTGGGATTGGATGTCTGAGGAGCATTGCCTCAAATTATTGCAATTTGAACAGTCGAGCAATTTTTTTTAATGGGATTAAAAATACTAAGTTCAGATAAGCAGGATTTTGATTTGTTCACTTGCCCAATTATTTAAATATTTTCTTTTGTATTTTTTATATAAGATTCTAATACATATTGAGAAATGCAAATACCGAATTACCCCTTCCATTTCTTTTTATTTTTAAAAAAATATCATTTAAATATCATTTTCTTTTCTATTCCATTTAACTAGCAATAAGCATTTGAATAAGAAGAAAGGAGTTGTTTGCAAAGGGATGCCCGGGGTTTGAATAATTGGAATTTGGAGAAGAGAGAAAGGAGAATAATTCTTAATAAATGGGGTTGATCTACTGGAATCTGAATTGAAGAGCATTGACTCAACACTTCATAAAGCTGAGGAATGCAACCAACCAACCTGGTACCCACCATCTAATAATGGGATGTGGCCAAATTTATTAGTACGAGCATAAAATATAGTATTAATACGAGCATAAAATATAGTACCTACTTATCTGCAATCAATATCCTATTTTTTTTTGTTAATAAGAATTCTCATATATAATAAGGAATAAGTTCGTATCCTATAAAGATATAAGTTCAATTACTATTACTGTTATGAGGGCTATTTCAGTAGATAATCTTATAAATTCCTTATAAGTACCATATGAGTCTAAAGCTATACCCTAATCTTAATAGGAGACAAATATTAAACTCATCTAATTTTTTTTTATATAAAAAAATCCTGTTTTTCTTAGTCTCTACTGCATCACAACATCATTTTAGAAAAGTTAAACTACACACGATACTCCCCAATGCGAATCATATAATCAACCTCAAAATATTAGCCTCTTATTCCATACTCAGCTACCCTTTAATCACCCCTTAATTATATTACAGTTTCTTTTGACTGAAAATCAAAAAGTAGCTACTCTTGGTAAAAATACTCTCGTTAGATTTTTGCAAGTTATAAGCACCCTAAAAAAATTATGGAAGTGTAAAATTTTTTTAAATCAGTAGTGTTACTCTATTTTAATATTTAACATAAAAACAATATTACGTAAAAAAAAATTCCCATTCCCAGTTCACACTAAAAAGGCATTATTTTTTTTTAAGAAAGAAGTTATATATTACATTATTCCATAATTTTCGTCAAAGTGTCCATAATTGCTCCGAGAATAATCTAGTACAAAAATATACTTTAATCCGAAACATATGTTTAAATAGCTATTTTTTTAATAGAAGAGCAAGCTGAAACAATTTGAAAGTGAACGGGATCGAACCCATAAGTTGAAAGGCAACAACGCATGATATCACAAAATCTGAAAACAGGTCCATTTTTACTCCTATTAAGTCCCAACTACAAGCACTCACCTATCATTCAACTGCATATTAGTATTCCTATCATTTAACGAATAACCCTCACTCTGGCTTTACGTAATGCTGTTTCTTGACTGCATTACCTGAGCGGTTTGTGACTAAATGACCTGTTAGTAGCAAAAATACAAAGTAAATTTCCAAATCAAGGGGCAGGATCTAATGGGCTGGCATAAATGACCTACCAAAATAATTTTCTCTGACAACTACGTAATAGTCATATATACATACATATAGGTGCCTGGACAAACACCAAACCTATCGGCACAAACTCAGCAATTCGTAATCCCCTATAGAACTCCAAATCATACAACCATTCACAATATTGCAGGAGAGAAAAATCAATGTTCGTGAAGGTCATATTTGTCATAGCTGCGACAATCAAGTTACACACTGAAGGGACTTACGCTGCACGAGAGCGACATGCATAACTCAGTCAGCCTTGCTATACTCAATAAAGGAGACCCCTTCCCGGTTTTCAACAGGAAGAACATCTTCCATGTTCTGTACATCACAACCGGTTAGATGTCAAGAATAGAATGGCCACATACTACAGCCGGATGTCACGGGAGTTAGCTTTTGTGAGAGCTTTGGCAAAGTAGTTGCGGATCTCTGGTATTATACGCTGAACCAGACAAGAGTGCCTGCAACCATTTGACATACAAAAATTTAAGAAGCTGAAATAAATACTTCTGAGACACATAATTGATTCAATAATAGACATGGTTTTTAATAATTATCCACGATTTAAGCATATATCAGTAACAGAGTTCTATACAATTATGGTCTAACCAACCCGCTGAATTGGAATAAATAAGCTTGTTTCAAATCAAAGATTGGATCCTACTATAAAGACCCATATGTAATTGAGCTAGTGATCCATGTCTACGATTTTCAAAACAACTTGCAAGTTGCAAGCAAGAAGAATTAACAAAATCACCCCGAAAAGAAAAAAAATGGAAGAACCTAATATTTGTAGAACAGAGAGAGCAAAATTCCAGTAAAATTTGGAACTTGTTTACAGCTGCCACCCCCTTCCACAGAAGGAGAAAAAAAGAGAAAATAACTCAAGGCTTCATTCCCATCTCAATACAACCATGCCTTGCCCATGCCCAAAAGCCACGCCTAACCACACAAAGCGGTAAGTGGCTTCTCCATGATCCCAGAGAAGCATTACTTATTAGTTCCTGGATTTAACAGGCTAAATAACCATGATTCAGGCTTTTTACAGAACGTTAAAATCTATGTAATGCCACTGAAACATTCAAACACACAAGGGACATAAAGATGGTGAACAGTAATAAAGTACATGCAACTAGCCCCAGAACTTGCAGTTTGCTCAAGATATTTCTTCATAAATATGTATAATAATGATTACGAATTTAATAGCCTACGATTGAAATTTATAACAGCATTCCACAGGTAAGGAAATATCAGAGAAGCAAAGACAAGGTTTAAGAGATCAGCTATACCCCGGTTTGGCCCTCAATTTATCAAAGTGCTCCAAGATAAAAAGGATGCATGTGTGCCTCAATGAAATTGCATTGAAGGCTTCTGAGAGTTCATACATACTAGAAACATTCTCCAGTGATATATCCTGAGACAAAAATTAAACATAAGGAACTACATCTGTAAATCTATCATTACAGCACACTGGAATTTTGTAAAAGTATATCAATTACTTTTCTCAGCTCACCTGTGCTATCGTGTACTCACAAAGTCTCTTGAGTCCTTCTAAGAGATATTGATCAGCTGCTCTGAGGAGATCTTGGGCAATATCAAGAGTAACATCAACTGATCCAGTATATATGAATCTGGACAAAAATTATGTGAATTAAAACATATATAATCGGTTTGAAATCATTAAAAGATTTCACAGAACAAATTGAATCAAACATAAATGCAGAATTTATCAGACCTCATCATCAACTCAAAAACTTCCCATCTAATATTTGGGATCTCTATGTCTCTTGCATCCTTCTCCTGCCATACGCACATTCAATTTAGGTTTAAGGTGTATATGGATAGACATACATCTATGACATCATTTTTTACATCAATTTAAAAAACAAGCTTTGGTTTTTAACAATTAAATCCAAATTCACCAATGAATTTTCCAGTCAAGACTCAAATAACTAGATTCATGAAATGTTGAAATAGAAGAAACACTAAAATCATATGTAGTGCTTCATGTAGCTTGTAAACCAGAGTAAACAGCTCTTTCTGGCTTGCTCCGTTTCATTAAGAAAAAAGATGAGTTTGTTAAGGTATTACTTTTTCTTCTGGTTTCTGGGGTACCCCCGGGGGGGGGGGGTGGTTGTGGATAGGATACTCACCCTATAACCACCATCAAACATAGCGCGAAATGCATCTGAAGATGCAAGCAGGCAGATTCTGTGAGCAAAAAATCGTTTCCCTGCAATGATGAATGAAGATTACCCAGCTAACTACATATGCAAACTGAAGCTACAACCAACAAACTTTAAATATATTAATATTTCTCAACAACATAACCAAGAAACAATAAATCTGAAAAAGACCAACCTTCAACCAAAAATGTCACGTCAGACAATGTAGCATTATTCACATACTGCTCTCCCAAATAAACCTGCAAGAAAAACAGTATATCAACATAGAAATTCCTACTTCATGAAACATAATACCTCTTAATGTTTTAGATTGGTGAGATAGCGCAGGTGGAAGCTATGCAACAGTTATCATGAAAGTAGCACGCATATAAAGGAATAAACATTGATTATCAACTGATATAGGATTAATATTTAATAATCAACTAAATGCACCATGTGTTGGCTAAGTAATAATCTACAATGAGATTTAAGCATCAACTTCAAGTCTAGAGTGCATCATGACAGCACACCTAATACAAATACTTGCAAACATGATAGAAGACTGTCATTGGCCAATTAATACCATATAAGCCCCAAGATGAAAAACAAAATTAAATTTGTAATAACTGGTAACCAGATACTAGAACTCCTGAATAAGCAAGCAAACAGCCTAACAACCCACAGCTAACAAATTTCAGTCTTTTGGTCGCATTAAGTTACTGTCAACATATAAAGGAGAAAATCAAACGGAGGATATGAAATGATCTAAACTCTCATTTAAAAGGAAAATTTTGAACTTTGTGAACAAACAACATAAAGGTACAAGTAGCCTGTTTAGATATATCACAAGACTTGCTTTATTACACACTTGTGAGAGAACAGGCAAGGTCAATCTCAATCCAACTAGATATAATCCAACCTGGGGCGTTGGGGAAGGAGGAGCCGCATCTATTGGTGATAGAGTAGTGGCTTTGTTGGCCAATTTGCATAAAGCAACAGCGCCATCAAGTTGCTGCTTAGGACTAGTAGAGCCAAGAAGCCCAATAAGAAATTCTAAACCTACAAGAACAGATAATCAGGGCAATAAAACAGAATGACCATAACAGTAATTTAATGCAGAAATAACCAACATGCATAAATATATAAAGTATGTAAGACGTATACCATTGTTATCAATGAATACGGTTCTCTGATCATCTGCAGAACAAAGATGAGCAAGAGCCAAAGCAACTCGTCTTTGGACAGTCTTCTCTGAAACTCGCATAAGGTATAACAAATGGTTCAGGACCTACATGAAGGGAAACAAATTAAAACTTTAGGGATTGGTCAAGAAGTAGCACGCTCTAGGAATTAATTATAATAACTCCATAAAGTAAGATGTGCAACTCATGTGACATTGCTTACACGGCCATGAATCTTCTCCTCTAATCTTTTCAATGTCTTTGCAACACAATCTTTTGTTGCCTGCAATAGAAGACACTCAAAATATGTCGAAGGTAGGACACTATTTCCTAATTTTTACAAATACAAATAGAAACCTGCAATCAGGGCATACTCTATTCCCATTCACAAAAGCAAGAAAGGGCAAAAGAAATTAAGCCAGAACTCAAAGCTAACGTCTAGAATTAAACAGGCACACTTACTTGAACAATAAACTCTCCATCCTGAAGCCTCTGAACACCACCTACCCTAATAAAATCGGACACATTATCCTATTGGACAAAAGAAATAGTAAAGCACAATTAATTAACATTGTTCTTTGATGAGGTCGTTTAAACCAACTTAAACACAGAAGATTTCAATTTTATAAATAAATCTTACTAATATCATACCTCATTATCTGCAAGGCCATAAAGAGCAAAAGCAGCATTATGCTGCAAAGACCCATTTTTCGAGTCAAGGAGCTTGAGTAATGGTGCTAAACCTCCAATGTGTGCTATACCAGCTTGGTTATGGGCGTCCTGGGTCAAAATAATTATTTTCAAGCCAAAGGAAGTCACACTCAAAACATATGCTATTTGAAAGGCATCCTCAATAGCAACGACATATTGTTCAGTGTTAGGGAAACTTAACCTAATTAATTCACACAAAAACTGCAAGTTGGAAAGGAGAAGGGTAAAAAGATAACCTGTGCGAGTCTCCCCAAAGCAAAGGCAGACATTTCTCTGAGTTGAACATCAGGGGACTGAAGCATCTCTATCAGAGGTCGGACAGCACCTCTCTGAACAATGTGAACCTAGAAAAACCAAGAAAAACAAATTATATGAATGGGAGCGGAAGAATTAGTATCTTATCATTGTTAAGCATTAGCATGATTTATCTTGACCCTAATCAATATTCTAGGACCAAAGTATCTCTAATTAACATAAATAGTAGGATGTAGTCCCATAATGAAAAATTGAAACCATAAAACAAACTCTACCAGTCATTTATTTTTATTTCCTACCACCATCATCCAGGAAAACAAAACGAAAAGAGTTGAAAAGGTAATGGATCTTTCATCATGTACATATACCACATCCTCCTTCAGTACAAATCAGAAAGATTGGGTTAGCACACTAAATTGTTTGCTTGCCTTACAATCTGAATCAGTTGCTGCAAACTGTCCAAGTAACAAGGCAGCTTCCCTTTGGCTTTCAGAGCAGCAGGAGCTGTTACATTAAAAAAAAATAAAAAATATTTTAAAAAATAATAACATAATACACTTCAGAGCAATATATTGCATTGACACTATTACATGAAGAAAAGGATCTTTAATGATTTGCAATCTTAATATGGAAGATTTTGGGTTAGGGGGCTCGGAGGGAACAATATTGCAAGTAGCTCAAATCCTAAACTGAATGCATACCTAAGTAATCCAATAACAGGTTGTAAAGCCCCGGCAAGAAGAACTTCTTTCTTTATATTAGGCGAAGAGTGTACCAGATTTCCTATTACCCCAACCTGTAATAGAATACAGAAACATAACATGCAGAAAGTATGAGATGTGCAACGACTGAGTGAAAACTATACTAATCAAAATCTAGTCTAAAATATAATAAAAGGAAGCTGCAAAAGCCATACCGCTTCATAATGAATAGCAGCATCTTCAGAACGGAGCATTAAAATTAGAGTTGGAAGAGCATTGCATTCAACAATCTGCCAAATCATGACGATGTGACATTCAAGTGTACTTTACATGAATTTCAACGCACGACCTTAAGGAGCAGCCAGTTACCTGATTTTTATTTTCATCATTTTTAAATGCCAGAGTTCGCAGTGCACCAGCAGCTGCTCTTTGCACCTTTGTATCAGTAAATTCAAGCAATTCAACAAGTGGTGGAATTCCACCTTCCATCCTACATATGAATCCGGACATAAATAACAAAATCATCCCAAATTATAAATTCAATTAACATGCTCATAAGAAAACAAACCTGACACGGGTTTTAATGTTGCTGTTCTCATGAGCAAGATTAGTGATTGCATCTGCAGCCCTACGAATGACACTATTCACAGCACGAGAAGTAGAGCAATTCTTATGCCTCTTTAACAGGTCAACAAGATGTTTTAAGGCACCATTGTCAACAATTAGTTGTTGATGTTCTGGCTGTATGGAGAAATTTCAAATAGAAAGGCAATTTTAGCACTTGTACACATGCGTAGTACATAGTACAGTTAAAATGACAAGCTTGTGCTCAACACCTATCAGCATGCAGTGACAAAAAATAAGATAGATCCATACTATGAAATACTATTAACACCCTAGAACTAGGTCTATATTTCAGCCTGCTGTTAGGTCAACGGAAGATATAAAAAAGGATGTTCAAAACTTAACAGTAACTGCGACAGTGCCACCAAAATATTCATGAAACAGATCTTAAATGATTCCTATAAGTTTATCAGTCCATGAGCTCAAGAATCGGTGAAAAAGGAGAAACCATGAGCATTATTATGAAAAAAGGATATTTACAATAGAGCCATCTGAATGATCTAATCATAAAGCCTTGGTTCTCACTTTGCGTCATGACTTCTAACGTCATGTAGTGCTTAATGCCACTGCAGCTTCTTTCCTGAGTTATTTATCCCCTTCTCTCAAAGGGTTAGGAAGTAATGGTAGAATAAAAACCAAACAAAACCGTAATTGATGATTGCTGATGATACAAATAATTGTCTAGTCCAATTCCCACCTCAACGTACGTAAAATGTCTCGCAGGAAGTGTGTAGGTAAACAACTCGCAACATTCCACGTAATTAAGCGATTACTTGGAGTATTTAGTTATGAGTCTAAACAGCATAACCTCAGTTTGCAGTACCTCAGTTTGCAATACATGAAATATGATAGATGTTATCATGGCCGAAACAGCACAACCTCAGTTTGCAGTAACATCACCATATACTTGATAACTTGCAGAATTATAGGGGAGATAAGTAAAAGCGACAAGGTATACCGTGCTTTTTTTCTCGTAAATTCCTGAGCCATAGTTGAAAGCACAGAAGTGAAGTTACCTTAACGGCAAGAAGTCCTAAAGCAAAGGCACTCCCTTTCTCAACCTCGTGCTCGAATGGCTTTTGATCACGATCACCTTCACTTGAAGGCGGCGCTTGAAGATGCTTAACCAGAGACGGAATAGCGCCTCCTTCAACAATCACGTTCACTACTTCCTCTTCAAACGCCAAATATCAATCTCAAACCGTTAGACAGGCAAACACTCATGCAAGAGATACAGAGAAAATGAAGAGCATCGTAATTCATGAAACTGAGATAAAAACATGAAATGCAAGGCGAGAAGAGACGGGATCGGAAAGCAAGCTCCGAGGGGAACTTACTCACCATTCTTAGCAAGCTCGGCGAGAACGTGAGTGGCACGCTTAGCCGCAGCTCGATCGGGATCGCGCCCTGAAAAATTGGAGTCGAGAATTTCAACCTGCGCTGTGACCTCAGCGAGAAGGGCGTCCCGGGCGTCGCCGGTAGGAGGCGCCGAGATCTCTCTCTCGTCTTCGAAATCTTCCTCCAGCTTCCGCTTCTGGCCTTTCCTCTCAGGGGGACTGTGATCTTGGCGCTTATGAAGCTCCATAGAAAGGAGAGGGGGTCCCTCGCAGAGACAGGGTGTGCTGGAAATGGATTCAGAGAGAGACAAAGGCTGATCCGAAATGGAATTTGGGATTTGATAGATGGCAGGTCGGAGGGGTATTTCGGGAATTGCAGGACAGTAACAGAATGAATCAACCTTCTGAACTCAGTTTTTAGTTTTTAAGCTCGCAAAAAAAAAACAAAAAGTGGTAGGAAGGGAAGAACTAGGCATCCCTCTGTTCTCAGTTCTCCCTTCTCAGGATCAATCATCAATGTTGAAGGATGAAAAGAAGTTCCCTCGAACCTGCGCGTTATGGTTTGTTGGCTCATAAACTGAACCGGCGGGAAAACTTGGAAGCCTGGGCATGACTGCGCCTTGAATAATTGAAATTGTGGCGTCCAGCTTTTTCTGAATTGTACACATTGCTTGCAAATGATAGGTTATTATCCTTTAACTATCAAGCAAGTTCCTCTCTCACTGTGCGCTGTGTAATGTTGATAGTGAATAGGGAAGCATAATCTACAAAATTATTCTTTCCGAAGAGATAGCTTATAACGTAATTTACATGAAATCTACGCATTGTTAGAGATGGGTATTCGCTTGAGAGTGGTTAGTAGAGAATACATAAATTAGGAACAAGTATTGGTGAATTTATACCCACGAAACACTGTTATTTTATCATATATATATATATATATAACGAGATGAATTACAGAATATTAATATATGAAAACATATCTTTTTAAAAAGCCAAAGGACAACATAAATAGAATTCTTAAGAGCATGCGGTATTGGTTGGGACCCTAATCTTGCATTCTCTTGCAGATATATTTTTTTTTTGTATAATTTTTTTTTAAAAGAAGTTAAGCTCACCTATAATCTAAAGGTAGAGTAAAATTTCTCTTCCTTATAAACGATATTAATATTAAATAATGCAAATTTATCTATTACATTCTCTTTTGGAGATATCTTGTATAATTTTTCATAATAGATGTTTTGAATTTTTCCAAAAAAAATGCACTTAAAAAGTATATCACATTTTTTTTGTTATAAATTTTTTTGAAAAAGAGTTAAGATCATCCCAATCTAAGGGTAAGGTGAATTCTCCCTTATTCCTAGACAATATCAATTTCGAGTAAAGCGAGTAGTCTATTACTTTCAAATATAAATATAGGTACTTAAAAGTTAAGATGCCTCTCCAAATGACGTGAATAGAACTATAATAAAGTGATACTTTAAACATATTTTAAATTATTATATATCTTATCCTTTGATTAATTAATCCTATAGATAATAGGTTGATTGGTCCAAACTATAGTACTCATGAGTTAAAGGTCATATTGCAATTTTTTTGTTTACATGAATCTTGTAATTCTTGATTCGCTTGATAGGCCCATTGAATGTGATACAGGCCCATATTGAATTTATGGTTATTGTTTTCATTTGCATAATAGTTCTCATCACTTGTACCCAAAAAAAAAAAAAATAGTTCTCATCGCTCGTGCATCGCGGCGCCCAGTTCCCAGCTGCTAAGTCTTAAATTAAAGGCTGTAAAAGCCTAAAACTATAAAAGTCAGCCCCATAATTGCCATGTGCACTAGCTTTTGCAATGTCGCTTGCCGCCTCCTTACCGTTTTTCCCGCGTCACCTGTCAAAGTCTATTCTTTGTTTTGCTCCTTCCTCTAACTCCGTTTTCTCATCACTCCACCCACAAACCCATAGCAACATATCTATATATTCTATAACATAATCCAGTTCTTAGATACTACTCCCGTGTTCACTCTGTTTCATGCTAAAGCTAAATCATTTCATCATGCGTTGTCGCTTCCTTCTTCTCTTCCTGCCCTTCTTCCTCATCCTAGCTTCCTCACGGACACCCCTTAAAGGTGTGATCACAAGTATGGTTCTTTCTATTCGTGTTCGATTTTGTATGGTAACTTACTGATTCATATGATTCGCAGGTCTTCTGATTGATTGTGGGTCGATATCGCCGTCCAGAATCGGCGGTCTTGCATGGCTGCCGGATGGGGAGTTTATATCAACCGGGACGCCCAAGAACGTGACCACCTCTCTTCGGTATCCTACTTTGTCCTCTGTTCGTTCCTTCACTCTTCGAGTCAAGAAACATTGCTACAATTTTCCCGTGTTCCCCGGAAAACGGTGCATGGTGCGGACCACTTATTTCTGTGGAAGGGTTCGGCCCCAAGCATTCTCCTCCACAGCGTGATCAGATCGTGGATGGCACTTTATGGAGCATGGTTAACACCACGGAAGACTATGCAAACGGGAATTTCACCTTCTGCGAACTGGTTTGCAAAGCTCAGGGGAAAACCATGAGTGTATGTATAGGGTCAAATACTTACACGGATTCCGACCCCTTTATATCGTTTTTACAGCTTGTGATTTTGAGTGACAATGCCACCGATTTTAACAACTTTGGGCTCAATATGGTTGCAAGGCACAGTTTTGGCTACTCTGGACCTACCATTCTGTCTGTACGAGATGTTTTATTGCTCTCTTTACAATGCAATTTGTAGTGCTTGTTTGATTTTTTGTTTTCTATGTGGCTGTGGAGTTCACTAGATTTTAAGCTGTCAATCTACTTAGTCTTCGTTAAAACTGCCACCTTAACCTAAGTGCATAAAGTTTGTTTACAATCATCCACTGCCAGAATGTTTTGAAAATTAAGGGGTCTCTAACAAGGATTTCCCCCCTTTTCAATAGTTTGGGTGGAAACTACAATCATCTTTGATAGAAACTTTACTCAAAGAAAGTGAAAAGGCAATAGATTACAAGGTACTGAAAGAAACTCTTGAGTAAATTTTCAGCTCAGAAATCATAATTTTATGATAAAGTTATCACCAGCTATGAATTGGGTGTGTGACATTTTTAATGAATTTCAAACTTGTCTTTCTCCAAAATGCTTTCCACTTTCCCCTTCTTCTTCTTTTTTTTTGGCCAAATTCCATTTTCCCCTTCTAATGTTCAATTTGTGGGTTCATCTGATACCCGGATGATAGTTTTGACCGATTTTCGGAGCCTTTCGGAGAGAGTAATTTCGCCTAAGCAGGCAGCGGCAATATTTCTGTTTCTGGGTTTTGGAATCTTCCACCTTTGAAAATATTTGAGACTCAGTTGGAATCCTTGGAGTTGAAATGGCCTCCAAAATCACTTCAGAATTCAAAATTCTACGTTGCTCTATAATTTGCAAATAACAAGGGATCATCCCATGCGGGTTCAAGGATTTTTAACATAAGTGTAAATGGGATAAAGTTATTACCATGATTTGAATGTGACCTCAGATGGTGTTGTTGTCTTTGCCAGAAAGTGGCCTCTTTCTGGTCCTACGGGGTCCTACGACAATAAAATTGACCCCTACTACTAGTTCTTCCTTGGGTACTGTGATCAATGCCTGTGAAATTTTTTATGTGATGCCAGTAGAAGGAAGAACTTTGACACGAGATGGTACATATTCTGATGCCTTCTTTTCTAAATCAAGGCTAGTTTTAAAATACTTTAAAGCCAGTACACCATTTTTCCTGCTAAACCAGACATTATAAGAGTTAAGCACAGGAATGAGAAGCATTTCTCCAGTGATAGCCACCAATGCCACTTAACTATTGATACTTAAAGATGTTCTCTGCTGCTAATTCAAGTTATAATAATCAAATCAATGTTTTAAATTTCAAATTAGCCATCTGTAAGATACAGTTGACTGGTTATAAAGTAGTTTACATCTCAACTTTTTAACATGTTACATTCTAACAGTATAATTGTGTGTTAATTATAATCACCTATGATCTTTAAAAGTGAAACTTTCTCTTGGCAGTTATTGCTTTGAACCGTGTAAGAGATAGTTTCCAGAACCCTCCACTTGATTGGATTGGTGATCCTTGTATGCCTCGCCAGTACTCATGGACCGGCGTCACTTGCTCTGAAGGCCATCGGATTCGTGTAGTGACTTTGTAGTTTGTAAGCTCTGTCTCTATTTGTAATAGCTATATGCCTATAACAGTTTATCCTCTCTCGTTACTATTGTTCTGATGCCCTGTTATTTTTAGAAATTTGACAGGTTTGGGTCTTTCAGGATCTTTGTCGCCTAACATTGTCAATATGACATCTTTGACTAACATGAAGGTCATTTAGGTTAAGTCTATGAGCTCATGAAAATTAGCTGTTACCTTATGCTGATTGTCAAATTGTTGCCCTACAGCTGGCTTGGGAATAACATTTTCTCAGGACATATTCCTGATCTGAGTTCACTGAAGTTCTTAGAAACATTGTAAGTTGTTTATCTTAAGAAAATCAGATTATACGATTTATGTCATATGAGAGAACCTTACTGCATATGTTAAGTCAGTGCGTTGATTTTCGTTTTTACTCATGCTGTATATTATTTTAACGTACTTGGAATCAATTCAGTGGAGAGATCCCGTTATACCTAGGGAACACCAGCAGCTTGCATGAACTGTAAGTTCTACTTTATTGAGATGTTTTGAAGAATACAAGCTACCTGCCTTTTCTTTTCAATGTGTTAAATTTGGTCTTTCCCATTGAGAGTACTGAAGCGAGAACTGCAAGATTGCGACACAATGTAGCTGTAGCAGGGACCATAGGATATAGGACCTTGAACGACTAGTAGATATTAGCCTAGAGAGGTATTTTCACACTGAATGAGATTTATCAAAGTTTATTTCCTTGTTTTCTCATCTTCCTGAAGAGGAACCATGGAAGATTAATTGTTCTTAAAGAACCTTATAATGTTAGGAACACTGGAAGCTTAGCTTGGTTGGGGTTCATGACTATGTTGCCCCTTTCTTATTTAAATCCACATTTGCTGCCAAATACAGATGCAACTTATGTTCGTTTTCACAACCTGAAATTTGATGCGAGAGACGACAAAAAATTGCTGACATTTTGGGAAAAATAAAAACTTGGAAACGTAAGACTTAGGTATCGTCCTTCTATAATTATGACCTTTTCTAGGCTTTTACAATCTTTAGCCAGCATGGTGAATCAAAGTCAAACCCTTGCCTCAGATATCGAATTTTATGGAGAATACTTGTGGTTTAGTGATGCATTGGAGAGAGAAGAAAGTTGATTGTGCAGCTGTCCCTTTCATGCATTCCGTTTTATATAAAATGTGTTCCTCATTCTCTCTATCATTCTCAGATTAAGAAAAATAGTATTTGTTCTCTTTATCACTCTAGAAGTAAACTGCAGTCCTTGAGTTAATAAACTACGTACCTTTTCTTAATAAATTTCTCTTTGACATAATGGGAATTAAAATATACAATACATGTTCAGAGGAATCGAAGACCCATGATTTCCTCAACTTTTGATAATCTTGAATTGATTTCCTCATCCAAAAAATATAATAAAGACAATTCAATTCCAGGATTTAAAACTTACTAATTCTTATGATGCAGGAATTCTTGGACCATTACAATTACAATTGGTCTTAGAATAAAAAACTATACAGAAGTAATGGGATCTTTTATCTTTAAGCTTAACCTTTGCTGGAATTTATTGCTGCACGCATCAATTTCCATCTTCATTGAATCATCTGAATGGATTCTGTTGCAGGTTTTTACAAAACAATTTGACTGGTCAAGTTCCAAGAAACCTCATCGGAAAACCTGGACTCGACCTCCGGTGAGTAAGGGTTCCCATTCTTCATACAGCTGATCTTTTTGGAAATTTCTTCTTTGCTGAGTGTTCTATTTTTGTCAACAGGACTTCTGGAAATAGATTCTCATCGTCACCAGCACCTTGAGCAACCTTTTAACGAGAAAATTTTGATTCTAGTATTCATTCGTATACAAATCATTCACAGGCCCAAAAAAAAGAGAGAAAGAAAACTGAATAAAGAAATTCATATCATCCGTAATCTCTTTTTCTGGGGAATTTTGTACGTCTTTTTGGCATTTGTATAGCATTATGATTTTAGCGCGGTCATTTTATTGTTTGCACAATCGATGTAATTCTACTTCCTAGTTCTCGATTGTCCAATATCGGAGCAACATCGATTGTTCAAACAGCCTACGATATTGTGTACCCTTGTAATGGAGACCAGATTTTAACGTCACCGTCATCTCTCATGACAGCAAGTTAAACGATTACAAAATAAAGAATTCAGTTTGGTCTTAATCCTTAGTTCAAATACATTCATTGTCTTTCGCAAACTTCAATCCTCATTAATATTTGATCAGATCTCTAGTTGATAGACTCCCACAGATCTGCATATAGCATGTGACATGGCTTGCTGCTTTTTTATTTTTTATACAACGTGGTTTGCTATTTTTTTTTAGGTATAAAATGTTTTAGAAAACGTTGAGTTGATATAGGTATTGTAATTTTTTTTTTAAATAATACTAATATAAATTATTTATTATTTTTAAATATAAAATTAAAATTTAATAAAATAATATTTTTTAAAAATTAAATATATTTTAAATAATCATATTTACTAGTTTAATTTGTAACATCCTGACAACAACAAAAAACAAATGCCTCAATTCATACAAAGGGAATACACAATCCAATAATAATCTTTCTTCTCTAGGCCCTGATCCAAAGATTATACAAGTCAGAATTTACACTATGTAATCTCGCAGATCCACCTCAATTAACGCTAACCTATCATGAAAGCATAATTTGTTGGAATAAATAGAAGAAATAAGCCAACTAAACTTATTTTGTGAACTCTGAATATCAAACTGAACCTGAGTTTCTTGTCTTCTTCACCTCTCTAATTCCCTTCTTAGGTGGAAACAGAGGCGGCAAGGCACTGCTTTTCATCTGAGTGCAAATCGGCACATTAATCATGGGCCTAATTCTAACAGTAGCTGATCTTGTTCTTTCCAACCCTTTCTTTATCCTCTTCACATGCTTCTCTCCATTCCTTGCTGCTTTTGCTTCTTCTTTGGCTGCTACATCGGCAAAAGAGCTGGAAGAAGATGATGAAGACGAGGAAGAAGAAGAGGGTGATAAAGAAGAAGTACGTTGCTTCTTCAACCTCAATAACTCTTTCCACAAAACTGTGCACTTTGGTGGCCTCGGAGATGGGTCATCATCAACAAACCAGTTCACTCTACTTTCCTCCTTGTTTCCTTCTTCTTCCTCTTCTTCTCCATCCTTGGCTTTCAGACTGATCTTGCTCAGCTTCTCTAAATGCTGCATCTGCCAAAAGGGAAGTAGCTTTCCTTCAAAGAAAAGCTTATCAGCAGTTGCCATAGTATCGTTACTCATATTGCTTGAGAGGAACTCAAATTCTGCATTCCTTGCTCTTTCACGTTGCTTCTCTTGACCTTTCTCATCCTCGGAGTCTGGACTAATGGATATGAAGTTCTTTTCATCTAGGAACTCTGCTGAGAAAGAGATTCGAGGACTGGAAGGAGCATCCATAGATTTAGGGATTTCCTGAACAGGTTCGAGAGAGACCATTTTTTCCTTTTTGGGTGTTTTGAGGAAGAAAGAAATGAAACTGAGGTTGTAGCTCAGTAGTGTTTAAGACTCATACATGAGATTGGTAGATTTATAAAGCAGAGAAGTGGGGATGCTTTAATTGTTTTGTTTAATTTTAACCTCTCCTTTAATAACTGTTAGGACGGTGAGCTTATAAAATTGTTATGGTCTTGCAAACCCGAAACAATTGATCCACGGTTCGTTTTAGAATATTGGGACAGCACATGGACGCCTTGGGAAGTAAAAGACAAAAGCTTTTTCCTTTGTGGCCAGTCTTTGCATGCAATTCTGAACTAAACCCCATGTTGTGCTTCTGCATGCTTTTGTTCCCTATTTTCCATTTCTCTTTCCCTCTGCCATCAAAAGGAGGGAAAAGGAGCAAAATGGTTTCAAATTTATGGAGGGCATTGCCAATTACCTCAGTTCTTCCTCTTCTTCACTCTTTAGTCTTTAGTGTGAAGGGGAACAATAAAAAAGGGAATCTGACTACTCTTCTACAATTTGTCTTGGGATTGAGGGCTTCAAGAAATATGAATAAAATTTGTGCAGTGGTATTTAACGTTGTTCATAAAGAAACTTGTTTCACTTGTCTTCATTTGCTGATATCTGTGACAAAACCCTGGCAGATGAAGCGAATGCATATGGACATTGTTTAATCAAATAGCTCAGAGAGTTTATAATGTGTCTCTGAATTTACAGAAGAGTACATACAGAAAAGACATGAGGGCTTTAGATTACTTAAGAAGATAACATATATATATTAAACTAGTTAGTCAAAGAGAGATGGGATTGTTAATTTGACTCCCGCCTACATACAGGGATTACAACATGGGAGGTGTCCCAAGCATGTGGCCACACCATATGAGAGTAGTTTCTTGGCATCTGACAACTAGATAAAGGATTTACTAGATCATCATGAAATGACCAATTTGCCCTTCAAATGAGTTGATTGTAGTTGGTGTGTTGTGTTATTTTGTCAATGTGCAGATGGGTTTGTTGTCCAGAGTAAAAAAAGCAAACTAGTTGCTATTATAACGCCATAATCTTGAAAAGCTTTTATATTAAGATTTGAGGCAGCTCTAATCGATTCCTGACAGCTAATGAGCAATGGGGTAAATCTTTCAATTATTACACTAGGCATCGTTCGCTTTTATTTAATTAATTATTAGTAAATTGTCCTTGGCTATTCTGTGGTCCTTCCCTGGATTATAATTGAAGTGGACAATAATGTTGAAAGCCAGTGGCCTCAACAAAGCAAGAGCTTAAACATGTGATGTGTGAATAGTTTACAAGCCTAACCATGCAGGTCTCTACAAAAAGTAAAGACTTTTGTCAAAATTTATGAAATCTAATGATGTTCCTGTTGACAAAGTAAAGCCAGTTATAATGTGCTGCTTGTCAAGATCATGAATGAAGCAGAGTAAAACTTTTGACCCACCTAACTTATTCATTTAAATATTTTGAAGATGATCCAATACTATTCAATATGGGATTTAGTATTTGTCAGAGCCGAACTTATTTCGAAACACATGCTTAATCATTTGTTACAACTTAAGTCTCCATCAAGCCATCAATTATCTGTTTCGAATTATTCAGAGTCTAAGCTTCTAACTGGTTTATTGTTTTGACAGTGTACATGTTGATCAAGTAATGGGTCACCAGGAAATGAGCTTTTCCCCACCACAGCTGCAGAAGGCTTTCTGTCATTCATTCTTGAGGTATGCAGAAACAGCAAGGAAGAAAAGGGAAAAGTGTGGCAATCAAGTGTAAAAGATCATGGCTTTCTGAAGAATGTCAACCAATGGAATCACTCAAGTAGGTCCCTTGAATAATTGAAGCGTTGCTGTATCATACCCAACTTACTCTGTTACAGAGACAGTAGTTAAAAAGAGTAATGTGACAGGAACTGTACAGAGGACGTTCCCGTTCATTCATTATTCATTCATTCATTGGTTTTAATGGAAAATGTGATAAACACATGTGGTGCTTTAAGGGAAAAGAGGGACCACAACTTTTTTTGTCGTTTTGGCGGCTTTGGAATTTGCATGATGAAGTTTTAAACAGTGGCACTGTGCACGTTTTAAGAGGAAGGAGCTTGCTAGTGGTAACTGGAAAGACACCAAGGAGTCTCTGAACTGTACTTGTGGAAGGGCCATAGACTCTTTGTATTTTATATATGTAAGATTCATGTCCACCACAGCATACACAGCTGTTCTGAGATGAAAGAGAATGAGACAGCAAAATATGCCTTGACCATGACCAGGTTTTTGTGCTTAAAAAATTTGAGTTTTGATGTTGTCAAGGGATAGTACTAGCTGGGTTTAATCTTCCTCGTTTAATCTTAAATTATTTTGTTCTTCTTTAGCATGTAAGTTGTTATCCCAGCGGCAAGAGAACTCCCCTGCACGAGTCCAATCTTGCATATAACTTCAAGTAGTTAATGAAATTTGAGGTGAATCACGCTATTAAAAACTTTTGAATAGCGAATCTTACTGCACATTTTAATTTTATAGTTAATTAATATTAATATTGATGGTGTTGATCATGTGATACAGTTTGTACTAGCTGTTACTGCTTTCATTAATGTGTTTGATTTAGTATTGTGCGGAGAACCTTATTACTTCTTACAGGTTGAGCTGTATAAGCATAAAAATGGAAGCAGTTTCAATTTGTACTGTCGATTTTTCACAGAGAAAGCGAAGGAAAAGAATAGGTCCAGAAAGAGGAAGAAAAAATTGGAGATGGCGTTCAAGAATCAAACTCTTTGTCGGTAAAAATAAATGGATAAAGAAACAAACAGGGGTAGTCCCATCAATTACATGAATGCTCTCAAGATATCCGTATATATATGCAGGGCTTCATTCTCTACAATAATCGTAGATAATAATCCCATGCTGGCTAGGATATATTTAAATTTACCAATTGATTGATTCTTCACCTGATACTTCGATGATCAATATAAAAAATATTTTAAATGATTTTTTAAAAAAAAAACAAGAAGAAGGATCGAATCATATAGTAATACCTCTTATGGGGATCAATGCATGAGATATCATCCTGAAAAGAAAACAAATAGTGGCAAAGATGAGAAGTATCTACTGCAGCTAAGCTGCACCAACTTCGACAGAACAATAAATGCTTTTCAACTTTCAAATTCTTTGCAAGCTTGAACCTTGATTATATATGTATATATATATCAGTTTGTGATTGATCCTTAGGAAAAGAAAATATATTGGTAGCATGCATCTTTAATATAAAATATAGTTAAATTGTTTAAGTAGATTAAAAAATTAAATAAAATAATTAATTATAATTAATATAAGAATTAATATATAAATTCATATTGAAATGTGAAGTTTGCCATAATTAATTAGTTTATTTAATTTTTTTTTTTAAAAATAATTATAGATATTTGAGTTTGCTAGACGGAGGATGGTTTATTTCTGAAGCAAAATTCTAGGCTAAATGTGTGAGAACTCCAAGGGAGATGCCATGACCATTAATCAAGTTTCAACCGTGTTAACATGAGGCTGCAATTATTACTAGGAAGGAGAACGCGGTGTCCGTTTGGTCTCTTAACTTCTTTCAGAATCCATATGACAGCATACATCCCACGCACGTGTTTCAATCTAGTTTCAAGGAGAGATCATGATTTGAACCATAAATGAATTTAGCATCACGATATATATCACTTTTTTAAATATAAACAAGAATTATTGATTTAGTTAAGAACTTCAAATATGAAGGTAAACAAATTTGATATATAAAGTCTGTTTGTTTGTGTTGTTCAAAATGGGGAGGAAGAGAGGCAGATAGATAATGTTGAAATCTGAACTATATGAACTCTAGATGGATTAATTATCTTCTTGTAATGTATTTGAAATGATGATCAGATAATTTGACTATTTTTTTTTTTGGAAAATTTATTATTTGGGATCATAATTCATATATATATATATATATATATATTGAGGAAGGGAACAGAGAGAATCTAGTGTGGGGCCATACTATTATGTAAGTGATATTGGGCGATGGTACGTTACATTCAAGAATATTCTATTCCCACGCTACTTCACTGGGGAGGGGCCACGATGAGGCCAAAATGCGCGTGTCTATGTACAAAAAGAATTAACACCATCACTTTTTAATTTCTACTTAACACATACACACTGGTTTTTTCCCTAATTATTTTGAGGAGAGAAAAAAAAAGATATCGAAGGTTCTGTTTTAATATGTAAAAGTTATCCTTTTTTTAATAAATTTTTTTCTGCATAATTTATAAATGGATTAGATATTTATCGCTATATCTGTGTGTGTGTGTGTGTGGCGATAGGCGAATGAATGAATGAATACTCATTAAAAAAAAAGGTATAATTAAATATATTTTGGCTCGGGAAGATTCTTGAAGGCTTTACAATATTTTTTATTTCATTCAACTTTAAGAGATTCAATGATTTAAATTTGTATGATTATGACATGAGAGCTTCTATTTATATGCATTTTCCTTTTACTTGAACATTACCTTATGAGAATGAGACTGAAATCTTCATTCAGATCAATATTTAAATATGACCCACTCTTGCTACAATTTGACCCATAACTCACCCCCGATTCGACCATTAATTCTATTTACCTGAGTTAGGTACAGGGAATTGAACAGTGACTGATATGAAGACAAATTCTTGTGTGCCCCGGCCGCACCGCATGCATAATGCTGCTCTTCAATTTTTAATTTCTGACCCCTTTTCTCTTTTCTGATATTTCAATGAGAATTATAGTCCAAGCAATATGAAGATGATAAGGCCATATGGGGAATGAAGGTGAAATTGAGGAAATAATTGATCCGACACTTGTAATACAACACACAACACCCTTAAATCAAGTATTGTACTTGCTGTACCACCAATGCCCATTTATCCATTATTGTCCCACGAAAAGCTCAGCACATATATCTCTAAAAACACTAAATCATAGCATATATATACATGCTAATAATTCTGAAACATTTATATATATATAACAGCTAGAGGGCGAAAATACGCTAGTTCGCTAGTTACATCACAACCCGTGAGTTAAAGGGGTATGCTGCAAAATAGGTTGGTAAAAAGCAAGCCTAAACCCGCCTTTTTAGTGGTCACTTTTTTTTAATATTTTTAAAAAATATTTTTAAAATTTTAAAATATTAATAAAAAAATTAATATTATATTAGTATAATTAAAAAATTACTAATGCTATACTCTTGAAAATTCATATTTATTTATAAAAAAATTCAAATTTTATAATTATAAATCTAAATAAATATTAATATAATATTAATCAATTATAATATATCAATATATATTAATAAATAAGTAATCATCTTTATTAATATTAAATAATAAGAATACTTAAATTAGTATTTGAATAAAATAAATAATAATATTAAAAATTAAAAAAAAGTGAGCTAGCAAGAACCTTCACTAAAATAGACTGATATTTTGTTAATATGAATTCACTCCCCTTTAAGATAAAATAGATCCAACCCACGGGGTCTATTTTATCAGTTCTAATAAGAGCATATCGTTACTAGTAATGGGTCAAATGAAATTTCCTGTTTACCGAGTTTTCGGTGGCTAGTTAAAATTAAATAAGTCAAAGTGAGGGATGCTTGAAGTGGCAGGAGCCAAATGAAAGTGGAACGATCTGGATTATGACAAAATGATACAGATGCATATAGAAGGCTTAGTGGAGATCATAGGGATGGGGCCTTTTATTTCAATTATTGGGAGCTTGTTACTCATGGGGCGAATGGCACGTGGCCTGCTTCTGTTTCATTTCACCTCACCTTCTTTTCTTTCTTTCTATCACAAACACAGATATTAGACTAAAACTGGGGAGAAGCCATCTCAAAGTCGCTATATGGAGAAAAACATGTGAGTGGATTTGATGGATCTGTGGCGTGGTTTTGGATAAAGGCGTGCTACTGGTTACGTGTTTTATTTGGCAAATATGTGTGTGTGTGTGTACGTATATGCTTGTGGTTATTATTCATTCAATCCCATCATCTGCGATCATGATTTTGTGTTCAATAATGCTCTCAACTTTGTTTGAATCTCTCTTCGTTATATCCTTGTCACATTCCCAGTGCCAGTCAATGGAGCTGTCCACTCTCCAACCTAACTCTACCAGATTTCTGTATTATTTGCTTTCTTCTCTCTAATCATCTTGTCAGCTTCATAATCCCAAACATTTCTTAAACTCCTACAATTATTTCACAACAAATTTCACTCTAAACTTAGTTGAAGTGGGTATCATCGTGTCCTGAATTACGATTTCAACTTGCTCACTTGGATGCGCTTTACATGTTTCTGTTTGCTGAGGCTGGCAATAGTTTCTCACCTTTAGAATACAATTCTGAATTTGGTGTGTCAAAGGAGGTGTAAGTAAGCATCGATAATGCCTTACTAGTCAATAACCTCGTCGCGTGGCATCGTTACTTCGAGTTACTCCTTCTCCTATACGACCATTCAAATGTGGTTGTTGATTGCGTTTCATCCTATTTTTTCCCCCAAAATAATCATCTAGTATCTGTTCATGAGATGCTTAAACAAGAATTAAAAAAATTACATAGTTCCCTTAAATGCATCGACAATGCCTTATTGATTTATTAGCCTGGTATGCCGACTTCAAAACATTAAAAAGAACGATTGTTTAATTTCTGTATCCTAAAGTTTATATATATATATATATATGCTACTCTGGTCTTAATTCCAATAAGCTATAGTTTAATAATTCTTTCATTCTCCTAATATATTTTGATTTCAGACCTTAATGGAATTTGTTTTAGGTATCCTCCTATTTAAGGAGATCTTATTTGAGACGGTTGGCTAAAAAAATCATATTTGAGACATTATGTGGTATCAAATATGTATAAGATTATAGCCATAAGTATCATTCTATTACATAAAATTATATTTAAGGTATTATTAAATAATAAATATAAGTATATAATTTAATATGAATTTAAATATATACTTCTTATATTGTGAAGAACTAGCTATTAATTTTTTCTGTTAGTAGAAATTTAACATCTTAATATTAATATAAAACTAAAGAGTGTCCTGGCCCATTCCTAATGAGTAATGCGTCATATAGTGTATGATTTATTCCGGGCTTCGCGAAAAATTGAGATTCCTTCCCAACACCATTACAAAAAGGCTTTAGGCTCTTATTTTTTTTATAAATTTTTTTAAAAAAAATTAAACTCATTTATAATTAAAAGATAAGATAAAATCTTATTTTCTTATAGATAATACTATTATCAGATAAAATGAGTTATCTATTACCTTCAACATTAGCAACACAGCATTATATATGGGAGAAGTGTCTAACTCATAAGCTTTTTCTCAGCAGCCAGCGATGAGAGATTTTATTTCTTTAGAAAAAGAAATTCGACTCTCGTACGTTGAATTGTTGTAGATCATTTGCTACATTGTCAAGCTAGCGTCTTTTGGTCTCTGGTCTCTTTTGCAACTATTTTCAGGTAACCCAATTCGTAAATCAACGTTCCTCACAAATTACTAGCTAGTGCAGTATCTTGCCATGAGCATGTTTGGATTGCAACTTACGAAGGTTTTGTTCCCTACCCTCTAACATCTGCCTCTTCTACTTTTTAATTTTTAGCATTAAACAGAAACTACGCGTATATAACTATATACCTTCCCGTGCACGGATGCCATGCATGTAATTTTTAAAAGTCTAAATAAATAGAAAATATACAGTGCATATTCATTAAATGACACATCCACTTGATTATACAATAGCCCGGCTCTTAAAAAAAGAGTTTTAAAAAAATAGTTTTTGAATATTTTTTTGATAAGAAGTTAAGAAAAAAATAATTCTAAATAAATAAATAGTTAGATAATTATTATTAAAATAATTTTTATAATTAGTAAATTATAATAAAAACTTTAACAATTATAATATTTTCTTCACATTTGTTTTTCAGATAAAAAAACCTATAACATTCCAGCTGCTATTTCGAATTAACCAAACCAACTGACGCTAATTATCCTCAACATCTTTTGCTACCAGAAAAGCGTTGTCTCATTTTTATTCCATTTCTTCAAGCTCGTTCCAATTGCTTATAATGAAGCAGACAGTAATTTCACCAAAGCGCAGTTCAAGTGGTCTACGAAGAATCCTCTCAAAACATTTTTATCAACTCAACATATCCTACGGTGACAAAAACACGCGAGGGTAGGAGAGCAAAAGTACTAGAACTACATGGCGGCCTTGGACGTCGACCTTCAAATCAGAGGAAACGACGGGTTCTCCATTTGAGCAGGTTCCAGAACCGTAAGACTGAGCTCGAACGAAATCGACAGAAACGGGAAGCTGGAAAGAGACCACGGCGAGCTTCCCAAGGAGAAATAGAAAGGATCAACAAAATATAAATAAAATAATAATTAGTTAATTTTTAAATTTTTTTTTATAATTTTAAATTATAGTTTAATATATAAATTTTTTAAATAGATATAATTATTTATTTTAAAATTTCTTTAGATTAATATTCAAGTTAAAAGTTTGTATAAAATCGTAATTTTATACTTAATCAAACACAGAATAAATGCTATTCCTCAGGGCCTAAATAATCTGTTGGGCAATTTTCGCAAGAGCGGAGGGAACTTATTTCCGCTCTGAAGCATGGTGCGTTTTGAATTCCTGATTTTTTTTCTTGAAACACTACATTTCTGGCCGAAGAAAGAAAAAGAAAAAAGAAAATTAATCGTAATCTCTGGTTTAATCATTAGTTCATCACAAATTTTTTTGCCACGTCCTAGATATTAGGGCTTTGTTTAGTTCACTATAGGAAGGAGGATAAGAAAAGGTAAAGAAGATTAATAAATAATATTTTTTGTTTGGTTCAGAAGAGGGGAGAGGGGTTAATTAAAAATTGACAAAAATACCCTTATCTCTTTATTTAAATTTATTTATTCTTTATTTATAATATTCATATCAAAATTAATATTTTTTAATTTATAAATTTTAAATTTTTTTATTTTATTTATATATATAATAAAAATAAAAAAATAAAAAAAATGTTAAAATTTTAACATTATTTTTTATTAATTTTATAATTAGTATATATTTTAATATAATATATAAATAATTTATTATATTTATTAAATTTTATTATAATTATTATGCAATTAAAGAAAAAAATAGATATAAAAAAATAAAAATAAAAAGGTTTGAGGATATAATTAAAATGTTAAAAAAAATTTAAAAACATTTTAGTTAAAAAGGGGATAAAATTTTCTCTTTTCCCTAAAAAATTTCACTTTTAGAGGGGAGGGAGAGGAGGGGACCACAAAAAAATAAAAAAATCTCCCTTCCCCTCCTCCATTTTTTCTAACCAAACACACCTTACCTTCCCCTCCCCTCCCCTCCAAAATCCCCCAATAAAATCAAAAATCTCACTGAGAGAACAGAGGAGAAAAAGGAAAGGAGACGCGACCTTTTTTTTTAACGGTTAATGTTAATCAGATCGTGCAAGGCTAAAACGTAAAAGCAGAGGCAGAGATCCGAAATCCTTTTTGCTTATTAGATTAGATTTCGTTACTGACCATTGCTTAGTTCTGATTCAAGGAGTTCTTGCAATGCGCGATTGCTCCTTGGATTGCGTTTTCTGCAACTCTTCCATTGAAGACATATCTCCACAATACATTGCTCCTCCTCCCCCAGCGGCCCTGCCTGCGCCACTGGCCGGCCACCCATTTCAAGAAAGCACGCCGGAGTGGCCAGGTGACGATCTCATCGACGAAGGACAGCTAGAAGCGCAGCATTTCCTTCGTGGGTACCTCAGATTCCCCGAGAAAGACTCAGATTCCCCAAAAAAGAATGAGCAAGCAGACCTACACTCCCTGTTTCTTTCCTTCCTGTTTTCCCGCCGACCTATGTTTCTTTCGCGGATCTCTCTGTTTTCGCCAACACTGACGACAGTAACGTCCTCTGTTGCGGCGGCTGCTGTTGCTGTTTATGAGACAATTTCTCGTACAACAGCTTCACCTTCTTCAAATACTTGCTAATGGCCTCTCTTGCGGTCGTGCTCATCCGCCTCACCGACGACCCGGGCATGGAATCCTGGTCACGGCTCGTACCCGAGTCTTTACGGAAAACAGAGGAGAATCTCGATAAAGAGAAGTACTTGGACTTCTTGACATGGCTTTGTTGATTAAAGGAAGAAGAGGGGTTATCATCAACAAATCTCTCCTTGGTGGCGAGTCAACCGAACGCTCCGCCGCTTCCTAAGGAGTAATCTTCCACGCAGTACTGAATTTTGACAGTCACATGAACTTCTACCATTAATGCTAAGCACAATAATGCAGGGGGATTGGAGATTATGTGCGTGTTTGATTTATGTTAAACCAAGGTTTTAAAATTTTGTTTGGAGGATAAAATTTTAGTTTAAAAAATTTTTAAAATAAATACATACAGATTTTTAAATTAAATTATGGTTTAAAATCAAGATTTTAAATAAGTTGGTCAGAGCAACTTATGAAATAGTAAACTATTTATAAATTAACCAATTACTATATTATCCCTATTTTTTCTTATACCCTCTTTCCTATTTTTTTTTATACCTTCTCTCTTCTCTCTCTTATTTTTTCTTTTTTTTATACCCTCTCTCATCTCTCATCTCTTCTTTCATCTTTTATCTCTCCTCATTTAATACTCATACCCTTTTTCATAATTTACTAATAACAAAAATAAACACTCATTTATTTAAAATCACTTTTTTTTTATAATCTTTTTTCTAAAAAATTTTTTCTATAAGCTATTTAAATTTTTTTTTTATAAATTTATTTTTAAAATTTTATTTAAACGGGTCTATAAATACGAATTTTAAAATGTGTAAATACGAGGAAGCAAAGTGTACTGTACTGGATCTCAAGGGATCATGGGTCACGTGGTGTGAACGTGAAAGGAGGAAGATGAAGGCAATGAACGATAGAGGATGATGAGGTGTCCCTTTTAGGGTTAAAAAGAGAGAGGATTGGGGAAGAGACTATTCACAGTGAATAAAGGAGATAGAGAGAGTGTAGTAATGAGTGGTGACACTGCCATCACTCATTCATTCATAACGAAGTTGTACACTGAGAAGTCCACCAACGATGAGAGGGCTCTGCAAAAGTCTAGTGAATCTATATATAACTAGATTTGTAGATTTTGTGAATGATTACTGACCAACGATCCCTTCGCATTAACTAACACTTTACCTTTTTCCCCCGCTGCTGGCCTCTTTCTGTACTGTGTGGTGCGCTCAGTTTGATGTCAGATATTATGCATCTAAACCAAAGGGGATCATTTGCTGTCATCTCAGGATCCGTCCCCGCCATTTCTTGTGCCTATTTTTATTTCATGCTTTTTCTACAAGCTATGCTATATCATTTTATCAAATCAAGTATCCATGGACTTGGATTATCTCTTTTTTTTTCCATGTTTTTCCTATAATGTACTGTCTCTAATATATGGGATCTCTATTTAAAGATAAACAGTTGAATGAGATATTTTTTTATATTTAAAAGTAGCATTTAAACACTACTATTTAGATAAAGGATAAGTAAAATAATCGTTAAGTCATGTTCATGTGGTTAAAACTATTAGATTATTTCTGACATTTTAATTTCAAAGATATGGGCTTTTCATGTATCAAATGCACCTTGTACTTCGTACACGCTTTGATGTATGGGATTTGGTATAACGGGATGTACCGTCCCTGCCTCGGGAATACGAGGAATGGCTTCAATTTTTCGATTGCTGGCCAACAAATTCCAAGCATTAATCCATAGATTAACTACCTCGTAAACACCAAATTGTGGTTCACTATACGGAAAGTTGATGCCTCACTAAGTTTCACAATAGCCAACAGCCAATTTTACCACCTCGTATTTGGAGAGAAGCATAACCATGCATTGTGATCGAGGCTGTAGAATGCATTTTCGGTTATGATCTATGGAATTCATTTTACTTCGTTGAGAAACAGGGAAGCCGAGGGATCAAATGGGCCAATCTTCTGTGGCATGTGATCAACTCGCCCAAGCCCGCCCGTTAAAGATAACACATACAGGTCCACTAATTGATGTCATTAGCCAATTAGAGTTGTTTGAACTCCGTATCTTATAAATATATAAGTTTAATTTTTATTATTATTATAAAAATTTAATTAATAAATAATCTCGTAAATCTCCTGTAAACATTCTCTAAACCTTGAGGTTATATCCCAACTTTAATAGGAGGCTAGTGCATAATACACCTAAACCTTTTTGTGTACCAAAAAAAAACAGTTGATGTCATTAGCATGGAGAGCATATCTTCCATGTATAAGTTTTAAAATTTTGTCTATAAGGGAAAGAGATTTTACCTTGCTCTTAGATCGTGGGTGAATCCAATATCTCTCTAAAAATTATCGTATAAACAAAAATTTGCACCCATAATCCGTAGGTTCAAATGATGAAAGGATAAGACATGCAATCATTTTGAGCATGTTCAATCCCTATAAAATATCATTTTATTGTGGTTCTAGTCACGGTATTTGGGGAGATATCCTAACTCTTGGGTGTCTATGTTTATGTTTAAGGGTAATAAACAGTTCACCCTGCCTGATATTAATATCGTTTAGAAAGAAGTAATACTTTACCTTATCCTTATATAGTGAGGGAGCCTAATCTTTTTTTAAAAAATTTTATAATAAAAAAAAGTTTTAAAATTTTGCAAGTTATTAAAACTATCATAAGGAGAGCTGTGCACCTATATAATTCGTCTCAACCAACTCAAACTGGATATTAACCAATGTAAACTAAGTCATATTGAATCCACAAGAGTATCAAGCCCGTAAAATTAATAGATTGGATATGCCCACATGAACCTCGGAAACTAAATTATAACTTGATGGATGTTTAATGGACTAGACGATTGATTTGTACTGTTTTTTTATAAACCTTTAAAGCTTAGAATTCCCCCCAAAACATCATCCCTACGAGAGCAACAAATTTTATCCGCACCCATGTATGGCATTTTATCACCTGCTATTTGTTTTGACTGGCTTCCTTCAGACACTAAATATCAATATATTCCACAATAAAAAATTGAACAATGTTATAAGGGATTACTCAACTTTTTGTTAGTTTTATTATTTATTTTTACCTTTATCTTTTTTCTAGACTCCTACTTTTGAGCTTTACCTTTAGTCAAGTGGGTTAGGATTTCAACGTTTAATTTTAAGTATAAAATTAAAAACAGCTTAAATTAATATAAAACATAATATCCCATCCACCATATCATGTTCAGTATGATTTATTTTTTACGCGCTATGCAAGATGCAACGTACAAATGGCCATAATTTTTATAAATTACTCTGACTGAAGTGCATGAAAATTTCTGTACAATTAAATTCGTTGAAGTAGTGTTTTCCACTAATATCTTCAATAAAAATGGTTTAAAATATTTTAAACTTAAAACTGAAAATGATTATCCTAGGAATTTAAATTAAATTAAACTAAATAAGAAAGGATCGAAATATCATAGTAACAATAAAAAAATTTAAATTAAATTAAACTAAATAAGAAAGGATCGAAATATCATAGTAACAATAAAAAAATTTAAATTAAAAAAATATAAAAAGAGTTCGAAGGGGAAAAGTGGAAAAAGCGGTTGAGGACGTGGATCGGGTTGGCTTACCTTCCAAGGGGACGAAGGGCCAATCTCCCCGAACGCAGCCAGTAAGGAACTTTAAACGTGGCCGATGCTTTGCCGTTCTAGATAATCTTTACCTGCCAAATCCCCCGTTGGCTTTGACCTTCTTCGAGGCCGAGTCTCGTAGTCATCGTCTTCCCTTCAAAACCCTAATTTCCATCCTAATCCCTATCTCTAAGCTCTGATATCCTCTCGTCAGATCGGCTTCGCTGCTAGTCAGGTTATCCATTAACATCTTCCACGACCTTGTTTAATTGAGAAATTTACGTATGACGAGATCTGCACGATGAAACCTTCAGCTTGAAAGTCCCTACTTTTTTTATTAGTCTACTGTGGCACTAGATATCATGGTTGATCTAGAAATTGTTCTGTTGTAATGGCTTTTTAGTTGGGGGACGACTGATATAGGGTTCTCAGGTCTGGAACTTTTTTGAGTCGATGTTTATATTCCTTGAATTGTATCGTTTGTATGCAAAAATGTTCTCTGATTTAATATTTTATTGTATGAGATTATCACAAATTGTGCTAATAAGGAATCGGGCTTGTTATAGCTAGAACTTAGCCCCCTCAGACGTTCTTCTGACCTCTGAGTTGCTGGACGTCTGAGGGTGAAATAAGGATTTGCGCTAACAGATGGCTTATCGCCGCATACAGAAACAACTTGCGAGAACATAATCGACATTGATAATCGATATTTTTTTTTTTGTCATTCTTATGGCATTTGTGGTGAAGTTATAATTGTATGTAACTTCATGTCTAATTTCGGTGACTCATGACTCTGCAGGGGCAATGTCTATTGCGCATAATTTTCAGGGGGAAGAACATACATTTCATGGTGGTTATTGGTCCACATATGATGGAAATAACTATAACAGCACTAATAGGAAAAGAAGCAGGCACAATTATTTTCATAAGAATCATAACAAGGACTACTGGGCAAAATTTGGGGAGCATAATGGCAACTCCAAGTTTTACAACGCGGATCATGCAAACTATATGAAGTATGACGCTGTCCCATCATCTTTGAAAAGAAGAAAATATTCAGGTTCTACTTGGGATGAAAGCTGGAGATACTTTCTTCCACCCGCTATCCATGATAACGGTCCTTCATCATATAATTTTCCACTTCCTCATATGAGATATAATGCTGATAACTCTACATCAGCTTGCTGCAAGCGTGATATCTCTAGGTTTGAAGATGATGAACCCATCTTTATGTCAAGGGATGAGATTGATAGATGTTCTCCATCAAGAAAAGATGGTATTGATGTACTTCATGAAACACACTTGCGTTACTCTTACTGTGCTTTCCTTCATAATCTTGGAATGCGGCTTGAATTGTAAGATCCAGATCTTAAATTCTCTATTCATTACCTTTTCCCTTCCTTAGTTTAAAGTTTCGATTTCATTCTGGGCTCTTCAACATAAACATAAAAATAGTGCTTAGATCTTTTTCTTGTGAATAAAACCACGTCCTATTTTTCTGCAGACCGCAAACTACCATAGGTACAGCTATGGTCCTGTGCCACAGATTTTTTGTTCGAAGGTCACATGCTTGCCATGACAGATTTGTGAGTTCTTAATTTCCCTCTAGCTCTGAGTGTTTGCTTTAAGCATCTTACTTAGAAATGTTCTAGTACTGAAACTTTAATACGTACCCACTGTAAATGGTACAGTGTTGTGTATTGTTAGGGTAGTTGCCATTTCATGTTTTGCCTGTATATTCAAATGGGGTTTTTGTTAGTGTTGCTTTCCCTCTACTGCAGTTGATTGCTACCGCGTCTCTTTTTCTTGCTGCGAAGTCTGAGGAAACACAACGCCCGTTGAATAATGTATTGCGGGTCTCCAGTGAAATCCTTCACAAACAGGATTTTACATTGTTGTCCTATCGGCTTCCTGTTGTGAGTATTATTCCTTCTTTTTTACACTATATTTGCAGGTCGAAGACAACTATTGCTTTAAGATAGAGTCTATCAATACGTGTATATATCGGTTGATATCCCGTAGTTGCTCTTGCCCATGGATTAGTACTATAAATGCCTTTGGTTTTGATGACTTGTGACAATATTATATGTCATGAACGAAAACTTTCATATTGATTTTTTTCTTGTCAAATTAAATATGAGCAGTATTAGTGAGTTAATTAGTTATTGGAGGCTTACTAACATGATCTTTAAAAAAAATGTTTTGTTTCAGGGCTCAATATTGTCTGATATATTAAATGCAGTTTTCATATTCATTGACATGATTTGAGATGTTTACAGGACTGGTTTGAACAGTATCGTGAGCGAGTGCTTCAGGCTGAGCAGTTGATATTGACTACTCTGAACTTTGAGCTTAATGTACAGCATCCGTTTGCTCCTCTTACTTCCGTTCTTAACAAATTAGGTCTATCGCATGCTGTGTTGGTGAATCTGGCGTTAAACTTGGTCAGTGAAGGGTGAGTTATCATTCTCTACATCTTAGTTAATTAAACCTGTGCATCCTGTATTTCAAATACTGATGTTTGGTTGTTCCATTTATTCATTTTGAAGGCTCCTGCCAAATTTGATCTGATACCTACCTTCAATCTCTTTCTCTTACATGCCTTCCACATGTTCTGATCTGTTGTGACTCTTCAGGTCCCTTTTTGGTTTGCCTTGCTTTCATTACCTAGCACAGTGATTGGACTGGAAAACTTAGTCTAGGAAACAGGATATGGGACATTGGGTGTTAAATCCTAGCAAAGTCATGTTCTTGAGGTCTGGAGATATAGCGGCTGGGAAGACACCTTGGTGTCTCCAATCCTATTTTTGGTTCAAGATAGTGTTGATTCTCACAGTATTTTTCTTTAGAGCACAAGCACTGTATAGTTATTCTGTAATGGGATATTGATTATTTTGGCATGCATACAATTGCAGGGTCTTCACAAGATTAGCATGCTGGCCTGTTTGATAATATTAGCTGGTGGATTGATATGCTCCTCATGGAATCTTTTGTTTTTACGTCTGAAGTTGAACTGCTGATGTCTATTGGATTGCTTTACCCTGAAAATGCCCCTTTCAATTTTTTTGGGTTGCCCAAGAATGGCACAAGACACCCAACCCAGATTTACTATCTAGTCCAAGCTTTTATGCTGGTGACTTTTTGCCATATGGCTCGTCGTTGCGTTTTTTATAACGTGGGTGAAAAGAAGGTCATGAACTCTGAACCATGCTGGGAATGGGCTGGATGAGTCATCTTACAGTTAAAAATTAAAAATTAACAAAAAGGAATAAACTTTTCTGAAATTTGGAAGCATAGTGGGTCGTCTATTGGTTTTTACTTAGGGCAACTAAGTGCTTGAGTTAACATCATGATTGAACCTGTGACCTTCCATCACCATGCATGGGTTACATGCTGCCAGGCCACAAGGCCATTTACAGGTCTTCTGTTTTCGTGATTTAATAAGAAAACAAAATTTGGAGACAAACTGACTCTTTAGTCTGAAACAATATCATAGTCATGGGGGTGATTCAACTGGGACTAATTTACTTAATTGATCCAAAAGAAAGTAGTTTCTGGGCAGGGTTCTACAGATTAAATATTTTTTTGGGGAATATTTTACAATGTGAGTGATACAATTGTTTTTTTAAGATCGTTCTTGGGTTCTTATTCTAGATGTTAGCAATTGAGGGCTCCAGTTTGGTTCTAGTTTTAACCTTTTTTTCCGTTGTATCAATGTGCTGTTAATGCACACTTTTGGCAATCCTGTATGAAAGGGATTCCCTTTCTTTTGTTTATTTGCAATGTCTATAATGTCCTTGTAATAATCTCAACAGTTTATTTATTTTTATTATTTTTGAAAGGATATTAGGTTGACTTTTCATCCTCAAAATCATTTTTTCCTAGTTCATTTTGTATTCCATCATTTTCCATTTTGGGTGTCAAGAGCGGGTTGGTTATTTAATGACTTAAATTGTAACTCGAAATGTCAGTCCATTGAATTTATTGTAACAACAGAATAAAGAATTTTTTTAGGACCAATATGGGATATTTACTTAAAGATGTATATATGTACTTTTTGAACCAAAATAAGGTTTTTTTTTTGTGTTAGATTGTCACTAGCATATTGTCCAGTGTGTATTTGACACTTAAACATGAGATTTTGAAAACTTGGGTATATGGCATTGTTGTACTCATGCAACAGTAGAGTGGGTGTAAGTTTTCTGTAAATTTGTGACGTTTGAAATTTTCTTGTCATACTTCTTGTCTCATTGCTTTTGACATTGTTTTCATCTTCGACAGCATCTTGATGACCTATATATCTCCAGTGAGTAAAGGGTTTTTATACTTGGGTAGATCAAATGATCTAAAATATATGAAAGCTTCCGTTCCTGTTAGTAAACTACGCAAATCGGCAAATGTATACATGAATTGGAGCCTTTGTTTCTTCGATGGGTTGAGAGGGGGGCATCTTTTTCTTACCCGTTTTGGATTGCATGACAATGATAATTTTGATCTTAATTTCTGCACCAAGTGCTGTTAAAATTATAATGCAGCCCATCTGTCTTGTGATCTCTAGAAGAAGATAGTTGTCCTTTTGTTGTCCTTATATAGGCCCCTCTAGTCCCTCAAAGAAGAGAGAAAAGATACCCGCAGGTGGGGGTGTTACTGCAGTGCAGTGCAGTCTAAGAAGTACCTTCTTATAAGTTACAAAAATACACTTGCTCAGGAGAATTGTTGGAGAGTTTGTCTTCACGAAAAGGAGGGTGGGGTTTGGGGGGACTTAAAGTCTGTGCGAGTTTTGTACAAGCAAACTTATGTTTGCATGATGTCTCCGTTGTCCACTTAACTATCAACGAAGCTGCTGGCTATTTAGAAGCAAACTGTTGTGTCCAGCACTCATCAACAAAGTTGCTACTATTGTACATTGATTGTCATTTTGGGCAAGGATGCTTCAAAACTTAACGCTAGGTATCATGTAATGATGCCCAAAGTTTCAGCATTTATCCAATATCTGGATATTACTCTGTAATTTGGAATTAGATGCATCTGTTTGAGAATTCCGATGTACATGTAGCGAGCCTGTCCAGGTCAAAAGGCCCCACAGCACAGTTGTCTCAGGAAGTCTGATAAATTCTGTAGATGAGTGTAACATTATGCTATAATTTTGTACTATCAGCAATCCTGCAGAGATTCTTGGATTATTATTCTTCCTGAGTTGCTGCCTTTCTAGTTGGTAAGGAAACGTTAACATATGTGTTTATTACTTGGTATGAATGCTCAGCTCTGTTTTAATTGTTTAGTTCATGTAACTGTTCATCTTAGTTGCTGACATGATCTCTGTCATGATGGGAATATATTCTTTATTTGTACAAGAATCTGCCTCTGTAAGTGTTGCCCCAAATGGTTAGTTTCACTATATATGTATATATATATATAGCTCACTTGTGATGAGGACTGCTATTATGCTAGCGGCAGTAGCGTATCTTCTATGATCTTCTGAATCTGAAAATGGTTTTGCAGGCTTCGCAGTTCTCTGTGGCTTCAGTTTAAACCGCATCATATTGCTGCTGGAGCGGTACATCTTGCTGCCAAGTTTTTGAACATGGATCTTTCTGCTTATCGGAACATATTGCAGGAGTTCGAGACAACGCCATCCATTCTTCGAGGTAGTCCCATAACTTGCTATTTGCTTTCAAGCTACATTGTTGGCTCATTAGCACTGGATAAATGAATTTCTTTGATGCAGATGTGACAACTTTCTTTCAATCTCTCTCTCACTCTAATAATTATGGTTTGGTTAATAACGATTCTTCCTTTGCGCAGATGTGACACGGCAATTAATGGAGCTGTTCTAAGTGTATATAGAATATAATACACGAGAATGAGTGTGATTTAGGTTTTAGTGGGATGTAAAAGTCGAACGTTATTGAGTGGGGCGTGTCATTTTAGTTGTGACCAGGGTAGTTTGGAGGTTATAAATGAAGAGTGATCAAGATATCTCAACTCCGTAATGCTTTCAACTTATCTGTGAATCGTGTAGATCTCGCAACGTCTTTAGGTGAATGTTGGCCCAAACGTAGACCATTCTTTGCCTTATAGGAAATATACGTAAATACTGAATGTTCGGCAGTATTGTCTTTTATATTAGAGTAAATTATATTCTCTTTCTGTGAGGCTTCCTACTGAAATTAGGCTCTTGTTTTATTTTTTGGGTGAGAATATTGTGAAAATCAGTCTATTTCTTTTCTCCCATGACGATTTGTTACATCGATTGTTTAGGACACGTAGGATCAACAGTTTTACTCCGTCCAAACAATATAGGTTCCCAAATAGTGCAGTTTAGTACGGATTTTATAGGGTATATCATCATTAACATGTTTTAATAAAGTGTGATTATAAGGGCTACTCAATGTAGGTTGAATCGATATTAAAATATTTCATCTTTTAAACTAGTATAAAAATTCTAGTTTCCACGCAAAGAACGATGTGGAAATGGAAGCTTGCAAGACGCATTCTTTAACAAATTACGGTGATAATTAAAGTGGATGTGGTTATTTGAGAAATTAACTTGTGAAGAAATGTCATGATAAATTAATGATTCTTAAGTATAAGATTGGCCTAGAAGAAAAACTATTCTTATGTAAAAGCATAACCAAAAAAGTTTGTAAAAAAGAACGAGTTAGTGAGAAAATATTGCTACTGGCACGGGTTTGGTGTAGATATTCGGGGTCCTGTTCCGTTTGGATAATTGCAAAAGAGGATATGTATGGGATCATTTTTAGGCCTCTTCTCCCTGGGTCAAGCTTTTGTTTGTTTCAATTCAAAAATGTTTTTTGTGGGGTCAACCCCAGGTTACGTTCCCCTCACGTGAAAACGCCCAGCCCTGCTAAAGCCTAATATAGGTATCCTTCCCCAACCCCACCTCTTCTATTTTTTTTAAAAATTTTTTTATTAATCCAAAATTGATATTTATAAAATATCCTTTATTTTGCCAGATATTTTAAAAATATCTTTAAAATAAGTAAGGTATAAAAACAAATAAAATGAAGTGCCGCACATTCTTTCTCCCCATAATCCAATTTCAGAAACATTAAAAAAACGTTGATGGACCCGCCCTTCTTTCTTTCTGAATTCTGATCTGGTCATTTTTAAGATCATATTTTCTTTTTGAAGTTTGAAGACATTTTAAAGGGTCAATTTTAGAATATGCATGCGTTCAGGTAAAAAGTGCCGGCGCTGGCAGGCAGCGATTTCAACTCCGGATCTACAGTAGGGATACGCTATTAACATACCACAAGGATCATCGATTTGGTCTACGTTTGCAGCAAGGACACCGAGAGTTATGAAATACGCGTAATTATTCTTTGACCTGGAAAGACTATACGTTATTCAGATGTATAATTATAAAGAATCTTTATAATTGATGGTTGATTATGTTCGTAATCAATACGAGTATATACTTAGTAATTGTAAAAGTCACATAAGTTTTATGTATGAGTAAAAAATGATTGAAAAACTGCAAAAATTAAAAAGCCTCATCATAACTACACAAATTATACGTAAAAGGCAAACCTACCACTATGAATGAAGCCACATAAAAATTAATAGGAAAATGAACCAGCTCCTTCACGATTTATACTTTCCTCGACACGCTTCACGATTTCAGTGTGTTTAGTATTTTATCAGATAAAATTGATGTACTATGGTTTTTAACATAAAAATAAAATAAAATAACCAAATACAATCCTAACCGTATACTACCTATCTTGTTTTGCGTGCCACGTTGTCTTCCCTTTCTCGTTCCGGTCTCAATCATTTTCCTTCCCTTCTGTATAAGCATCGATCCCTTTAAACCATCGTCAATATCAAGAGAGCGCGATTTGGATTGGCTTTCTTCTTCCTTTAATTCCCTCCTCTGAGCTGTTCTGTCGCCCATGGATTCCTCTCCTGCTCAACGTCGTCTCAGAGCCATTCAAGGCCACCTTCTCTCCACCCCTGATTCTTCTTCCCAGCTCCGACCTCATCCAACCGCTGGCGAGTTCGCCCTCGGTACTTTTTCCTATCTATTTCATGTTTATGTTGCTATCCATGCTTGATGTTTCACACGCGGAGCTCATTTGGAAATTGTGTTATTGTGTTACTGTGTAGGAAAGTAGGTCCACTTTTAATTTTAATCCTAGTGGAACATCCAATGACGCGCTCTTCTTTATGGATGAATATCTCTTGTCGTAATCTAATGCTTTAGTTTGTGGTGATATCGTTGTAAGTTCATTGGTGGATTTTTTACTTTATGCTAAAGTAGGGAAGAGTCAGCTTATATATTTCGTTGGTTGATCCTAGAGGTTGGGCACTTTCTTTCTTTCTGTTTTTTTTTTTTTTGGTTGTACCACTCCCCTTTGATGTGGAACTCCCTCATTCTGGGGATATGCGATAGGCAGGAAAAAAAAAATCTGAATTCTCAAGTGATGGAATGACAGAGCTATGCTTATCAACTGTCTGGAGATAAACGTTATGATATGCTTTTCAAAGATGGTTCAAACTTTTTATTCGAAAAAAAAAAAGATGGTTCGAACTTTAGTCATCTACTCTAAGGAGGATGTTGTTTCTTGTGACTGTTGTCTTTACTCGTTCTCGGAATTGAATATAATGGAGAAACGTTTTCAATTGAAAAAAAAACTATCGGTATTGAGTAGTGCTATAATGTTTTAATGGTTTGGAGAAAGGTAATGTTGAGCGACACTCAAAGTTGGACAAACCTGTATGGTTTTGTTTGATAATTATAGCCTCATATATTAGTTCCTAGCATCCACTTCTTTGAGCAAACTGTAAAAGCTTCTTATTCTCTAGTCAGATGAAGCTGGATGAAATAAATTTATGTAATTTGTAGAAATTTATGAACGCCACTATAATTTCTTTCATACGATAAATGTGGACTCCTATTATCAAAACACCAAATCAAGAGAAGAATCTAGTATTACAAAAGAAATTGCATATGCTTTTTTGTGCTATTTTCTTGATATTCTATTCAGATCCTTGTGCCTTTTTTTTTTTGAGACCATTAAAGGAGGTAAGATTCTACGTTGGAATGTCATTTGTGCATTGTTTGGTAGCTCATCCTTTAGTTTGTTTATATAAGGAAATATGACTTTATAAGGGGGTAGACTGGCCTGCTTCTGCGAACACCGATGTTAATATTACCCAAAACTTATTATTTTCTAAAGCTTGTTATTTTGTAGGACTTGCCTTGAATGTGGTAAAAGTTTAACTCCATTTGCTATTTAATGATTTCATCTGCATGATTTGTTGATATGTCTGTTGGTAATAATGATTTGTTGATATTGATGTTGCTAGTTCTGATGTTTTCTTCTGAGCAGAGCAAGGATACAGTGTTGTACTACCAGAGAAACTACAGACAGGAAAATGGAATGTCTACAGGTATGCCTCTTCCAATTTTCTTTATATTAGTTTTTATACGTCATTCTAGCTCCCTTGCTAAGAAATGATTTATAATTATTGTTTCAGATCTGCCCGTTCACCGTTGAAGCTGATGAGCAGGTTTCCTGATCATCCTGAAATTGGTACACTGCATGATAACTTTGTGTGAGCACTATTGATTTTCTCTGCAAAATTCTGGCATCAGTTTCTACTTGTTATTTCAGTGGGCAATACTCATATAAGTTCATTTGTCTTGCCTTATAAGTTGATAAATATGTTTCTTGACTCTGTCATTACAGGCGCTCAGTTGAAACTTTTCGAGATTACAGATATCTGGGAACTAGGATTCGAGTTGATGGAACTGTTGGGGAGTAAGCGTCTCAGTGATTAGCCTCTGAGGACCTCTGTTCCTTCCTTGGATTTTCTATTTGAGTTTACTTTTCTTATCATTTTTATTCTTCCTGCACTTTTAAGGTACAAATGGATGACTTATGGAGAAGCAGGTAGTGCCCGGTCAGCAATAGGTTCTGGTTTGGTTAATCATGGAATCCAAAAGGTAACTACTAAGCTATAGTTCTATGATTGACTTGTGATTTTTTATTATTCGTGATCTGTCACTTAACTTCCTGTAATCAACTGTACGTTCTCATACAGGGTTCCTGCATTGGGCTATATTTTATTAACAGACCCGAGTGGCTCATTGTTGATCATGCTTGCTCAGCATATTCGTACATATCTGTACCATTATATGACACGCTTGGTTTGTTGCTCTTCATTTAATAGGGAACAGTTCTACTTCATATTTGCCTCGTTTTTCTGTTAAATGTAACAGTAAGATATTGTTTTATCTGTAGGTCCTGATGCTGTCAAGTATATAGTTAATCATGCTACTGTTCAAGTTATATTTTGTGTGCCTCAAACATTAAATTCAGTAAGTATATGTCACTATGTTGTCTTCTGCATGATTTAATATGATTCTTTCGTACGTTGCAAGTACCATATTAGTCCAAGCATCTTGCCTAGTAAAAATACTCATAAAAATGGGGAATATGCCTGTAAAATAGTAAGATTTATCACGTGGCTGCATCTTGTGTGGCACAGAAGAGGTCCTAAATCTCCTGATGCAGAGTGAGATGAAAGGCAGAGTAATATCATTTGATGGAGTTTTCTCTCCAATTTTCTTAATATCTGTTTAACATGATGGTTTAATTTCAATAGAGATAACTTGGACATGTTAAGAAAAATAAGAAACTGGTTGGGAGCATTTTCAAGAAAACTATCATCTGCAGTATGGTTACTACTTACTAGCTTCTCCAGAATTTTAACCCTAAACTCCTGCTTGCTGTAAGAATCACGTATGGCTAATAATAAATGGATAGTTACAGCTAAAGTTTCATGATTTTGTACTAGGCTTGGTTCCCAAATTATACTAAAGCATTGATTATATTTTGAGGCCAATTACATTTTTTTAGGGAGAAAGGGAAGAATTTTGTTAATTAGAATGTGTTTAGCATTGATTAATTGGTTATCCTGAGATGAAAAGGAAGATACTTTACACGTTCTTCTCTCCACTGTTGTTAATATTTATGAATTTGAATTTTCTTTAGTGAAATTTATTTATCTTGTTGCTTGAGCTTGCAGCTGCTGAGCTACTTATCAGATATTCCAACTGTACGTCTAATCGTGGTATGTATTTATGCCTGGTGCTTGCTATTAAATCTTTATGCATAAAGTAACTTTTTGCTAAGTTATAGTTCTTGTACAGGTAGTTGGAGGTATGGATGATCAAATTCCGTCTCTTCCATCCTCAGCTGGAGTTCAGATCATTACTTATTCAAAACTACTTAATCTGGTACTCTATTTTTTGCTGCTGTTCAAGATTGTTGATTTTCTGATGTATTATATTGCGTGTTCATATTTTACTTTATGCCTCCCTTGATGAGTGAATAAATGTTACTTATGTTCTACTCTCTCATTTTCTGTTTCCTCTGCGTTTTCTTGCTCCGGTTGCATATTACAAATTTTTTGAATTATTAGTAGAGATAATGTAAGATCTTGCATATTTACTCCTTAGTCTGAAAAGAACCATGTAGTTGACTGTGGACATAAAATTGTATCCAAATAATCTGTTAAGTCTTTAAATTATTCTTTGCTTCAAAGGCCAACAGCTCTTTCTGCTTCTGTCATGATCTAAGTATGCAAATTTGGCATATAAATTACCTATCTTCTTTATTTAGACAAATACATGTAACATGATGGCTGCTGCTTCATATTGCATGCTGTCTTGTCATGAATACTTTTTGAAATGTTTTTAAGAATTGTCTCTGCACATACATTTCCTTTTCTTTTTCTATGCTAATTAAACTGTAAACACGATGTCTACTTTTTCACTTTTTATTTTAAATTGTGGTAAGTTGCAATAAAAATAGTTTTGAAATGATAAGAACATGCATATATTGTTGCACATTGATTTTAAAGCTTCATAAGTAATTATGTCTGTGATTGATTTGATTTTCTATATATATTTTTTCTGCTGTTTTTATCTAGGGAAGCAGCAATCGTATGCCTTTTTGGCCACCAAAACCTGATGATGTTGCGTCCATCTGCTATACAAGTGGAACAACTGGTGCCCCAAAGGTGTTCAGGTTTCTTTAAAACTATGGCTAATTGATGAAAAATGGTTTTTATTATCCCATGTTACTTTCTTTTCTTACAGTAGCTATATAAACATCTCTTGATATTTTGTCTGAACAAATTCTGGCCAGGGGGCTGTCTTGACCCATGGAAACTTTATTGCAAGTGTTGCTGGGGCCACTCTAAATGAAAAATTTTATCCCTCTGATGTGTGAGTCCTTTTTAAGATCTACAGTTGTTGCCACTTTTTTCTCTAATAGTTTATTATTCTTATTGGTCTTTGTTGGAATCCCTCGATTTTTTCCCCATGATTTCTCATATCTATAATTACTGACTTACTGTATCTCAGCTTTTTATTTCCAGTTTTATTCATCTTCATTGCTCACTTAATTTTTATGAATATTTTGGTCTTTGTCTGGAGCGAGTGGCTCTTTTTTGTCGCCAACCCTTAATATATATATTTCCTTTAAATAATATGAAGATAGAGAATCAATAACTCCCAAGTTCTTCATGGTATTAGAGCCACATAAAGCTTGACCATGTTTTCACTTTTCAATATTTGAAGCTCAAGAAGGGAAAACATCTTTGAAAGCTTCCTCTTATGCTCATGATGCATGACACACCTGCCAAAGGTTCAGACACTGTGATTACAAAATTGTTGCCATGAATTATTTGAACTATTAGCATTGCAGAAAGTCGGGTGCATCATCTCAGGATTGAATAAGTCGAGATTGAGGGGGAGTGTTGGAATCCCACGATTTACCCAGATTTTCTTGTACCTGCATTTTCTGTACAGATGTCATTACTTTATTTCCTGTTGCCGCCCCTCCCAAAAAAAAAAAAGGCTTGATTTTTTGCCTGTTTGTCTGGAGTGTATGTGGTTGTTTTCTGTGGCCTGCCCCCTATACATAAGAATTTTCTTTCTTCAGATCAATTATACAAATTCCGAGAACCACAAACTCACTCTCTGGCGTTAACAAGAGTTTCTTTTCAATTTCAGTTATATATCCTATCTTCCGTTGGCACATATATATGAACGAGCAAACCAGGTCATGACAGTATATTTTGGAATTGCAGTTGGATTCTATCAGGGGGTGAGTATCCTCAATCATTTAAGCTTCTTTCTTCCTTTCACTTTTTTTTAGGCTTAATTTTTTACAAATAAGATCATACATTTTCCAAATTATTAATGCATTTTAATTGCTGATTTTGATTTGTATACCGTGGATCTGGGGCTTACTACTGCTTAGTTTAGAAGCTAGAAATACTTAGCCTTGTTTTCATCATATGGTGTGATATTTTCTGGTAAGCTTGACATGCTTCTTTGAAACATTCGCATGCAGGACAATATGAAATTGATGGATGATCTTGCCGTCCTAAGACCTACTATCTTTTGTAGTGTTCCTCGGCTTTATAATAGAATATATGCCGGGTACAATAATAATTCTGTGCTTTTCAGAATTGGCATTCAGCGTTCTTATTGTGTCATTTAATTGAATGGTTTTCTTTTGCAGCATTCTTAGTGCTGTCAAAACATCTGGTGGTCTGAGGGAGAGGCTATTTAATGCTGCCTACAATGCTAAAAAGCAAGCAATATTGCACGGTAAAGTGCTTTCACTATGGCTCACACATTGCATGCCGTGAACATATTTATATATATTTTCCCAACATATTTGCTATGCTATTTGATTCCTTTTGCGTACTTCAGATTGATCCTGAAGAAACTTTGACAAGGATCGTTCCCTGTCAATATTGTATTCAAATTCCCTCCTTATACAGTTACATCATGTGCTGTTGATGGGCTAATTGCCCTTTATATGGCTTTCATTTTTTAAAACATATTTGACTGGAGTAGGCGTTCACTGGAGAAGAATTAAATATTTAATTTTTAGGGCCTAGTGTGAGAATAGGCCTGTGCAATTGATATAATAATTATCAATTATCACAGAAAAAAAGTGCTGCAACAAAATACTAAGAGGAAGAAAGACCATCATATGAGACAAATCAAGTAATTAGGCAAGTTTGATTGCATTACCTTTGCAAAGGGCCATTGGAAGGTCAAAAGACTTAAAAACCCTGAATTTTAACAAGTCTTAACATAAACTTGCACTTGAATTTTCTAGTTTCTTATGACCAGGTAAATTTAGTATTCCTCTAAGAACCTGACTCTTGTCTGCTAATAAGTGGCTTGTCTGTAAGGTTCAACTATCATAATGCTGGTGGCATAGTGTTAACTATTATCTGCTAAAAAGTGGCTTGTCTGTAAATGGGGCGTGGGGCAGAGGTTCAACTATCATAATACTAGTGGCATAGCGTTAAATAAGTTCCTTGCTCTCTGAAACTCATCTATGAGACAAATGTCTGGTTGTCTTTGTGCACTTTGGTATCACTTAAAAACAAAACCTACTTAACTACCATATTTTTCATTATTTCAGGAAAGAACCCATCTCCCATTTGGGACAGATTAGTTTTCAATAAGATTAAGGAGAAACTTGGAGGACGAGTTCGCTTGATGGTGTCTGGTGCATCACCTTTATCGCCTGATATAATGGATTTTTTGAAGATGTAAGCTTTTTATTATTGGTGTATTTATTGCCAAAGAGGATATATTTTTTGAACAAAAACCATTTTCCTGGTCCAATCATGTGTCACAATTTACAACTACTCAACAGTTGCTTTGGTGGTCGAGTTTCTGAAGGATATGGAATGACTGAGACTACTTGTGTAATAAGCAATATGGATGAGGGTGACAACCTTTCTGGGCATGTTGGCTCTCCTAATGCAGCATGTGGTGAGTAATTATGTGAGTTTCAGATTCATAAATTACTCTAGACCAATTGTTTAAACTGTTTGATATAATTGTGGGGTAAGGATTTGTTACGACTAACTTGATCATAAAAAGATGAAACTTTAATTACTTCTCTCATTTTTCTCTCCCCTCCCTTGGAGTTGCAAAATCCCACCATAAGTGGTCAGTGGTCAAAAGTGGTTTTCTTCTCTCCCCTGATGTTTTTTTTTTTACTTTTAGAACCGTAGTATTTTATTAAGCTTGTAGTCGTTATTAATTTATATCTTGGGTATGTATGTGAAACATACTAAGGAGATTGTTTCAGTTAAATTACAGGTGTAGATGGAGACAAAAGTGGATTACCACTATTATCTTTTAGTCTTTCATGGGATTGAACAAGGAAAAAAAAAACACTAATGATCCTGTCAGTTTCTGATAAAAGATTATATTGGCTTACTTCTAGCGGATGAAAATAAGCGTTATTTCAATTCTAGGTTCAAGTATTTATGCATAAACCAAATTAATGGGTCTTTAGTGTGAATGCTAGTTGGCTGCTGCTGAAGTTTTGCTTATGATAGTCTTGTACTTGGATTATCCACTAAGTGCATTCTTGTTTTTATTATTTAAAGGACATATTTTGACTAAAGTTGATAATAATCTTCGTCATCTAAAAAAAATGAAAATGTTTCCACACTTGTTCATTCTTTTTTCTCTAATTCGAAGAATTTTAACTTTACCCGCTAAAAATAATAAAGGAATTTTACATTTAAGTCCTATTCGGTTTTTTTAAGTAGTGGATTTTTCTCTCTTGCTAACAGTTTTTCTTTTCTGTTTCAGAGATAAAACTTGTTGATGTTCCAGAAATGAGCTATACATCCGAAGATCTGCCCCATCCCCGTGGAGAAATCTGTGTCAGGGGTCCCATTGTTTTCCAGGGTTATTACAAAGATGAAGCTCAGACGTAATCACCTTGCTTTTTCTGTGGTTCTTCTAAACTAATTTTGACACGTTATTTTTAAAATTACCTGAATATTGAATCAAATCGAGCAGGAGAGAAGTGATTGACATGGATGGATGGCTCCATACTGGAGATATTGGGATGTGGTTGCCTGGTGGCCGTCTCAAAATTATTGATAGGTGAGAAAACTATGGGCTGTGTATTAAAATAAGACCTGGCCACTTAAATTATCGTCTATAAGTGCTACCCCCTTCCTAATCCTGTAGCGGCAAGCATGCTGTGTTCATTGAGTCAACTTAAATGACTCTTTGGAGTAAAATTATCAATCATTTCTTGTTTTGATGGGTGCTATTTTTAACGAGATAAAAGTTTAATAACACCTCTAGCATGCCAACAACCTTCACAAACTAGTAACAAAAAAAACATAAAGTTATCAAACATGAACTTTAGGTGAATGATATATCTGAAAAGTTGGTTGTTTATAGGATCCAATGCCATTGTGTGATTCATAAAACTAACATCACTTAGTAGGTAAGGCTTTTTATTATTGTTAATCATTGCTTGTGCAAAACATGTTAAATGTGGGAAATAACATTTAATTTCATCGTTGCCATCATCCTCCAAAGCTGTGTTTCACTGTAGCAAATTCGACTTCCAAGTGGAGATTTCATGCGTATGATTTCTCCTAGAGTTGGTGTCTGTATTGTTCCTGGTTCTACTTCCAAGTATTTGTGAATATTGCAGATCTTCTCAGCATATCTATCACAAGTATAATTACGTTTATCAAGCATATGATTAAAAGCTTTGCATTTCAAATGTAGGAAAAAGAATATCTTCAAGTTGGCACAAGGAGAGTACATTGCTCCAGAGAAGATTGAAAACGTATATGCCAAATGCAAATTTGTGGCACAATGCTTTGTATATGGTAGGCAATTAAGGTCCTGCAACTTTGATATGTGTAGTTGTGCTCTTCTATCTCCCCGCCCCTCCTTATTCCCTCTCCTAGTTGCTAATGCTTAATTTTCCTTTTTTAGGTGATAGCTTAAATTCTTCTTTGATTGCTATTGTCTCCGTGGATCCTGATTCCTTAAAAGCATGGGCTAATTCTGAAGGCATCGCGGTAATTTAACTAGTTTTTCTTTAAAAATTCTTCAAAAGATTTATCTAATACATGATTATATATTTCCAACTTGGTGTTTTTCTGGGCCAGGGTGGTCCTTTATAGCACGTTATTGCAGACCTGTGGTTCTAAATAATGTACGGCCTTTACATGAAAGATGACTATTTTAAATTAATTTTCTGAGCAAAGCCTCCTGAGGATAAATGAAATTATGTAGACTATCTATGTTAAGATACAAGGTCAAGTAGTATACTTTTTATGCCGAATCTCAAAATAAGGCAGGTCTGCAAATTTTAATTACAAGGGAGGAAAACCTTGTGATTTTATCAAACTACCAGGTAGGTAATATCCTTTAGTTTTATTTTCCTGAGATTGTAAGTTGTGATTCACTGCGCTGTGACGATGATGTGCTCATTCAGTTATTCCCTCGTTTGTGCACATGGATGTAGTATAATGATTTAGCACAACTTTGCAATGATCCAAGAACAAGGGCTGCTGTCTTGGCTGAAATGGATGCTGTTGGAAGAGAAGCTCAGGCAAGTTTATCAAATCAGGCTGTTGTGATTACCCGTTTTATAAATCTCAGTATTAATTAATATCTAAATATTTGTAACTACTTAATGCCCTGCAGCTTAGAGGTTTCGAATTTGTGAAAGCTATCACTTTGACGCTGGAACCATTTACTATGGAAAACGGTTTGTTGACTCCAACGTTCAAGGTGAGTGTTTAGCATCTACAAGACATAATGGTAATTATCAATAATAAATGAAGTGACACACACACACATATGTGAATAAACGTGTGCATTCATCTTTTCAGATTAAGAGGCCTCAAGCGAAAGAACACTTTTCAGTGGCCATATCTAATATGTACAGTGAACTCTCCAGAGATTCATCCTTGTAACAACCCCTTCTTGGAGCAGAAGCATCGCGCAACTAATTGTTATACTGTGTTATATTTTTTCACAAAAATAATGCTGGAATCCTCTTATCATATTGATTCTCTCGATAAACAGTTCTTTAAATGTTTTTACAATAAAAAAACATTAAAATTTCACTTGGCAAGGCCTCGAGACTTTCTATCAAGAATCATCATTATGTGTTGTGTTCAATCAAATAATTCCCCGACTAAGTGGTCAAGATGCAACAGTTCGAACGAGTGATTCGATATTCCTTGGAGTTTAGTTTTGAATTAGAATTTTATGAGTTGAGAGTGGGCGAATTTACATTAAAAGAGCTTAATATAGTTTAAATTCGGATTATTTCGTGGTATCACAATAAAAGCAATTGGAAACCATTGTTTTATTTTAGCCTTTATAAAATATTTGTTTATCAAAAATACTTAGTATTTTTTTGGTAAAAAAAATACTTGGTATTAAAATATGATAGTGCAATAAAATTTAGGATGATCGAAGAAATAAAGGCAAATTTACAAAGAAATCCAACGTTAAAATGAATATAAGGAAATCCAGTAAGAAGTTAAGAAGAAAATTAAGAGATGATAATTATTACTCAATTTTTTTAATAAAATAATTACTCAGTTGAATGTTTCATATATGTAGCTATTACTTATATACATTCAATATTGAGTAAAATATATTTGGTCAAAAAAATATAGAGTTACATGTATTTATTGCAATAACAAATAAAATAAATTTATATGATTGTATAATAATTTTTTTTTGAAGAATTACAGTTATTATAATGCATATAGCATTAAATCTGAAAAAGTAACCTTAATTTTTTTTTTTTTGAGAAATTTGAAAGTTTACATGACTAAAATTATTATGACGATTCAAAATTTATAATGAATAGTTCATAAATAAATGAGGGTATAAAAAAATAAATAAATATATGAGGGTATGAAAAATGTTTCTTTCCTTCTCTTTCAAAGAACAATTAAAAAACTTCTTACACTCAAAATATGAAATGTTGGATGGATTCCCAAGTTATAGAGTCAATACCTACCTTCCTTGCTCAGTTTCTCATATTATTTTTATTTAGACAATTAAATCCCCCTCCTCTTATGGAGAAGAGTCTCACATACTGATCATATACCTTCTGTTATATGATCCACTACCTTCTTTATAAGAGGAGGTAACAGCTGTCAATTGAGCTAGAAATTTTTTACATTCAGTTTCCTATATTTAGTATAATCGATATAACTGTTAGTTTGATGATCAAGGATTTAGTTGATGGCAAATTTGGGTAGTTTTGGATAAAACATAAGAGAGCTTGGTATCCAACCTTTTTTCAAAGTGAGTGGATGATATTAGGGCCATCTTTAAAATTTTGAAATCCTTATTCTTTTCTCTAATTTTAAATTATAAATTACAATTATATATAACTGGGAATGACGTGGTGAAAGGTGATCCTCAAAATATTTGTTAAGGCTGGGTGGAAGTTGGCATATTCAAGTCAAACTTCATCATGGAACGTCACTGTGGGCATATTCAAGTCATATGATAATATCAAATACTTGGATACTCACTTCGTTACAATTGATTCAAGAAGTCATGAAATCACTGGTGAACCTTAATTACTAAAGTTTGTTCACAATCCATAAACAAATATCTGACCCAAAAATCTTTAATCTCAAAATTTTGTTTTTTTAGTTAAGAAGTGAAGCTTTTTGTTTTTTTAGTACAAAAATTTTTAGAAAAATATTATATTCATCTACAATTTAAAGATAAGATGAAGTTTATCTTTTTCTTAAGTGATACCAATATCAGATAGTATGAGCTATCTATTACTAGTGATACTTCCCAAAGATCAAATATATTTTAAATAATTATATATCTTATTCTTTCACTAATTAAACACATGTAGGAGATGTTGTTCTAAGTTTGACTTTTATGTAAATATGTAGCTAGAATATAGATATCAACTCTCAAGTTTTGCCCTTAGATTGCAAGTTGCAAGCTTTAAATGATGTAGTATATGTTCCTCTATTTGCAGCCCTTACTTTTTATTTGCAATATATAAATAAATGCATTAATGGATTGATTTAAGTCATGTTCTCCATCTTTCTTGGGACGTTACTGTCCAGAAAAGAAGAAAAAAAGGTTATGTTTTGGTGTTGGGGGTTGAAGGAAGGGGGGGGGGGTGAAATCAAGCCAAAAGAAGAGCAAGTGTACTTTTTCATGGGAGCATGTTTCCTTGCAAGACATGAATAAATATGGTGACCTTGTGGACCAAGTTTCTGATCAGGATTTCCAATAGATGCTTTATCTTCATGTTTTTATATGATATAGGGAGTAAGAACTTGTGAGTTGTGACACTTCATTTCCCCCCTATTTTGATCATTTTCTCCATTATGTGGCAGGTTATGTTTTATACTTTAGCCGTGGTGACATTTGGTACTGCTATTCCAGCTGGTCAGTTTGTTGCTGGAATCATGATAGGATCAACATATGGACGTCTAGTTGGTATGCTTGTTGTACGACATTACAGAAAGCTAAACATTGAAGAGGGAACGTGAGTGTATTTCTTGTTAGCCATTCTTTGTCAGATGATGCTTAAAGGAGCAAAATGTTATCTGTCGAAAATATTTCCATTATACTTCTGCTATTTATACTTTTATTTTTTGCTGTTGGTGACTCCACTTTTTAGAATGATGTGCTACATTACTGCACCTTTTATAGTCTCTGAAATGTACACGTGATACTTGTCCCAGGTATGCTCTGCTGGGAGCTGCATCTTTTCTTGGAGGTTCAATGTGGATGACAGTGTCTGTGTGTCATTATGGTTGAAATCACAAATAACTTAAAACTTTTACCTCTTATTATGCTTGTTCTTCTTATATCAAAGGTGTGCGTAAAAATTTACTTCTTAACCGAAAGTCTATAATGTCATTTTGAATACAGTAAATTTGTGACACTGCAGGCTGTCGGTGATGCTTTTGATGAGGGTCTCTATGAAGAGCAGGCACGACTGAGGGGTATTCCATTACTGGAACCGAGGCCCAAATATGTGATGCGGAATATGACAGCAAGGGAGGCCTGTGGGAGTGTAATGGTGATTTTGGTTTCTTTTAAGAAATTGCTTATTCATTATTAGCTGATGTCAAATGTCAAGTAATCTAGGTTTTTTGGCTGTTGATATTTCCAACCATGGAACCATTTAAAACATAGAAAGTATTTTTGGACCACCTAAATTTGAATGCCTAATTGAAATATGGGTCCATTCCAGATCCTTCCTAACGTCACCAGCTTGCTAGGCTAAAGGGAGGGAAGGGGTTATTATCCAGGAAAATTGAGATATATGTATTGGTTTAGTTATTGAGGGCATGTGACTGTAAAGAAGAGGGAGAAAGAGAAGTTTTTTGTTATTTTCAGCATCTTTGTCATCGTGCAGTCACATGAGAAAAGGCGCTGATCAACAAAATGCCACCTTTGTACATGTAGCAATTAAATTATTATATTAGTGAATGCCAAACATTTATGAAATAATGGCTCCCCCCTAATTTGACTATGCTCTGCACGCTTCTTGCCTTAACATTTTTAGCAACTGATTGTATTGTTGACTGTATATTGCAGGTGCTCTCCTTCCCCCGTGTTGTTAAGGTTGCAGATGTAGTTTCTATTCTTCGGAGCAAGAAACACAATTGTTTTCCTGTATGTTTCTAGCTCTTATATTATCTGTGTTTTTTCATTTAATAATTTAATGCCTGCCATTTTCTAAATTGTTCGATATTTACTATGCACAGGTGATTGATCACACAAATGGAAAACCACTTGTTATTGGATTAGTACTTCGAAGGTTAGGATGGCACATTATCCTGCATCTGTCTTTATTTGGTTTTGTAGGCAATAGCTTGCATTGCCGGATAACTAAAATCTTCATTATCTGTCTCCTGGTGCAGTCATTTGTTGGTAATTCTGCAATCAAAGGTTGATTTCCAGCATAGTCCTTTACCGTCTGATCCCAGAGGTGGAGCGAAGCCAATGAGGTAAGGCTTGATGGAGCTTTTTTAGATTTGTCCTTTTTCTTCCCTATTCTCATGGCTGTTTTGAACTTCCAGGCATGACTTTGGTGAATTTGCGAAGCCTGTTTCTAGTAAGGGAATATCGATAGATATACTTTTAAGTTCAGATGACTTGGAAATGTACATAGATCTTGCCCCTTTTTTGAATCCGTCACCATATATTGTACCTGAAGATATGTCGTTGAAAAAGGTCTATTTTTTCCCATTCTTTGAAGACTCTTTCATTTCCATTCTCCTTTTGTTTCAAATAATTATATTTTGCTGATGGCGCAGGTTTACAATCCTTTCCACCAACTAGGGTTGAGACATCTATTTGTTGTTCCACGTCCGTCTCATGTGCTTGGCTTGATAACCAGAAAAGACTTGTTGATTGAGGTAATCTTCTCAGCGGCTGTTGAATTTTAAGTTTGTTGGAGCTACAGAATACTGTTTTCTTACTATGTAATTAATGTTTGACCAGGACACTGAAAATGTGAATACGGTAGAGCTCCAGTCAACTAGAGTAAGGTCTCTGATGCTTTACTTATGTTACATCTATTTTAGTGAAAGTGATTATAAGTAATTGTGCTAAGCATCTTTTTCAGATTCTAATTCTAATGCAATTTGAGTTTCTGGTTGTTGAGGATTGCCACCATGCCATAAAATTATGTTTTGGTGCCTCTTTGCAATTGTTGCTCTGATATTTTGTAGGGTCTTGTTATTTTCTGTCAAGGTTTGCGCTTCAACGGAACTTGTCTTATCTCCAAGATTCAGTTACCTGATGGTTTTGTTCTCAAATAGTGCGTTAGAACCTAAATAGGAAACGTGTAGTGGTTGTCTATGACGGGGGAAACTTTTAATGACTTTGACTTGTGTCATTGTGCATTCACTGTCTATTGCTGCAATTTTCTCTTCTATGACGGGATTATCATTGAATACTTAGTAAATTTCTAGCCGCAGTAAATTGACTTGAATATTCTGCCCATGATTTTTTTTCCATTACAGAATGCAGAATGGCGATAAAAGATTGATGACCAGGAATGCAGATGCTGAGCGGCCTTTGTTAAATGGCCTACTGGTTCAGGATCAAATTGGCTAATGCTGCTCGCAATTTCCCTGCAGATTAGACTTTTCTACATTCAATTGTGTCTCAAGTTCATTCTTTAATGTAAGTTTACATGCTTAAGTAATTGGCTTTCATTTCATTTTATTTTTTCCTTTCTATTTCAGTGTAGAAGACCTTCTTTTCTTTTCTTTTTTGCCAACGGTAGAAAACAAAGTTTTTTCTGATAATTTCATTCAATTTATCGACCATCAGTAAATGGAAATAGAGTAAGAAAGTTTTCTCAGAATGTCCCCATACGGTGAAATCATTCGTAAAACAGAGTCCAAACTCCTTTTGTGCCCCATTTAGGCATTTAGCTTTTGTCTTCCTGGTACATTCAAGAAAGATGTATGGCTTATGTATAAATAAACCTTGTAAAATTTGTCTCCTATCTTATTTTGCCTCTGTAGAATTCCACTGTGATAAGTCCACACACTTCAAAATTCTATTGTGTTGCCAATGGTTTTGTTTCCTGTAAGTGAGAGGTTGCTAATTTAATTCTATTTGTAATTCAGGTCAGTGGTGTCTGCCCTTTTAATAAAAAAAAAAAAATCTATTGTGATTCCTTTTATTCTTTCAAAATTTCTGAAGTCTAATTATAACCAGATAATACAATGAGAATGTTTGGCTACCTCATGTCTTACCACCCGATGCTGCAAAGGGGTATTTTATGTGCTTATTATTTTAGGATCATATTTTATTCATGCACTTATTATCGTGTGTTTTTTTTTATTTATTTTGTGTTTCTATATCAAAGTTCGTCCACCAATTTATTTTTCTTGTTACCCTTTTAAAAATAAAAACTCCGTATCCTCCGATCTCCAATATGCTTTTTATTATTTTGTTTGAATAAATTTAACCTATTCCGAGTATTGACACAAACGATCTAATGAGATGGAAAAGGAAACATAATAACATAATAAGAGTATAAGATTAAATCAGCAAAACTGGGGAGGACGAAATTATACCGTAAAGAACTATAAAATAACTTTTCTTTTTTAATGATCTCGGCAAATGATCTTGACACTTACCCTTTGAAGAAGCTTGCCCGATCATTTCCAACAAATTACAATGAACTTTACGATACATTTGATCATCTATCTAAAACACTCGTTCTCAATTATGAAAACTTTTATTAAGTCTTTATACAACTAACTGTTTCACCATTTCCTTGAATTTGATTCTCATCGCAAAACCACATGCTCATTGAGCATGCCCAGCAATTAAGAGCATGCAAAGAGGAACGCAATCGACAATCCCAGAAATGCAAAAGCTCCATTGAAAGCGAAGAACATTGAAGATGCCTGATTAGGAGAAGGAGCAGGCTCGTTGTTTGGGACTGGAACAGCAGGAGAGGCCAAAGCAGAGGGAGAGGGAGCTTCTGAAGAAGTTGCAGAGACCTTGGGGACGTTGATGTCAACCTTCTGGCCAGCTTGGCAGTGACCAGGCACGCCGCAGAAGAAGAAGTGGTGGCCGTGATTCTGTATCGCTATGGAATCGTTCCCTGTGCTGAAGGTCGCCAATGGTGACGAAGCATTGCATGACTTGTATATCTCATGCGTCACTCTCATCACGTTATGGAATTGCGAGTTGTATTCAAAAACTGATCAATATCATGGCCACAACATCAATTAATTCGTTACCACCAACGAAAGTTCATGTAAAATGGAGTTAAAAATCACTAACAGAATTTTTATGTAGACTTGAATGATTCTGGATATGTGAATGTATGTTTATTCATTATAAGCATGTTTGCATCAGCATTTTCCTCCCTCAAAGAAGTGTTCACTCAAAAGTTATTAGAAATAACTTTCAGCATTTGTATGCATTGAAACATGTACAAACGCCAAAACAAACAAACCCTAAAGTAGTTTTGTGACACCAGCCCATTGCACTTCGATGAGTTTCTTCCCAACCAGATAGAGTGCGTGCACTAATAACAGCACTGGAAAATAATGATGCCAATTAAAGTGGGCAGGTCACGCGAGTGAACACTATCATCATGTTGGTTCTAAAAGAACAAAAGCTTATTAGACTCTTATGTAGGGCCCTTGGCACACATTTTCTAAGAAATTTACTCCAGAAGCTTCCTTCTCGTAAAACATGAAGGGAACTTCATAAAGAGGGCGGCAGCTAGCTCAAATCTTTCCCCATTAATCAATTTTTCTCCTCAAAACAGGGCATTCTTATTCTGTCTCAGAAACTAAGAGAATTGTAAAACAGTGGTAAGATTGGTATTCTTCTTTGACTACGAAAATGGAAACCCCAGTTTCTGGGAAACTTTTAACTCATCTTCTGATAAACTAACAGACAAAGAATTGTATATATAAATTGAATAAGAGTGAGGACTTACTGATAGTGTCCCCAACTTGGAATTTCTTGGTGGCAGACCATTTCTTGTAGTTTATATTGCCAATGGTGGTCCAACCAGCAGAGTCCCCAACCTTGTACACTGCTCCATACGAAACCTCCACGCCCGCCATAGCCACCGCCAATAAAACAACCACACCTATCTCTGCCGCCATGCCCATCTCTATACCTCTAAGCTCTGCAATTACCTATTTCTGTGTTGTCTTCAGCTTGTTCAGTTCAGTTTTGTGAGTTATGAAGACATTTATTTCCTCCTTGGAGTGTTATATAGCTTTTGAAAGTTGAGGTTGGAAAAGTTAATGAGTTTGGTCCCTTTTCCCCATAAGAACAAAGAGCATGCGGGTCCATTGTTCTCATTGCATCGGTCTTTATAAAATTACAATCACATGTAAGAGATCAATGATCTTGTTCAATTTTTCTGTTAAAAATAATGGGAAGGACTTGCTTGAAGTTGAACTTAATCTTGAATCAATTTTTTTATTGATAATTAGATGGAATAGTATTAGTTGGCTTATCTAATTACGTATCAAAGTATGCTATATTCTGGTGAATTGTAAGGAAAGAATGCTGGGATTGTGGTGTGGATGTGCTGCTACTGCACTTCATCTTTGCTATTTACTTTATTATTTGGAAATTGTAAGGTATTGGTAGGCTTCATCATTATGGGCAACCACCGTAGGTTGTTCCCATTTGGTGGTTACATTGGACACCACTTAATTGCTTTTCAAAAGCTACAATTAAATACCATCATTAAGCACATACGTGCATCAAATCCTAGTTTTACTGTTCGGCCTTATATTTAAGGTCTGCCATCCATTTTAGAAGAGTCTCGAGTTGGAAATAACTTCAGAAAATTGGCATCAACCCCAATAGTAGTGGGTTTCAGTGTAAAGATATTGCAAGTGGTTAAAGGCAATAATACAAAGGTTGGATATCAGATTTGCCCATGAAAGCTTAAAAAACTGTCTTCTAAGCAAATATTGGACAGAAAGCTTAGAAACCCGTTAAATTAAGTGGGTTTGATAAGCTAACAAAAAGCAGGTAATGTCATATGGCTGTTGTGCTTGATTATTGGGCGTTTCACACCTACTGGGCATCTACCAATGCAGTGAAGGCATAATCAATTTTGTTCAACCATAAATAAATCTAATATATCTATTGGAATAACATTATATTACCGAATATAAAAAAGAGAAGACAAAAGAAAATTATCTATAATATATTATATTGCCTTCAAACAAGCTAACGACAATATTGAACGTATTTAAAGGTTTTTTTAATTTTTTGCCAACAGAACAACGCATTTAAAGTATTTAAACTAATGCCTAAGGCTAAATTAATAGTATGACAAAACCAAATGTAGGCCTCTTATTTACAATTGCGAAGCGGGATCATCTTTTCCCTTGGCTACTTTGTCTTCCACAACATGATCATCATCTTCCATAAACCTCTTCCAGAACCAGTGCTGCTTCCATACTCTCTCTGACATCTCTTCGATGGGAACATTCTTGGTCTCAGGGAGCAAGAAGAGGACGAAGAGGGTCATCACCAAAACCCATCCGGAGAAGAAGAGGAAGATCCCAAACTTGAAGTGACACAGCATGGAGAGGAATGCCTGTGCAATGACGAAGGTGAAGAACAAGTTGACACAAACAGTCACACTCTGCCCCGCCGAGCGAGTCTCCAGAGGGAATGTCTCACTGGGAATGAGCCACCCAAGAGGCCCCCATGACCAAGCGAAGGAAGACACGAATGTGCACACCATAACAACAACAAGGATAGCGAACCCTTTCGAAAGATCATCAGAGTGGTCTGTCACTTTGATTCCTAGGATCACAGCAATCACCACTTGGGACAACAACATCTGAACTCCAGCTTCCAATAAGAGCATGCGCCGTCCAACTCTGTCCACTGAGATTACGGATACAATAGTGGAGAGGACGTTAACAGCCCCGGTGATGACAGCGGAGTAAAGGGAAGCATCATTTTTGAATCCCAATGTGTTGAACAGCACCGGAGCGTAGAACATGATGGCGTTTATACCGGTGAATTGTTGGAAGACCTGTTCTCAATTTGAGCATCCAAATGTAAGAAAACAAACAAATTGAAAAGCAAGCTTCAGATTAAGAAAGGCACTGACCTGCAAGGCAATGGCAATAACCAGTTGGGGACGATTTCTGCGCTGAAGAAGATTCCTGAAAGGGTGTTTCACCTCTTGAGCAATACGGCTTGCCTCAACTAGTTCTAAGAACTCAGGCTCGACGTTGTCGGTGCCCCTTATCTTTCTGAGCACGGCTTTGCCCTCGTCCAAGCGACCACGCTCGATGAGACTGTTGGGAGTATCCACCACCAAGAGAGCCCCTAAGGTCAGGAGCCCCGCTGGGATGCCGGCCAATCCCAGAGATAGTCTCCAACCCCATCCGCCTTCGATTCTGTCGTTGCATTATTATCGAATATCGATCGAGGTCAGCACCAGTATCTATCAGTATTCGATCAATATTGCGTTAGAAAATAGGCAAGTACAAGGAGAGGACTTACTTGTTGGTGCCATAGTTGACAAGATTAGCAAAGAGAATGCCAATAGTGACATTGAGCTGGAACAGAATATTCAATCCTCCACGTATTCTCGTCGGCGCGATCTCGGAGAGGAAAACTGGCACGGCCTGTATTCAAAGTCACGCAGCAATCAGTTAGCTACATTTACAAAATTCCTTTCTTTGCGTCTCTTATTGACTTTAGACCTGAAGCAACTTAACTTTATCGTTTGCATATGCTTAAAGAATCAAGAATATTATAACGGGTTCAAAAAGACCAATGGACGGTTATGTCCATACAAGGACCCAAAAAACCTTAAAAAGTCGATTAAGTTCAAACACTAATAAACGATCCATGTTATTAAATATCTATTTTATAACCAAGGAAGCCAGAAGAAGGCTTATAGAGCCATGGACTGTGTGGCTTTTTTGGGCTCCATGCCCTGAGGTCCAATTAATTCACTAAAATCCTCCCAAAATGCACCTTTTAACATAGTAAAATCATGACTTATCAGTTACCTGGTTAGCGAAACCAACACCACAACCGAGAAGGAGTCTACCGATGATAAGCATGGCAAGGTTTTGAGCAGCGGCATTGAACACAGTTCCGGCGATGAAGAAGAGGCCGGCGATCAACATGGTCAGCCTCCGTCCCAACTTTCTGGTCGTATAGGAAGCGAAGAAGGTTGCCGTCAAACCCGCCAGGTACAGAGATGACGTGAACAATTGCAACCCCTGGTTGTCGTATTTGCAGTAATTACTGTCCAGCCCTTTCTCCTCCACCGTCCTTCTGTACACCACCGGAAAGAATTTCTTCAAGAACGGTGGCATCGACGTCACTCCACCTGATCCATTCCAACCATAACAAATAACAGATATAATTAGTTACATGTGATAATCACGAGTATGATGCCCATTTGATTAAAAGGAATAGAGAAAGACCTGAAACGCCGACGTCGTATCCAAACATAAGGCCTCCAGTGGCGGCCATCATGCATGAAATAATAACGAGCGGAGTGATCTTGGCTTCAAAATCGCCGCCGCCGCCTTTAACGAAACCTCCTCCAGCCATGGTGCTGCTTCCTTCAGATACACACGGCTCCAACAAAATCTACGAGTCGATCGATGGGGGCAGTGCGCAGAGGGGGACGAGGGAGAGGCAAGGTATGTAGAGAGCTAACGGTGTGAGTGATGAGTGAAGAGTGAAAAGAGAGGTCCTATTTATAAGGCCGCTTCAAACCTATAATGTTTCAAATTCTGATGTGGCAACCCGCCAACCCCTATCCATACTTATCTAATACATTAATGTGATAAAGTAATTATCTAATTTGTTATCCAAACAAAACTATTTAGTTGTAATCAATAAATTAATATTTTAAAATTTATAGAAATTCGGTTGGAAAAAAGAAGTTTATCAAAAAAAAAATTAAGGATTTAAAGCTCCTATGCAATTCTATAGATCACTATATCTAATAGCATTTGAAAATAAACTCTCAGTTCGATATGTATTTTGTGTAGAATGAAGTATGAATATGATCCTATATCACTTGGTGATATATAAGAGACGATAAGAATTGATTACCTTTGAACATTAGAGTTTAGCATAACATAACGAAAATCGTATCTAAAATTTAGTAAGCCACGATGTAACAATAAATAAAAATAAAAATTATTTAGTTATTTAAACAGAAATATATGTGTATTCTTTAGGAAAAATCAATTTCAGTTATCTGAACTTATATGTTACGCAGATCTTTGTAGAAATAAGAATCTTTCTGCGGTTTAAAAGAGCAATTAATTAAAAACATAAATTAATTTATAATATTATTCTAAATTTCTTAAATTAACTATCTTTTTCCGCTGAAAAAAGTTACGACCACAGAATGATATATACAAGTCCTTGTGTTGAACTGAAAAATAATATCATCAAATTGAGTTAAGCCTAATCCACTAGCATGGTAACTCAATGGATAAGTTTTTTTTTATATATATTTTACTCTTACAGAATAAATTCAGGCGGGTGAAAGAATGTTGAATAATATTTCAGGAGATTCCATTAATAGTGAATTAATGATCCAATCAGCATAGACTGACTTGATAATTTTTTTATTTTTTTTGCTAAAGGACTTGATAATAAATTGAATCAGAATCGATTAGACAAATACTCAGCCATAGTCGAATCCATAACCCTATTGGTAATTAAGTAATGGATTGCCTTTTTTATGAAATTATGATAGTTGATATTTTCAGAGTTTCAGTTCATCGAATCATCAGATTTTATGTTTGAATGAAATTCTTATATAGGAAATGAACTAATACATGTTGCTTATATTATCCAAATTTAATGCCCCAATGTTCAAAGTATATATCTCTTTAAATATAGACTATAGCTGTATCCTAACAATTAATTTATGAACTGTACGAAGAGAATAGAGCCACACATGGTGTACCTTTTTCCCCTTATATATCTATTTCATATCCATAATTATTGGATCAAATTCAAAAATTATAATTTAATGGGGGATAATCATTATGCTAATGTGATTCTTTTCCGTCAACAGACATTAGAAATTGAATAATTTCCAAATTTCATGGATTATTCTTTATCTTATTAAGAGAATTACTCAGATATCATGTGAAAGAGAATTTATTATAAAAAAATTCTATTAAATTATGGAATAATTAAATAGTCTCAAGGGACTTGGAGTTGATAAATTCAATTTTTACAATTATCAAGTTACATTTATACAAAAATAATAAGTTATTAAAAATATGATGACAACTTGATATGGCATGCAATAACAACTAGTGGGTATGCAAGCATAATGGTAGCTTGATAATTTTTTGTATCACATGAAATTGTCATTATATGTCCGCTAGTTATCATCATCTGCCACCAGTTAATATTTAGACTACACGAAGTTGTCATTATGTACGTTGTAACTTGTCATTTGAGTATAAAGATAACTTAGTAATTACTCAAATCAAATTTATCATGATCCCTTAGGACTATTTAATTATTTGATAATTTTATGAGACTTTTTAATAATAAACTTTCTTCCATAACACCTCTAATTAATTTGCCTTTATTTTTTTCTGGTGCAGACTATTTATAAGCCCATTAGAATTATTGGCCTGGCTCCCTATTGTTAAGATGATAGTTTTTTTTATGTACAAAAATTTTTGAAAAAAGGGTTGGACGCATTCAAGATCTAAGGACAGGACGAAGTTTTCCTTCCTCTTAAACGATATAATATTAGGCAGAGCGACCCATGTATTACCCTCAAGTATAAACCTAAACACTCAAGAGTTAGGATGTTTTTCCAAGTGTCGTGACTGGAACCATAATAAAATATTACTCCTTAAAGATTGAATACACTCTAAATAATTGTATGTCTCACCTTTTATCAGTGTGTTTTAAAAAAAAAAAAAAAAAAGTTGTCAAGGATATGTTACAATGAAGTCTTATACCAAAAAATTTACAAGAAAGCCCAGCCCATTCATTAAACCAACCCTCTCTAAGCCTAGCTTCTCTCTCCATTTCAAAAGGAAACCTATTTGTATTTAAAAAAAAAGGAAAAAAAACCAACACAGTTGATAGATTGATATGTCCATGATATCTTAGTTTCAAACTAAATGCGTGAATTTTAGAAAAATTAATCTTTAATTATCAGTAACTTAGAAGCTATGCTATGATCATATATTATCTTTTGTTCTTCTTCTTCCACACGTTATTATTTGATTTTACCTCCAACCATAATTAATCTCTTTAAAAATATCACCGTGCATTCTTTTGTAATTACAACTCACTTCTTACATATCTTATCGACGAGACCCATTTGGAGAGAGAGAGAGAGAGAGAGAGTATTTTGATGGGAAAATAATAAGTAGAAAGATAAAGGAAAAATTCCGACCTTTACTTTATAATCCAAATTACAACGCTCCTTTCGGCCATAACATTATCTCTCTTAATACAAAGGAGAAAAGACAAAGTAAATATCTCAAATATTATACTGCTTTCGGGAACAGAACAGGGTCAATTCATGTGAGTGACGAATACGAAGGAGAAAAGACAAAGTAAATATCTCAAATAGTATACTGCTTTCGGGAACAGAACAGGGTCAATTCATGTGAGTGACGATACTATGTTGAACCATTTTCTCTATTATAATATAGAGCCCCAAGTACTCCTATATATGCCAGACCCAAATGTGGTGGTCTCCTTTATTTACAACTGGGAAGATGGATTGAATCCATTAACTCGTCCATTTTTACCGTTGGCTGCTTTGCCATCCACAACATGATCGTCGTCTTCCATGAACCTCTTCCAGAACCAGTGCTGCTTCCATACTCTCTCCGTCATCTCTTCGATCGGCACATTCTTGGTCTCGGGGATCAAGAAGAGGGCGAAGCAGGACATGATCAAGACCCATCCGGAGAAGAACAGGAAGATGCCATACTTGAAGTGACACAGCATGGAGAGGAATGCCTGTGCAATGACGAAGGTGAAGAGCAAGTTCACGCAAACGGTCACACTCTGCCCCGCCGAGCGAGTCTCCAGAGGGAATGTCTCACTGGGGATGAGCCACCCGAGAGGCCCCCAGGACCAAGCAAACGAAGACACAAACGTACACACCATAACAACTACAAGGATCGCAAAACCTTTCGAAAGATCCTCTGAGTGGTCCGTCACTTTGATTCCTAGGATCACAGCAATCACCACCTGGGATAAAAACATCTGCACACCAGCTTCCAGGAGGAGCATGCGCCTTCCAACTTTGTCCACTGAGTAGATGGAAACAATAGTGGAGAGGACATTAACGGCCCCAGTGATGACTGCGGAGTAAAGAGAAGCGTCATTTTTGAATCCCAATGTGTTGAACAGCACCGGAGCGTAGAACATGATGGCGTTTATACCGGTCAATTGCTGGAAGATCTGTGTTTAATTTGAGCATCCAAATGTAAGAAAATGGATAAAGAAGAATCAACCGGCAAGCTATTGCCAAAAAGAGCATCAAAGAGGGAGAAATTTAAACAAGACACAAACCTGCAAGGCAATGGCTATGACCAGTTGGGGACGATTTCTGCGCTGAAGAAGATTCCTGAAAGGGTGTTTCACCTCTTGAGCAATACGGCTTGCCTCAACTAGTTCTAAGAACTCAGGCTCGACGTTGTCGGTGCCCCTTATCTTTCTGAGCACGGCTTTGCCTTCGTCCAAGCGACCACGCTCGATGAGACTGTTGGGAGTATCCACCACCAAGAGCGCCCCTAAGGTCAGGAGCCCCGCAGGGATGCCGGCCAATCCCAGAGATAGCCTCCAACCCCATCCGCCTTCGATTCTGTCGTTGCATTATTATCGAATATCGATCGAGGTCAGCACCAGTATCTATCAGTATTCGATCAATATTGCGTTAGAAAATAGGCAAGTACAAGGAGAGGACTTACTTGTTGGTGCCATAGTTGACAAGATTAGCAAAGAGAATGCCAATAGTGACATTGAGCTGGAACAGAATATTCAATCCTCCACGTATTCTCGTCGGCGCGATCTCGGAGAGGAAAACCGGCACAGCCTGTAAGAAGCTAGAAAAATTAGTAATTAACTTACAGACTACAGTAGGTAAAATACATTATTCCACTCATAATGTGAACTTGATATTTTAATCCGATACGCGCTTCCGATTTCAAATTCCCCCCCTCCACAAGTCAATTAATTAATTGTCAAATCATTCGCATGAGTGAAGTCAAGCTTAAAGAATTATGAAGGTCCAATCCATCAATGACGAAAGGCGAGACGACTATTAGATTATACAATCAGGGTCATGTAGTACGTGGTTAGGCAGAAATTAGTTTTGAAAAATCCGAAATCAAAAGATGGTTTAATCACGTCAAATTATAATAATCACGCTCACATGAAGAAGCCAAAGAAAACACAAAAGAGGTCCCTATCAAGTTCCACGACGTCAGCTGGTAGAATCCAGATACAGTGAATGCCCAAAGGGGTTATAACTTACAAATTAAAAACTAGCGGACGATTAAGTCTATGGGAGGACCAAAGAGACTAAGAGAGCTTAAAAATGGTCACACAAGTCCAAGCCTAACCATGTAAACTCGTCTTTCATCTACAACATGCTATGGCGGAGTACTTGTTCCCCCATGACGATGCCCTTCTGGGGGAATCCCCCGCAAAAAGGCAAAAATTACAGAGCCATAACGACAAAGTGTTACGTGCCGGGTACCAGTGGGTCCCCCCTACTCCCCCTTTCTCGTTCGCAACTGGATCCCCAGGGAACCGTGTCTGCCCTTCCAGCCTTGTATATTATTCTAATCAATTTTAGTTGTTTTTTAATTGTTAAAGCTTTTGTCTTTTAGTTTCGGTAGGTCAGAGACGTCGGCCATGTTGTCTATAATGCACAGTCCCGAGTCACATTCACCAACCAAAAACTGCGCTTTTATTTACGTCTTCGGATCGATGAAAGTGACGCCGGAATATTACATCCCATTTTGGACGCCACCAACGACTTCATGCACATGCTAAACAAATATGGGATTGTAATTGACCAAATGGATGCAATGAGCTGTGGCAAAACAATGCCAGTTTCTCCCACCGTAAACATTATTTTTTTGTTTTGGCCCTGTTAAAATGGAGTTCTACTTCTACCTCTAGGCTCTAGCACTTGAATAGAGGAGGGTAATATGGTAATTGTAAAGGAATGAAAATATATGTTTAATAGAGGGACGACGGACCTGGTTAGCGAAACCAACGCCGCAACCGAGTAGAAGTCTGCCGATGATGAGCATGGCAAGGTTTTGAGCAGCGGCATTGAAGACGGTTCCGGCAATGAAGAAGATACCGGCTATCAACATGGTTAGCCTCCTTCCCAACTTTCTGGTTGTATAGGAAGCGAAGAAGGTTGCTGTCAGACCCGCCAGGTACAGAGACGACGTGAATAATTGCAATCCTTGGTTGTCGTACTTGCAGTAATTACTGTCCAACCCTTTCTCCTCCACCGTCTTTCTGTACACTACCGGGAAGAATTTCTTCAAGAATGGAGGCATCGACGTCACTCCACCTGCTCCATTCCACCATAACAAATAACCCACATTAGTTACAATTAATAGAAGATTGAGCTATGGGTGTGACTGTAATTTTATTCAGTTGAATCCGTTAACAGTAGGGGATTCCCAATATTGTCAATAAAAAAAATCAATATCAAATTCATAAAATACCCTTCACCGGATTGGACTCCGTTATGACCGAAATCATCACATGACCTTTATAATGGAAAATATAAAAGAGAAAAATGAAAGTCGAAAAGTTCAGACAAAAATATTTGTATTTTTTTTTAAAAAAAAAAGAGTATGGATATTCAAACAAATCTATGTAGTTCGTTTTAAAGGAGGGAATAAAAGGATTCACCGATTCAGTGTCGACGCAAAAAAGAAAAAGAAAAAAAGCAACTTCCGATCCTATTGGAGAAACAAACAAAACTGATAGGTTACTGAAAAGGAAAGAAGGAGTTGAAGAAAGAGAGACCTGAAACGCCAACGTCGTATCCAAACATAAGGCCTCCGGTGGCGGCCATTATGCAAGAAATAATGACGATCGGAGTGATCTTGGCTTCGAAATCACCGCCGCCACCCCCACTGACCATAACTCCGCCAGCCATGGCTGCTTCAGATCCACACTCGGCTCAAGAATCTCAAGAGTGCGCGAGAGGATCAATGAGAAGAAGAATAAGGAAGAGAAGTGAAATGGATGAATTGTTGCGAGGAACGAGAATGGGGAGTGGGTGAGGGGGGAGGGCTTATTTATAGGCCCGCGCGAGCAAGAACAGATCGGACGACGTAAAGTGGGAGCCACCTCGGGATCATCCACGTGGCAACGTCCGTTTTACACTTTATCTCGGCTTTCTTTTCCTCGTTGTACCCTGTAACCATCTCTAACAATATTAATGGCTAAACGAAATTCTCAATTTCTCAAATAGATCAAACTAATCACTATTTTATAAAAAAACAGATTTATCATACAGTAAATAATAAAATGATATTTTAAAAATAGTATACTCCTTTTAACCAGAAAGAAAGAAATGGTAAATTTAAAAGTTAAAAGCGTTGGAGATCAATTTTGTTATCAATGTAAGATGATTTGCCTATTGACCACGGAAATTAATAGGCGGACTTGTTTTTTTATGGTGTGCCATGAAGAAGCCCCGACATTTCCAGAGTCGGTTAAAGTGATCCACAGATCTTACGTTGGAATAAAACTCTCCAGAAAAGTCACACATATGATATCGCTTTATTAATCGTGCGTGGGAACTTGCTAATTTTGTATTCAAATACTGAGGATTTTGTTTTTTTTAAAAAAATTGAACGTGCATGCAGCTATGTAATACGCTAACAATAATTGAATTTGAAAGTCCTATAGGGGGGGAAATAGTAGTCAATGGACCCGCATATGGCGTGCCTTATGTTACTGTGCACGTGTTAATCGCAAAATCATGTTAAAATCGTTATCCATCAATTATATAATTATAATTAAAATTCGGCATGACCTGGAGGTGTCGGAGCGTAGAAGACAAATAAAGACGGAATTATAGCGATATATTATATTTTCAGGTAAAAAATATCCCTTACGAAATCTCCCAATTTTTTTAGTTGTTTTTTTTTTTTTTTGCTACAAACGAAATTTCCCAATTGAAACTTGAAAGCACATCGTGGGTAATTTTGTGGTAAAACAAAAAATGTATACGGACCATTTGTTTTGACTTTAGGCCCCACCTGAGTTGAACTGAATACGTGTATGAGAGAAGTTGGACTTTGCGGAAGGAGTTGAAGAGTCAACAAACAAGATAACGATGTGGTGAGAGATGATGAAATGATTACAGGAATGAGCAGACAAGATGATGCAAGTGGGGAAAGTAATAGGGAAAGGCGCGTGAGGGGAGGAGAAAATGGACCAAAAAGCCAACACGTGAAATTTATCCGTATCTGAGTGGGCCCCAAGTCTGAAAGCCCCACCCTGTTCCTCTTTCTTTACTGATCCCGCCACCTCTTGTCATTGATACTGACCACTCACGCTCTCCCACCAAGTTATTCCGTTTGAAAAAAAAAAAAGGTGACAATAGAGGGAGGGAAAAAGAGGGCATCTATCCACATACGATATGACGTGGCAGATTCTCTGCTTATGTTATTATTATTATTAGTATTCCAATCCCGAGGCCTTTCTCCCAGTACCATCCAGCAAAGAATACTCAACTTCGACTCTATCATACAGGGGTGAGATTTTCCCATCTTCTTCATACGTACGTAATAAGCAAGAAAAGGTTGTAGATGAGGCGGAGGCATGGTTTTAATTTGTGAGCAGGGGGAGAGAGATAAATGTGAATGGATATGGAAAGATGGAGAAGGAAGACGATAACAATTTAAACTTTGAAGAGGATATGGATGAGCCAAGAGTCTGAGATGGAGGGCAATAGCTAGGAGTTGACCGGACGTACAAAAGGGAGGAAGCAAACTTTGAAATGGGGACGAGATGATACCATTAAAGGGAAGATGATGGTGATGATAAATATAAGGAAAAGGCAACGGTCAAAAACTGCCATCCCAAAAAGTCAACGATGCATCTTGCTTTTCATCAGGAGCCATAGTTGTTAGTACTATAAACAAATGGGAGCGAGAGGAATTTATACAGGAACGCAGAATACGAGTCTGAATTAAAACCTGAAGTCAGTGGTACGTGGGTTATGACATTGTAGATAAGGCCAACAACCACAAAGCCTCATTTTTGAGTTTTGAGTTTGACTCTTCTCATTCTCACCGCACCCCAACTACTCTTGATTCTTGAAATTTGAATTCCCTTCCCCTCATATCCTAATCGCACCATCCCATTAATAACCCCAACCCCAACCCCAACCCCAACCCCAACCCCAATTCATGAGTGCCCCCCCCCCCTCCATTTACGTATAGTTTTACTGTATTAATAAAATGTCCATTTCTTTTTTCTCTTTAATACTATCCCTATATTTTTAAAATTTTATTATCAGTTACCTAACAACCCATAAATAACTCTTTGTTTTCTTTAATACTATCAACAGCCTTTTCTAAATTTTATTATCAAGAATCTCCTCTAAGACTAAAACTCCAAACCTAACAAAATTTAGCAGATCTTATATTGCTGGATCAAGTATATGTTAGTTAAAATATTCATTTCTTTACTCCTTTTTGCTGAGTCTATAAAAAAACTCTATAGTGAAAAATTTAGAAAACATGTAATATTTATGATTACTTAATTCCCAACTCCTCTGTATAAGCTATAAAGTAAACATAATTCTCATTTTAGTTTTCGATAGAGCGCAATGACATCGTATGATCCATGTAGCCGACCCCATTTAATGGGATAAGGCTTGTTGTTGTTGTTGTTGTATTAGTTTTTATTGTGGATGAAGAAAAATAGACAACATATAACCTTCTTTTGGGGGCACTCTTCAATTAATCAGAACATGGTCGAATGTTTAAAAAACCAGCAATGTTGGAAGTAAGAATGCAATATGTGGAACACACGAGAATGATTATAAAAGTGGATCAATATAATGTGGATGGATCATGAAATGATGTTTTCAAGCAGTTGAGGTCAAAACATAATCTTTCAATTACAGAAAAAGGAGGGTATGGTGTGGTAATGTTACTACCAAGTAATGACACAATGATACATGCGCACTAACTTATCTTATCTCGTCCGCCTGTCCCCATATCTTATCTCATATATATCATCATTTCCATACAGCAATTGGGTGAGAAATTAAACTTGAACCCATGAGAATCCTCTGTTCATATTGTTTGACCTGGACTTCTGGAAGTTAAACGTCGGAAGAATGTGTTCTCAGAAAGTGAAGAGTGAGTCACGATGAGGATCATTGTAGACAGTTCACTTATCTCCGAATTCATTAGAAATGCAGAGTGTGAGATGTGAATTAATGTATTGATGTCTTGTAGACTCTTCGCATGAAAAGGCATAGGTGATTTGACTCGCTACTTCTCCAGGAAATTTGACGTCTTTAAATTTATCAAAATCTTAATAACTTACGACGACATAAACGCACAGTCGCATACACTTTTTTCCCCTTAAAATATCTAATTAATTCTGTCAGAATTATAGGTTTGAAAATCTGAATATGCGCGTTTGTTTGTGGAATATGTGTGTGTTGCAGGCACAGTGCTTAGGTGCTGGCCATTTGCACAACAGATTCGGGTCCTTGAAGAATAATCTCTACATTTCTTTCATATGTTCCTTTCAACTTTTCATTCATTACGTGACTGCTTTCCACGTTTGATGTGTTTATGCCCTCTAAAGATATATTCTTCCATTATTTAACTAATTTAATTAGATTAATAAAATTAATTAAATTAATTAATATATCATATTTTTCTAAAATACCCCTAGTTATCTCCTTAAACTCGCACATCACTCTCTTCTTTAATTATTGTTGAAGGAATATTAATAAAATAATTTAAAAAAATTAATAAATATAAATAATAATTAGAATAAATATTAATTTTATAATTAAGTTATATATTAAATACGGATGAGTAATAATTTGATGAATATGTTAATAATAATTAAATATTTTCTATGCATATACATGAATATTTATTTCTCTATATAAATAGCCGAACAATTTTTAAAACTTTATATGACAATAAAGTGCAAAAAAATGTATATTGATCTTGAAAAGTTGTAATCATTTGACAAATAATTTACTGGCGAATGGTAGCCGAATCTAATGCGCAGAAGAAACAAAATGATGACTTCGTTCGGCCTCCAGCCCTTTCTTTGCTAGGAAATCAGCAGCCTTGTTACAATCTCGACTCATATAGCTGATTCTAACATTCCAATATCGGTTAATAAGAGCACAAACTTCCTTAAGAATATTATGATCAGCAGGTGTTTCATCTGGATCCACACGTTAAGCAGCTCGACAGCATTGGTTGAATCAGACTCTAGCATAACTTGACGATGCCCATTATCCCAGGCTATCTTGAGTCCTTGTAGGCACGCCCATAATTCTGCAGTCAATGCATGCCCATCATCGTCGAGTTTATGCATGAAGCCTTGAAGAAATTCACCAACTCCATTTCTAATGACACTAAAAAGAATAATTTCTAGCGGTTAATATTATAGCATTTCTGGAGGCTTCTCGCAGTTAAAGGAACCACTAAAAAAATCATGTGCTAGAAACCAATTTCTACGGATTCTGGATAACCATTATGTATTGTAGTTAAAATATTTGATATTTTTTAACGGTTCATCTAAATGCTAGAAAAAATGCTCTAACTGTTAGGAAGCTTGTGCATTTCTAGTGATTTATACTAACCGCTAGAAATTAACCGCTACTAAAACATGCTTCTTTTTTTGGTAGTGTAAATCCGCCACAAGCAATTGACATCATAATGGAGGAGTAGGCGCCATTGACGTTGAGCTTTACCCCTCCGTCTTCTGCCGGGTGCCACCAGCTGCATCACTACAGCGTCGTATCTCTTGTAGATTAACACCACTCAGTTGTCGCTGCATCTCATTTAAGTTTGATGCTAACATTGCATTAGCATTGGCGATGATGGGTTCATTAGTCACCCGCTTATCTTCAAAAATGAAAAGATCCTCCTCCAAATCCACCAACATACCACAGCAAAAAGAGACTTGCACTCATTGCCATTTAGGTTCCTTGTGGTAATATTCCACCAAAACCACTCATCAAAAATCAAGGAGCAGAAGCGTCTCCAAACACCATCAGGAGAACAAGCTTTTTCCAAAGACGCTTTGTTTCGTGGCAGTCTCGAAAAACATGAATTGCATCTTCTACTGATAGGTTACAAATAGGACACCGATCATCTTCACTTGGTCCTCTTCGACGGCGTGTTGCATTAGTAAGGAGACATTTCCTAGCCGCAAGCCACACCAAACGTTTCTGCATCTTTTTGGTACTCTCAGTTTCCATATTTTCTCCCATGATGAATCACTTCTTGTATCAGTTTGACAGAGAAGGCTATATGCCGATTTCACTGAGAAGCTGCCACTCCAATCATGCTTCAACTTGAAAGTAGAGCCATCGTCAGGCCTTTGATTCCAGACCATACGAGTCAGACACTTAGACCCACTTCGTTTTGCATCAATTCGAGGCATGAGGTCACTTCCACTGCCGTACTTGTCTCGAGCAATCCGAACCCAGAAATCATCTCGACAAGTGACAAGTTCCCATCCCAACTCCATGAGATGAGCACGGTTCTGTAGTTTAGCTGTCTCAAACCAATTATTTGATGCTAAATCCTAAAACCCTGCTCTATATATATTATATAGTGCCCTGTTCAATGAGATAAAGGGAAAACCTTTCATGGATTAATAGGACTTTTTTTTCGGCCGGCAGGAATCATAGGACTGGCAAGCGGAGCTGCACTATAAATTCTGTATATATCCAATTAATTGATAGAATGACATTAATTAGTGTATTGAAAATAATAAATAATGTCACTTGTTATATATATAAATATATTTGCAATACATCCCACCGTATAATTTAGAAAATAGGACGATGGATGGCAAACGTCGTCCAATGAATGTGATCTTTCCAACATCCATTTTAATTCAAACATCAAGCACCAAAAACAAGGACAAAAATATTTCAAATGATAAATTCCTTAACAATAAAGCGGCAAAAAAATTAGGGTAAGATATGTATGTATACACACGTGATTGCATGTGTGAATATATATTCTAAACTAATCAATTATCTATTGGGATTTCACTGGCCGAAATTATCTATTGACATAAAAATTAATTTTATATTAGTTTTCAGATTATTTATTTCGAGTACTTTTTATGAATAGAAAAAGGTTCATGACAGCTTATATGCTTATTTGTTTATTTACTATAGTTGCTTGTTCTATTAATCAAAATTAAAGCTAAAATACTAATCAATATCGGATTCACACACAGTTGCGTGTGCTGGGCTTCAAAATAGATATAAAAAGAGGATATTTTGTGTCAAGAAGCATAAATAGGGTGTCGGAAAAATGGACTTCAATTTCAAAATTCAAAAGCCTAATGGAAAACAATAAACAACTCCCATATTCATGTTTTTCTAATGCATTTCAAAAATATTTTTCATTTTGAATATTATAGTATCACACTAGTGATATTATAAAAATAATTTCACGCATATAGGTCGATATCTGGAAGTTTTTTTATCCTGAATAATTAAGATGTTTTCCACATATAAAAGAATTATTACTCTGTTCAGTTGGAAAAATATCTCCGGTATATAATTATTCGAGATTCTAATTTTCTAATTTAAACATGCAACTACTAAAAATTGATTAATGTGATTTTTCTTAGATACCTCAACTTCTAATCTTCAGAACTATTAATATGTCCCAGTAGAAATTAAACATGCACTAAATTAAAATAAACAAAAGAAATGCACCAGACTTAAGAAGGGGAATGAAACGATTCTTTGTTTTTTTGGGGGGGGGGGTAAGGAAACTCACAAATAAAACTTCTCTGCATGAACGCCTACTAGTGCTAATTAACTAGCTAATTATCATCTTAAAGCAGAAATTAAACAAGGTAACGTAATTATTATTTGGTGCATGATCAGTCGTCGCCGTCCTGATATGACTTCCAGAACCAGTGCTGGCTCCACACCCTTTCAGTCATCTCTTCGATGGGGATGTTCTTCGTCTCCGGCAAGAAAAATATGGTGAACAACGTCATCACCACAATCCACGCGGAGAAGAACAAGAAGATGGCGAACTTCATGGTGCAGAGCATCGACAAGAACGACTGCGCTATTATGAAAGTGAAGAGCATGTTGGCGAAGACGGTTACGCTCTGCCCGGGAGACCTGGTCTCCAGCGGGAACGTCTCGCTCGGAGTGAGCCACCCGAGTGGGCCCCACGACCACGCGAACGCTCCGACGAAGAGGCACAGCAGAACCACCACCAAAATGGCCAACCCAGTGGACATCTTGTCGGCGTGGTCCGACAGCTTCAATCCCAGCAATATGGCCACCGCCACCTGAGATATCAACATTTGTGCACATGCTTCCAGAAGCAACACTCTACGACCTAATTTGTCGACGAACGACACTGACACCAGTGTACACAACACATTCACCAATCCCGTTATCACGGCAGAGTACAAGGAAGCGTCACTCTTGAACCCTAACGTGCTGAACAGCACAGGCGCGTAGAACATGATGGCGTTGATTCCCGTGAACTGTTGGAACACCTGATGATGGTTGAAATACAGTGTTAGCTAGGGTTAGCTGTGTAAAGACGAAAGAGAATAGAATACACACACATATAGAGACCTGCAACAAGAGGGCAATAACCAACATGGGGCGATTCTTGCGCTTGAAGAGCTTGCTCCAGGGGTTCTTGATCTGTTTAGCGACATTGCTGGCCTCGACGAGCTCGTTGTACTCTGCATCCACGTTGTCGACGCCGCGAATCTTTTTCAAGACGGCCTTCCCTTGTTCTAGCTTACCCCTCTCTATCAGACTGTTTGGGGTGTCATCCACTATCAAAGCTCCCAAAGTTAGCATCAGTGCAGGTACTGCCGCCAACCCCAATGATATCCTCCATCCGTATCCTCCTTTAATCCTGTATTCATGCCACCAGTTCATATGATTTAGATTATATATATATATGATGGATTGAGAGAGAGAGAGAGAGAGAGAGGTTATATACTTGGCGGTGAACCAGTTGACAAGATTTGCGATGAGAATGCCAATGGTGACGTCAAGCTGGAAGAGGATGTTGAGAGCTCCACGAATCCTGGTGGGCGCAATCTCTGAGAGGAAGACGGGGACAGCTTGATTGCCAAAACCGACGCCGATGCCCAGGAGTATCCTGCCGATGATGAGCATGATGATGTTGACGGCGACGGCGTTGAGGATGGCTCCCACGATGAAGATGGCGCCGCCCATCAACATAACTGGCTTACGGCCGAGCTTTCGGTTGATGGTGCCGGCGATCATGGTGGCCACGAGGGCGGCAAGGTAGAGAGAAGACGTGAAGAGCTGCAGATATTGGTTATTGTATTTGCAGTAGTTGCTGCTATCTCCGGTCTCTCCTTTAATTGTTTTCTCGTAAACCGAGGGGAAAAAATGTTTTAGAAAAGTAGGCATAGATGTTACACCGCCCGATATGCCAACGTCATAGCCGAACATGAGACCGCCGGTCGCCGCCATCAAGCATGATAGGATCACCGTTGAAGTGATCTTTGCCTCAAAGTCACCGCTCGGCCCGCCTGAGAACCCCCCGGCCACCATATTGCTTTTCTTGCTGCAGGTTTTCAATGGAATTTCAGACTTAGCTTGCTTTTCCCCAAGCTAGGGCCGGGAAGGTAATAAATAATAATGACGCTCGTGAGGTTGTTGTTTGTGGGTTTTGCTCGTGCGGTTCAGAACAGTGTAGTTATAACAAACGCGAGAGAGCGGCTGCTGTGGGTTTTGTGAGATGGCAACCGGCGATAGAGGAAGGTGAGGTGGGTTTTGAGCTTGAAGTGAAGAGTATATAAATATAATGAAATATGCTTTTGATTTGATTAATTAGTTTAGGTGTGGATGGGTCATTGTCTTGGCAATCAATGGCTGAGGTTTTTCCTTTGACCCCCCGCAACAAATTAATGTGCAGTCATCCTGCATTTTTGGATCAACATCTTCGTATATTTTGCATTTTGCGAGCACAAACCACCTATTCTTCCGACACCTCGTCTTTTATTTCATGAATTTGACTTATTCACTTGCGAGCTTTGTCCATCTTCTGGATATATATGTCATTTTTCCACCAAATAAATTAAATAAATATGCAAACCATATATCAAAAATTCTCGCTTCCTTATCGACAAAAGGTTCGCGATCGGCATATATCTATAAGTATTAGTAATGTCTGCGTGTGCAAGATCCTTAGGGCACAAGACGTTTTTCCACATAGCATAATGAACGGGAAGATAACAAAACAAAATGAAAATTATAAATGTAAGTATTTTATGATTTTCAATCGCAAACTTCGTTTTACTTTGACATTGTTAATATATGGAATAATCATAATTACTAAAGAGTAGATAAGGCATAAGTTTTTCTAACGGCTCCATTAATTTAGCAAGTTTGAACAAATTTTGTCCGCAGGATTATTCCCCAGAGCCCACATCTGAGTAACTGAAAGTGAGGGGGACGAGAGATTATATCAAGAACGATGCAAAACAAAAAAGTAATAAAATGGTGTGCAGTGATCATTTTCACAAAGGCTTCATTTATGGTCAAATACGACTCTGAGCAAATGGTCGAGACATGTTTTATTTTTCATAATTCACATGAGTATAAATTATTTTACCTGGTAATTTCTATAAATGATTGGTGACAATGTGATCTAATAAACGCACCATTATCATATAGTTATCATTATATTTTGTAGAATATAAAACATTCTAAAAGGTAAAAACATGATAAACAATGCTAACACTCAAAGACCCACGATACCAACTAAGATTAGGTCTACAAAAAGGCTCATTTTTAAATCAATATTTAAATATATAGTAAGAGATTTGTCCAAATATAATATCCAAATAATACTATTTATAATAGGATTCTGTGCGCGCGCGCGCGTATGGGGACATCAACCCCGACCTTAACTTTTGAACGAGGCCCATGCACAGCAGGCCCATGAATCCACGTCATCGAAACCTTGAAGTTGATTTTTTTTCAAAAGGCGAATAATTATTTTAGCTCCTAGATAAACTTTAAAAATATTATTTTATTATAATTTTAATAATAATATTTAAAAAATTATTTTTATTTTTAGTTATTTAAGTTTATATCTAAAGGTAATAGACAACTCACATAGACATTAGTATTGTCTAAGATAAAGAGATACTTCATTCTTACATTTAATCTTATATAAATCTAAGCTCATTCTAAATATTTTTATACGAAAAAAAAGGTAATAATTTATTATTAAAACAAAAAAAATCCATTGAATTAATTCACTGTGAATTCAAATCACTCTTTTAAAAATATAAATTAAAAATTATACTCATCATATCATTGATATAAAATATATTTAATTAATTTAATTATATTGTATAAATTAATTAAATTAATTAATATAATATATTTTTATTAAATAACATCATCATCTTCTTTAATTTTTTTTAATTTAATTATTGTTGAGGGAGTATCAATAGAAATAATTTAAAATATATATAAATATAAAAAAATATTATATTTAAAATTAAAATAAACTCTTTAATTATATCATATATTAAATATTATAATATATTTTGACACAATGCATGTTCGTATGCTTTTGATATTGAGACTATAGAAGGTTTAGATTCCCTCCAATGTAATTTTTATGCAATGTTCAAATACAACCTATGAAGAAAAATATAAATATATTATAAGACAAACAAATAGCATTATAAAAGTTTAAATCATATGGCTACATTTAAGCACGGGGGAAATGGAGGCACTGTAGGGATCCATGTTACGTTCATAGATCAGACTTTAACACAGTTGTTCAGAAAAGTTTCGCCTAACAATAGAAGAAAACGACACACGTGATTTGATGTCGGAGATTGAATTAAGACAAGTGGGATTATTATTATAAATAACATTATTTAATTTATGTAAAATAAGTCAGCATTAGATTAATATTCTATATGTTAAACAAGTTAGTTTAAAACTAAAGTCTTTTTAAAAAAATATACATTACAGAGGATTAGTTATTGTTTATAACAATAGATATTAAAAATTAACTTAAAAATTTGAGAGTTTATATTTAAAACTAAATATAACATAAAAAATATATTTAGATAATTAATTATATTTATTATCGAGAGGATAGAAAAGAGCTGGAAAATGCCTTTCAAACATCCACCGCTTTTATCATTCTTTAAGAATGTAATATTCTCTCAAAATAATTAAAAAAAAAAAACAGTGTCGAGTACGTCTCTATCTCAATTCATATTCTGTAAAGGGATAATAAGTTTACGAAGGAAGGCATGAGACTGTAAGAAATTAAAAATGAATAAACATGTGTAACGAATAAATATTAAATTTCAACTTGCTATGTGACCATGGAAATAATTAAGTATTTTACGTGTGCAAAAGAACAGCACATGGCATCAAAATATCATTTTATGAATAAGAGATTGAAAGGAACAGGAATGCGATATTTTAAATGGAAATATCAAATATAATTCAACGGAATAACAAGGGAAAAAAAAAAAAGCAATAATGGTGACGGAGTCAACAAACTGAATGCATATACAGTTTGTGAATGTGATACTATAACTAATTTAATAGATTGTGGTTAAATTATCAGGTAAAATAAAATTCAAGTTTCAAGTGTACTCACCTTTTAGCCTCTCTTTTTTATAAATAATTTTTTTAAAAAATATTAAATTTATCCATAATTTAAAGTAGAATAAAATTTCCCTTACTCTTAGACGATATCAATATTGGATAGAGTAAACTGTCTATTACTCTAAAAAAATAAATTTAAATACCTACGAGTTATGATATCTCCTCAAACACAATGATTATAATCACAATAAAATAATATTTTTTAAAAATTAAATATATTTTAAATAATCATATATTTTATTATTTTATCAAGAATTTACAGAAAATGGTCCTTTTAGCCTTTATTATAACATGAGGTTGTGCCGTGTCACTATCACTGGTAGTTTGTGAAATGTTGGCCTCTAAATAGTAATACCCTGTTTGGATAGATGAATATGTATGTATGTGCAAGTCATGTTTGGAAAAAGTTTGAGGCCTAACAGTGGAAGTGGAAATGGAAATTGAAATTACTGCCTTTACATTCAGGGAACCTCGTTCATGTTCTCGAGATGCTTTTCACTTTCATCTCAGGTCTGTGAACATGTGCGTGTTTCGCTAGAGATTTAAAAAGTGCTTTTGATCTTTACCTATAATTTGGGGTTTAAGAATAAAAATAATTAAATATATTTTATATTTATAAAAATAATTATAAAAATAAATGGTAGTTTATATACTTAAAACTATAATTTTAGATAAATATTTCTCATAATTTTTTTATAGATTATAAACATATGAAATATTAATTTTACCCCTCTTATATTTTTATTATTCTTTTAATTTATATAATTATAATTATAATTTAAATAATTTATAGTAATTTACTTATAAAATATTGATAACAGTCATCTAAATAATAATTTATTCAAAATAGTTTTTTATACAAAATTTATTATCCATAATTATTCTATAATCAATTTTTTTAAAATATATTTTCAAAAAACTAAACCAAACCTATGGGGATATATTTTCTTAAAATTAAAAATTAAATTTTATTTAAGGTGTGTTTAGTTTATTTGATAGAAAAAATTGATTTTAAAGTAATCATAAAAAATATATTTTGTATAAAAATTATTTAAAAAAAGTAATATTTAGATTATTGTTATCATACTAATTTTTTTTATAAATAAATTATTATAAAAGATATAAAATAAATAAAAAAGGAGAGAGAAAAAGATAAAAATTTTGTACGATTAAAATATTTTTTAATGTTTAATATGTAAAAAAATTTCAAAAATTTATAGATTTTACTTATGTAAAATTATAATTTATAATAGCCTAAATCATAATTTTACCTAAAAATAATTCTATCATTAAAATTGGTGTTTATGTGATTTTAAATCTAAAATATAATTTATTTTTTTAAAGAGTATTTTTTATTTCTTTTTCCAAACAAAAAAAAAGGTTATAAACCGAGAGAATGTACTTTTTGAAGAGATTCTGGGGAGGGACCATCTTCAAGTTTTATAGTTTACGTGTCATGTGTTGATTGGATTCCCATCCTTTCAATTTTTATTGCCTGCCTATTTTTTATTGGCATGCTCTGAAGGGTTATTCTTTTCTTTTATAAAAAGGATATATTTAAGAGAGTCTAACATTGTCATTGTGATGTTTAAAATTAATATCATGTATATTCGTGTCATAATTCGAATAAAATTATATATTACTCTTTAAATGCATTATACTAAAGAGTAAATATTATTTTTTAAGATGCGCCTGCTCTTTGTGTTTAATTTTGACCAAAAAGTGTATAGAAAACTCAGCTAGAAAAGGAGCTGCCCAACGGAGTCTGTGTATGAAATGGGTATTCTGGGGGAAGAAAGAAGAAGTGGGCAGCATCCAAATAGAGATTGAAAGAATTGTAATGTTAGACAAGAGGAATGAATTAACATTTGGGGGAGGGGGAGAAATGACATTTTTATAACGAAGCATTATTATAACGTTAAAAGGTGGCATGTACGTGCCAGCAGAGGTCACAGGATTGAACAATCGTGCGAGGAAAGGTCAAAACAATACAAGTTTCGAGACAGGGAATGAACCTGTATTATTTATTATTTGAATAATCGAAGGAAATTTGCTACTCGTTGGATATGTTCTTTTTATATATATATATATATATATATATAAAGATAGTTTAGCGTATGATAGTAGGGATTAGTTTTGGATTCTAGTCGGATCCAGATGGGCAAGAGTCCTATTTAAACTCAACAATATATTTAACACGTGTAAGCTCCACACAACAATAGCAATATGAAGTATTTATCCTTATTTGTGGGGATCAACTACGTGGAACACACTCCGTATACCACCGGGGGCTCTGTCAATCAGTAGATATTTAGATATGAGGTGGCGGGAAGTGAATGGGCGATCGGGGGAAGGGTTAGGAATGAGATAAAGGGGGGGGGGGGCAGATAAGAGAGAGCCTTTATTGAGGGGAAAGCAAAGAGATACCGTAGCAAATAAAAAGAGCAAGAGATTCAGAGTCAAAATTATTTAGAATTATTAATTTAAATTAAGAAAGTGGCACTATACTTCACGCTTTCTCCGCTCTTGTGGACTTGGTGTTCTTTGAGTTCTTGGGGCATAAGTAAAACAGCTCCCCCCTTTTTTTAAAACAGCCCCGACGATCTTTAGATTTTTCCTTCTTGATTCTCTAAGTTTGGTCCCTTTCTCCAAATATTCCACTGGTTTGGGACTTTTTCACAATTTCCCCTTTGGACTATACCGCCCACTTGGTGAATTATGGAACGGCCCTTTTCACGAGCTTTTCTTCTTCTTCTTTTTTTTTAAAATAATAAATAAATAAAAGAGAGGCGTGGGGTCCACGTCGGTATCATATAATAATAATGGATTCAAATGTAACGTCCCATTCCATTTCAAGATTCTACGCATATATTTTTTATTGATTTCAACACACACACACACATATATAATTGATATTCATATGTTGATTGATTCCCGTGCTACTGTTTGTGGCGACAGCATGAACAGTCGTTAATTTCAATTCTCAATTGAAAAAACTTACTGTTAGTTTGATAGTATTAAATTTTTTTTATACGTAAAAATATAATTAGACAATAAATGAGTTATACAAATTTCTTTGTTACTTTAAAATTAGTATATAATTAATATATATTTTTTATAAAATAATTTAAAATATTTTTAAATAATTTAAAAAAAATTAAATTATCCATAAATTGTATAGCTTGTGATAAAACAGTATAAAATATTTTATTTATATTTTTTTAAAAAATTATTCTTACTAATTTATCTGAAATCATAGTTTTATTTTAAAATATAATTATTTTTTTTAATTTTTCTAAACTAAAATTTAGGTTAAAAACCCTTTTAAAATTATAGTTTAGGAGTTTCCCAAACACACCATGTATTTAGATCCTATAGAAAAAATTAAGTTCTTAAAAAATTCTAAAAAATAACAAAATTATTTTGAATTCTTATAAAACTTGAGATTAATTTTTTTTAATTATAAAAATATATAACTGTCTTTAGTATTTAAAAATATGGCTAAATTATTATTTTATTATTATATAGTCAGGATTTGTAGCGGTATATATAATTGTCATTTTTCTACTTAATTATCATTAATAATATTATTCATGGTTATATACTTCACCATGGGGGGGGGGGGATAAAAACCACACAATTGCTTTCAGTTGTTGGTAAGCCAGAAATGTTACAAAAGAGGCACCACTAACAGCTCCTTACATTTTAGCATTATGCTTCATACCAAACCAACAATTGGGGAGTTATATAATTCCAGTGCCACAAGTCGTAGCGCTGTTAACCACTTATCCATCCCGGAGCTCCAATTCCTTAATACGACATACATGCATGTATACATACATGCATACATACAAGACACAGAACCGTAGCAAGAAAAATGAACTTTGTCTTCTCTTTCCCGTATATTGCTAAGGCCTACCGTAGTAATTGTCTACAAGATAAAGCTTAAACACAGACACATAAACCATCCTAAGGAAAACAGAAATCAAAGGTGCATAAAAAAAAAATGGATATAGCAAGCAAGTCACAAAAATAACATGAGAACTCGAAACTTCTCCTAAGCTAATCACACTTACCGACAGGTTACAGCCACAAATACTGATCACAGAGATATCTTCCAATGGTCACCGCAACCTGCAACCCCCTCTCTGATCGTGGGCATTATGGGAGACAAATTGGATCGTATCAAACGTGTCAATACTCCAATCCCATCGCTCTGTTGCCCAGAGCCAATATCCTTGGTCATTGTGCTCGCCTTCATAGCCTCCCCGTCTCTTCCACACCTTCATATGCAAATCCACATTCTCATCATCACCGGGCTTCAATTCAACCACCACGGGATCTTGTGGCATCGGCAGAGCCACCATGAGCTGCGATTGAAGCTTCAAAGCCACCCGATCGTCATCCTCTGATGCAGACCAATACAGGTCAATACGAAACCCGAGTTCCTATTCCTGCGAGTGTCGACGAAGAGGACGAATGCGAAGAAGCAGAAGACGAACGAGATAAGTATGAGTTGTGGCCAAGAATTTCTACATGTTCCTCAATGCCCATAGTTGAGTATGAGACGGAAGATCTCCGAGGGTCTCTCCCAGCCCAATCCCCAATACATTGTGATCAAGGATCAGCTGCAATATGAACGAAAATGGAAGCAGCATTCGGAATCTACGAGGATCCGATCATTGTTAACGGGTCAGATTAAAAAAAAAGGAACATTAGGTAAAAAAACAAAAAAAACTACACCACTACAAATAAAAACTATATGGTAAAATAATAATAAATAGGGCATATTTGATTATATCACGGGGTGATTATATTTTTTTATAATTAAAAAAAATTAATATCAAATTTTATAGGACTTCACAATAATTTTGCTATTCACTAATTTTTTTTTACAATTTAATTATTTCTACGGGAATTAGAAGTAATTTTCCTAAAACCAAACCCATTATTCTAACTTAAAATGGACCAAGAAAGAAGAATACTAACGTATTGAGTAATTGCCTAATTGAAGCCATGATGATGGTATTATGGTAGCCGCGTCGCCTTTTTCAAAACACCGAGGATTAAATTTAAATTTGTTTCCAAAGTAAGTACGTAGGTGTTGTTTATGGTTAAGGTTGATTAAATGACGGTGTCTGAAGGTGTCATGAAACAAAGTGCCTGGTTGGGTCTGTAGGGATTGATATTAATATAATAAGGTCGAAAGCCAATGAATAATTTTAGAGGAGGGTGGCGTCCATTATTGTTAATGTAAAAACAGTGGCTAATAAAAATAATGAGGAAAATGGAATAATGAATGCTGAGTTAAGCCATGACCAAAAAAAACAAAAGAAAAAAAAAAGAATTTGAAGAGATATCATATCGCTAAATGGGGTAGTGGTCTAGTGGACTTGTTATAAAATGGTTTGTTTGGTTCTACGTGTCTTTGAGCATTATCCGATTCCCATTATTTTAATGCGCTCAACCCTTCGCGTTTACAGCCTAAGAACCACCCATTTATATACGCTTATTACTACCAGTTTTAGGACTACGACGTACTAACCCATTCTTATCTCTAAACCCACCCACATCGCCTTATTATATTGACCCTAGAGAACAAAAATAATGTGCCCATTTATTTATTTATTTATTTATTATGAGACTCGCCCCTTTCCTTATTTTTCTAAGGATACGCCGGGATGCCGGGACTGTGAAAATGTTGCATGAAGCGAGGGGGTTGCCTGTTGTGGCGGCTAGGTTTCCTTTGGGTGCAAGGTCTGGGAGGCAGCCACGTAGGCGATATGGCTGACGTAGCAGGAAGACACGTGGCAGAGGGAGAGAATGGAAGTGCCCCCCTCAACGACCAGGCGGGAGAGAGCTCACAACGTGGAAAAAGGATCCCTTGCGGTGGGCCATCCATTTCCACAGTGGGCCCACTCTGAGGGGACCCAAGTATTCTTCTTTTTTGTTTTTTTTTTTTTAATTATAGGATCTTGCTGCAGGAACGAGACACGTAAATAATCGGTAAATCGTGACCACCCAGCGGGCTCGGGAGGTGGTTTCCGCTGACAGAGAAGATGATGAGATTGGGGATTTGGGGCATATTCAAAAGAGAAGAAAGAGGGGGACCGAAGGCGTAGCAAAAGGAAAGGGGAAAGAACCACCGGAGGAGCAGCGGCGACGCCCAACGCATACGCTCAAGATAAGAAGACGAAGAAGCAGCCTCCTCTCCTACACGACTCTTGTTCGCTTTACACAATCAATTCATTTTCCAATTCTGGCGGCCCTCAATCTTCTTAACAGCTGATTATTGTTCCTCATGAAAGATGAGATTAATCTTGTGGTCGTGGATGATTCGGTGGTGTCACGGACTCAAAGCGTCGAATGGACAGAAATAGAGAAGCTAGGACAAATACTATGGCTGCCAATGGTTTCTCCAGAAGGAGACACATGACTCACTTTCAGAGACTCACCTGCTAATTCCATCACATCTAAAATATCTCGACAACTTCTGCTACTTTTTGGGAGCTGGTTTTACTCCTTTAAATTATTTATATTAATATTTTATCAATAATAATTAAATAAAAAATAAAAAAATAAAAATATTTTAAAAATAATATATTATATTAAATAATTTAATTGATGTAATATGTTCATGATTGAATTTAAAAAAAGAAAGCAAGAGATTAAGGGCAGGCTTTGCTAGAAATTGACGGATTGGGTTTGTTTCTGCGCAGGGTCATTAAGCGAAGCCAGCCCAGAAGGCATCCAAGCTGACGTAGCAGGTCACAGTACACGTACACGTACACGTGGGTTTGCTAGAAATGACGGATTGGGTTTGTTTCTGCGCAGGGTCATTAAGCGAAGCCAGCCCAGAAGGCATCCAAGCTGACGTAGCAGGTCAGAGTACACGTGGCTTCACGATGGCGAGAGAATGAAAGGGCCCCCTAAACGACATGATAGAGAGGGTAGCCCATCAGGAACAAGGGAAAAGTATCCCTGGTGGGCCCATCCTGACGTGGCACAGCCTTCGACCCAAAGATTCTAATTGATAGGAGACTGATGATAATTTCATTCACCTGCACTCAATTGACTTGTGCTCTTGGCATTTCTAACAGTAATCTAGCATCCCTTTCCGATTGCCCCCGCCTTTTTCACTTTTCCTTATTTATTATTCCCTTTCTCTGAATAATTAAATATACTAAATTCTGAGAACGTAGGATTACTGGCAAGCCAAGAAAATAGCATTCCCTTTCTCGACAAAGCACAGCAAGCCGCGTGACTTTATCATCCCCCTCATTCCGCTCAATGAGATATTTACTGCCTCCAGCCAATCACAAGATCCAAGCCCACCAATGAGCATCAACCCGTCACCACATGTTTCAACATCCTCTCACCACGTCACCACATCAAACTGCCACGCTGTCAAAATAATTAATGTGCTCAGCGCCTACACTACAAGTGCACCCTTCATTCCCTATTATAACATTAATTTAATGGAATATTATGAGAGTATCCTCCTATATTCGACGCATTTACTAAATTGTAGTAACTTATTTATATATATTTTTAACTGGTTTGTCGTTTCTGCCCGCAGATACTTTTTATTAAAAAACCTTGGCAATAAAATATTGTGGGACCGTCTTCCACGTCAGCGCAAGCTTCCACATCTGTCGAACGTGACAATAGGCACAAGGCACTAAGCCACCAACACAGAAAATAAAAAATAATTCATTAGATCGGTAGCAAATGTGGGACCCACACTTCTCGGAAGTTCCGTGCGGGGTTTCTCCCTGCTTCGGCCATAAATTTCAATTTCCTTCGTCGCATCAACCGGTTTCATTCAGCGACGCGCACGCGCCCCTGGGAAAATCTGCTCGGTTTAGTGATCCCCTGCCACGTCGGATATCAATCCAACGGCTTCCGATGCGCATGATGTGATAATGCGGCGATCGTGTCCGTAGAATAATCTTTAGGGTTAATTGCTCAAGTCGTCTCAGTGGTTTAGTTTATGATATTCTGAAAATAGAATCCAAAAATATGAATTTGACCGGATGGAGCGTTATATCCTGCGGTCACCCTAGATTCCTTGTGATTTGTGACCGTCATGTTTGCTTTTACCGAGGCCTGGATAACCGGTTCTAGCCGGTTGAGAACTTAACTTGATAACCATCATTATACTTGTTAATTGAAATTGGAAGTGTTATGAGACGAATGGGCACAGAGAAGCTTGTGGAGAAAGAAATGAGGGCGACACGTGGTGGTGGTGGTGAGCAGAAAAGGTTAAGAAAAAAAAGTTTTCTGCGAGTGGGGTTTTCAACGGTGGCGATGTTGCCAAGTTGGCATCAAGATTGAAGGAAACGGTGAGGATGAGAACATGTAAAGAGGTGGAGAATCATGACCGTCCACGAGGGTTGGGAGTTGGTTTGGCGGAGAGTGAAATAGCGGAAAGAAGATGAGATTGGAGCACAAAAGGAGGGAGCAGGGAGAGAAGGGAAGAGAAAAGGGGGAGAGCGAGGACTGCAGCAGCAGCGACACACGAAAGAGAAGAGGAAGAAAGAGGAGAAGGCGTAAGATCTCTCAGGATTCTTCAAACATTTCTGTCCAAAAAAGATCTTTCTACAACACGATAAATTCACCTGCCAATTTCGGTGGCCGTGAATCTCCTTTACCGGTGATCATGGTTCTTTTTCTTCCTCATGAAAGATGAGGTGAAACTTGTGGCTGTGGCTGATTCGGTGGTGGTTCACAATCAAGGCGTCGAATGGATAGAAACAGAGAAGCAAGGAGAACGAGTATGGCTGCGAATGGTTTGTCCAGAAGAAGGCATAGAAGTAACAGTCTCAGAGACTCTCCAGGTTCTCAATTCTTTCAGATCTAAACTCTCCCAATATCTATTCATTTTCTTAATTTCAAAGAGAACCTGTTTTGTTATTCGATGATTTCTGATGGCCTTTTATTTTTCTGCCTTCTTTTATTTTCGAGTTGCAGAGGAAGATGGACCGATGGAGCTTCAGGAGCCGTCCAGGCTACGAGATCGAGGGAGTGGTAAAAAGGATCGAGATCGTGAAAGGGAACGAGACAGAGACAGGGAACGCGACAGAGATCGATCGAGTCGCAGCAAGAGGAGGAGAGGTGATAGGTTGATGCACAGCAACAATAGAGAAGACGGTGGCGATGATAGCTCAGAGGAGAGTGTTAACGACGATGAAGAAGACGAGGACGATGATGTTGGCGGCGGTTCAGTAAGAATGCTTCCGCTCAACCCATCGTCGTTGTCATCGTCGTCCATATCGAACCATCGGAAGAGCTTTCCTCCGGCGAAAGATTTTAGACCACCGCCGACGTGGAAGGCCGCCGACGAGATGATTGGGGTGTCGGTTCCGAGGAAGGCACGGTCAGGTAGAGTACTCCGGATTTGGAGTAATAAAATTATCTGTATTGAAATTGATTATCAAAATTTGGGATTTCAACGTGTTCCTTCTTTTGTTGCTCTTATCAGTGTCCACGAAGAGATTGCATGAATGTTGGGCTTCGAATGGTGGAATAATTGGAGAGCAATTTCACCGGCAAGCTTCAACTTCTCCGGTGAGAACGAGCGCCGCAGCAATGGGGATGGGGCCTTCTCCGTCTCCGGCTTCTCCATCGTCATCTAATATTTCAGGACGGAAGAAGATGGTGAGTTATTGCCGTTTTTCTCTTTCGCACGTTGCTCTGCAATTTTTTGGTCTTGTGATTGCTTTACTGACAAATTCTTATGCTGCTGCAGAAGTCCAGTGGACCTAAGCTTCGACCCCCAAAGTCTTCAGCTAAATCTTCCTCAGCTCAAGATGACATCGAAATAGAGATAGCTGAAGTGTTGTACGGCATGATGAGACATCCTCAAGGGATTTCTAAGCAAGAAACGACGGCGAACGATTTATTGAAGTTCGATTCCAAAGACACGAATAAATCTTACGGCGGTGGCAAGTCCTGGGTATCTTCACCGATCTCAAACCCACAATCCGCACCATCTCTATCATCATCGGTTCCTCCCCAAAATTCTCGCACTTCTACCAATATCTTATCCACTGTTGGTGGGTATTCTGATCTTTGGAAGCTCAAATAGTCTGTAATGTTCTTCTACATTTTATGCGTTCATTTGGTCAGCAAGAAACGTGTGGAAAGGAAGAAAATCCGTTATACTTGTTTTTATCTTCTCGATGAGACTCATGCACTTTTTGATTGCACTTTGCAGCAGCACCCAAGAGGAAAAGACCTCGTCATTTCAAGTATGAGGACGAGAATCAGACGAATTTTACCGCTCGTAATAGCCCCATGCCATTAACGACGAAGGCCGAAGCTGACCAGCCTTTAAAAGTCGAAATTTGTTCTCCGAATTTCGATAAAAACACGGGATCTGCACCTGAAAGCGGTGGTGTATCATTCGATTTGGCCAATTCTGAAGTGGTTCTGGCTTCATCGGAGCCTCAACCGGAGTCAATTAAGTTTGAAAACATTTCCTCAGTTTCTAAGCCGTTGTCAGAAGAATCAGAGAGGCAAGATGCGGGATTGAGGAAGGAGGAGCCTGAGTCTCCCAAGAATGAATCTACTGTGCCAAAATTAGATGATGACCGTGAGGATGTGAAAGCGACTAAAGCGTGAGCAGCATAAACTTTTGTTGTTTTTCGCTCCAATTGAACTTTCGGTGAATCTTGGTTTTTCTTGGTTCTTCAGGAATCCAATCGTGTCCGGAAGTGGGAACCTGCAAGAAGAGAAGTTGAAGATAGATTTGATGGTGGATCTTGTTTCCCTTGCTGCAAGATCTCTCTCTTTCCAAATTCCAACTTGCTTTGTGCTCTCCTTGACATTTTTTTTTTATTTTTCTTATTCTGGTCGGTTGTTCAGGCGCCACCTCCTTCGTTGAGATCCTCTCCGGAAAGAGATTCATTGAGATCCTCTCCAGAAAGAGACGCGGACATAAATGCTGGAAATCCTAAGCCTTTGGCGGTAGACGCTGAACTGGTAATTGATTCAGGCCTATGTTAGAACTCTTCCGTTCATGCTCCCATTGTGCTGCTGAAGGAGGAATCAATTTAATATTGCCTTTCGGTGCATGCAGGATGCCCAGGCAGTGGTAAATCAAGATGATAAATCACTGAAAATGAATAAAGATGAGGCCGTGGCTGAGGAAACTAAGAAGCATAGAGCAGTAGCAGAAGAAGCTGATACCCAAAAACCTGCAAACATGCCAAAGGACACGAGTATGAGCTTACAACTTGATATAGAGAAGGTTGATAAAGATATCGGTAATGGTAACATGGTTGGGAAGAGGCATCAACATGTACAGAGGCAGCAGCAGCAGCCGAACGTAGAGATAGCTGGTATGCCTAATTTTTGCTAATCATAATCTCTCCAGTGTTTGCTCATCTGGGTCATCTTATGCGATAGTTTTTTCCTCCTGTAGTTCAATCCAGCTCTGTGCCTCTACCATTGTCTGTTCCGAGCTGGCCTGGCGGGCTTCCTCCCATGGGGTATGATCTGATTAATCATCGTCTGTTTCCTGTCTGAACACTTATTAGCCGTGTTTGTGGTAAGTTGCTATTTTTTTCTTCAATCGGAGTGTGATCCTCTTCTCATCAACAGATATATGACGCCTCTACAAGGAGTTGTATCCAAGGATGGGACTGCCGTATCTTCTGCAGCTATACCTGTGAGTGCGCTTTCTGTAGATATTATATAATTATACTTAATAATTTGATAGCTTTTTAAAATTCTTTGAAACCTTGCCTACTAAATATAAATTTTTGACATTTTCAGCCACCCCATCTACTTTTTAATCAGCCTCGACCTAAAAGATGTGCAACCCATTGCTACATTGCTCGTAATATATCTTATCACCAGCAAATTGCAAGGATGAATCCATTTTGGCCAGCAGCAGCAGGTTCTGCATCATTATATGGGGCTAAGCCCTGCGATCTCAATGTTGTGTCATCTACTGAGTTACAAGGCAATGTTGTCAGCAGGGCTCCAAACTCTGCACAGGACAAAGGGCACAGTCTTGCCATGTTTCCAGGTCCTATTGGGAAGGAAAAAGGCTCTCAGGCTGTCAGCATGGAGAACGCACAGAGAAAGCAAATGTTGCTTCAGCAAGCTCTGCCGCCTGGAGCACCTAGTAACATTCTGGTATGAATTCTTTTCTTTTCCCGCGGTGGTTATTTAGTTTATTTATTTCTAATTTTGATGGATGCCTTACTCTTCTTTTGTGATCAAAATTTTTCCAATGTTTTTTCATAAATTCCAGCATGGTCCTGCTTTTATCTTCCCACTGAACCAGCAACAGGCAGTTGCTGCTGCATCTGTTCGACCTGGATCTGTGAAGTCTTCGACTCCTTCAGGCAATGTTGTATCGTCATCAGGCACATCTAATGCAATCCCAGCAGGTGTTTCTGCTACTGGGGCAGCCGCTGCACCAACAATGAGTTTCAGCTACCCAAATATACCTGGCAATGAAACTCAGTACTTGGCTATTTTGCAGAATAATGCTTACCCATTTACAATACCGGCACATGTTGGGGGTTCCCCTGCATACCGAGGAACACATGCCCAGGCTTTGCCATTCTTCAATGGATCTTTCTACTCTTCTCAAATGATCCATCCTTCACAGCTTCAGCAGCAGCAACTTCCTTCCCAATTACAGCAGATTCAACAGGGGCATCAGAATGCTAGTATGTCTAGTGGATCCTCTTCTTCCCAAAAGCACTTGCAGAATCAGCAACAAAAGCCCAATGGCAGTGGCTCAAATGGTGGTGTTGGCTTGCAAGGTTTTCCTACCTCATCTAATAACCAGCCATCACAGTCACTGCAGCAGCAACAGCAGAGGCAGCATTTATCTAATCACCATGCCTCTCATCCATCACGACTTGAATCTGAGATGTGTGGTGAAGATAGTCCTTCTACTGCAGATAGCCGGCTGTCTCGTGCTACTATGAGCATATATGGCCACAATTTTGCAATGCCAATGCAACCTCCTAACTTTGCTATGATGACACCTGCAGCAATTGGGGGTGTTGGTGCTGCTACCGTTGCTAATGGCATGCACAGTGAAAAGAAGCAGCAGCAGCAGCAGCATACTGGTACAAAGGCTGGAATTGAAGCTTCTCAGGCATTTGCCATGTCATTTTCATCTGTTAATGGTGCGACTACTGCCACTGGCCTTGACCTCTCATCAATAGCCCAGAATCACCCGATTTTACAGAGTCATAACTTTCAGATGATGGCAGCTCAAGCTGCTCAGCAGAAGAAAAATTATCGTGTATCTGAAGAAGGTAAAACGTGCGATTCTTCAAACCCAGATGATGACAGAAAAGCAGTGGTAGGAAAGGTTGCTGCTACTGTGGGGCAATCCATTGCCTTCTCAAGGCAGGATGAGTCTGAACCTTCTATGTCTGGAATAACCGGTAACAGTGTTCTTGATAGCTCCGCACGAACTCTGAACCTTGGTTCTGCTCCATGCCGGACTACAGCTTCTGTCATGCCTGCTGCCATCGGCACCAGTGCTGTAACTTCTCAGCAGCAGCTGCAACGATGCCAGCAACAACAGCCCCAAATAATTCAGATTCAAAAGCACCAGCAATTTGCCGCAGCTGCAGCTCGAAGTAAGACACCATCCACAAGCAATGGCAGCGTCTATTCTGATCAGCTTCCTGCAGCATCTTCAGCAGCCGCCAAGTTTACAAATTCTGTATCTGCATATCCTCAAAACCTCTCAAAAAGCAGCAACACTGCTGCTCAGTCACCTCAGTGGAAGAATTCAGTGAGGCCAACTGCTTCCCAGTCTCTTCCATCTATGGCACCAACACCACCGGCATCTGTCAAAACTGTTCCTCATCAGCAGGTTCGTTCTCAGCAAGCTCACACACAGATATCTTTTGCAGTGAATGCAAACTCATCCGCTGCAACCCAGGGGCAACCTTCGGGTTCCACCCATTCTTCATCTCCTCCAGTTATGGTTGCTTCACCCACAACTTCCTCAATGTCCAAAAGTGCTGGTAGCCCAAGGACAACATCAACATCGACTGGCAATAAGGTTGTCCACGCCTCTTCCTTATCAACTCAGCAAACTAAGAATTCACAGGGTGTGCCAAGTCGGAAGTCTTCACCTGTTGGTGGGAGGAATGTACCATCGATCCTCAGTGGCCCTCAGCTAACTACAACGTCCCGTTCTGGGATGAAACCTCAATTGCCACAACAGCAACAGCTTCAGCAAATATCTAAGCAAACATCACAGCGGGCACAGCTGTTCTCAAATGCTTATATGCATCCTCAAGGATCACAATCAAGTAGTTCTACGTCTACAGCTTCAGCTGCGAGTGGTTACTACCTTCAAAGGCGTGGTCCCCTTGATCCTCATATGCAGCGACAAAGTTCTTCAGGCTCTACCTCAAGTGGCATGCTGTCCTTATGTCCTGCAGTTACAATTATCAATACCAGCTCTACTGATTCTTCCAAGGTTGCTGCTGCTACTGCAAACAATATGAAAGGTAATGGCCTACCAACCCATGGTTTCTTGCATTCTCCGCACTTTGCTGCAGCACAATCGGCTGGCAACCATCAGTTTGTTCATACCAGCTTCTCTTATGCTGTACCTGCTGCAGTTCAAGTGAAGCCAGCAGAGCAGAAACAACCTGCAGGAGAGTAAAATGGTAGCTCTTTGTTGTTTACCGAGCAAACATTGTGCATAGAGCAAACGGAGGAAAACCTATCTGAATAAAGAAGTGTAATGAATTGGAAGGAAAAGTTCTTGCCGAGGAAGATGGATCCTTCCAGTGGAGGCAAAAGTTTTCTTGCTATTTTGCCTTTGGGCGTTCAGGAGATGGAAGGGCAAACTCAGCAAACCACCGCCAAAAGATACCAATAGCATTGGGGAAGGGATTTCTCAAATTTTGGATGGAAAGCAAGAAATTTATGGGATGTGTCTGAAGTGTGTAGTAATCTTTGTACACGTGTTCATAATCTGACCAATTTGATCTTGAAGTCCGAACAAAAATTCAATTCGTTCTTTTTAGAGGCGGTTGATGTTGGGGGAAGTTGCTTTGGACATTCTTTTGGCAGGATACGAGAGGATGAAAAATGTTGGAGGAAAGGAAGGGGCGAGAACCACCTTTCCTTCTATTGGGGACTTGATGGAAAAGGTCTTCCTACATTTTCTTTCTCCTCTTAATTGTCCTCTTTTTGTTTTGTCATTACTATTAATTATTAATTGTCTTGTAGACTAGAAAGAGGATCAGTAAACATCTTTCGATATATCTGTAAGGAGGAGCAGGAAAACATGCATCAGATTAGCAGAATACAATAGAATTCCGCAAAAGATTTTAGTTCCGTCCCTTAGTTGTTGTTGCTACTAAGCATTCCAATTTCTTGACTAGTGATAGTGAAATGTTGTAGATAAAGATGCATTTTGAGAGGTTGGAAGAACTTGCCTGTTGTTTTTGAAGAGTATTGATATGTATCAGGTGAAAAGCACAAGATATTAACAAATCTTAAAATGCTGCGTTCCAGCCCTAAGGTATCTGGTTGCTTCTGTTTTCTGATTTTGGTACGGTCATTCTAATTTTGATAGACTTTTTTCATTTTAATAAAATACTAATAGATTAGAGTATACGTGGACTCCACTTCTAGATAGATGGTTTAATGGCAACAGCAGCGACGGCACCATATGTGAAAGTGGTTTTCGAAAAGGGTGCTTCGCTTTTTTGCTAGTATCTTTAAACAAAATGCTAGCATGTATTCATCCAGTTGGTGAGGAGGAATTGAAAGTCCGGTTTTGCCCTGGACACCACCTTGAAGTGAGACTCAGGGAACCGTCAGGCCACTCAAAGCATTGTGGTGGGTCCTGAAATCATGTGGGGTTGTGAATTAGGGATAAAAATAATAAATATAATTAAGTTAAAAAAAGTCATATTTACAAGTTAAATTTGTAAAAATAATTAATTTTAGATTAAGTTAGTATTTAAATTCTTTTATCTAGGATCTATAGTTTTTTTTTGGCTACAAGGATCTATAGTAATTTTGTCAAAGATTATAAGCCTCCCTCTCTGTCATTCCACTTTTAACCCCCTTTCAGGGGTTTAACTTAATTGAATACGCGGTAAAGGAAACTTTTTTTGATAATGAAAGGACCCAAATGGCACCAGAACCACATTTTGGGTTGGTTGGATTAAATATTATGGAGGGAAAAAGTTGACGAATGTAAGTGGTAGCAGCAAAGCAAAGGGCAAAGCTCAACCTCTTGTATGTCTATCCTCATCTTATCTCTTGGGAGCTCCTTTCACAATGTGGAACGGACCACCTTTATTGCATATGACATACACACTATTCAGGAACGAGGATGCCAAAACCACATATTCTTGGACCCCTTCAAAATAAAGCTATCCTGTGTGTTAGGTGCTGATGACGTTACCTTTTTTTTTTAAAACAAAAAAAGAATTTTTACACGCGAGTAAAATCTTTAGTGTCAAAATCTTAACCTGCCTCTTGTGCTGCTGTCACCACCGTTACCACCGTGTATTCAGCTCCCAACATGTTTAAATTCAAATGCGCATCAGTATTTTTATTATAAACTAATAATTGCTTTTCTTTTTCTTTTTTGTCAAGTTGACATATAAATACAAAAATAAAGGATTCTGTGAGGAATGGGAAGTGACATGTTTGTGATGCAAGTATGGCTTTTGCTTGCAGAAATAAAAAAAAAGGGGTTGGGGGAATATCGCGTTACAAGTGATTCATTTATTCACCTTGTCTCTGAGGGGCCAAAATAGAGAAAGCAATGGAGATCTTGTTCACTCTTCATAAGCTGAAAAGGATATATTAATTTTGTTTGTGTCCTCCTTCTGCCACTTACTAAGGGACCCATCTATTAATTAATGGAACAACCAAAAGCCCCCATATCTCCCTTACCTGTTGCAGTGAAGCCTTTGCCTTAATCTCCACGCTATGTTTACTCTCTGCACAATGACAGTATATGTAGTGCTTACCCCACCACCTTCTTTATCCCTTAACTATCTCTTAACTATCTCCTCTCCTACCATGTACTTATTCACTATCGCTTTCTTAAGATTGTCCTTTTGACTGTCAGGCACATTCAATTTTGTTGAATTAATACTTAATGAAGAATAACTATGAGATCTCAATAAAGATACTTAAATCAACAAAAAAATCTTATTGGCAAGTGAGTATCATCTCAACTGTCATTGAGATTTTTAGATAATTAAATTTGTTCTTAATTCTCCTTAATTAATTTAACCTTATAATCATGTTTGAAAATAGTAGGGTGATATGACAATATTGAACAAAACATCTAGCAATAGGATATTGTATTTGCACTAGAGTCTCTCTATTTTGGTCATTTAAAAGAGCTCGTCTGAAAGAAGATATCACAATTTGAGAGCGCGTTCTCAACAGTGGAAGGTAAGTAAGATGTGTGGCGGAGAGTAAATACAGGAATGTTGGTTGACAAATAACCGTTTTTCCCCAAAGACACGAATTAAGTAAACCTAACAGTAAGAAACAAGCTCATTGAATATAATAAATCAACGAATATTTCCTTTTTTTTTTATATAGAAACTTTTAGAAAGTAGTTAGATTTAATGAAGATTTAAGAATAGGATAAAATATTATTTTTAAATGATAGTATTATGAATAAGATAAATTATTATTATTTTTAAATATAAAAATAAAAACTAAAATACCTTCTTAATGATTGAAATAGATGAATATGTGATGATGATGATGATACATACAGTGCCGTGATGTGGGCAGGTATGAGATTCTAAACTGAAGGGTCCAAGCCTTCATAGGCTTACAGAAAATAGTGAGAATTAAAAAGGGATATTCACAGCTAAAGACGAACCAATGATGAAGTTTGCCTTGGAGCAAGGAAATATTATTATTATTATTATTTTTTTGCAATATATTATAATTATAATTCTTGCTAAGAACAATACCCTATCAACACGTTGTCCTCCGTAATTTATGGGGTCATAAATTGGGGTGGTAACTCCGTTACTCTATTTAAGTCATACGTGGTTGACCGTCACTGTCCCGGAGGAAAGCCTATATAATTAATGCTTATCTTGACTTCACCCTTTCTTTCTTTTTTAAAATATCTTTCTGATTGGACTTGTCTCTCTCTCAACCGTTTAAATTTAATTTATTTAATTTTTAAAATTCGAACACTTTCATTAAACTATTAAATTCCCCCCCCCCCACCCCACAAACTTTATATTGTTATTAAAATTGAATTCGGAAAAAATTAATCCCTCATTGCTCCTTTTCTTATCTGAACAAACCATTGAATTTGAATCCGCCGGAAAAGAAGGAATGGCAATGAGTATATGATAATTTGTCAACTGAAACTCGGTCGGCTTTGACTTTAACTTTCCCACTCATCTTCCTTCTTTCTTCTCTGCTTTTCCCCTGAACACTTGTCTCTGTATTTCAACACCGAAATCGACTTTCAAATTGCCCAACGACGACTGTGCGGAGGCAAGAGGCTCCGTGGATATACTTACGAGTAATGGATTGAAATTCTGAAATAAAAGGGAATTTCCGGAAAGCCCATCTCCGAAGGAAAAGGGCAGACCAATTTTATGCAGAAGAGAGTTGGATCATCTGGAAATTTGGATGGAGAACTTGCAGAATTACTGAGTAGTGACAGAATTGACGGTATAAGGTGAACAGATACGGCCAAATTTGCACCCAAGAGGATTGGAGCTTCCACTCTAGGGCTCGAGATTATTCGGAAGCGCAAAAGGCAAAACCAGAAGCAGCAGAAATGATAATCTGATTGAGGAATGGCAAGAGTTACCTTTAAACGCGTCGCTCACTGTTGTTCTCCCTCAAGCACCAATTGGAACAGAGGAAACAGGAGAGAAGACGATTCAATAGAGAGAAGAGACAGAATCAGGAGCACAAGAAAGAGACAGACAAGAGTACGAAGCTATTTGATATATCTATCTTCCCAAAAACTGACTCGATGCAATGCACCTTTTTCCCTTCACCGCCCTCCCATCTCTCACTGTTCATAGAGAATTAGGATTTCTTTGTTGTCTGAAATTCCACGCTAACATTTGGAGGTGGCCCCCACATAAATACTATCCCACTTATATGACAAAAACGTCGTTATCGCCCAGAAGTGATAACAATATAAAAATAAAGGGAGGAAGAAGCAGAAGAAGATTTCAAACCAGAGCAGGGGAATGGTGGTCCCTATCAGATGGCGATGTTCATGGGCCCTACCAGTTCCCGCGTTCTTCGTGCTACCTGGCCATAGGACCATGAAAGTTCTGTCCCTTTACAATACTGTCACCGATTCCCTTCCTTGGGTTCCCCCACCCCACCCCACCCCCGGCCCCTTTGTCATTCAATTTTTACTCTTTTCCAACTTACCCTTTTTACCCCCCTAACAAACCAATAAATTTATGCTTTTACCCTTCTGATAGCTGGCTGGTAGATGGGGGAATGGGATGGCTACTTCTAGATGGTAACAACTGACCACAAATGAAATCCAACTCGTGAAGTGTCAAATAAGATTGCACTGTACCTGCGCCCAAAAAGTGACGTTGCATGAACAAGATGTTGCCTTTGTGATGGGTGGTCCCTACTTCCTTTACGTGTCGTTCTTGGCCCTCCCATTCACATCCAAATGAATAATATCTTTCTTTCCCTCCACAATAATGGACCCACTCAAATAATTTTGGAGCTTCCTTGTCCTTCCATTTCACCATCTATTTAAATCTTCTGAGCTTAACACCCCAAAACAATTCCCACCTTTCATTTTTCCACCTAGCTGAGACAACTCAAGAGTTAAAGCGCTTGCCAGGTAAGCGAGGCACAGATTAGAAGGTGTCCATATTCAGTTAAAGGAAATTGATCGTCTGAGCTGGTGCAAAAGGCTCTCTCAGACTTAGGTGTTCTTAGCATCATCGATGGAATTTTTCTCTGATGAAGGCATATACTTTATGAACGATATGTTTCAAAATCTCCTGAAATCTTGGTCCTTTTAGATGACAAGGTCCAATTATGTGGTGAAAGAGAGAAGGTGATGAGCACGAGTTGGAACAATAAATGAAGGTGATGAGCACGAGTTGGAACAATACATGAAGAGCCTTCGAGTTTTGAGGTGTACCTAAGTAAGCAGTACAAATGATCTGCTTTCAGCTTCTGCAGCACAACTGATCTAAGCTTCGTTGGTGTCTATAGCAGTTTTTACTACTTTCGTAGGACATCGTTTAATTTAATCATTGAGCGTATGAAAAGTCTCTAGATTAATTATGGTGATCTTGTTCTGTGTTTCCTTTCTTTGGCTGACTAACAAAATACTCAACCAGAGCACATCCTTGGGAAGGATATTCCATGTGCACCTTAATACCGAACCTGGGTTCACTGGACGTTGTTGGCAAAAGTCGTCTTCATCACGCTTTTTAACAGTCACTATATCTCTCCCCAAAGAAACCAGTACCTGCTTGTAATGCGCCGACTGGTGCCATGTTCTTATGGCTTATTTGGAAACTACCAAAACTTTGAGACTGGTTCATAAGGCTTGAAGACTAAAGTTGAACAGTTTCATAAGACTAACAGTACTTTTACAGAAGAACGTCGACAGACCGTTACTGGTGGTTATGAAAAATTCATAAACAGATGGAGTTCTTACAAGATAGAGATGTACCTTAAAAAGCTTAAATGAACATATATACTGTAATTAATAACTTTCTGCACTGTTTTAACCTGATTAAAAAGATTAATTAAATGGCTTCCCTGCATTCCTTCTCCGTTAAATTTTAATCTTTTGATTTATACAACACTTTAGTCCCAGTTCATTCGTTTTTAGAGGCTACAAAGTCAGGTCAGATCACCAGTGTTAAGAGACCAATTCCAAAACTTGAGCCTATAAGATCATGGACTAAAATTGATTGATTTTACATTAATGCTGATAAGCAAATTACAAATACCAGAACGAATTTGGTGGAAATGATCATTTGTTGATTGAGTGTCATCTAGCAAAAGATACCGATAAATTCCTAGGGCTAAAAGCAGAATCACAGCTCCATGGCTACGGTAAAGCTTGGCAGCCATGGCATATCAACTCCAATTTGCTCTTCCATTAGAACCCTGCCCTTTAGAATCAGAAAATGATGAGCTCTGCGTAAGACTGCTTGATCTTTTCTTTCTATGGGTATTCCAGGAAAACATATGCTCATTCAAACCACTTCCTCTGGCGCCCTCGTATTCATGCTTCTGTGTGTTTATTCCTTCAAGCCTGAGTCTTTTTGGGGCAGGACCAGGGGTCACATGGAAAGAGTCTTCACTCGATCTCTCTTTCGCCAGGTAGAAGCTTTCATTTTGTAATTCAGATAAACTTTCTTCCGCCTCGATATTATCACTGGCTGTGTTGCTGTCCGATGGCAGGTGGTCTCTTCTTCTCCCTTTAACTGAAAACTTTGAAACGTCTTCCCCATTCTCCACAGCTTTCATCCATTGTAGATCACTTAAAGTATCAGCATATACCACTTCTTTTCTTTTCCGCTTTCCAGTAACACTCCCAAAATCAGAACTTTTGACCTTGTCATCCTTGCTAGCTGCTGCAGAGTATACCCAATCTGGCACTTCATGTTCTTCCATGAGACGAGATCTGTAGTTCTCCTTTTGCCTTCTCTCTTCATCCATTCTCTCAAACAACCAAAATTCTTCATCTGATCGAGCTGCAAGGCGGTTGATTTCTCTCTCACTTGGTACATCAGTCCCAAGTGATCTTGTGCCTCTGCGCATAATCTCCTCCAACATTTCTCTCCTGTCCTGAGCTGCAAGCACACAGACAAAGCTTAACTATATGAAAGGCTTCAATGACTAAATTATTTGTCCCAATCTCTACAATTATTTGTTTGCTAGTGCAGCTTGACACAATACATGACATATGTTCGGCCATGGTTATAAACAGCATAAGCAGCAATGTCAGGGGGAGACTGGTTCAGTGCTTCTGCTGAATCAATGAACCAAAAGGCTATTTTCTCACCCCCTTTTCCTTTAAAATTCAAATGATATCCTCTACTTGATCAAGAAAAAGTGAGTACAGATATTCTAAGGTCATGATATATCAGGAAAGCAACAAACCTGTTGAAGTTGTGTTAAAAAGTCCTGCCTGGATGACTTTAGCATCAATGCCCATCTTTTGTTTTGCACGCTCCAAAATCACCTCTTCAATTGATCCCACACTAACCAACACGAAAACCCTAACTTCTTTTTTTTGTCCAATGCGATGAGCTCGATCCTCAGCTTGTTGATCCATTTGAGGGTTCCAATCACTATCAAAAATTATAACAGTATCTGCTGTTTGCAAATTTAGACCAAGGCCTCCAGCGCGGGTGCTCAAAAGAAACATAAAGTATGGAGAGTCAGGAGCATTGAACTGTCGCAGTAGAGTCCCTCTTTCCTCAGTTTTTGTTGAGCCATCAAGTCTAAGAAACTTGAAATCATGAAGCCGCAGATAAATTTCAAGAATATCCATGAGACGTGTCATTTGTGAGAACAGAAGGACTCTGTGCCCAGTTCTACGAAGTTTTGGTAGCAAACGGTCAAGGAGTTCAAACTTCCCTGATGCTCGGACAACCTCATCCTTGTTCCACATATTATGTTCTCCCACAAAGAGGTAGGGATGGTTACAACACTTTCTGAGTTGCATTGTTAAATTCTGTAGACTCTTGGATTTCCCAGTGCCTACAAGTTGTTCTCCAATTAGAGAAAAGCTTATGAAAGGCAACTAAATAGAACAGAAAAGGTTCATAGCTCTAGTTTTTGATGATGGGCTTATCTGATTCATAAGCATGTATCAAAATTTGAAAATAACAAGAGTGGTGTTGATTAAACACTCTCAGTTGACAAACATTAAATTGAAAGCATTTTTTAAAAAAACATGTAGGGGTGGTTAAGCTGTTAAAAAGGATAATCGGCACAGGGGGGATAAATGGAGAGCATGACCAAAAAAAACAAACCGTTGTCCAAGCCAACTCTGCCCAAGTCAGTAACTTGTTGATAATATACTTTCTGCCATGATGACATATCACATTTGAGTATGACCTGAGATTTCCCGGGAAGATATTTTTCCACCTCATCTTTCTTCCTTCTTAATATGAAGGGTCTTATTACCTAAGAGTTAAAAGGATACATCAGAAAGAAGTTTAAAAGGGCCAGTAAAAAAGAAACTAGAAGAGAAACCCACTTGATGAAGACGGCGAATGATCAATAGCTGTTCTTCATCTGTTAGAGAGACATCAACTCGGTCCGCAAAGGGGGCATTAAACCAGTCCTCAAAATTTTGAACTGAGTTAAAAATGCTTGGAAGGAGAAAATTAAGAAGGGACCACAATTCCTGCAAACTGTTCTGAATAGGGGTGCCAGTCAGCAGGAGTCTACGTTGGATGTTATAGCTGCACACAAGTACAATTTCAATTAGATAAGTCATACATTCTCATTCTATTTTAAGTCAATGCACCTCTTAAGTATGATACATCCAAATAAAAGAAAAAATGGATGAAAAAGTGTATATTTGAAACTAAAACACGCTCAAAATTGAGATAGTGAACACGCATTTTTTGAAGAAATAAATAAAATAAGAGGGCGTATCAAGTCCAAATAAAAAATTACCCAAAATGGAAACAAAATCACCTCAGTTGGATCACTAGAATCCAGGAAAGTGTACGCACTAAAAAAATTCTTTTAAGGAAAATTTTGGCTATATTGAATCATACCCAGAGTCAAGAGTTCTTGCTAGAGCACACTCATGATTCTTCAACCGATGCCCTTCATCCACAATCAAGTAGTACCAGGGAATTTTCTTGAGAAACGCCTTATCTCTCATTATAAGATCATAGTGTGTTATCAGAACATTGAACTTCCCCTCTCCTGACAATTCCTCTTTCATTGCTTTTCGCTCATCCAGCCGTCCATCATAAAGAACAGTTGTAATGCTGAATGCAAGAAAACCCACAAGTGAGTTGAAAGCGATTATGATTTACATAAACCCAACAAACATAAACTCCTCCCTCTTCCCATCAGAAGTGCAGGAGGTTGTAACTTTACAAACTCCAATGGACATACCTTGGAACCCATGTTGAGAATTCATTGATCCAATTTGGCAGAACAGCCTTTGGAGCCACAATCAAATGGGGACCAGTCACCCCCTTGTTCTCCATAAGATATGCTATCAAAGAAATTGTTTGTATTGTCTTACCAAGCCCCATTTCATCCGCCAAAATTCCATTTAGGTTGTTATTGAACAAAGAAAGCATCCACTGAAGCCCTTCTAACTGATATGGTCTTAACTCTCCACCTTGAAGAGTAGAAGGTTGCTCAGTTACCTGCAAATATATAAATTGTCATTTTATAGAGAACCAGCCATACAAGGTATACTATTACAAATGAACCTGCAACTTTTTTACTATGATAAACAATATGAGATTGGTTTTCAATCTAACGTCAAATTTTGCATTAATTTCAATAAAAATGTTAAACTCATAGTTTATGAACAGGACTGAACGGATAGTTGTGTAACCAAATAAAGTTTCTCTATCAAAAGGAATGTTATTATCCATATATTCAAGTTATAGAATATAAGGTCATTGCTTATCCAAACTAAAGCATTCACTATACCAAATATCCAACAAACATTAGAAATAATTGCATGAGCGGGCTAAAAGTCAAACTAACTATGACAAACACAATTATAGTGCATTAAAATATGTTGACACCTACCTTTTCTTGAATTGAATGTATGGCAGAGTTGTATTGCCGTTGACCTTCAAGTAAATCACTAGGGTCGCCATTGTGATCAGAGTCTACCATATCATATTCCTCAGGAGGTGATTCCTTGGATATTCCATTCTTTGAACCATCTGACTCTGGTAGTTCAGCTTCTGAGTCTTCCAAAGGTTCAATGCCATCTGTTTGTTTTGAGTCCTTTTGACGTTGAACAGCTGCTCCCAAATTTACGAGCAACTTATTTGTTTCTTCAAGAAGCAAAGTCAATCTTTCATTCTTACTCTCTTTGACCATTCTCATATAAGCTTCTTGATCATCAGCCTTTAAGGCTTGAAACCTCAATTTCTCAGCCCGTGTGGCACGTTGTCTTTGCCTTCCATGCCATGCCTGAAAATTACTCAATCAATGATTAATGCAAGATTCAACACACAAAGAAGAGCAACAAATCTCATAAATTTGCCACCGAAAAGTAGTGATATGCCCAAACTTTTTAATGGTTTTTGGAAATAAGCAAAATTCTTGCAGATAAAAAGAAGTACAAGCATCAATTATAACAAAACGGGAAGGAGGGGAAAAAGAATATAAAGATGGGAAGACAGCAAAGAAGAAGGACATCAAATAAGAAACCGTCGCTCATTCAATTACATATTAAACAGACTACTAAATTTCATTAGACCTAATTCTCATGGCAAGAGTAGTCACAAGTAATTTCAAATCTAACACGTGATTTATATGTCAAATTTAGATACCATATTTTCTTGCACATAACAAATGCTTTGCAACACATAAAAGACTGGAGAAGGAATTTTGTACCTGGACACCATCATTTCTCTGTTTTCTTCGTTTCAAAGAAGCCTGAATTTGTAATTGGAACTCACGGACAGCATTAAGTATTTCCGCAAAAAATTTTCTTTTTCTGGTCTCTATTTGATTCTTTTCCTCCTCTTCTAATTTTGACAATCTCTGCATTGAAGTTTTAGAGAAGAGAAGTAAAAAGAAAATTTTAGTCCATTTCAGACACTGAAAATAAGCATAGAACAAATAATTCCAGATCAGTACACTACATATCTTGTTATAGACCAAACGGGTGCACACAATGAGAAAACCTTAGTTGATTATAATTCTTTCTATACTGTAGACCACAAAGACGGTCACAGCTTTAGGATTACTTAATGAAGATCACTATATTGATGTTGCACTTGATGAAGAAGGGTTGGTTTATATATCTTAGAATGAAGCTTAGAAACTTTGTCAAAAATTATGTATTTTATAATTCAAGTACTTGAGGTTGTTATTAACCTATACATGTTATGAGAATTCTTTTAAATATGCATTAGGATTTTAATCTATATATTGATCATTATCAATTAACTCGTGAATATTTTAAAGCCATCCCAACATCTTCGGAAAGTACTACCATTATATATTCAATGCCTGTTTTAGTCATAAGGCAACCCATATAGCCCCAGGCTTACAGTCGAGTATCAATGGAATTAGCCATAAACCACCAGAATAAACCCTAATAGGAGCCTAAGAACAATTGGAGGAATCCACCAAAAAGTTGGCACATTCTCATTACATCAATATAGCCTCATCATCCAGAGAGATGAACTATAACATATGATATACATTACATGGAAAGCCATTTCAAACACAAACAGAGAAAAAATATTAACATATATAATCACCTCAGCATCCCTTTTCTTCCTTAACTGATCATCAGCATCCATGGCAAATGGATCTCCAACACCATACATAGGACGACGCAACCTCATCATTCCCCAATCAAACAACTGCCTGTCAGGATATGCACATTTAACATTGAGCCAGTATTCAGCACTCACATCAGATCGAACCTTCCTCTGCAACTCTGCTAGCTGCCAAAAAAAGGTCCTTGCCGACAAGGACACAGTTCATGTCATTTCTCGGCTCTAGTTGGAACAAACAAATATGTGTATACACTAATCAGCATCACTAGAAAAGACTCTTTAGCTACACATTTCATTACAATGAAGAGAAAGCAAGGTGTTGCATCTGCAAAATGTTTGCCTTGATACATTGGATAAACTTAGCCGCACTTAAGGGCAACACAACCGCAAGAGTGTTCTAATCTAAAACTTGTCAAAAGAAATAAGTGCCGACTAGCTTCTAACAAAGGCACAACTTGGCCAAACTCAATAACATTCCAAAAGCCGCAGAAAACCACTTCACATTGCATAAACAGAAATGAAGTCTGCCTAGCTTCTAAGATAGGCAAAAGCCCAACTAAACTATGTGCGTGCGAGTGTGACTCCTGAGATGGACATGAGCCACTAAGTGTCAAAGAAAGATTTCAAGAATCAAGTTTACCTTCAGTCCATACAGTTCAAGCAGGCACTTTGTTTGCAGGTCCTCTCCCCTGCTTGAAGGTAATCCTGGTTCAGAATAATACTGCGTCTAAGTAAACTTTTACTAAAATCGTTGATATAACTTAAGCCAATCCCAGTCAATGCAGACGGACACCACCCAACACATCATTTATGATTTGAGCATGATAACTTAGTTTGGTCTTCCATCTATCAGTTTCCAAACAAGCTTATCAACAAGAAAAGATTAAATCTAAACCAACAATCACCACTTACCACCAAATCCTTGGCCAAGATGATCGTATTATGGAAGCTATAGTTAATTAGTAGTATAACAGCATTATGAAAACAGATTGATTAATCTGTCAATGCTATAAAAAATAGAAAGGCGTCATAACAGTATTGCGTGAATGAATTCACATACTGAAAGCAGTGCTGAGAAATAAAACCTGCACTCTCTACCATGTTTACATAGTTAAACAGGTGCAAAATTTTTGAGAGAAGGTGGTGCTTCTTTTTTACTACAATTGTTAACCTTCTAGTTCATTTAACCGATGTTGAATCTGACTTTCATAACGGCTTTCCCTTTCTTCCTTCAATTTGTAACCTGACACACAACTTGGTCGTTGTTTCACTATTGCATCTTCAAGATCCGTCAACAAATCTTCTCTAGAATTTCCTGTATTATCCTGCACAATACAAAAACAAGTGCACAAATTTGATAAAAGTTAGAAGCTTTATAAAAAAAAGGGTAAAGGAAAGCTGTGGGGTATAACTGAACACGAACTGTAACAGAATCAATCTAGACAACAAAATTGCGAAAGATGGGCTAATTTCGCACGGATTAAGCCTAAAGTTCTACCTAAGCTGCAAATAGCATGCCCCAAACAATTCAAAGCACAAATAACTCATAAATTTTCCCAACTCACAAAGAAATCCTGGAAAAAACCAAAACTTGACAAGAACCCATTACGCCGAAACATCCCTAGCCTCAAAAACTCGGCCAATTACCCAAAAATCAGACACCACAACACAAAATTGAACAAAAATTTCAGGTAAAAGACCTACCAAAACCTTGTCAGCATGTGCATCCACCTGTTTCTCCTCAGATCCGGCTCCACCTCCACTCCCATCAGGAACATCGCATTCATGGTCATCACTGGAAGCATCTTCGACGCCGTGATAGATGGAAGAAACGGTGTTGAAAAGATCAGGAGGCAGAGGGAGGTTACGGGAGACCAGGTTGAGAGCACAAATGAGAGTCTTGGTCTTCTGGGCATGATCAATGGGTGGCTGCTGCTGCTGCTCGCTCTGCAGCTGAGCCATTAGCGTGGCGGGAGCGAAGCAACGGTTCGCTTATTTAACGAATATTTGAAAGAGGGAATTAATCTGTGCTTGCTCCCTTTTGAGTTTAGAGTGCCAAACCAAAACACACTCTTCTTACAAAGGCAATACAAACATACGCACGCTCCCGCCCCTCCTATTATCGTTTCGATGTTTCACTACTTCGCCCAAAACCCTCTCTTCGCCGCTTTCTCTCTCTTCGCTTATAAACGGGGATGCTTTGAGGGTCTTGTTACCGAAGCGCCTTCTATTTGTTTAACCCAAACACGGCTCTAAGTTTACATCGTAAGACATTCATGCCCCTTTCTTTTCTTTTCTTTTTTCTTTTATCAAATCCCGTTTCTATTTAAACTTCCTTTATTTTGGTTCAAATAATTAAAATTTATGCATATTTTATTTTAAAAATATATAAATATTTTTTAAAAATAAAAGACTAATTTTTAATATTAAAAACATTAATACCTCTATTTAGTCTAAATTATTTGCTTGTGAAGGACATTTTCAAACATTAACACAAAACACTTAAATTTAAGAAAGCATGACTTTCTTGATTTTAACTCTAAAAATATACTTTCCAAATGCTTGGAGAAGTTGAATTTTAACTTCTTGAAAACTTATAATTTTTTTTTAAGTAAATAGAGACAAATGACTTCCCAACAAATTTTACTCATTTAATTAAAAACAAACACAAATTAATTACAAATTAATTACTCATCATGTATTATTATTTATTGGAAAAATATATTTTATGTTTTTTTGGGCAAAACTAGATTTTATGTTTAGAATACAAATTATTCATTACAGTTTGTGTGAATATTGTATACTTTTTTATTCTATCATATGATATACACTTTTATTTTTTAAATATATAAATTTTTTAAAGGTAAAATTATAAATGCTAAATATGTCTTATTGAAATATCTTCTATTAATTTAAATATATACATTTATTTTCTTTTTTTTTTTATAGATCAAGTGTCTACCGTCGATTATAGTAGCTAATCTCCTTACCGTGGAATCTCTATTTAAAGGTAAACATCTAATTATGAAATATTTTCTATATCCAAGAATAGAATTCAAATAGCCATCACTTTATTAAAAAATCAAATGAAATAAAATAGTCACTACGTCACAATCACGTGATTTAAATCTATTTTCTTTTCTAATGCTCTCTCGTACTTATTTATAAGGCATTTTAGTAAAAAAATGAATTTTAAAAAACATATACTATAAAATTCTAAAAAAATATATAAATAAGTAGTGTTAAAGTGAATTTTTTCATTATTATTTATATATTGTGGAAAAATTATCTTTCCATATTATTAATAAATACTTAATTTAAAATATAAGCAGTATTATTTCAGTTTGTGTTTATTGTAATTTGATTATTTAAGATGTTATTATATAGTATTTAATATAATGTTTTCCAAATAGTATTAAAATAGCAAAAATAATATAATATTAAATGATGCCAAAGGATTGCGTCCATAGCACACTTTCTAAATGCAAAATTACAAATTCCTTTCTTCTTAATTGATGGGCGGGTTATGAAAAGAATTTAAAAAAAGATTTATTAGATAACTTTTTAAAAAAAATAGAAAAAAATTTATAAAAAAAAGTATGATTACGAGTAAATGAGTATTTAGATAGTTATTATAAAAAATATTTTTATAATTAAAAAATTAGCGCATAGAATATATTTTTATTAAAAATAAGAGATATGAGAAAAGAGATAGTTGAAAAAATAGAGATAAGAGAGAATAGAGAAGAGAAAAGAGAGAAAAAAAGGAAGAGAGAGAAGAGAGAAGAGAAAAGAGAGGGTGAAAAAGAAAAAATATAGAAAAAAAATGAAAAGATAAGGTAGAGAAGAGAGAATAAAAGAAAATTAATATAAAAAAATAATAATTGAGTATTCTATAAATCCTTTTTAAATTTTAGAAATTAATCTTAATAATTTATTAAAAATTTTAATTTTAAACTATAATTTAATCTAAAAATTCTTTTAAATAAATATAATTATTTATTTTAAAAATTTTCTAAATCTTAATTCAAATAAAAAACCTTTTTAAAACTTTCTCCCTTCCAAAACAGGCACGATACCATCTTTCCAAGGCCTGAACAAGAAACAAAAGCCCGTCGGAAAGACCAAGTTTAATATGAAAAATACTAGTTACAACTGTCATGCACAACTACTTTCTGTATCAGCCTTTCTGATGACCCAGCAAACAATCCAGCATAACCGATAAGCAATAGAGATGGGCCAGCATGGAAGTTGCTAATTAAGGTAAACCAGGTGAGTTAACAATTTCACAAGGGTCCTGAAAAGAATGGTACAAGTAGCGACATACTATGGTACAAGTAGCGACATAGTGTTCCCTTTAGAATGTAACTATGTAAGGATGGGGAGAGATTCAGCCTTGGCTTTTACCCTTGACGAACAGGAAAACTATGGACCCCGAGTCCTACTTTTAGCCGTAGTTTGGAGAATTGACGCTGGAACAAAATCTGAGGGATCCATGACCAGGAAAGAACGCCATTGCAGTGAATGTTTCATGACAATGGGTATTCTCCACCAACTTAACGTTCAACTCTGCAATGCACGGTTGATTGGTTCTTGGAAATATTGGAGAGATATAAAAATAGCCTCCTATTCAAAAAGATGGAAATTAAACAGTGACAAGATTCTTAACAAGTAAAAACTTATTTACGCCTTTGACTATCAAAGGACAAAATAGGTTAGGGTTGATAGTACCTCAGTCCGGATTGTTCGGCTTCCCTGACGAGGACATGTGTTTAAGTATAAATTGAATACATCGCCTGCATTTTCCCCCTTTTTTAAAATTATTATAAGGGAGCGGGGAGCAGCAAGGAAATTTTATTCAGCACTGTTTTCCCTTTTCAAATGCAAATTCTACATCTATGATAAACGACTACACGCAGTTTACAAAGACATCCAAGACTGCTCAATGTCACTATGTATGAAACTATGAAAAAAGCATCTAGCAAGAGTGGTTTTTGGAATTCCTAGGGAATCTCTGACTGGCAGTTGTTTTGAGACGGGAATCACAAGTACCACATAGATATGAATAATTGAACACTGGAATACCTTTAAGGCATCATCTTCTTCAATGCATTCTTCTAAGCCAGCAAGTCCACCAAAGGTAATCAGCAAGTGTCTACCAGATTAGAGAAACAAGCAAATCATAAATTAATTTTGAATGGGAACGACTTTGAATCATCATAAACATATACTTCAGATATATTCAGTTTGTGAAGCTTGAATAAGGTAGAAGGATTTCGCCAGTGGATTTGTTTTTTAAAAAGAAAAGGAACACTAAAAAGAAGACTCTTTAAGCTCCAATAACATTCACAGATAAGATGAGAAATTCACAAGGAATGAATCAATAAAGGAAACAAGTTCAATGCAAAACTACAATAATTATTTATGCAAGAAAAACAATTAGAGCTTACTGTAGAAAGATTAAATCCTGCAGCCAATACAAAGGACAATTTTTGTATTTTCTGTTTGCTTAAAGAAGTGATCTAAATAGGTTAGAATTATCACAAAAAATCTATCTAGTATAAAGAATTTTATAATTGATAATACAGCCAAATACCTGAAGGAAGGAATTTTAAGCTCAGATGACTTGATAATCTGGCCGTGCTCAGAGGTACCAATTATATGATCATAGCCACCCTGTCATAATGACATAAGTTAACAGGAGAACAGGCATATGGTTTAGGGTAAAACAAAAAAATTATGGTATATGGATGTTAAAAGGAAAAGTCCAAGATGGAAAGAGAAAGGGAGAGAAGGGATACCTTGTACGTGCAATCCTTAAACACTGAACTCAGATTATGTGCATAACGCACTTGATATCCCCAATATAGTCCTTCTTCCCAAGGCTTGGACGAGTAGACAATCTGATGTGGCAAATCTGGATGAATGATGAGCAGATCACGTAAATAAGGTCCACAAACATCAAACTTAGCTTCAAACCAAAGCAATTACACGAGAAATCAAATAGCCAAATTGTAAGTATCAGCAAGCCCCTTGTCTTTAACTGAAGCTTCTTCAGAACTACACTTCCTCAATAATCACCTTAGCCTTTACGTTCTCTTGGCACTACATGCAATTTTTTTCTTTTTTTATCAAAGCCTAATATGTAAGCAGGGCAGGTTTATGGCGAATATCATGTGACACAATATGCAAAAAAGAAATGATGGTAAAACAGCTCAAGCATAATTAAATAAGGCGGATAAACAAATATCAATTTATTACCAGACTCTAAATTGCGGTTGGCACCCATTGCCACGGTAACTCTTCTTAGAGGCTCAAGTTCCTGGTCAACTAGAACATGCTGTAAAGGTTGTGCACTAAATTAGAACATACACAAATACCCACAATACTTTCCAGTTTCCAATGACCAAGTCTATTTGGTAGACGACTTTTGAAAAAAAAAACAAAGAAACCATAAATAAACAACAGATGGTCAGAAGTGTTTCCATCCATACACAGTAGTTAATAGTCAACAAAACAACATTCAGATTATATCAGATCAAATGTCTTCTCAGAGCTAGCAAGAGGTGAAAGTCAGGATAATACTTCATGGCATTCACTACTGACAGAAGTCAGAACTCGGAAGAGAACATGGACAGATAATGGGTGAAAGATAAAAGAAAAGGAAACAAAGGAGTGTGCAACAAAATGAAAGGGACTCGTTGGTTGATGCCAAGCAAAATGTTTAGCTCCAGCTTAAGTAATTTATGAGAAAATATGCCCATACCTTACTCAAACCCACATCAACCAGTGTTCCTCCAGAGTTTGAATCTTTTTCTTTTAAGCTGACACCTAAGAAATTATGGCAATATATCAAAATTCTGGCCAGATTAACCATGGGAATAAAACAATGAATGATACAGTAAACGATCTTATTCTACCTTTGTACCAGAGACAAGAGACAATTTATAAAAGGGGCAAAAAGTGCATTCAGATAAAGCGAAGAATAATATGCCTGGCTAAAATGGTAAAAAAAAAAAAAAGATAACTAACACCATAAAGGTTTTCATTCCCTCATGTATTTAAAGGGTCATTTCCTCACCGCCTATGACAAACAAGAGAGGCTCAGAGGCATGTACACAATCATATTCATAGCAGATGCGAGGACAAGAAAATATCCTTGAAATTTAGAGCATCTTACTCGAACAAAATAATTTTAACACTTTAGATTAACTCTCAAGTAATTACTATAACAATAAATCTTCTCGTCATAAACACCAACATATCAAGATGCAATCACCATATAATTAACATATAAATAAAATAAAATAAAACATCATGGCCAGGGAAATAATCATGTTTATAGCAACTCAACCTCTCCTAGCATGACCAATCTATCACAGCTCAAACCATATCAAATCTTTTAATGACTCACTAAAAAGTCAAAATTTCAGGTTATGAAGTGAGAGAAATAAGGTGAGAAAATATTCTTGATATGCTTCTGTTTTTTCTTCACAAATAACTATTATTTCTCTTTAGATGAAACGATGTTTCCACATTCATAGACAGCATATTCCAGATGCAAAAGGACCCAATGGAGCTACCCATTGATACGCTGCAAGTGCAGGGTTACAGTCTCTCGCATAGACCAGTCAATGACAAACGAAGATTAAAATCAAGCTTCCATGAACAAAGATTTATACTTTTCATTTACTAGAACTAGACGTGGCGTAGAAATTTCAGTTGAACATGAAAGCCAACCTTCTCGATATGGGCCCCATTCATGTTTACGTAAATGGTGTGGAGCATCAAGAGGTGGCAACAAGCCCTGTTAATCATAATACAAATTACTAAAGTTAGACAAGGAACAACGATTGAATAAACAAATTTAAGAAATGCAGTTACTGGCCGTAGTAGTAGGAAAGCTGCATTTCAGTGAATTGGTCGAACCACAAATCTCAGGCGGTTATGCTTTGGGAAGAGAGCCTTTCTCAAATATTGGGGCGTTTCAAGATACTGTAAGATTCTTATAAGGAAAGCTGCACCACTTTCTTCATCTGTGTTACCCGGCTTCGCAACATTGTAGTCTTTATCTGCGTTACTTTTATTGTCAAATACGACAACCTATTCGGGCAATAAGATTGATCTCTGTGAGCTATATAGCTTAATCAACTTTTCATCATACAATAGAACGTGGGAGGAATAAAAAATTTGAAGCAATAAATTACGATAGTGATCTAATCATAAAAAAAAAAATAGCATTCGAACAAAATTAATGCAGACAGCAACCTCATTGATTCGGAAAATAGTGGCAGCACGAGCTATTTGACCAACCAACTGAAAAGGGCAAAAATTGAAAAAAAAAAATAACAGAATTAAAGAAAAAGGAGAAATAAAACAGGGGCATATTGAAAAATGTTTTCTTCTTTGGGTCCTAAGCAAAAAAAATGCAGGAATTCCTGTTCTCTCTACTTTCTTAGTAATCAAAACCCAGATAGAGGGGGGGGGGGAAGTGTACACGAGTAGCAAGCTCGTAAGATTGTGTATTGTCAATGATAGAACCAGGCAGGGCAATGCTGACAGTAGGCATTTCCTTGGCTTCGTGATCGTCCTTCTCAATGTTCCTTCTCTTTTCCTTCTTCCGGAGCTTATTCTTCATCTTTTGAGCATCACCATTAATAAGCTTGCAATCGTTTTGTGGCTCTTTCACTTCTGTTTCTGCCTCTGTATCGGTTCTTCTCTTCTTTCCCATTTCTGCCGCGTCTCTGCGCTGTATGGAACTAGGAGCGGAACCCGATGTCCCTTTGGACTTTGGAGGGTTTCAGGAGCTAAGAATTTTTTGGCCGGGCAGTAGGATATGTATTTGGTTTTATAGGGGTTAGAGGAGAGGAGGTTAATTTAGGAAAGAGAAGGGAGAGTAAAAAATATAAATAATAAAGAATAGGAGATATTTTTTATTTAGGTTAAAAAAATAAAAAAAATATTATAAATTGATAAATATATTTTTATTATTTTTTTATTATTTTGATCCAATTCCATTTTTGATGTTGTAGGGGTGAATGATTTTACTAATTCTTAAAATTTTATAAAAAAAAAATATTACACACACTATGAGAGGAAGAGAATTGAAGAAAGCCCCCACAATGAGTCATTTAGATAAAATTTTAGAAATGGACTTATGAAAAAAAAAAGGATTTTTTGACAGTTTTTAGAAAATAATTTTTGGAGAAAAACTTATGAAAAAAGTGATTTTAAATAAATGAGTGTTTGGATAGTTATTTTCAAAAGTACTTTTATTATTAATAAATCACGAAAAATGGTATGAGTATTAAATGATGAGAGATAAGAGATGAGAGGAGAGAGGGTGTAAGAAAAAATATGAGATATAGTGTAAGAAAAAATATTGATAATATAGTACTTGATTAGTTCATAAACTCTTTTACTATTTCATAAATTACTCCGTCCAGGTTATCTGAAACCTTAGTTTAAAATTATAGTTTAATCCAAAAACCCATTTGAATAAATATAGTTGTTTATTTTAAAATTTTTTAAAACCTAAATTTTGTACAAAAAGAGCTTTTAAAATCCTAATTTGCAAGCAAACCAAATAGGTACTATTTCCTATTCTCTCAGGCTTCATTATTCCACATACACTTCTACCATTGTTTCTCTCTTTGAACATTTATGAATTCTCCATCCTTCCTGGAAGTCATTCAAATTCCTTCATCATTGTCATAAAACCCCACTCCCAAATGCTTCCTTATTCTTCAGGAACCCCATTTCTATTCACTTCCATAGCTCAAAAAAACCTTTCCATAGAGCCATTTCTATTGTCTCCACAAAAATTAGATACTTTATCTTCATTTTTTGTTTGCTTTCTTTATTTTGTTGTATTGTTCTTGTATTTTCATTCTAGAGCGATCGAGACTATGAATCTAAGGGAGTTAAAGTATATGGAAACTTTTCTAGAAAAGGAAAATAAGGATTAAGTTTTTCTAAGTGAGGGGGGAGAGAGAGAGCTTTATGAGAGTAAGAGTAAGAGTGGAGGATTGTGGATGGAGGTCAAGGTAAGGCCTGTGGTAAGGGTGAGTAAGAAATGCGTGACTCGATATACCCGTCTAGACTCGAGATAAATTTGCCCGATTTGGGCCCATATAAAATAAGCCTATAATAGACAGTCTTATTATATTATATAAGCAAGTTACCAGCACACTATTAGGCTATTTGTGTCCATCTATATGTGTGTGTGTATATATATATTTGCTATGGGGAATATCTTGTATATTTCTTGCGTTTGAATATGTGATGTGTATGTGATGATAAAGTCCAAAATAAAGCTTCATATTTTATGTTAAGAGGCTTTAGTTTTTATTACATAATATTTAAATTTTTAAGTTGTAACAATTATAATTTGGAATCAAACTACTTTTGAAAGATAAAAATCTAATTTAAGTATTGAATAGGATATATTTAATGTTTGAAGGAGTTTTTTTATAACACAAGTGTTATGGGTTATTAAGTTATAGTTATGACAAGCTTAAAGTTTTAGAGAATAGAGGAATACCCACTATTTTTATTCATGGAGGACAAGCTTGGCTGGGTTGAAATTTGATGGGTTCATAAAGTTTCTAAAATAATAGTGTTAAACTTGGAATCTTTGAATAGATATTTTGTACTATTGTGACTTTAGGATAAATAATCATATAATATATATTATTGTCTTATTATTATTGTATACTATATTATTTGTGAATATTGATTGTTATTAGAACTTTAAATAGGTTTAAATTGATTTTTTTTACTTTTTGACAAATGGGCAACTCATGCTTATTATAGCCTAGATAGGTTCAGCCTAATTAATTTAATATGGGCTTAAATAGGTTGGGACACAGACATGAGCTTATTATCCCTCCCATTACTCAAGCCTAGCCTATGGCATGCATTTATTTGAATAAAATGAAAAATAGACACAATGGTAGTACTAGAATATTTAAAAGTTATCATAGATAATTTTATCAAAAATTCTTTACTCCTCCAAATACTCCTAACTTTAGAGATGTGAGAAAGTGATGAAGAGGAATAGAAGAAAACAAAATATTTCTCTTCTCCTCCCTTTTATTTTGTGAACCAATTTCTTTCCCTCCTCTCTCTTCCAAACCCCCCCCCCCAACTAAACAATATCTTACATATCAGAATCCCAATTCATTTTCATAATATTCAATAACAAACTATATATAACTACCTAACAACAATAAGGAAATATGTGTGCGTGTAACAGTATAAAATATTTTATAAATTTATGTTATTTGCTCTCTAATTTTTCATATTGCTACTGTGTTTTTTGCTGAGGGAATCTATGGATTGGCTGGTTAAGGATGAAGGTGCTTGTTGTGACTGACAGGGAATCGTGTTAGTTAAATAGTTTTCAACATGCCTATTTCAATTTTTTCAAAAAAGAACAAAGAAAAGAGTCCAGTGACTATTCCCATATTCCACGCTAAACGCTTAATGATCCGTAAATTTATTTGATTACAAAACTTAAAAGGTTGTAATTAAAAAGTTTTAGACGCCCCAATCATAAACTAGTGAATTATAAAGTCATTCACGTGATTTTGGTAAAAAGCTCAATAGCAATTTGTAACTTCTTAAAATATATAGTTTTCCCTTATTTAAACGAATTGTAACTAATTTGTTACAACGTGACAAGTCGCTAAGAAACATTTAACAAGGACGCATGTCCTCTATTCTTCGCATTGTATGATTTAAGTTTAAAACCGAAATGTCAGACATCTGAAATGGCGAAGGGCAAGGAGGAGAAAAAGAAAAGAGGACGGGGAAGTAATTGGCGCAGAATTATTGATTCCGCAGATTGTGCACGAGACTACACAGAAAAAGGAAGATGATAAGAAGAAAGCAACACATATTACCATTGCCTGTAAAACACAACCTCCTACATTATATTAACACTCAGCTTTACAAGAAAATCTGGAGAAGGTATCAAAATCTAAGAAAATTATTGAGGTGTTATCCTTTGTTCTGAGTGTTCTCGCCTCACTCAACAACAAATTTGCAATATGTTCCGCTGAATTATCATCATCTGTGGAGTATTTCTCCCTCATCTGTGCAGTGCAAAAAGCAATCTGTTAGAGCAAGTAGTTGAAATACATTATCGCCAGAAACTTCAAAGTTTTTGTACAAGACCTGAAGCACAAGCTGAATTGCTTTCTTTCCGCTCATAACATCCCATAGCCCATCACTGTAAGATTGCAGATCCAAAAGTTATATTCTAAAGCGTCAAAGCAATGAAAATTGAAAGTTCATAAATGAATAATACATCAGCAAGTAAATTTACCTTGCCAGTATGGCAAAAGCCCTGCTTGCCTGATCAATGTGCACGGCCTGACTTATATAAGGCTCTGAACTGAAACGAGAATCCTGTTGTTTAAGAAATTTGTCTCCAAGCATCCTCGCAAGATTTATACCTGCATCAGGGTGAGAAGCAAAATTAGATTGCCGATTCGTTATCAAATCCAAGATAAGTACATTTGAATTTAAGTTGATACCATATAGACGTGTTTCCCCATCTCTCAGAGGTTCGCCTGTCTCTTCAATTCGCAGCCTTTCAGAATAACTTGCTATCTTATGATCTTCTGTCATCTTAATTTCTTTACCATCAACACTGCCAGAAAAATAAATTCACAATTAGTTCATATTGGCATTAAGGGTATAGTCACAAAAATTCAGTAAGCCAAAATAATTACTCTTTTAGTCCTTAATATATGACATATTTAACTAATTTGATTAGATTAAGGAAGTTAGTTAAGTTAGTTAATATGACATATTTTTTTCTAGAATACCCTAATCATCTTCCTTAACTCTCTTATCTCTCTTATTTGATTATTATTGAGACAGTATCAATAGGATAAGTTTGGAAAAAAGTTGATAAATATAGGAAATACGTCTTATATTTAAGATCAAGATTAATTCTCTAATTAGATCCTATACGAACTAGAGGAGTACATATAAAACATATTAAAGTTCAAAAACTAGAGAAAATGTCACTAGGAAGGTGAAAACACGGCCATTGTTGCACAGGCGAGAAGAAGACACCCTAAAATGCCAGAGAAACTCAAACATAGACAAAATTATATATATAACTGCAATTAACTGCAAGTAAAAGAATATGGCATCGTCTACTTTCACTTGAGATTCTTGGCTATCCTTACAGAAAACTATTATCTGAAAGTAATAATCATTTTTCCTGCTTTCCTTTTCCAATTCCCTTTCTTTTGGCCTATCAAAAGCTTACTGAAGATGGCATAAGCCATTAACCATAATATAAGTGACAAACATCTGATACCCTGCTAGTCATCTTGCCTACCAAGGACTTGATATAAATTCCACATGACTTATGTGGACATTTATTTAGTTCAATAATAGAGAGACATACTTCATAACACAGGCAGAGTCTCCAACATTTGCACATTGCGCAAAGAAATTTTCATTGCCATCAGCCCAAACCAGAAGCACTGTTGCTGTACATCCCTGAAAAGCGCTTATTGTTAAAGTGAATAAAGCAAAACATTCAATTATGTAAACTGAAATTTGGAATAATTTCTAAATTTTAAAGATGGTATACTATTGGAGAACAAATTTACTTAAATACCCTCTTGAAGATCCCATATTAGTATATTACTGAATGCGTGACTCACACATCCCATCCCATCCCATATGAAGTCTCCATAAATTGGTCTCCTTGGGAGAGCTTACACCCTTATGGTTTTGCACTTTACAAAACTTCACTTAATTTTCTTGCCAGTCAAACACTTCACTAGCTAGAACCCTTCATAGGTAGCTCTTCCCAAAACTATCAATCATCAACTCTGATACCAATTGATGGTTATCCAGGTGGAATGGGGAACTCTCCCCAAAAAACTAATTATTGGGGCAGGAGAATCAACTTATACTACTCCATGTGGGACTTAGGCATCACATACTACCTAAGTCTGCATCATTCACATTTATAATAAAAAAATTGTATATACAATGTGGGGTTGTTAGCAACTTGAGCTGGGGAAGGAAGCATTTCTACATGGTAGATATTGGAAACCCCAGCCAAAGTGCCCGGTATTTACAATAGTCCAATGAGATAAAGGTCAACTGACTTTATGCAAGATAAGATTGAAAAGGAAAGGAAAAAGAAAAGATGTAGCCGTTCCAATCTATTGAGTATAATAAAAGGAAAAAGAGATTCCTCTTTCATGTACAGAGATTGAACATCTTGATTCCCCACCCCCCCTAGTTCATCAAAACATGAGTTTAAGGTGCAAAAGGAATCTGGAGATACTTTTGTTTTCAACCCACTTATAATAATAGGATGCACCTCTGAACATGACCAGTTGTGGGTCTCACGATGGCCTTGCTGCTGCTAGTAAAAGTGAGCAGTTTAAAATCGTGAATAAGGTCTTCCACTTCTAAGAGAACAGAAATGTGCTCTTTGAAGGTGTGAGGTTCTCAGACATTTTCCCCAAATCTCCTTAGAAGATTTGCGAAAGAGATAGGTCTTTCCAAAAGAGGTGGTCACTGGTCCTGGAGTTGACCGACCAAGACATCAACATGTTGGTTTATGCTACCCACTGTACTTTGGAATACTGATGTTATGAAAAAATCAGAATCTGATAATGGCAGGGTCAACCAATGCCATACAAGTAATAAGAATATCCAGAAAGCCAAAGGCAAGTTCAATAAGATAAACCAAAAGGGTAATAAATATACCTCATAATAGTGATTCATACAAGCTTCTGTTTGAGAAAATGCATCTCTTAGAACATTTGAAGCATCACAGAGTGATACAACCTTCTCTCTTTTTAGTGAATCCGATAATATATTTGCAACTATCTCGGGGAAAAGTCTGATGAAAAAATGCAAAAAAAAAAAAAAAACACAAGAAGAACAAAAGGGTTAAGTTTCAAGCTTCAACATAAGCAGCAGACAACAAACGCAGAATAGACATACTGACTTGCTAGCATATCTGGCAGCTCCATCTCCACCATGCCCATCACAAATGCCAAACAATCCAAACTGCAAGCTAAGCATCTAGGTGGGTTAGCTACCAACTGGAATGTGCACAATTTTGAAAATAACAAAAAAAAAATGAAAGAAACCTTGACAGAGCAAGCTCTGTTTATTAGTCCAGAACCTTATCTAATCCAGGTAAAGGCCATTGGTAATAGCAAACATCTTCCATGGCTAGCTTTTTCCCTCCTCGATGCCTAGACATGGGATCTGATGTCATACCAACTCTAAAGGGAATGTGAATCTTATTTTGAGAAGTAATATGAACCTAGCATACATTAAAAACATGTAATAAATTAAAGAGGCACGCTAAAAGGAACAAGGATTCACATCATTGGCTATAGAATTTGAACTTAACAATGTAGCACACTCATTCTGAGTATTCCTGAGCGAACAACTTTGTGCAGAAGGAAGAAGAAGAAAGATTTATAAGAGACTTTGGTAAAGCCGTACATATAGTTGAACTTTGTTACCATCAGATAAACACTTTCCCCTTAATAAAAAGCCAAAAGCATGCATTTTCTTACTTTCTCCAGAGCAATGTAGTGATATAGTTTTTTCTGTTTCTTGGGGTATCAAAGGAATAAAAAAAATATCCAGCACAAGTCAATCTAGCAAAAAAGGCTTCCATGGTACAAAACTTCAAAACACTAGATCCCAACAGAAATTACATCTTGAATATTCATGCATAAAATAGTTCCAATGACATTTTATATATTTTAACATAAAAACTGAAAAAATATTCTAGAACAGAAAAGGAGGGCAAAACACTGAATTACATTTAGAACCTAGATATATTCCACCTTAGACCTGCAGTTAACTCTCAAAAGCTAATATCATGCACACGGTAGTGACAAGTTTTGCATCTATAAAAGTTTAAACTTCGCAGAAGGAGGCATATTTAGCCAATACTTAGAAATGCATTACTTACAATTATTTTTGATGTCATTCCTAGTGTTATGATATCTCCATTAGCAAGCTCAATTGGATTACTCCATTGCCTGCTTCCAGGGTCTAAACGGTTGATTGGTTGAGAATTCAAAAGTGTTCCATTAAGGCTACCCATATCTACCAACTCCCATTTCATTTTCTGAAAGCAATTCAACAATAGTTAACGTACCATACACATCCTGCAATATCCACATGAGAGTCCAACAGCCAACAGATAGGAAGAGGGTTTACCTCCAAATTCCAGTTTATTAGTGCATGCTTTCCTGACACTTCTGAATCCTTGATTAACAAATCACTTGGAGAAACCCTTCCCAGGGTCAGTGGTAGCTTGGATGGAATTGTTGATTGTACAGAACAACGAAGTCCACAAGAAGGACCAGTGATCACCTCTAGAGTGAGGCAACTTCCTGCACCTCTAATAGAGAGATATGATAACATGCTATACACATTCAGCCAGAATGCAAATACAGAGAAAAGTAACAACAGGTTAACTGAAAGAAGAAATTACTTTGATCTAATATATCTCTCTGTACAAAGTCTTGCAGTCTGCCAGTTTCAAAATTTCTATGATGTTTCTGAAACTCTGCCAATGGGGCTGGGGACAGTTTAAGTGTCTGGCCAACAGCAACGTCTTCTGAAGGATCAGAAATTACATCTAAAGCCAAATTATCAAATGGCAATAATTGTGTAAGGGTATGATGACATTGCAAAGTAGTACAGCATAAATATGATAAAATAGCTCGACCGCACATTAGTAGCGTTAAGGTAGAATACCTTGAGGCACATGGCAAGAAGCAGCAGAAAGTCTTGGTTTACAAATAAGTCCAGGGGGCCGTGGGGGGAGAAAATGACCTTTATTGGGGATGGATGCACCCTCAAGATCATAATCTATAGGCAATTCACTACTTGGGTTATGCACCAAATTTGCATCATCTAAGACAAGAGGCCTCTCAAGTTCATTAGCCTACAAAAGTAACATTCATCAAGGATTGTATGCACAAGGTTATGGCCATTGCTTGAACTTCGTAACTATGAAGCATGGAGTACAAATCATCAAACAGATTTATCAACAAAGAAGTGGACAAATCATTTTGCTTTGATAATAAACCATAACCATAAGATGTTTCTTCCAAATTACATCCACCCTTGCGTCACTATTCAACTCGTCATATAAAGGAAAATATAACCAAGATTGCTTCGACAATATATGTGCGGAAGACTTAGACACACACATCAAAGCTGCAACCAATAGAGAAAGATGTATGGAGCTAGCATTGGCTGCTAAGATATACAGTTGAACTTAAAGTTCAATTAACTCCAAGCAAAGATTTTCTAGTTTAATCCGTCAGCTCGAAAGTTAGAAATCGCCAGAACAAACAGGAAAGAGGAAATAAGTAAACCCAGATCAATACTGAACCGAAATATGTTTGTAACACATAACCTCGAATAAATCACTTCATAAGTTTCCGACCAACTCGAAGGACTCGCACGAGACTGGAAAGGATGTCAAAGGCTAAACCTTTACGCAGTGATTTCCTCCTGTAAACCACGGAGGAAAAGCTGAAATCAAGCCTCCCCATCCCCCCGCCCCCGGGGGGCCATGGTCGACCTCAAAATAAATCAACATACACAAAGAGCATGGAACTGAACTTCCATATTTTGATTGGGATTCCCGAAACCAAACAGAGCTTTATTTCAAGAACATTATTTGGGAATTAGGATGACCAATTCTTTTCATACATGGACAATAAGAAAATATCGAGGACGAGGATAGGAATAGTAAGAATAAGAAGGGGAAGTACCTTGATGGAGGAACGAGACCGGGAAGAGAAAAGGAAGCGCCATGGTTTACAGGCGAAGAAGACGAGGACGATAATGAGAACAAGCATAACGAGGAGAAAGAGACTGACAATGGTGTCTACAATTGCCATCTCCTTGGTTCTCTCTCTTGTCGTCCGAATAGAGTCGTGATCGGCTATGGGCCTGCGGGAAGCTCGCTTCGAAAGAAAGGAGTCACACTCTATTTTTGTTTTCTTGCAATCACATGGAAATCGAATTTAACTGCCTGAGTACAGCACGTATTACTAATCCATGGATTCTTGTCTGCTCTACAACGCTCTTAGTTCTCGGAATAAAATTGTATTATTCGCGCCACTCTTAACTCCCTCAATAATTGTGTACGCGTATTAAAATTGATGTCCGTGATAATTATGACAATACACTTCTGTGTGTCAAATAAATTAATATGTTTTTGTCAATTTGTGGATAACGTTAACAGGCGGGCGCATCAGACGAATTATTAACATGAACGTTTAAGATTTTGCTATTTGAATCCCCAGTGAGTGAGTCAGTCAGTCGTAAACATCCTTTTCCTTAACAAGAATAACTTGGATTACTTGACTTCTATGGAACAAGTTATGAGAAGATGTAAGAATAAAATGAAATAACGAGTCCTGCGTTTATGAGAATTCAATTCAAATAATATGCAACAGTAGTCATTAGTTCGAATCTTGTGTGGATATTACATTAAAGTGATACTACTGTTTGGTGCTTAGTGGGGAGAGAGACGAAGTGAGTGGTAGGTGGGATGTAAATAATAATTGCTGGGAAGATAAGCATGAGAGTTCCTTGAAAGAGGATTGAAAGCCAAATTTACAAAGACATTTGGTGATAAAAGCGATTAAGAGGCTTCTTACACAAAGCACCCCCACTTTTTTGGTCTTTCTAATTCTCCAACCCTTTCAGAATTATTGGCATTGCATTGGTTGTTATGGATAACTTCAACGACTTCGGTTTTGACATTTTCTATCCTACCCTTTGTCTTCTGCGTACCTTTCTTCTTCAATAAGAATTTAAACTCCCATCATTCATAACTTATAAATAGTATCAAATCTCATAAACTCTCCGTGGGACAAAAAATCATAAACTTTATGCTGTATTTTATATATATATATAAAAAAAAAAGAGGAGACTAGATTTAGAAATATGTAGCCCAGTGAGTAAGGGGAACAAAAATAGCACAAGGTTCTCATATTGATAACAAAATTTAAACTCATTAGTTTATAGATAATAAATCAATTTTTTACTAACTAAATCAACATTTATTATCATCCATTAATATATTCATAGTCTGGCACAATAAGATAAGTGGGGATTAAACGTGTATTACTCTTAATTCAGCCCACCAATTAAAGTCACAAGCCGTCTTAGGCCCGTCGTATGAAAGACCCACGGATGGGCTTTACCTTGGTGGCCTTCTAAACAAGGCTTGAGTAACATGGCCTTTTCTTTTCTTTGCTTCTTGTTGTTACAAGTAACAATGGCCTTTTCGTTACTACACAATGTACCTGATTAGTTACTGCAGTTATTCTTAAGGAGTATAATTTTATTGTCCAACTCTATTCTAAAACAATTTATACCAAAAAAATGATGTTTGAGGTTACACACCAACTTTACCACTTTCGTATAGAACTCACCGTTTTGATTCATTTCATTTCATCTCAGTACTATTTTCCTAATTTAAAAAAAAACATTCAATTTAAGCGAGCATTAAACAAATTTGAATTTATAAATAAAACATTTTTATATTTATATATATTCATTCATATATACAATAAAAAACTTTCATGTGTGAGAGAGATCGACTTGTTAACTTCACCTGCGCCATGACTCATCTCTATAAATGGAGCTGGCCCGGTATTCCACATATATATATATCAGTAACATAAAATAAAATTTAATTGTCCCAATAAAAACAAAATATATATATATATAGAAATATATTTATACTTAGTTATGAAGTTAGTGCAAGCATCGGGATCTCCATTACGTCTGTTTACTTTATGATTTATATTACGGTGGGAGTACATGTCATGATCAACTTGAGGAGTGCAAAATTCCTAACAAAGTACTAAAAAAAGCATGCATGTATGGGAGCTGGGATTAGCCAGACTTGAATAAATATACGTCTCTACTTTGTGAGACGCTTGTCCTTTTGTCTGTAAAGCACAGACGACGCCATGTTTTAATTAGGTGCAGATAGATTCTAAAGGCCATTGCGTACGTGGGCTCTATGCAATTAATCATCCATCGCTCACTCGATCAAGGACAAGGATAAAATTAAATTTCGGTGCAATATTTTATTCCACGACTTCATCACAACTTTTAACACAATCATGCTGTGTTACATATACCCACACTAGAAGAGAATTACAGCCAATTTTGTACCTGCTTTGCTTGATTTAGACGGGTTAGCAATGATGATACATCACATAATATAGAATCCTATAACAAATATTAAATAGAATTCTCAATAGGATTATGAAGCATAATTTATTGATCAATAATTTATTTAAAAATTAAATTATTAATCAAATATAATAATATTATGAGATTTATATAACTAACATTATCTAATGGGATAAGGTAATGAGAAGAAGTGTATAAAAATAATTATTAAAATTTGGAAGTAACAACTGAGTTAATGATGGAATTAAGGGCCTGTTTGGCTAGTGCCAAAATTTAAGTTTTAAAAGAGTATTTGGCTTAAATCTTTATTTGAAAAAATTTTAAAACAAACAATTATATTTGTCTAAAAAGACTTTTGGATCAAATCATAATTTAAAACTAAAGTTTTAGATAAGCTACTAATATTAGCTTCTGGAATAGTAAGAGAGTTTATGAACTATCCAATTACTATTTTACTCTTATTTTTCACTATCTCCTCTCTTCTCTCTCTCCTTTTCTTCTCCTCCACTCCATGAAGGCTGTTGCTCGCTGCCAGAGTCACCATCCTCGAGTCACTGCAAGGAGTTACTATCCACTAGTCATTGCCTCCACAGTTGCCATCCAAATCTGCCGTCTTCCTCAGCTGGAGTCGTTGCTCGCCGTCACTAGGAGCTGCTCGTTGTCATTGGAAGTTACTTGCCGTTGCTAGCGAGAAACAAGTGAACAATAGACCAAAATAAATGATTTATTTTTTATCTCATATTCTTTTTAATAATTTATCAATATAAAAAAATTATTTTAAAAATAACTATCTAAACACTTATATATTCATAATAATTTTTTTAATAAATATTTTTTTAAAAATTATTTAAATAGTTTTTTATAAGTTATTTTTTTAAAAATTTATTATAAGACAAAGTAAAAAAGAGAGTAAAGACAAGGGCAAGCATTATGAGCATGAGGGAATTTAAATGAAGCGAGGTTTTGGATGCGAGGCCGTGAGTTGTAATGCTCTTAGGGGAAAAAATATATTAAAGTGACCCGACTCTCGAGAATATTTGGTAACGTTGGCCCCTTTAAAAAAGACAAGATTCCAAATACACTCATAAGCCTCACATGCAGCTGATCAATGATGCGCTGTTGCATCTCCAAAGAGAAAGAATTTCATCACACACACATATATATATCACATATGCCTCACTTGTATACATACTCATACATTTCCAGATACGAGTTTGAAATTTGAAATATTTTACCCTCGCCATATGTCTCTAAATATCGTTAAATACCTTAGAGGGAAGGGAAGGAGATGTTAATGATATTTGCATCAGAATGCATACATAAAATGAGTGAATGTTCTTTTAATCAATTAAGTAATAATAGAGAATCTTGAAGCGGGTACACGTCATGTGCGTCCTTAATTTGGCCACGACCTAGCTGGGGCTACTCATGATGAAGCCCTCCAATTGTTTCCCCCATGATTTATTATTATTATTATTGGGAGGAGAATCCAGTTCATGTACATATGGATTACACACGCATGAAAACAAACTAAAGCAGCTATTATTGTTGGACCATCCCTACCCTCTGCCCCTTTTGACCATCTGCGAGGCTATATACCCTTTTAATGTTTTTTTAAATCCTCTTCCTCCTTTTCAATTCATCAAGCTAATCGCATTCTGCTACGTGACCATGCAAACATGTCAACCATCTAATGGTCACTAATTCAAATGTTAAAATTAACTCCAATATTTAATATAATATTTATTTAACTAATTTTGATTTTAATAGACTAAGAAAAATAGTGAAATTAGTTAATTATTTATAATAATAGTATGTTAGTTTTATTAAAATATCCCTTTTAATTATATATGTTTAAACTATTTTTGATAAAAAAAACTACCTTAATATATGCAATTTAAGTATATTTTGGAAAAAAATATTATAATTTTAGTAGATAAAATGGAATGATGGCTTATATTTAGATCAAAGTATGCTCTCTATCTAACTCTTATACTTAAGATGAGAGGGAGTATATCAAATTTCCAATTATTTCCATCTCTTCTATTTTCTTTCTTTCAATAAGAAAATAAAGGAGAGGAGGAATGGAACATACCTAATCACTTAAACTTTAAAGCCTAAATTAGAGTGGCAGAACAGATGAATCTCACAATAGATAATAAGAGGGAGAAAAGAGAAATATCCAAAAAGCTCAATAGTTATGGCAAGAAATAACTGAAGAAGACACCCTTTAATTATAGTGTTAGGTAGACGATAATTTTAGAAAATGGAATCTTCAAATATTGGGTAACTTTTCTTGCTTGCCCCTCAACTAACAATCCTTGTAATTAATGTGATTTATAGTAATATATCAAATCAGAATTTAATTTATATATTTTAATTATATGCAAATTCTAATTAAAATAGTAAGAGCATTGTAGCTCAATGGCACCCATGCCTCTTCTCATAGAGGAGATCATGAATTTTATATTTTTAAATAGACTTTAAAAAATAGGTTAACTTGCGGGTTGGGAGGGGCAACTTACAAATGTCAGCCTAAGCTTGCGGGCTATATGGCCTGCTCCTATTTTTTTTTTAATTTTTAATATTTTTAAAAAATAATTTTTAAATTTTTAAAATATTAATAATTTTTTTTAATATTATATTATCATAATAAAAAAATTACTAATATTATACTCTTAAAAAATTTTATTTTTTATAAAAAAATCTCAAATTTTATAACTATAAATATAAATAAATATTAATATAATATTAATCAATTATCATATGTCAATAAATATTTATAAATAAGTAATCATCTTTACTAAAATTCGATAATGGGAGTATTCAAAGTAATATTTGAATAAAATAAATAATAATATTAATAATTAAAAAAATAGGTTAACGGGTTAAGAGGGGACGGGCTGTGTAGCTTGCCCAAACCCAATCTGTTTATATGTAAAATAAGTTGAGTCTGTTTTAACAGCTCTACCCTTAGATAACAAGGGTCCCGTGTGTATTTGTGTTGTGTGTGGGTCTCCTCCCTATAGGGAAGAGGGGTCTTAAATTGTCTTATTAAAAAAAATTAATTAAAATAGCTTGACCAACCGTGAACCCCGAGTCCAACACTTTCCTTCTCCTCCATATATCCGCATATACTTTTGAAGAGGTCTGTAACGCGCAGCACAATGAAGAAGATGCATATTAAATTATTTATGTTGTAAGAGGATGGAACCGTGGAGTGGGAGAATCAGGATTAATTACGAGACAGATATATATATATATATATATGTATATGTATATGTGAGCACAAACGGTAATGGATGAGTAGGTAAAATGTACATGCGTGGAATTTTGTGGAAAAATTGTGGAGTATCATTTGCGGGTAATAAACGAGGCAACTTGTTCCAAAAGATTTTGGAGATCAAATTAAATTGACAGTAGGTACATGGTTAGATCAACTCTGCAGTAATGGTTCAACTTACCAGTCACCACCATATAACACTTTCTTAGTATTATATATACGTGTGTGTGTGTGTGTTAGAATACTCACTCCTAAGTATTCTGTCCATTTTCAGTGTTGTGTATATATCCTTTAAAGCCTTCAACTTGTAGGGTAGGCCCTTCCCTTACTCTACCACTTGCATTTTGCCTTTCTCCCATTTCCTTCTTTTCCCCTTTCTTTGATTCCACTCGCAACCTATGTACATCCTCTTCAACTTCAATTCATACCAATATGTTAACCGTATATACATATATGGGTCTTTTATTTATTTTCCCCTTTTCTTTTCTTGTGGCGATCCTATGATATCTAGTGTAAGTTGTATACATTCCATCCATTCAAAATGTATTCTAAGTTAAAATTATATATATATATATATATATATATATATCCGTATCTTAAAAATAACATTTAATGAGGGAGGGAGATATCTTGTTATTGCTGAAGAGTTGAATATAGATGTAAATATAGTTAATGTAATTATATGTTGAACGCAATATTAGTCGATGACTAAATTAAGATAATAAAAATGTTGGAATCTTTTGAAAAGATAGGCATTGAAGAGAGAGAATTCATGGGTTAAAACTTGGAGCCGACAAGAGCACAAGAGTGACTAAATAAAGTAGAGGATAATCACTTGCCTCCTTTTCAAATAACTTTTGGTCCGTACAATGAATCATCGTCACCCCAAGGAAAATGGAGACCGATTCACCCTAATCCCACCATAATAAAAATAATTAATACTAAAATAATACCCTGATACTTTTAAAACATGGCCATGGTATATCTTTTCCCCCTTCAACTTGCCTCTATTTGACTTGAGTAATGATCTCATCACTGTTTGCATAGAACTTGAAAAATGAGTTGTATTATTGGCAACCTGAAAACAATACTCGTAGAATAAAAACATAGAGTTCACCCAAAAACATAAAAAATATAAACAGAAGATATATATATAGAGAGGGGGGGGGAGATGAATAGAGATTGGGACAAGTTATAATGAAGGTAGTTGAATGGGAAGCCTTTTTTGTTGAGGATTGAGTCAGAAAAGGTCATACCGCGTGGAATTGACTATTGTATACGTATCCTTTAATTTCAAAACATATTATGAAAAACGAGGCCAAGGAATTCATATACTGTAATTCTCACTACTCCCCCCACAAAAACAAACATCACCATTCATGGTGGTACCACCTAGTCTCCCCGCCATGTACCACCCAATCAATATGTTGCTTCATAGCATTTCCCCATTTTAATATATTCTTCATTTTTTCTAATTAAAGGGGTGGACATTAATAATTTAAGGTTATAAACGGGATTTAATCCACCGTGTTTATTGGCTCATGTTAATACATTGTGATAAACTAGGTTTAATGTTTTTTCTAAGGCTGGGGGCTGAATTTTGGTTTTTAGAGTACCGGCTCTGTTTTGACTCTAGAGGGTATTTGAACCATGGATATGGTTTAGAACTATGGATTAGTGGGCTATAGAGGGTGAATATTGGGGGGAGAGCAATCGCTGTCAAGAAATATTTGGGAGAATCCATTTGTGCTCTGCCCTTTTGTTGGCTTTCTTTTGGAAAAGAATAGGTAATTGAAAACCCAACAGTGTGTCCTTCTTTCATGTTCATTTCCCCAAATCCCCTAATTCTGCCTACATCACATGCGATGAGGAATTTCAGTACCAACTTATTTTTAGTCAATCAAAAAATACCAAAACGCTGCCTTCTTTTATCTCTCTCTCTCTCTCTCTCTCTCTCACTCACATGTTTTCTAAAATTTCGTCTTTGTAGTGTGTGGTGGATTTAAGAATTCTATGACTCAAGTGGAACTGGTGTGTGGTGGATTTAAGAATTCTATGACTCAAGTGGAACTGGTGAAATTCCTTTCTTACCTCTGTCTCTCTCCCCCTCTCTCTGTGCATGACACAAGCCCCCCTGCCACTTTTTGGCACTACAAATTCAGACGCCCCGCTTCACTTCTCCAACATACCAATTCCCTCACTTCTTCAACTTCCATCCATTCTCTCTCATCTTCTCCTTCACCTACTTCTCTCTCTGCTTCACAGAACAAAGCACCCTGTTTTAGCCTTGAAGCAACCTGTGGTATTTTTAACCTCTCGGATTCAAATTCTGTTAATCCATTTCATGGCTGCAATAATGTTCCAAGGGTGTCAGCCATGTTACGAGTCACAGATCCTCGAGCCGAGAACAGGTGCAACACTCAGGCTTACCTTTCCTTGCTCAAAGTCTCTCACCCCTCCTCAGCCCATGGATTTAACCTTCAAATCTAGTTTCTTCGATTCAAATTCCAAAACCCGTTATTCTGCAGAAATCGGCAGCAAAACTGATACGGGTGGGTATAGCTTCCTTCAAGCTCTTTCCAATGTCCGCCATGGAGGCGGCCTCAAAGAGCCATCGGAGAAGCAAAGCGTCTATGTCCATCCACAAGCCAAACGCTCTTCATCGATACTTTGCGAGAAAAGTCTCCAACTTTGCACTGAGAATCTGGGGAACGAGACGGGTACTGACATTGTTGGGAATAATAGCATTGACTTGCTGTGTTGTTCGTCGGAGCGCGGCAGTGCCGGAGATTCTCCGACAAGGGAGCAAACAAGGGCGGCGCGTCCTGTTTTGGGAGGTAAGAAAGGGAAAACAACCCAGAATTTTCCACCTCCTTTGACGACCATGAGGGGATCGGAATCTCTACGTGTAAGGCCCCACCGCGAAGAAGGACGACTGGTGATTGAGGCAGTGAGGGTCACATCAAGTGCTTCGTGTTTCAAAGCGGAGAGAAGCCATGGCCGCCTCCGCCTATGCCTTTTGAAAAATGAGTTCACAAGCTTTGACTACGAAGAAGATGGTGACACAGATGAAAAAGAAGAGGTCGAAAGCGAAATGAACGAGGACGAAGTGGGAGAAAAAGAAGAGAAAGATGAAAGAGATGGAGAGAGAGAGGGGTTGAGAGGGTACGATAGGGTGAATAGGTGCAGAGAGGGAGAGTGTGAAAATAATGAAACGTTAATGTTGGAACCTCTTTGGGTGACTACTGCTTAAAGCTGTGTTTTGGATTTCTATGTGGTATTAATAAAATAGATTTCATCTTCTCTTGAGGTTTTCATGTAAGCTACTATATATGGTTGTAGTTGGTAGTTATTATCGTTATTCTCTCTCCCTGTCCGTCTTTCTTGGAAACAATCCAACACATGCATAAAAACAGAGAACTCATTACATTCTGCAGACATGCAAAGCTTGGGGATTTCTTAATACGCCCTTTCTTAATATAAATATAGGAATTAGTTACAAGTGAATCTTGATTATAACTTTTCTTATTATATTTTATATTTATTATTATTTTTAAATTAATTTATCTTATTTATAAATTAATATATAATATAATATTACGCATAAATATTTTAAAGATATTATATTTTTATTATAATTAATTTATTTAATTTTTTAATATATTTAAATTAATTAAAAAGATTAACTTTTATATTAAAGATTAGGAGAATAATACATATGAGGTCTTAAGAAAGTAAATGGAGAATTACTATAAGATTTTAAAGAGTGATATAATTATAAAAGAATTTTAGAAAAAGTCAGTAATAATTGATTTGATTATGATATTTTTTATATTTAAACTTATCATATTATATACCGTTAGGAATAGACTATAACATGTTCACTAAAAAAATCTTTTTATAGCAATGATTTATTAAAGAAAATAAAATAAACTTAACAGTAAAATAGAAAAAAAATAATAGTAACTTAGTCATAGGCGAACGACCAGAATTGAAGCCACGCATGTCGCATGTTCAATTCATGTCATTCGCCCATCAATAAGTGGAATCAAGCGGGATCAGAACGGGCTTTAGCAAGAACAGTTGTAATTAAATTGGGAATAGCAGGACTTCAAGTTAGGTGAAGACTTGGAAATCTAATGTCGAATTTTTTAATGATTGTATATTTATATTCCTGAGGAACCTCAAAATGATTTTGTTTTTTGTTTTTTTTAGTCATTCCCTATCTCTTCTATATCCGCATATTCGTTTATATAGGAAATGAGACACACGCATGACGATGTGCAGTTGCTCCATTTTGAAAAAAGAGCCAAAATCTCGAGGGACATGGGCTGCGTGGAAAATTTGCCAAAAATGAGTAAATACAAAATAGTCAACCATCGCAATCATTGGAAAATATAGAATAACAAATACTCAAGTGTAACTTATTTATTGAATTTTATAAGTATAAAAAAAAGTGTATTTAATTGTGCAGAATTTAAAACTTAAACAATAAATTGCAAGATAGTGAAATAATTGGCTCACAATATCTGAGTTATTTACCCAATTGTTAGCGCCAAAATAAAACAAATACAGATAAGAGAGAACCCATGAAACCATAAAGATAGATCTATTATTGCTCAAACTACTGTTTATGCTTTTTAATAGGGGTCAAATAAAGGCACACCCAATGTATATTTATATTAGCACACATACCTACACGGCTACAGATTCAAACCTGTGGCCTCTCCCCATTGGGAGAGGTAGCTTGGTAGGTGCCAACTGAACTAAAGGCTGTTGGCAACTACTGTTTATGTACAATCCCCTTAAAGGTACATGAAGATTTTTCTCACTATAATGTATAACAGAGTCAGTCACAACAAATGGTTTTTTCCATGCTAACCCATAACAATTTTCGTAAGTTACCCCTAACTATGCATATACAGGACTATAAGGGCTGTTACTTTAATCTAAATATGAGGGTTGTGGGGGCCAAAATCCTTTTTCAACTTATTTTGATTGGTCTATCAAATTGAGTTGAAACCAGATAAAACAAGAATGAGCTTGATTTAAAAAAAAACAAGATTGGATGAATAGATGATATTCCATGAACTACTTACTTATTTTGTCAATATATTTATAATACTCTTCTTATTATTAATATATAATATATTTAATTATATTAAATAAATTATTTAAATTAATTAATATATTATACTTTTTTAAAATATTATAATTATTTTTTAACTCATTCTCTCACCATTTCTTATTTATTATAATTAAAAAAAATATTACTATGAGTAATTTTAAAAAATTATAAATATAAAAAATATGTCTTATATTTAATATTAAAAATAATTTTTTAATTAAATTTTATATTAAATATCGAATGGGTATTTTATAGCTTATATTATAGGGCAGCCTTTTAATTGCTGGTTAAGCTTCATTATACAGTGACACAAGCTGATTTTAAGTTTGCTTTGAGTTTTGAAACTTGTGAATGACACGCTTTGCCTGTAATTTAATTTCCAGGGACCATCGTGGTATTAGATATAAAAGGCAGTGTTTGGTAGAGTTATAGGGCACTACACCCATAAAAGGTTCTTGCTCCTCGGTATCATCTTTTTGGTTTTCCATAGAAAGCAACTTCGAATTAATATGCTTAATTATAATTAATTAACACATCATGAACCTACTTTCTTGCCTACGTGGTCTTCCGTTGATGAATCTGTTGGTAATGTATGGTGAGAGCATAAACATATTTTCCTTATCAATCATGAACAATCAATAACGTATTGATATAAATATACGAGGTTTTATGGAAGAAATATTATGGAAATATTCATATTTCTGGATGTAACATTACTTTAACCTAAATCTCACTAGTAGTATTAAGTAAATGCCTTAAAAATATGTTTATATATAATAAATACTACCTCCTATTCTAATTATAAGAACTCATTAATTTTTTAAGAGTAATTAAATAAACTAAATAAACTATTTAATTATAGTACATGTTACATAATTTTTTTAAAATGAGTAGTTTAAAAGTTAAATAAATTAGTTTGATTAAAAAAATAAATATAAATATTTAAGGTGATTTTTTTTTATTCTCTCTAAACAAAAATTAATAGGGTTAGGGGAGGGAGCAATAAAATTGACATGTAAATAGATGTTTACATACAAGTATTCACTTTTTGAGTTTGGGGCCACCTTCTTTGGTTTTCTTAATCTCTGATATAAAATTATCGCTGCATGTAAATATAGCCATATAAGTCACATGCAGGCAAAGAATTTTGCTCAATCCAATTGCCAATGGGAAAAATTGATAACTGACAAAGGAACAAGATATGATTCTCCATTCATTCAAAATCTGCAGTTTCGTACGGTCTTTCACGACCCCTCTTCTTTTCTTTTAATAAAATTTGTTTGGGTCCTCTCTCTTGTTCAACGAAAAATGGAATGAGAATCGATATCTCATCAAGTAGATTGAGATTCCTTATACTACCAAAAATCATCTTAAAATTTGTGTAAGCAATTTAAGGGGGGGAAAAAGGACGAGCCTACTCAACACTTGAACAAGATATATAATCTATAAAAAGCTTGTAATGCTGCAGAAGATCTTACCCTTTTGGAGACCACTCAAAGCAAAGCAACATGGGTACAAAACGCAGGACGAAAAATGTTGTACACAAGAATAAATCCTCAAAAGGATTCGTATCCTTGTCGTACCGTTTTGGGGGGGACCGATGTATCTGTGACTCTGTTCCAAATAGTCCATAGCAAAATCATAAACCCTATCTTTATGTGTAATAATATAGCTTTTGAGTCTTCTTGAGACTCTGGTCCTCTCTCTATGGATCATAATGCATATAATAATAAAGTTACCATTTTGGCAAACATTCATATGTATTACTACTTTCTATTTTTATCACTAAATCAGCAAAACTCTTAATATTGCATTATCTGCAACTGATTTTAGCAATATTTAAGCCAACTTGGGAGATGCTGTGCACATGTTCAGATTCAATAATACCCACTTATATCTGCAATTCTACACTCACTCATATTCATTACTTTGTCTATTTGAAGAACCATGATTCACTCTGAATTATAACGTCCATTTTCTGTTTTTTTTTTTGACATTCATTAGCTCAAGAAAACTGTGGGTTGTATCAGATTTAAGTCCTAAATATATATAATGACACATCTGGGAACTGCATTTCTCAGTCACAGTTCTAAATTTCTTTTGAAATCCAGACTAGTATATCACAAAAAGTTCTAAAACTGCTGATGCCATACATGAAAAGGCAGACACAGTGTGAAAGAAAAAAAATTGGTGGGCTTAAGAATCTGCTGAATGGATTCTCAGTTTATGATTTTTTCCCTTTTATTTCTCAATAAAGCAAAGGCATTCAGTCAATGCCGTCCACGGAATCATTAGATTTGATCATTTGATCCAATCCAGAATGCTGAAACAAGCCAATAGCATGGCGCCACGTGTGCAAGGGAAATGGGCATGTGTGAATGAGAGGTTGGGAAGCAGGTCTATCTCGGTGGAGATGGATGAGCTGGTTTTCTTGTAAGTTAAGCATTTGGAAAAGCCTTTCCATTCAAATTTCCTTCTTTTCTTTTGTTTTTGAATGGAAACATCACTTTCTTCTTTGCTTCAACAAAAGTTTTGGAAAGCCAGTTGTGAAATAACACCTACTTGTGCACCCAGAAAAGGATCATAAAAAAGATCAAAACTTTGCACTGCCAACTTGATGTTCAGAGACCATATTAATTATATATATAACCAAATTAGGGACGTTTGAGAGGGATTCTCACTTCGTTCTCATATTTGCTTCTGGTTTTCAATTCCAAATGCTTGTTGATTAGTTTGGTTGGATTATTATTATATATCACCGAGCTTTCCCACAAAAGACAACTCAAATGAGTGTGACCTGCAACTTTTTAATGGCAAATACACATCCGATCTCAACCTTTAAAAGAAACCAACTTTCATTACTGAATATATATAGCAGAAGACGAACCACGTTTATTTGGTGGCTTTGCTTTCACCGTTTTGTTTTTAGGTATGACGATAAATCTAAGATTTAGACAATATAATAATTGCTCCACTTCCATAAACATACTTATACAAATCATAGAAAACATAAATTAATGAGCAACGTCTAAAGAGAATTGTTTGCCCATTCTTGGTGGGTCTAAACCAGCCATGGCGTCACCAACAAAAGGAACAACTTTTTGTCACAAAAGCAGTTCATCATCTTCCTTGGCTGTGTGTGTCGGCCCCACTGCCTCCAACAGGGGACAAGCATGGAAAAGTCAACTAATTCAGTCGTTAATTGGCAAGGATTGTGTTTTGCCATTAAGAAATTATACATTAAAGTCCGAAAGAGAAAACCCCACACCTTTGACCAATTATTGGAGAGGACGTTCCATATTTAAAACACACAGAAAAATAAGCAAAAATAATAAAAAGTGATCGGATTATTATTTCAAAGTGCTCAAAACAAGAAAAGCTCTCATACCCTTTTAGATATATAGTTGTATGGCAGAAATTACTAAGGCCAGATGGATGAGCATGGAGATAGACAGAGCACTAACAGTAAACACACATCTCTCTCTCTCTCTGGTTTATTAAGAGAGAGGTTTATTCACACATGCCAATACCAAGCATTGGTATTGTTATCTTTACCACTATAGAGACTTGTGACTTTATACGATTGTGGCTTTTGAAATTGCAAAATCTGAAATCTTTTTGATGCGGCTGATTTTGGTTACACCACGTACATTGATTTGGACCACCCTCTCCACCCTCTTTTCCTGTCCATGCATAGTTCTTGTCTCTTTCTTTGCTTTCGTAATATAATAATAATTCATCAATGCTTTTAAGGGTGTGCTGAAGAACAGGCTTCAAAACAAAACAAGCATGCAGACATATTATTCCAATCATAGCCATCAGTGTTCCATACGCTCACATACACACACTTGTGATTGTCTTGGTTGACAGAAATTGAGTGCAAATCAGACAGAGATTTCACCGCCCCCCCCCCCCCATGTGACAGGTCTTGAGCATATTCATGACAATCATGATACATTCTTATGAACATGGTGGCAACATTAATTAAGCAAGCTATGATTTGATTGTCTGGCTTCACTCATAGGTTGTTGAAACATTATCATTGGACCACGCTCCACCAAGTTTTGGACCATATCTCACCGGAATTTTACATTTTTCTGTGTTCTATTCTTTCTTCCTGTTGTTTTACTGGGATCATAAAGCATTTGCACAACTAATTATTATGAAATCTTAAATAAAAAACTTAATTATCTAAAAAATTTAATGACAACTAGAAAAATTAACAATAATAAATTCTAATATAGGATTTGACAATAAATTTAAGACTTTTGGTGATTAAGTAGTCCATTCTTTGAAATCTTATGATAATTTTTTTATAGTATATTTTTATCAAAAAATTTAATAATTAAGACGTCTATACTAAATTAAATATTGCCACCCAAAACTTAATAGTAGTCAATAACGGACCTACATTATAGGTCTTGGGGCAAGTGCCCTCACAAGAAAGTTTTCATTTTGCCTAACTCTATATCATGATCTTCAATAGTAGTATTTAATAATATTAGTTTTAATTCCCTAATAAAATACGTGTATTCGTTCGTTTTTGGCCTGTCACTTTATATTATTTGGGAATAATTCAGTACTGATATGAATTGTTCCATATTTAATACTATTATTAAAATTATAAATAAAAGTAATTATTAGTTTTGAACAAATTAATGGTATATTTAGTAGGTTGGAAGTAGGGTAAGAAAATAGGAGTAGAATTATATTATTCTACTTCCCTCATTTAATACGATAAAAATCATTTCTACTTTTATTTATATTTTTAATATTTTAAATCATTTCAATTTTATTAAAAAAATTGAAAATTGAGATGATGTAAGTGAAAATGAAATATTTTAGATAATTTTATTCTAATTATAAAATTGTTAAACAACTTTAATATTTTCTAAATTATAAAAGAATATTTTAGAATATTTTATCCTAAATTATAAAAAAATACATCAATTCTATATTTATTTATATTCTACAAAATAAACTTTGAAAATTTATTTTTCACTTCTATTTTTACTCTCACCCCTATTTCTATAAAAACTTCTTTCCTAGCAAGCGTATCCTAAAGGATTTGATCACAGGATTCTCGTTATGAAATTCTACAGACATGGAAATCTCTCTCGCCTTTAAATTTATCAAACAGTAATTATTAACTGACAAGCTTTTTGTGGATCTGGTCTCTCACATAATGACATCTTTTCATATCCTTTACTATTTGTTGCTCTCTGAAATGGATCTTTTTGATGATCTCTCCCCGAAAATTTTGGGATTTCAAGTCTAGAAATTGCCTTTTATTCTGCCGAATAGAAGAAAAAGACATGCTTGCCTCAACCACCATATCCAGAAACACGTTTTAATTTTTCATTTACTTTTGTCTCTTTCTTATTATTCAAAATTCATCCTTTCTCGTTCCTCGATCATCAAGTTTTTGCTTTTCCATGATTTTCATTATCTTTTCTTATAGGGTTCATGCTCATATATTACTTTGATGAGCACAATATCATTGAAAAGAGAGGGATCCGAAAAAAGTGGAAGCTTTTGTTATTTTTTGACCAGGGAGAAGAATATTGAATCTTTGAGGCTGATTATTGTCAATAATCTGGTAGGTAAAATCAAGGCAAGCTGGGTCCGATACTCTAATCTTAATCTGATAAACACATGGACAAATCACGTGTGTAACCCGCGACTAACATGTGCATATTCAAATTATGCCTCCCTCTTCCTTCCCCACCTCCACTAATAATTCAAGTACCTTTCTTTCAATTTGATAAATGGTAAAACCTGGGGGATTAAATTGAGAGAGGGAAAATCTTTGGACTAAATCATTAATTCAGTGATTTCTGATAGAAGCTTGTGGAGCCCCTTTAACATGTAGAAACGTATGAATATCAATGAAGGAACAGTAAACATGAGAACATCTAGTACCTACATGGTAAGACAAAGATATTATTTATAGCTAATGAAAGTTGACACAAATAATAAATAATAAGCTTGTATTCTATAAGGATGTGAGTTTGACTCCTATTGCCGTTGTGAGTATTTCTTTAGTAGGTAATATCATAAATCTCCTATAAATATTCTTTGAGCTATGAAGTTATACTCTGATCTTAGTAGAGAACTAGTATTAAAATCACTTAAACTTTTATTTATATAAAAAAATTCTTTATAGGCATATCTTTGTGGATGGGCAAATTGGTTTGGTTTACCTATGTATGCTTTATAGGCAATGACAAATATACATAGAATGCAGCCAATGGGCCCCTCAATCAAATGCATTTAGAACGTAAATATGAATTTGAATGAAATGACACCCCCATGTGCTTCTCTGTATATAAATGTACGTGATATCTCATTTACCTGCTTTCCCGCAGAGCGGAACCAGAAGCAACCTAAAAGGGTGATGAATTCAAACTAGGTTAGGAACTATAATAAGTTTTTTTTTAACAAAAAAAAAATTAGGTGGATTCGGTACTTATTCTCCACTAAAGTCAGGACACAACTCTAAGACTCATAGAGAATTTACGAGATTGCTTATCAAATAAACCCTTAAAACAATAGTTAGAATTGAATTTATATTTTTGTGTGATACGAACCCGTTTATTATTATTTCAATTCTCATTGGTAGGAACTATAATAAGTTGATGTATACACGTGGACTTAACATTACATTTTAACCCAAAATCTAAGCAGTCAAGTTTATGAGCCCTTCCTCCATTTTATATATTTCTTGTTGAATCCAATCTTGTTCAATGTGAGATTTTTCACATCAAGTTGAATTGACTCATACTTTAGATCTTAATAATCTCTCGTACAAGTGTGATTCTTAAAATGAGTTCTAACATGAGTTTTCATCATCTTTACCCCGAGTCCGTATTAAAATTAGGGCCAACTCAAATTTTGAGTTTTGAACAAGCACGAGTTCTTATGGAAACTAGGACTAGCTTAATTTGGGACTCCAAATGATGTGATGGTGTTAAATAAAATCACAAAAATAGTGAAACTGTGAAACTGTGAAACATTGAAACTATCAGAGCATAGTACATTATTTCTGCTCTTTATATTACATTGATATATTTTATACATAACTCAAGAAATTTCTATGCATATCCCGCAGCATTACATAGACAAAAATTGGTAACTCTAAGAATGAATATGCTGCTAATTTCAGATTTGCTTGCAAATCAACGCATTTTGATGATGCAACGTCTTTCTAATGACATCGCAAGGTCAGAGTATTTATTGGTACACTTTCATCTTGCACCAATAATAATAATAATACACATGATCATTCCAAAAGGAAATGCAATTTTTCCTTCTTTAGAGCGCCCCTCCCTCGTGAAAGGAACATGAAGTGACTAGCTTGGAAATGCAAAGCGTGATCTATCTGTCAGTTTACGAAATTTGCGATCAGTTGGGGATGCAATCTTCCTTCCTAAGCCTGACAGACGCATCATTTCTGTAATATGCAGTAAAAATGGTTGTTTCCAATAAATACCAGCATTTTCATATTCATGTAAGCCTTACTAAAATAGACAGTTGCATTACAGAGTAGGAACTGAAAGCTACCACTCCTAGACATCTTTGGATTGACAAATATGCACTTCTAGCTTTAAGTAATTTAGGGAAGAACATGAACATTTTGTCTGGAAACTTAGAGGTAGAAACTATGAAAATTTATTAACAAGTTGCATAACAAGCCAAAATCTCTTTTGCTCAAATCTTTGAGAAACCATGACTACCTCTACTTGCTACATGGTGGAATATTATCAAATACTTAAGCACTTTGTAGTATATATTCATTGGCGGCCATCTGGCATCAATCCTTAGAAATAAGAATGAAGTAGAAGGGGCTCCCATATGTAACAGTGGCCTCTAACTAAAGGCTGGTCCTAACCCATGATGATTCAGTTTAAACTGCGCAAAACATTCATGTCTTGAAAATCTTAGACCATTAAGTGAACAGTAGAGTTTCAGCTCTGTTTTTTCACTCGCAAATAAAGCCAAGGGAAGCTTTTTGACATTCAAACAAAAAGATTTCTAAATTCTGTAAATATGTTTTTCTTGTTTCCAAAGGATGTTTTAAAGCATAGGAATTTTGTTGTTCCTATAATCACCTGGGGCAGTGGCTATTCTAAATGGACCAACTAACTGTTCCTCACTTCTGCTAAACAAAAGGAACATTGGATTTTGTAACGGTTAAAGAAAATAAAAACTTACCTCGCTTCCTCTCTAGCTCTTCAACAAGTTCTTCCTTCCATTTCCTTTGTATCTCTGAGAAAGTTGAGCTGCACATAAAATTTTCCCCCTTCTTTGATTTGAGTTCTATTTGGAAAGTAGAGCTAAAGCCAGTGTCAGACATTGGATACATACCTAGCAGTAAATGATTCCGTCTTAGCATATTGAAGTGTGTCTTTCCATTCGTTAAGCTCAGATGGGTGGATTTCCTGCAAAGGCCGACTATTTGCACCACTAACATTAGATTGATTTTTGTCATGACATCCATGCCTTGCAATATTAGCACCATCAGCCATTGAGTATCGTCTGCTAGCCTGACTAGGTGACCTGCTTTTTGGTGTTACATTTGACACTTCTGAGACTACTTCGCTGTGTGCAATTGAAACAGGTATGGGAGGAACAGCTGCGTTTGATATGCTAAAGAATTCTTCATAAAGAGGAGTTTGGAGTTTCTTCAGTTCCAGAGCCTATTGACATTCAATTAAAATAAGAACAAAATTTTATACTTGCCACATCTCAAGAAGGCAAACAAATAGAGAAAAATCAACTAACTAGTATATTGAATTGAGAGTGGTCTCGTCAACTATTCATCAACAAATAATGTCATGTTTAAGAATAATACCTTTTCATCTAGAAAAGCTCTAATTTTTGACTCTGTGACTTCTTCATCTTCATCAGCTCCTATAGGTTCACTTGGAAATGAAAATTTATTCTCCACCTTTCGAGATGCTTCAGTGCTTCTCATTGTTTTGTTAATTGTCTGATCAGGAGACAAGTTTGTTCCTTTTCTATCCAAATCTGAACTTTTTTCGAAATTGCATGGCCATTCATCCATAGGTTCACACACTGGATTGAAACTCTGATACAATGAGCATAGCATCTCATTATTAGCAAATAGTTAAACATAAAACATAAAAAAATGGAAGAACAAAAACAAAGGACCTTTATATCCTCTGACGAAATGTGAGATTCGGACTTCACTGATGCACCCTCAAAAAGATCATCTTTGTCATCTATTTGACACATGTCATCATCATAATTGCTTGTTCCTTGATAGAAATCTGATTTTGAAAGAGTCTCAGGAGACACGGATGAGCATCTTATGCTATCCATCTGACAAACATCCTTGAGACCTATTCCCCTGACAAAACCCCAACTACATAAACAAAAGGTATCTAGTAGCCCAAACTCATAAAAGGTACCAAAAAATCAGTTTATACGCTTACGAGATTTTAGAGTCTGTCCCAGATGTTACCACCCTCTTGCAAGATTCCTAACATTTAAAGTTTAAAAGAATAAGAGAAGTCATGGCAAAATAATGTACAATCATATAAACCCAATGACGTAATACTAACCACAACTGAACTGCATAATGTGGGATTAGATTCTTGATACTCGCAGGTTATAAATGGATGCTGCAGATGATAGCATTATGAGAATCATTTTTATGATTACAAGTGAAAGCTAAGTTAAAAAAATGCTAATGTGATTGTGTGTATGTTGCCGACATTGTATATCACATATGTAAGCTATAGAGATCAATATTGCACAGAGTTTTACCTGTAACAAATCTGATGCAGAAGGCCTTAGATCCGGTTCCCTGCCACCACAAATTGAATGATATTAAAACAAGAACAGTAGAACTATCTAACAGAAATTGGCACCCTCAGGTGTCATACTGTCTTGACTGCCTCTCTAAAACATAGAAGTAATTAGAGTGAAATAACGGAGCAAAATTACTAAAGGAAAGTTGAAAGTCTTTAATGGCATGTACTTCTGCAAGCATTTTAACAAAAAATCCTTTGCCTCAACAGAGAGATGGTCAGGTATGGGTGGATGGGATTTAGTTGTCCCAATATGGAAAAGAGCGGCAACCTGAATGAAATAGTAGCTTGAGTAAGCAAACTCTTCAACAACTAAGTCAGAGAGGCAGAGAGAGAGAGAGACCAATCATATAAGTCAATGATCAGTTAGATTATGATGTCCAGTTGACATTCAAATACCTCTTGAAACTGTTCACTCCATGGAGGCTTCCCTGTTGCCATCTCTATCACGGTGCATCCAACACTCCAAATATCAGCAGAGCTAGGAAATCACAAACCAAAAGTCCACGAAACTTAATGATCAGAACGAAGTACAATAGGCCCCTCAATACTTCCATTCCTAAATGATAAATGTTTTACCAAGAGGAGTTTATATACTTACAAGCTATGCCCTGTCTGCAGAATAACTTCAGGGGCCATCCAATATGGAGTGCCCTTCATTGATTTTGCACCGTTCATGGTAGCCTATTACAACCCACAAACTTCATGTGTCATGGCCACAAAGAAGGTAGAAATGCAAACGAATTAATATGGGCAACAATGTCATACCAGCTCAACAACTTTCTTAGATGCACCAAAGTCTGCTAGTTTAATGCATCCTTTATTATCAACAAGAATGTTTGCACCCTATATCAAACAATCCATTAACCAACATGAGAGAGAGAGAGAGAGAGAGAGAATCTTCTGACCCGGAAAGTAAGGGTACCCACCTTAATATCTCTGTGAATAATTCCATTCTTGTGAAGGTACTCAAGACCCAGTAATAGTTGTTTTGTATACATTTTTATTACCTGTTCAGTAAATTATTCTCATGAAGCAGCAGCAGAATTACAACTTAGCAGAGTTTCCATATTTGTTAGGAAATAATAATTACTTACAGACTCAGGGAATGATCCAAATTTCCCCAAGAGTGATGAGATAGATCCTCCTGGTACAAATTCCAGGAGAATATTCAAGGAATCCTCCTCCCTAGCAGTTCCCAAGTATCTCTGAAATATTAAGGAATGAAAAAAGTTGGTATTCATTGAATCAGACAGACAGCGCATTACTGGCATAATAAAAATATACTCACAACAATATTTGGATGTTTGAGATTCTTGAGAAGCTTCACTTCTTCTTCAAGTTCCAAAATATGGGCCTGGTTGAAGAAGATAAAAAGAGATTTTACATCAACCATGTTCGCTAGAGGCATGATAATCACTTGAAATGCTAGCAGTGTCTTAAGATTAGCATAGAAGCATGGACCTATTTTATGTATAGCCTTTAATGCATTATTACTTAAACCACATGAATCTCAGATCAATAGTTATATAGTTAATTTCATATCCTTACTATTTGGGAGGGAAAAGATATTTATATAGTTAATTTCATATCCTTACTATTTGGGAGGGAAAAGATATGAAGCAAGTTTATGCATTTTTTGAAGAAAAAAAATACTTCTTACTTAATTAGAGGACAGAAACGATGAAAGAAAAGAAAAGAAAAGAAAGTCGTCAAAGGCTAGATAAACTGATAAAGCAATATATAATCTATTATCTAGGATAGTAGACTGACATAACAGATAGATGGATCTTTACCTGTGTTTTCTCTTTCGAAGCACTCCTTGCGGCAATTAAAACCTATACCAGTAAAAGGCAAAATCATCAACAAACACTTCCACAGCCTAAATGGGGAAAAGGACATTACATGAGCAAAAATGACATTAAGTACCTGCTTGACAGCAATAAGCTCCCCGGAATCAAGGTTCATGCCCATGTAGACTCGACCAAAGGCACCACAACCAATCAACTCGCCCTTCCGCCACCGGATCGAAGGAGTATTGCCCTTGGGAACCGGAGGCAGAGCCCTGACGCGTGGCTGAGAGAAGAGCCCAATTCGTGATTTGCGAATGCTGGAGCCAATCTTATCAACCAGACCGCCAACACCAAACCCTCCATCGTCCCCGGCTGGGCTCCTGAAATCCAAGGATCGGCGAACAGAACCCAGAAATTCTTGCATCAGTGCAAGAGGGTTTTGTGGCACAAGAAGTTGATAAATCGTGAAGAGTCGTTAATCGAAAAAGCTTGGATCTCTACAGTTGGGTGAAGTTCATTTGTGCAGAAACGAAGGAGGAGGGGAAAGTAGGAGGAGCAGATGTTTTCAAAATTAGGGAGATGATGAGGGTAACGGTCTAATTGCGATTTGAACGCTTGTCGGCACTACTTCAAAGGCCTTTGCCATTTTCGCCCTTCCTTATAATACGCCACTTGCCATGTTAATTAATTGAATTCTGTAAGTAAACACAAAACATGAAACTAAGGTTTTTTGTGTGACTTTCAATGTGATTATATCTTTAGTTGAAGCTCACGTCATTTTTTTCAGGCAATCACTATTTGGTAATTAACAAAAACACAATTAAATATAGTCAAAAGAACGTAAAGTAATATTTGATAAACTTGCTGGCCAATTTTCTTTTGATGAAATTAGATTTTTATTTGTAATTATTATTTATATAATTCCTGTAAACTCGAATTGCTCTAATTTAATATGAATATAAAAAATTGATATTGATGTGAAACTTAATAAATAGGTTATATTATCCCTAATTTGTGAATAATGTAATTTAATATTTAATATAAATTTTATTTTGTACTAATACAAAAAATAATCTTTCGCTTTAAATCTTCTATTTTGTTTCGAAATGTGAAAAAAAAAATTTGGAGTGTTGCGATTCTCAGTGAGGAGATATTTCTAGTAGAAGAGCCGTCACATGCCACTAGTGTCGTGTGCTTACTGTTCATGTCACATGATCTTTGTATTGTAGTTATTATTTTGGGTTGAACATGATAAATAAATGAGATATATGATAATTTAAAATATATTTAATTTTTTTAAAAATATTATTTTATTATAATTTTAAGTAGTGATGTTTAGAGAGATATACTAATTTTTTAGTGTCTAGATTTACACTTAAAAATAATTAACAGCTCGCTCTGCTCGATATTAGTATTGTTTAAAAAGAAGAGATATTTTATCTTATTCTTAAATTGTGAGTAAGTCTAATCTCTTTCTAAAAAATTTTATATAAAAAAATTATTCTCATTTACAGAGCATTTAAGAAAGATATAATATGAAAAATGTGAACAATATAATGGAAGGAATTGAAAGACACGCAGCGCAAATTAATTTAAAAATTTTTCCATTCCTTGCCAGGATCTGCCGTATGTGTTTAAGTTAAGTGGGAAGAAGTATTACCTTCAGTGTTCCTCAGCTACTTCCACAGCTTCTGGTCACGACGTTCACAGCTTCTCTTCGCGGCTCGTGCTCCCTTTCTAATCTCAAGAAGTCGACGACTCAGGTATGCTTCCTCTACTAGTATCCACACGAATAACGTTCCAACCATGAACGACGTGCTAGCGTCTCTTGTCCCTCCAGGGCTTTCTCAAGAATTCATCCTCTCCGTCTCTATTTTGGCGGTTTCTTATCTGCAAACATTTTGCAGATTCCCCTTCGGCTTTTCTGTGTTCTATGTGTATCTCTAAAACTCAGCTCCTAAAATCAGATATATAGGATGCTATGCGTTTTTTTTGCTTTATCGAATTGGATTTTTGGAGTTAATCTTACATTAATTCTGAAATTAATACAATATCATATATTATATAATTTTATAAGAAATTAATTAAATAAATAATATTAAATCCGTCCCACAGATTTAATTACCTATTTATTTAACTTTAAATAAAGATGAGACTGAACTATATTTGATTTATTCTCATAAATCAAATTTGAGATATCATATCAATTTGAATTTCAAATTCAAACGTAATAGGGATTTAATTTATCCTTATAAATTAAATCTCATATATCTCATATATATAATATATACATACGAATTTATATATATACGAATATAAATATAAATAAATATATACATCCACCCTGGACCATTCATTGAATCTGGACATGTCTTAGATTCAATGAATCTGGATATCATAGCTCGTGTTGGGATATTTTGTGTGTGACCCTTTAGGCCCATATGAAGTTGGCAGTGGGCCATTTGCTATACTAGCCTACAAGTCACAAGCGGTATCTAGCAAGACATAACGACTACCCAAATCATATGAGGATCGTTAAATGATGTAACATTTTATACAACCATATCATGTCCCTTCTGTCACGCGATATTTTGGTCATGGTTGAGGCATGGATAATGTCATCCTTCTATTCCTGACCGTTACTTTCTCGATCCCTGAGTAGTCTGACTATAGAAATGGAACTACCTTTCCATTACAGTATGGCCATGCATTTCTCATACTCACTCATCGATGGGCCTAGTAATATCTCTCTACAAATGTGAGGGACAAATTCCATCTTGACAATTTACATTCCTCCGCATGAAAAACCACTAAGCCCGAACATAGTCTTTATGATCACTCGGTTAAAAGTGACTTTTGACTAGGTCAAAGCTGAGCGTTTGTCATGTAGGAATCCATGATGATCTCAGGTCAAAGGGCATATTGACATGGTTTGTATATGAGAGAAGCTTATGACGTTACCCATGCAGTTCTCTCATAGCGGGTTGGTCCAACACCTTGTACTCTTACATGTGCCTATGACTTTGATTTATATCTCTATACATCTTCAAAGTCATACTGGTCTTATTTCATCTGTGCTCCCGCATAGATGATCGACCAGGGACATTTAGGATAAGATCATGAATTATCCAAGGATGGTCATCACAGTAAACATGCAAATAATATGATAACACAATTAATAAATTCATAAATCAATAATGTTCATAAGACAATGATTGGCCCCTAGGGCACGATTTTCAACAACCTCCCACTTGCACTAGGTACAATCATTAATTTGACTAATTCCCATTGACCTAACATGACGCTCATGCTTTACCTGCACAAGCGGCTTTGTTAGAGGATCAGCAACATTATCTTCTCCTGCTACTTTGCATATTTTTATATCACCTCTATCGTTGATTTCTCTGATAAGATGAAATCGCCTGAGTATATGCTTGGTCCTTTGATGTGACCTAGACTCTTTGGCCTGTGCAATGGCACCGCTATTGTCACAGAGCAAAATTATTGGATCTGAGATGGTAGGTATCACCCCTAGTTCTGTGATGAACTTCCTGATCCAAACCGCTTCCTTAGCTGCATCAGATGCTGCTATATACTCAGCTTCCGTTACAGAATCTGCTATAGTGCCCTGCTTAGAGCACTTCTAGCTTACTGCTCCATTATTGAGGAGAAATATATATCTAGACTACAATTTTTGGTCATCCTGGTCAGTTTGGAAACTCGCATCTGTGTAACCAGTTACACAGAGTTCGTCATCCAATCCACCATAGACTAAAAATAAGTCCTTAATCCTTCTTAAGTACGTAAGGATATTCTTGATAGCAGTCCAATGGCCCTCACCAGGGTCTTGTTGATATCTGCTAGTCATACTTAAGGCAAACGAGACATCCGGTCGAGTACATAACATGGCGTACATGATAGATCCTATGGCCGAGGCATATGGAACTTTACTCATGTGACCTCGCTGATCAGATGTACTAGGACACATATCTTTTCTGAGGTGAATACCATGAGACATGGGTATGAAACCCCTCTTTGATTCGTGCATACTGAACCTATGCAGTATTTTGTCTATGTATGTACTCTGACTGAGTCCTAGAAGTCTTTTAGATCTATCTCTATAGATTCTGATTCCTAGGATGTAGGTGGCTTCACCCAAGTCTTTCATCGAGAAAGACTTTCCTAACCAAGACTTGACAATCTGCAAGGTAGGAATGTCATTCCCAATAAGTAGGATGTCATCGACATAGAGTACCAAAAACACAACTGTGCTCTCACTAACCTTCTTGTACACACAAGGTTCATCAATGTTTTGAAAAAATTTAAACTCTTTGACTACTTCATCAAAACGATAATTCCAACTCCGAGAGGCTTGCTTTAGTCCATAAATGGACCTTTGAAGCTTGCACACTTTACCAGAGTCCTTGGAACACACAAACCCTTCAGGTTGTGTCATGTACACGTCCTCAAGTAGCTTTCCATTAAGGAAGGCTGTCTTGACGTCCATCTGCCATATTTCATAGTCATAATATGCTGCTATGGCAAAAAGGATTCTGAGTGATTTGGCCATTGCAACTGGGAAAAAGGTCTCATCATAGTTCACACAATGAGTTTGAGTAAATCCTTTTATAATCAGTCGTGCCTTGAAGAAATTTACATTGCCATCCATGTCAGTTTTCTCCTTAAAAACCCACTTGCACCCGAACAAGGTCCAAACCTTATTGTCGTACATGGATTGTATCTCAGACTTCATGGCATTAAGCCATTTTTCAGAGTTTGGTCCCACTATAGCTTCTCGATAGGTAGTCGGCTCATTATGCTCAATGAGCAACACATCACAACTATCAGAAATCATAAATCCATATCTCTGAGGCTGAAGTCGTGTCCTATTAGATTTCCGTGGACCTTGCGTGACTTGATGAGTCTCAACAACTTGTTGTGAGTCTTCTCTGTTTTCCATCTGCAGTTCTGTGGTGTCTTGTGGCTCTCGAACTTCTTCGAGATGTACCTTACTCCCACTGGTTCTTTTAGAGATAAATTCTCGTTCAAGAAAGATACCATTTCTGACAACAAACACATTGTTATCAACAAGGTTGTAGACGTAATATCCCTTAGTTTCCTTAGGATATCCCACAAAAAAGCACCTTGAGGATTTGGGCGCTAATTTGTCTGAGGCTTGTTGCTTAACATAGACCTCGCATCCCCAAATCTTGAGGAAAGATAAACTAGGCGTCCTCCCAGTCCATATCTCATACGGAGTCTTTTCAATTGCCTTAGATGGAACACGATTGAGTGTGACCGCAGCTGTCTCTAGGGCATGGCCCCAAAAGGAGGGCGGAAGATCTGTTTGATTCATCATGGATCGAACCATATCTAATAGTGTTCGATTCCTCTGTTCAGAAACGTCATTCCATTATGGTGTCCCTGGAGGAGTCAATTGTGAGACTATCCCATAACTCCTAAGATGATCTATGAACTCTTGGCTTAAATATTCACCACCCCGATCAGATCGAAGAGCTTTAATTATTTTGCCAAGCTGGTTTTGTACTTTATTTTGAAATATTTTGAACTTTTCAAAAGACTCAGATTTATGTTTCATCAGATATATATACCCATATCTGCTAAAATCATCTATGAATGTTATGAAGTACGAATAACCTCCTCTAGTATTTGTGTTCATCAGTCCACACACATCTGTATGTATGAGGCCCAATAAATCAATGTCCCTTTCACTGTGCCCAGTGAAAGGTGACTTTGTCATCTTTTCTAACAAGCAAGACTCGCAAGTGTCATATGATCTAAAATCAAATGAGTTTAGAAATCCATCTTGATGGAGTTTAGAAATGCGTTTCTCATTTATGTAGCCCAGACGACAGTGCCAGAGGTATATGAGATTCAAATCGTTTGGTTTGACCCTTTTGGCAGTTATGTTATAGATATTTTCATGATTGGGTTGGTCCAAATTTAATATATAATGATCAACATACAAATCACCATGAGCATAGAAAACATCATTACGATAAATAGAACATCTACTATTCCCAGCAATGGAAATGAAACCTTCCTTATCCAAATAAGAAAGTGAAACAATGTTACTACTTAAAGCAGGAACATAATAGCAATTGTTCAAAACTAACAAAAGCCCAGTGGGCAGAACTAATTCATAAGTGCCTACAGCTAACGCAGTAACCCTTGCTCTGTTTCCAACTCGTAGGTCAACCTCGCCATTTTTCAGCTTCCTACTGTCCTTTAGTCCCTGCACATTTGTACAAATGTGAGAACCACATGCAGTATCTAATACCTATGAGGTGGAAGTAGAAAGATGAATGTCTATAACATAAATACCTGAAGCGATAGCCCCGCTATCATTCTTGTTCTTTTTCAAATCTTCGAGGTAGAGTTTGCAATTCCTCTTCCAATGACCAGGTTCATTGCAGAAGAAGCAGACTCCTTCCTTTGGAGGTTTTGCTTTCTTTGGTGCAGACTTGGTTTCGGGCTTGCCTGACTCTTTGGTCTTACCTAATGAGCCATGACCCTTCCCCTTGCCTTTGCCTTTCTTTTTCATACCCTTTCCTTTCTGAACCATCAAAACACTACTGGACTTCTTTTTAAGACTCGACTCAGCAGTTTTAAGCATCCCATGCAGTTCAGAAATAGATTTCTCCATGTTGTTCATGTTGTAGTTCATGACAAACTGGTCATAACTTTCTGGGAGTGAGTTCAAGATCAAATCCGTAGCTAACTCCTGGCTCATAGGAAATCCAAGCCTCTCAATGTGATCAATGTACCCCTTCATCTTTAAGACATGAGTACTGACTGATGCACCTTCAGCCATCTTATAGGAATATAAGGCCTTAGTGGTCTCATACCTCTCTTGCCTTGCCTGTTGCTGAAATATTTTCTTGAGATGCACAATCATCTCATAAGCCTCCATGTGTTCCACATCTCTTTGGAGCTCCAGAACCATGGTGGCTAGCATCAAGCATCTCATATTGACAGAGTCTTCCTTATGCTTCGTGTAAGCATCTCTCTGAGCTCTAGGAGCATTGGTTGCTGGCTCTTCAGGAATGGGTTGATTTAGGACATGCGCCTTTCTTTCCTGCTTGAGAACAATTCTCAAGTTCCTAAACCAGTTAAGAAAGTTTGTCCCATTGAGTTTCTCCTTCTCAAGGACAGATCGTAGCGATAATGTAGCAGTATTACTAGTCGTCATGATTCTACAATTAAAATATACAATTTAATTAGCAATCTCCCACTGAATAAACAACCCTCAATGCAATAGTTAGTGGGCTAAGAACCATATTTGGCTCAAACTTAAGTCCGCTTTGGCAGGACGCTTAAATTAAGTTATTTAAGTAGGTAACACCTTTACCAATTACATCAAATGTAACTCTTAGATGTTCATAGGATCCTATCATCATATGATCTGGCATGTTTTTAATCCCATCTAATGCCTTGAGACCCAAAACTGTTTTGTTAATCTCAATTAAGTCAAACAATAATAAACATGTGAGAGTAGCACCATTACTCTTGTTATCTCCCCAAGATAACTCAAAAGCACCCACTTTAGTGGAGTCCATAATTGAGCGATCGAGGTTTTGACAAGTGTTTATAAATTGACGGCATTATGACTTAAGATTTCATTTAGAGGGCTTAATTTAACTGTTTGGTTTATAAGAATGCATGTTTCTCAATTTGTATCTCATACAAGTAATATGCATGTGCTGATATAATCATAAGATGCATAATTTAAACATGATACAATATGGCTCACCTATCCTAAATCCCCTCAAGCCAATGAGAGGAGCTCTCTAGTAAGAAAAGGGAAATTACATATAGAAACCTCTTTTAACATTCAAGGGGAGTGAGATGAGAAGAGAAGGTACATTGAGAGTATATATATAGGAAGGCACGACACGCAGGCCGTTTTTAAAAAATTATAACACTTGCAATCTAGAGCCATATTGTTCACCATACCCAAGCATTCAAGAATTAACATTCAGATTTAATTGCAGGGCAATTGATGTTTCAAATCTAAAACATTCACAAAATAACATGTTACAGTTCTGTTTTGCTTTATAAATAATCACGAATCTGAATTTGGTTTTCTTAGACCCCATCTACGTTAATTGATCAACTCAAAACGTATCACCACCGATTTCAATTCCCTTTTAGATTCCTTTTATGTCATACATAATACGGATCCCTTATATGTCACACATAAAATGTATATCATATGATCGGCTACGACTAACACATATCATATGAATCAACAATCAAACCTAACTTAAACACAAAACGGTATGGCTCTGATACCACTGGAAGGAATTGGAAGACACGCAGCGGAAATTAATTTAAATTTTTTTCCATTCCTTGCCAGGATGTGCCGTATGTGTTTAAGTCAAATGGGAAGAAGCATTACCTTCAGTGTTCCTCAACTACTTCCACAGCTTCTGGTCAGGACGTTCACAGCTTCTCTCCGAGGCTCGTGCTCCCTTTCTGATCTCAAGAAGTCGACGACTCAGGTTGGCTTCCTCTACTAGTATCCACACGAACAGCGTTCTAATCACGAACGACGTGTTAGCGTCTCTTGTCCCTCCAGGGCTTTCTCAAGAATTCGTCCTCTCCGTCTCTATTTTGGCAGTTTCTTATCTGCAAACCTTTTGCAGATTCCCCTTCGACCTTTCTGTGTTCTATGTGTATCTCTAAAACTCAGCTCCTAAAATCAGATATATAGGATACTATGCATTTTTTTTGCTTTACCGAATTGGATTTTTGGAGTTAATCTTATATTAATTCTAAAATTAATACAATATCATATATTGTATAATTTTATAAGAAATTAATTAAATAAATAATATTAAATCTGTCCCACAGATTTAATTACCTATTTATTTAACTTTAAATAAAGATGAGACTGAACTATATTTGATTTATTCTCATAAATCAAATTTGAGATAACATATCAATTTGAATTTCAAATTCAAACGTGATAGGGATTTAATTTATCCTTATAAATTAAATCTCATATATCTCTTATATATAATATATACATACGAATTTATATATATATGAATATAAATATAAATAAATATATATATCCACCCTGGACCATTTATTGAATCTGGACATGTCTTAGATTCAATAAATCTAGATATCATAGCTCGTGTTGGACTATTTTGTGTGTGACCCTGTAGGCCCATATGAAGTTGGCAGTGGGCCATTTGCTATACTAGCCCACAAGTCGCAAGCGGTCTCTAGCAAGATATAACGACTACCCAAATCATATGAGGATCGTTAAACGATGTAACCTTTTATACAACCATATCATGTCCCTTCTGTCACGCGATATTTTGATCATGGTTGAGGCATGGATAATGTCATCCTCCTATTCCTGACCGTTACTTTCTCGATTCCTGAGTAGTCTGACTATAGAAATGGAACTACCTTTCCATTACAGTATGGCCATACATTTCTCATACTCACTCATCGAGGGGCCAGTAATATCTCTCTACGAATGTGAGGGACAAATTCCATCTTGACAATTTATATTCCTCCGCATAAAAAACCACTAAGTCCGAACATAGTCTTTATGATCACTCGGTTAAAAGTGACTTTTGACTAGGTCAAAGCTGAGCGTTTGTCATGTATGAATCCATGATGATCTCAGGTCAAATGGCATATTGACATGGTTTGTATATGAGAGAAGCTTATGACGTTACCCGTGTAGTTCTCTCATAGCGGGTTGGTCCAACACCTTGTACTCTTACATGTGCCTATAACTTTGATTTATATCTCTATACATCTTCAAAGTCATATTGGTCTTATTTCATCTGTGCTCCATCATAGATAACTGACCAGGGACATTTAGGATAAGATTATGAATTATCTAAGGATGGTCATCATAGTAAACATGCAAATAATATGATAACACAATTAATAAATTCATAAATCAATAATATTCATAAGACAATGATTGGCCCTTAGGGCACGATTTCCAACATATAAAACATATTTATCTTTTATTTTCTCTAAGCATCTATCATGCATTTACTTATTCAGTTTAAAAAACCTTCATCTGCCAGTCTAATGCCCGATTGATGATAAATTCCATTTTGAGATAGCTGAAGAGAATATTACACTAGTATTATGAAGAATTAAAATTAAATTTTTTATTTAAAAGAGTGTCCGCATTTAATTAAAAAAAAACAATTGACTCAAAAGCCTATGGTTAAAAAAAAAAGAAAAATTGACTCAAATATTTATGTTTAAGTATAATTATATTTTTATTTTTAATATTTTATTAATTATAAAATTTATTTTTATAATAATTATCCAAATAGTTATTTTATTTAAAATTATTTTATTTATAATTTTTTTAAAAAATCTCTAAAAAGTTTTTAAATTATTTATTTTCTATAAAAAAAATTTAAAAGCTAAACTAAACAGGACTTTTATAATTGATATTGATGGATGTTTTGGCTATAATTTAAATTTTTTTTTTGCTAAAATAATACTATAAGTAATTAATTATATAAAAATTAATATTAGAAATTAAAATTTGAAAAAAGAATATTGGCAAAAACTAATGTTTAAAATTTTATTAATTAAAAAAATTTACATTCAATTATTTATATTATCTATATATAAATTTTATAGAGTATTAATATTTTCAGTTAACAAACATATATTAAGTCATTATGTCCAGTGAAAATTTTAGAAACAATTAATTTTCATTATGTTTTCTATTTTTTTAAAGGCTAAAATACTCATAACTCTCAATAGAGTTAAGAATGATTAATTGAATCGTTAAAATATCTTTTTTAATACAGGATAAATAAATAAAATAATAAAAAATATATATAGTCTATTAATTTATTTTAAATAATATAATATAATATTCATTTTATTAGATTTAATAGATATTTTAATGATGCTGAGTTAAGTGTTAAGATATGAAAGTTAAATTTATTTTTAAATTTTTAAAAATATATGAAAGTTAAATTTATTTTTAAATTTTTAAAAATGGGGGTTTTATCCGTAACGCGATTAAAGTTAAGGGTGATTATGAGTATTTTAGTTTTTTTTTAATAATAATAACAATAATATTGTTCCACCAGCAGAGCAAATAGGCACATATCTTCGCGTTTCGATTGCCAAGAAGATACTCAAAAACTCTGAAGCTGAAAGCCTGAAACCAACCCAATCCTCTGGCTTAAAGGGCAAACTGCCAAACTGTACCAACATACAGCGGGTTAGCTCAAAAATGAAAAATCAGAAGCTTTTCCCTGCTTAAGTCATGCTACAACCTTTTTGGTCAACTCACGCCTCTCTTAACCTCACAAGCTTTTGTTTCCTTCCCATGAACCAATGCCCTTTTGCTCCCTGAGGTTGAGGCGCGTGAGTTCTGATAATCTATTTCAATTCCTAACTTAATTTGGTTTTACTGAGGAAAGATGCAGCTTGATCTGGAATCATTTTCAGAAGCTACTTCTGGTGCCATCGGATCCCTTGTTAGCACCACCGTCTTGTACCCTCTCGATACTTGCAAGACCAAATATCAAGCTGAAGTTCAGGCTAAACAAAAGCGAAGATACAGTTTCAATCACTTCCTAACAAATCTAATAGCATTTATTAGTTGGATTACAATTTGCATTATGATAATTATATTAGCATGTTCTAATCTTTTTGTACGATTTCCTTTGGAGCAGCTTATTGAACTATCAGTGTGAAATTATACATTAAACCGTTTGCCAAAGTGATAAGTCAACTGTGTTCTTGTTAACAAATCCAGTTTCGAGCATATATTCCTGGCATTTTCAACAATAAACTGCCTATTGCCAACTTCACATGGCCCCTTTTACTACTGTCACTCCAAATTTAACTATTAAATTACGCTTAACTAATGCAGGAATATTTCTGATGTTTTATGGGAAGCAATTTCTACTCGTCAGTTGCTTTCATTGTACCAAGGCCTTGGGACGAAGAACTTCCAATCCTTCATTACGTTATTTCTATATTTCTATGGATACAGCTACTTTAGGAGGTTATACTTGAATAAAACTGGAAAGAAGACCATTGGAACGAAGGCAAACTTGCTTGTTGCCACTGCTGCTGGGGTCTGCACAAGAGTAGTAACACAGGAAAGTGATAACTATTATAGTTTTCAGATAAGAATTTTTGTTTGTTACTTGCCATGTGCTTGTTGGTGGGGTTAGTTAATATTGAAGCCACAAGTTACTGCAGGCAACTAAGTTCTTCTTCCTTTGGTAGTGTCACCTATAGGCATCACAAGAAGAAATTAAGTTCAATATTAGGTTCACCTGCATGTAATTAACTATGATATTGATATCAGCTCAGGTCGTTGGAATGGATGGGTATGCAAGGGAGGTTCTAGATTAGAGTCTCCATAACAACTCTGTAACGTATAAAGGCAAGAAAGAATGAAAAAGAATGTAATCAAATAATGTAGTAGACTCTTCCAAGTAGGTTTTTCATTGCTAAAATCAAAAGAAATGGGCCAACTGGCGATCAATAACATTAGCATCCAAACCATGTTTTCATTGTTCTTAGGTGAACCATTATTCAGTGACCATGGGTTCTATTGTAATGCATATTTAATATCTAGTTGTACTTCACAGCCCTTAGATACGGCAGCCTCAAGGATGCAGACTAGTGATTTTGGAAAATCCAAGGGATTTTGGAAGACCTTTTCAGAGGGTACATGGGGTGAGGCATTTGATGGACTTGGGGTATCTCTTCTTTTAACATCAAACCCGTCTATTCAGGTATTAGTCTTTCATATTATTTCAGGTTAGCTTGAGAACAACCTAAATTCAGACAAGTTGTTATTTTTCCCAACAGTATACGGCATTTGATCAACTGAAACAGAGACTACTAAAGGGAAAGATGAACAAGAAAATAGGTACAAAGTCATCCCCGGAAGCTCTTTCTGCCTTTTCTGCTTTCATGCTGGGTGCAGTCTCAAAATGTGCTGCCACGTGCCTAACATACCCAGCTATCAGGTGGATGGTCATGTCAATTCATCTACCCTCATTCAGGAAATATATATGGTTCCTAAAGAAGGAGGGAACATTCATTTTACGCATATCTAAAGTTCCTGCTGTCTTTTCTCTTTATCTTTTTATTTGCTTGGGCCATTTTGTTGACTACTTGATGAAAGTTGTTTTGAACTGCCTATAGGCGTAAGGTTATGATTCAATCAGCCGAGTCAAACGACAATTGGAGTGCAGAAGCTGAGCGAAAGGGACAACGAACAATCTCGGGCGCACTCTATACTATTTGGAGAAGGGAAGGCCCGCTGGGGTTTTTCAATGGATTGCAGGCGCAGATATTGAAAACTGTTCTGAGTGCAGCGCTACTTCTGATGGTAAAGGAAAAGATCACTATGACGTCATGGATTTTGATGCACATGATTGGCAGGTATCTGTCTGCTCCTCCCAAAGTAAAGGAAGCTTGAGTTAACGATAAGTATTTTACCGATCAATTTCTCATCCAAGAAGATGCTACATGGTTGTCTCCCATGGAGGAAAACTGGTGCTTAATTAGAAGTCAACGTCAGCTTGTAATGGGGCAGGGACCTCCCAAGCTAAGCAGTGCAATGAAATGCCGAATCTGCAGTCTTTGTAACTAATCTGGTCATTGATTATGTATTTTTTTATTTGTTATTTTTAAATTACTTAGCATTGACAGTGTATGTTATGGATTTCCTATCATAGAGGTTGGCTGTATTCCCTCTGATGTATCTTTTTGGGAAAGATTTCATAATGAACTGTTAGCAAAGTTCATAGTTTTGGCCAATAAAAATAAGTTCATAATATGGTGTCCTACGGCCTTATATACATCATTAGCGTCCTTGTTCTCTGTAAAACCCGAATGAAGATATCTATGCAACTTATGCCATCTGCTCGAATTTTATATTCTGTACACCCCAAAACTGAATCAGATGAATTTGAACCGCATTTATGAGGAATCTCAAATCAAATAAGAAACTTAAGAACTTCCAATTTTAAAATTGAAATACTCGTAGCAGGTTGCAAAAGAATAATGCTTCTTTATTATACGGGTCTTCTTTCCCATTCTACAGGCAAATTACTACAATTCTGAAACATATCTGTGTAGCGTGCCCTATATTTATACCACAAAATCAGTGGTTTTTTGTAGTCTTATCTCACACAGAAAGATCTCTGTGGTGGGGAAAGAGCATTGAGTAGTAAACAAAACTGATGTTGGAAATCAACTTGGCACCATTCCGACTATCAGACTGAAAGCTTTCCTCAGTAGTCACAACTACGATTCCAGAAACTGGTTTTGTTGACCTAATTCAGTAGGTTCGGGTATCAATTCTTTGGGGGTAGTTCGCTACTTGTTTGGTACCTTGCTGTTCCCTTTAAGGCGAAGGAATAAAAAATTTACTCAGCGGGAAGGCCCCGAAGTAGTTTGGTATACGACATGCGTTTCTATCCAACACATGGGGATTTGGGAGAGCTGTCTGTCAAGATCCTCGTCAAAGTCACTTTGGCCGAAGGTCGTATGAGGAGCAAATGGTGCCGTTTTGGTTTCTTCAGAGTGTGAACATGGAAGACGGGATTAATGTCAGAAGGATTTTCTTAAAATAAAAAATTAACTTCATATTAGGACTTAGAAACATTAATTAAAAGAAATATCTAAATTACTGTTAATAACTTTTATTTTTTCCTCTTATTTTTAATATATAATATATTTAACTAATTTAATTAAATTAAAAAAATTAATATATCATATTTTATTTAAAATATTCTAATATTTTTTCTTACTTTTTCTCTTTATCTCTTATTTAATTATTATAAAGAAAATATTAATAAAATAATTTTAAAAAATATTAATAAAATATAAAATATATTTTATATTTAAAAATAAAAAATGAGATGATTATTGATGAGTCCTCGTAAAAATAAATACATCAACATCTACTCGTGAACAGTAATGATCACTTTAATTAATTTTTCTATTTTAAAAAATAGAGCTAATATCATCCAATTGACACTAGACGAATCAGCTTGAAAGGTCATAACTCCATTCTCAGCTTCGTACGTTTTGGTAATTACCAAAAGGATGAGAGACGGGGGAAATGGCCTATCATAATCATGAAACTGCCATGTATCCCTTCTCCAAGCTTCATGACAAACCAATTTCTGTCATTGAAAACTAAGTTTCTCAAGTGGAAAATTCTGGCTGTGGCTAACGGCATAAGGAACCATTCCACCTCACTCATGCTATGAAATCCCAAAATCCAGGTCTGAACCACTAGAATATTCGGTAATTAAGTAAATCCAAAAATCCAGGAGGGCTAAATTGTCACTTCAGACGGCAAATTCAGATCCTCCTGACACAGACAAACCAAATTGGTGGATGCAGTTAAATTCGGATAAACTAGCGTCCACGTAAGCAAATCTCAGCGTCATATGCAGCAAAAATGCATCCACACTCTAATTCAAATGCTCTTCACTGACGACTGAATTTCCTGTCCTGAAAAAATGGCGGTCTCAGCTGATTGCCGGATATCTCTGTCGGCTTCGGTGCAGTTACGTGGAGCAAGAGGATCGGCCGGCAGGAACTGGAAGCTCGTGAAGTTCTCTAATGGGGAATTCATGGGACAGAAGCTCATGCTTTCCAAACTTCTGCAACAAGGAAATGGTTCTCCTTGCACTAACAATAATACCAAGCAACCAATCTCCATGTCTCTAACTGCTGATGTAACCACGGCATCCAAGGTTAAGCTCTTAACCTCACTTTCTTCTCATTCTCTCTCCCACCTCTAACACAAATGCTCTTACCAGAAACAAAACACAGAATAGAACAGTAGCTTGGACATGTATTGTGGAACAGTATGCCAAATGTTGGCATGACATTTATAGTTAGGGTCAAGGAACAAGCCAATGGCCCAGTGGCCCAGTGGCATGAAGTTTGGGAGGTCTGCCGGTTCAATTTTGCTTACTTTCATACTCATTTTTTTTAGTTATGAATAATGGCCGAAGTGTTCCTTAGTAGTACAAAAAAGTATATACTGTGTTCCTTTGCAATTTTTTTTGGGGTACAATGTGGCTTTGCCTTTGCTAAAGCTCTTGATGGAATTGAATGAGGCGGGTGGGTACAAAAATCAGAGAATATTTCCCTTGGGCGATAGGATTTGGGTTCATGAGCAATTATTTGAGTTCAAGGAAGCCCATTACTTTGTGAGTCCCAAGATTTATGTTTTATGTTGTGGGCAAAGTGCAGTTAAGGGACCTAGACATGGAAAGAAGGGACCCCCGGACCGTTGTGGCAGTTATACTCGGCGGAGGAGCTGGAACTCGTCTCTTCCCTCTCACCAAGCGCCGTGCCAAACCTGCCGTATGCCTCTTTTTCTAAAGAAACATATTCATGGATAATTTCATGTTTATTCATACCGTATGGATTCTGCTTATTGAGGTTGATAATGTTGTGTGGGATTTTCTATGGTAGGTTCCTATCGGAGGCGCTTACAGGCTAATTGACGTGCCCATGAGCAATTGCATCAACAGTGGGATCAACAAAGTATACATTCTCACTCAGTTCAATTCAGCTTCACTCAATAGGCATATTGCTCGTGCTTACAACTCTGGCACTGGGGTTACCTTCGGAGATGGATATGTTGAGGTATCAATTAAAAACTCTGGGAAATTAGTAGCCTAGTGGCATGTAAGTATGAGGTCATAGCAACGATCCCATTTGTAACCTCGTGCCATTAGTATTAACCCTTCAAATTAAAAAAAGGAAATTAGATGATTAAGTAAACTAGAAGCATGTTTGATTCGAAAATTCGGTTGAAGCTTCATGTGCTAGTTCTGCAGGTTCTCGCGGCTACTCAAACTCCAGGGGAAGCGGGGAAAAGATGGTTTCAGGGTACCGCAGATGCTGTGCGTCAGTTCCATTGGCTCTTTGAGGTATATAAAAATGAGAGAAACTATGTTCTGAGTTAGTTCTCTTTTAAGTGTTTGACGGGAGCTATTTAGTGAACAAAATTTGACAGTATTTTGCACGAATAATACCATTTTTCAAACATTTTAGAGGATGCTTTCATGATGCAGGATCCAAGAAGTAAGGACATTGAAGATGTATTGATTCTTTCCGGGGATCACCTGTACAGGATGGACTATATGGACTTTGTTCAAGTAAGGAACTCTACAGTTAAACAATGATTTCCACTCTCTGTTCTATGAAAGCATTCAAAAGATTGACAATTGGAATTTTGTTTTTTTTTGTTTCATCTTCATTTCCAGAATCATCGGCAGAGCGGTGCAGACATAACTCTTTCTTGTTTGCCCATGGATGATAGGTAGGCCACTTTTCAAATACTGGATTGTTCATAAGTTCATTTCAAGATGTATGAACCCTCAAATATATAGCTCGATACCGAGGTCTAGTGTTTGCTACTACAGTGAATTTGGTCTTCTGGGGTATCTATTTACTCAAGGGAACTCTAATAGATCTTGTTCTATTCATCTCCAACTTCAATGATTATCAAAATATAAATATATTGTGTTTTGAAACTCTACTGTGCATTCATGGTAGCCGTGCCTCAGATTTTGGTCTAATGAAGATAGACAACAAAGGAAGGATCCTTTCATTCAGTGAAAAGCCCAAGGGGGCAGACCTGAAAGCAATGGTATAAACTTCATGTTTATCATACTGCTAATGCTCATACCAAAAAAAAAAATCATACTGCTAATGCAAGTTTCATAGATTTAGGATACTAATGCTGTTCATATTTCAGCAAGTAGATACAACAGTGCTGGGCCTTTCAAAGGAGGAGGCTCAAAAGAAACCATATATTGCTTCCATGGGAGTGTATGTTTTCAAGAAGGAGATACTTCTTAACCTATTAAGGTGCTGATAACCATCTATTGAACTATTACCTCGAAGTACAGAAATATGCAAAGAAAAGAACTTGGTTTCCTGTCATAGACCTCACTGTTTTGCTCTGTGCTATAAATAAATGTTGTCCAGGTGGCGTTTCCCAACTGCAAATGACTTTGGATCAGAGGTCATTCCTGCTTCGGCCAGAGAATACTACATGAAGGTGTGACTAATTATTTCAGAACACTGATATAGAAATCTATATGCCTGTCTAAGATCATGTCAAAAGTTATTCCACTTCATGTTTTGGCTCAAGTGGAGTGGAAAAGAAAGTGGAAACTTACACTGGAACCCATTTACTATTATAATGAAGCCTATGCATGCAGGCTCATCTCTTCAATGATTACTGGGAAGACATAGGAACCATCAGATCCTTCTTTGAGGCAAATCTAGCCCTCACTGAACATGTGAGTGTCAAATATATCAGCCAATGCCTCTTTTCTTGATCTTCAGCATCATGTCTATATAGAGCTTATTTGTAGTTGGGGAGAAATTTTCCATCATGACTATGGTCCAGATAAACGTATGAAATCAACTTACTTGCAAACTTAAAATAATCTAATTTTTTAAGAGATTAAATGAATGATTGAGACTTGAGCTGTCAAAATTAGTCTGCTCACTTAATCCCCCTAAAATAGTGGACTGGATTGAAATATTTATGACGTATTTTCTTAACTAATTTATTTCTACCTCAATTCACTAACACAGTTCATTTCAGCCTCCCAGGTTTAGCTTTTATGATGCAGCAAAACCAATGTATACATCAAGAAGGAACTTACCACCTTCAAAGATTGACACATGCAAGGTTATTGCCTCTATCTTTGAACTTGCTCTTGACGAATTATGACGAGGAATCAACGCCAAGAAGTAAAATGCAACAAACCTGTTATTGTCCTTTTGCAGATTGTTGATTCAATAATATCGCATGGAAGCTTCTTGACCAATTCCTCGATAGAACACAGTGTAATTGGAATCAGATCCAGAATAAACTCAAACGTTCATTTGAAGGTGTAGTATCTCAACTTCCAGTTTTAACAGCAGTGCTCAGATATCTGATTATTCTTCAATTGCTCACATTATGGGCATGAATTAATCATTCCAGAGTCTCTTGTTCAATGAAAATCTGATAAGTTTTCTGTGCAAGTTTATATTGATCTTCTTATTTGTCAGGTGTGCTCATTTAGCTCTATTATATCATTATTGTAAACAGGATACAGTGATGCTTGGTGCTGATTTCTATGAAACAGACTCTGAAATAGCAGCACTGTTAGCGGAGGGTAGAGTTCCTATTGGAATAGGAGAAAATACAATGATCAAGTACAATCTACAACTTAGTATCCTTCTATGTCCTAACCATTTTTCTTTTACTGTTCTTTCTAATTGCTCCTCACATATCTACAGGGACTGCATTATTGACAAAAATGCCAGAATCGGAAAGAATGTTGTCATAGCAAACTCAGAGGTAAATGTTTTCGATCTTCATTCTAGGGAAGTAGACAAGAGCTGGTTATGATATGCTAACCAAATTATACCCACCTTCAACAAAATCACTTTAGCGACTAAAAGTGCTGGGTTTATATGAGCTGCAGGGCATACAAGAGGCTGACAGATCTTCAGAAGGGTTCTACATTCGGTCTGGAGTGACCATTATATTGAAGAACTCAGTAATCGAAGATGGATTCGTAATATGATAATTTCCCCCGTCTTTTTATCTATTTTGATATGGATTAGGTTGAGAATCGAGAAAAATAAATATTGAAATTGAGTCAGTACGTTTATTTTTTGTTACCATAAATATCAAATGGTCAATTTCCAGAAAATAACTACTGACATTGAGCAAGTTTCACACTGAAAGCGCCAAAATGTCATGTGAATGAGAAGTGATTCAACCATGGTTCAGTTTCCCAGAAACAAGTAATGCTGTATACCAAGGAATAATAAATTAAAATCACAAATAATAAATGATTGGTTGAGACGATACTTAGCAAAGTCCTATTTGGTACTCAGATCATTTGCAAAGATCAAAACATTTCTAAAATATGATATTAAAATATCAGAAATCAATTTTTCGATCCAAACAATGTTCTACAAATGTAAACATCATAAATAACCTGAAAGTTGGAAGGATAACTCAGATTAATCATAAAGCCAATTTGAGGTAGAATATGATATCTGACCAATATGCGGCGAAGTTAAGATATGGATCATAAAGTAAGCTCTTCACAATTGAACATCAACTCATTTTCATACTTCTGGAGAACAAACCGCTCCTCGGGAACGATGATAGTGGTAACAGTACATTTCATGTCAGAAAAAGGTTTCCTACAAGTCCTACCTGCCCGATGAAGATAATCTACGGCAGTCTTAGGCAGATCGAAGTTGTAAATGTGAGACATTTCTGGAAGGTCAACCCCTCTCGAAGCTATATCTGTTGCTACAAGAAGATAGCCGCCACCTTTCCTTATCTCCTGCATCAAAGATGGCAAATATGAGAGATGGTTTTCTGGAAAACAGGACATCTTTGTCTTGAACATCTGTGACTGACTGGTCATTGTCACAAAGTCTAATATAGCAGAGGACTTCAGAATCACTAAGCAAAACAATGTTATGGAATTCATAAAATTTAAAATGAAACCCCAAAAAGTGCGTCTCTATGCTAGTCCTTACTTATATAAATATTTAATGCTACCATTCTTACCATGGTCCACCTACTAGCTTTCACTCCCATAATTTTGGCGGGTGATAGGGCTTTTGGAAAGTTGCCATGCCAATCAGCATTGAATTACAACCATTCAATTCAGTAACTTTTACTCTAAACCATCATTGGAAAATGATCTCTATATGTTGACTTCATCTTAGCCTATAGCCGAAGCACTTTGAAGACCAGCAGTTCCGATTTGATTTTCAAATGGTACCACCTCTTTTGTCTTAGTCTCCTATACCAATATCCAGGCAAAGAATAGCACTTACCAACAGTGATACTGCTCGTGAATTGAAATTCATGTCTTCCTCAAGGAGGAGGATATCTAAAGAACCTTGATATGAAGCCTTCAGAAAGTCAATCAGAAGGGACGTTGATGGAGCATTTCCTGCCTGCTTTGACCTCTTAGACTGCATAAATAAAAATCTGATATTCAGACTACATAGAACTTTCAATAATACAGGACATCTTAAGTCTTTTAATTCTACCTAGTTTCCCAAGCACCTGATTACCATGGACTTCAAACAGCTAAGAAGGCAAAGATCTACATAAATAACTTACCGTAATAACATAGGCAAGATAAAACTGAGAAAAGAGCACTGAGTAATAATTTTTTAAGACCAGACTACATTATTGTATCAGAGAATATTAATGATGGAATTTACAACAGCTTTTCCCCCTAAAGATGCATTCCATAAGATTGCATAGGAAATTTATCTAAATAACTATGTAAAAAAAGAAGAGCCTACTAAAGAAGATATTTCCTCAGACCTGCTCACTGGCAAATATAATGCCAGACTCAGGTGCATCAGATTGTATCAAAGATAACAGGGTTTGTTGCTTCTTGTTCTTATGACATTCCTGTTGATTGAAACAGCATTTTAAATTAACAACAGCCTAAATAAACAATAGGCTTTTTAAGAAATTAGTAACCTACAGAAAAGATGTGATTGAGTATAGATAATTGTAGAGGGCAGATAGGCTAACAGTGTACAGAATAACAAAGTTGCTATGATACTCAAGATCTCTTACTACAAATCTATGATGCAAGCGTGATGGCATGGGCTCAACTGGGCTGACATGAATATGGACCACATCGCTCTAGAAAATAAATATGGAGACAAAGAAGACCATCAGGAAGTCAGTGGCATACTTAAGAGTAACTCGCAGAAAAACTTAAATAGCTACATCAGTTGACCTTAGTCCATTTCTGCTGCACACAATCATGAAGAAATCGTCTGTGTTGTGGTATAGATGCACTGGCAAAAACCGTTTGACGGTTATTGCATGACGAATACAAAGTTAAAAGCTTTCGAAGGGAACTGACTTGCTTTGGAGAATTGAAAATAAAGTCAACCTAAGAAAAAAAAAAAACAGAGCTTCAATATTCAAAATTATAAGCAATGATAAAAATCCAAGAGAAGAATTAAAAAACCTGCTTTATTACCTAGGAGTATAAAGGGCAGCAGAACAAGTTTCAAAGATCAAAAGACTTTACCTCATCAACCACTAACACCCGAACAGTTTCAAGCTTTAAAAATTGTCTTTCAATTATGTGGCATAAACTCCCCACTGTTGCTACCACTATCATCGGAGGCTCTGCCTAAAATTTGAAAGATTAGATGAGACTGACTTGATGGGCAGAAAAGAGGTACTATTATTGCTACCTTTAGCCAACTCTTGTGTCTTCTCAATGTTCCTCCATCTAAAAGAGCCATGACGGTACATGACTTGTGCTCCTCCTCAACCTCCATCGGACTTGCAGCCAACATCCTAGCAACTTTAGCAACCTTTGTAATAAAAAAAAAAATCATTTCAATTTTAGCATTAGTCATTTCCGAGGGAATCCCCCCTCATACATTGCATTGAATATAATTAGCATGAACTATGCAATCACAACAGCACTAGCATTATTACTTGCATGCCAAGTTCACGTGTGGGCACCACAACAAGAGCTTGCACAACAGACTTTGCAGTGTTTATGACGGAATATATCAGAACTAGGTATGCAAGCGTCTTCCCAGAACCTGTCTACAGAAGAAATAATATAAGATTACATCAGTAGGCAATGCTTGCCGTTTTATTAGAATAAAACCAACTCCAAGAAGCAAATTAACCTGAGCATGAAGTATGCCATCGCGACCAGATAAAAGAGAAGGCAATGCTTGCCTCTGGACATCTGTTGGCATGACATATCCAATCTCTTCCATCCTGAAACATATCACAACACCCAAATCATCTCATCTCGTCAAAACCCACTTTTTAGTTTTGGTCTCAGTGATGTTATAGATATTTAAAAGATCAAAATTGGAAAAAGAAAAAAAGAAACTCATCAACATATCCACTCACACACAACATGCATAAAGAGAGAGGGCAATTCTGAAAAGCAAGGGGAAAAAAAGGAAAAGTTCAGAGATTGCCTGTCTAATATATGCTGGGGAACATGGGCTTCTAATATTTCCCTTAACGTAGGAGAACCAACTTTATCAACTGCTCCGTGTGCCAACGAAGACGCATTTAAAACGGAATGTGGAGTTCTGAACTTGGAGATAAAGCGGAGACCAGGGTTGGTGTGATACATGGAAAAGCAAAAATTGAAGGTATGATTCTGTGAGTGAGAAAGAAAAAAAGTAGGAGTTGGCTTCTTAAAGGAAATGGGAAGAAGCTGTGCAGGAGAGAGGGCGTCCATGGCACCACAGCCCTCAGTTGCAAAGCGCAGGGTGACGGAGAAGTATCGATTATCGATAAGTGAATGTCATGGTATTGAAAAAACTATATTGCACCAAAAAAAAAAAGACAAAAAGACTCTGCTGGGATTGAAAACTTTTTAGACAAAAGTATCCCTGATTATAATAATTTTCGGACATAATTACCCTCAGAATTTTGGGTTAGATTTTTTTACTTTTGTTTTTGGTCAACATAATTTTGCGCGAGATTAGCCATAAGCTGTGTATTCTCATCGATCTCCGTCGCCGCTGAAGCTCTCCCTCTCTTGTCGTTCGATTCTCATCAGTCTGTCAAGAAGGTCACAGCCTTGCCGGCAAAGTGCTAGACTCTCAGGGGATTCCATGGCAATATCTGGTGAGCCAAAGCAAATGACCAAATCAGGGGACGTTGAAGAATATCCTAACAGCAATCGGCCAGCGCAAATGGGCTCTCTTACCGTCAACCGCCTGTTTTTGCTACTGGGTCTCTTCGAATTGCACATCTTTTTTTGGTCAAACCCTCGTCTTTTCCAAGAAAATTCAACACCAGCAAATCAAAACCATGATGGGTTATGAAAATCGCCAAGTTGGGTTAATCAGCAACGAGAAAGGATCGATCTTTCTGATATATTGTGGAGTCTTACCGTCATTTGGGCTGCCGTGCCATTCAGTATCTGCCATTGTTGAACTTTGAGGGAGTTAGGGTAAGGGGCAGTCTTTTCACAATTGATAGCTGATTATAAATTAAAATTAATTAAATCATTTCCTTCACATATTATTTCATACCCAACGGAATTAAGATGAGTCATAAATGAAGATGATGGTGGCCTGAGCCACACAGTATCTGTTCCTGCATAAAACGAAGTGTTGCATTGGCCAGAGTTGAAACAGTGAGTGAGATCAACCACAGAAATATATGCTCATCTATAAAAACTTCAACGACAAAAAAACTCATACACGAACGCTCAAATAAACTGCAGTGTTACCATAAAATATGCGGCTGATTCCATAGAATATATCTGATCCATACTAGTTTTTCTTTTTTTTGGTCAAAATCTGATCCATGCTAGGTAGAATGATTTCGGTGTTCCCTTTGCAGGGTCCATTGAACTTGATGTTGAAATATGGCCATTGATGAGAAGAAAAACGCAGCCACTTGTGTGGTTCAGCAGTCCTGTCTTCTGTGGTTAATTGGTGGTGGAACAGAGGAATTTTGCTAATGCGATGACAAGAAGGGCTTCAAGTTTTAACAATGGAGACGGCCCTGGGAACTGATCCAAGGCAGCTTCCAACTCCAACTACAGGAGTTAGGAAAAAGAGGTGAGCTTTGCGTGCACTGTTAAAAAAAAAAAAACTCTGTTTTAGTTCGAGGAAGTAACATTCTTTCCTCTGACTAATGAGGCTGCCAACACCTTTTTCTGGTTCCAGGTGCTTCCCATGTAATTTTATTTGACATTGTCATTAAACACAAACATGATTTGAATGTGGCTGCAAGTAATTGATCAATGGGGCGGTGTGAAAATTTTGATTATCTTCTTGTGAATGGGAAAGTTCGATTCTTTACATCTTGAAACAATTACGGACAAAAAACACACAATGCTTTACACCAAGTCTGAAGCCCTCTGCATAAAACACGATACTAAAGGAAGAGAGCAATTTTCCATTCAAACAAACAAGGTTCTAAAAGCCAGGGGCAAAAGGAGTTAGGTGGTTTGAGATGCTTGTGAAAGATGAGGCCATGATTGATACTTTGACATGGAGAAATGGGTTCGAGAGTGAGGTAATAATTGAGCCGTTGAGAATTACAAGTACATATTTATCTGCTAACGGAAGTGTGGTGGGAATCACGTAAAGACAAGCATGTGTCATGCGTGAAGGGGGAAGGGAAAAGCAGAGCATCCACAGTACCAATGTTGTTTCTTATACAATGACTGGAACGAAAAACAGAGTTTTTTTCTTTTTTTGTGTGACACTTTTTGCAAAGAAGATCACCGAAAGTCCTCTTGGTCCATCAAGCTGCCGCTATGGGGCTGTCCACCCATCGTGCCCTACCAAACACGCCTCCATCAATACCTCTCTTGCTCTGACACTTGACTTGTTCCAACACTTTGTACCTTTCCTTTTTCCATTTACTGTATCTTTTGTTACATATTCCTTTCACACCTTTTTAAAACCTTTAATTAATTACTTTATATAAATTAAAAAGTTATTACTAAGAGGAGTGACTGGAGAAATATTATTATAAATATATTTAATTAAAAAAAATAAAAAATAGTGGAAATAAAAAATTTGATATCTATGTACTCACTTAGCTTTCCCTATATTATTTCTAAAAGTAAGAATTTTTAGATAGAAGATAATTTTTTTTATCTAATTTTAATTAAATTATTTTTTATATATTTTTAATATTCTAATTATATCTTATGAGTTGAAATTTTTTTCCATTCTCCTCACATATATTTTTTATTTTGATTGCTAAAATATAATAAATATGATAAATAATTTATATATTATATTAAGATATATAATAATTATAAAATTAATAAAAAATAATATTAAAATTTTATTTTATTTTTTATTTTTTTTAATTTTATTATATATATAAATGGGATAAAAAATTTTAAAATTTATAAATTAAAAAAAATAATTTTAATGTGAATATTATAAATAAAAAGTAAATAAATTTAAATAAAGAAGTATGAATATATTTGTTAACTTTTAATTAATTCTCCACTCTTTTTTTTTTAAATTAAATAAAAAATATTATCTCTTCCCTTTTATTTATATACCTATAACTCTCTTATCCCTTTTAAATTAATTTAATATATTTTTTTTAAGTTAAACTAAATAAAACCTTAAAAATTGTTATGAGATTAGGATTGAAATTTTTAAAATATTATTTGAGTTAAACGGGAACGCCAGATTCATTATTTTAAGCAATGAATAAATAAATCAAATAAGGTTGATTTCATCAAATCGTGTGAACCGGATTGTTCCTGCGTTTTCTGCCTTCTTCCCTTTACTCTCGTCTTTGTACTAACTATTCTTTACTTTGACCTCTTGCTTTCCCTGTCTTTTTAGGGCTCTTTTCTTCTTTCTTGGCCTCCTTCCTCTTCTCCTTCATCTCAAGTCTCCTTCCTTGGGTTTGCTATCAATGGATGATTTCACCTCTTCCTCTTCTCTTCCTCGTCCTCCTCCACCTCTATCCGACATTCTCCCCACATCGGCTTCATCCACGTCTGAAGCTTTCGACGACGTTTCCGAGGACTCCTGCAGTATTTGTCTAGAGCCCTTCAGCACCGATGACCCTGCTACTGTATGATCTGAACCTTCTTCTTTATTAATTGACTCCACTTCATCTATGTTTATTTTATGCATTCGTGTTCGTGTAAAGCTTTACGCTTTAATGAGCCACTGTACTCCCTTGTACTTGTTTGTTGAATCGTTTTGGGTTTTCCCTTCCTTCGGAAGCAGGATCAGTCTAGAATCAAGTCATAATTTTGCCGCATTTTATTCTTTTGTGGGCATGAGATGTTCGTTGTCACATTGTTCTAATCTTATTTCTCCTTTAGTAGTGAAGGATGACCGGCTTTGTAATTCTGTTCTGTTCTCTCTTCCTTAGTTTAAGATATTGCTGTGCTTTGGATTTTTGATACGTGTCTCCATCTTGATCCTCGTTTTGTGAATTTAGGGCCATTTTGTTTTCGAGAAGTTGGGAACTTATGAAAGATGTATTTATAGTATATTATCTTTTTAAGAGAGCTGTATGGATCAGTGTGTGCCAGTCTTCACTGATACAAACCCTGAAGAACTTTTGCCTTGCCGTGTTAGTTATTTAAGCAGAATGAGGAATGATTGATATCGAAGTAATCCCAAAAAAAATATATTGCATGTGCTTCCTTCTGCGCATATGCATACTTGCTGAAGAAACTTAAATATTTATTCTATATCTTATACCAATTATTTTAACATGTAGATCTAGATCTGTTTGTGGATTCAGATTGTTGAATCATGCTGCCATGAACGAGAAACTATTCTCTTTGAAGCAACCAAAAATAAGTGAACTGTCCATGTGATTTCTATGCATATTTGCAGAAGACAGCTGTGTTGTTGTTTTTTTCTCTTTTTGTTGCACCACTTAAACTTGACATCTAGATCATGATGGTTATATGAGAATTCAGATTGTTGAATTACCTAAGGCAAATAATTTCATCACATGAATGAGTTTCCCATCTGTATTCATGTGTAAATTTCGATGGCTATTTGACTGGTGCTGTTAAATGAGCTGTGCTTCATGCATGGATAAGTTACATCCTGTCGATTTACAAAAGAAATTTTACAATGGAGAAAACTTAGGTGCAGTTTAGAGTTATTTGAGAAGTGTAATTTTCACTGTGCAGCATTACATGATTGAACCTTTCAGTAAACTTCCTTTGCATTCCACATGTCATAGATTTATTGGAAAACCCCATGGCTATCACTTAGGGAACTTTACCCTAGTCTGGTCTACTTCCAAATTAGAAATGAATGTCTTATTTTTAAATGTTCAACATATTATTGACATACCTCCTTTAAATTTTCAGATAACAAATTGCAAACATGAATATCATCTGCATTGTATTCTTGAATGGTAAGGCTGATTGCTCTGTAGGAAGATTATTTTTGTAGGATCTATGCTTTTTCACTCACATAGACAATCATATAATATGTCACTTCTGACATGATACTTTTTTATATTTAGGTCCCAGAGAAGCAAAGAGTGCCCAATCTGTTGGCAAATACTTGTCTTGAAAGACCCTGCCAAGTATATATTTTCTCTTAGAAAATTTCTTTCTTGAATGTCTTGTGTTGGTATGGTTTTTTATTTTCCTTAATCACCAATATTGCAGCCAAGAACTTCTAGCTGCAGTGGAAGCTGAAAAACGCATAAGGTCAAGAAGCTCGTATTCATCTGCATTCCCATATCCTCGTATCCCCATTGAACAGCATAGTGCGGAACATGTGAGCAATATTTCCAAGTGTCGTGAATCTGTTTTCTCATATTCATGTAATGCAGTATCAGTTTATGAAACAGTATCAGTCTATTTGACGAGAGGCTCAACATACTACTGCAGGATGATTCTTGTTCATATGACTCTGATTTTGAGGAACAAATTATGCAGCACCTAGTTGCTACTGCAAGTAGAGCACATTATTTTCGTAGAAGGGAAATGCAAAGATCTTCTGGTGTGGGTCCATCTCGGATTCCTGTAGTTGACTCCTCATTGCATGTCTCTGGGCTGCAACCGGTGTATACAACTTCACCTTCTGGAGGTAGTTCACCTAATTCCTGTTCTGCTGCAGATGTTCAACCTCCACCGTCTGCCCCTTCCTCTGTTGAAGCGATTACAAGAAATTCCACTCCTGAAATTGATGACCCTTTCAAAGCCAGGTATTGGTTGCATCAGACTTTGGATATAAATTATAAAGCAGCGGCATAAGTTCTTTATCAGGAGGTTATGTCGTGTCATAGAGCATTCGACCATAGATAGATTATTCTTATGTTTACTATCTCTTGGTTTGTATTCAGAGTTCTTTATAGCCAGCCACCATCTGAGAGTGCGAGAAGACTGAACACCTCTGAGATGTTTACCTTCCCCGAGTCCATCAAGACCAAATTTTCCGCTGCTTCAGCTAGGTAAAATGATTTATACATTTAATCCCAGATTCTCCTGTGATTATCCCACCAATAAATGTTTTTTGCATTAAAATCTTGAACCAGATATAAAGAATCTATTTCAAAAAGTACACGTGACCTTAAAGAGAAGTTACTTGGTCATAATGCCTCAGTAAAAGAGTTGAGTAAAGGTGTTCAGCGGGAGATGAATGCTGGCATTGCTGGTGTTGCACGGATGATTGAACGCCTTGAACTTGCCTCAAAACGGGCTACTGCTTCTCCTCCTATGCCTAGCTCTACCGAGGGAACTTCTGGCTTCCCCTCTAAAGGAAAGACTGTGCAAGAAAATGGTAGTGGACAGTCTCTTCTCTCTGCTGTTAAGGAAGAGAGTGGGGTTGTGATTCATGATGTTAGATCAGGTCCACCTGCACAGGTTTCCAGCACGGCTGTCAGTCCAGTAGAATATCCTCATCCACATGTTCAGGTTAATCCATCCATCTAATTCCCTACTTTCAATCTTTTTTTAATTATGTTATTTCTTGAAAGTTGGCTGATTCTTTCCCTTTTCTCGATCTTTAACATCCAGAGTGGACGTGATGCGGTAAAGACTTAGCTTGGCTAGTATGTCGTCTCACTTGTTCAAGAAGAAGCATGCAGTGCAAGTGATGACTCTGTAAACCAACGTACCCGTTGGTATTTGCATCCGGCATTGTTGTTACTGGTCCATGAAGTTCAAGAATTATAAACAATTTGCAGAGACAGAGGTTTCTCCCCGAGAGAGATTATTTAATGAACTTACCACAATAGTATAGACATATGCATGGATGGTCATCCATGTTCGGCCTTTGTTTATGGTTTCCTCTACATGATATTATTAGTACATCGCTCGTATTGTTCCAAATAATGCTGAGGTTATATGCTGTATCTTTAATCTTGGAATCTAGCAACTTAATGAGAGGAATATGATACGATTGTTCCATATGGTAAAATCTTCGACAGATTGAAATCAATCTGAAATAGTCTTCTTTCTCTATCTACTGAACTCATGGAAGGAACTAACAGATGGTAAAAGAAAGAGCATGCAAGTAGATTATAGTCATGTCCCATTCTCATCGTTGTCACTCGAGAACTTTTAATCAACATATTCTGGTTTGGTTCCTTTTAATAATGTAAAGCGAAGTATTCGTAGCCCCTTTAGCATAAATAAAGCTACTTGTGATTGAAGATAAGCAGATTAGGCTCATGATGAACAAGTCTGTGGATGTCAACATGCTTCAAACTTGAAATGAAATATATGGGATCGATTGCCCTTGTCAGGAGGCGACACTTGATCAGTGGTTGCGTCCGTTGGTTGGCAGTGTCTGGGTCCCTATAAGATGAAGATGCTTCACATGACCTATTGCAAGCCGTGTTGAAATGAACTTGAAAAGTGCTTTTTTCCAAAAAAAAAAAAATGCCCCTTCAATATGCATCTGATGTGATGCAGGATAGTGATTCGACATTGCATTTAAAATGGGATGCACCAACATAGGTTAATCTGAGTAGTAAGCGATTTAATATCGTTTAAGTAAGGTCTTAAATTTGAGTCTTGACGTATACAGAAAATCTGTATTGGGAGACTCATCCATTATAACCAAGTGCACGATGAGAGTCAAATCTAAATATAGTCGGGATAAAATTTTGATGAATCGGGCAACTCAAAAAATTAATAATAATAAAATGGGATGAATAAGATATTCAAGGCAATAAATAATTACAAGGATCTAAATAACAGTATTTCACCTTTTTTTTTTTTTTTTGCTTTGCTGTTGAGATGTTCAATATGTATGGCGTGGCATCAAAACTATACTAATCCCTTACTGCTCCTTTCCCATCAATCAACATTGCTTGAATCGTTAAGAAAATGAGATAACGATGTTTCCTGTAACGGGAGCTTGTGGGCGTCAGCCTCAAAAACAAATCTCTCGTGGGGAAGAGAAAATTTACAATAGAATAATAAAAGCTAGGGACTACATGGAAAATATAATTAATCAATTAAGTAATCTTCTTATATGACAATGAAGGAAAATACAAGTAATCAACGTTAAACGGCAACTATTACAGGACATTATTAAACACTAAATCCTAGTACTGCTCCGAAAGCTTATAAAGAATATAATCATCAAGTGAAAAAGCACCAGATCGTAAATCTGTTGTTTTATTCTGGAAAAAAAGAAGAAGTAAATCTGTTGTTTAATGGTTGTGGTGCAAAATTTTCATGTTTACAACAATAGGCAAAGAAGAATTATAATTATTTATTTGATATAATGAACGGTGAAATTAAAAATTAAAATTTGCACGGTTGGGGTAAGAGTGGAAGCGGACTGATTGACAGTTCAATGAACAAAAGCACATCCAAAGTTATGCTTGCCAGTTGCCACCATATTCATAGTTCGCCAACGATGCTTGGCAGAGTCTACGGCGTGAATGCATGGGCAAAAAAAGAAATACTTCTTATGCTCATTAATGTCTAACATATATTTTTTATATTTATTATTTTTTAAAATTATTTTTATTAATCGATATTTGATAATAGAGATTTAGAGGAGAGAGAAATTTGTATAGGCTCAATTTTAAAAAAATAGAACAATAGAGTTATAAAATTTTAATACAGAAAAAAATGAGATAAAATAATTAAAAAGTTTAAATCCATTTTAAAATTTTACTTATAAAAATTTTTCCTTTCCTCCTACCAACGAATTAAAAAAGATAATTATAATATTTTTTTAAAAAATATTATATCAATTAATTTAATTAATTTTTAATTTAATTAAATCAAGTAAATAGATCTTGAGAAATAAAAGAATAGTTTTTAACCGGTCTTTCTTTCTCTCTTTCAGGTTGTCTTGCGCGAAAGCAAATTGCTCAAAAGTTTCCCTTTGTATTTTTTGGTTTATTCCGACTGAAGGTTTCCATTAGTACTTTTAATTAATCACTACATGCAAGCGAAAGGAATATCCCCTCCTCAATTTGCAGCCTTTTAGAGAGGGAAGAAAAGGCAAGTGGTTAAGAAAAAAATAGTATGATTAATTAATATAATATTATTGAGTAATCAAGGACAAGCTTATCATCACTGAAACATACAAATACCTACCTACCTACCTACCTACATACATACATACATACATACATACATACATGTTGTAGTCAAACTGCAAAAACACCCATACTTGTCCACGTGTTGGAAGGTTACAAGACCTCGTTTGGATGAACCTTCCTCCACGAACACACTTACCAGTAGAGACTAGAGAACATATACTAAGGCTTTCCCATTTACATATTCAATAAAAACCGATATATATAGTATCAATCACCCAAACAATACTTTATGGCCTAAAGACTAAAGAATCAGACCCATATGCTAAATAATCTAGTAAACTTGGCAAAGGAATATAGAATCATTAATTAATATTTTATCAGAGACTGCTCTGTTTTGTTGGGGAGGGACACAGATCTGTCCGCGTCAGCCATTTCTGGATCTGAAAGAATAACTGTTATTATTAGGAGCTTGAGAAACCATTCTCGTGTCTTCAGACTGCTTCTGATGTTTTGCATATGAACCAGATCTTCCTCTTCTGTGTCTCCTTCTCGGTCGTGTGGACTGTGGGATGAACACTCCCGTCCCTTTGCTCGCTCTTCTCACACCCTGCTCGTAGACTATCACAGACAGAGGAGGAGGAGGAGGATGAATTATTGCTCCAGAGAAAACCTGAACAAGAAGAACAAGACGAGATAAATTACACATCAATATAGTTATAACCTTAGCTAAAAGATTAAATTTTTTTTCAAAGATGGGAAGGTGAGAATTACCTGAAGGGGCTCAGGAGGGCAACAAGAAAGTGGGTCTTCTTGTTCATCTTCATCCATAATAAGGAGAGAAATCTGCTTGTTCAAGTCTGCAAATAAGAGGTCATCTTCAAGCTCCACAGCAACATCCATCACCTGAAGTATTCTTCTTTCTTCTGTAGTTTCAGAAACCCAAAAGAGATAGAGAGATAACTAGTAAAGCGTAAAAGTAGAGAAGAGGATTTTATAAAGGGGCAAAAGGGTGAGTGAGAGGATGGGGTGAGTTATAAGGGTTGTATGGGCATGTGGGTTGGTGGGACCCTATGGTCACAGTTGGCCAAACTGGCTAAGACCCACAAGAATCATGGAGGTGCGTTGTGTTGGGGATAATTATCCCTTCAAGTATAATGAGATGACAACAGTAGACAACAGCCCATATCCAGATATCTACTCCTGGATAGACTCGATCTCTGAAATGCATACTTGGTTCTGATTTGTGAACAGCTCTCTCTATCTCTTGCTCATCTCCAGAAACAGTTAAAGCAACAACATGTTATATGATTCATAGTGTTTTTAGTTGGGATCTGCACATCTAAGTATCATCAGCAAAGTTCTGATACACAGAGTCCTTATCTGGAGTTTTATATCCTTGTGGTGAATGCTCGCGGTTAAGAATGAACCACCATGGTGATATATATATGTAAAAGTCCCTTTTGGTGACAGATAGTGGCATCTGCATGTTGTGCAACTTGTTGCGGTGGAGCCCCACTACGGTTTTTGTGACATTTCACTTCTGTGGCTGATTTTGATTGATGAGACAATTTTAGCAAGTTAATTAATTTAGTTGTTTCGCTATGATTATTAACTATGATAAATGATTATGTAAAAAGTTATTAATGATAAAATGTGTTTTATATTTATAATCATGATTAACTTGTTTAAATTTGTACGTTACAAATATGTCTAAGAGATTTTGTACCAGAAACAGGTGAGTGTCAACTCAGAATTGCGTGGGTGCCAGTCGTCAAAAAGTACCTTAGTACTTGCTTAAGCGTCAAAAATATGGGATTCCTGTTGCAAAAAAACACAAGAAGAAGAATATATTGGATTCCTTGTGTCTTTACCCTTTTGGTATCTTCCACTACTGTTTTCTTAAAGGATGTGGCTCCTTTAAAGTTTGAATTTTGTGGCTGTAATTTTTTGTGAAGTCAGTTATAAAAAAGTTGTTTTCACAAATTAAACAAAAGAGTCAGTAAAAAAAAAACAGTGTTCGAAAACAAGTTTTCATAATTCTTTTATAGCTATGTTTGGAAATGTGTTGAAAACGAGTTTTCGCAATTTTTGGAATAAAGTTACTCTCATATTATTTTAAATAAAATATTTTTTTTTGGGATACAATCAAAATATGGTTTTGATCCTGAGCAATAAATTTTTATTTTTCATCTGCAAAAATAACAATTCAATATGTAGATTGTTTAAAACATTTCAAAGTTTGAATTATTTTAAAAATACACAGATAAAAATTTTACTTTAAAATTATAAATTATGAAATTCTGTACAGTTAGAATTTTCAATCATAACACCTCTAAAACAATTTTTCTCTTTTACTATGATAGTAGACAGTTAAACCATTTTCTTAAAAAAAAACGTAAATGAAATATTCGTAACTTATATTTCTGATAAGTGATATTATATGCCCTGTTGCTTAACTTTGAAAAAATAAAAGTCTTTTCAACAAAGGTAAGGAGCACTGGCAGTTTTATGAACAAATGCATTAATTCTATGATCCTACAGAGTCCTAACTTTGACTCTAACTTGGGTGGCACTCCAACAGTCACCCTTTACACACAAATTAAATTTGTGACCCAGAATTAGTTAATCCTCATCATAAACAAAGCTGCAGACTTTTTGTTTAATAATATAACTCTTATGCTTATTATAAAATCTATTTAATTTAATTATATTAAAAAAATTATTTTAGTTACTTAATATACTGTGATTTCTCTAAACTACTATAATAGTTTATTTTTAATTCCTTCTATTCTTTTTTCACTTGAGTATTATTAAAAAAATATTAATATGAGTAATTTGAGAAAAAATTAATAAATATAAAAAATATATCTCATATTTATGATTAAAATTAATTTCTCAATTAAATTATATATTAAAGAATTATTAGAAGAGTACGATGGACACATAAGCCAGTCACGAATAAATTTCTAACTGTACATATATATTTCAAGTCTCTATATACAGATCTTTATATTGAATCTGTCATTGAAGACTTTGTGTACACAAAACACAATGATTGAATGAAATTAGTGAGCGGTGGGAGTTTTGCTTGAGCCAGAATCTTCATATTTTTAGGAACAATGCAAAAAGAAGCTCATTCCCCACATCAGGTACTCCTGGTAGGAACCAGTGGCTGCAACCTTGGCAATGGGTGGGTGCAGGCCCCAGGAGGACCAAGATAACAGAGAGATGAATGCCCATCTTTTCTATAAGTCATGCGTTGAAGTATTCTGATAACACAGCATCTGCCATTTTGAACCTAGCCCAATTATCACCTCTATATCACCCATATTGGAGCAATCTAGTTTCTTAAGAAGGAAATATGTATATATTTCACTTACTTGAGAGGAAGAAAATTATAAGCTCTCACCAAAATTGCAGGTGTTGAAGGGGTGTGAATGAGATTTAAAAGGGTGTTGGCCAAGGATAGAAAAGTGGAATGAAGATATCAAAATGCTATAAATCTGCAGGAGTTTTCGCCATAAATGAAAGCTCTTACAGGAAAACTGCTTGGAGATATTCAGAATTGATTGTTATAAGTTGAATATAAGGAATTGACAGATTCATGCCCTAGACTAATGGACAAGAGACTCATGGATATAAATTACAGTAACATCAGATTTCCTGGGTGACTTTTAAAGGTGAAGCATGAGGTTCTTGGTCTTGGGCAGTCCTTTTGTCCTCTAACAGGTTATAAAGAAGGACCCTTCACCCAAGAAGTATCCTAATTGCTACCTCTTCATGTTACATTTCATCCTTCTTTTGCATAAATGATGGAATCCAAATTTCCAACCATACACAGAAAGGAAGAAAAGCAAAAACAAAGCAAATTAAAAGGACATAGTATATGATGACATGAGATAATAGGGTTAACCTCACATAATACCAACACCTATATAATGAATCTATTGAGGATTGATTTACCCTCTTATGATTTCCTCGTAATTCCTCGTGTGGCCTGTGTTTAGTTAGAACCAGCACATCAGCAACAAAAGACTTTATTATAAACACTAACTCCTGCATTCATGGGGGAAAATGAATGGAAGATAAATCGTATGACAGAGTAATGGATCAGCTGCATGAAAATTGAATATAAAATCTTGTCCTTTTCAGAGATCTGCATGTTGTAAGTGTTGAATGTTACACCCAAAAAAGAGAGTTCATAAAGATAAATAATTGTCATCCGACCGTAGGTTCCCTCTCAAGAATATACCGGCATATCAAACCAGTGTTTTGGATTCATCTTTTGTTTAATTGTTTAAAGACGCTGGGCCAAAAGAGAGAGAAAAAGAGTGTTTGTTTGAAGATGCCGAGAATTGCTGAAAGTGAAAGAATTGACGTTAAGAATATTATAGCTACCTGGACAAGTTACAATCTTTATGTTGCCATGTTCCATTTTCAGAACACCGAGATCCATCATCCGGAAAGATACAATCTTTTGACTGTAATAGCAGTGGGTCTGTATGAGCAACCACGATTGGTTTCCCTGCCCAAAAAAAGTTGGTAACTTTCTTGACCCAAAAGAAAATCAAAAAAGAAATTGGAATCAGGAAAATGGAAGGAAATGTCCCACTATCGTTTGAAGAGTGCTGAGGGTGAGGCAACTTCAATTTTGATTGGGTGATATCCTTGCCCGCTTCAGTAAAGGCGCGTTTAAGTTATATTTGTTCGTTGCAACGGTACCGTTATCCTTTTGTGGGCTCTCGAATTTGGTGGGAAAAAAACGTAAAACCTGTATTATTTACACTTTGCAACAAAAGTATTTATTTTTTCAATGTATAATTTCTTAAAACATAAGTTTAAAATGCTCAAATGCTATAAATTAAGTACTTCTTTATCAACATTTAACCCTAATACTTCTAAAAAATCACTTTAGGTGACAGAAAACTTCCTCAAAATGCGCATGATTTTTAATAATTAGTTAAACAAAGAAATTCGTATAACTCAATGTCACAATTTTTTTAAAACAGGGGAAAAATAAATTAGACAACAGGGGAAACCCCGAGTTTTACTTGAAATTAATATTTTTAAGAAAAAATCTCAGAAGCGCACTAATCCTAATTCACAACTTGGATCTATCAATGAGAACGAGGGTCCGCCAAAGAATAAATGGAGGCGACTACGTTGAAAGTAAAGCAGGAGGCCAAAGGATTAACGGTGGGATTCCATGGTTGAAACTTTTCTTTCTTTTCATTTTCCAGCTTTAAGCTTTTAAAATGACTCGAAATAGTATAGCTTAAACATGTGTATGCGATTATAAATGTGTGGAAACTAAGAGTCACATGGGCTCAGTCATAAGTCAGTAACAGTATGTAAAGAGATGAGAGCATGTATCAGAGTTTTATGGGTAGAGAACCCAACTTCAGCCAGCGGCGGTGAGCACTCTCATGGTCGGCTGTAGCTGAACTGTTAAGCAGCAGAGCATCTTTGTGTTCCCCAATTGATCCTCCTGAATCCACCCTCAACCCATTAAAAAGAAATGGCCACGTGTCTCTCACTTTTGTCAGTCAGTCTCTCAGACTTTCACCTGAACTGCAAGGTCAAAGTGGCCTATATTATCAGATCAATATTATATAATGAATATATATATATATATATATATATAACTGAGAATGTGATATCATATATATGGTTAGTTGGAGTAACTGTTTTTGGATCAACTTGACTTGCATTAAATGTGACTTTGAAGCTAACACAAAAACAGATTCTTTTTACTTCAGTACAAAGTTACCTATGCACACAATAACTAAACCAAGACAAGCTTATGATAAGTAATACAATCCAGTTAGCTAAAACTGAGGCTTGAATTATGATTAACTAAACACCCTCGTCAGCCAGAGAAAAGAAAAGGAATACAACATAAAAAATAAGGTATTTTCCATCTATCATTACATGGATAACGTACAAATCCGTATGCATCATTTGTAGCAAAAAGTTCTTTCAATCCCAGCATAAGCGACTAGGTGGTGGACTGGCGGTCTAATTGTGAGGGGTATTGGATTGTTAGCAAAATGGATGAACATATAGCATATCAATGCAACACTACCTATGTGGAGACAAATATAAATGAAATGGGTACAGAAGAACAAGTTTCTCACAGTTCAACTCTTCACTAAAATGGAGATGATGCACTTATTTGATCGGGAGAGATAAGTGCTTTAGTTAGTCCCCCAAGAGAAAAACAGCTAGCAAGAACACTACCAAAAAATGTTACCAACAGGAAGCTCTGTTCAATATGTTACATAAGCCCTATAAAGCGAATCTATGATCGTGTCTGGGAGCAATAACTCAATTGCCCAAGCAAGCACCTACGAGGTTGAAGATCTTCTCATGAGCCAGAATCAAAGTCCTGATATCTTCTACGTCCGGGCATTATCCTTTAAAATTATAATTGTTTCATTATCTTGTGTCTGTTATTTTATCGTAATGAATATGAACATGAATTAGTATGATAACACAAACAGGTACTCTACCAACTAACTACTGAGTTCTCAGCTTAACAAAATAGTATAATCCATAGACAACCAAAGTCCCCACCCAACCAAGAACCCATCTACAGTTAATTCCATCCAATACAAAGGTAGAGAAAGAAGAACAAGCTTTTTTTTTTTTTTTTTTGCTAACAATCACATATTATTTCCCTTCTGAAGACAAAGGAAGATAAGTGGACCATGACATCTCCATTTTATTGGCCAAAAAAGTTGACATCTTTATGCGAGCTCCGCATAATAAATAACAATCGAAATATAAATTCAACAAGTAATGCCAACAGAGCATGCTGTCTGTCTTAAGAGATTGAATAAGCTTCCGGCTGCAAATGCAGTTCAGGATTCCGCACAACAGAAAAGGACCACCTTCCTTGGGCTCAATTAACGTATCACTATACTTAGACTGGTACAAGAACTAAAGTCTAGGATACTGAACTCTCCCTCGATCTTCTTTCGTTTCTCTCAATTCAAACATAGACTTAGATCAAGTACAGTAAGCTACACGTCCACCTACACACCAGCACTATCGAAAAAAAAAATGTTAACGCACACCCCAGACACCCGGTGTGAAAGAAGGCGTACTCGTCTATGAACTCAGAGTCAGAGAAAGCAGATTCTTGAGAAGGGGCAGGGCGATCAGATTGTTGGAGATCATGCTGCTGAGCTTTCTCAAGAAAAGGCTTGAATCCGATCTGTAAACTCAAGTAGCCAAAAGCCAAGGCTCCCAGCACCACAATCCCTGACCTTATCGCATTAATCTTCATATCAGACATTGGAGGGGCCATCGACCTTCCACCTTGCACTTGCTTCCGTTTCTCAGTTCTTCTTGGCCGCGAGAGTAAGGTCACAATTGGGAGGAGGGTAAATGGTAAAGACCCCTACTTTCAATCTAATTAAATGTTTGAAAATTATCTTTCTTTTTTTTGTTACCTAAACTCATTAAATCAAAATTATAAATAGAAAGACTTGAGATTCATTGCTACAATCATTAATTAGTAAAGTGTATAGATAACTAAAATAAAAGAAGTTATTTAAAAGTCAATTAAAAAAATACATTTTTTTATATATTCTCTGGGTATGGGTAATTTTTCCTTTTAAAAAACTTTGAAAAGGTTATTTTTTTTTACCAAAAAGAAATGGAAAAAAAATAAAAATAAGGGGTGGAACTTTCTCCCCGCTTCTGATTTCTGAATTCTCAGCAAAACCACCGAAGCTCGGATTCTCGAAACAGTGGGTCTGAAGAATTGACCCTGCGGTGTTTAAAATCTGTCAGGATTTCCGTTTGATTATTTTTCAGGTACTAAAGCAATCATTGCTTTTTTTCCCTGTTTCCCATCACCTCTTCTTGTTTTTTTTTTTTTAGTTTTTTCTGCGCTATACCTCGTGATACTTATACTGTAATTCAACTGAATAGTAATGTTTGTGTAGGATTCTTTGATTATGGCATCAGTTTTTCCCTAAGACCGAGCGATGTAAAAGGGGACGATGCCTCTGTATTCTCCATACGTATCAATCTCCTGGATTGCTACTGGTTCAATTTGTTGTTCCTTCTTTTAACTTTCGAAAGTGTTTTTTTTATGTAGAATTGAAATTTAACATGTGTTGCTCTTTCTTCTTCTGAAAGTAGAATGTTTAACTTGTCTATTCTGGAGTGTTAAATAGCATTCTTGCTTGGGTTGTGATGGGACTGTCTTTTGATCATGTTAATCAAACATGGCATGACTTCTCAGGTAGCCTTCTTGGGTTGTGCGAGAAATTTTATGTTGGCTTCTTCGCCTGTTTACAGAAGACAACAATTCCTGATAAGGTCTTTGGGAGCTGCTAGTGGTCATCAACTGATTTTAGAAAAATGCAAGACCCATGGTCTATTGAAGTTGATGCTGAGAACATTGTTAGAGCAATTACTCCTGCCCTTGATCCCACTAGATATAAAGGCCAAGCAGGTATAAGTAATATTCTTCTAATTCCTCACAATCCGAACAAAGAAAAACAAATAAGCATTCCTTTCATTACTTCGATTTTCTACTTGCCTTTTTTTATTATTATTCAATTCTACTTGCCTGTTTTACATGTGAGTTTGTTCATTTCTGCAAGACTGCAACCATAAAGATGATGGTATTGTTTTTGGTTTTTACCCTCTAAGGAAAAGCTATATAATAAAATATTTTTACCATTTTTGCAAACTATGCCACTGTTGCCATGACAAGATTCTGCCTTTTGATTTTCTTTCCCTTTGTTTCTGTGATAAAGGGACTAGGATTGAGCTTAGTTGTGTTAAGTTTCAAAAAGGCAATAATTAAGTTAAAATAGTGGTTTCAGAAGCTTAGTTGCCCTATTTATAACTAGAAGGATAGGGCTTCTTTGAAAGCCCATTTCTTTTCTCTTTGCCTTGAGAAAAATAAAAAATTTCTAATGATTGTTTCACTGATTTTATATTACCGATTGGGAAAGATAGCTGTGATTGGAGGGTGTCGTGAATACACAGGAGCTCCTTATTTTGCTGCAATTTCTGCCTTAAAGATCGTTAGTTTCCACAACTCTATTCATTTTTAGTCCTTCTCCTTTAATATTGCATTTTCAGCCTGGTTCAGTTAAATTCTGCAGCTCAAAATGATTCCTTTCTTCCGTGGTCATTTGCATTCAACTATTTACCCTTCTTGCTGCAGGGTGCAGATCTGTCCCATGTTTTTTGTACAACAGATGCTGCTCCTGTCATAAAAAGCTATGGTCCAGAGTTGATTGTGCACCCTATTTTAGAAGAATCTTATAGTGTTAGGTATAATCTCTGGATAATCATTGTCTTCCAGTATGCATGTTCCATTGCTTTTTGGATGTCATTTTTTTTGGGAGACTAATTTCAGAGAGGAGGACAAGTTATCCGTATACAACAAGGTTCTAGCTGAAGTTGGCAAGTGGATGGAAAGATTTGACTGTCTTGTTTTTGGTCCAGGCCTTGGAAGAGACCCAGTTCTTCTGGTATGCATTGCTGAAATACTTCATTGGATCTCATTTTGTGCACACTTTAAGTGAACTTGCTTAGCCTTTGACTTCAAGTGCTAGCTTTTGTTATTTATTTGTCATCTGATTCTCAGCTCTAACATTTGCTCAATTTGTGTCGGGCCTGTGTGAGTGAAATCATGAGACATGCAAGAGAGTCAAGCATCGCAATCGTTGTAGATGGGATAATATATTGAGATTTAAGGCGCCTCATGCCTGATCCGATTACTATATGCATGTTGAAGTTTATATGTGTTGTTCCTAATCTGATTGACATATGTGATTGTTTTGCAGGACGGACTTTTCCTTGTTACAAATAACCTTGATTTTGTTAGCGGCTATGCCTTTGCTGTTCTAACTCCAAATGTCAATGAATATAAGCGTCTTGTTCAGAAGATTCTAAGTTCTGAAGTAAATGATCTAGACGCTCCTCAGCAATTGCTGTCTCTCTCCAAACAGTAAGTTCCTCCTTCCCTGGAACTGTGATTTGTTTGAAATCTATGCTGATTCACATCATATACAATATTATGAGAGCAGATCAGTATCCTCCATATGTGTTGCTAAAAGAAAATTAGCATCCTTGAGCAATACAAGCATTAGAGCATGCTTTAAAGTTTTCTACACACCTTGGTGTTGGTGATGTCTTATTATTATCAGTGAATTGAAAGCACTAGTTTCAAGAAACCTAAATATTTTGCGTTGTCTTGGGCAGGATTGGTGTTGTTACTATCCTGAGGAAAGGAAAATCTGATCTTATTAGTGATGGTGCACAGGTAATGAATATAACAGTCTTGTTCCGTGTCTCTTCTTCTCTCGTCAAGATGAAGATATAATATCCAATTATAATTTGCTTATGCCATAACATTCATCATGCTCAGTTATTTGACATACCTAATCAAGAAAGTCACGTTCTTGCATGGGCACACCATGTTACAGTTGCCAGTGGCTTGACATTATTTGTTTTTTCTGTTTGCACATGGCACCTATATCTTGGGATAGTCAATTATAGAAATTTCGCAGATGTTAGAAGATCAATAAGTTGTGGTTTTTTTCCCATACAGTTAAATCAGTGAGCGTCTATGGATCTCCTAGACGCTGTGGTGGCCAGGGTGATATCCTTTCTGGAAGGCAAGTATAACTCTTACTACTTTTCCTTTCATATCTCATTCTGATTCTATCTTTTTCTTGTAGTACATAAAGTAAAGTGAATAAACACTACCATTGAGTTGTTAGCTTGTTTTGAGTTGGACCAGCAATAAGGACTGAGTGGCATGAGATGCTTAAGGTGATACGTGAGAGCGGTTCTTTCTTTATGGTGAGCTTTTAAAAAACAGGGTTCCCCCATACCTTCTTGGGTCCTGTCAACCCTTCAATTAAGTTGTAGGAACATATGATTTGTTAAGATTTCACCAATGTGCAGACCTGAGACCCTGCTTTTCTGGTGCCATTCCAAGTACTTTATTTCTGCATTGTAGCCATGAGATACCGATCTTGTAGTGACTATCGAGCAAACTAAACACTGAAGATATCATAATTTCTCAAGCTTGTTCTGTTCGAATTTTGGAACTTTCGGCATAAAAGAATGATTTTATTGGTACAGTGTTGCTGTCTTTTTATCATGGGCCCGGCAACATGTTCAAACTGCTGGTGAAAATCCAAATCTCAGGTTCTCTGTCACAACATAACTCCACAAGGAATATAGTTTATGTTGGCTTACCTTCAATTGTTAGTTATATCCTAAACCATGCCGTTATTTCAGTTGTAAAAATCCAACAGTTTTGGGCTGTATTGCTGGTTCTGCTTTGATGAGGAAGGCGGCATCCCTTGCTTTCTTGAATAAGAAGAGATCAGCTGTCACTGGTGACATCATTGACTGCTTGGGGAAAAGGTACCGTCTTTCACAAAGAAATTCTTGTCTAACCTCGGTGTATAAAAAATTTTAATCATTAATCACTAATGAATATGTAAACATATTAATATATTTTTCTTAATTTTGAGAGACATGTATATAAAGTCAATTCTCACGCATTCTTTCCTGCAGTTTGGAGGATATTTGCCCTGCCACTTGATGCTGTAACACTTCCATACTCAACCTCTGTGAAGTCAGCTTGTAGATCAATATATTTTTCTCCCTTTCCATGTTGTTGTATTTAAGTTTCCTAATTTCTTATCTCTGTCTTTCAGTTGCTTGTTCTGCTTATATAAAGTTTGTCATTAACAAGTTATATTATGATGAAGAGAGATTTGCGATACACTACATTTAGCAAGTCTGCTGTGCTGAGTACTGTTTTTCTGCACTTGCTGATTAATCTGGCATCTAGGTTGAAAGTCTTCATGCCAATCAGAATTACTACAAATGTAAGGAACGGGCTTGTATCCTACAAGGACACAAATTTGATTTCTACTATCTTCATGAGAATTTTTTTAGTATATAATTTCGTAAGTCTCCTAAAAGTATTCTCTAAATTTTAAGGTTATGTTCTGACCTTATTAGAAAAATAGTGCTGAATCTATCTAAACTTTTCTTAAACAAAAACAAAACAATTTCATAGGGAGTAACAAACCTATAAATTCACGTCTTGCCTTTTCTTTTGAGGAACAAATCAGCATTTCTTGAGTAAACCATTTAAGATTTTAGAGAGATACTTTTTTGGCTAAATGTCAAAAAGTAAAGTATAAAAAATTGGGTGCCTTGTTAGGTGTAAATACTTTGAACAGTGAATGCATTAAGAAAGAAATTATAGGATCTGAAACTGAGTGCATAATTCATTAAAAGATCACAAACTGTACATTGATGGAAACATGGCAAGTCGTATCTAACACAAACTCCATCCTACTTGACCTACTCTAAAGTTCTATAACTCACAAAAGTATTTGCATATAGGTCCTTCATGCATGCCCTTGAAGGCTGAAGCCACAACAACCACATGACATAAAACCCTTGCTCTACTCCACTAATAATCCACTATTACAACCTCAAAATTATTCAGTAACCCACTTTCGATTCACGAGCCGCCTTCTACTCTCTGGCCGCAACAATCGCTGGCCCTTCCACCTGTTATGTCATTTCAGTTTCACACGTTAGAAACCACTTATTTCATGCATCAACCAATCACAACCTCATAGTTCGGTCCCATGCCACTACTAAGCAATACAAATAAATTAGTCATGAAAATTGGTGAGTATGTTGGAAAAAACTTAAGGCCTTACCTACTTGATCCTAGTCTCTATCACTTGTCTTAGTTTTCCTTTTGCGTATAAATATGCGGTGTTTTCTTGAACTGCCCCAACTAAGACCACCTACCAAAAATTTGATTTCCCAACCGTTTTGGAGCTAAATTAAGCTAGCGGTCAAGTAAGGACTTGCTGAGAAGGAGTATAAAAGGTAGTTTAATACATAAAGTCCCCATCATATAGGGTAGTGAGAGATAAATATACGAAACTTAATACCTACAAGTATAGGGTAAGGGGAAAAATAGAAGACATTATACAAGTGGTAAGGAGCAATGTACCATGAACTGTATTTAAAACGCAAGTGATCCTGTTACCTTGAAGGTTGCTCCCCAGATTTCCTCATCATCTGCGGGTACTGCCGTCACCTTATTCTTGGGATTCTCATAGCATCTCAACCCTCCAGCTGCCGTGGAGTAATAACATCCTGCACAACAATAGTTCCCAAAGGCTTGTGAATTACGAGGCATACACTTGCAGAGAATTTAGAAGGAAACCTACCTTGAGGGAAAGAGGCAAGGGACTTGCCACAAGCGCCTTTAAGCAGTTCAGCATCATCAGCAAATGCCACATATCCATCAGCTGTTATTCCCCAATACAGAGGAACCTTACCATATTGGTCCTGTCCGAATTCATACAAGCACAATGTTTTCAGTAATGGAAGTGAAGCTAATTAAAGTGGGTGGATTCTGGGAAATGGATGGGTTTGGTGGGATTACTTACAGAAGCGACGAAGAGAGTAGAAGTGGACTTGTCAAATAGTATGAAAGCAAAGCCTCCACTGAGATGGCCAACAACGTGATTGGCAGGGTAGGGTGCTCGATCACGCAAGGCTTTGTATGCCTCTATCACTAAAAGCACTTCATTCGCAGACTTGGCCAGTCCATATTGTTGCCTCAAGCTGCCCAAATTATCAAGGGCTCCTTCAAACAAACAGAACACCTCGTCCTTCACGGCCAACGATCTGCCATTTCCAACTCATCAGTATTTACATATTAAATGCCATAGTTACAAACAAACACTTGATATATTTGAGATTGTTAGCATAGGGAAATGGAAGTCAAGAGAATGAAGTGGAGTCGGGGCAAGCAGGGATTAATAATTGCAAGCAAACAGGGCAGTGAATGGTCCAAAAAAGAAAACATGATAAAAGACAAACACCATTACTCACTTTGATGATAACAATAGAATGGAGGTCTCGGGTTAATCTTCAATGTCCACTACTGCACTAACAGTCCCTGTCCCATCCCGTGAAAGGAATCGAGGCCTTTGGACTTTTCCGTTCCTGAGATCTAGTAGACGGAATCTAACAGTGTATTCATGAACTCTAGTGGATCAAGTTTGTAGCCACAAGATCTGGTTTTCCCGGCCCAAAAAAATCCCACATAGCACTCGTGAGATTGGATTTACGGGTTATGATCCTCAGTGAGTAGCGACTGCTTCCGATCATGGTATTAAAATTATTTTAAAATATCTGTGTAGTTTTAATTGATAAATGAATAAGATATATGATTATTTAAAATATTTATAATTTTTAAAAAATATTATTTTATTATAATTCTAGTTGCGGAAGTATTTTAACTCCTAAATATATAGATTTATAGTTAAAAGTAATAAACGGCTCACTCTGTCTAATATTATTATCGTTTAAAAAAAAAAAGATTTTATCTTACTTTATAAAATAGATGAACCCAATATTTTTTTAAAAATTTTTTATCAAAAAAATATTTTAAAATATCTAGAACAAATTTTAGAAAAACATCCTGTCGGAACTTTCCTCTTTGAGAACAGATGCCACAAGCAGGCGGTAATATTTTGTAAAGACTCTTCAGGAAATAAAAAATCCACACACACCAAAGCACAAATATAACTCAATATAGAAAATCAAATAAAAGAATATAGTAATTCATAATACATTTTTATTTTTATTATAGATAAACGGAGACTCCATAAGAATTAACGAATAGGTGTGATCTACCCTTGATGGGACCGCGTGGACTGTGAGCACTATATCCTCTCTCTTCATAAACCCCTACTATTATATACTTTTCATTCGAGGATACGACGACGTATTCATGGAAAAATCCCAAAAATATCCAATCACGTACTCTACCGGTCCCACCCACCTTATGGGTTATTAAATAATGACCATTGGATCTCTCACCATATAACGGCTTAGTTTACCAAAGGAATCCAAAACAATTTTTTCCTATATCTGTATTTAATGACAGTATTTTCTACCCCTTCGAAACCAACTTTTACCATCATCATCTGTATGACACAAACAAACCATTCATGGCTTCAAGCCAAATTGTTTGCCGAGAAATTTTCAGTAAAGATGTAAAATATTTTACTATTAAATCGTGAATTATGAATTCCAAAATGAAACAGAACAGATAAGTATCAGAAACGCGTCGGAGATAATAGACGAAAACCATGCATGAACGATTAGTCACTGATCATCATCCGGATCAGAGGTAGAACAAAAAACCAAATTACCACCAACCGTCTGATTCGCCCACCACTTCCCCTTTATGTTCGTGTCAGGAATTTCTGGCTTAAGACTTTTACTCTTGGTCTAATCAAAAAACCGGTTTCTCTTTTTTCAAGTTTCATAAGCAACCGTGGCTGAAAACAGCATGATTTTAATTTATTTTTTAAAAAATATGTAACATGATTATATTTTGAAATACTTTTATCACTTAAAAAATATCATTACATGACCAGATTATGGGTAATTATAAATTCGCATTGAATAATTTATAAACTGAGATCATATATTTAATATGTTAAATTAGAATTATATATATTGACATTTTTACACATTTTCACATGCTGAGAAAGCACCATAAAACGACCGATAAAACGACGTGGCTTAGGGGACTTTGATTGCTAACTAGCTACTGACTAGGAAGCCATCGTTACCTGGGTTGAAACGGTGACTCGTTGTGGTGAGAAAAGGCCAACTGGACGTGATCTCCGACTTGCACCGACACGGTGGATGGGTTGCTCTGGGCAAATCGGTTCATAAGTGCGGCCGCCGTGATTTTGGGTGACGGCGTGCGACTGCCGGCTGCAACAAGCTCGTCGGGCGGCGAAATGATGGTGCTGCTGAATACACCCAGCATCTTCTCACCACCAAAAAGGACGAAAACGAACTCTCTCCCACAAGGGTAAAACGAAAAACAGATCTCCGGGTCTCACCACGAAGGTTCAGAGCTAAGGATGGTGATGACTGAGGAGCCTAGTGTTTTCTTATATAGATGAAGGGGACGAGGACATTATAGTAATTGCAGACAATATGCATGTAAGGGCATCTGTAATTTCGCCCCAAAATTACTCAAAATTACAATTTTAGAAGAACGAGGGATGATTGGGGGGTTGAGGGGGATGCAGCTGGGACCCATTTTGGGAAAGTGGAGAAAAGGACAAAGACACAGGGTAGATGAGGGTGGGCCCCACGGGGGGACGTTCATGATTATGTGCCACGCCATCGGGCCGGCATCATCCCTCAATCCCTCCTCCTCCTACCTTCTCACCGTTGGATCGCAACTTTAGTGATTGAAATTTAATTTATTATACTTAAAATAGATAAGAGTTTTATATATATATAAAGAGGATCCATTTAGATAAAAATTTATAAACAAAATTTAAATAATTTTTAAAAGATAATTTTTTAAAAAGAATTTATAAATAAAATAGTTTTAAATAAATATTTAGATAATTATTTTTTAAAAAAAATTATTATTAATAAATTATAAAAATTTTAGTTTAAAAGGATTCCAATAACCCGCTGAAGGATCCAGCTTTTATATAATTGTTAGGCATTTAGCCTCATATGTAATAATAATAATAATAATAAAAAAAATAGCTTGTGATCTCCCCCAATAACCCCAAGGCTAATGTATGTTAGATATTTTGTACGATGGAATAAAAGAAGAAGAAGATGTGAAAATGACAAAGGTAATAACGATGCGATTATAAATATTGTGTTTTCACTGATAAAAATACTCAATAGATATAAAAAAAAGGAATATATTATTAATTGATTATAAGATAATTTATCACACTAAACAAAATTGTATGAATTATTTTATACTCTCCTTCTCCTTCTTATAACTGAAGAAACGAGAGTATGAATATGTTGAAATAAATGAATTAAAGTGAGTCCACGTAGTGATTACAAAAATAATTAAGACCGACAAACGCATACAGCCAAATAGGAAAGTTATATCGATGAAGATTAATTTGTGAACTGCACGACTCGTATTGTTATAATGTGCATCTATTATAATGTTAATATCCAATGTGTTGACATGGGTTTTCTATATATATATATATATATATATAGCAGCATTTTATCAATATTTAAAAAGCAGGTTTTATGCATTTTAAATATTGAATTAGGCTATTGATAATTTGTAAATAATAATGCCTCTCCTTATAAAATTTATTGACCATTGATTCCGTTACGTGTAATAATGTGCTTATTTCCGTTCAATATTTTAATCCCTCATTCAAATTTGCTCACCTCCATTCCAAAATTCAGATGACAATTGATACATGCATACATATACTGATACACTCCCACACATATATAATAATTATTGTCATAATATCGGGCATTTAATAATAATTATCTTCTGAAAAATGTACAAAACTTCAAAGAGATTCCCCTACATTTTCCAAGGGTGAATTCTAGTTTATTATATAAAAAAGCTACGTTTAAATTGGATGATTTACATCTTCTTAATTTTTAAAATTAGGTTTGATGGATAGTACAGTACACACACACCCCACTACATATATGGATGTTTTTCTTGGAAGAAATGACTTGCCTTTCACGTAATTGTGATCTCCATCTCGATGCGAAAGGTTCTGTTCTCTCCTACGATAAAGAAATGAACAATTATCTTGGAATCATAACAAAAACTGTAAACAAAAGGAAATTCCTTGAAAGATTAGAAAAGGTCCATGAAAGAGAATAGTGCAATTCCTCCGGAGAAGGGTGGGGGGTTGAGGCTGACGTGGACCTGATTCTTTACTGATAAAAAAGCCCATTGTTTTGCTTTCCCACCTCACCCACAGATTCCAGATTCCCGTCCACTTTGCACACTTCATGTACTTGGACACTTTTCTGCCCCTTTTGTCTTATCCATTCTCCTGTTGATCTGCTTTTTGAAAGGTATTTTAGATTAATTTTCAGAGAACAGATTATAAAAAAAATAGATTTTAAATAATAAATTTTAAAAATAGAAATATTTAGATGATATTAGAATCACTTCTCATATTGATAAATTACTAAAAAAATATATGATTTAATTAAAAGTATGAGAAAAGAGATATGATAGAGAAGAAATAGGAGATAATGTAGAGAAAAGAGAGCAGAGAGAAGATAGGGTGGAGAAGGAAGAGCAGAGAGTGTGTAAGAAAAAATAGGAGTAAGATAGTAATTAGATAGTTTATAAATTTTTTTTATTTTTCTAAAAGTTAGTTTCAATAATTTATTTAAAACTATAATTTTAAATTATGATTTTGGCTAAAATTAATTCTAGACAAATATGACTATTTGTTTAAAATTTATTAAAATTAAAGTTATACCTAAAGGGCTTTTCAAATCATACACTCAAACAATAAGTGAGTTTTAACCAATCATTCCCATTTTTCTTTCTTAATATCTGATTTTTTCCTTAAAACAAAAAACTTTATATGGTCGTCTCTCACTTGCGTGTGTCCATCAAATTCATGTATGTTATATAGTATTGATCAGCTGGATGATGTTGGGAGTAATTTATGCTGCAGGTACTAAATGTAATCTATTAGAATAAGATATTTTGTGTTATTGGGTTCAACTAGATTAAACCCATAAAAGAAATATCACAACAGGCACTGTTAGGAATAAGGGCATGAATTTATCTATAAGTTTAACTGATAAAAAAATTAGACATACGACTATTTAAAGTGCATTTGATATCTAATAAGTATTAATTTGTTGTAATTTCAGTTACAATGTTTATTAATGCATCTTAACTCATATGTGTTTAGGTTTATGGTTGAGGATAATTAAAACTCATTTTATCTAATATTAGTATTAGTTATAAAAAAGAAAGATTTTGCCCTACTATTATATTATAGATGAGCTTAATTCTCTTAAAAAAAATTATACCCAAAAAAAAAAATCAGAGGATGAATCATTTCCTACTTTAATTCAAATAAATAATTGAAAAATTACAAATACATGATTGGCGCGGTGGGTCCGTATACCCGGAACGCGGTTTCCAGCCCTCAATTATTTTTGCGGTAAGTGCCGTATTTATTACAATGAGAAGCAAAGCGACCACAGATCTTGAATGGGTTGAAAGCGAGAGAGATGTGAGAAGAGTAAGGCTCCCACAATGTGGAAGAAAGGTCCCAACCACTAACCGCAATTCATATTTGTGTGGAAACAAATATATAGTTCTCATTCCCCACCTCACAATTTCGCTTCTTAGCAGGGTGCTAACCACATCTCATACCATGGTAGTTTCATCCAAATTGAAAGTCTATTGTTTTACCAATGACTTCATGATCTAGTAACATGTAAATTCTTCTATAAATAAAAGGTCTATGTTTAATTGCACTTATAATCACATATTAATTCTACTTGTAATTGCATTTTATAATTCGTACAGCCATGAATTCAAAATTTTGTCTATCAGATTATATTATCCAATTAAAATGGATAACAAATGGTTGATACGTTCATATACATATACATATATATATATATATATATGGTAGAGACGATTCAAATGTTAGTTTCTATAGAGATACTGCAGAAAGAATGATGTAGATAGACAGTATATATCTCCAACCAATGAAGACAACAACAACAGCTTTTGACAACATTCATCCCAGGGTTTCCTCTCACAATGATCTCTTGTTGCATAAACCATATCACAATGACCTCTAACAGTGAAAGAATCTCCTCTTCTCTTATCATCGTCCTCGGCAATTATGGGCTTGTTTTTTTCCTACGTGGTAACTGTGATAATCATGCTCCCATGTGATGATAATCCAGCGATCGGCTCTCAGATTCGAGTGCAGCTGAGATACATATCAGGCACCCAATAATACAAGATTCCTTTGAATCGTTGATTATTCCAAGCAAAGGCTTAGAGTACTGACTTACTATTATAATTAAAATGAGGCAGATGAAACGCACAATAATTAAATTAAATTGCATCGCCAATTAGGTTAAAGATGGTTTTCTTCGTTCTGATGTGTCTTGAAAGTGACATATGCCGTCGGAGTTGGAACCATTATTTAATAACTGGGCTCATGTTGCTGTCCTTCCAGGCAGGCTCTGTGGAACGTAACACAACCACCGTCGGATCGTCTTTCCAGCCTTTTATACGTATATTTTGAGAGACAGACACAAACACTATAACAGTCTGATTTTTTTTAATTGAAGTTATTAAACGGGATTGAGTTTATGACCTCCCATATATATATATATAGAAGCTTTCATGCTATTGGACAGCCAGATCATCGTTAGCTGAGTTTTATATATTTTGATAGCTGCAGATAAAGAAAATTAAACTAAAAATAATAATCCGTATTGATGCATGCCCTCAATAATTTCTTTCTACTCTTCACACTCAACTGCCATTCATAATTTCGTATATTTCCCCGTTCATTGGACGTCTTCTTTGCCCCAAGCACCAATCTACTGGACGTGTCAATTTATTATTTGAGGATATCTTGGGTCTTTAAAAAATTCAAATCCACTGGTGATTGGTCCTCCTCACCTCATCAATCTTCAATTATTAATTATTTATAAACGTTGTAATCTAATCATACAGTTTATCAATTCAAAAGAGTTGACGGTTGACCTGCTCATTCGCATTTCATATCTTCACGATTTTTTTTTATTTAACATAATTAGTGCGTATATATATATTTTATATCCTTATACCATTTACAAGAGGGAATAAAAATATAAAAAAAATTAAAAAATTATATTCTCTGTACTTTTCTGTCTATTAGATTCAGACGATTGTTAGGATGCATTCGTCTTTCAAAGAATTCATCAGGATAATTTTGTAACTTACAATTCAATCCCATCGACTGTGATTATCTTTTTCTGCTGACCCACAAATCTCTCCGCTGATTGGACGCCTTCGTATCATAGATAACAAGTACAAAGGTTTCAACTTCATCATAATAACTATGTTTAAATTGTTCTCTCCCTGCGTCGGTTCAAGTGTTGAATTTCACTCATTCATCACCGTCCGTGTTCTTCAGTTGCTTCATACTTCATTCACAATCTGCATTAATTAATTTCAAAACAGAAAAGGCTACCGGGGTAAGATCGTCAATAAAAAATGATCCCATGTACACGCCTGTGATTGATGAATTGAGAATCAAAGATCACACGTATGTTTAAATTGGGATTCACTTCACACGTGGAGCTTTTAGCCTTAAAAAAGATTATTCCAAAATTCCAATCCCACTGGAATCGATTCCCTTCCCTAGTAATGTGCGTCTGGTTATGGATGCAGCGTCGGGAAGTGTTTGGAGACACATAACTTTTAAGAAGAAAAAAAATCTCAAAAAACCCGGCCTTATTGTACGCCCACCAACCAAACAAGACAAAGCTAAATAGGAAAAAATATGCGAGGAAATAGAGAATCAATTTCAGCCATGCGTTTCAGATATTATCAGGACTCTGGCAAATTCGCTCATGAAGGATGAAGGAATTTCTCACTCTGTATAGTCGTCATCAACATAAATGTTTCTTAAAACCTTATCGTTACAAAAAACAAGAAAAGAAAAGAAAGGAGAGTCAGTGAACAACTAATTATATTTACTTGAATAATAAATAAATTATAAGCTATAGAAGGCTCACTCAGATGTGTGTGTATAAAGGCTACCGTAAAATTAAGGTAAGATACTAGAATTTTCATAACTCATTTTTTTTCCTTTTTTTTTATATGAGAATTTTTAGAAAGGGGTTGGGCTGTTCCGTGATCCAAGGGTAGGACGAAGCCTCTCTTCCTCCTAGGCGATACCAATATCGGGTAGGGCGATACGTCTATTATCCTCAGGTATAAACCGAGGCACCCAGAAGTTAGGATACCTTCTCAAGTACTGCGACTAAAAGCATAATAAAGTGATACTCCCTATTGATCGAAGAACTCTAAATAATCATATATTTTACCCCTTCATTAGTTGAACCTATAGACAATGGTTCATAACTCATTATTCAAAAAGAAGGATTACGGTAAAAATAAAAAATAATTGGTTTTCAGTCTCCCACGGAATTACTGGGTTGGGCCTTTCGGCTAAGTCGGCCCGAATCATCTATCATCACTTTTGAAATATATATAGCATTTCAATTAATTTATTTCTTCAATCTTCTTGTTAGATGCAGTCTCATTTGAGATATTATCGGATACTAAATGTATACATTTCCCTTAATGTTGATTTGGATCATGGTTCATTATGGTTTATAAGGGAGTGGCCCCTTTTGCTAGTTATTTTCTTAACTTTTTTTTAATTATCTATCTAATTTATCAAAATTTTATCCCACTATATCCAGATTCAATGGCATCACATACTTTTATATACGCAAGGCTCATAAACTTTTGTGAGCAAGGTATATCATTCCCTCGTCGTGAATATAGTTAAAGTGAATGGGCCCAAGATGCCAGCCTTTTTTTCCTTTTGAAGCTATCACGACTCACTACTCACTACTCACTAAATTGCCAGCGTATAGCTTTCTTTGAGAAAATATAAATGCACTTACATCTTAATTCCAAAGCACTTTGAGACACATGATGATCAACACATTATTTTCTTTTGCGCACTTGCGTTAAATACAACAAATCACTTCCATTTCGTTGTGTCACGTTTTGACCGTCCCTTTATTTTTGAGAGCTTACTGAATACTGTTTAGGGTGATAACTTTATGATAAAATTGTCTCTGATATTCCTTCTGGTGCTAAGATTTCTGTCCCGGCAAAATCATGGGTCCAACATAGAAAAGGACAGTCAAGAATTAAACCAACAATGCTACAGTCGATTCTTCACTTCCTTCACAAACTAACTTGGGTACAAGGTTATGGAACGGCTGTCGTGAGTTGTGGTGGGAGAGGAGAGAAAGTAGAGCTTGGTTGGTGTTTGAGACGCAGAAAACGAAATAACAGAACACCTGCCACAGCTCCACTTATGGGGGCCGTGATGTATATCCATATGTCCTTGAATTTCCATGCCACAATTGCTGGGCCTAATGATCTTGCAGGATTCATTGACCCCCCTGAAACAGGCCTGCAACAAAATCCAAACCAATTCATTCATTGATTTTCGCTAAATGCTTTCTTCTGTAAAAAATCTATGGAGATTGTAGATTATACCCGGTGATTAACACTGCAAGTCCAATAGCTATTCCAACAACAAAACCTGATAAATGACCCACCTACAAAATGAACCGAGTTTTAACCAAGATAAATAGCTTTTCTTCACCATGGTTTGGGAACTATCATCTGGAACTTGAACATAGACCTGAACCCAAGACCTAGTCCCTAGTTCAGACCTAAATCCCAGTTGACGAGGACTAAAACAAGAATTGCAGTTTTCTATAGAATGATTAACTATCCTATCAAAGAATTTGTCAAAAGCTGGAACTTGAATTGCATCAAATTTAATTCTTTAGAGGAATTTGGAATTTGGCGCATGGTGGATACAATATGAAGGAGGATTCTGATTCCTTACTGATTGAAATTCACTTGTCAAGGCAGCAGCAAGGAACATTATGATGAAAGTCGCAATAAGCTCCACCCAGAAAGCTGAGACAGTCCCTTGGATTGGCCTTGTCATCATGCCATCTGATTTAATCCCATAGACAAGGCCACCAATATATGTTGCCAACACAGAACCCACTGTCTGTGCTACTATGTAAACTGGAACCTGTTCAACAATGAAGGAGAAAGATATCAAGTTATTAGCACTAATATAACTGTTTCCTGAAGCATACTAATGACTGTGATTTTGTTTGTTCAGGACCTTCAGCCATGGAAATTGACCAAATGCTGCAAAAGCTATTGTGGCGGCTGGGTTAACATGAGCACAAGAGATTGGCCCTATTGAGAAGATCACTACAACCACTGTTAATCCTGCCGTAGCTGCATACTCCAGAAGGCCCACTTGTCCATTCTGCAACTGCGTGCTTGCAATGATTCCACACACACAGAACATCAGAATGAAAGTACCCATCATCTCTGCCATGGCCTGCATTTCAGAACACCTTGTAGTTCTATAAGGTTATCGATATTTTAAAGTCCAGGCTAATAAAAATGGCTACTGTGCTGATTCTCTCACCATGCGAGCATAATTCAGGTCAAGTCTGATGGGCGAGTTATGAAAAGCAGAGTTTTTCACCAAAATATATTTCTGATTAGAGATTGCATTGGTGCAGTCAATGTCCTTGTCATCTGAGGAGAGGCCAGTGCTGCTGCTTGATGCATCGTTCAAATTCTCAGGAGATGGTTGTTTCTGGATCATGCTTTTCTTCATGATCAGACTTAGTGCTGCAGATATACTTTATTGGTTTTTATAATGAGATCTCTCAGAGGGTACAAGTTGCTTAGAAAAGTTAGATTCTTTGTATTGCATGGAACAGGCATGATGCAACAATTAGGGCAAGTTTTAGACAGGAAGTTTTGCTGCCCACACATATTTGGCCTTTTTTCAAGGTGGAGAGTTGGGGGCAAGCATCAACGCTTTTCTTGTGTTGCTCCTAGTAAGGTAGGATAAGAGTAATTTGTGCTCATCATCAACTGCTCCGATATAGAAAGTAAACTAATCCTTTCCAAACCTCGTTTAACCTCTACTTTTCTTTCTTTGAAAACAATAAATGAATTTGGCTTTGTATCTTGTTGCAAACTGAGAGCTAGATCTCAACCACTTTGTCATCACAGCTTGAATGAGTCTTGATTGTTCAAATCAGAGTTGGCTCTCTTCTTTGTTGTTACCATTGTTTTTAATTTCATATTCTTGGTTACTGCAACTGAAAAATAACTAATAAATTAAAAGAAAAATTTTATTATATTGCTATAAGACTAACAACACATGATAGTGAATAATTGAATATTGTATTTTAAAGGAATTACATAAGCATAAAGTAAAGATAGTTGAAATGAAAATATTGAGATAAATATATGGGTATACAAGAAAAAATAAAATTTGTAATAAATATATACGAAAAATAGTTAGAATGATACCTATTGAGAAAAAAATATTAAAAAATCATCTAAAGTAATTTGAATATGTACAAAAGAAAATATTTAATAAGATTATTAAAATATATCTTTTAATTAATAATTTATCTAATAACTTAATTCTTTATATAATACAATAGCATTGTTTGACTTATGTCACCGACAGGATAATGCCACTTGTGAATAAGAAATAGTAATTTTTAGAGGCAATTTAATTTCCACCTATAAATAATTTGGAGAATGAAATTCTCTTGTGAATAAGGTTCACAAGGTAAGTCTATCTTTCCAAATTCTATATTCTATTTGGTTGGAGCATTGGCAAATTTGTTATTCTTATCCATATATATGTATTTATTTCAAAACTTATTACTCAGCAAATATATAACAAAATACGAGAAAAATTAGATCAATTTTTTTTTATTTATTTAATCAAATTCTCTAATTTTATTTTGTTACGTGTCTTATATTTTTTAATATCTTTATTTAACTTAAATTTATATAAAAAATAATATGTATAATAAAGTGTGATTAAAAATTTGATATAATGAATATAAATAATTTAATGTAAGTATCATCCAATAAAATATTCTAATGAAAACTTATTTTTTAGCCAAAAAACAACAACTTATTGTTCTTTACTATTTATTAATTAAGTTCATGCATACTACAAATATAAATACTTTATTTTATTTCCGATATTATAAAATGTAATATAAAAATATTTTTAAATGTTAGTCTTTATACCATTTTTTAAGCAAAAACATAAAAAAATTGCACTAAAAAAAGGCCCATTTTGAAAAATCATTGTTATATAAACAGTTATTTTTCTTTTAAGATTCTTTTAGTTAGATTAAAAACACAGATGGTAATTTGTATTAAACAAAAAACAAAAAACACATATGGTAAGTGTAACAAAAAAAGAAAGAAAGAAAATTGGAACAAATTTATATCATAATTTGTACTGTCTCAAATGCTAATTTCACAAGCCCCTGTACTCTTTTAAGTTTTGTGCCCTGTGACAAAAAAAACCCGCGACTTTACTCTTGCCACGTCGAAACAAAAAAAGAAAACACCCCGGGGCTACACTTTTCCACTTTCCAGAGCAAATAATTATTGTCTGTCTCCTCTATCCTTCTCAAACTCGATCTTCTTCTCCGCCCGGAGCCGACGTGTCACGCGTGTGCCTTCGATCGTAGAGGTTAAGCATTGTTATTGCTTCGACAACTACATCTCAGTTCATCTCTTGTATTTTCTACCTCCTTAGTTATTAATACTTCGAAATTTGCCACCTAATCTAACGCGCAGACTTTGGAGTTGGGGTTGGGATTAAGTTATTGACTCTTTTACTTACTACATTTTAGATGTTTGATGATATTTGTATTCATGTGCCTCTCTGTTGAATCAATACAAATTTCTGAATGAGAGATTTTCTTTCAAAGCCAGTTGGATACTTGCTCTGAGTACGCTGAGCCTCAGGCCCCACTTTGCATAATGCAGGACTCACGATATTTGATTTTTTGAAGTCTTTAAATATCACTGTTGTCTCATATGGGTTTTAAGTGTCATTTCCCCCCCATTTGGAACCTTTCAATGCCAGCAATGGGGATGGTTGATTTGAGTACTGCATATTTTTTTATGAATTTAATTCATTTTTAATATAATGCGTCTCATAAACGCTAAATGGCTCGGATTCCTCCTGCAGCTCTTGCATTGCCTGCAATAACCATGCAATCGACACTATTCACACCCTTCTCTCCAGCAACCTTGTTTAAGTCGAAGCCACTAACACCTCTTCGAAGATGTCAACCTGCTCGCCCCTACCTGTTATCAGTCAGAGCAGAGGCCGTACAATCACCATCTGTCCCTGTGGACTCTCCACCTAAATCCGCTCCTACCCAGAAGCTCAACAAGTTCAGTTCCCGCATAACAGAGCCTAAGTCGCAAGGTGCGTCTCAGGCAGTGCTCCATGGGGTGGGCCTTTCAGAAGAGGACCTGGATAAGCCTCAGGTTGGTATATCATCATCGTGGTATGAGGGGAACACTTGCAACATGCACCTTTTGAGGCTTTCAGAAGCGGTTAAAGAAGGGGTGCAAGAGGCTGGCATGATCGGGTTCAGGTTCAACACAATTGGGGTCAGTGATGCCATTTCTATGGGGACGAGAGGTATGTGCTACAGCTTGCAGTCTAGGGACCTCATTGCGGATAGTATTGAGACTGTCATGAGTGCGCAGTGGTATGATGGGAACATCTCCATCCCTGGCTGCGACAAAAACGTAAGATATTTGAACATTTAGCTATGTGGTATTGTAGTTTCTTTCTTGCAATTGAGTATATGTTGTAAATTTTCAGATGCCGGGTACAATTATGGCGATGGGCCGGCTCAACCAACCAAGTATAATGATTTATGGTGGTACTATTAAGGTAGGATATAATGCTCTGGCTTCTGAGAGGGCTATTATTGGTAGAAAATGATATAATTGTTTGTCGAGCCTGATCAAGGCCATGCTGATTATTGTAATTTAATTAAACAACCTTAAATGTGTGATGATCAATTTAAAATTCATGATACAAAGTTTGAACTAACTAGAATTTGAACAAAAGAAAAAAGTCATTAGAAATATCTTTGCTGGTTTTTTTTTCGATCAATGTTACCTGGTAAATTTGTAGCTAACAAGAAATTAAGAATGGTACTGGTTATGATATCTTTGAAATTAATGGTTTTTACATTAGATCACAATCTTTGAGACAATCGTATGTTTTATTCTGCAATATCTTCCTTTCATTGAAATTAGTCGCATCAATTGTGCATACGGTGATTTGAAACCCTTATATTACTTTGAAATCATCGTTCCTCAATAGATAATGGAGGGAACAAATTTAGTAACTGTTATTTTGAATCCTACATTTTTCTTGTAATTAATTTCAAATTATTATTAGTTGTATGTTCCTAGCATGTTTAAGAATGTGGTCATCAGCTTTGAACTTTTTATCTTGGTTAATAAAAATCATAAAGTGGTTCTTTGGAATGTGGTTTAAAACTTGTTTACATTGATTATTTCTTTTGCAGCCTGGTCATTTTCAGGGCAATACATATGACATAGTGTCTGCCTTTCAGGTAAATAACTCATCGCTATTGAAAGTTGAAACATTCATATTTTCTCTCTGCATTTTAATCATGTCTGCAGAAAACTAATTTAATTATAATTTGACGTCCAAAATAACAAAACAAAAGCGCACAATAAAAGAGAATGTGAATCCTGCGAGAGCAGATAAAGGGCTGAAGAAAAAAAGAAAAATCTCAAAAGAGTTCCCCCCCCCCCTCCGTAAATTTGTTAAATATTCGTTTTTGGTGTAATTGATTGTGGAAGACAATATTCTATCCTGCTTCTAACTCCCTTCCTCAGGAATAATGTTTTCATCTTTAACAACAAGATTTTGAATCTGGTTATTTTTAATGAAGTCTATATTTTGACTATATGTAATCAGGTGGAAGTTGATCATCCAAGTACTGCAGCTTTTGGAAATCATACTTTGCTTATTCTTTATTTGTCTGTAGTGTTATGGAGAATTTGTGAGTGGATCGATTAGTGATGAGCAAAGGCAAAATGTTATCCGCAACTCATGCCCTGGTGCTGGGGCTTGTGGTGGAATGTATACAGCCAATACCATGGCTTCTGCAATTGAGGCCATGGGGATGTCTCTTCCTTATAGGTATGTATTCCAGTTCACATTGAAGGTTTTGTTTCCTAAAGAAAATGTTCTTAACTTTGCTATTTCTTAGCTCGTCCACACCTGCTGAGGAGGATCCACTAAAGTTGGATGAGTGTCGTTTGGCTGGGAAATATCTGCTTGAATTATTGAAAATGGACTTGAAGCCCCGAGATATTATAACCCACAAATCATTACGTAATGCGATGGTTATCGTCATGGCACTTGGTGGATCTACCAATGCAGTGTTACATTTAATTGCTATTGCAAGGTGCATGAAGTTTGGTGCCAGAATTTTTTATAATATATATATATATATATATATATATATATAAATCTTTCAAGAAATTTCACATCTTGATTTGGCAGGTCTGTTGGTATCGATTTGACTCTTGATGATTTTCAGAAGGTTAGTGATGAGGTTCCCTTTCTTGCTGATCTAAAGCCTAGTGGCAAATATGTCATGGAAGATGTTCACAAGGTACCATGCTGCATTATTTATTCTTCCTATTTTCATTCATTTTCCTGGTGATGCCTATGTTGTTTATATTCATGCATCATTATTCATATCTCAAAACGCTTGTTTTTATAGGTTGGAGGGATCCCTGCAGTTATTAGCTACCTTCTTGAGCAGGGATTTTTAGATGGGGACTGTATGACTGGTATATCTTTCTTGCATTTGATTATTAAAACAGTTGTTTCGTTTTTTAATTAATACGCATCTCACTAACACGGAGATACTTCTCTAGTCACTGGAAAGACCCTAGCTGAAAATGTAGAAACTTTCCTTCCTTTGTCAAAAGGGCAGGTGTGGTTTTGTTAGTGTTTGATCTTAATGCTTCCCATTGTTCTACTGTTAGCGTCAGGTGACAAATTTGTGTGTTGTTTGACTCAGGAAATTATAAGGCCCGTAGAAAATCCCATCAAGGAGACAGCACACATTCAAATTTTAGACGGAAATCTTGCACCAGAGGGTTCTGTTGCTAAAATAACTGGAAAAGAGGGGCTATACTTTTCCGGTACATTTTCTTGATATCTTGGTCTTGTTTTGTTTATCTTGAATTTTTAACATGTTGCTTGATCATGGGGATCATTCAACAGGTCCAGCACTTGTTTTTGAAGGAGAGGAGTCAATGATTGCTGCCATTTCAGAGAATCCTTCAAGCTTCAAGGTAATTCTTCTGTTGCCTTGGCTGTTGTTGCAAAACACTTAATAGTGACTAAGCCTACAATCTATCAGAAGAACTACTGAAAATGGATGTAGCTATAATTGCTCAGTTTTAGTTAGTCTTACACTTTCTTAATCCAACGTTAATTCATTTGTGAGCTGTGAGCACATCAGCACGTGGTTTGCTCTCTTGAGTTACAGTGATGCCTTCAAATTCTTTTTATTTTGATCGAGTGATCAGTTAATTTGTATGATTTAGAATATTTTAACTATTACTGTTGAATGGAAGAAACTTGGGACAAAAGAGAAGTATATCCGGAAGAGGATAAGACGAACTTGAAAATGGAGAGCAAGCAGGCATTGCAAGTTTGCAATAGATCCATTCAATGTACCTAGATATCAATAAATGGATTAACGGAAACTACTTTAGAACACCCATAAGCATAACCTTGAAAAGAAGCCATATCCCATAACAAATGTAAAGAAAGATGCCATTGCAGATGTGGCCATTCTGCTCCATGTAAATACGCCAGAAAGTTAAATGAAAGTGTGCACTACTACATCTCAGCCTTCTTCTCATTACCAGGCATGTTAATTGAATCATAAGAAACTGATCCAATTATAAGGACGCATCCAGTGTTTAGTAGAACTGGCAGGCAAATTATTTCCAAGGAAAGTTGCTGCCGCATAGGTGTTTACAAGGCCTATGAATTTGCACCATGTCATTTACATCTAGTAAACACGTGTCCTTAACATATTTCGAGGACTGACATTTTTAAAGCAAGGCACTTCTTATGGGTTTTCTTTTTTTCTTGTGGGGTTTGCTTTCTTCCGCATGCAGAGGCTGGTAAAATTCAAAAACTTAATTCTACAAGTGGCTTTGCGATTCTTACCCTAGAATGAATCCAACTTTCAGAATCTATTTTATTTAGTTCACAACGCTTAATCACGTGACTTTCATCTGCTTATGGAAAGTAATTATAGAACTTTAACTGTCATAGTCGTCACCTGCTGCATTATAAAATCTTGTTCTGATTCTTGTACTTGTGATACTCTTGATAATTTACTTTTGGGAGTTATATGTATTCTGCATTGTTTCGAGTCGATATCTTCTAACTGCCCTGTACAGTATTAGTTTAGCATTAGAAAGATGCAACCACAAGGTCATTGGCATCTAAAAATGGAAAAGCTATCTCATTTTTTTCTTGTGATATATCATCTTTTCAGGAGAAAGTGGTTGTGATCAGGGGCGAGGGACCTCAGGGTGGTCCTGGCATGCCTGAGATGCTAACGCCTACAAGTGCAATAATGGGCGCAGGCCTCGGGAAGGTCTCTGCTTTATTTCCTTGTTAATTCTATTTTTGTGTGTAGGAATGCTAGCCTCCACACAACTAGCGTGGAGGTTAGTTAACTCCATGCTTCACTTTTCCATTAAATTTCCTCAGACTAACACAACACAATGCTTTAGATGATTGGAATCAATATTTCCCCCTCTATTTTTAGCTAAATGTGTGTATGAAGATGCTTTATTTCCTTGTAATACTGCAGGATGTTGCACTATTGACTGATGGAAGGTTTTCAGGAGGTTCCCACGGGTTTGTGGTTGGCCACGTATGTCCTGAAGCGCAGGTGAATTCACTTTTCACTTATAACTATTCTAGTATTGCCATAATATTTTACAAGGAAATCTGATGCCTCACCTCACCTTATGTGCTCCATAATATTTCCTACAATTATTTAATGCGACGCATGTTCGTTTATTTTAACTTGAGAAAGTATCAACTGTTAAAATTTTCTGTAAAAAGGTCTTTACCGATGAATGATGGAAGTGCAATAATTTTTACAGGAAGGTGGTCCTATTGGCTTGATTCAAAATGGAGACATAATCAACATTGATGTTCAGAAACGAAGAATTGACACTCTGGTAACGGACGAGGAGATGGAGGCACGAAGGAAGAAATGGGCTACCCCTCCATACAAAGCCGACCGAGGAGTTTTGTATAAGGTATGAAATCTGCATAATTTATTTCCTTTCTTTTTCTGAAGACAATTTATGTGCTTTTAGTTTTATGAATATTGTTTTTGCCCCTTTATTTTCAATTGTCACGATTGAGTCCTTCAAGTTGAGTGGATTTATTTTCATCCCCCCTTAGACAGTTAAAGTATCGTGTCAATTACTACTGACTTGTTCGATGGGAAGGGCATCATGGCATTGTCAACAGCTCAGTTAGACATTTATGATGAACCCATGAATCGTCCAAAGAGGGATATGATTGAAACTGCTCTCAGAACTTGAAGGCTTCAATTTCCGTTGAAAATAGAGGACCAACATTTTTGGAAAATTACAACCAAAAAAAAAAATCCAACACCTTGTGGATAATGAAATGCAATCAACATTTTTGGCAAAAATGTAGTCTTACCCTGTGTTTTAAACTTGAATTCTCTGTTTCTAGTACATCAAAAACGTACAATCTGCATCCAGGGGATGTGTGACAGATGAGTAGAGATGGCTCATTTTTGGAGGCATATACAGAAAAAGCTGCTTGTGTGCCTCAGAAGCTTTCCAATGCAGCATTATTTTTGCAGCCTGGATGTATCTCTTTATTGGGGTATATTCAGATTTTTTTTTTCTCTTCTTTCGTTTGACAAGTTTTTTAATAGCGAGTTTGTTTTGACTTAATTTCTTGTGACATTATGTTTTATCTTTAAGAGTGAATTAATAAAAAATTTTGCATCGACTAATTTTACTTTGTTAGGCTTAACATTTTAGCTTCAGAATAGTTTGTTCTGTGAAGTTCTATTGCAAAAAACTTGTGGACTAGTGTCTCAAGGACAACAGTACATTCTCGTGGACAGTATTATGTTGTTGGATTAAAAAAAAATTAAAAGTAAATCCAATTATTGATAATTTGATATGTACTTAGATATTCGAAATGCACTTTGAATACGGTAAATTAAAACAATATTACTTCCATTGAGTTAGAGAAGATCAATAATTGTGCCGCTGCCACCGAACTCAAGGCGCTGATTAAAAGCTCACGGGAAATGCCACTAAAAGATAAAACACGGGGAAAATTACTTTGCTGGTTGATTGCTTTAATTTCTCAAACATTAAAATTTGTAACAGCTGTGGAAATAAGAAACACATGAAAGAAAAGAACAGAACCCATCACGGCATCACAAGTTCGAGGTAAAGTTGAAGTTGGCGCAGTTAGTTCGCTTGGACAAGAGTGAATTGCTGAACCCAAGCCATGACATTGCTAAATCAAATTGCAGCAAATTGTTCTCCAATTGATGTGCTCCTATTGTGATGGAAGTCCTTGGATGTGAAGAGCCCGTCACAAACCCCACGAGCAAAGCACTTGGGTTCAGACCAGCATCCACAAATCCTAAGCAAATCGTACCATTTCTCGCCTGCACCATCGAGTTTGCCCCAGCGATGCTCCACACCACTTTCTCATTTTGCAATACAAGCTCAATGGTAGGCACATTAGGTCCCATCCGCGAGAACCCAATGTCTTTGGAAGCAAAGCATGTTGAAAATGGTGGTACGGGGGTGACTTTTGGAATGCCCCTACCAAGTGTTTGGATAAATGCCTCACTGACCGCTTTGTAGATAGAGGTCTCCATGACAGTGTAAGGATTAACAGTGCTGATCTTGGTTCCACCGAAGCCCTGTTTATTAATGGACAAAAGGGTTTTATTCAAAGCCACGCTTTTGCCTCCGATTCTGATAGAATTTACCCCAATGAAGTACTCAAATGAGGGCTCACCAGGGGCAGTGCTCACAGGGTTCGTAATAAGAGGGGTGTAAGTGAGGGTCTTGTCAATGTTGGATAAGAAATGATACGGACTACTGCCAAAAAAGATGGCACCTTTGGCACTAGTTGATGAGCTCAAGCAAATGGCAAACTTCCTCGGTAGGCTAGTACCAAAAATTGAAGCAAACTGAGAAGGAAGTGACATATCAGATCTTCCTAGAGCAGCCATACCTGTGACACCACGAGGAAGGCCTTCCAATAAGGTTTTTGATCCACAAAGGAAGGTAAAATTGGGCGTTGTAACCGTTTTCCCCGGATTGAAGCCATTGGTAGATTGAACAGAAATAACATCTTGGCTGAGATCTCCGAATGTCTGGTTGGAAGTGATAGTGTTTTCAGGAAGGCCACTGCATCTATCACCTCCACAGGTAATAATCCACAAAAGTGAGCATTGGGGGGAGTCACAAGGAGGAAGCTTGTAGGTAGAAGAGACATAGTTTTGTTCACAATCCACCCATGGCCAGCTGCCACTTAAATCCACTGTAAGCTTTACCGGCACTAATGGGGTTCTTTGTTTGATTTGAGTCACATATTGTGGAATGGATGTAGAAATATCTTTGGTTACAGGAAAAACGAGTGCATTAGGTTGCCCAGAAGTATGCTGTATGGAGAGAGAGATGAACAGGCAGAGAAGGAAAGGAAGGAAAAGCCAGCCAAATGAAGTAGCCATGAAACTATAAGCTTTGAATTGCAATGGTGTACAAAGAAGAAGAGGCTGTGTTGTGTGGAGAAGAAAGGCGTGCTTATTGCTTTTATAGGTATTTGATGCAAGACTTTTCTTTGATATTAATGTGGCGCAAGTGGAGCTGTTGAGTGTGGGGTGTAGCCATGATAGTAAGTAATGGAAGATATGATGTGCTTGAATAAAATACTCCGAGAAAATAGGGTCATGTTGTGGATGAAGCTTTCATTAAGTTTCAAGAATAGCAACCAAGGAGATGGCCTACAGCCAACGTGCTTGTGTTGATAGTCAATTACTCAATGCCTGAACGTCATGGACTTGGTGTTGTCGACCTGATAACTAAAGTTGAATATAAGTAATGAGATATGGGATAAAGGGGAAATGATGAAGCAATATCTTACTAATATCTGATTAATTCTTATATTTTATTAATTTGAGGTTATTTTAATTTATCTCTATTTTATTGTTAGTTTTAAAACTGATTAATAACAAAGTTGTGCCCGACGTTTTCAAGGCGTGAGATACTTTTCTCCATACTTAATTTACTTTCACCTATTCCAATCTTCAGAAGCATATTGGGTTGATGACGAATTTTTTTCATGTATAATGAAAATAAGTGTTTCGGGAGTTTGCTTTGCCAAGTGCCAACTGCCATGTCAAGTATAATTTAGGAATAAAAATAATATATATATATATATATGTGACTGGAACTAAATTCTTTCAAGTTATTTTTTTTAACAGTTGAGATCAGGAGTGTAACTCTTACTTGATCATCGATCGTGATGTCTGGAAGACATGGAGTGGTCATAAATCAAAATAAGAGGCATTAGGGATATTTTCTTCTGCATGCAGGCGAGAGAACTCAAGACTAGAGATTTTACTTTTGAAGCCTCAATATTAGATGGGAGACATATGAGTTATTGCGGTGCAGGTAGTTAATGAAAGGAAGGATATGTATGATGTATCTATAATACCATAACTCGTTAACACGACCAAGTTGAAGTTGGTCCTTGGCCTGCATATTAAATATGACTGCTTATCCGCGTAAATGCCACTGTATCGGACCCTATCCACCACCCTAACTTGTATGGTTATGTTCCAAACGACACGTTCTGTCTATTCCAAACCATCATTATTCACCTAAAACTAACCATTGTCTCAACCAATTCTTTGCCCACGTTCCCCAAATAAGTATTCATCCTGTTGCAACAGCGATCAAGGGGCTTTGAACAACTCATACTCGGAATGGCTATCTATTTTATGGTCAAATAGTCGCTGAGAGTAACAGCTTTGGCATTGCTCACAATCGCTTCTGTTCTGTTGCTCTCTGCTGGTTCTTAATCTCAACGATTGATTCCCAAGCAATTACGATGACCAACAACATTTATCCGTACCACCGTACCGAACCCAAGTTGCTCCTAGTGGATAGGATATTAAATGCGACATTATGAAAGGTTGCAACCATTATTGCTCTAGACGATGCTCAGTTGTTTCACTTTGACTCTGATTTTTACTCATTCTCTCTTTGAATTCTCTACACAGACATTGCATTGCATTGCCTATATATGAGACTCTGCACCTTTGTCTGAGCATACCAAAACCTTTAGCACGTGTTGTTCAAATGGCTTCTTCTTCCCTCTACTCCTTCCTCCTCTCATTAGCCATTTTGTCATTTTCATGCTCATCAATTTCCCATCAACCAGAACCCAAACCTCATCCCTTCAATCTTCCCATTATGAAAGACCCATCATCCAACCTCTACTATGCTTCTGTTGGCATAGGAACTCATCAGCACAACGTAGATTTGGTGATTGATCTTTCAGGATCATCCCTGTGATATGAATGTGACAGCCGCTATAATTCCTCATCCTACCATCCCGTCCCTTGTGGATCACAAATATGCCCGAAAGAGGCAGGATACGGCGGAGAATGCTTTAGCCCCTTTAAACCAGGTTGCTCAAACAGTACCTGTGCTGTTTTCATTTACAACTTTTTCGGTATACATACCTTTCCTGGCGATTTGGGTGATGATGTGTTACACATGCCCCATCTACGAGTGCCTCGCTTCCTTCTGGTTGCTCTCAAACATTTCACTCGCAGACACTGGTTTACTTCTAGAAGGCTTGCCTAGAGGCAGTGATGGCATCAAAGGCCATGCCAGGAAGCACTTAGCATTACCTGCACAGCTCTCATCAGCTTATAAGATTCCACTTCAGTTTTCTCTGTGTTAAATACGGCGGGGGCATGGTATCACCGAAATAAAGATTGTGTCTTTTATCTTTTAGTTTTGTGTGGACAAATTAGTGTGAGTTGCATGAATTCTCCAACAATGTTCTCCATAGGTTGTTATGTTTATGAAATAGCAGTATGCATGTTTAGTTGGCACCTGGCATATATGAATTTCAAAATTTAATTGAAAGTTTAAATTAAATGTGATAATGTGCAGAGTTCGAGTTAGTGAAATATGTTAAAACTACAAAGTACACCTAAGTATTGTGCTTCCTTCATTTTTTTTATTTGTATTTCTTATTCGCAATGGCTTTATTTGGCTAAATAAAATTTGGCTAAATAAACTAAGTATTTATAAGATTAAATATAATTTAGTGACATAACATATTGATATTATATACAGTGCAATTAGTTAATGCTATGTGAAGTCTCCAATTAGGTCATCAGAACAAGTAATACACTAATAACTAATAAGGAATGGCCCTCTCATTTTATATTTGAATGACCCTACATTTAAAAGTAGACTATAATAGTAGCATACATATCTCTTGCACAAAATTTAAAACAAGTCTTAGATTCTTTTGAATAGCATTTCTAAATTTCAAATGTTATATTACTCCAGGGCTTAATATATAATTTTTTTAATTAATTTAATTATATTAAAAAATTAATTATATTAATTAATATAATATATTTTTATTAAAATACTATAGTTATCTTCTTTTAACTCCCAATTCTCCCTCTTATTTAGTTATTATTGAAAGAGATCAACTTTTTAATTAAATTTTATATTAAAAATAAAAATAACATAATATAATATTTGTGAGAAGTAATATCGTCGTCGTTTGGTGGTAGCAGGAATCGGAGAAAGAGAGAGATAGAAGTGGAAATAAAATTGATAATTTTACTTGTTTGATAAAGCCAGTAGAAACCTGTTTCATTCAAAGTTATGGAAATGGGTTCCATCCCTCTGCATGTATTTCAAAATTTTAATTGAAAGTTGAAATATTCATGCACAAATTAAAGTTTTAGTTGGCTCACAATAATAAATGATTCTTTAATTTTCTATTTGAATTTTTTTTATCTGAAATTGAATTATTTGGCCAAATAAATTATTCGAAAGTTATAAGATTAAATATAATTTTCTGATATAATATCGTGTGTGTGTATTGCAATTGGTTAATTAGTATTTGCATTTCATGTGAATTGTTTAAATATTATTATATCATCAATTAATATATATATATATATAATAAAATTTGTATCAATGGTATTCACAACTTATATACAGTTCACTTATTTCTTAAACTTTGTATAATATATTAAAAAATTAAATAAATTTCATTATAATATGGGAGAATTTCAGTAAACCATGCAGAGATTTTAAAAGATTCTTAAAATTTCAGTTGAGTATTTAATAATAAAAATGAAATTACGTTTTAATGTGAAGGGAAATGGCCAAAATGTCCTTGCCTTAGTTTTCTAAAAGGCGACCGCTATATCAGTTGTCGAAGCACAAAAATTTGTGACTATCAAATTCAAGCCATCAAACTCCTTTAGTTATTTAGGACACACAGACAGACAGACATACATATATATATATATATATATATATATATATATTATGTAATAAATTTAGTTTTCTAATTTACTTGCTGGCAAGTTGAATTGACACATCTCCTCCATAAACCAAATTAAATCTATGGTTATCAAAATGATTCAGATTACTTTATAGATCCAAAGTGCATTCTTTTATATATATATATATAGGAAAGGTATCCCATAATAATTGTGCCATGCTCTAATGTGGTCAATTGTGGCAGCACCAACGCGGATTCCGACTTGGTCCTGCACATGCAAAAGTCGGCCTTAAATTTGAATATGGCATATTTCACTCTTTGTTTTTTATTCATTATCTCCTCCTTTACCTTTCCTTCTCTTCTCCTTTTATCCTAAATTTCAAATACCATTCTACTGTCCCATTGTCCATAAAATATAGACATCTTGAATATTAAAAGGGCCTGAACGAAAATAAAATATTACTCCTCCTATTCTTAATAAAAAATTATTTAATTAATTAAATTAGTTAATATATAATATTTTTTAAAATATTATAATCATTTTTTTCAACTCTCTTTCTCTTTCTTTAATTATTATTAAGAGAATATCAATAAGAATAATTTTAAAAAATTTGATAAATATAATAAGAATATCTTATATCTAAAGACTAATTAAAATAAATAATCCGGAATACTATTTAGAAAACACTGCGGATGGATAGCAGCCCAAGTTGAATTCTTTATGCGCGTCTTTATCTTGACCATACACAGCTGTCAAAGGTCAATAGAAAATCATTATGATCCACTCAATGCCTATAAAAGGAACACTCTCTATCCCAATCTGAGCAATACGATAGCATCAAAGTGTTCACAATGGCTTCTTCATCTGCCCTCCATTATTTCTTTCTCCTCTCGTTAGTCATTTTCTCAATCTCATGTTCATCACTTTCTGATCATCCCTTCAATCTTCCCATCAAGAAAGACCCATCAACCAAACTCTACTATGCTTCTGTTGGCATAGGAACTCCTCAACACAACATGGAGCTTGTTATTGATCTTGGAGGACCAAACCTGTGGTATGACTGCAACACTCGCTACAATTCTTCATCCTACCATCCTGTACTTTATGAATCACAAAAATGCCCCCAAGATTCAGGATCCACTGGTTGTTTCCGCCCCTTTAAACCAGGTTGCTCAAATGACACTTGTGCTGTTTACACCCCCAACATTTTTGCTAAATATGTCTTCAGTGGTGACTTGGGTGAAGATATCTTATATATGCCCAACATCAAAGTGCCCAGCTTCCTTTCTGGCTGCATTGAATCGGATGCATTCACCGGAGATGCTCTAGTTCTAGAAGGCTTACCTCAAGGCAGTGCTGGCATCCTTGGCCTTGCAAGGACAAAGTTGTCATTACCTGCTCAGCTCGCATCAGCTCGTAAGCTTCCTCACAGGTTCTCTCTGTGTTTACCACCTTCTTCAACCAACAAAGGATATGCTGACTTGCTTGCTGGTGCTCAAGATAAGTCCAGAGTCCTCAAAACCACCCCACTGATTGTCAACCCAGTTTCCACAGGTGAGGTGTCTTCTAGAGGGGTTCCCTCTTATGAATACTTTATCGATGTGAGATCAGTCAGGATTGATGGTAATGTTGTGAACTTAAAGCCTTCCCTTTTATCCATTGACAACAAGGGAAATGGGGGTACCAAAATAAGTACCATGAGCCCTTTCACTGAGCTGCATAGCTCTGTTTACAAGCCTTTTTTGAGACAATTCCTCAAGCACGCTTCCAACAGAAAAATGAAGAGAGTGGCTTCAGTGGCACCATTTGAGGCATGCTATGATTCAAGCACTATTAACAGATCTGGCGTGCCTAGCATTGATTTAGAGCTTCAAGGGGGAGTGACATGGACCATACATGGGACCAATTTAATGGTCGAGGTTAAGCCTAATGTGGCGTGTCTGGGATTCGTTAATGGAGGGACAGAACCGAGAAAGTCATTCGCGAAAGCTTCAATCGTAATCGGTGGGTATCAGTTGGAGAATAATCTTCTGGTATTTGACTTGTTTTCCTCGAAACTAAGCTTCAGCTCCTCCCTTCTCCTCCACAACACAAGTTGCTCTCACTTTTAATGCAAGGGCTTCGAGTTTTATGAACCATTATGGTTCGAAGCTTCAACCTTTATGGATCACCAAATAAATACGGGAGCATGATATCGCCGAAATAAAGATTGTATCTTTCATCATTTAGTTTTGTGTGGACTTGCATGAATTCTTCAACAAAGTTCTCCATGTTATGTCTATGAAATAACAGTACGTTTAGTTGGCCCTCCACATGTATTTTATTATTTAAATGAGAAGTTTGAATCTTCATTATTAAAGTTTGAGCCATGTCTGTTCTTCAATTTAGTTGATTTTTTTATAAATTAATAAAAAAATAAATCAATTAAGTATATATTTTTTAATTAATTTAAATTAATTAATTTTTATATTAATAATATAATTAATTTTTTTTGTTACCCACCCAATTCACCGGAATTTTACCCCGACTACATCTAGATCCAACCTGCATCGCGCACCTAGTCATAGTGGGTGAGTCTCCCCACAGAAATTTTCTACATACGCCAAAATTCGAACTCGAGACTTTACTTAAATAATATCAAACCGCTTACTACTCAGACAAACCTCTATTAATATATAATTAATTTATTTATTTAATTTTCTTAATCTCTTACAAAAATTAATTACGTCTCATCAACCCACATTTAACAACTTGATTCTTAAAAACAGCCCATTACTTATCTCTTAAACAAATTAAATTTAAGATGCTTCTTGTTTATTTATTTTTTACATAAAAGTTTAAGATGCGTCTTAGATTCGTTTGAAAAGCATTTAGATTTCAAATGTGCTTTTGAATCAACACATTAGTTAAACGGCGGATATTCAATCTATATAAGCGACAAAAGAGAATGAAAACGAATCCATACGAGTGGCCAAAAAAAGAAAAAACTATTCAGTGGTTCCCAAAATGGAAAAAAAAAAAAAATCTACTAGGGCGTTTCCCTTCACAAAATGAGAGTATCCGTTGCCATCAAATGAAGATATTCCCAGAGCCAAAATCAGATTCGAAACCCCATAACCAGAACCCAAAAAAAGCAGAAAAAATCATATGCTTCGTCTTTTATTTTGCAACTCAGATAGTTTATTCCCATGCACAATCTAAATAAAAACATTGACGGATTGACCCAAGTCAATCCCACAAAAGAAAAATTGACGCCGACTGAGTTAAAGCTTCTTCTCATACATATTATAAATAAAAACGTTGACCCCGTAGCCGACTTCTTCTCTGAGCGGTCAAATATACAGAATGAGTTTTGTTTTGTTTTTGAGGTGGGGGGATTGTATTACAAAATTGTGTAGAGTCCAGAAAGTTAAACCAAAAAGAAACAAGAAGTATATATGCCTCAGCATATGAACATGGAAGAGCTGAAACGATTAACATTCAAACTTATTCAGAGGCCGCGTAACTGAACCTGAAATCAGAACAAGAAGAATTGCTCATCTAAAGAGAAGGACTGAATCCCACCATGGAAGAATCCAAATCAAACTCCACAATCACATCCTCCAATTGATATCCCCCAATCACAATCCCGTTTCTTGGATTCAAGTTCGATCCTCCGTCCACAAAAGCCAAGCACATCACCTCACCACTCACCCCCACCATTGAATTCCTCCCATGAATCCTCCACTTCACCATCTCACTCTGCAGTACCAAATCGATTACGGGAACATCTGGCCCCATCTGCGACCAATTAATTCTTCTGGAACTAAAGCAGAGCCCAAATGGTTCCGCCGGAGCCACTCCAGTCACGTTCACGGACGTAGCTGCTTTAAGAAAAGCTTCCTTGAAAGTGGCGTAGATTGAGCTCTCCATGGATATGTAAGGCATAATGGAGCTCAACTCGGTTTGAATCCCTCCGCCATTGTTTAGAGTCAACCGATTGCCGTTGATTTTGACGGAATTTACGCCGATGAAGAATTTCTGATGGGAGTTTCTCGTTTTTTGGGGTGGGGGTGGGGGATCAGGGGAGTGAATGTTAAGGATCTTGAAAGTTCGGCTAATGGCCGAGATTCGTTCACCATACCACCAAACAACGCGAACCCAGCGGAAGAAGAAAGACAAAGACAGAACTTCCTCCGGATATAGTAGGACTCAAAAATCTGAGACGCCAACGAACTTCGAGTCCTTCCAAGGCCGACCATACCTTTAGCTCCACTCGCCAAGACATTCAACAGAAAGGTAGGCGAGCAAGTGAAGAAAAGGGCTCGGTTTGATATGTCATTTTCAGTTGACCGGAGGAGCACGAGGTCCCGAACGAGCTCTCCTCCGCTGCCTCTGGTCCCCGTGATGCCATTCTCTGAGAGAACTCGGCATGCATGGTGCGGAGAATATGAAGAAGTGAGAGAGTCCAACTGAGGGGATTTTGCAGCGAGGCAGTGGATTGAACGAGGAGGGACGATAAGGGAAGAAGAAGAGGGTAGGGTTCTGGAAGAACAATCGAGCCAGAGAGACGAACCATCGAGATGAAGCAAGGGGTCGGTGGACTCGGAAGGGGAGCCATAAGAGAGGGGGGTGAGGTACTGGCGAGTGGAACGGTGCTTGGTGAGGGGAAGAACCGGAGAAATAGGGGAGGACGAAGAGGGTTGAGACCGGGAGGTTGCATAGAGAAGAGAGAAGAAGGGGGAGGAAGGAGAGGGAGGAGGAAGCCATGGAAGAGAGGGAGAGACTGCGGAGAGTGCCTATGAAGTGGAAAGGAATCTACCGGGAAATCAGAATAAATGAACAAATTTATAAAAATAAATTAATTATTAAAATGATTTTTTAAATTTATAATTCATTGTTAATCAAACTATTTATTAGTAGTAGTCATATAACGTAAATTTACAAATAAAAGTATTTAATATTATTTACTACTTAAATAATACATATGTACGAGTGAGATAATAAGTATTTATTATTAACAATTTATAAAAATAAAAAAATGTATAAATATTCCCCTGCTCGGCCTGCCTTACCTGTGCGGACATGGGCCGCCACGTCAGCCCCTTAGTAGGCTGGATCTTCTCCACGAAAACACAAAGAAGCTGGGTCTTTGTACCGGAAAGGGGGAATAAATAAATAATAGAGTCCTATGAATAAAAAGGGGATTTTGTACAGGAAGGTGGGGTATGCGTGGTGTTTCTGGAATAGGCCCAGGCCCATCGGTCACACAAGTTTCATAGGCGACTAAGCTGAGTATTCCTTTTCCGTCCCAAGTTTATAGTATATACAACCCAAGAAGTAGAAATCAGCCAGCAGTAGCAGTTCTATTGCTTATTCCTCACTTTCTTTTCTTATGCAACAGGTCATAGTATTATTTACGATGGGGTTGGGTTTTTGACGGACGTTAAATTGAGATGAAATCGATTCCATTTTATTAAATTAATATTTTAAAATCCTAGATATACATAATATATATATAGAATATAGAATATTTCAGGTTGCTTAATGGCATTAGCCCAACGATATATCCCTAAAGCATAAAACATAGTATAAACAGTAACAGAATTTCTAATTTTATAAATCTAGAGTGATATTGATGATGATTTTTGTTTATATGCGTGTGAAAACTAAGTACATACCTTTAAATGGTGAATCAATTGGCCATCGGAGTCGAAGTAAACACGCCATCTGGCTTGATTCGGTCCAGGGAAGAGTGCGACCATGGAAAATTTCTCGCCCTCACCTTCATTCCAAGCTTTCGTGCTGAGTTTTTTCTCTCTCTGGTTTCTGTCTTCTTTTGTGCCAGAATCCCTTTAAACTCATTTTCAAATCATAGATTTCTCTCCTCTGGGTCTTCGACTCATTCTTGTCATTTCTTTTGTGCCAGATTTTACGATTTGCAAGTCCTTGACTATTTATGATGGTCGTATAAAACGAGCCATCGGTCAATTTTCGTTTTTTTTTGTGAGACGCGATCGGAGATCGTTTCTTTTCCTTTGATACTCGTTGATAACGAGAAACTGCACTAATGGTTTTGGATACTCTGTTTGCTATTAGTATGGCTCGGTTTCTGACTATCCCTTTTTCATTTCGATCCGAAGATACTTTTTTCCCTACGTTTTTCTCATAAAGAAATGGTGAAAATTGTTGGATGAGTTAATTTTTTAAGGAAAGATGGGAAATGTAGCTCCTGAAAACTGGTTATTTGTTCTAAAAGTTCGCAATCCTTAGCTATTTCCTCGCTTTATTTGAAGGGGATAGGAAAAATAAACGGAAGAGCAACCTCAGCAGACGAGTATGGATGAAGTTAATGAAAACTTGAAGACACAAATAGCAGCACTTTTGCGGGTTATCTCTGCCGCTAATTACTATAAACAGGATAATGTTCCTTGCCAAATCGAAGAGGTAGCATGACTGCGGCTGCTGTACCTGGAATGCTATTAAATTAAATAGCATTTTTTAATTTCCTTCAGTGGTTTGCTTTTCGTCTTGCAGGGACTTTTCTTGGGTTCGGTTGGCGCTGCAGCCAACAAGGATGCACTTAAAAACTTCAATGTCACTCATGTTTTAACTGTGGCTAATACTCTGACACCCGCGCATCCTAATGATTTTGTATATAAAACTATAAACGGTACATGAGTTTCTTAGAATGAATGAAATATTGTCTATCTTGGATCTTCTTATGCTCTTTAATTTCCTATGACTGACTACCTAGATAGGGTTTTGAGAGAAGTATTTGTATGGTTCTAGATTACGGAGACCTGTTTTCATGACTAATCATTGTAGGGAGGCTCTTAAACTTGAGTAGATAAATTTTAGAATGTATTTTTCTGAACTTTAGGGCCGTAGCATCATTATAAATTTTGGAAGCTAATATGATTTCACCTTTATGAATCAATATCTGAGGAAAATAAGGGGCTGATTCAGCTATTGTTGCTGTTAAATTTTTTTTGATGCCCTTGGACTATGAGCAGACAACAATCTACTCCTTATGGTAGATCTTATCATCACTGGATATGAACTTATTATTTAAGAGTCATATGGCGTTGTCTACAATTCAGTCAGCCTCTGCCGCATTTGCTGTTCGTAGTTGTAGAATGGGTCACTATGATTGCACCGCGGTCACTAAATTACTGAATTCAGTGTGTGTATGAATGTATTATTTAGTATGTAATTATGCTTATTTCTCTTACAACTTTTGCTTCTAGCCTGACTGCCGTACTAAACTTGTGCTTTTATTGGAAAATTGAGGCAGTTGTTGACAGAGAGGACGTAGACATAAAACAATACTTCAACGAGTGCTTTGATTTTATTGATGAAGGCAAAAGACTTGGTGGAGGAACTCTAGTTCATTGCTTTGCTGGAAGATCCAGGAGGTAAAATTTTTTGTTTACTGCCCAAGCCTAATTTTCATGCTTGCTTGCTTCAGATTTCTTTTCCAATCTTAGTGAAGCCAATTATTTATCTCTTTCACTAGTTTTACAACATAATTTGCTTGGCACTAATTAGATTTGTGGTCTCATGCATCGCTCAGAGCTTAAGGAATAAGTTACAATAGTCATAACTTACGAATATGGTTTGCTTTAAATGTCGTGTGTGTGTGTGTGTATTGATTCTGGAATCTTATTTATGCTTCATCATGGAAAAAAGAATCTTGTTTCAGGTGATATCTTGTGCACTAGAATTATACAGAAGTTTAACTAGACCTCGAGATTGTAACATATGTAGCCTAAAGAATAGTGAGGAAACAACGCGTGCGTGAGGATAGAATGCTCTTCTAATATGAAAATTCATTTTGCAGTGTGACTATAGTGATTGCATATCTGATGAAGACTCATCGAATGAGTTTATCTCAAGCCCTGGAGCATGTGAAGAGCAGACGGCCTGCAGCATCTCCCAACCTTGGTTTCATTCGACAGCTGGAGGACTTCGAAAAATCTCTTCAAGGTGCTTACTGAATTACATTAACCATATTTAAAATTCCAACTTTGCTTATTTGGAATTGTAACATAGCCTGGCGCTTCATATAGATTTTGGCATCAACAAACGGTGACTATACACCTTCGAAATCGCAGAGCAGAAGTATACAATACACGGAAGATCATTAATTGACTGAAACTGACTTGTAAAATGCGAAATCGAACCAAAATGTGCAATATATTGAAAAGACAGGCTTTTTGAATTATTCTCTGTTGGCATGTTGCTATTTACGGGAAGATTCTTTCTCCATGTTGGGTGTCTGGGTGATGATCTTTCATTATCCTAGAGTCCTAGTCCCTACCGATTGACAGTCCACTTAATTGTTCTTTCCACAATTTCTTTATACAGTTGCAAATTGAGAAGACTGCGAATTTGGTTCTGATTTGCTTTCGGGTACAAGAATCAAGAGTCCCAGTGCAGAACACACAGGCGTTTGGTGATACTTTGTAAACATAAAGGTAAGTAAGATTTAGTGTAAATCTAGAAAATGTATGAAGACGGCATGAATTGAGAATGGGAATTGATAAGCAATACACGTGATGAGGGAGAAAAAGGGGAGGGGGGTGAAATAAGCGGGGCATTGGTCCTTTTGGCTGCCGAGGACCGTCCTTGACAGTAGGGCATGTTGGGCCTTTAAGAATCCTAATACTGAAGTTTCGGATTCAATATAATTATAGTACTGTGTTGGAATCTTTCTTCTCGAGAAAGAAAGAAAGTATTCTGATTTATGACATGCCAACCATATCTAATAGGTTGTGCTTTCCAACAAATCTAATGCGTTAATTTGCTACTCGCCGTAGCCATGGATTCAAGGTAATACGTTATTTGAATATTTTTGTGGTGAATTGCAGCCTTCTCAACTAGTAGTTGACATGTTTGCTGCCACGGATTCCGTAAGTGGAGCAGATTTGGCTTTGGAATTGGAAAATTTGATCGGGATTAGCATGTGAACTGATATATTTGGGCTTTATAGAAAATTGATTGCGCTGTTTGGATTGGGGATGGTGACGCCGATGACCACAAATATCTCAGGCTCATAATAATTGCAGCCACAAGTGGCCTTGTAATTCCATTAAATGTCCGCCTTAGCCATCGTATCTGAAATCCTAGACCTCAACCGTCCATTAAGACCACATTTGGTTTGCCGTTTATATGACCCACGCATGTTTGAATCAGAGATTGCTACGTAAGTCTTATGTAAGAGTTCTTTGAGTTTTAGGGTTCAGTACTGAATTTATCTAAAGTTTTTGGTACCCAAAAAAAAATCGGAGATTGCTAATGCGACTTGTTTGCTTTCCCTTTGTTCTTCTCATGTTCATCACATATCCAAGTGAGAGCCGACTCGTTATGGACCTCCTCTTTCTCAAGATTTGAAGCATCTGCTACTTCTTTCTATTGGGCTCAACCGACACACACTTCGGCACAAACATTTATAATATATTTTTAACCAAAATTAATTTTACAAATGTTAGTTCAAAACCTCAAAATGTTCCAGTCTTTTAGAGAGGTATTCTAATTCTTAGGTATTTAGGTTTATATTTGAGGGTAATAGACAACTTGTTCTGCCCGATATTGGTATCGCCTAGAAGAAAAGGAGATTTCACTCTGCCCTTAGATCGTGGGTGAAAATATGTATTTTAAGTACATATAATAGTAAATTAAACAAGTATTTTTATTTCAAGAAAGAAAGTGTTTTCAGATACTCAAAAGTGCAATGACTAAATTACCTTGACACGTGTTCTCATAAAGCGTCTTCAATTTCTAATGTCCTTTTGTTCAAGCGAATATTTATAAACTACAGATTCGAATGCCGATGCTCTTGTATACAGAATTTAATTTGTTCAAGGAATTGATCTTTGTATACCTTCGAGCAACCTGCACCTTTTATAGAGATAGGTGGTGGTTCATGAGAGGAGTTTTGGGACTCTGAATTACTCTTTTGTATCTGTTTTTCTGATTTAATTAATATGGTCGCTTCAGTTTTTTATTCAAACAAATATTTATCAACTATAAGATATAAAATGGCTACTCTCGAATTTAGGGACTCTCTTCATCGAAGGTATAGCGAGACAAGTAGAAATTCATATTTTCTTTAAGAAAATAAAACTAAACTGGAAACTATCAGATTGTAACCAAATAAATACAGTTTTGGTGAAGAATATGATGATAGTTATAATGTATTAGTCACATTTTTTCTCTCGTGAAACTATAAAAGTTACAGATTCCCGGTAGGTATCTAACAAACCCTATAGCTTCCAGTCAGTACAAAGAGAATTTAATGTTCCGCCAGCCGCGTTCACTGTCTCAACTGGCACGAGGTACTGTTCATAAATAAATTACAGGGTAGGTACTTGGCAATATGCATGGAACCAGTGACTAGGGTTTTGCCACTAAAGCTGATTCCTGAAGGTAAACAACATTATGTATATCGTAAAGACAGTGAAATCTTTTAATCATCGATGAAGAGTCCAGCAGGTTATGCATGAATTAGGGTAGACACATATACATATACATATGCATATACATATACATATACATATATATATATATATGGAAAGAAGAGAAGAAATAAAAATGCATGGAAGAGGTGAGAGAATAACTCTGTCTCTCATACCTTCATTTTAACTCACGAGTGGGCACGTAATTGAGCCAATATCATAAACGTGAGACGCGTAATGTGTATACGCAATAGGGGGGAGAGAGAGAGAGAGAGTACGGATACGGCTATACAAGTGCGTGTGTGTCAAAGAATACTTCACGAGAAAGCAACCTATAGCATTAAATACGATGAGCAGCCATAATAATATTATCCTCATCTCTCTCTTTTGGCTCATCATATAAATAGATAGCCGAGAGGCGAGATTGATTCTTATAATAAGGTTGTAGATAGATATCTCATCGTCTGTCGACCCAGAATATCCTTCCCCTTAACTGACTAAAACATGTCTCACATAACTGTCGAGAGGAACAGTAGAAGACAGATGAATGAACATCTCAAAGTTTTAAGATCACTCACTCCATGTTTCTATATCAAGAGGGTACGTACGTATTCCGTTTCCTTCTTCTTCTTCTTCTTCTTCTTATTATTGTTATTTCAACAAAACATTATAGGAGCTAGCTTATTATTCTTATCACATGAGCAAGCCTTAAGACTAGGCAAACTGATTGCTTACTTACCAATACACTGCAGGATCACTAGCAGGAATCAAGCCAAGAACCCTGATTTAATTTTGTAGTTCTATTTGTCTGTGTTGTGTGATGATCCATAACTCTCTTTTAATTTGTGATATATAGGGAGACCAAGCATCTATAATAGGGGGTGTGATAGAATTCATCAAGGAGCTACACCAAGTTGTTGAAGCGTTGGAATCCACGAAAAGGAGGAAGAGTCTAAGCCCTAGCCCTCGCGGTGTTGATAGTCCCTTGGGAATTGCAATTATTAATGGATCTGCTGATTCATTCAAGGAAATCGGAGGAGCAGTTAGCTGCAACTCTTCAGTTGCAGACGTGGAAGTCAAAATCTCGGGCCCCAATGTGCTACTGAAAGTGATCTCTCACAGGATCCCGGGTCAACTCGCCAAGATAATAGCTGTTTTAGAAAGGCTTTCTTTCCAAGTTCTTCATCTCAACATCAGTAGCATGGTCGATATGGTTCTCCACCACTTTGTTGTCAAGGTAAATCATCACGCACCAAACCTATAAGTGGCCATCCTTAATTATAAAAATCTACTTTTGTTTTTTTAACTTGCAAACTCTACCTAAGTTTTGTCCTAGTATATGTAGCAATTGATTTAGGAATTAATAGAATATCCGAAGATGCATAAATCTCGCACTCGCACGATCGAGACTGTAATCAAGTTTGTGATCGATCTCTAGCATATATATTTACGCTCAAGCTTGTGCGCATTAGGGTTTGTAGTATCAGTTTCAAGAATAAAGACGCAGATTTGCTGGAATTGGCACACGTACGTACGTGTGCCCACTTATAATAGATAAAGCTCTGCGCTATACACACACCGAAAGTGAAAGTATAGAGGAAAAAATATTATTAATTATAATCAACATTTTTCGATGCTGAGTTCCTCCTCTTGATTTTTATACAAATTACTTAATCGTCAACTTCCAACTTCATATATAAGGCAGTTGAACTTCCATGATGGACAAGAAAACGGCTTATATGCTATGTATGCTTTAACTTTCTTTCTTCAGTGTTTACATTTGTCTGTGTTTCTCTCTTCATTGCAGATAGGACTGGATTGTCAACTGAGTCTGGAGGAACTAGTAATGGAAGTGCAACGAAGCTTCTGCTCAGACGCTGTTACCAGTACTGCCACAATCAGCGCTTAAGTACAGATTCCATTTAAAAAATGGTAGCAATAGTATATAGGAAATTATCAAAATCGTTTTCTTTACTTTACTGTAAAATTATAATTTTACCAGATGGAAACGCTACTCTAGGTTTTTCTCTCAATATAATATAGTATATCGTTTTCAATCTCTCTCTCTCATTATTTCATTTAATTTCCCCCCCTTTTTAGCTTTTGGGTTAACCTTTTCATGGAGGCGTAATTCCAGGTGATGAATGTCTAAGTTCACAAGCAATAAAATTCTAATTAAAGAAATATGATACTCAAGAAAATTTTCACAGATAAGAAATGGATAGATAATGGGTTCCCCTTCGGCTGATGTATAGAGAGAAAGCTAGGATTTCAATATCAGTGGATGTAGGTCTCTGAAACTGAACCACTGTTTTCTTTTTTACAATTTTTTTAAAAAAGAGTTGGGCTCACTTATGATTTAAGGGCTGGGCGAAGTCTCCATTCCTCTTAGGCGATACCAATATCGAATAGGGTGAGCCGTCTATTACCCTCAAATATAAATCTAGGCACCTAGGAGTTAGGATATCTTCCTCACGACTGGAACCATAATAAAATGGTACTCCCCAAAAATTGAACACGCTTTAAATAATCGTATATCTCATCTTATCGCCAGTTGAACCCTGAACGATAACCACTTTTAAGTTTGAAATCATGTGCTAATTTGAAATAAATACATTCTAGTTTAGTTGGACCTTGCAGTAATTAAAGATATAGACTTCTTAATTATAAAGGCAGGTCATTCTTAATTTTTTTGGGTACAAAAAAGTTTGACACGAATTACCCATCAAGATTAAAGTATAGTACTAAAGTTTAGAGGTTATTTATAATAGATTTATAAAATTATTTATCAAATAAACTCTCACAATAACAGAGTGAATGGAACTTGTGTTGTTGTAGAATCCAAGTCATCATTGTTCAAACACTAAAACTTTTCATACTTTTTTATTTCCCAAAATCAATAAACCAAGCATGCGCACTACTACAAAATAAGCTTATAATGTCGTCAATTCATGTCGGTTTTTATGCAAAGCGACGTTAAAAAAAAATGGGTGGTGTCATTTTTTATAATAAACTATGGTTGATTATATATATATATATATATATATATTCCATTTTATATGTATGTTTATATACACACACACATATAAACACATGAAATTATTGACATGCCATCCCATTACTTATCTGGCAATTTTTATGTTCCTTCTTGCATATTCTAGCCATCAGCCAGCAACCCCGCGTTTTCCTTCTTCAATTAGCATTTCTTTCTCTTATTAACATATAAACATGGATCGATGATCATATTAGTAATTAATAGTGATATATATTCAGATGCAGAAAATGACGAAGAACGCATGTTTTGAGTTATAACAATTGTAAGCAATGATGGGAACATTTGATTTTGGAATGTGAGAAAGAAAAAAGAGATGGAAATCAATCATGTATTGATAGATATGTAGCAGGTGGAGTGATGGGTAAGCAACCAACTAGGCCCCAAAGCCAACATAAACTTCCCCTCCTTTCTCTTCCTTTTAACTTTGTCCCCCTTTTGGCATTTTTTTTATATATTTTTCAACAATATCTAAATATTCAAAGAGTAAATGGATAAGGTCTCTTTAAAATCTATGTATTATTAATTTTGTGAGATTGCCTTTATAAATCTATGTACGATGTGAAATGGGAAAAGGATGGCGAGTTGTATGAAATGAGTAGGGGAATTTCTAGAAGGCAGATTTGATTCCAACAAGTCACTTGGAAAATGATTAATTAAGAAGCAAATGCACGTAATCATTAGGTTGGGCTGCTGCCCCAATCAGTTCATGTGACACACACCTACGTAGTATCATTTTTAGGATTGTGTGAAGGAAAGGTCTTGGTGTTGGATTACTTTTAGAGCCAAATCATCCGGCATTTGAAAATCAGGAGGTATCAACTAATTTTAATTCTGATCAAATTAGAATGCCAATAAAACTCTGCTGCTGAGTTCTTTTGGTAACATATTTACATACCCAACTACTTAAATTTTAGACTGCTGATTAAGCCAACTTACATCATTTTAGCTAAGAATCGATTGTTTAAAGAGTAATCTTCCTTAAGCCTATGGATCATTAAAGTGAATTTTGTTTCTTTTAATAAAATTTTGTTTCTTTTTTGGTTTGCTTGAGTTGGGAAAACTGCTTACCATGGAGCACTCGGCACAGCATGGATGGGACCATCTCTGTTTCGTTCTTGTTTTGGTCAGATATTGATGCCACCATCACACTGCTACTCCCTTCTTCCCTAGGCCTCTTCCAACTTGGCCCATCTCTTTTGTCACCATCCCCCTCCCATTTTGTACACCCAACTTTAATTATATCCATTATTTTTGTAAAATAAAAAGGTGTCGTAGAATTATATTAATTAAAATATAAACAAGGCATAAGTACTTTTTTTAATAGAAATCACGTGGTATTCTTTAAATAATAGCTTAAAGACTAATTCTATTGAGACATAGAGATTATTGAAATGAGTTTTACTTATCCCAATAAATTCATTTTCTATGCATGATCTAAAACATTATATTTAAGGAATACAACTATCTACTAACTATGTCAAATTTTGTTAATTAAGATCTAAGTATTTTGTCATCAATACAATATTATAGTTTTTTAAGGCGTACACATTTTTTTGTGTTTGATAAAAGGAAAAAAGACATTAATATAACAAAGGTCTTACAGATTACATGAATCATAAAAGGAAGAAAAAACAATATGAGTAAATGAAGTTAGGGATATGACATGAACAGAAGAAAAATATTTAATGAGAGAGAGAATCTACTGCTGGTTGAAGCTAGAAGTAAATTGGTAGACAGATTGATAAATCAAGCACCCATGGAGCTTATGTGCAAAGGGGCACATGTTTGAGTAAGAGTTAGTCTGTGTGACTAATTGGGATTGATCTTAATAGTAAGTGGCTTGGTATCGCTTAAATGAGGTCTTAAGTTCGAGTTTTGGCGTATGCAGAAAATCTCTGTTGGGAGACTCATCTACTATAATTAGGTGTGTGATGCGAGTTAAATCTAAATATAGTAGAAGTAAAATTCTAATGAATTGAATAGATAAAAAAATAAAATAAAAAGAATTAGACTGTGTGATCTATGAGAGTGCAACTCGCACACAATTGCTAAAAAATAGAAGACCTGGAATAGTTTGACATTTCCAAATGAATTCTATGAGAGGCATGCCATAAAAGCAAATATAGCATTGGCAGATTTGTTTGATCTTGTGAAAGAAGATATTCTGTCAAGTAGGAGGTGAGACATTCTGTAGAATTGCGAGTAGTGTGGTCATTCAATATAGGTTTTGTTTGAAAAGCAACAGTACGTAGTAAGGCTCACAACGGCATTAATCCCCCTTAAGATATATTATGATTCCCTGATGCAAAATATTGTTCCTGGTTTTCCAAATACTAATTTTACATATGCAGTAGTCGTCGGAATGATGGCAAAGTAAATTCCTTGTACGCATGTGGGAGGAGCTGTGAGTAAGTACGCATGAGGGCACGTGTAGAGGGAGTAAAGGACGACCACGTTGGGACTGCTGTACTATATAACTGCCTTTTTTTTTTTGTTACTTTTTTGAAAAGTGTCATAGTTGGAGGGAGTGGGGCGCGGCGAGGAGGGTAATGATGAAGAGTAGTGGGGTTTCAAGAAACCCTTTCCCTTCATATTGACCGCATCACGTTTGTAGCGTAGGAGCTCTACATAGCAACACGAGCGGTGCTAAAGCATTGAAGCCCACGATGGGAACACTCCCAAACTCTTATCTATTCTATGGGTCACCAGTTACAGTCCCATTCAACTCATCTTCACTCCTATTCATCCCTCTGTTTAATGGCTCCATCACTCATTAAGAAGCCCAAGTTGAAGCCCATCTCTCGTGGGGCCAGTTGTGTACATCTTCTATTTAAGTGGCTCGGTATCGCTTAAACGAGGTCTCGAGTTCGAGCCTTGGCGTATGCAGAAAATCTCCGTTGGGAGACTCACCCACCATAGCCAGGTGCGCGACGCGGGTCGGATCCGGATGTAGTCGGGGCAAAGCTCTAGTGCACCGGATAGGCAATAAAAAAAAACTTGGTAACAACTTAGAAGGAAATAAGACTAATTTGAATATTAGATAAGTTTAATCCTTTTTAAAATAATTTATATAAAAAAAATATTTAAATGAACTGGCACGTGTGCATACTATAATGTCACGAGTGGATTTTGGGGCAGATAGGTCAATTACTTTGAGATAATAGAGGATCAACAGAAGAGGGTAGGGTATATGATAAATATTACTCATAAATATTTAATCAATTTAATTATATTATAAAAGAATTAATATAAATTATTTTTTTAAAATAATTCAATTATTCTCCTGAACTATACCTCTTATTTTTTTTATTTGATTAATGTTATTAAGAGAATAAGTAAGTTAAAAAATTAATAAAAATAGATGAAATAATAAAGAAATAAGGAATGTTGGTAAAGGAAAAGACAGGAGGTTGTGGGTGGGTGGGGTTGGTAAGGCAACGGAGTCAGAAGACGCCATGCCATGGGACTTTGACCCCTACCTGCTTCTCATGGAGTGTGTGTGTAAAATACTGTGACGATGGAACATATAATTGAAGTGCTCAGTGCATGTCAGTGGTTGACATTCTTCTCCCTCACTCCGCTTCCCATATCCTCTCATGTGCTCTGAATTCGACCTCAAATCCCTTGCTTTCACACTCATAATCATGCATTTTTGTTCTCTTCCTTAAATCATAACTCCATACATCTCAAGGCTCTAATTAAGAGGATGATAGAGAACTCAACGCTCCCAAATCCTAAATGAATATTTGATTTGTGACGATCATCTCCCCAACACCTTGGATAGCTATGCCTAAATCAATCTTTTTCAACACTACTCCCTCATCATAATGTCAAACTCAGCCCCTCCCTCTTAGCTTAATCAGTTACCTGGCGTCACATCCAATCCCCAATACTCCTGTCCACTTGTCTCATGCGCCTCATCATCAGATGATTGCCAGGGACCTATAGACCGCGCGTGATGGTAAACGATTAATTAAAACTTAATTCCGTTCTCAAACGCATTACTTCCTGGCTAATCGATCGTGGCATCTCCCAAATTAATAATGAGTAGCGGAGAATTAATAACTTATACGCAAGCTCTAAACATAACATCTAAATTCAATCGATTAAAAAAAAAAACCTAAACTTCAATCTCTAACTTAACTGCTGATCGAATACACGCAACTACTATATATCTGAAAAAACTCTGGCTTCCCCTGCCTGTTCTTAAGATCTAATAATACACCTAGGACACATGTCATCCATGCGATCACTTTCATTTTGGTCACGAGACACACACACGCATATGTAATATGTATTATAGGACTTGAGATGATGTACGTAGAATCACTATTTAAGTTATCGTGGTTGGATATAAGTAGCAGGGATAAAGCTTTAGAGAACTTTTTTGTTGAACGAACCTTGAGTTGAAATAATATATTAATGTAACACAGAAAGATATAAAAGAGCCCTTCATCACTCCTAGCTAGTGATTACTGATTAGTGATTGTGGAGTAGAGTTGAAGACTTTGACCATCCCAGATGGCATGAAAAGACGCGCGACACTTTATCTGCTTTTTCGTCTCTAACTGGAGCGTTTTCTCAACATCCAACAAGAAACCAAAGTCAATAACAAGGCGATCAGCTCTTTTCTCTCGGTGTTCACTCGAACGTTATTAAATGGAACAAGAATCCCACAGATACAAGCGAATTATATATTCCAAAACTTGCTCTAGCTAGCTAACAGCATATATGTTCAATACGTCGCCTCAACTCACTTTTTCCCTAACTAATCCCCATTATTTTATCTAGTGCCATCTTATCTATCTCTCCGAATCCCGTTTCCCCCGTGGACGATAATTAATTAATTAACGAGTACTCGAGATTACTAGTGGAAAAGGGGGGGAAAACAAGAAAGAAGCGAACAGATTATTGATTGTTCCTTGGAGTTTAATCAAAGGTCACGTCGTAGTCCTAATCCTAATAAAATATGGAGGCGGTAATTGAGCATCCTCTTTGTTTCATAACTCGGATGCTTTCGGCTCATGAAGATAGCCTCCAAACGAGCTTATGTTTTTACGAGGGTCCGAACTCTCTGTTACACAAATATGTAATGTTTTCAGGGATTTGAGTGCGTACGTGCTAATGAGACAGTGGTGGCTAGGGCTAGCTAGCAAGCACAAGCACTCGAGCTTTGTGTACATATTTTATAAGGAAGAGTTGGAATAGACGTAAATTAATTAGGTTGATGAATATATATGTAGGCGAAAGAGGATGTCGTACCCAGGAGATGATGTATATATGGTTATGTGGAGGGAAATGTCAACGGAGGTGGAATAGGCGCACTGACGGATTGGAAAGAGTGAGTCACTTTGATAATGTAACGTGGGTAGGTGTAATACCACTCCATGCCTAGCCCCCATTATTATTGCCCATCAAATAATGGAATTTCGTAGCCTACCCCCCCCACCACCAAAACAATTCATTTCTCTCTATTATCACTCCTCTAATTATTCCTGCTTTATATATATATATATATATATCTTTTAATTAATAATAAAAGATAACTAAAGGTGGGGATTCGTTAAGTTGGTGGGGACAAATACAAATACGGGACACAGTGAAAAAAAGGAAGGCAGGAGGAAAACATGGGTGGAGTTGGGAAGAGCGATGAGCCGAATAAAAAGAGGAAATATGAGAGTGCTTCCTAATTCTACATCTTCTTTATAAAAATGTTACACTTGAACTCGTCATCTCCATCCCTCGATGAGGATGTCTCCTCTACAACTAATTACTTATTTTAATTCCTTCACTTGAGTCTATCAATTTCAAATACTCTTCTCAATCCCCCCTATTCTTCAACCTATCATCTCCTCCTCACAACACAAATAAATCCACGCTTCCATTACACTTGCACTGCCTGCCTTCGCTCAGTGATCCTTTCTCAAACCATCCCTCTTCATTCCGGACTACGTCATCACTCCTCCAACATTATCATATGGAATTCTTAAGGCTTAACTTCAACTACATCCACTTTCTTCTCATAAAGTAGATCAATTAATAAGAAGCCTGGCCAAAATATCATTACAAACAAAATATATGACTCTATTATTCACACGCGTAATTATTACTTCCTCTGTATTCATCTCACACGAGATAAAACTAGATAACCAGGTGGTATAAAGATTGAAGGACCGGAAAGACGAAAGAAAAAGGGCCCAACAACAACCAAAAAAGTAGCGGTAGGCGGGGCCAACCCGACCCGCATCTCCAGGACATTCACGAGGTCCCTCCCATTAAAACAAGCGCTTCCGATTTAATTTATTATCCTTCTAGTTGTTATATAATAATCTCGGAATGCTAAAGCGAATCACATCCCTGGAATGGAAGACATAATAAACATTATATATCACTAGTAATAGCACGCACGTATGCCACAAAACGCAGATTTGACAGATTAAATAACATGTTGTTGCTTGCTAAAATATATAATTATTATTCGTGTTGTTCAACATATACAGACATTATCCCACGGGGGGGGGGGACGCCTCACCATCGCCAATTAACCCCGTCTTCCCCACCCAAAACTTTTATCTCATACTTATCAAGTCCTCCTCCTTATACTAAATTCCAACTTCCTAATCCATTTTAACCTGGATTAAAAAAAAAAAAAAACCTTACAACCCATAGATTAAAAAACTCAATCCCATTTGTATAATATTCCAGTCTTCTTCCCCCCGCACTGCGGACTGCCAATCATCCCCCGTTTTACATCACGCTGCAACTCGAAGGGTTCTCGTCGCTGGAATAGCTAGCATATGGATCCGGTGGCGGCGGATAAGGGTATGGCGGCGGCGGGTACATGTAGTTCACCGCCGGCGGTGGCCGCGCATACATCATTGGTTGGAATCTCTCGTTCCCCATCGATCTCTGCTGGTTCATTAGTGCCGCCATATACTGTTGCTGCTGCTGCTGCTGGTGGTTGTAAGGGTTCTCGGGCATCACGTCCGGACCCCCGCCTGGGAAGTACCCGCCGGCGCTGCCGTTCATGGAGGCTGCGGGGAGGCCTTGGACGGCGGGGACGCCGCCCATTTGACCCATCGGTATGTTGCCCATGCCACCCATGGGGATGCTCTTGTTACCAACCCCACCACCACCACCCCCCATGTGCTGGAAACCTTCGTTCATAGCCTGAATGGCTCCCATCATCCCATTCTTGCCCCCACCGTCACCGCCCTTGTTATTGTTTCCTCCACCGCCACTCCCACCATTGTTCTTATTCCCTCCACCTTGGTTCTGATTGTTTCCTCCTCCGCCTTTCTTTACCCCTTTCCCATTTTTGCCGTCATTTCCCCCGCTCATACCGTGAACTTGAATAGGAACCGCTCCTCCTCCGACTCCTCCTTTTTTCCCATTCCATGGTCCGGCATTCCCACCCTTCGGAGGATTCATCATATTCATGCCATTGATCATCAAGGGAGTGCCGTTCCCCATAGCAGGTTTCACCTTGTTCAGGGGAGGAGGGGGTTCGTGCAGTTCATCGTCGTCGAACTCGTCATCATCCAAACCATCGTCAAGAAACTCATCGTCCAGCTCGTCGTCGCTGTAATCGTCGTCATCCTCCGGCAAGTCTAACTTGAGAGATTTTTGGTTCTGGTTTGGGTTAAGGCCTGGAGGCAGTTTGAATTGAGGAAGTTTCAGATCTTGAAGACTCTGAAGCTGTTGAGGATTCAGTCCTCCATTCTGGCCTCCACCGCCGCCGCCCTTGGGCTGGTTGTTTCCGCCTTTCTGGCCCTTGTTATTTCCACCGCCTTTGCCATTGTCGATTTGCATGTTCTTGAACTGGTTAGCGAGGTGATACTGGTTCTGGTTGTTATTGTTGTTTGATTTGGGAGCACCCCAGAGCTCTGCATGCTTCCCCGATTTCGCAAGCTTCTTGATGAGAACGTTGGGGTCCACATTCCCAGACACCGTCACCTTCCCCTGTTCCGCATCTATCTCCGTCGTAAACACCCCTATCAACCACAACATTAACTCGATTTAAGATTCGGGTACAAAAACGAGAGATTTTTTTCAGACATAATTTCTACAAGTATGTGCCAATGGAGATACCGTCGATTTTCTGCAAGATTTTCTTCACCTTATGCTTACACCCATCGCAGTGTATGTTCACTTTAAGAACAGATTTCTGCATGCACAAGCAATCCCCAAATCCAAAACAAAATAGACAGACAGAAGAGAGAAGGAAAGAAAACAGAAATTAATAAGCGAATAAAGAAAACTAAATAAAATAGGATAAAGCTTGTTACTTTATCAGAAATGTGCGACAAAACAGGGCAGAGAAACTAAAATTACGAAACAGAAAAGCTTCAGAGTCATTGATTACAGAGAAGCGGGGAAAGGGATGGCGGAAGCACCTGTATCTTCAAGAACTCTTCTTTACTCATGTTGGAAGCCCCCCAAATTGAAGGAAAGAGGGAGGTAATAGATCTGAGGTTAAAAAAGGACAGGAAGGAACCCAGAGAGGACAACCCGCGAGAAGCTAAGCGAGCTTCTTCTTACTCTCGGAATATCTGCAAGAGGCTTTCGAACCCAACACAGCAAAAGACAGATAAGAATGGGCCTTCCTCGCAGAAGTGGGGGGAGAGAGAGGGTGGATTCAGAGAGGGTGGGTAGACATTAAAATTAAACCCCTCTGGCTGCTTCTGAATTATCTGTTTCGGATAGAGGGAGAGAGGGAGGGAGAGGGGGGGGGGTTCTAATAAACGTTCCCTATGTTTGGTGCCTTAATCTATTATGGAGCATTGTGCAGGATTTCTCATCGGTTTGAAACTGACTATTTAACCCTGTCTGGCTTGTCAAGGAATTTATTTACCTTTTTTATTCCACATCTTACTATCTATCTTCACATTATAATATAATTCATATAGGGTATCTATCCATTTGTCTTTTCACATTTTTCTTAACTATGAAATTCAATATTCGTTAAATTGTAAAAAATGAATATGTTTTTAAACTATACATTTTATATTGTATCTGATAAACTGAGTGTGGAAAGGTGTAGGGGGTAAAATTTATCTTTAACCCATGATGATAAAATTGTGAGAAGGGAATGAATTGCGTTTGGTTCTCTCTTCTTTAAAGTGAGTGGCATGGTAATTTGATATGATATATATTCTCATTTTTCAGGAGTCAACCTTTTGAATATTTATCTTATATTTCTTGTTAAGTTTTTTGGTCGTCATATTTTTTTTATAATTTAAAAAAAAGGGAGGGAGGGAGAGGCATGGAAGATAGGATAAACTGAATCAAGAGGAGAGTGAGTGAATGAAGAGTGTAGGATTCTAAATTTCTAAGAAGGGCATACAAGTAATACTAACATTTATTGGGCCATGGGCTTTTCTGGAACAATATCATCTCCTCCTCTCTCTCTCTCTCTCTATCCTCCTCCCCTTACTTTTCAATAAAAAAAATACTACTATATAACAACAAAAAAATAGTATTGATGGGTCAATTGAAATTATGTATACTAAAAAATCTAATTTTTCATAATATTTTCACTAAATAAATGCTCAAAATATAGGGCTTAAAAAAATATTGATCTATACATTATGCATCCCATGTGTATAAAATATGATGAGAAGACATAGTAGTATTTAGGAAAACAAGTATTAAATCACTTACAGGTTACAGCTTCTTTATTGATTGATGAGGATAGTAAAGAAAACATATTATTTGATGAGGATAGTAAAGGGGCACTATTTACGAGCCGAATTAGAGTGAGGGAGGTAAGAGCCTTTGACTTTATGCTCCAACCTTTGTTGTTGTTCTTAGCGTCGTTATCACACACCCAACTGCTGTAGCACTCAATTACATTTACACCCCTCTAACAACTTTCACATCTCATTGTTTGTCTTCCATTCAATTCAATCCGTGTAGTTAGTTATTCCTTCCTCATCTTATTAAACTAGTTAAGCCCTAAATCAGTGTCCCCTTTCACATTATCACCAGAAAGACAGATATATAGATGTGAAGGGTGTGGTTTTGATCACATGTGCGGCAGGTAATTTGTTATGGGGAGAACTGGATTCCAAACAGATTTGCTCATTTCAGCTAAAAGCTGGCCTAACCCTAGTATGCAGGACACTAACGTGTTCTTCCACCACCAGCAATATTTATTATTTATGCTTCTTCTCTTAGACATCCAAAGTAAATATATGAAAACAAGTATAAAAACGTCCGCTTTTGGAATTCTGTGGTGGGACTGCCCGAAATTAATTGAAACTGTTTGTTAAAGGAATAATATGACATTTCAATGAAATATGCAAGGCCATAATATTGATAATCAATCAATGTTTGTCCCTTTTGTTTTCATTTCACTTTATCCCTTTCTCGCCCTTGTTCTAAACACGCTCGAGCTTTCTGGAGCTTCTGGTTTAGATGAATTCTAAATCCTTCAAACCATAAAAGAAAGGAAGGGTATGAAAGTGATGGGCACGGGGTATGAAGAGGTGCAGGGTAAAATTTATGAGAGGTGAAGAAGGGCAGACAAGGTTGGGAAGTGATTTTTACAGGAATTGGTAATGTGATTCTAAAGAGGGAAAGATGCAACAAAATTCAAATGGCGTTGCCATATAAGTTGAAAGGGGTGGCTCACATGGGTGTTTCTGGATAGTGATTGATACGTTGAAGAGGACGAAGAGAACTAATTACTCAGTTAGGTCTCACCTACAAGATGAGTACAGCTGGAACGGCACCCACACAAGCTCTCTGCTTCTTCCCTTTTCTAAGAGCCCTGTATTTTAGCATCTTATGGCAAATTCATAATTGAGTTTTTATTATGACCACACCCCACTCCCAAGAAAACTTTCATTTCTTTTATTATTAATTTTTTAATATATTCATCTACTTGATGATGAATATTCTTCTGGTTATTTATTTCTTGCTTTTCGAACTCTGCAGTTTTTGTGCACAGGAGATGAATATCAGAAAGTGGCTATTGAATCACTTGAAGAAATCTGGGCCTTGCCGTTTTATTTTTCTTTTTGATTGAAAACCGAGAAGATGCCAAAAGATAAATGAGTCGGTGTCTTGAAATTTGCATAGTTGGATGAAGAAGAGGGGAATGGCATTGGTAACTTGCCCAGTTTTTTCAGTTTAAACCTTTTTCGTTGCTTTCTGGGGACAAACTCGGTTACCGGCGTGACATGTCGTGTGCCCCCCAGCTTTGGCTCCACCTCGAAATAAGCTTGTACTATGCCAACTGCATGTGTTGTTTCTCCATGAAATAACATTACACTTGAAGCATTATATGGAAAAGCATGTGTCATGGGTGTAGATACAATACTTTTGTACCTTGTTAAAGAGTGTCATCATTCGTCATTATAACCAGGAAAAAAAATATATCGTTTTTCTAAATTAGACACAAAAATCTCAACTCTTTTCTTCCCGATTCAAAAGAACATATTTTCCCCCATGGTGTTTGATATATAGATGTTCCGTGCCATGTAAAACATCTTATAAAAATCTACGCCAAGGACCATCTTAATAGGGTTGAGTATCCAACTCCATTAACTAGGGAGTAAAAATATCTGCCCCCATTTTGCTTCAGTCCTTGCATTATTGAATTTTCTTCCCCATAAAGCATTACTTCAGATCAATAATTCAACATCTTTTCCACACCATGTTTCTTCCCATCAAAACTTCCGCATTCACCTTTTCAGAGCTCAAAAATACAATTAAGGCCAGCATCATCAACCTAATCCCAGTACAGTACTCTTCCTTCCTATTCTTACTTTTTTCTTTTTCCACTCCCTGCCAAACACCACCACCTCGTGTTGATAGGGTCACCATAGTAAAGCATCACATCAGCATCATCTAATTTGGGTAATTTATGGTGAAGTAGAGGTGGGGAAAGACTTGGAAACATAAAAGAATTATGGGATTCCCACGCAAACTTGTGCACGGCAAATATGCAGTAGCTTCACTGTTCAGCCTGCTCAATAGTAACACTATTCGTTATACAACAGGATTCCTAAATGCTCAGGTAATCCAATACTGGTTAGATATCATGTGTATGGGGTGGCCAATCTCAAAGGAAGATGTTTTGTAACTAACCCCAGTAACAAATGAAACTGTGAGAGCCATTATAGGAAATCCTCTGATTTTTCCAATTTTTCTTAGGACTTGTCATTGAAATATAAGCCCCGGCCACTTGCTTCTTATCAGTAGCAGAAAGAAGAAACAGAAAGAGGGGGAAACAAAAAAGAAAACATTTAGAATCTTCTTGTCTTTCTCTTTATAAATCACATTCTTCAGAACAAACCAAGTGTTCCAGCCAAGGTGGCTGAGTACATTTTTAACCCGAAAAAGTATAAATAGGATAAAGGAAGACCATATTGAACACTATTGCAGATTTATGTGTTCAAATTTTTATGGTTTCCAACAGGTTTATCGGGAAGGAGTCCGTACATCCAAAATACATAAGGAAGGTTTCAGCAATCAAACAAGGTTGCCTTTTCCCTTTATATACTGCAAACACTTGACAAGTGATCTTATTCAAATGTCACTTGGACAAAACTAAGAAAACATATATCACCTGTGCCATATAGACAAAACCAAAATATAGTTCACTGCCTGGAAGAGCCTTATGGTGATAGTTCCTTTTAACAGATTAGAGAAGAACTAAAGAATAAAGATTATTAACTGAAATTTACAGAAAAAGAAAAAAAAATGCATATATAAAATCAGTGATATTATATCACCTGACGGCAGGAGTGTTCGGTGGTAATACCATGCAATTCGACTTAGCATCAAGAGTAACAATTTCATTTGTTACCATTATTTATCTTGATCTCTACAAGTTCCTCAATGGATTGACAGCATATGGGGCATTTATTTGATTGAAGCCTCAACGCTTTGGCGCACTCACTGCACATACACTGGAAAATACAGCATATCTAATGTGAGAATAATGGGAGCAGAAAACGAACTCAATGTGAAGTACCAAAAAAATATCCCCCCAGCATTATGGTGTAAAATGACAGCATCTCTAAGGATCTCAATCAAGCAATTAATGTATTTCCCTGCTTGTGAGAAAGAATCAAAGGTACTAGATATCTTCTTCACTATACATATTGAAGATAACGTCTGACATATAATTTTCCGTTATATTGTTTTACATGGGACTAACAATTGTAAGATATTCAATAAGCAGAGAACTTAAGAACCATACTTTACAAAAAGTGGCAGGAGAGGAAAAAAAGAAGGCCCAAGTAATTTAACACAAGTAAAAGCATGCAATCGATTCACAAATATGAAGCACCTTAGATTAACCAGTTAACAATGCTGTTAAATGTTAATCAGAAATCCCACTTTCAGATCCATAGTTGTCAAGGCTCTGGCTATTATTTTGTTTTTGTTTGTATAAAATCTTACCATATGTTGACAAGGTAAGACAGCAGGGCCCTTTGGTTCAGTCATGCATATCACACACTCCTCCTCCTCAGGATCAGTGTCATTGAAATCTGCTGCTGCTGAGCCTCGAATTCCATATAGTCTCTTAATTAGTAACGGGCTCCATCAATCCACAAAATCTGCCTAATGACTTTTACCTGGAAAGAACTACTGCCATTGCTTTTCTCAATAACAGCTCGAGTTATCTGCGTGTAAGGTGATACATCAGCCATCGAATCACCGAAGTTTTCAGCTGCTGGAGGAGTTCCCGAATATGTTTCAGCACATACTACAAGGGGAAAGACATCTCCTTGTGAGGGCTTTGAGAGATCATCCAACTCAAAGAAGCCTAAGTCAATGCACCAGTTCCTGAGGGCTGACAACTTTTGTCCAACTCCTTTCTGAAAAGTGACTCTGACTGGCTCAACTTTGGACATCAGCAATGAAGAGAGAACAATTTTTTGGCTTCTACCTCTCCAAAAATATTATTTTTAATTAAATGCAACCTCTATAGTTGTAGGCTGCAATGTTAATTAAAAGTGGTCAGAGGAGACTGAAAACGCATGAAACTTTGTGTCAGTCTGTGACATCATTCTCACAGGTGAGGAAATAGTAATCAAATATGCATAGAGTATTTAATAATTCTGAATGATAAATGTTTTGTTACAACTGAGGTAGCTTATGCAAGCTATCCAGCTAAGAGCCTATAGCTAATACATATCTGGAAATCAGATACGTTGCATTGCAGAGAAAAGGAACAGTTGTTACATCCCTTTGTCATGTGCCCACAAAATCAGATTATGATAGGGCAGGCATCTTTATATTGAGTAACGGAATGAGGCTATATAATGTGTTTATTGCTCCACAAGACTGGGCCAAGAAGCTAGACCAAGGCAAGCAACAGCAGACAACAATTTTCTTTGCAGTGGTTACATAATGCCTGCAAACATAATAAAATTTAAAGGAATTCCTCAAAACTTCTTGATATTAACAAATAATCAACCACCTAAGTAAACTTGAGCCCAGAAAGCAAAGTGAATAGATGCAAATGCAAAATGTTAATTCATTTTGGAACAACTTAATCCCACTGATGTGAACTTTAACTCATTCTAGTCAAATATAAACTTGTCTCTCCCAAGTTCAAACCATTATTAGTCTATGATCACCCACCCCCACCTGGGCCCCCGCCTGAATTATTCCATCATCACTGTAATTTGCATTTCGTATGCCATTTTCACTCTATTTGTAACAAAAGAGCCACTGAGGCTTTCTCACCAAAAATCAGAAAAGATGTCCTCTATAGTCTATATCATGACTCTTGCAGACTTGCAGAAACTGCATCCCATCCAGACTCCCTTCAAGTATACATTTTATGTATATTTGCATCACTTTGGCCATGATAATATATGCTCAAAAGAAGAAGAAAAGTAACATGAAATGTGAACATCAAGTATAAAATAATTGTGGGTACAAACCAATCTAGCAATTACGGTTTTCTATAACTGAAATATCCTCTGACAAATAGCCTACAGTAGCATGAATGTTTATTCAATCTGTTATTTCCTAGTTACAGGCCCTTTCTCCGTACAAACTATATGTGGCAATTGCACAAGCAAGACTTTGGAATCTATAACAGTTACAATATACTGTGTAAGGAAACTTGAAATTTTCTACACATTGGTTTCCTATATCTCCTTTCCTTTGCACAAATATACATATAAAAACATGGTATACGTCGTCCCAAAATAAAAACAAACAAGAATTCTGTTGCTATAAAGAAAGAAGGGCCCCTCAAAAACAGTTGTTTATTGATAAAATTTAGATTTCCCATTTCAGTTGCAGGATCGAGAGAGAGAGGAGTGGTAATCAGAAGACAGGGAAGAGTAATAGTTAACGGAAGATGAGAAAAAAAGAAATCTTTGGTGAAGTGCAGTTGAAGGAAGAAAGTCAGAAATCTTCATTTTCTTTTGGCCATTTCTTCCTCTTGTCCGAAATTCTATTGTCAAATTTTTAATTTTTAATAAAAATAATATATGTAAATACCATTCATAAGCAGATTTAATTCAATTACTATGAAAGATCCTCTCCCCTTCCTCGTGGGCCTTTGAGGCAGACCAAGAAACAAGTCGTCTTCTTGTGTTTTTTACTTTGTTGCCATCAGGAAACCAATTCATGTACAGGAATATTACAAGATTATTCACCAGTCATAATTCGCGTATCCTTTTCTTGATGGAAACTCAACTTATTTATTAGACATCGTCAAAATATATATATAACATCATCTACCGAACTCCACCGTCTGAACTAATATTCTTTTTTGGGCCAACATGTATCTTAAGCATTTAAAGGCCAGGAAGCTGCCCTATATTCTTACCAAATGCCAAGGTTTGGTTTCTGAAAGTGATGAAAGGTTTGTCATTATTATCTCATTATTTCCAATGTTATACCTCTGTTACATGTTCTGTGAAGGAAGTCGAAAATCAATTGATAGAAATCGTGCGAGTTTGATTTTCTTTTTGGTTCATTTATGGCTTTTAAGCTTGAAAAAAAAAGGCGCAATATTTCGGGCTTTCGTGACAGCCTGAAAGTCTAAAATGTTAGGTCAGAACTTAATTGGGCCAGCCCTAGTTCATATCAATGGGCTTTGAAGTTTGGGCCGGGAGCCCTAGCCCAATTGGCCACTTCTCATGATCCCTAATAATTACGATACAATATACTCATCCCTGTCAACCGATTGAAGACTCATATTTCCTGCTCTCCCATTCCTCTTGCTATCATTTGTTCTTCCCCGTCTCTTACCCCAATGCACCATCATAGGCACTGGCTCCTCCTGCGACGTCTCAGTCTGTACCAGCCCACTACCCTCCCCTTCATTTTGTTGTTCCATCATATCCCCTAGGACACCAAATCTCGAACCCCTATTTTCCGGTCGAGTAGCCTCACCTCTGTTGTCCTTAATTTTCCGTTGCCGGCGAGGTTTTTGTACAACTCGCCACTGGTCTGATCCCCCCGATGAAGTGGCCGAAGTAATTGTATTCTTAATAGTACTCTTTCTTTGCTCATTCTCAACCTCAACATTTTGTGAATTAGATACCTTTAACGTGCATTCATTGGCCCGGTGACCGTATATACCACAATGAATACACAAAGAGTGGAGACCCTCATATTCTAGATAATACTCTACACCATCTAAAGAGAACCCCGACGTTAATTGTTTCCCCAAATCAACCAAGACACAGATTCGGGCATAATGCCCTCTCAGTTGGTATGTAGTATTCATATCAACCTTCAATGTCTCTCCAATCCGATTACCAATTATTGTTAGCGCCTCCTCATCATAGTATTCAAGTGGTATTCTCGGCACCCTTACCCACACAGCCACTTTGTCTATTGTTGCACTTGCTGGTTGAAACATTGGCTCCCAAGGTCTTACTGTCAAGTAATGATCATAGATCATCCAAGGACCTCCGGTTAGAGCATTGAAATAGTCTTCCCTATTTGATAACTTGACCACAAAGAAGCCATGTCCTATGTTGATTAGGGTAATGACTCCTCGCTTAGCCCACAGAGTTTGTAACCTGGTATGAAGAGCTTTGTACCCAATATTCCTATCCAGTAGCTTAACGATTACCGCCCTCCTCCAAGCCTTGAACAGTCGTTTCTTCATTTTTTCAGAAAAAGTAAAGGTAGGAAAATTTCGCACTGGATCCTCAGTAGTCCTAAACAAAGGTTCCTCCCTTCCTTCCATAGAATCTTCTGACATTGAATCCTCATAGTGCAAGCTATCATCCTCCTCCTCATCATCATCCGATTGGTCATTATTTTTATCTGTCCCCTTCAACTTTTCAACAAATGAGGGCCTCTCACTATTGTATCCATGAGGTTCTGTACCCAATTTTGGCCATTGCTCATTATAGTATCTCTCCTCCGCAGCCTTACTCTTGATCTTCTTAGCACTACGAACCAGTTGATCATCTTCTTCTAACGACGTTGGAATCAAGTTTTGCTTTTTCCCAAAGAGAACTATCGCCATCTTCCTAACACTTTCACTAATTGAAAGGCTGGTGTTAATTGACAACAGTGTACGCAGTATCTCACTCAAATTTACGACATTTATTGTGGGGAAAAATTAAAGATTTATCAATGGCCATGGATAACCCATGGGTGGTGATGGGTGATTTTAATGATATTATGTTTCCTTCAGATCGAATTGGGGGTGCAGGCTGTAACTACACAAGAATTAATTGGTTTCAATCCAAAGTAAATGAATGTGGTCTAACTGATATGGGGTTTAAAGGCCCTAAATATACATGGAAAGGTCCACGAAGTGCAGGTTATTCTCGGTTGTATGAACGTTTGGACAGAGGCTTCGCTAATTTGCATATGCTCTCTATGATTCCTGATTGCTATATTAAGGTACTTCCTCGAACTCTATACTCAGATCATAATCCAATCACCTTGCAGTTTTTTGATGATAAAAGGTGTTGTGATATTAAACCTTTCCGGTTTGAGGCGATGTGGCTTACTCATGGACAGTTCAAATGTTTCCTAGAAAATGCTTGGGATGCAACTGATAATTTGAATATTTCTCTGGATAACTTTAAAGCTGCTCTAGCTGTCTGGAATAAAGATGTTTTTGGGTACGTTGAGAAAAGGAAGAAATTACTTATGGCTAGGCTTGGTGGTATTCAGAACTCTTCTGCATATCCATATTCGTCATTTCTTTGTAACTTGGAAAAGGAATTACAGAAAGAGTTGGATGAAATTTCAAGACAAGAGGAAATCAAATGGTTTCAGAAATCTCGAACAGCTTGGGTCACCGAGGGTGATAGGAATACCCGATACTATCATTTGAAAACAAATTTGAGAAGAAGGAGAAACACAGTTATTACTCTTAAATCAGAAAATGGTGAATGGATTCAAGATAAATTGGAGCTAAAATGCATAGTAGTAAACTATTTCAAGAATATATTTTGTGAAGAGGTCGGTATCGCTTTAAGGTTATCTACGACAACTTCATTTCCAAGAATTGATGCCACATTGATCTCTCAGCTAGCTACCATTCCTTCAGAGGAAGAAATCAAATTGGCATTGTTTTCTATGGGTGCATACAAGGCTCCAGGAGCTGATGGCTTTAGTCCTATTTTTTATCAAGCCAATTGGAATGTGGTGGGTAAGGATCTCTGTTCTTTTGTTACAACTGCTTTTCAGGATCCAGAATTGATAAAGGAGGCAAATAAAACTCTTATTTCTTTTATTCCTAAAAGAGATACTCCAGAGATGGTGATTCATTTTAGACCTATTTCTCTGTGTTCTGTGCATTACAAATGTATCACTAAAGTCATTACTGCTAGATTGAGAAGCATTATGGACGACATTATTTCACCCTTTCAAGCCAGTTTCATCAAGGGTAGACATATTCAGGATAATTTGATATTAGGGCAAGAAATTATGCATCAGATGAAGAAGTGTAGAGGAAGGAAAGGTTTGATGGCTCTTAAAATTGATTTGGAAAATGCTTATGATAGAATTAGATGGGACTTCCTTAAACAGGTTCTTCTTGAAGCTGGGTTTGACTTCAATTTTGTGAAATTGATTATGTCTTGTGTTTCTTCAGTTTCTTACAATATTCTGTGGAATGGTACTGAAACAGAATATTTCACTCCTACAAGAGGCCTACGTCAGGGAGATCCGATTTCCCCCTTTTTATTTGTGTTGTGTATGGATAAATTATCTCACATTATTAATGATGCAGTGAATGATGGTAGCTAGAGTCCAATTCTTATTTTTGTAGGAGGTCCATCTATTTCTCATCTCATGTTTGCTGATGATCTACTTCTCTTTGGAATGGCTACGAATCAACAAGCTTTTTGTATGATGGAATGCCTTGACAAGTTCTGTAAAGCATCAGGGGCAAAAATCAGTAAGAACAAATCATCAGTTTTCTTTTCTCCAAGGGTGAACCAGGTGACTCGAAGATGTATTAAGGATATAGTAGGGATGAATATATCTACTGATATAGGGAGGTATCTTGGTTTTCCTATTACTAAACATAGGAAGCCTTCACAAACCTTCCATTATATCATAGATAGAGTCAAATTTAAGTTAGCTGCATGGAAGGAAAATACTCTTTCAATGGCGGGACGCATTACCTTAGCAAAGTCAGTGATTAGTTCCATTCCTTTGTATCCAATGCAGGTTTCAAGAATACCTGCTAAGGTATGTTATGAAGTGGAGAAATTGCAGAGAGATTTTATTTGGGGGAAGAGTCATTTACAACATGCATATCATCCAATTGGTTGGAAACAGTTGACTGAGCCCAAACTATACAGGGGACTTGGTTTTAAGAGGTTAGTCTCTTTTAATCGTGCATGTGGTGCGAAAATTGCTTGGAATCTACTGTCAGGTTCAAAAAGGTTGTGGGCTGAGGTTTTGTTACATAAGTATATGTTGAGGAATGAAGACAATCTACTTGATTCTTCTAAAGATGATTCTGACTTATGGAAATTTGTATCCCAACAAAAGGAGGTGATTGTAAAAGGTATGAAATGGAACATCAGAGATGGACTTATGGTGAAGTTTTTCACTGATTTCTGGTTATTTCCGGATAAAAAAATAAAAGATCTGTGCATTAGGACACTTACAAGAGAGGAAGAAGAGAGCTATGTAGCTGATTGGGTCATGTATGGCACTTGGGATTTTCAAAAGTTGGCAAGCATTGTCACAAGTAGTGTTTTCCAACGTTTAATCTCAGTTTTACCACCTATGATCGAAGCCGGTTCTGACATTATGTCTTGGAATGCTACTTCGAATGGTTTGTTCTCCATCAAAAGTGCATACTATTTACTGGAAGAAAATGTTGACAGTCATTACAATTCCTTATATAGAGATATTTGGAAATGGCAGGGGGTTGAACGTATTAGAGTATTTATGTGGATGGCCTTTAACAATAGGCTTCCCACTAACGTATGGAGGAGTAAGTGGTCATCAACTTCTGCATCTTGCCCAGTTTGTAACGATAGAGAAGAGAATATTCTACATGTTTTGAGAGATTGTGATTATGCAAAGATTTTGTGGAAGAAATTACTTCTCCCTAGGTATTTTGCCTCTTTTTTTGCTGCTTCTCTTAAAGATTGGTTTGACTTAAATCTTAAGAGAGAGCTAGGCACTGTGGGTAGTAAATGGAACATTATTTGGGGAGTCACAATTTGGAAGCTTTGGCTTTGGAGGAATTCTATGGTTTTTAATATGGGTGAAGGGAAGCCTACAGAACCAGAATATGTTATATTACAAAATTGGTCTCATTATGCTCACCCTAGTAGAGACCATGTGGATCAAGCAACATCATCTCATGGTTCCTCACAATGGACTCCTCCACCACAAAGTTGGTTAAAGATTAATGTTGATGGTGCTATGTCAGCCTCACGTAGTATTGCGAGTTGTGGGGGTCTAATAAGGGATTATACAGGCAATTGGATGATAGGATTTTCCCATTTCATTGGATCATGTAGTGCATTAGAAGCGGAACAGTGGGCTATCTTTAAAGGTCTCACAATTGCTTGGGATTATGGTTACAGGAGGCTGATCCTCGAGTCAGATTCTAAAGTACTTGTGGCCATGTTGGAAAATGAGAACGATAATCAGTTTGGAAGCTTACTCATTGTTCAGATCAAACAACTGATTAGCAGGCCATGGGAGGTACAATTAACATACATCTCAAGAGAGAGGAACAAGATGGCAGATGCTTTGGCAAAAGAAGGACTCTCCAGATCTTCGATACATACCACTTGCCCTTTTCATTTGAGGAATCAATTAGATTCTGAGAGATTGGGATTAAATTCCCCACTTGTGTAATTACTTTATTTGGGCTATTGCCTCACTTTTATCAAAAAAAAAAAAAATATACTCATTACTTATACCAACGAGGGTTAGTCTGAGTGATAAGCGGTTCGATATCGTTTAAATAAAATTTCAAGTTTGAATTTTGGCGTATGCAAAAAATCTCCGTTGGAAAACTCACCCACCACAGCCAGGTGCACGACGTGGGTCGGATCTAGATATAGTCGAGGCAAAACTTTAGTGAATTGGGTAAGCAACAAAAAAAATATACTCATTACTTATTGGACAGCACGATACAATATATTTACTGCTATTATGTTGTTTACTAAATCATCATGTCTTTGTACATCAGTGTCAACTAGTAGTATCTTTAGTCTCCTAAATCCTTGTTACCACAATAAACTAATATTAACATACCATCATCACTGCCACCAACAACAGTTCATGAAGACACACACGAGAATCAAATAATTACAGTCTCCATAAAAAAAATTCTGATTTCCAGTTCCTTTTTATTAATTTATCTTTGTCCATTGGTTTGGGGTGGGGGGGTGAATGGATTGCTTCTGGTGTCGATGACAAAAAGGAAAAAAAGAACAGTGAAACTAAAGCATCTTATATGATGAAGACAACCGAACATATGACAACTTTGAGAAGAAGTTTTGAATGATCAAATATCCATTAAGATTTGAGCTATATGAAACAACGTCAAAACTTTGTTTCTCTGTCAATTACACCTAATAGCTCCCTGCATCTGTAACATCACTCCATTCACAAGCAAATGCGAAACTAAACAGTCATATACATAATAGATCAGTAGATCATTGCACTCTGTAACTAGTTATACACACTGATAAAGAAAAGAGAGCACGAGAAACTAAGGGGATACAAATCAGATAGCAAACATTGAAGGGGAAGATGATGATGATGATGAAACTGAAATCAGCAGAAATCAGGCCTTGGTCTCTTGCGAACAGAAATGCAGCCTCTCTGATGATCCCTGAAGATTCTGATCTCAGAAGAGTCCCTGAGATCCTCAAGGCTAACATACTGCTGCTTCACCATCCTCAAAGAATCAGCCCCCGTGTCTGAAATCCATATATACGGATGGCAAGTCTCGTCATAGTAATACAGCAAGCTCTTCATCCCCCCCACACCTCCTTCGCTGCCATTGCTGCTACTCATACCAGGCATGTACGCCTTGTATATGCTTTTGCATTTCAATCTCTTTGAGCTTCCTGGCTTCACCGTGTGAACCTTCTTCAGTATTGACCCAACCCTTATTTGCAGCTCCACTGGTGTATCACTCAGATTCCATATCCTTGTTCCCAGCCCAGAAGCTTGAGAATGGTCTCTGCAGCTATCAAAGCAACCTCCAAGTGACAGAAGCCTCATGTCTTGCACTTTCCCTATCAGAGACTTGATCTGCTGCTTCTTGGTCATCTCTTAAGCGTCCTAACCTACTGGTTTTTGCCTTTAGTGCCATACAAGCTTCATTTATGGAATAAAGTTGAGGCCTTTTTTAAAATGGAGGGGGCTTGCATAGCATGTGGTCAGGTGCACACATAGTGAAGAAGCTGGTAAGTGATTTCTGCGGCTATGATCATGGAAGATCAGACAACAAAATATGGAGAGCAGCAGTGAAAGAATAATGGTTAGCCCTTCCATCAAGGAAATGATGGGGACCATAAAGCCCAAAAATTCAACGCAAGACATGGGAAAAAGTTTAGCAGCAGAGAGCGAAATGTGTTAAAGGAAACGGGGGGGAAATTGCAAGAGGGTGACTTTTTCCTTTGTTTCTTGGGCACCAGCCAGCGCCACACAAGGCACATTCAAAGATTCATCATGGACATCATATGATGCTGCTTCACCTTTTTTTAATATAAAAAATGGGGTGGGGGTGGGGGTGGGGGTGGGGTTACTTTTGATTTAATCCAAGTTTCGAAGCATATAATGTTCTTGTCCAATAAGAAAAGCTGTTGTTTCTTTCAGCTCCTGAACATTTTGGACTACACTTCAATGTCACTCATTCAGTGGATGTCAACAGATTGATGAAGACATGGCGACTACTGTTAGTTGCTGCCAACAAATTCATCTATTTATTGTACTTGCACATGTTCTGGAACGTCTGGCCGGCTCTGTCTCTATATATTTTAGGGGAACAATCTTGAAACTGTATTCTCTTTACATGACTATGGTGAAATGAGTATTGTGTTTCTTTTACGTATAAAAATATTATTAATTTATTTGAACAAAAAATGCATCATTTATCAGTAATTTAACTTCTATAAAAATGCCTATCACTTCAGTAACTAATAAAACTCTTCATCAAGAAAATGGTAATTATTTTAAGTTTTGATTGCTTCATTGATTTCTAACTTAAATTTATTAAATATACTTTTTGATCTTTAACAACGAAGCCAAATCATTTTAATAGACTGAAGACTAGATATTAAAGATCAATTGTTTTATATTTCAAATGGTGAGAATCCGAATCTTAAATAAATTAAATATCCGATCAACCCATGAAAGATATATAAAAATTGCAGACAAAATTGAGATAAAATTTGATAGTAAGTAATACTCTTTCAATTTTTAATATATGAATTAATTAGAGAATTTATTTTAGTCTTAAATATAAAATATATTTTTTATATTTATTAATATTTTTTAAATTGTTCTTATAGATACTCTATTAACAATTATCAATTAAAAAAAAGGGAGGAAGGGAAGTAAAAAAATAGTTATAACGTTTTAAAAAATTTATATTATATTAATTAATTTAATTAATTTTTTAATATAATTATATTAATTAAATAAATATCATGTTAAGAAAAGAAGGAGTACTAGTTCACAACCACGTAGATTCATCCCTTTAAAACAATAAAACAATAGAATTACAAAATAGCTAGTTCCTTTTCCCGAGGAAATTAGCACCATGCATAACCCCCCTCACGATTCAAATATGTTTGTTAATTATAATTAGTGATTTCTCTCCCCGGGCGTTGTACATAAAGCGGGAAAAATATGTTATAGTCAATTAATTATTTATAATTATTATTATAATTAAAAATTTTAAAAATCATAAAATTAGTTAATAAAATTATTAATTAATTACTATTATAGAGCTCAAATTTTAAAAATTAAAATAATTTATGATTATTATGACTTATTATTATAGTTAGAAATTTAAAATATTATATAATTAATTAATAAAATTATTAACTAATTATTATTATAGCATTAAAAATCTTTTAAAAATTAAATTAAAATTGACCCGGATCTATATTTACTTAAATTGGGTATTATAATATTTTAATATTATAGTTGATGATTGATTGATTAATAGTTGATAGGTGATGGATAATTGATAATAGTTGATAATTGATTGTTTATCTATAATTATTATATATTTTTATTATAGTTAAAAATTTAAAATATCATATCTCTAAAGATTTTAAGTCATATTTTAATAGGATTATGATTAATTATTATTATAGTATTTAAAATCTTTTAAAAATCAAAATAAAATTATTAATTGAATCTTGTAAATAAATGAATTGAAAGTACTAGATCTAAATTTATTTTTAATTTAAATTAGATATTAAAAAATTTAAAAATATAGTTAATAATTAATTCAAATGATTACTATTGACTATGACCATTACAAGTTTTTAGGTATTTAGAATCCACTGTGACGTTAAAAATATTAAAAATTATTTTTTGCCAACAAAATAGTAGCATCTAACATTAATTTTTTAAGGTTTATGGTGACTTTACTCTCATTTTAACATTTACACAAAGATGTTGATATAAAAAAAAATTACATGCCCACATTAAGACACAATTAGATAAGTTTTACAATTTTTAACAAGATTAAGACACGATTCTAAAATTTAAAAAATATTTATATAAAATTTATAAAATCGTCTCTAAAAAATTTCATCACAGCAGAAATTAAAAAAAAATGAACTCAAACCCTTGTTAATTTGAAAGATATTTTTTTACATATAAAAATAATTTAAATAGATTAAACAACAATCTCCATTAACATAAGAGTATAGCCTTAAAATTTAAAAAATATTTATAAAAAATTTATAAAATCATCTATTAAAAAAATTCTGACAATTAAAATTATATAAAATATAAATATATTTTTTATTATCTATGTAAACTCATTATTATTTTCAAAGCTAAGAGCAACACCGGTTGCTCACAAATTAGAATTTCCGTCATCATTCATATAAGGCCAAGAGACTTTTGAATAACCTGACATCTAAAAATAAAACCATAAAATTATAAAATACGTTCTAATTGCGGAAGTTTTTACTTTTCTGAGGGAGTAGTCTCTGTTGCCATAGATTCCAACGAATGGGGAGACAATTGAAATTAGAATAGCATCGTCAAGTTAGACTCCAGAGTGGTTAAAACACACAAGCATGGAGTCACAGAAAGACTCAGCAATCGTTCACATGAACTCTGGCGTCAATAGAAAAGCTACCTATTCAATAATCTGATCGGGATTGTAGGATTAGCCATCACTCGAAAACTAAAGATTCTAACCCTCGTTACACTGTACAAATCACAAATAAGTAGGAGCAAGCAGTTACAGCTTGCACATCATTGTAGAAAGCATACGCTTTAGGAAGGAAGGAAAGAATTTACAGAACAAAGGGGGTTTTACTTTTCATGATTGTGTTCTTCAGGAGGTTCTACTTTGATTATGAGGGGCTGGTTAAGATCTACCGGCGATTCTGATACAATTGGTAACCCAGCGGATGAATCTGTAATACCTTCTATATCTTCATTTTCAGTTAATGCTTTATCTAACGCAGACTTGGCAACTCTAGTAACACATATCATCAGCACCACTGCCAATAACCCAAATTCACTCAGATTTCAGCCTCCATAGTCAGATAAGAAATGGATTGAAGAATTCAGAAACTTAACGTCCAACCATATGCTTGTAGCTCAAAGTTGAAACAATTCTATCTTTTGAAACATTTTTTTTTTTGTGACGCATTTGAAACAATTTTTGAGTCCCACTTATTTGTTTCATGAGATATGTATTAGGGTGAAAACAATGTAACTTACCAGATATTACAAGGCCTAGAAAGATAAATGCCTGCATCCACAAGATGAAAACACAAGTTATATTTACTGGAAAAAATTAGATTGACATCTATTGTCCCAGTTCAGAAATCAGATGTGTATCTTAGATGCAAATAAATAAAAGCAAAATGAAGCATAAAGCATTACAAAAGAGAGTAAAACTGACAGGCTCAAAGAAGGAAAACAAAATAAGAAATGCAAGTTATGTCATCTCTTACCCAACGTGTCTTTGAGAACTCGCCCCATCCATGTGTTACATCAGAAAGATTTTTGAGTGTTGTTCCAACATACACAAGTGCCAGTGTAATTGGCTGCAATAATAACGATAATGAAGGAATTAACACAACATTGTAACTGGAGTACCATTTAGTGAGCAGCAACAAAATGACTTTAGTTTACATTCATATTAGTACAGCTCTAATGATACAAGAGTACTTCATCAGTTGGTTATGGCATGAATCATAAGGAAACTCTGATGGGATATCAATTTGTTTGCTTATGGATATTCGCTGAGAGGAAGGCAGATTTAACTAAGTAATTATACAAAGATATGTACTTCCCAAAACCAGATTTCAGAGTCAGAAGTGAGGCAGATACTCATGTAGAAGTGTTCACAAACGTCAAACATAACAGAAGCAAATCTAAAGAGTTTATTTCAAAGCCCGTTTCTCTACCCAAGATGTAAGCAGGTAGCAACAGCATATTAATGATGTGCACTTCCACACGTAATTATGAGGTCTCCAGGTTCAATATGGTTTAAAGACAATTACTGGAACAAATTTTTCGTTACATTCAGATAGCCCTTTTCAAAGGTGTTCACAGTTTGTCATCAATCTAGTGCATAATAAATAAACACCATATAGATAACCATTTCTAGCATGCAAAGAAACTAATTACAAGAAATCAGATAGTCACTAGGCAGTTTTGAGGATTTTAAAGCATGACAACAGATATTTATTGTTGAAATTGGACCAAGCCCCAGACATTAATTGATCAAAAGATGAAGAAAGTACCATCATTCCTATCCAAGACGCCAGCATGTATTCCCCTAACGAAACAGGAGTCACAGACAGAAGGTAATTTAGCATGTTAAATGGCAGTAATGGAACAAGCCGTAGCAACACCACAATCTGTATAGGCATTAGGAAACCCAAAATAAGTTAAAGATATCGAGCCAAAAAATTGAAAAAGGAATCACCATCTAGGATATTAGTAAAAAATCATGGTTAGAGATGAGCTTTCTTGATTTCTTTTAAATACCAATCAAACGAGTACTTTAATATATCACAATTACAAGCATAGTTAGAGAACAGAGTAAAACTGTTCAGCCTTCAGTTGAAAGCCCAAGTGAAGCAGTTCTTGACAGAGCTTCTATAATAAAGTAGTTCTTCACAGATAAAATGATATTTCAGCATACATATGGTGAGTTTGTGCCACGTCCATGGTTCAGTTTAAAGGGTTTTCACATGAAAGAGTGTGTTAGAAATTATAATAAAATGATACGCATGTTACTAGAAACATAGTTTCATGACCACATGCTTAACATTGAGCTACTAGTTTGTAAACAAAAGTCAACTGGGAAAAATAGGGAAAAAGTGGAGCATCAGACAGGTACATTAAAAGATTCAATAAATTTTAAAACAGTATTACCAATATGAAGTACACATACCTTAAACCCAGATCTTTGAATAGCAAGTGCAACTGATCTAAACTGTGGATAATCCTTCAACTTTGAAACAACAAATGATTTTCCAATCTGCATTTGTTTACAATAATATGACTAAATAACCTCAGGGGAAGACACAAACATACCACAATCATAGACTGAATTGCAACCAAACTAGAAGGCTAAGTGAAACCCAATGACCACGTATAGAAGAAAAAGAATCATATACAGATCAAGAAAAAACTAACATAAATTAATTAATCGGTAGCTAGTAGTTGGCCAAAGATGATTTTTATGTTGGCAACTATGAATATATGCAAGAATTGAGGAACTTACTGTTCTTCCAAGAAGAAATGCAGTTCCTGCACCAACAGTCGCGCCAATAGAGTCAGCAACAAAGCCCACTGGAAGCCCAAAAAGGTAACCTCCACCAAGCTGAAAGTGGAGTATCAATATTTTTAGCATTAATCGCCCCAAATTCCATTTCAGATATTCAGTCAAAAGATTTAGTTCACATAAGTTTCAAAAATATCATGATGACCTGTAATAACTTTAACTTGAATATCTATAAATGCAAGGGATGATGATTACAAATACTTTAAAAGTGCTTTTAGAAAGCAACTATCAGCCCAGTAATAATGTTAGGGAATTAATGATTCTTACCGTAAGTATTGAAGCTGGAACTGCCAAGACAGTCAAAGGAATGTAAGCAACAGCCCTGAAGATTACCAAATAGCCATGAGTCCACAAATTCATCCATTCAAGTCAATCATTGCGCACATAATAACTTAGAACCAGAGCAATTTTCTAAAATGCTAGCTCATATTTACGCATCAAAAGATTGCTCAGCATTACATCATCGGTTAACAAAACCATAAGTATATAGCATTATTTTATTTTAGATCTTCTATATCTGTCTAAAGGATACAAAAACCCTACCTCAAATGACCTGAAAGATGAAAAGCCTCTTAAGAACGCTCTATAAAATCCTAATTCCATATGAAACTTCGTTCAACACAGGCTTGGAAGAAAAGTATATGACAAACAAGTTTAAGGTCGCATTTTTATGCTTACTAACATAAATTAGAAAAATCATCAAGTCTCACCTCACATGGCTGATTGGTCTGCTAAGCATATATCAAGTAAAACTCGGTTTCCTCAATATTATCTCAAAATTGATTTAACTTAATACTTCTACCAAGTTTTTCCTATCAGCAATGATACCGTACGAGGCCTAACAACAAATCTTTCATCTAAGCTCCTTCTGAACAGAATATTTCCTTTCAACAAATTAACTCCCTAAATTTCTATTTACATTAAAGTTAGAGATTACCAAAATTAAAAGGAATCAACAATAGCGGAAATTGCAAGTATCCCAGAGAGTCAGTGGCTATATGGAAAATTGGAGATTAAAGCAGTACAAAATTAGAATTCACTTACAGGACAAGTGGACCCCAGGGCCCAAGATCTTCGTGAACCCATAATAAGAAGTTCTTTAGTATCTGCAGATCATAAATGCCCGATGGTTAAAAGGCACTCTGTGATCAGGGTGCTTGGGCAATTTCTCAGGGAAGCAAATCCAAAGGTACATTACATAGAAAATTGAAACCATTTGATAGAAAAGCTTAAATTTAGTATATCTGTCTTCTCTATATTTTTTATCCATTGTTAAAATGATGAAATAGGATAAGCGCCACCAACATTTTCCGTCAAATGGAATTCCTGCATCTGTATGCAAATGCGACCTAAGAAAAATTTCAACCTAGCACATCAGATTTAACGAATATAAAAAAAAAAAAAACCGTTTCCATTAGGAAATGATCCATGAAGCTAGCGATCAGAGAATAAATTTAAGCAATCAGAAAGTATCAAGTTGCGTGTATCAGATAATCAATCGATTTTAACAAAAACGCGTCCGGCTATTGAAAGTGAATGGAAATATCCGAAGGACGGATCAAGAAACAAAAATCTAAGGGAGCGAGAAGTGAAATAAAACGTACCTTTTCAATGGGGAGAGTAAAACAAGCTAGAATAATAGCGGCAAGAAGGATAAGCAAAAGAGTAATCCTGAGAGCAGAGCTCCAGGAGAAAGCCATGGTGAGCCTGCGACGCCAAGGCCTACACTCCTCCTCCTCGTCGTCGAAGTCAAGAGATGGTTGCTTAAGGGATGAGCGAGCCCTCAAATTCAATCCCCCAAGGTTTGCCAGATTTCTAAGTTGATCGTTTAACCAAATGCAGCGTGCTTTTAGCCCATCAAACGGATTCAGATCCTCCCACCGCTTCCTTTTATCTGTTTGCGTGGGAAAATGCGCTTCTACATACTTTTGGCTAATTTACATTTCGCTCCTAAAATCATTATTGATTTATTATTTCAACTTACTACACTGATATTTTTATTTTTTTTTACACCGGCGACGAAAGAGTTAGTCGTCAAGGGCGGTTGATCTTGATCGGCATCTCTCGTCTCATATAATTATTGTTGGGCTTGGGCTGGCCAGGCTGGGGATTATTATTATTATTTAACGATAAAAATCTCCACAAATTATTAGAAAAATTTGTATAAACTTATCCTCAATATTTAGACAAGGGTAAATCTGACCTGCACATGAACTGAAATGAGCAAAATCATCAGTTATTTGAACGAAAATACAGTATTGTTCTTATAAATTTTTAGATCAAAGGTAAATAATACTACGTTAAATTTTAATTATAATAGTTAATTAATTTTTTATATAGATAAAAATAAATAAATAAATCAGTTAATTATAACTAATATAAAAATTAATTGATTAATTTAAGTATATTAAAAAGTATATAATATAAATTTATCTTTTAAAAAATTAAATTAAATTATAATTATTTAATTTCTTTAATCTGGACACAAATTTTATATCCCAATCTCACATCACCACATTTGGACTAATTTATTATCTTTTTTACTTTTTGGATAATATCACATTCGGTTCCCATTGAGTTGGGCCAGAGACATGTAGTTATACCAGCAATAGATTTCTCCGTGCACCTAAACTTTTTTGTAAAGAAAACAAAAATTTCTCTGTGCACATAACAAAACTGTACTCATGACTACCGATAGTTGATTCGAGTAGTAAATAATTTGATATTATTTAAGTGAGATCTTAAATTTGAGTTGACATATGCAAAAAATCCCCGTTAAAAGACTCACTCACTATAACCCAAATATGTGACGTGGATCGGATCCGGATATAGTTGGGATAAAATTCTGGTAAATCGGGTGAGAAAAAAAAAATTGTACTCAGGATCTTAATTGAAAAGAACAGGAAATAAAACATTCAAAACATTCATATTTGAGAATCCATGAGTGTGCTCTGGAATCCTACAAAAACATCCACACTTCATTACAAGAGAGGGATATTTTAATTAACTCATTTCACGGTTTATCCAGAATTGTAAAGTAATCTCTTTCTGAAGTACCAATTTTCCTTCACCGATGATAACGATGTCAAAAAAATGGGGTACTGGTTAATGATTTGAGTGGAAGAAACTTAAAGGAACCTACAAAATTTCAGGAGTCTCTTATAAAGCTGTTGATAACATCCCATAGAGTGGCTTGAAAGTTTACCTTTACAAGGGTGGCAAACTAGAATGATGGCAACAAGAAGATTCATGACAAATTCTTGCCAGAAACTTCAAAAGTGGCCTCAGTTAAGTTGAATCTACCAGGCAGGTTTCAATTTAAACTTCACTTTAATTATTTGGTTGTTTGAAGCAACGGTTTGAAAGGGACAGATAACAACATAATCTCCGGCCACCAATAACAGAAAATAACTAACTTATCTTCTCGACCACAAGCCTTCTGTATATGGTGTCAAATGCTTCAGCTTTTAATAAGCCTATTGGTTTTCAACCGGTAAGAGATTTGCTAAATGCAAAGTGCATAGTGCAAATAAAGAACAACCTTTCAACTTCATTGATCATAAATATAGATAGTAATAATGTGAAGAGTTCAAAATTCTCTGCTATTCTACAAGTGCAACAACGGTATGTATGAAGAACTCTTGCTGACAAGACTATGAACAAGAAAGAATGCCAAACCTAATAAATCATAAGGATCCAAATTCGTAGGGAAAGAATAAAAGAAATGGCCATCTCTTGTGACTCAAACCTTCAAGCCTTATCTAGTTGCACACATGGCATTAAGCAGAACATGAGCTAACATGAGGTCCACAAAATATTGATGCCCTATGAGGCCATCTCGCCACTTCATCTTCGCCGGAGGCCTGCCATAATGGACCCCGTCACTGTACCGATTATCATAATGCCATGGAAATGTGATGTCAAAGTTATCAATCACGCCGGAGACAACCCCGGCTTGCTTCAGCTTCTCCAATAATACATGATTGAACACTTCCATTTTGTTAGGATTGAATGCTTGTGTTCTTGCATGTCCACCAGTTGCAACTGTGGCCCTGTAAAAGACCTTTGGCCATGCCAACCCTGTTTGCCGCACTTGCTTCATTACATCTGCCCAAAACGAGGCTGCATTCTCTGCTTCAACAGAAAAAGCTCTTACAGTACGAAAATGAACACCATCGTGCAAGCCTGAGTTCATGATCATGGTGTCTGGGACTGTGCCTTCAGAGAAGTACTTCTTTAGCAAATTCTGAAACCCTTCATGTTATGATCAGGAATTTAATTAACGGTTATATGTATATTCTTTGTAGAATATTTCGAATGGGAAGTGTTAGCCGAATGGTTCAAGCGGCGAAGGGAAAAACATTCGGCCAGGGTTCGAGACGCAGCGGAAGCGGAGGTGAATTTTTTTTTTCAGACGCGTGAAAATTACCATTTTGCCCCTCTGTCTATTTCTCACCGAACCTCTGCCTTTCTTCATCATTTTCCTTCTTCTTCCTGCGGGCCGCGAACAGAGAAGGCAGGCTGCAGCGACGCGGCAGGTGCGAGGCGACAGAAGCTCAGCGTGCGGTGCGGGAGATGAGTACACGGCACGGAAGCTCGGCTGGACGCCTTTAAGAAGCATTCCGCCGATCCTTTCCTTTCTGTCGTCAACGAGGCTGCGGTGACAGGGGAGTTTGGGTGGTGATCGCTGGAGTGCCGCGGATTCTGGGTTCGGGATATTACGCCGGTAACCCTCCTTCCGGTGCACCTCATTCAAGTAAGCGCCGTCGCCGTGTAGCTCTGTCCGACACCATTGTCGAGCTACTGTAGCAAGTCATTTGCTACTGTAGCAAGTCTCGGAGGTCGATTTCCAGTTGCTCTTCGGCGATTGGTTCTGTGGGTAAGCTTCTTAAACCGAATTCCGCATTCTCTTTTCCTTCTAGCTCGCTACCGTGAGCAACTAAGCTCACTCTGTTCTTCGGTGTCATCGTCATTCCAAGTAACGGGATGTTCGTTGTTGTTGATAAGGAAAGAAGGAAGTGAGAAGCTAGTTGGCGACGCCGGAGACAGAGTTGCAGAGTTGTCGGCAATAGGCAGTAAGTACCTGACCCTGTTTCCGTTTGCTTGCTCGGTATTGTTGGTTCTGGCATTGTGAACCTGCGGATCTGGGAAATGGTTTCTGTCGCAATGTGTTTAATCTTTGAATGCATGCTGGGTTGCTGCGGTGTTATATATATATGTTTGTCATACTGTGCTCGCGGGTTCTGTGAAAATATGCATGTTGTGTGCTGTCAATGGTTATGAACAATGAGCATTCCTGTCACTTTGTTTCTGTGGATTGTGCGCTGTGTATGCTGCTGTGGTGTGTGCATGGGTGTTCGGCGTACAGCTTGTGTGTTTTGGGGATATTGTTGATGTTTGCACCGCAGCGTGGGTATTGCGAATTGATGAAAGAAGAAGGGATTGGAGACTTGTACTGTTATGCGTATGTATAGGTATACATTTAAAAAGAGGGGGTTTTAAATCGGAGAACCATGTTGCGGTGATTGGAAGCTAGATGATATATTTATATAAGGAATGGTTGTTATAAATTGCAGGAGGAAAGTAAAAAGAATGAGGGAAGAATAGGATTTCGGTTGCTGTGTGTGCATAATTGATTAATTTTCATATTTAGTTGTGGGCTAAGGGCAATTAGTTTTGCTAAGAATTTGAGGAGAATGTTAATATACTATTTCTAATTATCAGGGGATTGAGTAGTGGCTTTACAGCAAGTGTTTGGTGGGAAGAGTAGCGATTTAGGAACGCGGCAGGTGAGTGAATAACGATCCCTACAAATTTACATTTTCAAATGCATTATTATTTCAAATGATGAATTTCAAATATGGATTTCGAAAAGCAAGTTTTACGAAATTGTGGTTTAAATCGTTAGAAATGATTTTCTTTCGATTAATTTACAAAAGGTTATGATTATGCATGAAAAATGGATAAAGAAGCTTTAGAAAAAGATTTGACATTGAACTGATGTTATTCATGAAATATTTCTCTGTGAATTGCATATGTTTTTACAGTAACTTGACTTTGTAAGTTCATGCTGGGGTAACAGAAATTCAAAGTGACTTTATCAATGATTATGATATTTTGAAACGATTGAGATCTTTACATGTGAAAAGGACCCCACGCATGATGAAAACGTTTTAGGACGGAATACAGAACGCTGGTTGCTAACAGCAGTACTGTTAGTCCTTGGTGCACCTTGGTATTCGAGCTCGACAGTTTGTGGCATAGCCACCAGAATTATTTCGTGGGATTTATTCTCGCGACAGTTTGTGGCCTTGAGCTACCAGAATTATTTCGTGGGATTTATTCTCGCGACAGTTTGTGGCATAGCCACCAGAATTATTTCGTGGGATTCGTTCTCGCGACAGTTAGTGGCTTCGAGCCACCAGAATGGTTAGTTACCCTCGTGGACTGTGTGTCCACGTCAGTTTTCGTTCTGTTGAAGTCCTACAGAAAGATCATGGTTATGAAAAGATTGTTTTGGATCAGTTATGTGAAACAGTTAGTTCATACGGTTATTTCCCCTGAAATACAAATGTTTATGAAAAGGTTTGCATTAGATTATGAAGTGTTAAGAAAATACATTTTTAAGATAATTATGCATTGTTTATTTTCCGCATTCTTATAAATCATGTTTTTGGGACGTTATTCACGAGTAGATTTTTGGCTTCAGATAGTGCAGGTGACCCTATTTCTCCAGCTGAGCGGTAAAGAGCCTTGCTGTTGATCCGAAGCTTCATTTGATAATTAGTACTTTTGATGTAATTGCTTCTTAAGAACTTTTATTATTTTGGAAAGGAAAGTGCTCTGCATGAACCTTAGAAAATGTTTGTATGATTTTGAAAAATGCTATGGAGAAATTAATGGTTTTACTTAAAATGCTAGGCTTTCAGAATATGATGTATTCATATTCTGTGCCGGTCACGGTCCAGAATTAGGGACGTGACAGTTTGGTATCAGAGCCAAAGTTTTTCTATGGTTAAGCAGAGCAGAGATACTTCGGTGGGGTCTCAATTATCGTTATGAACCCGGGCATAACTATAGTTGTGGCATCTCTGAAGATCTCTAAAAGAAATTCAAAAGTGGTGTTTTTCCTATGATTTCAGAAACGAACTTATAAACTGAATATTTTCTATGTTTTATGAATAGTTAAATGCCGCCTAGACGAGTTCAGTCTAGAGGGAGCTCTAGGGCTTCGGATCAAGGCTCTGCTCAGCGAAGTGATTTGCCTCCTCGAGGCCGAGGACAGGGTCATAGGGGTGCTAGGGTTCGGGGAGGTCGACCCCTTAGACCTCTTCAGGAAATTCTATCTGAGGCAGAACCATCTCATCCACAGTCTCCTGAGATCTCTACGTCCTCTAGGCATGAGACTCAGGTAGAGACACCCCAGGTTATAGAGGAAGAATCCATCGCAGTCAGGCTATCAGAGTTTATAAAGTTGGATCCTCCGAAGTTCTCAGGGTTTGATTCTCGAGAGGAACCCATTGAGTTTCTGGAAGGAATTGAGAAGAGATGCCGGGCTTTGAGATGCTTAGATGTGCAATACGTGGAGTTTGCCTTGTTTCGACTTGAAGGGATTGCGAATGCGTGGAGTAAGACGGTACCAGGATTTCAGGGGGATAGAGTAGCATTATTGTCATGGGCAGATTTTAAGGATCTTTTCCTGAAACGTTTTCTTCCCCAGAGTAAGAAGGATGCTAGAGTTAAAGAATTTCTTCTGTTGAAGTGTACTTCTGGGATGTCTGTGGCTGAGTATGACAGAAGATTTACAGAACTTTCATCGTATGCATCTACTTTGATTCCGTCGGAGAGGGATAGAATCGGCAGGTTTATTCAGGGATTACCGATACATATTCATGATGCTGTGGCCCCGATGCTGAATCATTTTGCTTCTTATGCTGATGTGGTCGACTGTGCTTTGAGAATTGAGTTGAGGCACATTGAAGAAGAAGGGGTTTCTAAGAAGCAGAAGACTGGGAACGAAAGGTTCCAAGGATCATTTAAGGGTAACCGCCCTCAGGGCCAACCCTCGTCAGCTGATATGCGGCCAGCGCCCAGATCTTATAGATCTTCTGGGGGCATTCCAGATTTGGGACCAAAGTTTGGAGGTACTAGACCTCAGTCTGGAGGAAGTCAGTCTAGTTATTCCAGGCCTACCTGTAATATGTGTGGGAAGCACCATTCAGGGGTTTGTCTGAAGTCCTTGGGGGTGTGTTATGGTTGTGGACAGCCGGGTCACATGAAGAAAGAGTGTCCGTTTGCTCAATCAACCTCGAGTTATGGATCAGCTAGACCTTCTCCCCACCCTTCTACTTTTGCAGCTCCGTCTGTGGGAGCAACTTCTGCCTCTATGGGTAGAGGTACATCAGGACGACCTCCAAAGAAGAGAACACAACCTTCCGGCCAAGGTCAAGCTAGGGTTTACGCAATGACAAGGCAAGATGCTCGGGCTTCTAATGCTGTGGTCACAGGTATTATCTCTATATGTTCTCAAAAGGCTTATGCATTGTTTGACCCTGGTTCGACACACTCTTATGTTTCAAAATATTTTGCTAAGATGATGGATAAGAATTCAGTTAGACTTGATTGTCCGTTCACTGTGGCTACCCCTGTTGGGGAATCTTTGTCAGTTTCACAAGTGTACAAATCTTGTGAAGTGTCTGTTGAGGGTAGAGAAAGTTTTGTCGATTTGATGATACTTGATATGATAGACTTTGATGTCATTCTGGGCATGGATTGGTTAGCTTCATGCTATGCTACGGTGGATTGCCACCTGAAAGTGGTAAAGTTTAACTTTCCGGGTGAAACTTCGTTTGTGTTGTTTGGAAACGAAGTAGATAAGCCAACAAACTTAATCTCTGCTTTAAAAGCCCAGCAAATGTTGGCAAAAGGTTGTCAGGGATTTTTGGCGGTAATCCAAGATGTTGATAGTCCTACTGTCAGCTTAGACCAAATTCCTATTGTTCAGGAATTTCCTGATGTTTTTCCGGAGGAATTGCCGGGATTACCCCCAGATCGAGAGATAGAATTTAGTATTGACGTCATTCCGGGTACGCAGCCAATTTCTATTCCGCCCTATAGAATGGCGCCATCTGAGTTAAGGGAATTAAAAAGTCAGTTGCAAGAATTGCTAGATAAGGGGTTCGTACGACCTAGTACTTCTCCTTGGGGTGCACCAGTGTTATTTGTCAAGAAGAAGGATGGATCGATGAGATTGTGTATTGACTATCGACAACTTAACAAGGTGACAGTAAAGAACAAGTACCCGTTGCCGCGCATCGATGATTTGTTTGATCAGTTGCAAGGAGCGCTGTACTTTTCAAAAGTAGACCTGCGATCAGGGTATCATCAGTTGAAGATTAAGAAGGAAGATATTCCAAAAACAGCATTTAGGACTCGTTATGGTCATTATGAATTCTTAGTAATGTCCTTTGGGTTGACAAATGCTCCTGCGGCATTCATGGATTTGATGAATCGAGTATTCAGAGAATTCCTGGATAAGTTTGTGATCGTGTTCATTGATGATATCCTGGTTTATTCCAAGAGTGAGGAAGAGCATGAACATCATTTGCGGATAGTGTTGCAGAGATTGAGAGAACATCAGCTCTATGCTAAACTTTCCAAGTGTGAGTTTTGGTTAACTGAGGTCACTTTCTTGGGGCATGTGGTGTCGAGGGATGGCATCCAAGTTGATCCTAGTAAGGTTGAGGCAGTTAAAAGTTGGCCACGACCTACTACTGTAACTGAGATTCGAAGTTTCTTAGGTCTTGCAGGATACTATCGCCGTTTTGTGCAGGATTTTTCAAGAATAGCAGCTCCGATGACAAGGCTAACCCAAAAGAATGTGAAGTTCGTGTGGAATGAGAAATGCGAGGCAAGTTTTCAAAAGTTAAAAGAATCTTTGACCTCTGCTCCAGTGCTAAGTTTACCTTCAGGAGTTGGTGGGTATACTGTGTATTGTGATGCTTCTCGGATTGGGCTAGGCTGTGTGTTAATGCAAGATGGTCGAGTTATTGCCTATGCTTCTAGAAAGCTTAAGTTGCATGAGCAGAATTATCCAACTCATGATTTAGAGATGGCTGCGGTGGTGTTTGCTTTAAAGATTTGGAGACATTATCTGTACGGAGAAACCTGTGAGATTTTCACGGATCACAAAAGCCTTAAGTACATCTTTGAACAGAAGGATTTGAATCTCAGGCAGAGAAGGTGGATGGAGTTGTTAAAGGATTATGATTGTACGATTCTGTACCATCCGGGAAAAGCAAACGTTGTGGCTGATGCTTTAAGCAGGAAGTCTATGAATAGTTTAGCACACATAAAGATGGAGAGAAGACCGTTGGTACAGGAGATTCATAAAGTGGAACAAGAGGGAGTCGTATTTGAAATTGCTGATAAGGGAGTACTTTTGGCTCATTTGCAAGCTCATTCCTCATTATGGGATCAGATTAAGGAAGCTCAGTATTCAGACCCGAAGTTGTGTGAGTTGAGGGATTCAGTTAAAGACAGAAGTAATTCAGAATTTATGATTGATCAGGAAGGTGTTTTGAGGTTCGAGGGTAGAATTTGTGTGCCACAAGTTCAGGAGTTGAGAAGGTTAATTCTTGAAGAAGCTCATCATTCTGCCTATACTATCCACCCTGGTATAACTAAGATGTACCAAGATTTGAAACAGTTGTTTTGGTGGCATGGTATGAAGAATGATGTGGCGAATTTTGTTGCACATTGTTTAGTGTGTCAACAAGTTAAGGCGGAACATCAGAAGCCGGCAGGACCGTTACAACGGTTGGAGATACCTGAATGGAAGTGGGAAAACATAACTATGGATTTTATCGTGGGATTGCCCCGTACTGCTAAGGGTTTTGATTCTATTTGGGTAATTGTTGATAGATTGACTAAGTCCGCTCATTTTCTACCAGTGAAGACGACGTACAGTGCGGCTAGATACGCTGAGATTTACATCGAGGAGATCTTGCGGTTACACGGAGTCCCAGTGTCTATTATTTCAGATAGAGGGCCCCAGTTCACTTCTCAATTTTGGAAATCATTTCAGAAAGCTTTGGGCACTCGATTGAATCTTAGCACTGCTTTTCATCCTCAGACTGATGGACAGTCGGAGAGGACAATCCAGATAGTTGAGGATATGTTGAGGTCCTGTGTCATGGATTTTGGTGGAAGTTGGGACAAACATTTACCGTTAGTAGAATTTGCCTATAATAACAGTTATCAATCAAGTATTCAAATGGCACCATTTGAGGCGTTGTACGGGAGGCAGTGTAGATCTCCAATTGGATGGTTCGAAGTTGGAGACGGAATGATATTAGGGCCTGATTTGGTTCAAGATGCTAAAGAAAAGGTGAAGGTGATTCAACAAAGGTTGTTGGAGGCTCAAAGTCGACAGAAATCTTATGCAGATCATCGTCGTAGGGAATTAGAGTTCATGGCCGGAGATAAAGTGTTTTTAAGAGTGTCACCAATGAAAGGGGTTATGAGATTTGGTAAAAAGGGTAAGTTAAGTCCGAGGTTTATTGGCCCCTTTGAAATTTTGGATAAAGTAGGTGCGGTAGCTTATCGATTAGCCTTACCACCAGAACTATCAGGGATACATCCGGTGTTTCATGTATCGATGTTGCGAAAGTACTTGTATGATCCATCTCATGTTGTTGAATATCAAGAGGTTCAGGTGAACGAGGACCTGTCATATGATGAAGATCCGATAGCCATTATTGATCAACAAGTAAAGAAGTTGAGATCGAAGGAGATTCCTTCGGTGAAAGTGTTATGGCGAAACCACTCAGAGGAAGAAGCTACTTGGGAGTTGGAGGCTGAGATGCGAGTCAAATACCCACAATTATTTCAGAACTAAGGTGTGCATATTTTCAAATTCGGAGGACCGAATTTCTTAAGAGGGGAAGAATGTTATGATCAGGAATTTAATTAACGGTTATATGTATATTCTTTGTAGAATATTTCGAATGGGAAGTGTTAGCCGAATGGTTCAAGCGGCGAAGGGAAAAACATTCGGCCAGGGTTCGAGACGCAGCGGAAGCGGAGGTGAATTTTTTTTTTCAGACGCGTGAAAATTACCATTTTGCCCCTCTGTCTATTTCTCACCGAACCTCTGCCTTTCTTCATCATTTTCCTTCTTCTTCCTGCGGGCCGCGAACAGAGAAGGCAGGCTGCAGCGACGCGGCAGGTGCGAGGCGACAGAAGCTCAGCGTGCGGTGCGGGAGATGAGTACACGGCACGGAAGCTCGGCTGGACGCCTTTAAGAAGCATTCCGCCGATCCTTTCCTTTCTGTCGTCAACGAGGCTGCGGTGACAGGGGAGTTTGGGTGGTGATCGCTGGAGTGCCGCGGATTCTGGGTTCGGGATATTACGCCGGTAACCCTCCTTCCGGTGCACCTCATTCAAGTAAGCGCCGTCGCCGTGTAGCTCTGTCCGACACCATTGTCGAGCTACTGTAGCAAGTCATTTGCTACTGTAGCAAGTCTCGGAGGTCGATTTCCAGTTGCTCTTCGGCGATTGGTTCTGTGGGTAAGCTTCTTAAACCGAATTCCGCATTCTCTTTTCCTTCTAGCTCGCTACCGTGAGCAACTAAGCTCACTCTGTTCTTCGGTGTCATCGTCATTCCAAGTAACGGGATGTTCGTTGTTGTTGATAAGGAAAGAAGGAAGTGAGAAGCTAGTTGGCGACGCCGGAGACAGAGTTGCAGAGTTGTCGGCAATAGGCAGTAAGTACCTGACCCTGTTTCCGTTTGCTTGCTCGGTATTGTTGGTTCTGGCATTGTGAACCTGCGGATCTGGGAAATGGTTTCTGTCGCAATGTGTTTAATCTTTGAATGCATGCTGGGTTGCTGCGGTGTTATATATATATGTTTGTCATACTGTGCTCGCGGGTTCTGTGAAAATATGCATGTTGTGTGCTGTCAATGGTTATGAACAATGAGCATTCCTGTCACTTTGTTTCTGTGGATTGTGCGCTGTGTATGCTGCTGTGGTGTGTGCATGGGTGTTCGGCGTACAGCTTGTGTGTTTTGGGGATATTGTTGATGTTTGCACCGCAGCGTGGGTATTGCGAATTGATGAAAGAAGAAGGGATTGGAGACTTGTACTGTTATGCGTATGTATAGGTATACATTTAAAAAGAGGGGGTTTTAAATCGGAGAACCATGTTGCGGTGATTGGAAGCTAGATGATATATTTATATAAGGAATGGTTGTTATAAATTGCAGGAGGAAAGTAAAAAGAATGAGGGAAGAATAGGATTTCGGTTGCTGTGTGTGCATAATTGATTAATTTTCATATTTAGTTGTGGGCTAAGGGCAATTAGTTTTGCTAAGAATTTGAGGAGAATGTTAATATACTATTTCTAATTATCAGGGGATTGAGTAGTGGCTTTACAGCAAGTGTTTGGTGGGAAGAGTAGCGATTTAGGAACGCGGCAGGTGAGTGAATAACGATCCCTACAAATTTACATTTTCAAATGCATTATTATTTCAAATGATGAATTTCAAATATGGATTTCGAAAAGCAAGTTTTACGAAATTGTGGTTTAAATCGTTAGAAATGATTTTCTTTCGATTAATTTACAAAAGGTTATGATTATGCATGAAAAATGGATAAAGAAGCTTTAGAAAAAGATTTGACATTGAACTGATGTTATTCATGAAATATTTCTCTGTGAATTGCATATGTTTTTACAGTAACTTGACTTTGTAAGTTCATGCTGGGGTAACAGAAATTCAAAGTGACTTTATCAATGATTATGATATTTTGAAACGATTGAGATCTTTACATGTGAAAAGGACCCCACGCATGATGAAAACGTTTTAGGACGGAATACAGAACGCTGGTTGCTAACAGCAGTACTGTTAGTCCTTGGTGCACCTTGGTATTCGAGCTCGACAGTTTGTGGCATAGCCACCAGAATTATTTCGTGGGATTTATTCTCGCGACAGTTTGTGGCCTTGAGCTACCAGAATTATTTCGTGGGATTTATTCTCGCGACAGTTTGTGGCATAGCCACCAGAATTATTTCGTGGGATTCGTTCTCGCGACAGTTAGTGGCTTCGAGCCACCAGAATGGTTAGTTACCCTCGTGGACTGTGTGTCCACGTCAGTTTTCGTTCTGTTGAAGTCCTACAGAAAGATCATGGTTATGAAAAGATTGTTTTGGATCAGTTATGTGAAACAGTTAGTTCATACGGTTATTTCCCCTGAAATACAAATGTTTATGAAAAGGTTTGCATTAGATTATGAAGTGTTAAGAAAATACATTTTTAAGATAATTATGCATTGTTTATTTTCCGCATTCTTATAAATCATGTTTTTGGGACGTTATTCACGAGTAGATTTTTGGCTTCAGATAGTGCAGGTGACCCTATTTCTCCAGCTGAGCGGTAAAGAGCCTTGCTGTTGATCCGAAGCTTCATTTGATAATTAGTACTTTTGATGTAATTGCTTCTTAAGAACTTTTATTATTTTGGAAAGGAAAGTGCTCTGCATGAACCTTAGAAAATGTTTGTATGATTTTGAAAAATGCTATGGAGAAATTAATGGTTTTACTTAAAATGCTAGGCTTTCAGAATATGATGTATTCATATTCTGTGCCGGTCACGGTCCAGAATTAGGGACGTGACACTTCATCTCTTAGAGATTCCAATCCTAGATAGTTTTGTGTCTCATTCCAATGGCCATTGAAGATGCTTGTAATCCTAACTGTTTGAGACTGGTATTTTGGGTTTGAAAAGTTCATATCAAATATCCTAGGGACAGAACGTATCTGAGGCAAATCAAGAACGAAATTGAGCATATTACGTATGGTGTCAACGTGATTTGAATCGCCCCAGAAGAAAATCCACCGATTGTTCAAACAATTCCAAGCAGAATCAGCTGAAAACATTTTGAATGAGCAGTGTGCTGAGTATACCCAACCATTGCTCTCCAGAATTCCCAAAGAACCATTACACCATGGAGCTTGACAAGGAAAATCCGGTGCTAGGCATCGATACCTACCATCATTACTTATTTCGCAGTCATCATTTTTACCGTGCCTTGTCCACCTTCCACTCCAGACATCCCTAGTAAAGTCTGAATTTTTGCAAGCATGCAGTTCTGGTAATTGCGCACTGCTTCTGTAGAATCTGATAGCAACCTTGCGAAGCACTCGATCAAAAGCAAATCTCCATGGGGTCATTTTCAGGCCTTCAAAGTGTCTGTAGAGCATGATTATGGTGAGATTGTAAACCCCATCAAAATCTGGATGAACTTGAAGTGAAATAGAGTAGGAACCATTGTTGAAATCCTTCACCAAAGGTCGAGATTTCCATGATTTGCCTGACAGATCAGTCTCGAAGTAATCCCCGCCTGAACACCGAGGTTTCCCAGAATCATCCAACGCTTGAAAGATAAACTCATAAACTTCCCCAGCCAAAAGCTTCATTACTCTCCCATCATCCAGACTAGGAATCGCAATTTCCACTGTCTTCGAATCTTGACAAGGCTTCCCTCCACGAGCTGACCATCGAGCTAGAAGATTAGAAGTCAAGTTGGGTTCAAGTTCACTAGAAATCCAACTTGAATGTCCCTTAACTAGAGGGCTTTTAGGGATATGGTAAAGTTTTCCAGAATCCCTATAAGTGATCCCAGCAGTCACAAAGGGCAAATCTTGACGAGACTTCCAAGCTTGAATGAAGTTCTTAATAGTGCAGGCATCAATACTCCAAACCACGACCATTCCGGCCAGAACCAAAGCTGTGAGCAACCCAAAACGCCAATGGAGGGTAGGAGAGATAGCCGGACGCCATTGATTGGCCGCCTTCGAGATCGCCACCTTCACTGACATAAGAACCGTCCAATACCCACCCTTACAACCACTGAATAGCAAGAAAGAAGACGAATCACGACACCCCAAATTGCAGAAACGAAATCTGAGACCGTAAAGTTGCTCCTCCTTGTTTTTTTATAATGTATAATAAAAAGGAGGAGGGGGGGGGGGGAGAATTGAGCAGGGTTATTCATGTCCCAATGTCGGCGATGCTTCAGAGGTTAAAGGGGTTGGAGAAGGTAAAATACAGGAGTAGTACATAGAAAGGAAAAGTAGGACCACCGGGCAACAACGGTGAGATGCCCGTGGAGGTTTCCAGTGAGCAGAAGCGACTCGGGAACGGTTAAATTTAAACTGGAAGGCCTTCTCTTTCTTTGACATCGTTCGAGTTTCGGAACTACAAAGTTTAAAATCCGCCTTAATGACTTTTTTAAAGAAAAGATGAGTGATCATGACATCGTTTGACTTGTTTTTTAGAAGAAAAATAAAGTTTTGATTTCAGCTTTGCCTTTTTTCTGTTTATTATCTTTGAGTTTTGATCTCCGCTTTTATTATTTATAGAATCATTAATCATAAGATATAACAAATTTTAACGAATGATGCCATTTATCTTTCATAATTAATACATCTTATTTTTTAATTATACAAAAAAAACTCAGGTTACTTAATATTTTTATTTTTTTAACCTTTTCAATTTCCATAATTTTATGGCGATTATCATTTTTTTAAAAAAATAAAATAAGATAGCGATTGTCAGTTTATAATCTAGGAAAAGTAAATAACGGATATTTATGATTTGTTTTTTATAAATTAATTTTTTTAAAGGGAACAAAAATAGTGAGGGATTTTTAATATGGAAATTATGCATTGATTTAATTTTATATATTTACGTGTGGTTATAATTTGATTTGGATTATCTAAGAAGACATTCTTATATATTAATTGCTGAATGTAGACAAAATAATGTGAAGACATTTATATGAGTAGGAACGCAATATGTTGAGCATGATACCATGCCATCCAACGATAATAATTAATAAGAATTGATCCTATATTTGTTAATTGTGTTTGGAAGATTCCATGCTGCAGGGGGTAATGGGTGGTTAATTAATTAATAGGAACAGGGGAATAGATTCAGCAAGTGTGAAGGGCACGTCAAGTAGTGATAGGAGGATTCATGTGAAGTGAATGAGACACAAATATTAATATTAGTGATGAGATTGTGGGCATGCTCACAACTCACATACATCATAACACGTTTTGACGGGGGTGAATGCTATTGACTCCCTCAACAAAAAAATTTAATATCTTTACTCTATCTTTAATTAAAAAATTAAATCTAATCATAAATATACTTTAATTTATTTTATATTTAATATTTTTTTCTTCTTTTTTTCAATTTTCACCATGGTGGGAGGGGTGTTTTGGTCGGTGACATTCTTGATTTACCTTGGGACGAATAGAGGGACAACCCCAGGCCCCCCAAGAGAAAAAGAAGGGGAAAGTGGGTGGGATAACATTTTGATGTGGAGTAGACCAGGTGGCATGGCATTGGACACAAGAGTCTGCACCAGCACATGCATACCTGCCATAGTCACATGCCCCTGCCTCTATTGTAACACGTGGATGAGCCCCCCATATACCCTTGTTTCATTAATTTAAAAAAAAAAATCAAAATTTCATTTTTATCTATTTTGACTCAAATATTTAATCTGATTTTATATTTAAAATATTGTGGGACAACTCGGTGGTGGAACTTGAAACAGCCCCAAAACATGGTGGAAATCAGCCTGCTCAGGGGTTGCCAAATCCACACCTCATAACTACTCATTCTGATTCCAGTAGTACTACTCCTTCTATATATAATACTAAAACAACTCATGTTATATATATATATGTTCCTCTTTTTAGTTCAGGACTAACCAAAGAAATATGCCCTGACTAGCTACTGTTACTTAGGTTGCTTCCCTAAGCTCTTGTTTAGAAAAACAAATCAAAAAATGGATTTATTTCTCATGAGATGTCCATGGATCGTCCCAGCCTTGAGGCCCCTCCCTCTTTATGAAGTCCATAATAGCACTCACAACTTCTTCTGCTCTATTCCACAGCGAATGACTCCCATTCTCTAGCTCCACTTTCTCTGCTCCTCCCATTGCCCTGCATATTCTGCACCCTTCTTCCCGTGTTCATTCCAACAAGAACATAAAACGGCATCTGAAAATTTGGCACCAGGTAGGAGTATAAATTTTACCTCTCCGCCAGTAATTTCTTATCAACATAGTCCGGTACATTCTCATCCGACATTGAAAATATAACCTGCCAAGACCAGCCACATTACTTTAACCTCAAATCTAGCAAGTGACAAGATGGCACCAGACAACAAAAGGATCATGTGACACCGAGATATCCTTGCCTGGCACTGCGTGCAAGACATGTGCCCGAGTCTCATCCTCAAGTGCCCATCACTCAGGTCAGAGCTGAACATGTCATCCTCTCCATTATATGAACAAAGGGAGCTATACCTACAAAACAACAAGAAGAGGGACAGGGCTATGCTGCTTCACAGATTCAATGCAGAAGCCATGTAGCTGATTATTAGCCCAGTTACAATTCCGGCTTATTTCAGTTCAAATAAACTGACCTGTAGGCAGTTATTGGGCCATTAGGATCTGCATCCCTTGGCATGAACTCTGAACTTCGGCCTTCACTTATCATTTTAGCGGCCAATTCAGTCATATAAGCCGTGTGAGGAAGAGTAGCTTGATATTCCCTGTCACTCACTGGAGCCTGAATGTTTCAACGCCGTGGTAACCAAAGCTTTCAGTGACAGACCAGAAGGAATTGCCATGCAACAAAATAAGCTTTAAAACTACTGTAGCCGGTAATTACATTCCAAGGGCCAGAGGACTATACTATAACATTTAAGTTTCAGAAAGTACTCTTAAACCCTGGCGGGCACTTATCTTTGCTGTTTAAGACTCTTCATACTTCTTCATCTCTGCTTAAACTAAGAACAATACCCAAAGACAGGATTGCATATTTTCCTTTTAAGCAATATATTTTCAAGGATTACCTGAAAGATGGCGGCACGAACGGCTCGGGTGCATGCAGCGTTGGTACTCATGTAATGGATAATATCCTAAATATGTTCAAACAATACGAAAGATCAAATCACTTGCTGGTAAGAAAGGGGGACATAAGTAAGGTTCAGGATTTAACAGTAATAATCAATGACCTGGCAGCCAGTACTATGTCCAAGCAGTATCACCCCTTCGGAATCTTCTTTGTCAATTAAATAATTAATCAGCAGATCCAACTCCTTAGCATCCTTCCACATGAAATATTAGAACACAATCATCAAGAAGATTCAAGATATAGCCCTCCCACATCACTTCATTAATTTAACGACATTATATAATGATTAGCTGTAAATATATATTTTTGTTAGCGCGACCATTATAGTATCAAGATTTAATTGTTCACTTGTTGCAAGCTGGAGGTGCCGTATCCACTATATGAAGATGACATAAGAAACTGAACCAGCGACCAATTTTCACGTTCCAGAGCAATTGCCAGAGGTTCCAGGTATCTGCAGTAACCGGGAAGCTAAGAAAATGGATGTCAAAGAGAAAACTCTTCAAATGTTAGATAGTCAGATAGTAGAGAAGATATAAACAGTGGCTGGATGGAGGAAATTGGATAATATCAAACCTACGCAGTAGCAAGAAAACCATTTGCTAATCCACCAATAAATATGACTTGACGTTTGTGGTCGCCAGTCCTAAATGCCACCTGAAAAACAAAACAAACCATATTATTGAAATTTGTAAGACCAAAATGAAAGAAGCTAAAATCTCATATTATTTTACGAAAATATTAACACTCAAATTTTTGTATTCTGTGAGGAGTGATGCCGTATCATATGCCATGATATTCATAATTCGTTATGCATTTAGGCTTGAATATGATATGACGTGGTAAGTCACGATATCAAAACACATTAATTTTACTCCATTAGTTTTCATTATTTTTAGAATACTTTCATTATTTTTGAATATAAATATATTTCAAAAAAATAAAAGTTCATTCATTATTTATTAAAAAGATGATCAGATGGTGTTCTTTGTAACCTCCCAACGAGTAATGTTGATTCCAATATTTATGAAGAAAAATGATCAGATTAAAATTTAGTGCCGAGATGAAATAAACGAAGAATATGGGTAGGTGCTTTGCAATTCAATCACTACTGGTGAAACAAAAAATTAGAAAGTTTGACAAACCTGGATAGCATTTGGACCATACTTGAATAGAATCCCTCGGAATTGATGCTTTCCAACGACAGGGCTTCGGTAATCAGCCGTAGCGACGGGGGTGGAATCAGCACCCATTCTAGAGCCGCCTGACTGATTCGAACGGGTGGGAACAATTCCCGAGAACCAGGACCTTGGGAATGACGACAGAGAAGATGGAGAAGACAATGTGGGGGAATGAGGATCCATTTTATTCCCTACTTGATCAGTTTCATGTGCAGCACCCATTCTAGAGCCGCCTGACTTATTCGAACGGGTGCAAACAATTCTTGAGAACCAGGACCTTGGGGACGACGACTGAGAAGATGGAGAAGACAATGTGGGGGAATGAGGATCCATTTTATTCCCTACTTGATCAGTTTCATGTGCAGAAATTTAGGGTTTATGAATTTATTCTTGTTCTGATTGTTTCTCAGCGAAGATTGTAGGCGTGGCCGTTCCCAGGGCATGCAGCCATGTCATGCCTCGGCGTCGCCGTCGGAAGAGGGCCAGGAAGTCCAAGTCAGAGCATGTGAAGAGCACGCGCTCCCGCCACGTCGATCTTCGGATCCTCTGTGGCTTTGGGCATGATGGGCTTCTTCAGGGTCAACAATATGGGATTCATCTAAGTTGTTTTGGGCCTAATGGATTCGACACTCTTTTCTCCAAATCAGTATGGACCAAGCTTGCGATCTTGGTATTTTGGGCCCTAAATGTTGATTAGCAGTTTTGGGCCTACTGTGCTCCAACTGGCGGCTTTAATAGGAGGAGTACTTCTTTGTCCTAAAAAAAAACTTGCCAATCCAACCATAGTATTTAAAGAGATATTTTAATTTTTAAATACTTAAATTTGTATATGAAAATAATTGATGATTTATCCTACTCAATATTAGTATCGCCTATAAAAAAGGGAAATCCCACTCTACCATTAAATTATAGATAAGCCTAACCTTTTTTAAAAACTTTTATATAAAGAAAAAGGCTTGTCTCCATGGGGTTGTGCCATTGTAGTTACCTCACTTAGTCTATTAACCAAAGTCCTAGGGTTTGAATTTCACCTTTGGGCATTGAAAATTTTTTTATGGCTAGTCATCTACTTTTAAATAAATGTCTCATACTGAGGGGATTAGTAGAATAGCTTGATTTATATATTGAAAAAGGAGGGGATACCCAAATATCACTATTCATATTCTATTTTAGGAGGAAGACTGATGGTTGAGTTGAGTCTTAAAAGATCGGATTAATGGTGGCTAGATTTTGTAACATTTTTTTCTTAAAAATAAGTTACAAATGCCGTTTTAAATAATTATAAATTCATAAATTTTAATTACAGATAAAATATTTGAAGTTATAAATATAACTCTCAGTCTCCATTTATCTAAATCAATATTTGCAATTTATTTTTATAAATTTTTATCAGAAATGTACCTGTTGTTATTAATTTAATTTTTTTTGAGATTTTATTATCATTCTCCCTTTATGTTATTTTCATCACTTTGGTAAGTATGGTTTGATATGAATAATAAATAAAATGAGAATGAAATAGAAAACAATTTTATAAGTAAAAATATATTTTACATCCATCGTAATGATGAGAAGGGTTAATAAGTAAATTGAGTGGCATTATTGGAGACCTACCTTGTGATTTTACTTTAATACACGCACGCACTACATACAGGATCTCTCTTTACACTTTAAAAAATGTCAATACCATAATCATGCATACGAGAGAACTAAAACTGATACCAATTTTATTTACGATGAATCAACAAAAGTGTTTAGGCTCTGTGTTTGAAGCCCTCCATCGTCGTGTTAACACTATAAATAGCCAAAAAATCATGGGAACCTAGGCTGGGAGGAAAAGGATGACTGTTGAAGTTTGTCTTTTAATTTTGAGGCCGGCTAAGGAATCAAACTTGTGAAAATGCTAATTAGATCTTCAGGAATAACGAGCGAGCTGGGAACAACTACATATGATGAGTACTTATAGCTTCTTAATTTGTATAAATTAAGGACAGCTATTTGTGATTAGATATCACACAACACAAACCCACGTACGCTTGCCTAAACAAAGTGATCTGAAAGGCTCGAGGCAATATATACAGAGACTTAATGAATACAATCACATGTCATAAAATCCAGGTCGGCAGGCAAGAGCTAATTAATTCACTAACTAAACCATATATAGCTAGCTAGCTATTTACACACACACACACATATATATATATAAGAAATGAACAAAAATATGAATAAGAGGGAGAAGCCTTCCCTGAGTTCCATAATGAGAATGGAAGAATTTCGTAACTAGCTTCCCACTACTAGCTAGCTATGTATACCAATCCCACCACCACCCACTCTTTTTGACGAATCAACCAAATTAATCTACCTACACAACGCGAACTCAGCATTATCATTTCAATTCATAGCAACTTTAAATCCTACCCTACTTCATTCAAGGGCTTCCCAACATGTCTCCCTCAATCCTGCTCTTCTCTTAAACTTTAAAGCCTACCCTACTTCATTCAAGGGCTTCCCAACATGTCTCCCTCAATCCTGCTCTCTCTCTTAAACTTTAAATCCTACCCTATACACCGCGGCTCGTTACAACAGTGCTTCACCTAAATGCTTTTGTCAACTATCCATCAACTTATCAACACTCATCAGAACAAAAAGAATAATATATATATATATATATATATAAATAGTGATGATTATTCTGCATAATCTCTCTACAGTCAATAAGAATCAAATGATCACATGTGTGTCCTTCAAATTTTATAAATTTACAAAAAATGAATGCATAGAATATATTCAAAGAGCAAGATGGGGGAAACAAGACATATTTGTAATTATTACGATGTAGACCTCATATAAGCTACATTGTATTGTCATGTTGTCGCCGAATTAATGTATAAAATAATTAAGAGGATACAATTTAAAACTCCGACCACCTCTTGAGTCCAAATTTTAGGTAACAAACAATAATGAAGGCTACGAAAGATATACTTTATTGATTTGGCAAGCATCGATAAATTAAAATGACTACTGAGGCAATAGTAATGGGGGAAGGATGAATGATTCTGCTGGAAATAGTGCAATAACAGTGAGCATATAAAATAAGAGAGTAAGGACACATAAATGCAGAGAAGGTGCAAGGAAGGTGAGGCTGTTCCCTAAAAGCAATATATATAATTGCATAACTGAGAGAGCACGATTGAGTTCATTACTGGTCAAAATGTGATATACCAATTAATACCAGCTGTGACCAAACACTTGTGCATACCTCATCAAATTACCTCTCTTCTACTTGATATATATACACACACACCCAAAAGAAGAGATATATATATATATATATATATATAGCATTATTTCTCCAAGTTCTTTAACGTTATAGAGCAAAGGACAATCGTATTATAATTAATGTACTAGCTAGCATTACTGTTTTAAAAGCTTTATTATTATAGGGCCATCATCAAAGCTGACACAGTGGTCTGCCGTTTAAAAACTATATTTTAATGCTTAAAAAGTATTTTCTTTTTATTTAATCAAGTTATGTACTACTGATAAAAATATTCTTACAAAAAAAAAACTCAGATAATCGATGAAACATTAATGATGTATAGTCTTTTATAAGGAAACGACTGATATTATAAAATATTTTTTAGTTAAACGGTTGATATTTCAAATTAGAAAGAGTATTTGAAGAAAAGTACTATATTACAATCCAGAAGAAAATAATCTGCTTTGCCAATTATTTATAAAATATAAGATCCTACGCAGTTATAAATGACTAAATTCATATTAATTTAACTCTCGCTAATTAATTAACTAAATGATTAATAGCAAAACTCTCTTTCCTAATTATTCATGTCTGAAATTCAGTAATTATTAAAAGGGCTCTATAAGTTAATTGGGAGGAGGGCTTCTTAATGTTTTTTAAACATTCAGTATATCATCTTCCTTTTTACTAAACACACTTAGTGATCATTGATAACTAGTGAATGCAGCAAAATAAAAAATAAAGTGTGTGTTTAGATAAGATTTAAAAAAATGGCTTATGAAAAAAAGGGTTTTTTGGCAGCTTATAGAAAATGGTTTTTGGATAAGAGTTTATAAAAAAAAATGATTTTAAATAAATGAGTTTTTGGATAGTTATTTCCATAAGTATTTTTATTATTGGTAAATTATGAAAAAGTGTATGAGTATTAAATGATGAGAGATAAGATATAAGAGGAGAGATAGTGTAAGAAAAGAAAACAGAGATGGTGTAAGAAAAAGTAGGAGAGAGAGGAGAGAGTGTAAGAAAAAGTAGGAGAGATAGTGTAAGAAAAAGTAAGGATAATATAATAATTAATTAGTTCATAAACTCTTTTACTGTTCTATAATTTACTCTGACCAGCTTATCTGAAACATTTGTTTTGAACTATAGTTTAATCTAAAAGCCCATTTGAACAAATATGACTGTTTGTTTTAAATTTTTTTTAAACTTAAGTTTTATCTAAAAGAGCTTTTAAAACTATAATTTTAAAAGAAATTAAACAGGACCAAAGATATGTCTTTGAAAAAGTCACTTAGCTTGGCTCACCAGGTCATCTACGCAAGGAGCTAATTTTGCTATTTGACTTAATTAATTAGTAATATAAGGATGATTAGCATAATTTGCCTTGAATATGAAAGTATGACTTTAGCTCATATAAAATGAATATATATGGACATACATACCCAGAACCATCAGCTTCACCTGCGCATTATAAACTATTCGCTATTTGATCATTAATATAACTTAATTAGACCTAACCCTTTCGCACATGATCAACCAATGCGTTGACAACCCTATAAATATACACATCAAATACTCAAGATTCTTATAATGCTCTTTCTCTTCTTCCTATATATTTAAATCAAACATTTTCTTCTATAAGTAATGACACTAGACCAGACAACTAGGCAATAAAACACAAGGGAATCTGCACAATTTGACATTGAAAATGGTCCTTAAACACAAATTAATGTTTGGTTCTGACTGGGTTTCTAGAGTTGTTATTTTTATATGCGAAAAACCAGGTTTTGCAACTTTTTAATAATGGTTGATTATGAATACAATATATATGTGTGTGTGTGTCGTTTATATATGGACCATAGGCAGACACACAAATGGATAGCAGAAATAGAACTCTTGCGCCAGGATGAATGCACTGAAACATTTGTGGGGTCGTTAGGAATCAAAGTGGCTCAAATCAAGAAGAGCTAGCGTCCCTTCAATTAATTATTAATAAATAATGTGAATATTCCATCCCATTTAATTAAAATTCATTAATTATTAATCACCTTTTATGCACTGTGTATATATAACGGGTTAATATAATTTTGCCCTGCTTTGTTATAGCGTCCGTGTGTGTTTTCCAGCTTTGTCTGGATGCTAAGAAACTACGGCAATTCCTTAAACACACACCCACAAACACTTGTATGGCAGCCATTAAAATGCACAGTTTCTTAATTATTAAAGTCGAGGGGGTCGAGAGTTAATGGTGATTTTTTATTGGATTTGGATGGATGCTAAAGGTTGAAAAGGTTTTAATCATCATTGTTCAATAATATTGACGTTAATGCATACAAAGATCATATAACTGTGAAAGATTTATATTGTTGAAGTGAATGATCTAGTCGATCACTTAAAACGATTCTGATTAGATAAAAGCTATATATCTATTTGGACGATGATATGCTTTGAGTCTTCTTCTTTTCTTTTTTGTGCATTATGGGCGAATATGGAGTATAATTATTACCACTCTTACATGAACTTGGCTAATATATTATATATTTATGCTCATCATTCTATGTGGTGCAAGTTTAACTGCAAATTAAATGCAAATCCCTCTCTCTCTCTTTTTATGCGCGCATGCACGTGCAGTAGTAGATATTGAGAATAGCTTCGGCCACATATAATCATATATCAATCTTCTGCAAAGAAAAGCATCTGATTATAAGTCTGGGAATGTCAAAGACCATTAACAATATTTCACGCTTTCCATAAAGTTAAAGGAATTAATGATTAGTTCCTGCAAATCTTAATAACTTTGAATGGCCAAGACAAGGGTTTTGGCTGTACTTGACTCACTATTCGTGAAACTTGCTTTATATTGGTCTCAGTTTAATTTTAATTAATTACCCATCAGGTGATATGATCTATATATATATATATATAATATAAACGCGTTCAAATTCATGATGATATGATGTGACTGACTTAGCTTTATCAAAAGATACATTAAACCAGAATAGAAAGAGCCAAAAGGAAGTAAAATATAAATATGCGTGTGTATAAAAATTAATGATCATGGTGATGTTCTTTTATTATATATCTTGTCACTATACGTAGTGCGGCTGCCATTGAAATTAGAATAGAGCAATTTCCTGCAAATTCGAAATGCACACAACACACTAAATAAACTAAAGTTTTGCCACCACCATCATGATCATAAGATATATAAGAAAACAATTCAACTCTTTTAATGAGTACCATCTACTTTCGACTTAATTGTCACCTGGCTTTGACATTAATCACACACATATTTAATTTATTATATAGCATAATCTTTAGCATAGAGCTAATAAACAAAGGTGGTACCCTTCAGATAATGTTAATTATTCTTCCCCTAATGATTATTATAGAATGGTATCATGACCAACCCATTCAATTTTAGTGCTTATTAGCTTTTCTTATCTGCAGTGATAGAATAGAATAACACACTTAGATTTATATGCAGGAACTTCATTAATTAGGCTTAAGTTCCCCATTAAGCTCTGAAATGTGTAGTAACAAGAGTTAGATCTTTATTTGAATGCAATATAATTAATTAGATGGGAGAAGAAACTGTACTTTAATTCGCGAGCTTATTAAGTGCTCCATTAAGAGCAGAAAAGGCCATGCAACTTGCTAATATAAGTATGTCTCTGTGGGTGTGAAACCAAGTATATATGCTATATATATACACACATAAATAGTTACCTTTCGTTAGTAACATGAAAATCGACCGGCAAGTTAAGGGAAGATTATGCATAACGAATAGGCCAAAACATAATACTGAAAACCTGACTAGTTATTGAATAGGTTAAAATAGTAGTTCATTTGTTCCCATGATTAGCCAACTCGGATTAGATTTTACTACCATGGGGCAAAGTCAAAAGCATGAGATTTCAAGCAACAAGGTGGTCTAACTAAATAAGGTTCTCTCGGCCTAGCTACTTGTGTGATTTTAGTTTTGTAGAAGAGAATTAAGAGTTGAATTGCGTGCGCAGAATAAAGAGAAATATTGAAAAATTCTGTGGAGCTTTGTAAGATAAATCAAAATCAATGGAGTCATGTCCGATCATAAAATTGGCTTTAGACAATATAGGAAGATACTGATGAATCTTTCCTTTCTATTTTCCTTCACTCTCTTTTCCTTATGTGATGAAGACAGAAATTAAAAAAAAAACACTATATATGTGTTACCAGTTTAATTTATATATTAATTCTCTCCACTCTTGTGCCAGTGTGATTCTTGCATTATAACCTACCAAAACCATGCCCATGTCAAAACCACATTGGTTAAAATACAATAAAATATTAAAATGATCATTAGACTCTTACCCACGAATATTCTTTTATACATACACACGCACATATGACTAACTACATGTATGTGTGTGTCTATATATTTTCAGTATATATATATTAAATAAGAATCACAGAAACGAAAGAAAAGACATCTGATTCCGGCATTGAAAACTGATATGCTTTTCGTTTTCTTTATATAAATCAAGAACCAGAATGAGTTCCAATGACAAAAGTTGAGTATAGAGGTTCAACAAAGAGGCCGGTCCTTTCATCAATAATAGAAAATTATAGATTTCTATGAAAGAGGAAACTTTCAGGCATAGCCTAGTGATCTCTTCATAATTAGCTACAAATAAACATTCAGCATTACTTACTTCCATTTAACTATTTTTTGAAACATGAAATGCAACTTTCGATTCAATAAAAAAAAGTTTGGCACACTTTTTTATATTAATAACAACACATATGCCCATAGGTTTAAATCCTTTGAAGCCACATCTTGCTGATTAGAAGATAAATCAAAGATATACAAGTTCATAAGATGAGTTAATTAGTTGCTTAAGATATTTTGATTAAAAACGACCAGCCTCGAATATAATATTAATGCAAAAAGATTTAACAACAATACGAGAATTAGTAAATATAAAACATTATTTTACTTTATTATCTACTTTAATGTTATCCATTCATGGCACAACAAAGATTAAATTAATCAATTAATTAAGAGCTATAATTATAAAAACAAAAATTTCCCATTAGCGCCGACCTAACACGTAGGATACTTCCTTTAATTTGTTGAGGAAGGCCAATTTCGTGGTAACATCACCATTCAAAATTGAACACCGACTAGATTAAAGAAGCAATGGTACAAACTCCATAACTTATATGATAATCAAACTTATAATATATGTATATATGTTACAATTATGAATATAATTAGTCTGATCAAAATTAGAAATATTTAAAGATTAGTGGTTTTGTCCTATCGTGATTATAATAATAATTTAGGTATCAAAACCACTTAAAAGGAAAATTCGTTTTGCCCACTGCTTTTTGAAAACAACTAGCTAGCTAGCTTCTTCCTCCACCCAAAATTGCTGGTAGTGAAGGTTCTCTCATTTTTTATTTTTATTTTTTTTTCAGAGGGAATAAGGACAAATACATAATTTATTAAAGACCAGTAAACAACACTTAGTCACAGCAAATGAAGCTTCCCTTCCGCATGCTTGACCCTCAAAATAGGAAAAAGAAAAACAAAAGGAGGAACATATGAATAATCGAACATTAATTTTAGGAATTATATCTGAATGTGGAGTACAGTTTGCAATTTGAAGTTTAACATTGATTTATTACATAATCACATCGAAAGAACGAACTAGTGCTTTCAATTTTTAAGGCCCTACATAAATTATTATTATTTTTGTTTGTATATATAATATTAAAAGCATGAGCTATATTAAAATCTAAACAACTTCAGCCGGTGCTAGTGGCATCAGCTGATTTAGGGGTTTATTTAGGACTAGAGTGAGTACATCAATAAACATTTATGGGTCAAATGCATCCAATATCTTTAAAAAAAATTTAAGTGCCTCTAGCATCTTAAAATATTTTATAGTGTATTACTACCTTGAAATATATTTTTTTTATGTGCATCTATTATCCTAAAATATTATTGTATTATACTGGATGCACCTAGAAAAAAAATTATATGATGCTGGATGCATTAAAAAAATACTTTACTTCATTAGAAGCATTTAAAAAACATATTGTATAGTGCTGGATGTACTACAAAATACAACAACAATAATAAATTTTATCCCATTAAATAGGATCGGTTATATGGATCATATAACGCTATTGTACTATATCAAAAACTAAATCTTCGGATAGGTTATTGGCCAGGAGATCTCACTCAATGACCTCTTTGAACGTTCTCTTTGGCCTTCCTCTACTCCTTTTAATCGATGTCCATACTGTTTGATCTACCCACTTCACTGACGTATCCCTTGGCCTTCTTTGCATGTGTCTAAATCACCTAAGACGATTCTCTACCATTTTCTGTTCAATAGATGTTACTCAAACTCTTCTCCGTATATGTTCATTATTAATTTTATCTTTTCTTATATGTCCACACATCCATTTCTCAATATACTCATCTCAGCTACCCTAACTTTATGCTCTTGCTATCCTTCTAAAGCCTAGCATTCACTTTCATAAAGTATTACTGGTCTTATAATAGTGCGATAAAACTTTTCTTTTATATTATCTGGTGGTACTTTCTAATCAGAACATATTTTAAGATATTAGATACACTTGAAAAAAATAGATTAGGGTAGTGAATTTACCTTAACCCAACATCTGTTAGTTACCAACGTACATATAAATACCACCAAAGCAAATCAAATACAACCTTGCTTACCAAATAAAAGAGAAAGAAAAAATGAGATAAAAAGATTCAATCAATTTTCACATAATTAAAGTTATTAGTTAATGCTAATGTAAAAGTTTTTTTATCAATTTAAACTGTTATACTTTAGCGAATTAAAGTGTCTGCTTGAATAGCTTTAAAAATAAGGTTTTAAAAGGTCTTCTAGCCCAAACCTTAGTTTAGAAAAATTTTAAAACAAACAGGTATATTTATTCAAAATGGTTTATGAACTAATTCATTATTTAAAATAATAGTTTTGGATAAGCTCTTATGAATAACTTATGAAACACTATAACAACTTAGACTATCAAATTACTATTTTACTCATATTTTTTATTATCTTTCCTCTCTCCTGTTTTCTCCATCACTTGCCTCTTCTCCCATCTTCAGAATTATTTGTTGTCGTTGTAGCAGCATCACTTCTCTCACCATCACCATGGGTTGTGGGTCATGCTCCTCCCTTAAGACCTGGAAGTTGATGCCAGTCATGGGTCAGCTATAAATTTTAGAGAAGTGGACAATGGAGAAAGACAAAGGACAGGAGTCAGCATTGGCATCAATATTGGTAACATTATCAGGGCTCACTAGCATCAGCATTATCAGCATCGTTGTGGCAAAAGATAGCATCTACAATAAGTTGCATAGAGAAAAGAGGAGAGAGAAGGGAAAAAAGGGAAGAAAATGATTTTTTTTTTAAATTATATCATTTCTGGTAATTTACTAATGGTAATAACTATTCAAACACTCATTTATTCAAGAATATTTTTTTTATAACATTTTTTTCAAGAACTATTCAAAAATCATTTTCTTCATAAGTTATTTTCTAAAAACCTATTCAAATAAGCCTAAAGATGCATAAATTGATTTTACTATTCAAACTCAATAACCTCTGCCCTTTCATATTCTTCTTCTCTCTTGCACCGAGAGCTATTATCTTATAAGACAATCCTAATTGAAGTACTAAATACTAAATATGGTTATACCTCTTTTAACGAAAACTCAAATTTTAATTCATCATATTACAAGGAATTAATCTATGCAATTGAACTTAATTATGTTGGTCCCATTTCTGTTCTTCTATTTGCTTTGACTACCAACTTAAAATGGTTGTGCTTTATGTAGGCTTTGTGCTTGACTCTCATAGCTGGCTTCTTTGAAAGAGGGCAAGATACATTACTTTAGTTGCCTTTACTATACATACATGTATGTATGTATGTATGTATGTATGTATGTATGTATGTATGTATGTATGTATGTATGTATGTATGTATGTATGTATGTATGTATGTATGTATGTATGTATGTATGTATGTATGTATGTATGTATGTATGGAGAGCAGAAAGCAGCAAAATAATGTGTCGGTGTAAGGTGGACCAAGATATATATTGAAACTAATTTAGTGATTTGTGGTTTAATTTAATTTGAAGAGCTAAACCTAACTGGTAGAATTAGTCATCCCCTTCGCCTTACCTTCCCCTCCTATTGCTGACATAAATGATTGTTTACTTATAGTGACCAGTAATGTCATTACTCAATAAACATGGTTTAAGTGTACGTAAGAAGGGAATTAAAAAGAAGAAGATATGACTGAACCCACAAGGCGACACGTGGAAGCGTTTGCATGAATTTGACCTCCTTGCTCCCACAATATTAATCTCCTTAATTAGTACTCATTTAATATGACAAAAAGTAAAACTATTTTAAAGATTGTTAATATTCCACACAAAGGGAATATTAATATTGGTTTCTATATATTTCAACCAGAGGTGGTGGGTGCGTGTCTCTAGAATGAAGGCGGGGCATTTTGATACACTTACATATCCAGAAATTAATATTAACGGTGTTTTTTATTTGTCTATTGGAACCGCATATATTATTACACTTACAATGAGTTGTCATCGATCAAATGTTTTATAACGAATGAGAAGCGTGGAGGAGTCACGAATGATAATATCAAATCTCCCAGAGTAAAATTAGCCTTATTTTTTTTTTTGGTACAAGTAAAATCAGCATTATGATCGACAACACTAAATTATAAAATCCATAAATATTATTAGAATATCTAGAGAGAGTTAATTCTATTTTGTCAATGGGTTTGTTTTGTATATTGGCCAATTGATTTTTTAAAATAATGCATTTGATGCAATTAACAACGTTTGTTTATATTTGGTATGTAATTACACATGATTACAGTTAAGAGCTGGATAATACATCAGGAAATGGTTGACGCATGATACCTTGCCAAGCTTTCGCAGGTAAGATAAAAATAAAATGTTGTCTTTTTTTATGTGTGTGTTTATAAACTTTATAAACTATAGTTTTAAAAGGGTTTTATGCCAAACTTTAATTTAAATTTTTTTTAAAATAAACAGTCATATTTATTTAAAAGAACTTTTAAACAAAACTATAGTTTAAAATTAAATTTTTGTATAAGTTACTGAAACTAACTTATATAATAGTAAAAGAGATTATGGACTATCCAATTATTATTTTATCCTTATTTTTTCTTACAATCTCTCCTCTTCTCTTCTATTTTTTCTCTTCTCTCCCTTCTCATTGTCAGAACTTAACATCTCTATTGCCGTCGCGTTGCTGGAAGGGAGGAAGCTAGCTGAACGTTGTTGGTCACTTGGCTCGTGCTCTCCGTCATGCTCTCCATGCTGTCCTTCGTGCTCTCTGTGGTCTCCATCGCTTGAGTTATCGCCTTGCTCGCCATTCTCTCTGTCAACCAATTCTCCGTCGCCGTGCTATGATGAAAAAGAAGATGAATGTATGCTGAAGAGAAAAGAAGAATAATGAATAGTATGAACAGTTAGAACAGTGAGTGAACAGAATGAATAATGAGCATAATTAATATTTTGTATCTTATACCATTTTTAGTAATTTACTAATTATAAAAGTCATTTTAGTAATAATTATCCAAAGATTCATTTATTCATAATTATTTTTTTTCACAAACACTTCTCTAAAATCCCTTTTTTAAAAATTATTTAGAAATTCTTTTTTTTTTATAAACTATTTTCTAAAAACCTACCAAAATAGGCCCTATATATGTTGCCGCTTTCTTCACTTTCACACACACACACATACTATCTGTCTAAATTTTAGTTTATAAGGTCTGGATTTTGAACTACTGACTTTGTTAGATACCAAAAGTCTTTCCATTCAACCTGGCCGTTGGTGAAATAATTTTATTTATCAGCAACATATCATGAACTATATATCCGGTTAAAAAATTGAGAGGAAGGAAGCATGGGAACCAAACCTTAGCAACAATTATGAGTTTTTGAAAGTTTTACTTCTATCAACTTCATTTGTGATGTGTTAAAAATGAGTAATATTAACCTTAATTATTAAAATACTTATGGTCAATATTAATTGTATCAGTTATGGCGACTTTGTTCTATTTTCAACATTTTAAGAGTAATATTAATTTAAGAAAAAAATTTAAATATCCACAACTCATACAGAAAAAAAATTAAATCTTAACCTAAATGATTACTTATAGGTTTTAGATCCTTCTTCCCTAAATTAAACTTTAGCTAAAAGATTCGCGATGCAATATAGTGGTGTAATTGTCATTATTCCTTTTGGTTAAACGTGCTTACCAAAATTCGATAGAGAAGTTAATTGGACCAGCATCAAAATTCCAAATACGGTAGTAGTGAAAATATCAGAAGATTCAAGTAACAAAAGGTAAGGAACATAATGATGAGTGAAGGAAGGATGCACCAAGTGTTTGATTTTCCTAAGAACATGTGAACAATAAAACCTTTGTTGGTACCTCGCTGTACGGTGAAGGGCGCAGAGAAATATTTCCTGCGAAATATATCCCTCGAATAGCGTACTGTATGTATCCTTTTGTTCTTAAAGCTCTACACCAGATTAGGGGTGTGCATGGGTAGGACTGGGCAGGGCAGCCTCCTGCCCAGTGCCCGGCCCAAAAAATACATGGGCTGTATTTTGCAACCCGATGCCCGGCCCTGCCCGGTAAAAGCCCGAACAATTTTGGGCAGGGCATGAGCGGGCTGGGCATGGGCGGGCTGGGCATGCCCAAATTGTGATGTCATGCTCATATTGTGAAAAAAATTATAATTATAAATTTCTAAAATAATACCATATCCATGTGTCTTTAAGAGTTAAATAATATCTATAGTTCACTAAGAATAAGAGAACAAAGATAATAATTAAAATCTTAAGATCCATTGCATATAAAAAATAAGCGTTGAAATCTAAATAGTTTATAATTATAACTTTGTATCAATCTCCCTAATATTGACAAAAATAAAGCATTTAAAAAAATAAAATAAATAATTATAATTTGTAATATAATCATATGATAATTAATAAAGTTAAAAAAAATTAGTATAGTTATAAATATTAAAAGATACAACTTACCTACTTATATTTTTAAAATTACCTTATAATCACCAGTAGCTATCATATTCTTCCTTTTAAGATAGAAAAAAAATAAAAAGAAATAAAAGAAGGGGTGCTCATGGGCAGGACAAGGCAGGGCAGCCCCTATACCCGGTGCCCAGCCCGAAAAATACATGGGCTGTATTTTGCAGCCCGATGCCCGGCCCTACCCAATAAAAATCGGGTTGGGCAGGACATTTTTCTTACGGGCTGAGCAGGGCATAGCGGGCCATGAGCATTGTGTACAGCCCTACACCAGATTGCGTCATGTGTGCGCCATAAAGCTCCAAATGCCCACCCCACTCATCCATATGCTGTAATTGCCGCCCTCATGTGACTCCCCACTACTCTTATCAACATTCGCTTCTCTTCAACGCTTAGGTTATAAGTAAAATTGAAACTACAAATTTATCACTCTAATATAACTCTAAAACAATTGATTCTTCTAGTTTCTTTGAAACTTAGCCTTCCGCCTCAAGAATTCATTCACCTTCCCACTACAGTTATAGGCAGAGTTCACAAATATGGGATAGTATACGAGAATCCCACTTCCACTCCATTCCCACTCGCCCTAGCTTAAATGACAACAACAATACACTCCAAGAGTAACTAAGATACGTGATGACAACTCCTTCCGATTACTAAACAAGATTCAAATCCAATAGCTTTGTTTATCAACAAAAAGATAATCTAATTAATAAATAATTGATTCATAATCCATAAAATTATGAGTTTAAGTATCATTGTCGATATAAAAATATGATTAGCAGGCATTCTAAGCCTAGTAGTCCCTTTAAATCTAACTCACCTTAAAATTATTTTGTAGCAAAACAAAAAACTTCGTTTGGCTAAGCATGAAGCAAGAAAAAAAATCATGAATTGATTAGACCTTAATAAAGTCATTATAATAGTTTAACGATAACATAGAGATAAATACGAACACAATAAAAGTGGGCATTAATTATTGGGAGGCACTTTAATTCCAAGATGCATCTTAGAATCCATGAGAAAATGGACTAATTACTGATAATAGAAAATTAGTGAGCAAAAACTGAAGCTTTGAAGAATAGTAAACCCGGTGTGTGACGAGAAACTGAGGTAGACATGCAAAATAAAGAGATGATTAGCAAATGGGAGCACACGTGGAAGGCTTTTCGCCTGTATAAATAGCGTGGCTTTCCTTCCTCTGCCCATCGACTCACTCCTCTTGACACACAAACAAGAAACAAACCCCTCTCTCTCCCTCTCTCAAATCCCTCCTCTTTAATTTCCATCTCTCGTACTCTGTTCTAGCTACTACATACATATCTTTGATCAGCTCGCCGCGTCTTTCCCATTAAAGGTACGTGTACTTCATATGTTCAACTTCACTGCTGTGGTCCATGTGTACTCTCTATATGTCACTCAAGTTCTCTAATCCTGTATTCAAACATAAAAGTCACAGTTGCTTCTCCTCTGTTCCTACTCTGAACTCGTCCTCTTCCTTCCCTTCCCTTCCCTTCCTCCTCTGCTATCTAGATTCTCACGATTTCAATATTATTAGTTTAATACCCATATGAGCTGGTTTTTGCTTCCTAACCCCGAGCTAATTATAATATGTTTTGGTCAACTCTGCAGGTTCCTATTCTTTTCCTTGGTTTTGCCTTTCTTTACACACTTCAATATGAATATCGTCTCGCTTTCTGTCTGCCAACAAGCTCGCCCCTTAGTGAATTTCCAAACCGGACTCCCCATGGAGCCTTTCTTCCGCCACCCCCTTAAAGATAAGGTGGTTGTCATACTCGGCGCCACCGGCACGGGCAAGTCCAGGCTCGCCATCGACCTCGCCACCTACTTCCCCCCGGCAGAGATCGTCAACTCTGACAAAATGCAAGTCTACCGCGGCCTCGACATCACCACCAACAAGGTAAGCGAAGAGGAATGTCGCGGCGTCCCTCACCACCTCCTCGGAATTGCCGATCCTAACTCCAATTTCACCGCTGATGACTTCACCCGCCACGCCTCCTCCGCCATTGATTCCATCGTCAGCCGAGATTGCTTCCCCATCATCGCGGGCGGCTCCAATTCTTACATTCGATCCCTTGTGGAGGATGACGCTGCGTTTCGGTTGAAGTACGAGTGTTTCTTTCTCTGGGTGGACGTCTCTCTGCCCGTCCTCGACTCATTCCTCTCGAAGCGGGTCGATCGGATGATCCAAGCGGGTCAGGTCGACGAGGTCCGTCAGCTTTTCGACCCGACCGCTGATTACTCGACCGGGATCAGAAAAGCCATTGGAGTACCTGAATTTGATGAATTCCTTAGAGAAGAGGCTACGGCCGATGAACGGACCAAGAAGAGGTTACTAGAGGCTGCCATTGCGAGGATCAGAGCCAATAATTGCTCACTCGCTCGTCGACAGCTTCAGAAGATTCATCGACTTTACAACAAGTGGAAGCGAAACATGTATCGCCTCGACGCCACCGAGGTGTTCATGAAATCCGGCGACAAGGCAGAGGAACTGTGGGAGACTCACGTGCTTGCCAAGAGCCAGAGGATCGTACACAAGTTCCTCTACGACGACAGTCTGGTGGTGCCGGCAGCCTCAGTAATGTCATCGGGGCCACCGTGTCAGCAGCCAAAGCAGGTGGCGATGGCCACCGCCAGTCATTAGAGGCAGAGAATCTAGAAAGGTCGTCAATGAGATCGAGACACCTCCTATAAGACTTACTATATAAGGGCATAAGGCATTCCACGAATTTAATTCCCCTTTTTATATATTCTATGGTACAAATTTATCTTCGGCATTGATGCACCAGACAGAAGGACAGGAGCTGATGATAAAATTCTGATCTTATCATCGTGGCAAATACCTGAGTGGCAGAGACGTTTTAAGCACCAGAGAATTTGGCTTCAGTTGCCATCGAGAATCCTTCTTCTTCCTCGTCTCTGCTTCAGAACTCCCATTTTCTTCGCTTGTACATTAGTGGTGCCGATAGAATATAAATTTCTACCACAGAATTTAGTTTCCTTTTTTGTGGCAGTGATAGTAAAAATCCCCTTACCTTCTGTAAAATGATCGACAGCTGATGTAAAAATTAAAAGAGTAATATTTTTATATACTTTTTTTAGATGCTTAATTGCGCTTCGAAATCTGATCACTCTATCCTTTAAGAAACTAAAGAACGTGTAAAAAAAAACCCAAAGAATGACAGGTAAGTCTCTGGGAAGAACAAATCAATTATAGTTAGGTCTTCAATAATTTTTTGTTAACAGAATGAATTGCAAATATCTCTATACGAATAACTACAAAATTAAGAATTTCAATTGCAAATAAAATATTTAAGTTTTAAATATAATTCTTAAATCTTTATTTATATCTCTCTGAACTGACATTTATAATATATTTTTTTAAAAAATATATTTATAAATTTTTAAGTTTAACTTTTTAGTGGTTAAATGTCATCTCCCAAGAAAAAAAGTGGCGGAAGACTTTACATTATATTTTCTGAAATTGGAAAGATGTACTTTCTTTCTCTGGAATTTTACTATGGAATCACTGAGGATAACGAAAATAGTCGTTAACTCTGGTTACATTGGACGTCCGTACGGAAGGGGAGCAATATGGAGATCCGTGCCCAAGAGGCTGCTTCCTAGTGTTCCAAAGTCTTTAACTGAAACGAATTTGAATCTTCCACATATAAAATGATTATGTGAAGAAGATAGAAACTCCTTAAAACTTTCCAATAAAACTTATTTTCACTGAATTAGTTAATTCCACTCCTCTTTATTCATCTTATTTTTAATATAAAATTTATTTATTTAATTTAAAAAAAAAAAATAAATAAATTATTTAATCATAATATATGTACCATGATAATATTTATAAAATATATCTTTATAACATTAGATTATATATTATAGAAATTTATATTTATATTTTTCTCTTGAGTTAATGTAACTTATCACATCAATCAATAACTTATTGATATTTAAATTATTTTTTATAGGATTTGACATGCAATATTTTATTTTTAGTTCAATAAATTAAATTAAGTTATCTGCATACACTTAATTATATAATTAAAATACTATTTTCATTCAACTTGCGCCTGTTATCTTCTTCACGCAGCACCTTATCCTGCTTAACTTTTGTTTTAATTATTCCGACTTACTTTTAAATTTTAAATTTATTAGTTTTTAATTTATTTGAAATTGAACCAAATTGGGTGATAAAATTTAAATCTAATCCTCTTTCTTTTCTTTTTAGTTTGTATACGGTAATACTCCTTGTTTCTATTATCTATCCTGATTTCCATGCTAAAAGTAGTATTCATTTAATTGCCTGCAAGACGAAAGAATCGGTTCTCAACGGGTAAAGGTGGTCTACTGGCTCTCTGTGCAACGCATTAACATAAGACTTATCAAATCGCACAAGTAAATAATTAATTTTTTTGCAGAATATATATTCCAGGAATTGATCATAATTAATATACTTTCCCTGAAGTTATAGAATTTAATTAAGAGCTGATATTGATAATAAATATAAGATATATTTATTATATTTATATATTCTTTCATAAATTATCACTATTAATATTTTTTTTACAATAATTAAGTAAGAGATAGAGTGTATAAGTTAATAAAGAAGATGATCAAGGTATTTTAAAAAAAAATAAGGTATATAAACTAATTAATTTTATTAATCAAATCAAATTAATTAAATAAATTATATATTAAAAATATGAAGAGGAGTGCTGTTTATCGAACTTGTGCCTAACAACACCGTGTTCGCTGCGTGTGCGTACTGTAAATATTCCTTCTATGGTTTAGGCCAGAGAAAAAGGAAATTCCATTCCTGGATTCCACGGGAAAAAAAACAAGTTCATCAGTAATTTGTTTTTTTTTTCTCGGCCAATAAGTTGATGAGCAGGAACTGTTTATACGCTAGAGTGCGATGCATGGCCATGGCCCGATCCCTAGTGGGGTCCACCCTCTTATCCTTTAAAAATAACGATGGTTGTATGTCATGAAATGCCACCTAAATTATTTACTACCTTATTTTTTTGGCCTTATGATGATTAATTAATTAATTAATTAAAATTAGTCTAGTTGCTCTCACCTACACATGTAGCCTTGTAAGTGAGGCCATGCATATAAGCAAATTGAAAGCCTAATGTTCCTTTTATTTAAAATCACGTCTAAGAGACTAATATATTGATATGATTTGGGTAACTTGAATTAAGTTTTAATACCATGTCATACATATAAGCAAATTGATTTTTTTTTTTGGGTCGAGGGTGTTTAATTGTTGGACGAATGAATGAGGGGTACCTTTTGAGAGGCTGAAAGGTACAACTTATAATTAATGTGTGTGTGTGAGTAACATGTAGTCCACTGAAAAATGTAGCTAATAATAGCCAAGATGGGAATAATGATATTATTTATATATATATATATATATATATATATATATATATATGATCACTATGATTGATGTGGGTGTCCATTTCAGGAACATGGTGCGGTGTTGATTGAAGATGAAGGAGTGCATAAAAGAGGTAAGTGCATAGCCACACTTCACTAGCTATGTACAATCAATTCCAAAGTGATATGATCGACAGAAATGAAGGGAATGGGATTAAGAGGATGAACGGAGTGGAGTGATGAGATGAGATGAGATGAGATGGAAGAGAGAAGGACAAAAAGGGGAGGAATTGGAATTACCCAAGAGATTCTTATATTCCTTTTGTTTGTGGGGAATATTGAAAAGGACAAAAAAGTATAGTAGAAGTTTATAACACAATTCCTCAATTCCTCCTCGTCATCTCATCATCATCTCTCCCATGATTCCATCCAAATATATAACACAAGTTTGCCTTTATACCCCCACTCACCGCCCCACCTCTCTTCAGTTCGGCCCCACTCTTCACACTAATCACCATATATATTACTTGTAATTAATTAATCACTTCATCTTAAACATTTTGTCACACTTCACTCCTTAATTAAGCACCCCATTGGATGTTTTCATATATATATATATATATATATTGTTTTAAAAAAGGTATAAGAAATTCGATATTACTGATTAATCAGAATTCAGGTTAATCATCTCGAATTGTAATATACAGGTACGAGCTTCTTATACTGAGTCTTTCTTCCCTCCATGTTGCAGAGGAAATCCTTGATGTCGGTATATTAAATTAAAAAAACTTGCATGTGTGGTCAAAATCAACTTTAGTAAAGAGTGGGGGCATATCCTCTGGGCTTTGCATCTCACAAAATAAAAAGGAGAAATGACGATTTTTATGTTTTATTTTCTGCCAATGCTGTCCTTCGCTAGCGCATCTTGGTCCACATCAACGTAAATAGAATATATTATATATTTGCCAAAAAGCCGCCTTTTTATGTAGTTTAACTAAGATAGTAATGCTAGAATATGGAAGTATTTATTATATAACTCCAGTTGTGCGCTCGAGTTTATATAAAATAGCTATACATAAATCCATCCATGTATGAAAATGATTTACAGTTACATCACTACCAGTAATTATTAATATAATATAACTCAAAGTGTGCGAGTTTACTCTCTCTCTCTCTCTCTATAGTCTCCTTTTTGCATGATATTTGTGAAATATTATATCTGTGTGTGTCACTGTTACACCAATGGGTTTTGCACCGAGTGATCTCTATGGGTCTGTACAGTGAGCAAAAGTATCTTAAAAATTGCATATCGATAGATAATTCACTAATTAATTAATTAAAAGTCATGTTATACATCATTATAAACTCACACTCGGCTTTATGAAACCATGTACTTATCCCCCTCCCTTCTTTATTTCTTCGGTTTAAAGTAAAGTAAACGTTATGCCAATCAAATGTATCAACTTTTATGTGTGTGTGTGTATATTAATCTATTCATATGTAAGTGTAAACTAGCAAGATAGATAGATAGAGATTCGAGTGTAAATTATGGCCTATTTAAATTAGTTTTTAAAAAATAAATTATAAAAATAATATATTTTGGAGAATAGATTTTTAAAAAAATAGATTTTAAAATAGAGATATTTGAATGATTAGTAGTAGAATTACTTTTTATATTGGTAAATTACTAAAAAGGGTATGATTTGATTAAAAATAGGAGAAATGAGAGAGGGTAGAGAATAGAGAGGAGAGATGAGTGATGGTAAAGAAGAGAGATAAGAGAGACGAGAGGGTATAAGAAAAAATATAGATAAGATAGTAATTAGATAGTTTATAAACTCTTTTACTATTTTAAAAGTTAATTCTAATAACTTATTTAAAATTATAATTTTAACTAAAATCACTCAGATAAATATAATTATTTATTTATTTATTTTAAATTAAAAATTTATTTAAAGAAGTTTTTTAAACCATACACCAAAACACACATTTAATAATTAACTAACTTTTGTCCACCGACCGATATGTATTGTATGTGTTTAATATATAAATCTGTGGTATGAGGCACCCACCTGAAAATTAAATTGAAAATATTAAATTAATAAAGGCAATTACAAGTGTTGAATATTTACTGAAGAGAGGGCTGGCTTATGGCTTCATGCATTGCAAGATGATGCTTGATGGGAAAGAAAGGTGAAAAGATGTAGCCTACAGCTTTTTATGCTTCTAATTATTGCGTATTCTCAGGCTGTCAACCATATTAATTAAGATTTTCACGTCTGTGACTGATATTTCTCTCTCCATTAATCATGTGGCTAATCTAATATATAACAGAATACATATATAAATAAATCAGGTTGTGATATAAATGGTTAATCATATACGGTGGATGTTTAGCAAACACCAAAATTAATATTTTTAAAAAGTTTTTATTCTAAATTTTAATTTATTTATTTTTTTAAATAAATAATAATATTTTTCTAAAATAATTTTTAGACTAAATTATAGTTTTCAATAAGGTATTGAAAATAAATTATAGAATAGTAGAGAAATTATAGATTATCCAATTATTATTTCATTCCTATTTTTCTACCACTCTCTCTTATATTCTCTATTCCAACTCGTCATTTCTGCTTTTCTTTGTCATCGTCCCTATGCCTTCACTGTTGGAGCTTGTCATCTCTGTCTTCTCGTGCGTCGCTGAGTAGAGTTGCTAGTCTTCATCTTCAGGAGTTTTCAGCTCCAGGTGTTAGGCGTTTTCGTTGGGTAGAGTCTTTAGGCGGCATCTTCAGCTCCTCCATCGTCAAGCATCGTCATCATCATCTTCAATGTGGGTTGCAGAGGTGAACAATGAAAGAAGAGGAAAAGGCAGAGGCATGGGTTGTAGCTAACTTTTTTAATTTATCTATATTCTTTCTGGTAATTTATTAATCACAAAAGTCCTTCTAAATAATAACCATCTAAACACTCATTTATTCATAATTATTTTTTTTCATAAATTATACTCTAAAAATCATTTTTTAAAAGCTGTCTAAAAACGTATCCAAATATGCCCATAATCTATAGGCCTGTTTAGTTTAGCTTATGGAAAAGAGTTTATAGAAAAAAAAAAGTAATTATGGAGAATAACTTTTAGATAAGAGCTTTTATAAGAAAAATAATTATGAAAAATAATTATAAAAAATAAGTGCTTGGATATTTATTAACAAAATAATTTTTTTATAGATAAATTATTTGAAAGGGCATGTGATAAAATAAAAAAGAAAGAAAATAAGGATAAATTGGTTATTGCACAACCTAAAAACTCTTTTTTCTATAGAGAATCTATTCCCACAAACTCATTTAAAACTATAGTTTTAAACTATAGTTTAGTTTAAAATTTGTTCTGAATATTTATTTAGATGATTGTTTGTTTAATTTTTTATCTAAATTATAATTTGATTTAAAAATATTTTTTAAAAATTATAATTTAAAGGTAACAAACAGGCACTCTATAGATAAAATGAAAGATGTGGAGGATAGATGAAACCCCCACAAAGCAGAAACTTTAAATTGTGAATAAGAATGATAAATAATGCATAGATTCATTAAACCATTGTCGGTTATGAATACTACGAAACAAGACAAAGTGGTAACAACCACAACGGAAAACGAAAGAATTGCCATGCAATTATGAACCTCTTTTTGCGCCATAGCTTATTGTCCAGCTTTTTGTTTCTTTCTTTGTTTTTTTTTTAATATCATCCTTCCTTTGTGATAAAAAGGAAGTTTGATAGGGAAAGCATGTAAATGTTCAACAACAGTAATGATTATCATCAAGTTGCTTTCATTCTATCAGAGAGAAGACAATATAAAGGTCAAACTGTACGTGTTGTAGCTGTGTTGTTGCTTTACTTTCTCTCGCCCTCTCTCTACATATAAAAGGATAAATACTCCCAAATTTCATATAAAACACTCTATTATTCAAAAAAAATTATAGAATTTTTAAACTATTATTAAATACTAATAAAAGATTTTAATGTAAAAAGACACCATATTCTTACTTTCATTGATAAATAAAAGATGTTTTGTTCAAAACTTAAAATAAAATATTTGATAAATGGATTAAAGATTCTAATTAACAATAAGAGTTATCAACAGACACCATGTCTTTTAATAATTAGAATCTTATACCCATAGATGTATTAGGATTTAAGAATAATTTAAAGATTTTGTAAGACATGAGAATAAATTATCTTACATGAACTGATCCCTACTTATATATATATATATATATATATATATATATATATATAAAAGGACAGTATAGAGATCAAAGAGTGATGAATCAGTCACTGTCTATGTAATTATCATAGCACTGGGACTACTACTCCTCACCGAATTGGATGTACACACAAGGACAATTATTCTACGTTCATCACGGAGAATCAATTATTGCATCACGCACTGTTATTGTGACATTTTCGTCTTATATATATATGACAACACCTCATCATGGCAATAAATGAGAAATTCTTCGTACGAACAAGCTGGGCTCTCTAGCTATCAGTGAGCTTCATTCTTTGACGAGTCAATTAATACGCTCAGTTTTTATCTTCTAATTTCTTCAGTCAAATTGATCGATCACCTTCAAGTGTTTGTCATTACCCTTGCATTACCACAAAATAACTTCAGATTATTGATTTGACCAAAATCGCTTCAACTCTCAAAATGTTAACATACGTACACGCATCAAATTCATGAAGCTCCTTGAAGACAACAGTTTCATTTAGTCTCTTTGTGTTGTTGTTCAATTTCCTTTGTCTCTCGTTTGACTGGTTAGTTTATTTTCATTATCTGAACTAAGTTAGTTGCACTACATATTCGTTTTCTATAGATTTCATTTCATATATATGAAAATTGATGATCTAGCTAGTATAAATACTATTACTGTACTGTCACGTGATATTCAGAAGTTAAAAAGGTAAATAATATTTCTTAAACTACAATACCCTCTGCATGATGTACATGGATGACATATACATAATCTGGAACCTCATGCAATAAGAAAAACTTAAGCCACATTTGGTTTGTCAATGAAGATGGAATTGAGATAAGATAATTCTGTGCTATATCTGGTGTGCTTATACTATACAATCACTGGTGTTTGTATTTCTCTTTAAAAATAATGGTGTAAGTGTCACTTAATCTCGTCTCCTTAACAAATCTCTAGTTAGACTCTCTTATGACGAATTGATCAGTAAAAGTTAATAAGGTTATAATCACAAAACATAAATTATTATATCTATGATATAACTCATCAATTTACCAATATTTTTTAAGTGACCTGTTTTATAAAATAAAGGACAATAAAATTTGTCATCTCTCAAGTTTGTCTCAGTCATCCATTTGGTCCCTGAAGTTTTATGTTTATCAATCAAGTCCCTAAAATTTCATAACCATACATGATTAGCCCTTATGGTTTGAAGGCATATAAGGCATATTCAATGAATTGTAGAAAAAATTGTTAGTCCCGATGAAATTAAATAAGAATATAAAATTGTGTAGGAAACTATAGACTTCAATAATAAAAATTAAACTCCCGGGACCAAATTTACAGCTGAGACAAACTTGAGGATCAAAAGTTTTATCATTCCATAATTAAAATAAAGTTTACAACCAATATGAATATGAATTTACAGTTATAAAATTATGAAGTGATGATAAAAATGTCATTGTTTATGTCATGGGAGAGACATATATATATAGAGAAGAGGCTTCTTTTGTGAGCTGTAAACTATTCCCTCTAATCTGAGCAAGAGAAGCAGAATATTATCCAAAGAGAGAAGACGGTGCAAATATAGTAATGGTTCTTGACAGTACATAAAGTTTTTGTCGTCTATGGTCTGATGCCACTCCATTAATAATGTCAGTATATAATAAGACCAAAAAAGTTGCATGTGTGGGTGCCTCAGTCAAATCATTCATGCACGATGTTGAATTCCATGCACATACTCGCTCCTTTGTTAGTAGTACTCAGAATCCAAATTTATACTCTCTCCATTGCCATTATTATTCATTGAATGATGACCCACTTTAGGCTTCTTATATATCATCCCCTTGTCAATGTCTTTGTCTTCTTCTTCTTCTCTCTGGTTCCATCTCTCCCCTTGAAATAATAACGTAGCTTCGGGGAAACTATATCATATATATATATATATATATCCTTCACTTTGATTTGTTTTGGCCTTTTTCACTTTGTATATATTGTTGTTGTCTGTAGTGTGATGTATTCAGACCACATTAACTGATTCACAACTAAGAAACGCGTAACCTTAGCCATTATAATTTTCCACGAGAGATATCGGAGGTGTACACGGTTTTGGAGGTTGGACACATATATTAATAATGGAATCTTAAGTGAGAAAACCCTATTTTATTATACGACCATACTTATTGTTTAGTCAAGGTATGATGAATTTGTTTAGTATTTATGTATTTGTTACGTCAGCTTCTTTGGCTATTAAAATATATTTGTCATGTTTGATATATGGGAGATTAGATCTAAATCTATTATTGCCTCTCTATATCTTACACTTAGATCTTGAAGATTGGGATATGATCATGGGGCAGTTTTTTCAAGTACATATCTTGATATTAGCTAGAGATATTCATCGTATCTCCGTTTGGATATAATTTATGTTAGATTTGAATCCGTATAAATAATTAAAAAATTAAAACGTGGTAATAGTGTATGCAAATACTTCTGTTCAACTATTCCTAATAATAAGTTGCCTGAGGTTTACTTATTTCTTGATCACAGATCTCGAGATATGCATGAGAATCTTTGAAGGCTTCAAATGTTATTTTCTTACAAACAGCAACTTCTACACGAGATCAGATTCAACAACGAGATTTAGCAAATATCTCAGTCAGTCAACTAAATAGATAACAATCTGTTATCATGTGATTCAAGTAACGTTTTGTGTACATTATTTCGTCATCACTTACGTGTCTACTTGATTGAGTACAATTGGTCTGAGATTAGCCAGAGAGAGAAATATCCTTGTTCTATCTGTTTGGTGAAATTGAGGCTCTAAATCGCAACAATGACAGAAAATACGAGCTTATGCGAAAGAGACGATGGAGGGAAGAAATGAGTGGCTAGAGCAATAATCAAACCATTTCTTTTCTTATCAACATGATCAAACAATTTCAAAAGCATATAAATGTTACAATGTGATTAATAATAACATAATTGTCCTCAGTAGATCCGCATATATGTATAAAGTGGCCCACTCCAAAAATTGATCCCGAGCTGTGATCTCTTCCAGAATAATTACTTGATAATTTAGTAATTAATTTGAGTTAATATAATCCACTCGCGATAATAAGACTATTATTCTAATGATAGCCATGTGATTTGACAATATAGACCTAAATAAGTCTTTTGCTATTTTTTGTGGTCCAGGTTTCTTCTCTTTATAGCTTATTGTATATATAGAGACACTTCCTTTTTTGGGTATATAATTTTTTAGAAAAAAATTAGATTTACTTGCTATCTAAAGATACGATGAAGTTTATATTTCTCTTAGGCTATACTAATACTAAGTAGAGTGAACTGTCAATTACCCTCAAGTATAAAATTAGGTACCTAAGAGTTATAATGTCTTTCTAAATGTCGTAACTAGAACTACAATAAAATAATATTTTTTAAGGATCAAATACGCTACAAATAATAACATGTCATACCCTTTCATCAGTTAAACTTACGGATGATTATAGGTTCTACATAGAGAAACTGATTCCAAGTTACTTTACCTATTTAGTTGTGACTTTTACCTACAATAATATGGTTCATATTTCCGTTCCATAAGAGAAAAGAAAAAGGGTCACTCAAATAATTGCAGAAAATGTTGACAACGGTTTGTCATTTATAAACATCTCTTATAATTTCTCACATCAAATGTATTGGAAATGTCTATGCACACATGTATACATGTATGCGTGTACCTACGGCTCTTTTTAAAAAATAAAGATGAAACCTTTTTCAGTAATACATTAAATGTAGATATAAGTCTCTCAGCAAATATTCAAACCTTAATTTACTATATTATAAAGAATTAATCACTTTTATTAAACTAAATCACTTCTACTAGACTAAGTTCTGTTGGTGGCTTGTTGCATCTTTTACAAGGCAGTGTGGAACGAATAATATAATGAATTGGGCTTATATGAAGTTGCCGTTTATTCTGGAGCAAGTTCTGTTTCAGATGTTTCTGATCAAGTGCAAATGCATAACCAATACACGGGTTCTCTTCTTTCCTGACTGCAGTAAATATAATGGGCCTGGACCCAGGTCCGCTAAACAGATTTTATTGTGTACTTTTCCGTACTTATATTCCAGGACTCTTATCAAATTATCTTAACTTTTAAATATATAAATTTAAATTTAAAAATAATTATTTATTTTACTCAATATTAATATTATTTAAAAAAAAGAAACTTTATTCTATTTTTAAATTTAATTTTTTTAAAAATTTAAATACTAAAAAAACAAAAACAAAAACAAAAATTCAAATTCAAATACAAATTATTTTATTATCTAATTATATTCAACTTGATGCAGATCGCGCATGGCCGTTCAGGATTTCGCAGCCTCAATGTGCACCCAATTGGACCAATATGGACTTATCGCAAAATGACGTGGACCCTGAACAACAGTCAATCTGCGACACGTAACAGTGGGATCCACGCGTCAGACATGTCATCTCTTTAAGATTCCGACACGTGTTAAACCTCTTCCCTGCTCAAACAGTGCGCAGTCAAACGCCACCAAAACTCCATACTTCGCCCCCAGACTAGAATTTGGGAAGAAAAGAAGAAGAACAATCCCCGTGAATACAGCCACGATCACGATGCATCTGTTGAATGCGCTGATGGTGGGTCGGATGCTTACTCGCAACCCTGGCCTAGAAGAGGGGATCGTCGGTGGCATTCCCTTCGGGTCACTCTGGTGGTTTATCTATGCCGGGATCTCCTGTTTCCTCGTCCTCTTTGCTGGAATAATGTCCGGTTTAACCCTCGGCCTCATGTCCCTTGGCCTCGTCGACCTCGAGATTCTTCAGCGCAGTGGTACTCCAACCGAGAAAAAGCAAGCTGGTTCGTTTATCCCCCTTTTTAATATTCGGCTTTTCGTTTGAGATTCGACTAGCTTTTACTTTAATTAAAAAAGTCTCCTTCCTAAAGTTTCTTTGAATCTTTAGGTACGATCAAATTTGGAAAGTTCAATTTTGTTTTTAATTCTAATCGTCTTGTTTCTGAACATGGATAACGATCTATTTTGGGGTGTCTTCAGCCGCAATACTTCCTGTCGTTCAAAAGCAACATCAGCTGCTCGTAACTCTGCTTCTCTGTAATGCTGCTGCAATGGAGGTCATTCAGTTGCAACGCTTATTTTCATATAATTTACTTTGTTAGTGCGGTCATTCGCTTGTTTTTGTTGTTGTTGTGACCTTTCACGGTTAAGGTCTCGTGGTTTAACTTGTTTGTGAGGTTATAAGTCCGAATATTGGTATCAGTCTCACAATGTTTCTGCACAGAAGCATTCTTTCTGCACAGAAGCATTACCAAGATATTGATAAATATTTTTATACAGCATTTCTAGGAAGTTAACTTTTTTGTAATGTTTAATATAATTCGTTTAGAAAGAGAATGCTTTAGTTTATCCCATTGGACTATCACTATAATGTTGAAAATGGTCGCGAACACATCATAATTAACTTTGTTTTTTGGTTATGTAATATGTTTGTTTTTGCTTGATATTGACTACGAGTAATGTTCATATTGATCCATAAATACTGCCTAACTTTTATACAGCGTTTGGCTTTGAATCCTTCCATCTGCAGGCCCTTCCCATATATCTTGATAAACTATTCAATCAGTATGTAGCTATCATTCTCTCGGTGACTTTTGTTCTAGCTTTTGGGGAGGTATGTATTTGTCTATTTTACCTTTTGCTTTTTTAACCCAGTGAATGTCATGATTTTATTCCGTTCCTTCTCCCTCTATAATTTCAGGTTATTCCACAAGCAATTTGTACTAGATATGGACTTGCTGTAGGTGCCAACTTTGTATGGCTCGTGCGGATATTAATGATAGTCTGTTATCCAATCTCATATCCCATTGGAAAGGTGACTTCTCGTACAGTGGCTCAATTTCATGTATTGGAGCAATGGATTTTATTTGTAATGAGGCCATGCAATTTTTCCTCTTGGACATTCTTTCCAGGTTCTGGATTGGGTATTGGGACATAATGAGGCTTTGTTTAGGCGTGCTCAGTTAAAAGCTCTTGTCTCCATTCACAGCCAGGAGGTAAGCAATGCTACCTCTGTCAATCAAATGGTAGTACCTGGATAGTAGAGCCAGTTATTATAAGGCTGCTGAAGCTACCCAGTCATCTCTGTTAAGTCTTGGTTTTTTATAAATAACAGTCTAACTATATATCTATATCTATATCTATATCTATATCTATATATATTAAATTGCTTTTTTAGGCTGGGAAGGGTGGTGAACTTACGCATGATGAGACAACAATTATCAGTGGAGCACTTGATTTGACTGAGAAGGTGCGGATTTCTATTTATGTTGCCTGCTCTTCTTATTTCTTTATTTACTCTTGTTTCTTTTTTTTTTGTGTAACATCCCAATGCAATGCAATGTGCATGGTTTGCCACTTAGTGCAACAAAGCCTTGAAATTTCTTACAATTTTTTACTTCCAATTTTCAATATACATTGGATACATGTAAGGGTATTCTATGAACCTGGTAGATGATGAATAGAAGTTCTATTGTAATTTGTTGACCCCTCCCTTTCTCTTCTTGAGGCATGTCAAAGTCAAAGTAATTCTCTTAGGTCCAGTTGTTTTGTGTTCCTTAAAATAATATGCTGTCATTCTCTCAAAGTTTTCTCTGTTTTTTGCTTAATTATGAGAGTCATGCCACATGCTATTCCCTAGTACAGATCACGTTTTATGCATCCATTTTGCAGTCTGCTTTAAAATCTACCTTTTCTTTTTATTCTTTATTTCATCTTTAACAGACTGCTGAGGAAGCCATGACTCCTATTGAATCAACCTTTTCTTTGGATGTCAATTCAAAATTGGACTGGTAAGTTTTCTTGATTGATACTATCTTGAAATGATGTTGGAGAGACCATGTTCTGAAAGGTGTTTTTTTTTTTGATACACCTAAATAATGAGTTAATGATCTGTAGCCAGTATAAACCAGTCGTGATAACTAGCAAAACCTGGCAATCAATACGTGATACCTGAAAGTTTATTTTATTACAATACAGTGGTTTGTAATCTATAGCAGGTTTCAGAAATGTAAGGAAAGTCTATTTCAACTATGGCTTCTGTCTATAAGATGAGGAAGTCGGTATTTGTATTATTATTACTTCTGATGAAGCATTATTCACTGGATCAAATATTGTGACTTGTCCAAAATGTCTAAAGCTATTTTTCACTGGCTTGACTTCAATTTTCTTGTGTGCTCTTGTTCTTTTGCTTTGGTTTCTTAAATGCATGTTGCTATTTCTCTAATCAGGGAGGCGATGGGGAAAATTCTTGCTCGGGGTCATAGCCGAGTTCCTGTCTATTCTGGAAACCCAAAGAACATTATCGGGCTTCTTCTAGTGGGTGTCTCTGGAAGATTTTGACTTTTCATTTTTTTATTTGTTTTGGAATTTCTCTTGTTCACCTTACATTTTTAAATAGGTCAAGAGTCTCCTCACTGTGCGGCCAGAAACAGAGACCCCTGTCAGTGCTGTTTCCATACGGAGAATTCCAAGGTGTGCTTGCTTTTATTAAATACATTTTATTGTCATTCACTTTCAAAAATTATTATGAAATATATTGAAGTTGTGTGATGGCATATTTCTACAGGGTTCCATCAGATATGCCTCTTTATGATATATTAAATGAGTTCCAAAAAGGCAGCAGTCATATGGCTGCTGTTGTCAAGGGAAGAGGCAAGATCATTCCACCAACAATTGATCAAGAGAAATGTAGAGAGTCCAAGATTAACGGTGAGAATATGCAGTTGACTACTCCATTGTTACAGAAACAGAATGAGAATTCAGGAAGCGTTGCTGTTGATATTGACAAGGCTTCAAGGCCTGCCAACTTTAATAAGCAAACTGCTTTGCAACGTGGTGATGCTCCAACAAGTGGTCCGGAGGATATTGAAGATGGGGAAGTGATTGGTATTATCACTCTTGAAGATGTATTTGAAGAACTTCTGCAGGTAAAATAACAGTCCTCAATACTTACTTTTCTTTTATTCAATGCTGGGCTCATATTTTTATCTTCAAGACTGATTATATTTCATCAATAATGCAGGAGGAGATTGTAGATGAGACTGATGAATACGTTGATGTCCACAAGAGGTAAAGAAAAAATTAAAAGATAAAGGTTCATAAATAAAGCGAAGTATTACAAAGCTCAATTTGGAAGTTCTGTGATTATCATTTTGCAGAATACGTGTGGCTGCAGCTGCTGCTGCTGCCGCTTCCTCAGTGGCACGGGCTCCATCAGCCCGGAGGTTGACTAGCCAGAAGGCAGCAGTAAGATATTTCTTTTTTATCCTTTCTCTATCATGTCAAATTGCTCGTCTTATCTTCCATTGTAACTAAATCCTGTATATGTTCTTTTCTTTTTGGGCCGAGAAAAAGGATCTTTTGGTGGGTTTAGGATTTTAGGTGGATCATTTTCAAATTTTTCCCCAGTAGACTTCCTTCTTTTTCCTCCGGTTACACAGTCTACGTCTACTCTTATAGTGTGCGTCATTGCATTTGTGTTTAAGAAGCTGATTATCTGAGTAGGATTTGTAACTAAGACAAGTAGAATATCTACTTCCATTAAGAGCCACAAGTAGGTGCTTATCTAATGTGCTGGGTATGAAATGGTTTGAATTCAAACCTGTCTTTAATAATTTCAAACGTAAATTTTAGAAACTCATTGTTGATGACATGGTTATATTCCATTTAACTTCTGGCACACTATCTTTGAACTTATTTAAGCATCTCTGCCAGCTTTTACATCTGAATGGCATTCTAATTAGCGATGAACCTAATTTGAACTAGGAGTCTTAAAATAGAGAAACATGCTTTTGGGGTAAGAAATTATTGTCATAAACATTATCTGCAGAAAGTAATCCAATAAAATATTGTGCCTGTAACATAGATTTGAAATTCAAGAAATTAGATATGGAAATTTTCGCACTCTAAAACCCTATATAATTGCTTTGAGTTAGAAACTTTCTATCGGTTCGGTGTATCAGTTCGAAGTGTATCATACTATCATCAAACAGAACGAAGTTTTAACACTATTCATAATTTGATCCATAAAAAAATGTACTCAACAATCAAGATAACGTGACTCTGAAGAAGGAAACTTTCCTTCTTTGTCATGATTTAGGTTCCTGCAAATCTTACAAGCACAACACGAACTTATTTTAACAAGTCTGCAGTCAGAGAGCTGCTTACTCATGTTGCCTGAGAATTATTTCTTTAACTTGTGTTGCCTCTGTAAAAATTCCACCTTGAATAATTATTGTCTTATCCAGGGAGGTCAAACGAAGCAAGGACCAGCCTCAAAGAAATCTGCGGAAGATATGTCGAATTCTACAAGATTACAAATAACTTCTGGAGAGCCTCCTGCGAATAGGGGTTGATCCCTCCGCTCAAATGAAGGGATCTGCATTTTGTATCAGCATTATGGAATGTGATGTTAATACTTTTGTTCGGTCGTCCTGTAATAATACGTTATTAATATTTTACTTAGGAATAATTGTTCAAAGATTTAGTTTGGTTCAATTTTCAGCAAAAACTAAACCAAACCAAATCAACTGATTTGGTAAAATTCTGGACCTGTAAAGAATGATGTTTGGTACGTATTAAGAAAATAATATATATATATATATATAAATACTGTTTTGATATAATAAATAAAATTATCTAAAAGGAAAAAGATTGAAATATCCTCCGCCAAAAAAGTACAAAAAAGCAAAAAAAAAAAAAGGATCTTGTGGAGAAGGGAGCGACATCCATGGTTTTTGGCGCACACAATGGGCATTGTTGTTGATTTAATATCAAAATAATCTGATTTTTATAAGATTTAATTAAGAAATTGTTTTTAATTTTAAATATAATTTATTTTTATATTTATTAATTTTTTTAAATTATGTCTATTTTTTTATAATAATTAAGTAAGTGAAAAAAAGGAGAGAAACTGACAGAATTAAAGATAATAGTTAGGCTATCGTGTCATCTTAATTAATTTTATTAATTTAATTTAACTAATTAATAGTTTTTATATTGAGAATTAATATATTATAATAATATTAAATAATTATGCCTGATGCTAATAAAATGAATAATTATAGCGTTTGATTTATTAGTGTTGATACGAGAATAGTGTTAGAAAGAAGTACCAAATAGTAACGTGTTGGAATTAGAATTGATATAGAAGAATCCTGAATCTTGTGTGGTAGGTGATCTAGATACCAATATAGTTAGAGTAAAATTTTAATAAATTAGATAAATAATAAAAAAATATTTTGAATCTTGTTAATGCTCAGACAAAGGAAGCGGAGATGTGTTTTGGATAGTATTTGAAAAAAAAATTTATAAAAAAAAATAATTTTTAGAAAATGACTTCTAAAAATAAATTATGAAAAAAATAATTTTAGATAAATAAATATTTAGATAATTATTATTAAAAATATTTTTATAATTAAAAAATTAATAAAAAGGATATAATTTTATTAAAATTATGAGATATGAGAGAGGGTGAAAAAGAGATAGGAGATAGGGTAGAAAATATAGAAGAGTTACGAGAGATAGTAAAAAAGATAGAGGAGAGAGGAGAGATAGTTAAAAAGATAGAAGAGATATGAAAGAGGAGAGATAGTAAAAAAAAATAAAGAAGAGAGAGTATAAAAAAAAGTAAGGGTAAAATAGTAATTGAGTAGTCTATAAACTCTTTTATTGTTCTAAAAATTACTTTAACAACTTTACCTGAAACTATAGTTTAATCCAAAAGCTTTTTTAGATAAATATGATGTTTATTTTTAAAAAAATTAAACTAAAATTTAGACTAAAAATTATTTTAAAATCTAAGTTTGTGTGTTTTCAAAGTAAGATAAGGAATATTATGGAGCTTAACATTCTTAAGATTGAATAAAATATTTTTATAAATTTAATTATCCCTTAAAATTTGTTTAAAAAAAGTCAAATATATATTTTTTATTTTAAAGATTAAATAGTTAAATTGAATAGTGAAATATTAAAAAATATATATAAATTTACTATATTTTTGGGTTATGAGATGACGCAGCTATCGCCTAACCTTCCAGTCCAGTCTAACAATCATTCCAACACGAAAACCCCTTTGGCGGATCATAGCTCTCTGAAACTTCAATTCCGGAAGGTTTATACTAAGCCATGTCGTGTTTGTTATCTTGCTGCGTAGGTTGCTGTACAAGTTTAACCTGCGGTCTCTGCACTTCTGTGGCATCTGGAATCACACAAAGATCGGCTAGAATTGCTTATTGTGGTCTTTTTGGCGCTTCTCTCATTGTTTCTTGGATTCTTAGAGAAGTAGCTAAACCCCTGCTGGAGAAAATCTCATGTAATTTCACCCTACCTTTTGACTTTTACCATGTTTTCCCGTTTGGGTTTGTGGAAGAATAATATGCTTGGCTTGTTGGGGTGAAATTTCTGCATAATTGGTGGAGTTTGATAAGGTTGTAGTTCACACTGTTAGTTCTTCTCTGGATGATTTTAATTCTACTACATGAAATGATTTCCCGATTCACGGGCAGTTAAGGGAATGCTTCTGTATCAAACATTTTTATTGTAACTGCTGCTGACTTTATAATATGATATTATTATTTTTAATTGAATTATCTGAATTTTCTCTTACAGGGATAAACACCTCCGGTACCCGCTCAGAGGAATTCCTTCAAATTCAAGCAGTTCTTCGTGTGAGCTTGGGAAATTTCTTGTTTTTCTCTATTCTAGCCCTAATAATGATTGGTGTGAAGGACCGGAATGATAGACGTGATTCATGGCACCATGGTGGATGGATTGCAAAGATAGTTATCTGGGTTTTGCTTGTGGTCCTTATGTTCTTCCTTCCGGATGTTGTATTCTTAGTCTATGGTCTGTTCTTTGCCCTTCATCTTACAGTTCTTTTGTCTTCTTAACATAAATTTAGAGTCTAAGTCAGGTGTTATTAACTTGCTTTTTTCGCCCCTTAATTTTCCATTGGAAATAATTTTTGAAAGATTTAACACTATATACAACAAATAACTAAATCCCATATAAAGGTAGCATATCAGATATATCAGGTACGTGTTAACGTTATGGTGGATTGTTTATCAATATTCTGAAAATAATCCTGACTACTCATTGCTTTTGTGGTTTCCATTTTTCTAAACCTTTGACAGAGAACGATATGTTGTTGTTTGAATGCTTGTTGAATATCTGTTGATTCATATCAGTCTATAAGTTGAGATTCTTCATTTCCCACCTAATAATTTCAACATTTTGAAAAGGCCCGTGTATCCGTCAGTACAGTGTAAAATTAGACCATAGCCACAGATATTCGGGTATCACATTTTCTGCAATGATTTGGGGGAATATTGTGTTGCCACAATTGTTCCACATTGGTACCTCATGGAAGGCAAAAATCAACCTTATCAAAGGCTAAAGTGAAACTTACAGTTACTTGGTTTCTAGTTTTTAAAGTTTATTATTTTATCCGTCCTTCTTGGCTATTGGGTCTTGAAACTTGGTTTTCAGTTGTATAAGTTTGCATTTCTATTGGCCCTAAAATTGTGGACCCTGGAGTAGAAAATTCCTTGGATCTAAGAATTAAAGAGAGAAATTATGCAAGGGAGGTCCAGTTTCTGAATGAAAATTGTGAAAATTGTTCTTTTTCTTTTATTTTTGGCATTCCTGTGGAAGCCGAAACCTAATTTGATAATTGGCATTGCCTTATCTATGATATGTGCAGGATTCATATCGAAATTTGGAGCAGGGTTGTTTTTGTTGGTTCAAGTGATAATTTTACTTGACTTTGTACATTCTTGGAATGATGCATGGGTCGAGAAAGATGAACAGAAGTGGTATGCTCAATATGTTTTATATGATTTTATTTTTCACGATGAATTTCTGTTTGTAATCGAGATCTTGATAATTTTGCATGTTTAGGTACGTTGCTTTGCTTGTTATATCAATTGGATGCTACATAGCAGCTTATACATTGTCAGGAATTCTCTTTATTTGGTTCGACCCTTCTGGACATGACTGCGGCCTAAATATCTTCTTCCTTGTCATGACCATGATTATTGCATTGGCAGTTGGAATTATTTCTCTACATCCTCAGGTAAAGCATATCAGGGGTTTTATTTATTGGATCTCAAATATATTCCATGCTTCTCTGGAATGTGGATTGTGAGGTGTTGGAGACATCTGAGAGAGCAATTAAAGGTGCTATTTTTGCAGATCTACGCATGAACCAAAGAGTTTCTTACTTAGTCATGTCTTGTTACGTTATGTTCTGAGATTTCATCATTTTTGTGGAAGAAAAATTGACATAATAAACTTCATGAGGTTGGAGAATGCCCTTTTTCGTCCTTAATCTTATATGCTGTAATAGGAACTATAATTGATAGGTTTAGAAGGAAGATTCAGTACTTCCATGTTATCTCAGGAATATTTTGTTTTCTTTTTCCCTAACAGGTGAATGGAAGCTTGTTGCCTGCATCTGTGATTTCCCTTTACTGTGCTTATGTGTGCTACACAGGCCTTTCTAGTGAACCTCATGACTACGCATGCAATGCTCTCGGCCATTCCAAAGCTGTCACCGTAAGCACCCTTGTTCTTGGGTTGCTTACAACAGTGTTATCAGTGCTATATTCTGCTTTGCGTGCTGGATCTTCAACATCATTCTTGTCACCGCCATCTTCTCCTAAATCAGGTAACAGTCAGCAATACTATTGAAATCCTAGGGGATCTTGAGAGCGGACATTCTTGCTTGTCTTGTGTCACTTTGCCGTTTCCTCTCTTGACCAGCAATTATACTTTGTTCAGGTGGGAAGAAACCCTTACTTGAAGCAGAGGAAGTGGAAGAAGGAAAGGGAAAGAAAGAGGAAAAAGAAGGAGAGCCAGTGAGTTACTCGTATTCATTCTTCCACCTGATATTTGCTCTGGCGAGCATGTACTCAGCCATGCTTCTTTCTGGATGGACAAGCTCGTCTGACAGCTCAGGATTGATCGATGTTGGATGGACATCTGTTTGGGTTCGGATTTGCACTGAGTGGGCAACTGCTGCATTATATGTGTGGACTATTGTAGCTCCTCTGGTTCTTCCTGATCGTGAGTTTTCTTAAATCAAGATATCTCCTTATAGCTGTAATTATCACTGCCAGGGCTTAGAATACTACGGATCTTGTGTTAGGTGCGTGTGGTATTGTAATGAGCGAGTAATGATGACTTTCCGTGTCTGGTGTATATAAAATGTTGGTTGTTGCTGGGAGACTAGATATTAGGGCTATGGAAGAATGATGTCGAACACGACAAGTTCAATCTTGAATCTTCCCTTTATTAGTGTGTTTGAAGTAGATGTCTTATTCTTCTTTTGTGGTGTCTTATTCAATGTTTCTAATACCCAAGTGATCAATGATTCAACGATGTCGAACCAGCATTAATAAAATTTGAATCTTATACAATAAAAAATTGTATAAAAAATTAAAGAAAATTTTGCAAAAAAAAATGCATAACTGGATGTTCAAATTTAATACGTTAATGTTCATCCACAATTACACATTAAACTAAAAACTAGTAAACTGATAATCCTTTGTGATAGTATTCATTAAGGAAATATATAGTTATTGCTTGAGTGAAAGGGGTAATTTCATTTCAGTAAGAAAGCTGTACATAGGCAAAGATAAGCTGCGACTTTACGTAAAGAAAAGTTCTTGGTGGTATGATTAACTATAGCATTAATAGTTCATAAATGCTGCCCATAGTGTATTGTTCATTGCAAAAAATCCTGTGATTCCGAATCTCCCAGAGTTTCCAACAAATGATACAAAATCCTATCTTACATGAGATACCCAAGCTCTTATTTCTCAGTTGAGTGCTCAGCCAAGTCACCATGTTTTGTCCAAAGAAGTCTGCACGCATATCTTGTGGGAGAACTTTCCTCCAGATCGATGAAGCCAAGGGAAAATTCTGAAAAACATGGTTGACATCTTCGTCTGGCTCATTACGAAGTGTACAGCTATAGTCCTGAGTCATGTTTCTTCAATATTGCTCAGAGTTAGTCAACAACTTTTGTTTAAAGAGAAGCCAAACAAAGGTAATAACTCTCTGAGCTACAGGAAGCTTCCAGATATGAGTCCATTGAACATTAACAGTGTCCCAATTAAGAGATTCAGCTAAACAAACTGGGTTTATTCACTTTGGGGATAAGAGCTATAAGGGTGCAATTTAAAAGAGGATCTATCTTAATTCCCCTCATTTAGTTTTGTACAAATGAATGAAGACAGGGACTCACAACGTTCCATTGACTTTGGAAAAATAATGCATGAAGGCCATCCACCCCACGGAGATTTTAACGACTTCATTTCAAAAGCCTTTTTCACTTCTTCAAGAATGTCATCCTTTTCCAGATAGCTGAGATCAAGACTGTTTAAGAGAGGAAATGCACCTTTGGAAGGATAAGGATGAAAACTAGAGTCTTCGAGGGAATATAAGTGAACAAAAAAATCACGAGCCATCCGAGATAATTGTTCCCCATCATCGATACAATAACCATGCTCAGATTTCAGCTTGGTAATGTGATTCCGGCACTTACGCATCAAAGCTTTCATATGATAGGAGGAGGTATTGTGATCTCCCATACAGAGCCAATCCGAAGAGGATTTTTGCAGCCATAAGAGCTCTTCTTGAAAACAAATATTCTCCAATTCTTCTTTTAAACTGCGATCAAGATCCGTAAGAAAATTGTAATCTGGTCGATCTCAAGCTTGCTTGGGATGCCGCGAAGACGGGAGAGGACACGCTTCTTGCGACTACCAATAAAGCCAAAGACTAGAATTCCAGCTTCTAGCCGCCAAGGAAAAAGAAGAACTACTAGCCATGGGTCCTTTGCCGGGGACCCAAGTTTGATAAACAAGACTGGAAAATTCCGGGCAAGTTTTTTTTTTTTTTTAAAATACAAACGAGGGACCCAAGATTCATTTTTTAGGAGAAACAATTTTCAAACTATCGGTAGCAATTAATTCCTTCAATCCTCGACAAGTTCCCAAGAAAAAGAAGAACTAGATAAACCTATTTTAGCCAACAAATCACCCATTACCTTTCTCCCGCGATGCCACGAATTTTTTTTTGTTGCCATTACCTTCCTCTCTCCTGGCACCTCTGTCATAATTATGGCGACGTCTTTTTTTTCACGCGCTTCATCCACTAAAGCTTTCGCACGCACCGTTGAACACTCCGTCGGACCTGCAAGACGCACTGGTGCAAGTGTGTTCATTTTCTCCGGGCAAGAATTTTTCAGATGACCATATCTTCCACAATGAAAACATATGGTTGGAAGACCCTCATATTCACCATAAATAGTCTCGCCATCCAGCTGAATCTTAGAGATTAACAGTCTTGTAAGATCAGTGACAACTGCTAACCGAGCAAACTTACCCCTCTCGCCAGTTTCAGTGTTGTAATCAAATCTAATAACCTCACCAAGGAGGTTACCAATAGAACGGATGATGTTCTTGTGATAATATCTTGCCGGCAATCGTGGCAGACGAACCCAAGCAACAACTTGATTAATGACATGAGAAAGAGAAAGGATCGAAAGTACTGAATGTGAAGGATATGTTGCAAGGCGCACTTGAATGTGCTTCCTGTGTTTCATATATATACATGAATGTAGGGTTACACAGAGATGGGAACGTGCCAACGTGACTGAGAGATTCTAGGAGAGAAAGAAGGGAAGTTACAGTGAATATATATACGCACGATGTACACGGCAACAGTAACGCATAACGGTAAGGTAATGTTCCGAGTTATTCTCTAACATGCCCCCTCAAACGAGAGGGTGTGACCAGCAACCCGAGTTTGTTCTGAAAGTGTTGGAATTGAGACCACGGCAGGGGCTTGGTTAGACTGTCTGCCACTTGATGAGCGGAAGGGACATAGCAGACATCGATGAGTCTAGAGAGAACCATATCACGAATAAAGTGTACATCAATGTCAATGTGTTTGCTTCTTGTGTGGTGGACAGGGTTAGATGCGAGAGCCCGAGCACTGATATTGTCGCACCACATGATAGAGGGTTGCTTTAGATAGAGGCCAAGCTCAAACAAGAGTGAGTTAATCCACTTGACTTCGGCAGCTCCATCAGCAAGAGCTCTGTATTCAGACTCCGTGCTAGACCGTGCCACAACTCGTTGTTTTCGAGAAGACCAAGAGATCAGTGTGCCACCTAAGTATGTGCATAGGCCAGCTACAGATTTTCTATCATCAACTTCCGTAGCCCAATCTGCGTCAGAGTATACTTGCAGTTGTAGCGACTTGAGGGGCTTCAGATGTAGGCTTAGTCGATATGTCCCCTTCAGATACCTTAGGATTCTTTTTGCTGCTTGAAGATGAGTGGTTCGTGGTTGGGAGAGGAACTGGCTGAGTTTGTTGACTGAATATGCTATATCAGGTCTTGTGGTGGTGAGATACTGTAGAGAGCCGATGACTTGCCGATATGTAGAGGGGTTGCACACAGGGTCTCCGTCGTGTACAGAAAACTGTCGACCGGTGACCATGGGAGTGGGCACAGGTGCACAGTCAAGCATGTTAAATCGTTTGAGTATATCAAGGACATATTTGGCTTGGCTGAGATATAAGCCTGTGTGGTCTCTATGAATTTCCAAACCCAGAAAGTAGTAAGCCGGACCGAGATCTTTGAGAGAGAACGAGGAGTTCATTCTACGGATAAAGTCATGCAAGTATGCCGAGTTGTTGCCAGTTATTATTATGTCATCGACATAGACGAGCACAAAAACAGTGAGATGATTGGTTTGAAGGATGAAGAGCGAGGCATCACTTTTGGCATTCTTGAATCCCCACTTGAGCAGCGTCATTTTTAGTTGATCGAACCAGGTCCTCGGTGCTTGTTTGAGGCCATATAGGGCTTTGATAAGTTTGCATACATGAGTGGGTTTTCGTTGATCAACAAAACCTTCAGGTTGACGCATATAGACGTCCTCTTGTAGATAGCCATTCAGGAAGGCATTATTCACGTCAAACTGTCTTATTTCCCAGTTGAACGTAACGGCTATGGTGAGGACTAACCGGATGGTTGTAGGCTTAACAACTGGACTGAAAGTTTCCCCATAATCAACCCCTGGTATTTGTTGGAATCCTTTGGCGACGAGACGGGCTTTGGGTTTCAAGAGAGAGCCATCAGGTTTATATTTGTTTTTGAACACCCACCGACAATCTACCAATTTTTGGGACACATATGGGACCAGTACCCAAGTCTTATTTCGTTTTAGTGCAAGGAATTCCTCTTTCATGGCATTGCACCAGTATGGGGAGGCAAGAGCAGCTTTGGTGGACATGGGAGCAGCGGATTGAGTGAGTGATGCTGGATCTTCGGAATGCATGAGGCCCACAAAGGGGTATTTTGGTTTGTGAACGCCAGCTTTGGACCTTGTTGTCATATGATGAGTGTTGGTTGCTTTAGGGGATGAGACATGAACACTAGGTTGGTCGTCTGAATCTGAGTTACTATTGTCATTGTTGATAATGGCCACATCGTCATTGGTTATGGCCACACTGTTGTCGCCGTTTGTGGGAATATGGTCATCAGAATCTGGGTCCTCAGGCGGGGCAGAAGACGCAGGTGATACGGGGTTATTGAAGAGTCCTTCAGTACCATTGGATATATCAGTACTGTCCCCAGTGCTTTTCCTGCATCTTAAAAGCTGTGGAAATATCAAAGGAACATTGCACTGAACACTGCCGTTGTTTCCTTTTCGGTTTAGGAATCCTGTGGCAAAAGGAAAGAAAAATGGATCAAAGATTACATGTCTAGAGACGAACACTTTCCCAGACGCACTGAGGCATCTGTGTCCTTTTTGATTAGGAGATGGCCCAAGATAAACGCATCGTTGGCTATGATATTGGAACTTATGCTCACTGTAAGGTTTGAGACAGGGATAGCAAGCGCACCCAAACGGTTGCATGAGTTTGTAATCAGGTTCAGACTTGTGCAGCCGAGACAGTGGAGTTTCTTTGTTGAGAACTGGCGTGGGCAGGCGATTAATGATATACACAGCCATGTTAAAAGCATCCACCCAGTAACTAAGAGGCATCTTGGCCTGAGCCAGTAGCGTTAGTCCCATCTCAACAATATGCCGATGTTTGCGTTCAGCTCTTCCGTTTTGCGGTGAAGTGTAGGGACAAGTGAGTCGCATGAGTATTCCTTCTTTTTGAGCAATTGGAATGAGAGGTTTATATTCTGCGCCATTGTCGCATTGTATGATTTTGATTTTAGCGTTAAACTGATTCTCTACAAGAGCACGAAAGTGATTTAAGGCAGTGACAGTTTGTCCTTTGTGTTTTAGAGGGTATAGCCATGTAAAGCGACTAAAGTCATCAAGGAAGTGAACATAATATCTATAGCCATTTGAGGATAGTACAGGAGCAGGACCCCATAGGTCTGTGTGGATAAGTTCCAATGGAGAAGACGCATGAGAAGTTGATTTTGGAAAAGGCAATAGCTTTGATTTCCCAAATTGACAAGCCTCACATACAAAGTTATCATTGACAGTAAAGTTCTGTGTACACTTATTCATAATACTCTGTAGAATCTTATTGCCAGGATGTCCAAAGGTGTGGTGCCATCTGATGAATTGCTCCTTGGTGCTTGGTGTGTACTGAGCAGCGTGTACTTGAGGCTTTGTCCAGAGTTCATTTGTCATTGGGTAGAGGCCGTGTCTGGGAGCTCCCTGTATCAGAAGTTGCCCTGTTTTCTTGTCCTTCACAGTGCACCCACAGTTAGTGAAATTAACAGTGACACCATTATCTTCAATTAGCCTATTCACACTCATGAGACTTTTGGTAGCTGATGGCACGAGTAAGACATTCTTAAGTAAGAGGTTAGATTGAGAGCAGGGAAAAGAGGCCGTACCAACGCCCACAACACGATTTTTCTCACCGGAACAAGTAAGAATATGGGATTTACCTGTTGGCATGAGATGATCGAAGTGTTCAGAGTGAGGAGTGATATGATAGTTGGCGCCACTGTCCATGTACCAGGAGGGGTCAGCCACTGTTTCTGGAGCGGTGTATAACGCTTGAGGAGGAGGACGTGGATAAGTGGGTGGTTGGAAGGAACGATCAAACCGGCGAAAGCAATTAGCTACCTTGTGCCCGTAGCGTTCGCAGAGGCCACAGTAGGGTCGGTTGCCATTTCCATGATTGTTGGGATTGCCACGTCCACCACGACGGCCACCACGTCCACGACTTCCTCTGCCACCACGACTGTGTGTATTGCCATCATATGCTACAGTGTTTGCGGAAGGTTGTATGGCGAGGGAAGACAGTTGGTTCAACTGTTCCAGACGGCTCTCAAAGGCCAGGAGAGAGGCTTGAGCATCAATCCAGGAGAGATTGTCCTGATCAGAGAGTTTAACTACGATTGGGTTGTAATCGACATCAAGTCCGTTCAGTGTGTGGAGTATTAAGTCATCAGTAGCAACTGGAGAACCGGCAAGAGCAAGAGAGTCAGAGATGCTCTTCATTTTGGCTAAATACGCAGCCATTTTCATGTCATTTTTCCGAGTGTTATGAAGCTCTGTTTTGAATACCATAACGCGTGCTTTAGTTGATGCACACGTTAACTCCCGAGCACTGGACCAGAGCTCCTCGGCGGTTGTGCAGTGAAGCAATTGTGAGCCCACATCTTGTGACATTGTGTTGCGCAACCAGCCAACAAGGAGGTGATCGACTGAGTACCATTCGTCAAAGGCAGGATTCGGTCGTGTCCCTGCATCATCAGAGACCAGGCGTGGCGGTGCTGTCTTGAGGCCATTGACGTGGGATTCAAGACGATTCCCTTCAATGAGGGGAAGAACAACAGATTCCCAAACGAGGAAGTTAGTACGATCCAACTTGATCGCGGACGTTTGTGCCGATGAGCTGAACAGGGAGTAGGTTTTGAGAGTGGGAGTGGATGATGTATCAGTTTCATGGGTTGAGGAAACAGCAGACATGGTGATCGCTGTGCTCTAATACCAAGAAAGAGAAAGGATCGAAAGTACTGAATGTGAAGGATATGTTGCAAGGCGCACTTGAATGTGCTTCCTGTGTTTCATATATATACATGAATGTAGGGTTACACAGAGATGGGAACGTGCCAACGTGACTGAGAGATTCTAGGAGAGAAAGAAGGGAAGTTACAGTGAATATATATACGCACGATGTACACGGCAACAATAACGCATAACGGTAAGGTAATGTTCCGAGTTATTCTCTAACAACATGCTCATGAGTTTTGAAAGAAGGAGAGCAAGGTTGAACTGTTAAATAGTGGCTGAAAATGACCCAAAGACCATTAACAAGAGGGTTCTGGAAGTCCGACTCATCATGGAATTTGACAAGGAAACAATCATCATCAAGATCTGACATATGATAAAATCCCTTAGGTTTCCATAGATTATGAAGCTGTGTACGTAACTGACAATACCCAAGCGTTCGCCCCAAAAGTTTAACTATAACCGCAAAGCCCATCCTCTTGTTCAGCACATTAAGGACATGATCAGCAAAATTAATTGTTGGAACATTTCCATTCACACATATGATGACGTCTCCTGGGCGAAGAACAAGATCTTCTTCCTCGGCATGGAAATGTTTACCATCTTTCATAAGCTTCTCCTTAAAAGATGGTACCAGATGCTTAGGCACAGGTTCATCCACGTTCATGGAAGAGATTTCAGCAGCTCCAGTAAGAGGCTGAGTCAGTTGTGTCTCAAGGACAAAAACCTGTGAAGAAGTAGCAGAAACCTGGGTTCCCGGACTAGAAAGGGGACAATCGGACTCCATAGTATGATCAACGTCGTTATCGTATCGAATCTTCCCTTTCTTGGTGGTTCAATCATCTCCGGGAAGCGGTGGTGGGTCATCCTTGAGCGTATATTAGGAAATATATAGTTATTAGTTATAAATAATTATGTACAAGAACAATGCTTATATAAAATTAGAATATAAAAAGAAAAGAGATTATCATAGGGAATGGTGTTATTTGGTATTAATTAAAAATAGATTCATCCATATTACATAATTATTAATTACGAATACTTTGACAATTTCAATACAATTTAGACATGAATTTTTTGATGCATTTGAATATGAAAGTGAAAATTGCATTGTTCTTGACATTTGCATTTGGAGGTTGGAACTTAGGTATATAATAAACATTGCTCCATATGAAATGAAAGTCGTTCATGCTAAAACCATTCGTTTACAGGAGTAATTGTTTTTCGCTTTGATCAAAGAAAGTAACAGTGACAGATGCGTCAAGAATATTAAGAAAAAGTGAGGGTATTTTTGAGATGTGAGAGGACTAAGCTTTCGTTTAGATAAAATTTTTTTAAAAAAAATTATAAAAATAATTTTTAAGTAATTTTTAAAAAATGGTTTTTAGAGAAGAATTTATGATTTTTTTGAATAAATAAATATTTAGATAATTATTTGTAAAAGTATTTTTATTATTGATAAATTATAAATAATAATATGATTATTAAATATATAAGAGATAAGAGAGTAAAGATAAGAGATGAGAGAGGAGAGAGAGTGTAGAAAAAAATAAAAGAAGATAGATAATGTAAAAAAGAAAAGAGAGAGGAGAGAATGTGTAAAAAGAATAGAAGAAAGGTAGGAGGGTATAAGAAAAAATAAAAGTAATATAATAATTGGTTAATCTATAAGTTCTTTTAGTGTTTTATAAGCTACTCTGACTATTTTATCTAAAATCTTAATTTTAAATTTATTTTATCTGAAATTTTAATTTTAAACTATATTTTAGTTTAAAAATTCTTTTGAATAAATATAATTATTTATCTTTAAATTTAGATTTTATCTAAATTTAAATTTTAAAATTTAAATTTTAGAAAAACCAAACATGACGGAGTTTTGAAGAGCGTTTTCTCTCCAAGATTCCGCTATCTAACCACGTTTGTCTCCCCGACACTGTCACCTCGTCCTTACCGTTTTTTTGTACTCCTCCTCTCGCACCTCGCTTTTCAGTTCCCTTCCACGTTCCCTCCCCAATTCCTGGATTCTGTTTGCAGACTTCAAATTGAAGACTAGCTTCTTCCCCACATCTGATCTCATCTCATTTTTAACTACCATCCGCTGGCTTTCATCTCATTTTTCCCAATTACACTATTAGAGCTATTACCCATATAACATTTCCCAACACTTCATTAGGAACTCCATGCCAATTTTAAATTACATTTACCATTTCATTAATTCGTATTTAATTATAATCATAATCATAATCATAGTCATAATCATAATCATAATCATAATCATAATCATAATCATCATGAAATATTAAGTAACGGCACCAAAAACAAAAATGTAGTAGTCCATGTGAAGCATTTGGTTATGGTGGTGGTGGCTCCCCCAAAAAGAAACCCCCTTCCTCTCTCTGTCTGTGCTTTCTACACCCCTTTGGTTCCTTCTAAATGCCAGACCTCTGTTAAGTAACAAAGGTGTAATCACATTTTATTTTTCTCTGAAAATAATTCACATTTCTGATTCTCTAACATGCACCACCTTCTGTTCGCCACCGCCAACACCGACGCTGCCATGCCCTCTTCGTCTTCTTCATCCTCCTCATCCAATTCCAAGCCTAAATCCTCAAATCATGCCCACAATTCAAACTGTAACTCTCATTCCCTTTCCTGCAAGCACCCTCCTTCCGCCACCCTTGACCTCCTCATTCTCATTCTCGTCCTCTTCTCCGGTGCTTTCCTTCTTTCTTCTTATTTCTCTTACATCTTCAACTCCCTTTCCCTCCTCCTCTCTCACTTCACACCACAGCTCTACCAATTCCAGATCCCTCAGATTCTAGGGTTCGCCACCTTCTTTGTCATTTCGGTTTTATTAGTTGTTTTCTGCTGTGGTGCTCGATCCCTTAAGTGTGGCAAGCCCGGATGCAAAGGACTCAAGAAAGCAATGGAATTTGATTTGCAGTTGCAAACGGAGGAGTCTCTCAGGGCTGGGTCTGATGAGATTGATAAGCTGCCTTGGAAGGGTGGGAGTGAGAAAAACCCCGATTACGAGTGTCTGAGGTCCGAGCTCAGGAACATGGCTCCCCCTGGTGGGCGTGCCGTTTTGCTGTTTCGAACAAAGTGTGGGTGCCCTGTTGCCAAGCTCGAGGGATGGGGACCGAGAAAGGGGAAACGGCATAAGAAGTAAGTTTGATGACTTATTAACTCAATCTGGCAAGTTGTGAACGGACCTTGTGTGATTATCTTATGCTCGCTAGTTTCTGACTGCAGTGTCAATCAGTTCTGTATACAGCTTAAACTTACAGTATGTGGTCGTTTTATATTCTCATTGTGATTAGGTTTGCGCAATTACTGCGCAGTCTGTAGACAATGTAATTATGCATAATCTGTTTTGCGATTCGGGTTATATTGGCATCATGCTCTTTCTGCCGTTTTAAGAGGACAGATTCGTAGACGTTTTAGTTTGTGTTGATCTTGCGGGCCTGAGGAAGATGTAATCTTTTTTCTTAAGGCAGAAGGCAATAACTTAATATATAAAATTCTGATGAAGTGTCATGCTCACAAATGTATCGCAGACGAAATATTGAAATCTATGAGTGGGATACATTGAAAAAGTAATATTACATACAAACATGGGTGAAAGATATCTGAGGCTTCTGTCTCTAGGTATTCATCAGTGCTGGGAAGTGATGCTTTTGACTAGTTGCTTTATGTTAGCTGATGTCGCCGCTGGCCTTTAACTTGTGCTGAATTGTATCTCAACTCTTATTAGGCACTTTCGATTTCCACTTCATCTTTTCAGGGTTCTAATAGTTCGTCAACCATACTAAGGGTACAATAAGGGAAGGATGCCATTGCCCTCTTTTTGAGTTGGAGTAGATGTGAATGATAATAAATGATGAGATGGCTCCTCAGCTTGAGAAGCTAAAGCTATATCATCCCAAGCCAAATAATACCTTTAAATATAGGATAATTTTCTTCCCCATTTAGTTCTTCATATGCCTGGCCCATCAATCACTTATTGCTTATTATCAATCTCATTGAATGAAATTAGGTCGATGGCATCACAAGAATAAAATTTTCCAAAGCCCAGCTCATACTTTGATTATGAGCAGATAGATTTTGTTTGTGAACTGAGAAACTGTTTCGTTTGAACAAAGTGTCAATATGATGTTAAGAGCTGCTTGGGTGAACATGTTTGGATTGGGACCATCTTGCATATTTTCTGCATAACTTTGGCGGAATGCTCAAAAGGCCTCCCCTCTGTGGGAAAACCTGATCTATTTGACCATGTTGAGTCTCTTTGTCCTAGAAAGAATAAGAAAAGGGCAATAAAAACTTAGCAACAGCAAAGTAGCAGTGGATAACTGTAACTTAATTGGTAATTGGTATTGGAAGTAAGTTTAATTTGTGTTAAACAAAAGGATAAACCTTCAACTTCAGTTCTCTTGTTTGACTGTTTATAATATTATCTCCTGTCCTTAATATAATATATACTTAATTAATTTAAATAGATTAAGAAAATTAGTGAAATTAGATATTTGTAATGACTGTATGTTAATTTTCTTAAAATACCTCATTTAATCATGTGTATTTTGAAGTATTATTGATAGAAAACTCTTTAATATATATATAATTATATAAAGATATTTTAAGAAAAAAATTATAGTTTTAGTAGATAAAGTAAATTTGAGTCTTATAATTAGAATCAAATTAAATCTCCAATTTACCTCTTATAATTAGGATTAGAGGGAGTATTATTTATGGCTTTCTTGTACCATCATGATTTTGACCTCTTCTGCCCATGTAGTTTGCCTACCTATCGTTTCTGCCTATCTGCATTTCCATTTGGCTGTGAACTGTGTTGGCAAGTACTCTATGGAATGGCCATTTGTTGTTCTATTTTCCATCATCAACTCTATTTGGGGTATCCATAATCATATATGTATAAGAAAAATAGTAGTTAGCTCATCTTCATCGTAACCTGCTTTAGAAGTTATTGGTTATCCACTTGTCCAAAATTGATGCAGCTGGGCTCTACAATATGGAATCCAATGATTTTTCACTTTTACTGAATAATATGATTTTGGGCAGGTCCCCACCCAGTACAATTCTTAATGGAGGAGGAGATCGTCCCTGACTGCGTCTGATATTTCTCCCACCAGCGCCTTCTTTATAAGCATGTTTGGTAAGGGAGAAGTGGAATTGGAAGGAAAATTTTCTCTAGTACAATTGAAGTGATTTATACTTGTAATATTTTAGATTATTTTAATTTTATTAATAAAAATTAAGAATTGAGACAATAAAAATGGAAATGGAAATGAAATTTTTTATATTATTTTATTATAATTATAAAATTTTTAAATAACTTTAATCCTTCCTAAGTTATAAAAAAATATTTTGAACTATTTTATCCTAAATTATAAAAAAAATATATATCAATTTTATATTTATTTTTATCTTATTAAACAAATTTTTAAAATTTATTTTTAATTTAATTTAATTTTTATTTCTATTAATTTTTTTATCCTACTAAACGACTATATATATTTCCATAGTTCCTCTTTTACTGTAATACATACTTTTTGGTCAGAACTATTTTTTTATAAAGAAATAGAAAAATTATAATATGGTTGTAGCCATTTTTCTCTAGTCACAGCAGTATACATTCGTCTTGGAGATTTGGCTATCATCTTTGGAGGGATAATGGGAAATTAAACTACAATAAGTATATGAAACACCAGATTTATATGTTTGAAGTCTTGAGTCATAAATTATTTCACTTTTCACATTAGAATTTAACATTATTGATTTGGAATTGGGATTGCCATGTAGGATTTTGTGTTATGAAACGGTTAATCCACATCTTATGTGGTTTAGTTTCTGCCCATCTAGTTTAGTGAAAAAGATCGTTGATATGGATAATAAAACATATAATTAACAAAATCTTTTATGAATGGAACAGTAATAGCTAGGTTGCGGATGATGGAATTTCTTTTATTTCATAATAAAATATTTTTTTCTTTTTTATTTTTTTCCGGAAATCATGTACCTTCATAGTTGTGTAATATTTTTTTAATTTTTTCCCTCTTCTGTACTATTATATGACTGTATAAATCTAAAATATCTATTTTTCTCATGTAAATTTTGAATAAAATTAATAATACATATCTTTTTTCCGACAAAAATTAATTCTTATCTTTTCATCAAAAAATCAAAATAAAAAAAAAATCTCCATGTTCTGCCGGTTCTGGTAAACTGGTGAATTAAATAAAAAAATTTTAGGGTAAAATAAAAACTTGAGCTTTTTTGAAAACCCTTTTGCACATCTATTTTTTTCTTCAAAAATTTTTAAAAAATAGTTATATTCACCTATAATTTAAAGGTATGATAAAATTTTTCTATTTTTAAACAATATTAATATAGATAAAATGAGTTATTAATTATTTTTAAATATAAATTTAGATAATTAAAATATTTTTTTAAATCTTAAATATCTATATTTACTTTTTAAAAATTAAATATATTTTAAATATGAATTAGGATATTTTTCTAAATCCTAAATTTACTTCTCAAAAGTTAAACATATTTTAGATGGTCCTATTTTTGTTTTTTTTTGGTATATTAGATGGTCCTACTTCTTCCTCCTTCACTTCACTCACTGAACTTACGGATGAATAGGTTTTCACACCTAAACTTGAGTTTCTTGAGGGGCTTTGTATAGTGACGCCAAAGGAAGGCGTTTTTTTTTTTCCCACTCGGAACTGCGGGAACTTTAAGGGTCGCTTCCCATATTCAATGTTCATTTCTTCCGTACCCAAAATTTCCCCTCGATTTCTAACATTTCCTCTTCCTGTTCTACTACCCAATCTACGATGGGTTTCTACGACTGCACCCAAAGTTCCTGCGGTGACTCAGCATCTAGAAGATTTCATTCGAATTTTCTTCAATGCCAGACAGACGCAGAAACATGCTGGGTGCACGTTTGCGTTGGTTTCGGCGCTGAAGTCATGTTCCTCCCTCTTAGCCCCCTTTCAGGGCCGACAACTACATTGTTTGGTCTTAAAATTCGGGCTCCACTCTCACATATTGATTCGGAATAGTTTGATCAATATGTATGCAAAATGTTGTTTCATTGATGATGCCCGCATGTTGTTTGAAGTTTGTTTTGAGTTGGATCCAGTGTCCTGTAACATTATGGTTGCTGGGTATGTGAAAGCGGGTCAATTAGACGATGCTCGCCATCTGTTTGGCAAAATGCCCGGTAAAGGTTGCGTTTCTTACACCACCATGATAATGGGTCTTGTTCAAAATGGTTGTTGGAATGAAGCCATTGAGGTCTTTAAGGACATGAGGTCCGATGATGTTATCCCAAACGAGGTGACAATGGTGAATATGATATCTGCTTTTTCACACCGTCGTGAAATTTGGAACTGCCGCATGCTTCATGCCTTGGTTACTAAATTAAACATCGAGGAATTGGTTCGTGTGTCAACGAATTTGATGCATGCATATTGTCTTTGTTCAGGTCTAGAGGAAGCAAGAAGACTCTTTGATAGGATGCCTGAACGGAATTTAGTCTCTTGGAATGTGATGTTAAATGGATATTCAAAGGCAGGCCTTGTTGATACGGCCAAGGAATTGTTTGAGAAAATTCCTTGTAAAGATGTCATTTCTTGGGGGACAATGATCGATGGTTATGTGCGAACAGAATGTTTACATGAAGCTTTGATGATGTACTGTGCCATGTTACGCACTGGTCTGCAACCTAATGAAGTCATGCTTGTAGATTTGGTTTCAGCGTGTGGTCGGATGATGGCAATTGGTGAAGGTCAACAATTGCATTCAACAATAGTTAAGAGAGGTTTCGATTGTTGCAACTTTATTCAGACTACGATTATTCATTTTTATGCAGCTTGTGGAATGATGAACCTTGCCCATTTGCAATTCGAGGTGAGTGTAAAGGATCACCTTGAATCATGGAATGCCCTCATTGCCGGATTTGTTAAACATGGAATGATAGATCAAGCAAGGAGAATTTTTGATGAGATGCCTGAAAGAGATGTATATTCATGGAGTACCATGGTTTCTGGCTACTCACAGACTGATCAACCTAATGTGGCCCTAGAACTCTTCCATGGAATGGTAGCTAGCGGGATCAAACCAAATGATATAACAATGGTGAGTGTACTCTCTGCAATAGCCACTTTAGGCGTGTTGAAGGAAGGAAGATGGATCCATGAATACATATACAATAACTCCATTCTTTTGAATGACAATCTGTGGGCGGCTCTGATTGATATGTATTCAAAATGTGGGAGCATCAACACTGCGTTACAATTGTTTAATCAGATTCAAGAAAAAACCTCCACTGTGTCACCATGGAATGCAATCATCTGTGGTTTAGCCACACATGGACATGCAAATATGTGTCTAGAGGTTTTCTCTGACCTGCAGGGATATCACATTAAACCCAATTCAATTACATTTATAGGAGTCCTCAGTGCTTGCTGCCATGCAGGGTTGGTGGAATCAGGGCGGAGAATTTTTCAGAGCATGAAGAGTGAGTATGATTTGGATCCAAATATAAAGCATTATGGTTGTATAATTGATCTCCTAGGTAGAGCAGGACAGTTAGAAGAAGCTGAGGAATTAGTGAAGAGCATGCCAATGAAGGCTGATATTTTGATATGGGGAACTCTGTTAGCAGCATGTAGAACTCATGGGAATGTGGAAATAGGAGAGAGAGCCGCGAGGAATTTGGCGGCGTTGGAGCCATCTCATGGTGGAAGTAAAGTTCTGTTATCGAACATATATGCAGACGCTGGACGGTGGGAGGATGTATCGATGGTAAGGAGAGTCATGCAGACCCAGAAAACGAATAGAATGCCTGGCTGTAGTGGTTTTGTAAGATGAAGAGAATTCCCTTTATCATTATCAAAAAAAACAAAGAAAGAAAGAATTCCCCTTTTATCATTATCAAAAAAACAAGGAAAGAAAGAATTCCCCTTTTATCACACACTTACACTTGAATCTAGGACAAGTTTCTCGTTACACTCTGATTTTTCCATTTCCTTGTTAAAATTCTTCCCAATCACTTATATATACAAGTAGAATCAGATTTACTGATATTCATTATAGGTTTTTGATTGCCGTGTTATTTTGCCCAAGTAGAATCTGGGAAAACTGCTAGTTATTGATAGGTACCCAAACTCTTGGAGAGCCTATCCCCAAAAGCTAACTGTTAGGGAGGGAGAGCCAAGAGCTTAAATACCCCATCAAGCAGCCCATACTACCTGATGTGAGACTTTGCCCATATAAGGTCTCTATCAATACACTTTTTCCGGAAAGCCAACGTCCCGGCGGCTCCACACTACGGTGCTTCACTCAGCCCTTGGCCGGATCGGCGATCGCCGGTCAGCCCCTCCGCAGGTAGCCCTTTCTGTTTAGTCGACAACCAGCTCTGATACCATTGATAGGTATCCAAACCCTTGGAGAGCCCATCCCCAAAAGCACTTGTTTACAAAAAAAAAAAAGAAAAGAGACAACAACTTGGAGTGGCCACTGATTGGAAAGAACAGATTGGAAAAAACCATGTGATTGATGTTGAGACGTTATCAATCAACTAATATCACTAAAATATGATAAACTTGACAGCTTAAGATGAACATCTACAAAATTTTGCATTCTCATGGGTGATATTTTTCCAAGAGAAGTATTCACAGGGAAAGGAAGCTTATAGCTGCACAGCTTAGGAGGCAAGAAACTAATGTACAAGATACAGACACAGTGAACCCTAGAAGGTTATAAAGGACAAAAAAATGGTCACATTTCATTGTCAATTATGACCTCAGCTGCAGCACCCATCGTACCCAAGCCACCAGCACTCAATAAAGCAAGGGCAAGCTTCTCCTCGTTCAATTGTCTCAACCCATTGCTCAGTCTTTTCAACAAATCTACATCTACTTCCAGAACCCAATTTGGCGTGCAACCTACCATGAGGCTCACAAACCCTGATACGTAAGCTCGCCAAGTCGCTGAATCACAGCCAAGTGATATCTTACCGTCAAGAGCACTAGCTAGAAATTCCATGTGGATGCCCAGAAAATTCGGACGTCTCTTTGATGCCGATGATGAAGAGTCAACTCCCCAAGCAAAAGCTCCACAAAGAACTGCAAAATATGCAAGTGCATATCCGCCAAGCGTCGCAACCATTCCATCTGACTTTTCTTCCTGGTCAGATCTGTGCACAGCTATAAACCATGAAGGCAATGTTTCTTTTATTAATAATTGAACCAGCATCAAACCCCCAGATAACCATACTAAAGAGGCCCCAAGTGCAGCTGCAAGTTTCACACGACCCATTGATGCAGCGAGAGAAACCTGCCCATATCGAATGCCATCTTTGGCTGCTTTCAACTTTTCCAACCGCTCCTTTGGTAGCCCACCAGATACAATTTCTCTCACGGAATGCATCAGGATGGAAACAATCTCTTCAGTCAAGAAGACAACATCTCTCAATGACCGGTAAACACGTAGATATAGAATTCCGGGAGCAACAGGGCATATCCCTCCACATAAGTGGGATTTAAATCCATGGCCGAGAAGGGCTCCAACACCGCCGTTGCATGAGAGAGGAGAGCTATTCATGCCAAGGGTCGCTGTGAAGCAGCTTTTAAGAAGTTGAACTACCGCATCACTGTTGTGGAGGAAGACAGTTCGAGATGCTGAGAAAACGAGAAAGTCACTCCAACGCTTTGCCTTTTGGGTCCACAGGGAAGCCACAATTGGCATGCAAGGCCATGGACAACCTGCAGCAAGGGACTCCAATGCGGGGCCAGCCAAATTAAGAAAACGCTCTGATGCTTTGTCAATTTTGTAGGTTATAGTAAGGCTTACAAAGGCAGCCAACGGTAGCGGAAGTGTGGAAGGAGAGCTTCCCCCTGTGGAATTAACACTAAAGTAATTATTAAATAACAATGATGGAAGAGAAAAATGAGGTGTAGGAAGACATGCAAAACATCAATTGGATACTTAATTAAAGCCATGTAAAAGATTAACTTAATTGACACAAGTTGCAATATAGACACGCAAGATGAACTTGCGTTCTATTCAGATTTTTATAAAAGCAAACAAACACTAACATAACAAGCGGGAAAAAAAAAATACCTGGAGCAAGGCTTGGTACATCAACACCAGTTTCAGCCAAAATTTTCTTGATCTGTTCCTCCACATTCAACAGGTTTGCAGCAGGACTTGGCCAATCCGTTCCATTCATAAATGCAGGCTTCCAAACGCCCCGAGATACTTCAGCAGAGAAGTAACTCACTATTGTTGCCAAAGAGGCAGGAAGAAAATCAGCTAAATCTTTAAGCCCTGATATGGAGAAAAGCATTCAGGCATTATAATGTCAAGCATGTCTATAAACAGACATGAATATGGAATTTAATTGTTGCCCTAAATGCAGAGGTTAAAGACATTGAGGATGATTATAAAAGGTTATGCTAATGAATGAGATAAATTTTCAAGGTTTGCCAACACCTTAGAAAACAGAATTTTTATTGTTTGGTATGTTTCACATGGATTTACAACTTACCTGATCTTACAATAAGGTAGTAACATACCTGTTGCCAACTCACGAGGAGATAATCTTCCATGAGCACAGGCTGTGAGAGCAGCATCAACTACAAAGGGAATGGCTTCTAGAATATCCCAAGCAGGCAATTTTGGCCTTGTTGAGATGTCCTCATTTCCAGGTCCAGAAGAGCTACTGCTTCCAGATGTAACAGAAGTCTGGCTTCCTTTATTGATCTTTCTAAACATCATATTAAGAATCCCCTCAACAATTTGATGAAAAGGTGTTCCATGAACAAGACCAGAGAGTGTTGAAGCTATACATGCTAGATGCTGCCGATACCAAACTTTTAATTTTGGAAAGGAGTCGACGAATACGGAATTTGGGGATGATAAAGTAGCGATTGTTGAGAGTCTCCTCCGGTTTCGATCTTTGTGAATGTTACCAGCTGACATTAAATGGGAGTTTCGCACTAATAAGAGGTATTCAGGAGTTAGTTGAGAACCAACGGTGGGTACATCTCCAATTCCATGTTCAAGAGGGGGGCGGTTGAACTTCCAGAGCCTTAAAAGCAGAATGAAAGCATTGGAAAACACGGCATGGGCAGATATTTCTTCCCCTGATGATAGGGTCCATGAGACATGGGGCACACAGGATCCAAAAACTTCACAGATTGGCATCAACGTACAAGCAAGCTGTGGAGCCTGATGGAAGATTTCCAAATTACATTTAATAAAAATAAGATAAATCCTCACTACCCAAGTCCTGCCTCTTCCCAGCATAAAAAGAAGCAGAAAGATGAAAACAAAATTTAGAAAATGATCAAAAGGATATAACTTTATATAGTTTCTTGGACCTAATTTACCAGGTTAAGTTCTTCCATTAAAATTTACCTCTTGACTATGCACTGGCAACGCTACAGGACATAATAAAGCTATACAAGTCACAGTTAGCCTGAGAGATTTAAGATAATATTCAGTATTGAATGTATTTGTTGGGTCATCTCATTCATTCTCTCTCTTTCAATCTACGTTTATAATGCAAATAAACTAAAAGCAAATTTCCCAGTCCCAACACCAGGACATTGCCAAACCAGTTCCATTAACTTATTCTACAACTCTAGTCTACCCAAGGTATTAAAAGAAATTTCTGCTTAACATCCATCACCCACATTGGAAAAAATCCAAACTGTGGAAAGAATAAGTTTAGACCCACACCTTTAACTTTGGAAAGAATTATAGTATTATAAAATACTACTTTTTATTATGGATTTGGAATAAAAATTACCAGGCCATGGAGCGAAAATGTTTGAACACAATCAACTGACGAGATTCCAACAATGAGTACACTAAGCATCGGAGCATAATTAATCAAATGGTTGTTGTCTTCAGTGCTCTCTGCAGGAACTGGTGGAGATAATAACCTAATAATGAAATGAACGGTGTGCTCCTGCATAAAAGAGTTTACAGAGAATGTTTCATGCTACTGAACAAGGAACTAGAGAATAGAATTTCTATAGGCTGCACTTTCCAACTCCATTACCTGTATATTCCATCCCTTAAGTAGCGATGCTCCACAAAGAATGGTGGCAGCAGATATCTTCTCATCCTCTGATCCTTTGGCAGCAATCTCAAAAGTTTTCTCCAGTTCTGCTAAGCTTCCATCAAATCCAGGAGCGTAAATCAGTAGCTTTACCTTTGGGTAAATTTACAAAAAAGAGCATCTGATATACCTGACTTCTGGAAAGAGAAAGAACAACTGAAGACCAGGCCTTTAAATTTTAAAAGTTAAAACCTACCAATTACAGCCACCGTAAGTCTTATATGTCAGCTGTAAAGGGCATGAGTATAATCTTGGATCTCAGTGAATAAACTAAGAATATTCTTTTTATACCATTACAAAGCATCCAAGCTTGCAAAATGGGCGGTGTTATGAAGACATTAAGTTCTTAACTAGAGACCTCCACACAGAGGAGCAAATATTTTGTAGTAATGCCCTGAGGTTGACATTACAAGAACCTCTCAAGGATGCACCGCCAAAACCATAATTCCAACCAATTAACTAAATATAAAGAGAGATCTTACCTTGAGGCAGGACTTGAAACCAGAGCATTTACCATGGGTGGAGTAAGTGCCGCTCCCTTCATAAATGATGACCAGCCAGGTGCTTGAGTCGGCAGACACTGAGGTAATAGATTGATACGTCCACTCACATAGCCTGGCCATAAATATGCAGATGTGTCGAGCAGATTCCGGGCAATACAAGCCTCAACTATCAGATGCCGCATGTTTCCAGCTGAAAAATAAGATCAAAAGTCATTTAACCTTTTAACAATAAGGCATTTTAAATAATTATCCCAATTAAAAAATTGCACATATTTAACACAAGAAAGGAAGAATACATATTCCTTTTAAAGTAAATAACCAAATATCAAATGTATAATCAATGATTCTAGGAAAAGTAAATACTAGAATAAATTAAGGAGTTCACACAAATATATAAAAGGGGCTCCAGGTCCTACAATACAATACAGCCCCTTCTCTCCTTTTACGTACAACACTATGTTCAGCCACAAATGCGTATTCTCACTAGTGTCTATATTATGGTCTTCAAAGGATGATATTTGTAACCTTTGTAGTATTCAAGGAGGCTTCTCTGTATTCACTACAACCAAGTTTCCACAGGTTCAAATTTTGTACAGGATGACCACCTTGCAAAAACCTTGACAGGGAACTTAATTGACCGTGATGGACTTCAAACAAAAGCAGAAGCGCAAGAAAAGTGCAGCAAATAAGACAGTATATTAAGAGCACTACATAAAGTGAAGTGCCAATCAACTTCTTCCTGTCTCTGGTGTTCCTAACCAGTATAATTTCCAAAGATCACATAATGTTCATATTAGCTTAAATTAAAGATTGCATTTTCATAGACCATCAGCTATGTTATAATACTCCAGTTTGGTTGATGGAATCCATCTCAACATGTGAGGATGTATGCATGCGTTTGCATTCACAGAAAGCCACAAATGGCAGACAAATGAATCAAGAACAAAGCTAAATTAATAGATATTGCTATCATTGTTGAAAATATATACTCATCTTCTGGTTTACACTGAAAGCATATGTTACTTACCCCAGTCAATTGGCATCTCCTGCATGCTAAGGGACTCCAAGTATGCACTTCCCATTGTGATTCCAGAAATGAATAGCATTGCTTTGGCTGCAGCCTGATTCGCAGCAGCAACAATAGATTGAGGAGGGACAAGCAAGCTCTGATAATCACCCAAGACCTGTAGACTCGATTCTAATTCACTGCGACACTTTCCTGGAACCCTCTTCTCTTCCAAGTGATCTGTTGGACCATTGTCTGATTCATGAATTGGTGTAATTTCCTCTTCTTCCACGAAATCATTGACGACAAGAGGAATGATACATAAGAGCATGCACAAGCGAGTATCAATACGAGGCATAGGGCCCTCAATAGGATCTCTTTCCTATAAGTACATAGAAATTTTAATCAAAAAGAATATACAAGTGGTGCCATCTTAACCAAGAAGCATATGGTAAAAAAGTATCGGTATCTCCTTTTTCCTTATTAGATTAATTCAATGTCCTTGTCAAATTAGTTGTATCAGTAACCAACTGGGACTCTGGGAGTAATAAGATAATCCATATATCAATCAACAAGAAAAAAGATAAGCCTAATCAATCTCATCCCAGAAGTATATCTTTGACAGACATATGAACAAACATGGATTTTGGCTGGAAAAAATATAATGAGAGTTAATCAGACGCTATGAACTGAGAAACTTCAAACATAAAATGAATTTTAGAAGTATGTGATGCACAAGAAAAGTGTAACCCAAAACTTCACAGAAAAATAAAGTAATTAGTAGAGGAAGAGTTCCAACCCTCTGAACAAGACGAAGAGCTGCTAACCAGAGACCCAAAAATGTATCATGCCAAGAGGTGCCATTTATTGCTCTAAGGGTCTTTATCAAGCCTGGAATAAAACATGAATCTATTGTTAAAGAGATAATACCAACCATTTACATCAGATTTTGAGAGCTAATTTAAGTCTTACCACCAATTATTTCAATAGCACTAGTTGTACTAACTTGATAGCCATCCATGGCATCTTCCAGTACCAGATCAAGAGGAATCCAGAGAGCAGAATGACTAGCACCGTGGCAGACCGATGTAGAAGAGGAAAGATACTCAAAAGCCAAAACTGCTCGGAACTTTTGTAGTGAGCTCATTTTTTGTTCTTCAAACAAGACTACATCGGTGTCTGAGGTAAATTGGAGAATTACCTCAGGACTTACGGTTCCCGATTTCCTCAATGCTAAGGAATTAGATCCCAGGAGTTGCAGCTGGTGGATGAAACTTCGCCATTGTATAGGCCTGACAAAGTGAAGAAAGGTGTGAAGCCAGAGATCATTAGTTCAAGAAATGCAACATGGAATTAGTATTAAATTACCATTTCATTGGAGCAATTAGGGTAAATTACTCTCTCTCCCCTAAGACATGGCTTAATTGCATTGCCTTCTATTATGAAATTTTACACTGATGTCTCTTGTGTTTAAAAATCATTTCCAATTCTTTTGTGTTTAAAATAATAAATTTAGTTCTTTTCTTAATGTCATTTGATAACAATGTTTATGTTGATTAAATACACACATTTAGCACATATATTATTGTTAAGTTTAAACATCACCAATTTTTTCTATTAACTGGTTAGATTTCAATAAGAAAATTATTTTGTAAATAACTATTTTGTTTTTAATAACGAATTATTTTTATTCAATGATTTTAAATTTGAGTTTTAATTAATTTTAAGAAATATTTTCTTAAAAACGTTAAGGGTATTTTATATAGAAGGTGTTTTGATGTAGGATATCTTTTGGTTTTAAGAAAAGCAATGTAGAATTTTGTAATAGAGGGGGCATATAATTAAGCCAATTTTTAGGGGAGCGTGAGTAATTTACCGCGAAAGATAACTAGAAGAAGTGCATGGGAAATCAGAAATTTTATGGCACACCAAAAAGAGTAGGATATGTCATCATGAATAAATCAGATATGATTGGATTCATAACTAACTGCATTTAAAAAATAATGTTTCAGAAGAAACGCAATGTAAGAGTACAAGCACATACATATTTTGGCGAACCAAGTAAAGAACCTTCGAAGTTTTTGTATCCTGCAGAAATTGCCCAATTATATCAATAGCCATAAGAGTATTTAAGTTCTGCAATTTCTCTTGATGCTCAGTCTTTTTATCATTGTAACTATCATGCCTATCCAGTTCCATTTCTTGATAAAGATTTGCCCATCTGGATTTCTTTTCAGGAGAAAGTTCCAGCAGGCCTTCGTCATCCATTGAAGCATCAAGCAGCTGCCAGACAATTGAAAAAATAAATTCAACCACTATAATGCCAGGCCCACTTTGTGTAAGGCCAAATATCTGGGAAAGATGAAGGACATGATCTATTGTCTTCATGACCCTGTCCGAAGCAAATGCAAAAGAATTAGACAGCGAAATAAACCACCTCACTGAACAAAATCACCTATTAATATCACCAGTTAAAGCAACCAGTGCATCAATAATGACTTCAATTTTAAGATGAAATCCACTCATACTTTAACTAGCATCTGCAATATATTCTCAAACAATCAAAACCTTATCACGCAATATGGAGTTAAATTAATTTTGTGGTTAGACAGCATGATAGGAACTGTTGCTTCAAGCTTCATCATATAGAAAGGAGTTATCTTTTCCCACAAAGGTAATTGCCCAATTGATCTCTTCAACTCCTCTTATTTAATCATAGATATAACCTGTTCAAGTTCACTGTCATTCAGCTGCTTATCTTATACCAAACCAGCAAGAACCATGAGGGATGAAAATAAAGTTTTGGATTACTGAGCCTTCAATCTAACAGCAAAAACGTTAACTGGTGACACAAACTGACGCAACAGATTGCTAATCACTTTAGTGATAACAAAAACAGGATTTTATATGATACAGGATTGACAAGTACAGTAAAAATTTGAGCAATCAAGCCTTGAGGTGCATAGCATATTGAATTGGATGTCAAAGAGCAGCATGATTGCGTGTCCAAAGACTTAATATACAGCAAGAGTGAGCACCATACATTGCACTTCAAGAAACAAGTCACACGATTCATGACTTAAGAATAATGAGGTTTATTTGACTTTTATACTATATATAAGTAAATAGATATAGATTTTGAAGAAGTCAAAGATATGAAGTGAGGAGCTCCAAAGCATGTCTTGTGGTCAATAAAATCGAATCTTACTTTGGATAATTTGGCCCATTTATCTGAGATTTAAGCTCAAAAGCATGTCTTCTGAGGAGCTCCAAATATAGCCTATATGCTGCAGGTTGGAAATTTCTACAAGGAATAACCCTGAAAAAAGAGCAACGCATTAGGGAGCCCATAAATTCACACGCCATTTCAATCTGAGCAGATGATAAAGTAGTTAATACAAAAGGGAACAGAAGAAACTCCAATAAGAAATGACTCAGCAAATTGATCGCCGCTAAATCAGAAAAAAGAAGTAAATTTGGTAAATCAAAATTGAATCACACACACCTTACAGAGAGCAGAGCAAGAACAAGCATAGGGGGCACGATCTTCAACATGAAGGCCTTCTCCAGAAACTTCCACGTAATGGGAACATTGTTCTCCCAGCAAATGTACGACACTAGAATGTCGGCGAGCTCCAACGAAGGCAGGGACTCTCCAGCTGAGTTCAAATGTGAATGTATCTGTATAGCCCAGCTTAAAGGGTCACAACCCTTCCCCTGAGCAGCCTTAGTCATCTCTACGACATCGTCCCAGGGACTGCCTCGGGCAGAAACCTCCATGGACGAGACGAATCTTCGCCGGAGCTTCGGCTACCGTTGCGGAGTGGCCAGCCGAGGGAGCAACCGAACTTAAGAGAGAGAGAGCACTCGAATTAATTATGTTTTCTCGGAGGTTTGTTTTTGTCATCACAGGATGGATACGAGAGAAGTCAAAACTGCCAAGGGTAAACTCGGGAATCAAGTGATTTTTGCAGAGATAAAGAGATGAGGACAAGAAGCCGCAAACCAGACACGCTGGATAAAGATCACACCGTATTCCACGCATAATGACTAATGAGTAGGTGATAGTAAGGTCTCTGCTAAATTTTTTTTTCTAATAAAAATGCAATGATCAAAGTGTTTCTTTCTACTGAGTCAAAAAATATAGTAATTTTGGACTAAAAATCTGAACTATACTTACTAGTAATAGAAATGAGAGCTCAGTCAATATTTATATATATATATTATTCTAACTTATATTATTACAAAATTATTTACTACTCAAATAAATAGTTTAGGGGTAGCTGTTAGTATTATATTTCTTGTCAGGCAGTTGTATGCTGCCATTTTCCCACTTCGATTTCGATATAACTACTGTTATACCTTTATAGTCTCATATTTACAAATTAATACGATGCTCTTTGCTTCCGGGGGTTAGTGTTGCCATTTAAGATAAGAACCGCCCAGCAGGAATCTGGAGCAAGTATTCGGATTTTTTTTTTCCCCTTTATACAAAAGAAACTTTAAAAAAAATTAAGTTGAACTATAATCTAAAATTAAAGTAAAATATTATTTTTTTTGATAATATCAATATCGGTAGAGCGAGTTATCAATTATCTTTAAATCTAAAATTAAACATTTAAAGTTAAAATATCTCATCAAGTGTCATGACTATAATCACAACAAAAATTACCAATGATCTAAAATTTGTTTTCATATAAAAAAATTTAAAAAATAAATTAGGTTAACCTATGATTTAAGAATAAAGTAAAATATTATTTTCTTTTATACGATATTAATATTAAGCAGAGTAAGTCATCATTTATATTTAAGTATAAATTTAGATATTTAAAAATTAAAATATATTTCTAAACATTACGACTAAAATCTCATCAAAATAATATTTATTAAAAATTAAATATTTTTTAAATAGTCATGTATGTATCTCTTTATGGGCATGTTTAGTTTTATTAGAAACTATAATTTTAAAAACTCTTTTGAATAAAACTTATATTTGAAGAAATTTTAAAATAAATAACTATATTTGTTCAAACGAGCTTTTGGATTAAACTGTAGTTTAAAACAAAAGTTTCAGATAAACTAGTTAGAGTAGTTTATAGAACAGTAAAAAAGTTTATGAACTAACCAATTACTATATTATCTTTATTTTTTCTTATACCTTCCCTTATACTTTTTCTTATACCATCCCTCCTCTCTCATATTTTTTCTTACACTCTCTCTTCTCTCCCTTATTATATCTTATCTCTCATCATTTAATACTCATACCCTTTTTCGTAATTTATCAATAATAAAAATATTTCTAGAAATAACTATTTAAACATTTATTTATTCAAAATCACTTTTTTTCATACACTCTTCTTTAAAATTTATTTTTTTATAAGCTGTCCAAATTTTTTTTTATAAACTCATTTTTAAAATTTTATCTAGATACACACTATGCTGAATCCACGGATAATAAGGATCTGGGCAGAGGTGCCCTAGTGCGCTCAACCTAGTTTAGGTTGATAAGTAGACCCCACTGATAGTTTTTAGTAACGTTTTTGTGCATTCCGCAACTGGTCTTATAGTTTGGACCATAAAAGGGACAATTGAAGGAGCACCACTAGAGAGTGGCCCACATGGGCTTTTGGATAATTGTAGTGTTGGGCCCACCAGGCACTCACCAAACTGTCTGCCCCACTTGGCTGGGATTTCTTATTTGTTTCCTCCTGCAGGTTGGGATTGCTGAATTTTACTGCTACACATTTAATTGGTATGTAAATAACTCAAATCTGTATTTAATGCATGATGGTGAAGAAGAAGAAGGAGAAGAAACGTGTATATATATATATATCCATAAAAATAGAAACATATCAAATTTATTTTCTACCGTTTAATATATATATATTATTTTATTGTTCTTTAAAATAAATATATGATTTATCGCCCAAAAAAATACGAAAAACACGCAAGGAGTTAGTCTCATCAAGTGAATCTACAAGTTTGCACCCGAGCCTTTTTCTCAAATCCTGTTCCTGACGAACTAAACTCATTTCGGGTTTTGTATGAATTTATGAGGCAGAGCAATAGTATTTATTTATAAATCACAATAGCACTTAGATTCTCGGAATGTCCCCCGCTATAATTGTAGCATGAAGTGAGGGTGGTTAGGTAAGGACGATGACTTGTGGAGTGCAACCCTATCGCCTTCGTGGGTCCAAAGATAAATTGCCTTGCTTGCGGATGATGAATCTTGCTGGCCCAAAAAACAACCACATGGGGTTATGAATGAATGGGACGTCTTGGTAGGTGAGGGCGGGGTGGGTTAGTACCTTGATCAGTTACGAGATTCCCTCATCGTTTTGACAAATGAAGCATGGGACCCATAAAAATTCTACCATTAGTGGTTCAACTCCACTCCTATCCTATCCTATCCTATCCTACACAAAACTCTCTCTTCCATGTCTATGGCAGCCTTAGCATTACTTTTTTTTTTTAATCTGAACAATATACACAGAGCCTTGATAAAGAGTTAGGCATCGAGCTCCATGTTTAGTGTTATCAAGGGTACATCTTGTACCGCTAAACTAAATGGTCTTAAGTGACATTACCCTTTTTTAAACAAATAAATCGAGTTTAGCCCTACAAGCTATAGAGGTATAATAGAACAAGATGGCCGTGAGGCACCTGATTACCGTGTCGCTTTGTATCCTACTAACCCTTGGAATTAACTAAGTTCAAGTTGAGTGATACAAGCATGCATGCTTGATGCTTACTTTTAAATTATAGAATATGAGTTCCGTGTCTTGACTGTATTACTCATGTAGGCAGTGACAAAAAAGGTCACCATTGTCTGGATATTAAGAAAACCAGGGAGTGTGAACAGAGAAGAGAGTTTACGAGAGACGTGTGAGTAGTTAAGAAGGGATGAGTAGGGTGGGGAATATAGAAATGGAAATGGAGGAAGCATGGAAGACTCTAGGGATGGAGACTCACCACCTAAACCAAAACGGAAGAGGGAAGCAAAGGAAGCATCATTAGTGAGCGAGAGAGAGAGAGAGAGCAACACAAAGCTGCCATGGATTTCTGTGTAAGCAAAGCCAGCAACGGCACCTAATTAATTGATGATCCAGAAGAATGACCCCAGCTATTTTGACTTTTCTTTTCATCATATACTTACCTAATTAATTCTTTTATAAAAAATTAATTAATTATAGTTAAATTATTTTTTTTAAATTAAACTTATATTATATATTTTTTATTCTTTTATAAAAAATTAATTAATTATAGTTAAATTATTGTTTTAAAATTAAACTTATATTATATATTTTTTAATAGACTTAAATCAATTAACTAATTCTTATATAAATTATAACTAATATATTTTTTTTTAATTTTTTAAAAAATTAATTAATCTTTATATTAAATATTATATGTAGTATTATTTTCGTTTAGACATTGAGATGTTAAACTTAAACATCTCTCTTAATACTGATAAGGATTAGATTCTTAATTTATGATGTTGTATAGAATTAGTCATCTTTATTATACTTAATTCCTCCTCTTGTGGGGTAGTAGTATTAGTACAATAAATACTACTAATTTGAGATTAATTACTAATCTGGAAATGATTATGATTAACAAACTCGATGAAAGGCCAACAAACATGAATACTAGCTGCTTGGTCAAAAGGCCACTCATGATGAACCCCATATGCATTCCATCACTTGAAACTTTGAGAACTCGGGTTTCATTTTACATTTTTTTTCTATTTTTCTATTTTTCTATTTTTTTAAATTATCTCTATGGATACTTCTTCAACAATAATTAAGTAAGAGGGAAAATGATAGAATTAAATATATTTAGGATATTTGAAAAAAAATGATATATTAACTAACTTTTTAAATCTAATTAAATTAGTTAAATATATCTTATATTAAGTATTGTAAGTTTTTTTTAAAAAAAAATTCTTCACTTTTCTAGTATTATTAGCATTGATCTACGATACCAAAATACTGTGTATATAAATTCAAAAGGTTCCTGCTGGTGCACTACACAAGGATTGAAAGCAACTTGCAGGTCAGTAGAGGGCAGGGGAAGCATTGAGTTGGGCTGGATGATTGTCTGGCCTAACTTATCTATGGGCCTTCATTGTTTTTTTATAAGCTAAGAGTATTTATTATTGAAAATAATGACTAATTTTTTACTAATAAGAATTGATCTGAGTGTTAAATAGTTCGGTATCACTTAAGTAAAGTCATAAGTTAAAATCTTGGTATATGCATAAAATTTTTATTGGAAAACTTACCCACTATAATTAGGTATGCGACACGAGTTGAATCTAAATATAGTCAGGGTAAAATTCCAATAAATTAAGTGGGTAATAAAAAAAAAGTTTAATTTTTTTCTTTTTTTTGATACTGACTAACGCCTAAAAGTAAAAAATTACAAATTACTGAAGAATTTAATTTTAGACACTGTGAATTCATTAATTGACATATCTATTTTTAAGAACTTCTGTATAAAAAAAAAACAAAACTTTAGACCATGACATTATCTGTATACACACAGCAAAACATGTAATAACTTTAGTATCCAACCACGCAAAGCATGTAGTGACTTGATTCTCTCTGGGCCTTTTGACTCAAAGCGCAAAGCATGTAGCCATGTGACGGTGGCGCAGAGGGCGGCGGATGAAGGAAGGGGCGCGTGGGTTGGTGGGAGTGCTTTTTTCTTTTCTCTTTTTCAGAAAAAATAGGGAGCGAAATGACGTGGTGGTCTGGCTGCATACAGAGAAATTCTTGTGTGCACCGTGCAGACAAGAATTTCTGCATCGATGACATATCCAGTGACTCACTCGTTATTCACACAAACTCAAACCTACCCTTGTTTCACATCATCATATTTTCCTTCCTATAAAACTCGTTCAAAGCTCTGATATCTGAGATACTGATGATAGCCATCTTCATCCAGTAACACAGAAGCACATTTCAGAAATGTCAGGTCCTCAGTGTTTTGAGAACCCGTCAAGCCTGACCTTGGCCTCAAATGGAACGGGGACGGCCAAGAACTTGCAGGGCCCAAAACCTACGTCACAGGACCTCCTCAATCCAAACGAGCCATCCTTCTAATTTATGACGCGTTTGGTACAAAACTCACCTTCTGATCCTCCCTTTCTTATACCAGCTTGAAGATTCTCACAGTGAAAGTTTTAAATTTAACATCACGTTGCTTTGAAGTTACTTGTAGGGTATGAAGCACCACTTCTAAGGTAACGATATTTTCACAGCATTGTCTCCTTTGAGAAATTAAAACACCAAATCCGGGTGTAAAGGATTTGACGTTATCTTTCTGTAAAGGAAATTTGCATACAAAGTGGCAGCAGAGGGATTCTTAGTGGTTGTTCCTGATCTTCTGTATGGTGACTACTTTGATCCGCACAACCCTCAATGTGATATAGACACATGGAGAAAGGCTCATGGACCGGTTAGTTTGATGCTTAGAGATGTGAATCCATTGTTCATCTGCTTTAAGGTTCTAGTTCTACTATATTACAACTGTATCATGCATGATAGGATATATTTTCCTTATAAGATAAAGGATGTGAAGATGCAAAACCCCTTATTTCTGCTCTTACAAGTAAAGGTGTTACTGCCAGAGGACCAGCAGGTTTCTGCTGAGGAGGTGAGTTGTTTCTTTGTGAACAACACGCTTCCGTTATAAATATAAGAGATAATTAAAAATTATTTTTAATTTTAAATATAAAATTTTAATCAATTTTATTATTTATATTTATCATTTTCTCCTAAACTAATTTATTTAACTTATAAACTGATATATAATATAATATTATACGATAATATTTTAGAGAGATCAAATTATATTTATTATAATTAATTAATTTATTTAATTTATTTAATTTAAATTAATTAAATAGCTTTTACACTAACTAACAGAGTATTTTATTTCAAATAGCATAGGGGAAGAAAAGCCAACCCTTACACTTGTGCCTTGAAATTATTAGGCAAAAATGTTTAACTTGCTAGCTCTGTCCAGGGGTTGTGGTAGCGAAATTAGCAACGTTCAATGACATTCAGGTTGCAGTTGTGCTACATCCCGATCCATCACTGTTGACGAGATTAACGGTAAACTTGGAGATCTTAAATGTTCTAAGTTCATATTATAAAGGATGAACTCACTATGGTTATTGGTGACATTTTTGGTAGTGTTTCTACTTTCTTTTCTCCAGAGGTCAAGGGTCCTACTTCTATATTGGAAGCGGAAAATGACAATATTTTCCCTCCAGAAAAGTTGAGGCAACTTGAAGAGATTTTGTCTGCAAAAGCACAGGTGAGAAGTTGTGAGGGAATCATTTTCTTAAATTTTGAAGAAGCTGTTACATCATCCTAAGGTTTTAAGTATTACATAAATAAAAGACGATGTTCTGGAGATCCATTTTTAGTTTCTATAATCATCTTGATATATCAAGTCTAAAATATGAACGGTCGCTTTACTTACTTTAATTTTCTGTGTCTAGTTTGAAAGCTTGGTGAAGATATACCCAGGTGTGTCTCATGGGGGGGGGGGGGCGGTAAGGTACAACCACGTGGATGATGAGTCGGCAAGAGTGCAGAAGAGGCTCATCAGGACACGTTGAATTGGTTGACCAAGCACATAAAGTGAAGTTCAAATTGTTCTGTTATTATATTCCTATGTTTTCTGGAGACCTTGGGTGTATATGCTGTGTAGTACTAGTCACTAAATAAACATTAGTTAGTATCTTCATATTTTGTGATGTTAGAGTCAAAAGTATTGTAATTGTAAAGAACCTTATGGAGGTATATGTTAGGAATCTAGCAATAACAGAACAAAATTGAGCACAGAACATAAGCCTATGTCCATAGTTGAAGGTGGAGCACAATTCACTAAATGAATGGAATTGTGTGTTGCCATTTTGATGTTTCTGAGGATGCTAGAAATGAATTCTTGAAGCTTTATTTATCAAGGGTCAAAACAATTTACGTGATGATGGCCAAGAAAATTTCTGACTCTGAAGTACGAAATAGGCTTGTTGCTTTGGCTCCAAGAAGGTAGGACAGCCAGGTCACAAGTCATATACTGCTTTCATATCCCTGCGGGACGCAATTACTAGTACCAATTTAAAAATAAAGTTTTGCGAGCTCCTTGAAAGATATTGTTCTTCTTTTTTTATGGCACATTTAGTTAGTAGCTATTAAGCATTAACCTTTAATGGGGAAGTCACACAATTGTCGTTCCCCCTTTGAAAGGAGACATATTTCTCACTCTAAGACAAATTTCAGTCTTTGCTTTTGAAAAAATCTGAACTTTGAATGGATTAAGGAAGTATGTCTGCCGTGTTAATTCTAAGCTACACGATATTGTGAAGATATGGATCATAATTAAGTTGCACGATTGCTGTTGCTATCAAATGGAAATCACGGAACAGCAAAGTCAATAATGACATATGGCAGATCAAGACTTTATAAAAACTGTTTGATATAAAATTGGCAATTCAAAGCGAAAATAATGCATTCTCATTTCTCATTAAATGATAATTGTATGGAATAGCTTAATTAGTTCTTATGACACTCGCACGCTTGTATGTTCTAGTGCCTGAAAACTTAAGATTTCATGGGGAAGGCCTTAACCTGCGTGCTTTGACATTCAGTTTGGATCAGATTGCACAAACATTTTGCAAAACATAAAGGGGAGAATGATAAACTAATAGCAGGTACTTTTGACTAGACGTCGAAAAGTTAAGAGTATTGACCGTAGTTTTTAATGAATTTATGCAAGGTGTCGTCAATTGCTTGTAAGACTTGGCATCAATATCTTAAAGAAGTGGTTGGAAGAGGGAGAGTCAGAAAACGATACAAAGCATTGCAGAGATTACAGGTGAAAAATGTCAGGTCCTGAGTGCTGCTCAAACCCACCAATCCCCGACCCAAATTCTGGAGCAGGCCATGTTCAAAAACTCGGTGGCCTCAACTCTTATGTCTCTGGCCTCTCCTCACTTTATCTGGAAATGTTCTTAACGGCTTATAATTTTCTCATGGTTTCGTTTATTGTACCGCTACATGTTGGATGTATATTAGTTTATGTTATATATTTCCATAAAACTAATGCTACTTGTTTATTGTTATACAGGAAGACAAGATTGCAGCTAAAGGGTACCATGCAGTTGTTCGTGACTTCTTGCATGAAGATCCCTTTGCCTACGAAAATGCCAGCAGACTTCTGCCAGTTTGGCTAAAAGATCATGAGCCAGTTAGTTCTTGATACTATTCTCTATCATTATATTGAAAACCAATCACTTGTGTCATTATTGAGAATTTGATGATGCTCACCTTTAAAAGGAGAGAGCATTTGAAGATGCAAAACCAGTAATGGAAGCCTTAAAAAGTATGGGAGCTTTGGCTATTGTGGCTGCATCTTTTTGTTGGGGCGGTGAGCGACTAACTGTTCGCCATTTTTATTCCTTTCTTTTCAATTACACGAATCGATGTTGATTATTGACAACTAACTGAGTTCAATGGTGCTGATATTTTCCTCTTGTCAGCAAAATGAGTTGTAGAACTTGCCAAGTCTAGAATGATTCAAGCTGCCGTGCTATTTCATCCATCAATTGTCACTGTGGATGACATCAGGGTATACGATATTATGTGTTTTTATTTTCAACAATGTTGTTATTACTAGAACACACACCTACACAGCTTCAGCAATTAACTTAAAAAACTGCTGTTATCCTTTTGTCTTTCTTTTTTCAGCTTATTTTCACTTGTGTTCTTGTTTAGAATAAGTCATTTTGGTGTCGTTTTCAGGGGTTAAAATAACAATGGCAATACTTGGAGCTGAGATTGACCAGGACTGCCCTCCAGAACTAGTGAAATGGTTTGAAGAGGTCCTAACTGCTCAACTTGGGGTAGGAGTTTTCTGGTTTAACTATACTTTTTCTTCATGTGTAAAGCTTGTAAGTATGGATGATGCTGATGATCTCTATTTCATTCGTTTCTCCCTATGGGCTTCTCAAAAACCAGCATTAACACCATCATCTCAACTTTATTCACACCCTTAGGAAATTATTTGTTGTATTGTGGACAGTTTGTTTTACTTCCATTTTGTTCGCTGCATTGTGTTAACTGTCTATGAAGCACTGCATTCATATGAGAAGTATCAGTGCCTGCTAAATTGCGGCTGAGGAACAGAGATTAATGTCGTTGGCAGGATAGTTGTTATGTGAAGGTGGTTACCAAGGTGTCTCATGGAAGGTGCAGAAGCTGTGATGGCTGCACAGGCGCCTATCACAAATTATTGGCTTGGTTTGCTAAGCATCTTCACTAACTTTACTCTTACTATTATAAACAAAACTGCTCTTTTCATGACCAAACAGCGTTTTGCACTCATCTCTTCAATTCTTGTGTATTTTCCTCATAAGAGGATATTTTAACTTTTGTTTTTATGTATGGGAATAAATATGCTGGTAAAAATATTTTTTTAAGACGCCTAAGATTAATATCTCTTCTTAAATTCTTTTAAGATAGGTAAAAAAAAAAGTCTCATTTCCAAACTGAGTTTTCTCTATATAGCAGGATTGATAATTAAATCTTTTAATAATAGTTTATGAAGAATGATTTTTTTTTTTATTTTGATTTTTTAAGTTATTTTGAAATTAATAGATAGTCCCATGAAATTTATTATGCATCATTTATGAACAATATATTTTTCAATAACTTATCTATAACTTCTAAATAATAGAATTCTTAACTTCTTACATGAGTGCGCATGAGAGAGGGGTGCGATATGATTTATATGTAAATTTGATTTAAATGTGAATGAAAATCTTTGTAGTTGTTTGGATGAGATAAATTTTAGGTTAATACTAATGGTACTATCCTTTAAAAAATTATTAATGATATAATAATTTATTTTTTAAAAACAAAAACTCCATTCATTGGTGGCGATGTACAATTCCACATCACATTAGCATACCAATAAAAGTTTCCATTAGATATGGTAGCATACAAAAAAGATTTTTTTTTACCCACCCGATTCACCAGAATTTTACCCCGACTATATCTGGATTTGACTCGTGTCACGTACCTGGCTATAGTGAGTGAGTCTCCTAATAAAGATTTTTTATATACACTAATACTTAAACTCAGAATTTCATTTAAATGATATTGAGTCATTTACTATTTGAATTAACCTGTTGGTAAAAAGAAAATTATTGATGAAGTTCGTTATGTTTTTTGGACTAGCAATAAAGTTGGTTATTGGATCTAGCGAAGGCCCAAAAGCCCATTAAGAAAGCCCTAAAAGAATCGGTTTCTAAACCCTAAATATATATTACTTTATATCTTTAGCTTGGCCATTTCAACGTGCTCTCCTCTTCCCCCAGCGTTCGTAGCTTCCACACCAGCGCCGCCGCTCGGAGGCTCCGCCGTGCTTACTTGGTAAGATCTGCGTTTTACTGTTATTAATCTGCCATTTTTTTGTTACGGTCTTTCATTTGTTGCTAGAGAATCGGTCGTGTATTTTTTTCCCAGCTTAGCTTAGGTCCAGTAATGAGAAATATGATTATCAGTATCATCCTATTAAGAACAGTGGTCGGGTTAGCCTAATGTGTTTTATTTTATTGTTATGAGTATAACAGTATCAGCACGACGATAAATTAGTACTTTGTATCTAATTCCTTCACTGCTTATCGTTTAATAAGCTGTCCGCTCCGAAGTATTTTTTCCCTTTTCCCTCATGAAACTAAGCTCCAGATATTCGCAGCTTACTTTTGTTTCAGTTGTTATCGTTTTTATTCAGATTAAAAATGTGCGCTCTATCCTTTAGATTGGTGTTACAATCCCGAGAGGTGTAAAACAGAGACGCCCAATTATGCTCTTGATTTATCTTGGCACGTTGAAGCCTGGTGTTGCTTAACTAAGACCTTCGAATTATTTCTTGGAACCCAGCTGAAGCTCAGCTGATAGTCTGATATGTCTTGAAAATTATTTCTTGGACAAGACCTTGTTATGACTTGTGTTTGTCTTCTACAAATCAACGTACTACCAAGAAATAGGAGTTACATGACTTCTTGCAAAACGTCAATTTCAATCAGAAGTAAATAAAGCAGCTAGTCGGCTCTAATGGATTCAAATTTTTCTTTTTTTACCTTTCTAGTAATGGCTGAGATCCATCGACGAGTGCTGTGCCAACAGCAAAAAACATGATATTGTTGTTGACATGTAAATGCTCAAGACTTCATTAGGTGTTTTGAATTTGTGTTGCCATGGGAGGCGTTGGTTGCATCATTCAGAATTCAGATGTTGATTTGGTTCAAGAGCAGTTGGAATATTACGTCATATCTAATAATAGTTTGCTGCTCCCACGCATATACTTATATTGATGAACTGCTGTATCAGTTACTCCTATATTAATTAGAGACAATGGGAGTATTTTGTGTTTGGATTATAATTGTACGACACAGTTTTAGTCTTTAAATATGTAATTACTTTTATATCTTGCACATCTTTAGTATATGTTCAGCGAAATCATGAGATAGGTTACAATTAATTCTTGTTGAAATTTTTAACAGTGATAATGGTGAGGGTCAGTGTTTTGAATGATGCTCTCAAGAGCATGTACAATGCTGAGAAAAGGGGAAAGCGTCAGGTCATGATTAGGCCATCCTCAAAAGTCATTATCAAGTTCCTCTTGGTCATGCAGAAGCATGGTACTTCTCTACCTGTTTTTTGTTTGTATGTACTACAATGTATTTAAGTTAGGGCCTGTGATAGATTGTTTTTTCTGGTGGTTTAATACATCTGTTAATTTCTTTAGGATACATTGGGGAGTTTGAATATGTGGATGACCATAGGGCTGGCAAAATTGTGGTTGAGCTGAATGGAAGATTGAACAAATGTGGGGTTATTAGTCCTCGTTTTGATGTAGGTGTCAAAGATATAGAACCCTGGACTGCAAGGCTACTTCCCTCAAGACAGGTCATAAGAAACCTTGTGTTCCTATTTAAAATTACATCTTCTGGTCTTTTGTTGCTTACGCTACGAGAGAATGGTGGTCTTTTGTCTCTCCATATGTTTTATGAATGTGTTTCTTCTATTGAATCCGATTACACTATGAATGCAGTTTGGCTACATCGTCTTGACAACCTCAGCTGGTATTATGGATCATGAAGAGGCTAGGAGAAAGAATGTTGGTGGGAAAGTGTTGGGTTTCTTTTACTAGAATGTTTTGCTCGAGTATTGCTGAATTTTGTTTGATCGGTTGTAACGGTCGGTTGTAACGGATGATATTCTAGTAATATTATTAAGTATAGCTGGATTTGTTATTTTATGATTCTACTTTTGTTTGTGAAACCAATTTGGATGTTATAATTAATCCGATTTCTATATCATTACATACTTGTTGCCGGCGGGATTTGGGATGTAACCTTGGGATGCACTTTGATGATGTAACAGGTCAGGAAGTTGATCAAGCTGTATTGCGCTGTCTTGTTGAATTTGTACCCTCCAATGTCCAATCAATGTTCAATATCATTGGACTTGAGCGCTGCGATGCGCGGGAGAGATTTCTTACACCCCATCAATTCATCTGTTGTATATTTACCAAACACTTTGACCCTATCTCTTTTAATAAAGGTGGTCTCTATTCTTAAAACTATAATTATAAATTAATTTCATTTAAAATATATTTTTCATCGCTGATTCAAGCTGTGAGTAATCACAAGAGATTCTTTTCTAAACTCAGCTTGTAATTTATGGTTGTAGCTGTCGCAGGAGATAGTGAAAAACGAACGTGGGCCCCAATTATCACCCATTATCGCTGAACCTGTCCTTCAAATATTTTATCTTATAAGGAAGTATGCGCACAATTGCCTACCAATTCACGCATAAAATGTCAATTTCCATTAGAGACGATTATATTTGTCACATCTACGAACTGTTTATAGGCCACAAGAAACAGTAGTAACTTACATTATTAGAAGACACGCACACAAGTCAAAATGTCATCTTGGCAATTGCATCCATTCTAGACGAACTGGATCTCCATCCATGTTATATTTTACTTTATTGATTCAATACTTACTTTATAGGTTGAAACGTCTAATTAATGTCTTTTAACCAAAATATTACTACCAAAATCCAAGGTCCTGAAGTGATAAGATTTTGTATTTGAAAAATTATTCTCCATTTCAATCTTTTTGGGATTTCATTACATTTTACATGTCAGTGAGTCCTTATTGTGATCTGTCCGGCTCGTAAGTTGGCTCTTGGATTCAAATTCCCCTGAATTTGTCTTTTGAAATAGCATATAGGTCACTTTGTGATAGTATTTGTCAAATTTGCGGAGCTCAACCATCTAATTTAAATCACAGTAGGATTAGTGATCTGATCTCGTGTTCATCTTTTGTATATGTTACGGTGATCAAATTTGGGATCTTGTGCATCGAATTTCAATGCCACATATTCATGTTTTTTTATGGAAAATAATTCACTCTATTCATTTTTTAATGGAAAATAATTCACTCGAACCTTTTTTTGCTAAAATATTTTAAAAGCATCACTTTAAAAAATAAACGTAATCATAAAAAAACTTAATAATAAGTAAGCAGGATATATTTATTATCATCTTCTGTATTATAACTTATTATTATATATTATTTATTAATTTTTATTATTATTAATTTTTTTTTAAAATCTCATAATGATTCTCTAATATATTTTTTTTGCCAAATTCAACTAATCAATTCGAGAATGTTATGTTGTTTTCCTTTTGTCCATGTCTGGTCACTGTTAGCAAAATATGGCATTTGATGTAGAGTAAACATCTTTCGTTTAAATTAAATGACCGATTCTTTTCATGATTTGGACCATTCGGTTGTAAGTGGTAAGAAAAGCAACCTCCCCTTTCTTAACAAACAACTATTTAAAACATATTTTAAAAAATATTTTTTTATTATAATTTTAATAATAATATTTAAAAAGATATCTTAAATTTTAGGTATCTAACCTAACACTTGAGGATAATTGAGGGTTCACTATACCCAATATTAATATTATCTAAAAATAAAAGAATTTTACCATATCTTTAAATCATATTTTAATCTAATCCCTCTTTAAAAATTTTTATATATAAAAAAGCTAAGTTTATTTTACTGTTTTATTTGTTTAATAATATATTTTTAGATTTATATTGATTGCTAAATTCTCTTTCCACTTTATTTTATAAGAAAATTGTTAGAGTTCACTTTTGCTCCTATTTTTATACGAAATAAATAGTTTTTATCTAAATTTTTTATTAAAATTTTCCACTCATATCTTTATTTAAAAAGGGAGAGGAAATTTTTTGTTAATAAAACTTTAGTCAATTTTTGAAAATAAAATGATATCTATGTCATATTTGTAGCTAACCACTAATTTTATTTACTTTTTTTTGTGAAATAAGTAAGTTTTTTTAATGAAAATCAAGGAGGGAGGGAGTTACATATTTTGTCCAGATAAAACCAAACATGTCATTGAATTCAAGCACTAAAAAAGAAAGAAAAAATAAAATCCAAAACGAAAGTGAAAAATGCGGAAGCCATATTGCAACTATATATATATATATATGTACGTATGTATTTTTCTTTTTCAAATTATATTATTGATTTTGATTTTGATATTCTCGTCCCCTTATGTCTCTCAGCACAACACCCCAGCCATCCTGTTGGAGTAACATGGTTTCTCTGGGATTCTCTTTCTGAGATCCGGAAGCTTTTTTATTTCATTTCTTTTTTTCGTAGCTTACTCGGAAGAATTTTCCATTCCATTCCAATCCGTCTATTCCATGCTTCTTCATTCATCCCATCTGCTGCACGACCCACTAAGGAATCTTATCCTGCTTTAAAACCACAAGCCTTCCCCAGTGGTCTGTGTTGTTTTTCTAGCGCGTTAGAGATTATCGCCATAGCAGATCCTTCAAGATTGTTTTTTCCCGCTATTCTTTAGCCCTATAGCATAGGATAAATCATACTTTAACGTGATCTGTACCTGGGGTTCTACAGCTACATTTTGAGACTTCCGCTGAATTGGCCTGGTTTAGTTATATTGTAATTGTTTCGCTTCTCAAGTTCTTTGGCTTAAATATACTGGTATTACAGTATATTTTCCATTGTTTCAACTGTTGTTGCTATTGTAGCCGCCAAAAAATGCCGAATTCCTGTTCTTGTTTGGCATCCTTTTTGGTTGCAATCTTCTTACAATCAGTTTTCTTTTCTTGCTCTTTTATAGCGCATTTAGACTTTCTCCGTTGCATTTGATGAGTCCCTTGTGATCCGGTTGTTGTAGCTCCACTTTATCGTTTCTGGGGCTTTTTCTGGGTTCTCGAACGGGAAGCAGGGGTTTGGTGATTTTGATTTTGGAGTTGAGAGAAGGGGCTGTTGGGTGCACCTATTGGGCTACTGGCTTATATTTTTAACCATTGGCTTATATTTTTAACCATTTTTATGCTTTATTCCTATGATGCTGCCCGATCAAAGAAGAAAGGTAGAGTTACTCATCCACGCTTATTTATATATAGGTGCGTGTGTAATTTAATTTGTATGGATTATTAACCGATGGTTCTAAGGGAAAATTGGGTGTTTGTGACGAATATATAAAAGAATGACTGATGCTTGATTTGTAATTTCTACATTTCATGTACCACAAAATTTACTCTTGCTTGATTGAGATTTTCTCCTATCACACCACCTAGTATGGTGCTCTAGTTTTGGGCTGATGCATGGCGCCGCCGTTTTTTTCTCTTTTCTATTTGGAAGTATTCTTCTAGTATATGTTTAGGCTTCCCTTTCATATGTTTGCGTTGCTAGTTCTTATTTGAGGGACCTACTGGTGAAAATTTTATATCACTTTAGACGAAGTTGCCAGTTGTTTTTGCTCTTGCAATATTTATTGTCTCCGCAGATTTTTGGATCCAACTTATTATCATTTTTTTTTAATTTGTCTACCAGTTAGTTTGACATTCCAAATTGATTGATGCTTCGTTTGCATTTTATTGTTTAAAATTTGATTATTCTCAGTTAATTCTATGTCTCATACTTAAACTCTCTCTGATCAAATTACCCATATGTGCAGAGTAACATTAATGATTCTCATCCTCTAATGCTTTGGAGAAGATTTTAGATTTACTTGTCCATAGTGGATTTTAGGCGCCAACTTTGCAATATTATTGTATATGGAATGTTGTTCTATTCATGTGCTTGGCCTTTTATTTTGCTACTGTCCGCCAAATTTTATGTTTTCTTGTTTTTCTGTAGTCCTCTGCGGATGTAGATTTCTTCACAGAATATGGAGAAGGCAGCAGATACAGAATAGAAGAAGTAATTGGTAAAGGAAGCTATGGTGTTGTTTGCTCTGCATATGATACACACGCTGGAGAAAAAGTTGCAATAAAGAAGATCAATGATATATTTGAACATGTATCTGATGCTACCCGCATTCTTCGTGAGATTAAGCTTCTTAGACTCTTGCGTCACCCTGACATTGTGGAGATCAAGCATATATTGTTACCTCCCTCTAGGAGGGAATTCAAAGATATATATGTTGTTTTTGAGCTCATGGAATCTGATCTACACCAGGTCATTAAAGCAAATGATGATTTGACTCCAGAACATTACCAATTTTTTCTCTATCAGCTTCTTCGAAGCTTGAAGTACATTCATACAGGTCATGAACGTTATAGTGTTTTTGGTTTTTTGGGTAATCATGATTGTTATAGTTTGATGATCTATCTTAGCATGCCTGCAGCAGCTCTTCCTTTTGACTATTAAAGGCTTTAATATAACAAACTTGATGCTAATTTATATGATCATTCTGGCTGATTTTGGACTTCTTAATTGTCTTGTAGCTAATGTTTTTCACCGAGATCTAAAGCCAAAAAACATTTTAGCAAATGCTGACTGTAAACTTAAGATCTGTGACTTTGGTCTTGCCAGAGTAACTTTTAATGATACGCCAACTGCCATATTCTGGACTGTAAGAATTTCCTCATGACTATCAATGTTAATACGTACCTTCTTTCTTTATTTTTTATCTTATTCCCACATGTTTATTGACAGGATTATGTTGCAACAAGATGGTATAGGGCTCCTGAATTGTGTGGATCCTTTTTCTCCAAGGTGCAGTATGCTTTACCACTTGTTCATGTTTGTGAAATCTACCTTGAAGATGGTCATTTTGTTTTTCTGTGCATCTCTTAGGTTCATCATGCCATTCTCACTAGATATATGTGGTCATGATATGTTTCTGTATTCTAATATTTACTTTCTCCCCCAGTATACACCAGCCATAGACATTTGGAGTATTGGCTGTATTTTTGCAGAACTTTTGACTGGAAAACCCCTTTTCCCGGGGAAGAATGTTGTCCATCAGCTAGACCTTATGACTGATCTTCTTGGAACACCATCCCTTGAAGCCATCGCTAGGGTCTGTTGTTTGGCTGCTCTTGCTCATAACTTTTTGCTGTTTTTTTTAATACAAATTTATTATTTACAAACTTGTTATTATATTAACAGGTAAGAAATGAGAAAGCTCGGAGATATTTGAGTAGCATGCGAAAGAAGAAGGCAGTTCCTTTGTCCCAGAAGTTCCCTAATGCAGATCCCCTGGCTCTTCGTTTGTTAGAAAGAATGCTAGCATTTGAGTCCAAAGATCGACCTACAGCTGAAGAGGTTGGATGATTATCTATGCGTCTACGGTTCACTCTCCATGTAACATCTATTTCTGATAGGGCATATTGTGTTGAATATCATCAGGCTTTAGCAGACCCATACTTTAAAGGTTTGGCCAAAGTCGAAAGGGAGCCTTCTGCTCAGCCAGTTAGCAAGATGGAATTTGAATTTGAGAGGCGCAGAATTACTAAGGAGGATGTAAGGGAGCTCATTTATCGAGAGATCTTGGAGTACCATCCAAAGATGCTGAAGGAATATTTAGAGGGAGCAGAGCCAACTAATTTTATGTATCCAAGGCAATGCTGTCTAACCCTATTCTTTCACTTCACATTGTCAGTCAGACCTCTAAGGAGTCTCTATCAGCCTTAGATTTCCCCTCATTTCGTCCTCATATCTATTTTAAACAGTGCTGTGGACCACTTCAAGAAGCAATTTGCATATCTTGAGGAGCACTATGGAAAAGGTGGAACAGTTGCCCCACCCGAGAGGCAACATGCATCATTACCCAGGTTTCCGTTTAATTATTATTATTGATTTTGGTATTGGTTTTCTTCTATGGGTATTTATCTATTCTTGACCTTTTCACTGATTTGAGGTTGTGCATACAGACCATGTGTGTTATATTCTGATAACTCAATACAGAATACGGCTGAGGTTGCAGATAATCTCTCCAAGTGTAGCATCAAGGAAATGGGGAAGCCACCCATAGATAGGAGCAGTGGTGTACCTGTGACTCGGCTTGCTCAAAATGTTCAAGGTTTGATACATTTTGCTCTCCATATCTCTCTCTCTTCCTCCCTGCCTCTCTTACATGCACAGCATTATCTCAAAAGAGTGTTCTGTTTATATCTTTGGATATAAATGTATCTGAGGATCCTTTTATTTGGCAGATGCTCCTTGCTTTTCTTTTGTTCTGCTTCTTGGACTTGTTTTCCACCCACTCATACTGTTGTGACTACTCACTTCAGGTGTTGCTGCAAGGCCTGGGAAAGTTGTTGGTTCTGTATCGCGATACAACAATCGCGGGGTAGTAGCAACAGCGGAGGCTCTTGAACAGCGGAGGATGACAAGAAATCCCTCTGTTCCAGCCCAATATGCTGCTTCAAGTTTTTCATATCCTAGAAGAAACCCAAGCTGTAAAAATGAGAGGGCAGAAGATGATGGAATTGAAACTTCTAATGGAATGCAGCCAAAGCCTCCGTATATGGCAAGAAAAGTTGCTGCTGCTCAAAGTGGGGCTGGTGGTCATTGGTATTGATTCTGGGTATTTTGAATATGTGGCCAACCTCTGCCTTGTGCCATGCAACTCTGATGTCTGGATTCATGTCCTACACCTTATCCAAGATTTAGAACACGACATGAAAGATACGAAAAGCCAAGAAACGGAGGCCGATCTGCTCTGCTGCTGCCTACAAAACCGAGATGTTCTCTTCATTGCAGAATTGACGTTGATCCAAAACCTTGGGCCATAACAATGCAATGATACTGTATTTTTTCTTCTGTTCCACATATCTGCTTGTAGTTTAAACAAGAAAGTGTACCATGACTTCTTAGAAACTAGTTTTGTTGGTGGCAAAGAAGCAAATTTGATACAACCGTTGTAACTCTAAAGTTCTTCACATTGAATGCTTACTAAATTTCTAAAGCACAAACAATAGTTGTTGAATTGTTTTCACCTCTCTCCCCTAATAAGTACGATTGTGTTTTCCTCCTGATGAAAGAGTTTACCACTTCAAGTATTATTTTATTATAAAGTCATCAACTCTTCCTTGTCACCATACACACCACCCACCACATCATCTTCGAGGTCATCCATATGTCCCATTCATCTGCCACGTCAGCGGCCCATTTAACCCTAGAGGTTAAAGTGTCATTTGCTAGAGGAAGGCAAATCACATGGCCATCGCAAAAACACGCTAAGCTTGTTCTCTGTCTCTTTGATCGTTCATATCCGCGCTATGACACAATTATCTTCTGAGATCTCTAACGGTAGCTACAAAAAAGTTTGCTCCATTATTTTCTATTAACTTCTCTCGCCATCTGGTCTACTGATAAACAAAAATAAAGCTCCCTCGTCTTAGCCCCAATGAGCTTCACGATCCAAAAAACGTGAATTTCTCGTCCAAATTGGGCTAGTATTTGAGAACTTGGGGTTGATGCTGGTAAAAGCAAAAGTCACACTGGAATCATGTTTCGTCGGCTATTCTGCACTTCTCTCTCCCACCCCGATCTTCACCAGCGTTACCTTCTTTCCATTTCTTATAGAAACTTTCAGAACCCTTGCACTCTCCCGGTTCCTACACTCAATTCGCTCGGCGAAACTTGCTCCGTTGAAAGAGTTCAGAATATCAAATCATTCCGGCTGTTTTCTTCTCTGTACTCCCAAATGGCTCATTCCCGGAGGCGCCTATCTTTTTCCATTCCGGCGGTTGACAAAGCCGGTCGGTCTGAGCTGCTTCGTTCTCTCGAATCATCTCTAGGTTCTTCTTTTAGCTCAGACTCGCTCCTACCAAATCCTAACCCATTGATTATAGTCATTAGCGGGCCCAGTGGGGTCGGTAAATACGCTTTAATCAAGAAGCTAAAGGAAACTCGAGAGGATCTTCACTTCGTGGTCACTGCAACGAGCCGAGCGAAACGACCCGGTGAAATGGATGAGAAAGACTACTACTTCGTGAACAAGGAGGAGTTTCTTTCCATGGTTGAGCGAGACGAGCTTATGGAGTACGCACTTGTATATGGGGATTACAAGGGTGTACCAAAGCAGCAAATTCGAGATTATATGGGTAAAGGGTATGATATTGTGTTGAGGGTTGATATTCAGGGGGCTCAAACGTTGAGGAGAGTTCTTGGTAAATCGGCGGTTTTCATATTTCTTGTGGCTGAAAATGAAATGGAAATGGTCGAGAGGTTGATAGATAGAAAGACGGAAACTGTAGAATCGCTACTTGTAAGGATTGCCTCGGCTAGGGAGGAGGTGAAGCATATTAAAATGTTTGATTACGTAGTTGTGAATGCAAAAGGGAAGCTTGAGAATGCAGTCAAACAAGTGGAGTCCATTATTGATGCAGAGAAAGCTAAGGTGCGGCCATGGAATGGTGTAAGATAGTTAAGGTCTTTTGCAGGAATAAGCTTGCATTGCTCTAATCCCTTTCTCTAGTATTTTTCAACACATTTTTCTTTGTTCACTCTAGTTCCTAGGAAATGCTCTCTTCTTTGCTGTACTAAGCGGCCCTGGCAGCTCTAGTCTGTTTTTATGTTTCCGTAACTGGAAATTCCTGTTTCTTTCCATCTTTTACAATACGAGTCTTATTCAACTGCCATTTTTGCCTCCGGCTTAATCCTGGGGCATTAGGAATTAAACCAAGCATAATGTATGTTGGGATCATGGATTTATGAACAGATTATAGGGATGACCATTTCAGGTTCAGTTAACTACATAAACGGATTAGACTTTGTGTTGCAGAAAAAGATCACTGTGGTTGGGTCTGTGTTCTTTTTTAATCTTCATGGCACGCCCCTTGTTCATTGAGTCTGTATTCTGTAGACTTAGCACTCTTCTCTTCGGGGTTTCTGTTGCTTAATCAAAATCAGCGACTTTCAATTGAGCCAATCTCTTTGCTCCGTCTTGACTTCTGACTTATACTTAATCTAGAATGCAGACTCTTTGTTCCATTTCCCCTCCTCCTCCCCCAATTTTTCCTTGTTCTCATTAACTCTTCAATTAACCAAAATCATATGCATTGTCATGTGCATTGTACAGAATTTGAAATATGAGTTCTCTCTTTGTAACTGACTTGCACTATTATTGGGGTATTTTATCCAACTTTGAGATGATCTCTGGGAATTAGGATCTCTGTTGTGAGGTGCATGTTTGCATGAATTAGTTCAAGATGTAATCTGCCGTACCTCAAGAGTAAAGTATTGTCGCTGTTTGCTGCATTTTGTTTGTATGATGAAAGCAGAGTGAGAAGAATAGCATAGCAATCATCATGTTACTTTATGATTTAATTGTATAAAAGTCATTTAATTATTTGCGTTAAGGATATCTCTTACGCCTGAATATTTGTGTGTGGTTATAGGTTTGATTGCAACTCACATGTATATGTTGCTTTGGGTGCTGTTCTGCAATTGATGTCAGCAGCAGCATATTCTTTGGTGACCATCGAATCCCCCAAACCAATTTTTCTATTGATCTCTCTGCCTTCTTTTTTTCCTTTTCTTTCTGTCCTTTCGTCCTTGTTCTCATTTCTTGCCCCTCAAGTTTCAACTAAGAAAGCTTTGACGAAAGAGTCACACACTGTTGACCGTGACATCTCTCATTGCTTAACAGCAATATATATATATATATATATATATATATATATATATCGTTTATATATACACACAAACACACTCTCCGTCATCAAGAAATGGATCAGGTTTGATGAAGCATAACATTATCTGGTCATTATTTAATCTTTATAACAAGATTGGTGACCTCGAGTCTAAGAAATATCCCCTTCCCTAATTATGATGACAATAAGATAGAGTGGTCGATTTTTTCACGTAAGAAATTGATTTCTGAATTATAAAATCATTTTATTATTTATTTAACATCTAAAGCTTGATAATAAATATACATGCATGTCAAAATAATTTAAGACCTTTGTTTCGCGCACATGGGACAAGGGTCCCATTTCAACCCTTAAAAAGGCTTAAACTTTGTTGTTTTTGTCGGCATTTAAACCCTTAGCTTCGAATATTAGACTATTATTCCTTTAATCGGTAACCCAATTCTACAAGCTACAAACATTAATCATCATCGTTTTTGGAAAAAAGGAGAGTAAAAGGCGAAAAAAGAGCGGCTGTTAAAAATTTGAACTCAGAATAGTCAAATGCTAATCAAATGCAAGTGATGTGTTATTGTTATAATTAAATAATCACATTCATCTTATTAAATTACTCGCACGTACAATGTTTGGTTGTCACTAATCAAAGTCCTAAAGCTATCTTAAAGACATGTTCCACCTTAATTCGGAATATGCCAACTTGCTTTGATTAATATTTGAGGTCAAGTCAATGATTGGCTTACTTCTTTCTTATTTTGTCATTTATACAGTTTTATTCCACAAAGTAAACCCATTTTTCAAATTTAATTTATGTTATACCGAATAGATGTTCTCACCTAACTTTCTAGGATAAGAAAGTATCTTCTCAACATCACGTGAGAAAGAGACAATTTAACCCTTGTGGCCATAGAAATAATCCTCTCTGTTTTCATGCCTCAATCTGTGTTAATCCAGAACCAAGTAAACGTAAGACTTCTTGGTTTCAATTCTAATAAATTTACTTATATATCTTTTTCATGTACAAATATATATTAATCTATCCAATATATGATGCTGATTCTTTATGGTACTAAATTCGATGCTCATTTTCAATTGTGATTACTGATTATAATGGCTGCAAGTAGCTGAATTATGAGAAGAAACATGCCACAAAGCGAAGGCAACTTCGAGCGACATGTATAGGAGAGAGAAGTAAACCATTTTCCAAGTAAGTGGGTGTTTTCTGCTTACGATATTTCGTCAGTAACTTCTCCGAACATAAACAGAAAATACAACCTTAACGTTACTCTTTCCCTAGTATACCCCCACCTCAATAACGTGCTTGACAATTACTCTTTCTCGTTATAAATCCACCTATCAACTCCTCCTCAAGTCCATCAATCATATTCATAACCTACTTTTCTCTTCGCCATTTTAATATAATGATTACCCTTTTGTGATCTTCGATAGATACAAACATAACTGCATAACCCACTTTTCAATTCACCCTTTCTCTCTCTTCAACACTTCCTTTTATGTGATCTCAGAGAGATAGGTACAAGCTTCAGTTCACCATATGGATCATATGCATTCAGGAGACAGTAGCATTCATATACAAGTTCCAGAGAGCACCCCCACAATGTCGGAGACTCTAGAACTTAGCAACGTTGAAGATGGAGCGTCGCGAAAAGCCTCCACGATTCGAGCACCAGAGAAGAAGCTGACTCTCTTTGCTCTGAGGCTCGCAGTGCTTGAAAAGTCAGCAACAGGTTTAGGAACGCTTGGGTTCGTATGGGCCACTGTGGTTCTTCTTGGTGGTTTCGCTATTACCTTGGACAAAACCGATTTCTGGTTTATCACCATCATATTGTTAATCGAAGGGACTAGGATTTTCAGCAGAAGTCACGAGCTTGAGTGGCAGCACCAAGCCACATGGTCTCTCACTGATGCTGGAATCTACAGTTACAGGATTCTGAGGTCTAGTTCAAGATCCTTCTTTCAAACTATAAAAAGTCTTTTTAAGGCAACGGAGAAGAAAAAGCGGAATCAAAGAGAAACAAAGGAGGAGGAGGAGGTTAATGGGGTAACACCTAAGAAGTGGGACAATCCTAGGACACCACCAACTAGGACGTGGACAAGCTCAGATGTTCCGTTTCTGCCTTATGCCAAATGGGTTTTTGCTGCTATACATATCAGTAAGATTCTTTATTGGCTTCAGCTTCTATCTGCTTTGGCTTGTGCAGTTCTTTCATTGATAAAACTTGTCCAGCATAACTATGGAGAAATAGAAAAGGGAGACTCTGATAAGAGAAACAGAGCATCTGCTCTGAATATCTTCTATGCATTAGCTCTCGCTGAGGCTTTCTTGTTTCTGATGGAAAAAGCTTACTGGGAATGGGAAGTTAGCTATTGTAAGCTTTTGGAAGAGGTGAACGCTGAGTGTGAACTGGGGAAATCAGGAATGGTGTCAATTAGAAGATTCTTTTATGATTCTTATTCAAGGTGCATCAATGGAAGCATATTTGATGGATTGAAAATGGACATGGTCAGTTTTGCTATGGAACTTCTGTCTTCAGGATCCCCGGATGAGCAGCTCATCGGGGTGAGAATTCTTCGCCAGTTTGCGAAAAGCCAGCAGTTTTCTGATGATACACTACAAAAGATTGGGATTTCTATATCAGTAATTGAAAGATTGGTTGAGATGTTGAATTTGACAGACTATGATGAAGAAGAAATAAGACAGTCAGCTGCAGAAATTTTGTCAAGACTTGCTGGTAAGAGGCAGAATTCTCTAAGAATAGCAGGAATTCCAGGAGCAATGGAATCTATATCTTGTCTTCTACACACTAACAGGAATCATATTCCTGCAGCTGATGAAATTGGAGAGAAGAAACTCTTGTTTGATCATCCAAGTTATGGGTTTTGGACATTCAACCTTCTGGGACTAGCAATTCTGAAGAAACTTACTCGTGATCATGATAACTGTGGAAAGATTGGAAATACAAGAGGCCTCCTGCCCAAGATCATAGATTTCACACATATTGAAGAAAGGACATTGAAGAATGAAAACGTTCTTGATTCCCAAATAAAGACGGTGAAGAGATCTCTACAGTTGGTGAAGATGCTAGCTAACTCAACAGGCACCAACGGGAAGCTTCTTAGAAAAGAGATTTCTGAAATAGTTTTCACAATCAGCAACATCAGAGATATATTAAGGCATGGAGAGAAATATCCCGAGTTACAAGAACTTGGGATAGAGATTTTAACCAGTCTTGCATTGGAAGATGATGCAACAGAGAGAATTGGAAGTACTGGTGGAGTGCTTAAGGAATTGATCAACTTACTCTTCAAACAAACTCAGAAACGCGTGACAACTGTTGCTGGTGAGGCCCTTGCAATGCTGGTATTAGAAAGCAAAAGTAACTGTCATCGTCTTCTAAAGTTGAAAGCATTGGGCAGGCTTGTGGAATCGTTAAAAGATCCATTGCTTCGCATCAATGCTGCTAGAATTCTCAGAAATTTATGCATCTACAGTGGATCAGAATACTTCAGCCAGCTAAAGCAAGTAACAAATGCAGCACCAACGGTAAGTGTTGTTCTCAGTTTGGTACTTGTAATATCTTGATGATTTTTGTCTAATGTTGATGATTTTTGGTACAGATACTCGAAGCAATTTTGCTGGAAGAGAACAAGCTACAAGAAGTGATGGTTGGACTGGCTGCAAATGCTTTCAAGTTCCTGAGTTCTCGAGAATCAAGCATTGTGTATGAAGAAGCTGGGACTACAGAGGTTGAAATAGCATATAAATTGATCCAGATTCTGCAGAAACACCCATATCCACCGATGAAGGTACCAAGGATAAGGAGGTTTGTGATAGAATTGGCAATTTGGATGATGAAAGATAAGCCAGAAAACACAACTACTTTCAGGAATCTGGGGATGGAGGAGGTGCTGGAGTGTGTATCAGAGACTACATCAGAGCTAGAAAGCTTCAATGTCTTCTCTGGTACAGTTGGACTCAACAGGCACAATACTACAATTTATTCACTGGTTGAGACAGCATTGACGCTGATGCAAGATAGGTGAAACAATAGAACACTAAATTTTCTTTTAGCTCAGAAATAATTTTACATATGCGGATAATGAAAAGTTATGGCTTTACCCCCAATAACATGTAAGATGCAAGTCAGAATTTTTTAGTCTAAACGTATAAAAAGCAACTTTCGTTGCTTTTAGTATTTATAGACTGAAAAAGTAGTCATTAGCTAAAATAAACTTCTTTGTGTGCATTTGAAGACCATTTAGCATATGAAGTAAGGGAAATAATAGGGATAATGAGATTTACATACGTTTTGTTAGATGAAAAGAATCTAAGCAACTAACTTTGCATACAAGCAACCTATTTCTTTGGCCATCAATTTTACAAACCCTAAACGTTTTGTAGTTACAGTAACAAAGTAAAATCAAGCATTGAGACTTGAGAGAGCATAATCTCAGCTCATTTACTATTACTGTTCCGGAAAAAATTGAAATCCCAACGACGCATCAAGCCATCCATAACATGACCTGCTTGATTATTCTTTTCAACTGTTAAGGTGGCTTTGGTGTTGTGTGATACGTCAGTGTCAGATGAACTTGGTACACTAGCAACCCTATCACTACTACAAGAAGAAACACTTGTCTTCAGGGATGAGTCTTTCGCTGATGAACTATCGATCGGTGCTCCCCTAGATGACAAACTTGGTGTGGAGGCCGGGTTCTGAGACCTAGCCTCTGAAGGTCCAGAGACTCCACTGGCGACACTCGAAATTGATTCAGCTTTTGATTTCAATGAAGAGGCAGATTTCTCTGAGGGCCTAGAAGACTCTTGTGAAGAAGCCTGTTGATCATCTTTTTGGGATTGCCCTGGTGGTGTTAGCTCCGCCCGGGCATTTCTTATTTCCATGTCTTTGATTGACTCAATCACGGCTTCCATGAACATCTGAATGATGTGAACGAACAAATCAAACAAAGTACAAGAGAGTTTTTCTTAAAGAGAATTTCATTGTAGATTCAGATTATGTGAAGAGCCAATTAATTTACTCACTCTTTCTTCCTTCTCTGGATTAGATGGAAAACCTGTCAGGTCATCAAGGGCATATTCCACATATTGATCATCTTCCCATGCGGTTGGAACGTGGGGTCCATAGGGATTGCCATACGTCAGTTCAAAGCTGATCATGTTGGAAGACGATGAGGAAAGATCATTGCATTTCTCACCCTGGAAATATCATGTTATGTCAAAAATAAAAAACCTTAGTCCGCAGATAATGTGCGCAAACGCATGTGTTGAATAGAGACAGAGGAGAGATTATTTTCTGGCTTATATATTTATCACACGAGTGAGGTCAGAGAGTGTGAATAAAAAAATACTAAGTGAAAGAAGATACCTCACGTTCACAATGTTCATCTTTTGAAGAAGTATCAGATGGAATCTACAGGAAGTCATGCAATATTTCTTAAACAAAACAAAACAAATTTAAAAATCATGCCAATAACATTTAAAAGAAGATTAAGTTATGACCGTTCAAGGCTTCAAGCAACCACATCTTTTCTTGCCATGTATTCATGCAAGACTAACTTCTTTAGAAGACTATAAATCTTCCTAGCTAAGAATAGAATAAACACAAACCTCCATCCTGCTCATGGGTCTTTTTGAACGGACTTGCTTAATGGCGTCTGCTGTACTGCTTGCTGACGGTTCTGCAACTAACAAAGAAATAATTGAGAAATAGAATAGACATTACCAAATACAGATCCTGGTTGAAACAGGGCAGTAAAAATAGTTCAGACTTCAGAGATGCTAGGGATCCAGTCATGCCTTTATTTTCTGATGATGCGGACTCATCATATGCTACTTCATTCAAAGATCTCCAACCACCCTGAATATTATAACAGCCAGTCAACAATGGCATGATGTACAAGGGAGGCACTTCATAGTTTAACCAAAACGGATCCATTGAGATGTAGTGTAGTTAATTTACCTTACCAAAGTAATCGTTCACAGTGTCAAAAAACGATCCCCCAACCTCATCCTCTGGAGGTTGCAGAACATTGTGAAAAAAGATGTTTATGGAGTCAAAGTAAAACTGAGGACGTGGAGAGTTGTGATCTCCCTCAAATTTAATTATGTTTTTGTCTCCCTGCAAAGTATAGACGACCAAGTTAAAAATCCAAAACGCAGAGTATTAAAAAAAACTGTAAGAAGAGGAAACAAAGACCACATCAAGTGGTATCTAAAAAAATGAAAGAAGCCAGGAGCCCTAAAAATATCAGCTCTAAGAACCTTAGCAAATTTAGAAGATATCAGGACATTCTAAGCACCTTGTAGGCTCAAATATACACTCACAGACTAAAGTAAATGAAAGGCTTGCTAAAGGACATGAAAGCTTGAGCTAAGTAACTAAGGCAACATAAGTTCGGTCAAGTAGATCACTTTTCAATGAAAAGTTAAAAGTTTCCTATGGACACATATACCATGTAAGCCTCAAATATACGATCTGAATGATCAGGACGTATAAAATCATCATCAAGGGCATGCCCTAGTAGAGCAGGAACAAAACAACACTTTGCCACCTACAATAGAGAATAACTTTTTTAGATAAACAAAGAAAATATCAAAAGAGAGAATAATGATACAAAGGAGGAATTGTATATTTCCATAGGATAAAGAACAAAATTTTGAAAGGACCCACCTTAATGGTGTTCAGGTCGATTATGTCAAATTTTGCCTTCTTCTGGATTACTCTTCGCATGTATTGGATTGCAAATTTCACCTGCAGTAAGAGAAAAAGAACTTAAAATCAACTTTTTTGCCATGAACAGATACCAACTTTTTTAATTAACAGAATTCCTAGATCTATCATTCAAATGAATTGATTTGCTCTTTTGTACTACTGCTCTTTTCTCTTTGATCCTTCATCTTTTTATTCTCTATTAACTAACTAAATTCAAAATACCCATTGGCAGAACTTTGGATAATGAAATTTGATGCCACATGAAAAGAACAAATATACCCACAGTGAACTTCGGCAGACAGACTTTGTATGAATCAACCAGTGCCATCATCAAATCAACCAAATCAGAGAAGGGACTGTCTAAGACCATCCCAGCAATTGAAGGATCCTCAGCTCCATACATAAGGCTTCAAGGAATAACATTATTATTAATGGTAAAGAAATAAAAGTCTAGCCAAAACAGAAAATTTGAAGTTCTATGCAATAATGAAGTGTAACTTTTGAGTTGCTGAATAAAAAATTAATGGGCAGTAGTGCAGTACTAGCAAACTTCCAACAAGAGAAACATGTTTGATCAACTAAGGTATGAAACGCTCAAAATTTTTAAACGGAAAAAAAAAAAAAGATCTTTCAAGTCCCAAATGCTTCATCTCTAGATTAAGGAGTACTGTTAAAGATGGTTATTATTTTTCATGAACATCATTGGTAGCTACAACTCCTTTCGAGCAATTCAGCCACCATCCAAGTAATTCCTCCGAAATCATTCCATATGATCATTATCAAAACTTCAATAAAGTCCCAGCATATATCTTCATTTCAAGTCACTCTAGCTCTCATTCTATGAGGTCAACAACAAGGGAAACCATGACTATGGGGTTCATGTAACAAATATCAAATTCTAAATACCATTAAACTACAAGAAATAACATTACAATCCTCAGCTAGAACCTCATGTACGACCAACAAGCACTTCTTTAACCTTGTTCAAAATGCAAGCTCAAGTAAGTAAGCGAGTGAAGAAAACCTAGTGACAGCACCCATGGAGCGGCCCCATAAGCCAATCAAAGAGACACTTCCGTCAGCCCGTAGATAATCAACTACAGCCCTCAGATCATCTTTCTGAAAACAGTCAAGAATGTTAGAGAACTATCCTGAAGAATGGGAACAAAGCAAGAACAAGAGAAGATTATTATGCAAATTCATAGCAGAGAATAGTTTTGATTCTGTTGGGATGGAAACAATATAATAAATAAGACTGAGGATAACTCAGGAGACTCAGGTTAATGACAAGTTTTAAACTTTTAATGAAAGATAATAGTATTTGAATACATATTTTATTCTTATGGATTAGTGTGCTCTCAGAGCTCAATCTTCTTTTGGTTATATCAAGAGGTTTGAATCCCCCACCCCACCCCAGAGCCTAATCTTTGGCCTTTACATATATAGTTCAAGAATTATACTGTCTTCAACATGCCCAGAAGATCACAGATGTCACAAATTCAATTATGAGAAAAGAAAGAACTTTGGACATCTATATAATATACCAGTTATCTGCAATAGGTTAAGATAGATAGAAAAAATGCCACTTTATTCTCAAGCCCTTACATGTCCATCTATCCATTCGTCTCCTAATTTATTCTCATATCTCAATGAATAGCCAGATATGATATTGAAATAGCCATACAACTCACTTCATTCCAGCCTAGGGTAACATGCTCCCCTCCAGAAAGCCCAGATCCTGAGAAATCCAGAGTAAAAACTGTAATATTTGAAGGAAGCAGAATTATAGCAGCTTCACTGCCATCAGCCCTGCATCCACTATCACAAACAATACGCCCAGTCAACACAAACCTATCAAACTAAGAATATGCAATACAAAACATCCACCAGCTAAAAGCTACATCCATATCAATCAGAATTATTAATCCATGATTTTCATGACACAAATAAAAATATAAGTTTCAGTTTAGCACCAACAATTTGAAACAAAAGAAATTCGTAGCTTATACTGAATTCAAGCAAATATTATTCCATATCAGAAGCTAGCTAACCAAATAAGTATACTCAAGTATCCTGTTTATAACTTCTTCATTTGTAAAATTAGCATGATAACGCTGACAATACAGCTTTTCTGGGTGACAACCCAGTAAAACTTAACAGATTTGGAAATTGATCAAAGTTCAAGGAGCAATCGCTAAGCCCACTTATTTCATAATGCACCTATGAGGCTCTATCCATGTTAAAATCACTTCTTGATATGATAGACACGGTGATAACATACTCCTCTTATCAAAACTGTAATGATCAGAATATTCAAAGTAGGAGAGTCAGAAATGTCCAGAATATGACGGTAAAGATCAAACGGAAGTGTATTAGGCATCAATTCGCTTGCTAAACTAAAATAGTCACCTGTTCCCATGGCAATATATTACGCATGGCAGGGGCTTTTCTTCAGGACTGACAATGGGCATGTAATGACTGCATTGAAGAATATCACCCCGGCTATTTTTTATCTGCAGAATATTGAATTTACATGAAAGGCAGACAAAACAGGTCATCAACTCAAATTAATAATGAAGTAAAAGAATGCTTTGGTGGAAATAAAAAATGGCATATATAATAACAATGTCCTCTGATGACTTGATAAGAATTTAGAATATAACAAACGTACATCTTTTACAGGAAAATTTACTAGAATTGCATACACATTCAATAATTCTTGACCCTCCATTGGCCAAACCACTTGGGCGCTAGGTCCAATGTGCACAAACCCTTAGCAAACTAGTATCCTACACAAGCCCAGGGTGCATGTCAACACATCAAATCCAGAATGAAGTCAACTACGACCAGACTAATGAATCACCATTATGCCAATTATTGGATTAGTTATTATCACTTATAATTATATTACATGGATATTATTTTTGGCGCATTTTTTTGTTTTGGGGGGGGGGGGGGGGGGAGGATTATAACTACAACCTTTTAAATGCATTCAACATTTTGAAGCTTACCTCTACATCCTTCCGTAGATACCATTTTCCTCTCAGCATGAATTCTTCTTCCAATAAATCACTTTTTGGGTCATAGTCCGCTCTGCATCCCAATAAATTACACACTCATAACATCATAATAATTTAAAATTAAGTCATTTTTAAAAAGGTTATATGCCTAAGAGATTGGCATGTTGGTAACAGAAGCCAAGTCATATTTCACCCAGAGAGTTAACAAGAAGAGTAGGCATACAAGTCCATGATATGCATAATTTCTACCTCAGAGCCTAACTTGCAACCACTGAATTTCAGTTATATGCGATGCAATATAGCTATATCTGTCTAGAAGTGTACGGCTTCACCTGTGCTACCATGTGAGTGGCAAGATGCATCACATAAGCATTATCTTTTCAAGGAAGATCCAAGAAGGGGTTGAAAAAAAATCCAATATGGACTTAATATGAATATTTTTTTAGTTTGAATTTAACCTAAATTTTAGTTTGATTTTTTTAAAAATAAATAGTTATATTTGTCCAAAAAGTTTTTTAGACAAAACTATAATTTAAAACTAAGTTTTTAAATAAACTACTAAAACTAACTTCTATAACACTAAAAGAACTTATAGATTAACTAATTATTATTTTACCCTTATTTTTTCTTACATCCTCTCTCATCTCTTCTATTTTTAATAAAATTATATTCTTTCTAATAATTTTTTAATTACAAAAATCTTTTTAGTAATAATTATTTAAATACTCATTTATTTAGAATCACTTTTTTTCCATAAGTTCTAAAAAATCTCTTTTTTTGATAAACCCTTTTCAAACTCTAATCCAATCAGAACTTCTTAGATAAGATATCTTTTCGTCTGAGGGAGAATTGTCAACTCTCAAATAACGAATAAAGCAGGGGCTATCAAATGGTCCATATGAAAACTAACAGTAGAAAACCAGAGGGACCTTCCGGTAGCTTAAATATTGATCTGGAATAGCGAATCCTCAGGTAGCTTAAACTAAGTTAAAAAGATGCGATAGCACACCCGCCAAAGTATTAAAATCATTCCTGGTTATTGACGAAGAAGCATACGACACCTAGATGTTGAATCTACTTGGGTCCATTGTAGAGATTTCCTTCCAAATGAGGGGTTGGTTGATTCACGGCCAGGCCAATTCCTCACAATTCAATTGCGGTCACTCAAGTTGGGGCTTTGCAAGGACTCAATCAAATGTTGGAATTCCATCATGTTGCAACTCAACAATACCAAGCAAATGCAAAAACCCGTCTGGGATTTTTGAAAAATAACATATCTTGGCAATAAATTTATCATGGGAAATAGAAGGTGAAGATTTGATACCTTGGCGGTCGGATGATGAAGTTCACAAGTTGTTCCATAGATTCAAACGATCAAGATGACGCCTTTACAGCTCTTCAAGACAATATATATCTTCAAAATATATAAATACTATATTTTGACAGAAAATATAAAAAAATGGAAGCAGCCCTGGAAGAAAAAAGAGAGATTGGGGATGTTCCTGATGAATGACGACTGTTTCCTTGAAACACAGAAAGTAACAAAGAAGAGACAGTAAAGAAACAGACAGAGAAGAACCGGCTTTATTTTAATGTTTTGTAGCTGCTATGTTTTCCAATTGTGCCTCTCTCTTTGAAAACATCAAAATAGAAAAAAAGAGGCCTCTTCATCAACGTGGCTCGCTGCCTGCCTGGCTCTTCATACGTGCTAACTTCCTCCTGAGTAATAGTATAGAATGGTAGGGATGTGTGGGCCTCTCTCACACGTGGCACCTTCTCATTTCGGCTCTTCTGTTCAATGGGGTCCCCTTCTACTTTCTTTTCGAATTGAATCTCTCGTCCTGATTTGGTCCACCCCCACTTTGACCCGCCTCCATATTTTTACTTCTTCCCCTTACGCTGTCAAGGATTACCTTCTAATCATAGTTGATATATTTTTACTACTTTATACTTTGATGTTAAAAGTCCAAAAACCTTCCTCACAACTTGAAAATGATTTATGATTGGAAAGTGTTCCCCACCCACCATTGTCAATAGTACCGCATCACAATAATGCATATAATCACAACCTCAGTGTGCATGGGAATACCATCAATGTCGAATGATCACAAATTATGAGTGTCGGATGTGTCAAAGGATCACTAAGCATGATCATATTATTAAGATTTAAGAACAAACATGGCCTAGCAGAATATCAAGCATGACCTTACCATGATCAAGGTTTGGTTTCAATTTGACTAGTTGGAATGAGATAGTAGCTAGTAATTGAGAAAGGGAATAATAATGAGAGTGCTTTTCCAAATGAAAGCACATGGTTTTGTCATGGTTTTATTAAGGCGTGACTGAGAAGAAACAGATTTCCGGGGGTCCACTCAGATAAAACTCAAATTAAATAAAGAAGTGATCCGAGTGTGATGCAATTGATGATTCTCAATTCATCACCAAAATTAGGGTGTGTAAAAATTTAGTATAACCTGATATAATTTGAGGTAGTCTGATTCAATTTGATCTAATTTAAATAACTTCTATAATAAAATTTAACTTGATCAAATTAGACTGGTTGGTCAAATTAGACCGGGTCTTAGGCCAAGGGTAAATTTAGTAAGATAGAAGAGTTTTTTTTTTTATTGAAGTGAAAGTAGAAGTAAAAATATAAGTAGAAGTGGAATTAGGCTCAAAATATATTTTAAAAGTTTACTTGGTAGGAAGTAAGTGGATATAGAATTGATGTATATAATTTTTATAACTTGGAGTAAAATAGTTTAACATATATTTTTTTTATGATTTAGAAAATATTAAAGTTGTTCATAAATTTTATAATTGAGGTAAAATTATCCAAAAAAATTTACTTTTACTTCCATCATTTCAATTCCTAATTTTTCTGATAGAACTAAAATAACCTAAAAAATGAAAGTAGAAGTGACTTCCATTATATCAAACAATGAGAGAAGTAGAAGATTTCACTTCCACTTCATTTCTCCTCTCCCACTTCCCTCTAACCAAACATATCACAAGTAATCAAACTATTTGATCTAATATGGTCTAGTCGGAGTAAGTTTTTTTTTTAATATTTTGTAATTTGAATATTAATTTTTAATAGTTCTTGGATATTCTTATGGGTTTTTAATTAAATTTTAGTATTTTGGAATGAGTTTTACGGGCTTATAGATATTTTTTATTTTTTTTAATTATATTTATCAAGTTAAAATCTTACTTCTCATGAATAAAAAATAAAAAGAAAAAAAAATTGAGGTCTTAAACTACTTAGATTGGTCTAAGTAGTCTAGTGGACCAAATCCGCTCAAACCTAATTTTGAGTAGTGTTATTTAACTGAAGTCTTTATCATACCACACTTTGAGTTAATCACTAACTTGATTCAGTCTTGTATATGCACATCCTTAACCAAAATGATGAGCTACGGTAGTAGTAGTTGTTGTATATTGCATTCATGCAACAAGACACGTAGGTAAGAGCAAGAACTATTATTGGTGTTACCAACTTAGATGATACTCCAAAAAATAGGAGGATGAGATGGCAAGTCGTGGAACTTGTGGTCCAGATATCACGTCACTATCATCAATTTTGAAAGGGATCGTGTTATATATGAAGCCACCTGGCCAACCCATCACCTCCTTCTTTTTTCATATTCTTATTTTAAGTAGTTCCATCATCTAAGAGAAGCATTCTTCATCAACAACACCACCTTTTTTTAAGAAAAAAACCTCAAAACAAAGATATGCTTCTCTTAATTAGATTTTTCATATGCAAATGTAAGTAGGTGACAAGGATTTTCTTATGCTACATTCTAGGCAGACTTAAGAATTGTCCAGTTTGCTGAATCCTATAAACCGTGACATTCACAGTTTGTGAATTCATAATCCAAGATTCTTTAAGTAAATGTGAGCCACCGGAGACAAAGAATCTCCTCCTCAAATATAGCATTTTGGACTTTACAGGCAAGACTAATTTATATCAGGAGAAAAACGACAAAGTACGAGTTTTTCTGTCCTTATTGTTTTTAGATGTACTATCAGAAAACCTGTCATTACGCATGAATTCTAAGTAATGTTGGTAATATAATTGAGGGTGTAGAAAAAGATGTCAAAAAGAAGCTTATCTACATATATAAATAAACATACTATGAGTCCAGGTTTCTCTTGGCAGCCATTAAAGCAGCGAACACTATTTTCGCCCACTCATAGTGCATCCCTATCTGTTTTGGAAAAGCCAAGTGATCTTTCTATTTCACGCCACTCTTATTGTTTTTAGTCTTCCCCACCACTCTATGTCTCTGACACACTCGGACACAGGGCAACATTTCGGTTGAAGAAGCCACAGTCTTGGTCTTTCTTCAGGTGATTTCCTGCTGCCATTTTGTATTTAAAGCTCTAATTCTATTGTGCCGAATCTTTTTGAGAGCTTTCTTCTTTTGGTTCTGGGTTTTGCTGGCTACCTTCTTGAATTTGGTTACAGCTTAAGGACTTCGTATACTTGACACAATCTCATTGGGAATATTCATTTTGGCTAGTTCTACCCCTCCTCCATTTCCCTAGACTAGACTTCTTGATTTTTCAACCAACTAATTTAACCTTTAGAATATTATTGAAGAAGGATTAATATTTTTTTGGAAGTGCAAAAAAAAAAAAACAGAAAAAAGTAAAATAATTCATTTTTTTATATACTTTCTATATACATAGGACATACATATATTTTTTATTCAGCTTGAAAGAGTGTATCTCCATACAGCTAGATGAATAAATATGTATGACAATCTAGCCTACTAAGAAATATGTATGTTGACCCATATTCATTTTAATGAATTTGTTGTTTGTGGAATAGATAATCATACAAATTAATTATGTGTTAGGAATTAGATTTGAGCTCGTCGCACGAGGATTTTCAATCCTCTACTCTATTAGCTGAGCTATCTAACTATTAGTGATACATCATCCTCATTTTAAGAGATTATTTGAGTATATATCAACTAAAAAAGATGAAAAAAATTAATAAAAGCGTTGTTGGAATTGAGATCTCATTCAAAAAGAAAGAAATTAAATATCTAGAGTTTTTTTATATATCATATGGATGATCCGATCTGTAAGGACCATGATTAGGAATTGTTTGATCATCTTTCTCTAGAGAAGAGGAGAAATATAATTAACTTGAATTCGGGACAGCTATTAGAAATCTTAGTGAAAGACTAGATTTATTATCTCATGTTTGCTTTTTTGTAAAAAAATAACAATTGAAGTGGAGGGTTTCTTCATACAATAAAGAGATAGGTCAACTATTCAATTAAATGATATTGAGCATGTTTCCCATCTCTTGAGAAACAAACGGGTTATTTCTTTGCAAAATTGTGCTTAATTTCATATGTGACAATTTCGTCAAGAACTCTTTGTTAGTTAGGGGAAGAATCCACACGAATTGGATTTGACATTGGTTAATGATGCACGGAATGGTATTAGGCTATGCAACTCTTTTATGTGAATCATTATTATTAGTAGCTCTTTTAGTCATTATATTTCGAAAAGTAATAATAAGAAAAATTGGTAAGATAAATAATTTTTTTAATGAGTCATTTTCTTTTTGCTAAGATCAAATACATGAATGAAATAAACAATATTTATAAAGGACAGGAAATGCCCTGTTTATGTATCATTGGAAACTGCATTAACATAAATACGGCAATAAGAAGAGGTAATACAAAAGTATATAAATTATAAAAATAAGTCAAGGTAAATTGGCCCACACTAACACTTTCGCATAATAACTCTACCAAAGATGATTCTATTATAGGAATAGTTTCAGGTATGCCAGTTACAATTTTTACTGCCCAATAACTAATTTGGTCCCAAGGTAAGGAATAACCAACTATATCGAAGGATATGGTTAATACAGCCAAAACTCTACCCGTAACCCAAGTCAATTTGTCAGGTATTTTAAAACCATCGGGGAGATACACACGAAATATATGCATGGTCATCATTAGGACCATCATACTTGCTAACTATCGATGAACTAATAGGATTAATCAACCAAAGTTAACTTCAATAATTATATATTGAACAGAAACAAAAGCCTCAGTAACAGATAGACGATAGTAAAAAGTCATAACAAATCGCGTTATAAAATAAGTAACTGTAATTCCCCCTGAACAATAAAATATGTTGACATGAAAAGGAACATATTTACTAGTTATATCATCTATAAAATCTCAAGGTGTTCTTCCAATCAATCATAGACTTTATTGAGATAGGTAAACCAAGGGAATTCCTTTCTAAGAACCGTATATGAGAATTTCATCTCGTTTGGCTCAAATAGAAATACCCAAATACTAGTTCTAATGGATGTGTAATAGATAGTTTGCAACTTCTTAACTTAACCCTATGATTCCAATCATACTTCGTCATACTTGGCACAGTCTCATTGAGAATAATGATCCCTTTAGACCATCATGTTGCATGATTTATTTGCTTGATTCTGATTACAGCATTTTCTTGTTTGATCAAAATTTACTTGTTTTTTTCGAATCATGTTCAGTGAGAAGCAAAGATGGCAGAGATTCTGTCACCGTCTACACAATGGCAGATGAAGATCACTAAAAGCTCTCACAAAGCAAGTCCCATTACGTCAAACATGTGGGGTTCTTTGCTGTTGAAGAAAGGTGCACCAACCGACTCCGGTAAGTTCAGAGCTCTGGCGATCAAGTCTGAAAGTAGCGTCATTAACAGGATAAAGAAGCTACTTAATATGAACATCATTCCATACACTGATAAGATAATTGCTGAGTACATTTGGTATTTATACCACTCTCTATCTTCTCTTTTTCTCTCTCTCACTCCTGCTCTCTCATGCATGTGACTGAAATTAAAATCTTAAAAAGATGGTTGTATTAGTCATAAAATCTTTTCACAGGGTTCAATTATGTAATGATATTTTCTTTATCCTTGTTTTTAATGAGCACAACTATGCATATTATTTTGAAATAGGGTTGGAGGAACAGGAATTGATGTGCGCAGCAAATCAAGGGCATGTTATTTCTGAACTGTAAATAGGTTTGGAGAAGATGTTCTTTGATTGTCTGTCAGAGTCAATTTTATTTTTAAAATTTCAGACAATAGCGAAGCCTGTTGAACATCCCTCTGAGCTTCCCAAGTGGAACTATGATGGATCTAGCACTGGACAAGCACCAGGTGAAGACAGTGAAGTAATCCTATAGTAAGAAGTTTGGTAACTTGTACTTATTTTGCTGTACATTTCTTATTTATTACTGGTTGATTTCAAATTTCCTTCTCTGTTTCAGTCCTCAAGCAATTTTTTAAAGATCCCTTACGTGGTGGAAACAACATTTTGGTAAGAGCTGTAATATTTGAAATAGATCCGATGATATATTGATTGAAACTGAGATGCACATATCATGAGGCTATTTTGTAATGTATTGCTTTTGCAAAGGTGATTTGTGATTCTTGTACACCAGCTGGAGAGCCTATCCCAACAAACAAACGACACAGAGCTGCTCAAATCTTTAGTGACCCAAAAGTCATAGCCGAAGTTCCATGCTATACATTCTCCTAATTTTTTTAATTTCCATTTGAGATTCGGGGAAAACTTCTAGTATAATATTCTCTATGAAAGTTTCTAAATAATTTTGAAGCTAAATAATTGCTACTTGGTATTTCACTCTAGAATACACAAATCTAGAGGCAATTTCTCAGAAAAATCACCATTTTAGTATGATCATAAAGATTCATATTGCCAACAAATATCCTGATATGTCTAGTTTTTCTTGTCTGGTGGTGATAGCTGATATTTAGACATGAGAAGTATCCTCCTTCTTTTATCACCTACCAGAATCTATGACAACCGAACTATTGGTTTTGAATCATGACCTTAAAAGAGAACACATGCTAGTTTCTATGTCGTTTGTTCCAAGGTATGGAATACAACAAGAGTACACCTTACTTCACACGAATGTGAAATGGTCATTGGGTTGGGCCAGTTGGAGCTTATCCTGGTCCTCAGGTAATGTCCACATTTGCATTCACCTGTTAATTGTCATTCAGATGTTACAAGAATTCATGATATTATGAGATGAAATTAATTTAACTATATTTTCATATATTAGGGTCCTTCTTACTGTGGTGCTGGGGCAGACAAGTCTTTTGGGCGTGATATATCAGATGCTCATTACAAGGCTTGCCTATATGCTAGAATTAACATCAGTGGAACCAATAGGGAAGTTATGCCTGGGCAGGTTCTCTTCTCACCATTCCATTTTTTTTGAGGATGATGAGTCTATGAACTTAGGTTTTCTCACTCTTTTGTTTTCATTACTATTGCAGTGGGAGTATCAAGTTGGTCCTAGTGTAGGCATTGAAGCTGGCGATCATATCTCGTGTTCAAGGTACATCCTTGAGGTAAATATTCTATATGGACCATTTAAAGAATAAATTTTTAAGATTTTCTGCTTGTTTCTATTAAGATTTAAAGAATAAATTTTTAAGATTTTCTGAACAAGCTGGGGGTGTTCTCTCACTTGATCCAAAACCAATTGAGGTACTGTAATGCACAAATGAAGGTCAATGTCCTTCATTGATAGTTATCTTAAGTGCTTTTCTTTCTTGGTGACTGTGCTGGATGCCAAACTAATTTCAGGTTTCTGGACTTTGCCATTAATCACGTCTTCTTAGTAACTTGATAAATTACTGAGGTGTTAAACTGTCATTGACTTGGTAGTACCAAGAGCATGAGGGAAGATGGAGGCTATGAGGCAATAAAGAAGGTAATTTTAAACCTATCACTTCGCCACCAGGAACACATAAGTGCATATGGAGAGGGGAATGAGAGAAGGTTAACAGGAAAAAGCATGAGACGGCAAGCAGTGACACCTTTTCTTGGGTATGCTTGACACTATCAACAGTTTAAATAAGCAACAATTCAACCTTTTTTTAGAAATATTCTCATAAAATAAAATTTGCAGGGAGTGGCTAATCGTGGTTGCTCTATACGTGTGGGTAGAGACACACAGCAGAAAGGAAAGGGTAACATTTTCAACTAAGTTTTGTGGTAGATATGCCCAAGTCTTCTTTAACAACAGAAAGAAACATAAAATAAGTATAGACAAAGTACAATTAGAAGCTTTGATAACTATTCACAGGATTTCTCTTCTTGACTAGTCACTTTGAGAACTTTTTGACTGACACTGTCTTGCCATGTCCCTATGGTCCTCTTTTCAATGATTTACATGCTTTGTTGTTTACCAATAAGCATTTTGTTTACTGTAACTTGTCTATTTAAGTTAGCTCTCTATTTACTGGTTTACCTTGTCCATCTTTTTGGTCGTAGGTTACTTGGAAGACCGGCGTCCAGCTTCAAACATGGACCCATATGTTGTGACCTCTGTAGTGGCAGAAACTACATTATTGTGGGAACCAACACGGGAGGCTGAAGGTCTAGTTTGTTTGATTGGTGATATTCTGGGCTTATTCAGGGTGGTTGCTGAAAAGCTCTTCCACTTTCATCTTTAGACAGTTCAGACTCTAGAAGAAGATCTTGTCTAGACTCAAGTTAAGAATTGAGGGGCTACAATTCTAGTTTGAGTTTCAGAAATATCCTTGGCTGTACTAGCTTCTGGTTGAACTTTCGTTGATGCTTGTATTCAAGCCTAAGACCTAATCAATAAGCAGCCATGTTATTAGCCCTTTCCATTCTGTTGTGATTATTACTGATGTGATGCTTCTCTTTTTTCTATCCTTATATATAATAGGAGTGCCTTTTGCTTTTGGTTTATGCCACCTATGCACAGAACAGACTTGTGTTTCTTTTCGTCTGATCTACAATCCACGGTCGAATGATTTCAGAAAAAGCAGAGCCTGATTTTATTATTATAGAATTAAAGGATATAAAACAGGATGTAAAAAAGATTCCTTCCCTCCTTCTTGAGGAAGGATAGATAAGCATGGAAAGGAATATAAGCCGTTTCTTTCTATGGAAGAAAATAATTTCAATGGTGACAGCAACAAAGAACCTTGTAGCTGGACTGCCTTTCGATATTATATTTCCTGGTTATTAAACACCAAGAACGTGGCTTTGCTTTATATATGGACACATCGCAGCTCCGGCAAGGTCAACAAAGTTCAGGTTTTGTGAGTGTTTTTGAGCTTGTTCTAACACCATGGCTTCAGGAGGATCCAAATCTGTAGCCAGCATCCTCTTAGTACTAAATTTAGTGCTGTATTTGGTCATCACAGTAATTGCTTCATGGGCAATGAATCATGGGATTGAACGTTCTCGTGAAACTGGTAGAGAGCATTTCTTCTCTTTCTCTTTTACTGCACCACCATAATCCTAGCATGTCATGAATAACATATGGGAGACATGTCATATGTTGGATTTTACAGCATCTAGGTTGCCGATTCCAGCTCGGATATTCCCAATATACTTTCCAATAGGGAATATGGCAACAGGGTTCTTCATAATATTCAGTCTAATAGCTGGGGTTGTGGGCATAACCACCTCGCTTACTGGATTACACAACCTTTCTCAATGGAGTGCTCCAAACTTAAGCGCAGCATCGGTATCTTCATTCACAACCTGGGCACTCACTGTACTAGCCATGGGGTGAGTCTTATGATGTTGTCTCTTTTAACATATACTCCTCCGGGATGCTTAGTATACGACCTATTATTTATGAAGTCATACAGTTTTTAATGGTTTTATCTGATACAGATTTGCATGTAAGGAGATTGAGCTTGGTTGGGCGAACTCAAATCTGGTTAGTTGTTGCTTCAATTCTGTGTTGAGAGGAAGGTATTAACTGTAAGAACAATCAGTCTTCTAATCATTGTTTCATTCTTGTTTTGTTTGGTTTGGTTTGGCAGCGCACCTTAGAAATATTCACAATAATTGTAACAGCGACACAAATGTTATGTACGGGTGTTATCCAGGTTGGAGTTTCAGAGGCTTCAAGGATCTGATCACGTACTGAGCTTCACTTTCACCCAAGACATTCAAAACTTCTGAATCCAATGCTTCCGATGGGCTTTGTATTTTGAGATTTTCTTTTCGTTCTTATTTCATTTACGGATGAAAAAATTGAATTGTTTGTTGTTTTACATTTTCTTGGCGGCTGATTTGATTGTGTAATGCGTGATCTATCGAATTTGGTATCTGTAAAATATGTAAAGTAAGTTGTTTATTCCCAGTAATTAGCGTTTCATCTTATGGCAAAAAGAGTGGAGGGGGCATTCCGAGAATCGAACTCGGGACCTCTCGCACCCAAAGCGAGAATCATACCACTAGACCAAATGCCCATTAATATAAATCTTCCAGTTAATTTTTAAAATCCATAAAGAAAGATACCCCCCCAGTGATTTTTATGTAAGGATAAGTTAAAACTATAATTTTTTATGAGTGGGAAAATAAGTTAAAATTATTAATTAGATTAGAATAAATTGGATAAAAATTAAAAGGACGAAATTTAGAAAATAATTGAATGTCCAAAATTATGCCATGTGAAATTAAAAGGACAAAAATAAATTTGAAAGAAAAAAAGTAAAGACTCAAATTAGATAAAAACCTGAAATAAATATTTAAAACAAAATAAAAGAAAAAATATATTTATTTATTAAGTAATCCTTCATTTAAGAGATTATCTTGTACACATCCGACTCAATATTTGATGATTTGAAATAACAAACTAGCCAAGATTTTAGTCCATTTCCAGTAAGTAGTAACATTTGTTTTGTTTTTTTTATACAGAAAAAATTTATATACATTTAATATTAATCTTCTACTAAGGGTGTGTTTGACTTAATGAAGAGAAATTATTTTAATAGAGAGAGAAAAAGAAGAAGAGAATATGATAAATTTTTTTATTATCTTGTTTAAATTAATATTAAGAAAGGGAAATTGAGAGATTTTCATGTTATTTTGTTTTGTTTAAGAAACGAGAGGAGAAAAGATATTTTATATAGACAAATTTATCCTTATATTATTTTATAAAATATTTTAATATAATATAATATATAGATAATAGTGAAATATTAAAAAAAATTATATATATTAATATTATAAAATAAAAATATTATCTCTCATTTCTAAATTCATCCAATTTTAAAAAGAAAGTTTCTTAAAAGTTTTAAATATCTAAATAAGCATTTGAAGTAAAATCCCCCCTACTCTAGACCTTAAGACTAATACTTATAAAAAACTTATAATATTATCTTCTAAAAAAATTCTCCCAGTCAGAATTTACGCATGATAAAAAATAGGTTCGTTTTCCAAAAAGAAAGGAGAATTTATGCTTATTTGATGTCATTCACTCAATCTTATGCATAAAATCGGGGATCATGCAATCTTCACATTTATTGGAGATGACAAAAGGATAAGAAAGAGTGATAAACTACCCAAAATCGCCTTCTATTATGTATGCCGAAAAAAATCTGAACTAAACCTAAAATGGTGTTATAGGTAGTACCACAGATTATTTAGATAATTCAACCGGCCATATATGGCGACCAGGAAAGAGTGGAGCTAAATGACCAAATTCACATAGGAAATACGTCACAGTTAAATCCAGGCAACTGGAAACATGAAATTTTACAAGATATGAAAGCACTGTCAAGGGAATACTAAAGATGGCATCGAGTATCATTAAAATGCTTCCCTCACGAATATATAATACACATCCAACCAAGGAGGCAGTATTTCATTTATTTTAATCAAAACCCAGTTTTACAGTATGACTAATTTCTAATTGTTCCCCTCCCTCAGCATCCTCATGATGGTAAGGAAGAGGTTCAGAATGTCAAGATAAAGAGCGACGGACGCCCCAATGTACTCATCATAGGTAAAACGCTTGATCAGGTTGTCAGTATCGTAGACAATGTACCCACTGAAAATCATGGCACCGATTCCACCATATATAGCATTTGCTGTTGGTCCAAGGGGGAAGAACATCTACAAAGAAAAACATTTAAGTCTCATGTCAAACCAATGTAGCAAGTATTTGGTATATCAAAATGTACAGAGTCCAGAGGCCATGAGAAAAATAGACAACATCTTTAACCCAACTGCACAAATCTTTTTCGATGCAAAAGAATATCAAACCTGCATCATGCCAGTGAGGAAGAGGGTAAAGAGACTGGCGAACAATATAGGACCAAGGTAGCTGAAGTCCTTGCCCCTCTTTGAAGCCCAGAAGGTATAGCCAGTCAGAGAGGAAACCACAGCCGAGGTCAAAATCAATGCTTCAAGGACAATTTTTCCTGCAGGCACTCCACCAAGACATAATCAGATAAATGTTAATCTGATCACAGTGACCAGGTTGATTACCCCCCAAACAAGAAGAGGGTGATGTATAAACGAGTTTGGCTTCCGACAGGAAACATAAACTTAGAATACGTCATTTTGGGGAGGGGAGGTTCATTATATCAGACAATTGAGGAGAATGATACCCACCACTGGTGTTTGCGCAGGTTATTCCTACAGTCAAGCTTATAGATACGGTGAAAAGTCCAAGCAGGATGTAGTTATGAGGATGCTTTTGCTGGTACTTGAGTAAAGGAAACAAGACTGCAGGAGAATTCAGATTCATTCGTATGTGTAAGCATATTAGCTCAATTAAAAGAGTAGAATTACAGCGATTGCAAATACTACAGGAAATGAATTTACGTATATTTAAGTAATATGCATCAATGAATACATGAATAATACCCTTTTTTGTTAATTCTTTGCGAATTATAACATCAAAAATTAAGAGAACAATACAATAAGAGAGAAGAAATAAATCACTCCATGGAACCTCATACGACTCTAAAAAGAGAAGCAGTCATAAGAAATGCCGTCAACACGTCAAATTGTAATTAAGGTACACAAATCGAGTGTTCGCGAAAAGAATTTAGCGCGTGCAAAAATTCAGCGGAAATAAAACATCTATGCTCGTAGATTTCAAAATATCAAAGAAACGGCAGCAAGAAAGACAAGAATAATCATCATTGACAATTCGATCGCAATACAATGCTAAATTCACAGAAGCACAACATACAAAACAGAGAAAGGCGTAAAAATGCAAATTGCATCAAAAAGAGAGTTCGTCCAAACCCATCAACACATCAGAAAACCTTGGTAGATCAGGAAAAAAAAACAAGAGGACATGGGAAGAGGGGGAAATCCTAGAAAAAATTGGAAAATTGGAAAAATGGAACAGTTTTATAGAAAAAGCCAGATGAAATGAAAACGAAAAGAAAGAAAATTCAGAAATTCTTGGCAGATCGGAGAGAAATCAAAAGTACACAACAAAAAACGAGAAACCCTTGACAAAATCAGAAATACAGGCAACAATACCGCGAAAACAAATCGGAAATGAAAACAGAAATAAGCAGATCAGGAAGGAAACGTACAGAGAAAGGGGAGGAAGACGACGAAGAGGAGAAGGCCGGAATTGTCCCTGAGAAGATCATTGATGGGGATATAGAAGACGGTGACGAAGGAGACGAGGGTGGTGAGGAGGAGCTGGAAAGAGAGGATGCCATAGACCTTGCGGATGAAGCCCCAACGAAGCTGGTTCTCGGCGGGGCGGACACCTGGGTACAGAACCTCCCCCGATTCGAGGTCGTAATCGACCTTGCTGCTTACGCTCGTGTATCCCTGCATCTCCTCTCAGATGAGTCTCCCTCAATCCCTATGGAAATCGGAGGAGATTTGAGTCAAGAACGACGGAAATGGAACAAATATTTTCTTCATTGCCGTCTCACCTTATAATATCTTCGTTTATCTCTATTTGTAAAATATTTTGTGTATTTTCGTACTTTTATGGCATATTCTCTCTCGTTTAATACGTCTTATTATTTTTACAAGCCACTCAATGTAGTTTATCAAAATAATAATAAAAAAATTACTTCCTAAAAGTATGATTACTTTCAAAAATATAAAAAGACATTGTAAAATTTAAAAAATCAGTGTTTGTTTAAAAAAATTATTTAATACTAAATAATTTAATTTTATTTCTCATAAACATTCAGTATCATAATATTATTCTTAGTATAATTTTACCCATAATATTTTTAATTTAATACAATTTCACTTATAATATTTTTAATTTGGTATAATTTTATAAATAATCTTATTTCTCAAATACTAAAAATTATTTTAAATTAAAAAAATTATGGATAAAATTGTATCAAATTAAAAAAATTATGGATAAAATTACACAGCAAATAATATTATGATACTGGGCATATGAAAAATAAGATAAAGATATTAAGTACTATATAACTTTTAAAAAAAGTTATTTTTGTAGAAAAAAAAAACTCAAACAAACTGCCCTAAACGTATAGCTTATCAATAGTATACTCCATAACCGAATGTAAATATAATATTTGTTTCTTTGGTCTGCTTGAGTTATAAAAGCCAATAATTTTGCGTAACCTCTTGCAGAGTTATAGGTGAACTCTTGAAGAACATAGTCAACAGTAAAGTTAAGAAATATCAGTGTGAACTTAAGAAAAAGCGGGAGAATTTACTCTATGATCTGTAGACGCGTTTGGTAATGAGAATGTAATGCGCATCATGTCACGACCTAGTTATCATTCACATTCACAACTCGTCCAGCGTTATTATTTAACTTTTAATTAATAGTTCTACTTTATTATAATAATGCCATTCTACATTCATGGGCTTTTGCTCTAAGCTTCAGACAACAAATGGTAAATATTTAATTCTCCATTAGCTGTTATCCATAGTCCATGGAAGACGACAAATGACCTACTTTGTTTAGTATCATACATCATACAATAACGCCTAAAAAAAACGAGAAATCCAACTTCTAAGAATAACCTCAACCAAAGAGAAATAAAAGACTCACTGTGTGGAGTCTGAAAAGGATGGATGTGCGTGGCTTTATTATTACTGCAAGCAGAGAGTATTTCCAGAATTTCGACCGCATCAATGACAACCCTACTTCTAGTAAAGGAACGATGGTAAAAGCCTTCTACTTCTATCTGTACTCCCAGTTCTAATATGCAGGTATTCAAAGCACTCAAGTGGGTCGACCATGATGAAAATGCAACGCAATTTTCAGTTTTTCACAGAAGTACCTAGGAATGGTTTCTATGGATAGTGATGATATATAGTCAGGAAAATAACAAACATTAGGGAAACTTTTAAATACCTTAAGCGGGGCCACTTGAACTTAGAGGAAGTGGAAGTTGAAAAAATAATTAACACATCCCCTTCTCTGATCTGATAACATATGAATCTGAAATGCTTATCATTAATGCAAAGTTTTGAAGAAAAAAAAGGCATATTCTTCAATTCTCAATTCCCTTGCCAATCCGACAATTCGTGTTTAAGTGTGGCAGGAGATGGTGAAGAATCTCCCAGTTTCCTGCAATCTCCAGCAGCTTATCTTCGAAGCAGCCCTTATCAAAGAAACTGCCATGCATAATAAAATTATTAGGCCCTAAGAAACAAAAATGTTATGAGAAAAGATCAACTCTGATGCATAAGAGAACTCGTGATATACACAAGAACCAACAGTCCTGCTCAGCATTTTGAACCCAGAATTAAAGCGATAAAAAAAAAAAAAGAAGCAAAAGGCCCCAGTGGGGGCAGAAAATAAATTTCATAAGGAGGATTAATTCTTATTACAAAAGCAATTTCTCCTCCCAGCAGGAACAGGTTATCCTCATAATTAATCACTCCTTCACAATAAACTAAACAATTGCACAATGGGAAGTTTCAAGACGATTATAATTTCACAGATGTTATTGAACTAAACATGCTTCTTCCTTGTCTCTAATAATAATGGAAGATACAAACAACACAAAAAGCCAGATCTATCTATTTCTTTCTAAGATCTTCTCCAAACATGTTTCAGCAAAATTGAAGTTTTTATCGTCAAATTTCCTCACTATAGATCCTATCATGTATTTTCGTAGTGTATATCCTATTGTAAGCATTAGATCTAAAACAACTAAGACGTCATCTAACTTATCTTCCTTTAATAGACATTGAATCAGGATCTCAAAAGTCTGCTTCCGTGGTTTCAGCTTTCTATTCAGCATCTCTAACAACCATTCCATAGCTTCTGTTAAATCTCCTTGTTCACATAATCCAGTTACAGTATAATCATATGTACTGACCATAGGTTCCCAATTTCTGCAAACCATATCTTTCCACTACCTTATTGCCTCCTGGGTGTCTCCAACTTCACAAAGCCGTTCAATTAGGGTGGTAAAAGAGGAATTTGATAGCTCTTGGCCCTGTGCCAGGAGTTCATTAAATAGTTTTTTGACCTCAACTAGCTTCCCTGTCTTGAGAAGGCCTTTAATTAGAGAGTTGTATGTGATAATATCACAAACGATGCCCTTCTGAGACATCTCTTCAAACAATCTCTGAGCTTCATCTGTCCTTCCATGAAAACACAAGCCTGAAATCATTGCGTTGCAGGTAACTGGTTTCTCCATACCCTTTATCACACATCTCCTTGTATAGCTTCCTGGCCTCATGAAAATTGCCAATTCGACAATGCCTATTTATCATTACACAATAGGTGTATTCATTTGGAAGAAGTCCCTTTCGAACCATCTCAAACCACAGCTTCCTAGCCTCTCCATGCCATCCCATGTCACAAAGGCATTACTGTTGTGTACATGACCCTGTCAGGGAAGTACCCTCTTTCCTTAAGATCATTAAAGATCCGGAAACCTTCAAGGTTCTTACTTCCCTTAAATAGTCCATTTATGATTTCCAGATATGTAAAAACATCAGGACTATGCCCTTTTGCAATCATAATGTGTAGAAGTTCAGCTACTCGGCATACTCCTCCTCCTTACAGAACCTAGATATAAGTGTGTTGAAAACAATATTGCTAGGGCACAACCTATCTTCCAGGATCTGTCGAAGAAGTCCATAGGCATTAGAAACTTTGTTATCGTCACAATAGGCTTGAATCAGATAACCTATAGTTTCAACATCAATGTTTGCCATAACATCGGATGCCATCATCTGTTCATACAATGTCCAAACTAAATCAGTTCTCCCAGTCTTCAAACAAGCAGATAGAGATGCATTCCAAGTTGCAAAAATGGGCAAAATCCAACATTTTTCAATTCACCAAACACGTTAACTGCCTCCTCGACCATTCCACTATGGCTAAGACATAGGATGTAACACTCCAAAGATGAAGGCTCGGGAGTAAAATCCAGCGCAATCAAGTAAAGATTTTGCTGCGTTGCAGGCCTTAGCGTCCACAAGGACGTCAAAAAGGGCATTCCAAGATGAATGGCCGGGCGAGAAACCACAATGAGAACAAAGCCAGTTAAAGAAACGCAGGGAGAGAAAAGCATTGTTCTGGTGCTTCAAATATGCATGGAAAAGATGGGATCGGAGACATTTAAAGAAGGGAATCGGAGAGGAGAGTATGCTCCCACCTGGGCCTTCTTCGAGTAATCAAACAAATTTCATGGATGACGTCTCTATGATTCCCGCCAGAATCCCAGTCTTTACTCTCAGCGCTGAGATTTCGCAATTGGCCAGCTGGGTCTAGGTGAGCACCAGCAGAGCTATGGCGGATTAAGCTTATGATAGAGGAAGTAGCTCTCACCATTCTCAGGTTTTGTGCTTCAAGCTAAACGATGGCTACCACAAAAGGAAGTCAATAACAACAAATTCCTGACTGCGGGTTTCAAACCTATGGAGCGCCGCACAATCTTGCAAGACCCAGTAGGGGCAATGCCGCCGGTAATGACGGCAAGATTGGAGCGTCGGTTTCTCCTTATCCCGCCGTGAAGTCTTCGATGCGGGGACTATGAACTGGCCGTCGCCGTCGAAGCATTAAAGCTCTCGGACTCGGAATGCATCTCTTCACAAATCACAGGGCGCTATCTCTCTTCTTTTTCTCATCCCCTTCGTTGCCCTTTCATAAAAATAAAAAGTTATATAGCACCAATATTTTTATCTTATTTTATCTAACATGCTTATTAAAGTAAAAAATTGACCATTATAAAAGGTAAATAATTGACATGCTTATTATGGTTTAAAAAATGTAGATAATTAATATTAAAATCTTATCAAAAAAATGTAATTCTCTTGGTATTTACCAATTGGATTAATTTTGCCGGAGCATATGACCTGACAGTTGCACTCTCATTTCTCATACAGCATGATCCATCGCTTTCTTTTTGGCTCCAAAAATTGCTGAGCGATCTTTCTTTCCGTGTCCTCCTGCAAATCGGCTACTAGGATTTCTCGCGTCGCATAGTATATCGTGTTTTTTTCTTCTCAATTCCATTTGGCCTTGGAATTTGAGGATTCAACCAGTTCCGGCCATTCTTCAAAACGGGAAGGTAATTCCTTATTTGCAAAACCTTATTTGCAAAACCCTAGCTTTGATCAACTCCATTTCCTGGGTTTTCTCATCGAGATGTTGGTGCGTTGATTTCATGCTCTCGGTTATAGCTTAAAATCTGTAATTTGTTGGTGCGTTGTTTTCATGCTCTTGTTTATGGCTTAAAATCTGTAATTTGTACAAGTTGGTTACTTTAGTTGATTACTCTGATCACTTTTTCTGTAATTCATTTGATGAATTGATAAAGGTTTTTTGGTTGCTGTAATATACTATCATCGTAATCCCAACCTTTCTCGCAATCATGACATTCTCCAGGAACTCATCTGTTTACTGAATAGCTGCAGTGAAGCTTGTATCTTACTTGGACGTGTTTGATAGGAAATGAGTTCTGTTTTATTCAATTTCTTCCTCCATAGGCTGACCATTTCGGTGGAGTTTTTCTCCCAGGTTCGGCTCTCAGGAATATGTTATAACTTACAACTTCATCAAGGTTCATTCTAATTGCCAGACGAGGCGAGCCCTTGATTGTATTAATAGAGGCATGATAAAAAGGAAGAAAAATCAGTATATCGCTTTCTAGGGGTTTCAAATACTCCATATCCTACTGATGTTGCTGTAACTGATCCAGTAAATTTCCCCATTACGCATCCTGCAATTTAGATCCTGATGGATGAACTGAAGGCATGATTGTAGAGGAAAACCCTGTAGGCACAAAACTGGCCATGAATAATATCAGTGGAGAGCAGGAAAGAGAACTTGTCCATGAGCCATACATTGGATTAGAGTTCGAATCAGCAGATGATGCTCTTAAGTTTTACACGTTATATGCAAAGCAAGCTGGATTTAAAGTTCGGATTGGTCAGTTGTATCGATCAAGAACTGATAGATCAGTTTCTTCCAGAAGATTTGTGTGCTCAAAGGAGGGATATCAGCTCAGTTCAAGAACCGGTTGTCCGGCATTTATAAGAGTACAAAAGTGTGATTCAGGGAAGTGGGTTGTTGATCATTTCATTAAGGTCCACAATCATGAACTTGAACCTGAAGATGAGGGTGGAATTTGCCTTCCTAATTTGCAGCAGAAAGATGCTACAGGTATAAAATCTGTTAGTGAGGTGTCTCACAGACCAAGGAAAAAATTGCTTCAAGTCAAGGACGAGCATTGTTCCTTTGGCATGTTTAATTTTAAGCGGATGCTGAAAGGAGATGAAGGGCCATCAAGAGCTGAGCCATATGTAGGTCAAGAATTCAGTTCGTCTAATGAAGCTTGCTAATCTTATCAGGCATATGCAGCATGTGTGGGTTTCAGAGTTCGTATTGGTCAATTGTTTCGGTCTAAAAGTCAAGGATTAATTACATCCCGACGATTTGTGTGCTCCAAAGAGGGGTTCCAACACCCTTCAAGAGTTGGTTGTGGAGCTTATTTGAGAGTTAAGAGACAACCATCTGGGAATTGGGTGGTGGATCGTCTTCAAAAGGAGCATAATCATAATATTGATCCTGAACAGGAGTGTAGGCCAAAAAGTCTTCCTGCTTTAAATATTTTGACAGATGAGATTGATGCAGGATTGGTAAATGGTGACTTATTTAGAATAGATAACTACCCTCTTCCTAGAGGAGGCCGACAAAATCATATCAAAACTGACTGGTACAGTATGCTTTTTGACTATTTTCAATCAAGACAAGCAGAAGACACAGGATTTTTTTATGCTCTGGAAGTTGATAGTGGCAATTGTATGAGCATAATTTGGGCTGATGGCAGATCAAGGTATTCATGCAGTCAGTTTGGTGATGTCCTTGTTTTGGATACATCGTATCGGAAGAGTGTGTATTTGGTTCCCTTTGCTACTTTTGTTGGCATTAACCATCACAAGCAACCTGTGCTTCTTGGATGCGCTCTAATTTCTGATGAATCTGAAGATTCTTTCACTTGGTTGTTTCAAACATGGATGAGGGCAATGTCTGGCCGCCAGCCACTGTCAATAATAGCCGATCAAGACATCACGATCCAGAAAGCATTAGCAAAAGTTTTTCCAGGAACCCATCATCGTTTTTCATTGTGGCAAAGTAAGGTAAAAGAACAAGAGAATGTGGGTTTGATAGGTAATAAATTTACACATGATTATGAGAGGTGCGTTTACCAAAGTCAGACAATTGAGGAATTTGACACCACATGGAATGCCCTAATCAACAAATATGGACTAGAGAGCAATGCTTGGCTGAAGGAGATGAATGAGAAGCGTGCATCTTGGGTTCCATTATATTTGAAAGGGACTTTTTTTGCAGGTATTCACGTGAATGAAAGTGTTGATTCATTCTTTGGCACACTTTTAGATGGTCAAACGCCTCTGATGGAGTTCGTTTCACGGTATGAAAGAGGTCTTGAGAGACGCCGTGAGGAAGAAAGAAAGGAGGATTTTAATACTTCCAATTTTCAACCATATTTGCAAACGAAAGAACCAGTAGAAGACCAATGTAGAAGGGTTTATACACTTGCCATATTCAAGATATTTCAGAAAGAGCTTCTGCAATCCTATAGTTATCTAGGCTTTAAAATTTATGAAGAGGGGGTCCTCAGCAGATATTTGGTGCGTAAATGTGGGAATGATCCTGAGAAGCATGTAGTTACCATTAGTGCATCAAGTATCAGTGTAAGCTGTAGCTGTCAGATGTTTGAACATGAAGGCATTCTTTGCAGACATGTTCTAAGGGTTTTGCAAATTTTGGAATTAAGAGAAGTTCCATCTCGTTATATCTTACACCGCTGGACTAGAAATGCCGAGAATGGTGTTTTTCCTGATGCAGAATCATGGAGCAGCTCTCAGGAACTGAGGAATTTGATGCTGTGGAGTCTAAGAGAAACTGGATGCAAATATATAGATGCTGGAGCAACGTCTCTTGACAAGTACAAACTTGCCTATGAGATTTTGCAAGAGGGGGGAAGGAAGCTATGTTGGCATAGGTGAGTACTGAGTACTCATATTTTGGACATACTTGTACAATGAAGGTTTGTAGGTTTTTCTGTTAACTTCGTTTTGCCGTCTTATTTCTTGAATCATACCGAGTAATGCATGATTCGGGGTTGCTGGTTTCCACAACCATTGGATTGTTTACTGGATATCGTCTAATGTAGATGGAGTGGGTAAGCCTGTTCTTTAAGTTTGCCTTTATTCTTTAAGGATAGGAACATTGAAGGGGCCTTTTTTGACTGCATTTGCGACACATCATAGGTTCCTCTGGAGGTGATCAGACTATAGAGATAACATGCAAAATTGCTTTTTTAAGTCTAACTCTTAGAAGATAATTTAATTTAATGCTTTTTTATGCTTAATATTCAAATCCTGAAGCTTTGTGTGTGCCAGGAGGAAGGCGCAGAGGCATTTGTCATACCTCACGGCTAAACAAAAGGTAGTAGATAATTAGGCTTTATTTGGTTCACAGGGAGGGGAGGTTAAGTTAATTTAAGAGATGGTAGGGAAAGGTAGAGGAGGTTAATGAATGATATTTTTTGTTTGGTTCAGAGGGAGAATGGGTTAATTAAAAATTGACAAATATACCCTTATCTCTTTATTTAAATTTATTTATTCTTTATTTATAATATTCATATCAAAATTATTATTTTTTAATTTATAAATCTTCAAATTTTTTATCTCATTTATATATATATAATAAAATTTAAAAAAATAATAAAAAATATGTTAAAATTTTAACATTATTTTTTATTAATTTTATAATTATTATATATTTTAATATAATATATAAATAATTTATTATACTTATTAAGTTTTATTATAATTATTATGCAATTAAAGAAAAAAATTATGCTTGAAAAAAAAAGGTTTGAGGGTATAATTGGAATATTAAAAAAAATTTGAGGGTATTTTAGTTAAAAAAGAGATAAAAGTTTCTCTCCGCTCTAAAAATTCCCACTTTTAGAGGGGAAATGATCATAAAAAGATAAAAAAATTCTCTTCCCTCCCCTCTATTTTTTCCAACCAAATATATTTTCTCCTCTCCTCCCTTCCAAAACTTCCCAACCAAACAAACTCTTAAGGACATAGCTTCTGTTTAATCCTTATCACTACCAATTAATTCATACCATGAGGACCATGAATTGGTATCTGGTAGGTCTTTTAATGACGCAAACCTATTGATGCGGAATTGTCAATTTTTTTTTTATTATCCACTTAATTTATTAAAATTTTATTTTAATTATATTTAAATCTGATTTATATTACGCACTTATTTATGGTAGGCGAGTTTTTTAATAGAAAATTTTTATATATACTAAGATTTAAATTTAAAATTTTATTTAAACGATATCGAACTGATTATCACTTAAATCAATCCCAAACTAATGAAAACCCCCAACTTCATTATCTGTTTGAACTGTGTCAACGGATGATTTGATTGTCGCATATCAGGATTGGATAAAACAACACCGACTTAAAATTTTGCATTTTTTGTGAGGAATAAATTTATTTAGATTGCGAATTTCATCGGTTTAACATTATCCTCAGCCAATTGTGTGGTCGTAATTGTTTTTAAAATAAATTATATTAGAAAGGGATGCATGTCCATGATCACTGAATGAGGGAGAGCTAACCCTTTGCTTGAGATTGGAAATGAAAAATTATAATTCTGGGATAAAAATTTTTAATTGTGAAAAAATATATCATACTTAGATAGTCTTTCATATGTTTTTAAAGGAAATTAAATGAAATAAACAAATGAATGGATTTGTAGTTGTAACCTTCTAAGTATATAATTTTATTTGGAAGCTATAGAGACAAAGATATCCACAAAAAGTATATACAATTAGTGATTATTAGTGATAAGAAAAGTTGTATAGGTGTATTGAAAAAAGAAAAAGAAAAGAAATATGTCCCTTATAGAACACTCTGTTATTTTAAAAATTTTCACAGATATTCTAATTTAAATAATTTAAACTAATACAAGACTCCTCCGCGGCAAATACTACTGGAGATGTGAAAGCGACTTTTTTTGTCCTTTCATCAAATTTAGTTTGTGGGTTAGGTTCCATTCCTGATAAAAGAATCTTTTTAATGATAAAAGTCTTGATTGTTCTCAAAGGAATCAAAGATGAGTCACTACCATAGCATTGACCTTGTTTGCACAGTGGATAGGTTCTTACTGAAATAGCCAACAATAGAAGAAAAAACAGAGTTGCGGCTGGAGATTTCTTCCAACATTAGTACACACAAAACTCAAACAACATTTCTCAAGAACTCTTTCATTATGTGTGTTTCCCAACAATTAAAACTTAAATTTTGGTAAAACTTAAATTTTAAAATTTTTTAAAATAAATAATTATATTTATTCAAACGAGTTTTTAGATCAAACTATAGTTTAAAATCAAAGTTTTAGATGAGTTGATTAGAATAGTTTATGGAACAGTAAAAGAACTTATAGATTAACTAATTATTATATTACTCCTATTTTTTCTTACACCCTCTCTCCTCTCTCTTCTACTTTTTCTTACACCCTATCTCATCTCTCTTTTCTTTTTTACACTATCTCTCCTCTCTCATCTCTCATCTTTTATATCTACTCTCTTCTCATTTAATACTCATATCATTTTTTTAATTTACCAATAATAAAAATATTTCTGAAAATAGCTATACAAACACTCATTTATTCAAAACTAATTTTTTTTCGTAAGCTTTTCTCCAGAAATCATTTTCTAAAAACTATCTAAAAAAATAATTTATAAGATATTTTCTAAAATCTTATCTAAACAAGCCTATATAGCATTATTTACACTACCCTACAGATGTTAATGACATAAAATCATACATGAGCAGAATTAGTTAGAATGTTATATGAAATCAAAAATTCAAAGCCTTTTCTGTCACATGAAAGCCAGAAAACAGCAAGACTCAAACATTGAAGCCATTAGCTTGACTCTTTCTTTATTGGTGATACAAGGCTCAATCTAGACCTCAGCATCAAACCAACCCTTCCCATTCTCAATCCTGGGATACCTAAAAGATTTATCTCTTGGGTCATACAGGACCAAGTCAAACTCAAACATGAACAGAATTTGACCATTCTCTGACATGCAAAATAGCCCAGAGTAGGAAAAGTCTTCAGGGTTAGGCAAATAAGGGATGTTCCCCAATTTCATCTAAGACTCTCTTACTCCGTAGCCCTTCATTACCCACACAACAAAATGGGTTTTCTTGTAATCATAGCTCATAGATAGATATCCCCGTAAAACTCCCAAGCTAGGCATAGAAATGTCTTCTTTTTCATATTTGGTGGCAGAACTTGCTTATATGTTTCGCTTTGCAGATATAAAGACACAATAGCCCACAAAGGATTTCAAGTTGAATTTACAGACGAAGAACCCAAAAAGCAACTGGCTTGCCAATTGAGAGTCCCACTCACAAATAAAAAATTATTACTTAAGTACAACTCATGAGTTCTTTTTTTAATTAAAAAAATCGTACCAATTGAAAGGGTAATATATTTTACAGCATTTATATTTCCATAGATGAATGAAATATCTCAATGCCTTATTAAATAGAGAAGGTCGAGTGAGCCATTTTGTGCAAGAACCAAGATCTCATGTATTATCAGAATCAGAGACTAAAACATAAAAAAAGGGATGACATTGGCATTGCGTTAAATTACACGAGGACCTGAGGTCTCTCGTTGAAGTGCAGGATGACTAGTGTTTTTTTTTTTAAAAAAAAAAAGGTCCGTTACTAGTTGAAGTTAAGGAAACATTGCAAGTGATTGATGTTACAAAAGCAACATGAAAAGTGTTGTGTAGAGAGGATGTAATGTTGTAAGCAAACCAAGGACTTAACTTTGAAAAATGCACAACTTTGGTCTTTTTTTGGCACTCCCGAGGGTTGCTTGCTGATGAAGGATCCATTTAACTTTGAAAAATGCACAACCTTGTTGAATTATTTTTTTCCTTTTTTTAATTAATAGATAAAAGTTGATGTGAGTTGAATTATGAGACACTCCAATGTCATTCTTCCAAATTTAAAAAACTCTTACAAAAATACTTACATATCGCCCAATAACAATGTCCTAATATTAATAAAAAAATTTATAATCTTATAGATTATAATATTATTATTTATTAATTGGACTAATATTTATTCATGAATATTCCCTTTTTCTAATATTTGATTATAGATGACTTTGTGGCAAGTAAGAATATGGTGATAGATTGATATTTTACAGTTTACTACATTTTTCCAATAATTTTTTATCTAAAATCCCAAATTTTTCTAGATTGGTCTTAGTTTGGCTAACATGTTATGGGGGATGGATATGTAGCATTTTATTTATTTATTTGTATTTTAATTGAAGTGTGTGAATCTTTCACATAGCAGATGATGAAGATCACTCATCGGCAAGTTGTGCTTGTCACCATATCTCTATCCTTCATCATATTTTTATTTAATTTTTTTCCTTGTTTTGTTAAGATGACATTGGCAGAACAAGTTAGGCATTTTGTGTGAACCATTCATAAGCTGTAAGGATATAGTGCTAGCTATTATCCAAATTCAGAATAAAAAGCAACCAACATTTATGTTTCCTTCAATAATTTCAAGGGAGAAATATTGGATAGGTTTATAATGAAAGATTTGATATGTTGTATTTCAGAATTAGTTTGTCAAAAAATCATCTTCGCTTGAATCATTTTTTTTTTGGTTACAAAATTTTTGGAAAGGGGTTGGGCTCACCCACGATCTAAGGACAGGGTGAAGTCTCCCTTCCTCTTAGGCGATACCAATGTCAGGCAGGGCGAGCTGTCTATTACCCTCAGGTGTAAACTTAAGCACCCAAGAGCTAGGATGCCTTCCCAAGCGCCGCGACTGGAATCACAATAAAGTGGTATTCCCCAGGGTTCGAACACACTCCAAATGATAATATGTCTTACCCCTTTGCCAGTTGAACCCACGGAATCATTTTTAAATTAATACCCATTTTTCCAAACCCAATCTGCTAGGTTAGGCCGACTTATCCATGAGAAAATCCAATACTATACAAGCCCAAAACACATCAATTACAAACTGTTATTCTTATGTTTATGTAATAAAAATGAACAATTATCAAGGTTAATCTGAATGATAAATAGTTTAATATCGCTTAAATAAAGTTTTGAGTTCGAGTATTGGTATATGTAAAAAAATCGCGTTAGGAGACTTACCCACCATAGCCGGGTGAATGACGCGAGTCATATTCGAATGTAGTTGGAACAAAATTTCAGTAAACCGGGTGGATTAAAAAAACAATAAAAATGAACAATGACGATGGTCATCAATAAGAGAGAGATATATATACAATTTTTTAAAATATATTTAATCTTTAAAGAGCATTATTTTATTATAATTTTAGTAACGATAATTGGAGAGGCATCATAACTCATAAGTTCATAGATTTACACCTAATGGTAATTAATATACTCGCCTTATCTAATATTAATATTATTTATAAGAAAATGAGACTTTACTATACCCTTAGATCGTGGGTAAATCCAACTCCTTTTTAAAAAATTTTGTATAAAAAAAATAAACAATGAATAATTTATCACATAAAAACTTTTATAGATGGTAAGGAACAAACTTATTTTCTATTAAGATGTAAATTTGATTTTTTCTACTATTGTAAGGAATTATTTAATAGACGATTTCGTAAGTTTTAAATATTTTTTGAGCCTTAAGACCATATTTTAGTTTTAATAAAAAATTAGTAATAAATGTACCTAAACTTTTTAATTAAAAAAAATACAATAAACTACTGTCATAATTTAAAAAATGTTGATAACTTGTAGTTTAAATGACACTAATCCCCTTCTTTAAAGCTTGCTTAAATATATGGTTATAGGTTAAAATTTTTAAAAATATATTGTGAATTATAACAAAAAGAAAAATAGAAAATATATCATTAATATTATTTTTTTTCTTTTAGTTTTTAGTACCAAAATCTCAGAGAGCAGAAAAAATAGAAAATAAAAAGTTTCTGCCTGCGCACATGACCTAACAACATTTGCGCTTTCATTTCTCATATAGTTTCATGATCTATCGCTTTCTTTTTGGCTCCAAGTCTCCAACAATTGGCGAGCGATCTTTCCGTGTCGTACTTTAAATCGTTTCGCTTTCTCATTTCTCCTACTAGGATTTCCCGCGTCACATAATCTATCGTGTTCCTTCTTCTCAATTCCATTTGGCCTTCGATTTTGAGGCTTCAACCAGTTCCGGCTAATCTATCAATACTGGAAGGTAATTTTTTATTAGCTAAACCCTAGCTTTGATCAACTCCATTTCCTGGTTTTTCTCGTTGAGATGTTGGTGCGTTGACTTCGTGCTCTCGATTTTGCTTAAAATATGTTATTTTTACAATTTGGTTACTGGAGTTGATTGCTCTGATCTCTTTTTCTGTAATTGATTTAAAATATTGAAAAAAAAAATTGGTTGCTGTAATATAGTTTCATGGTGATCTCATCATTTCCCGCTATTATGATAGTCTCTAGTCAATTAGCTGTTTGCTGAATAGCTGCAGTGAAGTTTGTATCTTATTTGGACGTGTTGGATTGGAAATGGGTTCTGTTTTATTCAGTTTCTTCCTTCATAGGATGACCATTTCATGTGGACTCTTTCTCTCAGGTTCGGCTTTTCCTTCTTTCATCATTTATTCCACACCGGGAATATATTATAACTTATGACTCCATCAAGGGTCATTCTAATGGGCGGATGGGGCGAGCCTTTAGCTGTATCAATAGAGGAATGATTAAAAGGAAGAAAAATCAGTATATCACTTTCTAGCGGTGTCGAATACTCCAGACTCTGCTGACGTTGCTGTAACTGATATAGTAAATTTCCCCATTATGCATCCTGCAATTTAGATCTTGATGGAGGAACTGAAGGTATGATTGTAGAGGAAAACCCTGTGGGTACAAAACTGACAATGAATAATGCCAGTGGAGATCTAGAAAGAGAACTTGCCCTTGAACCATACATCGGGTTAGAGTTTGAATCAGCAGATGATGCACTTAAATTCTACACTTTATATGCAAAGCAAGCTGGATTTAAGGTTCGGATTGGTCAGTTGTATCGATCTAGAACTGATGGATCAGTTTCTTCCAGAAGATTTGTGTGCTCAAAGGAGGGATATCAGCTCAGTTCAAGAACCGGTTGTCCAGCATTTATAAGAGTACAAAAGCGTGACTCAGGGAAGTGGGTTGTTGATCATTTCAATAAGGGCCACAATCATGAACTTGAACCTGAAGGTGCAGGTGAAATTTGCCTTCCTAATTTGCAGCAGAAAGATGCTACAGGTATAAAATCTGTTAGTGAGGTGTCTCACAGACCAAGGAAAAAATTGCTTCAAGTCAAGGACGAGCATTGTGCCTTTGGCATGTTTAATTTTAAGCAGATGCTGAAAGGAGATGAAGGGCCATCAAGTGCTGAGCCATATGTAGGTCAAGAATTCAGTTCGTCTAATGAAGCTTGCCAATCTTATCAGGCATATGCAGCATGTGTGGGTTTCAGAGTTCGTATTGGTCAATTGTTTCGGTCTAAAAGTCAAGGATTAATTACATCCCGACGATTTGTGTGCTCCAAAGAGGGGTTCCAACACCCTTCAAGAGTTGGTTGTGGAGCTTATTTGAGAGTTAAGAGACAACCATCTGGGAAGTGGGTTGTAGATCGTCTTCATAAGGAGCATAATCATAATCTTGATGCTGAACAGGAGGGTAAGCCAAAAAGTCTGCCTGCTTTAAATATTTTGACAGATGAGGTTGATGCAGGATTGGTAAATGGTGACTTATTTAGGATAGATAACTACAGCCCCGTTGCAAGAGGAGGCAGACAAAATCATATTAAAGGTGACTGGTACAGTATGCTTTTTGAGTATTTTCAATCAAGACAAGCAGAAGACACAGGTTTTTTTTATTCTGCGGAAGTTGATAATGGCAATTGTATGAGCATATTTTGGGCTGATGGCAGATCAAGGTATTCATGCAGTCAGTTTGGTGATGTCCTTGTTTTGGATACATCATATCGGAAGAGTGTGTATTTGGTTCCCTTTGCTACTTTTGTTGGCATTAACCATCACAAGCAACCCGTGCTTCTTGGATGCGCTCTAATTTCTGATGAATCTGAAGATTCTTTCACTTGGTTGTTTCAAACATGGATGAGGGCAATGTCTGGCCGCCAGCCACTGTCAGTAATAGCCGATCAAGACATCACGATCCAGAAGGCATTGGCAAAAGTTTTTCCAGGAACCCATCATCGTTTTTCATTGTGGCAAAGTAAGGTAAAAGAACAAGAGAATGTGGGTCTGATGGGTAATAAATTTGCATATGATTATGAGAGGTGCGTTTACCAAAGTCAGACAATTGAGGAATTTGACACCACATGGAATGCCCTAATCAACAAATATGGACTAGAGAGCAATGCTTGGCTTAAGGAAATGTATGAGAAGCGTGCATCTTGGGTTCCATTATATTTGAAGGGGACCTTTTTTGCAGGCATTCACATGAATGAAAGTGTTGATTCATTCTTTGGTACACTTTTAAATGGCCAGACGCCTCTGATGGAGTTTGTTTCACGGTATGAAAGAGGTCTTGAGCGACGCCGTGAGGAAGAAAGAAAGGAGGATTTTAATACCTCCAATTTTCAACCATTTTTGCAAACGAAAGAACCAGTAGAAGATCAATGTAGAAGGGTTTATACTCTTACCATATTCAAAATTTTCCAAAAAGAGCTTCTGCAATCCTATAGTTATTTAGGGTTTAAAATTTTTGAGGAGGGGATCCTCAGCAGATATTTGGTGCGTAAGTGTGGGAATGATCCTGAGAAGCATGTAGTTACCTTTAGTGCATCCAGTATAAGCTGTAGTTGTCAGATGTTTGAACATGAAGGCATTCTTTGCAGACATGTTCTAAGGGTTTTGCAAATTTTGGAATTAAGAGAAGTTCCACCTCGCTATATCTTACACCGCTGGACTAGAAATGCTGAGAATGGTGTTTTTCCTGATGCAGAATCATGGAGCGGTCCTCAAGAACTCAGGAATTTGATGCTATGGAGTCTAAGAGAAACTGCATGTAAATATATAGATGCCGGTGCAACGTCTCTTGACAAGTACAAACTTGCCTATGAGATTTTGCAGGAGGGGGGGAGGAAGCTATGTTGGCATCGGTGAGTACTGAATGCTCATATTTTGGACATAGTTGTACAATGAAGATTTGTAGGTTTTTCTGTTAACTTCATTTTGCCGTCTTATTTTATGAATCATATTGAGTGATGCATGATTCGGGGTTGCTGGTTTCCTCATTCATTGGATCGTTACTCGATATCGTGCAGATTTGATGGTCCTTTAAAAAGTCAGTCGTCACCTGGAAATCCATGTTCCTATAAACAAGGGGGTCCCTTACCCTGGTCACATAACTTGTGGAGATCAAAATCATCATTAAATTCTATTTTCCGTTAAGAATAGGTATTTAGGGCGAACCCGCTTTCTTTTTTCACCCTTAGATTCGAATAGAGAGAATCAAGTGATAAGACTGTGTATGCGACACATCTTAGGTTCCTCGAGGTGATTAGAATTAACAAACAAAATTTCTTTTTAAGGTATTAGACAACAAACCAAATATGCGACACATCATGGGTTCCTCTTTGAAGATAATTTAATTGAATACGTTTTTTGTTTTTTTGTTTTTTTTTTTTTGCTTTTTAATAATCAAATCTTGAAGCTGTGGGGGTGCCAGGAGGGAGGTGCAATGCAACAAGGGCATGCATTACACGGCAAAACAAAAGGTTGTCGATAATCAAAGGCCATAGTCTCTGTTCAATCCTTATCATTGCCGATCAATTCATACCACGAGGACCCTAAATTGCTATCTGGTACATGAGATTTGTTGCTGTAATATCTTTCTGCTTTCTCACACAGAATACCCAACTTGTCAGGCCACCTTCTCTGCTTTCTCATTTTCCTTCTTCTGTTAAGATGACATTGATGTAACAAGTTTGGCATTCTGCGTGAGCCACTCAAAAGTTGCAAGGAAACTAAAAACTAAACCAGCAATTATTACAATAAGATCTGGTGCTATAATTCGCATTATGGCATAAAATGGCACTTTGATGAGCTTTTTTTTTGGGATATTGCTTCGTTGAATCATCATTGGATGACTTTCTTTTGGTCAAATTAACCCACAGCTCCCACTCTTAGAAGTTTAAGATATCTCAATGGCTAACAAAATCATCACATGTGCCCAAGTTTTGAGTGAAAGGTGCTAGTGGGATTGTTCCAGTCAAATACTCTCGAGAATGAGATTTTATTGATTCTCAGGGTCACCTTTACTGGTTAACAAACAACATTGGACAATAAACCCGGACAACATTTCATGGTGTTATTTATTTGGCTTAATTCTCTAATGAAAACACTCGGCTATTCTCTAAAACAAAACAGAATGCATTTTATGACTTCATTATCGTTTCATTCCCTCAATTGGCTCCTTGAATCGTCTTGGCTAATGGGAGAATCAATTCTTCATCTTCAGACTTAAACGTCATTTCAACAGAGTTGTTCTGAATAGTAAATAACTATTGCTTAAATGAAGTCTCGAATTCGAACCTTGCATATGTAAAAAATTCCTGTTCAAAGATTCACCTACTATAATTAAGTGCGCGATACAGGTAAAATCCGAATATAGTCAGGATAAAATTATGATAAATAAGATGAATAACTAAAAAAATGTTTTAAAACGTCATTTCAGTTAATCAAGTTTACTGACATTTCTTGAATCCAAGCCATGATCATCTTAAAAAGATAAATACCAAAACCATAAAAAGCTAAATCCAAAAAAGTGGAGTTATAAAGATGCTCACGGACATAACAAAATGGGAACACTTGTGAACAATGGAACCCCTTTTCTTCTATCAACTCCTCGTGAATCCAAGTTAGAGCTTTTATGTATGTAAAAAAATCTTATTGAAAAATTCATCCACTATAGCTACATATGCAACACAGGTTAGATTTGGATATAATTTAGCCAAAACTCTAGTAAACCGGGTGAATAACCCAAAAAACAAAAAAAGTCCTCCTGAATCATTGTCCAAATCAATTCTAAGACAGAACAAAACGAGATTTCAAGAAGTTAATCACATCCCTTATTACTTTAACGACAAACAAATAACTGAATGACAGCGACAAACAAAGAACTAAATGACAGCAAGTTACCCTCATGAAGTGAGATACATACCATATATTCTTCTTGGGCACTCCATTTTACTCGTTAAGTGTAAATTTGAAACAAGCACTAGCACCATAAAGCAGCGTTAAACCATGTGTACACCAGTCAGCAGATTCTTAATGGGATTTTTATACTAGCGAGTTGGCATAGCAACTAATCTTATTCTAATATTTCAGGCCAACACCAGATAACAATACAAGACAGTACATTTGTGAACTATACATTTAACCTAAACATCCGAGAGCCGCAATCAACCATAGAACTAATTCCATGGAGAACATCTTCTCACAATTGAGATCAAACATTGAATTTCTCTAGCTACAGATCCCATCAATGATGATCCACGAACTCAACAATATTCAGCTTAGGGAGTCCTTCAAGAAGCTCACGCACCCAGTGACGATCTTGCATCTAAATCAAATCTTAAAAGCAAGGCGAGATCAGGCTATCAACATAGATCTGTGCCTCAATCCAACCGTCGGTGTTCTGGATCTCAGGACATACAAATGAGGAATTTTTTGAGTCATACCAACATAAGGACCACCTGTCCTGCAACAGTATTTCACTACTCTCCGAAATACAGAGATCCATTGGACACAGAAGGGCAGGATTTTCCAGGGACGGAATGCTGAACAGTTTAGTCCAAGACTCTTTAACTCCAAAATCCTTCATAATCCACACATCTGAACGCGTGCCATAGTTATAAAGGATGGTCAAGCAGTCTCCTAAAACTCCCAAAGTCAACGTAAGCATACTGTCTCCATGATCAGGCTGTGAAAGTTCTACATATGACTCCTTCCCTACATCAAGAGAAATAACAACCAATGAAGAACGTGCACGATTAGTTGTTGCCACCCAATTAAGAGTTCCGCTCACGAATTTTCCCATTTCATCATATGGGATACCTGAAGGGAAGTCCTGAATCCTTCTCCAAGAATCAGCGCCCAAAGTATAAACCTTGACTTCTGTTTTATAATCACCTCTACCATCACTATCATAGCAGAAGATTGCGAACACCTTATAGTTATCGATTGATTGATCATAACCAAACCCATATATTATATAACTCCCATCCCGTCTTTGATAATCCAAACAAGGAGATTTCTTGCATTTTCTAATAGATGGGTTCCATACAAGGATATGGCTAGGTCGAATAGTGAAACAGAGCAAGCCGTTGCAAGAGCCCACAATGAAATCATATCGGTTTCGTTTCTTCAAAGGGTATTTCAGCTTCACGGCATTAGTGGGCAGGCGGTCGCGTATGGATGTAACAGGGCAAGATTTGACAGTGCGCCCAAGTCCCGGGAAGCAGAACACGATGTTATGGTGGGTGAATTTAGGGTCGGTGGTTGACACACGAAGATGCAATTTAGCAAATTGGGGATCGGAGATTAAAGACTTCCAAAACTTACAAACACACCTGAGTTGCAGAAGAAATTTGACAGGGAGCCTGGAGAGGATATTTTCGATGAGTTCGGGAGGAAGGATTGGCGATGTTGGAGAAGCCCGATCACCATGACTACCCATGTGATGGTGGGAGGAGGAAGGAGAATGAGGAGAAAGGCGACGCCTCTTGTGAACGGAAGTGGCTTCTAGTTCAGAGAATCGCTGAGAAAAAGGTGAGACGATGTTGGAGAACTCACAATTGTTATTGGTAACAGAAGCCATTATTGGGAGCTAGGGTTATTCTGCGATACTTTCATCAGCTTCTGGGTCCTGACAGTGTACTCCCTCACGCTATCTTTAATTATTAAAGATCATGCGCTGCGTTTTCCTTATTCAAAACCGAATCGATTATATTCCACCGGTGAGTCTCAATAATCAATATACTGCAAAAGCTGGTTTTGTACAATGCTCATAACTTGTTTTTTTTTCCTGTTTTAAGTTTCAAGTAAAATAACGTTTTCAGAAACATTAAAATAAAATAAGAGATAAATTCAATAAAGTACTCGTACATTATATTGTTACATATTTATTATATGCTTTAGTCTCTGTCAATTTCAAGGACACGTATAATGAAACAAAAGGAGTAATGGCATACTGTCATTTACTGGCTATGTTCCTGTTTATACGTTAAGCACCTAAACTAAAGAGAAAGCAAAATATATAATTTATTTAGTTTTGTTTTCTATTTAATATCACACTATTTAAATCTTAATCATCTCCATTTAATACTTTTAATACATATTATTAAAAATTAATAATATTTATATCTTAAAATTTTAAATATGGCATATATTTAGAGATAAAAGAAAAATCTAAATCAAGATAAGTTCCTTATAAGGTAAGGCCACTTGGCGCTTGGGAAAGCTACAAGTCTACAACTGAATAAATTATAATTGCTGATAAATTAATATTTTAAAAATTAATCTAAATAGTTGGCAAAAGAAGAAGAAGAATATAACTAAAGCATGTATTTCAAGATCTTATATTCATCTGAGGTCCTTGCCTTGATGATTGATTTTTATTTTAAATTTAATTATATCAATTACGTTTCATTTCGCTGGGGATTCTTATTAGATTACTCTTTTCTTTTTCTAAACTTGTTTCCTTCTTGTTATTAGTCAGAGTGATTTATATGTTATTATATGAACAAGATTTTGTGAAGTCACCATCATAATGCACTCACCACTACTACCACTCCCATCAACAGCCGACGCCCTATAGCTCATTTTAGTTTGTATTATTTAGAGAAGAAGAAGGAATCACTCTCATTAGTCATCCCACATTATGTTGCCCGTTCTCATTTAAGCTCAGCTCAAGGTGGCACTTCGTCTCACAGTAACATCAGATGAATGATTGTAACTCAAGGAAATAACTATGCCAAGAAACAAGAAAAAGAAAAGCATAGCAGAATACAAGCATCCACTGCTGCAAAGTAAACTGAAATTTAGTCCAAGTTCAGCTTCCTTATCTGTGATTATTAGCTGCATTCGGGATTTTACTTAAATCAGCAGGTGACCTGTATAAGATAAAAAATGAGAATAAAACTTTTCTTCCAATACAATATGATACAGTTGAACACAATGCAATAACAAGAACTTCCAAATTGAACATCAATTTAACTGATTTCTTAAATACTATCGCCCGAACTTGTGTAAGACATGAAAAAGAGAGCTTGTTTACAAAAATACTATCACCTGAACTTGTGTAAGACATGAAAAAGGGAGCTTGTTTACAATGTTATGCAACAGGGAACAAAATTATACCCTTGCTAAGCATTTGCAATATAACGCGATCGATGGGAGTTGGTGTCGTTGGCATAAAATTTTCTCATGATTTGGCAGCCTCATTATCATCTTCAATATCCCAAAAGAGGTCCTCCTCTTGTTCAGCTGAACTCAACCTGTTCCGCAAATCAATTCTGCTCGTGGTTCCCACTGCATCTCCTTTATTCTCATCATTGCTTCCCATATCTTCAATATCATCCCAACTAAGGTCTTCTTCCTCAGGCATCGATGGCTGGCTTGAAACAACTGAAATATCACTATCTTTGCAAGATCCACTGTTATCTGTTTTAACTTCTGATGCTGCTTGGTCATGATATTTAGCGTCCAGCTTATCCCCATTTCCACTGGCACCTCGAGGAGCATTTGATGCCACATGTTCATCATCCTTAACCTCCGACTTATACCCCCCATCAGTTCCAGATTCAGAAGCAACGCCCTTCGCATCATTTTCTATCTCCAAATCCACCTTCTTAGTTTCAACAGTCTCAAAAGCAGTAACTTCAGCGGAATTTTCATCCTTTGCCAACCTCACCCCACTGGAATCACCTTTTGGCTCACACCCGTCATCATCATCATCGAAGTCCCAACTCAAATCCTCCTCTTCATCCCCAGAAACTGCACGCTTGACAAGCTTAGCTCTGGCATCCTCCGCCTGCTTCAGTTTATGCATCCTATAAAAATACCTGCTCCAGAAGCTTTCATGGTCGGTCTTACTGGGGACAACCTCGCTATATATCTCCTCAACTACCTCATTCTCCGAAAACAAGACATGAATCTCCTGCCCCTTCTCATCCAACTCAAACCCTGATTTCCACTCATTGTAATTTTCCACATCTTCGGGTTCCTCCACATAGGTGTTAATATCATTCTGAAGAGCCCGCACTAGTGCATCGAACCTACTGTACCGCTTCACATCCGAACTCTGATTACTGCTAGTACTCAATCGCTGCTTACCAATAACGTTCCTACCATCATCTTTGTAATCAGAAGGATCGAAATCAGAATCAGCGGCTAAGAGAGAATACCTACCCTGAGAGATAATCTTGGTCGTCGACTTCCAAACCGAGCTGCCAATGTCGTCCATGGCTTGGCCAACCGATTCAAGCGACTCCTGAGCAACCGACGCGCCAACATCAAGCGAAGTAGGGAGATCTTTGACGGCGCGTGAAGCAGCTTCTCGAATAATCGCCGTCTCTTTCTTCAATCCAGAACTGAATTCCTCAAGATCGCGGCGGTAGGTGCCGATAACAGACTCGGATTTGGAAGAAAGGGTCTGGAAGAGACCTCCGAAGTTCCAGGCACTGTTAAAGTTGGAACTCTGAATCGGAGCGGGACTCGGATCGGATTCGTCAGGGTCATGTTCTCCGAACCCATGGGAAACGGAGAAGGATGGCGGCGGCGAAGGCGGATCGTCGGAGAACACGGCCTTGACAAAATCCATCGAGTATAAGAGGAAAGGTTGCTGTGCCGATAACGTTTGTTAAGGATGCTTTAGTTTATTGAGGGATTAATTCAATTAAATTTGCCGCACCCCTCTCCGGAAGTTTCTCTCTTTCTGTTTTATTTTTTTTCTCATCAATATCAATCATTTTCAATATATATATACATACATATATATATATATATATATATATATATATAATTAGTGTTAATTGTGTTAATGACTCGTGAATCTAAACAAAATATCTTGTTTCATAATCTGTTAATAATCAATAATAATATGACGTGCTAAAATTTTATACTAAATATTAATATTAATATTATAAAAATAATACCATTTATATGTTATGGATTTTATTTTAATTCTTATGTTTAGTTGAATTTCGCATATATATATATATATATATATATACATTTTAGTGTTAATTTGTTTTAATTTACAATAATCTATTAAAGAATATACAATAATTAACTTGTTCTTGTTAAATTAGCACCGATGTTTAAACAGCTAAATATCTATCTAAATTATTTATCACAAATTATTTAAAAATAAATAGCTATATTTATTTAAATAAATTTTTAGATTAAATTATAATTTAAAATTAAAATTTTAGATAAATTGATTAGAGTAGTTTATGGAACAGTAAAAGAGTTTATGAATTAACTAATTACTATATTACCTTTACTTTTTTTTATACTATATATCCTACTTTTTTTACATTTTCTCTCTCTCTCTCCTTCTTTTTCTTATACACTTTTTTTTCTCTTTCTTATACCATCTTTCCTTTCTTCTCTTATATATTATCTCTCCTCATTTAATACTTATATCATTTTTCATAATTTAACAATAATAAAAATATTTTTAGAAATAACTATCTAAACACTCATTCATTCAAAATTATTTTTTTCATAAATTCTTTTCTAAAAATACTTTTCTATAAACTACTCAAAAACTCTTTTTTTTATAAATTCATTTTTAAAATTTTATCTAAAAATACCCTATATTTTTTTAGTATGATCTCATATTGCCCAAGTTCTCCCTAATTCTAACTATATAAAAAAACAAAAATAGTGTTCTTCCTAGCACGCAATTTATGATTTTTATGCAAAATCAAATGGGCCCACAGAACAGGATGAATACGGTACAATGGAAAGCTACAAAGCCTGGTAAGTTAAGGTCCTCCAATCTCACACTTTTTTTTTCCCTAATGATTTGTTATATTTTGCAGAGGCTAGCCTAGAATAGGTGGTACAACTTAAAAATTGCTTGAACCAGTTTGGCGCGGCTTCAGGACAAAAGGTCAACCAAGACAAAATCAATAAGTTCTTCTCTATAGATGCCAACCATAATAGAGTAACCCAACTCGGTAAGGAGTTTAGTTTTACTCAGACAGTGGACCTTAGAAAATATTTGAGGGTTCCCCTACACCATGATCGAGTCTCGAACGGGACTTATCAGTGCATCATTGACAAAATCAAAGGGCGTCTCAGTAGTTGGAAGATTGGTAGTCTCTCATTCGCAAGATGTGGAACCCTCGCCAAAGCCGTTGTTAGTGCAATGTCCACATGTTATACAAACAACGTACATTATAGTACGTGTAATACAATTGAGAAGAAAGCTCGTGACTTTATTTAGGGTTCTTCGGACAAAGGTATGAAGATGCATCTTGTTTCTTGGGATAGGGGTGTGCAAGGAAAAGCAACTTGGTGGCTTGGGAATAACACACATGAAGCAGCAAAGCCATTATGATGAAGCTTGGGTGGGGGCTTGTTACCAAACGGGATTCTCTCTGGGTTAAGGTTATTCGAAATAAGTATGGCTGTGGGAATGATATTATACCCAAAATTAATCCGAAGAGGGCTGGTTCTAATAGGTGGAGAGGTATTAAGAATAACTGGAACCAAGTTAAAACTGGCTTGCAGGAATTGAGTGATAGCCATGGCAATCCTGTTGTACGATGGAAATGGGAGAAGATCGGTCTGTTCACTACCAAATCTGCTTATATGGCCTTGAATCGACCAGGTGAAGTCCCGAATAGGATCTGGAATTACATCTGGAAATTGAAAATTTCCCATGTAAACTTTATTAGAGAGAAATGATGAGAAGAGATATGAAGAATTTCATGTATTATTCAAGAATAATAAACTCTTATAATCATGATAACTCACATGGGTTTTCTCACTAATCTATCCTCACTTGAGGGAGATAATCTAACCCCACTTGGGGACTTTGAGGGGAGACCAAAGTTACCTCTCCCTCACTATAGTGAAGATTACACAATCTCACACACCAATCAACCAAAGGCTATAGCCCTTTATATAGACTTCTAGAGTTATCTAGATACAAGTGATTAACACTAATCATCTGACTAATTCTATCTTCTAACACCCCCACTCAAGTTGATACCTCTTAACTCTAGGTATTCAACTTGCCAACACAACTCACAAGGGAGTAAGGTGAATTAAACTAAACTATTTTTATTTTTTACATACTACAATATGAAAAACTCTTCAAAAAAAAACTTCCTATCCACAGACATTTTGTGTAGACCAATTTCTTCTCTTAGTCTAAAAGTGCTTCTTCAACGTCAAAATTAAAGTGGTCTCTCTTCACTATATTTTCACGCATCATGAATATTGAAAGCATGAATCATGGCCTACCAATTGCTTCAGACCTACTTACATGCTTCAAACAAGTTCAGCTCCATTAAATCCATATAATTGCTTATAGGCCTAAACAAAACCTTCCCCAGGGTCAATGGGAAACAGCTGGACAACAGTACCAACACAGTCTCTAAGAGTTATTTGGTCATTGGAGAGGTCCTTGGTATGTGTGACATGATAGTACAAGAGAAAGTAAACTTTCTCAGACTTATGGCTTGCGTGTTTGACCTTTTGACTTCACCTTCTCAATGTAAAACAATTGTAGTGCCATTATATGAGCATAAGGACAAAAAGTTGAACCCCAATGCATAAAACTCCATCAACAAAATAGCAACACGTTACTCTCCACCAGGGCCATATGAAATTGCCATCATGAAAAATAAACAAACTTGGCTTGAGACTTAGAGTACCTTTCGATGGATGAGCAAACAGAGCAAAGGAATGGGTATCAGCCTTCCTTTTCAGCAACAGATCTGCATATTTCATCATTTATAGCTATGGCTTTTAAAGCAACGCTTGCTGAAGCTAGGCCAAGAGAGGTAAATCCTGCATGTAATGAGTCGACAAGAGCTTCTACAATCCCAATCTTGGCAAATTTTCATGCATACCCATAATCTTTCTTTCCAAATATTCTCAAAATTCGAATTTGGGTTTGAAGTTTCTATACCAGTGAATGGAGAAAGAAAGAATGTCCAAGAAGAAAGGCAACAGCCATACTATGACAATGAAGGACTTCCATGGCGGTTCTACTCCTTCTGATATTTCTCTCCCTTATCAAATAAGGCTTTGTAATTAGCTGTATAGGGAAAGAAAATTGGGGACGTTCACACCAACCAAAAGAAAAAATAGTGTCATGGCTGAGGGAATTGGATTGCCACAGAATGTCTTTCTTCAAGACAGCAAAAACGTGACCGCAACTGGTCTGTAGTGGTTATTCTTTCAAGAGGAAAAGGTTTCAAGAAACCCAAGGATTATGATAGGTTTTGCTAGGTAAGAAAGTTTTCCGATGTAGTGAATATCGATTTAGGAGAAAAGATTGTAAAGAACCTGGAAATTATGACGAATCTTGGAGTGGTTGCTGTAACTTTCGGCGATAGAACTTCTTTAGATGATTTTCCTGCAAACTTCTTGAGGCGAGTATCACAGATTTGGGCATCACCGTTATTATTTTGGATGACAAAACTTGTGTATCAGCAAGATTTAGCCTAATCGTCTTCCTGCAAGACTTCTTGCGGTGTGTCGGCGAAATCCCTAAGCTGCAACGATGCAAAAGGGGATGGACAATGTACTGAAAATTCACTTGGCTTGCGTAACAAACTGGTTCATATGGACCTCAACAGAAGGGCTGGCCTAATGGCTCTGGTACCATGTAAACTTTATTAGAGAGAAATGATAAGAAGATATATAAAGAATTTAATGTATTATTCAAGAACAATAAGCTCTTACAACCATGATAATCCATATGGATTTTCTCACTAATCTACCCTCACTTGAGGGAGATAATCCAACCCCACTTGGGGATTTTGAGGGGAGACTAAAGTTACCTCTCCCTCACTATAGTGAGGATTACACAATCTTACACACCAATCAACCAAAGGCTAGAGCCCTTTATATAGATTTCTAGAATTATCTAGATACAAGTGATTAACACTAATCACCTAACTAATTCTATCTTCTAACACCCAAAGATGTAAAACGGTTGGCTGGCTTCTACAGCACGAAAGACGTACTCCTCACGAACAAACGCAAACATAAGAGAGGCCTAATGGTCTTTGTGAAATATGCAAATAGGAGATAGATGAGATGCATGCTCTTCGAAATTGTTGTGGAGTCAAACATTTTTGGGAATCTATTGTCAAACCAGAATTATATTTTATCACAGGTTCTTCACCAGTGAGCTTCCGTATTGGATTCAACTAAAATGCTTGTTCATCGTAATATGTTGTCTTCTTTGGAACGCAAGAAATGATTTTATTCCATGTAATACCGAGACAGACTTGCCCATGTTGAAAGCTAGATTGTCCGCTATCATGCACTGTATGACGAACACAATGGTTAAGCTCAAAGGAGTGAACTTAAATGCAAGCCGCTATCAAGTGGCTAAGCGAGATACTTTAGATGTGGGCATTAGGCTTGTGGTGGAAGTTGATGGAGCTTTTTCTGCCTATCAAAGCGAAGTAGCGTGTGGTGGCATATTGAAGAAAGGCAGTCACGCGCTTTCCTGGAAGGATTCCTTTTCAAGATGGATCACGGCGATCATCTCTCAGCAGAATTGAGGGGGTGTTTAATGGGGCTAAGGCGAGCCTGGGATCTAGGAGAAAGGAATGTCATTTTGAGAAGTGATTCTTCTGAAGCCTTACAGATTATTGCTAATGACGAAAATAGCCTTCACGAAGATTGGGTCGTGATTCATGAAATTAAAAGCATGATGGAATGAAGCTGGAAGGTGGAGCTGCAAGTTATCAGCAGAGAAAGAAATTGATTAGCAGATGGTTTGGCGAAGAAAGCCTTGAGCGGAGCCATGGGTCTTCTGAGTGCTTAGTGCTGATGCAGTTTGGATGATCCTTGATGAGTCTGGTGTTAGTCTTTGAGGTTGTTTCTTCTTCTTCTTTTTTACAGGAAAAGACTATTATGACCTAAATTAAAAAGAAATTAATTTACAAGAGGATCAAATCTCAAATACTTATTGCCCATAAGAGCTTTTAAATAAGAAGATTATGAAGATAGCAGTTTTGTTGTCTTTAATCTATTATTTGTCAGAACATCCGTCAATTAATTTTGATCTTTAGACACATGTTGTATTTTCAACTCCTAAAATAAATTCATCATTCTCTGTATCTGTAAAATCAATAAGCTACAATTATGAATTATCACATTCATTAACATATCTACCATATTCTTAACATCCGATCCAAATATAATTTTCTTGAATCATAAGTCCCAAGTTAGTTTTAATCCCTTAAGGATTGCCTATTGTTCTACTTCAATGACACTACACAACCCCAAAACGATCATCACATCCTGCCTTAGAATGAGCTACCGTAAGTACTTTATCAATATTTAATTTCGCCCATTTTGTAGGAAGAGGTTGCCAAATAGACGAAATTGATGAACCCAAGTTATTAGACAAATATACATCCTAAATATGCACAAAACTTTTTCATACTTGCATAATGACTAAATAGGAATCCAATAGTTTCAAAAAATAACTATTAAATAGAGTTTGATTCCTCCACTTCCATAACTTTCAAATTGAAACACTCATATTAGACTCCAATTATTATCTCCATTAACTCCAAGCTGTCTTTTGATATTTATAACAAACCAATCATATAATGGTGCTCTAAAGAAGGAAGAGCAATTTATAGGATTAATTAATTTTAACCAAAGATGCTAGTATAATAACAATCACGAAGTATATGTAACATATTTTTTGTACTGTTATCACAGTACTAGCATGTTGCATCAGTTGAAGATCACATGCTTTTCCAAGTATTGATTGCTAACTGATTATTAAAGGCTATCCACATGAATACACGAATGCATTCATCACCTCTCCATTTTCATATGTCTTTGTATATCTTTATAGTCTTGTGTAAAAACTTTCTCAATAATAAAGTAAGCACTTTTAATAGTAAAGGTACTTAGTAGCATTCTAAACCATCAAATCACTACCTGCCTCCAATATAGGTGGTAAATCTGAATTACATTACTTGGAATAACAGTAGCAATTCTCTATAAATCCCAAGTTCTACAAGAAATCCAATTCACCAATTTATTACTTTCTTCCTCCATAGTAAGTAGCCAAATACATAAATCCTTTAACTTCCTATCTAGAAATAACCACTTATCTGTGAAAAAATTTACTAGTTGACAATTTCTAGTATGCCATATTGTACCCAACTCAACTATATCTAACTGTTGTGAGATGAATTTTCATAGTGTAGAATTTCCTTTTCTAATATCAAGTAAATTATCTTCATTCCTTAATATATATTTGTGTAACAGCACATTTACCCATAAACATTTTTCTCTATTAACTAATTTTTAAGCTATCTTGGATCCACAAGCACGATTAAAAGAAGATAAATTCTTGAATCCCAATCCCCTATACAATTTAGGCTTTACCATTTGATCATATCTAATAAGATAAAATCCATAAAAAAATTGACTATATCCCCATATAAAATTCCTCTGTAATCTCTCATTTCCTGACAAACCAACACATGAATTTTGGCAACTTGTATAGGATATGTGGTATAGAACTTAAAATAGATTTTGTCAAAATAATTCATCTAGCTATTGAAAGAGTACTCTCTTTACAAACAACAAGTTTAGATTTGACTATATCAATGATATACTAAAAAATATCTCTGAGTTTCCTTTCTCTGATGATTGAAAAGCCCGGATAATTTTCTATATTAGTAGAAATAATCATACCTATAATATCACTAATATTTTTTCTAATATTGACATATACTTTTGGAGAGAAAAAAATTGATGATTTAATCTTATTTATTTTTGCTCTTGAAGGTTTATAAAATTTATTAAGACAATCTATCATACTTTTTGATTGCTTCTCATATGCCACTCCGAAGAGAATAATGTCATTTGCAAACATCAAATGAGATATTGATGGCCTTCCACTAGTCACCAAATCGGTTTCCACTTGTTTGAATCGATCACATCCATAATAATATGAGATAACCTATCTATACAAAGAATAAATAAAAGGGGTAAAATAATTTTTTTTTGTCAGAGACCTCTTTTAAGATAAAAGAATTTAATTTAAAAATTATTCTATAATAAATTATATAAAATAAAAATAATACAGCTCATAATGTGACTTATTAAAGAAATATCTAGTCCTATATTAATAAGAACTTCATAAATAAAATTCCATCAATTACGACTATAGGCTTTTTGTAAATAAACTTTGAAGTTGTTTCTGTTTTATTTAAAGCTTATAAAAAAATGAAAAAAAGGGCCCACACATGTTTATGATGAGAACCTGTATGCACCATGTTAAGCTTAAAGAGATAAAAGAAAATAAACCTCACCTCGTTGACTAAAGTCGTCCCCGTTCCCTTACATAATATGCATTGTCCATGTTTGACCTTCACACATCCATACTTATGAGACATTTAAAAGGCCCGCGTATGATGAAGTAAGTTTAAAAAAAAATGAAATGAAAACTTAAGTTTTAGATATAAAATAACATTTATAGTCCTAATATATCCATATAAAAATTAATTGTTTTGCTCAATACTTTGCATTTGCAATTGCTTGGACACATTACGTTTGAAGAAAACCAGGGGCATTGCTGGTAATACATCCCAAAATTCCCGAACAAACCACCTCCCTTACCCGCCGACTCAGCCTCTCCCACCGATTGCCTTTTTTCGCTCCCTTTTTTCCATCTCTTTTCCGTTTCTTCCATCGATCTCCGTCATCTATCTATCTGTTTTCAATTCCCTATCTATTTTGCTTGCCTAGCGATGCGAGGGCATGATCGGATTAACACCCGCCTTCCGGACGAGCTCATCGTTGAGATCTTCAGCCGTCTTGATTCCAAGTCCTCCCGCGATGCCTGCTCCCTCGCCTGCAAGCGCTGGCTCCGCCTCGAGCGCCTCAGCCGAGCAACTATCCGGATCGGAGCTACCGGTTCACCCGACTTATTCGTCAACCTTCTGGCAAGCCGTTTCTCCGATGTCAAGAATATCCACATTGATGAACGCTTGTCGATTTCGCTGCCTGTTCAGCTCGTGAGTCACCTGATTCTCATATAAACTGTTCTTTTCATCTATGATTCCGGATTTGAACGGTTGGCTCTAGCTTATTACAAATAATTATCACTTTTGATTCGATGAGATTACACGGTTTTGGAGTTCTGGAAATTAGATTGGTCGAAATTATCTTTGAATTTGTTTAATTTGTTTCCACTGGTTTGAGTAGGGGAGGAGACGGGCAACCGATAATTCTACGGTTTCATTGCTTAAGCTGTGTTGTGTGACTGAAAAAAGTGGAACTGAGGATAGCGACTTTGATTCAATATGTTTATCAGATGCTGGATTGGCCGCTCTCGGTAAAGGCTTTCCGAAGCTGGAGAAGCTGAGCTTAATCTGGTGTTCGAACGTCTCCAGCGAGGGATTAATATCCCTAGCTCAGAAGTGTAGTTGCCTGAAAGCGTTGGATTTACAGGTATTCTTTCTGAGTTTATTGGACCTGCGACTCTATAGATCAACTGATTTGTTTAAGGGGCACATACTATATTTGTATTTAGTACACGTGGCACATTGCACCATAGTAAACATTACTATTGAAGTTAAACTGCCACTTAGACTACGTATACGTCCGCTCTAGCATCGATGCTAATGCTCATTTTCCCCATCGATGCATTGTTCTCCTTATCACTCTCTCAATATTTAATCAGTCACATGTTTAATGCTCTAAATAATGCATGCTTTTAAGTAGAATTATTGCCGTTGAGTTTCCTCTAGGGTTGTTATGTTGGAGATCAAGGTCTGGCTGCTGTTGGGCGGTGTTGCAAGCATCTTGAAGACTTGAATCTGCGGTTCTGTGAAGGCTTGACTGACAAGGGTTTGATTGAATTAGCCCTGGGCTTGAAAAGTTCCTTAAAATCTCTTGGTGTGGCAGCTTGTGCCAAAATAACTGACATCTCAATGGAAGCAGTAGGAACGCACTGTAGATCCCTTGAGACATTATCATTGGACTCTGAGTATATCAACAATAAAGGGATGCTTGCTGTGGCTGAAGGGTGTCCCCATTTGAAAGTTCTAAAGTTGCAATGTATCAATGTCACAGATGATACTTTGAAGGCTGTAGGAACTCGTTGTCTGTCATTGGAGCTATTAGCTCTCTATAGTTTTCAGAAATTTACTGATAAGTAAGCTGCTTACCACAAATTCCTTCCTCTCAAATTTACTTCATATGACTATAGTTAAAAACACTGAAGAATTACATGTCTAGTCTAATTTCTTATCTAAGTATTATATTATTACGGGACACACTGGGTTAAGTCCTTATTGCAACTTTGTAAACACTTCCATAGAGGTGTGACTCTATTAATCATTTCTTGGTTTGGCTAAATTTAAGAGAAGGAAGCTGTGCTCTAGCAATTATACTTTCCTTGTTTGTCTGACTTTTTCTGTTTATACGACCATCAAGGAAGCATGACCTGCGATTTTCCAGTGGCATATCTAGTCATAAGTCATTCTCTCATGTGTCTGATAATTGACTATACGTTCTCTTATCTTTTGAGATGGGTCAGTACTTAGTAATTTTTTTACTTTTTGTATTTTCTTTAATTCAGGGGTTTGCGTGCAATTGGGATTGGATGTAAGAAGTTGAAGAACTTGACTTTAAGTGATTGTTATTTCCTTAGTGATAAGGGTTTGGAAGCAATTGCTGCCGGTTGCGAGGCACTTACACATCTTGAAGTCAATGGGTGCCACAACATTGGAACTATGGGGATAGAATTAATTGGAAAATCTTGCCGGTATGTTGTCCTGTAACCTATTTTGTGTAAGAATATACTGGATCTGTTGAACTGGAAGTCATGTGCATGCAACAAAATCTGCTAACTTGGTTGGAACCAAGAAATTGAAATTTTTTGGTGCCAACTAATCTTTCTGGTGTACAGTTGCCATAAGATTATTTGAATATTTTTTTTAATCATTGAATAAAGGATTGTGAAAGGTTTTGATGTTTATTTTGTTAGGGGAATGTATCTGTTTGTAGTTTGCTGCTGCAAGCATTTTCTGATGGTCTGCTGTTTAGTCAGTGAAACTTTTGGAATCTGATTTCTGTCTGTTCTTGTCTAGGGACTATGTTTACGAAGATGGAAGTTGTTATCTACATTTTTATGTCCATTGTATGTGTCAATGTTACATTGAAGTTTGTGAGGAAAATATATAGTCAGTTATAAAAATAATTTTATACAGACATTGTGAGAAATACCAGTTCACGATTTTGCTGTTTCAAGTAATCTGTTCATGGTATTGACATTATGCTTGTGGGCACAAGTTCTAATAATGCCGAGTTATTTGTATCGGTCTTTCAAACATGATGTTAATTTCAGCTTTGTGTATGTACAGTAATCTCACTGAGTTGGCATTGCTTTACTGCCAAAGGATTGGTAATGATGCCCTGCTTGAGGTTGGGCGGGGTTGCAAATTCTTGCAAGCTCTTCACTTGGTAGATTGCTCAAGCATTGGAGACGCAGCCATGTGTGGTATAGCCAGTGGTTGCAGGAATTTAAAGAAATTACATATTCGTCGATGTTATGAGGTAATGCCAAAAGGAAAGAAACGAACTTCTTGTGTTTCTTGCTTCTCATTCACATCATTGTTGTCAAGATTCCTTACTTGCCTTATAGAATTGAGTCAATGTTTGAATGATTTCTCTAAATATTCTGTTGACGTGTTGATGGTTCTAGGATTTATGGCCTTAAACAGGATTAAGATATGTTTCCATGACAAGATATTGACTGTACAGGTGGAACTTGAAGTGGTATGTTGTGTTTAGCATGAGTGCCAAACACATGTTGAGCATTGACATGGCTTCTTGTTTATAGATTCCACGCAAGTTATTATGACAGATTATAGACTTCTGTAGCTTGTGAAAAGTTGGCATTAGTTGCTTCCTTCCTATTATGAAGATTCAATGAGCTGCACAAGTTATAGTGTTTACTGACCTTCTCTATTGCGTTCTCTTCCCCTTTAAGGCAAATAGGCAACACAGTGTGGCTCACTTTTTCTGGCTTCTGACCTAATTAATGTGTTGTTTGATTCCTTTTTGTGTGTGTTATTAACCGGAGGTTCCTCATATTGCCTTAAAATATCTTTTCTTACAAGTCTTTAAGAAGTCACTTCTGTTTTCTCTCCTAATAAAGAGAGCGAGGAATATAGGAATTATATTTGACATATTATTAGTTATAGAAGAATTTCCACCTATGATACATTACAAAGCTATATTTTCAAATAATCTAATTGACTAATTAATTATATGACAGAAATTCATGCCTTCGTTGCTTTCCTTCTCTTTTTTTATAGATTGGGAACAGGGGAATCATTGCTGTTGGTGAGCATTGTAAGTTTCTAACAGATCTTAGCATTCGATTTTGTGACAGGTAAAACCTTATTCACGGCTTTTGTTTTCCTTCACACAGCTGAAATTCTTAGTTCTATTCATATAATTTTATGTCGAGATGTAGTATAATTTTTGCCGGAGTTCCTTTCTTTTAACCAGTTCATAACCAAACCGTTGGTTGCTTAAGAATATACATATTGACATCTTTATTAAATGTTTAGGGTGGGTGATGATGCCCTTATTGCAATAGCTGAGGGCTGTTCCCTTCATAATCTGAATGTTAGTGGTTGCGTTCAAATTGGAGATGCTGGAGTGATGGCCATAGCAAGGGGGTGCCCTGAACTGTGTTATTTAGATGTGAGTGTACTACAGGTGAGTACTCGTCTCTTGTCCACTCTCTTTCATTTCACCCTTCTCCGTAGTGCTAGTATTACAATTAATTTTTTATCTATTTGATAGATGGCATTAGTAGTTCTTGAGTTGCTTATATTCCTTGATTATTTGCATTAGAATATTAATTTATATTCTTGTGTTAAAGATTTCTTGATTCTGTAGATGTTTGTTTGACTTGAATAGTGTTGATAAAACACACACATGGTAAGTTACTCAGTTATGCTGCAACCTGAAACAGTTTTTGCTTGCCAATGACCCTTGGGCTAGTGGCACTAGATGTTCCCTTTCATGTTTAAAGTGTAAACATGATGCATGATCATGTTTATGTAATGTGTACGTGGAACAGTGGCAGATCTATGTCTTGCATATGAGACTTGTCTCAGCTGATCAACGTTTAAACAATTTACTGCCCTGATGTTCTTTCCCAAGTTTTACTGCTACCCTCTTTAGCTGAAGTTTCTTCTGTGTATCATTTGGTACACAATGGCAGAATTTGAGTGATATGTCAATGGCTGAGTTGGGGGGGCACTGTCCAATGCTGAGAGAAATAGTGCTCTCACACTGCCGTCAAATAACAGATGTTGGTCTTTCCCATCTGGTGAGGAATTGCACCAAGCTGGACTCGTGCCACTTGGTTTATTGCCCTGGCATAACTTCAGTTGGAGTGGCCACTGTGGTTTCCAGCTGTCCAAACCTGAAGAAGGTCCTGGTTGAAAAGTGGAAGGTTAGCCAGCGGACCAAGCGTCGTGCCGGCTCTGTCATTTCCTACCTCTGTGTCGACCTTTAGCCATTTTACACCTTCTCCATTGCCCTTGTACATTCCATAGCTAACCTTGTGTTATCTTTCGATATGACTAAGGTAACGTTTTGGTATGAGGAAAAGTCTTTTCTAGAAAGAAAATGGAAAATGCACCTATTTCTACTCGCCAGCCAAACATTGCATAAATGTTTTGAGAAGCTGTTGGCCCTTTGTGGATTGAGGTTTTTCTTGTACAAATTGTCAATGATCGTAGTCATAGCTTTCAATTAGGTTGTATGAAAGATGCAGTAACTGATTGCCTTTTGATAAATAAGTGTCTATATAATGTACATTATCATTACAGGCAAATCTTATGGAAGTGACATGCCTTGTGTATTGCTACTGCATCTGCCTTTATGTCAGTTTAATATCAGCCAGTCTGATTTAAAAAAGAAATATTGTCCTCATAACGCATAACGCATAACGCATAACGCATAACGCATAACCTGATTTTCTGACCAGATAAATTAACACTATTCATATTATGTAGTGAGATAAATATAGCTTTCAATTCATTTGAAAAAAGTCGCATATGGTAGTCATCCCCTAAAAAGTCAACAAGAAACGATTGATTTACGGGGAACGAACAGTGAACTCGCATTCTGGAAGTACTTTGACAATCAAAATAAAATCCGATTTTAGTTAACTATTGATATTGGTGTATTTTCTTAGCCATCAATTTATACCATCGCGAGTGGAATAACAACTTAAATAAGTAATTTTATTTTTAATATATAATATATTTAATTAATTTAATTATATTAAAAAAATAATTAAATTAGTTAATATAATATATTTTTTTAAAATATTTTAATAATTTTTTAATTATATCTCTCTTTGATTAAAGTTAAATGAGTATTAATAGTTAATAAATATATAAAATATATTTTATATTTATGATTAAAATTAATTTTTAATTAATTTTTATATTAAAAGTTGAAAAAAGCGTGGAGAATAGTGGAATATATAGTTATCTTTTATATATATATATATATAATTTGATTTTTAATTACATGCATATTGATGATTGATTCAACTACTTTGTAATTCATACCAAAAATTGTCATTAAAAAGATAAGGCTTAAATACATAAAATTCTTATAAATTATAAGTTAATTACACATAATTTTTGTAACTTTTAAAAATTTAAATTATAGACCCTAGTATTTTATATTTTTATTATTAAACCGCTACCATTAAAATTATTATTAAAATTAAATTTTTTTTATCATGTCATAATTTTTTATATTTTTTTAAATGTAATTATATATAGTTTATATTTTTATTTAAACAATGCCTGTCAAATAAATATTTTAAAAGTATTTATTTAAGTATTTAAAAATATTTTAAATTGTATATTACGTGTTAATTGTTATTTATATTTTATAAGTATTTTATTTTAAGATTAAATACATAAAATCTCATAAACTTTCATAAAATCTCATAAACTTTAGATCAATTGCACATAACTTCCCTAATATTTAAAAATTTAAATTAAAGATTTTAATATTTTATATTTTAATTATCAACTTATTGTGATTAAAGTTTACGGTTTTTATCAAATAATATTTTTTATATTTTTTATTATATACTACATTATCTAATAAATAACACTTGACAATTTACTTATAATTTTAAATAGTTTATATCTTTTATTTAAATAATACATGATCAAATAAATATTTTAAATAATTTTTTAAATATTTATTTTAATTATTTAAGAATATTTTAAATTATATATTAAGGTTTAAGGTTATTTAAATACTTTATATTTTTAAAAGATTTTATTGTGAGTATTTTTAAAAAAATTAAAATTATATGTCAATTGTTAAATATTATTTTTTAAATAACATGATATATAATAAAAAATATAAAATTGTGATACGTAAAAAATCATTAAGTTTAATAGTAATTTTAACTTCATAAATTTAATAATTAAAACATAAAACATAAGGATCCATAGTTTAAACTTTTAAAAATTAAGAAGGACTGATCTAAAGTTTATTGATTTTTTTTTGTGTATTTTGACTTTTATTTTAAGTATTTGGAAAATTAAAATTAGATGTCATATGTCAAATATTATTTTTTAAATAATAATATATAATAACAAATAAAAATTAACGTAAATAAAAAAAATGTTAACTTTAATAAATAACGAACAATTTTACCGGTAAGAATTTAATAATTAAAACATAAAATATTAAAATTTTAATTTAAAATTTTAAAAATTAAAAAAATTATATGCAACTAACTATTCTTAAGTTCAGAAGTTTGTGGATTTTACTACATGCTTGGATCTCTTTCAAATCTTAGTTTCATATAGCCTAAAAGTTAAATAAATAGGAATAAATTATGATATTAAATAATTTTTTAAATAATTTTTTTTATAAATTATCTAATAATTATTTTATTTTTATTTGTTTTACCTTTCTTCTCTTTTTTATTCTCACTTTGTTATCAATAATCCTTCAGTCACTACTTTGCTTTGTTGAAGAGGAATTATATCACTACTTTATCATCGTCTTTGGATCTAGAGGAGGAAAGGAAGAGGAAATGGAGATAGATGGAGAGGAAGCAGGAACAGGAGGAAGACGAAGGAAGAGAGAAGGCAGACAAAAGGACAAAGGAAATGAGGCTATAAACGAGTTGGGTTGTCAGATCTTATTGTGTCAATGTGCCTCAAGTCACCAGCGGTGTTGGCAATGATAGGAGTAGTAGCATCCTCGTTGGCTGTTGACATTAGGGAGTCAGCAGCGTCATCGCTGATGGAGATGAGGATGAATATTAATAAATATTTATTTATTTTTTAATTTTATATTTTTTATAATAATTTATTAATTATAAAAATTTAATTTAATAATAACTATTTAAATATTTATTTTATTTAAATTTTTTTTTTATAAATTATATTTTATAAAATTTTTATATCATTTATTCTTCATAACAACTTCTAAGTCTAACCACACGGCACTTAATCATAACATAATAGAAGTACAGTAATAGAAACAAATAAAGAAAAATATGGAAAGAAGGGATCCATGTTCCCCGATCACGAGGGCGGATGAACGGTGCGTTGCGCAGGATTCTGGATTTAGTTTACAGACTCTTCCACGGTTTCCCATCTGCGTCATAGGAGTTGTAGCCAGCCAGCCATGCCCGCAGGTTGCAGCGTCAGAGCCATCTGGATTCTCAACAACCTCGACGCTGTTGTTTTCTCCAGGTACTCCTTCCTTTACCCCTATTCTCCTTCATATTTTGTTCAACCCTCTTTTAGCACAAGCTTCTCCAATTATCGCCCTGTCCCTCTCAATTATAAACACGGTCTTTGATTGTTCTCGTTGGATTTGCTTCTGTATATGTAGTTACTTCCTTGGCTGTTTTCATGGGCTATTTATTGATTAGAATTCTTAACTCCGAGCTTCTTTTCTTTTTTGTTTTCCCACTGTTTTTGTCAGGAGATTTCCGGTTGTCGAGAAGCGTTGGCGATCTGCTTGCATGAGCAATAATGATAATTCAAGCGGGGATGAGTTGAATTCGACTGCCAGTGTGTACACCTTGTTACCCAGCGACTCCGAGCTCGCTGCTGCATTTCTAGAAAGAAAGAATAGGTTAGCTAGCGGAAATTTGAGAGCCGTTATATATTATCTTTATATTTTTCTATTTTGATTTTTCTTCCTGTTCATGGATGCTCCTTGCGAGTTGCTTGTCAGCTGGTGACTCTGCTGGTTTTGTGTAGGGAAGGATCCGCGCGGGGGTTCGGCATGCGCTTAAGCCAGTCAGCTCCCGGATCGGACTCTTGGGTGGATGATCCCGTTACACGTCATATCATAGGCCTGTACATAAACAAAGAACAGGAGGGAGATAAAAATCTTTTATGGCCTTTAATCTTGCATGTAAGAGGGCATTACGTTGTACTTGCTCTGCCATTGGTTGAGCCTAGGCATTTGAAGGGATATGCAAAATTATGTAAAAGATCTGATTGTGGAAATGCTCTTGGAGTGGAAGATAGTTTGTCCTCGCTCTTGGTTGATCTTCCATCGATCACAGGGTATGGTAAGTTACATGCAAATTGCACGTACATTGAGGAATTGTACTGTATCAGATGACTGCATTTTGCATATACAGCTTCAGGTTCTGTTATTTTGTTTTAATGGTTGCTTAGTTTCATTAACTGCTTCTTAGTTTTATTATTGGAAATTAGTGTGTATAATTAGCATAAAAATGTTTGCTAGGTAACTGGGTAAGGGCTACTCGTTGGGGTTCACCTTTTTGGATTTAAATTGTAGCTAAAAGAGTGCAATCTATTCACTATATATGCATCTATGTGGGTATATTTTACTTGTTTCACTCTCTTCATCACATTTTAAGTGCAGCTTTGTATGTTCTTTAAAAATTCTGAATTCATTTCACCTCCATAATCCTAGAAAGAGCTTCTTCTACTTTTTAGTGTTGATGTTGGTACTTAATTGTATTAATGTATGTGTTACTTGCCTCAAGGTTTTTCCTTTCACTTTACAGGGCATTTATGGTAGCACATGCTATAGGAGACATAATTACTGGTGATACAATAGAACCTGAAGTGGTTGTGAGTACAGCTCCCTCCGTTGGAGGGTTGTTTGATTCACTAACTGGTAGTATAGGGATATCGGGCATCTCTTCCAGGGCAAAACCTGTGGCTCCACCCACCTCATCTTCCTCCCCTGCAAGCACAGCTGCATCTGGAACAGTTATGACAGATACTCCTAAAATTGGGTCCAAGCTTTTTGATAAAGATGCACTGCGAACATTTATCAGTTGTTCAATGCCCTTTGGTTGGTACTTTTTATTATGGTATTTTCTATCTCATTATTTTAACTGTTTTTTATAGTCGAGCTGTCATTTACATGATTCTTGCAAAAAAAATGTTTTATTTAATATACAGGTACACCATTGGACCTTAACTATCCCAATATTTTTACTATCAAAGCCAATGGCTTTTCAGCATCAGATTTGCCTTCTACAGACCAGAAGCAACCAGCCTGGAAGCCATATCTTTACAAAGGAAAGCAAAGAATCCTGTTTACAATTCATGAAACTTTTAATGCAGCCCTGTATGATAGAGATGAGATTCCAGATAATATATCAGTTTCTGGTCAAATAAATTGTCGAGCTGAACTAGAGGGGATGCCAGATGTGTCACTTCCCATGGCAGGATTGGACAATGCAAAATTTGAGGTTTTGTCATATCATCCTTGCACTCAAGTTCCAGAACCCGGTGCAGATAAGCAGGCTGTGATGTTTTCTCCACCATTAGGGAATTTTGTGTTGATTCGTTATCAGGCAACTAGTGCCCTTGGACCACCCATAAAGGGGTTTTATCAGTTGTCGATGGTCTCTGAGGATAAAGGTGCCTTTCTGTTTAAGTTGCATCTGATGGAAGGCTATAAGGCTCCTTTGACAATGGAGTTCTGTAATGTGACTATGCCCTTTCCTAGGAGGAGGATAGTGTCTTTGGATGGGACTCCTTCTGCAGGAACAGTTTCGACTTCTGATCACTCTGTTGAGTGGAAAATTGTGACTAGTGGACGGGGACTGTATGGGAAAAGTATTGAGGTGACTTTCCCTGGAACAATCAAGTTTGCTCCATGGCAACAGCAGAGAATTTTGTCATCTGCGTCATCCTATGCAAGCAGTATTGATGAGGATAGTGATAATGAGACAGAAAATACCAGCAACATGGTAAATGAAGAACACTTGATGGAGAAAATGAACAAGGATCTTCCTCCAGTTGATCTTGAGGAACCATTTTGCTGGAAGGCATACAATTATGCTAAAGTATGCTTTATGAAGTTATTTCCTTTCTTAACGGAGTTTTGCTTCATTGTTGTTTACGTTTGTTCTGGGTTATTTTTTTGCTTTTGCCAATTCTTATCACGTGGCCTTATGTTTAGTATGTGAACGCTCCTGTATGGGATTTGAAACTTGTATTATCTCTCTTCTGGTTATTTGAATTTCTCATCCTGGATATGCTTCCAGTTGATTGCTGCAAGGTTATATTTTATAATTCTTTTGTGAACAATATACTCTACTTTTTTGGTGGGAAAAAGAGGTCTCAAATGAATTATGCAAAAGAAGTGTCCAGTGTATGAAAATGAATTTTTTAATTTTTATTCAGATTTTCATTGACATTGCAGTTGGAAATATTGTCCTGTCGTAGTCAAAACATTCCGCATGACTATACTAAACATGGGGCTTGTCTCAGAGACAAGATGTAGTTCAAGTCCAGGAGGCTAATCCTTTGGTCCAATTTCATGCCATTGTTCTAGATTCTAATTTTTCCTATCCGATGAAATCTGATTAGTAGTGAAGTAACATGTTGAGGAATAGATGGGCTTCATTTCTACCAACTTAAGCTTTTGGGGAAATTGGCCATGTTTTTATTATCTGTGTTAAGGTATAGATTCAGTCATGAAAATAAATTCTAATTAATATATATTTGTTTTGGATCATGTCTTTGAAAGGGGATGCGTCAGGTTCTCCCAATAAAAAATATTCGATTTTCTGATGCATTTTTGTTTTTATACCTCATTACAGGTTTCCTTCAGGATTGCTGGTGGATCACTATCTGGAATTACCATTGATCCTAGATCTGTAAGTCGAGTCTATTTTGGCTAAAAGAACTGTTTGGGATCAAGTTTTAGGGTCCGTTAATTTAGTTTCAGTTTCGCAAATATTGAAATGTATACTTCATTAGCATGGCTTTCTGACCTTTCATTTGATTTTACTTCTATGCCTTTTATAGTACCAACCCCTTCTGCTGTAAAATGTTGTCAAACAATACACCTTGCCCTTGCTACTCCCTTTGTTTCTCTTTTGCAATCTGTCTGCCCCTTGTGCAGGTAAGCATCTACCCAACTGTCAAAGCACCTGTGGAATTTTCAACTCAGGTATTCTTTTTGCATTATTGGTGTATATTCATAGGATGAAGTGACATAACTGTTCATGCTAACCTTTTATTATTATTTTTGTCAAAACCAGGTTATTTCTGGAGACTATATTTTGTGGAATACTCTTGGCAAGTGTCCATACGTTGCCGCCGAAAAGATGTGAGTTCAGGAGTATGAATGGAAATACATAAGCTTGTGCATCTAAATAACAAGGATTCCATCGACATCTAAACTGGCATCAGCTGAGTAATGATGAGAGTCTCTTGTTGCCTTGTTCAGACATGTGATGGCCTTACTTGTGTCGCATGATGTGCCGAAATCTTTGTTGCGGATTGAAGTGAGAAACATTAGTCTAAATTGAGAATGGATGGAACTTGTCTTACATGTAGTAGACAGACTGATTTTCCACATGCAACACAATTTTCTGTTGAGCACATTGATTGGGACTATTTTGATGTTTACCATTAGTTTATAATTTAATTGCAGTGCTTAATCTTTTTCTGTTAATGCTACCCTTAAAACAGTGGCAGCAACCTTATTTTCTGTATGATTTTCTGATGCTTGTAAGATCATTGTACTGAGCTTGTTCAATGCTTCATGTATGAAGCTGTGGAATAAAGTGAAGCGTACGTTCCTGTCTCTGCCTGAGCAGAGTGACTTTCTATAGCAGCTCGGTTTTGTTCCCTCATAGGCCAAACTGAAATCAATTCCTTCAATTAGATTACTTGGAGTAACTAGATTTGAATAGATTACTTGAAGGAATTATATGTAAATTAACTTTGTTTTCGTGGTGGAAATATGATTTTTGGCAAACCCACCAAAATCATGATTTTAGACGTGAAATCAAGCACATGATGCAGTCTGGTTGAGGGAAAAGAAAGGATAGTTTTCATTTTTTTTCCTCAGAGCTTCTACAGTCTTTTCTTTTTTATTTTTTGTACTCCTACGGGTCCTTCTTATAAGAATTTTTTTTGCATGTTTTTTAATATATGTTTTATTTAAGTCATTTTTTTTTGTATAGTAGTATCCTAACTAATTATAAAACTTCTTAATCAATAAAACAAATTTCTCTAGCTAATAATTTTTATAGAGGGTAATTTTAAAATTTTACAGGAAATAACAAGTGAATATTTGCGTAAAGTTGTTAATTATAGAGAAGTAGTAAGAAATCATTAAACGAATGTCAAATGTTATGGGGTGGGTTTATGATTAATTTTTTTTTTAAATGATGAAACTATTCCTAAAAAAATAAATTAAATAATAAGAATGATAACTCTTGATAATAACTAGAGCAAAAAAAAATAACAGGCTTTTTTCCTAATGGTGGTTATATTATTTTATAATTTTAAAAAATTAATCTTATATCTATAAAACTTTATAATTATTTGATAATTTTTTAAGATTTCTCTATAATTTGGCATGTGATTTAAATGTTACCAAAATATAAGTAATTGACTTTTGTAGTTTAAATGAAACTTCAAATAAAATACATAATTGTTTGGATATGATTAATAATCAACAAATCGCAAAAGTAAATTAAATCAAATTTTTAAAAAAATCAAATTGTCATCAACCAAAACATAATAAATAAATAAACTCAGCATCTACATCACTATCTTACCCCTAAAACAAAGCAGCGTGCTCCTCCAGGGGGACAAAAAAGATATGCAAAATCCCTTGAGTGATCAAATTATAATTTCCCCAAAAATATATGTCTCTCAAATAAATGAGAGGGTCATAGTGATATTAATTTAAATTCAAAGCCTAATTGGGTGGGGGGATTGATTTTATGATTATCTTAACTAATCCAATAATATTATCAGAAGAGTCTGTGACCTGCCCAGTATTATTGGCTTTCACGTTATGCATATGTAATCCACTCATAACACATCAATATTGTATAATTAACATCGCTATTCATTCCTTTTCATAATCTCCCTCACATTCACTTATTAATTAACCCTAAGATATTTTTATTATGCCAAATCATGTTCTCTACGATCTTTTAGAGACACTAAGAGATTATGCCACAGACAAAGTTCAGTGGAAAGGTCACAATTTTTAAGGCTATGCCACGCTTGATTCCAGAGATTCGCGTTCCTTTATGTCACACAATGGTTAATATATATCTAATTGCTATTTTTTTCGTGTCTTGTTCTCTAATGGAACGGTTCAAATTAAGTATAATCGAATATTATATATAAATACATTTATCAATTAGAGAGATACGAAGGGGAAAAAAACAAACACTCAGATTTGGGGTTGATTTTACGACTTCACTTGATAAATAAAAAAAATGAAAATAAACGTTATGATATTGTTTTTTTATTTATTAAATTATAACTATTTAAGTATGAGATATTATATTCAACTCTATATGAATGATAGAGACCGGGCTATTTTTTTTTTTTTTGGACTAAAAGTAGTCAAATTTCTTAATCAAGGAAAAACAGGTTACAGACATGCATGTTATTTGATAGTTATTAATACAAGGTAGAAGCTAATCTAATTTTGTCCATCATAAAAGTTTCATTAAGCATGTGATTGTTTCTATTTTTATTTTAAAATTTAGAAGAAAAAAAAATTACCAATTACAACTACCAGATTACGAACTTTATATATTTGATAGAGTAAAAGTGAGGGGAAGAAAATAAAGTGGAAGAATCAACTTTTTTTATTTAATATGATAGAAGTCATTTATATTTTTATTTATAATATTTTAAATAATTTAAATTCTATTAAAAAAATTAAAAATTTATATAAAAGATGTGAAAGTAAAATTTTTCAGACGATTTTACGCTATTTATAAATTTTTTAAATAATTTTAAACTTTCTTAAATTATAAAAAAAAATAAACTATTTTATTTTAAATTATAAAAAAAAATATATAAATTTTATATTTATTTTTATTCTATTAAATAAATTTTTAGTATAATTATATTTTGATTTCTACTTCTACTTTCATATAAAATTTTTTAATCCTATCAAACATACTCGGCCATCAAGAGATTGTGTTTAAGAAAACTAGGAATTGCTAGGTAACAAAATAACTTGGAATAAGAAAAGAACAGTGTTATAGTCTTATAGAATATTAATCATGTTAACTTTTTGATGAGCATAGATGGTAATAAGGAGAGGAAACACAGTGGCCTCCATGAATAACCATGCCAACATATCTTTTCTCCAACCAAAAATATTAACTAATTCTTTTAATTATTTTTTCCTATACATGAGAAGTTTAGAAAATAAGTGGGATTTTTTTTTTAAAATAAGTTGAATTTATAACTTCACAAAAGTCACAATTCAAGAGATATGTAAGTTTTCAGTTAGAAATAAATACCTAAATTTATCAAACTTATGAGTTTATGTAAACTCATAGTAAATATAAAATCAAATCATAAACTCATAAAAAAATATATTTATTATTAAACTATATATTTTTTTAATAAATCTCAAAATATATACTTGCGTATAATATAACTATTTTTTTCCTCATTATTATATAACTATTAAACTTTAAATTTAGATATACAAAAGGAAATAAACTGTTTAATGTGTAAGGAGATAAAGAGAGCCAAAATTATGTTGACGTCATGTTGACGTCAGCTCTTACTCAGCAACGCACCATTGAGTTGGCCATTTATAAAATGGTTAATATTAGTAATTAATTAGTTTTATAGTTTTGGGTTACAGATTACTCGTTCTTATAAGAGGAAGCAAACTAATTTTCCCTGCATATTGGTGATAAGCTAATCTTCTGTTTTTAATGTAAGGCCCTAATCCACCACTAATGTATTTTTCACGGGGGCCCCACATCCATTTTTATGCGGGCCCTACATTATCCTTAAACGAAAAGTGAAATTAAGAAATAACTGTTAATGACTAAGAAAGATTGTGTTTTTTTTATAAAAATTATAAAAATTAGTTAAACTTATCTATAATTTAAAAATAGAATGGTGTCTCATTTCTTCTTAAATGATATTAATATCAGGTAAAATAAATTATCTATTACTATCAAGTATAAATTTAAATACTCAAAAATTAAGATATCTCCTTAAATACTATGATTAAAATTATAATAAAATAATATTTTTTATAGATTAAATATTTTTTAAATAATTATATATTTTATTTTTTTATTAGTTAAATACAATAGATAAGTTAGTGCTGAACATAATTTCACTATGTGGCTGATGAGAGAGTCAGAAAGCAATAATTAGTTTTTGAATTTATTTTTAATATACTATCGTTGCAACTTACATTTACAACTAAGAAATTGGAATCACTTTTACTCAGTTGTTTTTTTTCTTTTTTTATGTTACGGTATTATCTGACTCCGTAGGAAAAAAATAATAAAATTAAATAAATGCCTCGTCCGTTTGGAAGTACAAGCGCTTTTCTCTAAAATAGTAGGAATATAGTCATATTTAATGGTATTTAGAATATTATTTAAATAGTAGGAATAGTTATTCTTTAATTAGTTAAATTATACTTGTTATCTAGAAGTTATATAATTAATTTGTAAAGATTAAATAAATTAATTATTTATAAAAATGTGTATTTTTTTAAAAAAATATTTTATTAGTCATTTCATTTGTATTAAAATATCGAAACTCAATTAGTAGGTAATTTAGCTTTTTTTAAAAAAAAAATTAATGAAAGTAATTTAACTTCAGCTATAGTCAGAAATAACCTGATTTAATTGAATGGGTTAACTTCATTTTAATTCCTTGTCTTTCCCGGGGCAATTGAATGAGATTTTGGAGGGAAAGTAAAAACTGAGAAAAAAAATGTTCTGTCCGTATGCATTTTGCGTACAAGCCAGCTTGAAGGCAGCAAAAGGGACTGAGTGCGATTTCTCTGTACACCAGAATTGCATCGTACGGCAAAAATAAAACGAATGAGACAGAGAACCAGATGAATAGGGACCCGGTTGCAGGGCCACGCTGCAGAATGATGCTTGCGTGGAGCAATTAAGAGAGATTCCAATATTGCAACCAAATTACAGACACACAATCTTACGCATATGTTTGTATTATTCACACAGAAAGAGAGGATTGGGTTAAAGCATGAGGGAAATGATGTGGCGTGTATGGTGGAGGAGGGATTATCCCATTTTCTGCTTTCTCAATGAATCCATCATCTCCATCTTTCGAGATTGATTTCAGCTCTGGCTTTGGCAGGGCTCGAGGTGTCACACTAATTCCAATATATCCAACCTCAAATTATTTGGTCACCTTCTGCCTTGAGGTAAGTGTCCTCTTCCCCAATTCCTTTTTTCTTGCTTTCTAGTATTGGCCACTTAAAAGTCCAGAACATGTCTTGTTTGCCTAAAAAAAATCTTAGCATACCTATGAATAATCATTCTGGTGGGATCCATCTTTTTCTAGTTCTAGATTACTAATACCACCCATTCTTTCTTAATATTATTCCTTTTCAATCCCATATGGACAATTATTAGTCTGCAGGGTATGTTCACATTTTAAAATGGATAAAATAATCTAGACTGAACCAATTAGAGCTAATCCTCTTTATTTTATTTGCATGGCTGATCCTTCTAAGATCTTCATAAGCGTGTTCTTATGATCATCAAGATTCTATTTGGAACGAGTTTGCTCTCGCATTAATAGACTTAAATAGAGTGGATAAAACATCATCAGAAGTTCAGAAATGTCTTGCTGCCTGCCCACCACATGTTTGTTTATTTTCCCCAGAGTAGCTATCCCTTGGTGCTCTAAATTAGCCAAAGTGCATATACTCGGCTCCGGAGAGATTGAAATGGATATAGAGATGTATGCCTGTCTAAACAGATTAAAAGAAGACAAATTTTTCTGTGGCTTCTGATCACTATCTCATACACTCGTACTAAAAAGATAATACAGAACCATTTTCCAAAATTTAAGGTGCATCCCGGTGGGCTCCGTCCAAGCAATTTTGCCAAGTTTTGTGCGCATGCTACAGTAGCACTTCTGGGAGGCTCATTAGTGCACACTAAAATAAATTTCCATATTGACTGACCCATGTTGTGCCCATTTGGCCATATGTGTGCCAAAATATGTGCATGCAAGCAAGTATGGCGGCTAAAGCCTGCTTGCTTCCATACCAACTCATGCCATTGTCTTGCAGCCCAGGGCCGTGTGGGGACATGTCCCTCAAATCCACTGAACACCTCAAGCAAAGATGGTCCCTACAGTGCCATCAAGTTGGGACACATGCTAGATGATGTGTAGCCCTGTTGGGTCATCCACGGTAGCTGTCTGGAGTGAGGGGGGGCCACGTACGGCTTCATCTAGTGGGACCAATCATGGGGTTTGGGTTTGCATTTCATTATTATGGTTTGGGCTAAGGAATGAGGAGGAGGATGTGCCTTTCAGCTTCAGGCTTGTATAGGTTGGGGGGGGGGTATTTGAAAAGGGGACTACTTTTAGTGGGACCAAAGTTTAGGACTAGAGCGGGTTTCAAACTTTTAGACTTTACTCCTTTCTGAGGATATCCCTTTCTTTGTCTCTTCAAATTACCAAAGTCCTTCCTGGTGCAGTTAATCCTAGGAGGGAAAGATATTGCTTGAAACTTTTGATGAGAAAAGTGGGATTTCGTTGAGTTTGTTCGAGTCTTTTAAAATAAGATTTGATTCTAATGGTTGACCATTTCTTTGGTGATTGGATTTCAATTGTGTGCGTGTTTTGTGTCTGTATTGGAATGCTGTGGCTAGGCTTGCGTGTGACAGTGAGAGATCGAAAGTGTGGGCTTGGGAGATAGTCTTTGAGTTTGGTGGTGCGCGTGCACTACAAAGAGAGGTGGATTGTGATCATAATGATCATAATGGAGGCTGCCAGCCACACCCCATAAGATTTATTCATGACGCCATACATTCTGCATCATTTCTACCTCTTAAAACTGAAAATTTTGATTCTGAACTCACAAATTTTCATCATTGCCTTCCCCAAGTCACAACCTTTCTCTTCTCCTTGACCCCAGATTTAGTTTATTCACTCCCCTTCTAATGCTACTATACTTGCTTTTCCCTTTCTTTTTCTTCTTCAAAAACCACTCTTTTCTTCCTATCTATCCTAGTTGAGAAGCTTCTGCGGAATTATTGATATAATCTTGACAATACTCTTAAATTGAAAGTCAAGGAGACCATACATGATGAGCATGGCAGTTTTAGATGTGGGCAGAGGCAGACCAGCTTCAAAAACTTCCTCTAAAAGACCAGGAAGCACTAATTACTCCCTTTTACTTCAAATTCACTGTTCCTTCCCATATGAAACTAGCTAAACATTATGATCCAAATCAACTTTATGTCGGATCAAGTTAGAACAGAGTCATCATGTTTAAATCTGGCTTTGGTCAAAAGAAAATGCAAAATTAACTTCATATTAACTCGAGTCATGGCATAAATATTAGAATGCAAAATTAATTTTCATCTTTAGGAAGTTTAGCTTTCAGGGTAGCACAAAACGTTTATTCGATTGTTCTAGCCCCAAGCTTTTAAGACTAATCACTTGGCAGATAAAGAGAATTCTTTTAAACTTGAACATTGATGCACTTAACAAGTGTGCATCCATGCCTGGAAAAAAATATAGAAAACAAGTTAATAAAATAAATAAAATAATGATAATGCCACCTAGGTACATGAAATTGCATGGACTGAAAATGATGTTGAGTGCTTCTAATTTCACGTACGGGACTCCCTAATTTAAGGATATTCTCATTATTTACTTGCCACGCCTGATTCCTTTTGTTATTTTTCCCCGTAGTTTTTTCTGATACATAACGATAATTATTATTCTAACCCAAAATATGGATGACATTTTGGGCACGTCAAGTTTTTGTTAATTAGCACCTGCTCTCCTGGGAATAGACAATGCTGTCTCCATCAACTGAGTTGTTTTCACCTTTCCATTATGCAGTACCATTATCAGTATTAGGATGTGCTCATAGCACATAGCCCCGGGTGATTGGATCTTTCGCTTATGGTTTTACTTTTAAATTACAAAATGACTCACTTGTGCTGTGTTTTTAACCTCCATTGCTAGTAATGTAGCCTTAATTGTCATGGTCAAAGCTGATAATTGTTGTCTTGTAAAAGAACATCTAGCCCTTGTCTATGATTATGTTTTTCTTTTATTAGTACTATCATTCAAATACTATTGTTGAAACACAGAATTTTGGCTCACTAAACCCTCTTTGACGCCTGATGAGATCTCAATATATTGTGATTGTGAAAAAGAAAAGAAAAAGTTTATGATATGGTTTGAACAATTACGTCTGGCCTTTACCAAGTTTAAGTTCTTATAAGTAATAAAGAGAAGTAACTTTACATGCTACTTTTTTCCTAAGTACTTAAATTAGTTCTTGCTCAACTATTATAAGTTATAAATTTAAGTTGGAAAACTAATGGATGTATTTTTAAATCCCTTATTCCGATTTCATTAAAGAAAAAGAGAAGACTGAAAATGAACTACTGTGATACTGATGTGTTATTGGATGTTAGCAAGAAGGTTATAAAAAGTAATTGAGGTGAGTGGAAAATAGACATGTAGAATAGGCAGTGAGTGACATTAAAAACAAAGGAATTGATGAGCGTGGGCATAAATTCCGTTTCCTGTTGCTGTCTCTGGGAAGAGGAAGATTTCGCAGAAATTTAAAACGCTACAAAATTGTTGCATATCATCATCTTATTCACTTCATTATGCCTACAATCATGATTCTTGGTTCCATGACCCGCATGCTCTCTTCTAGACCCTCACTACTTCCCACACACTCACTCTCACTCTCACTCTCAATCACACACCTATAAATTCCATTGACCACCTATCCTTTCTATCACCTTTACTTCCACACTCCAATCAAATCTTTCTCTTATCGGCAGCCTTAATCCCATCCGTCCCCTGAAACTACTCTGTTTTGCTCTGTTCCATTACATCCTTCCTCACCAAACAATGGCTGTCTCTGGTTTTGAAGGCTTCGAGAAACGCCTGGAGCTCCATTTCTTTGGTGATGATCCGGCTTTCCCTATAATGGGTCTTAGAAAACTTGATTTTGAATCACTACAAGAAATCCTGCAAGCTGTTCAATGCACAGTGGTTTCAGCTGTTGGCAACTCTTACTTTGATGCCTATGTTCTATCAGAATCTAGCCTCTTTGTTTACCCAACGAAGATCATCATCAAGACTTGTGGGACCACCCAGCTTCTCAAATCCATTCTTCCCCTGATCTACTATGCTCACCATCACCTAGGCCTCACTCTGTGCTCTTGCCGCTACAACAGAGGCAGCTTCATCTTCCCAAAGTCACAGCCTTTCCCTCACACTAGCTTCAAAGATGAAGTCGCCTATTTGGAACAAACCATCCCTGCCAATCTCTGCTATAGAAAAGCTTCTATCATTCCCTCTAAATCATCTCATTCTTGGCATGTCTTCACTGCTAGTGATGAATCCCATATACTCTATGACGTTGAAAATGAATTGTTCACTATGGAGATCTGCATGACTGGGCTTGACCCCCTCCTTGCTCGCAAGTTTTTCCGGCGTCCTGGAGACGGAAAAACCGGCGACTCCGCTGGGAAAGAGATGACGGAGCTCACGGGCATCAATGACATCAACACAGAAGCTTATATTTGTGATTTTGCATTTGAACCATGTGGATATTCGATGAATGGCATAGACGGCGATTGGTACTCTACCATTCACGTCACCCCAGAGGATGGTTACAGTTATGCGAGCTTCGAATGCGTGGGTTCCGTTAATGACGAGTTAGTCCATGTGTTGAGGAAGGTGGTCCAGATATTCCGGCCGGCGACCATGTCAGTGGCCACAACGTCGTCCAGTGGCTACAGCAATGAGTTGTGGACTCAGGTGGTGGGAGCAGTGGAGCCCCTGGGATTGAAATACAGGAGTTGTGCAATGGACCAGTTTCCAGCAGCAGGTAGTGTTGTCTTCCAAACATTTACAGCTCGCCGGAAGAGTACTTAAAGGCCAGAGAAGACAAACAAACCGGTGGCGGCGGCGGCAGGGGAGGGAAAGAAAGAAAGATGGATAGTAGCTTAGGAAGTTAGAGTTAGTTGAAAATTTTAGGAGAGGGTGAAGGGTAATGACATGGCTAAATGTGATTGATTGGTTACAGTGGATGATGAATGTTGTGGTGGAGTGAATCAATGGGATGATGAATATGTGAATATGGAGCAAAACTAGAGAAGGAAAGAAAGGGATAAATATTCACGTGTTTGTTAATTGGTTTAGTCTATTCGTGTGAAATTTCCGGAGATAATTAACACATTGATAAAGATAAAAAGAAGTGGGTGAAGAAAGTGGGAGAGGTTAGGGATGGATTTTGGAATAGTATGAAAAAGGGGAAGTTAGGGTGGGGGGATACTGGGATGATCATGATAATGCACCCCACTTAGGCTTGTCACGCCTAAGATTTTTTATTTTTTTTGTCTACTTCTACTACTGGTGGGTGTAAAAGTGCTCTTGTTTTCCGGTTATATTGAACCCTCTCTCTTCTTCTTCTTCCTTCCTTCCCCTTCATGATTAAAGCAAGCAAATATTTACAGTTTTGGTAATATTTTTATCACCTGGCTATTGTTACTCTTTAGTAATGTCACTGCTCGGCAGTGAAAGTGGGTACAATTGCATGATGCATTATCAGTGTCAGAATCGTAAAGGAACCGTAGAAAAAAGCCTGGTGGTGTGGTTTTTCTTTTCTCTTCTTTTTTTCCCCTCAAAATATTGTTCTGTGTAGGCACACCGCTCGGCTGATGCAAAATTGTTATAATTATGTTGCATATGATCTTTTTCGGCCAAAAGAAATGTTACATACGATTTAAGAACACAGACTAAAATCTTCCCAATATTATATTATATCAAGGTCTGAAAATATTAATATGATGAAGTCAGTCTTTTATATTATAGAGAATATACAAATAGAAGAACAAAAGAGAATAATACCCTTTTAAGTTTGGTCCCTTCTTTCCAAAGTTAAAATTAAAAAATTAACCATAAAGTTTAGTATAGTTGGCACTTAGTTGAGTTCTTTAAATATCTATTCAGCAGTTCAGTTTTTAACAGTGTGTATAGAGAGATAATCAATACTAAAGTCTCTTCAAGAAATATACGGCATGAACAGGTTAATCACTATTTTTAATAGTAGATACTTTAAGTTTATATAGAAAAAAAATGGCCTTCTATATTGTCATCGTTGGGACTTGAAACTCTTGCAATCCAGGTTATTGTTAATACTGATACATAATACATGTTGCTTTAGAGTTACATGACAGCCTGCTACAAAACAATACTAAAATTTTGCCACGCATATAATTCTAACGGTATGAGAAACTCTGCGATCAAACATTCTTTAATGATTCGAAAACTAATTTTGAATTTAAAAGAACACTTTCAAGACATGAATTTTGCACTGCAGACTCGTTAGAGTGTGATACATGATAATTGAAATATTTTAAGATGGTATCTCATATAGTGCATGTTTGTTTTGTAATAAAACTATGATTTTATAAGAGCTTTTGTTAGAAATTTTAATTTTGAGAAATTTTAAAATAGTCATATTTGTTCAAAAATATTTCTAGATTAAATTATAATTTAAAATAAATATTTTAGATAAGTTAATGTGAATAACTTCTATAACAGTAAAAAGATTTATAGACTACCCAATTACTATTTTACTTTTATTTTTTTTAACTCTTTCCTCCCTCCTCACTCTTCTCTTCTCTCTTCTGCTATTCTTCTTCACCTTCGTTGTGCTACGGCTATCACTGCTAGAGCCATCCATCGTTATGGCTAGACTTCGTTGTCATCACTCATTTTCTTCCTCCGCCGTTAAGTCACTAGGTCACTAGCCTTCACTAGAGCTCGTTGTCATGGGTTTCTGTCTTCTTTCTCCATCGTTAGCAAACATTGATTTTCTTCCTCTATCACTTTCTTCCTTTATTGCTGCTGCTTTATCTTGGGTCGCTGGTGGTAGAGAGCACTTGAGAGAGATAAAAAAATAAATACAATTATATTTTTTATAAAATTATACTATTTCTGGTAATTTACCCATCACAAAAGTCATTATAGTAATATTTATCTAAATATTCATTTATCTATAACTATTTTTTTCATAAGCTCTTCTCCAAAAACTCTTTTTTAAAAATTGCCCAAAAATCTTTTTTATCATAAATTATTTTCTAAAAATCTATCTAAACATAATCATAATTATCAGTTTTACTAAAAGAATTTGAACAAAAAGATACCAATTCAAAAGGTAAACGATTGATGTAATTTTAAAAAAGTGTGAAGAGAGTTTATAAATACACGATCTTTATCTTTATGATTCTATAAAAGATCTGAAACGCATCTAAAAATTGGGGCAGCGACCAAAATTGAATTTGAGTGAGATGAGGTGAATGAGTTGAAAGGAAAGGAAAACACAAGAAAAAAAGTAATCTAAATTCTAAGACTTACCGTTTCCGTAGTAAAAATAATAACTAAGGAAATATGCATACAATGTTCATAGATTACGGGCAATCTCTCCATTCTTTGAATCCAACTTGTCATTAAGGTTCTTAATGATTGAATCAACCCTTCATAAAGTCTTTTGTGTGTTTTTACTTTTTTTTTTTTAGGATTCAACTCAATTCTTAAAAAAAATTGTGGTGAGGATTAAATATTTGTATTTATACAATATATTGAAACTTAAAATTATCAAGCTAGTTTACCTGATAGTAGAGTTGAGAATTTAGGTTAGACCCGCGTTAACCCGCATTTTTACGGCGGGTTGGCAACCCATTTTGGTCAGGTCAAAAAGACCTGCACCTGCGACGGGCTGACTCACCGGCCCGCTTAGCTCGCTTTTTTTTTTAATTTTTATTATTTATATTACACTTTATTAATTTTAGAGTCTTAACCAAATTAAAGTTTATATTATACTTAATTTATGTTAACTTTATTTTATTGAGTCATTTCTTTAAATATATATTTATTTTATTATTATTATACTTGTGACAGATTTATGTGGATAGTGATAAAATTAAAGAAATAAATATTTTGACAATTTTAGATCATATTTTGAATCCAATTAATATTGATACAAATAAATTATTTTTTTAAAAAAATATATATGAAAATATTTTTTAAAAAAATAAATAAATAATTTAAAAAAAAACTGGTGGGCTCGGGTTGTTAGTTTTTCAACTCGCCTGAAAGTGAGCCTGTTAAATTTAGCCCGCTTTCAGGATAACCTGCGGCTGGCCAACCTGTATCCGACAGGTTGACCCGTATTCCCAAATCTACATGAGAGGTTAAGGGGAAAGATTTAAGATCTTCTATACACAAGTGTGCATGTGTTTGAACCCCTTAGCTAACACTTTTTTTGTGTACAATAATTTTTAAAAATAGTTTAAACTCAATCATGATTTAAGGATAAGATAAAATTTTTATTCTTTTTAGGCGATAGATATCAATACCTAATAAGACAAATTATCTATTACTCTTAAATATAAATCTAAATACTCATATACTAGCATTTATTTTATTTTCATTTCCTTATTTCCGTTTTTGGGCTTCTATAAAATTATTTGGGGCTCTTAAAGTAAATTGGGCTTCTCTTTTTTGCAAAGATGCTCAAGACTATAACTAATGGTCATTCTATGGTTTTTGGTTTCGGAGTTTTTAACTGAAGATTCGGAAATTTTGTTATACTGATTCGGAAGCCGAAGCCGAATCCAAACATTCAGATGATTTTATCATTTTGGTCATAAGATTCATAGCTTTTACTCATGAAATGTGGCTTAACTTGAGATCAGTTAAAAAGGACTTTTTGTTTGGGTGGAAAGTTAAATGAAGATTTTAAGCAATGGAAATTCACCGGAACCTCTTACCTCACAATATTGCAATATTTTCTTTTCTACACACTTTCTTTATAAAAAATTAAGTTTACATACTATCTAAATATATGGTAAAATCTCCCTTTCTCTTAAATAATATTAATATTAGATTAGAGTGAACTGTCTATTATCCTCAAGTATAAATTTAAATTTCTAAAAATTATGATACTTTTTTAAACATATGAAACTATAATAAAATAATATTTTTTAAAAATAAAATATATTTTATTTTTTTATTAATTAAATTCACATGACCATAAAAAAGATTGTGCCACATCAGCAAAAATATTGGGTCTTCTCACTCCAAAAGTTATCCAAAAACTTCATCGCATAACGCACCTGACATTCAAGAGTCACATCAATGAAATAGTATCTATCTCTCACACAACAACTCTGCTTAGCGATAGTATCAGCAACTATATTAGATTTTTTATGAGTGCCCCCCCCCCCCCTAATTTATATATGTCATTGGAAGAATCTTATTCCATATATTATGGGATATTAACTGTGGTTATATTTTTTTTTTAAAAAAAATTAAATATTAATTTACTACATTATAAAAAATTAACTTTTTTTACTATACTCAATTTTTGTTAATATGTGCATGTTGTATTGAAACAAGCGTATTATAATCTCTTTAATACACAAAAAATATAGATAAAACTTGGCTTATATAGTATATATATTTTTTGTTACAAATAAACTTATATGTATTTTATATCAATTTTCTATTAAGGTTATAGTACAGTTCTAACGTTAAAAAATATTTATAAAAAATTTATAAAATTATTTATTATATTTTTCTTATAATAATAATAAAAATTGAATTTACATCCTCATAAAATATAAATTTATTTTATATTATATGATCTAACTTTTATTCACCATACATATATTAAACTTGAGGGATTGGTCCCATTTTTGTTTTGGTTGGTGTGGATGTGAGAGAGGCCTAATTGCTTTTGGAGTTGCATGGCCTTTTCAAAACTTGGTGGGGATTTGTTAGAGTTCCACCAAAAGATCAAGTAAAGATTTTTCTTGTTTGAAATAATGCCAGCCATTTATATTATTTAAATCACATCCTGGTAATGGAACTGCCGTCTTAAGGGATAATATCAAATTAAACTTGTTTCATCTGAAAAAGTTAGTAATTCCCATATTCTATTTATTGTCCAACCTAAAACAATAATCTTATCCAAATAATACTAGATTGAGATATCAGAAAGAAAAAGAGGTGTCCAAGTTTGACTGAAAATACTATATTCTGCAAGGCAGAAATTAATTAATTACTACAAAATCAATTAGTCAATTGCTGAGTGCTGACCCATTGAATTGGGAATAAAATCAGGGGTGAGACCTAAATTAGGCGCAGCATATTCTACCCTCTTCTTTTAACATAAGGATTTACGTAGGAAGCAAAAGAAATTCACACAAATGGAATCTCTCCTTAAGGAGTCAACAAATAACTTGTTCTTTTAATATTCTATTGTATTTTAGATATAAGATTTAGTTAAGTTATTTATTATTATATAAAAAGTGTGTCAATTTTTTTTTAAAATGTTACCCTTTTAATGAGAATATTAAATATGTGAAATAAAAAAAAAACTTTGACATTAATTAAGGTAATATGAGAAAAAATATTAAATAAAAAAATTGACATCAATTCTCCTAGCTACATCTTATATGGCATCGGTAGGAACTAAAAGCAAGAAGAAAATGCATAGAATCTTAGTGGGGCACAGCTCAATCATGTGGTAATAAATCTCCAGAAACCTGAAACAATCCATCTGACGAAATATATCTGAACAAGTTATTTATTTAATGATTCAAAAATAGTGAAGTTTACAAGAATAAAGGATCTCAAATAATTCCCCTTAAACAACAGCAAAAAACATTACAGGAATACGCTAATGTTACTATTGTTTTCTCCTTTGCTGTAAAAGAATGTCTTTTTCTCCATTTCTAACCTCTCCCTTGTCTGTTTCAGGGCATCGGGTGTTGTGGGTGAGGGTTTTTTCTTGGAAGGAGGGCCTCGTCCAGAGACAAACCCAGCCATGCACACATAGTCATCTTCTGTCTCTCTCTCTCTCTGTCTGAGCAAACCCATTCTTGTGACTCCTTCTCCTTGGACTCTTCTTCCTTCTCGGGTTTCCTTCGATGCTTTCAGACTCACTGCCCAACGAAAACTACTATTCTTTTTCTCCTTTTCGGGAACCCCACTACTTCTATTCTGAAAAAGTCTCCCCTTTCCTCAACACCCCAAATGTCTCTTCCTTTTCTTTCTCTGCTGTCTTTGGGTTCCCTTTAGGGTTTTCTCTACCTTGTGATCTGTGGGCTCTTTCTTCCAACAATTCTCTTCCATTGTTCGTTTCTTAAGGTAAATAACCTTTGTCTCATCTCAATTTCCAATTCTCTTCCGGTTTCTTATTGATTTCGCTTCTAGGGTTTCCCATGTTTCTGTTAAACTCTGTTTCATGAAAAACTAAGAATCGCACGTAAAGAGCCACAATGCAGAGCTTCAGAAGCAACCACTCTGCTTTTCCCCCCCACAATTACCTGTCTTCTTCTCCCTTTCGCCACCAATGAATGCTACTGTAAATAGAAAGATTGTTTATAAGCTTTTTAAGGTTCCTTCAGGTCTTCTTCCCAACATCACAACTCCTCTTCAATAAATGGGTTGTGTCCACGGCAAGTGTTGTAGCCCCTACCCGCCGCCGTCGGAGGGTGGTTCTGTGGACCGCCGAGAACTCGGTCCTTCCAGTTTCCAGCCGAAACACATACTTACTCAGAAATCATTGGAGTCTATTCCCATTCCGTCCCACAACTTCACTTTGGAATACTCCGTTCTTACGCAGAGAGGATATTACCCTGATACGCCAACCAAAGAAAACCAAGATAGTTACTGCATTAGGACACAAATTCAAGGCAACCAAAGTGTACATTTCTTTGGTGTCTATGATGGGCACGGCCAATACGGTAGTCAGTGTTCTAACTTTGTTAGAGACAGGTTGGTAGAGACATTATCAAATGACTACACTTTGTTGAATGACCCTGTTAAAGCATATGCTTCAGCATTTGTATCAACTAATCAAGAATTACACAATTCTGAGATTGATGATTCTATGAGCGGCACTACTGCAATCACAGTGCTTGTTATTGGAGACGTTCTATATGTTGCTAATGTTGGTGATTCGCGAGCAGTTTTAGCTGTTAAGGATGGAAACCGCATTGTTGCCGAGGACTTGTCCTCTGATCAGACACCGTTCAGAAGAGATGAATGTGAGAGAGTGAAGCTTTGTGGGGCAAGGGTGCTGAGTGTTGATCAGGTGGAGGGGCTTAAGGATCCAAATATTCAGACTTGGGGTGATGAAGAGAGCCAGGGTGGTGATCCTCCCAGGTTATGGCTTCCAAACGCGATGTATCCCGGAACTGCATTTACAAGGAGTGTAGGGGATAGTTTAGCAGAGACCATTGGTGTCATTGCTATTCCAGAGGTGTCAATGGTTCGGCTTACGCCTAATCATCCATTCTTTATCGTTGCAAGTGATGGCGTGTTCGAGTTCCTATCTAGCCAAACTGTTGTTGATATGGTATGACACATGTTCTATCTCCTTCCTCAGTTCTTTCTCTGTTTCCTGAAGATCCATGCTCTATTATTGTTTGCAAGTGGCCATGTTAATGGTTCTATGGTATTGTTAAATTTCTGTAAATGCCTATCTACCCAATGATTTAGGTACACCAGGACAAGTGCCCATAGAGTACTAGATTTTCATAGCAATAGCCCCATGTTAGAGGAATTTGGCAACCATATCTTTTTCAGAATTACTATATCAAAATTCCAATAACAAGATGTCACCTTACCATAAACTTCTTATCTTTGATATATTTTCTGATGTGCCCTTTGAGAGATCTATCTGCTTATTAAATGTACCCCCTGCCACAATTCTGTAGATTCCTAATAACATTTCCATATAGTTCAAGCAATATGATACTAATTGCTGATATTCTTGCATGGTTTTCCGTTACTTTTGATCAATCGATGGTCTCTGATATGTTGAATACTGTAGATAGTATTGCAATTGATCTCTCAAAACTTACTTCTTGGCTATTAGTGGTAACAATTCTTGCACAAATCAGCACTTCTAATTTTGAGCAATAGATGCTTCTAATTCTGTTGGCTGGAACTTTGGCTTATAGTGTTCAAGATGCAGAAGTAGGCAAAATTTCTAGTATGTTATGATTGCCTTCCGTTGCTTAATAAATTTCACGTTTTCTACTATGATGTAGGCAGCAAGCTATTCGGATCCCCGTGATGCATGTGCCGCAATTGCTGGAGAATCATATAAACTGTGGTTGGATCATGAGAGCCGAACAGATGATATAACAATTGTCATTGTTCATATCAAAAGCCTGTCTAATGTAAGGATGAGTAGGATATCAATTTGGCCTTATTTGCTTTTGATATTTGTTTATTAAGGCCTGCTATTGAAGGATTTTAAATTAATAGACAATTGCATTTTTTTTACAGCTCAGTAGATGGCAATTGAAATTTTAAGCTGTGGGTTTATATAAATGATGAATTTTAGTCAGCTTTGTGTGCGTTTGAGATAGAGGGCAATATGAAGAATGAATTACTTGATACTGGTAGCTTCATCATTTGATTTCATTCATTATTTATTTCATCATGTAGTCAGTTGCACGTGTGGCATCAAGTGATATCAATGTTAGTGGTTTAGCAAGGGCCAAGTCCAGGAGAGGAACTTTGGAGATATCTCCAACCACATCTGATGGTCATCGTTCTGTGGGGAATAACTTGTCTCATTTGCAGTCCTGTCAGCATTTGGTCTCCATGAGGAATGCAGCAATAGTGGTCCCGTCTCCGGCATGCCCAAGGTCGGTTGAATTGGTAGGTCTCTTGACCAATTTTTCTTCTCTTGAATTATATGATAATGACATATAAAGTGCGATTTTCTTTTCCCTTTCTTCTTTAACAGTGAATGAAGAAGAGGGAGGCTTTACGGAAAGCTTCACTGTGACTCTTTGCGGTTTCCCCCAAATGGTACATTTCTCCAATCTATTCTCTTCAAGCCCTTTTGCATTGTTGCAGTTTACTTATGAGTCATGGGTATAATGGGTAACTCAGATTGAGATGAAAACCTTATCCCAAAAGCTATATGTTGAGGTGAAATAATCAATCTATTTAAATACTCTATTAAGTATCTCGTTATATGGGCCTTAGGATCCTATATCACCAATGTCTCTACCATAGTACAAGTTTGTATGAGACCCATTTGTGCTCTCTCTTTCTCTATATATATCTTTCTCGTGTATGGGCGAGCGCACTCTAAATATTAGTCAGTAGTCACCGAGTCATTTTTATTAGGCTGCTCAAAGTAGATAGTTTGATGTTATGATCCTAGTTGCAAGGGACACCATGAAAGTATGGTTCTCTTAAAGTTTCATATGGGTTCTGAAGAATGAACATGTCTGAACTGTAGAATACTAAGTGGTCCCAAGTTTTGGGTAATTCAACTGACATATGAATCATCGAATAATACAGAAGCTCTTGAGGAGAAGACAAGGTTGTCGTTGGTGTTGTATGAATTGGTGGAAGGAATGAAGATGATAGATTCAATTGCTGACTAACAGAGATGAGTGTGAATCAGTAGTAGTTAGGCAAATGGGAAAGACGATCACAACCTAACAGTGTAAATGCTGATCCACATTCTTTCACACTCACTACTTGTATGTATCCAAATTCCATGTAGATTTTGATTTTCAATTGCATTCCTAATTCAATATTCTATCTCAAGAACTCCAAGTTATTCTGCTACGTAATTGTTATGACTTATGAGCCATAGTTTGTTCAGTGCATTTGTTTTTTCATTGATTAATTATTATTTTTTAATATTAAATGGTAATAACTCAAATGTGAAAAGGAAAGTTAACTCAAACAAGAACGTATATGAACAAATGGAAGAGTTGAGTAGGAAGCAAGCAAATTGAAGAGCCAAGGAGAGGGGACAAACTCGCAAGATTGCTTCTGCACTGGGCCTACTAATGGGCCTGCTAAAATCGCCCTTCAGGACCAAGTGCGAAAGATATTTGTTGTTATTTTCTATGCGCCTATGCTAATTAACTTGGGATTCACTTACCAATGGGGGTTGGTCCGAGTGGTAAGTGGCTCGGTATCGCTTAAGCGAGGTCTCGAGTTTGAGCCTTGGCGTATGCAGAAAATTTCCGTTGGGAGACTCACCCACCATAGCCAGGTACGCGACGCGGGTCGGATCCGGATGTAGTTGGGGCAAAGCTCTGGTGAACCGGGTGAGCAACCAAAAAAAAAAAACTTGGGATTCACTTGTATAAAAAAAAAAAACTTGGGATTCAAAATTAACAAAACACTTTTGGTTAAATCCTCTAAAATATAATGGTAATTTTTTTAACAAAACGTATCTCTTTTATTTTTATATTCATTACATTCAATTCTCCGATTAATTCTAGAACACGAATTTTTTACTAAAAAAGTTCACATGGAATTTGTTCTAAAATTTCTGTCAAGCCATCATTAATAATAAAAATCACACCTGATAAAATTTATTTGGAAAATGGATTTTATGGATATTTTGTTCGTCTTTCGTCTTTACTCTCATTTTACTAAGCAACCAATGGATATTTTAGTAATTGTACATCCCAAATTGATTAATTTTAATAATAATTGTTTGTATTATTTTATTTAGAAAATAGACAATTTTATACTTTATTTATGTCTTTGTTTTCTTGGCCGGCATTCTAAACTCTTGGTTTATTCACATAAATACTTTTGTTATTTTTTATCTTTATAGCATATAGATAATTTTTTAATGATATTAGATATTTTGATTACCAGGTAAACACACATTTTGACTTTTCTCATTTAATAGAAAACGCCCATTTTTTATTTTTATTACCCCACCCACTTATTTTTTATAAAATTTAAATTTTAAAAAATTTTAAAACAAACAACTATATTTTTTCAAATAAATTTTTAAATTAAACTATAATTTTAAATTAAAATTTTAGATAAATTAGTCAGAATAACTTATAAAATAGTAAAAAAACTTATAAATTAACCAATTATTATATTATCTCTATTTTTTCTTATATCATCTCTCCTACTTTTTTTACGTTCTATCTCCTTTCTCATTTTTTTTCTTACACCCTATTTCCTCTCTCTTTATTTAATACTCATACATTTTTTTATAATTTATTAATAATAAAAGTATTTTTAAAAATAACTATTCAAATATTTATTTATTTAAAATTATTTTTTTATAAATTCTTCTTTAAATTATTTTTTTATAAATTACCTAAAAAATTATTTTTTTTTATAAACCCGTTTCCAAAACCCCCCATAAAGCCCAAGTTGCCGTCCAAGTTCATTTCTCCAGAGTTAACCGCAATTAGTAATTTGACTATAGGGATACCTCATACCTTCGTTTCTGCCTGTTTGTTGGCCGCTTTCCGGGCAAGGTGTGACCTGAAAACACTGCATAATGGCCGCCCCGACGCCGATCCAGAAATCAGAGGACGAGTGGAGGGCCGTTCTCTCGCCGGAGCAGTTTAGGATTCTTCGTCAGAAAGGAACAGAGTATATTCCCCTATTTCACTTTCTTATTGATTTTATCAAATAAGATATAGTCTCACTCCTTCCAAATGACGCTTTTGTTTGATTTTAATTCGTTCGCTTGATTTTTACTCAAGTTTCTGCTAGTTTGAATCGGAACTGGTAATTGCTTGAGTAATCGGAATCTTTTTTCTCGTTTCTTTACTCTTGTGGGAAGAAAACCGGGGGAGGGTGGTTGAACTTTTGCTATCCTAGCTTTTGGATTTCCATTCATGTGCATAACTTAATTAAACATTGTTGATAATCCAATGTTTGTTTTAATAAGAAGGAAGAGAAAGTGCAAAATGCATTGCTGCGAGCTATATAATTTAATGCTGATACTAATATTCCATAACGCTGTTCCATAGGTAGGGGATGCAAGTTTGATTGCTCTTCTCTAGATTTACCGTCTCTATAAGCGTCTACTATTGTTGTATCTCCGTCATATGTCCTTTTTCTTTGGAATATGGAAGCTCAGAAACAGTTTTTCAATATGGAAACGTCAGTTGAAACTTGGAAACGTATTTCACTTCTAATACTCTTTGAAATTTGTTAGCCGCTGCTTAATGTTTCCTTATGGGAAATTTGTTTACCTATAATCATAATTCTTTTAAAATTGAAGTCTTATGAAAAATCTGAGATAACTAGCCCTGGCGTTTGATTCACAAGACCAACAATAGAGATAATTGAGGCCCTGCATAGAATCTATGTCAGCTTAAACACTGGCAATGGACGCATCATTTGATAGACTAGACCTTTATGTCTATTGAGCATTGCAGCTTATTGAGTTTTGATCGTAACTGTGCTGTACTTGCCCTGGTAAACTTTTGCAGATTAGGGGGCACCGGAGAATACAATAAGTTTTATGAAGAAGGAATTTACAATTGTGCTGGCTGTGGGACTCCGCTTTACAAGTCTGCCACCAAATTTGATTCTGGTTGTGGTTGGCCTGCTTTCTTTGAGGGTCTTCCTGGTGCCATAAATCGCTCAGTGAGTGTTTGCTGCATATTTGCTTCTTCTTTTTTTTCCTGTATCTTTTTCCCCTTGTTGGAACTGTATTGTAATTGTTGAAACACAAATTTTCAGCCGGACCCTGATGGGAGGAGGACTGAGATAACGTGTGCAGCTTGTGGCGGCCACTTGGGTCATGTTTTTAAAGGAGAAGGGTTCAAGACGCCCACTGATGAACGACAGTGTGTCAACAGTGTCTCTATCAAATTTGCTCCGGCAAATGCTTCTGGTTCACCGTAAAACAAAACTTAAAACTTCCAATTTATCGGTGGATCTGAATAAAAAAAATGCGTGTGTATTTGGGGCTTCTGCTGTATGGTGAGACTGAATTGTCCAGCAGGATTGATAAGTGTGCTACTTGATGCCAATAAATCCACTTTCTTAGTTCCAAGCAATTTGTTTTTACATGGTTTTGTTTGGGTCGAGGGTTAAGGGATGATGTGGTGAGCCTGTGAAATGAATAATCCAGTTTCTTTTTATGCCAGAAAAATAATGCACTTAACTAGTCTTTGTGCAAGGGTCTCTTTAATGGTTTTGATTTCTGACGTGAAATCAAACGTCATCCTTTCGTCGCACGCTCATAATTGATTATCATAAGTTTGTATCATTACGACCATAAATTTGAGCAATTTCCTGCAAAATGTCATGGACACAAACCTGTTTGGATCGGTTGAGAAGAGTAGTGGTAATCAATATTGTCAAACTCATAGTTCTGAATCGTAAACTTATTTATTTTTATTTGAACCGTAAACTTATTTATTTTTATTTTTATCGATAAATAGTTATTAGAAATATAAGATTAAATAGTTAAAATAAAAATACAGCAATTTAATTTAAATATATTTTAAATTTACATAATTAAAATTAACTTAATTCATCATATTCATAGGAGAAATTTTTATAATATAAAGTCACTAAATATAATTAAATTTATAAAGATAACAAGTTTAAAAACAATAAAACTAAGTGAATAAATTTATGAGTTCAACCAAATTTATTGCTAGTATAAATTTAAATATAATTGGCATGATTTTATAAGTTATAAATATTAAAACAGTATACTCAATGAAGAGTTAACTGATAAATAATATTATGATCTTAAATTGATATTAAATCAATAAATCCCTCCATTGCCCTCGAATTGTCATTCCCAAAAAAAGGAGGGGCATAAAGCGAAAAAGTATAAAACTTGAGGGTCTAATACTAATTTACTCCTAACAATTATAATCGTTTTCTTCTGTGGGTTCCGAATAATCTCAACCGAATTCCTTGTGGAAAGACGAAGATACGAAGAGCAGAAACCCCAATGAATCGCAAGAAGAAAAGAGGAGCGGGCAATTTGGGATGCAGCAGTTTGGAAGAGACGGCACCGGCACCGCTATGGGCGGGTCAGTGCAAAATCCAAACTTTACCTCCAAACATTATCATCGACATTCTCTCTAGGCTTCCCATTAAGTCTATTCTCAGCTGCAAACGGGTCTGTAAAGCTTGGCTTCGTCTAATCTCGCATCGTCGCTTTGTCGAACTTCAACTTGCAAGATCTTCCACTTCCATACTTATCAAAACCATACCTTCCCTCTCCGAATCACGCAAAATCATCCTTACCCATGTGGACCAGCGGGGTCGCGATCCCTATCGCTTCGATAAATTGATGCTCACTCCCAAGATTAACCTTCCCTGCTCCAAATTCAGCCTCGTGAATTCATGTAATGGCTTGCTCTGTTTATCTGGAGTTGAAAAAGACGACCCCATTTGGGTATGTAATCCCATTTTGGGAGAGTATGTAACTATCCCCCCAGCAAGTGAGGGTAGGAATTTGGGCTCTTTCATTGGACTTGGATATTGTGCTGCAACGAATCGGTATAAGGTGCTACAAACTTTTCATCCCAAGGTTAAGTGGTCAGGGAATGACTATCTGGATGCTGAAATATATCACATGGATACGGGAACTTGGAAAAGCATTGGATATGCACCTTGTGCTCTTGTTGCGCCATCTTTTAATTCCTTCTTACGTTGTTCTCTTCATTGGGTTCCAATTGCAGGTGGCCATTCTGAATATATATATTCTTTCAATTTTGAGACTGAAGAATTCGGGTCGGTTCCTCCACCTCCATGCCTTGATGGAACTAAAAGGAAAATTTCTAATGATCTCAGGTTGGGGGTACTTGAAGGTTGTCTTTTTGTATGTGTCTTCGGGGATAGTAGAAAATTTGATATTTGGGTTATGAAAGATTATGGGGTGAAGGAGTCTTGGACCAAGCAGCTTGTGATTGAAAATTTATACCCTAGAAAATCCCACTCTGACTTTTATGAACCAGTAAAGTTTTTGGGAAATGGGGAAATCCTAATGCTGTACAATGACTCAGAAGTACTTTGTTATAACACGGGGACAAAAAGATTAAGGCGTACTAGAGTTACTCACACTCGTCACGAATTTAATTCAACTGCTCTCACTCCAAGCTTGGTCTCACTATATCATGTTGCCAAGGGAGAGCTAGTGCAAAGGTAATTGCGATTATTATTTAAACTCATCATGAAATGTTATTAGCTTGCTTATGATATCTGAAAAAAGTTATGCTGCCTAACAATGCTCAGTCATTCAACATTGTCTACTAGCTGACGTGGCATAAATTAATACACCATGATGATTTTGAATCTACATAATTATGCTGCTGTGAAATTGTGTTATATCTAAGACATAAACATAACTTATAATCATATTTTGAGCCCAGCATATTGTTTGAAGTTTGCCATCAAACAGATTATTGTTTTGGAGTGGTTTAGTATTCAACATAACTGCTATAAAGTCATAACTCATAATAAGTGGATGGTGATAATCAATTAGGCACCCTTTTGTGTACGTCATAGTTTTTGTATGACAATTTATTTTCCTTCTCGTCCTCTGCTATATATGTTTTGTTTTCTTCTTTGGCTGAGATTTCTGGTGCAGTATTCATCTTATAATTTCTACATTATACCTCTATAAATACTGCAATTTCTTGTATTTCAATGATGCTCTGACATAGGATTATGTGCTAAAGTTCTTACAAAGTAATACACAGGTTCTTTCTTGACAAAGTGTGTGTTCCATACATGTGGACGAAAATGTGATTATGAGCTGTAAAAAAACATATTTTTATCAGAGTATGCAATAGCAAACAAACTTTTTAAAGTTTGCACCCAAGTTATGCCCTTTAAATATTGTCTTGCAAGTCACCAGTCACGCTGGTACTCTATTTAGAGATGAGATCATAGTAATATATTGCCTGCATTTCATGTAGGGTGCAAGGCAGTAAAGAATATGTGAAGTCATTAGCTGAAGGGACTGCTGAATATGCTGCTAGTTTTGAAACATCAACTTATGAATTGGCCGGAATCAGCCCTCTTAATAGTGTTTCAAATGGATCGCCAGTTCAAAGGTGATTGTGATTTTTGGTTTAACTCCTAATTGTTATTGGTTTGCACATGATCGCTGGAGAAAGCTTCGCTGTCCGTTGGTGCTAACTCAATCTAGCTTATCTACTGAACTGGCATTAACTAATACCACAGGATGATTTTGGAGCTGGTGCTAACTTAATCAAGCTTGTATTAGGTGGTCTAGTAAACGTCATAATTGGTTATTGCTATAAAGTAACATCTAGTGGTAAAGTCCTTCGCACATTGTACATTATATTGTGCTCTCAACTATCATTACACAATTTGCAGTTGTCATTCAAATGTCATCTCTCAACTTACCAGTCATATTGTGCTCGATTTAGAGACAGAAATATATTGCCTATCTCTCATGTAGGGAGCCAGGTCATAGAAAATACGTGAAGACTGCAGCGGCAGCTGAAGGGAATGTGGAGTGTGTAAGTTTTGGAACATTGCCCAACCAGTCTGCCGGATTCAACTCAACTCCATTCTATGGTCAACGAGTTATCTACCAAATAGTCAGTTCTCAGCCTATTTAATACTATTTTCCAGGTTCTTAAACTATGATAGTTGTCGTATGTGTATTTCTTCAATCTTATTTGTGGTATTTTAAACTTCTCTACAGCAGAATCCTGATCAAAGCACAGAGTACATGAATGCAGCGAATGCTGAAAGTTTAGGTCGTGTTTCTGCTCAGGGCTTCTCAGCAGCAGCTCCTATTGACGAAGCCTCTGGCAACTTGGCTTCTAAGAAGTCTTTTCCTCGCTGGTGGCAGTGGGACATGCGAAAATAAATTATAAGGGGCCATAGTGCTTGTACTATTTCTTGTAATTACCCTTTTCATGTTGGTCTTTGGCAATTAGCGTGCTAACATCCACCTGTTTTTCAACTGTATCATTTTCTTATCTTTTTCTCCCTTTCCCTTTCCCGGATTGTGTAGTAATGCAGAATAATAGGGAATATCTGGCCATCTAAGAAGGCTTAGTTTATTGATTCAAATCCTTGTCCCTTATTGATACCGGTAATGGAAGTTTTTTCGGTGGGACATATTTTGGTTTTATTCAGACCATTGTAAAAAGTGTGGAATGACCAACAATATCAACACATTAAAAGGAGATGAAAAAGTAAAAGACAATGATTGTACGTCTGAAACTCTGATTATAATGGGAGCGAGGAGAGAATTACGAAAAGTGGATTTCATGGCTCATTATGAACACTCCAACTTATAAGACACTAAACACGTTCAAAAGGTGGTTTCAGTACAATGTGTGTTTGGTTTGGATTACTGTGGGCTAAACTAGATTTAAAAAAAAAATAATTTATTTTCAGACCATTGTCAAGTGTGGAATGACCAACAATATCAACAGAGTAAAAGGAGATGAAAAAGTAAAAGACAACTATTGTACGTCTGAAACTCTGAATTATATCGGGGGCGAGGAGAGAATTAAGAAAAGTGGATTTCATGCTAATTATGAACATTCCAACTTATAAGACACTGAACACGTTCAAAAGGTGATTTCAGTAAAATGTGTGTTTGGTTTGAATTAGTGTGGGTTAAACTAGAATTTAATTTTTTTTTTAATTTATTTTGAGTATAATTGATTTCATTATCATGTAATTTATGACTTTGGTTTTTTGATAACTTTGGGACCGGACCACTACCCCATCTTGCAGTGAACTGTAGTGCAGAACATGAAAGAAGCAAAATTGACAATGTACCAGGTGACAGGTGTGAAAAAGGTGTTCGTAAAAGACACTTACAAAATACTACTAATGACGAAAAATCTTTTCTTCTTGATAAAAGCAATCAATGAATTCTACATAATGATTCATCTATGTTGTTAAAATTTCGTAATGTCTCAAGATTCGTCTCATTTGCAGCAATCAAATGCCAGGCCAAAAACCCTTCTCTTGAATCATAATAGTAGGGCAATGCTATGGATGCAATTACGAGGGTCAAGATCTTTGAATAGTACAAAGATTCCATTTTCACATTTTATTCTGTCATAGTCACTTCCATCCAAGAAGCAGAGCAGATCACTCCCGTTAGAATTCATTCTCTTCAGAATTCTCATCTCTATTTGTTTCACTTTCTCTTTTCCATGCATGCCCTCAAAGCTTGTACTTCTGTGGAGTGCAAAACAAAAAATTCAACAACTTTACTACAATCATGGCAGGCTGATTTCCCAGAAGACAAATGTAATTTAAACACAACAATCCTATAAACAGAGATTCTTGGGTAGAGGATTAAACATTTAATTAGATCAATGCATCTATCTTTACTCTTCAGAGTTCAGATGACTAAAACTATCGAAATTTTTTTCAGGTCGCAGTGATAGATATTACGGGGATGCCGCCACATGACACAAATAGCTTAGCATTATAAAATGATTAAGAAAATAAACTTTCGTATGATAATTTAATATTATCTGAATTCAAGCGAAATGATGCTACGAAATCTGCAAACCGAACATATAGAGTCTGCAAGAGATACCCGCTTGGCAGGCTTTCCAATCCCTGTTTGAATTAACGATACATTCCTGCGAATTAAGGACAATATTTCATCAAAAAATCAAATCTGATCGATCTCTAAATCAGGGTTTAGGGTTTTTTATGGAAAGCAACAAAAAAAAACGTCATAATCAAGGGGATTGCAGAAGGACCTGCATTGCAAGATAGACGGAAGCGCAGTCATCCAGCTGCTTCACGTTCTCATCTTCTTCGTCCGCATCACTCTGGTGAAGGGGTTGCGGCGGAGACGGTGGCGGTGGAGTGGCTTTGCTCCGGTCCGGCACAGATTGATTTTGATCCATCGTAGCCGCCTGGTTACGCCCTTCGGCCCAAATGCTGATCGATCGCCGTAAGTTATATTCTCTCTTTCAATGGTACGAACCCCGGTAATATCTTTTTTTGGTCACGATATGTGAAATCAATGTATTAATGTTAAATTTATATAAAAAAAATGTATTAATTTTAAATATAATATCAATCTGCGAAATTATGAATTACTCGTATTATGGAGAGAAAGTTTACTAAGAATTAGTACTATATCATTAATGATTTATTAGTCCTTCTAATGGATTATTAATAAAATTATTAAATTTAGTGAATTTCGAAGATACTCCATTACGGAAAACATGCAATACTGTTGAATTTATAATAATTTACGTAGATAATAAGTCAGTGTATACGATATTTATATTTTTGTTATTAAAATTTTCAAATAAAACTTTACATATTAATAATTTATTTGAAAAATCATAACAATACAAATTATGTTATAAAATCGATGAAAATATAAAACCACTCGATAAGAGCAAGAATGAATTTTATATATGAGAAACGAGGGATGTTCCTTTAATCGATTTAAGGCATGTGTTTAGCATAATCGGGTGTTATTTATTTATTTATTTATAAGTATTCAATTATTAAATGTTAGCTCAAAGAGTTCAATGTATCTATTCGCATTTTGTGGATGTAAATGTCTTAATACTTGGATTCATGAATGGAAAAAAATAAATAAATAAAGAAAATTAATTTGAATAATAAATAATTTAATATTATTTAAATAACTTTCTCTATTATACTGTTAACTGACTTTCTCTATTTAAATAGTGCTTAAAAGATTTATTTAGTATAATTAAGTGTGTGATACTAATTCAATCCAAATGTAGTAAGAACAAATTTCATGAATTGAGGGGATAATAAATAAAAAAAAATAGAAGATAAAATAAAATAGATAGTTAAGAGTACATGGACATCACTACGATGATAATTTTTATAATAAACTATATATTTATTATGTTTTCAAAATAAATTATGTAATAGTTTTAATTAAATAATTTAACAAAAATAAGGGAGGCAGAAATAAAGAATAAAAATACCTTAACACTTAAATAGGGATTCTGTAATTTAATCTGGTTCGAATCATGTTTGACACGCGGCAAGATCTTCTCATTTTGTTTGATCCGACGGGTGGAATTCTACTAATGACTCTTTAGGGATCTCTTCCCCTCCTCCAGACATAGCCTCCAGGGGAACCAAATTTCAGCACCAGAAAGAAGGCAACAAAAAAAAAAAAAGGAAGAAAGAAAGATATATTATCTGACTCTGCGATGTTCCAAAATTTGCAATACAGATCCTACCTTTGATTTCTCAAACAATTGCTGTAATCGGATAGCTTTGATCGTTTGATACTGATCATAACTCTTGGCTTCTTCCACTTCTATTGTGGATCTTCTGCGTACGTTCTAATATTGATGAAATCATATTTTGCTTGGATCACTTTTCTGATCTGTGGGTGCGTTTAGAGTCTGGTTTCTGTGCTAGAATTGAATCCGTTTTGACGCTATTAAACTAAAATTTGTGCAAACTGTGTATGCCCTCACCGCTTCAATTACTGGATATGTTTCTGTTCTGGTTAGTGGGCTTATGATTATTTTCATTGATTTAATATTTATTTTATTCATTTGAACGCTTCAGGAAGCTGGATATCTGGAATTCCGATACTAAAATTTAAAGGTAAAATTATTTGACTCTTTTGATGCATGCAATGCCATTCAATTGAGTGTTTTTATCACTTCTTTTATTCCTTATAGTGGGTAATGTTGTTGACTTTCTTCTGAATGAGCCATCAATGTTAATCTTCATGTCTCTGTTATTCTGTTTGGCCGTAATTTCAGTTTTGCTCCATCACGTGTGCGCATCAAAATAATATTTATTCTGCTAGTTTATTTGAGTACAACTTATCTTGTCTCGCTAATTTATTTATCAGTATAATTTTGTTCGTTTCATTTCCGTTAGATCAATGTCCCTACAATTTTAAGATTAAGAAAATATAAATAAGAACTCTGCGGATAATATAGATGCCTAATAACTTCCATTAAGCCATCTCTGGTTTATTTCTTCTAGTAATTAGAGGACATATTATTCTATTCGAATGTACACCGACTAGTGTTCTCTATTGAGCAAACAGAAAATGTAAACTTTGCCTTCTTTTTTGAAATCATGAAAGTTGAAACTTGTTTTGGGTATTGAATAATAATAGGTGCTATAAAAAATTGATAAATTTATTCCTATATTCTTCTGTTTCTTTTTTGCAGCTAAAATGGCATCATTGGTTGCCACTGGTAGCAGTCAGATATCTCCTTCAGTTTCTGTCCAAGAAAAAGGAAGCAGGAATAAGAGAAAATTTAGGGCTGATCTACCGTTAGGGGAACCAAATAAGACCATGCCCTCGCCTCAAAATGAATGTCTCAATTATGAGTTTTCAGCTGAGAAACTTGAAATAACCCCAGGTCATGGGCAAGTTGCTTCTTGTGGCCTGTGTAAATTTAATCAGGATCATTCTGATGGACTGAAACTTGACCTTGGATTATCTAGTCCTGTCGGTTCATCTAATGCTGGGCCTTGCCAGCCCAAGGAGGAACTAGAGGCAGATGAGTTCCATGAAGCTGATTGGAGTGATCTTACAGAAGCTCAGTTGGAAGAACTTGTTTTGAGCAATTTGGGCACCATTTTCAAGAGTGCAATAATAAGACTTGTTGCATGTGGCTACACTGAAGAGGTTGCCACAAAGTCCATCTTAAGGTCTGGCATTTGTTATGGATGCAAAGATGCAGTGTCTAACGTAGTTGATAATACTTTAGCATTTCTTAGGAATGAACAAGAGATTGATCCTTCAAGAGAGCACTTTTTTGAAGATTTACTGCAGCTTGAGAAGTATATATTGGCTGAATTGGTCTGTGTTCTTCGAGAGGTCAGGCCATTCTTCAGTAATGGGGATGCATTGTGGTATTTGTTAATTTGTGACATGAATGTGTCACATGCATGTGCAATGGAGGGTGACCCTTTGAGTACCTTTGTTAGTGATGGCACTGCTTGTGGGTGTTCCCCTATGCAAACTGATTCACAGTTAAAATCAGAAATAAAATGCACTCAATTGAGTCTTCCAAGTCCCAGTAATCCAATTTCATTAGGTTCTCATAATTCTCAGTCTGAGACATTATTTGTAGCAGGAGTTCCTGGTGTGAACAACTCAAAGAATTCTCCAAGTCTAGGTGGATTCTCAGAGAAAGAGGGCACTGATTCAAGGTCTGATTCTGTTAATAAGGGACTCTGTACTGCTGGATCTTCCCAATCTGCCATGGTGGAAGAAAAGTTAGGAAGTGTTAGAAAAGTCCATGCTAGTAGCATCAAGAGGGATTACATTTTTCGACAGAAATCATTAGGTAATCGTACTTATGGATGTAAAGGAACTTCAAGAGGAGGGAAGTTTAGTGGTTTAATCTTAGATAGAAAACTGAAATCTGCGTCAGACTCTACTACCATTAACTTGAAGAGTGCATCTTTAAAGATAAGTAAGGCAATGGGAGTTGATGTGACTCAAGACAATCTTGGCCCTAATTTGTCACCTAATACTGGACCATCAACCTCTACGGCACTTGGTGTTGATTCTCCTGATGCTATTTCTGGTTCGCCTAAGTCCCATACTTCGTCTCAACAAGCAGTCAATATTAGAACTGCCTTGAGTAGCCCACCTACGCTATTAGCTACTGATACTGATCTTTCTCTTTCATTGTCATCAAAAAGCAAATATTTTACAATGCCTGTCAACTGCAATACTGAGGCATCTCATAATACTTGTACAGGGATAACATATGACAAGTCCTTGGGGCAGCCACCCCAGGATAGAAAGGATGAGATGATTTTGAAATTGGTTCCTCGGGTACAAGAGCTCCAAAATCAGCTCCAAGAATGGACTGAGTGGGCCAATCAAAAGGTTATGCAGGCTGCTCGTCGGCTGAGCAAGGATAAGGCTGAGCTTAAGACACTAAGGCAGGAGAAAGAGGAAGTTGAACGTCTTAAGAAAGAGAAGAAAACTCTTGAGGAAAATACTATGAAGAAGCTCTCAGAGATGGAAAATGCCCTGTGTAAAGCTAGTGGACAGGTGGAGTGGGCTAATGCTGCTGTCCGGAAGCTTGAGGTGGAGAATGCAGCACTGAGGAGAGAAATGAAGGGTGCTAAGTTACGTGCTGCAGAATCAGCAGCAAGCTGTCAAGAGGTCTCAAGGAGGGAAAAGAATGCCCAAATGAAGTTTCAGTCATGGGAAAAGCAGAGATCCTCATTTCAGGAAGAGCTAATGACAGAAAAGCGTAAGTTGGCATTGCTGCAGCAGGAATTAGAGCAAGCTAAAGCGCAACAGGAGCAAGCTGAGGTATGCTACTTTGCGATTTGCATATTCCAAGTTAGTTCTTTCATGTTGCTTGAGTTTCTTAAATACTCAACCGAATTACTTGTTATCCATTTCTATGCATAGCAGGACCTTTAGCATTTTTAGCATTTACAATGGGCGGTTAATATTGTAAAAATTGCCACAATAATAGTATTTAACACCAGCTTTCTACCTTTTTAATAGCCAAGCCACAATAAAAAGAAGGGCAGTTGCTTAGGTGAGTTTTTATGTTTATATTTGCTTTGTTTCTATGGTTGCAGTAAGGTGATACACGTTACATTTTCTTAATCTAATGGTATTAATATTTGTGCTGATAGGCTATGCTCCTACACCTTGCAAAACTTCTATTCACCTTCCCTCTTTGGTCATATTTTCTGTTCTTTTGACTTTGTAAGGTTCTATTCACATGTACTTAAATTAAATTATTGAATCAGAAATGGCTAAGTATGAATATTCTGGGTTAAAAGGGGAATAGTTTTGGTATCCATGCACCACTTGCGAAATTCCACACATAGAATCATCTTCTATCCAATGGGGCTAAATGAATTTTATTACCGGGTCTGTTCTCATTGTAAAGGAAAACTATCACAGGCTAGATGGCAACAAGAAGTAAAGGTGAAGGAAGAAATCCTCCTACAGGCCAGTTCTATAAGAAAAGAAAGAGAACAACTGGAAGTGTCAGCAAAATCCGAGGAAGGCATGATCAAATCAAATGCAGAAAAGAATCTGCAGAGGTACACAGATGATATACAGAAACTTGAGAAAGAAATTGCGCAACTGAGACAGAAGACCGATTCTTCAAAAATTGCTGCATTGAGGAGGGGCATTGATGGAAGCTACGCCATCAGATGTAAGGACAAGAAAGATGGTGCTGCTCTGCAGGAATCACGGACCTTGTCCATGTCAGAAGTGGTCACGAATTTAAATAACTACTCTGTGGCCGGAGGCGTAAAACGGGAACGAGAATGTGTAATGTGTCTTACAGAGGAGATGTCGGTCGTATTCCTTCCATGTGCTCATCAGGTTGTTTGCACAACATGCAATGAGCTCCATGAAAAACAGGGTATGAAAGATTGTCCCTCTTGCAGGAGCCCCATCAAGCAGCGGATTTCTGTGCGTTACTTTCACAAGTAATATATTGACTTGAGTGAGACTTTCATTCAGAATAATGCCTGTGGGGCTCCTTGCATTCAAATCATGCCCCTCAAAGAGTTTGGTTTTTTCCTTTTCTGGCCAAATTCTCAGAGTTTGGTTGCGCTTAAGTTGTTTCCAATGCCAAGGGTGTTCCTTAGCAGCAGCTTGCTTTTTGTCTTTTTGATGTTATACCCTCCGAAATTCTATCATGTTGAATTCACAAAAGGAACGGCTATGAATTTCAGAATAATATTTAATGGATATATACACAGTTGCTGTCATCGTAGATGCAACCGGGCATTCAAGGAATAGTCTCTTGTTCACAAATTTATTGGCTAGTGCTACAAAACAATATGTTGCAAGCCCCTTTCCAGAAGGCAACTCTCAATTATTTATCTCTGCTTCTAACATCCTCTTCCTTTTTAACCCAACATGCTACAAATTTTGATTGATTATTTATTTATTTATTTATTTATAGGGACCACTACTAATTGTTTAGGATTACAAGTGGAATTATACGCACTACTTCTCACTAATATGAAAGTTTTCATGCCATAAGGCCGTGGACATTATTTTTCAAATCAAAAAATTATTTTGTTTGTTTTCATTTTATTTAAAAAGTTATGAAGAATTGTTTTTCTCCCACTAATCATAGATCCCGACTAGGGGCTGTCTGATCATTAATTGCCGCAACATAATTAAGAAAATTAATCTTAAGATAAAAATAAATTTCAAAAAGCTATTTTTATTTATGGACTCCACATTACAATATTTAAAATTTATTTATTTCCATTCTTAGTAACTCTGGAAATTGGAAATGGATTGTGTGTGAAAAGTAAGTTGGAGATTCTCAACAAATAGATGAAACGAAAATATGGTGATAATACAAAAGAAATGATGGGGGAGCATAATTCTTACTGTATGTGTCTGTGATGAAGCCACGTGTCATGGTTTAGTGGATACGAAGTATATTCCCCAGATTCATTTTATTAAAGAGAAATAAGTAGTACGTGTTACATATCATTTTCAACATAATTATAAAATTACCTTTTAGTTGGGTTTAATAATCAATATTCACTTTGTACATAAATTAAAATTTAAAAAAAAAATATTTTTTTTAAAAAAATAAAATAAATAATTATATTTATTTAAATAAATTTATAGATTAAACTATAACATAAAATTATAATTTTATATAAGATTTTATAAATAATTTATAAAAAAATTATATACTATTTAATTATTTTTTTTATTTTTCAGACACTCTCACTCTTCTCTCTCTCTCTCTCTGCGTCCTCAATCTCCTCCCTGACCGTCCTCTCTCGTCAGCATCATGGGTTCATTGGGTTCAGGTATGCACGTCGTTGTCCTCTCTGCAGATCTATCGGCTGAGGTCTGAGAGAAGAAGAGGAAGAAGATGAACAGCGGCCAACATGAGAGGGTAGCACGTCTTTTGCAGAACAGTGGCCACCATGAGATGAACAGTCGTTCACGTCGTCTACATCTTCTGTAGCTCGTCGTCGTCCGAGTGTCGCCTGGAATCAACGAGGAGGCCGACTGCCAGCGGAAGAATGAGAGCAGGAAGAAGGTGAGCAGTGCAAAAGGAAAGGAAAAGAAGAGGGAGGCGTACGCGTGATCTGATTGATATGAACAGACAGAGCATAGCAGTATAAACAGTAGAATTAAGATTGATATGAACAGAGGGAAATAATTAGTTATTGTGAAGAATGAAGATCCTATGAGAGATATAGAGAGATATAGGAAGAAAACAGGAGGAATATTAGGAGTATTAATTTAAATTAAAATTAGGATATATTAAGATATTATTGTTATATTTTATCCAATACTATATAAATTCAATAGCCCTCAATGAATAAAATCACGGCATTATTACGGCCCCCGAAAGTCTACATAACTACTTCAACTCTTGTTTCTCTAGTTTGAGGATCCACCTGCTTACAGTTACAAGGACAATGTAATTGCCACGGGTTTGCCTGCATCCCCTGGAGCAGCAGTGGGGCAGATTGTGTTCACTGCTGAGGATGCTGAAGCATGGCATGTACAAGGAAAAGGAGTTATCTTGGTATGCTTCTTATTATTAAGCTAATTTATATCCTTTTCCTTCTCCTCTTGATTCATACCTGAACCGGCATATCCAATTTTTGGAAGAAAAGGTCGGGTGCTTTAAGTGAAATGCTTGTACAGGACGGGTGATTCTTGTGAGGACGTGAATGTTGATCCTGATTCTATTACGTTAATTTCATGGTATTAGGTTGAACATGATGTCTGATAGGTGCATGTGATCTGTCACACCATGAAATTAACGTAATAGAATCAGGATCAACATTATTACATGTGATCTTGAGTCTCCCTCAAATGTTAACTTATTCTCTGTCACGCCTTATGATGATGCCACTACTCTAGCAGTCAAAAAAGTAATTTGTTACATGTGATCTCACTACAAAAAGGATGAAATGCTGATCCACTATTTCTTCTGATTGGACATCATTAAAGGTAAGGACAGAGACAAGTCCCGAAGATATTGGAGGTATGCATGCAGCTACTGGGATCTTAACAGCCAGGGGTGGTGTGACATCTCATGCTGCTGTTGTGGCCCGTGGAGGGGGAAAGTGTTGTGTATCTGGGTGCTCTGACATCTTAGTAAATGACCATGAGAGGTAAACTCAAAATCTTCCCCCTTTTTATGTTGCAGGTATATCAGTAAAGACCACCTTCTCAATTGATAACGTAGGTTCTTGTAGTTGGCGATGAGGTGATTAGTGAAGGAGAATGGATCCACTGGTGAGGTGATTCTGGGAAAACAGCCACTTTGTCCTCCATCTATGAGTGATGATTTGGAAACTTTCATGTATTGGACTGATGAAATAAGGCATCTAAAGGTTTTGCATGTGTTCCACTATACAAGTTGGTCTGAACATCGTTATTTTATTTTTTGTTTTTTGTGGAAATATCTCATACTGTTCTTATCGTTCAGGTTATGGCAAATGCTGACACACCGGAAGATGCAATAGCAGCTAGAAACAATGGTGCCCAAGGAATTGGGCTTTGTAGGACAGAGCACATGGTACTGATTTTTCTTGAGCTCCTTGTTATATCTATGACATAGTGCAAGCATTTTCTCTTATCTAGCGTATTTCTTAAAACCTATGGTTGGAATTGGTTTGGAAAATTAAATTGTGTTACGTATTAAAAATAATAATAAACATCTAAACCTCGTGTTTTTTATGCATGCACTGTTATTGATTGACACAAAAGTTGCAAACTGAAATGATTATTTACATGTTTTGGTATGTTTCAGTTTTTTGCTTCAGATGAGAGGATAAAGGCTGTTAGAAAAATGATAATAGCAATTACACCTCAAAGGAAATTCGCACTTGACTTTTTACTACCTTATCAAAGATCTGACTTTGAGGGAATATTCCGTGCAATGGATGGTACTTTCTCTTTGTCTGTTGCAAAGTTTAGAGATTACATCATTTTGTTTCTGTGAACTGGAAAAGTGTGAGACTTTATTAAACCATCATAACACTTCCAGTACAGAATTCGTAATTGTATGCTTTGAGAATCATTGCTTGCCTTTGTCATGGTAAATGATACTTATCGCTGAGACATGGATCATCTCCATGGCCTAAACAGATATCAGAATCACAAATCATCATATGATACCTTGTATTCATATTATGCCTTAAGCATGGCATGTTCATTGAAACTTTATTTATCTTTTATTTTGTTTAACCTGGGAATTTCAGGTTTTCCTGTAACAATCCGATTGCTAGATCCTCCACTTCATGAATTTCTTCCAGAAGGTGATCTTGAACAAATTGTCGTGAACTGACTTCCGAGACAGGCATGAAGGAAGAAGAAATCTTCTCCATGGTTGAAACGCTATCAGAAGTGAATCCTATGCTCGGTTTTCGTGGTTGCAGGTTCGAATGCCCTTCTTGTTATAGAGATTGACGCATTTTCTTTGCCATTCCTTTCCATAGGACGACAATATGAACCTCTAGTTGTTATTGTTAAAGAATTGAACTATCCTATTTGGACCGCAATTGCTAATATGTGCAAATTGAAACTCTGTCAACGGGCTTGGATTTCATACCCAGAACTGGCAGAGATGCAAGCATGTGCAATTTTTCAGGCTGCTGTTTCCATGAGTAACCATGGTATTACAGTTCTTCCTGAGATAATGGTTCCACTTATCGGTACACCTCAGGCACGATCCCGTTCTCCCTTACTTCTACCCAGTTGTTTGTGTTTCTTTTTGGTACAAAATATGCATTATATTTGTATTAGAAATGTTGATTTTATATCATTTTTCAGGAATTAAGGCATCAAGTGAGATTGATCAGAAGTGTTGCTGAGAAAGTCTTCTCTGAGATGGGTTCCTCCCTTCGCTATAAGGTTGGAACCATGATTGAAGTTCCAAGAGCTGCTCTAGTTGCAGATGAGTTACACTTATTTCGTTATGTCTTGAAGAATCATATTACGATTCTAAAATAAATAGTCTTAAGAATTCTATATAAAAGGAACACTCAATCTCCTCTCCCTAATCCCATCTCACCCACTTTTTATTCAGTTTGAAATTTGGGACAACATTATCTATTGTAGTGTAGAAGTAACAAGGGGAATTATGTTACCCTTTGGGCTATATTGTCGCCTGCTAAGTATTATTTTTGTAATTCATTTTGGCAGATTGCAAAGGAAGCAGAATTCTTTTCATTTGGAACCAATGACCTTACACAAATGACGTTCGGATACAGCAGAGATGATGTTGGCAAATTTCTTCCCCTATACCTATCCAATGGCATTTTAAAGAACGATCCATTTGAGGTTATTTGCCTGAAGGCTCATTCTCTTATCAAAGAAATCTTGGGAACGATTGCTAAATTTGGATTGTTGACAACAATTGCAGGTTCTTGACCAGAGAGGTGTTGGTGAACGCATCAGGATTTGCACTGAAAAGGGTCGTGCTGCTCGACCTAACTTAAAGGTTGGTGTAACTTGATAGTGGAAATTTATAAAACATGCTAAAATTGGTTTTGGGTCATAGATAAGATCTCAAGATCATCTTAAAGGTGTTTCTAAGGCCTTCTGAGTATGTAAATATTTTAAGGTTGCAATCAGCAGCTTCAAACCTTCGTACAGAATCCATATCTGAAGTGCTTTCATCAGTTACTAGGTTTCAAAAATTAGATGTCTTAGAAATATGTTGAATGTAGAGTCATAAAAATCTGTTTCTTCTTCTCCATCTAGCTTCTGCAATTAATATAGAAGATGAACAGGTTGGCATATGTGGAGAGCATGGCGAGGAGCCTTCTTCTGTTGCATATTTTGTTCACCATTCAGGTCAACTTTTACATTTCATATCATGCGAAAATGAGATTTTGAACATATGATTTTAACTGGAAAACTGAGAATCTGAGTGTGTTTTGCAGGGTTCCCATTGCTAGGCTGGCAGCAGCTGAAGTTGCAGTTTGAAGCACGATTAAATTGTGAGGGGCATGGCTATGTACAGGGGTAAATAAATGTGGTTCTTAAGCTCTTGCACATCAGATTTGAGGCTTAACAAAGGAAGGCCACTAACGTACATATTACTATAATACAACACAGATTCAAACAAAATCTAGATGAATAAAACAACGGAAAAAAGTTATGCATATCGGTATCATGTAATGTAATAAATGTGCATGTATTTAGTAATATCTTGTAAAATTCATTGTTAATTATGCATGCGTGTAATACTACATATTTTTACATCACTCCAAGGAAAACTCTCTGGAGAATTCTTCACTCTTGGCACTTAAAGTTTAAAAATTGTTATAAAATTTAAATTCTAAACTGGAATAGTTAGGTGAAGGCATTTAAAATTTACATTTGGATTAAAAAATGTTATGATTTAATCATATAAAATTTATTATTATATTATTTATAAATCATGAACAATCTTATTAATTAATAATATAAAAATTAAATTTATAATAAATAAATTAATAAAAAAACATAAGTCGTCAAATAAGGTCTGAGACGGTACCCTATGATGAGTCAATCACTGATGCTCTCCTCTGATGAAGAGAGATCTGACGGGTTTTGCCGTTTTGTATTTGTTGCGCGAAGGAGGTCGAATTCATACGACGCCGTCTCCCTCTTGCTCGAGAAGTGGGTTCGTGATCAAAACCCAAAACTCCGCATTGCTTAAATCTCTCTCTGGCTCATGCTCGAGCTGTCTGCTGGCCTCAAAATTGCACTTCAGAAGTTGAGTGAAAATGGGGTTGGAGAGCTACGTGGTGGTGCATAATATAGCCAAAAGGCACAACGTTGGGACCCTTGCACGAAGCGCCACGGCCTTTGGAGTATCCGAGCTCATCCTCGTTGGCCGTAGAGATTTCAACTCATTCGGTAGCCATGGTTCCACCTCTCACCTCCTTTTCCGCCACTTTCACTCCCTCCAAGATGCTCGTCACTTCCTAAAGGTCTCAGACTTTATCTTTCTATGCATTCTCTGTCTCCTGATGTTAAAATTCGGCTCACTGATTGCTCTTGCAGGAGAAAGACTGTGATATTTGTGGCGTGGAGATTACGGACGACGCCAAACCCGTCAATCAGCATCCCTTCAAGAAAAGCACGGCTTTTCTCCTTGGGAACGAGGTATTTCCATCCGATTTATATTCGAGTATCGTCTGATGTTGTACAGAGGCTTATTCTCCAATAAGGCTGCCCTGTTCCAGATTGACATGATTTGTTCATAATTAATGTTGTTTCCTTTTTTCACATGCTTTTACATGTATCGTGAATCTTTTTAAGTCCAGTTGAAAATTATATGTATATCTTAGTGACATACCAATCATGTATCTGCCTGTAATCTGGACAAGGGAATTTGAACCCAATAATTGATAGGTGCTTAAATATATTTTGGGAAACTTTTGTGTTTGACTGTATACTCTGCAAGTACTTGGCGAGATTTATCATGAATAGGTAACTTCTATGACATATGCTTGTTGTCTATTTGATAGTTGACGCTTGATAGGTTTGACGTTCTATTGTGTAAATTTGTTGCGTCAATGATTGGTGCTTTACTCATCATTCCAAACTTTAAATCGCTACGGGTTGGTGGTCTCAAGTTTGCCATGTATAATTAGTCAGGAAATATAACAAAGAAACCCATTACTGACAAGAGCAACGAAGGAGTTTCACCTAGAAATCCTCTGTCATTGCAATCAAGCTCGCTAAAAGTCAGAGTCTTGATTTTCTTGATATTAAGCTACATTTTGTGATTCCTCCAAAATTTTCAATGTAGGGTACTGGCCTATCTGCTAAGGAATGTGAGATATGTGACTTTTTTGTTTATATCCCACATTATGGGGGTGGCACTGCTTCATTGAATGTTACTGTAGCAGCTTCAATTGTACTTCATCATTTTGGAGGTATTATATTACTAAATTTAAAATACTGCAGTTTAGGCTACATTTAGGTCTGATATTATGTATATATATCTCCTTTACAAGAATATGCTATTTCGAATGTGAGTTACATGTGAACTAATGTGATGATATTTTTTTCATGATTGCATATATTTATTCTGAAGTTTAAATCCTTCCTGGGAAGTCACCAAATGTGTCATTATCTGCACTCGTCTGGGACTCATGCTGATACTTTTGACCTCTTTTTTCTAGCTTCCTTCTGTCATCATCTAAGTTCCAGGGTTGTCCTCTTTCATACGTTCTGACTTAGGAAAAGCATTAGATTAGAATAGCTATATGTCTGCTGAGCTGAGTAACGCTGGCTTGTAACTCTAGTGGGCGCATGAAGTTTATGATAATGAAGAATAGTTGTTTGTCTCACAGACTGTTTTTAAGTCTGAAGGAGATCCTCATATCTATTCCACAGTTCCTCTTTGTGATTATCAAGTATCCTTTGGGCTTTTGTGATGTTAAGGAGTTAAAGAGAGAGAGAGAGAGAGAGAAAGAAAAGGGGTTATTCGATTCACTGTCAAATTTCCCATGCTTACCACCTTAGAAATCTCTCAAATAATGCTTAAAATCACTGTACCGTCTAAGTTCATAACTTTTTTCACACATTCTTTTTTCTCAATAGTATTTACCTTCTACTTGGATGCTTAAAGTTGTCCTATCTTATTGATCGTCAACATTGATATGCTATGCAGATCCTATTCTTGTCAACTTCTTGGAAACTTGAATGAACGTTGTTTAATAAAATTAAAGCATGGCTTCCTTACAAATAACTGTTTCAGTTGTGAGTCTATGCGGATTTACGTTACTTCTTTGTAGACGGTGAATGCTGTGTTTCACATATTTCAGCCACCTTTGAAAAATTGTACTTTAACAATTCTTTCTGAAAATGGAATTTTAAATCAGAACATTTTCTTCTGATAAAGACAAGTTATAAAGCTTTCACACATCGAACGGCACAATAAAGTAAAAATACTCTTAACTGTATTTCATTTTCATCGTGGTGCTACATCGATTCTTTTGTCTTTTGTTGGGTAATTTGTTCTGAATTGTTTTTTTATCCATCTGTAAAAAAGCTGCAATTTCTTATCTATGAATTTCATCAGTCTGGGCAGGTTTTGCAGAAAGATCTCGTGATGGAAACAAATTCATTGTTGCTGAGAAACCAATGAAACAGGGTCGACGAAATTACTGTGCTGAAACAGAAGAGATCATTGCCGAGGAGCGTAAAGCTAGAAGGGAAAATGCTGCAAACAATTTCTTTGATGAGACTGAGAATGGAAATTCATCTTCTAACCTCCTGGATGCATTATTTGTCAATGATTGATGGCAGATTCATTGAGTTTTGGGGCACATTAAATTTTGAGAATGTAGTTTGAGCCTTTGAGGGCTTAAATACTTGAATCGCTGCAGAACAGGAACCAGAGCAATCCAAGTGGTAGATGGAGATGCTATATTTAATACTTAGCCTTCAGAAAGGAGCCCATTGCTGAGGAAGGTTCGGACCTTCATTAGGTGTATTTGCAAACTTATAGTTTACCAGTTTGAGATTGTTGCAACTACCATTAGTGAGGGGACATACTTTGAAGTTAAATCCAGTTCTGCTGTATTAACTACTTTTGTAACAGATGGTTTCGCATTTAATTGTTAAATCAACTCATATAATGATTTTCCCCCTTCCCTTCACATTGGTGTCATTGTCGTTATCTATTAAATATTATCTCTCACCTTCTCTTCATACATTGTTGACTTATCTTGTTCATTGAAAAGAACCCCAAGGAATCCTAGCTCCGACAGCTATCACTCTGGAGGAAATTCCCATCTAAATTATTGCTCTTTATAATACAAAATTGACGATATTCCAAGTATTAACCACGTTTTATGATATATCAGCCCGATTTCGCAATCACTGAGTCAGACATAACTTATATCACAGTTAAAGATTGATACTTTTTTCATAATAATTCAAAAAAATGTGGTGAACTGAGTTTTTGCACATGATCAAGGCTGAAATTACGCCTAGTAGTCTCATTTGTAAACAAGGCAGATTTTTTTTATCAATTTAGGTTTAATTTCTCTGAGTATATTCATAGGGGAAATAAATTTAAATTGCAGCAAGTAGGTTTAAGATGGTTCAGAATAGAGATTTAGTCTATAGAATAAAGTAAGGAAGACAGAATATAATAGTAGTTTTATAAGCTGGAGTCACGTTTGGTCCTGTCATTGGTAGCAGTTGGCCTTGTTTTGTTGTGTGGGAAAAGAGAGGCTCAACGATATGTCTCCATTGTCAATCTCGCTAACTCTGTCTAACTCACTCCGTGGATTAGTTATCACCTACCTTTGTCTCTATTATTTGCGTGCGTTGACTCCTTCATTTCTTTTCCACGAGCTTCATCACAAATCATGGTAATTAAAGAAACTATGATCTTCACATGAAAACATATATTCTTCCCTACATAACAGCCTCTGTCAGATTCTGTGTTTGAAGATGTGGGGTTTGCTCAGAAGAAAACTCAGGTTCCTGTATTCAAGGATAAGTTGGCTGCTATGGAAGCGACCAAGGTCTAAAGTTGTGATCAGAAGATTCAGAAAGTTCAACTTCAAAGATCACTCTAGACCACGACAACAATCTGGCTTCAATAAAACTACAACAGGTCACTCAGATTCTGTAACTTTACATGGAAAGCCTTTTAGGATTGCTACTTTCAATGTTGCCATGTTCTCCCTTGCGCCTGCTGTTTCAGAAGCTGATGAATTGGGGTCTTACAGTGATAACGAGAGTTCTTCTATGAAGGTTGCTTACCCCAAAAGTATACTAAAGCACTCTCCATTGCATGCCTCTCTGAGTAAGGTTCAGGATCTCTCTGACTGCAAGACTCTCCCTAGATCTAACTTGAAGGTCTCCATTAATCTTCCTGAAAATGAGATTTCAAAAGCCAACAGTAGGCTGCTTGGTAAGGATATTGAAGAGATCACATCAAGAAGAAGAAGCCAAGTCCCGGCAAGGTCCCCGGTATGCTTTTCTCCGATTATGAATTATTACTGTGGAAGCAACGAGAGATTTATGAGCAGCAGCAGAAGCATTCTGGAAGTTCTGAGGGAGATAGATGCTGATGTGTTGGCAATGTGAAGGCAGAGGAAGAGAAGAGCATGAAGCCTCTATCAGATTTGGCGGCTGCTTTGGGAATGAAATTTGTGTTTGCCGAGAGTTGGGCCCCTGAATATGGAAATGCCATCTTATCAAAATGGCCAATCAAGAGATGGAAAGTTCAGAAAATTTCTGATGATGATGATTTCAGGTCACCTTCCACAAAAACCCAAAATGCTTGTTATTATTCTGTTGATCCAAAAAGCTTAAATATTTTTTTTTTTCCATTTTGTGGGATGCAGGAATGTGTTGAAGGCGACAATTGAAGTGCCTGGAGCAGGAGAAATCAATTTCCACTCAACTCAACTTGATCATTTGGATGAGAATTGGAGAATGAAGCAGGTGAAGGCAATCATCAGCTGCAATAATGACCCTCCACACATCTTGGCCGGAGGCCTCAATTCTCTGGACGCAGCAGATTACTCAGCAGAGATGGACAGATATTGTGAAGGTACCATCCACTCTTTAGGGGGTTAGGCTTAGGCCCATCTTGGAATAAGCAAAAGGCCCAAAGTTGGCCCAAGTTTATCTGTCTGAGTGGGATTTGTGCAGTATTATGAGAAACTGGGAAAGCCTCGGCCAAAGATGGAAGTGATGAAGTACATGAAATCCGAAGAGTATGTGGATGCAAAGGATTATGCTGGAGAATGCGAGCCTATAGTGATTATGACCAAAGGCCAAAATAACTATATATAAGAATTCTTGGTTCTAAATTTACTTCTCTTCTAGTTTGCTTGTTTTGATGATGATAATGGGAATTGTGAAATCAGATGTGCAGGGGACATGCAAATATGGGACACGAGTGGACTACATTTTGAGGTCACCAGAGTCTCCCTACGAATATGTGCCGGGCTCATACTCAGTCATTTCTTCTAAAGGAACTTCTGATCACCATATTGTGAAGGTTGATGTAGTGAAGAAAGTTAATGCACAGAAAAATGTGATGAGAAGATGCAGCAAACTGAAACAGAGTTAAGAGGCTCGCTCCACCTTGTTCTGATGTATCCAATGTCTGGGAACTAACCCCACCTCCCAAAAGTTCTTATCCCATAGAAAACATTTGATATTACTATACATTACATATATTAATATGATGTATTTGATATATGGACAAGTTTATAGGTCAAGTTATATAAATCCTTTGTTTTGTTGAATGCACATATTCCTTCCTTTGAGCTGTAAGCAAACTAGAAACTTTTGAAGAAACTTACTGTTGTGCAATGTTTATAACGTTCAAAAACCAAACTCAAACGTCTGCCAAGAAAACTCCGTGCAACTAACTTTCATACCAAACCTTCATTAACATGCCAAGGCATCAATTTTTATTTCGTTAATATTTTACACGCGTAACCATAATACCAAAATTCTTTTTTAATATAAGAAAATGTTATAAGTGAGTTGCGAACCAGGAACATAATGCGAAAGTTGTAATTGTTCAGATAACCAAACAAGCTCTCGGTAGATCATAATAACATATTTTCCTTTTATTAAGAAATCCTGAGAGTTTATTCAACGTAACTTGAATAGTAAACAACTAGATAAGCCATTCTTAACTAACTTGTTATATTTGGTATAAAACACACAATTCTCCTAAACATTACCTCACATAGATCGACGTTGACTGCTCTTACATATAGGTTCTCTCAGCTAACTGATATCTTCTTGGAGGTGTCACTACTCCTTTATTACACTGTTAGTACCCTATTCCATTACGCTTCCATGGGAACATCGAAAACGCCGTTCCGGATATCACCCCCATCATCGGCGGCAACACCTTCAACAGAATCTTGCCGTACTCATCCATCTCCGGATACAAACAACTCTTATTCTAGCTTGTCCAAAAACCCTAACACTCCAAACACGCCCAACGACAACAACGCATGCACCATGTCCCTCGCTTGCAGCCTGTACTTCGACAAGTCCACCGACTCAGAGGAAGGCGCCGGCCCCAGCCCTTTCGTGGTGACGAACCCGTAGTGTTTTCTGCAGTCGGAGCCTGCGTAGCTGTCGGTGAAGATGGCGAAGCAGCAGTTGAAGGAACAGGCGATGAGGAGTGCGGCGGGGAGGCACTTGTGGAAGGGCTTGCAGTCGCCGGAGTTGGTGACAATGGGGTTGAGGAAATGGAAGAGGAAGACGGCGCCGGTGGGCAGAAGACTAATGGGGCTGGCGAGTCCTGAGAATAAGCTTTCTGAGACGTTTTTGTTTTGCTTCTCGTTGCTGATATTTCTATTTCTCAATAAGCTGGTTGACTCCATTAATGATGATGATGATGATCATTGTTGTTATTATTTGCTTATTTATTTATACATAAGTTTGGGGGGGGGGGGGGAATTAAACTAAGTTTCAAAAAAGAAAAAGAAAAAAACTCAAACGCGTGACTGCATATAGTTTCATATGTAATAACAATTAAAACAATTTGAGAGAATCAGTTATATAAATTAAGGAACACCTACTTGGAACCTGACGCAACTGGTTAGGCATTAAAATGATAAGTAAGAAGATACCTTAAACGTTTTGTATTACGACGTAGACCGCCCCAAACTCATGAGGAATGATGATGGGTTAATTATTACGAACATTATATATTTATGGGCAATAATTTAGTATATAAATGGACTGATGAAAATCATTAAATAAAAGATGACGATGATGAGCTTAATATATATATATATATATATATATATGCTTACTTTATTTCTCCATTTATAATCAAACTTCATTCATATGATATTCTCATATAAACTCAACCTCAACGAGAATTAAATTAAGCAACCTATGAATACATTCCATTAATATTTTTTGAACACGTAATGAAGCGTCACCACAATAAAATGGATATTACCTCTTCAATTTGTAGTGAAGTTCATAAATTGAAAATGAATAATCAAGATTAATGCAAAAATCAAATATATAAATATATACTTATGTGTGTGTTAATTTTGAAGTCAAATTTTCTCTCGAATAGGCAGACACAAAGTTACACGTCATATTTTGACAAATGTATGGGCTCAACAAGTAAATTCCATAATAAGAGAACCGTATTTATCAACTAGCTAGGAACAAGACAACAGGAAAGATAAACTTGATTCTGAATATTGATAGACAGTGATGATGATGAGAACAGATATGTAGAAAATATGACTGAATGAAGTAAATAATTGATGCCGGAGAGCGATGAATTCCCTCACTCACGCATATATATACACATTCTAGAGAGGAATTATGTTGTGCAATTGTACGTGTTTATTGGACTTTGTGGTAAATACACGAATTCTTCAATATAATCTCACAACTGTACGAAGTTTGTGTCGGACACCTAGCCATGTAACAACAACAACAACAACAATAATAATAATAGATCCATGTTTCGTAATGTTATGATTCCTATACTTGAGCACGCTTGCTGTCATTTGTGCTCTCTTTCTTGTCCTTGTTATTATTATTGTTATTGTCTTCACCTGATGAAAAGGGGTACCCAATTCCATGGCGAGTATTAGGGAACAGCATGAACACTGCTCCGGCTACCACCCCGATCACCGGCGGCATCACCTGAATTAGAATCTTCCCTGTCGACTCAAAATCCGGGTATAAGCAACGCACGGTGTTGGTGTCCAAAAGTGCCAGCACGGCGAACACGACCAACCCCAACAAAGCGTGTGCGAAGTCGCCCACCCTGAGCTTATACTTGGCCATGTCGATCTTGTCGGAGGCGGGGGACGGCCACGGGCCCGTGGTGGTGACGATGGAGTGGTGGCGTTGTTTGTCAGAGCCGGTGTAGCTGTCGGTGAAGCAGGCGAAGCAGCAGTTGAATCTTGTTGTTAATCTTGTTGTTAGCAGTGCAATGGCGACCGGTGTCGGTGACGACGGGGTTGAGGAATTGGAAGAGGAAGACGGTGCCGGTGGGGAGGAGCTTGATGAGATTACCTAGTCCGGTGAATGTCCTTGCCGTCATGGTTTGGGAGTTGGAGGAGGACGATGAAGCGGCCATGTTTGTGGGTTATTGTATGGGTTGATGTTTGGGGTATTGGTGGGGTGTTTTATAGAGGAAGAGGAAGGGAAGAGAAGTGGTGTTCCGCGAAAGATAGCGATAGTGCCAAAGTCGGGGGCTTGATGTAATGCATGTAACGGTCCTTGCATTTTCATGCATATATCAATTAATTATCTGAATATTCAAAGCCAATATAACCTTATTATATTATATTTCAATCATGCATGCACTCTTTTTTTTTTAATATAATAATATTGAATCCGCCAAACAAGATTATGAACATGATTGATCCATCTCTACAACTCCCCACCATACTCATGACATGGTCTCATTAACCAAAACAAACATCATCGTGTTGCAGTCAACCTTCTTCATTTGGTTTTTGTAATATATATATATATATATATATATATGAAAGAGGGAACGAAAGCTCAGTTATTCAATACATGAAGAAAAAGTAAACATATATATATATATATATATATTTGACCTTTTTCAAAATCATTTGATATTCAATACTACCAATTAATCTAATAAATTTGAGCTGAGCCATGAAGCCGCCCCAGCAAGAAAGAAAACTATTCCGATGGCAGCTTTTCCATTACAAAGGACCAAATTTGAGACTTTGTATTTAAGGAATATATGTGCCAAGTCTCTTACCGGCCGGCTACCGCACTATAATATCTCAAGCATTAATTATATATTTACATCATTTAGGTATCGTAAATGAATATCATATGAATTGTATGGTTCCATATCTATATATGAAGCGGTGGGATTAATGCCAAAATTAAAGCTGATGATGATTATGATTTGTTTTTTGTTATATTCCCATGCAGGCAGCAATGTTGTTCAGGCCCCTTTCTTTCCCAAGTGCAATTGCCCATATATCGTCACTCTTTTCTATATTTCTCTCATATTAAGTTTGTCAAATTTTATTTATTTATTAATTTAATTACTTGCACATAATTATGTCGCATCAGTTAAAAGAACATCAACTGGCAACCCTCAACCCTCGTGTACTTAATATACAATAGCTAATTAATTTTTAATAGATTAAAAAAATTATATAAATCAGTTAATTATAACCAATACAAAAATTAGTTGATTAATTTATACAGATTAAGAAATATATTATATAAATTTATCTTAAGAAGTTAGATTGGGCCATAATTAACTAATTTATTTAGCTTTTTTGATCTCCTTAAACAATTCAATTAAATCTTATATTAATGACCATATGAATATAATATTTCTAATTAACATCCAGATACAGTGGTGTTTAAATAATTTGCAATTTTGAATGGCGTAACAATGATGGATCTGAAGCTTATTAAAGTATTAATTCAACATATTCACACAAAAAAACTACTAGAAAATATAGTTTTTATTATGCTACTTTATAGCGGTTAATGAGTAAACACCGTAAAAAAAATGTGGTGACAATTTTATAATTAAATTGCTGAAAATTTGCTTTTAATGATGATTTGTTAAGAAAACGCAGTAAAAAGTTCTTTTTATAGCGCTTTTTTTGTAAAATCGCCATTAAATATTTTCAAAATTTTATAATTTTATTGCGGTAAACAATTTCATAATTTTATAGCTACTCAGCTTTACCTTACTCCAAACCTCAACGACAACTAATGATCGATAATTTCCTCTAGTTTCCAATGTCACCACTCACTCTATTGCCATTGTGCTTGCTATCAACAGTTGTAAGTTTTATTTTCTTTTTGATATCTTTCTCTTCATTCCTTCAACCTTACATTCCTTGAAATTTCTTCACTGTCTTATCAGAATGAGCTCAAAGAGTTTCAATGGCAGAAATTTCTGGGTCTTCAACTTCTCTCTATAAGATCTTCGACTTCTTCTCTAGATATAATCTGACACTCTCAGTGACAGTGGCCATGGTAGGGTGGTAGCTTACAGACCTTATCAGAAAGAGCTCCAAGAGATTTAATGGCATAAGCTTCTAGATCTTTAACTTTTTCACCATATCTTCGATTTCTTTTCTAAATTTGATATGATACTTTCGATAAGGGTGGTTGAGGTGGCCATGGTGGCTGATGATAGTTGTTGGCCAAGTGAATTTTAACGGCAATCATTATAAGAGATATATCTCTAGATCCTTCAATGACTGAGACTGCGAAATGTATGGAGAAAATATGATCGAGCAATATAAAAGTGATGTCTCCATGTCTCATGCTCAATTTATATATCGTGTGACAAAATGGATGTGACATGGTTATAAGACAAGTTAAATCATACCACCAACTTTCATATAATTTGGGCAATCTTAATGTCTTGCTAAAAGCCATTTATGACTTATAGGCCAAAAAGTATTTTGGGCCCACTACCAACATTATATGAGCCTACATGTCGCACACAAGAATGAGCCAACATGAGCTAAGAAGTCAAATTTATTGAATTTAGTAAATGTTAAAATTCAATATATATAAAATGGAATAAGTGTTTCCACTCTTTCTTATCTACTCTTTACCTCCAAGACTAATGTGGAGAGGAGAGAGAGCAATGACCATCTTCCAACTTCTTGCACACAGGGATAGGATGCTTACACACACAGATAAAATAGTGCTTGGAAGACAAACACAATATGACTATTGGAAATATCTACACCTCAATCCTTGTAAAATACACATGGTAAATTTCATATACAATGCAACCGCAATGCATAAAAATATTCCCTCACACCATGATGCAAAAGAACAAACTGGTCGATAATTTATGCAACTGTAGAATCTCCTCCCTGGGTTGACTTGTATCCACGAAGTACATAGCCGAGTAGTAGCCCTGTAGTGACAAAACCTCACCAAATGTTGCTCTTCAACCTCTCAGACTAGCCTCCTTCAAATAGTCTTCCTCCTCTTACTTGTTGTCGAAGATTCATTGGAGTTGTCCATTTATCAACTTCTCCACTGACCCTCCCTCCTACTCATCGTTGATGACCTCTCTTCACCGATGCCAATGGAACTCTCTCATTCAACCTTGCCACTGACCTTCCCCAACCTTGGCGACAATTCCCAACACACGTTCGCTTCCTAAATAGCTAACCTAACTCACAAATGACTCAAATGAACGTTGCTATAATGTTGATAGAAAGTGTGTAACGTAGCGTCCCTTCTGTTGCTCAAATCCAACTTGTACCACCTCTATCTGTCTCTCTATTAACTCGAGGTAAATTTGCACCAAAATATTACTGCCATGGCGACATTGCCCCAGAATAAAACTTCTAAGGTGGCATTACCCTTCGTAAAATTTTTAGGGTGTATTAACTTCTAATAGAATACTTCTAGAGCAAAAATGCCCTTTAACCCGAATACATATAATTCTTTTATTATTATCATTGAATAAATTCATATTATCTATGCACTTAAATTTCGTAATTTTAGTTTTATAGCAATAATAGATTTTATTAACACGATTTTTTTTTCTATTGCTTTATGAACCTTTGTTTTGTGTGATTAATAATTAAGAATATGGTCCAAGAAACCAAAAACGATAGATGAGATATATTGTTTTGAACCTTGTGAATATTTTGGTTCAATTTGAACTATAAATTTTATAATGGATAAGCTTCTTGTTGATTACGCATATCAAGAGAATAAGAGATAAAGTGTAATGTTGAACAGGGATTATGAGGAGTATTTGGTAAAGGATAATACACGTACGACGTAAATTTGAATGTTAATAGTTGAACATTTCTTGGGGTGATAGGAAACTTGTCCTGAAAATTAAAAAAAAAATGGAAAAGTCAACAGCTTTGTGTGGTTTCCATAGTAATTGCTTTCATTGGGTCATACGTAATTGGGTCACCTGATTGACTTTGGCACTATATATTGCCCAGTCATGATGAATTATATATAGTTTTCCAAGAACTAATGAAACCAAGTCCAGTCAAATTAAGTTATACATATTGAGGCTGCTAAACTAAGGTGTTGGAAGCAAAATCCTCAGCAACCGCAATTTCATTATGCCTGATCACAGATCGTATAATGAAATAATTGCAAAAAAAAAAAAAAAAAACAGTGTTGAAAGGAACTCACCGCGTTTCGATCACGTCACGAGAAACAACTCACTAATTAATTGTCGTGGCCGCCATATATATATATATGATCGACGAACAGAACAGAACAAAGCGCATCCATCAGCATCCTCAATTTAAGATAAGTCCATCAGTGTTGAAAACCACATGTTTTCTGCAACACAAACAGAGGATGGTTCGGGCTATCGAACTGAACATATGGGAACTGTAAAATCAAATTACGCACTGATGAAAAGTATGTCTATCAAATTGAGGGGGGGAAAACATTTTTTTCTCAATAGGAAAATCATTTTCAACGTATTTATATTTTTTTCTCAATTTTTAACATAGTAACTACATTAATTTTTTATTAAGTCCTTTAATTTTACTCTATTAATATTTATAATTTTATTCTGTTAATATTATTAACAATTATATAGAAATTAATTGTGATAATATGATAAACTAAAAGATTTAATAAAAAATAATACATATAATAAAATACCGGATTGAGAATTGAAAAAATATAAATATCTTTAAAATGGTTTTCCTCTTTTTCAGTATGTAATGAAGTTATGTTTAGATGGAGGGAGAATATATTAGGATAGGAATATTCAACTGTAAATCGAGGAAGCATCCGTACATGATCATAAACTATGTCATATAATGAAATGTTTTTTATGCCTACAATTATATACATTTATATATTAAAAAAAATTACATATTCAGTCCTACTTATAATTTTGTTTGTGGATGACAAAGGTTCATAGTATTCATTCACACCAACATCTCGTCCAGTTCTTCCATTCCGTCAGACAAGTTGCACATCCTTTATCTCTCTCTCTCTTCCATTCTCATTTAGTTCTTATACTCACCTTCTAATTAAACTTGTATCTTAGCAAATAAGTCCGACAACATACACTCCAAAGTTTCTTAAATTAGCGATGAAGGGGGGTCTCCCTATTTTAATGTTCAGAATCAGTCAGAAACTTGCTATCAAGAGTTGTCACTAGTAAGTTATGTGAGCATATTAAATCAAGGTGCTCGTAATAATTTCAGATTATAATTTAATTACAAGGGGGTTGGTGAGATATTTAAATATGTGTAGAGTAGAAATTTGTTGGTCGTTCTAGTGGGGCCCTCATGTTTTAAAGGAGGTGGGGTCAGGTGGCGACTTCGTCCATGGAATAGCTTCATCGCTTCCCCTCTTGTGATGTCCACTCATGAAGGGAGACATAAAACGACCTCAAATATAAACAGAAATTTAATATCCATAAAACTCTAAATAATAGATATGGTACTCCATTCTCTTGTTCATCTTTACCATTATCATTTTTTGTGGGTAATTTCAGCATCATTCATACAATCACTTACTAGTATTTTTTTTTTTTTTATGAAAACGCCCCTCAATTTCTCATATACCAGATATTCAATAGACGATTCTAGAGGGCAGAGGCCATGCATCATACACGTTGGTGGGTGAATCTGTATACCAAATATTTTTTAATTAAAACGAAGCACAATTTTTCACAATAACGTTTAAAAATCAAGTATGGATTGGGGTTTTCTTCAATTCGAATAATTCATTACAATTATGGCCTCTTTGGTAAAATTTACAACTGTAACAAATCATAATGGTTATGGTAAAACAACCAAAAATATTCGTCAACAAAGAAAAACCTAAAACAGATTCTTTTGGATAGGTGTTCCACATGTTTTTTTTTAAAAAAAAATTATAACTACTCTTTCTAACACATATACATATATATATCAAATAATAATTGAACTCAAAATTTAATAAAATTTTATACTGTTAATAAATATCCCATAAAACAGTTTAAAATTATCACCTCAAGTTGAATGTCTCATCCCTCCAACAAGAAGACAAAATATATAAAGGAATGTAGTTTGAAAGAGTCTCTTTTTACACACACAGTTTTGATTTATTCATAATTAAACTCTTACAACATAACTAGTTTTTTAAATCTTAGCTATTTATTTATTGGTCTCTATAATCCTTCCTAGGTGATTAAATCGGTCGATGTATATTTCCTCAGAAAACGGATATTTATGAATTAAACAATTAAACGTTGAGGTTGATAAATTAATGGATCAAATTTTCATTTTCTTACGAAAAAGAAATAGAAAATTTGTTCAGAGGAAAGTTATGCAAACTTAATCATGACCCTGTGGGCAAAAAGAGAGAGGTGTATGAAAGATTAAATTCTGCCTATATTTCCCAAAAATTATTCTTCTTATCTTCACAAACAAAAGTGACAACCATCGGCAGATACAGTACAGTGAACTTAAAAAGAAAATAAAACATTAGCCCCCACCTTTACTTGCGCCCACATCAACCAAACCTAATATTTCTGAATTCTACACATCAACCCCTTTATCTCCTCCTTGTTTTTTGTTGTTGGTATTTTCGCCTTTTTCTCCTATCAGAGAAGATTTAACCTAAATTACCACGGCTAACCGTACTAGATACATAGATAGACGATAATTGATGATACAAGGGCACCTATTCCAAGCTTGTTCACATTTCCGCCCCCTACTTCCTCTCTCAATTTCAGATCCGCCCTTCCGTTTAAAAAAATCACAGTCGGATCAGACCTTCAACTTGGGAGGGACGTAGCGAAGACGACACTCGACTTAACGAGGAAGATAATGATGATGAGAGAGAGAGAGATCAGAGGGGAGAATTATTATTATTATTATTCTTTTCGGGTCATTCAACCCGATTGTCGACCCGTTCCGTATCATTCAAGTCGCAGGAGACGCCTCAGATCTCGCGTTGCAGAGTCGTCAACGGCAGCTGAGCACTGCTTCTTCTTTGAAAAAGATGGAAGAGGAAGCGCGCTCGGAGACGGAGACACCGCAAACGCCGATCCTGCGTACACGTCGCTCTTCACGATACGGATCTGCCTCGGAACCATTTCTGGATCCGGGCCCAATCTCTGTGTCCCGCAAACCCCCAAGTTCTCGCTTTCCGTCTTCACAACCTCGCTCTTAACCGTTGAATCCAAGGATTGTCCTCTCCTGAGAATCGTCACCTTTTCCATCACCAAACCACTTCCCTTCGCCATCTTCGAGTCATCAGAGCTTGATTTCTTTGAACCCGAGGGCTCAGACACCGGCAGGCTCGATACGACTACCCGCTTCCTCTTCTCCTGCCTCTCAGGTCTAGTCGATGGTTTACGGGAAGGCCTGGGATTTGGTACGTAGCTATTGTAATTACAGTAGCCCCCATAGTTCCTTCGCCTGCAAAACACGGCAGGAGGAGCCCTAATCCGTTCAACCAAGCAGTCCTGAGGCCTCAAAACCTCCGTTGCCATGGCAGGTAAGTTTTTAATTCAAGGAAAAACGAAACTAGGAAGATTCTCAAATCAGAATTAGAGAGCACGCACAGATCTTGTTCGTTTTGGTAAGAAGAAGAAAAACAGAACATGAAAGTCCCAGGATCCCCTTCTTCTTCGTTAAGGTCTAGCCCTTGTTCCTACGAGGCCCTTCCTTCTTCTATTTTCCTCCTCCTCACAGGGTAAAGGAGGAGGTAGTGTGTGCGAAAAGACGCGGTATGAAGATGGTTTATGTGAAGCTACAATGGAAGAAGGAAACGGTGGGGAGGCTGATATATAGGAGAAGAGGAAAGAGACAAAGCGGGTGCGGGTGGGGTTTGGGTTGCCACCGACCTTCTCTCATTGACGCGTAAGATAGACATTAGTTACAGAAAGAGAAATGGTAAGAGACAGGCAGGCTCGTTCTCGGTGATTAGGGACACGTGGATGGATGGATGACTTGACCCGGTCCACCTTAGCTTTTGCGTAGAAGGGCAGCTCTGTGGGGCCCCCAGCACGGTGGCTGTTATAACGGCGTCAGCTGGGGGTGGGGAACATGACCTGACGTCTCAATCCAGGCTCCTCCACTTCTGTGTTTCCGGGGTCATAAGGTAACGCCGTCGTGTTTGCTGGGTTAGTTGTCGTTTACCATGGCCCCTTTTCTTTGGTAGGGTCCACATGGGGTTTTCACTCTAAGAATGTACTGATTTTTTAATTTTTATTACCACATCTTCTTTATTCATATTATTTAATTATTCATTACCTTATATTTTGTCTTGCAAAATATATATATATATATATATATTTATCACCTTACATCTAATTTTGTCACTGATTGTCTGGCATATGAATGCAACATGCAATTAGCCACCAGAAGATATGTATATATTTTTATCAAAAAAGAAGAAGATATGTATATATAAATTAAGCAGATTTTACCTCTATTCCACTGTTATCTCTAAAATAAAGAGAGCAGGGGATTATAAAAAAGTGCAAAAAAAAATTAATTGATGCGATGTTTATGTTAGAATTAGCTTTTATATTCATGGTTTAGTCATAAATTAATTGACATAAATACTATACATTTTTTAATAGGATTACATCAAATCATCAATAAATTATTTAACATGCTTCAGTCACACAAATATATATATATATATATATATATATATATATATATATATAAGGGGGGGGATTTGGTGATTTTGGTTCACTGTTTTTGGCGTACCAGCATCAACAACGTTCATATACTTTACATCTTCTACCTAACCTTTGAATGTAACCTTTTACCGTAGGAATTATAGAATTATTTACCATTAGACATTAAATAAAAATTCATTTTACATGGCCTTACCATAACCTCTGTATTGAAAAAAAAGGACGATTTCTTTCGGGGTTAAGGTGCAGAGCTTAATAATTGAAAACATGATGCTCTTAATAATAGAGATTTGTTCATTAAGCCTATAATTCAGTACGCATATTATTAACCTTAAAAAATGGGCCAGAATCAGAGGCAAATAATTTTGCAGCTCACATGGCCTTGTACTTTGAAATTATGTATGTATTTGTCTAACATGAACAGAGTCCTAATTCCTAAACCTGTTTCCCTGTCACCTTCTCCTAATTCATTATTCAAGTCGTGATCGTTCTCCACTGACACGTATTTTTTTAATTAATTCCTTATAATAAAAATAATCCATAAAATCAAAAGGTGATCTTGCTTCCTAAAATAGGAAGGGAAGATTGCCATGCAATATTTGTAAAGAAGTGAGGTCAAAATTGACATTTCCTCACCCCAATTGTGGGTGTCAGCGTGTATTACATTTCCTTATCTCAGGGTGCTTTCATCTTGGTCAATATCATTAGATGTGCCATATGAAAATCTTACAATATCATTTCTTGTTATATATATATATATATATTAATATTTGAGGAAAAAGTATTTAAATTAAATAAAAAAAAGCTGCAAAACTGTCAAAGTACACTTGTTTGCACAAATATATCAACACTAAATTTAAATTTGACATCTCATATAAACATAATATATAACGCTGCTATTAGGACAACTTGTGTCCGAGGGGCAGTTGAGTGTATCATTCATGATAATTTGACTTGGTAGTCATTGTAAAATGAGAATTGATATGATTTAATGAAAAAAAGAAAACATGAGTGGACCGAATAATTCAAGCGTATGCATGCAGGACCCCACGAGTCCCCACCAAATTGTGGAATGGTTTCCCACTAAGAAAAGAAAAATAAAGTAAAAGATGCTTTCTGCAAAAGTGTGGGGTCAAATTCGGCTTTCCACCTTAATAGTTTTTTTTTATTTTTAAATAATAAAGTATTATAACACCTGCTTTTCTGCTTCTTTTTTTCCCCTCGTAAAAACCAAAATACAGAATTATACTTTGAGAAGGTGTCGTGGAAACATCCTCCGAATAAAGTAAACATAATTTAAAATGTGATTCTGAAAGAGAATCTGTGGACGGAGGAAAAATAAAAAAGGCAAGGGGGATAGGAAAGAATCTGAGTGTAGTTGAATGATGAAGCAACCTATTATTTATTCCGATTCATTATTAATTAAATAAATAAATAAAATTATAAAACAACGAAAAAGAAAAAGAAAGAAATGTTGTGCTGCGGTCTTCCCCACAGAAAGCGAGGGTCTTGCTTATTCGACGTCTGGCCACTTGGACTTGCTTGCCCAGCTGCCGACTACACTTTCTGGAATCAATTTTCTATTGATTTTTTTCCTTTTCCTTTTCTTCTTACTTTCTTTTGTACTATATGATAATCTCAATTTATACAAAAGAGAAAATAAGGGGAAAGGAGAAAAAATATAGAGATAATATTATCCCCTTGATAGATGGGAGAGAAAATCCACTACACTTACAATAACAATAACGTCCCCCATCTAGTTTTTAACCCCTTATTTTTTAATTAACAGTCACAAAACCCTATTTTTTCCCTTACTTTTCTTTCTTCCCACTTTACCTCACTCGTTTATATAGGGTAAAAGTCAAATCTCCTTCATTTTTTTCCTTAGTTTTATTTTCTTCCTTATCTTCTTTCCTTCCATATACATATAGTATATTAGGTTAGAAGAAAATAGAGTAAAAAAAATAAATAAATAAATAAATTTTTTATTTCTTTATTTTATTATAATAAAAATTACTTTTATTTTTTTAAGATATTTTAATTTTATTAAAAAAATTAAAAATTAAGACGATAGAAGTTAAAATAATTTTTTTAAATAATTTTTTTAAATAATTTTACCTAGTTGTAAAATTTCTACACTACTTTAATTATTTTTAAGTTATAAAAAATATTTTAGACTATTTTATTCTAAATTATAAAAAATATATATTAATTTAAAATTTACTTCTATCTTACTAAATAAACTTTTAAAACAAATTTTTAATTTAATTTCACTTCAATTTTTATTTACACTTTTATTTTTACTTTTTATAAAAAAAATTATCCTATCAAACATATCCTTAGAGTTAGTGTGAGATTCATTGATTTTTTAGTAAAGATGGTATATTACTCTTTTACCAAGGAAAAATAAAAAGATGTTCAGTGTCACTCTTTCTTTCTTTGCCATGTAACATCTTTTTTTTTTAAAATTACAAATTCTTTTCCCTCTAATAGATATGCGATATAAATAATGACTCCTTCTTCATTGTTTTCTTTCAATATTATATTATACTGGTTCATAAAACTGTTAACGTAAAATAATAACTCATGAGTCATCTGACCTGTTTAGATGAGCTTACTTTTGTTTAACCTGTCTAAAAATATTCTAAGTTGGTGTTAAATCGTGTTAGTCCCTCTTTATCACGTAAAATTGTGGATTTCGAACTCCCTGGCAGATTTTTTAAAGGAAAAATTGATCCCCCACTCCTTATAGATTTTGAATCATGTCCTCACAGGAATCTTTATCTTCCAAACTCAACTCTAATGCGTCGGAAACCCATCCACTCGTAAGTGCGCAGTATTTCAAGCCGCGTTTGAGTCTCCGTTAGTGACTGGAAACAGCAGGGAATGGACTGGTGTAACGACAAATCTATAAGGTAGGACCTGCTTCAAAATTAAATGAAAGTATAAGGACTGGAGGATAATTTCCCCCTTTTTTTTTTAGCAGTGCAACAAGAGAAAATAAAACAACATGGAAATTTGTAGGGACCGGGGATTAAAGTTTTGTGATGTGATGGTTACCTCGCCAAGAGGGAAAGGGAATAGAGATAAAAAATCTCTATTGGGGACGCTGATTAATATACATCCACCACACCTACACCTACGCCATACACTTCTCCCTCCATTCCACCTCACAAATCTTCATCTTACTTCGCCACCACCACAAAATTCCTTTCTCATTCCCAACATTCATTGATATCATTATTAATTATTACTATTCAAATATCTGTTTTAAAAAAAAATTAGATGAGTTGACTACAAGAGACTCGTAATAACTAAAGCAAATATTCGAATTTAAAGAGTATTTATATATATATATCTATAAATTGTACACTAATAATATTTATGTGAAATCATTATCAATTGAAATAATATTATTTTACTATGCATATATATTTTTTTATTAGAGGCAATCATGTTTGAGGTACTGAGTGTAGACATCTTTCTTAATAGAGATTTAAATATTATTTTATTATGTTATGAGGAATTAACTCTTTCTACTAAACCCGATCCCCTTAATACTGAACTAACATTTGATTACTCAAACTCTTTTTTTTTTAGTATACGAATTTTTAGAAAGGAATTAGAATCACCCATGATCTAAATGTAGAGCGAACTCTTCTTTTTTTTAAAGTGATACTAATGTTAGGTAGGGAGGGCCATCAATTATCTTCAAATATAAATTTATATACTTAAAAATTAGAATATTTTTTAAAATATTATAATTATAATAAAATAGAACGACTCAAACTCAAATATCCCCTCTTCGTCTTCCAAAAAATGAAACGCTTCTTTTCCATCTTCTTGGGCTATCTGTCCAACCCCATAAAGAAGACCCTATACTTCTATTGGGGCCAACAAGCCCGTCAGGACCACTTCATTTTAGTAAAGTTTGGATTTTGTTTTCTGGGGTGGTGTGCTGACGGACCCATAATTTTAATTTACGCAGGTCATGATTATTGGATCGAGCTTTCATATAGTGTGAGTTTAATTCAGAGATATATAATTATTAAGAATTTATTTAATTTTTTTAAAAAATATTATTTTATTATAATTATAGTTACGACACCTAAAAATATATTTTAATTTCTAAGTATCTAAATTTATACATAAGAATAATAGATAATTTACTTTACCTGATATTAATATCCTATAGAAAGAAATGAGATTTTATCTTACTTGTAAATGAACTCAATATATTTTTAAATTTTTTTGTAATAAAAAAAGATATATACGGCCTAACCTCAAATTCTATTCGTCTTCATTAAGCCGGAATAAGCCGATGACTTATTAGTGTAGCAATAAATCTGTTGGACTGTCCATTATCAAATCAAATCCTACTATCTTTTAAGACCAACCGTCAAATAAATAAAACTACTCGTACCTAATATGAATGGTATTCATACGATGAAATGTCTTATTTATCCATACTCATACACACACTTGTCACCAACAGGGGTGAGGGTGGGGCCCCTCACGTCGTAAAACTAATAAACTATTCTTTTACCACCATGCGTTTTGCTCTTCAAATCCCCAACAGGTACCACACATTTACATTTACGGGTTTAGTCAATTTACAATAAACTATATATCGCGTGAGCTTCTTATTCAGTCCACGAAAAGTCACGAGGAGATGCACGAAGCACTTAAAATAGCACTCAAAAGACAACTACTATGTTCAACATTTGTGATTGAGTTTGATTAGTCGTAGGAATAACATCAATTTGAAGCAAAAAGGCCCCCTTTTGAACCACCTAAGGTTCAAAACCGATTTTAAAGACACATCAAAACATGCTTTGCTGTGTTTGGAACAGCATTTAATTTGTTTGAGTATTATTATACGTGTGCGCCCTATGATATGAGATAACAAATTAAACCATGAGTATGTTTTGTCTTATGCTCCAAGGATCCTATCCATTCTGGAACCACAAATCTCGTCTACCAACCACATCTTTTGGGTTGGGACACGCACACAGCTGAAACTCTGAAATTCCCCCGTTGACACCGAATCCTTATCAAATTCTTTCCTTCACAAGGCTGAGAAGGCAGACACTGTTCCATAGAAGCAAAAGAGCACATAACTTTGGTGAAGGAGAAGCAGAAGAGGGGAATGAAAGGACAACAGTTCACTTAATTTTATAAAAAGCAAGTTAAAACGACAAGAAGTTCAAGTTAACGGAAAAGTTGGAGTGAGGTGGTCCGATATAGGTTCCACAAAATGTTAGGGGATGAACCAGAATCGGGTGGTTCGAATTTCGATCTTCCCGAGGAGGTGCTGCGAGCTCTGCCATCGGATCCTTTCGAGCAGCTTGACGTGGCCCGCAAGATTACTTCCATTGCCCTCTCGACGCGTGTCAACGCCCTCGAATCAGAAGCCTCCGACCTTAGCGCCAAGCTCGCCGAGAAAGATTCCCTCATCGCGGAGCTTCAGTCCCAGCTCGAATCCCTCGATGCCTCCCTCTCCGAAACCGCCGATAAGCTCGTCCGAGCCGACCAAGATAAGGTCCCCGCCTCGAACCCGGTTTTTTTCCCTCCCAAATTCCCCCAATTGAATTCGTTTTTATCTAATTTGTGCCCATTTTTGGTGTAGGAGAGCTTGCTTAGAGAGAACGCTTTGATTTCTAATACTGTGAGGAAGCTCAATCGAGATGTCTCCAAGGTGCCCATTCGCCAAGCCTCGTTATTTAACTTGATTTCTGAATCCTGATTGTAACTTACAGTTGCCAAGTTGGTTGTCATGTTTTTACCTCGAATTTGCTTGATTCAGTAAATTTGTTGCCCTTTCTGGAAATTCAGAAATTACGTAGCTCGTTGTTTCTGTGAGGTTAAGAATGAAATGGGAAGGGGTAGTAGAATGATTTTGTTATAAGGTCTTAACATGTAGAATGTGGTTGATCGGTGGACTTAGACTTATGGAGTCTTACTGTAAATGCATGCAGTTGGAAGTTTTCAGAAGGACGCTTATGCAATCGCTTCAAGAGGATGAAGAAAATTCGGTAAAGTCGTTATTAACTAAATTATGCTATTTTCTGTGATTAAGAGGTGCTTGTCGTGGGATTGTTTGGACTATTATTAGCTTATGGCGTGCCCTGCTGTTTGCCGTAGGGAGGAGCATCGGCACAGATTGGAGGTACCTCAAATGTTTAGTAACCCTGACATCATTGTTGGCTTAGAATGGCCGACATTTTTAGTTTTAATGTTTTGTTTTGTTTCATCTTTGAGTGAACCAATTTAACGAGTTGTATTCCACAGGCTCTTTTTTTTTTTTTTTTTTATCGTTTCAGTTTCTGATAAAGTTCTCATTGCATTGCAGATGATGATGCCTCGTTCCCAGCTTCTAGAACTTCTTCAATGAGAACCCATATCGCTGATACAGGATACTTATTGTCTGATGATCGTGAGGCTGATGGTATGTAGTGTATTATCTATATGGCTCTTCATGCCTTTCTTTTTGTTTCGTCAACATGGCTGTTTTCAGTGTGGATTCCTGAACATTGAACAATTATGATTTTGCATGTTTTATCATGTCGTTGCAGCCACTAGACCTCGGGTATCGCCCTGTCTCCTCTTAGCATCGCAAGCTAGCACCCCTCGGATTACTCCTCCCGGTTCTCCTCCTAGTTTATCTGCATCAGTATCACCAACAAGAACATCTAAACCCGTGTCTCCAAGGCGACATTCAATTTCATTTTCAACTTCATTGTCAAGCTCTGACACAGCATCGCAAACTGGTTTGTTTTTCCAACTCACTGTGTTTGCCTAGTGTATTTCTTTTGCAGCAAGGGTTGCTTAATCTATGTACTCTCCAGTTACACTCTTATGTTTTGTTGTAGGACGAACGAAGGTGGATGGGAAGGAGTTCTTTCGCCAAGTCAGGTGAGGGCATTTATGTTTGATCCATGAATACATTTGAATTATGAATTAAGGTTGAAAAATCTACTGAACAACAACGTTGTCAGTGGATTTCGCATTGACCATGCATAGTTGTGTGCTCCCTCATAGAACTAGGAGTCATAAGCATTCATGCATGCTGCTGGTTGATCCACAATGGATTCCTCGGTTATCTTTCAAAATTTTTCCTGTCTTTGAATATGAAGTAACGAACAGTAGCTGGATTCCGTATTAAACATCTGAATTCGTGTATTGTTAATGGTTGACAAACTTTGAGCATTCCATTCAATTGATGACTCTGTGTTGGTTATCAGGAGCCGTCTGTCTTATGAGCAGTTTGGTGCATTCTTATCAAATGTTAAGGAACTGAATTCCCATAAGCAAACCAAAGAGGTAATCCTCTGTCACACATTGCTACGTTGTCGCCTCTAACATATGTAAACCTGACTTTGGTTATGGCCATGTTGTCTGTCGTGTAAATTTGCAGGAAACCCTACGGAAAGCTGATGAGATATTTGGGCCTGAAAACAAGGACCTCCATGCGATATTTGAGGGATTGATTACTCGCAATGTTCATTGACGACATGGCGCCCAAGTTTCATTTATAATTTGTAACAAAGTGATGATGTTTACTGTACTCTCTACCTCAGTATTTTTTCCCCTTTACTGTAAATCACATGCTCATTGTGGTGTGATAAACTATTCTTTGAACACTTAAAGCTTGAAAATTTGAATATGAAGAATGCCTTTTGTTGTGCGGCCATTGGCTTTCTCGATAATAGTGAAAACGCGGTGTTATATATTATGTATTTTACCAATAGGAGGAGCAGAATGAGCTAGTGCTTCGTAATGTGAACTAAAAAATGCGAGAATAATATATATATTATGTATTTTGTATTAAGATAATAATAAAACGCTAGCATCTTCTTCATTCTTGATGAATGACGTACTCCATCAGTCTCATTGACGACCAGGGCTGCTAAAGTATTCCAAAAAAATAGCTATACCACATTAAATGAATCATATAAACTGGACCGGAAGTGGTAATGAAGGGTAAATTGATTATTTCTCTCCAGGAAAGAAAATCGACATGCGCCTAAGAGCCTTGGCTCTATTGGAAGCCTCCAACCCCTTTTCTTGAGGTGGTTAGGGATCGATTCCCCATGTGGTTTACTCGACGATAGTGAAGACGCAGTGTGCGTGTGTGTGGGTGGGTGTATTAGATAAGAATAAAACGTGAGAATCATCTTCACTCTTCATAAACATTGATCAATGACATTACCCCATCTGTCACGTTGACAAGCAACGTGCCTTCTTCCAACCAAATAGTTACACCGTACTAAATGAATCATATAAATTGATCCGCAAGTTGCAATGAATTGGAAGGGTAAATTGATTATTTGTGCCAAGAAAAGAAAATGGACAGTCAGTGCGTGCATGTGTGGAATTAGGAGGCTGAAGGACACTATTCAGAATTAGATAAAATATTTTTTCACAGGATAATAGTTATCTGTTTATAGTTGTTGGTGTTTCAGAAGTTGTTAGAAAAATAAACGATATTTAAATGGAAAGAATGTAGCATTAGTGAGTGAATATGAGATATATGTGAAAAATTGTGAATGAGAAAATGGGGTAATGGAAGCCGTTAGTTGAGCAAGAAAAATCGGTGAGGTTAATAACAACATTATGAAATGAAGTTGTTGCTCTGTATTAAGGAGGCAACACACAAACCAATGCCAGGCACTACTTTTGTGCCTCCCTCTCTTTCTCTGTTTTCTGAGATCCTCTCTGTCTAGGTATCCGCTGCTCCGCCATGGACCACGATCGCCTTTCCTCAAGGTAACTCTTCCTTTCTCAATGTCTTCCCACTTTTCTCCATGCCATCTTGTTCTTTCTTCTTGTGGTTCATATTTTATTGATGCAAACCCCAAATCTCATGTCATGCATACCAATAAAAATCTTAGTTTGCCAATTTTTTGGTTGAATCCCCTAACCCGCCGTATCGGGTGGTTAAACCGAAAATATGGACAACTTGCGGTGCACGCAGGCTGGCCTGGACATGGTGTTTCTTTAGTCTTTGTTCTTTCTTGTTAACCATATGCCAATGTGGCCCTGAGACGTATTTATGGGGTAGTTCTACCTTTTGGCTTCGTTTTGTTACATTGTTATTTGCTGAGGAAGAGGATGATGATATTCGCAGCGTTGAATCCGTTGAATTAGAAAAGGGGGACTCAAAAGAGAAGAAGCCTTCTTCAAAAGGCAGGCGGGCTCGGACTGGGTATTCTGATTCCATTAGAGAATTGGGTAAATTGCAATTCTTCTCTCTAAATATCTAAACATGATTGTTCATTGTACTAAACATAAAAATCAATTTCAGACTTGAATTCTTTATATATTAAAGAGGAAGGAGCACTTGAGTGGTCTGCTTTGCATGAGGACTGCCTGAGAAGTTTAGAATATGAAGCTCCTTCTTCCAATGCCAGCACTTCTGATTCTGAGTGTACACCTGAAGCTGCAAATAATGCCCAATGGCGTGGCCTGCTTAAATTCATGAAAAAAGGAGGATCCCACATGCGCTTCGCTCATCCACCTAAAAATATTCCCAAACTCACCCGAAAAACAGTTAAACGAATCAAGGAGGAACTCATGCCTGGTCCACATTCTTCAGTTACATCCCCATCTCTTGATCCGGATTTTTACTGCTTCAAGTCTTCATGGATAAACTTTTCTTTTGCACAGCTCAACGCTGCCACCGACAACTTTAGTGATGGTATCGATCCCTTTATCCGAAGTCTGTTGCCCTTCTAGTTGCGAAGGATCAATTCAAATTAAAATCTAAGTTATTATGAAAAAAAACCTCATTGTGCTCGATATTTTGTGAAAAATCAACTGGACTTGTAAGTTTAAGCTATTAATGAAGGCTCATAAATAGTCTTCTTATGCTCTCTTACAATGGCTAATAATGTAGTATTAGAAGAAAACCTCACTAATTCATATACTTGACTTGCTTCTGCCCTTTTTCCTCTTGTGAAGATTTGTTGATTGGGAAGGGAGGTTATGCTGAGGTTTACAAAGGAAAAATGGAAGATGGGACATATGTTGCTATCAAACGGCTGATGAAAGGAAGCCAAGAGGAAATGACAGCTGATTTCTTGTCCGAACTCGGTATTATAGTTCATGTTGATCATCCCAATATTGCCAGATTGATTGGTTATGGTGTGGAAGGGGGCATGTTTCTTGTTCTTCAGTTATCTCCGCACGGCAGCCTCGCCGGCATACTTTATGGTCTGTATTCCATCTTGAAAACTTTGAATATACCTAACATGTTTCCAGAAGATAAAACTCTGGTTTCTGCCCTTGCATGAATCTAGGACCTCGAGAGAGACTGGATTGGAACATCAGATTTAAGGTTGCTTTAGGGACTGCTGCGGGCCTTCAATATCTGCACGAGGGATGTCAAAGAAGGATTATTCACAGAGATATCAAGGCTGCTAATATTCTGCTGTCAGAGGATTTTGAGCCTCAGGTAACGTCTTATATATGCTTCTTCACAATGGAGTCTTGTCATATATTGCCAACTTCTTAAACCTAATTATCTCACACCAGGTGTCTGATTTTGGGCTTGCAAAGTGGTTACCTGATCAATGGACTCACCATACCGTGGACAAAATTGAAGGCACATTTGGGTTTGTTCATCACAAAGTTTCTGTCTTCTTAGTACATGAAAAGAATTTTCTTTCCACCAATTTTTTTACCGTTTCGCTTCTGGTTCAATCTCATTTTCTTGTCGAAACAGTTACCTTCCTCCCGAATTCTTCATGCATGGTATAGTAGATGAAAAGACTGATGTCTATGCTTATGGAGTGCTATTACTTGAGCTCATTACAGGAAGACAGGCTTTGGATAGCTCTCAGAAAAGTTTGGTGATGTGGGTATGTCTCCTCCAATGTGCAGCAGACCCATGTTAACATGTTACTCATTAATCTGTAATTAATATAATAACTAATTGATTAATTTAAGTAGATTAAGGGGTATAAAATATGAATTTGTATTGAGAGGTTTAATTTGATCATAATTAATTGATTTATTTAATTTTTTTAATCTATTTAAAATAATCAATTTACTCTTATATTAAGTATTAGAAGAGGAAGAGGAGGAAGTAAAATAGTCAATTTCACATTAAAAAATATCAAATTGAAACTTGTAATAAAAATTTGTGCAGGCAAAACCGTTGCTGTCTGTCGATAAAATAAAAGAGTTGGCTGATCCATGTCTGAGTGATGCTTATGATGAAGAACAGATGAGAATTGTAGTGATGATAGCTTCCTTGTGTATAGAGCAGTGTTCAGTTGAGCGACCACATATGAGCGAGGTATGCAGGTCAAATATTTCGAAGAAGCCTCATAGAAACAAACAAACAACGTTTTCTTTTTCTGATTGGGATGAATATGCATGCATGCATGCAGGTGTTGAAGACTCTAAGAGGAGGCGAAGAGGGCTTGAAGTTCTTAATGAAGCGGCAGAAGTCAAAACTGAGAAGGACGTATTCTGTAGAGCTGATAGACGCAGAGGATTACAACTCAACCAAGTACTTGAGTGACATGAATAGAGAGACGAGTCCTGAGAACTCTGATTTTTTGAATGAACAAAACATTCATAAGTAGAAGTTATGGCCTTTGATTTCACATAACTTGCCTCCTTCTTTGCATGGAAGTAATTCCATGGTGGAGCTGATCGGACCACAACGAGCTTCAACAAGACAGCCACGTGTATATATATAGAGTAAACACAACGATGTTGGTGAATGTTGTATACGTAAGGCCAGGCCCATCACTGAGTTATTGGGCCAGAAGATATCTTTGAGTTTAAGAAGCATGGGGACCGGCCCAATAACATAATCCACTAATTTGCTTTTATTTTGTATGTTTTCATTTTTTGTATATTTATTTGTGGTGGAAATGTGATTGGCATTGAGAGGAAGAGAGAGGGGGACGAACGGATAACATGGGTATCAAATCAGACAAAAGTGGGGAGGCTCACAGCCGCTCTTTTCTCAGATGCCACAATAAGAACCTGTGCCCACCTTTCTACCATCATATCATGTTTTACTATATTTTTAAGTATATCGTTCTTTTAAATATTGAATGAATGCATACCTGCCACATAAAGCCATTATTCCTCCTCACAATTTCATTTTTGAAAAAGGTGTGGGATTCTCAACCTTCGCCCATATATATCACTCACGAGTTAAAAAAATGTTGCTTTGGAAAGTTGGCGTATTCTATGTTATCTTTAACTTTTATGCCCAGACACGTCAATACTGACTTGGATGAGTATTTATACTATTCTTACTTCTTATTGATTCTATAACTTTTTCATCTTTCTTCAAAGTCAAATAGAGAATAATATGAAGAGGTTGCGTGTTTGTGAGGGAGTGCCTGTCTATAAATGTTTATATGATCATTAACTCCTTAAATCTGCATGCATATGCGTTAATTTTTTTTTAAAAAAATTGAATTCCTTAATCAAACATTCATACAAGTGACGATGTTTTAGCTACTAATTAACCATCTGGTATCAACTGCCTATTTATATTTTAAAAGATCAGTTTTTTAAAAAATAATATCTTTATTATGCCCGCCTGGAAGAAGGGCGGAAAAGGACCTGAGAAAGATGGCGCTAATCGTGAGGGAGGGATCACCAACTACAGTCGCTTGCAAATTCCCATTAATGGTGGTGGTGGTGGTGGGTCCCTATGTTCTCCAGCACATACTCAAAAAGAAGAAGTAGACGTACCCATTAGTATTATTACCCAACGGCAACAAAACATTGGATTTTGTTTCTCTCATCCATCTCTTTCAAAGGTTTCTTTGCATTTAAAGACCCCTTGATTGAGCAATAATTCCTCCAACTTCATCCCTCTCCTTTCTCTGTCGGGTCACTCTAACCATGGAGGTGGGTCAGATTCAGAGACAGTGGGTCGACTGCATGAAATCCTTGTTCATCGAGGTATCAACACATTTTCCCAGATGGGATTCTCTCTCTCTCTTTTTGTTTGTTTGTTTGTAACCAGATCTGTTTGTTTGGCTTGTTTTCTTCTTTTGTTATGTGTTTTTAGTTGTGACTTGAGCTTCTTGTTATTTTCTGTTATATGGCGAATAAAGGGCTTCCTTGATGCTCAGTTCTTACAACTCAAGCAACTACAAGACGAGACCAACCCTGAATTTGTTGTTGAAGTTGTGTCCCTCTTCTTTGAAGATTCTGAGAGGCTTCTTACTAATCTCACCAATGCTCTGTGAGTTCCCATGTTTTCTCTTTTACTTAATGACTATGTTAATTGAAGCAGTTCCTGATATATTAATAGCTTTTATGACTCAGTAAAAGAGCAATTAATTTAGCACTTATTCTTCATTTAAGTTTGAATGGAATTTCCTTTTTGACACCTCTTGCCTGCTCTAATAACAGTCTCTCTTATTAGAATGCTTCTTACTGCTAACACCTTGGAAAAATGAAGACATTTTATGTTATTGAGCATTTTCTTTTTATGCAGAGATCATAAAGCAATTGACTTCAAAAAAGTTGATGCCCATGTTCACCAGTTGAAAGGTAGCAGCTCAAGGTATGAAATTTAATTTTTCCAATAAAAAATATATTAGAAAGACACGGGATCTTGATCAAAGTTATGAAACCCTTTACAGCAATGATTCAAACAGTTTTGTTTGTGCAATTAGAAGAAAAGTTACCCATTAAAGCCCAGACAAACTGATCAAGTTTCATATGTATTAGGACTAATTTAGGAAAAGCTAAAAGAGGAAAAAAATCGATTCATAAAGTTATTTATTTTGTTCATCTATATCTATCTATCTTCTCCTTTGGTTATGCTTTGACAAATTTGTGTTTGTGGCCCACAGCATAGGTGCTCAAAGGGTAAAAAATGCCTGCATTGCTTTCCGCAGCTTTTGCGAGGAACAGAATGTGGATGCGTAAGTTGTTTTTCTTCTGACTGACTGAACCAAGTTTTCACTCCATAAAAGGTTTTGAGAAGCTAAGGTTTTAGATTGAACTAGCACTTACCCAGTAAACATGAAGACAGAAACAGAGGACATCACAGTGACATAGAGACCTGCATGAAAGTTTTTATGTATGAACAAGTGTAGTGTTTTGTTCAACACATGTTGAAAACAAACTAAAAGAACATGTTATGTTACTATGATGGAAAACTACTTGCAGGTGCCTGAGATGTCTGCAACAAGTAAAGCAAGAGTACTGCCTTGTCAAAACTAAACTTGAAACTCTGCTTGGGGTAATTAACATGATGAATTGCTTCTCTGGTTTTGAAATGTGTGTTGTGGATGTTGTGATTCACTAATGTTGTTTGAATTGTTTTGGTTGCAGCTTGAGCAACAAATCGTTGGAGCTGGTGGGTCGATCCCTATGATGGAACTGAGTTTGTAAATGGTGGATGCAGTTTATAGACAAACTTGTAACTGCAAGAGTGTTTAGATGATCCTCTTTTCTTCTTCTTCATTGAGGATTCTCTGGTCTTAGGTCATTAAGTCCTTGGCGATTGATTGTATGAGTTTCAACCAAGAGAGGATTCCGTGGCCTGTAACTTGTTCACAATTAGTCTGGAGATCTTATACGTAAACTATTCTATCATCTAAGGAAGCCTGCGCTTATCACTAACCTAACAAAACTGAACTCATTCTTCAAATTTTCAAGAGCTTTCAAATATAACTTTTATATACGTTGAGGCAAGTACATAAGAATTTTTTTTAGTATAAAGAAAGTTTAGGTGGATTTGATATAGGCCCCTTCTAAAGTTAAAGTATAATTTTAAAACTCAGAAAATGTATATAGAAGATTTACGAAATTATTTATTAAAGGAGTTTTTACAATAGTAACGGGAGTTAAATTTGCGTGCTTGTGAGATACTAGTATATTTCTTATCATCTGTGTTAATTATCATTAACATACATAAGAATTTAATATATTGATAATCTCATTGGATCTACTATAATACTTGTTGATAATCTCATTGGACCTACTATAATACTTGTTGATAATCTCATTGGACCTACTATAATACTTGTCGTGGAAGTTTTATTGGATTCTTCGCTTTTCCTGGGTATGTTTGGATTAACTTTTGGAGAATAGATTCTGAAAAGAATATATTTTGGAGAATAAATTTTGAAAAGAATAGATTTTAGAAAGAATATATTTTAAAAATGGAGATGTTTGGGTAATTAATAGCATAATCACTTTTTCATATTAGTAAATTACTAAAAAGGACATAAATTAAATATAATAATTACATAATAAATTTTATTTATATTTTTTTCATATAATAATTAAAAAAATTTATGTACGGATATATTATTATCACCTCCACAGTGCCCAAAAGCTGAAAAATGGGAATTATGTAAAACCATGGTTTTATGAACATGAAACCATGGTTTGTAATTAAAAATGATTTTTCAGATTTTATGGTTGTTTGATAAAAAAAATGATAAAATCATGGTTTAAGAAAAAATCTATTCTCTAACATGTCAGACACACACTAAGACATGAGGAGTTTACCTTAAAAAATTGTTTCTTGTGGTGAGCACTAATGCTTTGTTTGGATAGAGGAAAAAATTGAAAGAAAATAGAATAAGAGAATATTATGATAATTTTTTTAAAATAGTAAAAGAAAATTATAAAAAAATTTATTTTTTTTTAATTTTTTTATCGAAATATTATTTTTCTATCCAAATTAAGATTAATTATCTGAGATTATAAATAATACTAAATTTTTGACTTCTTATTTATAAAGTTTATGTACCCTAGAATAGGAGGGCATAGGAAAAAATTGTTTACTCGGCTTTACTTACAAAATTTAAAATTGTAAAAAGAGCCTGTTATAATAAAATTATTATGAACTGTAGAATATAGACTCTAGGTGGGGAAGGCGAGTGGGGAATGGAGCATGATATGATTATTTAGTAGAAAGATAAGAGATGTGCCTGTACCTTAGCCTGCTTGCTTCATATTGTCTTTATCTTTCGCCCATACATCATTTCTGTCACTCTCTCCCTCCCCTTTTTTGGTGGATGGATTCCCTCCATTCATATATAAAGAGTTAACTGGCAAATTTTCAACGAGATCATCATCAACATTCATTTTCGGAGTTCCTCAGCAACATAATAACAGATTTGAAAATTCTTGTCTTGTTGCGCATTTACATACATGACACACTAAATCATACAAGGGGGGTCATATCACCGACAGTGCCCCTGACAGGGACACACACAAATAATCTCTATATCACTGTTGCTTGAGCATGATAAAGATTAATAGCTTTTAAATGGCATAAAATAATAATAGCAAGTGTTCTTTCTCTCTGTAGCTTTGCCTTTTTTTTAGGGATGCCTCCATTTTCTTCTTTGTTCATTGAAGCTTCCTAACTTGGCTCTCTGGTTCTCGTCACCAAGTCTCTGTGAATACACTTTATAATAACTCTCACCATCCACATGCTTTACAATTTGGACTGGTTTTCCTTGTTTCTCATCTTCCACAATTGTCCCATCACTGGATTTGAAACCTTCAGCTGTGACTTTCAGTGGCTTGATCTCAGTTTTTGCATCAACATTTTAATGGCCATCAGCTAATATAACTGCGCCCAGAATTTCCCCCAAGAATATGTCCTGTAACACAATTATGTATTATAGTTCAAGGTGAGAGAGATGTTCTGTTCAACTAACTGATTATTCAGGAGTTATGTATTATTTTGATCATACTCTTCACCAAGTTACAACTAATGTTCCGCCAAAAATGGCATAAAATAATATATGATCTGTTAAATTCTTCTGTGGATCCAGTTGCCAAAAATAAGTAAACTAAACTAAGCTAACAATGAATGAACACATGGACATGTAAGTAACAGATGGATTTCATATGCTTAAATGTCTATTCATGATTGATTTACTCAATCTAAGAACTTCTTTTTTTAAAAAAAAAACATATATAAAGGAAAAAGCAAAATTTTTAGGTAGACAATCTATACGGTATTAAACCCAGTTGATCGTGGATCATGCTAGGCATGCTGCCACGTAGTAGGATTGTTACACGTCAGTTCATAATAGGACGTTGGCCAAATTAGTCAAGGGTCCATTGGTTAACACTGTAATCTTAGACCCTTGTTTGATTGTTGGAAATATAGATTCCCAAACTTCCATAGCTAGCGCTGGTCTAAGTTCGGGCTGATCCGTGCCCCTCGGAGCTCCAAACTTTACAGAGTTTTCTGCAGTATATCTGTGGTAGATCTTAAGGTTAATTCTTTAGCACTATGATTGCATTAGTTTCTGATTCATCAAAGTAAGTTAAAATCACCTTCTGGGGCTACGTGGCAGATTACGAGCAAGACCATAAAGAGTGTCAGAATCCAAGAAGCCTCCACTTCCATGTGGAATGGTGATACATTTGCATTTGCTGCCAATACATACAAGAGAAAACGACATGGAAAACATGAAAAAGGAAAGAAGCCTTTTGGGATTCAGGGGGTTGACCCCAATGTTAATGATAAATTGGAAAAAGAAACATAAGACTAGGTGGCTATAGGCTTTTGGTGCAGCTGCTATCCTTTTGATGTGCTGCCTTACCTTTTGACTTTATTTTGAAAAGATGTGCCGAAGACTTGGGATAATATATAGGTGGTAGAAACTTATTGGGGGGGGGTATGTCTGAATTTGCAAGAAGTGAATAGGAGAGGCTGGGCTTTCAAACTCCCGGATGAAAACCAGTAAATGAGCTTAGTATATGTTTTCCATGTTGGAAAGAAAACAGAGCCGCGGATGCACTGTCCAGACAAGAAGAATATGACGAGAAATTTGAGCTGAATGGGTTTTCACTATGGCAATACAATGATATAGAACAATGGGAAAGAGAGGTTCAAACAGATGCAAGGCTCAGCAAAGTCATACAGCAACTTATTACTCATCCTAACAGTAATGAAGGATACAGCTTGAAAAAAGGGGTCTTACACTCAAGGGCAGAATGGTTTTACCTAAGAATTCAACCGGAATTCCCTTGCTACTCAAGGAGTACCACGATTCTCCAATAGGAGGGCATGCAGGGTACCTTCGTACCTATAAACGTCTGGCTCAAGTGGTGTATTGGGAGGGAATGAAACGAACCATTCAGAATTATGTGGCTCAATGTGATATATGTCAAAAAAACAAATACCAAACACTGTCACCCGCAGGACTACTACAGCCACTTCCTATCCCTCAGCATATTTGGGAAGATATTAGCATGGACTTCATTTTTGGGCTTCCAAAATCCAGGAAGTATGACACAATTCTGGTTGCCATTGACAGATTCACCAAGTATGCTCATTTTTTACCTCTTTCCCATCCTTTTACAGCAAAGGATGTTGCTGATTTATTTGTGCGAGAGATCATTAAGTTGCATGGTTTTCCCAAAACCATAGTTTCAGATCGGGATAGGGTCTTTATTAGTCAATTCTGGAAGGAACTTTTCAACCAAGCTGGCACCAAATTGTGCCTTAGTTCTGCTTATCATCCAGAAACCGATGGACAGACTAAAGTAATGAATCGGGGATTGGAGACATATCTTCGTTGCTTCACTAGTGAGAAACCCTCCCAATGGGCACAGTGGCTTTCTTGGGCAGAATACTGGTATAACACTTCATATCACAGTGCTGCCGGTATGACTCCTTTCAAGGCGGTTTATGGCAGGGAACCCCCTCTTTTATGACTCTGCAGGAGGAGCCCTCTGCTGTTGAAGAAGTCAACCAACAGATTAGTGACCGCAATGTGATCATTGCCTCATTATGTGAGAATTTAATCAGAGCACAGGAACAAATGAAGGCTCAAGCTAACAAACACCGACGGGATATCCAGTATGAGATTGGTGACCAAGTCTATGTGAAGATTAGACCCTACCGATTACGTACTTTAGCTCGGAGAGTAAATGAAAAACTGTGCCCACGTTTCTATGGTCCTTTCAAAATCATAGAAAGGTTGGGACCAATGGCATACTGACTCGAATTACCGCCTACGACCCGAATTCATCCAGTATTTCATGTCTCTAATCTTAAACGCTCTGTCCATATTGCTGCTGTGGCTTCCACTGTCCCTACGGCACTATCTAATGAACTGGAGCTACAAGTGCAACTAGAGGACATCCGCAAAATCCGCAAACTTTTGAATGGTCAACTAGAGGTGCTCATCAAATGAAAAGATATGCCTGAGTTCGAAAATACATGGGAAGAAATACCTACCATTGCAGCACAGTTTCTCTCTTTTCCCCTTGAGGACAAGGTGAATCTTTTAGGGGTAGGTAATGATACATTTGCATTTGCTGCCAATACGTACAAGAAGAAACGACATGGAAAACATGAAAAAGGAAAGGAGCCTTTTGGGATTCAGGGGGTTGACCCCAATGTTAATGACGAATTGGAGAAAGAAACATAAGACTAAGTGGCTATAGGCTTTTGGTGCAGCTGCTATCCTTTTGATGCGCTGCCTTACCTTTTGACTTTATTTTGGAAAGATGTGCCGAAGACTTGGGATAATATACAGGTGGTAGAAACTTATGGGGGGGGGTATGTCTGAATTTGCAAGAAGTGAATAGGAGAGGCTGGGCTCTCAAACTCCCGGATAAGAACTAGCAAGTGAGCTTAGTATATGTTTTCCGTATTGCTTTTGACAAGAGGGGTTTACCCAGAATCATTGTCTCTCTGCTGTAACTTTGATTCTGCTGAATGCCATTAATATAAACCTCTAATTTCCTTCAGCAATTGCAAGTTTTCTGTCGATATTTGCATTTCTTGGTATAGGGCATATCAAATGGCTTCAACATATTTGCAGCCATCAACATCTGATATGAATGGATTTGAATCTGTAGCAAATATATCTCCAAGACCTACTGGGATATCGTCGCGACCCATCATGTGCAGTAGATCAGACACCACATCTATTGTTGCAGAAGTGGCCCATCCATTTGGGCTCACTATAATTGCCTGACCAAAACTTACAGAGAACCCACATCACATCACATTTAGAGGTTTCTAAAGATTCAAAGATTTCAATGGTAACAATGCAGGATGAAACTACCTTGAGGTCAATCGATTCATAAGGAACTTTTAGAAGATAGAATAGAGCAAGAAAGTCTCCTGCACTCATGTCCATGTCAAACATAACAGGTTTCCCTGCTCTTCTATGTTGAAAATCAGGCTTGTAAGTTACTTCTTTGTGGTAAGGAAACTGTGTAGTGAAGTTGAATAGCCCAGAATTCTGTTGTTTCTTTAGAACCTGGGACCCATACAAAGAAAGATGAATACTTGGTTACTTTTATATAAAGAAGAAGACTATTATATATTCTGATATAATGGTGTAGAAACCAGAACAATGTACCAAAATAGGACTCACGTTCAGGAGGCTTGTGTAATATTCTCTGTCAAGTGGGCTTCCAGCATCTTTGTTAGGCTTTGCTTTTGTGGCAAGAAGCACTCTTCCTGAATCTGAACCATTTGCCTCCACTGTGTAACCATCCTATAGATCGATCACGTCGTTATCGACAACATATTAACATACATTTCAATGCATGAACCAACAAAAAAAAAGGTAATTAATTACCATGCATTTTCCTTTCTCATCCTTCACAAAGCACAATGGATCTCTTAGTCCTTGTTGAACATGACCACTATGCAATCCTCCTACCTTCAAATTGAACTTAGGAACTTCTTTGCCATCGAAAATCAGATTGGAGCCATCGTATATCCCATAAGGTTCATTGGAAGTAATTACAGTTATGTTCACGTATTCCATTTCAGCAAACTCATTCTCCCCATCATCACTGTTATGGGAATTACTCATGATTGAGACTGCTATACAACTCATGAAAGATTCCAATATAAAATAACTCTGCCAAATAATGAAGTCATTGTCCATAATGTTACTCCATTCGACTTCATCAACCTAGATGTTAGCAAGTTAAAAACCACACGCTCGAACAAATTCGATCATTATTTACCGTATAGAAATGCTCATCAAACCAAGTATCACGAGCTATTTTCAATGACTTGAAGCAATATTGCGCCTCATATGTGTCCTGGCTCTTCTCAAATTCATCAAAGAAAGCCTCATTGATGGGAATTGTGTTGGTAGCATCAAGAGAGACGAGACTTACAGGAATACCAGAATGAATCACCTAAAATGAGTATTAAATAAATCAGAACCATGAATGACAAGATGAACAGTAATAAAGTGATGAATAATTATTTTGGCAGTTAATTAACCTGGTGTGCTGCAAAAGGGTAAATATATTGAACTCAGCGTATGGATTAGTGTGATAATCTGAGAATATATTGCCACGGTCACCACACTGCTGTGGCACACATGAAGAGGTAGCGTTCTGGGGTCAACAACCAGTTGGATTGCTGGATCTTACACCACCACCCATTATGTAAATATGTTTTATATTCTTCTTTAGGTGGGGGTTACTCATAAGGAAAATCCCATATTAGATGGAGGTAATATTAATTAATTCAAAAACGTATTAAAGTTTAAAAAAAAAAAAAAGATGCGGACACATGCCAGCAGAGTCCGTTAAATGATACATACTTGAGGAAGGAAAGCTTTGCGGAAGCCATAATTTGCGTCGATGTCAAGTCGCCCTCCTGCACCTACCGGAATGGCCTGCCTGTATCTGCAACTTCCTCTAGTTGTCAATCCCTGCATTACGCGTACACTTCGCATCATTCTATATCATGTAACAAGCCGCACTAAATGAATCGTGCGGCATCATTCGATCATTTAGTGACGGCCACTGCCTCGAAGAATAGATTTGCCTATCCAAGGATATGATGTAGTAGTGTATACCTGATCTATAAGTGGAAGATAGCCACCAACATCTGGGAGGATGGTTCCATTCTCCAGTATGACACCTCCGCCTCCTACTCCGATGGCAATATCGTCGCGGCCCATCATGTAAAGTAGGTCATACACTTGATTCACAGCATGGCCTACATTTGTCCATGCATTTGCACCGATTGTGATCGCCTGCACGCACATATATAATACATCAAATGAGAACCAACTTGAAGGTAATTGAAGACGTAAGGGGCTTTGATTCTCAAGTAGTAGTTAGAATCACCTCCAATTCGAATTGCGATCTGTTGAGCTTCATTAGGTAAACAGAATACGACGAGGAGTACCTTCAACAGCATTGGAAGAAGCAGCAGCCAAAAGAGCTGCCATCGCCATAATTATTACGGCAACACAGAACCTCCTTGGAAGCAACATCTATCATATGATATGAGTAGTACTGGTTTGAAGGGAAGAACCCAGAAATGGCTTACTTTCAAACTGTTTGCTTCCATACATAGCTGGCTGGCTTCATCCAAATGGGAGTTTTATAGCAGTCTCATCTCTCATGAAACGATTCTTGATGCATGATAGACACGACGGGACAGAAGTTGTATTAAATATCATTAGTTATACGTATCTCGAGTCACATGTTATTAATGGACCAACATCAGCTAAGTAATGCCTTGAAAAGAGTTGAATATTCTTTTTAGTTACATCACTGTAAGCTCCAACAAACAATATATATAATCACACCAAAAAAAAAGTCCTCTAATAAATGGATAGTATGTAGTCATAAGTTCTAATGTAGAATTATCCAAAAAAAAGAAAATTCTAATGTATAAAATGACAATGCACCCATGATTTAGTCATTTATCTTAGGATTTTTTTTAATAATTATATGCTTTTTTAATGTAGTTTAAAGGGCTATAGAGTTATTTATGATGTACATGGAGTTGTGCTGAATGTTGGATATGACTATTGGGAGGGTGGCCAAAAAAAAAAACTATTTAAAGGAGAGACAAGCGGATTTTTGTCCATTATAATATACTACTATTATTGGCATATATGCTAATGTCCATGTTTGATTTCGATACTCTCTCGAATTTTTTTCACAAGACACTTTTTTAAAAAAATAAATTATTCTATCATAATCACTTGATAGGGTATTAATTAATTTTTTTTTCAATATTATCCCTATTTAAAGTTATTAATAATGAGAACAAAATATAATATAAAATTTGAAAAAAATTCATGTAAATATGGGTAAAATAAAAATTTTAATTTATTTTCAAATAAAAATTAATGACTTAATTACCTCTAATGGTTATAAGTGTTAATAATAAATGTGGGAATGCATTTTTTTAGCATTACAGCTGTAATGTAAGGTCACATTGTGATGCATTTGGACCAGTTTGTGTTTGTTTATTTATCTGTGGGTATGTGGGTGTATATATATATATATATATATGGGGTGGCATGACATTTTGGAATTGGGGGGCCTATGTGAAAGTAAAAAGACTCTTGAAATTGCAGACACCGACTTAAGGATTTTAGTTTTTTAAAAGTAACTTTTGCTTTTTTATATCAAAAAAGAGGTTAATAGCTTTTATAAATAAAAAAAATTGATGGAGAATAGTTTTATTCCGTAAAATAAGTACACACATTTGGTATGTTACATAATTATATTGACAAGTTTGGAGAATGGTTTCTGGCGTCTTGTCCATTGACAGGCTATTCTTACACGAGCTGGTTAAACCGTGGTCAATTTGATTCAACGATTTAGATCTTATGAAATCTAAGCATTCTATTATCTATTTGTACGTCCATTACTCCAATTTCATTTCACTCTCTCTCTTTTTTTATATATATCTCCATTTAATTTAAATCCACAAAAAATAGTATATATACTAAAATGTAATTGAAAAACTTGACAAAATGAACAAAAAGAATTTGATCCAACTTTTCTCTCTTTCTTTTATTTATCTCTCATTTCAGACCGACTGCTAGCTTTTTTTTGAAAAAAAAAACAAGACATATATACCGGAAAATAAATATAGCCACGACTCATGAACCTTTCTTTCAGTTTTTGATTTTATTCATATTGTACTCTGTCCTTTTATGAAAAAACAAAAGAGAGAACAACTCTAAAATGTGTTCACCATGAGTATCTTTCTCATGAGATGACACAAATACAAAATTGTAACTTTGGTTGCTAGAAAGACGATTTCCTAAAGCATTTCAGTAAACTTGGAGAATGTGGAGAAACCAATATAAGAAATCCAATACCAAGAGTATAGCTGTGAGCCTGCAGATTGTTCTTGTATTTTAAATCCATTATACATGAACCCAACAAACAAAGAAAAGACGATTTTTGGAAAAATCATTATGAGGAGAAAGGAATATAATAACAAAAAAAAAATCTCACAACAAGTAAACAACATATAATGACAAATTTTGGTATAAGAAATAACTTGTGCAATCTCCACCCAGTTATGATTATTGTTGCACCAAATTTCAGTGGGACACACAGGTGAATCCAACGTAGACCAAGCCTTCTAGTTGGTTGGACGTATGCCCAACAAAGGCGCAGAAGAAGCCAATGATTCAGAAATATAGAAAAGGAACCCAGATACCCATTATTAGCAACTTGAAACCTTGCACACCTAAACTTATTCAATGCTGCCTCAAAACTCCTAATATTCCCATCTTTACATCACTTCAAGCTTCCACCCCCAAAAGAAGAAGCTCAAGAAGTCTTAAAAGAAAACATCCTCATGTTATTCCTAGTGCAGTATTTTGTATTCAGCCACTCAAAAGACAAACAAATCCAATTTCTACTTGTGTTACTGAACCCGTATTTAATCCCCAAAATTTTGCTAGCTTTTGGGCCCAACTTGCCAGATTCAATTACTGATACATGAAGGTAAAAGGCAACCTAGATGAAGCCGTCAACTTTATTGTCTATCATTACCAAACCATGCATGCAAACTCAGTCTCACACGAGAAGATTTTCACCATCACCACGATCCCCAATATGCTAAGCCAACTGCTTTTGAATTTCTAAGAACCATGAAAGACAAACAATACTTTGATGAAGCCATATACCTACCTGCAAAGTTTCATATAATGCTTCAATCTTGACACTTACGCCAAGTGCTCACAGTTGTTCATAACATAGCTCACCTCCAATAAGAATATAATCCTGATGTGGGGAAGGTACCAAATCAACTCAGAAAAAAAAAACTAAATTACGGAGGTTGAATAAATATAAAAGGGAAGGAATCCACTGAGACAGAGGTGGTTTGAATAATATTTACAAGGCTATAATTGAATGGAATTGGATTGATTTATATTTTTAACACTGATTCATTCCAACTACATGCATTTTATGAGTTTTCAACCCACAATCTCCATCAGAATCACTCAAAGGGCTTAGAATTGAATATGTTCTTCTCAGGGTAGGATGAAGGGATATGACACAAGCATTAGCTTGCTGTTTCCATATATGTTTTTGTTATTAGCTTACTCTTCTAAAACTTAAAGTGGCACAGGTTATAGGAAGTGACCAGTTTATTTCACTGCACAAATCTCATAACAGACTGCCTTTTATTCAACTATCAACAATGAAGTAAAAATTGATATTTATTTTTCCCAGGACGTCTCAAATCTAACATTCAACATTCATCAGCTACTTTGATGATAAGATACCTCTACCTCTATTATCATTGATAAAATAAACTAACTAGAGCAATAAATCTCGAAAAAGACAAAAAAACCCCTTTTTATTTCCAATTTTTTCCCCTTAGAATGAAACTCTCAAATCAACCAACAACCCTCCGATAAACCTGATCCAGAAGCAGCTTCCGGGTGGTAGCACGAACCCCCGAGTCAAACTCGTCACGGTACCAACCCACCGATCTCTGAGCTTCCATAACGATCTGTGAAAGACCTGGACCGAGAGAAACATATAAAAAAATATTTCAAAAATCATAAATTGAACACATACAGAAGATATTAAGAAAGAAGGCAATGGTACCTTGTCGGACGGTTTGTTTGTTCTGGCGGATATCGTGAATGGTAGCGGAAATTTTCCAGTATAGAGGGCGACCCATATAGAAGAGAAGAAGAAGGAATAGAACGATCAAGACAATGCGGAAAGCGATCCTCGATGTAGACGACGCCATGAAATTGTTGTGTATTGCTCTCTCGTTCTTCGGACTGCGGGGCGAGAAACGGTGACAACAGACAATTAATGCAAACTAGATCTTGTTCTGCTCCTTACAATTCTGCGCCAAGATATTGCTTTTGCCACATCATTCCTTTATTGGCTAAAAGTCAAAATTCAATTTACAAACAAAATAATTGAAATACCGTTATTTTTCTCCTTCGGACAATAGATCTCTCACCTCGTTTTTAAAATATGCCGTCGGATAATCAAAATTTTAAAAACTTTGAACAGATTAATTCATATTTCATATAAATGTGACGGGAGTTAATTTGATTATGCACTAAACTAATTTTTAATAGAATTTTTTAATACATAGAATTTTTGTTTATCTAGAATAACCCCAATCTGAATGATTTCTTAACTTAATACTATCATTAATTATTTTTGTTGAGATTAAGAAATTATATTTTAATAGATTAATGAGTATATAATATAAATTTATTTTAAAAGATTAAATTTAATTATAATTAATTAATTTATTTAATTTCTTTAACCTCTCTAAAAAATTAATTAGGTAAGAGTGGGTATATTAAAACTTAGTTATTTTAAATCAAAATTCAAAAATTGAATCAATAATTTTTATATTTATTAATAGTAGCTCTAATGTTGAGATAAATAGAGCTTAAAAAAAAACCTTGATCATGACATGATGATTAACGAAAAAATTTATGGAAGATAGGCTTACAGAGAGCTTGCAACATTTAAAGCTATATTAACAATGACTTGTAACATGGTGGATACATTGTATTACACCAATAAAACTCTCTCCCATGCTCTCTGCTTTCTTGTACTGATGAATGCCTTCTTCCTTGCCAACAGAACTTGTGCCTATGAATTGATTCGAATGGACTTCAAACAATTTGATAAATGATGAAAAGAACTTGTGCCTATGAATTGATTGATGCCTGAATCTCTTCAAGTGTTTTCCCTTTGGTTTCTGGGACCAACTTTGCCACAAACAGAATGGTCACCAATGAACATCCAGCATACATGAATAATGTACCTATCACAAATACCACAGTTCAAAACGTGCGGTGTCAACATCAACTTCCTTGTATCATCAGACACAATAAAGCTCTGTTTTTTTTTTCCTTAAGTATTTACCAGGAGCATTCCAATTCATGAGGAAGTTGTAAGTGTATGAAACTATCCATGCTCCTAACCAGGTCACCAGAACCACCAAACTTCCAGCAATTCCCTTCACATTTATGGGAAATATCTGCCATAACATCATAACTATTATTAGAAAGGATTCATTCAACTGCTTCATTACTCTCTCACTCCATCATCTTAAAGAGGTACCTACCTCAGACATAATCACCCAAGGCACTGATCCCATTCCAATTGAAAATGCTGCAATATAGATCTGATACAAGCAGTGCCAAAAAGATGAAACAATAAGCCTCAACCTAAGAGGAACTAAAAAGATGTTCAATAGCAATATCAGCAGCTAAAGAACAAGACTTACCAGCACTCCAGCAACAGCTAACATTGGGACCCACTCAAGCAATAAACTTTGGCCCTGATCCATGAGACATAAACCCGGATTTTACGTTTTAAGGCACAACAGACACACAATAGATACTAAAAGGCTTACTTTGAGAAGGAATGCAATTCCAGTGATGAAGCATCCTAAGAATGTCCCACCTGCAGAAACCTGCAATTGGATAAGCAGTTTTACTTATAAGCATCAATGCTCTTATACAAGATTTCTGTTTAGATGGTAAGAGAAATTGCAGGCTTAATGACCAATTTACCATTATAAGAGGTCTTCTTCCTGACTTGTCCATCAAAATGGCTCCCAATAGAGTGATTGGAATCTGCCATTCGTTTAATAGATAAAGTTCAAAACACAGAGAAATGAAGCTATAAATGGTTAATGTTTGAAACTCTAGTAAAAGGATCAATTACCTGGATACAAGCATAGCCTATGGTGCCAATGTTGGATGAAGATAATCCTGCAAAACCAAGTTATACAAGAATAAATATAAAGGAGAAAATAAATTAATCCATTATTTTTTAAAAGCAGCATATATATATATATATATATTTCTCACTTACCAGCAGCAACAAATGTCTCAGCTGCATAGAATCCTATACCATTGATTCCCACCAATTGTTGACAGATCATTATTCCAACCCCAATCTGCAATAAGTGCAGAAGTTTAGAAATAAGATCCCTTTAAGTAGTCACATAAATTGTAGCCAGTTATGAATAAACATGAGCCTCTTGAAACATTTTGTTCATTATAACTATATGTTTAGATATGAACTTTTTTGTAAATCAGATCTACTTGAATATTTCTCATGGTATTCAACCTTCAATGGTATAAGCATATTACTTACAACTACTGAGCGGACATGTTTGCTTTGGAACAAATCCAGAAACTGGGCTTTGGGAAGGCTTTCAAGAGTTGCAATATAGTCCTGTTAGGAAAAATTTTTGGGATCAGCTCCTCAAACATGTAAAATTGATTAGAATTTTGTAAAGTTGCGCAAAAGTTGTTCAATCAATTAAGGAAGCTTATAAAGCACCTGAATTTCAGCAGCTTCCTTAGAGATGTCTGCATCTTTGCCACGAAGTCTGCTTAAAGCTGCTAGAAAGTCTTTTTCACGACCAACCTTTGACTGTAAACATTTTAGCCATAAGTATCTAAATTTTTTAAGACCTTAAAACATCTATATGAAATGTTTAGTCAAAATATTCAAGCATCTTATAAGTATAGGTGTTTGAGAAACAAAGTTTTCCTTAAAACAAAAACAAGTCATATCTTGAAGAATAAAACAAATTGTTACCAGCCATCTGGGTGACTCTGGGATAAAGCACAGACCAATCAACAAGAAAATGAGAGGCATGAGCCCTACAAAGTTGAAATCAAACCAAACAGTCAAACCATTTTGTTTCCATAATTGGCTTCACTTAAGGAGACAGTTCACAACCCTAATGTTATAACTACTTACCAGATAGGGCCAGTGTCCTCCAAGTTACTATACTTCCTATCAAGAATGAGACTGATGATCCAATAACAATCATAAGCTGAAAAAGAACCAAAATCATCAAACCTTAAGGTCAAAATTATACTAAATACTAGCATTGCTTTAATTAAGTGTAGAATAATAAAAGTGTAACAATGTATATTAGGCTCACTCACCTGGTTTGTTGTTGCAAGCCCTCCTCGAAGGTTTTTGGGTGCGATTTCTGCTATATATACGGGGACCTGTTCCATTTTTTCTTTTCTTGTTAAGATTTTGAAATATATTATTAACAAAGAGGAAAGATAAGAATATAATTAGAACTATACATGATTGAGATCAAACTTCCTGTAAAAGAAAATACAAGTGATCTCCACCTGATTGGTCTAGTGGTGGATGTTAGCATGTCCAAATTTTAACTGTGTCAATTTCTTAAGGCATATTTGGTCTGTAAGAATGGAATTGAAACAAGAGGGAAAGGGAGAGAAGTTGTTTGGTGTGATAGAATGTCATTCTTAAGCTTATTCTAATGGAAACAATTTAGCTTTGAAGGATTCCGTCTTGAGTGGAAAGGATGTTACTGTATTCTATGGGATTCATTTCATTTTTCTCTCACTTGATAATCTTTTGGCCTACCAAGCATAATCTAAGACTAAACTAATAAGACCCCTTTTGTTTCTTTTGCACAAAAATTGGTCCAAAAATCACAGGCTATAACACCAAAAGAAAAGGATAAATAAAGAGTTAATTGTCGTTATATATTAATTACCACATATGAGATAACTCCGATTCCATAACCAGTGAAAAATCTTCCCAGGTCAAGTGAGAAAGAACCCTGCAGTATATATATTGAATAGAACATAACAATTATATTAAGCGGTAAAGAAAGAAATGAGCTTATATTAGGTAGCACATGGACACACACACACATTTATAGAGAGAGACCTTTGAGAAGAAGATAGCTAACCACCCAGTGATGCAAAAGCCCGATGACATTCTCATCGCCTGTTTCCCATGAAAATTGAAGTTAACTTGGTAATTTGGGGCAAATGGATTTTAATTATAAGTCCTCCAATAGAATATGCACATAATTGACTCTCATTGAAAAGAATAACACCTTAACGAACATGTCCGATAATAAAAACCAAAAGAATGAACATTTTTTTTTTCTTTTAGATAAAGCATACCCCTTTCCTGCCCATGAAATCTGCAATCCGGCCACTGGTTACAGCCCCCAGCATTGCTCCAATGGTTACCAAAGACCCAAACATGGAATACTGCCAATCCATATTAAAATAAAGAAAAGAGTTATGAGGCTTTACATTCTTCTAATAATATGAGGAAGGAGAAGAAACAAAAATTAGAAACCTCAGCAAGGGAAAGTTTAAGATCTGCTCTGATAGCCGCTTGAGTGGGTGCTGAATACCCAACCTGACAAAATAGTAGCTCAATTAAGCTAAAACTAGAAAACCTTCTTCACATTTAGTAGTAAACTATGTTTTCTTAACCTGAAAGGCAAATGACAAGGAAGAAACAATAAGATGATAAACTTACACAAGTTCCAAAAGAGAAGGAACCACAAACAACCACAAACGTGCTGAGTAAAACCATGGCAATGGATCCATTTTCAACCCTTTTGTCAGCTTCATCACCATCTCTACAGGCTGAAGAAGCTGCTGTTTTGTGTCCTTGCTGTTGGATGAAAGGTTCTTGCAAATCCTCTCCACTTTCAACGTCCTTGTACTGTTCAATTCCCATTTTAAATTTCTAAACAAATTAAAGATTGTATAGCCTACAAATAAATTAAGAACACCCTCAACCCCAAGAACTCAGAGAGAGAGAGAGAGAGCAAATATTGCAAACAGATGGAGAGCATGCAGAGCGTTGTCAGCGATGTGTGCTATTTATACATAAATGCTACGTGCCTCATAAGCTTATATATATATATATATATATATATATATAATATCAGTATTCATGTGGCTGCTACGTATTTCTAATTTCTGACTTGTGTTTATTGAGAAAATAAAGGGCATTCAAATGGGAGGTTCTAAGCATATGTGGGAATATTGCAGCTGTCACTGACGTGGCGGTGATTACAACAGGCCAACTTAGACCATCTCAGAGCCTAGCCAGAGATTTTTGTCTTCATTTTTGCTCTTCTACCTTACAATAAAGAAAATAGATATTAGATCTTGCGGGTAACAAAATAAAAAATAAAGCTATATATATACAAACACTTTTTTGACCCATTCAATCTAGATGGAGGAGAGAGAACCCAAATGAAGTATATATTTTCACAGTAAAACTCCATTTCATACACATATATACATGATATATGATCTGTGATGATTAGTTTACTGCAATCATGTAAGAAATGGAGAGACCTCGAGGAAAAAGATTAGAAGGTGGCATATATATATATATATATATATATGATTGGTGTATTGAGGAGAGCTTACGTGGTTCTTAGTAGGATAGAGGTGAGTCCAAGATATATGTTTGCGTGTGTGTGTTGTGTGAGAGTCTGGTTTTTGAGAATAAAGAATATGTGTGTCAGAGTGTGTGTGTTTGTGTGTCTCTCTCTCTCTCGATAGCCTGTTATCGTGTTTGTTCTTCAACTGCAAGTGGCCTTCGTTATGTTTTTATATAGCTTGCAAGAGGTCGCCAACGGCAGCTTTTTGGATTAAGAAATTTCAAGCTTCAATAATGCTCGCCATTAGATTGGAACTATCCTACAAAGTTCATGATTGAACAGTTGAACGTGCTCATTACCTAAGCTTCTTACATTATTACGTTGAAGCCATGTGTGTGTTGAGTGTTTCTTGGAAATAAATAATTGAAAAATTCGACTCACAAAAATAATATGCATTGAACTTTGTTATCCTGTGAAGCATTCTAATTAAGTATTGTTACACTATTATTATTATTAGAACTGTACTCCTTGTTGTTTCTGCTTTCGGTATTTTTCTATACGAGGAAACGAATTCGTGTCATGTGATCATGACCCACTTGCTGCATCTTATTCCTTATTAATTTAAAGCCTCTTTCTCCATGCTTATAAAACACTAATCTTCTTTAATGATTGCGAATATATGTTCTCACTTGCGCTTCGTTTAACAAATACAATTTGATTTCTTGGCATTTTTTCCAACACGTGACTGACATGTGCCGTAGATATTATTAGTATATTATACTTTTAAGCCTTCATTATGGAGTCGTCGAGTGGTTTCTTTTCTCGGTACAAGCTATATGCCATAATCAATTAATCAAGCCGAATGATTACATCCCATTGTTGTTTTCCTTCTTGGGACTAGTCTAAGAAACAGGCCAACAAATAATTCATAAGTTTGAAGAAATACTATATGCTATATATATATATATAATATTCTTATAGTGGATAATTGATTTGAAGATAGAAGATGGCGTGGAAAATTGATCTATCAACAAAAAATATAAAAAATAATAATAATGGACTACGGCATCAGACATATCAATAATTTGCATTGGTTTATCGTTCGGTGTGATCTGAATATCTGGCACTGTCACATTCCTTATTTAAAAAATTCCGTTCAAAATTCGAATCTTTGAAATCTGAAATGGAAGATATTTATCGAATCTCCACCATGCGTTGACAACCCAACTATGAATATGTTATGGATAAGTTTTTAAATAAAAATTTATATAAAAAATTTTAGATAAATTTTAGAAAAAAAATAATAGAAAAGAATTTATAAAAAAAATATTTTGAATAAATGAATATTTAAATAGTTGTTATTAGAAAGATTTTTATGATTAGTAAATTATTAAAAATAGTATAAAATAAAATAAAATAAAAACATGGCAATTTATAGAGTCACTTTTCACTGTTCACTCATCACTTTTCTTTTTCTTCTTTCCCGACAAATGAGTCTATTGGTTCTTTCTTCTTTCGATGACCCACGAGACAGAGGAGTGGAAGAGAATAGAGAGTATGGCGATCGTCGTGATATAAAAACGTGACCCATGACTAGAGAGCACAAATTCTAAATTTGAAGGGAAGAGTGTGACTGCTGGCGACTTCCTCTTTTTCTTTGACAGTGACTTGCTCTTCTACTCTCTGTTACCCACGACGGCCCTATACAATGTTGGTGAAGAAGAAAGCAATAGCCAATGGCATGAAAGAGAAGAGAAATGAGAAGGAAAAGAGAGGAGAAGGTGCGTATAAAAAAATAAAGATAAAATAGTAATTGAGTAGTCAATAAGTTCTTTTATTATTTTATAAACTATTCCTATAACCTTATTCAAAATTAAATTTAGTTCAAAAATTTTTTTTAGATAAATATAACTGTTTATTTTAAATATTTTTAAGTTAAAAGCAAGAATTATACTATATGTACATATAAATATATATGTTTGTCATTGATAGAAAGAGCAATCCAATACCACCAAACATTGATTTAATTAAAGGGTTTTGATCATGAGGCGTGGAGTTTAAATGAATGCTGAAAACATCTTTAGCAGAACTACCCAATGGACTTGACAAAGTTAGGTAATTATATCCTTGAATTACACCGTTAATCGATTTTCATTTTATTTCAATGTAGTACTCTATTAATTGTAGTCCAAATTTTTTTTACTTCTTTTCAATTTAATTTTGAATTCACATAAATGACGTCAGATACATCTATCAAATTACTAAACTAAATGAAATTATCTTATGCAGCTCCTCCGTAATTTAACTCTGATAATGAACCTGACTTAAATCACATACGGAGTTTCGACATGAACGAGACTTGTCCGATATGGCTTTGGTCTCACACTTCCATTCTGTCAAGATGCATATACTAACCTATAAACCTAATGGATTAAATCGCAAAATATAGAGAAAATTGTACAAGATGATGAATAAATTTTCATTGTCGCATGGAATTCAAGTGGTTATGATCACAATTAGATCTTGTCGGTCATGAATGTCTGTCCAATTCAAGGGATATGACACCGATTAGAACCCAAGAAGTAAGCTTGCAATTTCTATCTAATTAACTAATTAATGATAACGACTGATCTATACCATATTTTTGTTTTGTTTAGTGTACAACAAATATGTACCAACACCCAGAAATCGCCCGCAAAATTTGATACATCTTACTACGAATTGCTGAACAAGCACCTTCTCATGGATGCTGCAAACTCACCGACCCTCCCAGGATGAAGGAGGGCTGCGCAAACCCCAAGACATACAGCAACTGAAGCAATCATGAGAACGGCCGGCCGTGAGGACAAGAATCCCCTCACGAGATGTCGATAACCAGATCTCCGAGGCAGCTCTTCCATGTTCATTATAATATCACTCCCCAAAAGAGGTATCCTTTCACTTTTGTCAGCCCAAGCTGGACTTCTCACTTCCAATTTAGCGTCTGCCCTTGACTCGGCACCCTGCAAATTATATCCATGAAGAAAATGCATTTTGGTTTCCAAGTCAGTGTCATTACATCTTGCAACATGATATGATTATTACAAGACCGTAGTAGACTCTGTCCATTTCATGTCTAGGATTATCAACAAAAAGCAACTTTACACAATTTCAGAGCCAACTTAACTCAGATCTCTTCTAGTGCCACAATATACTCAAATTTATTATGCATGGTCACGTCTGCAGGTCTAATCCAAATTCCACTCTGGCAAGAGCTCTAACAATTCGACCGCCTCTAGTTTGAAAAGGAGTTACGGCAGCTTAAACTAAAACTAACCTGATATCTATCGTCAATCTAAACACAAGCAACTCATTTTTTTTCCTCATTTATACGTAATAGAAAAGGCACCATCAGGTGCAAATGAAAAGCAAATCTAAAAACTAAAATGCATTCATAATTTATCATTAGAATATAAAGACAAAAAAATAAATTCCTAACCTGATTGCTGACGGTGACAACTGATCGCATGTTATCTTGATAGCAGCTTGGAGCAACTTTATGTCCTTCCATTTCAGAAAAAACAGTGCGAAAGACAAAATCTCCATCCCTATGATGTTTCTGATAAAGGAACTCTCTAGCTTGACACGTGTGTTTCTGTAGTAACGCCATGTCAGCCTCACTCATTCTGTTAATCACATTGTTCATTTCCATGCTTTCTGTCAAAATATTCAAATTCCGTAATATTTTCCCCAAAATGACAATTAATTCATTGCACATGAGAAAGTCTATCAAATAACAAAATCTTTGAATTTGTGAAGCTGTCATGGCTCTATGAAAATCTTCTGAAGTAGGATCCTTAAGCAGCCATGCTATATCTAACAGTAAGTCTGAGTATGCTGTATGTCTCAGTGCAAAAGCTTCACAGAAGCTGCAAATAGAACTGCTAGATGCATTCTGCATTTGTTTCGAAAGAAGAGATATATCTAGTTTTTGCTGCATTGTCTCCAATTCAGAGCAGATTTCAGCGTCCCCAATGAGTACAGGAATGAAGTTTGATAAACCAGACTCATTCTCCACCTACAGAAAAGGTAAGAGAAAAATATGAAACAGGAATCAGAAAAAATTACAACCATCCTCCAGTCAGAAATGTAAATTAACTGCATTTTTAAATGCATTAGCTATCAAGAATCAATATCAGTGGGAAATATGAATCAAATGGTTTTGACAATCTATTTACATCTCATGTTATACTTTAATACTTTATCATCAAGACATGCAGTTTCATGAGCACACCATACTTGTAATTAAGTGCTGGACGCCAAGCATAATTCTTACACCTGTTGCAATCGTACAGTTTATATTAACAAGTCACTGTCAACAATATGAATCAACAACTACATCAAACGTAGTCTTGAATCAGATGCGAATTATATGAATTGGCATGATTTGATGAAAATGTTGGATATCCCCATAAGTTAATGAGTTGTCATTACATTTTATCTAGGGTTAATGCCCAATTTTGCCTTAGAAGTTTTTGCTAGGAACTGTGGGTATCCGAAAGTTCTCGCGTAGGAGCTGTGGGGCTGCCCGACAAGAATGTGCCAAGGAGCCTTCTTGAAGGCATTGCCGTCATGTGCTGGGGTTCTTGCACCTTGACGCACTTTTCTTGGGTGGGTGGCAAGGAAGACCCACCTTCTTTGGACTACTTTGACCTGAGGCTCCCAAATGCCACCGCCTAAGTCACTGGGTTTGTTAAACTGGACAGGCACCATATTCTCGTCCTTTGCTGAGATAATTTCTTGGCCTCTAGCAATAACTCTGAGGCTCTGACTTCAAGCAAGGTGACAGGTTTGAAAAACTGCACAACACTTGCCAAGTTTTGGCTCGAGACCCACCACAGCAGCTGACAAGGAGCTCTCTGGTATTTGAAGCTTGCTAGTAATATTGTCAAATGCGCCATTGAAGTTAGCCACACTACCACTTTGTCACAGCTGCATCCCATCTTCCACTGATTTTTTGAAATACCCGGACTCCATCATTTAATGACTCAAAGAAAGATGGTATATGTCTTTGTATTTATTTCTCTAGAAAATTAACCCCATAATAATGAACAGACACTGAATAATAAAAATGCAATTGCAAACCAACTGGCACATAATAACATGAAAATTACAATCAACAAAAGATCTCAGCACTGGGAGCATAGCAATCCAAAACAAAACATCCAGGTCAACATTTTGGCAAGGCTTCAGAAAAGAGAAATCAAACAATGTCTACCTCAATAAATGCAGGTCCAAATATGTTTGGCTCTGTACGAGGGACACAAATCTTGTACAACTGACTGTCAAAAGCACAAGAAATGCCGTCTCCTGCCCAGTTATGAGGAGATGCAATACAATATTCACAATCTAAATACTTTCCTGAAAAAGATACAAGAAGCCTGCCATGATAAACACCATACTAAAGTGAGAGGTGCACTGACAAGTAAACAAGAATATTAAACGATGTACAAGATAACAATTTAATGTTGAGTGGTTAAGCTTATGTTAACAGCATTGAATGGTAAGAAAACCTTTAAGGCATGATAAATTTAGGGAGAAATTAAATTTTGTAACAGAATTAAGTGTGACAGCAAAATGAGTATATCAAAAGACAGCCCCCATTACATCCGACGTACTCTAAATCAATTTATTGTCGATTATGCTTCTAGATTTAACGAGGTCTGAGCATACTCCCACCCCTCCTACTCAGCCACTGCATTCTACATCTCCCTCTCCCTTCCCCATCCCTTCTGGAAGCACCATCACTTTCACATTGCTAAGAAATGCATATGTAATGCAGTGTGCACATAATGTATTTATATTTGTGCTGGTACGTAATATGGAAAACAATAGTTGACAATGATACTGTAGAAGAGGTGATATGTTCACACCGAAACTTAGGCTGCATCAAGTTACTTCCACAAGCAACAAATTCCATAGGTTTTCCGGCCTCGAAGTATGTGGGATAAACATAGTGAAGCCTTGGTGCATGCACCTTTATCTGAACTTCCATCACAGAAGCTTCATCTGTAACCATTCAAATCTTCTGGTTATTTTTTACAATTTGAGAACTTTAAAACTTAGCTGAAAAATTATAACCTTCTATAAATATATTAGCTACATTTAAAAAAGTTGAATATCATCTATAAATACTTTCAGTTCACAGTTTTGCAGAAAAACACAAATGGATAAAACCTGAAATATTAAAAATTTAAGCTGGAAATTTCAGTGCCCAAGCTGCAGGATTTATTCATGAGCTTATGAGAATACTTTCAATGAAATTGAGGAATCTAAACAAAGACGACAATTTTGAGGGGGGGGGGAATCTAATATACATCTCACAAGAAATGCAAATGAAATGTAAACCAAAAAGAAAATATATTTAGTTAAAAGGTGAACAGGTAGAACATCGACAGACCTTTCAAAACGCAGAAGACCATGTCATTTAGATGAACAAATATGGTGCCTCTTCCAAATAGCATCTTTCCTGGAGCTACTATGTCTTGCACATAATACAGAGGGTCTTTAAGTAACTGCACAACCCATAAGAGAGAATGAATAAAAAGAAACCATGGCAGGTTAAAAAAAACATTGTAAATTGAGCAGGTTAAGTAGAATCTTTGGGAGTATAATATATTATACATGGCAATCAACTTCTTGAAGTATAAAACACTTAATCATCACAAACAACAAAGTGGCACCTCCAAAACTAAGATTATATGTGACATAACATAAAGGATAACAGGTTAATCCTTACGCTTGTCCACATAAATCTAGGCATAGTAACAAAAACTGTCAGAATTGTACACCCAGGGCGAATATAACCCTCCAGCTCAAGGGGCATACTGGCCAACCATTGGAAGATCTGCAAACACATTTGACTGCATGTTAATCAGTTACCAATGTTGAGACGGTAGAAGATCTCACCACTATATAAATACTAAACTGTAACAACAATGATTTAATATACTTGATGCCGTAGCCTTCTAGGAAACTCCGCAGGATTCCAATCATAAAGCTTAAAAGATACCCGACCAGTTGCGCACTACAATAAATATTGGATCTGTAAATCCCACTCATCAATCTCATGTGAAATCAAATATTCAAAAGATATGAAGGATACAAGTGAGAAACTTACCATAGATGAGTAAGCACTCTTTTCACAATATGGTGGTGAATAAGAAATGTTAGAATTCTCTTTTCCACCATTCGCTTGTGTTTCACCACAAGCAACAAAGGACACAAAACTATCATTCTGAATGTTCAGGGTATCAGGAGCCGAACATGGGGCAGTAAGTTGTCCATCTTCATGCTCCAGGGAAATTTCTATGTCGTTTATCTCACTGCTTATATGTGAACTATCTGCATGGTTCGTGCATGACCATTAAACATCTTGTAACATAAAAAAGCACTTTTCGCATCAAACTATCACTAGAATCATTAAAAAACTTTACAACACTTTTGGGATAAATAATAAACCTTTTCCCACATCATCCTCAGTCTGTTTGACAGGTTGAACTTCATGATCTTCTGCAGCTCTGGTTTCTGTAGGCTTTCTACGCCTTCGGTTGTTGTGGCGCTCTAATTTTCTTCTACAGCTTCGTTTACCTTCATCAAAATCTGATAATATGTGAAACCTGCCAAGCAAGTGGCAAAGTCAGAAAGAGATTATGAGAAAAAAAATGACAAGACTATGACAGACAAAGAAAACATGAGAATTGACACTCCACCATAACTCAAAACTATGTCCTGCACAGCCATGTCACACAGAACGCATTAAAATTAAAACTTTAGCATGAAAATGATCCACATCACAAATCCCAAATTAATGCAATTAAGAAGAAGCAATCAAGTAGCACCATGACAAACCAGGAGTTCTTGTACATTCAGAAAATAAAGGATGTGAATTAAATTAGTTAACAAATGAGCCCCCACCCCTCTCCCCCGGTGTAAAGTGATTCTTCAGGCTTGGCGTTAAAAATAAATATACTTACCTAAGTAGCATCGTAAAAGATCCCAGTCCCAGGGTTTTCTAAGTTCAAGGTTATCTATCGTGTATTAGCATTTCAATTTACAAAAATAAAAAACTAACCCCATTTTCTCCAGACCAGGATGTATTAATGAAGAGATGTGCTCGATCAAGTTATGAAGCAAAAACTTGTATTTCCTTAATCTAATTTAACCTTACTTTCCACACTGTTGGCAGTATCTCTTAGCCTGCCCATCAAGCATGACCGTACTAGCATTCGCGCAACGCAAACAGACCCGGTGCCTCCGATGATACCCTTTGAGCTCACTAATATCTGCCTCACACCCAGGTACCTGGCACCGTGCAATCCCAGCCGATGCCTGGACGGTGTGAGCGCGCTTCTTAACAGGAAAACCTTCTTCCTCAAGCTTAGCATCGAGCTCCGGGCATGCACATGGGACCCGACCGGCCAGGAAATTGGAACAAGTCAACCTGGGGTCTCGCTTGCGAACCTTCTCCGAACTAGGAAGCTCCAGATTTTGAGGAACCTCTGAAATAGGATGATAATCGTCTAAGGAGAGAGCTAAATTCTCGTCCAAGCTGAAATCTAACAGGCAATCCAGGTCCCAAGCAGATGAAGAATCTTCAGCAAGACGATGTTGCACATCCATTTCAGAAGCCCCCGGTGGTTGATCGAGGACCGATGGTGGCGGTGACTGCGGAGGTGGCGGCGGCTCCAATGAGGGAGACGTGGTTGTTGTCGGAGTAGAAGGAGCTTGGTTTGCCATTTTCGCGGAGACCTGGAGGGGTAGGTTATGGTAGCAGTGGTGGGTGACGGGGTGGTTAGATGTTTTGCGCGAAAGGGAAATGGACGGCGGAGGTTGGTGGTGGTTTGGGGCAGGTGGTTGTTCTTCTGATCTGAGTTTTACGTTTTCTTGGATCTTGAGGGTGAAGCGGGGTCATAGTGGCGACACTGGGAGTTTTCATTCACCACGCGCCCATGTTCCACGCGCATTTCCATTTTATAGGAGTTTCCAATTTTCCAGCCTTTTCCGGCTTACGAGGGGTATTGCGACACGAATGTTCAATTTTTAAACAATTTATTGTGATGTTTCTTGTTGGCAATAAACATTTTATAATGAAAAGTTGTACAACCTTTTACCACTCATAAAAATGAGTATATTGTGTGCTTGAATCAGCAGAGGAAAAGGAACGGATGAATGAATATATTAACACTCATGATTTTTTTTGATACTTTGATGAGATAAACATGAGCCGTTGATCAGGTGAGTAAGGTGGCCCCGAGGGGAAAAAGGTGTGCAAATTGTCGTGAAGGGAATCGAGTGAGGACATTTTTCTTCAATAATTGAGCTCCCTTTGTTTGTTTCCAAAGTTCATTAGCATGCATGCATGCATATCGTTTTAATTTTGACCTGAAACGTGTATACCATTTATGGCCAATCATGTCTAATTTCAATGGCTTATTCTTTCTTTATGAAAGTGAAATTAAGCATCCGTACGTGTGCTGTGCATTTCTTTCATATATGTCAGAGTATTTGCAAAGATCTCATGCCCATTACTAGCTGCGACTACTTGAGATAGAAATACTTGGGAGAGCATCAATACTGATTTGTAAAATATAGATGTTTTTTTTACCATTCTTACACATATAAACAATGTTTGATTGAGCACATGCATGACTTGTTTTTGAGGAGTTTGTGATTTGAAGCAACCCTTTTTGCTTTTAAAGAAAGCAAGCACAATAAAGGAACGGCATGGAATTATAGGAACCAGACATGCCTGCCAGGTTTTTAAGGGGATTGTCACTCTCATCTCATCCTCACCCACACCCACTTATGCCAATTGGCAGCATCAGCGGCAGCCATACAGATCAAGAAATACTCCTAGCTTTTGCGTTCTTGTGCTTTCTGTCTTGGTGCACACGTCTTACGTTCTTCAAACAAAATAAATTAAACCATGATCATGTCCTTTGAACATGTTGTTTGTTAGGGAATTTAACATTTGATGAACTTGTAAAAGCATTAAGCGCGCTCAAAAGACACCACAAAAACTCACTCTTGATCCAACTTCATTAGCTTAGCCTGTTATATTCATCCAATTTCTTGACCGCTGGAAATTTTAAACAAAAATTGTTGGAAAACATTGCAATACTCACTTGAAAAATCCAAGGCAAGCCACGTGAAAATGAAAGTGTTCTTATTTAATTTCTCGACGGCCATCGGATAAAAGTTGGTTACGATGTAAGCCACTTAAAGATAATCTTGTTACAGGACTTGGCTTACCTATTGATTTGATAATTTAGCGAGAGTAATTTAAAAAAAATTATGGGTAAATTTTGGAAATCCCAATAACTAATTAATTTTAAAAAACTGATGAAAAATATGTACCATTTTCATCTAATTTCATAATTATTAAAATTCAGAAGCTGAAAATATTTCACAATTATATTCTCTCAGCTAATGATGATTACCATCATTAACAATAGTTTAAGTCTTCAAATGTCGTTTTCCTAAAGTCTTTCGGGCCCTGATTCTCGCAAGTTGAAAGAGAGCGGATCAGGACGGGGACTGGATATCTTGGCTTTTTTTTAAATGTAAATAAAAAAATGAATTAAAAATGTTAGTTGACAAAAACTGCCCACGTGTCTCAAAGCGATGTCAATGGACATAAGTTGAAGTATTTACGTTGCTTATGCTATCAATTTTTAGCATCATATTATTTACATATAAAAATTAGTTAAATAATTTAATTTAATTTTAGATAAAAATATTAATATATTTTATATATAATATTTATTATTTTTTTAAATTAATATATAATATTATATTATATATAAATATTTTAAAGATATTATATCATATTTATTTTAATTTATTTGATTTTTTTATTAAAGATTTATTTAATTTTATTAATAATTTAAATTAATTAGTTAGATTTTATATTAAAGATTAAAAGATATTTATTTAAGTGGGAGATATCGCTTTTATGGGACCTCCAATAATTTTTGGAGGGAAACTAAATTTCAACAATTGGAGTGTAAAGGGACGTCATTGGTTCTCCTGGAATCTGAGCGCGCCATTGCATGCTCTCTTTTGGGGACTGAATCTTTGCTGCTTTCGTGGCCCCAAATTACGCCCACACACATAGCATGTGAAACTTTTATGTTTTCTTATCCATAAAAATATTTTACAAAATAAAATAATATACGTATTATGGTATGAAAAGGGTAATTGACCATTTAAAAAAAACTGAATTGTTTTAATTCAATCTGAGTAAATCTCACATCGCTCCATCTTCAAATTATGTTACTATACGCCAAGAGTATTCCATGTAACAATTGAAACCAAGTTCACAATAATGTAGAATAAATTAAACAATAACTTAAGATATTTTTATATTTATAACTTTTTTTTTATACAAATGATGGCTATGTGCCCAAAGCAAATAAAATTAACTTAGAAGAAGGGGGTTAGATATTTTTATATTTATATTTTTTATATAAATCCAAATGGTATAATTATATTCTTTTTGCTAATGAGAGTTATCATAGATAGTGACGAACGAGTTAGTATTTTATAAAGATGCGATTTTAATTTTTACCACCGTCATGAGATCTCTTTTAGTAAGCAATCTCGTAAGTATTTTGTAAGCGTTTTTTTAACTTTGGGACTATACCCTGAGTTTAGTGGTTAATTAATACCAAATCTACTTAATTTTTTTTATATTAAAAAAAATTCTTTTTGGGTCCAAGAAGGCCCAACTGCATTGACGAGGGAAACCGGACGCCACTTTTGGATGAATGTCCTTCTGAGACCCAATAAATCTTTGTCCGGCCTATCGTGAACTTGGTCAAAATTGGCCTTACATATAGTGCCTGTTTGGAAAATTGGAAACCTTGGTTTAAAATTAAGGTTTGGCTCAAAACTTAGGTTTGGAGAAATTTTAAAACAAACAGTCATATTTGTTCAAACGGGCTTTTGGACTAAACTATGGTTTAAAACCAAGGTTTCAGATAAGCTGGTCAGAGTAGCTTCTGGAACAGTAAACCACGTTTGAACTATCCAATTACTATATTACCCATACTTTTTCTTACACCCTCTCTCCTACTTTTTCTTACACCCTCTCTCATCTCTCATACTTTTTCTCTATTTTCTTTCTTACACCCTCTCTCCTCTCTCCTCTTATCTCTTATCTCTCCTCATTTAATACTCATACCCCTTTTCATAATTTACCAATAATAAAACCCCTTCTATAAATAACTATCCAAACACTCATTTATTCAAAACCACTTTTTTTTCATAATCTCTTCTCTAAAAGCCCTTTTCTATAAGCTATTCAAAATCCCTTTTTTTTCATAAGCCCGTTTTTAAAATCCTATCCAAACGGGCCCATAATTAAGCTGGAACGCATTTGAAGGTATTTATCTGGGCCTTGTGTATTAATTTGACTCAATGATTTTTTAATCATATTTCTATTCTTAAAAAATCAGCCAGAATTAAGCCCGTGAGTCGGTATAATGTCTTCTTTTTCCGGCCAACATTGCATGATACTATAGTCTCTTATGACTATGCCTACTCTTGGGCAACAAATGTTTTTTTTTCATCCATGAGTATAAATAACAGATCGTGCCACTTTTAACAGGTTAAATTTAATTAAATATTTATTAAAAATATATATTTAATATCTAACAATTCCTCAAATATAATTATTTTATATATAATAAAATTATATATAATAAAAAAAATATACCATGTCAATATAATAATCTTAAATCTTAGTATTAAGGAAGTAAGAGTGCCATTACTTCCATTCTTTATGCCTTTGGATGGTAGGGTCTTCTTTTAAATTTTTATTGATAAAATTTTCAATTAGAATTAATAAAATGCAACTTTTGAATAATAATAATAATATACTCGGTCATAGAAAAGAATGAATGATCAATAAATTAATTGAAAATTGATTATATAAAACATTAATGCAATACAATACCATATATACATAGTAAAATATAAATAATTTCAGACAATTTTAATATAAATTTGTGCAGGTTTATGAAGTTATGCTTATTTTGCTTGCACAAGTTGCATACGATTCTGCCGGGGGCTCGTAGGGTTTCTCTATCTTTCTTTCTTCACTCAGCAAATTTTGCGCCAATGGCGAGATACCGAAGCCGGAGCAGAAGCTACAGCCCTCGCCGGCGAAGCGGAACCCCGCCGCGTGGACGCAAGCGGTACGACGATGAACCTCGTGATCGCCACCGTGAAAGCAGGTCCTACAGGGATCGCCGCTCTCCTGCTCCTTCAGGCTTGCTTGTCCGTAATCTTCCGCTCGATGCTAGGTCAGCTCTTCTTCTTCTTATCTCCCTCTATTTGCTCGTTTAGTGGATTTTATTATGTTTTCCTGTTGATAATGTTGCCATTTTGTTCCTTGTAAATTATCCCTTTTCTGTTTATTGGCACCTTTTTTGTGGGAGCATTTACTTTGAACCTCTGTAAATGTTTTGAAATACTCATTAATAGGAGAATACTAGCGTGTAGAGGGTACTTACCAACGACGAACCATCTGACTAGTCACTCGCTCTCATTTCTCCCGTTACTATAAGCATAAATTCCACCAATGGTTTGTACAAGTGGATAGTTTCCTTCTGTCCCTTCTGTTTTCGTTTCATTTCGTTTTACTTTGTTCCATTTCATTTATCTGAACAAAATCATAGAATGATTTCTTTTTTATTTTCTGTTATGCAGGCCTGAAGATCTTAGGGGGCCCTTTGAGCGCTATGGCCCAGTGAAAGATGTATATCTTCCTAAGAATTACTACACTGGGTATGTCTGATATTCATTTATTATCAACACAAAATGAAAGTTCAATTCTGTTATATGCTTTACGATATTCTTATCTTTCCACTGTAAGGCATGTTAAATTTGTAAATCAATGGTCTAGCTATAAGGCACACAAAAATGCATCGTGACTGTGTGAGATTCTTCTAAGAGATAGTATGTGTTTTTGCCATTTTTTTTAAAATTATTATTATAAATCTTGATCATTAATCCGTCTTCTCTATATATCAAAACCATGGCCATCCAATATTTATGTATTTTTGGTTTTTGCTTTGCATGAATTCTGCTGTTGTGAGGCTATCCGCTGATCCTTTATTTTATTATTATTTTTGCTATTGCACATTTTAAGTGTTATTACAGGTTAAGTATTATTGCCAATAGCTGTAGTTCATCTTTAGGTTTAAATTACTTTAAAATTTAGAACTGCGTACTGGAAGTGAAATATATACTGCAGGTTGTGCGTGTTTGTGAGAAGTGTGAATTACTTATACCTCCAAGATAAACTGCAGCAAAAGCTTATTGCCTATGTGTGTTCATACATTGCTTTCTCTGATTGCATGTGTATGCTCTCAAAACACTGAAAAATTTTGTTTGATTTGAATTTTAGCGAGCCCCGGGGCTTTGGCTTTGTAAAATTCCGGTATGCTGAAGATGCTGCTGAAGCAAAGCAACAACTTAATCATACCGTTATTGGTGGACGGGAAATAAGAATTGTTTATGCTGAGGAAAATAGGAAAACTCCTCAAGAAATGCGTTCAAGTGCTCGCATAAGGTACAATGACACTCTGTTCTTTGAACTGTTTTACATTCTTGGCATTTTATTTGTATTCCTTACTGGATCTCCAATTCTTGTTGACTTATGTTTTCTTTTTCAACTTATAGTGGTCGATATGGCGGAAATGGTAGAAGGAGAACTCCCACAAGATCCCCAAGGCGCCGATATCGTTGTTAGTTTAAACCACTTATCTTTGGGTCTAAATTAGTTTCTTAATGCAACACATTTAGCTTATTGAGGTTTAAGCTTGCTGTGAGAAATAAATATAATAAGTATTGCTTGTAACCTTAATATATTGTTCCTTAAAAAAGGGGCTTGTTATGAGAACCAATTTTCTATATCTATATATCTATATTTATATATTATAAAATTTATAGGAGTTCGCATTGTTCATAAGTCATTTATAGTGCAATTCTCTTTAGATTCTATGCAAAGCATGTGACCTAAATTCTATTTTTTTTGTCATTTTATTAAACTTGTCCATTTTTAAGGTTGCAATGGGAATTAATTATTTCTTGCAACTTTATCTCATTTTGGTTGCAGCCTACTCAAGGTCTCTATCACCAGCTGGGGATCACACAAGGTTCGAGTTTTATACATTATAAATATACATTACTTTCCCCATGTATATAGCTTATTATGTTTTTTTATCGATATGTTTTTGGGTATATTCATGCGCAGATGCACTCATGTTTTGTTTAGCATTTGTATGACACTGTGGTGCATCAACATGTTATAAACATATAGTTTGCTGGAGCTTTTTTATGGCATTAACTGCAATTCAAAGCGTAATCAATAGTTTTTTGTCTGAACCAATATCATAATTTCAGTCTTGCCTTGGATTTAATACCATAGGAAAAAAAAATCTTCTTGAACTGGAGCCATCTATTTTTTAATTTTATATTTTAGTTATTATTTTTCCTTATTTGCAAAGAGGTAAAAATTGACAATGTGTTGTAAATGCTACATGAATTTTCTAATGTTCAGCCGATTAATTCAATTAACATTTTGGCAAATTCTACGAATTAGTCCTATGTGTATGAATGTGGTTTGCATGTAAATGTTTGTGTTGTATTACCTTCTTCCGAGCTTATGCCATTTATCTTGTTCAACTTCACAAATCTGTTTATTAATCTGAATAGTCCAAAATACAACTACTTTTATATATTAATATTTGCATCTTTAGTTTTCAATCAGGAACGTTAGGAGCTGTACATTTTCCTTGGGGAAAATTTATTTATTTCAAGTTGACTATTACAATGCTAGTGGTTCATAGTAGTGGAGGCTTTTTAGCAGGCCGGGTTACATAATAAATTTGTCAGTAATGATTATACGTTTTCCTTGCTGGTTCAGAGTGATAGTTTGCGGGTTTACTGCTTACCTTTTATAAGAAGCTGGGGTGGTATCCAATCCCTTGATCATGATGACTTCCCCATAATGCGTTCCAATGAATTAAATGATATCTGCTAATTGTCTTCTTTATGCAGATATTAAAGTGAACTGGAAGGCTTTAAAGATTTCTGGATTAATAAAGATTAAAGAGTAAAGATGATTAAAGTGATGTGCTACTTGCTTACATTTCTATCAGACTCCCCATAGGAAATATGTTTGACTGTTCTACCAGTTGCATGGATTTTCCCTACATTGTGGTATTTGGTTTGTGAGGCTTGCTTGTTGAGCGTCCCAGTGAAGGTTAATCATGGCATGAGGACTGGTTCAATTGCATAGAGTACTTTATTTCCTCTTATATAAAGTTATTTTAAAGTAGGCTTTATTAAGTTTAATACCTTGTTTTGCGTATACCATCCAGTTTATAAAGAATATAAAGCTTATACTTGGCCAAAGAAAATCATCCTCAAAGAAATGAAGCCAAAGTTTATACTGGTAGAGAAATGATGACATTGTGCAAGAAAGATAATTGTGATTTTATAAAGTTGGGGCAAAGAGAGCTATGAAGTTACGGATGCTGATCTTCCAGTACATCATTCATAACTCTGTTTCCATCCAAGTATCTGTATTTGTCCAAGAAATATGGAAAGGTGCAGGTAAAGGTCATATTTTTAGTTAACTTTTGAAGAGGAAGTAAGTATTAGCTCATCTATATGTGAAGAATGCTCGGAGTTCTGTTTAAATGACTGCATGAATGATTTATTTTGTTTGTTGCTGCCGCCCCGCTGCTGCATATATTAAGATGTCTTACTGATTTATGAGATGCTTCTGGTTTGTGTTATTCTTTCATATATGTCTTGTATTTGTAATTGTTTATTCATCAATATCACATTAACTTTGTTTTTCTGCTGTTGATACAGGGATCATAAGGACAGGGACGATTATTATTCTCCTGAGCGATCAAGATCTTATTCCAGGTCTCCTTCGCCTCGTGGAAGGAAGGATTCCAGGAGGTCCCCAACTCCAAGGGAGAATGGTCGGAGTCCTGATGACAAGAGGGATCATACACGTAGTAGATCAGAGAGTCCCAGGGGCAATGGTCGCAGTCCCTCAAGGTCTCGTTCACGTTCATACAGGTATGGCTTCTGCCCATTCCAAGTATGATCCATAATGATCATGTTTAGCCAGCTAAATCCTGCAACTATAACAAGTTTGGATTGAAGAAATCCATTTCTGTTACCTCTGAGGCTAAATGCCAATGTTTAACACATCGTTAATTTCATCTTCTGCTAGTCATGCTGGAGACAAAATATCTGCATTGTTAATTTAATTCCATTTCCCTGCGAATTGAATTAATATTGGGATATTTGTGCAATAACTGATTAGTTATTTTGCTTGGTTGTGCAGTCCTCGTTGATTGGCCGTAAAGCATTTTCTGGGGGGGGCGATGTGACTAGTCTTTCTTTCAAAGGCCTTGATATTTTGAGAAGCAGGAATGTTAATATATCTTAGTCTTTAGCCGACTATTTTGGGTTCTGTGTTTTACTATTTTAACAGTTTGCGTACATCCCTGTCCACGATTTCATTACCAATCTGTATGGAAGACTATCAGCGAGTTTCTAGGCTCTGGATAATTTCCCCCCTCAAGTGTTCGCAATCAAATTTCTTTTGACATCGTGGAAAGTCAATATCTTTTATTCCTCCTCCTCCTCCACTTATTTAATTAATTTGATGATTAAGAAAGTTAATTAAATTAATTAAAATGCTATGTTTTTTTAAATGCCTTAATCATGTGTTTCAATTATATCTTCGTTTTTATTTGATTATTGTTTTATGAGGGGTATTAATGGGATAATTTGAAGAAAATTTAATAAATATAAAAAATAAATTTTATATTAAGATTAAATTTATAATTATGTCTTATGTAAGGAGGAGTTACTAATATGTTTGGGCCAGCTAATCAATATCCGGAAATTTGTAAGCTTCGAATAGTTGCTCATTCATTGGTGCCGTTCATCTGCCGTTAATAGGGAGGGCCCCTAGCCAGAGGAAGCCACTGCTTCCCCCCTTTTGAATGCGATCGACGGTTTCAAATGTTCATCATTCATCAGCAATTATAGTTTTAAATCTTCTAAAATTTGTGAGAATGTGATGTAAAAACTACGATTTTGTATTATAATAGCTAGCACTCGAGTTGGTAAGAGTTTGTCACTAAAAAAAGGGTTGATTAGAGTTTAATAATTTGATTTAATTCCTAAATTTTAACTCAGCAACCCAATCCTTATATTTCTTTTTCCTAATTAAGAGGCATTGCATTCTGGACCGGACTCTAATTCAACACGGCATATGCTTTACATTTTCATGACCGGCGAAAAAGTCATATTTCTTATAAAAATATTTTAAGTTTACAGACATCTCAAAAGAAGATACATGTATGTATATTTATACGTAAACAAAAATGTGGATCATTACAATCCTGTAATCGGATTTCATTGGAGCTAGGTGCCTTAAGACTGAATTGGCCAGTTTGAATGGAAAACAGTGCCATCTTTTGTTTGATTTGGGCAGACAAATGAAAATATTGTCACGTAAACCCGGTCGCGGCAAAATGACATGTTTGCTGTCAACACTAAAAAGCGACACTGAATATTAAATCATTCATAATTATCAATGAATCAATCCGTTAGTGATTTGCAGAGACTTGGAATGGGGAAACCATTCCCCACAAAAAACAGAGACACACTTACATTGTACCTTGGTGTGTGGGAGAGCCTGATGGTTGAAGAAGAAAAAATCGGATCTGTTTTCCCTCATGGAAAACGGAAGCTTAAATTCATTGCATTGAATTCAACGTCCAGCAATTATTTTTGTCTTTAATTCCATCCCCCCCCCCCCCCCGGCCTCTCTAAAACAAAGTTTCAATCTTTACCATTTATAGTCAATGCCTCTGTTCTGTTTTTTTGGGTCTTTCAAGTTTTGAGCTCTGCTTGATTCCTTGATCTTGTATAGGGCTCTGGTTTCGTTGCTCTCCGCACATCTGTCATGGCGTTTTGTACATTCTCGATTCCTACTCATGTGAACCTATCAACTCATAAGCCTCACTCTAAATGGGGTTCTGATCTGTTCTGGCAATCTTATCACTGGCTCAACCAGGTTATTGCATGTACTCTGAATCATGTAGTCACTTGAATTCATCCATTACCTGTATGAAGGAATGTTCATGAAAGATTGTGGCTTTCTCTCACTTAACTTTGAATCATTTCCTTCGTCGTCTTCTTCAGTATTTGCTGAAATAAGTAGGTTTTGTTTTGATTCAATACAGTTGAGGAAAGGGCCATTTAAGGCTTGGGCATCACTTTCAGAGAGGGAAGAGTATCCATCTCAGAGACCACCAACTCCACTACTGGACACTATAAATCATCCTATTCATATGAAGAATCTCTCTACCAAGGTGCATGACCAAAAGCATAAGAGATCAAATCTCCGTAACATGAAACTATAAAACACCTTCTTGTGATCCCAAAGTTCTCATTATTGATGCAGGAGCTGAAACAGCTTGCTGATGAGCTGCGTTCGGATGTGATTTTCAATGTCTCTAAAACTGGAGGCCATTTAGGACCAAGCCTTGGTGTGGTCGAACTCACCATTGCCCTCCACTATGTCTTCAACTCCCCTCAGGACAAATTACTGTGGGATGTTGGTCATCAGGTCAAATCTCGAGTATCACCTTCTTTTTGTGCTCTAGTCTTAACTTTTTGAGGATGCAACTTGGAAGTTGTTAATGGTATAATCTTGCAGACTTACCCACATAAAATACTTACTGGTAGAAGGGATAAAATGCACACCATGAGGCAGACGAACGGGTTATCTGGATTTACCAAACGTTCGGAGAGTGAATTTGATTGCTTTGGCACTGGTCACAGCTCCACAACTATATCAGCCGGACTGGGTAGGGTAATTCTTCTCTCTGCTTCTGCTGCTGCTTGAGTTTCAATATTAGAAGAACATGCTCCGACATAGCTTCGAGTTTCATCTCAGAATTTATCTCTGCAGGAGGTTGATCTTATAATATTGAAATCTTAGCCGTTCAAAATCATCTCAAAAGTGTATGTGTTTGTTTATACATGCATGCATGTGATCAAGACTTCTAAAATCTTATCAATCAAACAGGAATGGCTGTTGGGAGGGATCTGATGGGAAGGAGGAATCATGTGGTTGCTGTTATTGGTGATGGAGCCATGACAGCTGGGCAAGCTTATGAAGCCATGAACAATGCTGGATATCTGAAATCCGACATGATTGTTATTCTAAATGACAACAAACAGGTCTCTCTTCCAACTGCTACTCTTGATGGGCCCACACCACCCGTTGGAGCTTTGAGCAGTGCTCTCAGTAGGTTGCAATCAAATAAACCCCTTAGAGAATTGGGAGAAGTTGCCAAGGCAAGAAATTAAACTACATACCTATCTATAATCATGAAGAAAACACTTGTGCAAAGTCTCATTCAAATTTCAAACTGACTCTAGTGAGGTTTTTTCAGGGAGTAACTAAACGAATCGGAGGCCCTTTGCATGAGTTAGCATCTAAAGTTGATGAGTATACTCGCGGCATGATCAGTGGTTCTGGATCAACTCTGTTTGAAGAGCTTGGACTCTATTATATTGGACCAGTTGATGGTCATAACATAGATGATCTTGTTTCCATTCTCAAAGAAATTAAAAGTACTAAAACAACTTGTCCTGTTCTGATCCACGTTGTAACTGAGAAAGGCCGTGGATATCCATATGCAGAAAAAGCAGCAGACAAATATCATGGTTAAGGGTGCACCGAATACATCATTCTATAGGCTTAAACTTATAATCTTGAATACACACGGGACTTAGTTTTGTTTTGCAGTTGTCGTCAAGTTTGATCCCGCGACTGGAAAGCAATTCAAAACCAAGTCTGCCACACAGTCATACTCAACATACTTTGCAGATGCTTTGATTGCCGAAGCAGAAGCTGACAAAGGCATTGTTGCCATCCATGCTGCAATGGGCGGTGGGATCGGCATGAATCTCTTTCACCAACGATTCCCAACAAGATGCTTTGATGTGGGCATAGCAGAGCAGCATGCTGTTACTTTTGCTGCAGGCCTGGCCGTCGAAGGCATTAAGCCTTTTTGTGCAATTTACTCATCATTCATGCAGAGGGCTTATGACCAGGTAGCTTTAAAACACTCTTAACTTTCCTCTCCAAATCATCATCATCACCTAATCATGACAGGGTTGATGATTTAACTTTGGAATCATTGCATTTGCACAGGTGGTGCATGATGTGGATTTGCAGAAGCTGCCTGTAAGATTTGCAGTGGACAGGGCCGGACTAGTTGGAGCAGATGGTCCAACACACTCTGGTTCTTTTGATGTTACTTTCATGGCATGCCTCCCTAACATGGTGGTGATGGCTCCTTCTGATGAAGCAGAGCTTTTCCACATGGTTGCAACTGCTGCCGCCATTGATGATCGACCAAGTTGCTTCCGTTTCCCAAGGGGAAATGGTATTGGTGTTCAACAGCTACCACCAGGGAACAAAGGCATCCCTCTTGAGGTATAATATATACATAAAAATGATCAATGCCACAGATTGGTTCTTTCCAAAGAAGTTCTTCTGTATGATATGTTTTTATTTGAAAATTTGAAAGCAAACACCTATGGAACTTTACCTGACTATTTAATGTGAGCGTGATGATACTGTAACAGGTTGGAAGAGGTAGGATATTGATTGAAGGGGAAAGAGTGGCCCTCTTGGGATACGGAACAGCTGTTCATAACTGTTTGGCTGCAGCTTCTTTGTTGGCACGCTATGGCCTGCAGGTGACAGTTGCAGATGCTCGTTTTTGCAAACCATTGGATCGTGGCCTTATTCGCAGCCTGGCGAAATCACACGAGGTTTTGATCACAATAGAAGAAGGATCGATTGGAGGATTTGGGTGTCATGTTGCTCAGTTCATGGCCCTGGATGGCCTTCTGGATGATGGCAAACTGAAGGTAAGGAGAACATGGACAAAGACATGTCAATACTGATCAGCATATTTCCATTTCCTCATGTGATTCTCTGTAATATAATTTGCTGCAAAGTGCAAAATGAAAAGTGATTGTTTCGTAACTGTAGTGGATGCCAATGGTTCTTCCGGATCGATACATCGAGCACGGATTACGTGCTGATCAATTGACTGCAGCTGGTCTCACAGAATCTCACATAGCAGCAACTACGTTCAACATGCTTGGACACACAAGAGAAGCACAAGAGGTCATGTCATAAAAATACCCATGCAATGTACAAAGTGTATCATGCAAAATATGTTCAAACAATGTGACTTTCTAGTTGTAAATGGAAACTCAATTTCAATCATCTGCTGCTATTTGGATGGGAAGAAAATTAAAGAAGAAAGACTAAGAGAAAACTCAAAATAATTTTCTTTTACTATTTTTGAAAAATTTTCCTCCTAGTTTTCTCTTTCCCCTATTTGCCGCTACATCCGGGTTGATATTAAAATGATGCCGTGGGTTAGCACACATATCCATACCAAAGCTATATCAAGATATATCATAAATAAATGCATGATAGTATGAAGGGAGGAAAATTACATTTTCTCACCTACCACTCTCTTTGAATTTGATGTAACTACCTCTTCTTCCTAGAACATGCAAGTTTATTCTTATTCTTAGCTTGTCTTGTTTATGTAAATCTTCAGAACCCAAAAAATATGGGTAAATCACATGAGGTTTCATAGAATGAATATAATAATTAAAAAATCTCATAACCAATTAACATTATGTAATAATAAATTTTGGTGTATGAAATGATAACATATTTATACTACTCACTTATTATTGAAATTTTTTTATGACTATATTCACAACTCTTAAAACAAACAATCATCCAATGCTATTGGATTGAGCATAAAGCTAATAGAATGGAAATGCCATTATTTTTAAGAAAAAAAGGAAGCAGAGAAGGTTCAATTCCTTCTCATTGTCCTCTTAATCAATAAAGAATTATTTTTTCCCTTTATAGTGCAATCATTGATGAGGAAAAACAGGTTATTTATGGATATGTGAAAATTACTTCTCTGAATTTTCTTATTAATAATTACTCACACCAATTTCATGATGCATAATTGAGAAATCAGATGCATTAATTAATATTATCTATAGGGTGTTCTTATTGGGAGGAATTGTTATCATCATAACACATGGACACTAAAGTAATATATGATTCGAAGTCTGTATACTTAATGCTCTAAGAACTCATTTGTAAGCATTAACTAAATGTTCATGATTGAAGATGATAAACATCATTAAGAGCGTTACCAATAAGATGCACTATTTTAGTGGTTTCCTGTGTCATTTCAGTTAATACGATGGGGACAAAGCCATGGCATACATTACATTTGCCCCAATCGTTTAATTACAACCAAAAAGCAAAACATGAGTCCCAAAGACTAGCTAATTTGGTGGAAAACCCCTTACAACTTATAAACTATAGGTGGGACTTAAACGGATACAAAGCTTGAAAATGTTAAATCTTGGTACTGTATAGTGGTATAATTGGTGTTATTGCAGTATCATAGAAATAAAAGAACAAAAAAGTATTCTCTCTACATTATGGTACATGCATTTGAATTCTCGTCTCTGAACGTCATTAAAACTTGAGTATCTAAACAACCATCAAGTTGATGCATTGACGGGTTCATCAGAACCAGACCCGAATTCATATCCGTTTAATCACATTCATCTTTTGCTTACTCGTTCTTCTTGTTCCCTACAATATCCACTTTCTTCCATGTTTTCTTCTTCAGTTTCTTCAACACTTTCTTCGGGTCAATCCGACCCGTCACCACCACACTGTTTCTTCATGTCTGTTGTGATTTTTTCTACTCCTAATTAACAAAACCAGATTATCAAAATTTAATAATGTGATAACCCCATCAATAAAAATTTAAACTTTAACACAGTGATAGAAGTGACGACACAAAGTAAGAGCCTTTACACTTGGAGATGGCTTTAACAACACTTCTCTCACATGCATTGCAGTGCATTGAGACTTTGAATTCTACGACTACTACCTGACACCAAAAAAACAGAGAATAAAATCAAATCCATGTGGGGCTATTTATAATTAACAAAATTTGGTTTAAGGGAAATTTTTTACTTTGGTTTGGTCTTTTTTTTGGGACTTGCCCATTGAAACAGTCTTCAGTCGTCTCATCTCATCGGAGAAGAAGAAAGTAATGCATTAAAATCAAAGGAAGGGGCTATGGCCGATGGGTGATTTCAGGGAGATTAGTTAGTTATGGCAGTTATTACATGAACCTCACTTCCCTAAACGTTATGACCGTTGGTGGCTGGCGGGTGATCTTTTTTCCCTGGTGGCTTTACTTTTAGTTTTCACAAAATTAATGAATAAAATTGTCCCCCTATATTGCCGTCCCCCTAAACATTAGGGAAAGAATTAAAAAAATTTATCAAATCCGCAAAATAACAATATTTAGGACTTAAATTTTATAGGATTATAATAAAATGTTGAACGATTTTTCCAGTCTTTGACCGGTTTATGATGAAGTCGGTTCTGTGTCTCTTCTTAACCGGTGCCATGCTCTAGTCTTCTAATCGTTGATATTATTTTCGTTTTCACCTCGATAATCATACGGAACATTGTATCTGAACGACTTGATGGAAGTGAGGTTATTTGTAGAATTAATGAGTTGCAGCTTAAGCCAATAAGCCGACTTAATGGAAGTACGTTATAGCATCATAGATAAAGTAATAGTAGTTCCTTGTAATTTGCGCAATTGATGAAAATTTTGTGAACGGATGTGGTGCCAACGCGGGTAGCAAATGCTAGTTCATTATAAAAACAAAACTTTACAATGGAATAAAAATTAATTTCATTACAAATAATTGAATGATTCACACTGAAAAAGATACTACAAATTTTACTAAATGAGTATAATTCTAAAAAAATAATATTTGTTGAAGTGCTGTTAATATAAACTCGTACTTCAGTTAAAGAATTATTATATCATCATCTCCTGTAATGTGTTTTTTTATTTGTATAGAGTGGGAGCCATACACGCGGTTTCTTAAATATTTAAAACTGTTCAACTTCATTAATTCTAAGTTGCAGCAGGGGAGTTGAATGACGTAGTTGGAGAATCAGCAGGTGATCAGATCACTGTGGAATTCCTCTAGACGAGCAGTTCCTAGAGTGCTTTATTATGGTAAATCCCAGTAATTATGAATCTCTGAATAATCTTGAAATCTATAAATGAGGGCAATAATACTAGGCTTTAATGATGATTATGCAAATCTTAATCTGACACGCTACCAGATCAGTCTTCCAATGGAGATATCAAATCAAAGGATACGAATGAATGAAAACTCTGCAAAAAGATCACTTTCCAATTTGCTTCTGATTTGATACCAGGCGTCGGCAGATCCTAGGATGAATTGTGCATGACACACATTTACATAGTATCATCAATTAGACTTTGCCATACATGTAAACCTAATAAAATTCTAGTCCACAATCAAATACTCCTCACTTTCCTGGCCGACCAGCAACCGACAGGTATACTATAAGCACTTTCAATGTTCAAAAACTGAAATGGAGTGGAGTTATGACCTGAAACCCACCACCATTAAGTTGGGAGGGGCAAGGAATAGCTACCCACCTAACAAGCAATGACCGTCATGATTTTAGAACAGATCTACCAACATTGTGGATTTGACAAAATAAAAGGCTGAGAAAATTAAGAAGCATATTACTAATAAGTCAGCTTCAACCTGGGTTCCGCAAATTGGAATAGATTCACAAGAGAAACTTCTGGTTACCTTTTCTTTTCTGCGGAGAAGAAATGAATGGCGCGGATGTATCATCATGGTTACTCATGGAGGAAAGCGCGGATTCAGAAGCAGACTCTGGCTTCTTTGGTCTCTATCCCAGCACAGCCACTTTGGCTGGTCATAATGAAGATGACGCTGAATCCTGCAACTATGACACTGACGGTATGTATGATTCATCTGAGGTTGGTGATGGTCATGAGGATGATAAGGATTCTGGAGAATTTAGTTGCTATGAAGAAGACGTGGATGAATTGGATTCTCAGAGCTCCACGATATGGCAGTCAGACACCACGTCGGGATGTTTTTCTCCTTTGCCTGTGGAAGATGAACAAGAAGAAATGAAGATTGAAGTTCATCAAAAAGAAACGAAGATAGGTGGAGTTACTCTCCATGAACTGGAAGATAGACTATTTTGGGAGACTTGCATGGCAGTGGGGTACCCGTGAAACTTGAATTTTAGATCCTGGGTGGGCAATAATCCATCTTGTAATTTATTTTCACGGCGCTTGCTCTTTTAGATTAAGGAATGTAATTAAACCTATGTATGAGCTTACAGATATGAGTATGAAGTCCATAATCTGTCTCATTTTCATCCCCATCTCAAGTTAATATGTTTGTTTTCGCAGAAAGTCAAGCTTGTCATTCAACAGCCAGAGGACTACACCATTTCAATCATCCATTGCAAATAACATAGCATATCAGGAATACACCATTTGATTTGAAAACCTACAATTTGAAGGCTTTGTTTTATCCAAAGGTTGTTCATAATCACTAAGCTAGGGAATAGCCAGTACAATACCATAGTTATAACACAATTTCAAGTTCTCGTGCTATTAGTTTACTCCGCAGATGCTTCACTTTTGTTCTTGTTTTCCTTTTTCTCCCGCATATTCTTGTAGCTATATCTTCATGAAAATCTATAAAGAGGAAAAAAAATGATTCGTACTCAAGGCAGGATTTTTTCATTCTTTCAGCATCAATATGTTTCCAAGGATTGAGAGCTTCTCTGACTGCCAGAGCTTCTGGAGAATTCTCCCATGCACGCTTCTGTGACTCTAAAACAAGTTACTTTGTCATCTGCATGATACAAAGAAAATTCTACAAATTCAAGATTCTTGGTGAGATGCAACTTGACGGTAGAAATGAAATGCAACTTGACCGGGAGAAATGAATGTCGTTCTGTGATGAGAATGAAACTACACTAGAATGATGTTACAATGAAGTGCTTGTTACACAGTTTTTTCCCCCAATCAAATCTTGTTTTACACATCAATAGAAAAAAATCTAAAATCTTACGGTAACGCACAATGTCCTTCTGCATACATTGCTTCAATTTAGTTTATATACTGCACATACAAATTTGAGTGAAATAGAACAAGGTCAACGAATTTTTCTTACTCGTCTTCAAAAATGATCTGTTACCAGGAATGATGGAAATGCAGCTTGGTAATTTGTTTGAAGTTCTTACAGCAAAGATCCATGATATGGTCCAATGTAACAGACCTTTCAAGACTTGTTAAAACAATCTTTCAGAATTTCAACATTTAATTTAAAACTTTCTCGGCATTGTACAGTTTCCCACACAATGACAAATAACATCTCCCAAAAACCTATGATAATCAACAATGACTGTCCATGGTCGCAACAAATATTCTATCTTCATTTCAACTTTCCATTTGAAAAATTTAATTTCCACCAATAAGCTTGCCACAAGTCCAGTCATACATTAATTGAAATAGAGGCATAGCATTTAAAAAAGCAACATGGAGATTTCTCACACAGAAGCCAGTTTTAATCACGAACAACTGCATAGAAGCTCCAATCAAGGATGACACAGCCCCAATCTTCAAATACCAGTCCAGAAACTTCGTTAAAGCTGCATTAAGGGCAATAACCATTATTGCTTAAAATGATAATAGAATGAAGAAATTTCCTTTCCACTAAGGAAAGGCAATGGCAAAGAAAAGAAGACCATCACAAGGAGCACATCAAAGAGATTTTATCATCCAGGTAGGTATTAATAGTTGAGTTTTATCCAAGTCTGCTAGGAAATTTAAAGAGTTGGTAAATAACCTGTTTTTAATTGTTGCAAATACGAGGGGAAAACATTTCACTGTTTCCAATAAAAAACGAAGTTCGTATATCAAAGGAAATCACCGATGAGGATAAAAAGGATTGGCAAGATAAGATAAATTCGTGCAGCTCAATTGCAGATGGGATGTCAATAGTCAGACCGACTGCTTCTACAGGAAAATAATTACAATGCACAGCACGCGGAAAATACAAGTATAACTACACATTTTGTCGCACTCATCAATTAGTTAACTGGATCCATATATTCTCTGCAAATGATCCTGGGTGAATAATTGGAATAACTCTACATTATAATCTACCTGAAAGCCTTTACTGAATGTGAACTTGAAACAGTCAATCATCTGAATTTCAAACACGAGTAAAACAGTATCTATCAACTAAAGTAGCCAACTTGGCTCTAGTGCATGCCATGAAATAGTCAGGCTTTCACTTTAAAAAGGAGCAGAAGGGAATTAAGACATGAAACGATTATGTTGATTTCGAACAATTCACAGGGCATGAGGAACAATTTCTGAATACATTACTTTTATCCTACAATCATGAGAGCGAAACATAAAAATAGTATATTGCCTAAATATTTTTATCTTCAAAATTTTCAATCCCAAAACTGAAAAGCAATACTACAAGGGAGGTGAGTTTGTTCAAACCCACCTATATGGCATTAGGCAATTCCAAACTATTCCCAATGCCACGTACCCCTCATTCCATGACTCAATCCTACTCTCACCCTCTGAGCTCTGCATAACAAACAGGGCCTTAGTTTAAGACAGGTAAAAGATAATTAGATCATTCAAATATAATATCTGAGAGCCATACGTGTGAACAAAAATATTTTATTAAAAAAATAAAATATATTTTAATAATTTATATATTTTAAAAAAATTAGTCTCTAAATTACATAAGATACCTCCTATTTTCTACTAAAAAATACGCATACATTGATTTATCAGAGAAAACATTTTTTAGAATAAATTGATAATTCATTATTTCATTCATTTTCATCCCTTAATTAATTATTTGCATAATTCTTTTGTCGATCAGTATATACTCGATAATGACGTGTATATAAATTATGTAACCTGCGGCGTATACCCAACGTGGGCGTGTTTATGTGTGTGTGTGTGTGTGTTAAATAAAGCACGTTGGATAGCTTAGGGTTTGATGATGATCTTAGGTTGTGTTTGGATTAGCTTTTGGAGAATAGCTTTTGGTAAGAATAGATTTTAGAGAATAGATTTGGGAAGAATAGATTTTCAGATAAAAATAATTTTAAAAATTAGAGATGTTTGGATGATTAGTAACAGAATTACTTTTCCATAGACAATTTACTAAAAATGACATAAACTAATATGATAATTACATAAAGAATAAATTTTATTTTTAATTTTTTTATTGAAGTGATTAAAAAATAATACATATACATATATATTTGAGCAAGGTAAAAATTTATAATATTTATCTAAATTTTAATTTAAAATTAAAATTTTATGTTTAAAAAATAAACAGACATTCTTTTCTGAAAAAATGATATTTATTTTTTAATAATTTTTTTTAAAATTATCCACAAGATCAGACATGATTTTATTTTTTGATAATAAAGGCAAAAACAAAAATTAAAAGCTGACACAATCTACAGCTGCGCTTTCGGCTTCATAAATTAAAAAGCTGCAGGCTGGACAATTCTTTCAATTCAAACCATGGTTTGAGTTTTGGAAGTAATTTTTTTTAAAAAAAAAACATTATTTAGCTAAAATATGAGAAAACTATGTTTCAGCTCATAATCTATTTTCAATCCTACTTGCCAAATATACTTTTAGACAATGTGAATAAAAAAATCAAACCGATCATGTGAAAATTGTACTCCAGGAAAAAAATATACATAGCGGAATTACTTCTCTAAATAGTATAATAAAAAGAAATAAAAAAGAGAATTATACACAATATCTTTAAGGAAATATGTGTAGTACTTATTTTATTAGGTGTAAGTTGGGTAAACTAAGGAATTTCCTGTGGAATACAACAAAGATTCATTAAGTTTAGATTGCACTCATCATCTCAAACCAAGACAATCAATATATTTTATAAAGTAATAATTTGATTCTACATCTGCATTCTCTTAAAGATAAAATCAATGAGTTTGATATTATTATATTTTTCAAATGTGCAATATTGTGTATCAAATGAGATGTTTTGGAGATATGCTTTATTTAAAGTAGTTTCTCTTGAAACAATACTTTTTCAATTGGAAAGTCATAATTATATGTTTAGATTTATGATAAACATTATATGTTAATTCATGAATCAAGATAAATTAAATAATTAATAATTAATTTTTATAAAGAATAATAACTTTTAAGGGATATAACTCTGTACACGTCGTTTCACATAATTTTCTTAATTAATAATAAGCACATGAATTTGTAAAAAATGAATCTTTTCATTTTAAAATATTTGTTTAAAAGAAACAAAAGAAAGCTAACCTGTCGTTCTCCTCACTGGCACAAATAAAACGTAACGCATGGACTTGGGCTGTAGGCCTGGCCTGACGCATTACGTTGACTTTACTTTCTCAATTATAGTAATTGTTTGGTTCTCGAGAATAATAACAGGTTTCACATTATAATATAAAAAGGGTTTAAAGTGATAAACTACTGTTAAAATATTATACGAGGAGATGCTGACATCTTAAAGTTAACAATGATGCAATTTTATCTATTCATTATAAAAAAAATGGTGCAAAAATCACGTTATTTATAGAAAATGAATTGTTTAGTTAATTTACAAAAGAGAATTTCATGCAAAATACAAAGATCCGGCGTCGGAATGAAGGAAAGAAGATAAAAGGGCTCTAATGCCTGACTGACATTATGGGAACTAGGGAACAAAATGGGGAAAATGTCCTAAAATGTCTGTTGAGGATAGATGGAAACATGGTAACAATAACAGAGAAACCTGTCACTTGAATTCAAACTCATCGTCTTCTTGTTCTTCTTCCGATGCTTTTTTTTTTTTTTTGTTACAATTCTTCCGATGCTTGAATTGTAAGCAAGGATCTGCACACGCCCAAGCCCACAAAACATCAAGCACTATCTAATATCCTCTATTAAATTAAAAACAAAATCTGGGAGGGCATGATATGAAGCATATTGTTTTGCAACATGCATTATATATATATATATATATATATATATATATTTAGAGAGAGAGAGAGAGAGTCGACAACATAATGTGGTGTAGTAGACGACAATGATTCAGCTAATAGCACGGCGGAGAAAGTGAAGGAATATTTGATTTTTCATGAAAATCATTTTTTAAATCAAGAGTTCCTAATCGTATTTATTCTAATACTATGGCAGTGCAGAACAATTATCAACATGTTCTTTTTTTAAAAAAAGCAAAAAATTGTTAACGCATTATTTAAAGTTTTAAATGGTTGGTGCAAAATGCAAATAGGAGCAGTATTCCATTTTATCTCGTACAATTTTGCGTAGTTATAAAGATTTAAGCCTTGTTTTCCGGAGATTCTAAATGAAGCTGCTGACAAGCTAACTAACATGGTTTGGCCGTCTCTTCCAGGTTTCTTTCCGTTTGTTGAAAAAAAAAAGAACTTTTATTAAAGAAATGAGAAAATATGTGGGGTATAACTGATAACTGTTAATATTGCAATTGTGTGCAACGCTCCAAACATATATACAAGAATAATATGCGACGACACCGACTAGGCTGAACCGAACCGGATCTCCGGACCGAACGGTGAACCAAGCACAGCCTCATCCAAGCGAGCTCTTCGAAGAAGCTTCATCCTTGCTCGTTTCAATTCTCTTCTTACGGCTAAAAAAGAAACACTGTTATTCCACGTATGAAGTACTTAATACTCTCAACGACCCCCCTCAGTCTTCCACCATATACTTAATACTTTTGTATTGCTACTATATCTCTGTTGTCTTCCTTCCTGAATGCCTTTTTTACTTTCTCCCTCTTTCTGGGTTTTCCTAATATTATTACTCTTCCTCTCCTTTTTTTGGGATTTCCCCGTTTCACAGTCTTGATCTTCGAAGCTACAAATTATGCAAGCAACTCAAGCGGCCACGAATGAAACTTCTGATAATTCACAAAAGGTTGGATTTCAGCGATTGATCTGTGTAACAATTAAAGTTCCGTGCTTTTAAACCCTTTGTTATCGCTACAGAAAGTGAGATGGCTATTCTGCTTTTCTTCTAATTCAATTCATAACACATGGATACTTTTTTTTTTTTTAAGAAATTCATGACAAATGCAGAAGGTTTTTAGCTCATGATTGAATCTAGTAGTGTTGAATCTTCATGTTTTTTCCCTGCAATCTTGTGGCTGGAATGTTCTAGTTGGTGATTGGTGTCGCTTTTGCCTATTTGTTATACTCGATCCAATTGGAATCAAGGGGTTTGTAATTTCAGCTTAACCTATGCTTACTTGAAACAGTTCCTGAAAGCTAGTCCCTGTACTAGAATCCCTTTCTAGATTTGCGTCTTAGTCTCAATGTTTACCATGTTTTGGCTCTGATATGGATTTTCTCTTTCCATGTTACCATGGACTGCCATCAAATTGAATAATTCACGCTTAACTGGCTACCTTCCATAGAACATATCATGCATAATTTGCAAATTGTTTGTCGGTTTTCATAAATCTGTGTTCAGTAAAAAATTTAGTTCACTAGAGGATGAAAGAGACCTATGGGGGAAAGTTTACCCACAAATTGGTCCATGAGAGAACCTGGAGATAAGTGTATGGGCATTACAATGGAGACCTATATAGGTTTTTCTTCTCTAATTGAAAATTTGTTCTGTATTTTAATGCAATTGACATGCTCTTTAAGTGCATTGATTGGTCATGTTGAATTATGACCAAACAAAACAATTTCTTAAAATTGTTTTCTATGCGCAGACTGATCTTCAGTTAAACAAAGAAGTTTCAGATAATGGACCAAGTGGGAGGCGGCCAGATATTTCACTTCAAATCCCACCTAGACATTTAGGATTTGGAAGTACTCGCGGTGTAAGGTCTCTGGACCATTCTCAAAGCTTCTCTAGAGGGATTCCATCGCCGCGAGACTTTTTGCGGGCTTTGAGCCTCAAAAGGAAGGGCAACACAGCAGATGCTGAAAGAAGCAGCCTCCTCAGTTCAGATCCCAAGGCAGTTTCAGACAGTCCAAATATGGCCAACTTAACATCTGCAATTTCATGGAAAAGATGTACTTCTCTTCCTGTCACGCCTGCTACAAATCTGTCCCCTTCAGTTCCTACACCTGCTTCTGCAAGGACATACAGTGAACAGCCTAAACGCCATGTAAGTTGCTTTCTTCGCGGTCAAAAGTTATGTTACTCTTGGGGTTTGGCATCAAACTTGTTGATGTAGACATTGAATCAAGCTTGTGTTTAGTGCATTCTAAAACTATTAAGACATGATCACTTTAACATTAGTCTTTGCCTTAGGATATTGGTATTTGTGATAGTAAAAAAACCTAAGGATTCTTTTTAATTTTGTGCAGAAAGATGCTGTTGCTGCTGGTTCCAAAGTTTCAAGGTCCCTCTCTGTGCCTGGGCGGAATATGGTTATTGTGAGATCTTTGTCCTTTGCTGGCCGGAGTGAGCATGCGCAGCAAGATCAGAATGATGGTATGTTCTGTCATCTCATATATACTCTTTGTTATTGCTGTTCCATTGTCTGACTTCTTTTACCATGTTTAAATTCATTTGCTTGAATAAACTGTTCATCTTTAATGTTGACATTGGCCAGAAAAATGGGCGGGCTTCAATCAAATTTCATTCTACTTAGTGTTTGTTTTCCTCACTCATCATATTCATTTGTTCAATGAATTTAAAACTGAAAAAGTTGTATGTCTTGTTGTGGATTCTTCTTTATAGAGGCTTTCAATTAAATGTTTTAACTAAGAAGAGACAATGCAAAGATCATAGGTGGGCAAGGTCCGTAGACTTCATGTTCATATTTAGACAGTGCATGTAACTGACACCTGAGTTAATTTCTGAATTGTATCAGTATTATAGTGCTGGACTCTAGTTTAATTTCTGAATTTTCATTGTTTTGGACACCTGAGTCATCCAGTGTTTTGCATAAATTGCACATAATCAAATAGGAATTTTTGTTTTCATATTTAACGTTGGTTTCTTGGCGAATCAGATCAAATAACTCCTGTGCCAGTAGAAGATGCTGATGAAGAAATTCCTGAAGAGGAAGCAGTTTGCAGAATCTGTTATGATGTCTGTGATGAAAGGAACACACTCAAATTGGAGTGCAGTTGTAAAGGCGACTTGACACTTGTTCATGAAGAATGTGCAATTAAATGGTTTAGCACAAAAGGAAATAAGAAATGTGATGTCTGTGGCCAAGAGGTTCAGAATTTACCTGTAACATTGCTTCGTTTGCCCAGCTCTGCTCAGACAGGAAGGAGACAGGTGCAGGGTCAGCAGAACATGAATCCCGAGAGATTAAGGTGATTCAACAATCATATCCTCAAACTCAACGTGTTCTTCTACTTGAGAAGCTTGGATTATTTTCTGCTACTACTTTCAACCTGCTCAAATTTTGCTGATTCATTATTTGCTGTTATTCTTTTTACAGCGCTTGGCAAGACTTCGTGGTGCTTGTCCTAATAAGCACAATATGCTATTTTTTCTTCCTCGAGCAGCTACTGGTATGCCTATTTTCTATAAGAGAAAGCTTATGGAAATCTGTTTCATGGTTATAAAAACTACTTTTGTTTTATTATCTCATTCTGATGGAGTGTTGTTTTCACTTTCTGAAACCAATATAGGAGTCTGCCTTCATGTAACTATTATTATTTGTTTTACACCGTCGAGGTACAATATTATCTTTAGACTGAAGAGATATAGATTTTTGGGAAAACTGGGGGAAAATCTCCTATTGAAAATTTTATTGATGAGAAGGATTTAATAAATATTTATATACAGAAAGTATTGGTACTCTATAAATTTTGTACATACATATCACCGGTACTCTGATTTAGGGTCTTCTCCCCAAAAAAAATTTCAGTAGGGGACTTTTCCACAATTTCCCCTAGATTTTCTTTGTTTGGAGAGGTTGGGCAGAAAAAAGAAAGAACCACAAACAACTTATGCATTACAATATCATGAAATAGAAATGTCTGTCTGGATATACCTTATAAGTGAGGGAGATGTGGTTCTAATTGTTTTGTATTTCCCCCAAAATTTCAATGTCCAATCATGTTTAACTAACATGATGTTGGTGTTTCCATTTTGCAGCTTCCTGACATGAAGACTCAAGCAATCATTATATCAGCACCATTTGCCTTTACCTTGGGTCTCTTGGCATCTATTTTTGCAGTCATCCTTGGTATAGTCTCAGTAACAGTAAACAGCACGCCATTTTTTTTCCACCTAATTTTATTTTTTTTATTACTGTATGAATGTTTGCTTGTGTTGCTTGCAGCAATAAAAGAGTATATATGGACATATGCTGCTCTTGAGTTTGCTCTTGTGGCTATAACAGTACATGTGTTTTATTCTATGGTGAGTGGAATTTTCCCATAATCATTTTGTACTTCATGGCATATAAACAAGACATGATGTTGCACAAGAAGGGGAATCAAGGAAAACAACCAAAATCCCTCAAAATATCTTTATTCATATGAATAATATATAAGGCGTAATTTCCTGACAGCCTTAGTGATCTGAGTTTTGAGAAGCGTTAATTTACCTGATCTTAGAGAGATAGAAGTGGAAGCTTTATATTTGTGACTTTTAATGTGACACTTTCATGTTGAGTTCCCAGGACATGTTTTCTCTTGTCTGTGACAATCCTTTGGGTTTATCTGAAACAACTGTTAAATGTATCTTTTTCATGTAACTTGGTTGCAGTTGCACTTGAAGGCCATTTATGCAATATTGCTTTCATCAGTTTTGGGTTTTGGTATGGCTATGAGCATCAACTATGTATATATCCAGTTTGTTTCTTGGCGTCTTCAAGTCTCCCATGATGCCAACCCAGCATGAGTCTCCTCAACATTGTTTTTTCTGTTTAACTACCGACGTCGACACGACCAACCCCTCGTTTGCCAATCAATTCAATGCTGTATCCTCTCTCTCTCTATATATATATAAATATATATATATATATATATGATGTGATAGTATTTGAAGGCAAGCAAGAAAAACAGATTGTCTGTACTTTTATGTGTAGGTAGTCTTTGTTATATAGCGGATTCTAGTGTTGATATGTAAGATGAGTAAATTTTCATTCTACTGGATGCTTATAGCTTTCAGTTCATCAAGATACGATTGTGTTAAGTAGGCCACTGGCTCCAGCTTTATTTTGATTTTGTTCTACTTTATATATTGCCCTTCTATTACAAGTCAGTAATATACGCATTAGTGCACACTCAATACACGAACTAAAAAACCAGTCATTATATTTTCCGCCTCAAATTTCATTTCAAAAGCTTGTAAGAGAACTAATTAAATTTGACGTAGACTAAGAATTTCTCTTACTCATCAAACAGAGAATCGAACATAAGATTTGAGTAATAAGTATCATTGTAGGAAAAAAAAAGAAATAGAATGATTTACGATCCCAGCAACCACCGAAAGACAAAAAACCTACATACTTCAAGCATTTAAAAATTACCATCCAAATGGAACCAAATGATATCTAAGATTAGCATGACCTTTTGTCAAAGAACTGACGAGCTAAAATGAACAAAATACAGAGAAATACTCACAAAGGAGATGGAGATAATTGGCTGTTAAATGGCTCGGTATCAAAACAGTTGGCTTTTGCAAGGTTCCTCTGCATTGATTTAGTTTCTCCAATATCACTGTCCTGAAGATCCATTTGGTTCGTCAGTGAAAAATCACAGGCAACAGTCCCTGAAATCCTAAAAAAGAAGTGAACATGACGCCGAACGAAGCATAACGCACATGAACAAGCCGATTAAAAGAACAGAGAAAGGATGATCGAGGGATGCAGACAAAGCCGCTAAATCATCGGAGCCGTGGGGGAAATGGATGTCAAAATCATTCCAAGGACCAGCGAAGTGAGCACTTTTCTGGAGAGGCAAGATCAATGTGGTTTTCATGAAAATATTTTAGATATTATTAACAAGAATCTTGGCAAACATGGCGGGCATTTGGTCTAGTGGTATGATTCTCGCTTAGGGTGCGAGAGGTCCCGAGTTCAATTCTCGGAATGCCCCAACTTTTTTGCCTTTTAAGTTTTTCCTAGTAAAATCAATTACGCGTAGTTGTTGGGCAGTGACGATTTACTGTCATACAACTCACCTTCTCCATCGATTTTATGCGAGTATAAATTTGGGAAAACCATTTTTGAAGGATCTATATTTTTTTTTATTTTTAATTTGATACTTATGTATTTTTTTAATAAATCCTTTAATTATACTCTCTATTAACTCCATTAACCCTTATAACTTTATCTAGTTAACATTATTAATTCAAATATAAAAGTTAATTGAGTTAACAGAATAAAATTAAAAAATTTATTTAAGAAAGAAAAACACATAGATATTAAATTAAAAATTAAAAGAAATTATAAATATCTAAAAATAATATTTTTTTTCTATAAATTTTGTATACTCTTACCATACCCGAACAAACTTTTTAAAAAAAAAAATTCTAAACAATGATTAATTAAATTGTACCCCAATTTTAGAAGAGATTTTTATCCATACATAGAACATAGTAATACTATTAATATTTATATTCTATGTAACAAAATACCGGCCGCATAATGTTTTCATCTTTCTTCTCTTTCTAGTTACTCAAAACTAAAACTAAAACTAAAACTAAAACTAAAACCAAAACCAAATGAGTTAATATGTTTCACGATCCAGTTAGCACATGAATCATATGACGAGGGGCGGTAAACTTTATCTCCATTTATATTACATCCGAGTTTTGAAAAAGGAGAAAACTCTTAATGGCTCAAAAAGTCTAACGCCATAAGTTATCTCTCTGAGGAGGGAAAAAATAGAAAACCATAAAATATGATTACTTCTAGCACGTACAACGATATATGGTTGGTTAAACTTTCACCTGCATCATATCTCACTGCAAAATGAACGCAAAATGGATAGAAACCTGAACTTCCTATGTGCTCCGTAATACTAACAACCTTCACTTTCAAATCCTTCCAGAACAGCTATCTATTCAAGATTTTCTGGCAAAGATGCAGGATCAAGTTCAAAAGATCCTTTAGGGACACCTACTCTTTCCTGACCAGTCATTTTAAATGAAGGAATCCTATGAGAGAATCTAAATAACTCCGCTGATGGGATTCGAAATGAATCCATATTGCCCTTGTTTGCTCGAGCGAAGAGACTCACAAAACCTTTCAACTTCTCCAAGTATGCAACAGATACCCCCTCCCCTTCAACATAATCGGACAAAATTTCAACAAAGTCAAATTCATACATCTGATGAGATTCCACATCAGTGTACCATTTGATATCCCAATTTTTAAACAGAGCCCAAGTTTCCCCCGTCCTAGGATAAACTTTGAAAGTACTGAGGCCAATCTTTTCACATGAAATCAGATGTGAGAACATAAGACGATCTTCAGAAATTTCAGTGTTGCCAAGCACATATTTCCCACAAGCAACTGGCAGATTATTTTCTACCCAGCTGATTTCATCCTCGTCATCTGGTTCTGCTTCAAACCATGTTATTCGCAGCTTGAACCCAGGAGAGAGAACTTTCCTGATCAAAGCATAGAATCTCGGCATGCCATCAATTGTATCGTATATAGCCCAAATCTGTCCATTTGCAAAACTATCTTCTTTCTTGTCCTTTTCAAAGTCACTGAAGTCTGCATCAGGATAGACAAAAAAGGTCGGACCTTCTGCTTCTCCTGTCCCCTTTGAGCACTGGTTTGCTTCTTTTCCCCCCGTGCCCATAGTTTCCTCATTTCTCTTGTGTAAGCTCTCTTCAGAATAACGATTGTCTTTCTGTTTCACCTCTTTCTGATCATCCTTCAGGTCAGCAGCCGAGCCATTTTGATTATTCATTTTAGCTGTCTCCCCATTGTCTTCTTCTGCACCGCATGAGCCACTTCCCTTGGCCCCTGTTGAGGGCTTTGAAAGGTCATCATCATCATCACTCCCATTCTCATTATAAACAACCTGAGGCTTAGACCTTGCAGATCTACGCCGATGCTGTTCTCGATCAGTTGGATAGTTTTGTTCACCAGGAACACCATCCTTGTCAACAACCATATCATCTTCAGACTCATAGCTGTCCAACGAATCAGCACTTTCACTAGATTCTTCTACCTTCTTCCTCTTTCTCTTTCTGTTCAGCTTATCAGAGATGTTGGGGCCTTTTTTCACAGAAGGCTTTGTATTGACATTCCCAGCATTCATACCTTGAGATCCAACATCAGCACCATGATTGAAACCATCTTTTTGTTGGCCAAAAGATTGAGAACTTGAATTAGCTGCCGCCGACGCTGCTGATGTACCTAGCACATATGCAATAAAGGGCCTATGACAAGTGTTACAGGAAACAGATCTATTTACAGCTTCAGAGTGCAACTCATATCTACTAGAACAAAATGGGCAGAAAGTCCAAAATGTAGGGCGGCTACCATTGGGTCCCTGCTGAGTTGACTGCCTACGCTGTTGCTGCTTCTGAGGATTCACATTGGAAAAATTGGCCCTGACATTGTTTTGCACCCCAGCATTCACATTTGTATGAAACTTCTGTGCCGGGGGTGGATGATATGGCTTTGAAGTTCTGTTCATAGGAACTTTGTACTTCATGTCAAGTAGAGCCCGTTTATTTTTATCCAAAAGTACTCTTTGAGCTTCCCCAATTAGCTTAAATGCAGCTTCTGCACCAGAAAACTTGTTCTTGTCAGGATGAAGTTGGAGGGCAAACTTCCTGTATTGTTTCTTTATCATTGTTTCATCAGCTGACTGCCCAATTTGAAGAATTCCATACCAGTCCATCTCATTCCCAAACAATTTCTTCTCAGCAGAGCAATGCACATCACATACAATAAGCATTTGAGTTATATTCTCCAGACCAGGATATAGTTGCTGAGCTTTAAGAGCAATTTTACGCGCCCCAACAAAATCTTTACTTTCCATCTTCTTTTCAGCAATGACCTTGGCCCGTAAGGCCTCTTCTTTATTGCAGTCCATCAAAAATAAAGATAATAAAACTTCAAAGCAAGCTTTCTGGTCAAGTGCATTAGAAAACGAGCTACATTTAATATATAACTTCTCTGAGAAAAACCTAACCAAATAATTAGGAGTCCATATAAACCTTCCAGCACCACACAAGTACCCAAAATACAATATTTGCACTCCAGATAAACCCTGCAGATTTTGCGTAACTTGCAACTATTAGATTCTACATTGACCAACATGTTGTAAGAGAATCAAGGAGTCATATGTATTGCAAACAGAATTCAGAAGCCTCGGTAGATATGTCGGATGTTTCTATTTATTACAATGCAGCGTAATCACAATATTTGTAAGCTGTAACACGATTTATAAGTTAAAAAAAAAACCTTCAGTGCAAATTTACCAGACGCTGAACAAGCAAAATATCAAAAGACGATATATAATAAAATCTTTTCTTCCATCATGTTCTAATTAGACCTAATCAAACAATAATAATAAGCTGTATCATAATTTATACGTGAAAAGGTCCTTTTTTCCCATTTCTTTTTGAGTGAGAGGATTGGTCGTTCAGACCTTCAATAAAATCTCAACTGTTTCAGGTAGCCACAGCCACAAAAAACATTCAAATGTTTCAAACAATAAAAATAAAATAACCTTTTTATTATTTACATCGTAAAGAAGCCCCCCCCCCCACCCCCAACACACACACAAAATAACTTTATAGGCTTCTCTTCAACAGGAGGTTGACTTGTTTGTAAGGATGTTGAACAAGTTCAGCCACTTTCGGTCAGACTTTAGGCTCCACGAACGACTAAGAAATAAAGGCGTACGCGTTTATCAAAAATAGCCCAAAAAAAATGCAAACAACATTCAAGTTACAGCGGAAAAAAAGCCTGGCTCATTCTCAAATGGACAAGAGGAAAACGACAGCGTGTAAACATAAGTTTCACTTAAAAAACTTCGAGAGAAAACACAGGAGCTATGATGCCGTTACAGTTAAGAAATGCCTATAAACAAAGGCATTCGTTTTCCCGTTAAGTGGAAAGAACACATTGAACGATATGAATATGCCACTGCGAAGAAATTTTAAAACTATATTAGAACCCTAATTATAGCTAACATAACGATTAAATCTCAAACAAACGAAAACAAAGGGGGAACGATCTCAAGAGTAAGAGAGAGAGTGGGAGAGAAAATGGGCTGTAAGGACAAGGGGAATACTCACTCTTCGCAGGGGATGAACGGAGGAAATCGGAGGTTCAAGGTTCGAGGAGTGCCGGAATTGAAACAGCAATTTTCACCTATTTCAGAAATGCCTCCAATGCTAAGAGCTCAGGCGTCAGGCCATATGTATCTGTGTTTAGCCGGGAGCAGCGTCGGAGGCCCAATTGAAGGCTCTTATGATTGAATTTCAAATGGGTAAAGCCCATGGGTCGGCTCAACTCAACTCAACCCATCAAATAATTTGGGCTAATAATCATGATAATTTATTTTTACTTGAGCCATCATCATCCCATAAGTTGAGCTTTATTAAGGTTAAATTTAACCTATAACCAACGGACAGTTGATCTAAGTGGTAAGTAGTTTAATATCGCTTAAATAAAATTTTAAGTTCGAGCATTAATTTATGCAAAAAAATTTCGTTGGGAGACTCACCTACCATAGCCAAGTATGCGACGTAGGTTAGATCCAAATATAGTCAGGCCAAAATTTCGGTGAACCGGGTAGGCAATTAAAAAAAAAAAAACTTAACCTAAAATTTTACTCATCGTTCATAAGTTCAACTAACAAAAGTGAGACATGTAACTATTTGAAGCATGTTCGATCATTGGGGAGTATCATTTTGTTGTGGTTCCAGTCGCGGTGCTTGGGGAGACATTATAGTTCCTGGATGCCTAGGTTTACGTCTAAGAGTAATAGACGGCTCGTCCTGCCCGACATTGGTATCACCTAGGAGGAATGGAGACTTCGCCCTACCCTTAGATCGTGGGTAAGACCAACCCCTTTTTAAAAATTTTTTTAACAAAAGAAAAACTTAACATATAATTTTGTTATAGTTCCAATCACGACGCTTGGAAAAATATCATAACTCCTAGGTGTCTAGGTTTACGCTTGAGAGTAATAGACAACTCGCCTTTCCTGATATTGGTATCGCCTAGGAGGAAAAGAAATTTTGTCATATCCTTAGATCGTGGGTGAGTATAATCTCTTTCTAAAAAAAATTTGTATAAAAAAAATTTTAACCTATAACTAAAATTATATAATCGTTCTTCTTTTATTATCTATAAATGTGTATTTAGTTGATAAGAATATAATTTATATTTTATAATCTTTTGTGCAAGTTAATTTTGACTTAGATGGTGTCATAGAACCAATTCATATATATAAGAGCAATGATCCACATGCAAATGTGCAAATCAAATTTTGTTATTGTTTCTCTCTACACATCTCTCTACACATCTAGGAGGTGAAGTACTTAAAAGGATACAAGGGCCTATTTGGTATATATAAGATGAATTGGAAAACAAATGTTAAAATAGGTGATTTGGTATGAATTGGCTACCGATGAAAGCTTCAGTCCATTTTTTTTTTTTAATTGGGAATACGCCTTCCATTAGGACCCCTAATGAGCTAGTTCCTAGAAAGCATGTCTCATGATGAGTTTATTTTTCCTTTTGCTAATGCACATATATTCGTTTATTAGATGAGATTATGTTCAAGACATTATCTACTAAATACGTGCACATCGTCTAATAAAAATTTAAACTTAAATTCGCTATATTTTGAAAAATTAATCTTTTATATTAGACTTAACTCTAATTGATTTCAAATCACTATACTCGTTCTCCTCCTCACTAGCCATTCTTTTACCAAAATTTGTTGACTTCATCATGTATGATAACCTGTATATGACAACTAAATTTTATCACTTAGTGGAGCATAATTGACAATTTTTGTAGAGAGAAGTTCACAGAGGTTTCGTGAAAGAAAATTTACTACAAAAAAAGTTTTATAAAATTATTAAATAATTAAATAGTCTTAAGGGACATGATATGATATATTCAAATTATAAAAAGACATAATTGCCCCATAAGTTAAAAAATAGACTTTGGAGCAAAAATAGGTCAGGTGACACGTATTTCAATTTTTTTAGAGCGACCTACATATGTATCAAGATGCTTTTTACATATCAACCATGCTCTTAAACCTCATCCTCATTCCCTTCTCCTTTAAAATAATACATGAATTTTACTTTAATGATTTAGAGATGAAGTATTTATTAATTTAATCACTAAAACAATTTTTTTCTAATTTAATAGATCACATATAATAGCTATTTATAGTCTTATTCGCTAGCTTATACTAAATATATGAAATTAATAGAAATAATATACAACAAAAATTTATGCTAGCTCTAGTCTTCTTGTTAAGTTATTCTTGATCTAATTTTATTTATACTTCCTTTGTCCCTGTTTACTTATTTTCATATGAAAAATCAGAGACTAAAAAGAAAATAACATTTATGTATTATCTAAAAATTATTTTTTTCATTTTCAATCTTACACTCCATTTAATGCCACATTATTTAAATCTTAAAAATCTCGATTTAATGACTTCCATCTAATAGAAGTGTTATTAGAAACAAGTAATATTTTTATCTTAAAATTTGAAACCATACATATATTTCAAGACAAAAATAAAAAGCCAAATTAGGACAAGTAAACATAGAAGTACTTTTCTTTGCTTTTGGTATTATTTCCAAGTAACTAGGGTATGCAAAGGTCCGATTTTCATGGCAACTAAGAATTAAAAATAAATGCGACAGGACCAAAAAACAATAGATTCAGGTTATGTTGGGAACACATTTGTTATTGTCCAAGAACCCTTAACTTACAGTACAAGTAAATATTACTCACTCAATGACAACATTTGTTCTAGCACAAGACATTGTGAAAACTGCAGCAAATAAATCTCTATGTACTATAAAAGCAAGTGGTACAACATCCAAATGGCTGCAAATTGTGGAATAATTCTTTCTTTTTTGAAAAGGGAGCTTATTTGCAGATTCTTCACAACCCACATGCTCTGCCCCGAAACAATGGAAGCCTCTTGGGATGTAATGGAAATCTCTATGCAAAAACCTTAACTTTTTCACACGTTGACTGGCACTATTGAACTCGTCCTATTGCATAAACAGAAATTTATGAGAAAAACCATTAGACATAAACTAGTTAATATGAGCAACGCTTACTGCTCAAGAGAATGATTCATCCATAAAACGCAGAAAATACAGAAAAATTTCTATACATGTGGATGAAGTAGAAGACTAGAACTTGAAAACGTGGTAAAACATGGTCAATTGTGGTTAAGTCTTGCGAACCTCGTTAGTATTTAGTAGTCTGCCAAAATATTTCTCAAAAGCTCCTTAGGTGCTGCATATGCAAAATGGAGTCATAGAAAGAAAATAAGACATCCAAACCAATCAGATCAAATAAGTGAAGAGGGGTTAATGGTGAAAAGGTAAATTGAACTTAGTTTGATGAGCCTACATATACAACTTACCTGGCAATCCGGTAAATTTCTCATACTGTTCATAAGCCTGTCCTAAAAACATCTCCAATCCTGTAACAATGGTAGCTCCCGACTCTTCAGCTTCCTTCAATAGTCTAGTCATTTTGGGGGTGTAGACGGCGTCAAAAACCAGGGAGTAGTACTTCAAAGCATGCTGCAAACAAGTAAATTAAATAAATAATTAGATTTGAATTTCAGGTCTTCAACTGTATTCATGTTCAATATCAAGAGATTTGGGTGCTTTCATGCTATCATTTGACCGTTTAGCTCATCCAGAACAGAAAACACCATGTCCCAAATATCTAAATGCCTACAATTGCATTATGTTTGTTTAAATCATGATGAATAAGTTTCTTTTTACCACCACAAAACCAAAAAGGTGCATTATTTATATTTATCTTTCTTGATTTCCATAAAAAAATCTCATTTCCAATGACGCATCAGAAACTTCTTTGCATTTTTCTCTTTTTCAATAGAGGTAAGAGAACTACTTCCAACTTGCCTAACGTGATCAGGTCACCATAAAATGAATTAAATTCTACAAAATCATCAATTAAGGGAGTAGGACGAGTCTCACTAGATTAGAAGACAACAAATTACAATGAACGGACATATCATCATCATGCATGATACTTGAAGACTGAGGTAACAAAAGTATGCATTTTCACAATCAATAATCATATTTCAATAGAGCAAAAGGCTGATGTTTAGAAAATTTTGGCCATAAATAATACCAGGCCACAGATAAGATTCAAAACTTCCGATAACAAGATTGTATTAACCTAACTGACATAAGAAAGCAGCATATCAAAAGGGTCAAACCTTGGAGATTGGCGTTTCATCAACTTTTGGTTGCATCCCGATTGATGTTGTGTTTGCTAGAATCATGCCATCCTCGGGGTGATAATTATCTAAGTCAGCAAGGGCTAAAGCGTCTCCTCCAATCACATCAGCAAGTTCTCTGGCACGATCTATGCATAAATAATACACCAGTCTAAATACAATTGAAGACAAGGAGTAGTAGATAGCAGCTGTGTTTGTCAGAATAGCTACACAGTTCATGAAATATATTGGTCTAGAGGCAAGAAACGTTGTGTTTTAGAGAATTACAAATTTGAAGACCAAACTTGTTATGGCACTTGGATAGAACATTATTATTAAAATCAAAGGAAATAAGTTACACCCCTTCAATGAGTAATGGAAGAGGAAAATCACAAGACCGAAGCTAATTCCCCTGAAACAGCCAAAGTCACACAAAACAGTCACAAAAGGGAACATAAACCCAGGACAGGTCCTATAGCACTGACTTAGACGTCAAACTCCCTCCACACGCAAAACAGAAATCTTGCTTATGGACATCTGCAGCAACCCTAAAAATGCACAACCTACCCTCACATTCTCTATCCTTCAAGGAACAGTAATTTGTGACAATTGGTCCACTTTGGCCCTCTTGTTAGGGTCTCTGGGCCAGTTCCTAATATAAAATTTTGGTCACTGTCCTCTTGGGTTTATCAAATTGAAAAGGATGAAATGTTGATAAAAATTGTCTTCCAAAGCTCATAATTTTAAGCCCTTCATACAAAAACTTATTTGTCAAATAGAAATGCTAACAAGAAGCTCTCCATACTAGAAACATTCTACTCATCAAATGGAAATGCCAAAAAGAAGCTCTACATACGTGAAGCTTTTTACTTATCAAATGGAATCGCCAACAAGAAGCTTTTCACTCATTCTAGCTAACTAGCTCTCTCTTTCTCAAAAACATAGTTGAAGAAAACACAGTTTCAAGTGGGGCATTACAAATTGTGAAGGTTACCATAGGTGCGGTTGGCAATCACAACCCTCGCTCCTTTTTCTTTTGCGCCATAAGCAAGTGCCTTCCCAGCACCACCAGCTCCAATCACAACAAACAGCTTACCAGCTAATGGTGAAGCAGCTGTCTTGCTATAGTCCTTGGCTGCCAAGAAATAATTGAAGAACGTCATTGTCAAAGGAATACTAACTAAAAAAACAACGACAACAAGAAATGGTTAGCCAATAATGTAACAAAGACCTCGTAGACCATCCTCAATGGAAGAAATGGCACCAACATAATCTGTATTGTATCCAATCAACTTCCCATCAGTTGAACCCTTTACAACGCAATTCACAGCTCCTATTGACTGCACTCAAACAAATTAATTAAATAATTTATATACAAAATAATTAAATAATTAAGTAAAAAGCTAATCATACACTGATCCAAGATTGTCAAATGTGCTTTATAAAGTGAGATCATTTCAAATACCTTAGCTACTGGGTCCACCTCGTCACAGCATTTAAGTGCAGCTTCCTTGTAAGGAATCGTAACACTGAAATACGATTCTGATAAAGATCAAATTCTAGTAGATCATGTGAGAGTTTAAACTATCTAGAGTATTTTAGGTAGATGATAAAGGAATGCTCATCTGCTTGCCCACCCACCCAACTTCAACAGACCACCAGCCCGCCCGCATGAACATAATGTGTAAGTATAATGCATGCATGAATGGATGTAGTTCAATAGCATGACAAATGTCATAAAAGATGTATACTCCAACTAAAGCCCACTCTGTGCAGGTTGGAAATTTGTAGAAAAAACCCGCCTTCAACTCTTAACAGTTGATGTAAGATAACATAAATCAAATATTAAAAATCACAAACTTCATATCAAGTAATTAAATAAACTTATGCAAAGGCCTAAGAAGAATTCACATCTTCATTGGCTTTGGAAAATTGATGCTAAAGCCAATAATTTACCTTGATTACTCTTTGTAGGATTAAACCGGTAAGTATACTACTACTGGCAGAACCATCTTTTAACAGCCGCAAGCCACAAAGAAAAAGTACTACATAAACATCTTACTTATCATAATCTATTTAGCAAACCCGTGGAAGATGACTAGCAGTTAAAAGGATTTAGAAACTGATACCATGATGTAATTATGGCAGCAAAACAAGCAGCATCAAACATTAGATAACAAAAATTAATCTTCACAGTCTTAGAAAGGAGTCAGTACCTGAATCCAACAAAATCTGTGGATGAGTAAGTCTGGAGAAAGTTGGCAAGGTCATCGACCAGTAAATGAACATAAACAGCATCAAAACCTATCGATTTGAAGGCTTTATTAAACAATATGGGTGATTTGCTGTGGCCGACTGGCTTTCCAATAATGCCAAGTACTTTTGTATCAGGACCTACTTGTCTGAAATTGTATATATGCAGCAGATCCTTAATGGTTGGTTGACCAGAAGCTGAAACTAGTCCAGCCTCAAGGGCTCCGAAAGTGAGATACCCACCAAATTTTGCACAAAGTATACGTGAAATTAAGCCCTTATCACCCATAGCAAGTGCAATAATTGGAACCTGAAATTTCCATTAATTATAATTTCTTATATATGAAAACAAACCTGGATTGAGCTCTCTATCAATGACAAGAAATTTAAAGTATTTTTATCCTACAATAATGAACTCCATTGATGTATAAGGTCAACTGCTCATAAGAAACAAGAGAAAACAGTTTGCAAACTAGACAGCTTGTTCAAAGCCTACTTCATAAGAAAATTTCACAAAAAACTTGTCCTGCAAAATTTTAGAATACGATCAGTTCAGTCTTCATTCAGAAAGCTGGCATGATCTGTTAGCAACAACAAAATATTATTTTCAAAGTTGATCAAATTATATCTATCAACCACCACCACCAAAAAGCCTAATCCCCATTAGGGACCAAAATTATATCTATCAACCCGCTTACTTGAGAATGCGCTGTTATTTGAAAAATGCGTGCTACATCAGTGATATCCAAGGCAGTTGTTGCAAACTTGACAATGTCTGCCCCAGTGGCTTGTATCTCCGCCACCAGGTTGGCAAGATCCTCAACTGATGGAGTGTATTGGTAATTGTGTGATGAAACAATGACCTTGGTTTTGTTGAGTTCCTTTCCACGTATGGAGTCATAGAACTGATGAGCAACCTTTGGAGATGCAGAAGAAACCAAAAAGAAGCATCATTAATTTTTAGAGGTCAGTTAGCAGATAATATGAAGACAGTATCTGGATTTGTCAAATGGGATAAAAGAGCTAAAATGTCAGGTAAGCATTAATGCTTTTCCAATTCACCACCTTATATCTCTACATGCCGCATTGATCACCGATGTCAGAAAAAGTTAAATGCATTTATCCAGGAGAAGAATTTCCAAAGAAAATCTTGATACAGGTTTTTTACAACATCATCAGGATGATTAACTGATTTGTAAAGAATGGTATATATATGTAGAAATTTGAAAGATTGAGAGTAGAGGAAAAATAACGCCTCAAAATATTATAAATCCTTGAATAAATAAGAATACAAATAGGCTTTTATATAGGTAAAAATATAAGCTAATAGGTTAAATTTATAATCTATCATAATTCTAATATCTCAGATTTATTCTTCTAAGATATAATAATTTAATATTCAAATATGATTGTAAATAATATTCAAACTTAATTTTAGATAATTAATTAAATAACTAGCGAACCATAATATTTAATTAATAATTAATTCTAAACTAACGCATCTCAACACTTCCCCTGAAACTAGATCTACAATTTGAATACTTATGCTTCTCAATACTCCCCCTCAAGTTGGGGGACAGCTTGGATGTTAACAGCATCATTATAGAACTTTGAATCCTTAAACCAGTAGTGACTACTGAACCGAAGTTGATTGGATCTTGAATATGGATCTTAAAACAAAATTGCGAACTTGACAAAGAACTTTCATGTTGGAAGCCTGACAAGAACATTTACAAGAGAGGAACTTGATGAAGAATTATATGTACTAATCCCATAATCTATGAGATTTTGTGGAAAGAGACCCAAGTCATCCTTTTCCATCATATGTATTATTCAAGAGCAACATGCTCATACAATCATAGTAACCCACTTGAGTTTACACATTAATCTAACCTCACTTGAGGGAGATGAACTAATCACATAACCTATGAGATTTTGTGAGAAGAAACTCAAGGTATTCTCTTCCATCATAGAACAACTTGCTCATACAATCATGGTAACCAACTTAAATTTACACACTAATCTAACCTTACTTGAGGTAGATGAACTAATCCTATAATCTATGAGATTTTATAGAAAGAGATCTAAGTTACCGTCTTCCATCGTAACCCACTTGGGTTTATATACTAATCTAACCTCACTTGAGATAGATGAATTAATCTTATAATCTATGAGATTTTGTGAAAAGAGAAACAAGTTACCCTCTTCCATCGTAACTCACTTGGGTTTACACACTAATCTAACATCACTTGAGGTAGATAAACTAATCTCATAACCCATGGGATTCTGTGAGAAGAGACCCAAATTACCTCTTCTATCATATGTAACTAATCTTTACTTGAAGGCGTGCCTTCTCTTCGGGTTTGATATTTTTTTTCTTCTTCTTCATCAAGACCTTAAATAAGATTTAATATTCCTACTCTGATACCATATAGAAATTTGAAGGATTGAGAGTAGAGGGAAAATAAAGTCTTAAAATATTATAAATCCTTAAATAAATAAGAATACAAATAAGCATTTATATAGGCAAAAATATAAGCTAATAAGCTAAACCTAGAATATATCATAATCTTAATATCTCAAATTTATTCTTCTAAAGTATGATAATTTAATATGCAAATATGCTTATAAATAATATCTAAACTTAATTTTAGATAATTAATTAAATAATTAACAAAACATGATATTAATTAATTATAAACTAGCGCATTTCGACAATATATCTTAAAGTACAATTCAACTTTAACTGTATTTAATCCATATTTTACAGCACTAAATTACCCTAGTGACCAAACCATGATACTATGGTCAGAAATTTGTTTTTTACTTGTATTTTTATAGTTATCAGATCAATTAAACCGATCAAACTTTTCCACCCCTCCAGACAATTTCTCCTAGCAAAGTAAAAAAAAAACGGTTTATAGATCATATCTCAATAGTATTGAAGCCAAATTGGAATGATTTAGCTACATAATTAAAGGAACTCTAACCTTAAGTTCAACGTCAATGTAATCAGCTCCTAACTCAATGGCTAATCGCAATGCATCCAATCGCTTGTTTTCATCACCATCATACATGCCACCTTCCCAGTTTGGCCTTGAAGAACATAAAGTTAGAGAGGTAAAGAAAACGATAGTCCCACACTTCAGCTAGCAATTTCATATTTATAGCTACGATCTAGGAAGAACAAAAACAGCATTAACAGAGCATGGCAGAGAAATTAAATTTCTGAGTTTAGATATTTTAAATTAAAAAAAAAGAAAAAAAAAAAGAAATTGGTTCACAAAAAATAACAGGAGTAATCTACTTTGACTATGTAATACTCTACACATATAACTGAAGGTCTCCAAACACTGTAACTAAAAGAAAATGTTGACCGACTCAAGTGAAAATACTACTGGAAGTAACCCCAATGCACAAGCAAAACATCCGAGTGAATTTGGCTCTTGGAAAGTTGAATACTTTCTGCACCTCAATGAGTTCATTTGCCTCACCTTTCTTTTATTCTTGCTTTCTGAATACAAAAATAATGCTTTGTAGGAAACTTAGATTAAGTCACCATTTTGCATTTTAGCTAGATAGAGCAAAGTAATCTTCATAGGTAACAACAATTAAAAGAAGTCTGCAATGATACTGCTGAAAGTGACTGCTGAGGAATTCTATATATTCTCCTATCATATTCGAAGTTTCACGTTGTACGATTTAAATAGCTCTGGTCAATATTACGCTAGACCCTGGATTTCTCTCCTTCCAGGAAAAGATCAACTAATCAGACATAACATGCATCAGAAAAGCTACAAGACTAATGGAAATCTAGTTTGCCAAACCTATAAGTAAATATTGCCGGTAAAGGACGCCCTTTAATTAGAGAGTTTAAATCTTCAAAATGGCTGAAGTTCTTCAAAAAGTCCAATCGTATTTCAACAAGGTCAGCACCACTAGCTTTAGCCTTGTGCATATCAATCTTCATCTTGTCAATTGACTCTCCCATTATAGGGACACAAATTAAGGTTCCATTCTTCCTCGTTCCTTCCCTCGCCATTTGACCGTAAGTAGAAGATGTAAGCTGATAACCACCAAACAAAAAATGAAGAGGCGATAATCATAAGACAAGACATCATTATAAACAGATAAACCCAAGTTTCTAAACATAGTCTAAGAACAAAGCATGCATCAAAAAACAAATCTTGCCATTAAATCCACCTCAATTAAACCATCCATACCCAAACAACTTGGAAGATTTAATTTTCAGCAGATTTGGCGAAACAATGACATGCAAAGAAAAATCAACTTGGAAAGTTAAAAAAAAAAAATTGCTTCTCCTGACTCGCCGGCAGAAAATTAAATCATCTCCGCAACCAAACAGAAAACAAATAAAAAAAGAAGGGTGTGAGCGAGATGGAGTTACCTCCATTGCGCCTTTTTTGACACTGTAGCGCGTGGAAGGTTGTTACAAAAAATACGGAGTAGGCGGGTAAGCTGCACTGGTGAATTAATATAGCTGGTGGCTGGTGGTCACTCACGATCGGTTTCACCAAGTTTTGGTGGTTGGTATCTCGAAAAGGGAAAGGAAGGGGGTAGGTGGTAGGCTGGCGAAACGGCGGCTTTTACTCATTTGTCATCCAAGCTTTGTCCAATTGAAAATAAATGTTCATAAATGTTGTAACAAAAAAAAAAGTTCATAAATGCCTATTGGGCTAGCTAAACAAGTAAAATATTCTAACCATCCTATTTTACTTTAGTTACGCCTCCATTTTAAAAAAAAAAAATATACTTAACTTCAAATAGTTAACTCATAAAAATATTCTAAAAATATTTTTAAATAAAATTTATATTAATATAAATTTTGTTTATTAATTTACCCTTCATAATAAATTTTTTGACCAAAAGTGTTTATAAATATTTGTAGAAAAATAAGTCTAAAATTTTTAAATTGTAAATTTAAATGATATAAATATGTGTTTGAAATATATTTTTAACTGTTGGCAAAAATGGAATATATTTTTTAACCAGTTAAGAAATAAAAAAACAGTTTCAATAAGTTTTACAACATATTATAAATTTTGAAAATATATGTACTATAAATATTTTTTTGTTATATAATTGTTTTTGAAAATATAAATTTTTAAATAACCTTTATGTTAAAGAGTGATATTTTGGTCAAAATAAAGTTTTAAAGTCAAATTTAATGGTTAACTAACTGTTTGGATAAATGAAAATAGAATTTAAAAGATATAAATGATGTAGTTTATATAAGTTTTCAATATAGAGGAGAAATCAACGTAATTATAGTAAAATTAGGGGTAATTAGAGTATATTACTAGTAAACTCATAATTTTTTTTTTAGAAGAGAAAAAAACCAGACAAAAAAAAAAAGCAAAACAAAAGCCGAAATCATTAGGTATCTAATGATTATAAAAGCGTCGAGGGGAGGGGGATGAAAGGGAATGGAGTGCCCAACAAGCTCATATTAGCTAATTCAAAAAAAGAAAGACGAAATGGAACGAGTGCTATTTTATCTGAGAGTTTTATTAGAAGAATCAATGATTTCATTTAAATATTGTTTAAGAATCCTTATAAAATAAATGGAACTAAATTGGTTTTAATTATTTTTTTCCCGAGTGTAGTGTGAGAGGGATTAGATGGTGGGTACTTTTGTAAATGGTTTTTTTTTTTTTTGAAAAATTGGTATTGAAATCAATATTTTAAAAAATGTCTAATTTAAAATACATTTTTGTTTTACTGTATGCTCTACCTTCCTTATTATGTTGAGCTCCTCCAAATAGCCGCCGGATAGTTCATTTCAAACAAACTTGATAAGCCGTGTTTTCAAATTCAACTCATCGTTCTTCTCACATCATAATCCGATTTCCAGCATATCCAGGGTGCTTGTAGGATTATAGTTCCTTTCGGAACGCTGACATTAACTTTAATAATGCTTTTATTTTGAACAAGATCCTCGGAGAAATTATAGAACATTTACATCTGCAGACGATGATCGCTAAGTATACATGGGCACTCATTCCTACATCAAAACTATAGGCAAATCAAATAACTCGGTAGATGCTAGATCATATCCGATTTTGACAGAATACAACATTTTCGTCAGCAACTTCTAGAGATATATTATATAAACACAAACACACATATTTAATTAGTCAGCTTCATGTTCTTTTACTTCCGATGCCGCGGAACTCTCGGCCAGCTCTTTCTCGGGCAAGCTCTGTGCATTATTATCACCCTCCACTGCTGGTGCAGGGTGCGAAGAGCTCTGTGCATTATTATCACCCTCCACTGCTGGTGCAGGGTGCGAAGAGCTCTGTGCATTATTATCACCCTCCGCTGCTGGTGAAGGGTGCAAAGATGGAATCGTGCTTTCTGGTGCTTCAGTGTTTACAATCTCCAAATCTTGTGCGGTACCCCTTCCATCCTCAGTCACCGTGTGTTCTTCTGATTCCTGCTCAACACCTGTGCCGGCAGTGAGATCTTTCTCAGACATTCTCTCTTCGATATCACCCTCTGCAGCTGAAGAACAAGGTTGGTCCATGTCTTCCAATACATTTTCTTGCTTGCCATCATTACCGCTGTTGGCAACACCGGTTTCTGAGCTTCCCACCTGGTAATGCTCTGTTGGCGAGGAAGATGGAGGCGATGCCTGGTCTACTGATGCTGTTGCTAGCATGACTGAGAAACCCTCAGGAACATCCTTTCCATCAGTAGTTTCTTCTTTAGATTCTGCTGATGCATTCTCTACGTTGAAATAATCAGCATTGTTTGTAACATCAGCATCTGAATTCGCATGATTAACCTCTGCAGCTGAACATGGAGGCAAAACCCTGTCTGTCGATGCTGATGCTAGCATATCCAGATTACCTTCAGTAACAGCATTTCCATCACTTATATCACCTTCAGATTCATTCAATACGTTTTCAGGCAGGACAGGAGTATTGTTGATCACTTCATCACTTTCTGAGCTCTCTATATGATTACCCTCTGCTGCTGAAGGTTGTGGAGTTGAACCCACATCCATTGATTCTGTAGCTAGCACATCAGCTTTAGATTCTTTTGAAGCTTCCATCCCCACTGTGCAGCCATCTATACCCTTTTCAGATAAGCACTCATCCTTTTCACCTGAAGCTGAGGGGCATAGAGTTTCTGACGCATTTTCCATCTCAGCTGCGCAGCTTTCAATAATATCTGCCTTATCCTTCATATCAGATCTACAACTTTCTGATTCATGTTGTACTTCAGAGGTGCCTACTGGATCCTTCTCAGACAAGGCCTCCAACTCTTCTCCCCCCTCTTCTGTAGTGATGGGCAAAGTCAAAACTTCGCACCAAAATGTATCATCACCATCAGGTATTCCGCCAACCTTCATGCACATAAATCAGAATTCAAGGAAATCATGAATCACAACCAAATTTGACACTGGTATAAAGTCATCTCCCATTTGTCTAATTTACTGATTTCGAGCATGAAGCTCTTTTTTGGCCATGGATTTCAAACATGAAACTCGTGTTAAAAAGTAATGTAGAAAGTGCATTCTGAATCTCGTAAGGGTGAAAGCTATTTCAGACAAGTGAATATATACCAAGTGGGTGTTCAGAAACACACAAAAATCACTTTTGTGCTTTACAAGGAAAAACTCCTCACGTATTTACCTCGTACAGCACAAAATCACTTAAAAGTCAGAGACACGCATATTTAATTTGCTTTGCTTTGCTTTCCACTAGTACATGAACCCTTGAACTGAGACAGTAACTCAGTAAGGTACCTAAATTGTTTCACTCAATAATCTTAAAATGAATGCATTTAACAATTCAGTCGGAACAATATTTGGACTTGCACTGGCACGGTATAATTATAAATGTACCGACCTTTATTACTTGACATAAGGACAGAGTCCAAAGAATAACTTACCAGTAACTCGTTCCTTTTTTCACCCATCTCAGCTTCATAATTACTTGATTCCTGGGGTGGTAATGGATCCATATTGAGAGCCTACAAAAATGAATTTATGAAAGAATCATTACCGTGACATGTATACTAATAACCAATAGGAGAAAAATAGCTTACCATGGTAGCATGCCCACATGTCTCCCCTCCCGCCAGACCACTTTCAGGTTCCCCTGGTGCTTCTGAGCTGCCAGGAGGTCCCTTATCATATGGCACACCGTTGTCCTCAGTCCCCATGGAAGATGAAGGTACATCCGTTTCCTGGGCTGGTAATGAATCAGTAGTCGGAGCCTACCAAAATGAATTCATCAAGTTATAACTATGCTGCAATGCAAATACTAATGGGCCATAGGTGCAAAACAGCCTACCATAGTGGCATCCCTACAACTCTCTTCTCCTATCAAACAACTTTTAGATTCCCTTGGTGTTGGAGAACTGCTACGAGGCTCCTCGTCGATAGACACATCAATCTTACTTTCATCAATCTCCATGGAAGATGAAGTTACTTCCATGTTTCTCAATTCGACTTTTTCTGGCTTATTTCTAGCAAAATGAGTTAGTTCCATTTGATTACCCATTTCAGCTCCAGAATTACATAACTCCTGGGGGGCTAATGGATTTGTAACGAGATCCTGGATAAATGAAAGTCATTAAGTAAATTAAGGGTTAATAGAAAGGGATATGCTACTAGCAAATAAGTACAAATGGCTTACTGCAGTGGCATCCCTTCTATTTCCTTCTCCAGTCAAACAACCTTTTGGTTCCGCCACTGCTACTGAACTGCAAGGAGGCTCCTTATCATATGATACGTCCTTCTTACTTTCCTCAATATCCATAGGAAGCACATCCATATTTCTCAATTCAAGTTTTTCAGGTTTATCAGCCATTTCAGCTCCAGTACTATGTGATTCATGGGGCAGTAAAGGATTCATCATGAGACCCTGTAGAAATGAATTCATCAAGTAAATTAAGGAATAAGTAGTGTGCCACATATACCAATACCCAATGGATGCAACATGGCTTACCCCAGTGGCATTCCCACAATTCTCTTCTTCAATCAAACTATCTTCAGGTTCAAATGTTGCTAGCGGACTGCAAAGAGGACTCTTATCAGATGAGACATCAATCTTACTTTCCTTAACCTCTGAGGAAGGAGAAGGTACATCCACGTTTCTGAAAGCAAGCCTCTCGGGATTAGTTCCAGCAACCTGAGAGGATTCTAGTTGATCGCCCATCTCAGAATCAAATGGTTTTGTAATGGAACCCTGCAGAAATGAATTTATTAAAGAAAATGAAGTAATACTTGCTAGGCCTATAGACAAATAGGTACCAACATACCTCAACAGTATGTCCTTGACTCTTCCCACCATCAAGACAATCTTTTAGATCCCCCTCACCAAGTGGATTGGAGATGTGACCTTCATGATATGGGACATCAGTCTTATCTTGCACCATACCCAAGGAAGAAATATTCAAGTTTTGAGGTGCATGCTTCTCTGGATCAACCCCATGAACCTGATCTGTCTCCATTTCATTGCTCATCTCAGCCTCAGAGTAATCTGATTTCTGTTGTGGTAATGTAGTTGTAGTAGAACCCTGCAGATATGAAATCATAATGCAAATTAGCGGGGCAATGAAGCCAATATGCTTAATAGATGCTCAAGAACATACCTCAGGGGCTTCCCTGTAAGTCTCATCTGATGTTGAAAAGTTTCTTGACTCCTCTAGCACTAGTGGACTGCACACAGGAACCTGATCAGAAGACACAGCAATCTTATCTTCATCCGTTACCAAGAAAGATGAAGGTGCATCTATCATTTCGAAAGCATTTCGTTCTGGATCAACATCCAAAGACTTAAAGGCCTCCTTTTGCTCACAAATTTCAACCTTACAATCTTTTACTTCTTCCAATGAAGGCAATATATTGATTCCTAACACTGCATTTTCTGGCAAAATATCACAAGCTTGCAAAGTAACATTGTCATTACTCTGATCCACCTTCGAGCCATCCATACCCTCATGGGGTACAGATCTCACAACTGAATTATTCTCCAATGATACCCCCTCTTGTTCTTTATCTTTCCCTTGGGAAGAAATAGTATCTATCACAGTTTCAACTACATCAACCAGAGAAACTTCCTTTCTATCACCTAAAGTATCAGAGCACTTTGGTACCCTCAGAGTTGAAGCTTGAGAAACATCATCAGGCGAACAAGCAGCCCTTTCTTCCTTACACACCATGGGAGACGAAGTCAAACACAAGTTCATTGATGTTTTATCTCCAGAAAGAACATCGCCATCCTGGGTAATATTTCCATTGCCCAACTCAGTTTGAGAATCCTTTAATTCATCCAATGGTAATACACTGCTTGATTCGATACCTGTGGTAGAACCTACCAATTTTTCTTTATTCGTAACCAAACAGGAAAAAGAAATATTCAAATCTTCTTGTGAAATCTTACAATCTTCATGCAATATATGACTATCAGATGAGTCCATCTGAACATTAGTATCAGCCGTGGCAACTTTTGTTTCCTCCAGAACTACAGAGCTGTTGCGCAAACCCTCCTCCATTGACTCTTCCAAATGTTCTGAGCCCTTTACTACATTCATTTCAGATGATGTCCTATTCTCCTCTTGCACCAAGGATGATGAGGGCAGAACTGCAGTGTCAGGTGTAATGTCAGCCACAATATCCCCAACCTGAGAAACACCCACGGAATCATTCACTACAGCTCCTGACCCAGAAGCTTGTGACATCATGGACCTATCAACAGGATCTTCATGAGAATTGCTGTTGAATTTTTCTTCCTCAGTATTTTTACTAGACATTGTACTCTTAGGAAGATCACCATCCTGAAAAACAACCACAGAATCATCAACAGCTTCCAACCCAGAAGGCTGTAATACCCTTGCCGTATCAATAGGATCCTCATGGGCATTGTCTTTAAGTTTTTCTTCCTCGTTAACAAAGGAAGAAGACATATCTATGCTTGATGCATGCTCGTGCACAATCTCCTCAACCTGAGAAACATTAATTATTTTACTGTCGAATGTGTCTATTTCCACGTCACTATTGGTAGGGTTGCCAACAACTGCTTGCAACTGCTCACATTTGTAATCCCCTTCATCCATTTTTTCCTCACAGATGGATTCTAAGTGGCCCTCCAAAGGTTGAGTCTCGTGCAAAGTGAAACAAGTAGTGGACGATGTAGGAGCAGCTTCAACATCAATGACTTCTCGAGAACTCATTGGACTTTCCACATTGGCATCAACACAACATTTGGTAGTGTCAGATGGAACGAAAGATTCTTCTAACTTCTTAGAATTATCCCCATCAAAATTATCAGACCCTGAAGGCTTCAGATCTGCAAGAACAGGTTGGGAACTTCCAAAAACTTCCATTTCAGGTGATTCGGAACTCTGTTTACAACAAGGTTCTAATGCATTTTGAGAATTGCCTTCAATTGTAATCTTAATCTCAGGCTCCAACCGATCTGAAGAGGCAAGATGCAAGTTCTGGATTAAGGGCTCTCCACCATTATTATTAACATCGATGTTGGCAGATATGGAAGTATTGGAAGTATTAGAGTCATCAGGAGAAAGTTCAGCAGACTCTTGTAAAGAATACTGTGTTTCCTTTCCAGAATTAATTTCACCACGCTCAGACATACCAGAAACCTCCATCGTCCTTGAATGAGGGGTTGTTATAGGACTAGATGGGAGCACCTCAGATTGATCACCCACAGCTTTGGGCTGGGCCAATAACCCAGAGCAATCCCCATGACATGAAGCAACAGGTGAAGAAGGATTTTCAGCATTAGGACTCAATTTATTAGAAGTATTCTCGGCAATACCAGAACGATCTGTTGTGGCCGAGCAAACCAGATTAAAGCTGTCAACCTGACTAGCAACAGCATTATTACTGGAATTTTCATTAGCCACAATCTGAGTGCTTGAAGATTCAATGCAATTTTGAATCTGAGCCTTTTCACTAACATCGCTGGCGCATGTTTCAGGTTCATTGACAGTCACAATCTCATTCAAAACTGCTTTTGAATCAGATAAGGTTCCTGATTGTTTTTCATTCCCACTTACTGGAAGAACTGAAGTAACACACGTTGCTCCAGAAGTTGGTAATTCTGAATTCATTTCATCCTCTGGATTTTGAGCCATTGATGCCTCCCCTGACAGTTTTTCAAGCTCGTTCACTGAAAGCGCTGAAGTTAGACTTGTTGCTCCAGAAGTTGGTATATCAGAACATTGTTTCTTGTTGCAGTTCTGGCTATTCAATTCTTCCATTGCAGTTTTAGTCGTTACACCTACAACTGGGCTGTTCTTATCTTCAATCCCAACAGAATCATGTGCTTTAGGCTTTGCCAAGCAAGTTCCAGAGAAAACTTCCTTCATCACACGAGCAACATCATTCACATTCTGAATTCGGCCAATAGCAGCAACCTTATCTGTGGATCCAGGAGCACTATCACCCTTTGCTAATGAGCCTTTCTGCTGCTTATTTTGAGAAGAATTGATGGTTCTCTCTTTTCTTTTTGAATCTTGAACAGCTGTACCACAAGGCAAATGAATTTGGAGTTGCTGAGATTGAGTAGCATTTGCCCATTCCTGACCCTCACCTCCATGATTTACTATAGAAGCGGCTTTGTCCCCAGGAGAATTATGGGAAAGCTGACTCAATTCGGGATCATGACCAGCCAGAGCACTGGGAACGGGTAAAGCTGAAGCTTGTCTTTTCCCCCTGCGGCGTGGTGGCTCCGCTCTATTCTGAGTTTTACGACCTTGCCTTTTGACTGGCACAGATTCAGATGGTAATGGGCAAGGATGAGAAGGTTCAGAGCTCAGAGGAGGAGGGCAAGAAATGCTTGATGGAACACTGGAAACAACCTTCACATCCATATGATCTGAAGACTTACCGATGCTTTCCATAGTTGCACTACCAGGTATTGAACTGGCTGGAGAATCAATAATTGAAGGGGCAGTTTTTGAAGCTTCCACAGCTTGATCTGTTCTTCCATCAGCAGTCTGGTCCTTTGTCACCTCATTAAGAGGTAAAGTTGGGGCAAGCACAGTTTCCTTCCCTGAATTATCACTTATTTTGATGTTGGATGAAGTGAATTGTAAAGAACTCCGTTTAGCCACTGAAGCAGAATCATAAACATTGGAATCCTGCAATTCTAACCCTGTACAAGAAAATACCATGAGTTGCTTGCTAGTCTTTGCTATATAAATTAGAAATTGCAATGAAAAGCGCTGCATATTCACCTGGAGCTTTAGTAATATTAGATGGTGAAGTCACTGCCTGCTTGGGTAAATCATCTGATTTCTCTGAGAGTTTTAAATCATGATCACCAGGATTAAATGATGCCTGCTCCTGCATAGCATCTTTTGATTCTTGAACAACATTCTCCTTCAAGGTTTTTACATCGATGGCCTTTTCACTAGGTGCACTGCCTGATGAAACCTGTAGACTAGAATTTATATGCAACTCCTGATGACCTGATGTGTCAGGAATAACAGGCAATACAGAATCCTGTTTCCTTCCCCTGCGCCTGGGAGTTCCTCCTCCATTTTGTGATTTCCTACTTTGACCCTTATTCCGTGTAGGAACAGCAGGACAAGTAGGGGCAGTCTGAGGCACAGGAGTAGCTGAGGGCAAAGATGTAGGTACCTGTTGATTCAGAGAAATCCCAGCACCCAAATGATGATCCTTTCCACTGTTTAAAGATGTAGAAGCTGATACAATATTTGGGTGCTGAATTGTAGCATTACTGGTAACAGTTCCAGTCTGGGAAATAGCTTGGTCTGCAGATGAGCTTGTGGCTTTATCCTCTAGCTGTTCATTTACCTTCAAATCAGGACCAACAGAACCACCAGGTATTGGAGATGACACCACAGCCTGCTTCTTCCCTCTCCGTCTGGGAGCTTCGCCTCCACTTTGAGCTTTCCGCCCCTGTCCTCTTGCTTGAATTGGTACAGAAACAGAAGCAGCAGTAGATTGCCTATCAGGAACAGCAGTTGATAAAGGAATGGCAACCTGTGAGCTGGGAGCAACTCCTGTATCAGAGTGCTGCATGGGTCCAATTGTCCCTACAACTTCAGATGACTGGGGACCAGATGATGTTGAAGGCTCAGACAAAGTCCCTTTCTGTAAATGCATATCCACTCCAATAGCTACAGGAGGTGCCAGAGGAAATACAGCAGCCGGTGACTTATCTGATGTTATTCTTTTTGGCCTTCCTCGACCTCGTTTAGCCTGTGGGGTTATCTCTTTAGTTTGCTGTACAGGCAAGCTCTCTACAGATGGCAGATTTGGGACCACTGGAGGGATGACTGCCGGTTCAATGTTAGAAGTAGCTGCAATTAAATTGGAAGAATTTGCTGGGCCACTCATTTCTACTACTTTTAATTTGGGTGATTCTGGAGTTTCAACCTGACACATCTTCTCAAACTCCTCTTCTGTCCATTGCTCTTCATAAGAACGCACCTACAAGAATAATATCCAAGGTGAAAAGCTCATGGTTAGGATATCATACTGTACACTCAAGGATCTAAATAACCATTCCTTGATCCAATTTCCTATTTACTCCCTCCAATCCTATATATAAAAAACAAAGTAACTTACGAAGATAAAAAACAATTAGTTGATAGCATTTACTCTTCATAAGTATGTCACGAAGTGTAATTTTTTTTTTCAAAAATGCCCCAATTAGTTTTGAACTTTTACCAAATATTTAATGACACTCATAAGCCAATTTATATTTAATAAAGGGCATGAGGGAACTTTTTAATAAATAAGGTAAACATGGCTAGTCAGTCATTTGCATTTAGGACCAAGAAGAGGCTCCCTAAATTCTCTTATATATACGACTGGAGGGAGCATATAAGTGCACTCATAAAGAAACTTGGGCCAAGGTCATGTAAATAAGGAGTTTATATACACATCAGCCATATAAACAATTGCACAGGAACAACAAAAAATCACATAGGAGACAAACCTCTCTGGCACGTTTTCCCCTCCCGTAATGTTGAGTATCAGTGCCCACTAGATATCCACCTTTCCGCTTTACTCCACTTGAAACTACTGCATCCTTAGGCACATCATATATCTTCATTGCTTCATAGAAACTTTTCAAGTCATCATCAGTTACAAGACGAGATGGAAGAGGAATTATTAGGTCAGAACTATCAGCTGCCTGGCCACGCATCAATTTCTTCCATGTAGCCTGAAACAATTGATTTAGAGCTCCAGTAAGATAATTCACCCAAGAAAAAAGACAAATTCCAGAAAATACTTGATAGCGTACCATTTCTTCTTCTCTCCTCTTTTTGTCAACAGCCTCAAATATATCCAACTCCGTTTCACTGCCCACAAAGGCATATGATATTTGTCAAATTTCTTTCTTCTTTCATTTGACATGAAATTAGCATAGAAGAAGGAGGTTCAAGGGTAAAAGGCACAATGTAAATCCATGATATGAATGCAATACAAATTATCAACCCTACTATACGTGTAGAAGAGCCTTTAACATATGGAGTCAGCAGCTAGCAGAGACATTGCCAATAAGGCAACTTGTGACTTAAATCAGCAAAAGAGGATGTCAGAAATGTTCAAATAACAACAATACACTAAGAAGAGGCCCCATAATTAGGAGTGGATCAATATCAGTTTAGGTTCCTCTCATTTTATCCTACTGTGATTCCAATGGTGTCATTGATGCAAGACATGGGGGTTGATTAAAATGCCTTTTTTTTAAGACTCCAATGTGATTTTTCTATGAATCATGTCACCACTCTGGAGGAGATCCTTTCTCAGAAGACCAGCCCATTAAGAAAGTCGTAATTTCCAGACTTATAAATGCTCATAAGCATCCCATACTACCCCAATGCAAATCTCCTGAACAGCCACTTACATCCCCTGGAAGCTCTTAGACATCTCATGGGGAACAACAAAACATATACAATAAATATGACAGCTAAATATATAACAAAATTAGGACATAACTAGTGTTCACGCCTATTCTAACATATAGGGTCACCCTGATCAAATAGTACTTCTCATTAACACAGTCAACGGTTCTCATCACTCTTGCATTAAAGTAGAAAGGAGGAACTCCTATAATGCAATTCATGATCAGAATCGAATGTGCCAAGCAATGGAAAGATAACCAGGCGATGAAAGACTCCAAAAAACATATATACCTACGAGCCAAGAGATCATTTAGAGCATCATCATCTAATACAGGTGCTGCTTCCTCTTTCTTACACTCACGTAGGAGGGACTCCAAGTATTCTCTTCGATCTTCAGCACTGAGATAAACAATAGGCAGGGAAAATTAACTGTTAGCTCTATATCATTGTGAACAACTGAATGTGAATTAATACCATAACAACCTTGTATTGTTGTCAAAAAAACCAGCAGTAATGCTCTGATTGGCAACGCCTAGTTTGTGCTCCGCAGCAGCTCTAACTTGCTCTTCAACAGTTTGAACCTTATTATATAGGATAATGCTTTATCAAATATATGTCAATGTGGCAAATAACAAATCAAAGTTGATGATGCAAAAGATAATTATTTAAAATTGAACAGGATGACAGTTAGGATTGGTTTTGATGCACAGACAACCCCTCTTCCACACAAAAGTCCTCTAGTTTTGAAAACATAGACAGACATAAACATAGACAGACATAAAAGCTAAAACTGTGAGCCAAAGGCAAGGAATAGTTTTGATGTGTATCTCCTAATAGTACAAGTAATTTAACCTAAGTTCACATTACAACAATGCAATCAATCAAAGCAGAAAACATAATTTTTCAGTTTTCCTGGCAAAAGAAGAACATATGTTTCTCTTCTACTATAAATAAAAATTACAACTAAATAAAAAAGAGATACTCATGGTAAGAAAATTAAAAATAATCTCCAAGGGAAGACATTAAATTTAGTCATACATGTCATAAACCAATAGAAAACCATGAAAGAAAATAAGCATACTTTTGTTGTTAGAATGCGAGAAAGAAAATAAGAGGAAGGAGAATAAAAGAAAGCACTTTCGTTTCTACACAGACTAACAAGCATGTTCCAGCTTCGTATCAACACTGTACAGGGCATGAAATTTGCTTCTACAAAACTTAATAAAAGAAAGCACTTTTGTTGTTAGAATGGGAGAAAGAAAATAAGAGGGAGAAGAATAAGATACCCATCTAAAGGAAGAACCTATATGAGAATTAGAAGCCTAAGAGGCTCAAGAATGCAAAAAAGAGTCATTCTCTCCAAAAATTGAACGGGGAAACTCCTTCAGAGAAACCAATAGCATAAAATCAAAGCACATCCCATATATCATGAGATTTCAAGTATAATTCAAAAAGTATAGCAGTAGATTCACTTGATTTGTTGTCACTTCACAGTACATAACTGATGCAAAACACAAATAAAAAAGAAAGAGTACTAACTGTTTCGAAGCGAAGAACAAGAACATCCCTCTTTTGACCAATTCGATGCGCCCTTGCCTGTGCTTGCAAATCAACCTGATGATATACCAATAAATAAGAAGACCTTAGTACATCAGCAACAAAAACTAAACAATCCAAAAGCAATAAAGAAATCTCATTGCCTGTGGATTCCAGTCAGTGTCAAATATGATCACCGTGTCAGCAGCTTGAAGATTCACTCCGACACCACCAGCTCGAATGCTTTATGAAACATACAAGCATGTCAGCATACTGAAGCTACTAGAAAGTGAGAATATTGAACAACTCGGGAACCAAATTGTTTTTTCCGGAGTGCATGGACGTGTGGGTGAGGGCTTTCAAGAAAAATTACATGAATACAAGCAAACACTTTATCTTCCATTCCATTAGCGGAATCCATCACCACAGATGCCCTCCAGCATTAAAACAACTCATTGAGAAGCAATTACTTTATATTTTACTTCCATAATATCTCTAAAATGATCAAAATTCAGACTTAGACTTATAGCGCAATGGGTTCTCATAATGTTGTTATATTTTTCCACACTGTTATAAACTTATAATAATGGATTTTACTTACAATTGTCATCCAAGCCGTTAAAGTCACACTTTTTATACTTAGCTATGAGATCTCATTGTGGGCTAGCATGCCCATATCTATCTATGCGGTTGCTGAAAACTTAATCTGGTAGTGATCTTCGATTGGTTATCAGATATTAGGGGTGATAAAAATCTTGGGGTTTCTACACAGAACAAGATGCAGCAGATCGGACCCTCCAAGTGTGCCAAGTGATGGTATAAACATAAACAGACAGCAAACAGCAAACTAAACTAAAACTAAATGTCAATAACAAAGATTTGTTACCCTCTTTCACTGTCACAAACAATACTGTAGTAAACACAAGGATTACCTGAGCAAGAATATAAAGAATGGAGAGCCAGGTTGGTTAAACATATCAATTAGGGCACCACGATCACTTCCAGATGTATGCCCATCCAATCGAAGATAACGATACTGTTTTAGGGTTAAGTATTCCTCCATAACATCGAGAAGCCTAGTCATTGTTGAAAAGAAAAGAACCTGTAAAGGCATCGACAAAATAAAATCAGACACAAATGATATGTCCAAAATGAAGGTAAATGATACTTAAGGTACATCAGCAAATGAAAAAAAAATGATTATCCAAGCACATTAAGCAGTTGAAGTGGAAACTAGCAAGCTAAACCGCACCACCAGAATCTTGACGAACAAGACACAAGTAAAAAAGAAATAGAACTGAAGTTAATTGCAGTCTGTGAGTAAATAAAACAAATAAAAAAGAAATCATAATTATGGCTTGTGAGTATAATAAATAGAAGTTAATTGCAGTAATATAGTAGTATGGAGTCTTTCATACCCTATGATCTGTTGCCTTCAACTTAGGTAATAATCGGTCCAACATTTCAAGCTTCCCACAAAGTCTTATAATCGGGGGCAGATAATGCTTGGGTATATAGTTATCCACCTACAAAAGGCAAGAGTCACAGCTTAGTCATAAACAAAAAATCAACATATAATCCCATGGGACCTTGACCTTTCACCGGAATAATCAAATAGATGGAAAGGGTGAAGGAAATAATGAGAGGTTGAATAGAGTACAGGGAATGACCTATGCAAAGAGCTCTATACTCAGCATCGTAATAGCAGAAAAACTAAAGGCAAACCTAATGAGGACACACTTGAGATCACAGTATTTAAAAAAAAAATATCTGGTTTACCAGCTCAATAATCAAGGCAAGCTTAAGCACAACTACTTCAAAGAGCACCAAATGCTCCTCAATCTTTCAATGTTGCAGCAAAATAATTGTTTTGCAATTCCATTTCCTAAGAAAGATAAGAACTTACCTCATCACCATTCAGTTGGCTGAGATAAGGATGGTTGCAAATATTACGGAGCTCCATAACAGAATTGTGTACAGATCGTGCCTAACAATTGAGGCTTCCAATTAGACCACCAAACAATAAATTAAATTGCACGTGCACGTGCTCATACATATATATACAAGAGAAAACCATAGGGAAATAGGTCCATTTACAGTAGTAATGATCAAGAAACAAAGCATTCAACACAGATAGAAAGGGCACCTTTGAAGAGCCAATAGACCCAAGATTTTCTTCCACCCTCTTCATCAAAAGTTTTTGATATGCAGAAGCCTCACATCTAACGAGTCTCTCGATCTTTTCAGGCAGCTCATTTTCAACCTACAATAGGGTGTAAAGGCATGATAACGTATTCAAGATATGATGACTGCAAGATAGACAAGGACAATTTCAAATCTCAAAAGTTATACTATAATGTCATCATATGTCAAATCAAGGAAGGAAAAATAGTACAGGCAGCTCATTTCCAGTGAGTATGATAGAAATAAGTAATCAACATATGATAATGAATTCCAGTTAACATACCCTCAAGATAGACAAAAGCCTCAACTTTTCATCATAAGTTAATAATAAAGCAAGGAAAATGCAGCAGATGACATGAATATAAGCTATATCATAAAAGGACGCAATGATAATATTTCTTTAATAATCAAGCAAGGAAAAGACAGCACATGACATGAGTACAAGTTATGTCATACAAGTAAGGATACTACTCATAATCTTGTTAAATATCAATCCTGCATTTTATGGAAAATTAATTAAATATATATCATTACTCTCAGGCCACTCATTATTAAAAATTCATCTATCTTGTACGTACCACTATCAGAGCAGAACATAGAGAATATAGCACGCATGTGGCTCAAGCCGGTTAAAAACGTCTTTTTTTCTTCACATAGTTGTGACATGGATAGTGGTGGAAAAATCTCAATTATAAAGTAAATATATGCAGAGCCACCCTTATATAATCATAATAAAAATTAATTATTGACTATGAGAATTAAATGATGTTCATGAATCAAAAGCAAAGAAGTTTATAGGTAATATTGAGCTGCAATTAAAGTACAGAGAACTCAAAAACCAAGGATAGAAACAACAACTAATGATATTAAGCACCTTATGTTTTAGCCTGCGAAGTACAAATGGCCTCAGAACTTGATGTAGTCGGTTTATGATCAAGAGATTCTCCTCCTCAGACAGTAAAGCCTTGTTACAAAAAGAAAAACAACACCATAAACATAGCAAAATCAATGGAGTTAGGTGTTTGACTTGTGCACGGGGCAGCACAAATATATCCAAGTAAGGAAAAATACTAATGCTAATACTGATCCAAATCTTACCTCATCAGGTGAACTGTCTCCATTACCCTCAAATGGTTTATTGAACCATTGAGAAAAGTCCTCTGACGAATTAAATATGTTAGGTAACAAGAAGTTAAGTAGTGCCCACAGCTCCTCAAGATTGTTCTGTATATGAGAACAGCACACACATTCAACATCAGTATCATGGCAATAAGGGCAAAAGTCAAAGCAGAAGTCTGCAGATTCAGCAGAACTCTATGTCATTCAGAGAAAGAAGCAAATGTAAATAAAATCGTAATGAGAGAATGATCAGACATCGCAAGCAGAGATCAATACTGGAGTCAAAGGCACAAAAAGGACGGGCGAAGAGGGAAACCTGCAACGGTGTTCCAGTTAACAACAACCGATGAGAGCTCTGATAGTGTTTCAACTCAGCATTCAACTTGCAAGAAGCATTCTTTATGCGGTGACCTTCATCAATTATTATATAGTGCCAATGTATTTTGCTCAGCTTAGGCCTATCATGCTTGTTCATTAGATACTCATATGTTGTCAATAGGACATTAAATTTCTGGTGAACAATCCTTTCCCTGCAATATGAATAAAAATCAGAAAATCATAGTGCAAAACACAAGTTCAAACAAAAAAGAAAAGGTCGTTATCTATCATGTCCATTACTTGAATAACCGCCGCCTCTCCTCTGGTGGTCCAGAGTAGACAATTTTAAGAACGCCAGGAGCCCAAAAATTAATTTCTGACTCCCAACCAGGTAGAACTGAAGAGGGGACAACCACAAGAAAAGGTCCTCTATCATTTTTGGTTTCCATAAGGTAACAAATCAGAGCAATAACCTAAAAAAGAGAAAGATGATCAAGATCTAGCAGAGTAGAAGTTTAAATTTTAAGGTCCAATAATGCTGAATCTACAGCAGAAAGTAGCTTCCGTCACCTTCAGGTGAGTAGTTTTAGCCCTGTTGATGCAGGGCCAAACATGCACTGATACTCTTAACATCTACTATTTCATATAATCTTAAAAACTCTAACAAAAGAAAAATACCCGGCAGGAAGAAATACGTTACAAAAACTTAGTATTAGATAATAGACATTAAACATACAGTCAAAAAACAGGAATCTAGCTCCAAGATTAACTTCCCCATTTAAACAGAACTAATGCATACCTGAACAGTTTTACCCAGTCCCATTTCATCAGCCAGTATTCCATTCAAATGATTGTTGTATAGCGAAACCAGCCACCTCAGGCCATTCATTTGATACCTGGAGGATAAAAATCACAATCAAAAGCAATGTGAACCTAAACTCCCTCCTCATCAAACATCAAACAAGGTTAAAATAAAAATAATTAACAAGGAAATAAAATAAGCTGAGAGAACAAGCAGAGAGAATAAAAGGGGGCCAAAATAGTTCAAGAAAGGTTAAATTACTCTGTCAATCATCAAAGCTCCAATAAATTTTTGATTCGGCCCTCATAGAGTAAATGTCTTGACTAGTTCCCAATAGTTTTAGGAGTGAGCCTCACTACCTCATCATTAAAAACCCATATGTGTGTATTTATTCTATTAACATAGCCAACTTAGTGCCATCTAGGCACTAGAAAAGGAGTAAAGAAAGATGTCAGAGTAGAATCTACTGGCATGTAGGGCATGTGATGAAAGGAACTAAATTTAACAAATTGGAAATTGTGGGCAGTTATGTGGATCAACATGGTAATCTAACCTAACAAAAACATCACCATCTAAAGCACTTTACGCTTTAGCCTGCGAAGTACAAATGAAGCTTCTCCACCACTCAACAAAATTGAGTCAAATTTAAATCCCCATAATAAAACATACACGCATGAATCTACTAGAATTCATAAACTATAAAAAGACAGAACTTCACTTACTCCCTCAATTTTCCACCGTGCAGAGAAGATGGCTGCTCCGCAATGCTCTCCTTTATACTGCACGAAAAAATTTTGTTTACATAAACAGGACCACAACTACATATAAGAACAATCAATACAACATTTATAGATCAATGGGCTCAAAAGATGACAAATGTAAATGTGATTTTAGAGAGACATGCTTCACAACAAAATAAAGTTATTAATAAAGAGTTCAAGAAGCAAATTAAAGTAGCAAGAAAAACAATATCAAAGATAAAAGAGTAGAATTAACACCTGTGGGCCATCATATAATACTTCTCATTGCTTTCCAAATAATGCTGAAAAAGAAAATGCAACAAATGAGTTCCATGTTTTATCATATAAAACTTAAGTGATGGGTTGGATTGGAAGTACTTGCCTTTGCCTGATCACTTTCATCCTCATTTTCAAGAGTTATCTCATTTTTCTCAAACACACTTTCATTTCCTGCCTCTTCAACATCATTCTCAAAACGACCAGCTGCAGCCTTTGCATCTTGAAGTTTCGATCCAAGCTTTTGAAGATACTTCTCAGTCTCTTTAAGAAGTTGCTTCACCCGATCCGATTTTGCATCCTAGTGCAATCATAAGATTATATTATTTAAGAGTTCTCAATATGAACACTTCTGCAAAAAAAAAGGGTAAGCAAGTACATAAACCCACCTGCACCATTCGCAGATACCCCTCCACATCATTTATTTTCAACAAATTAATCTTTTCCCTCTGAATTCGATCAATCTTCTCTCGATGAATGCGTTCCTTTCTTTTATGGAACTCCTTCACATATCTATTGAAACCCTTCCACCGTTCTCTCTTGATTTTGAATGCATCATCTAGCCTTTCCCTAAAATTCAAGAAACAAAGCAAGCTACCAAGTGAGGGAGAATGGAAGGAAAATAGAGAAATTCAAATATTAATTCAACTTTAATGTGTACCTATTTATTATTAACGATACAATAGAAAGAAAAAAGAAACTGCAGAAATGGGCAAGAAGAGCACATACTTGTGGACTTCAATCTCACCGAAAAACTCCTTCTGCCTCTCTCGAATTCTCTTTTGACGCTCTTCCTTCATTTTCTGCTCAAACCTTTCAAGTTGCTTAATCCTCCTACCATGCCTATGTTTCTTAATTGACTTCAAATGGTCCATCTCAGATGTAATTGGCTTGAAAAAATCATTCAAGAAATCACTGCCCGAAAAGGAAAGTTATACTGTTATACTATGAGCACTTTTAAGTCTCAATACAAGAAAAGGAAAGGAGGAAAAACCTTCGGAGACGACGCTGGAGATCCAATAGTTGAAGTTTTTTCAGCTCTATAACGCTTTTTGTCTTAGTAGATATATCTTCAGAAGAGTTCACATTTTCCTGTATCGGAAGGATTAATTTACAGGCGATGAAAACAAAACAGCGTTAGATAATAACATAACTATCTACAATTGCACTGTAGCAGAGCACACATTGTAAATCAAACAAACACGGAAAAATGTCAAAATTTGAACTACCAAGAGACAAACAGCCAAAACAAACCTTCAGCTTGTCAAAACAGGAAACAATTTTTTGCCTTGTCTTCTGCTGTTTTCGTACCCAATTCTGCTCAACTCTAAGCCTCTTCTTTTGCTGATCCACAATCCATTTCTCGGACATTGTAAATCTTGGAGATGCTGGCATTTCAGCCGAAGCAAACCTCTCATTCCCTTCTTGATCTGCAAGTAATTCTTTTCAGAATCAGACAACCTGAGAAATATGCATTAAAAATAATGTAGGAAAGCATAAAAAAATTTGGTCGCAGGTGCACAGTTCTATTGCACATGATTCTCACCCATAGAAACATGTTTCGTCATAACATTCACATCCTTCAACATGGCCATTCCCTGAGAATCACTGTCAGTTCCCGGTACAGGTTTCCAGTGCTCCTTTAAGGAATAAGAAGGTAAGTGACTAACAGCACTGTGATTCCGAGATCCGCCATTATTATTCCCAATATTTTGAAAATGACTAGGAATATTCTCTCTTCTCTCAACAGGCAACTCTTGCTGAACAGCAGACAGCTGTAGGGGTCCCTTCAGAGTGTCATTGTGATTGACAAATCCAGACCAGTTAATGCCATCAGGATTCACGGGCTTATTCAGACCCATGATAGTAGATGCCTGGCTAGACCTTCCAACCTGAAGATTGCCATTGTCAACATCATCCAAATGATTATTAACAGCTAAAGACCCCCTTGCGCTCACAGAATCAAGCTGCTGAAATGTTGGGTTTGAATAAGCTTGTGCAGCCACTCTTTCTTGAATCTGTCGCTCAACTTCTCCTTTCTTTAAGGATAGGAGATGCTTCCTTTCTTCTACAAGTACATGGACATCAGAATGCAGGTTACCTTTGTCCTCCATCATGTTTGGGCTCTCACCCCCCTTTGAAAATGAATCAGCCTCCAGAATCTTTCCCGCAGAAGAGGACAGATTAGGGTTTTTATCAGTTTGTCTCATATTGTTTAGTCCTCCAAATGGCATCATCATTCCAGATGCATTATTGGACTCATTCAAAGACTGTGATTTTCCTTTCTGGTTGATCAGCTCTTTGCGGGAACCATCTGTATTGCCACCTCGTTGCACAACAGTTAGTTGAAGAAGACCTTTTAACTTGTAGACTAAAAAAAACTAGATATTACTAACCTTCTGTAGAAAAAGCGGTTCCCAATGCAATTTCAAGATGTAATTTCTTTGGTGGCAAACCATTTCTGCCCATTAAACAACAATCTTTATCAAACAACTTTCAGAAATAATCCAAGTCACACCTAAAAGGTGTTGGTATAACATATCTACCTGAATGCTAGAAAAACAAGGCACTGAGCTCGAAGCTGCTTTAACTGTTGTTCTCTAAATGGTGTGGAAGATGATGCAGGTGCAGAAGAAACAGGGGATTTTCCAGTATCTCTGGGAGGACCACTTTGTCTTGGCATAGCTGATTCTGTGGCACTGTTTTGCCTTCCAATCTGTCAATTAAATTATCAGGTCAAGCAATCAAGTTGGTTTATATTTATATCAGAGTCAAAGATAGCAAAAGCAGAATGTTCTTTGGGGACCCAGAAAAGTTCAAACTTAAGGCCTCATAAAAACCACCCGAACTCCTCACTGCTAAACCGCACCTATTGGCTTCAAGCAGAATAAATCTTAACTATTCATATGCAATCATTAAGTTGCCACCAAGTCTATGAGAATTAGGTGACCATTGCCCAAAGTTAATACATACCTATATGTGTATAAATTTTGGGGGGTATGTAGAACCAAAAGGCAAACGTTTGAGTATAACAATAAATAAAAGTTAAAGTAACCTCTATTCTAGGCTGATCAATCTAGCTCCCAAACAACTAGGATTTGCCATCCAGGACCACTTCACCCAACAGTTTCACAATTAGGAGATGACATATGAATAGTACTACTAATACCTATCACACCCTTTCAGACAAATGCTTTTTGCATTTGAAGCCTAGACAAAACTGAAGTCCACCATACAATGTGCTGAAATTTAATTTAACTAAAAGAAATGGGGAGCAGTAAGGATCAAACTCATCACTCGATCATTAAGGCTCTAATAAAAGAATCACACGAAAAAAAGCTTAACCATTTAGAGGGCACACAAATGATTTTGTTAACAATCTCTAATGGAATCAGATGCTACCCACTAGAAACAATTATCAATCTCACGCCAGACAAGCTGAAATGGCTAAATTAGTGGCAACATGTAGGCTAGACAATAAACTTAGCCATAAGAATTGCCCACTCTAGAGCAGCAGAATGAGCAAGAGGAGACTCCTCTTCTACCACAACACTAGAAAACGAAAATGAACACCTTACTAAGTGTAATAGCCAAATAACACCAACAATTCGTGTACAAATATATCCTTCGGGGTCAACAATGCCTAAACTTTATAAGGCTTTTTCCTGGCACTTAGGATGCGCCATAAATGCTTTGAAAAGTAAGGACATCTGTTGGGGTACTGCGGTTGTAATATAGCTTAGTACTTTTCATTTTGCCATTCAGACAGCAACGGATTTATCCACCAAATTTTAAGTCTTCTTCTTCGTGAAATGCCCATAATTTCCCAACATCTTTTCTGTCATGATAGAATCCTCCCTCTTTCTACATCTTCTCTGCATTAATAAACTCTTTTTATCTAAAGCAATTCTAGATAAATACTTGTGCAAAGGGCCATAAAAGTGGTTTTCACCTTTACAAGTGCAACAAAACATTTCATTATTTTACTGGGGGTCAAACCCATACATAAAACCGAACACTATTATGCAACCATCTATAGAGTACGGTACAGTCTTCATTTTTTTTCTAAAATTAAATTAAGCGTGAGAAAGGGCATCCCCTCAACTTAATAACTGTAATAGTACATACGCCTCATATGAAATTAGTCTCTATCAAGGATCCCTGGCTAGGTGATTACAAAAGGTGAACAGGCAAAACAAATGCACTAGATGAAAATAAAAGATAAAGAACTATTTATGCTCATCTACTAAAGTAGCTGAACTTCCCAATCATAATCAACATTAAGCACCTGTGCCACTTTTTGTGCATCAGCTAATGTAGCTGTGCTTCCCCCATCACGCTCAAGACCACCACCATACTGCATTGGACTTGAAAAGGCTGGTTCTGCCAATGGATATGCACCAGTAGCAGCTGTCATCCCTCCATGAGCCTTACCATAAGCACCTGGAATTCAGCAAGAAAATGGCTGTATAAATAATACGATGAAGAAATTCCAAAATTGTAGTTTTTTCTTGGTAACATCAAAATGTAAGTAGAACAGCTATTTCCAGAATCCTCATTGTCCTAGTTTGACATTTGCAGAGATATTAATGAAGTAAAATGCATCCAAGAGATTGAATATAATTTATGAACAGCCAAGACTGACATAAGAACCAGAGTTTAAAATCTCCATGCAAAGATGTTATTGAATTATTAGTGGTTAAATGCGTCTTCTTTCTTCAAATTTTGCCACTTTTACGTTCCACAATTGCATCTTAATTTGAATATTTTATACTTCTAGCAATCTTCAGTCAGAAACTTGGTTTTATCAAGCATTATCAAGATTTAGATTATGCAAATTTCCAAATCCCTCACTCAAACAAAAGAATGGCACTGTTAACTGCTGCATTATGATATCTACTATCATATTTCCCAAAACAACTACTGAAGAAAACCTGGAAACCTTATTGGCCCAAAGAAATAAAGAAAACCTGGAAACCATAGATTTTTCTTAAGTTAACCCAGCTTATTTTTATTTCCTTCACTTTGATCCTCATGCTCGGAAGGTAAGCTACAACCTTGTTGCTCCTGAAGAATATGTACAGAGCACACTACTACATCTAAATACATTGAATTTGGAGCACGGGATTGCCAATCTTTGGCAATTCTGTTTGATTTTGCCAATACACGGTGACCTTGGTTGGCTGCAATGTTTTCATGCTACCAGACACAGCTATAAAAAGATCCATTTGACCACTACTTGAAACCATGTCAAAGTTAGTCTGCTCACCACTTTTAACTGGAAGGCCATCTGATGGTTCAGCTTTTGTCATTTTCCCCTTCCTTGCGTTAACAAAAATATTCCGGGAATCAAGTTGAGAAGGACCATCAACATGTGGTTCCACAGGTGAAGATGTATCTCCCCTCTTTCTCTTTGTTGCAGCTTTCTTACCATCTTTTTTACTCCCCTGCTTTTCCCAGTTAGCAGTATCACGCCTGTCTTGTGACTGTGAGTTCGCAGACCTTGAGTCCAAACTAGAAGGACTTTCTTGGTCAAAAGATTGACTACTCCTCTGAGCCACAGATCCCTGATAATAATCAGGAGCTCCACTACTTGGGGCAACCGGTGGCCGGTTAGAAGCAAATGGTTCCATTTTGGACATATCATGTTCAGCCAAGCCCACTCTGGAATCCTTTGGAACACCTACTGCCTGAGAAGATCCTATACAAAAAAAAATAACATTAATGATATGAAAACCTACTATAGGGAATGACCAATATTTTATCTTTAGAACCCACAGTTATATAGCTACCTATTTGGGCTCCACCAGTTAAGGGAAGGCGTGAAGACTTCAATGCTTCAATATCAAGGCCATGCTGATTTATAACAGTCTCCATTGCCCTATAACACACAAGATTAAATAGGAGGAAAAGGCATAAAATGATTTTATTTAGAAGGTAAAAGAACTATAGTAAGAGTGGAGAAATATAAAAATGATGAGGATTAGGATAGGCAAAACAATACAGGTCCAGTGCCAGGGACAAGAAACTATAAACTTCGCTAGAAAAATTAAATTGCAACATCGGAAATCAACATCAATATCTATTCATTGAGCAAGTAGGCCCTAATGCCCCAAAAAAATTATCACGGCCATTGATATAGTTACCTTGATATCACTTGATACGGCATTGAATGTTCCTTCCCGCTTGATTTCATGTGTTGAAGTATCTGAGGAGCACATAAAAATAAATCAATTACAAGCACGCATAATTGTATATAAGACTTTTTTTAATAAATAAACTAAAAAAAATGCCAACGATTATCTCAGAAGCACATAAAAATAAATCAACTACAAGCACACTTAATGGTATGTCAGGAGTTTTTTTAATAAATAAATCTTCTTAAAAAAAAAGCCACAGACTTTTATTCAAGAGAAAACAGAACGCACCACATAGAGTTTAGTAGCCAACTTGGCTGGCTCATCTTTAGAATCCTGAATGAGTTTGTGCAGAAACTTCGCTGCCTCCAACTCAACATTATGTGAGGACGCCATATCATTTAAGCTGCAGTATGCAAGCAATAACCAATATTATCAAATAAAAATAAACTATGAATTGCTCGCATTTTTAAATAATTCCAAAGAATAACCAATATTCACAACAATGGTATCACTAAACTCGATGCCAAGAATGATTATAGTGATGCAGACTGTAAAGAACATCACATTTTCAACAGCAACCACATAAACCCAGCAGACCTTGTTTGTCAGCCTAAGTATGTTATAGGATAGTTTATGTTCATGCCTCCACAACTCATATGTGCGTTTGTTGGAGCATAATCCCACAAAACTAAAGAGCGAAAAAGGAGGGAGCATTAATCAATACATACATGAGAAATGCTTTAATTCTGGATATGCGCCGAAAATTCACCAAGACAGCTCTCGCTTACTCATTAGTACACTTTCCAAAACCAAAAATTATACGCTAATGCGCCAATTTATCAGCATATACATAAACTCATATTCCTTCCTGTTCAAAAACCACCCAAAAAGGAGAAAAAACCCTGCCTTTGTATCTTTATACCCGCAATATCAAATCATTATTACTCTTGACGCAGGAAATCGCGCAAACTTGGTTTAAGTGCACAGGAACCCATATTCCAGCAAATACATGGGGGGAATGCTAGATGAACTAACTGCGACTCTCCAAGCTGCGTTCGGTAGTTAGCAAGGAAAAATCAAACCCATCAAATATCCAGGAGAAACGACTGACTTGAGTTTCCAAATGGTGAAATTTGACGGAAGTGGTTTCTAGAGGAGTTATAGCGTGAAAGACACAACGGGAAACGCAGATACTGCCAATAGCGCGAAATTCAGGAGGGTCATTTAAGAATTACCTGATCGGAGATCGAGGCTACAACACTCCGAGAAGTGAAGCGAGGTCAGCTACATAGAGAACTCGTCCCTGAAAGCCTAGCTCGCGACGGGAAAACAAAAAAGAACCGATCTTTCCCAGATTGAGACCCGCAAACAAGGTCTCGTAGTGTGAACCGTATTGCGTGAATTGTGAATTTAACACATGCGGAGGCGCTTGATAGGGCTTGGTAGAGCTTCTGAATTAATAAAAAGATATAAAAGTTAAATTAGGTATATGAATATTATTTAGGAACTTTGAATAATATATTTATTATTTCTCATAATTCATGAAAATATTATATTTTTATTTTATTTTATTTTTATCAACTTATTTTATTTTATTTTAAATATAAAAAATGGCATCATTTATTTATCATAAAAAATATATTATAGTCCTTGATATAAAAAATAATTAATTAATTTAAATAAATTAAAAAATATATAATATAAATCTATTTTGATATGTTTAATTATCTAACTTATTTAGTTTTATTAATTTATCTATAAAATTAGTTAATTTTTATATCAAGGATCCTAAAGTATAGGAATCAAATTGATTAGAGTTTAATTCCTAACATTTTTGTACAAAGCAAATCTAATTAGAGGAGGGGTCCAGTATCCTTGAGAAGTATTACAAATAAGTGTGTGTTTGGAAAAAGCCTAAACCTAAATTTTAAATTTAGGTTTAAACAAAACTTAAATTTTGATAAATTTTAAAACAAACAACTATATTTATTTAAAAGTGTTTTTTGACCAAACCATGATTTAAAACTAAAGTTTTAGATAAGCTGGTCAAAGTAGCTTATGGAACAATAAAAGAGGTTATAGACTAACAAATTACTATATTACCTATATTTTTTCTTACACTATTTCCCATATCTCTTCTACACCTTTTCTCATTTCTTTTCTACATCATTTCTAGGGGAGAGCAATTAGCCCAGAGCCCTTGGGCCCACCCACAACCCGGTACTATTTGAGCCCAACGGGCGGACTTAAATAGGTTCAAACAATAAATTATATGGGCGGGCTGCGGGCTGACCATTGGGCAGTCCGCCCATATATTTTTTTAATTAATTATTATATTATATTTATTTAAATTTATTTTTATTATATAATAATATACTTTTTTAAATTTATTTTGTAGAGGTATGCGTAATTATATCTACAACTATCACAAGTAAATATAATATAGATTATGTATAATTATAATTCAATTGAATAATTAAGATTATAAATAATTATATTATATAATCATTGTAGACTGTGTGGTTATAAATTTGTAACTATTATTATGATATTTTATTTTTTAATTTTATGATGAACAATCATATCATGTGTGTAATATTGTTGTTTTATTTTCATTGTTATTAAAACTTTAAATGGATTTAAATAAAAAAAAATATTTTTATTTTTTATAAATGGGCTGCCCATACCGATTAGAACCCAAACGAGTTCAGCCCAACCCGTTTAATATGGGCTGAGGCACAGGCATGGGCTAGCCCGTGCCCATAAAAAAAAAATGGGCAGGGCACAGGCTGACCATCGGGCCAGCCCAACCCGCCCATTACTCAGCTCTAACCATTTCTCCTCTCTCCTTTCTTTTCTACACCATCTTTCCTTTTTCATCTCTCTTCTATACCCTATCTCCTCTCTCATTTATTTTCTACACCCTCTCTCCTCTCGACTCTCTTTTCTACACTATCTCTCATCTCTCTTTTACACCCTCTCTCCTATCTACTCTCTTTTATACATTATCTTTCATCTCTCTTCTACACCCTCTCTCCTCTCTTCTACACCCTCTCTCCTCTCTTCTACACCCTCTCTCTCAACTCTCATATATTATCTCTCCTCTCTTCTATATTTAATAATCATACACTTTTTCATAATTTACCAATAATAAAAATACTCTTAGAAATAACTATCAAAACACTCATTTATTTAAAACAATTTTTTTCATAGGCTATTATTTAAAAGTCATTTTCTAAAAATTATCTAAAAACCTTTTTTTTATAAGTTTTTTTTAATCCTATCTAAACTGGCATTATGTCATATATCTTACCATTAAGAGAATAGGAGAGAAGAAAGATGTCAGCGGAAACTTGGGTCTGGTAGAAGGAAAATGGAGGACAGAAAAAACTTTAATAACTTGATTTAAAAAAATTGAGAAGATAGTATTAAAAGTTTTCAATTAATCTTTATTACTATTTTATTTTATATTATTTTTATATTAAAATTTTATAACTTAATTCCTAGGATATGTTTGATAAGTGAAAAGTAGAAATGGCAGTGCAATATGTCACTTTTATTTTTACTTCTAATATTTTAAATAATTTTAATTTTATTAAAAAAGTTGAAAACTAAGATGATAAAAGTATAAATAAATTTTTTTAGACTATTTTACCTTAATTATAAAATTTATGGATAACTTTAACACTTATAAGTTATGAAAAAATATTTTGAACAATTTAACATAAAGTTATAAAAAACGTATACATCAATTTTTATACTTATTTTTATCATATCAAATAAATTTTTAATGCCCACTTTCAATTTTATTTTCATTTTCACTTCCACTTTCATGAGTATAAAAATATAAGTGGAAGTGGGTTTTAAAAGTTTTATTTGGTGTGATAAGAATGAGTATGAAATTTATGTATATTTTTTTATAATTTTGATAAAATTATCCAAAATATTTTTTATAACTTCAGAATAATTAAAGTTGTCTACAAATTTTATTATTAAGGTAAAAAAGTCTAAAAAGTCTTACTTCCACTTCTATCATCTTAATTCTAACTTCTTTTATAAAACTAAGATAACCAACAATGTTAAAAATATAAGTGAAAGTAACTTTTATCGTATCAAACGAGAAAAATGAAATATTCTCCTTTTTTTTATTATACACCCGGTTCATCAGAGCTTTGCATCGACTATATTTGGATATGACCCGCGTCGCATACTTGGCTATGGTAGGTAAGTCTCCTAACGAAAATTTTATGTATACGCAAAAGCTCAAACTCGAGACCTCATTTAAACGATATTGAGTCACTTACTACTCAGACTAACTCCTTTTAATAAAGATTATACTTTTATTTCTATTTCCTTCCTCTATCTTTTCACCTATCAAATATAGCATTACAGAGCAAAGGCCAGAGGCCCAACAGAGTTATGCTGCGGGCCAGCTCATGAGTTCCAATGCATCTTGAAACAGGCCGATAACCCGTTCATGGCCCAGCAAATCCAACTTATTACATAATTTTGTGTGCATGTAATTTTAGGGTATATAATAGAATAAAAAATTCTTGATTGCACCACCTCATTTCTAGTGCTTATTTGGAAAGTATTTAAATATTAGTTTTAAAAAGGTTTATGGTCAAAATATTAGTTTAGAAATATTTTAAAACAAACAATCGTATTTGTCTAAAAGGATTTTTAGATCAAACCATAGTTTTGGATAAGCTATTAGGAGTAGCTTATAGAATAGTAAAAGAGCTTATGGACTAAATAATTACAATTTTGCCTTCAATTTTTCCCACTCTCCCATCTCTTTCATCTCTCATCTCTTCCTCTATGCACCATATGCTCGCTGTAATAGAGGAGAAGTATCCTGCATTATGCTAGCTAGAAAAAGAAAATGAGGAAGAAGGTGGTCGCAATTCACTATGGAAAAAGACGTCGCTGGTCACTGTCTCACTGTTGAAGAAAATGTCCCTAGTCATTAGACTCACTGTGGAAGAAGATGTCGCACGTGGAACGCTGTTGTTTTTGTCCCGTGCTTGCTATTCTTTGTGGCTAGTAGAGGAAAGAAGAAAATGATGTGGTACGATGGAGAAGAGGAAATAAGACGATAAGCATTGACTATGAACAATGTCATACTCATAGATAACTAATATTTTTTTATCTTATACATTTTTTAATAATTTAATAATCACAAAAGCATTTTTAGTAATAACTGTCTAAACCTCATTTATTTAGAATCACTTTTTTCCTATAATTTTTTCTCTATTAATTATTTTTCAAAAACTGCCTAAAAACTCTTTTTTCTATAAATTATTTTTCAAAAGTTTATCCAAATGACTTTTAATCTGACTACTAAAAAATTACCATATCTATTATTTTAATTTTTTTGATAGCTAATATATATATAAATATTTAAATTATTAGTAATTTTTAAATTTTAATAATTTTCTTACCTACCCTTCGACATTCCTCATTATTCTCTTATGTCTTATCCCTCTTATTCAATGCTCACTGTCGCCACCATCATTATTGGTCCCTCTTTATCTATCATCGTGAGCACAAGCATATCTACAGCCACTCCCAAAGCCACTGGTATCACCCCCACCACCAACACCTTCAACACACCCTTCAAGGCAAGAAAAACATTTTCCCCAAAAATCTCAACTACTTTGTTTAAATTTATAAAACACTGACATTATCCATGTATACAGAATACGAAGTAGGGAGAGGGAGGGAAGAGATAGGGATAGTGATGGTAAAGGAGAAAGGAGGAGAAGGGAGAAAAGAGAAAATAAAGAATATAAAGAAAGGCTAAGGAGGAAGACAGAAGAAAGAGAGGAAGGTGATGATGAAGGAGGAGAAAAGAGTGAGAATCATGTGAGATAGAAAAAATCAAATATGAATATCCTACTTTTTTATGTAAGAATAGAATTATTGAATTATTAAAGTTTAAAAATTATTAATAATTTAAAGACTTGACACACCATATACATATACGATTAAAATAATTGATATGAAATTTTTTTTAGTGGTAAGACATGGTGTACTGTGTGCAACTAAGACTTTAACATACCATAAGAAATTTTTGTTATAAAAAATCTTGAAAAGGGACTTCCCAAACATTATGACTAGAACTACAATAAAATAAAACCCTGTATAAATCGAATAATATCTAAATGAACGCATGTCTCACTATTTTACTAGTTAAATTATGGACAAATGGATTAACTATAAATTAAATTGCTAACTTGATTTTTGAAGAACATCAACAGTTAGGTCTCGTGGTTGTAAATGTAATTATAGCATGTGAATATAAAACACCAACGTAGTTGGTTTGAGTGATAAGCGGCCCAATATCACTTAAGCGATGTATTAAGTTAGAGCCTTGACATATGCAGAAAATTTCTATTGAAAGAATCACTTACCATAGCTATGTGTATGATGCGGGTCAGATTTAAATATAATTGAGATAAAATTTTAATGAATCGGATGGGTAAAAAGAAAAAACATGTGAACATAAAAGCCCACAAGGGAGTGATCCTTCTGTAGACCGCGACATCGGCATGGGCCGCATCTTCTGACCCAATAGAAGAGGCCCAGAAGCTTTGTTTTAAGGTGACCACGCTTTCGTTTACTTTGCTGCAAACAGATAAGCGCATTATCCCATTTCTTGACATTTGTTTTTGAATTGTCACCCTCCTCCCGCCCGATGCCAACAGTATCCCTTCCTCTCTCCTCTGATCCGTTGGTCCGCTGATTGATCACCAACATTAATATCCAATTATCGTCTCAGCTGTTCATGGTTCACAGTTTTCATTCCCGTAATCTAAACCATCTTCTCATTTCTCATCCCCTACGATCTCTCTTCTGCCGCCGCTGCTTCACCTTTGCATCTGAAATCTGAAGCCTTAGATAGATCTACGTTGACCATGAACCAATACCACATCTACGAAGCCATTGGTCGCGGCAAATACTCGGTACCATTGCCCGTGCTCGTTTTAATTTCGATGATTTTGATCTCTATTTTACTTTTTAATTTCTTGGGCTGTCTGCTCGAGGAGACGATGTAATCTCTCTGACTCTATCTATGTTTATGGACTTGTAGACCGTATATAAAGGCAGGAAGAAGAAGACCATTGAGTATTTTGCGATTAAGAGTGTTGATAAGTCGCAGAAAAGCAAGGTTCTTCAAGAAGTAAGTCGTGGAATTCCACTTTCTACTTGTTGCCAGGTGCTTCGTGCGTGCGTGGGTGTTTCTTGGGAATTTAAGTAAATGTCTGGATTTAATAAATGACTGAACCCACTTGACGGGTAAAGCCCGAACTCTATCATGTTCTACAGCATAATTCATTAGTATCCTTTTGGATTTTTCTGATGAATTTCGGTGAACAAGCAGATCTAAAGGCATTTATAGTCATCACTTCAGTCTCGACTGCAGTCATTGGCACGGTCTTTTTTCCCGTTTTGCACTGACGGTGCTTCATTCTTATCCTGAGCATAAAATGTATATAATTATACTAAATCTACGTCAATGGGTATCCATACAAAACAGAGCTGCTGCCATATTAAGAACGTGGCTGTTGGTAAGTAGCAGGGTTTTTTCTTTCAAGTACTGATGTGATGCTTAAAAGACACCATCGTTATGGCAGTGCTCTCTTCGTTTAGTGAATTGACTATACTCAAGACAGTTTTGTGAGTCTGTCTGTCGAAGTGAAAGGAATCTTGGCTGTTCATAGTTGTGCACAACATCAATTTGCACTACGGAAGTATCTGTTCTATATGTTCATTTTTTTTATTTCTTTATTACTAATAATTTTTCTTATTGACTTGAGTTTATGATCGAGATGCTTTAGACTATTAGATTAGATCCCTGCTATCAATCTTGTAGGATTCAATTAGTCTTGTTGCCTTCTTTTGCAGGTCAGGATTCTTCACTCCTTAGATCATCAAAACGTACTCAAATTTTATTCTTGGTAAGATCTATCCTGTTACCCAGATAAATATTTGTTCCCAACTTAATCTCAACCGTTTTTTTTTTTTTTCATTTTTCTCGGGCCCCTTACAATGGAATGTCAATTTGATGCCTAGGTATGAAACTTCTGCTCACCTATGGTTGGTTCTGGAGTATTGCGTTGGAGGAGATTTGCTTGCCTTATTACAGCAGGTATTTTGCTTCATTTCATATTATCTGTGACCCCTGGTTGAATATAATATTTATTCTTTCGTAGAGCATCAAGACTAGAGAATCATGCTTGCTATTACACATAGAATAGTAGTAATTTTCATTTGATGCATGAAATGTTTAGATAGCAATATTTTCACCTGGGTTCTGGGTAGATATTTGGGTTCCTATGATCTATTTAACAAATTTCAAAAGTTTTTATGGTATAAGTTGAGTATTGGACATATGAACTTTGTTAGAGATATTTATTTTTCGTTCTTTTTTCCTCCTCTTATATGTTGGACAGCTGACGAACGTCCAACGATGGGAATAGTTTCACGATATGTCGTTAACCTGCTAATTTCTGTGGATGAATTCCAGGATAATCATCTACCTGAAGATTCAATTCACGATCTTGCTCATGACCTAGTCAAAGCTTTGCAGTATGTTCTGAAGTCTTTTTTTCCTTTCTCTATTCATTTTCCCATTTCTTATACATTTTCTCACCATTGAGTTGTATTACTCTGATATGCTTTGTAAATTGCTATGAAACCAGGTATTTACATTCAAATGGAATAATATATTGTGACTTAAAACCATCAAATATTCTTCTAGATGAAAACGGATGCGCAAAGGTGTCTACTTCTCTTGCTCCACAAACACCCCCCCACACCCAATATATCTTTTCGCTATAGATGATAACTTGTATTCTTTCTACATGAATGATGCAGCTTTGTGATTTTGGCTTGGCTAGAAAATTGAAAGATATATCAAAAATTCCTTCATCCTCGGTATGTTTTTTGAACAAGTAAAATCTCTTTTATCATTATGTCTATGTGAATGGCCTTTATTCGACTAATAGAGTTTTGAAACATATTATGTTCTCATATATTTTACATTTCTAGTTGCCACAAGCAAAACGTGGAACACCCTCCTATATGGCTCCGGAGCTTTTTGAGGATGTTGGAGTCCACTCATATGCTTCTGATTTTTGGGCCCTGGGTTGTGTCCTATACGAATGTTATACTGGGAGACCACCCTTTGCAGGAAAAGAATTCACTAAACTTGTAAAATCCATCATGTCAGATCCAACTCCACCACTCCCTGGTAATCCCAGTCGCCCTTTTGTCAATTTGATTAATTCTCTATTGGTAAAAGATCCAGCTGAAAGAATACAATGGCCTGAGCTTTGCGGGCATGCATTTTGGAAAACCAAAGTGAGTTTGGTGTCTTTACCGCCACAACCTGCTTTTGATGATATGATAGAACTGCATGCTAAACCATGCTTATCAGAACGCAATGGTGATAAATCCTCCCAAAACAGAACTACTCCCAAATGTCGGGAAAAAGATATGAGAGGGTTTTTGAAGCAAGATGAGAATTCTATCATGGGACCAAGAGGTCACGATACACCTACTAGGGGTCCACCAAATGGCCATAGAACTCAAGTAAAGGGCTTTGGCAAAACAGCTGAGGTGAGGCAAAAAGATGCTTCTAATGCTAACAAGGTTATGAACCTTTTGAGACTCTCAAGAATAGCAAAATCAAATTTACAGAAGGAAAATGAGAAAGAAAATTATCGACGCCCCTTGCCGAATACCTCTGATAATGACTCTGAAGTTAAAATCGAGAATACTGATATGGAACTTGATTTTAATGAAAATACAGAAGATGATACAAATGATGAAATTGATGGTTCTGATCATACAACCTCTGTGCCAGATGAGAAGATGTCCAATCCAAATCAAGATCAGGGGAAACCAGAGGAGATGGAAAGTAATATGCATCAGCTAGACACCCCTTCTGTTGTTAACACACCCAACTCAGATGATTCAAGGTCACTTGATCCGGAATCAACTCCTGAGCATTCTGACATGTCTTCTATCTCTCCCAGTGTGAGCCCTCAGGTCAGGAAGCATAGGGTTAAAGAAGACTTGGGATCTGCACTTGATTTTGATTCTTCAAGGTCTTCTGGTAACATTTCCCAGGTTCTTTGGCATCAATCTGATCTCTCAGTCAGACCTGTAATGCCCAGTAGAAAAATTGATAAAGAGGTTACCCCTTCACTTCCTTTTGAGGCTTTTACTGTGTCTGATTTTGTAAAGACGTCTAAAGAACAATTGGATACCATCCAAAACCGAATTGTAGCAATTTTTAATGGGAACTCCAGCATTGGGGAGAAACAGAATGTCATTAGATACCTTGAAATCTTGAGCAATAATGCTGATGCAGCTAATATGTTGACAAATGGGCCAATAATGCTCACACTTGTAAAATTGCTCCGTCAGTCCAAGGCATCGGCTTTACGTGTTCAACTTGCTTCGCTGATTGGTTTGTTGATACGGCACTCTACTTATATTGATGACACTTTGGCTAATTGTGGAATTTTAAGTTCACTGACCGATGGCCTTAGAGATAAGCAGGACAAAGTGAGAAGGTTTTCCATGGCTGCTTTAGGTGAGTTACTATTCTACATATCAACTCAAAATGAGGACAATAGAGATAACAATCAACTTGAATCTCCATCGAAGGACAATCGGGCTACATCTGGCTGGCAGGTTAGCATTCTAGTTTATATATCGCTCTAGTTTGTTTGCCCTTGATTACTCCCCTTCGTAATAATTACTATGGTGCAATGTGTTTTTATATCCTGTTTAGTCAAACTTTGAGAAACTTTTTATTGTTATCGTTAAGCAGTTTTATTTGAGATCATTTTCTATGCCATTAATCGTCATTGTTATACAACTTCCCGTGGTTGCAGGTTCCTAATTCATTAATATCTTTTGTGTCATCACTTTTACGGAAGGGAGAGGATGATATAACGCAGTTGTATGCATTGAGGACGATTGAGAATATTTGCAGTCAAGGAGGGGTATGGGTGGGTCGATTTACCAGTCAAGATATCATTTCCAACTTGTGTTATATTTATAGGGCTGCAGGAAAACAAGAGAGTATGAGGCTTACTGCAGGATCATGTTTGGTGCGCTTAGTTCGTTTCAATCCTCCTAGCATTCAGCCAGTTATCGAGAAACTCTCATTTAAGGACCTAGCATCTGCTCTTGTCAAGGGCAGTCCTCGTGAGCAGCAAATCAGCTTAAATCTTCTTAGCATGGCAATGCTTGGAAGTCACCCTAATATTGGACGATACCTTCTGCAACTTGTTGAGGAGAAGAATCTGATCCCAAGTCTTTTGGCTCTTGTTGAGCAGGGGAGTGAAGTTTTAAAGGGAAAGGCACTTTTTTTTGTGGCTCTTCTTTGTAGAGGTGGTCGAAGGTGGCTTCCACACTTATGCAGTCCGAAATTACTTTCAATGGTGGACAGGTTGGTAAAAGAGAAAGATGCCTTTGTGCGGCAGTGTTTAAATGCATTCTTGCACATTGTAGCCTCTACTATTCCTGGTTTACTGGATACTATAACCGGGGATATCCAGCAAATGATGGCAGGAAGGCGTCATGGACATATCTCTTCCCTTACTAGCAGGTCTGCTCCAAAAACCCACATTCATTTGTTCCCTGTTGTCCTTCATCTTCTAGGGAGTTCAATATTCAAGCACAAAGTGGCGAATCACCAAGTCTTGCAGCAGTTGGCAAACCTTGTTAAAATCGTGGAGAAACCATTTCAGGTCAGTGACTAGGTCATTCTATCTTCTCCTTCTTCTGATGATCAGGTTAGTAATTTTTGTCATTGGAGTTTTGACTGAATATATGTAACTTTTGTATGGGAAAAATGTAGTTATCATCATCTTCGAAGGTATTGTTTCCCTAGAAGATTTTCTTGTCAAGTTTTAAAATATCGTTCAGCTAATAAATTACTTGTTAATCTTTGGCTTCTATTTTTAAGGTTTAGTCTTTAATGGGATGGGGACATGTTGATTTTAGCTGGCTGCAGATTACATTAGGAACAACAATGTTGATTTTCGACAAGATGAATGTTTGATAGTTTTTATGTTTAATGAATTTTCAGGGCAGAGATGACTTCCAAATAACCCTCCTTCGAATTATGGAGTCTCTAACAGAGGAGTCTTTTGTCATTTTTGGGACCCCTGAGCTTTTCATACGTGAAATCCTCCCTAGCTTAACTATTCTCTACAAGGGTAACAAAGATGGTGATGCCAGATTTCTGTGCCTAAAGATTCTCTTTGATGTGATGGTCATTCTTTTGAGTGAACCAATTGAAGATGAACAAAGATTGCAGGACTTCAAATCTGTATCAAATACCCATTTTCTACCTCTCTACCCGACCTTGGTTGAAGATGAGGATCCTATTCCTATGTATGCACAAAAGCTTCTTGTGATGTTACTGGAGTTCGGCTTTATTAAAATTCCAGACATTCTGCATCTGAAGACAATCTCACAATGCTTTGAATTCTTGCTTGGTGATCTCTCAAATGCTAATGTTAACAATGTTAAGTTATGTTTGGCTCTTGCTTCTGCTCCTGAAATGGATTCCAACTTACTTTCTCAACTAAAAGTAGTTAGGAGAATTGGCAATTTCCTGGAGTTTGTATATGCAAAGGGTATGGAAGATTTCCTGGACCCAACTCTCGGACTTTGCAGGGCTTTTCTTGCCCGTTCAGTCGGAAGTGTAAAAGGCACTAATTGCTCAACAGAACTTGCTCTCTTAGGTGAATGTTCTTCTGAGGTGAGTGGTGCAATCGATCCTCAACAATGTGTAAGAGATATAATGGACTTTGGAAGCAACGTTGGTGTCTTGCTGGAGTTGAGTGGGTCTAATAAATCCAACATCGCCGACATAGCTTCTGAATGTATAATTTTACTATTCAAGGCAGCTCCAAGAGAAGCCACCACTGGTCTATTAACCAAGCTCTCTAAGGTTAGTGTGATCTTAGAGTCCTGGCGAAAAGGCACCTCTCACTTGTTGGTGCAACGAATGGTCCATGCTTTAGGTTATGCTTGCAGGCAATACTTGTTGCATGCAATGATATTATCAATATCCATACCAGAAATTTCAAGAATCGAAATGATCGTTTCCGAACTCAAAAGTTCAGGCGTCCATGATTTGGCCAAAACAGCTGGGTTGGCAGCTCTGGAGTTGCAGCGGCTGCCTCGCTGCATCTAAATGGAGTTAGAATATGTAATTTCTCAATGTTATTGTTTACTTGTATTTTGCAAGTGAAGCAAGAATCTATCACTAGGTATGCTAAGTTGAATTCTATTCAAGCTTCGGAATCCCTTGTGTAATGTATGAGTTCTTTGTATCTTCATGAACTATATAAAATGTATTCATTTCCGCGTTGTTTTTAATGCAACCAAATCAGTGAATAGGCTCTCTCCTTTCCTGAACTTAAGGGTCTCCATTCTCTGCATTATCGGGAAAATCAATGACTTTAGGGTACCAAGTATCACGGGCTCAAAAGGATTCTCTTGTCAACCTTTTCCAATCTTTTGTCTCTTTCCCAAAGGGACTCCAACTCTATTTCCTTATCACCATCCAATAGACTATAGACACTATAGGAGATATTAGCATTAATCAGGAGAAATTGGAGGAATTGATTCAGCAAGATTATGGGAGGATATAATCTGATTCTAGTGGGAGGATATGATCTAATTTTAGTATTAAATGTCTTCCCTGATTTTCTCCATGTATTATGCCTTTTGATTCTGTATTCAAGTGTACATATAGGTATAGACAGATGAAATAAACTGCACATAATTATCATTTCACTCTAGAGTATACTGTCACATACATACTCGTCTCCCTTCCTTTATGGTATCAAAGCTAAGTTTGGAATCCATAATGTCATCCTCCGTCGAAGTCGACTCCACCATGTCCGACGGTGGGCTATGTTTCCCAGCCAAAGTCATCGGCGTCGAAGGTTCTGACATCATCATAGCATCGTGACTTATGAATGCCATGATCCCAGCCGTACGTCGTAGTTGCATGTTCCTCCTGTCTGCGAAAGAGATTTGGTTAGCCGTGAAGACAGCTTACGGCAGGCGTCCGACAGCCTCGCTTGTATTTGATTTGCGTTCAAGGTTGTGGACAGTTCGTCAGGAAGACCGTCCTCTGAATGCATATTACCTGGAGAAAACCAATTTATGGCAGGAGTTTGACCAATTGAAGGAAAGGGTGTGGAGACAAACCGAGGATGTTGTTGCTTATTGCCAGGATTTAGAAGAGAAAGACTCTTCGAATTTTTAGTTGGGTTGAACTTAATCTATGAGGATATTCGTGGGCTTCTTCTCGGGCGAGTGCCCCTTCCCTTCGTCCTAGAAGCTTTCGCCCTCCTACGAGATGAGGAAACTCGGCGACAAGTTATACTCTCAACTTCGACAACTCCTCAGCTCATGGCCACTGATGCTTCCGCCTTGACTGCTCGTGGTTCAGACTCCAAACGCGAACAACACATTTGTGAGTACTGCAGAAAAATCGGCCATACCAAAGAAAAATGCTAGGACTTCCATGGGAAGCCAACTGATTGGAGGCCCAGACAACATAAGCCCAAGGGAAATATGGCAGAAATGAGTGCAAATCAGGCCTATATGAATGCTGGTCATGAGGCCCAATTTCCTGCTGGTTTGACACAGGCCCAAATCACTGTTAGACCGACTCATAAACATTTCACTGCTGGTTCAACTCAGGCCCAAATGGTTGCTGGATCTACACATGCTCTAGGCCCAGATCCATTAACTATCATCCTAGATCGTTTAACTGCACTTGAAAAAGTCTCAAAAACAGTCAGTTGCTACTGTGGTACACCGAGGTAATGTTTCTCATATTCTTAGTAGGAGTAAAGGTGAGTACACAGACCCTCGTTGGATAGTAGACTCAGATGCTATTAATCACATGACAAATGATGCTTCACTCTTCTCTAAATATACTCTTGCCACATCATATCTTACAGTTAAAATTGCTGATGCCTCTAATTCTTTGGTTGCTGGTAGTGATACCATCAACGTTTCAACTACTCTGACGTTGCACAATGTTTTGCATATTCCAAAATTAAAATGCAACTTATTATTTGTAAGTCAATTGACCAAAGATGAACGCTGCCATGCTAATTTCTTTACTACCCACTGTATTTTTTAGGATCTACTCATGGGGACAACGATTAGTGTTGCTAAGAAGCTAAATGAGCTATATTACTTAGACGACTGTCATAAGCCAGGATCTCATTTATGTAATAAAGTATCTCTCCCTAAGACTAGTGAATTGGAGTTATGGCACAAGTGCTTAAGACATCCAAACTTTCAATATATGTGTAAGATGTTTCCTTCAATTTGCGCTAATAAAAATTTCAAATTTTCCTATGACTCTCGTGAACTTGCTAAACATGATCGCACTCACTTTCCAAGTATTCCATATCGCTCATCTAAGCCTTTTTTCATTATCTATAGTGACTTATAGGGTTCGTCCTGGGTCTCTAACCGTACCCCATCAAAATGGTTCATGACTCTCATTGATAATCATACCCGTGTCAGTTGGGTATTCCTCTTGAAGGACAAAACTGAAGCATACCAAACCTTTGTTGATTTCTATAATATTGTTTTTACCCAATTAGGTACAAAAATCCAGACTCTTCATACCGATAATGGCACTGAATACTTTAAGCATTCACTATCTCTTTTTCTTAAAACACATGGCATCACCACAAAAGCTCTTGTTCCTACAGCCCCCAACAAAATGGCAAGGCTGAACGGAAAAATAGGCATATCCTATAGATTCTAGAGCTATTCTATTTAGTAGTCATGTCCCAGTTTCTATTGGACTGATGTTATCCTTATGGCCACCTTCTTAATTAATCGCATGCCATGTAAGCCCTTATCCTTCCAAACTCCTCTCCAGGTTCTCTAAAATCGTTTTCACTAACCTTACCTAGAGAACACTCCCTCTCAAAATCTTCGGATGCACTACATTTGTTCATCTACATCATACCTCCAAACTTGATCCTAAAGCTGTAAAATGCATTTTTCTCAGACCTGCGAGTACCCAAAAGGGATATAAATGTTTTGATCCCTTGGCCAAGCGTCTGTATGTCATATGTGACGTCATCTTTCATGGACCAAACCTTTCTATCCCTCATCTTTGGCTCAGCGGGGTCTTAGAGTTATCCTCAAAAATTTCACATTGAACCTGAATCCCAACCCCTGTGCCTCCACCAAGAGCCTAATCACATCTATACCCTTGACATACCAACACAAGAGCAACCTAAGGAATCTGAAGGACCAACTAGTTCAGGGAGACACACCAACAAGTGGGGACAAATATATATCTGTATAAACACGACAGGTAATACCCCTTAAGTGAATGATGCACACTAAGAGTCTGAACCAGGTACAGGTCCTGAGTAGACCCAAGTCCAGAATGATGACCTTGAACTTCCAACAGCAATCAAAAAACCACAATGTGCATGTACCAAGTATCTCATAGAAATGTTTGTTTCTTACCAGGCTTTGTCATCTGAACATCATGCTTTTGTCTCTCACGTTGATCAACTCATAATACCAAAAAATATACATGAAGCTCTAACAAGACCTAAATGAAGACAAGCAATAATGGAAGAAATGAAAGTACTAGAAAAGAATGAAACGTGAGAAGTAGTTGAGTTACCAAAAGGCAAAAAAGCGGTTGGCTACAAATGGGTATTCACCCCAAAATATCTTACAGATGGAAACCTCGACAAATATAAAGTATATCTGGTAGCTAAGGGCTTTACTCAAGTCTATGGTATGGATTACATTGAGACATTTGCACCAGTAGCAAAATTAAATACCATCACAATCCTATTATCAATCACTGCTAATTTGGACTGGACATTATATCAGATGGATGTCAAGAATGCATTCCTAAATGGGGAGTTGAAGGAGGAAGTATACATGAGGATGCCTCCAGGATTTCCTGGAAAGAAGGAAGGCCAGGTATGCAAGCTGAAGAAATCATTGTACGGATTGAAACAATCTCCACGGGTATGGTTTGAAAGATTCACTAGAGTATTGAAAGGACAAGGATATATACAGGGACAAAGCGATCACACTTTGTTCTTCAGACATACAAATGGGAAAATGATGTATTAGTAGTGTCTGTAGATGACATTATTTTCACAGGGGACAACTCAATAGAGATTGATAGAATTAAAATGGCCCTTAACCGAAAATTTCAAGTAAAAGATCTAGGAAAGATGAAATATTTCTTGGGCATGGAAGTGGCAAGGTCTACAAAAGGAATCAGTATCTCACAGAAAAAATACATATTAGATCTCCTAGAAGAAACATGTATGCTTGGCTATAGACTGAGAGACACTCCTATTTGGGTTGATAAGATTAGAGATGAAGACCTGGGAAAAGAGGTCGATATGAGAAGATATCAACGTATGGTAGAAAAATTGATCTACCTATCACACATGAGTCCATATATTGCATATGCCGTTAATGTAGTAAGTCAACACTCTTATAACCCTAAACAGAAGCACCTAAGTGAGGTTAACAGAATTCTTAAATATCTGAAGGGCTCACCTGACCTATGTCTCCTATTTAAAAAATTTGAGAAGAGAAATATAGAAATGCTCACATATGCTGATTGGGTAGGAGATCAAGACGATATAAGATCAACCTCAGGCTATGTTACCTATGTGTGGGGGAACTTGGTCACTTGGTGCAGTAAAAAACAAAGTGTGGTTGCTAGAAGCAGTGCAGAAGCTCAATTTAAAGCTATAACTCTAGGAATATGTGAAAACCTATGGGTAAAACGAGTTCTGGAAGAATTGAGAATGCTAATAGCACTACCTATCAGACTATACTCAGACAATATGACAGCTATCAATATGTCACATAATCCAGTCCAACATGATAGAAAGAAGCATGTGGAGATAGATAGTCACTTAATAAGAGAAAGGATTAATGTTGGAACGATTGAACTAAAATACATTCCCTCAAAAGAACAGACAGCAGATATGCTTATAAAGGGATTAACTCGAGATAAATTTGAATATTTAATTGGCAAGTTAGACATGATCAATATCTATGCTCCAACTTGAAGGGGAGTGTAAGAGATATTAGCATTAATTAGGAGAAATTAGTGTAGGAGATATTAACATTAATTAGGAGAAATTGAAGGAATTGATTAAGCGAGATTATGGGAAGATATGATCTGATTCTAGTATTAAATGTCTTCTCTAATTTTCTCCATGTATTATGCCTTTTGATTATGTATTCAAGTGTATATATAGGTATAGACATAGATGAAATAAACTGCATATAATTATCATTTCACTTTAGAATATTCTGTCACATACAAACTCGTCTCCCCTCCTTTAACACTTTAAGCCCACCTAGTCTAAGGAGTAAGGAAGATATGACAGAAAGTAAAAAGAGATCCCAAAGAGCCTCTGGTTTTTAACCCTTTAATGTTTGCAATCATAACTCCTCACTAACCAGCACAAACATTCCAGCTCCCTCGGAACTTCTCCCTCCACATTATATGGGAAATCAAAATGGTCTCCTTGAGTGTTCAACTTGCACTTGTTCTCTTCATGGTTTTTACGTCTCCACCTTTGCTTTCTTCAGCTCCACAACCTAAGACCAAAGTTCCCATTCTTTCTTCCTCAGAAGCAGCATTACCATACCTTCCTCTATCTTCTGTGTCTTCTCTCCAAGAGTTATCCCCAGACATTGCTCCACTTTTGCCTTCTCAAGGTGGCGTGTCACCGCCCATTCCAACTGGCTCTGACACAACCACGATTCCTTCAACCGCAAGCCCTCCAAACCCAAATGACACATTTGCTACTGACCCACTTTCTGCATTTTCACCATTTGGGTTACTGCAAGCTTCCTCCCTAGAGGCATGGTTTTTAGCTTAGGGATGGTTGTTTTTGCTGGTTTAGCAGTTTTTTGGTTTGTGCAGAACCAGAGAAAGTGAATGCTGTTTTTTTTTGGGAAAGGGCTCTCGACGAGCAAGGGACTCTACAGTAGATTTTTCTAGCCGTAATTATTGAGGAGCCTTTTTTTCTATTTTTCTATTAAAGTTTTTTTCAGTACAAAAAAAATTAAATAAATTTTGACATAGGTCCCTCCAAGACTAGGGTATAGTTCTAAAATTTATAAAAAAATTATTTTCGTCTGAGTAGAAGTAAGACTGAATATATGCATTATAATTTTGATAAAAGGCAAGTTAGAAGTAACTTGGAGGTCAGATTGAAAAATCAAGTTATTCCACAAATAGATAAATTCAAATATTTGGGATCAATGATACAGAAGGACGGTGAAATTTTGGAGGATGTTCATCATAGAATTCAGGCCAGGTGGTTTAAATGGAGAAAGGCTACTGAGGTTATATGTGATCGAAAAGTACCAAATAAAGTAAAAGGAAAGTTTTATCGCACTGCTATAAGACCAACAATGCTTTATGGAAGTGAATGCTAGGCTTTAAAAGGACAGTAAGAGCATAAAGTTGGGGTAGCTGAGATGAGGATGTTGAGATGGATGTGTGGGTATACAAGAAAAGATAAGATTCGTAATGAACATATACGGGAAAGAGTTGGAGTGGCACCTATTGAAGAGAAAATGGTAGAGAACCGTCTTAGGTGGTTTGGACACGTACAAAGAAGGCCAAGGGATGCGCAGGTGAAGAAAGTTGATCAAATAGTATAGACACCGGTTAAAAGGAGTAGAGGAAGGCTAAAGAGAACGCTCAAATAGGTCATTGAACGGGATCTCCTGGTCAATAACTTATCTAAAGATTTAGTTTTTGATAGAGCACAATGGAGTCATATGATCCATGCTAACCCCATTTAATAGGATAAGGCTTATTGTTATTGTTATTATTTATAAAAAAATTATGAGATCACTTATAGATTTCATAATATGAACTTATTCTATTATATTTATCAACTCTCACCGTGGTTTTTCTATTAAAGTTGATTGGCTAGGTCATGTGTCTTTCCAATCAGATGCCCATGATTATGATTAAGGACTATTGATCCCCCCTTTTTGCGTTTCCATCTTCACGAGACCTTGCTGTGATTGAATTTAAGGGTACGGATTGTTACCCTGTTCCAGTCTCAATAATTATGTAGAATTTAATGAAAATAAAATATATTTTATTTTTATAATACATAATTATATATTTAAGTATGGAAAATATTCTTCTTAAGAAGTTATAGTTAAAGTAAAATAAATATATTTAAATTTTAAAATAATTTAACAAGTTTCATGATTACAGTAAAATTTTTAAAAACATCCTATTAAGTTTGAGATGAGATCCCTTTAAGTTTTTACGCCTCAAGTTCCTGAAGCTGCGCGGGTCATGCTTTTTCGCTTTTTTCCCTTCATTTTATTTTAAGCACGTAATAATGGTTCGTTGTTAAAATGGCACCTAACTTTCAAGAACGTCATAGGCATGGGTTGATTCGTACTCGTTGGTTTTAGGCAGGTTTTGCGTTGTTATTAGTCATGGGTTGATTCGTACTCGGTGGTTTTAGGCAGGTTTTGCGTTGTTATTAGTCAACGCTTACCATGTGGAATCAAAAGATTCAGTACATAAATTCAAATTCAAGTGACAAAAGAATAAAACATACAATAATTTAAAACATATTCAATATTTAAAAAATATTATTTATCATAATTCTAAAAATGACACTTTAAAAAATATTATATCTCCTATATACCTAGATTTATACCTAAAAATAATAGACAGCTCACTTTATCTGATATTGATATCATCTAAAAAAAAGAGAGACTTCACACTGATTTTAAATCGTAAGTAAATCCAACCTCTTTCTAAAAATTTTTTTACTAACAAAAAAAAATCAGTACAACGTACAAGAGGGCACTCAAATTAGATATGGAAAAAAAAAAGGGCTATTCTAACAACTCAATATTATACGTAGAAAACGCACAGGATTTTGTTAAGATTTTAGTTATCCAGTGAAGAGTGTAAGAAAATGGGAGGGAGCTCCTGAAACTCGTCTACAACGTAAACGAACTCCAACAACAAATCTTTTTCCAGCAGAAGAAATAACTTGAGTTCTACAAAGATAAAAAAGAGAAAGAGTTGCGCCTAGCAGAGTTTATAAGAGAGATCTAGCAGTTACTAGATAAAATCAAACTGAAATATCAAGATAAATTTCGAACTTTTATGACCCCTTTCACTAAAATAACCCAAAAAATAAAAACAAAACTCCCAAGATGACCATGATGCGCCCTCTATTTCAAGCACTCTTTTCCAGAAGATTTTCAATCATATCAGCCGCTTCTTGAACGGTGGTAATGCTCTGCGCGCTCTCTTCTTCCACGCTAATTCCAAATTCCTCCTCAAGTCCCATCACAATTTCAACCTATAAAATTTAAAAAACAATTTTAAAATTCCAAGCAAAAGATTACAAAACACACATACCATGAGAGATGCCATGATTCATGTAGAATCATGTCAAACATGATTTGGACTCTCGTATAGGGCAACCAAAAGAAGAAACAAGCCTAAAAGGCTATATCAATCAGAGGTACTTCAATAACAACAGTTGCGAAGTCACACAACACATATGGCTAGCTTCTTCATATCAAATAACAATTATAAAAACATCTTAATTTATTTCTAGCCATTGCAGCAGACAACTCTCCTTTTTTATTAGGGAAGCAAGTCATATATATGTAAGCAAAAAGGCTCTGAAAGGGCGCTTTTCACAATCTGAGGTACCGCATCAAGCACAAGGGTAAGAGAATCCAAGAGTTAGACTTTAACATCTACCATTACTGTTTCCAGATTTTAAATGAACTCTTGTTACTTTCTCTCGAAAAGGATTAGAGAAAGTACAGAACGAATGAGAAAGGAACAGATAGAAGAAACGCTCCAACCAAGAAAAAGAGAAAAGGGTAATGATATTTGAGTAAAAGTTATTTACTAACTTAAACCGTGATGAGTGTTTTCCAAATCCATACAACAACAATAGTTCATAATAAGTATCATTACAATACCGTGTCAAGAGAATCAGCTCCAAGTGCAGAAAATTTAGACTCCCCGGTGACAGCAGATTCATCTGGCAGAGCCAATTGTTTCTTGACTATGTCACACACCTTCTTCACTGTCTCCGGTTTGGCCTGCCAAAGTAACCAAGTTTGGTCACATTAGCATCATTTAGAATGTCCATAATTAATTCCATTTTATGGAACATCATTAAACTGAATGTCAAAGACAAATGAGCTAACAATAAATTGCCAAATAAATTATTCCAACACTAAGGCAGATGACAATGTGCCAAGATAAACTACACAAGGGTTTATGAATATAACACTTACAGCACATCTAACTTGAAACCGAGGTGCTCTGGGCTGCAATGTGATGGATGGGAAAGCTCTCCCTCTAATTGAAAGGGAAACTGAGTTTGGGCTTGAGATACTGGCAGGGACCTGTTTCTGAATGGAATAACAGAGAATTAAACAAGTCCAGAAAGCTGACTATATTTATAAGTGACCAGAAAAAAGTTATAGACAAGACTTCCTTAGTCAGTAATAAAGCAGGTATAGCAGTTAACACAAGAAATAAAATTATTATGATGCTATCATGTACAGCTGAAGCCCAACAACCATATATTAGTGCATTGTTAAAGGAAGATTTGGTGTTGCAGCCTTGCAGGTTATTTTATCTAGATGATGATAAATGTTCTAAAGCAATTAAGTCTAAACAATCAAAATCACAGAATGCAGGCATAGAGTAATGATGACTCTGTTTGAGCAAGCCCCCATGCGAGGTGCGATGATTCTGTTAAAGCTTTAATGCACTGAAATCGCTTTCTTTCAAACACTTGTTTAACCCGGAAAAAAAATGCAAGAGGATTATCATCTCCATAAAAGAAGAATGAGCAAGAAATTATCAACTTATATAGACTAAATATATTCAAATAATGGAGGTATGCAATACCCCAACACATCAGGCTATGGATTTAAGTTAAAGCAGCGAAAGTAATCCTGGATAACCTAATTTCAAAACACGAGACTATTTAAAGAAACAGCTCTCCTTCAAAATGTAAAAGAACAAGGGAGGCTCGAAACCTAATACAGCGCTGATATAAATATAGAATCTAAACACGCAGGCTATTATTATTAAACTGGAGCATTCAAACACACAACCAAGCCAGATTAACTCCATCTATTAACCATCTAAACACAAGCTCGAAAACAAAACTGTCCACATCAGCATATGCACGCTCAAGAGGCCAATCACAAAAGATCACGAGCAGAACATGAATCAAACACTACGAAAGCACACTTGAGCAGCATAAATCCAAGCATATTGTATCGTAAATTAAACAGTAAGACAGTGGAGAAAAACTAAAGAAGGAATACCAGAGACTGCTTGAAAGGGGTGGAAAGGGAGGTCATGGAGATGGAGGTTGCAGTGAAGGATGCCATTGGAGAGAAACGGCGAGAGAGAGAGAGATCTGAGATCGGAGCTAGGAATTAGGGAATGGCGGAGGGCACAAAGAGTGCGTATGAGCGGAAGTGTAAGGAAAAGTGTTTTCTTTTATAACAACGCCAGTTCGATGGAAGGCTTCGTTAGTATCGAAGGTCTAGGACTTTGGAAGGTGTTTGGATTCGTTTAGGTTCTCCACCTCATTCAATTGTCCCGTTCTCGCCTTTGGTTCTATCGTCGTTTTTCCTCTGTTTGGTTTGACGTGACTTCCCACTTCTGGCCACATCGCTTCGTGCATATCGTTTTCATTAAACGTTAAACGTGACCAATATTGCGCATATTTTCTTTTGAAATGTGTTTGGCATCGAAGATTAGATAATCCAGGCGAGAGAGAATTGGAAAAGGATTCGTGATGCACTCATTTTTGGGGAACCTAAATTAAGATTATGAGGAATTAAGATTTTAGCGGACTAGATGGAACCTTCTTCCATTAGAGTAACCAAGAAATTGTGCTGGTTGTATGGGGAAGTGAATTTGTAGACATTTTTTATGAGCACAATATTTATATCAATTTATTATGAATTTTGATGTATTTCGGTCAGATCTTACTTATTTTGTGATTTTTTTAAGTTCAACCTTTACAATGCACATTTAGCTCAAATCAAGAAACGCAATTCAATAACTAATCCTAGTGCCAACCACCTCAGTGCCACGTATTAAATATAGCCTAAGAGACTGAAATCTAATTATCAAAGGAAGTCATCAAGATAACAACGTCTGAAGACCAAGTCAAGGTTGGATTAATTTAACATTATGAACTAAATATTTAAGAATACATGATTAGGATTAAAGGTGTTCTTACTGATCTAATACTCTTACTCTTTAATTTTGCAGTTTTGTAACCATTTATCTGCAAACGAGATACATATCTTTATGAAAGAAAAGAGAGAATGCACTTCTTATTTCATGACTTCTCGTGATTCGATACTCACATCTCACTATTTGTAATTTTGTAAGTACTAATTCGTCAATGAGATTCGCCTGTTTATTATATAAGATCAGCCAATAATTATTATTCACAGATGCATCAGTAGGAATATAAAGTAAAGTTGGTTAGGCCAATTGATGGACTGCCTTATGTTTTCTGGTGGAGCTTTTACTAAACACAAGCGCTGGCGCCTCACCTCTCACCTCTCACCTCTCACCCGTTCTATTTTTAGATATTATAGTATATCATTATTTTTTAATATAAAAATTAATTATTTTTAAATAAATTAAATAAATTAGATATTTATAATTAAATTAATTAACTAATCCTTATATTATTATTTAATAATTTATTTTAGTATTTAATAATAATAAAAAGTTTTATTTTTCATGTTTTTTCTTTTCTACTTTTCAACCTTTTCCCCTTTTGGTAGGTGTGGCGTAAATTAGAAGACGTGACTAACTAGGACAAAACTTGATTACCCATGCATGCCAGCTAGCCACGTTTATAAATAAAAACTCACCAACCCCTTATCTCAAGCAAATATAAATTTTTAATTAATTAATTAATTAATTATGATCATAAATCCATGCATGCATGCTTTAACAAGAAAAAGAGAGTTATATAGAAGAAACATTTCCCTTTAAAAATTCGTCGACAAATATTCTCTCATAGATCAAACATACTAGAAATCTGTAGCATTTGTCCTAAAAAATGAATGTATTTTCAACATAATTGTCAGTTTTAAAGAATTGTGAAGACAATTATGCCATAGCATGTCAACTGTGATGAGTGCTTATTAAGAATTCAAGTATGTTACTCAAATAAATAACCATTATTTATCATTTTATTATAATGATTTAATACATCAATAATCAGTCACAAACGATGATGTAACCCTCTTGTGCTTAATGTAAAATTTAATTGATAAATTGATATTAATCTTAATTAAATGTAAGATTTATTTTTTAGATTTATAATTTTTTTAAATTATTCTTATTGATATTTTTAATAATAATTTAGTGTGAGAGAGAAAAATAAATTAAAAATAATAATTAGAGTATATTTTAAACATATTATATTAACTAATTTATTAGGTTTTTTTACAAAAATTATTGTTTCTTTTATCTTTCTATGAGGTATGAGGTGTTTTTTTTTTATTTACAAAAATTTTTGAAAACCGGTAGGACTCACCTAAAATTTAAGGGTAGACTTCTTTTTAGATAATATTAATATTATATAGAGCGAACTGTTTATTATCTTTAAATATAAATCTAGACACTTAAAAGTTAAGATGTCTCATTAAATATTTAAATTATAATTATAATAAAATAATACTCTTTAAATTTTAAATATATTTTAAATAATAAATAGTTATATATTTCATATAGTTCATAATTAAAAATATAGAGGGCAGGTATGAGGTATTGAAGAGGAGAACCACTGCCAAGAGAGTTCAGGTGGGCTTTCCCTTAATGTATGTTTGCATGGTTGCTCTCATCAGTATGGCAGTCGGATACTATATTTATCCATAAAAGACAGAGCTCTTCGCGTGCTCACAAAATTTCTAAATAGTGATAATGACAAATAATAAGTACTGGATTTATACTCTTTAAGACATAAATTTAATTTTTATTATTGTTATAAAAAAAATTTTAATAGATAATTTTATAAATTTTCTATAAATATTTTCTGAGGCTATATATTACCCTTAGTAGGAGATCAGTATTAAATTTATATAATTTTTTATCAAAAAATAATTTTAAATAGTGATAATTGTTTTCTATAGTTATATAGAAGGATGATTCGTTGTTTATATGACGGTATTCGTTGGGGAAATGTTAATATGTGGGTATTAGAACCTTCGTGAAAGGCACGTAAAGTGAACAATATATGTAAAATAAGCAGTCATCTGGCATTTTTATCCAAATTTATGGGTTGTTTACAGACACGGTTTCCCTCAAAATCATGAATGAAAATTGAAAAACAGAAAGCAGAATCATTCTTTTAATTGCGATAATCGTACTCTATAATGTTCTCGGAGCGATGGTTCTAACGATCTTGAAAACCTGTAACGATCTTTTCAATTTTTTTTAATAATATTGGAATCATAGACTCTATTCAAAAGTTATGACGAAGCTTGAATTATAGTAATTATAATTATGAGTAGGGTTGGGATTAAAATATGTATAATATTTATTCAATTTTTAATATAAAATTTATTTTATAAAATAAATTGTATTATAAAACATATTTTATATTAAAAAAATATAAAATTATATAAATTTAAATTTAAGGTAAAAGTATAACTTAAGGTAAAGTTATATACAATATTTTAAATTAATTTTAAAAAAATAATTAATATCATAAAATATTTTAAAATTTAATTAGCATTCTAAAATAATTTTAAAGGTTAGATCAATATTTTAAAATATTTAAATCAGTATAATTTTATATTTTTATTAATAGAAATATAAATTTATATTCTATTCATATCACATAAATTTTTTATTTAAATATATTATTATTAAAAATATCATATATGTCATATTATTTAAAATAATTATTGAATAAATTCTAAAATTTATATTATATATAATTTATACATGAACATTCAGAAATTTTATAATTTTTTTAATATAATTTATTAAAATAATATTATATATGTAGTATTGTAAATAATAATGTGTTAAAATAAAAAGTTTATGTCTCATATATAAAATAAAAATTTGTGTTTTATTAGAAAAAGATAAAATTATAATAATTTAAATATTTTAAATTTTAATTATATTTTTAAAATTAATTTAAAATATTAATTATATTTTTAAATATTTTAAACTATTAATTGTTCATTAAAATTATTTTAGGGTGCCTCTCCACTATAACTTACGGAGGCTATGCCTACAATCCTCTCTCTCTCTCTCTTCTCACTGACAACAAAACAGGGATGAAAGGTCTTATTTTAGCCTTTTATGGCCATATTTATTTTTTAAAAAATTTAAATATAACAATACGATGTTGAATAGGAAAAAAAGAAAAAGAAAAAAGAACTAGGTCGACTGTTAAAAGCTCTAGAAAGTCGAAACTTAGGTTGTGCTGTGGAAGTGATATGGAACGTGAATGTAAAACACGTCATAGGAACCCCAAGCAAACAAAAAAAAATTCCTCATAAATAACAACCCTTTCATCATTCATCTGTATACACACTGACAAAATTTTCCCTCAGGAATCAAGTTACAAACTTGCAAGCAAGCAACCCACTCTAATTGTTAGCAAAAAAGCAGTAAAGTTAAAACAAAAGGTCAAAAAACCAAGTCCAATAAAACAATGGTCACACTCATTTCTTGAAATGTTTCTGTTTTCTTTTCTTCTGTTTCCTTTCTCCATAATTTTCTTTTCGTTTTCGTATCATCAGAGTTAATTTTTATTTTTTTTTCAAAAAAAAAAAAACAGGAAAAAGGTATTAAATAAACTGCACACCGAAAGCCAGTTCCGCACACAAAAATCCTGTGCCTTACTTAGAAGAGCCTTGAAGAAAGTCACTTATTGCCATTGTTGAGCACTCTGCTCAAGGGGCGAGCCAGGAACAAAAGGCACAAAACCCCGCCCACCGAAAACAGGTCGCATGACAGCATCATCAAATTTTCGCCAATAATGGTGGACGCCCTTAACAGGTAAGCTCAGGAGCAGGCGCAACCTGCTAGGACGATGCCCATTTTGTGTACCATCATTATTACCCTCTGATTCTTGGCCATGCTCCAGAAGTGGCACTACGAACGATTTAGGAGTACCTGGTGGTGACGGTATGATGCTCTTGTGTTTTGAAATAGGAAGCAATAACCTCACAAGTGGCTTCGTCATCAACCCAAACACCTGCACATGTCAACGTTTTGAATTGATTTCTGTCTTCCACACTCCAATAAATGATTGGGAATCTTGAAATTTATATCAATGCCACTGTAATTAATCATCAGAAGGAGGCAAGCGCCAGTCCCACTTTCATTGACAAAAGCTTAAAACATATTTGCTTCCTATGTCTGAGCAATGGCATAGTTCTACGATCAAGGTGCGTTAGAAAATGATCACAGCGTATCTTACCACAGTGCTGAATAGTATAACTGTGATGGTGCTGGTGATCATGATGGCGTGCTCGCGCATTTTAGTATGGCCTGACCTGGTGAACTGCATGTGAAAAATGTAGCTCATTACTACCTAATATTCTGTCACGATGCTCTAGAATTAAGATAGAACGGCATAAATGAGAAGGGATGGTGTTTGATTCTTCACCTGATTATAGGCAAGTGCCATAGAAACTGCTCCACGCATAAGACCCGCCCACCAGATTGTTACCTGCAAAACAAAGATCCTTGGAGGATTGTAATAAATCGATTGATTATGATATCACGTCCTTGTATGGAAACAGGAAAGCTCATACTTGTTGCTTTATCTCGATTTTCTCAGATTCAGACTTAGGCAAGTTGGCTAAGAATGACAGAGGGAAAACAAAGGCTGCTCTTCCCACTAGGATAAGTGCCAATAGCAATGAACTGATCCCAATTGATTTTCCAGGGCTAAGGAAATGATGGAGAAGTTAGTGCCAAATTTATTAAAGCTGTACTAAACGAAGTCATTTCAATGCAGTCAACGTTCATTCAGAAAACTTATAACCTTCGACGGGCAAATTTCCACTTCTCTATATCCAGCGCATCCATCCCAACGTAGAGGAAGATAAAGATCTCAGCAATGAAAGACAGAGTCGCAAAAGCATGTCTGAAGAAGGGAAAATGAAAACAAAAAAATAAGAGTTTTGACTGCAATATTCTCTAACAAATGAGCCTGAACATGAACTTGTTTCTTCAACTATTTTGTGGGAGATCATTTGACATACTTAGTTGTTACTCTTGAACTTTCAGTCACATTATGCCACGTGTAGTGAGACATGACGATGCCGCAGAAGAACACTGTCAGAATGGCACTTAAATTAAATAGCTGCCAAGCAAAAAAAATAAACAAATGGTGAATATGGGCATTTATATAGTACGAGAAGCATGGAGGAAGCACGGTTTTATAACCAGAGATAAGTCTTACCTCCGCTAGCATATATGAAAGGTAGGCCATGAGTATCATGAGGGCAACCTCACGGTCAGTAGAATGCCTGGTATTAGAGGGAAAATAAATTAGAGAATTATCAAGGAGATTCATCGAAACCGACAAATGTGTGCTAGCTAGATTCCAAAAAGCTTTTACTATTTCATTGCAGTGTTGTTCTTATTTGGTTAATTGAGTTGCTTGCTCTAAACTCCTTGAAACTAGCAGGAACTGAATTGAATTCTCCCTATTGAACTAATGGCAATGAATGACAATATCAGTTCGCTCTAGCTTTATACCAACCTGCCAAAATAAAGCTTCTTTATGATGAATGCGCTGAGCAATCCAGCCTGAAAAATTAAAACGAAATCCGATAACGCCAATTAAGCGCAGCCAAGTAAAAAAAGGAAAGGGAGAGACTTACCAAGACTCCCAGCACAGTGCTTGCTGTAAATAAATAGAAAAAGTTTCCAATCAAGTGGAAACCAGTATTCAAGTCGATGTGAGAAAGGTCAAAGTTCTGTATTGCTTTCAACAGCACCACAGATGTCGCATCATTTACGACCCCTTCCCCAAAAACCAGGCTGTATAATAAAGGTGTCTCATCCTGATTAAGAACCTGAAACATAGGATTTGAATATCATGTGAGGAAATATTCTAAACTAAGAATAAAGAAACCTTGGAGTTTCACATTAAAAAGAATTTGTACCTGCAAGGTGCAAACAGAATCTGTTGCTGAAAATATTGCTCCAATTGCTGCATTCAAAATACTCAGGTTAGTAAAAATAGTTAAAAGAAGGGTGACCAAAGTTGCAGCCTTGTAAGAAAAGGCTTGAACAGAAGGAATTTCATTCGACCATACCCAGATAATCTCCGAGCTTCAGGGATCCAATATCCAATTTTGGGAAAAAGTGTATAGCCCCTGAGTCAAAATAAATAAGTGAGATTAATAATGATCTAAAATGAAAATTGCACGATGCAAGAAAATTTTTCGCAGTGGCCTCTCTTTCATCACCATGCCGGATGGCTTTGACAAATGACAGGGTCGAAGATGTAAGATTAGGACTAGAGGTCCAAGAAAGAATTACTCTTTTAAGAATTTGCAGATGATGACAGGAAAGTTTTCTTTTCTTTTGGCGCAGACTTTCTGTACTTAAGAAATTACCTAGCGATATGATGCCAAATGATATTAAAGTGCCAGCTGCACCAAAAAGCATGATAGTCATAAAATTGCGAAAAAATTGCTTCTTCTTCACCTGAAATCTGTTGAGCATCAAGAAGAAAAGAACAATATTTGATATCAGTATTATGAGAATGTCAAATCTATTTAAAATGAATACTCTTATGAGTTGTAGAGATTGCAACTATACGTAATTACTTAGCAATTCGCGTACTATAGATCGATAAGAGAAGACTCAACTATTTTTCTTAATCTAAATAATAAATTGCCTGGCTTAGTTATGGTAGAAAAAGAGAAGAAAAGGGCTCTAGCTAAAAGGGAGATCAAGAGTAAACAACTCACCCGGCATTGAAAATGATAGGCGGAAGAAGATAAATAAAGAAAAGATCTTCACTGAAAACTAATATATGGGAGCTCTTTCCTCCAGTCGTAAGCAGGATAAAAATCCCAGTACCGAGACCCTGTAATTAGCACCCACAGCAAGATCATATCTAATTCACGAAATTTAAATTCATCTTCATTGTAAGACTAATAAACTCACAATAACGAGGGCGGTTATGGATTCGTTAATCCATCGGTTCTCCTCTAGCAAATGACCGATTATGATGCAAGCACAGAGAAGTGCCACGAATAGGTTCATTGAGACCACTGAAGCGTGATCAGAAGTCATCATCGCCGTTAATTTCGTGATCAATGCTTCGACAGCCATATTAGCAGTAGCCAGGTGCCACAGAGTCAAGAAAGAGAAATCAGAATTCGAGTTCTTTAATTCTTTTATAGTGAATTTCCGCCTCAACGCTTTCAGCTTCAAGCTTCAATTCAGCAGTTCACATACTTCCAGCATTCACGTCCCGGTTCTTCAGCCAACTCTGCCAGATGAACCAATGTTGAAAAATAAACAAACAAATATTTGTGTTTTTAACTTTAATTTCCCCGTTCTGCGCCGGGAAAACGACATGCAAATGGCTTCCAGCGCTATCACGTGTGAGTTTGGGACCACAACTACTGAATTCGATCGACCTACTCATCACCTTCCCAATATAAAACCATGTGATCTATAATTCATTCTGATTTTTTGATAAGCAGAATTATTGATCATGTTCACAAAATAGAAGTGAGCAAAAGCAATTTTCCATAATCTCCTCGGAATTTTCCCACACTTCCTCACCGATCAAACACATTCTGCTACTGGTATAGTAAGAAACAGAGATAACAAAAGTCTCTGATTTACACACGCTCATCATCACGAGCTAAACATTCATGCTCTCAAGTCTGAACTCTAATAAGAAGAAAACAAAAGATCCTAAAAATGATTACCACTTCAAGTATTTAGATTCAAATGAATCTTCGAACACGAATCGAGGAGCCAGGAGGAAAAAAATCTTGAGAGAGAAAGAGAGTGATTTACCGTTGAGACTTGAGAGTGACAGCTAGATAGTGAGAGGAGAAGGAGCGCGGGGAAGATGTGAAAAGAACGGCCGCGAATGGCGCTTTATGTAAGGATGCGTTAACAGTAATTGTTTATTTAAAAATATTGAATTGATTATGACCGTTGATCAGGAGTTGTGGACGGTGACGATAAAATTCAACGGTAAGATGAGAATGTTAGTGAGGTTGTGAGTGTACGCAATAATTACGTTTTCGCTTCCTTTGGATGCCAATGGAGGCAGATGAGTTTGGGGGAACGAGCAGTATCATCCCTCATTATTGTGTCGTCCAACTTTTCTTTTCTTTTAAAACTGATACCATTTCTATATTGTATTTATTAATTTTAATTTTTAATTGAGGTTAGTATTAATATACAGTATTCCTCCAATTGATAATCTTGGTTTTTTTTATAAATTTTTCTTTTTTTTTTTAAATTATAAGTTTAGCTTTATATTAATTTAATCTTTAATATAAAAATTAGTTAATTAATTTAAATATATTAAAAATTAAATAAATTAGTTATTAAATTTAATTTTTTAAATAAATTTATATTATATATATTTAATTTAATGAGAAATAACTGTCATGGTGGTGGATGGTATTTACCTTTTAGTTTTACTAACCACGGCGGGTTCAGGTATTATTAAACTCAATCAATGTTTTGTTTCTGGCCTTGTTTCCCTAAAAATGGATGGTGCATGGATGGAAGGGGCAGTCACATAATGGCCTAAGGTGGAGTATGAAAAATATGGACGACATGAGCACGTGCGGACAGTTACCATGGTCTCCACATTTCAACACCATACTTCATATTACTCATTTCTTATTTAATATATAATTTAATTAAAAAATATTTTTTTAAAATTAATTCTAACCTTCTCTCAACAATAATTAAATAAAAAATAATAATTAATAAAATAATTAAAATATTTTAAATAAAATATATTATATTAATTAATTTTATTAATCTAATTAAATTAGTTAAATATATTATATATTAAAAATAAAAAAAATATTTTTTTAAATATATAAGATATATATTTTCAGTAATAGTGACTAGTTCTCTTACCACAAGGCCTCCGCTTAAAGGTAAAGAAGTATGTTTTATGGCTAAAGCTAAAATTCAAATCTCCACCACTTATTTAAGATATTAAGGGATATAATCACTAAACTACACCGGCATGGTTTACTCCATATCACGTATCCTATTATTCTCAAACTTTAAAAAACTATCTTGTTTAAATAATACTTCTCTCAATTTTTAATATATAATCTAATTATTATCATTTTAAAATTTTAATTTTAATATTTTTTTTAACATGTTAGGAGTTTACAAAATTAAGGTACACAACGTAAAATCTTATCTAGAGATAAAAGACGAATGGCATACTTTTAACTTTATAAGAACTTTATTCATCCACTTATATTTCCAACTAAAAAGAGCAAGACCATGTATGAAGTGTTGTATACAAATTAAGGCAGATTAAATTAATGGGGTTGTCCTTTTTTTAATTTCTTTTTGGAATATTTTTTAGGGGTACTAGGTAAGGTGAAGAAGGGTAATGATTAGGCGGCGAAGTTGGTGTCGAAAAAAGGGGATGATTCCTTTCCGACTGCAACAAAAGAGCATGTCGTGGTAAACATGGCCCCTTCCACAAACACATTGCCTTTTAAACATTCTTCTTTTCTTACTTTGTCTTACCACCCACCACTCCCACTTCCACCCTTACATTCATTATTCACCTTCTATCTTTTAGACGATGGCAAAAAATAGGAGAAAAATAATGGGAGAGAATACAGAATACTAAGAAAAAAATTTCTTAAAATTAGTTAAAAAAATTATTAGTTTTTGAAATTTTCTCTTATGGTATTATTTCATCACTGATGTTTTTCTTATCCAAACATATAATTAGTCTCCTTCTATTTATTTATTTTTTATTTCATCTAATGAATTTTAACATTTTTAAAAAGATGTCTGGTCACATGAAAAGAGTGCCTGCACCATATACGATATAAATTGAGCTTGTTTGAATGGGAAAAATAATTTTTATTTTATTTTATCTGATTCATATAATAGAGTTTTCATACCATTATATTATAATACAACAAGGTCATTAACTGCACACGTCATATTATGAATTGGATATGAGTGCAGGTATTTTTTCTTAAAGTATGGATACTTTATAGATTTATGTATATGAAAAAAGAGACTAATTAATGGAAGTATGTTTTTTTAATTTGTTTTTAGAGAGTGGGTGGTTAATTAGTGTTAAGCATTGAAAGATGGGGTTAGTCAAAAGAGAGGAAATTGAGTGTCATGTTAATATATAGGAAGGAGGGGCACGAAGGCCCATGGGATGATCCGGTGTTGATGATGATGTCGAGAGAGTGGAGGGATCAAAGCCATCATGAGGATTTCAGGAATCATCCCCAAATCACTGACACGTGTCCTGGACCCACACTGCTCTTCATGCGTCATCGGCATCAGTCGCCGCGTGTCCACCGAAGTTAGTGGAACCATCATGCACTGAACTTTGTTCGGCTCAGCCGTGGGAGTCAGATCCATCATGTCTCCTCTCTTAATTATGCTGTTTGTTTATACGCTAATCCACTTGGTTTACATTAAAAAAACGGGTTAGCTTTAATTTAAGTGCGTTTTTTGAACGCCAAAAGAAAAGTGAAGTCATTATAACATTCACATTCATGTTCTTGAGATTATTGTCTTCCATGACTTTTGATCTATAAGACGCTGGCATCGTTATACAGTGTCAAGATTAAATTACAGTAATAGATAAAAACCTGAAATATTTTGACTAAAATGTGCAAAATGTTTGGTTGTGGCTTGAATCTAGTAGCGGCCCAACTTATGAAGCTATGGGTCAAGTGAGGCCCAAAACTCCTGTCCATGTGTTCGGTCTTTTTAAGGCCTTGTTTGGTGACTACGCAACATTTTGGACAACATCCAATGATATTAAATCCACTCAATCACCCACCATAGCGTGATATAGGTCAAATTTAAATGTAGTTTAGTCAAAATTTTAGTGAACTGGATAGACAACTAAAAAAAAATCCACTCAATCAACTCTGCTATTCATCGTAGATAAGGCTATTTTTTTTTTAAATTTTTGTACCAAAAAGCAAGTCAACTCAATCAACCAAGTAGAGTTAGTACATATAGTAAAAAATATGTTTATATCTCACAATGATGCAAATTCGATTCTCTTTGCTGATGTGAGAGCTCATTTAGTCCCGTAAGTCCTTTGTAAGTATTTTCTGAGTTCTAAAGCCATGCTCTAACCTTAGTAGGGAATCGATGTCGAATTCATTTAATTTTTTTTGTAAAAAAAAATATCAACTCAATCATTCTTAACCTGGTGGATCCCAAGCAATCAATCTTTAGGTGAAGAACAACGACCCAATGGTTAGCCTGAATTTAGGCTTGAGAACTAAAGTGAATATGGACTCAGTCTGAGGTTAAATAGATTAAACTTTTTGTAACAAAAAAAAAAAAATAGATTAAACTTTCTATAAAAAAATACTGTAGCTAAAAAATCTCGACACAAGTAAGTGCCATGATAATATAATAAGATCCTATGTAAGAAATGACAGACATGTTGATGTCATATTAATTAACAACTCATTGGAGTTTTCAACGATTGAATTGCTTATATACGAATATTGAATATTCAGTAATTTCCCCAACTTTCTATTACAGAAAATAAAAATAAATAAATAAATGCTCCCAAACCCGCAGGCCGGGAAATATGATATTTATTGTTTAAAAATGAGCAGCATATTTTTTTTTGGGGGTGATGAAATTAGCAGCATAATGATGATATGAACAGAGTGTAAAGTATACGAAGACAAGTGCAATATCCGTGATGTGTGAGCGGAGAGATTTGAAAAGAGACAGAGACTAATTGGAAATTCAAAGTTGAAAGCGTCGAGAGAAGAAGAGTTTCAGGATGAACTCTCATGAACTTAGGCGGTAAAGTAAAAGCCCAAGAGCGTTGGTGGCTCCTGTGACTTTCATTAATTTAAAGGAGGTGAACTTGTGATCATCGCCTCCTCTTTATTCTTATCATCCCTATTTCCTTCCCAGAGCTTCTCATCTTCACAACTCAAAACTACAAGACTCATCGTTTATATCTTTCTCTCTATCTATCTCCATCCAACCCCTTTTTCCTTCACCTTTTCTACTTCTTATTATTATATAATAATCTTCTCTTTGGCATACACTTCTCTGCATGGGAGCTACGTACCCCACCTTCCATCCTTCTCTCTTCTACACTCCTCCTTCTGACCCCACCCCCTCCTCTTCTTCACTGTCCTATTCCATTTCCCTCATTTCTCATCCATCGCTCTTTTTCTTCACTCCGCTCATGTTTCATCTTTGTCCCTTTGTCATTCTCTCTCTCTCTTCAACTTTTAGTATTGAGCTTCATGAGTCTATGTTAACGATATTTGTACATAAATCTTGACAAGATTCACCGGTGCCTAAGAGTTTCGAGTTCTCCAGAGCATCGCTCCTTCATTTTGATTTATTGTTTTTAGGACTTGTCAGTAGGTGGAGGGGCCCTCCAACACATTTTTTTGCTTTTTGGGATCAAGTGAGAGAGCTAGCTTAGCTAGCTAGGTTTCTTCACACTAAAGTCATATAGCTATCTCCTTATATATAAAATGGAGAAAGATCACGACAACTATCACTCGGTACATATATAACACAGCTCTCTCTCTTTTAGGTTTCTTTTTGCAGATTTCAAGGTTTACATATATATGTCGTCAGATCTTTTCACCAATAATGTTGTTTTGCTCCAATTGTCTTTTTCAATCACCACAGGATCCTTCTTTCCCCCAAAGCTTCAACGCCCTGCCTCCTGTGAACTTCTCCCCTCAGTCTCAGACCCTCAGTCACATGACCAAGTTTCGGATCGGAGAAGCTTCCGGCGAAAGCAGTCACATGAATAACAGCGGCATGGTGGATTATATGCTCCACAACAGCCCCCCTCCTCCTCCTCCTCAACAACCACCTTGTGGTTTTTATGGTACACCCGCTTGTTCTTCTTTTGATAAGCTGAGTTTCGCAGATGTGATGCAGTTTGCAGATTTCGGACCCAACTTGGCATTAAACCAGACCAAGAATAACTGTGCTACTGAAGGAGAAGAAGATCATTCTGGGATGGACCCCGTTTTCTTCCTCAAGTTCCCTGTGTTGAATGACAAATCCTTGGAGGATCATCAGAATCTGAAGGGGACAGGTGAAGAAGGAGGAGGAGTGATGAGAGAGGATGAAGTAGAAGGAGCTCGAGTCTCTGATAGTAATAATAAGTCTTTGCAGAAACATGGGTTTGTAGGAGAAGACATGGACAGGAATAACAGTAACCCTACAAGCACAGTTCAGGAGAACAACAACAACAATACAAATAATAATAAGAGCAAGAGGAAGAGACCCAGAAGCATCAAAACCAGCGAGGAGGTAGAGAGCCAGCGTATGACTCACATCGCCGTCGAAAGAAACCGTCGGAAGCAAATGAACGAGCACCTTCGCGTCCTCAGATCCCTCATGCCTGGTTCTTACGTCCAAAGGGTTCGTACTTAATTATTATGAGCTTTAATTTCTATCTTCTTCTTCTCCTCCTCCTCCTACTCTCATTAATGGGTTTTAGCACTGCAGGGGGATCAAGCTTCTATAATAGGAGGAGCGATAGAGTTTGTGAGGGAATTAGAGCAGCTTCTTCAGTGCTTGGAGTCACAGAAGAGAAGGAGGTTACTGGGAGAAGCTCATTCAAGGCAACAAGTTGGGGATTCTTCTTCTGTTACAATACATCAGGCGCAGCAACCACAAGCTCCCTATTTTCCAGCTTTGGCGCCTTTGCCAAATGTTGAGTTTGAGAGTGGGCTCAGGGAAGAAACTGCAGAGAACAAGTCCTGTCTTGCTGACGTGGAAGTCAAGCTTATAGAGTTTGATGCGATGATCAAGATCCTATCAAGAAGAAGACCAGGCCAGTTGATTAAGACCATAGCTGCACTCGAAGATTTGCAGCTTATTATCCTCCACACAAATATCACCACCGTTGAACAAACTGTTCTTTATTCTTTCAATGTCAAGGTATATCATATGCAACCTAAGTGTGTGTGTGTTTTCTGATATACACACACACACATATATATATAAAGATGATTTAGTTTTTGTTCCGAAATTTTTAATAATTAAAATAATGCTGGCCGTGGGCAGGTTGCAGGTGATTCAAGGTTTACAGCCGAAGATATAGCCAGCTCTGTCCAACAGATATTCAGTTTCATTCACGAGAACACTGGAATGTAATATTATATATATCCTTATTATTATTACTTTGCTTTGTTACCTATGCTGATTAATTATATGACATCTATAGATGATTTGGATTCATTTATATTATTAATTCACAGATCTCTCCCAAAATTATATAGTAAGAAAGCTGCCGGAAAATTGGAGGGAATTAACGGTGAAACTTTCCATTATGTTATAGGGACACGTCATCTTTTATCAATTTGAGAATCATGAGATCATGGGTAATTCTGTCGGTACTTCTCAAGATTTCCTAATAAAGATACAAATGAGGAATTAGTGACAGCTAAAAGAAAAATTGGTCATCTCTTAAGAGATCGATCTTTACTGAAAATTACAGTTCTAAATTTAGTTCTTCATTGATCAAGTAACGAATTTGAGAATCTATATATAATTCGAGTTTATTGATAGTGTGTGATGTCCTGTTCGCAGGATAATTAAACTAATGGGGCAAAGAGGGATGAAGACAAGATCTTGAATTCTGGTGTGTGTTTGATATATAGTGAGATTAAAGTAGGAAGGAGATGACTATGAGGTCGAAAGTCAACGGTTCCTTATAGGCATGTTGCTTTCTGTGTGGTTGACTTGTCAGAAATGACTTGGTTGGAGGCATTAGGCTAATTTACTCTCAGAGACAGCCAATGCTTTGTGGGGTCTCTCAATTATAAGGTGGAAGCGAGTGGATACTTCTTATTTCTTTGGTCCATTTCTCTCTTTTAATTGTAATATTGTTTTTTTCTGTGACGTCAATCATGCGTGCCTGCCACGGTCTCTGTTCTTGTCCTCCTTCATGTATCAACACGACTTGACCATTATATATATATATATATATATATATATATATATATATATATATATATATATATATATAATTGAGACCCACCTTCATGAAATCCTTCGCATATAAACTGAAAGCAATCATAATTTGAACTAGAAACAAGTTCCAACTTCAAATGCTGCTACTCAAAATTACCAAATTAGATTCAGAAATGAGAAAGCGCTTATTAATTAATCATAAGCAAAAAGCTTGTGAAGAAAGGAGTACTCATTCAGAGACGCACCATAAATTCGCATGGCATATGATATTTTCACACCTCATATGGTGTCTTACTTTGACGATTGAAACTCCCTAAATTTCTTCGAGCAATCTTGGAAAAAAACAAAAACATTTTCTTCAGTATATTACTTACTTGTTGGAGGTGTTTCTAATCAATAAAATATGCCTAGGATATGATTTAAAGCGTCCAAAGCATGTTCGCAATATTATTACAAAAAAATTCACGTGGCAAACATACCTGAACTTCAGAGAAAGTAAAAAATTTGTTTGAAGGACTTCCAATCCAATACCCGTCCACAACGACTATTAAAGGCAAAACAAATTCATCCATAATTTTAATTAAAATATAATTTAAGACATTAACTGATCAACACCTAGGATTACACAATAAACACACATTGTTTCTTTGGGCATCAAAACTTGAGATAAATCTTTGTTTTTAATCCATTACTTATAAACAAGACTACTCCCCATAAATCCTTCATTATTTTTCATAATATTTTAGACCGACAGATGCTCTTTTGAAGGTAACGAAAAATAAGCAACATATCAAAATGAAATGGAATTCACTTTAGACGTACATAACTGCATATTGCCAGTTATAAAGTATAAACGAAATAAAAGCTCCCGATTCTCCAGTAGATGAGCATAACTAGCAGTGCTACTACTCTACAAACAGGAACCTTGACCCCAATTGCATAAATTTTCTTGAAGAACGTAGGGCGCACAATTAAACACTTTAAAATCCTACACACTGGCCCGCTATCTTCCCCTGTATCTCATTTGAAAACAAATAGTAACAATAATAAATAGATCAATTGCGTCCTGGAGAATGAGACATGTATAACAGTGCTTTAAAAACAAAAGTTTCCATGCCCAGGATCCCAAATTTTTGCTTTGCGTCAACATTGAAGCAGTAATGATTTGACCCATTCGAGATTGCTCTCCTCTGCAACACCAAATTTATATGCACTGCGAAGATCCTTCGCTCAATCAGGACACCAAACTCACGAGGTGTACTCAAATGGCTGGGGAGGTTGAGGTTCTTCGTCCACCGCCATGGCTGATGCCGAACTTTGCTGTGCTGCTGTTGATCCACCAGCAGCTGAGGTGGTAGTAGAGGAGGGTGTGTCGGTCAGGGCAAGCACCTCAGGCTCGGTAGGCCGCAGGTCTTTAAGAAGCACAAACCCTGAGGGCGCTAACTTAACTGGAACGTATCTGCCCTCTTGCAAAAATTTAATAAATTTCTCCTGAGCAGGAACCACCCTAGCTGGGTTGGTTAGAATCTCAAAAGAAGGCTCAGGCTCTGACTTCTTCTCTGGTGCGCTATCAACCTTATCAACCTTGAAAATAACACAGGAGAATATTTTAAATTGGCATTAATCATGCCACCTCTTTCTTGAGTTGGTCGCAGGGAAATAGTTAATAGATATATCTAAAACAACCACAGAAAAGCAACCAGAAGTAAACACATATCAAGCTTCACTGCACTTCGCTGAACAAAACAATGACAAGAAAACTGTAATCAGCTAGTGAAGCTTCTTCGCATATCAATATTTTACAAATCATCTACGAATCAAACTAACCTTATATCTAAAAACTGCCATAAATTTTTTGGCACAAAAACTTAATGCATAAGAGAGAACAAGCCCAAAATAGAGGGTGGGATGGAGGTGAGAGTAATCCCTATCATCCTGCAGCCAAAATAATGATGGAGGAAACAAACAAGCAATAGCATACTCCAATTGGATGCACAAAAAAATATCCATGACTGCAAGCAACTAGTAGACAGCTTTAATCACACCACCTTTGATCCCTACTATACTCCACTGACAAGATTATGCAACTTCAGAAAAATCCGATGAATGTGCTTTCATTCAATGATAAAATAATAAAACGTGGATTACCTGCATGGATTCTCCATCCTTCTCACTGGAAGACTTCCCTTTTCCAGTACCTGAAGCAACTGAGGATGAGTCAGTCCCAGACGATTTTTCAGCATTAGCCTTTTGATCTTCAGCTTTCTTAGCCCTAGCTTTAGCCTTAGCTGATGTTGACAGAACAGCAGTAGGAAGTTTCACAGCAGATGTAGTGGCGGGTACAGTAGTAGGCTTAGGGTATTCAAACAATGAAGGCTTTGCATGTGATAAGAACTCAAACTTTGGAGCCTTCAGGTCATAGTTCAGACCAATAAAAGCCGTGGGTGAAAATGACAAACTTATGAAATAAATAAGAGGGTACCAATACCAAAACTGACTGAAAACTGCAAGACCAACTACCGCAGTAACTTTATCATGTTTTGTCTTGGAAAGCAATCTTATGGTCACATTTCTTCCACCAGCATCAAGAATTCCCGAGGCCAAAATTGCTCCCATCTTGCTCATGGTATCCTCGTGCTTATCCAGAATTATTTTCTCTAATTGTCGCCTAAAATAGCATCAAGTCAGTAAACCATCAGAAGTCCAATAACTTGTTTCCTCACTGCAAAAAGTCAGGAACAGGTTACCTGAATGTCCCAACACGGGCATCACTAGCTTCACTGATCTGGACCATAACCATAGCCATTGCTATAAGGGCACCTTGACGAACAAAATCAACAACATCCGATGTCAAAGGCTCCAGTAGAGATATGGCCTCACTAAGACCAGTACCAGCACAGGAAATTCCCACAGCAAGTGCCGCGCCATATCTAACATGGGGATTGTAAGACTCTGATAAGAGAGAAACAATTCGAGGAGTCTGCAAGCATAAAACATTGTGATATCTCAGCATATCCGCTCAAGCAAAAAATAGAACATGAATTTGATAGCAAAGAAAGGGACACACACACACATATTTACAGTGTACAAGACAAATAAATGATTATTGAATTGAGGAGTTCTGGGCATGGCCCAAGCACAGAGAACTAGATTCAAAGCAAGAAAAATAAAAATAGGAATGGCAGCACCAACCTGCTCTGGGTCAGAGTACAAAACAAATCCTAATGCTAGAACAGCCGTCCTTCTGACATCGTCACTCACATCAGACACAGCAAAGTGTAGTAACTGTCGAATGGCCTTGTTGTTTGCTGTTCCACTGTATGCCAGGGCCAGTGCATACATACCACCATAACGCAATATCGGATCTTGGTCTCGAGTCATCTGCTCAATCAAGGTGTCTGCTTCTTCTTCTCTTCCATATACAGTAAGAGCAATCCCCAAAGCCAAACCTCTGAAATATTAAATATGCATATAAATATCCCGCCAATGAGAAGTGTTGATTTAGCACCTTATCCATAGAAACCTATTTACCTAATGATCTTTTCATGCTGCGTCTCATGTGCATAGGCAAGCATCTCACTTGCCTTCTCACTGGCTGTTCCAACCATAAGCAACCCCATACTTATACCAGCCGCTTCGCCAGCTACAGCACTATCAGTGTAGAGAACACTTTTGATGTCATCGTATATATCCTCATCAGCAGTTCCTAGAGCTGCAAGCCCAAGACCTAGACATGCACCATGCTGAATAACCTGCACCATAACCAAATTGTGAAGTATAATACTGCAATATGGTTTTTCTGCAGAAAATAATCATCAAAATTAAAAAGCACCTCAACAGTAGTAGTGCGCAGGCTATCACGAAGAAATTGTTTGATGCCCTCTCCGTGGTTTGCATGGATTAAACCAAGAGCATATAGAGCACCTCCTTCAGAGTATGGACTACCACCACCACCTGACCCACCCTGAGGCAAGTAAGGTGCCATCAATGATCTTCCCTGCTGCAAGTGGCCCCTGTGAATAACACCAAGGCCAGCAGTTGCACTAAATTTGGCCCAATTAGTAGCTCTGCTCAACCAGTCCTGACATTTTCAAGGCCAAAAAATCTCAATAGAAAATAATCAAACTTTGGGAAGGGAGGGAAAACAACAAGGAAAACATGGCTCACCAAATTTTCCCTCAAGAAAGTGTCTACAGTTGTTCCCGCATGCATGATTGCATTAGCATATATAGTTGCACTATGACAGACACTATTTCTCATCTCCACAGACTGCTTAATTGTTTTTAGGATCAGGAGATCAGATCTGAGTGCAAGACACAGTCAATACAGAATAAGAACCAACAGAGCACATGAAAGATACCATAAATGACAAAAAATGTACAAAACTACGACCCTTACTTGTTGTGACTATACAGAAACTGCAGGGTCAATTGTATTGAAGTCTCTCCAGACAAAATTCCCTTTATTTTGTTTAACCTCTCAGCATAGATAGTTTCACTTGGATCCTCAGGAACATTCACGTTAGAGGCAGAATCATCATCTGTCATTTGAACATCATCTGGTCCACTCACACTAGCATCAGGGGTTGGGTCAATGGGTTTTGGCTGTGCAGATTCTGAAGGCTGGGACTTCGGGGGTAAAAGTCGATCTCTAACATTTAGAAGAAAAGCTTGGTGCTCATTCTCTACCAAATCAAATGCTATTTGAAATGCCAGAAGGGCATCCTCTTTATTTTCAGAACGTAAAAGCTTTTCTAATATGCTTGCAACACCCTCAGGTTCATCCAAGAACATCAGACACTGACAGATACTAAGATAATCAGGAGATGGCAGCTTTTGAAATACTTTGACAAGGAGGCGAAGAACCTGGAAAAGGAGATAAAGATCAATTTTATTCATATAATTTAGACACACCTTGTTAAAATGTCTCTTACATTTTGCGTAGTACAAGTCACACCACATTAATGCCATTACCACAAAATCATTACGTATAGGAATAGAATACAACTACTAGATCTTCAATGCCATTACCTCCTGTCTGTATTCTCTAAGATTCACAAAGGAATGAGAGACGTAAATGCAATATGACAAAGTTCCATGAACATTGTCACTTTTTGTAATTGCTTCCTCTAGTTTATCTAATCTTCTGCATTCAATGGCAGTTCCCATAGCTTGCTGGTACTTTCCGTCCAAAATGCACCTAAACAAGGGAAAAGAAATAGGTAGAAGGAAAAGTGAGAATTATGGAAATTGACTACCATACTAACAAAAGAACATTCATATTTTACATACTTATCCAACATTCTCTCCACAATAGCTTCCAATCTCGGGTCCACCTTGACAGAGTCATCACTTGACTCTGCTGCTTGAGACTTTAGGCTAGCATATTCATCTATGGCTTTAGCTGAACATAAAGAAAATAGACAACGTTCCATGAGAATTAATCATGAACTAATCATGCATTAAAGGGCAATCGAATTTTCTTCATATTAATGTTACTGTTTTCAATATAGCAAACCAAATGAATTCAAAGACATGACCCTGCCATCTCATAGTGGTCAAAGTGATGCATGTATCAAGCTTTGGATGCTGAGAATAATCATGTAGCATTTTACACTTCAAAATTGAATTGTTAAACTAGACCACAGGGCTTACCAAGAAGAGTATGCACATAGTCAGAATCCTCCGAAACATCAAACAGAGAACCAGCTCCAAGGGCATAAGACAATGAGTCGTTAAGTTCACCCAAGTAATAAAAGACCTTAAGATCAGGGAGCAAATTAAAATTAGCCAACAAAATACAAAATATTGCATTGATTTCCATATATTAGACTAAAATTGTATAGGTGAGACAACATAGATGATATGACAGTGACGGAAGAAATTGAAAAACAAACACTTATTCTGGAAACTCGATGATGAATGAATTATTCTCCATATGTCCATGCTTTGTTCCTTAGTTAAAGAAAAACATTCTTCTTAACAGAACTTGGACTCCCTAGAGATACTAGTTCAGTAATCAGCACAGCAGTAACACCTTTGATACAAGAAGTGCAGCAAGTTGCCTTTGATCAAACCCCTCGTCCTCATACAAACTCTCTCTGCGTGAAAAAAAAAATTCACATAATTATAACGGCAATACATCAGAAGTCAGAACGTAGCAAGTTAACTCATAAAGGCTTCCATATACCAAGCATATGCACGTAAAATGGAAGCAACTTGAATCTCCCTTAACATATAAACAGCCAAACATGTATGTTTCCGAGCTATCAACGAAGTAACCAACCTCATCATTATCATTGTAGGAGCCAAACCAGCCTAACCCAGAAACCAGTAATTCACCAAAGATAGTGACAAACACAGGACATGTTCCCAGTGAATAAGACTCCTGCCTACACCTCATAAAGTGTCATTCAACCCTACTGGTATTCTTGACCTGTCTACAAAGTTTTTAGAGCCACTGTTCGCAATTTATAGGCTTGTTTCTGCCATCTAGGAACCACAACGGAGGATTTTGAGCAATCCTATGGGTATTAGATATACTTTTGACAGACTGTTGCAAGTATGGTCCATGGTGTATCGTTATTTGTAGGAAAGAATAATATGGGCATAATTCTCCAGAAAGCTACTCTAATTATGAGAGCAGCAGTAAAGGACAAAATACAAACATCGTCCACTATGAGCCATATTACCAAAATTCCTACCACATAAACTATCAAGATCATAATGGTATTAACTCATACAATCACATTTCTCTAGATGCATCGATATCATATAAAGAAAATTTCAGCCTGCAGTATACCAGAGAAAAACATCTAGAATAACAAATTGTTGACAAATTTCCTTATTCTCCACCACAACAGTCTTGTTTAGAATTTATCTCCTACTGCTAATAGGGCTCTCACATAGAAACCCTTAATTTTATATTTATACGGTTTGTGTCATTAAAATCTAACTGTTTTCAACCTAGTAAGCGTTTGAGTTGATCAAGCTATTTCACAGAGTATGCAGTGAGTCAAATGGAATAGGCAACATCAATCATACATCATCAACAACAAAATACATATTGACGCGCAAATAAACAAGCGCATTGGGCGGAGGAAGAGAATGCGTACATGACGGGGACACTGGTGGAGATCTCGGGCCAGAAGTTGTCAACCAAGTTGTTTAGGTTAGAGAGAGCGTGAAGCTTGAGCGTAGGATGGGTCTCGTTCAGCATCGCCAGCAAGCCACCAGCGGAGTTCACAATCGTGGTCGCCATGGTATGTGCGAAACCCTGTCAGAGCGAGTTGCAGAAGGATTTGGATCTTAAACAGAAATCCAAAAGATTAGGGTTAGGGTTTAGAATATGAAGATTCGAAAGATTCGAAACCCTATCAGGGAGAGTTCCAAAAGGAGACGACGTTCAGCGACACATAAAGAGTGTGTTTGTAGAGGGAGGGACTAAACTGCAAAATCGAAATATCTGTTGCCCTCGCACTTCTGAATTTCTGGATCTACTAAGGGAGCTTCACTAGCTTGCTTTCTTCGCAAGCCAGACTATTTTTTTTTAATCTTTAACCAAACAAAAAACTGAAGCACTGAGATTAGTTTTTTTGAAAAAATAAAAAAACTGAATTACGTGATATTAGATTAGATGATAAAGATTAAGTAAAGAATTTAAACTTTTAATGCACCGAAAAATATAAAAGGCGAATTTCATGTATTCTTAAAGAATTACATATTTCTTTATACCGGTATATTGTATTCAACATATAAATGAATTTTAATTATTTTATACTTATATATATAATACATATTTAGATAGATACAAAAAATTAATTTTAGAAGGGCTTTTAGTCTTTATCTCAATTTGAGATAAATGTTAAATAAATAATATTTAAATATCTATAAGAATTTATAGATTAAATTATAGTTTTAAATAAAATTTTAAAAATAACTTCTCACTTGACAAAATATTTTATGGATATTAAAAGACTTTTTATCTTTATTTTTTTATATACACTCTCTCTCTTCTCTTTGTCACATTTCACTCAGTAGCTACACTTGCTTGTCTGCCATTAAAGAAGAAGCACAAGTCTCTTTGTTATGCTCTTCCTTCTTCCTTCCTTCTTCACTCACCAAATCTACTCCGTCATGCTCTTCCTTTTCCATCGGCATATTGAGGTATGCTTTCTCCATTGTCGTGTATCTCCATCTCGTATGTGCAAGTGCGGATCTGTGAGTGCGGTTGTTAGTTCCTCCATTATGAATCAAAGTTTCACCGACTTGTGATGTGCTCTTTGTCATGGGTATGCTTCGGTTAGAGAGAGAGGTTCTCAAAGGCTTTATCTTCTTCCTGTCAGATCTCATCGTTGGAAAGACAATAAAAATAAAAAATTTCACATTATATAATTATTATTTCATAAAATATTATTTTTAATAATTTATTAATTACAAAAGTCATTATAGTAATAATTATTAAAATACTTATTTATTTATAATCATTTTTTTCGGATAATAACTTTTTTCATAATCATATTAGTAAGAACCCATGGCTTTTTTCTATATCCTTTTATCATGTATACAAATGACCAACTAATTCAATTTATTAATTGGTAGCTAAACCTTATGATACAAATGTATTATTTAAAATTTAAACTCAATATCTAAAATATTTTAACGGAATTTTACACTACAAAACTAATTCCATAATATAATAACTCCCAAGTTATTCATTTTACATAAAACTTTATTTTTTTCCATGAAAACTCTCTTTGGGTGTGGTGTTTTTACCATGTAATATATACAGAATCCGAGTAATGACTCTATTTTGTATGGGTTGCTTATGGTGTTGGATCTTCGGGTAACTTCATTGTCCTTACAAATTTTTTTTATTACTCACTCAATTTATTGGAGCTTTACCCCAGCTTCAATTTTTTTTATTATTTACTCAGTTTACTGAAATTTTATTCTAATTATATTTAAATTTGATCCACGTCACGCATCTCGCTATGGACACATTCTTATTTGCCGAAGTTTAAAATGAATAGATGGGCTTAATCGGCCCAGATTATTAAATTGCATTGGGCTTCACTTTTCCTGCTGAACTCAGGCCCATAAATAGAGATCCTAAAGCTGTTTTTATGTTAAATGGTGCACATTAATTAATAATTTTTATTTTACGAAAATTGGTATATAAAGTAAAGAACAAATTTGTATTTTATAAAGAAGTAAATTCAATTATCGCTGACGTTATGAAGAATTTTTTAGTATACGATCTCATAAGTCCCTTATAAGTGTTATGTGAATCTTAAGGTTGTGCCCTGACCTTTATGGGGTACTGGTGTTAAATCCGTCTAAATTTATTTATACAAATATATATATAGTAAAAAATGAATTTATATCTTACAAGAATATAAATTTGATTTTAGCTTCCGTTGTAAGATTTTTTTTAGTAAACAATCTCATAAGTCTCTTATAAATATTTTTAAATTATTGGACTATGTTATGCCTTTGATGAAAGATCAGTATAAAATCTATCTAAATTTTTTTATAATAAAAATAAAATAATACTTTTTTCTTGTGTGTAAAAATTTAGGTGAGTTTAATCTCATAAACTCTCAAAAATTATGATATATATTTAGATTTATAAGATTACTTGTTAATAAAGTCTTCACATTAGTCGTGAAATGTGAACCCTAACCTTATTAGTTTATTAACTAATATTTGATGTCAACGTGTTTCTCCCAGCATCCTTGTGAATGCTGAGGGTAGATTATAGCTGATTTGAGGGTGTCCTATTCCGAGTCGGTAGTTTCGTTCCTTCCTTAACGGTTGTTACGGAGAAGCCTAAAAAATTGCACTAAACATCAGTTAATTAAAGAGTAAATCGACCCGTTTGATTGAAGTTTGCTTTTAGCCTTTTCTCCTGCTTTTGTCTCTCTCTCTCTAGAGAAATTGTTGGATATGCCGAGAGTTAGCACATCAATGACATCATTTACACCCTGCCCTAATCAAAAGGTGCCAACTTAATGAACTCAATCCTACATGGCGTTCTCTCTTTGTGTAAGTATGACAGAGAAGTTAATATTAATATTAAATTTAATATATATTTTTATATTTATTAATTTATTTTTATTAATATTTATTCAATAATAATTAATTAAGAGATAGAGGAGGGAGAGAGTTAAAAAAATAAAAAAATTAATATATTAATTAATTTTCTAATTAAATTAAATAGATTGTTTAGTAAATATTGGAATAATATTAGAATTTTGAGAGCAAAAGAGAGTAGCGAGATTGTTTATTAAAATATCTTGATTATGCGGGGAGAATATTCCCAAATCAACAGCATGTGCACATAATAATTCAATTGGTAGAATGAACTTTCAGATAGAGCCAATATTCTTATTCGCCGGAATATTTATTTTGTACGGAATTGTTTATTGTTAATGGATGCCATTCACTTTTAATTACAATCGGCAAATAATGCTTAACAGAATTGTCTTCTTCTGTACATGTGAAAAATATCCCTTAAAATCATACTTTTTATAATAATTTTTTAATTATAAAATTATTTTTAATAATAACTACTCAAATATTCATTTATTTATAATTATTTTTTATAAATTATTTTCTAAAAATCTTTTTTTTTATAAAATCTTTTCTAAATTTGTATGCTCATGTATTTTCTCACTTGGCAAAGTCAATGCCGCTGCCCAAATACAATTTAAGAGATTCCATTGTTTAAAAACCTTTTTAGAGAAACATGTCAGGCTTTTTAATTTAAAGCATAACCAAAAAGCCTACAAGCCTATCTATTAATTTTTTAAAATATATTTTTATCATATACAGGAATTTAGTAAATTTATAAAATTACTTTAACATTCTACATTCGTATAAATTTTAGTAAGCTAAAGTATGATAGGTGAGACATTTTCAAAGCCCTACTAAGTAAATAGACCCTTAAAAAAAACCTCAAGTCCGATGCAACTCATGCTTGAACCTAAAAAGATAACTTAACATATAGACTCAAATTTTAAATTCTTATGACAGTCTAATTTTTAAATTCTCCCAATATAAAAGCTGATAGGAAAATGCCAATAACTTTATAATATAGAATAAAAATTTCTCTAAAATTATAAGTTTAATTTTATTTATAATTTTGTCTCGTACTATTAGTGTGTTGCTCCCCTTTTAATTTAAAAAAACCATTAATTTAAGAAAATGAGTGGATAGGAAAAAGTGAAAATAAAGAACGGAAATAATGAAGAGTGAGAAGATGAAGGAATGGGAAAATACCTGAATGAGTGAGGAGCAGGCTCCTTTTTTCCACTAACAATCATGAATGCTATTTTGAACAAAAACACTGCTCTTTGATGCAGGAAATCTGTTTAGATTTCATTTCAAAACGGAGAGATTAGAAGAGCCCGTAAGCACTTGTCAACCACACCCCAAGAGATTCCATTGGGAGTTGGAGATCAGATCCCTCTGCCCCACCTCTCTTCCCCATCTCACCCCATTTTTTCTTTCATGAAAAGTATTTTATGGAATATTTAAGACACAGCAAAATTCATAATCATTAAAAGCAAAGACAGTGAGTTGAGAGCTGCGAATGATGCAGGCATCCTTTATTTCTACGCCAGGGACAGGCAGCTTTTCAATTTCCACTACTCATTTGATTGCGTCCTTCAAATTTCACGGCCGCTGGGGGTAAATTCGTAAAAGCACCTGAGGTTTTGAATTTAACCGAGGAATAGAAAGCCACCAGCACCTGATGATTCTGCCATTCATACATACGCATGCTTCGAATAAATGTGACTCAGCGGGCCGAGGGTCCCCTGGTCATCATCTGAATCCCCATTTTTTGCAGACGCTAAGATCATCCTACTACTATTTCTTTCTCTTTTCCTTTTTTTTCTCACTCCTCAAATCTCTTAATTCATACAGGTCATCATTTCCAGTTTCAACCCAGTAGATAAAAAGAAAGAGCATTAGTTGACAGTTTTAAAAATTCATTCTAACAGCCACGCATTTAGATAAACCTTCATCAATTTATTGCGTCATCCCTTAGCGCAAAGAACTGAGAACACTAGCAAACTTTGCCTTTTGTTTTTACCCACTTAAAAAACATGGCCTTACTTGTGTTTGACAAAAGAGAAACCACATTGACCCTTGTGTTCCCTTCCGCGGTCAGAAACGTAGCTCCAAGAAAGGGAAGCCAAAATTGTCGCACCCCATATTATCACAACTACTAAACCGCGTCATTTCTCACACCATCCTTCATCTTTTAACAAATTTGCCAATAGTCCCCCCCATTTACGTCATTCCATTGACAAGGAAGCTTACTCTGGAGACTCGTTTTGCAGAGAAGACAAGGTTCCCCCCCCCCCACCCCCCCCAATTTGTCCACTTGTTATTTGCACAACCCCACCACTATATTTTAAACAAACCAATCAATCCCCAAAGCATCAACTGTTTCGCAATCTTAAGAAAGGCCAATCACTAACATACAGTCACAAACTTTTCCCCCAGTAACTTGCACGTCCACTCATGACTCTGCTTTTCATCTTTCTTCTGAAATCCATGTCCATTCAGGAATCTCTCCAAATGAAATCTGGCAGGCAGAACAGAGAGAGGAAGAGACACATGAAGAGGGGGAAATGGGTCATCTTTATTAAAGAGAGTTTTGTTCAGGTTCCATCAGTACAAGTATAGACAAAGAAGGGGAGGAAAATACAAGAAAAAGAGAAACCTAAGTAAATTCCTGAACCTCATTCATACCCACTTAATTTAATTGACTGATCCCTATCCCCACTACAACCTACACCTTCTTTCCCTTCCCCCTCTCAGATGATCTGTTAGACAAAGGACTCTAGATTTTGTATTGTTGTGTAATCATCATCACCTCTGTTATGTTACAGACCATTAGTCTACACATCTTGACGGCCCTACTTTTCTTTACAAGTAAAATAAAAGGGGCGATGGAAAATGGAAATAACACCACCACAGTTTCAACTAAACCTAACCCTGCTACTTCAAAGTTCCTATTAATAATCTAGATCAGCCATGTGCAGGAAAAGAAGTCTTGGATGGAACACTAACACTAGCCTTCTAGGGTTCCAATTTTTTCCACTCATAACGTCCAGGGAGTGGCTTGTCATTCACGGGATCATAGTTGTACCTGCAATCGAACCCACAAGGGATACGTTATCTCATGGAGAAAGAATATACCTTTGTCTTTTGGGAGAAAACACAAGAAAATAAACAAAAAATATATGATATGAAAGCATACTTCTCAACAAATCGCCTTTGCTGTGCCTCTTCAGCATCAGCAAAGAATTCATCCATTTCACGAGCAGTTGGAATGTGCCTTCTTGTTGTAGTTTCTGACCTTCGATTAGCTTCAGTAGAGCAAGTAGGCCTTGTCGTTGAACCAGGGGTCCTGACAATGTCTGGGTCCCTTATCAAGCTGCAAGGAGTGGATTCTCTAGTGCTCCTGTTGCAAATAATAACAAACAATAAGACTTACTGTTAGAAGCTCATGCTTACATTTCCAAGACTTATCTACATGACACACATATAATAAGAAAATAGTAAACAAAAATGATTCCGAAAAACTTAACTATTGCAACTTGATACATGCAGGTCAAACATTCCACAAATGAACGATTCTACATATAACAGGTTTTACAAAGGGGGAAAAATGGCACATCACATAGTAAAGCCCCCTCTCTATATAACCATCCAGTTATCCCTTCTACCCTGAATTATGAGATAGTTTCAAGAAAAGTTATGAATGAAGTAATAAAATTACTGGCTTAGATACACACACTGTCAAAATAAAGACAATCATAATCATTACGACATGCAACTCAAATGGTATCAATCAATTCAGTAGGAAAACAAGTGGAAACATTAAATTGAGAAGAGATCAGAGACTCTTTAGCTGTTAAACCATAGTGCAATTAAGCAGCTATACTATAGAAGAAAATGAAAATAACCGTAGATCATTCCTATTTAAGGGCATCCATGGATTACTTTTTTCTGCAAGTGAATAGGAAGGGTCTTCAGAATATCAAGCTAAGGTACAAACACAACACCCTGATGACACTTAAAGAATGTACAATATTAAAAGGTTTGTAGAAAAGAAAAGAATTCAGAGAAATAAAGAAGAAAATAAACATAACAATGGAAAACCAGCCAGATTACCCTGCCCCAAAAAGAACAGATTCTTTGCAATAAACCTGAATCATAACTCAATATAATAGGACTTCCCAATTTCCCCCCGACATCGGGATAGAATTAAAAAAAAAAAAAGAGACACAAACAGAAACGTCTGTAAGGAATTGAACAAGTGAAATTTCCAACTTATAAATCCTTAATTGAAAATGTCGATAAAAATAACATAAGCGTGCCAAACAGGACAACAAATATGAAAAATCTGCTCAAATTTCGCACTTAATTATAGAACTCAGAACAAACGGATCAAATGATAATATTGCCTTCCTTACTTCAGCGAGAAACAGAGAGCAGGCTACCAGGACCACGTTTGGTAGCCAAGAAAGGTGAACTAGCGATAAAGCAAGAAACAATTTTTTCTTTCGATTAAAATCTTTTTACTTTCTGGGTTCATTTGAGTTGAAAGTTGATTCCAGCAAGTCAACAGGATTCAAACCTGAGGGGATTTAAGAAATAAGAAACTAAACATAATCACGGAGTCATTGAAATCTCCAGGCTCAATTCCAATTCCAATTTCTTCATTGTTACCAGCCTTTTATTTGTTTGTTTCTTCCTTTGAATTTGCAACCAAGACAATAACTGGGGAAATTTAAAGGGAAAAAAGGAGCCAACTTTTCATACTCTTTTCACAATAAAATAATTATTGACGACGGGAGAGAAAAAAATGCAATGATTGCATTCTCTGCAAAGCTATAGTTTCCCCGAAATAAAAAGTATTCGAAAGCTAAACAGGCAGATATCTCGAATTGACACAATTTTCCTCCTTTCCTAAACAAAACGCAAAAAAAATAAAATAAAATGAAATTCGATTCCAAATTTCTTTTTCCCTGCACCGCTACCCAACATGGCAATCAAAATAACCAAATAAACCATTCAAAATTAGGCTGGCAAGCATTGAAAAGGAGAAGGGGCAAGGGGCAAGGGGCAAGGGGCAACTAAAACGAAAGTACAAAGGAAACCAAATTTTTTTTCTCTGAAGAAACAAACCCACCTCTCTCTACCTTCAAATTCCAGAACATTCTCCCCAAAAGAAGCTTCTTCGACACCAACATCAACATTTTCACGGCTCTCCTGAAACCCCTCCTCCTTAACCAACACTTTACAAGAAGCCTCCTCGGGTCTCTGACCATCCTCCTTGCTGCTCACGCGGCCCAGCGAAAGCGAAGCATTAGATTCAGAGGCCACGGAACCATGTCGGAGCCTGGAACTGGCCCTGGTAGTAGGAATTGATTTAGGGTTTTGAACGGCGACGGTGTCCTTGGAGGAAGCCTGCCTCTGTCGCTTGGAGTAATGGGTAGCGGGAATCAAAACAGGGGGCTTCTCAAGGCGGCGACTTCTTAGTTGAAGATAGGAACCGGAGGAGGTGGATTGAGACTGAGATTTCTGAAGGGCTAGGGTTTTGGCGCGGGTACGAACGCCGAAGGAGGAGGACTGAGAGACGTCCATAACAGCGACGTCGCCCGAGGTTTTGCCCTTCCTCATGTACTTGCCCATCAAGCTATAGCTGAAGCCAAGCGAAGAGTGAGAGAGAGAATGGTGTCATAGAGAGAGAGCGCGAGAGAGCGAGAAAGGAAAATGAAGTTTTGGGAATACAAAGTATAAATGCTAATGAGAGACCGACTGACTGGTATTGAGAAAAAGGGCAATTTGGTAGGGTTGCCTTCCCTCCCTTCGCCAGACCCCACCTTCTCTTCCATTTTCTCGCCTTTTTCATCTCTCTCCCCTCTTTCCCGTTTTTCCCCTTTTACCCCCTTCTCTTTTACCAGGCACAACAAATAAAATAGTCGATGTGTGTGTTTGGGTAGCTTTTTCCCATTTATAATTTTATAAAATCATGATTTATGACATAAACTAAACAAATATACCTATTTAAAATTTAAGTGTGTTTTGATTAAATTATATAAAATAAATTTTGAGTATAATATATTTTAAAAAATAGATTTTAAATAAAATAGATTTTGAGTAAAATAAACTATAAAAAATTAATTTTTTTAAAAAATTTATATCTTAATTTATATCAAACCTATAATAAATTTGAGAAAATTGAGTCTCTGATGACTTATATTAATTTAAGTGTGTATTTGAAAAGAAATAAAATTATAGTTTTATAAAAAAATTTAGTTTATTTTTTTAAAATAAATAATTATATTTATTTAAAAAATTATATTAAATTATAATTTAAAATTAAAAATTTTAATAAATTATTAAAACTAATTTATAAAATAAAAAAAAAATTATATACTATATAATTATTATTTTATTTTTATTTTTTTTATATTTTATCTTATATTTTTTTCTCTTCTCTCTTTAACAATATCTCTTTTATTATCATATTTTTAATAAAAATATTTATTTTTATTAATTTTTTAATTATAATTTTTTTAATAATAATTATTTAAAAATTTTAGTACAAAAAATTGATAAAAAAAGAGAGGATGTTTGGAAGGCTTCTTCCCAAATTTTGTCACCTAAATGAGGACGGAGGAGGGGCAGGCTAGTTTCGTATTGCGAGACGAGAAGAAGGCGAGAAATGGAGGAGTCAAAGATGCATTTGATAAGACGGCCAAGTCATTGGATTCTCTTTCTGAGTGGCCACGTGGAAAGTGAATTTCATTTTATTTTGTATTAATTTCATGCGTCTTTCTTTCTTTCTGCGTAAGGTTCCTGATGACGCTGAAATGATATCCCCACCTTCCCTCAATCATGCATGAACTTCACGCGCTGACATGCACGAGTGGCCTATTCTTTTTTCTATGCAGCTCTCCCAATAGGCCAAGTACCGCCTCTTCTTTCAAAGAATAAATGAAGCGAAATTATCTTGGAAGTAACGCCAGGTGTAAAACAAAACTGTGTGAATGTATACACACACAAACCAACATTTAATTTAATGTGTAATTGGAATTTGTTTTTTTTAATATAATATTTTAGGCTGGTGTTATGCTGTGTCATCCTCTATTAACATAAAACCTTATTGAATTTCCATTAATTAACTCCAAATAATAAGATAATACTCAGTTATGTTCTTGTGTTGCATGAAGCATCTTTGCATTCAGTTACACAACTAATTGGATTGTAACTAATTTATTTTTAATTCCAACAAAAATCATGATTTTCTATTGAGATTTCAATATCTTGAATTTTAAATATAATAATCTTTTTTAAAAAATTATCTTTAAATGTCATTTTTATAGTATCTAACTCTCATTAGACACTACAAATGATTTATGATCTGTGTACAAAAATTTGGAGACTGTAAGCCACCTCTCCAAGTTAAAGAGTGGGTTGCGGCTATTCCACTCATCAATCATTTTGTAGATAGAACATCAAAATAAGTTATTTAATTAAGGATAGGCCTTTTATTATAAATATTAAAATATTACAAAAAAATTAATTAATATAAAATTAGTCTAATAATATAAGACATTAACTAGATCTCTATAGATTTTAAATTCAATTCTCATATGAGATATTTATATTAAAAGAGACAGTTATAAATCTTGAAACTAGATATCCCTTCTAATCTCATGTAGCTAATGGCTGCTGGTTTAATTTTAAAAAAATCAAATTGCATTATTTTATGAAGCAGGTAAATACTCAGTAAGGCAGAACTCACAGGGAGGATAAACATTGATGATTTGGGTCAGAAGAAAAATGGGAGATTAACACTGAGCTTAAGTACTGGTTTAACAGGAAGCATATGAACAATGATAAAAGAAAGTATAACAGCGTGAAAAACCTGAAAAAGGGCAAAAATGCAATGATAATAGGGGGAAAGATGAAAACTTTGAACAGGCGAAACGCAAAAGAAAAGTAAACCCATGACTCCCTTATTAATTTAACACCGTAAATATTAAATAATGAAGAAGTTAAGAGAGACACAGAAAGAGAAAAAGGCGGGGGGGAAGGGGGGGGGGTTAACATGAAGGATTCGTTGTTTCCCCCTTGTATTGTTCAGACTCTTACCCCTTAAGAATGTAACATGTAGTACAACACTTGACTCGGCTGTTCCAACCAGAACAACAATCATCAAACTCATTTCCAAATCTTGACGGACTTGTCATGACTCGCAGAAGCAACCATTCCTGACACTGGTGATTGTGCTAAAGCCGATATCACACACTCATGAGCTGGTATTGTCATGCATTTATTCTCTGCCATGTTCCATAGCTCCAATGACTGCAGATTCGTTGGAAACCGTTAAAACTACTAGGAAATCATATGATATCATGTATCACAGTAGAATCACATCTCAAACTTGAAACTTGACTTGGTCAAACAAACCTGGTAACCTCCAATAACCAAGAGAGTGGAGTAGCTTGGGTGAAAAACACAAGAATGGAACATGTTCCCGCTGGAGCCAAGCTCGTGAATGCAATCCCCAGAGGCCAATGACCACACCCTGACAGATTCTTGACTCACAGATGCCAAGTAATCTCCACTGGTATCCCAACAGACAGAATGAACATCTGTAGTGTGCCCCTGATAGCAAATAAAGTTCCAATTATTCACCGGATGTTGTAATAAATGAGGTTGCCAGAGAACTTTCGTTAAATCCATTAGTTCTCCAGGAGCTTGTATTCAAATTTATTTATACCTGTAATGACTGAACCAGCCTGTCAGTCTCAACGTCATAGAGGGATACAACATTACCAGCCGCTGCAGCCAGAAAGTGTCCTATTCTTGGCTGAAACCTTACCTGTGCAGAGCCTCCCTGCTTGATTTAGATATAGAGGTTCAGAACACACAACATACAAAAATCCATCATATCTTTGATAATTATGTCATTTAAGTTTCAAGAGTGACCTTGGAAACGCGAGTGCAGGAATATTGACTAATATTCCAAAAGCGAATTTCATTGTTGGCATCGCAAGTACAGAAAAGGTCATTTTTCTTTGGATGGAAATCAAGGGACATCACATGAGAGGTATGGCCTGCATATGTCTGCAAACAAAAGTAGTTTGGCTGCCAAAAAAGAAAGGAAAAATAAAAGAGACAGGTACGAATTAGAAGCCTTACAAAACTATAATATAAAATGTAGCGACTAGTGACTAAGAAAACTCTTCAATCATCTTTGCCAAATACCCTGGTCCCAAACAACAACAAATGTAAACATATAAAGCCAATCCTTTTTGACAATCTTTTTTACTTTTATTAATTTAGATACACAACCACAGTATCCACAGCAAAAATAACACCTTCAATTAGCTAAGGGGAAAATGAATAATGAAAAACAATATATTTATGGACAAACAACATATCAAATGTTAGAAGGCAACAGGATGATATCCGTACAGAAGACATTACATTCAATAAAAAGCAGAACATCTCAATACATGTAGAATAGATCAAAGGTAAGTTTCTATTTACAGTAAAAAAAGAGAGTGAGAAAAGAGATTTACATCTGCAGCATCCCAAAGCCGCACAGTTGTATCAAATGAAGAAGTAGCAAGCTGAGATGAATTTGGTCTGAAGCGAACATCAGTAATAATAAGAGTGTGTTCCTCTGAAGTGCTCTCTGTTTGTAGTGTCTCCATGTTCCACAGAAAAACCTACTGACAGGAGGAAAATGAGCATCTGTATATTCTAAAGGAGATATGCCTTGTAAATACAGCATACATTAATTTAAACATAGGTGCTGGCGGTGGTCAGATCATGGATGATGGCCCATGGCTATTATGCACCAGTGTAAAGCATTAAATTAACCAATTCTCTCGTACATTTAAAATGGAATGAAAGGAAAACCTTTGAAATTCTTAACTAAAATGTCAGCCAGCAGCTATATAATCAGATTCACAATATAGTGTTTCTCCATGACGAAAGAAAATAGGCAATCCTGTTTTGCCAACCAACTATCTGCCTTTAAGTTCTAAACAAAACATAAAATCCATACTACCTTCTTGTCATGTCCGGCACTGGCCAATAACTTCCCATCTGATGAGAAGTGACAGCACACTACTTTGCCATTGCTCTTGCGTATGGAGCCGACTTCACTAAAGGAAAAGCCTGAAATAAAAGCAATCATACCACCAAACAAGTCAATGTGATACGCATATATTAGAACAATGAGAGTATTAAATTACCACCTTTTGATGCATCTGTTGTGTGCTCAGAAGTGTTCCGTTTCAAGGTGCCAAACAAATCTCTTCCATCACCATCATCATGTGAAAGAAATGACTCCACATTATCATCTAAGGAGCAAACATCTCCGAAACGTTCCATGTCATCCTGCAACTAAAAGAACGTGACGTGTCAAGTGCTGGTTTTAGCCTGTAACATAAGAAGCTTCGGCATAAAATATAATGGAGCAAAGTATTTTGTAAATTATCAAGGGAATAAAGTACAAGTGTAAATGTTTTAAGTCTAGAAGCAAAATTATATATATAACAGACACTTCACCAATTTTATCAACATAATTTAAGAAATAATTGTTTTTAGCATGAACATAATCAACTTCAGCCTACATAAAGTTGAAATAACTAGATTAAAGTCAACCTTATTGTTGTCCTTAAGGTCTTAAAGTAGTGCTAAGAATATGTAACTAAAGCATCTCAAACGAGAAGTTTTTCTAACATGTTTTGTTCAAAAGATAAATGTTTTCGGCATTAAGATTGGCCAGAAATGGCAAGAAACACGTGTTTCATTCTTCTATTCCTAGTTTCCTGGATGCTTGGTGGTACTAACCTGTTTCTTTACAACAAATATTATTATTAGATGGCATTTTATGCCACAGCAGATTCTACATCACTTGTTTCCCAGGTTATGCAAGTTATATATTTAATTTTATTTACCAGTTGATTTGTGGACGAAGCAAGACCACCCGTGCCATCAGCACCATACATCATCGAGCCTTTGGATACACCACCAACATTCTGCAAGTTACCAGCCATGGCTACTCCATCACAAGGAGTATGAGTAGATGGGGTTGATGGCTGGGAATTGGAAGGGCCGATCGTGTTTCCTGTACCAGTGCTGTTGGCAGCCCCTGAAGATGTAGGCCCTTTCCTTTTCCGGTTATTCTAGTAAAAAATAAATACATAACAGTCACAACATTCAGAGAAAACATATAAACTGCTAGCTTACATTAGCTTCAGCAAAACCAAAATGAAAGTAACCAAAGTGATAAAAGTAAAGATAGAAACAAACCTGCTGCAGTTGCTGTGGGTGCAAAGGATCCTGCTGTTGCTGAGTGGTAGATTGTTGCATCTGTGGCATGTTGATCTGCATGCAAAACAAAAAACACCACATCAACTAACAGCAACCTACACTTGAAATTAAAAAGCAGATGAAATTTCACAGATGAATAAATCATAAATAAAAGTGTTAACAGTCAGTTAATTGAATAGGATATACAAAGCAGGCGGATGATGTATGCTGAATTAGGAGATTCTTAAATTTCTCACATGATTATGGTACATCAGAACCTCCCATATTTTCTTGATCTGTATCTTTTTTTTTCTTTTGCATTTTTTGGGCCAGAGATTTATGGTGGAGAATCAGAAGAGAACAGGAAAGATATTATCATTAATTATAAGTAATTAGGCATTAATGATAAATATATGGTACTTAGATAAGAATAGGATTAGAAATTAATATTATATTCCTTTTGTTTTATTATTATGCTTTCAATTTTAAAGGTAGAAGAAATTATCCCACGGGCTCTATATAAAGCCCTTACCAATTATACTGGGGGCCTTTTGATAGGAGGAGAAAATATTTTCAGAGTCTGGATCTCTTTCCTTCACATTCTCTTCTGTTCCTTCCTACGAATTTTTGTCATCAAAACCAGGTAATACTCCAACTGAATCTGATACCCCCAACGTTTTCACTTAAACATGAGAAACAGCTTCCGCTGGTCATTTATGATTTACTTTTATCTTGGAAAGCTTTCTTATTCTGATGATGTTATAGATATTAACCAAAGTAATAGTTCTTTACTTTTTGGGGCAGGAATTGTATCAATATCAATACTTATCAAATAACAAAAAGTAAGAAGGGATGAGGGGAAAATCCATATTCAGTGGTACTCTGTATTCACAGAAAGATATAATTCACTTATCATGTATAAAAACCGGGCCAGTCACATGATGTGGGCATCATCAGAATAAAATAAATCCATTGCAAAAAAGTACTTGATGATGCTAACATTCAAATATGCTATATGGCGTCAAAATCCCCAATTCATAAAGCATGAAAGGCAATGGAATAGGACTAGGGGTGTCCAACCTTGTCCCGTCCCGGGTGTCCCGACCCGGTCCCGGGGATTTCGGGACGGGTCCGTCCCGTCCCGAAATGGACCGGGACGGGTCCGTCCCGGGACGGGACAAGGTTGGTATTCGGGACGGGACGGGTTTCGGCCCGTCCCTCGGGAATCCCGTCCCGTCCCGATTTTTTTTTTTTAAAAAAAAAATTTACATTATCCTATCTTTCCCACTCTTATATAGATATTTTTATTCTTATACAGATATTTTTATATTGATATTTCTATTCTTTCTTACTATTACTTTTTTTCCCTTATATGGGTAAGTTATTATATTATATCAAGGAAAAATGTTGGTATTTAGAGTAAGTTGTTGGGGCATTTTATATGGAATAATTTATTGAGATGATTTTATTATAATATATATATTTTTTTTTAAAAATTCGGGAATTCCCGTCCCGTCCCGAACCCGTCCCGGTCCCATCGGGACCGGGACAAATTCGGGACGGGACGGGACACGGGACGCATTTTGCGTCCCGTGTACTGTATCGGGACGGGACACGGGACGGGGTTGTCCCGGTCCCGACCCGTCCCGTGAACACTCCTAAATAGGACCAACAATACCTTAGATGAAGTGGATTGCATCGGAGAACCAATTGATCCATCATTTGCAATAGGTTGGCCATCTTTTGCATTCAGACTACCCCTAGCTAATCCCCTCAACCGTTGAGGATCCATATCTGCATACATTGATGAACTGGTAATATTTCCTTGTCCCTGAACCTGTGCCAAGAGTTGTTGTTGTTGTTGTTGGGGCAAAAGCTGGAACTGATTGGCACTTTGAAGTAGAGGTTTTTGAACTTGTGCTCCCAAACCCGGCCGAATTTGATCTATGCCCTGGATAATTTGATGATTTTGATTTAAGCTGGGTCAAATACATTAACAGCTGGGTCAAAGAAAAATTACATTGCAGAACTTACAGTTAAAGGCCATCCCTTCAGTGTGAGACCACCAACTCCTGGATTCAGTCCTAAAGAGAACAGAATTATTAAAATAAAGCATGACAACTAGATAAGGAAATAGCGCATAAACCCAAACCTAAAAGAGCAGAACTAACTGAATTACTTCCTCTAACATGTTTCATAGCCTTTTATGTATGAAATAAAATTATGGAATCGCCATCTTAATAAAAATCAACATATTCTTAAATATTTTTTCTCCTAACCTGGATTTACTACTCCTGGTCTTGATTGCGTTGCTCCCTGCCCATAAATTGAAGAAGGATCCATGGGCAAAGATCGTTGCATCATGCCTATGTTGACTTCACTTTTAATGTCCTGCTGAGTTTTTTTAAGGAAAAACGAGAAAGATTTCAGCATCTTAAACTAATGGAGTGAAGAAGAAATATGGGAAACCCAAATGAAGCAGAATAGTGCAAGTGATTACAGGAGGTTGCTGATTTCGAGCCTGCATGTGTTGCAAAGCTGCAGTCACACTTCCAGTATTTCCTTGAACCATCTGACTGTTTCGCAAAAGAGACCAAACACATCAATGTTTATGTGTGGAAGAACTTAATATGTACTTGTAGTTATATAAAATGTACTGATGATTTTACCCAGGATGACTGGTTGTTGACTTCAAAAGGGCCATTCTAGCATCTATAAGTGGTTGGGATGTCTCAGTATCCATTGGGTTAGAGTGTTTCATCCGTTCCTCGTACATTTTTGCAGCCAATGCACTGGCAGTAGGTTGCCCAAGCATTCCTTCAGAAGAAATAGCATTTACAGTACCACCATGAGGAGGATGATTCGGATCCCTTCTTTGAAGCTGAGCTTGGCGCATAAGTTGTAACTGCTGCATTTGCAGCTGCTGCTGTTCTTTTGCTTTAATCTGTTGAGCCTTCAAGTTATCAATAAAATGGTAAACGACTTTTTCACCATAAATATTACCAATAAATCACCATCAGATAAGATAAGATGTTAGCAGCTACCTCCAAATATGCTGCAGCAGACTCGGAATGTTTCTCGTTTGTCCTTGCAATAAAAATATCCCAGAATACAGACCACCACTCAAAAAGAAACCCCCCAGGAGCATCAATTGCTGCGTTTTGAAACAGTTATCATTATGAGCAATTTGCTTAAAATATTCCATGCACTAGAGGAATTTTAAAACAGGTCATGAATTATGGCTGCACGGGCTAATCATCATTCTACACAACATCCGCCAGAGAGTAACTAATAAATTAAACTACTTAAATTATATCTTACCTACTGGATCTGGCGCAACCTTTCCTTCAGTCATGAATGACTTGGCAGTATTATGCAATTTTTTCTTCACCAAATAATCATAGATATAAACATCAAGCCTAGCAGCCAATAACCACATATTAGTAAGCAAACAATGGAATTCTGAAGTAATCTGAACGAGATGTATAAATAGGTAGCTACATCTTATCTGCTTCCCAGTTACTCTGCGCCATTTGCCCGGGTCAATAATGAAACAACTGCTCAAGATGAAATTTCCCACTGTAAGCGACCAATTAAAGGTGGGAAGATAAACTAAATTATAATTCAAGTCGTAAATTAGACAAATTTTATATACAGATATTGATAAGCTCATCGAATTATCAAAATGACAAATCAGAATCGAAATTACAAAATAACGAACTATAATTGCATTGTTATGATCCTACCTCAAAACCGAACAAAAGACGGATCAAAATCCTGCATTACTTAATCGTAGACAGCTCACATCGAAGATCACCACCGAGTCACTGATGGATCATGGCTCTGTCTTCAGGCATCGCCAAAGAAAAAGATCGATCCTCAGTAAAAACAAGCAAGGCAATTCAGAGAAATTCCAACAATTAAATACATTTCTTACCTGACAGTGAATCATAAAAAAAAAACGTAACGGAACCAAACAAAACTAGGTTAGCAACCCAGTGAGGACTATCGAGTATCGAGCATCGAGTTTGAACGGGAAGGGGAGCAGGGAGTGTCTGAACAAGCTCGCAACTCAGGGTCGTTATGGCACCGAAGCCAAGGTTCGGGTACAGCCAAGGGAGCATTCTCCGTTTTGCTTGGGCACCTTAGAAGAGCCCAGAAACCGTTGAATAGTATATTCGGCTGAAAGCCCATTTATCAATAAATTCTCTTTTTCTGGTTTGACACAAGAAATTGCGTTGGATTAATTATTTAATTAATGTAACAAAAAAATTATTTAATTAGAACGGAGTTCCTATATTGATTCCATTGTTTATGATTTTTTTTTTGTTTTTTAAAATTTTATGTTAATGGAGTCGAATAGTAATTTATTGAAAAATTTATGATAAATAATAAAATATGGACGTTTGCGTGGAACGTTTTATTCTCTATTATTTAGTTAACGGATTAAATGATAAACCATAAATTTCAGACAAAATTTTATTTATAAGATAATATTTTAATGAATAATAAAAATAGAAATTATTATTTACAATTTTACTCATTACGTTGTGTTAATTCAAGTCTAATTTCATCAGGGATATGAAAATGAAATATTTTGTCTTGGTATTTGGTAACATGTAATAGCTAAACTTGATTTCTTTTAAATAATTATATTAACCAGAAAAAATATAGTATTTGACTGGTGTAAGATTAATTATGTTCTTATCCGTCGATATTTCTTACTAATTTGTGTAGCTTTTCGTTTTATTTAGAACAAACTGAAAGACTAATGGCTCTTAGTTCTTGCACCGAAGATTGTGGATCGATATTTCCGCGACATCAAATGGGACCCATGATGAGATGATGTGTCGTGAGTGAAAATGCCCATAAGGAGATTAGGCGACCAAGTTAGGATTCTTTAATACCAGCAATGTTCTAAAGATTAGGTGTGTTTTTTGGTTCCTTAATTTTAGAAAAAATTAAACAACCAACCTTCAAATATTCATGAGTTTATAGATCTAATCATAATTTTAAATAAATCTTTACGAATAATTTATTAATAAAAAAATAATTTATATATTATCTAATAACTATTTTTTTTTATTTTTTTATACTATTTTTTATCTTTTATATCGCTTCACATATTGATATCGTCATTAGGTTGTTACTCTCGCTGTTGTCATTGGGTTAATGCTCTCACCGTCATCACTGGATTGTTTCAAATCTCACCATCATTGTTGGATACTTGGGTTGTTTCAAATCAAAATGTGGTATTGCCTTCATCGTTATTATCTTCTTATTCTTTAAGTGTGGTAGAGGAAAGATGATGACAGTAGAGGATATAGACAATGATTACACTTTTTTCTTCTTCATCTCATACCATTTATAATAATTTATAAATTTTAAAATTTATTCTAATAATAACCATATAAATACTCATTTTATTTGAAATAATTTTTTTTCTATAGGCTCTTCTATATAAGATCTCTATGGGAGCTTTAAAATTACTTATTATCCATAAAAAAATTTCCAAAAGTTAAATCAAATGGCCTTTAATAGGACTTGGAACGCTAGAAATATTTCCTTTTTTTACTACAATATTCAATTGATTAATTTAAATAAATTAAAGAAGTTAAATAAATTATTTTTAAAATATTTATATTTATTATTTTTTTTAACATTAATTTAAATAATTTATAAATTGATATATAATATAATTATAATACTTAATATATGTTAAAAATAAACTATTTATTTATTTATTTAAATTTTATTAAATTAATCAACTAAATTTTATATTAAGAAATAAAATGGGTAGCTCGTAACTTTCATAGTTTATTATGTTAGACTAAAGGCTGACCCAATGACATAATAATAATTAAATAAAAAATAATATTATATATAATAATATATTAAAATATTATATGACTTAAAAAACTCAAATAAACCAAATTTATTATAAGTAACAATCTCACACAATAATATATCTCATGATTCAAATATCTACAAGCAATTATTTTATGTATTATCTATTTAGAAAATCTCAAGCTAACCTTGGCATTAAAAAATTACTCCGGCACACAATAAAATAAATCTTATTATATAAAGACTCTGGAAAATGATAAATACAAAAGTATAATAGTTATTAATAATATATTAAGTACTATCACCTATAGATTAATCATTACTAATACAATGTGTTACTTTGACATTTATCATTTTTAGAGTATATTTTTGTCATTTTTCCTATAATTTATTAACATATAAAATTTAATTTTTTATTGGATTTTTTTTCAGTATGCGCACATTGATAAATAAAAATTTATAATAAAACTTATATTTCTGATGTCCAAAATGTAGAAGCTAGCTAGTAGGGATTAATTAATTTCGATCATAAATGTAAAAATTTAGTTAACTTTATCTTTTATATTTATTTTTTTTTAAAATTAATTTATCCAACTTATAAAATAATATTAGATAGAGGTATTTTAAGGCTTCGTTAGATCCTTCTAGATTTCAGGTTTGATTTCTAGAGGAGACACTTATACTGAGAGGGGTAGTCACGAATCTTAAACTGGATACACTTGTCAGTAGAATTTAGTAAATAATATAAAAAAAGATAGAGGAATTTTAAGGAGATTATATATTTATTATAATTAATTATTTTTTTTATTTTTTTAATATATCCCAAAATAAAGTAATTTCTACGTTAGGATATGGTGAATACATTTTAATAATAAATCAAAGAAAAAAAATCAAATGTCAAAGGAATAAATAAACGTTTGTTAAAATTTCATCCCAGTTTTAGTATGTGAAACCCTCTCGTTGAGAAAGATCCCTTTTAAGCATGTTGGGGTGCCTTCATTGAATTCAATTATGAGAAAAGTGACGTAAATATGCCTTAAATATTTTGAAGTCAAATTCATCAAGATTTTGATCGATCTCCATCTCTCTCCTTTTACGACCTTATCTTTCCCTTTCAACAACTAAATGATATTGTAAATAAAGCCCGGAAAGAGTCTATGGTTCTTACGCTTATTAACCTCATGCTATCCATGAGCTCAAAGTTGGCAACATATTAAAAAGAAAAAGGCCTAAAATAGTTTACATTATTACAAGCGCAGCGGAAAGTTGTAGAAAACTTAGAATGGAATTAGATATAAATGAGCTGGAATTGATTTGATTGTTATATATGTAAGCAACATTTTATCGTCTGTGTAGCTGGCAATATTAAAACAAAATTGGGTGCGATATAATGCCATGCATATCTATAGCATGAAATCCCAAGGATAATTCGATATACTTATTTTATAAATATATAGCTACAAATTAATAGTACTATAACTGTCAGCATCTTCAGCTGCTAATTATCGACGTAATAATAATAATAATAATAATAATTATTATTATTATTGCGTGGATGTGGATAGTGCAATATTTTGAAAAGGGTTCAATAAATAAAACGCGGGAAAGAGTGGTTGTTGTGTGTAGAGTGGAAAGAAGTTAGGGTATTCGTTGGAGGACGTGGTTTGGTGGGTGCATTAAAGGGTACGAAGAGGTAGCATTAATGGAGAAGTCAATAGAGTCCAAGTGGAGGCCAAGCCCCAGAGCTCAACAATTTTGATAGCATTAGACTAGTTGAACTGTTGCATTTGAAAAGGAAAGATATTGAAGGAGACACTCGAAACAATTACATAAACTAATTAAAGAAGCTAGCTAGTCAAAAAAGCAACGAGTATGTATACCGTGGGGAAGAGTGTATTCGAAGCAGAGAAAGGAAGAAGACAGTTGGGCAAATAAATAAGCAAAGGAATGGACAGGTGAGACTCATTTATTCGTTGCCAGCGTGACCGATGAGTAATAGAAGGTCTTGTTCCTCGCTCTGCTCTTCCATTCTATATAATGCCACCTCCCTCTCCTTCTTCAATGCACTTTCACTTCTTCTTTTTCATCTTCTTCCTTGTGAGTCACAATGAGAGGGGTTTCAGATGTCAATGTGGTTACTTGGTTCAGTGTTCTTCTTCTTTGTGTGACTGCTCATGTCGGGGTGGCTGATGTTGGCGTTGTTAAGGACGACAAGCATTTTATTCATCCGCCGCATCTGCTAGGGGGTGGAGTCGGACGCCCCATTTTCAAGAAAAGCCTTCGACATGGAGGCTTTGGAGGTGTCGCTGGTTTTGGTGGCGGTGGTGGCCTAGGTGGCGGAGCTGGAGGAGGGCTAGGTGGTGGAGGTGGCCTAGGGGGTGGAGCTGGTGGAGGTCTTGGAGGTGGTGCAGGTGGTGGCTTGGGAGGAGGGGCAGGAGGTGGTGGAGGTTTTGGAGGGGGTGCGGGTGGAGGAATAGCTCATGGTGGTGGTTTGGGTGGGGGTGCCGGTGGTGGTCTAGGTGGAGGGCTAGGTCATGGTGGTGGTATAGGTGGTGGTGCAGGGGGAGGACTAGGACATGGCGGTGGTTTAGGTGGTGGTGCAGGTGGAGGACTAGGACATGGTGGAGGCTTGGGCGGAGGTGCAGGTGGAGGGCTGGGTCACGGTGGTGGTATAGGTGCAGGTGCAGGTGGAGGGATAGGACATGGTGGCGGCATTGGAGGAGGAGCAGGTGGGGGTGCAGGTGGTGGGCTAGGAGGTGGAGCTGGAGGTGGAGGTGGTCTTGGAGGAGGCGCTGGAGGCGGTCTTGGAGGAGGTGTCGGTGGTGGAGGAGGCGCAGGGGGAGGTTTTGGTGGAGGAGGAGGTGTAGGAGGAGGAGGCGGGTTTGGTGGGGGAGCAGGTGGGGGAGCTGGAGGTGGATTCGGTGGAGGAGGCGGATTTGGGGGAGGAGGTGGCTTCGGGGCCGGAGCTGGAGCTGGAGCTGGTGGGGGCCATTGAAGTGCAATAGTACTATAAGTCGTAACAATATTATTAATTACTTAACTGGTGATTCTGATGGATGTGGGGAGTCATCCATATTCTTTGGTCAAATATGAAACGAGTAAGTTCCGAGTCTATGAATCAATTGGGAAGTTCCATATACATACGTCTTGTAATTTGTGATTCTGCATGCAAAAGCCAAGCTTCCATTTCAACTCTCTTGCAGTGCCCTTTTTATATTTCTGATTCTAATTATTATTAATCCTACTTCAGACTGTGCAGTGTACGGACGTAGTATGCCTGTATCTCTTTTAATTAATTTAGTTAAGCAGATAAATAATTGGTGGTAGCAACTATCTAGCATAGGTTGTGTGTGTGTGTATCCATGGTTCACGTAAGGGGAGACCAAACATCAAATGAATAAATGCGTTTGGTGAATATTGCAGTAGTATCCCATGGAGCCATGGTTTCTGTGTCTTCCACTTTTTCTATTTCTCAGGATTATCTTATCTCCATGTCCACTGCAAAAAACGTTATCAACTAACATCATTTAAAAGAAATCTGAAGAAAACTGAACTAATTCCATCAAAAGGAATGACTTGCAACCAAATATCAGTTGTGCGAATAATTATACGTACGTACGTACCGCTACCGACACTTGCCAACACCACGTGTTCGACATATTACCACGACAATATTGTCTGCTTCATGTTTGAAATGCGCGTTGTTCATACAGAGCCATACTGTATTATTTACAACTTTAATTTATTCATCAACTAAAAATTCTAAACTGGCTAGATCTAAGGCTTAAAATACTTTAGACGGTCTAAATTATATGCACCACTAAGCACAGAAAGATATGAATTAGAGGGAAAGACTTTAGAATTACAGCGGCAATATATTGCGTACTAGAATATTGTTACGAGATGGTTTCATAACTTCCTCACTCTAAATATAATTAATATTGAGAGTCACGATACAAGAGGCAACAGCTAATTTGAAAACTGTCTATAACATGTTATATTAAAAAAAACAAAAACAAAAAACTGTACATATCGAAACACACGTACGAACAAACAAACAAAGCTGGTTGCTTAGTTGGATTCAGGATTTGTACCGCTGGGGACGCCATGAGCCGCAACTTGAAACTGATGATTTGTGGAGTTGTTGTTTGCTGCTAATCTTGTTCAGGGTGGATGAGAATGGCTGGCAAAGACGGCAAGAGGCAAGAGAATTCCAATGAGTAACCAGAAGAAGACGATGAAGTTTCTGGTGAGTGATAATTGCCATTGAATAACAAAAACGTTGCTGATGAGTAATAATCATAAACCAGCCCCTCAGGGATCCACAAGAGATCAATATCCATCAAACACTTATACTGCCCACTGTATATGTTTCAGCACAAGAAACTGATCTCAGAGCGAAGAAGAAGAAGAAGCTGATGATATAGAAAGAAGAGATGTTACTTCACAAATAAAGTAGAGACAGTGTCTCTGGTTTATAAAGACAAGCTCTCTCCTTCCTCATGAGGTTTGAGGAGCCTATTCTAATTTGGGAAAAAAACAAGAAATTCGTTAGCTCCTAACGACACAGACAATGCCTCACGTAAGATCAAAATACCTGTTTCATGAGTTTATATGACTGATGCTCTTAATGAATGAACAATAATAATTAATGATGACTAGTTTTTTCGCTGGTTCAAGGTGATGATATTATGATGTGTAATTTTTTTTTGTTTAATCAAGGTATAACTCCTTTCAAGAGTTAGAGAGTAGATGATCTAATTTTCACCTTGTTATATTTTCTGAAATTCGAATTTATATTCTTCTCTTATAAGACTAAGATTACTCAATAAACGGCAAGTTAGTGATGTGTGTATGTATATGTGCATTAATCTCACAAGTTTTCTTCAGTTTCAGTAAGAAAGTTTTACCAAGTGATTAATTAGAAACACAGATATGAAATACTTGTTAATGCTTTGAGATTGGAGCAGCGTGGTTACTGATTAAAGGGAAAGAGAGAAGATAAAAAGGGAAGGCAGGCATGCAATGTAAAAGCAAAATCTGAAAAAAGAAAATAAATAAAACAACAGTGACGGCATTATGACGTGGAAAAGACAAGGCCACGACCCTGGAAATGAATGGGGAGCGATGCCTTTTGTCCTCCGCAAGCTTTATTTTCTTTGACATTGAACCCACCACTTTCACTTAAAATAATCGCTGAATGCTCCATTAATCAGTCACTTTTTGGTGGAAGAATATTGTGCTAGAGAAAATTTCTACAAAGAGATCATTTGCATGCACTGCTTTTTTGTTTGTAGGTGAGAGCGACCTGTGATAGTGAGTGGAATTGAAGGGACTGATGGATAATGGCGTGTGTAGGGGCCTTCTTTCTCTAAATTTGAGCAAAGCGTGAACCACTATCAGCACTTTCCTATTTTAATATAATCCTCTTTTGCCTCTTCAATCTTCTCCACTTTTCTCATTTTCTCTTGTTAATCCCACTGATATATGCAGCTCATATGTACTAAACATCTTTGTCTTTCAATTCATGTTTTTATCATAAAACTGTAGATCAAATTATTCCGTTATCACAGATATTTAAAATGAATGCTCAATCATGTTACTTAGGATCTTGTAGCATGAGAAAAAACATTGCAAAATCATGTTTAAATTATAGAATGAAAAACATGAATAACCATAAATATCGAGGAGTCAAAGCATCTTAACTTCTATGAAATATCCAGGGCTTTTGAACAAGTCAAGGATTGCCCTGTTTTGATTTTTGAAGATTTGATTTAAATATGATTTTTTTCAAGGTTAGCTACAAAATAAAACAAATCTCAAATGAGCATTATATTATTAAGATCCCTGAAATCAACACATGTACCAATGGCCAGTGCAGAAATAGGAAACAATGCTGCAAGATGAATAGCAATCTGTGGGCAAATACTTGATCATTTCCAAAATAATGTTTTAACTCAAAATTCAATCTACATTTCTTGCTGGAAATAACATGAAACTGGACAAAAACAAAGATCTAAATGAAAAGGACTTCATCTGTGAAAAGTTGCTAGCGGTTTTGCTTGATCCGCTAATGTGAGTTAAATTTTGAACGTTCTTCATTTTTGTGGGACTATTTCCTCATTGTTTCTCTCCTTGTCCATATCTCTCCATCTACACTTTCTTAAGCTCCCTAACTTTTTGAGCTTCCAGCCATAGTCCCTTTACTTTGATTTCCTGCATTGGTTTCCTCATCCTGTTTACTTCGCTCTGCAACTTCATCCACAATAGCTGGATCTTGATGCTCATCTCTGTCACCCCTGAGACAAGATTGTACAAAATATGTAAAAATTATTAATTCCAAGATATATCAAGGGAATACATTCACATACGATATAGCACCATAAAGTGTCAGAATTTTCATCAAATTGTTAGTTTATTTGGTAATATAATAGTATCATACAATTCCAAATATAATAGTATTATATAATTCATGTAACCGATTCAACCTAATAAGATAAAGTCTATTGTTCTTGTTGTTAGTTTATTTGGTTATGAAGGAAACTTGAAATACAGAGCTGTGAACTAAAGATATTCCCGTTGATAATTCTAATGAAACAGGCGAAGCGGGCCTGCTGGAGAACTATTGAATCAGCATACAGAGAAATCCCATGTGAACACAGATCGATATAATTTCTTAACGAGAAAGATCAAGGTGCCAAGATGAAAGTTTTAGTATAAACACATGCCTGAACTAACCGATTGAATTCACCCCTTTATTGTCAGAAAATCCCAAAAGAAAATTGAGTAAGTTCTTTGAAACAGAAATGTTGGAGCACATACCCAGAGTAGATAATAAGCCCAATTGTAACAGCACCAAAAGCCACAAAATACATCCAATCAACCTGGAAATGAAAATTAGCTCCAGAACTTTAGCATATTCAACATATGATTCATGTTTAATAGGATTATCAAAGTTTTCTATGTTACTATCAGACCTTTTCATGGTATGCAAAAATGCGAATTAAGACAGACCACATGTCTGAAGTCAGCAGAGACAGATTTAGCATGGTAGACCCATTGATCTGTACAAAGGAACATAGTTCATTAATGAAACTAATGAGAGAAATACCGTCACTAGTTTAGTATAAATCCTCCAATACCAAGCAAGAATTTCAAGAAAATTCAATTTTTAATCTATTACTTTAAATAGTTCAAACATTTTACTCAGACATTTTTCAAAATTGGAAATCTGGAGAGTTGTAGCTTAAATGCATACCTTAAGCAGGACAGGAACAAATGAGTAGAACAGAAACATTGCCAATGCGAATCCAACAAAGGGAAGTGCCTGAGACCAATATTGAAAAAGAGGTCACAACTATATATGGTTGTTTCGTTAATCAGCCTTGGAGAACAGGAAAAGGGAAAATAAAATGTGCGTTATTTAGAATTTGAGGATATCAGGAGTAATTCAAATAATGTAGGTGAGATGAGGATATCAGAATAATAGTATGAATGAAATCAGAATCTTTTGAAGTTAAAGCTCTACTATAATATGACATGGTCTCAGAATCAATGCCAAGTGATTTCATGTAAACTTAATTCCCTAATTTCTTATTATCCTTTCCATAGAACCGTCAGATTCATTTTCTTCTACAAGGGAGTGGGACAGGAGTAAGAAATAAGCCACGTTCCATCTTAAATTTGACGAAAAAACCCTTCAAGATGTATATTTGAGACAGGCACTTGCAGGATCTTAGATAAAGTGAGATTTTGTCATTAATGACGATAATGAAGGCGTGTGTGTGTGTGTGTGAGAGAGAGAGAGAGAGAGCTTACTGCTCCGGCTGACCAATGAATAGATTTGAGCTCACTGCGCTCAAGTATGCTTCTGTAATAATTATTAAGGCCATGAGATTGTGATATAGAAATGCTATGGAAATAAGTTTCACACCCTCAGAATTAAATGAATTATTGGTTTTTAATTGCAAGGATACATTTGAATAGCGCTGATAATGCCACCAAAGATACCCAACATTGCCATGAGCTCAACTCTATCAGCATTTTTCACTAGAAACTCCTGCAATGGGAAATAAATCATGATAAATCAAAAGGCTTCATGCATAGAGTAACTCTACTCTGAGCTCTAAAGTGTGAATGAAATAGCACATAGAACATGTGGCAGTTCTTAAATTTACCACAATGGGCATTTCATTATGGCAGTCGTTTGTGGACTCTTGATCTCAGTCATTCGGAACATAATAACAAATAGGGTTAAATGGAGAGACAAGTTACACGGCAAGATAGTTCTGCTAACACTTTCACAAAGTTTAAGTTGATCTATAGTATGACACCCAGGAGCTTACTGGGACACTAGACACATGTTTCAATTGAAGGTGGGCACACTAAAAAGAAAAATTGAAAAAATCCTTGAATTTACAATCACACTGAGAAGCTCATCAAACAATAGGAAGAGAAAAGGTGATATAGAAGACTTCTGGAAGCGCCAAAATACAGTAGAAAAGTAGTCATCTTACCTCACTGACATTACTGATAGCATACAAGGTAGCACCAGCAATGACAAGAATATCCCCTTTCTGAGGATTGCTTCCACCTAGACATGTATGTAACATCAGAGAAATACCATAAATAGAAAGATGTATGTAACCAAAGATAATTGATAATATCAAAATCCCTTATTTAGATCAACGTTTTAAAAGAACAATCCATGTCCATGATGGTGCATAAAAAGCCACTTACCAGCACGATCGCTTGCATGAACGTCTGAAAACACTACCAGCACAAGACCAGCTACACAAACAATTACCCCAGTTATCTTTTTAAATCTATATTTTGTCTTCAAGAAAAGCCATGTCAGCAGCATGACAGATGGAATGGACCAGCAGTCAAGCAGCATCACACTTGTTAGTGACGTGTATTGGTATGCCTTTACAACTGTCCATAAAAAAGAAAATAGATTGTAATAACTGAAAAAGATATTATGCAGCAGTCAATTAACTAGATAGAGAGAATCAAACAAGAGATCAAAAGTCATGCTAGAGTATTAAGGTGACCGTTTGACTTATAACTAAATTTTGATTCTGCTCTGAGAGACTGTTGCTTGAACATCTTGTTTATAAAAATATTAGTTGATGCTCCCTCTGTTTATATTTTTCTCATCATGAACACTTACCAAGAAAATTTCCCTCGACATCAACCAACGCTAGAATTACATAATAGTACCATTTTGCCTGCATAAATACCAATATGAAGTCAATGAACCCGTCCCTAAATATTTGATATAAGATGGAAACAGTAAGTAAAAAGAGTAGATCGACATCTGGTAGGTCTCAACTTAAGATGTACTCCACACCCTCTCCCAAAATTATGCTTCATTTATAATGCCAAGAGAAGCTTGAGGAGGTAAAAGTGTACAGGCTAAACAGTTATTTTGAAAAGTTTTCACTTTTCAGTATTTTATGTTCAAGCCCAACAAAATTAGAACTATATTAAAATATCAATCGCCTCCAGTCTCGCATCAAATTCTACAACTAAGTCAAGTCATAATGTCAATAACTAGTAGCAATAAGTTCAAAATTATGGAGCATGGAGTATAACCTTGAGCGGTTGCCTTCGGTAAAGTACAACACTCCCATAAACAATCGCCAATAACACATAGTTCAGAAAAGACTGTGAGGTTGGTGCATCAATTCCTGTAAGAATACCAAAAAAGGGGCAAAATTTGTGATAGGTATTCCAAGATGGTGAAAAATAAATTAACTCCATGTAGAGGTTGGGCCAAAAACAGAGAAGGGAAAAACAGAGAATGCAGATTATGAAATTGAGTAGGCAGTATCCATGTATCAAAAGCAGCTCCTAATAATTGGCAAGAAGGAACTCAGACAAACAAAACGGGATTCAATGACCAAAACAGCAGCGTAACAACAATAAGGACCCCAACAGAACTGAACAAACTGCCAATCATATTGACAAATATGTCCCGTAGAAAGTGATGAAAGTTTCTGCCAATCATATTGACTGACTTGCCATACCATAACTTAAATAAAAGAATGTTGAGAAGTACGCAACAATTATTATTCTAAACTCGTATAATTTTAAGCACTGCGGAAAGTTGCATCTTTAAACATCCATGGCTACCAGTAACTTCACCAGAAGATTTATTCAACAGAATCATGAAGATTTAGCATAATGAAAAGCAGCAAAACCTTTTTTGGCCAACTCAGAAGATGCGAAGCCCGTGCCAGTGATCAGTAGAGAAAGAAATTGTCCCAACCCGAGGCCTATCAACGTTTTTCTGGTCCATAACTGCTTAAAATTGATCATCTTCCAATATTCTTGTATGCTGCTACCAGAAAGAAACAACTACGAGAAACAATCCAAATTTGAAAATTTGCAGATGCCCAGAAGCAAATACCAGGCTGCTGATCACTCAATGGATCGTTTAAATAGCTCTGCGATCAACTACCCGCCGAGCCTCTTATGGTGGCTCAGATTGAAAAGGCTTGTTCCGAATTTTTTAGCGAAAGTGATTGAAAAGATGTATCATCCGAAAACGCATATTGGAACCAACGGCTGTTCTGAGTTCCCAATTTCCACAGAAGTACTCAACGAGTATTAAGTATCGGCAGAGGTGACTCGGTGATTCAGGGTATTTATGCTCTTCATTTGTGTTCCCTTTGATTTTATTTTTAATTAAAAAGAAAAACAGTACCCTCTAATCATTTAGGAGCTGACCATAATTTGATCGTCCACACTATGAAAAGGATACATTTTGGTGAGTTTCAGAGTATTTCGCAATTTCACTCGTGCTAAACTGCTAAATCCTGTATCATTATCATCTGATGCGAATCGCTGAATCAAGGATCCTCCCTGTTTTACGTATTGGCCCATAAAATCGTTGACTTTGATTTAGTATTGGTAGCAATAATTGTTCTATTTGATTTATATTTATATAAATTAATATCAAAATTCTCAATTTGAAGTAATGAATTCAAATGAAAATTATAAATATATAATAATGAATAAAATAAGGTTTGTGAGCAGTTTAAGTATTGTTTATAAATAAGATTGTTGAGAGTATAACTCTTCATGCATATAGTATGTGTAAAAAAAACATGATGATGATAATAACACTAACAGTAATTCCAGCAAAAAAAAAAAAAAAAGAATACCAAGAATTATCTTCCCATTTTAAAAAATGCAATTTAATCAATTCTAAAATAATACTAATTCATTGTGTTATTGTAGTTTCAACCATGTTTTATTTTTGCTTGAATGAGACAAGAAAATTATGAAGAATAATGTATATAATAAATGAAAACGCTAAACATGAAAAGAATAATCCTTTCACAGCTTAAATAAGAGCTATTTTTTTAAATCAATAAAAATAAATAAATAAATAAATTATAAATAAAATTAATATTTTAAAATAAATTTATATTATATATTTTTTAATTTATTTATATTTATTTAATTATTAATTTATAAAAAATTAATTAATTCTTATATTAAAAATGTAAATTTACCTGATGTAAAAAGTCAATGTTATGATTATCTTTATACTTCAGTTTGTATTAAAATATAACAATAATTCATCCAACAAACTTAAAAGAAAACGCAGAAGAAAACAAGAGATTGGGTTGCGAGAGTTTGTTGGTGGGATCGGTCAAGTAGTGATTTGACGTTGAGCAACGATGCCGTCGTGGAATTCGGCTTCCCATCACTATATACGACACAGCGAAAACGACACCATATCGCTTTGCTTTCGCTCCTTTCTTTAATGTCGTTTACCCTGTCAACCAGTGTGCCTCCCGTTTATTAATATAATAACCCGATGGACTGAAAAAAATAATAATAATCAAACGTCAAGCTTACTTTATAGCTCTTCTTTGAACTAAACCCACACACGAAGAATCGTGAGGCATATAATGAGAAGAGAAAGCCAACTGATAGAAACCTTTTTCTTTAAATGGTTTTATAAGGAGGGTATCAGCCGCGTAATGCGCTTTCGCTTCTGGGTTTCACTTTCACTCTCATTCTGTCGTTTTGTTCCTTCTTTGATAATTTCTCAAGAGCCTCTCACTTGTTCCTTTTCTGACTCCTCTCAGAATATGTTCTATGCCCCCCACATGCCCACTCACCTATACATCCATCCCAATTACTTATTTACTGGACTCCATAATCATATTAAATACTGGATAATTATATTCATGTATTATACATAATTTAATACGTTTTTAATTGTAGTATTGTTGAAGCACTCATAGGTCATTATCTGATGCATAATTATGCATAATATACTATTATAATTTCTATACTTTTACTTCATTAATAATTTGACGCAATCAGAGAGAGAGGGGGGGGAGATTAGTGAGGTCATTGACATCATCAATTGTTGATCAGAATTAATTCAAGTGATAAGTAGTTTAGTATTATTTAAATAAAATTTTGAGTTTTAGATTTAACGTATGTAAAAAATTTTTATTAGAAAATTTATTTATTATAACTAGGTGAGTGAGGTGGGTTAAATTTAGATATAATTAGAATAAAATTTTGGTCAAAAAAGTGGGTTAAAAACAAAACTTTAAATAGAGAGAGTGATGAGACAGGTGTTTTAAATACAATAATAAACGACCTTCTTCTGCCCAGCGTCGTTTAGCATTTGGGGAAAGTTGCCCATAGTGACCACATGGCAATCATATTCAACATTAGATGCCTAGAATGAGTGGGGTCCCTGCTCAAGAATTACGGAGAGCTGAATCTGAATGAGCATCATGAACTGTAAATAATTCAAAGTGGGATAGAATTCCGCAGTGTCTACGGCAGATCTTAAAACTATGGATATTGCTATTGCAATTGGGGGACATGGAGCCCCTCGAATAAAGTCACCACTCACATTTCCATCCCCACATATATACAAATAAAGTCAAACCTATTTTTAAAATAATAAATATGCATGTATAAATATATTAACCCTGTAACTCCAGTAGTGGATTAAATAAATTATAAAATAGAAAAATTGAGATTAAATTTTCACCTTATTAAAAAAGAGTTATAGATAGATGAATTATAGTCGCAAAAGCTCGATCCACATTAACCGGTTACTCGAACACTAGTAATAAAATTTGGAAGAAATGTCTGACTGGCCTACTCCTGCATGCATGAGTTTAAACCTCATCACATTCCTCTTCTCACCCAAAATTTTCCTGAAATAAAAAAGCCCCACTTCTTCAAGTTTTGTCCCTCTAACTAAAAAAGTTGCTCTTTGAGAAGATATTGCAGTGCGGGAAAACGCCACGGATCGCATCCCCCGCAGCAACAAGTTAATGGGTCTTAAGATGAGCTTGGACTTTACCATAAGGGCCCACTGCCCAAGGGCCAAACTGGGGCCTAGATAAGAGGGTTTATTATTAAGGGTAGGCCCAGCATGTGCCGGATTTAGGATAGTACCTTTTGGTGCACTCGATCAGTTGGCTTTGTGAATCATGCTAAATTCTATGATACACAAAAATAAGTGCATGGAAGCATGAGATCTAGTTGGTACTTAGTTAGATTCTTTAAGTATTTAGTCAGGAGTTCGACCTAACAGTATATATGAATAGGGTCTCCTAGCTAGTACTAAAATCCCTTCAAAAAATCTACAATGCTAAAAAGTTAATTACTCCTTTCAGCAGTGGATATCTTAGCTATACCTAATTAAAAAAAAAAACAAAAAAAGAGTGCATGCGTTTCTCCCCTTCCAAATGTGAGAGATGTACGTGGGTTTATATGCATTTCTCCTGCAGCTTATGTTTTTAGTATCTTAAACAAATTATTCTACTTGCAGTTTTTAGCGCTGTTTAGTTCCATTACAGTTTTGTTTTTGGCTGGAAGAAGTTGGATTTAAAAACATATATACTTTTTGTCTGATTGTGGGGCCTATTAGTATAATCCAAGGTTTAAGCAACTACATGCGGTGGATGTTGGTAAAACAGAGTGTAGCAATAATTAAGAGTTGAAGTTGAATAATGCTTTGGTTGCAGCTGTGAAGCCTTTTCAACATACCCTCGAACCTGTGATCTGATGCATGCATTCATGCATGTGGTTTACTCAACACGCACATGCCGAATTAAGCGTTCCGTATATTTTGATCCGATCTTCTTGCCCTCAACTAATGAAATCAAAGTAATTAAGAAGAAGAATAGCAGAACAAATGAGATGGAAATAGCAGATATTTGCAGAGCGAGAATGGGCCTTTTGACCCGCAAAAACTGCAACTGCTTATTGTCATAATGTTGACAATTCTATACACTTGATTATATTGCCAGCCATCTATCTACATCACATCTAATCTACCCTTAGATTCAAACTCAAGTAACTGCCCTTCTCTCAAGAAAAATACGCCATTTCAGGACAGACATGCTTCAATCTACGCAAACTTCTTGAATACTGTAAAACCTGATAGTAATACTTTTTCTTTTTTAAAATTTGAGTGTAATTTCCCCATCAATATATATATATATTAAATGTTCCTTGTGCAGCCCTATTAATTATATTTCGTAAATAATACAGTTTTTTTTACCTATTATATATTGCTGATTATATTATTAATATTGATCCTTGATTCTTAGAAATATTAAAAAATTGGGACCTATGTAATGCCCGGACCAAATAAGGCCTCGTAGTGGAAATGTATTATATTGGAAGTTTGGAACTTGGTTTTAAAAATATATATGCAGCTGCTACTGTGCTGTGGGTCCCAACAAAACATTTAATGAATTTTCTAGAGATAAGAAAATATGATGCAAATATAATACATGATTTATGAATGAGGAGAAAATCACCGATCTCAGTCTGATTAGAAAAAAATGCACTAAATATATAAAATTAAATAACTATATTTTTATTAAAAATATGCTCTTTAAGCTCATGTAATTAACTAATTAATATTAAGATATATACCAATACTTTGAAATTATATTTTAGAAACATATAAACAAGTTGTAGTATTTTAGAAAGGTTTGTCTATGGTAGTAGTACCGTGGAGTTCTACTTTTGAAGCTAGTTTGTCCACCTTCAGGAATTTCAGGATCTAAATGGTCCTCACCTATTTGAAATTACCATAAAGGACCAACAATTTATGTGTCGTTTTACTTAATTTTTAATAAATTATCTTTTTATTAAAAAGAAAGAGAGAGGTTTGCCACTAACGTTGGTGTGCGAGGGATGGGCAATTAATGCGTTAATTGCCTGGGAATAAATAAATGGCGTTAATTAATTAATTAATTTATTTATTTATTCGATTTACAAGTTTGGAGGCAACCAGTACAACCGTCATATTTGTACTCCACTCTCTCTCTCTCTCTCTTGTTTATGATACCTACCTCGGAAATTATATTTCTCCAGCACGTACCCTTCTTCTGATTTTACGATTCTAATTAAAACTTACCTCTTATGTATTTTTTTATGTAATTTAAATGTTTTCTCTGCGTCATTTTAAATATCATGCAGTCATACACATGTATTGTCCCCTTTATGATGTTTTTTTATTTGCCTAAAATTGTCTCAAACTGACAAAACTTTATTACAGGCAGACGATTCTATCCTTTGAACGACAGGGCATATATTATATTAACCATTCTATGCTATTCTAATCTATCTATAGCTGGCCAAACAAAATTCTTAATCTATTTTCTCAATAAATCACGCATAAATCAAAGCACTCTCTCTCAGTCTCTTCAGCCTTTTTGTAAAATTATTACTAGTTTCTTAGAAAATTCCAATAACGTGTATTTTTATAATATTAGAAGGAAAAAAATTACTTTTTAACTTTTTATATCAATGAAATAAGTTTCATAAGAATAAAATTATGCTTTATTTTTTGTGTGATAATAATACTATCAGATAATTCTTTTGAAAATATATTTAATATAAAATTATTCCCTTTTTTCCTAAATGTAGTATTTAATTAAAAATTTTATTTTAATTTTAACTATAAAATTATAATTTATTTTTATATTAATTTTTGTATTTAAACAAATTTTTAATATAATAAATGTTTAAAAATATTTTAAAAAATGATAGTTATCTAGTTTCTTTATTAATTTATAGAATATTTTTTAATAAATAGTATTAGTATTATAACTTTTACACCAAAATAATATGGTAAAGGTGGCCACCCTTTATTGGTAATTTACATCTCCCAAGACGCTTAACCTTTACTATCCTATAAAGGAAACAGCTCTGCCCGACCAACCAATATCTTCTTCCCCCTCCTCCACGCTCTCGATCTCTCTCTCTCTCTATTATCACTATTCACGAATCAATCACAGACCTCATCCCCACAACAAAATGCACAATCCCTTGGCTTGCGTGCTTCTTCCTTCCTTTTTCTTCCATTCTTCTCATGTTTAAGAAGCGTCCTGCTTTCACGTACCCTTCCCTCCAAGAACCGCAACGTTACAGTAATCCAAATAACCATTTCTTTCCTCAGTTTTAGCTGCACCTAACCTTATTTTCAATACCTATTAACAATGGCTCCGACCGTAATACCGCTTCAATCTTTTGTTTCTAGTCTTGTCAGAAGACCTTTCATCAGAATCTTTTTCGCCTTCATCCTCTGCTCTCTCTTCTACGTCATTTTTTTCCGTCTTGGTGTTTCTGAAGACAATCCTCAACAATTCTTACGAATGTCTGACTTTGAATTCTGTCCTGGTAACTACACAAATTACTGCCCCTGTCAGGATCCGCGTAGGCAAAAGCGGTTCTCCAATTTTATGTGGTTTCGTAAAGAGCGTCATTGCCCAAACATCACTGAAAGACTGCGCTGCTTGATTCCTAAGCCATTGGGTTACCAAAAGCCTTTTCCTTGGCCTGAGAGTAAGGACACAGCTTGGTTCAGTAATGTCCCTTTCACGAAACTCGCGGTATATAAAAAGTCTCAGAATTGGGTCAGATTGGAAGGTGATCGTCTTCTGTTTCCCGGAGGCGGCACTTCGTTTCCCGAGGGAGTTAAGGGTTATGTCGATGCTCTGAACCGTATTCTGCCACTGGATTCTGGTGATATACGAACAGCTCTTGATGTTGGTTGTGGGGTAAGCTTAGCTTTTCTGTTCTGCATTTTCTTCTTCTTCTTCGTCTTCTTTTTGACAACCATGTCAAGTCCATATCTTTGACTTTTTTTACGTTTCTTTCTTCTACGTCCGTTGATTCTGTTGAGTGTGCGAAGAATAAGGTTGCGTGATCTTGTTATTCCTTAATGGATTAGGAAGTTTAAACAAATGATTATTGAAGGGAAATTCATTCAATGATTTTATTGCTGTTTATTCATCTTGATTCATGTTGAAGCTTTTTATTTCTACGCTTTTGACAAATGAGGCCAGTATAAACTTATTAAAATGAATCACTTGTTCTTTGTATGTTTTTTATGGTTTTGTGGAAGCATTGAAAATGAAGGAGTTTAGAATAATATAAATTTCTACTTGTACTCTTTTGCGTAATAAATTTCTTGATTCACACAACAACTACTATTACCTAGCTCAATCATAGGAAATTAGGAATGTTAAACAACTAAAATACAATGATGACCAACTTATATACTGAACTTATATACTGTAGCAAAAATTTGTCCTGTCCTTATGAGTATTGATCTGAGATTTAACATCTCATCCTAATACCTTACTCTTATCTGCAAATCCTAGGTAATATTGAAACAACGATAACATTGCTTATTCTTGTTATCACTTATAGATTTGGAAGTTTATTTATACTATTAATTATTGAAGTGAATTGTCTGGGAATAAGAAAACAGAGACGGAGAGGAATGGCTTACATATGCACGCACATTTTTCTGTGAGGGAAAAAAATGCTGAGACAGAGAATATATGACTTTTATTGTCGCTTACTCTTCTTGTTACCTACCTTTGCCAAATGATCAGGCTTTAGTTCTTTCCGTTAGACTTGATAATTTCCATCTGTCTTCATACTTACACATAAATTTGTATCTTGAATGTGCATTGTTACAGGTTGCAAGCTTTGGAGCGTCGCTAATGGACTACAATATCTTGACAATGTCAGTTGCGCCAAGTGATGAACATGAAGCACAAGTACAGTTTGCCTTAGAAAGGGGACTTCCGGCCTTGCTTGGAGTTCTAAGCGTTCATAGGCTACCATTCCCTTCAAGATCATTTGATATGGCCCACTGCTCCAGATGCCTTGTCCAATGGACTGCTTATGGTATTTATTTCTTGAACTGAATCTTATTAGTTTTAACCATGCCATCAAGCCTTGATGAAAAAATAATGAGTATTTAATCAGTATTCAGAGATTACAAAACTTTATTCCAGCTTGTGGTGTCTGATACTTAGATTTAATTCATTATAGATGGGCTATATCTTTTAGAGGTTAACCGGCTTCTGCGCCCTGGTGGTTATTGGGTACTGTCTGGGCCGCCCATAAATTGGAGGGAGAACTACATAGGGTGGCAGAGAGAGCCTGAGGTTTTTGAAAGGGAACAGAACACTTTAGAAGACCTTGCTAAGCGAATGTGCTGGAAAAAAGTTGCTGAGAGAGATGGTTTTGCAGTTTGGCAAAAACCCACAAATCATATCCACTGCGTCCAAGTTAAAAAGATATGGCCTTCCCCTGCGTTCTGCAACTCTTCTGACGCTGATGCTGGTTGGTACGTTTCTTTGTTTCAAGTTACTATATTCTTGGAATATGGACAATGGCATGAAAAAATTGGAAATCCTCTGTTCAGCTAATTTTCCGCAAATTGACCTTTTCTATATGTATAAAAACTTAAGTTTATTAATTAGTTGTTTGTTATCAGGTTTTCAAAAGAAATAAAAAACCCAATCAATTAGTGTTTTTATTGCAAATATCACACCCAAGTTTCTTATTATTTATTTTTGTCTTTTCAGCATCCTTGTTGCATTAAATTTGGGATCTAGAGCCTTTTGTCATGTTTATAAATCCTTGATTAATAGGAATGGATTACTCAACAGGTATACAAAAATGACTGCATGCATTTCTCCTCTTCCAGAGGTGAATGATATTCGTGAAGTATCTGGTGGTGCTCTTGAGAGATGGCCTGAAAGATTGAACACTGCTCCACCTAGAACTAAGAACGAAACTAATGATGGGATCACAATCAAGGTCTTTGATGAGGATACACTGGCATGGAAAAGGAGAGTTTCGTATTATGAATCCATGCTGAAATCTTTCTCTTCTGGAAAGTATCGAAATGTTATGGATATGAACGCCTACTTGGGGGGATTTGCAGCTGCCATGGTGGAATACCCAGTTTGGGTTATGAATGTTGTCCCCTTTGATGCAACGCAAAGCAATCTTGGTGTTATCTATGAGCGCGGCCTAATTGGGACTTACATGGATTGGTATAAACAGCTTCTTAGCTATGCTTAATTTATTAGTTGGTTGAAGTATGCTTTCTTAGCTATACTTAATTTTTCACCTTTCCTTGATGTACTTCCTATAATGGCTGATTCATGATTCATTTTGACTCTCCCATTTCATATTATCTGAGTACATGTTCTTAGAGTTGGATGATGGAATTAATAGTTTTTTTATGTTTGTAGGTGTGAACCCTTTTCTACATACCCTCGAACATATGACTTGATCCACGCTTCTGGTGTATTCAGTATGTACATGAACAAGTGAGTTTCGTATTTTTTTGAGCCTATTTACCTTTTTCTATAATTCTTGGAGACAAGAACAAAAATGATTACTCATCTTCATACTTGGCCCCAAGGGAATGGAAGATCCATTTCTGATATGTTCATTAATGTTAATGTGAATTCACAGGTGCGACATTACTTATATAATTCTTGAGATGCATCGCATTCTTCGTCCTGGAGGAACTGTTATCATCCGAGATCATACAGACATAGTTGATAAAGTAAAGAGAATAACAGATCATACCAAATGGAAGGGAAAAGTATTGCAGAGTGAGAATGGGCCTTCTGATCCTACAAGGGTGCTGCTTATTGACACTGCTGAGTAAACTGGCAGTGTTATCAGTCTTGTTACAGACAGAAAAATGCGACTCACAAGTGATAAATCATCCTCGTATAATGTCCAGAACAAGAAAGCAATCTCATTTGACCGCAACAACCAGTAGAATATCCAGTTTTATCAGTCTGAGCTATTGGTGATGTTCTTGGAGCATCTTGGGTCAATGCAAGCGGTTAGATGCAAGTAAAGCTGAAACATTGAGTTCTGCGTAGCAATGGCTCTCGAAAATCGAGTTGATGATCCCTCTGTTTCATTCTTACACATGTGTAAATGACATATCTTAGCTTCAGGTAGTTATTTAGTTGAATAATGATTGTTATTACGGATTCGTATTGTTTTATTCTTGCGACTTGGATGGAGGTTGTAAGCCGCTCTTCCAAGCCTTTAACAATCTGTTGAAGTATGTCATGATCACATCAGTTATTATCGTTTAACTAAACACTATTACTAGAGATAGTAGCATGGAAAGAATTGCCTGTCTTGCTTTTAGCACCGAGCTTTGGAAATAGAAGCGTCATCACATCATATCTAAAGCATGGCCACGAGACTTATCCCATCCGTGCGAATTGACGTCATGGGTGAATATGAATTTAGAGAAGCACATATTAAGATCTCACTTTCCCTAGAGACTACTTTTTTATCCAAGGCATACGAAGAATATCCCATTTTTAAAATTATTCTTTGACCAATTGTAGCAATACAGAGTTGACATCTCAACAGCTTCATACTAGAGTAGTTCACTCGATGCTAAGTAAATTATATTTTGTGTGTGATATGGTTTTCTACTAAATTTGTATTATACTATGCTGATGGAGGATATCCCCAAGCACACAAGCCCCTTCCATATATGCCCAGCCCTTTATTAAAGTTTAAATAGTTTTACCCTATTTCTTTTTGGGCCCCCTCCCTTTAACTCTCAACCCTTTTCCCTTTCTCGACAGGAAATTCTCCATAATTAAGATTTTTTCCTTTTTACCCTATTTTTGAATTGTAAATTAATCTAATTTCTTTTTAATTTTTTTATAATAAAAAAAGTATAGACTAATGGGGAAGATGACTAATCCGTTAGTATCTAGTGAAATAATATTTGAGTTCTTGTTAAAAAATTTTATATTTAATTTATAATAATATGTCAAATATAATTAACTCAAATAGATAAAAAAAATAAGCTAGAAAGTATAGAGATAAGGACTCGTGAAAACTATAGAGATGTGATTAATAATAAATAAACTACATAGACTCATCTGACAACTATGGAAAAGCCTTAAAACAAAAGGCTCCATTTCTTTAATAAAAGCATAATAAGCTAATAAATGCAATATGCACACGAGATAAGTGTTTAGGATAGGAGAATTTCAACAAGTTAGGAAGAAAGTATTTCTTTATATTTTTAACATAAGAGTTGTTAACTTAAGTAAGTAAAATAAATGAATTATTTATAATTATAGTTAATATTTTAAAGTAAATTTATATTATATATTAATTATAATTAATTAATTTAATTTTAAAAAAATAATATTAATTTATAATCATATTATTTAACATGAACCTGAATTTGTTTTTTATAAAATTTTTTTTAGATAAATTTAATATTATTTTTTTATTAAGATTAGAATACAGTTAGAACGTAATTTACGAGATTGTGTATCCAACTCCCATACTGGCGGATGAGAGCCCCTTTTTTTGAGTGCGAGATAACGAGGAATCTGGGGGAATAATACCCTGTTTCATTCGAAATGCCTCCAAGTTTTGGAAGCAATACACTTTTTAGTTTTTATCCCTCTGAAACTATAAGGCTTTATTTGGTTAGAGAGTTTTAGAGGAGAGAGGAGGAGAGATAAAGAAAAAATGTGTTTAGTTAAAAAAAATGGAGAGGAGATTTTTTATTATTTAATGCTCCCCTTCCCTCTCTCACTTTCCCTCCAAAAGTGGGGATTTTTGAAAGGGGGAGAAAATTTCTTACTTTTATAATCAAATTGTCCTTCATATTTATTTAATATTCCAATTGTACCCTTAATCATTTTTTTATTTTTCTCACATCCAATTTTTTTTAATTGTTAAAATTTAATAAATATAATAAATTATTTATATATTATATTAAAATATATAATAATTATACCATTAATAAGAAATAATATTAAAATTTTATCATATTTTTTAATTTTTTTAATTTTATTATATATATAGATGAGATAAAATTTTTTAAAATTTATAAATTGATAAAATAATAATTTTGATATGAATATTATAAATAAAGAGTAAATAAATTTAAATAAAGAGATAACGGTATATTTATCAATTTCTAATTAACTCTACTCATCTCCCTTCCCTTCAGCTGAACCAACAAAGTTTAAGGGTTTGTTTAGTTGGGGGTTTTAGAGGGGAAAGGAAATTGTGTTTGGTTGGGAAGAATGGAGGGGAGGGGCAATTTTTTGTCTTTTTGTGGTCCCCTCCTCTCCAAAAACCCACTTTTAGAGGGGAGAGAAATTTTTGCCTCTTTTTTGACTAAAATGCCCTCAATTTATTTTTAATATTCTAATTGTACCCTCAAATATTTTTTTTTAATTTTTCTCACATTTAATTTTTTTAATTAGATAATAATTATAATAAATTATAATAAAATTTAATAAACATGATAAATTATTTATATATTATATTAAAATATATAATAATTATAAAATTAATAAGAAATAATGTTAAAATTTTAACCTATTTTTTATTTTTTTTAATTTTATTATATATATAAATGAGATACAAAATTTTAAAATTTATAAATTAAAAAATAATAATTTTAATATGAATATTATAAATAAAAAATAAATAAATTTAAATAAAAAGATAAAGATATATTTACCAATTTTTAATTAACCTTTTTTCCCTCTTTTTCTTTATCCTCTCTTTCTAAATCAAATAAAAATATTATTGATTAACTTTTTCTATTTTTTTTTTATTCCTTTAAATTAATTTAATCTATCGTCCCCTATATTTAACTAAACAAAGCCTAAAAGAAGCAGCCGGCCCTTGCTCCATGTAGTCGTCTCCGAATGTTCTACTGAAAGATACCATCCTCAACTGTAACAGCGGAACACTCTTAAACCCATTCGTGATTTCCCCCTCCCCCTCCTCCTCCTCCTTCACTACACCACAGGTTTTAGGGTATTGATCTCTCTCCCTGGTCTGTTCGTCAATGGCTACTGTTTTCCGCGGCCATGTTCAGTCGTCGCCCAAAGCCACCTTCATTTCCTCCCTCCACTCCAACAATTACTCTTCCCACACCCTCCTTCACTTCCCTCAAATCTCAAACCCCACATTCCCTTCTCATTCCTCTCTCTCATCATCCGCCATTATAACCAATTCAAATATATCTTTTCCTAAATCCACTATCATTGCCTGCTCTCAATCTCCGAACAACACTCCTTCTCGTCATCGCCCTGAATACATTCCCAATCATATCTCCGATCCCAACTATGTCCGGATCTTCGACACCACACTCCGCGACGGTGAGCAATCCCCCGGAGCTTCCATGACCTCTAAGGAGAAAATCGACATAGCACGCCAGCTCGCCAAGCTTGGTGTGGATATTATTGAGGCGGGTTTCCCTGCTGCATCCAAGGATGACTTCGAGGCTGTCAAAATGATAGCCAAAGAGGTTGGAAATGCTGTTGACGTTGAAGGTTACGTGCCTGTCATTTGCGGGTTATCCAGGTGTAACAAGAAGGATATTCGTACTGCATGGGAGGCTGTAAAGTATGCTAGAAGGCCAAGAATTCATACCTTTATAGCTACCAGCGCAATTCACATGGAGTATAAGTTGAAAAAGACTAAGGAGCAGGTGGTTGAGATTGCCCGGAATATGGTTAAATTTGCTGGAGTATAGGCTGCGATGACGTGGAGTTTAGTCCCGAAGATGCGGGGACGTTTGTCCTGTCCTTTCTTCTCGTGATTCTCCCCCTACCTTTTTTTTTATTGGCCTGATTTTGTCTATGAGAATAAGTATGAAGAGTTCATCTGCAAATACAGAAAAGCAATGCATGCAACGGGTTTTGAATTCATTGATGATGAAGGAGTGATCTCATTACAACTCGTTCCGTCTAATTTTCATTTTTTGATATACACTCAGTTTTTGGTTAGCTATTGACGCGTGGTAGAGACCACTCCTTTTTTAGTTATTGACTCCCATCTGACCCTATCTGGCACATTTCTCAGATCGAACAGGGATTTCCTGTATCAAATATTAGGAGAAGTAATCAAGGCTGGCGCAACGACGTTGAACATACCTGACACTGTCGGTATAAATGTGCCTAGCGAGTTTGGAAAATTGATTGCTGACATAAAGGCCAATACTCCAGGAATTGAAAATGTTATCATTTCAACCCACTGTCAAAATGATTTAGGACTCTCTACTGCCAACACCTTAGAGGTATATCCAGATCTCTACAGTTTATGCTGACAAAAAAATATGTTGCATTTTTTTATCCAATCTTAGCTGCTTTCAGGGTGCACGTGCCGGTGCAAGGCAATTGGAAGTAACAATTAATGGGATAGGTGAGAGGGCTGGCAATGCATCATTAGAAGAGGTGAGTCTCAATCTTGAGTTTTCCAGGCGGATGTAATCACTATTTACTTTAGTTTTCATCATGTAATTTTTCTGAAGGAGTTATCTCTCTTCAGTCTTCACTAGGACTAGGATTAGGATTAATACTGCCAGGACAACATCACATATTCAGCCCCTAAATGAAATGATAGTCTTAGGACATCATTAACTTCAGAAGTAGTGTCCTTAGTAGTTACGCACAAAAATTTAATGATACTCAAAAAGAAGTAGCCAGTGAATATCCTGTTTATGTGCTTGTTTTTCATCTTTTGGCTTGCTATAAGCTGAATACCTCCTTTTTTTTGGATCTGTTTAAAGGATTCAGACCTTTGAATATCAATAGAACAGTGAAGTCCCCATCTGTGAAGAGCGTGGTTGATTTTTTTGATATAGTCTTTATTGTAAACTGTTTTCCTTTTTTAAGGCATCTTCGCTTTTGTGAATTTTTCTATATAATAACTCAATATGCTCTTGTAGAACCCACTACTTGCAGCTACCATTGCAATATTTTCTGTGTTCACTGCCCTTGTTTTATTATTCTCTTAGCGATTAAAATTTTCAAATGATTTTAACAACCTTGTCTTACTTTTTCTTTTAAGGTTGTGATGGCTCTCAAATGTGGGAAAGATCATGTCTATGGCGGTCTTTATACAGGAATTAATACCCGTCACATCTATTTGACAAGCAAGATGGTTCTTTATAAAACTACAATTTTCCTTTCTTTTCATTTTTTTGTTTACAATTAACAACTTTTAATGTTCATTTGCACCATCTTTTTCAATAGGTTGAAGAGTACACTGGTTTGCAGTTGCAACCACACAAGGCTATTGTAGGTGCTAACGCTTTTGCTCATGAAAGTGGCATTCATCAGGTTAGTGTGAAATTGACTGATACTTATTTGCCTATATAAGGTGGTTAAGACTCGGGCACAATTAGTGTATGCTTTCTTGGACTATATTTTTTAGTATTTTACACTGGTTTTCTGTTTTAGTCGGAGACCATTTTATCCTCTCCCTAGTTTGTATTTGTTCTCTACTTTAACTCCAGTAATATTTGTTTATTTTTTAATTGAAGGAAATTTCATGCATTTGACTTTTTCAGCTCAGTCAACCATGTATTCTGTGGATCATTTATCTCATAGGACATGTTAATATCCGATATTAATGTTTGAATTTAGTTTTAGAACCTAAAAAGATTTCATTTGAAGAAAATGAGGGGAAAGCTTTTCTAGTTGATCCGAACAACCCCTGTAAGACCTTAGTCAGAGCCTCATCTGACTTTTCTCTGTGTGCATTTTAATTTTTAAGCAGGCTTATCCTTGAGCGAATCTTACAATAATAGATCTGTTTTGTAGGATGGAATGCTAAAACACAAAGGTACATATGAAATAATAGCTCCAGAGGATATTGGGCTTCAAAGAATCAATGAAGCTGGTATTGTTTTGGGGAAGCTTAGGTGAGCTATTTACTGTTTTTTCAGAACTGTTGCTTTAATCTGTGTTTTTTCTGCTCCCTGCTCATCCCTGTTTAAGATTTTAAATTGTTTGGAATTATCATCTCATAAACTGACCGTTGTATATATTTTCAATATTTTCTATCTGGATGGTTTGGAATTACTTCTAATTATAAGACCTTGACTTTTTATGGGGCTTATATGTTCAACATGCCTTTACCTTGATATGGGTGTTTTACCAATTCTAGTCCAGTGAAATTCCGTTGTTGATTGTGTGAAGTGTGAATTGGATTTTATATGACTTAAGATGTGAGAATCCTTATCCTCATCACGTTTTGATTTACATTTTCCAGTTTCAAAACGTGGCACCATATTCTTCCATATGTTAAGAGGGGGGAGCAGGAGCTCTCTTTGTACTACCTTATTTTCTAACTTGATAAAAGTGGACCATTATATTAGCTATATGTACATTTGATGTTCTTTTCACCTGGATATGAGGGTACTCTTGCCAATTTAGCTATCCCAGCCTAATTAAGTCACATAACCAGACTGGAGCTTGCTAATCATTTGAGAGGTGTATGGAGCTTTGAAATATTTTTAGTGATGTGCATATTGTTTAAAGCATTGGAGGCCCTTTTCTATATACTAAGATTTTATGGGAATTCTGTAGTTTACTTTAAGGTTACTATCATTAGATATCCATGATTAACTAGTGGGAATCTATGGCATCTAATATTTACTCTCAGGAACACTTATTTCACTTTGAAATTAGAGATGTTTTTGTGCTGTATCTATCAATATTGAATCAAGATTTTTTCTTCTGTTGTATTGTAATTTTGTTAATGGTAAGCTCATGTCTTTATGTCCTTGTATCCCCTGAGGCCTTGTGCTATCAATATGTCAGCATTTGTTTCTTCTCCCCTTAACAAACATGACTGCTTCATTTGATGCAGTGGACGCCATGCTTTGAAAAGTAAACTTGAAGAGGTATAAAAATATTTGCGAGTTAAAAATTAATTCTATATCCTTGCTGTTATGAATTGTTATATTTTATTTCAGCTTGGTTATGAACTCAAAGAAGACCAACTTGAAAATATGTTTTGGCGTTTCAAAGCAGTGGCTGAGCAAAAAAAGGTATATATGATAAGCCATAAAGTTTCCTTACTTCGCTTTTCCGGGCTTACTGATTTTAAAGCCATCGGGTAAAACTAGTGTCTGGGGTTTTTGCTATTTGATGTTTCATGTTAAACAATTTATAGATTATTGACAGCAATGGCCGATCCATTCTCTCTAGAATCAAGGTTAATGGATGAGATTTTAAATTCTAGATCTTAGGGATGCATGCTGGCATAAATAATTATTTTTATAGGGAAAATTACATATTATCCCTCTAAATTAAGGCCTGATGAGATTGGCACATGAACTTAATATGCAATAAAACATTTTAGAATAAAATGGAAAACTTAAATTTTATTTAAAATCAACTGCATAAAGCCACTTAACCCTCCTTTGTCCTCTTATATTTTCATTTTCATCTAAACCTTAGGAAAGATTGTTGTAGGAGGAGGTAGCCTGTTACAATCATGCCTGTAGTTGGTTCGGTGTGGCCTCTTGTATGGGTATGGTATATCATTAACCCTATGTTTGGATGGGAAGAAAATTAGGGAGGAAAGAATACTATGAAGGAAAAATCCCAAAAATAACAATGTTTTTTTTTTTACTATTTTAGGAAATTTTCTTCTTAGTATTCCCTCTCCCTATTTTCCCCTCATTTTTCTCTTCATTCAAACATAGCCTAAGTGTTTGCTCTTAAGAGATGCATTACATGTGACATGTTTTCCTCTGTCCATTTTTACTGATTATTACCATTAAGGACTCTTAGTAATATTTCTACTACATGCTATGTAAGCTTCTAAACACTAAAAGTGTATTTCTGGTGCCTAAGCGGTCAGCAGTCTCTTAACGTTTCCTAAGCAGTCTATGATACATTTTTTTCTCCTGGGTTTGTTGTTGAAAATGAATCTGATTGGGGTCAAACTTGGATGTGATTTTTGTTGTCTTCAGAGAATCACTGACGCTGAACTACGAGCACCGGTATCAGATGAAGTTTTTCAAGCAGAACCTATCTGGAAGTTTGAGGCTTTGCAGGTAAATTGTAATTTGCTTTGAAATTTGATGTTTAATGTTATATCTAGGCATTGCTTGAACAAACCAAACTGATCATTGTCTATCCAGTGCAGGTGATATGTGGGACTCTTGGTTTGTCGACAGCAACCGTCAAACTTATTGATGCCGATGGTAAAGCTCATGTTGCTTGTTCAGTTGGTACTGGACCAGTGGATTCAGGTTACAAGGCTGTCGATCTCATTATAAAGGTTTGAAGTTTTACAGTGTCTTATTCTATTATTTACTCCCTTGTACTATATATAATTATTCGTTTGTATGCAGGAACCGGCAGCACTTTTGGAGTACTCGCTGAATGCAGTTACAGAAGGCATAGATGCAATTGCCACAACCCGTGTTGTAATTCGAGGGAAAACAAGCCATCCATCCACTCATGCTTTAACAGGAGAAACAGTTTACAGAACATTTAAGTATGCTGAATTTAGATTGCATTGCTTTGGTGTATTTTGTTGTTTCCACAAAATTGACAGTGCATGTTCTACTTTTGGTCAGTGGGACGGGGGCTAGCATGGACGTTGTTGTTTCAAGCGTCAAGGCTTATGTTTCTGCTCTAAACAAGATGTTGGATTTCAGGGAAAAGTCCGTGTCAGCTGAAAGAACCAAAGTTGCTGTATGAAGAAGTTATATGGTAAGAACAACTTTAAGTCGAACCTTTTCAAGTGTTTGAAGTCAGGTTATTTAATAAATATACTATTTCAAAAGGCCTAAGAAATGTATCTAATATTTACTGTAACTTAATTGCTGTTGCTGCTTGGATCACAGCTCTGAGTGATTTCCTGTTAGCTGTGGAAAGAGGACCAGGTGCTTGCTCAATAATTTGTGCTAATTGGAGTTTCCACTTCTTTTGTCTACAACTTGACATGCTGATGTTGGAGCTATTCTTTTTTGTGGGGTGGGGGGCAGTTGTTAGTTGCTTTAATTAGACGATAATTTCACATGCATGTAATTTAACTTTTGAGGATTTGGAAACAACATATTTGAGCGTTTATGAAAAATTTAGGAAGCAAGTAACAAAAATGATTTGTTTTGATGTTTTCATATTCCCAATCCAAGGTTACTCTGTCTAATTGAGTGGCCCTCTATCGTTGAAACTGCTTCCAAATTTGATCAACACGAGCAAATCTTTAATTCTTCTCTGTTTCTGCAATTTGAAAAATTGGGGTACGGAAAAGTACACGGAGAGTTAGGATAAGTGGATCAAGATGGAGGTGACGAAACAAAATTACTTTTCTTAATACTTATAATTGCTATGCTACACCCCAACGAATCTTGGCTCTTCCACGCGTATGCACATAAGCCTGCATCAAGAGGTCAACACACGTTTCGTACCCGATGTGTTTTATAATTAGAGGACGTTGACTTCAATTTAAGCCCCGTACGTCTTATGCCCTTATTTTTGGTATTTCCTTGTTTTTGTAATTATACCTCAACTACCAATTAGTTAACAATGATGGAATTAACTAGCTCTTTATAACATAATAAATTAAAATTATATATTTAGTGTATCATAGCATTTTAAATATAATTATTTTTAATAAAAATATAATTAAGTTTAGAAAAAAATTCATAAGTGAACTCATTCAAAACCCTCCATTGCGAAATACTAGGTGAAGAAAATACTAGTTGTGTATGTCCGTCCTTACTGGCATCGACTAGTACCTAACGAACTTTTCCGTTATTTGAGATAGTCTCAAATTCTTTTTGTTAATAAATTATTTAATCATTCGTGCCCAGGAATCTTTAGCTTACTTGCCCCCACCTCGCCCCCTAATTCTTTATTCTTTTGATTATTGAGGTACCGAACCATCAAACTTCGAAATATTTGTCACGTGCCCACAAATGGCCTCCCCAACAAAACAAAGCCGTAAAATCACTCTGAGTCTTTTGTTTGGTTTGGACAATAAGTCAGTTAAAATATATATATATATATATATATATATATATATACACACACCCTCACAGGGTCCTTTGATAAAATATTGGACTATTTATATTACATGTTATGCTAAGCCCATGGTTTTTCCATCCACCAATGATTGAAAACAAATTATTAATTGTTCACAGGGTAATTCGTCACGGGAAAATTCCTACGTTAAATTTCTTCACTTTCGGAAATTTTCATATTTTTCATCATTTTACTTCCCTACTCTTAGACATAAAAAGTTATTCGCTAAATTTTATTAAACTACACGAGGATTTTAAAATTAATTCTACCAAATTTTAAGTTCCTTATTTTTATCTTTTTTAAACCTCATGAGTTTTTCTTTAATTGTAAGAATATCAAATCTAACGCCGTTAAGTTTTAAAATTTTAATATAAACATATTTTCACATTTGATGGTAGTTTAGATATTTTTACGTTTATTGAGGAAATATATTTTATGAGGGAGGTTTTTTCCGCAATTTTTTCAATAAAATATTGTTTCCGTTCCTCGAGGGCAATTTTTCCGCAAGATGTAAAGGTGAGCTTGGCTTCTAGGCTCCAGTATCTTCTTCTTCCTTTCTTGGAACGCGACCGAGGAGGAGAGAGAGTGAGTGAGAGTGGTTATCTATTGAGTGCCTTTACACCGCGTTGCTTCCCTGTCTTTCGCTCGCACCTCAAAAGCTAAAAACCAAATCAAACCCATTTATCCATCTGTCTCAATCTCATTGTGGCTTCCGCTTTACCCACCAACGCATACTCAAGCGTCAATCACATAAAAGAGAAGCGTGAAACCATAAGGTATCGCTCACCTTAACACCTGTAATTTCAAGTTTTGATCTGGGGCTAATTTTGGTTCGCCAATCTGTCATGTCCTAATTTCTATCAATTTGGTTCATTCCATTTCCCACTATTTTTGTTTACCCATTTTTATTTTCGGCGCTTTACTATATTTTCTATATTTGGCGAAATTGTTAGCTCATATTTGCGCACTTGGTCGTTAAATTGTTGTTCGCCTTTGTGGGTTTTGACTCTCTTAATCTTTTGGGGCCTTGGCTGTCGTGCGTTTATCAAAGCGGAATCGGATTGCTAATTTCATTTCTGGGTTGTGCTTTCCGTTGATAATTGCATTTTAAAAGTTCCTTGTTCATTTTTGATGGACGACAGAGACTTCCGTCGTCGTAATCCGATGGTAAGATATGTACATGATGTTATCTCATTTATTTGGTTCTTTCAGGTGCAAATATCTGTTGAATTGTTCAAAGTCTTACCCGATGACTTTTTCCCGACCTCTGTCTCTTTACTTTTCAGCTTTTCTGAACTGCTAAGCATTCCCCTGAGCTAATTCCTATGTGTTGCATCTCAATTTGAAACTCTTTATATATTGAATGGATCTGCTCAATTTAGGATTTTGACTCGGCTCTGTTCACAACAGAACACAATAATTTTCTGGACCCATTGAACAATGACTTCTATTCTATTAATGTATTCTGTATGATCCATTAGAGGCACCAGAGCTCCCCTGCAATATTTCAAATTTCTTATTCTACAATTTCATCATTTATTTATGTGACATACACGTATTTATGGATGGCATTGAGAGAGATTTTATTTTTAAATTCATTTGGGGCAAATTCTTACTCCATGTTGATGGAAAATATGTTGGGGGATTTGGAAGATGTTCCTGAATTAGGAACCAAAAATGTCAAGCTTACAGTATCGGGTCATTCATTACAATCATTCTCACTTTAATTGAAACTTTGAAGGCTTGCGCCAGATACAGAATTTGTTGTCAACTTCTTATGGACCATTATCAATTTAAATTTATGAAGATTTTTTTTTTAAAACATCCTTTATTGTTGATTATTTGTGTCACTTCTATTAAGTAAATTGCTAAATAACTGCTAACAAACCCATAACATTTCTATATAATTGGCAGTAGTAGATCAAAATATTATATATTTGTTCAGTATGGTTAGTTTTCATGTGTTTCTAAATTGAACTTCTGTTCATCTATGTTATGTTCAGGTTATTAATGCTTTCTGTGGCATTGTGCAGGCACATGCTTCTCCTCCTAATTACTTTGTTCGCCTGGAGAATACAACTTCCAAAGACGATTTATATTTGAGGAAGAGGACTGGGACCGGCATGCGTCGTTGGCTTTGTTGTTCTTGTAACATTGAAGAGCCTTACCCTTATGAAAACGAGCACCTTAAAAGCCCAAGGAACTATGGAGATGGTAGGTCTTTATAAGCCTCAGTCAGTAGTTGCCGTGAACTTCTTGATTGGAAAACTGAAAAGGGAGAGTTTTGCTTATTAAACTGAAAAATGGCAGAGTTCTGCTAGTTTCTGTCATTGAACAGACTTTATTCATTTGTTCTTTGACTTAACATTTTTGCTGTCTTTAAAGTGCACGGTTTCTTTCAGGTTAAAAGTCTGTAGGAATATGTGATAACAGGGATCTAATGACTTCTGTGTTATGTATGACTCAGAATGATATTGGAATGTGTGTAATATAATATGTTTTCAATCATTGGTTGATTTCAGTTTGCTGCTTTATGTCCCTGTAAATGTTTTTCACATGTCATATTTTATGTATTTTCTAGGTAATCCAAAAGGCCCAAAGGCTTCAGCTCCTCTTAAACCTGAAACACAAAAGGTTGCACCACCTATTGAAGTGTCAGCATTAGCTTTAGATGAACTAAAAGAAATGACTGACAACTTTGGGTCAAAGGCATTGATCGGTGAAGGATCTTATGGGAGGGTATATTATGCAACTATAAACAATGGAAAGGCCGTGGCTGTGAAGAAGCTTGATGTTTCATCAGAACCTGAATCCAATGTTGAGTTTTTGACCCAGGCATGTCTACTTTTAAAACTTTAGTTAATTATTGTTTATTTTATTGGTGGTAATTTGTAATTTGATGTTCCTTGTTTTAGGTTTCGATGGTCTCAAGAATGAAGCATGAAAATTTTGTTGAGCTGCATGGTTATTGTGTTGAAGGAAATCTTCGTATACTTGCATATGAGTTTGCAACTATGGGCTCTCTTCATGACATATTGCATGGTGCGTAATGCCATTTTATGTATTGACTTTTTCTTCTAAGAAGTTCCTTGAAAAAATTTGGTCCTTTCTTGTTCTATAGGTAGGAAGGGAGTTCAAGGGGCACAACCAGGGCCAACCCTTGACTGGATGCAACGAGTTCGAATTGCAGTTGATGCAGCAAGGGGGTTGGAATATCTACATGAGAAAGTTCAGCCAGCTATCATACACAGAGATATCCGATCAAGCAACGTACTAATTTTTGACGATGACAAAGCAAAGATAGCTGATTTTAATCTTTCAAATCAGGCCCCTGACATGGCTGCACGCCTTCATTCCACTCGAGTGTTGGGAACTTTTGGTTATCATGCTCCAGAGTAAATTTCCAAGTCCTCCTTGTTTCCCATTTTATATATTAGCATCATTAATGTTATGTTTTGGCGAGATGTTTATAATGCTTTCTTTACACCACTGCAAACCCAGAACCTCTGAAGCACTCTCAACTGTTTAATTTGGCGACTATTTTGTTAGATGTGTTCTAAGACACGGGCATCTCTTTCAAGTAATAACCATGTCCACTCCCTCCCCACCCCCCCAAAAAAAAAAAAAACCACCTTCAGGTCTCTGTTTTTTGCGATTTTAGAGTTGTATTGGTTATAAGCTTCTTTTGTTACACTTCACAGGTATGCAATGACTGGTCAGTTGACTCTAAAGAGTGATGTCTACAGTTTTGGCGTTGTTCTTCTTGAGCTCCTTACAGGGAGAAAACCTGTTGACCATACCATGCCTCGAGGACAGCAAAGTCTGGTTACATGGGTTAGTGCACCTGCCTAAGCTTATCCCTCCCATACCTTTTTCTTCTGCATTATATTTACAGTACCTACGTCTTCTCTGTTGTAAACAAATTTGGGTAGGCTACTCCAAGACTGAGTGAAGATAAAGTCAAACAATGCGTTGATCCAAAACTGAAGGGAGAATATCCTCCTAAAGGAGTTGCCAAGGTAGAACTTCCCTCCCTCTTTTCTCCCTTTCTCTGGGTCTATACTTGTTTAAAACTTCAATTTGAGTTCTTGATTAAAAGCATATGGAGGAAATTTTTGAAAGTTTCTACTTCCAATCACGTCGCGTTGTAATTGCAAATATCATCCATTTGTGATGATGTTATTGAAAAGAAAACGGTATTCCAGTTTTGTACCTTGTCTCTATACAAATGGTGCTTGGTCCAATGGAAAAGCCTGAGGTTGACTACGGTTACCATTATTAACTTTGCAGCTGGCAGCTGTTGCAGCACTTTGTGTGCAGTACGAAGCCGAGTTTAGGCCGAATATGAGCATCGTGGTCAAGGCGCTGCAACCACTTCTGAAGGCTCCTCCTCCTCCTGCTCAAGCACCGGAAATTTGAAAACAAATTAAACTCAGTCTTGTTCCAATTTCTGGGAATCTACATTTGTCTGCACAGTTTGGTTATGCTTATGCTATCTCCGGATTTCATCAAATACTTCATGCATACAGATATAGAGACGTGTTTTTAAAATTTTTCAAAGATTGGATTGGATATGTAGGATTTGATTGGTCCTTCTGATTTTATTGGTTTAGATTTTGCATTTCTGGAATTGCACTTGGGAGTGCTTAGTTTTAAAGAGCCACAGAGCAAACAATAGGGTTTGGGTTGTGAGTTGGATGGCATTTGGCACTAATTGTTGACTTCTATTTGTTATTCCACGCTGATCTTGTTCTTCCCTTGTGTTCTTCAGTTTATCATTGGGCTTTCCATGCGTGGGCATGTGTTCTCTTAATTTGCTGCCACTGTTCAGTTCTTTCTTGCAATTTCACGGGGCTGAGCTTATACATTACCTGACATAACTAACAAAGTACAAACAGTAGGCACCATATTCCCTCTTGTTTATGTACAAATAAAGTGACACGGAAAAGACAAACACAAACTCAAGAGTATAAGCAAGAATATTACACTTTCTTGGGCATCAATATTGATTTTACCCTTCTATATAAATCTACTCATCCAAATATGTACTTTATTAATATTTATAAATATGGACATATTTCGATTCAGAAAGATGTAAATGATTAAATAACTGGGTCAATTTATTGTTTTAAACCATTTATATTTAATTTTCATTTAATCATCTTAATTTGAAATTTTGCAGTCGACCTATATCCAAGATTAATAATAAAACAAAAAATTCCACATCATCCAAAAATCATCTCATGATATTAAAGAAAGTAATAATAAAACAAAAAGGAATAATTATTCGCTAATAAAGGTCCAATTACCTATCTTTTTAATTATATTGAGTTTTGTGCAGTTGCATGGAGATCTCGATCAACCTGAGCCCTTACACGTGATGATTATTCTTACAAACTGACTAGAATACTGCGGACTAATGTTCTGAACATTTTTTTTTTGGGAAAGATGGATTATTCATGATTTTAAGAAAATATTTGGCTACCATCGTGTTTAACTGGAGGAATATTTGGAATATATTTAATATTTTAAAAAATATTATTTTATTATAATTTTAATCATGTGATATATGAGAAGATATTCTAATTTTTAAATATTTAAGTTTATATTTGAGGTTAATAAAAAATTCATCACTCGATATCAATATTATTTTATTTTATTTTATTTTATTTTTTTATTATAGATAAGTTTAATTATTTTTAAAAAAAAAATTGTAAAAAGAAAAAGAAAAAAAGAAAATATTCGGTTTGCCTTGTCCCCGCGTAGGGGCGGCACCAGACTAAAAGGGCTTGATGCCCAATCCAGTGATGAAATTGAAATTGGGTGAGAAACAAGGAGCACTTTCTGTTACAGTTAGCGAATCTACATGTCCTCCTCTCCCTCTCCTTCCCAATATGCCATTCCTTCCTCTATTCCTCTTTGTCGTCTCCATTCCCCCATTGTCTCTCGTTCCTTCCGTCCTCGCCCCCGTTCTCGCCGAAGGCTCAAGAACCTCACCACCAACCTACCCTCTTCAACCTCTTCCGATCCCAAACTTCAAACCGTCATAGACATTGATTCCCTAACCTCCCAAGCTTCCTCCTCTTTCCGCACTCTTTTCCCTTCCCTCGAATCCTATTTCAGCGATTTTCTTTCTTCCGGTGTGGAAGCTTGTAGGGATTTACAGACCTTGATCACCATTGATGAAAACCGTAGAGTCGTCCTTTCCTGTCGCCCTTCAACGCTGCATTTTATTGGCACTTCAGCGGTTTTGAGCTTCGTCTCGATTTCTGTCTTGAGGGCTTTGATTAAGTTGGTTTCTCGGTTTCGGCTTTGGGGTCGAAATGCGTCTGGGAACGCTCCCTTGGTGCGGAGGGACCGAAGTCTTGGGGGCAAAGAGGTCGTTGTTGGCTGGAACAGTAAATCCTACTCTCACTCGAAGATCTCAGCGAATCCATTATCGCCGCCTCAGATGTCTGTGACGGGCATGCCGAAGAGAGCTACTAAGAGTAGAATACGGGATAAAGGGAAATTGCCCAAGTGGTGGCCCACTCTAGTAACGCGTGCCGTTTCGACAGAGTACGAGCTGGAGTATAAAAGGGATGCATACAGACTAGTTCGAGGTACGGCTTTTCTTTCTGAGATTTTCCTTTCCCCCTATCTGGTTTTTTCGTTTTGTTCAGTCTCTTGGAATCTCCTGAAACTCTTATAAATAACTACATTTCTCCCTTTGTAGGGTCGGTAATTTGCGTAGTCCACATCATCTTGCGCTAACAATCTAAAAAAATTCTAAATTTGGTCGAGGACTTTAACAAGTCTGAATGAATCGGAAAGTTCTGTGTTAGCAGTCGTTTCATTTTACAGCTTGATTAATATTCATGGTTCCATATATATAATTAGAACATCATAAAAACACAAGTACTCCTTCTGATTTACATTCTGGATTTTATGTTTTGTATATCCCATTGTCCGTTTCTCTCCGTCCTCTTGTTTTAAGTCTGATGTGACCGGTCACACTTTATGGAGCATATTTATGTAAATGTTGTTTGGTGCAATTCTGTTTCCGTATGCATCATTTTCTCTGTTTAAGCGTTCCTACCATCAAATCCGATGCGACCTCCTTTGGGAGCTTCTTGAAGCTATGCTTTGTTTCGTGCCATCCTCCTGGACATTAGGTTGAGACGTGAGTTAGTTGTTCCAAAAAGTCCACTTGCTCCCCGGGGGTGGGGTTAGCACTTTTTTGTCAGTTACAATACACATATACATACACACATATATATATACATTAACAATTTATTGGATTGTACTATGATTCTGATTGTTATTAGTTTTAAAGAAACTTATACGATATAATGAGCTTGTTACTTCGCTAAACCTGTTTTGAAGATCATGTAAATAATGAGCCCTTTTCTGTGAGAGGGTAAGAGATAGTTAATCAATCCCAGAAGTGGCTTCTGTTATCTCAATTGGAACAATAGCTCTGGCAATTATTCCGCCTTTTATATAACTTTCATTTTGCTGTCTCTTGTTAAATATGATTATATATATACTTTTCCTTTTTGTAGGTAAAAAAGCATTCCTGATTTCCATACTTTGCTATCCTTTAAATAAAAATTGCAACTTATTCACTTAACTTCCAGCAATCAAGGATAGGAGAATGAGCGGAAAGGACATCATGGAGGACGAGATACTTCAAGTCAGTTTTTTGGTGATTTACTTGATTTTCAAATGATGTATGTGGCTGTGCATAGTATTTTTTTCTAGGTTAGGAATTATGTTATCTATTTATACTTTATGCTTCCATTTGAGGTTTTCCAATTATTTTCTCTTCGGAGAAAGCTTTTGGTCTTTGATAAGCTTGGAAGCCTCTGCTTCATAAAAGTTATCATTGGCTTTCTTTCCTAATGTTCTTTTGGAAATAGTTCATTGCTTCTGGAAACTACTTTTGCTCCCCTTTTTATTCAACGGCTGTGTATACAACACATATTTGCGGTATTCACACTATCTTAAATATTTAATTACTAAAAGAATTCATATTAAATTATAAGAGGTTAGCTCAGATTGTAAGGGTGATTGTATTTTTCCTTTGCCACCAACGTTTGATTTCCTCTAGAAATCATTATTGGATTAAAACTTTAAATGCATTAGGCTGATATGGCTGATGGGAGCAAATTTAAAATATGGTGTTTATTATGCTTTCTAGAATCTCTTTTAGAGCTCAAAGTGGAAAGTGTTTGGTTTTTTGTGGAAATTTAATTAGCCTTAGTACGACTTACTATATGATCCTTTGCTGAAATAAAAAACCTGACTCCGGGATTTAATCTGAGTTATTAATTATTGCTAATACTTTTGGATTGATACTCAAGTTACTATCTCTGCCATTAATATTTTGAGCTGCATATGATTGAAATGCTTTTGTGCATTATCCAGCCACTTTATAACACATTGAAATCTTCTTTGTCTCTGCACATGAGCAGTTACGTCAAATTTGCAGAGTTTCTGGAGTGCAAGTATCTATTGACCCACCAAACATAAGGAATATCTTGTATCGAGCATCTGTTGAATTTGTTTTGAATGTTTGTGGCAGGTATGTTGTTATACTATTGTTCCTGCATTAATGACATCCTCTTTCCTTTTGCTGATAGTCATCTCCTTTTATCTATGCTGATTAGTCCCGGTTCTGTAAATCATGTAATTACTGGTTACTTTATGTTTTCAGGGCACCTAGTTACTCTACCACAATTGAGATTAATGGTGAGGATTCTCGAGAATTTCTTGCTGGGTTTGCTGAAAACATTGGGCTTGAAAACAGTCGTGCTGCAACAATTGTGTCTGCAGCTGTTGCTGCACGTACTCGCACTTGCCTTCTGCAGGCCTGGGTACTTTACTGCCATAATTCTTATGATGTAATATTGTTGTTTGTAATTGAATCTTAAGCAAAACTCATTTCCAAAATTAATTATCGGCAAAAGCAGTTGAAGTATTGGTTTTCTGTATTAATTTTGTGTAAATACGCTAACCATTTATTAACCATTTGGAGTTGACCATTCAAACCTTCCTCATTTTAAATTTTGTGTGGATTGTCTTGATTTGTCTTTATTTTCATGCTTATACTTGGTGTGCTTTCAATTACAGGCTCTGGAAATGCAAGGTAAACATGATGAAACTAAGTTGGAACTGTCAAAGATATGCCTTCTTCTGCGCATATTTCCTCCTGAGGATTCCTCAGTAAGTGTCTTTCGACACTGATTCTTTCTTGTTGCGTTTGTGTTCGGTTTTTAGAATGGTTAGTCTTTTGGGTTTTCCCCCACAATTATTCCTTATTAATATTGGGTGGGGTTACTTATGAGATGATTATTTGCTAATACATTTTGTTGCGGGTGGGTCTCTGCAGCCAGAAATGGAGATGGTGGCTCGGGGCTTGGAGAAACACTTGAAACTAGAACAAAGAGAACACCTCATGGATATTTTTGCAGAAGTTTGTGGTGAGGAAAGTCACAAAATTGCAAGAGAAGCCCTTGGTTTGGTGCGGATCGTGTTCCCTGTTTTTGAACTCAAATCAATATAAAAGATTTATCGTTGTAATTAAAATAACTGAATATAACAGTAAAAAGTGGTTCGAAAGAATTTCCCCTCACTGGCGGAGTTCTCAGGGAGGCACTTCAATTGCTCATTCAAAATTCTTTCTTTTTTGCGTAGATTTTGGGGTTACTTTTATGGTGAACTTAAAGGATACACTAAACTATATTCTGCTTGTTTGAGATTCTGATGGCCTTGTGACATGGGTATAGAAACTCTGCGGGGTGCTAAGCATGTCATTCAACCTTACTGTCGTTTTATTTGTCATTGTCATGCACCTTTTAGTTAGTGACGTATTATAGAGCTCTCCGTACTGGTTTGGAGTGTAGAAGAGTGTTTACAGTGCAAGCCATTATTTCTGGTTCATGTTTGATTTCTTTATTAATTCCAATCTGTCCTCTTCTGTGCAGATACATTTGCAAAATTGGCGCAGAGATCAACTTGAAGACAGAATTCTTTGAACTTGAATATAGGTATAGCTTATTTGTTATATATAATTTGATAGTAGTCTCAATAAAGCTCGTAGGGTTCCGCTGGGAAGAAACGGCTATTAGAGGGGGAAATATTTGATCAAGGGTTTTTTATATAAAGATTAGATATTTTAAAGATTTCAAATAATCTTAATGACAAGTTATTTTATCAAGCATCATTCATTAGTTGTAAATAATGAATCAATGGATAAGATCTTCATTTAGCTTTAAAATATAATTAGGTAACATAAAAAGTATTGTTACTACGAGTTTTACCTTTTCTAAATGAGCCACATTTTTTTGGCCAATTTTGATTATCTTAGTTTGAGCTTAGCTTTACAATTTAGGTGAACATCTCGTGTTCATGATAAAGATTTGCTTGAATAAGATTTTAAAAATGGGCTTGGATAAGATTTTAAAAATTGATTTATAAAAAAAAATGACTTTTAGATAATTTATAGAAAAGGGTTTTCGAAGAAGAGTTTATAAAAAAATAGTTTTAAATAGATGAGTGTTTGGATAGTTATTTTTAAAAATACTATTATTGATAAATTAGGGTATGAATATTAAATGAAAAAAGATAAAATATAAGAGAGATGAGAGAGGAGAAATGGTGTAAGAAAAAAAGGAGAGGGAATAAGAAAAAGTAGGAAAGAAGAGATGGTGTAAAAAAAGTAGGAGAAAATAGAGAGGCTATAAGAAAAAATAGAGGTAATATAGTAATTGATTAGTTCATAAGTTCTTTTATTGTTTTATAAGTTACTCTGACTAGTTTTTCTAAAATTTTAGTTTTAAATCATAATTTAATCCAAAAGTCATTTGAACAAATATAATTATTTATTTTAAAATTTTTTAAAATTTAAATTTTACTAAAATCTTAATTTAAAACTTAGTTTTTTGTTACGCTATTTATGATTTACAAGTTATATAACTTTCCAAGGATTCTAAATTTTAAATTTTACATTTATGTTGATGAAATGGGTACCGGTATTAACGCCCTATTGAGAACTATAATTTCAATCATGCCTGTTTATGCATGCACATATACATGATTAGGTAATACAAAATGTACATATATGAATATGAAAAACGAGCTCGATAAGTGTAGCAGACAGTATTATAAGCATATCGGTATGATTTTTTCCTACATACAAGTTACAACAAAAGGCTGTATTCACGTCTATTTTTCAGCCGTTGTTTCATATAAAAGGGAAAGACCAAAATCATTATTCATTCGTAAATGGTTTAAAAGAATAACACATAAGAGCTTGGAGTGAACATTAAAAAAAATATAAAATGTAAAATAAACAAAAATAAAATGGACAAAAGTCATGAACTGCTCATCCGCTTCAGTAGATTAATGCAGTTTTCTATTAAGCCGGTAGAAAAACTCTAGTTTTGCTTTATTTTGACGTAAAAATGTGTGCGCCAACGCTACCATCTGATAAATATCACCAAAAAATTTCCTCAGATTCCTGCAACAACATATAAAAGAACTCATTCATTCCCAGAGTGCAAAACCGACGGGCTACACAATGACAACTGCATGTACCCTATTAAGCACAAAATTGATTTATGGGAAACCAAAATCCTTCATCATGTCGAGTAACTTTTGATTATGTATCCATAAAATTAACTAGGATTTGAAATAAGCAAACAATATATATAGTATGTGGTAGGAAAGAGTTTAAACTAAAATTTTAAAAAAGTTTTTAATCCCCACTTTAGTTTAGAAAAATTTTAAAACAGTCATATTTATCTAAAAAGACTTTTGAACTAAATTATAATTTAAAATTAAAATTCTAGATAAGCTAATGAGCTTAGCTTCTGGAACAGTAAAAAAACTTATAGATTACTCAACTACTATTTTCCTTACTTTTCCATCCTTTCTCCTCATTCCTTTCTCTTCTCTCTTCTCCACCCTCTCTTCTCTCATCTTTTATATTTTTAATAAAATTATACAATTTCTAATAATTTTCTAATTACAAAAGTCCTTCTAATAATAATTATTCAAACATTTATTTATTCAGTAAAAGCTTATGAATTATTCAATTACTATTTTACCCTTTTTTTACATCCTCTCCCCTCTCTCCCCTCCTCTCCCTCCTCCCTCCTATTTATAATAAAATCATACATTTTTTTATAATTTTCCAATTACAAAAGTCCTTCTAATAATAACTATCAAAATATTCATTTATTTAAAATCATTTTTTTTATAAATTCTTATTTAAAAACTCTTTTCTAAAAACTATCTAAAAAGCCTGTTTTAAAACTTTTATCAAAACAGGCCATAAAAACATGAAAAGCATACTGTGGGTCAATCTAGGTGGGAAGAAGCGGCTGTCTCTCGTCATGCCCGACACGATGACTAGCCTGTACATAAGCACATAAGCACATTAGCAACGAAACTTAAATCAATGGGTATGAAGTATAAAATTCAAACAAAAAGCAAGGTGAACAAAGATCTTCACCTCTTCATTTGCTCCAGCAGCCATATTGACAAAGGAGTCCTTACTCCTGAAACAAATAAAATATTTGAAACTTCAAAGGAAGAAGGAAAAGGGATTTCTTCCAAAAGTTTAATTGCTTTAGAGCCCCTCCATTTCAAAATTTTTCAGAAACTGAAAAAAGAAAACTCTTGCTGCAAAACTACTCGTCATTGCCTCATACATAGCAACATTGCAATCAGATTGCAATCAGCCAATAAGTAAAGAAATTCACAAGTACCTGTGTGTGTCATGAACATCACGCAGTTCCATCAAACCATTTTGTTGATCATCTCGGACTTTTGAGAGAGGTGAAAAGAACTACAGACAAAATGTGAAAACGCCATACGAAAAGATGTCACTATTAGAACTGTTTTTTTTAAAAAGGTTTAGAGCTAGCAATTTTATTTACTTGCGAAATTCTCCAAATTTAACTTACCTGGTGCATTGAGATGAAGACAATAGAAATCCCTAAAATAAAGTTCATTGTTAAAGTATGTCCAAATAATGAAGCGGAAGCTATGCCAGTGAATATTGTCGCAACTGTTGAAGAGTACTTCTTCAAAATTGTATCTGAAGACATAAGTGGGTTGTTCAGAAGAAAGAAACTGATAATATGTTCATTCATACAGCACAAGGTAAATTTAAGATAAGTCAGTGATTTGCTTTTAGGTTTTGGTTGAAAGCTAATAAAAAGCAACTGTTGACCTGCGTATTTAAAGAAAAAGGATGATAGAATCCCCTGGGCAGCGTTGTTAGCTATCAAAAGCATGGTGGCTTTTGAATGACCTTGCAGAATATCAAAGCTACTTGGACCTGAAACATTTAAAGCAACATCACAAGAACCAGTTAACAGTTTTGTCACCATCAGATAAAAGCAATAAATCTGGCTCTATCCAAAATTCAAAGTGACACAATATTTCATCTGTGTGTGTGTAAATTTAAAGTAGTTTGACATTAAAAAAAATTGAGATGACAGAGAGACGTGCTTCCATTTTGTTTTCTTAATATCTAAGCCATTTGCTTGAAGTTCTCACAGGGTCTAGAAGAAAGAGATACATGTCTCACCCTGGACAATGGCAGTGCCAACTATTCCAAGAAAGTTGAATATAGCTCCATACCCATATAAGAATAAGTTCTGCAAATCAAGAAACTCTAAATTAATATGGAGTATAATTGTAGAATTCAAGTTTACTTGAAACTTTCCTCTCTCCCAGTTGTCGATAATATTGCAGTTAGGAAGTTAAGCACCCAGTTAGTTTCTTCCTCAGTTTTGCTTTGATTCCCCCAAGTGCATTGGAAAGTACTGAAACTTCAACCCAAAACAACCTCTATATATCCCCAAACCCTCCTAACCACCGAAGTCAAACCCCAATGGCTTACGCTATATTGGTGATTGACGATAACAATATAGTGCAGTACCCTTCACGTCTAATCAAGACATTCAATAATATTGAAAGAATTAAACAATCAAAACAGGAAAATTATAACTGTTGATCATGAAAAAGCCTAGTGCTAACTATTTTCTAAACCATTCAGCTAGAGAATTGGATGAAAGTATACACTCATGCAGTAACACAATTTTCAACTATCTGAAACATTGTCCTGTCTAAATCAGCAAATAATATAGAAACTTCACCTGGAGGTAAATGCTAGTATCATATTGGCTCTTCAAAGCATACTCATTATAAACCGAGGCCAAAGACGGAACAGTTACCTGCAAAATAATTCCTTGGTTCAAAACCCAACAACAAAAATGAGGGGAGTCTGAATATCTAAAACCACAAACCAATCATATTTACTTTGAAAAATCTCTTGCACAACAATAAGATATAGAACAGCCAAGTAACAAAGAACCAATATACTTACAAATATACATGTATAAACATATGCACCCATTGTGATGGGAAGACCCAAAGCTGTAGTGCCTTCGGGAAAAGATTTCAGCTGATTAACACTTATACCAATAAGCAACAGAGCAAGAGCCTCCCACTGTAGTGAAATAATGAATCAGTTTTGCAGGTAAGTGTGGTACTGAAGGATTAAACTCAACTGGGACTCAAACGAGGATTAAAAGTTAAAAATTTGCTAATTCATTAGTAAAGATCTAGATAATGGCTACACAGACACAGTGTGCCTTATTAATATTTGCAAGACAATGAGTTCAAACACAAACCTGAATCATGGAAAAGCGGCGTCTCATAATTATCTTTAACAAAATTGCTATTACTAAAACCTGCACATACAAAGTCAAACAAGAGAAATTGGGTCAGCTAAAGAGAATCATCAAGAAAATGATTTTTTTTCACTTGTTTTGAATACTTGTCATACTGAGACGACTAATATCCCCTCTCAAAAAAGGCATGCATTAGTTGTTCATGTAATATACCATAACCCAGATAAATGAGATTACAGAAAGGTATCAGTTCCTCTGCTTTGTACATGCCAAAAGCATCTTCTTAAAATCCCTCCGGTGAACAGTGGCTCAACACATTTAGGCATCTTATACTCTCATAGAGAAGAACAAAACAAGAGGGGACACATGAGAGTGACTGCTAAATACAATAGTTAGAAAAGACCACCCTCTAAACTTAAGCTTGTGCAGCATTGGTTTTATCATAGTGCCCCTAAAAATTGACACTAACATAAGGCCAGTCTAAGAAATCGAATAAAGAATAAAAGGGGTAAAACAAGAGGATATAATAGAAGAGTAGTGGAACAAATAACTTTTGAACTAATAGTTTCAACACTGCAATGAGAAGCATCAGCACCCCACCACTAAAGAAGCAAAATGAGAAGACTCAGTAAACCATTACTAATGATGCAAATGTACTGCCCAAAAGCACAGCAAATAATAAATTACCTTCAAATTGCTTAGCATCTTCACAGTGGCAGGATTAAAATAAAGCTGCATGAAATGTGATATCAACCTGTCAGGCACTAAGAAATATGAAGTCCAACATACAAGAGTAGTTTTCAATGCATCAAATGCGACAATAGCAAGATAGATTTGCAACATGGTTCAACACTTGGGCAGGATTGGGCGGCTTTGTGAGACATTCAAGTGTTCATAGTAACAGTAATTAAATTCATTGACGCATAATAAAGTATTAGTAGTATACCGATGGCTAAGAGTACCTGCATAATAAACTTCAGATAATTGTTTATAGCATACAGAAGGGCTGGAACAGCAAGAAGAACATTGTTGCGAGCTGCCTACAAATAATAAGATTACAACATACGGGATAACTATTAAAAAACATCTTGTTTGTTAATAAAAAAAAGCAATAAAAGATTAATGCCAATAAAGCAAAGGATAAGAAGGTCCTCTGTTTTCTAAAAAAGACTGAAGACATGAAGAACTGCTAACATTTTAAGATGTCTTTTGTTTGCATCAGTTCTTCTAACTTCATTAAACATCCGTTATCCAAGAAAATTGTCTAAGATCAAAATTAAGTGTAGCAAAATGTGATATTAACGTACCAAAAGGCATTTTATTATTTTATTTCAAAAAAGGCATGCTTAAGCAGTTTGTTTTGTGCACCAAAAAGTATTCACATGTGACAAAACATTGAAGAAAGTCGGAACAACTGAATTAAGAGAAGGACTTCACAAACTCTTCTGCTCGTACAAAATTAACAATGCAAAATCTTCTATACCAATGACAAGATAGTACCTGCACAAACGTAGAAACAGAAAGAGGCTTCTCCCCAACTTTTTTATGCCTAGCCTGCAGAATTCAACAAAATCATACTGACCAGTTTATAAAGAGAATAAGAGCAAGTATAAGAAAAAAGATCAAAGAATTGAATTGTGCTAGTTCTGTTTTGATATTGGTGTATATTACGATATTCTATGAACTTTTGTTAGATCAGGAACATTTTGAATTTACATTTGGTGAGCTGCCAAGAAATGCTGTTTTTGCTCAGTTTATCTGACCTAGGATATGTTAATAAAACTGCAATAGTTTATTGATAATTGCTATTTGAGTTTGGGCTTGAGTTTGTTCTTTAGGAATTACTGGGTCCTAGTTTAAAATAGAAGTGTTTTCATTAGTCTAGTATTAGCAGGAAGTTGAAAGCTACCAATTTGTGTTGCTATTATTTAGTGCATCATTCAGTCCGGTGGGCATTTTAGTAAAATATGCAGTGCTTAATTTGATTCTGCAGTCCACAATCAACGTCTTCATTTTGGCTTGAATTTCAATTTTTGTAGTGTTAATTGGTCAATACTAAATGGTCCCTGTAGTTTACTTATAGTATAAAGATTAAAGCATAAATATATAAAAATCTGACTCATATTTTTTCATTTTCAAACCAGAGGTTATTGATCTTTATTGCCCTTACACACCAAAAAATCAGAGTATGTTGTGCTCTGGAAATAAGCCATTACTCTGAACAAAACCTCAAATAACTACTGATTTCTCCAAACCAATGTTGATCTTTGTTCACACATGCTTCAAATATAAGCAACGCATAATAAAAGACTAAGACGACAGGATACACTTGGATAAAAGATAGGGAAATGTAATATGTACCTGGATTAAAAGCATAACAATAGCAAAGACAACCTTTGTGACCTCTGTCAAAAAATTAACACTGATTGGGCTAAAATTGAATTTCCCATCCACCTTGGACATATAGACAAGAATAGGCTGCCACGTAAAGAAAATAAAACATGTTAGTGGCTAGCAATAAGCAGGTTCTTTTTCTGCCCTACTATGATGAGATGATATAAACTGGGCACCATCAAATAAAACACACATTCAAACACAAAAACTAAAAGAGATGTCAACCAAGTATTAAAGTGCGTATTTCCAGAAAAGACAGAGAATAAGATGTTGAATTACCCATCCGGCTAACTGCTAAGCATCCGCAACTTATTAATATTCAATTCAATGTCCCCCCTCCCTCCAAAAAAAAAACAAAAAAAAAGACTACGCCATGGCCAAAAAAACAAAGACTTTGAAAAATGTTAACTATCCCTTCCACATGCATAGACAAACAGCTTGACTAATTATAGACAAGCCTCAAGAATATCAAATTCAATTAGCCGTCAGCCACAAAACATGAAGGAATGAAATTTTGTTTATTTTCCATACACATAGAAACGAAGTAATCACTAAACATAGTATCCTTGAGCTAACACTATAAGGCACCTTGAATATTGTCATGCTACAACTTATAACAATCCACAAGCAATTCAAGTGTGTTTGGTTTTATGCTACCATGATTGGTGTGAAACTAAACAAGCATTTAAAGGTTCCCATACTCGCATGCAAATTTTCAAAATTGAACGTCTTTTTTCTGCGCCTTTCCATCAGCGTTTGACAAAAAAAACTTTATCAAAAGGTAACAATCACCTGTAAGCCCACTAAGATGCAGTCACCAACAACCAAGAGGACATTAAGGGCACGCTGCTTGGATGATATCCTACTTTTGTGCTTGTCATAAGCCCTTGATATAGTTCTGGGACTCGGAGAAACCAATTTTGAATGGCATACACTGCATTCTAACATCCCGTTCTTCATGTAATTGCTACCCCTATCTGGGTATGAAGGATCTACAAGGATAAAACTAAAAGTCAAGATAACAAGTTTAGAACAACAATCATAATTCATGTGTCGACCACTGAAGCAATTATGTTTGACAATAGACGGCTATCCTTGTTTTCCAAAACTATAGAATGTAGAGCCATAAGATCAGCTAAACACACAATCTTAATACAGCAGGAAAACAAATGTATCCATTTTCCCTACTCCACTTCGCAAGAAACTAATTCAGTGATTTAAGAAAATCCATATGCAATCCATAAACAAATGAAGGCTGCAGTAAGAAATTCCATCAGATCTTGTTCCGGGAACTTCGAAAAATAATTCAAACACGAAAGTAAAAACAAATCCCGTAACACCCTAAAGATCCCTTTTCGGAACAAAAAAAACATATGAATATGCAAAGCTCAGATCTTGCTCCAAGATGATGATGACGCAAAAACCAAAAGAAAGCTTTGTATGATCAGGATCAAACTTATAAGTTGACGAACCAGAAATCAACAATGATCCACTAAAATCGAGTCCAAACCGAGCGTTTAACCGAAAACTCGGTTTGATCTGCAGCGGCCGACACCGAAGTTCCACTAGCTCAATTTCCTTCGAGAGATAATAGTATGATTCGTAGCCAAACAATGCACGGGCCAATCAGATTCGGATTCGAATTCGAATGCGCTCTGTTTCACGTGAATCGGAGATTGAATTCAGAGAGATATGCGAGGAATATGCATTGACGAACTCTTGAGAGGGGGAATGGGCAATATAATTACGAACTCTCGAGAGGGCTTGCTTTGAATTTACACAAACACGAATTTCGTGCGTTGTTTTCTGAAGGTGGAAGGGGGAAAACTCGAAAAAGTCACAAAATGGGGACAATAGAAATACGGGAGTAACGGATAGAGCGTGACAGACCAATGAGGTGAGAGAAAATACGAGGAAAGGGGTGGCGTGGAAGATGGCTCAAGAGTTGGGTGAGTCACTGACCGGGTGGAATCATCACTACCCCCATTAACCCGCAAATGAAAAATGCAAAATTAGGGCAGAAATTAGGAATTTCTGGTTAGCTGTTTCTTTCGCTTCAATTTTGTGATAAAAGCAAGTTTTGGGGATCCAGTAATGGCCAAGGATTGGCAGTGAAAAACATATTCACTGTTCCAGCATTCAATTAACAATCCGCAGATTGTCCCTTATTTTTTTATAACAAAAAGAAAAGGTCTCTTATTTTTTTTAATCAAGTTATTAAAATCAACTGGCAAACCTACGGTAAATCGATCTTTGACCAATCTGATGAATAATTTTATATGGATATATCGAATTAGTGGGGATGGATCCATCTACCTCTCTTATCTAAGGGGACTACTTTACCATTAGAATAATTCACCGAATACATGAGCTATATATTAATAAATAGTTGTTTGGTAGCAAAATTTTTTAATAATTTTATTGATATACTAATTTCTCTGAAGGCATTAATTGGAAAAAAAATTACTGAACAGTAATTGTAAAATATGAAAATATTGCTATAATTTGTTCTTATTTTTCCAATTGAGAATAATTTTTTTTTGTGTGTAAAATCTCACTTAATATTTTGAGTTTTTATTATAAGTTTAAAATATACAATTGATTGTTTATAATTTTTACTACATATTTTATATCTGCTGTCCTTAAATTTTTGTAATTACTCTATTTATTATTATTATTTGTGTTCATAAAATAACTAAGAAGTAAACTGTTTATTATTATAGATCCCTTTCCTCAGCTGAACCGCGAACTCCCTACTCGCCGCTAGGTGGCCTCCATGGCTGCGTCTGCCTCCAAGCATCTCAACCTCTCTCCTTCTTCTTCGAAGCCTCCCAAAATTCCCATAGACGAATCAAAACCTGCCTCCATTTCCATTTCCATTTCCAATTCAACTGTTTCTTCTTCTCCTTTCACAATCTCTAACGAGAACCTTTCCCTCTCCGGCGCCTCCCACCTCACTCGCCACGAGCTTCTCAAGCGTCGTTTCCAATATCTCAACCAGCTTTCCAAATGCTACAGAGACTTATACTGGGCTCTCATGGAGGATCTCAAGGCCCAGTACAGAGAATACTGCTGGGAGTATGGGGTAAGCCCATTCAGGGAAGTAAACATGCAGGAGAGAGAGGGTGGCAATTTCGAAGGCAATGGTGAGAAAAATGACTGTAATGGTTCAAATAGTCGAGTTGATATGGAGGTTGTGAACAATCAAAGATGTGCTTTCGTGGGTTGTAAGTTGAAGGCCATGCCATTAACCAGCTTTTGCCATTTGCATATTCTTTCGGATTCCAAGCAAAAGCTTTATAAGGCTTGCAATTATGTTATCAAAAGGTTCCTTGTTCTTCATGCTGCTTTCCATTTCGATTCATTCACTTGTCAAAGATATTTATTGTTTGCTAGGATTCTTGTGAATTATGGTAAATTGCTCTTGGTTTAATTGTGATGTGTTGACATGAATAACTCCGTCTATGTGAGTGTTTGAATTATTGCTTAAAAAGGTGGATTAATGTGTTTTGTTTCCTTCAATTTTTGACAAATATCCGTTGTTGAGAGAATGTCTTGGCAGCAAGCTCGTAGGTTTGAACCTGAAGCTAGAGATAATTATGTTAATAATACAGATACTACCTTAGTTTCCATTATTATTTTCTTTTCCACAGGCTTTAGATAAATGGGAGCCTTCAACAGTGAAAGCTTGGATAAATTAGTAGTTGTTCTTAAATTACTTTTGGAAACCATGTAAATACAATACCTCGGTCAAATGTAATGAACATCTTCTCCACAGTTATGAGTCCATGTGTTATCTGGTAACATTTAAAAGTTTAAGTTTGTTGTTTGATAGTATTATAAATTTTTTACCATATAGCTCAGTATTTGGAAATCCCTACAATTGTGGGGGACAGAAATGCTATCGGTTTATGCAAAATTTTGATTCACAAACTTGGATGTTAACCATTGCTGGTGTAGAGGTTCACCTAGTCTGTAAGTGACAATGTTTTGACCAGAAAAGGTTGAATGAACTGTCATCAATAATTTTTTGATGGGGGCACTCATGCTGGTGTTAATTCTTATCATCGAAGATGCATTTATGTATATCTTGAACTTGCTGAGTACTCTCTTGGTATAGAATGGTCAAGTTATGTACCAAACATAGGTTCTGATTTCCCTTAGATATTGCATCGGATACTTCTTGGATTGTAAAAAACACAATGGCTCCTATTCTCATGCATATATCAAAAAGAAAGTGTACTAGATAAGGACACTGAAGTACAGAAAGACTCTGTGTTCAATACTCAGAGCTGATTTTTTTCTCCTTCTTGAGTTTACAATGGAAAATTGCACTTCATTGTGTTTATATGTGGTTCTGGACATATATTCCAGTGATTTTTTTTGGACCATATCAATGTTCCTGTTGCAGCCTTTGGCCTTTCTATTCTTGAGGCGGGCGATCCCTAGATATGCTTGCTCACCATCTTACTAGAACTTACACCTTTGTTCTTTTATGCCTGAATGCATTTCATGGATTGATTTCTAATAGATGTGATCATTTTTTTTTCTAATAGATGAATGAACAGGAGAGATTGAGTTGTTGATGGGATATCCTTTTAATTGATTTTCTTTTTATATTCAGTGCCCAGGCTGGACCTATAACATGCGGAAAACCTATATTGAGATCCACTACCCCTTCTCTCTGCAGCGTTCACTTCCAGAAGGCTCAGAAGCATCTCATAAGGACCTTGAAGAGGGGAGGCCTAAATAATTCCTCAGCATGTAAACTGGCTCCTAAATTTCATGTCATAGTTGCAGAATATATTCGCCAAATTCAAATGAGAAGAAGACAACTAAAATCAAATAGAAGAATAACTATAAAGGAAGAAAAGGATAACTGAGGCTGCAGAGAGTGGTTGCGAATTCATCTCTGATGCGCAAGTGGTGGAAACCAAGAGGTAACAGATGTAATTCTAACAATATAGAGTTCACCCTCTTCTGTTGTAACATCAATTTTCTCATTTTTAGCGTTCCCTCTGCTCATTCAAATTTTTATCGTAATTCCCTTCATTTCATTTGGCACAAGCCACTAATGGAACTTTGTAAAGTTGGTTCACAACAAACCCCAGTGACTCGGTGTTTGACTTATACTTTTCTTTCTTCTTTAATGATTGGAACATTACAGTCCAAAAAAGGTCCTCTACTGTCTCCTCGGTCGCTTCTATGTGATAGAGAGTGGTGTCAATCTTTCTCGAAGTGATGGCTTGTATGCTATCATTAGAATGTTGCCTTACCTAACCTGGTATAACTCTTGCTGTAAATTTGAGCGCTCCACAGGACGGTGCCAATTTTATTTCCACATATGTATAGATGTCCTCTGTCTCAATTCAAATCTAAACACGTGTCCACTCTCGAGAGAGCTGGCTGACAATATTGATGCGGGTAATCAGTGTGCATGCAGATTTTCAACGTGAAACCAGGCCTTGTGTTGTAATGAGAGCAACACAAGGTGATTTGTTATCATAGGCATGCTCCTCTAAGCAAAATTTTGTGGCATAATACCATCCTGTTGCTTATTTTGATGACTTAGAGAATAAAACTGTGTGGAAGCTAGATGTTTCAAGGATTCGACACTACTTTGATGGTATTACGGGGTCAAATATTCCTGGGTATTTTGCTTGAGTTCAAAATTTTCTTTTTAATGGTGATTTAGAGAATAAAACTTGTGTGGAAGCTAGATGTTTCAAGGATTTGATGGTAAGACGTGGTCAAATATTCCTGGGTCTTTTGCTTGAGTTCAAAATTTTCTTTTTAGATAGTTTCAAGGATCTGTATCATGTTGATTTGTTTGATACACGTAATAAATAAGTAAATAAAGCATGGACATCAAAAAAGAAAGATAACAAACTTCCCTTTCTCGTTGTTATTGAAGTTTGGGATCATTTACAATGTATGAGCAAATAATTCGCCTTAAATTTTAGTTCTTGAGTTCTTGTGCTTGAGGCAACCTAAATTTGTGTAGGGGAAAAAAAGAAATATTACAATTATGGATTAGGGATATATTTTATTTTTTTATTTTGGCGAGAAATCTCAATTAACAGCTCAATAAGAAATGGATCGACAGGGTCTCCCCGACAAGGTTAAAGCACAGCTCGATCGATGAATGGTGATGGTCCACATTGGTTGCATCAACTGTCAAATCTTCTCCCTCATTATTAATAACTCATTTTTTTAAGAATATCTTAATATTAATCACTCAACTGTCAAATATTGACAGTTCCTCTGTCGAATCCCACCTAATCCTACCCCATTGCTTTGTCAAGTTCTTTTTTACGTATCATATCTTTTGTTACAATTAAATGTTTTTTCAATTTTTTTTTTTTAAAGATTGGATTGTATGAACTGATATTATGAAGTAACATGTTACAATTTAAAGAAATTAATAGAATTAAATAAAATATTTTAAAATATTTATATTTATTTTTTTAAAACAAATTTATATAATTTATAAATTGATAAATAATTTATAATTAAATTATTTATTTAATTTTTTTAAAATTAGTTAACTAAAGTATTATATTAAACAACATATCGAGTAGTTATTTAGTTACCAATATAGGCTTACCTCATGAATACGTACAATGACTAAACAATGTTGACTTGCACTTTTTTCAATAATCTACGTTTAGGGGTCACTTGCAGTTTCTATTGTATTTCTCAGGAGTCATTTTTTTTAATGGAAGCATATACTTTGGAAATGTTAACTTCTCAAAAAGTTTGTAAATGATCACTTAATTTAATTATTATTTGTAAATAAATATAATATATTTTTATTTTATTTTATAAATTTAAAATTTGAGTTTGTAAATATAAAATAAATATTAGGAAAATATAATTTATTAAATTCTGTTCAATAAATTACTTTTCTGCCTGCAAGAGAAGTGAGATTTTCTTTGTCTTGGACTGAAAGTGTGAGATTTAGGCTTTGTTTAGTTGGAGTATTTTGGAGGGAATGTTAGAAGAAAATATATTTAGTTAAAAAAAATAGAGGGAGATGGGAGGAAAACTTTTTTGTCATTTAGTACTCCCCTCCCCTCCCTTACTTCCCCTCTAAAAGTGAGGGTTTTTAGAGGGGAGAGAAATTTGTTACCCTATTATAACCAAATTATCTTTTATTAATTTTTAATATTTCAATTGTACTCTCAAATCTTTTTTTTATTTTTCTCACACCTAATATTTTTTAATTGTTAAAATTTAATAAACATAATAAATTATTTATATATTATATTAAAATATATAATAATTGTAAAATTAATAAAAAATATTGTTAAAATTTTATCATATTTTTTTAATTTTATTATTTATATAAATGAGATAAAAAATTTAAGATTCATAAATTAAAAAAATAATTTTAATATGAATATTATAAATAAAGAGTAAATAATTTAAATAAAGAGATAAGGGTATATTTATCAACTTCTAATTAGCTCTACTCCCCTACCCTCCTCTCTCTTTCTGAACTAAACAAAAAATATTATTAATTAATTTCTCTTATATTTCTCTATTTCCTTTTAAATTAACCTAATATACAGTTGAACCACACATAGCCTTAATTACTCATAACAAGTAAGCGTTGTAATCGAACATTAATATCCCGAGCCACTAGGGTAGCTCTATCCATTGCATAAATGGGACTCGTTATTGACTGAAACACGAGATTTCCCCAGAGGTTTGTTTTACTATTTTCATTTGATCGGCGATAGATAATCCAAGATACGATTTGGCGCTTCGAGCGATCCGCGGTAATGCAGTTTTGGGCGTTCAGGAATTGGGCGTCCCTTCTCTGTCTGGGATTTGCCTTCTTTTTCTACTTCAACCCCGATTTACCTCCTCATTCTCCGATGTCTGAACAATCTATTTACGATTTCACCGTCAAGGTTTCTTCTCTCTGCTTTGTATTTTCAATTTCTGTTGCACAGTGCATATACATTGAAACTCGATATGGTGATGGTTTGGTTTCCTGATGATAGGGGATTCATAAAACATGAAATTAGAAATTGAATGGCAGAGTAAGATGGAAACCTATTATTCGATTTCCTCAGGTTTCATCGCTGTTTTTATTCAAAGGTGTAAAGCGCCTCAACCTCCTGTGAGGTTCATTGCTTCCATCCTTTGATTCCTATTTTTGAGTAGATAAATGCATTGTTTTATTTGAGAAATGATAATCTCTAAACATAAGTGGAGACTCTCGACCTCACAGGAGGCTGAGTTTGCCATAGCAACATCATTTTATGGTGTCTTATCCAATTAATGACTTTATATGATCACATCAGCTTCTGCTGAGCCTGGTGCTGCAGGTTTCAGTTTGAATTTCCTTCTTATATGATTCATTTTGAATTCCATTGGCTTTATTGATTTTGTTTTCCCCTTTTTACCGTAATGTATATGTGCATTCTGATCTCTGCAGACCCTTGACATCTTTCCTTCCATATATTATTTTGTATGAATTATAATTGCAGGACATACGAAAAAATGATGTTAGTCTCAGTAAATACAAAGGGAAGGTTCTCCTGATAGTGAACGTTGCTTCGCATTGGTAATATTAATTGTTTCATATTCTATTTTTCTCCAACCTGTTTGGTAACACAGGGAATATTTTTCTGTATGCTTTCACTGGCGTTTTTAATGGGAATCAATCGCCAAGAACATTGGACTACAACTTCGTGGGTTTCTGTGTTGTCTGGTTCCAACTTCTGACAATCATGAACTATAGCTTTACTTCTTAAGAAACCTCGATATGACAGTGATACCTTAAAAATCTTCCGACACTTGAACTCCTTGCTACAAAATCTCTTTGGGCGACACAGGGTGTTGTATATTTACAATGAACTAAGTATAGGAATATGATTCTTTTCTTTATACTCTCTTATTTATCAATATTTATAATTATAATAATTGCTGCAGCGGGTTGACAGAAACAAATTACAAAGAATTAAATGCATTGTACGAGAAGTACAAGGACCGAGGTCTGTCTTTTAAGTGAAAGAAGGAAACTTCAATTTCGATCATATTACTTGAGGTTATTAATTTGGTAATACATGAACTCATGTTTTGTCCCTAGGATTGAAATCTTGGCATTTCCATGCAACCAGTTTGGCAAACAAGAACCAGGAACCAATGAGCAAATTGAAGAAGCTGTATGCACAAAATTCAAAGCAGAATTTCCTATCTTTGACAAGGTGATTTCTGACAATCTCATTGTGATTAAAGAGAGTAATTTAGTTTCTTTACTGAGAAATTTGTTTTTGCCAATCATTTTCACTCATGATGTTCATTTCTGGCGTGTAATGTGAGTTCTTTACAATGTTTTACCCGTCTACCTAATCACTTCATATTTGCTGTAGCCAGATCTTATGTTCCAAAATTTTTCTGCAATGAAATCTTTGAAGGACAAATGGAAATCATCCAAAATTGAATTTAATTATTCCAGATTGCAGTTAACGGGAAGGAAGCATCCCAACTTTACAAGTTTTTGAAACACAAGAAAAAAGGAATATTTGGAGATGGCATCAAATGGAACTTCACAAAGTTCTTAATAAACAAAGAAGGGGAAGTTGTGGGCAGATATGCTCCTACCACAGCACCTATGAAAATTGAGGTTTGTCATGATTTGTTAGTTTTATTTCAAGTAAGGATCTCTATATACAAGGTTAGGAAATAAGCTTTTTATATGTTCCTTCTTGCAGAAAACCATCCAGAGTCTCTTGAACTCTTCGTAAGCTTCAAGGCTTGATTTCTACAGTGTATCCAATGCTTATTGGTTATTAGGTCAGTATTGTAATTGTTTAGTTTTGGTTTTCTCCTTTTGATGGAACACTGAAGCCCACAGAATATGTCCCACTTGCCAAAACTACATCTGGGGCTGTCCTCTTGTTATTCTGTACAGGGCGTAGACAAGATTTCCTAAAAGCATGTTGCTGTATTCCTGGTAACTTGTCTCCAGAGATTCTGGATGTGTGGTGTTTCAGAAGTAAATCCCCTACTCTCTAATTATGGATAGAGAGAGCAAATGCCTATTATTGTCGACATATGATGGCTATTTTGTACTGAACATTCACACCCGTTAACACGATAAATAAAGAAAATATGAAATAGCTTAGACAGGGAAACCATGCGAGATAGAAGCAATTTATACAAATTGCATTATAATATACATGATTAATCTTTTGTATTAAATCTTGTTGAATCAAAAAGTTCGTATAGTGCAGTCGCAGCGGACAACGTTTACAAAATAGTGTTCCCACCACTTCCTGCGTTTATTCGTTATTAAAGGAACATACCCGTTGTGTAGTTTGAACTTCGAAATGCGATTGCGAGTGCTAGTGCTTTTTCCTCAGGGTGTTCCTGGGTGACATAAAATTTGTAAGACTTTGAATTTCTTATTGCTAATTAATACATTCTAGAAACTTGTATCTTACTTGGTTTTCTTTCTTTTTAAAAGCGATGAATTCAGTTCGAAAATGGTCGAAGATTGGCGGCCAATAAGTATGTTCCTCCATTAGGGTCGAATATTTGGCAGGGTGCTACACCTCTGCATAAGGCATGGCAGCATTAGTATCTTATTCTTCTCAAATACAGTATAATTTGCGTGCAGCGAGGGCAATTACGCCCTTTTGAGAAGTACGGGTTACAAAAATAAGCTTTTAAAAGACAAACAAGGTTGTACCCAAATATATATATATATATATATATATATGTATCAGACAAACAAGGAACGATAATTTTTTTTTTGCCATATTTAGATCCTATAACTATTTTCTTTTTACAAATAAAGTTTAAATTCAATACTAGTATCCTATTAAGGCCAAGTATAAACTCAAAACTCAAAAAATATTTATAAAAAATTTATAAAATTATTTATCAAAAAAATACTCACAACAATAACAAACTTATATCCTTATAAAATACAATTCAATTCCTTATTATATTTAATAACTCTCATTTACTAATCCTATAACTTCTGTAAGAAAGTAGGCTTCCGCCCAATTTGATTTGGGCTCAGGGCCCACCAACTTTTTCTTAATCTCTTTAACCGGCATCACTTCGACGAAAAACTTTCTTATTATTACTATTCGGCCCTATCTGAATATATAATTGGGTTGGATTGGAGGGATCATTAGCCTGACTATTTCACAGGACATTATGGTTTTAAACCCATGTTTTAAATGAGTATTTATCTCCATTTTCACAAAGGTGTCCTTTGTTCTAGCCATAAACCTTGATCCCTCACCCACCACGATTGGATGGGACTGGATTTCACTAATTTATCATGTTTTGTCGCTGCCTTGCAGGCAAATTTCTGTAGTCACCACAATCACATCTGAAATGCAATTCAACCTGGTAATCACCGAAAATGGTCGTAATTAGTTTCTGCCTCTTATTTAAGATTTCAACAGAAACTCCTCTTTGTATAACAGAAGATTAAATTGTGGCGACACGATATGCTACCAGGTATATGCCAAGCTGTATCAGTAAACCCCCTAACAAATCAAAATTCAGATGCGAAAGTTAAGGGAACCATGAGGAAAATAATATCATTCCAAATTTTATTGGCGTCCTTGCAGCTTCTCATGTATAATGTTTTTGTCAGAGACTTGATGACTTCTTCTATGGCAACGCCAACAAACAAAATCAAATCAACCAACTCTTAATTAAAGCCAAAACTATCCAAGATAGGCCTTCCATGCAAAACTAAGCAATAATTGTAGGGGAAATCTCTAACCAGAGGTAAAGTATCTTCACAATCTTTCCTTTTCTCCCTCCTCTAGTTGCCTCTGGTATACCAGCAGAATGAATTTACATCTACCCAGAAGTATGCACAAGCACAAGTTAGCACGCTTCTTACTGTTAGGTTAGCATCAGGGACGGCAATTTTCAAATGCAAGTACATGTTATAGAAAACGAAAGGGGAAAATTTCTACAGTTAGGTTAGTTACCTCAGCATATGCAGAGGTGATGCTAGTAGTTGGTGAAGCTCTTATTGGAGGCTCTCACCACTGCATAAAAACCAACAGCTATGGTTGGAATGTATAGTGGACAAACATTGACAAGAAAATAATAGCAACGGAAAACTTCATTCTAATAATTCATTTTATTAGCAACGACACGGATACAATAATGACAACATATATTTAGATATATCAGCCTAAGAAGGTCAAATCAGGCTCATTTGAGGGTATTAGGTCATTCCAAACCTGAAACCCTCGCTGATTCCTCTGCTCCCCAGGCTAAGCTGACCTATCATTGATAGGATTCATGAGATCCATCTCCAGGTAAAAGAATAGCAGGAATGCTTATTCCTCTGCGAAACTTGATCTGCGTCAGATCTGGGTATTGCTCTTCTAATTCTGCAGATTTCATGTAGCCCATTTTTCTCCTCGGAGAATCTAAAGATTTTGATGTTTTTTAGCTGCAGAGTTTGACTGTGCATGCTACAGCCTGTGCCCAAAACTTGAGCCTTGCTTTAACATCTTCAGGATGGTCACCTGCAGGATAACATGGAAAAATTACCCATCAGACTTTACGGAGAATCCAAAAAGTAAACTACCGGACAATGATCAAAGTTATATCACTTTAAGTTATATCCCAGGGAGTTTTTCTGAAAAAGTAAACTAGAGAAAAATTAATCGATCCATGTTGTTCATCCGCACCTTAAAAACTCCCTGGGATATAAAATCTAATTCAGGCACAGAAAGTTTTCGTTTATAAGCCAAATCATCATGAATAAAACAAGTAAACTAAATTCACACAAAAGAGCATATCATTGCAAGAGTTTGAGACTTCCACATATCAATTTGACATATAAAGTAGAAACAGAAATTGATTTCAATAATTCCACTCAGCATAAAGGAAAATCAGATAATCAACCAATTCCTACTCACCAGGACTAGAGATTTTCCAGTTGGCCACGGAGTTGGACAAGGAAGAACAGGAACCGGCGGGTGACGGCGGTACCTCGAGCGAACTCTCGGGACACTTCTGTTGTTCATCCATGAACTTCTGGCTCATGGAATAACACAACTCGAGAGCCGGCAAGGTGTTGCAGAGCTCAGGAATCTCGTCGTAGCTGAAGCCAAAGCCAAGATCCAAGCATCCTTTGAGTTCATCCAGATCTTCATCGGTCAAGCTCTTGGTCCTGTTCAGATCCTCATCTGGCGTCTCCACATAACCTTCAAGCAAAACCTGATTCTTCTTCTTCTTTGTCTTCTTGCTGCTGGTGGACGTGCCACCAAAACTGTGGCTCTTGATCCTGAATCGCTCCTGCTGGCCGTCTACTAGATGAAAGGCACACAGATCGTTGGCCCGAATCTCAGGTTCTTCATGGAAGGAACTAGCGCGAGGAAGAACTGTTTCGCAATAGACGCTTCCCATTTTATCCGAACTGTGTAGAGAGAGAGAGAGGAGAGTATTTCTCTCGGGTGTGAGAGGAGGAGGAGAGGAGGAAGGTGCTTATAAAGCCGTGTTTGTGTCTGTTTCTAAGAGCAGCCAAGAATATGCCTTGTGGGGATGATGATGATGCTTTCGCATCATACATGGTGGATGGATGGATGGGAATGGGGAGTGTGGACAAGATGACAGCTGTAAGTGATGATTTGGTTCGGGCAACGGGACACGTGGAGTGGGTGGGGGTGGGGGTGGGTCCCACCGGTTTTGTTTGGTAGTCTCCATTTTGGTGACCTGCATGTGACTTCTGAGGTCTGAGAAACCGATGTATGCAGAAAAAGCCTCGGAAAAGTTTTCCTTTTCTCTCATTATTGTTTTTTTTTAAATAATAATAATAATAATAATTTCTCTCCGACTTTTCCTGTTTATCTTTGTCTTCTTTTAATCTCCGGTGGATAAGTCATATACATTATTGAGCTGAGGAATGGATGATATGTGAAATCTATGTATAACATACAAATTTTAAAATATACATTATTATTTTCTAAATGATTGATGTCATGACACATTCGTTATACAATGGACTCAAGCTAGTTGTTTGGTATTGGTATCCAAGGAAAGGATATATGTATTACTAATAAAATTCAAAAGACGTTATGAAAGTGATATTGATGGTTTTTTTTTTATTTTTTACCGATCGTATCTTGCTATTAAGAAATAAGTTGATCCATATCCAAAATTTATCTCAAGTCTATCCAAATTCCAATCCACGTTGTTATCAACTGTCAACTAAATTTAGATATTCTCGCATCCAATAATTTACATTATTTTTATTTCGTGGATGAAAATACTGTATTGGAGGAAAAAAGGGAAAAAGGACGGAGAGGGTGACCCTTGAGGATCAGGTTCACACGAGTAGCAATCGTAATTTAAAGGAGACAAATGGGCGCAGTTAGAAAATATCTGCTTGATTAGTTGTACCATATGGATACAATCTTAGCTAATTATAATTGCCAGCCAGCAAGAAATGGCTCTTTGCCGAATATTTCCCCCTAAATCAAACCACCTGTCAGTTAAAAACCATATTATATTCCAGTATGAGTTGGATATATAAAAATCACAAAGAACCAAACTCTTCCAATAAGTATATTTAAAACTTAAACTGATATACTCTTTCTATGAAGGGATTTTATTTTAATTTTAAAATATAAAATTTTAATTTATTTCATTATTTAAATTTATCATTTTTTCTTAATTAATCTTTATTGACCATACATGTTAATAAAATTTATATTAAGGAGTATTTTTTTATATAAATAATTTAAAATTAATTATCTAATTATTATATTTATATTAGTGAGTAAATTAGTATAAGTAGACACAAAAGAGTAATTGTATTTAATAATTTGAGTGAGAGGAAGGACCACATGGAAAGAGTTGAAGAAGAAGGCAGTGGTTGTGCACATCCACAGCGAGAGCATTAAAGAAGAACAAAACGGTGAAAGGAACAAGGCGATTGCGTCGCGTCTGATTAGGGACATGGAACAAGTCCAAATGTCTGATCTGCCGCAGGCAGGTGGGTCTCCCTAACTCATCATGCACACCATGTCTCATCTTCTTCACCCCCCCTACTTAACTGATTTTCTTCTTCTGCCCTCGCAACAGCAGCGCGCACACACGAACAAATCGTTGCCAAAAAGCCTAAAATGTGGAATGAGGTCCCCCTTTGTGTAACGTGAGGCATCCAATAGTTAACATTATTTAATGAATAGATGGATGCCTGAGCATTTTCACATTACAAGAGTAAAGTGATGTGTGTGTGAAGTGGTTTTCTTTACCGAGAGAGAGAGAGAGGGGGGGGGAATAACAAATAAAGTAAAGTTTTTTCTTATTATAAAAAAATTTAAAAAAAAAATTGAACTCCCTTATAATTTAAAGATAGAACAAAATCTTCTTTTTTTCTTAGACGATATTAATATTGGATAGGGTAAACAGTCTATTACTCTTAGACGTAAATTTAGTGATCTAAAAATTAAGATATTTCTTTAAATATCATAATTAAAATTATAATAAAATAAATTATATAAATCGAACGTGTGTACAGAAATATTGGGATATATTTAATTGGGGCAAGGCAGATTGGATAACCAGAATGTGAGGGCATATAATGTGCCAAGCCATTTACTTTACAAATAAGTAGTTGAAGATTGGAAAGCATGATTTATAAAAGGAACAGTTGCTAAAATAAATAATAATTTATGAAAGGAAGTGCCCAATCACAGCTCAGCTTTACCCTGCTTTCTTTATTCTGAAGCTCCCCTTTCGTCTTCATTGTTTTCTTTTATAAATAAATAAATAAATCCTATCTGTCTTATTCTGCAAATAAAAGGGTAAGAACCACTCCAATCCTAATTGGCTAGGGTGGTCCTGCCTTCTGTTTCCCTTTTAGCTGCCTCCTTCCCCATCATATCATTATCATCCACCCGTCTCGTATATTTTATAATATAATAGGTTTTATTTATTTAATATTCCTAACAAACTATATATTTTTTTCTAACTAATTGGCCAATTTTTTAACCACTAATTTTAAAATTGAGCTTATAAAAGAGAAGCGGAAAGAATGTATAATATAATAAATTGTTTTTTTAAAAGAGAAAAAGTGTACTTACTACCCATTATTATATCCTCTCATCATCACAACTAGTGTTGAATTAATATTATGTGGACACGAAGCATCCACCATAGCATCCCAAATCCGATGTTTCTTTAAATTTTATAAGATAACATATTATCTAATATTTTAATTTTATTTTTTATAGTTAATATTTTAATTTTATTTATAGTACAATTTTACTTATGATATTTTTAATTTAGTATAATTATACCTATTATTTTTTTAATTTAGTATAATTTTTTATACTTAAGAAATAAAATTATGGATAAAATTGTATTAAATTAAAAAAATTATAGGTGACATTGTACCACAAATAAAATTATAATACTGACCGCATATGAAAAATAAGATAAGTGTTAAATTATCCAATTTTATATATACAAATTTTATATATCCAGTTGATGTCTATATAAACCTAAGGGCTCGTTTGGTAGAAATAATAGATTGTAATAGAAAGGAAGCAAATGATTGAAGGGAATGGAAAGGAAAAAATTCTACCACTGTCAGGGGGAAGAGAAAAATCCCATTTTTCTTCTTCATGGGTATAGTTTCAAGCTACCAGACACGCCCTAAGGGAACTGAGCTTGTCAATGTTCCAGAACCATCTTCAGGGGATCCATCTTGACTTGGTCTTACGTTATATTCGGCATTAGGTGCTATTCTTCCATACCAAACCAACTCACTCATCAAACTCCTACATATATGAACATTTGAAATGTTATATATCCACAAATTCTAGTAGGCAGGTTAGATTTTTTCTTTTTCTCTCTCTGTTTTTTTTTAATGGGAGGATCTTCTAAAACTAATTTCCTCAAAGAGACTGAGATTAAAAAACAGAGCTGTTCTTTTATATATCTATAAGAGTTGAAATTTGAAACCTCCAATATTTATTTAAAAAACGTTGACCAGCCGCGACTCACTTTATAGAGTTTGAAGAACAAATTATTTTATTTATCACTTAACAAATAGTCATCATGCTATGAATTTTATAATTTATGCTGATATATTTTTTCTGGAAAGATTTTTTTTTAATTTTTAGAGATGTGGTAAGAGATTAATCTTTAATGCTTAATCTCTGATTAAAGTCTTTATATAGAGATAACGTGTCATTGATATATAGCAATGAAATATTGATGACATGATGACAATAATATTTGGTAATGTTATAAAATATAAATGTTGAGAGAAGTTCATAACAATCCCAAAAATTGGTTTCCTAATATTATATATTTTTTTGTGTTTCAAACTCCATGCAATACGTAAAGAAATGGTTCTGATTGATATAAGATACAGAATCAGTTCAGTGGCACTTCAGTCAGTCAAACTGAAATTAATGTTACGCGTCCCTTCCTTTTCTGGGTGGCCATTTCATTTATTCTTTTGACTCGAGAAATGAGAATGCAATCCGTAAAAATTGCAACTTGAAATATTAATAAAGCAATTAAGTGGCGTGGAGTGTGAAATGGAAGAAAATTTCTCATAGCCGTGCCAGAGCTCCTAACTAATTACTGTATCTGATTTGATCACATGCTGGCTCCTGCTGCATATTCGCCGCCATCTTCTTCACCAGTCTCTCTCTCTCTCTCTATATATATTCCTGCTAATTTGAGATGAGAAACTTAACAGGAAAGCTTTTGAGTTTTGGCAGAGATTCACAGCCGTCGGTGAATAATTGGAGGGGAATACGAACATGGAATTCAAAGCTGGCAATTTATATATATTTGAAAAGCTGTGATTTGTTTGAACCCTGAACAATGAAGATTGCGATGGATTCGATTTATAATGATTGAAACGAAAAATGACACAAAATTACAGGCGGCGGATCACAAATTGTCCAATCTCCCGAACCCGTATGGATACTTCTCCTTCGTTTAACCTGATTGCGTCTCATGTTCACATTGCGGGCAGTTTTATGATGAATCCAACCGACCGACACGTGGGGGGGGGGGGGGAGAGAGGAAATCAACTCCCCAATATATTACTACATATGTATTGAGGAGTGTCGATTATGAAGAGCCTGACATGGCATAAAGGGAGATTTGATACTAGGACACCACATGCCCTTTTTGACAACTTTCTGAAATTACCTTTAGAGTGATGTGGCTCATTAGGAAAACAAAAGGATGAAAAAGTCATACGCTGAGGGGGTACTTGTGGAAATAAGTTATGAACATATCATTAAATTCTGTAAATTGGCAACGCAATTCTTTTGGATAAGAAGTCGGAGTTGATCCTAATTTCAAGTAGAAAATAACTGACCTTTTTTGGAAATTTTTCATAGTTCTAATTAATTGACCAGGATCATGAATTACGGCATGAAAATTTGGATGCGTTTGGTTATGCGTTCGAATATATATATATATATATATATATATATATATATATATATAAACTCCTATGCTTTTACGTAAGAAAATGTTGACGGAACATATTCTTAATGATTTATTTTGCACTTTCACGAAGAAAAAACAACCATGACGGGGAAATTTAGTAATATTTAATTTAACGTTTATATCTTATCTGGGGCTATATATTGTTTAAAGCTGGGAAAATCCCCCAACAGGTACAACAATAATCCTCAATAGTATTGTCTGCGTGGGATGTATTTGTAGACAATTATAATATTAATTAATGTATGCGTGGGCTCTAAAATGATATTATGAAACAAAATACTAATGGGAATGCCCGTGGTCAGAGGGTGAAGGGGATGGCGACGGATGGGAATGTAGACCCCACAATCACGACACCCACGTGGCCACGTGGCCCCCTAGCCCACTCGCTGCCTGACCTTTCTTTTCTTCTATAAGACCTTCATTTTTCTATTCCTCCCACGTTTCCACCCTCTAAGAATTATTCAACAAGAATTATTGTGAAATCCAGTATAAATAATTTAATAATTAAAAGGAGTGATATAAATTTATTATTATTTTCTATATCATATTTTATTATTATATGCTTCTTATTTATTATGAGATTTTTTTAATGAATAAGCTACTCATATAGAACTACATGATAATTTTTCCTATTATTTATTATTATCAATAGCTCAATTTTGTTTTCTTGGTATAATTATCAATAGCTGAACTCCATGCATATACCTCGTTAGAAAATACGGTTCAAAACAAATGGCAAACTTGGAGACACTTGTTTTTCGTCTTGCTTTATGTGGTACAAAAATTTTGAATGGAGTATAGAGTTGTACATAATTTAAAAATATGTAAAATTTTACTTTATTTTAAATAATATTAATATTAAATAAGATAAATTATCAATTATCTTAAAATATAAATCTATATACTTAAAAATTAGGATATTTCTTTAATCGTTATTACTAAAACTATAATAAATTAATACTATTTAAAAATTAAATACATTTTAAATAGTCGTATATATTTTATAAGTTGAATCATCTTTTTTTTTAATATAAAAAAATTTAAGTAAATTTGATACTGATCCCCTACTAAAGTTAGAGTACAGTTTTATAATTCAAAAAATATTTTTAAAAATTTTATAAAATTACCTATTAAAATAACTCTTATAATAATAATAATAATAATAATAATAATAATAATCAAATTTATATATTATAGAATTTAAACTTTTTTCTAGTTGAAGTCAGGATAAGTTATTTGGTACTCTTTCCGTTCCCGTTAGGGCCCCAACGCCGATCGGTTTTGCGGTTTGGTACCCCGCGCTTTAATGCCACGGCTCTACTTTGCAGCAACATCATTGTGATGACAATTCCCATTTGTTTTGACTCGTTTTCAACCAACTAGCCAAGTAGCACACGGCGACCCCACCCACCAACCCCATTTCCTCATTTATTCCTTCTTTCTTTCTTATTTCGCCTCATGCATATTTCTTGTTTGGCAATTGAAACAAGATGGACTCCATAAAATCATTAACCTGAATGTGCCAATAAACCCACTTGACTCTCATTCTGGTATGTTCTCATGGACTCCTTTCCTTTCCATTTCTCATACTGGAACACTGTTCTTGACATTCACTTCTTATATTTAGTTTCTAATATTTAGGACCTGAGGAAGTATTTCATGTTCTTGCGCTTTTGACGCATGAAGTACCCCATCAACATTACGTTACATATATTACATGATATAATTGAATTTAGAGAATGGCCATAAGACATGTTACATTGCTGGACCTAGGGTTGATTTCCATGTTCAAGAAGGCTTTGTGTGCTTGGATCCTTGCCCCAGGCTCTTTCCCTCCATATCTGCTCCACCTCATCAAATGTTAATCCTTTGGTTTCTGGCACGTACACAGCCACAAAGAGAAAAGCAAGCACAGCTATGCCAGCAATAATCAAGAAGGTTGAACCGGTCCCTAGAGCTGCAGCTATTGAAAGGAATGACTGAGCCACAATCAAGTTTGAAACCCAATTTACAGTAGCTGCCATTCCTCCACATATTCCACGGTACTCTTCGGGATATATTTCAGAGTTTACAGTCCATGGTACGGTCCCCATCCCGGGCGAAAAGAAGGCAATATATAGGGCTAAACCCAAAATTGCAAGCCACCCATATGAGCCATTTGCAGAGTCAGATGATTGGTTAAAAAATGACACAGATAGAAGGATCAGGGCCGTGATTACTCCAGCTAAGCTATAAAGAGCCAATTTTCTCCTGCCTGCATGGTCAATAAGGTAGATGCCAAGAACAGTGCCACCAGCATTCATGGCAGCTACTATGAGGGATAGGAGAAGAGCAAGCTCATTAGAGTGGAAGCCGGCCATTTGAACGATCGTTGGGCTGTAGTACATAACTGTATTTATACCTGTAAACTGCTGAAAAGCCTGCATAACAATGGAGTTTTATCAGAATATTTCTAATTTTCATGGAATGATATTATAGAAGTTTAAGTGCAGTATATTTCTACACAAGATGCACATTTAGAACGGTATATTTTACTGTAACACTATATCCTTGTTAACTTGTTCATAATTTCTTACCTGCAGTCCTGCTCCACCAAGGAATGCAAGTCTTATTTCTTTGAATTTAAAAACATTCCCGTATTTGATTTCCTTCCTTTTCTGATGGTCTTGCTCTGACTGAACTCGAAGAAATTCAACTTCGTCCTCTAAGCGGGCAAAGTCATAGATCTTAGACAGCACATTAACAGCTTCATTTTGCCTATCCTGCACATTGAGACAGAATTATAAGATGGCTTTATGATAAATGTCGTTTGAAGGCGATATCTTGAACATAATTTTTTTGGGCAATAACGTATGTCTGTACCTTCATGAAGAGCCATCTAGGTGATTCAGGCAGGAAAAGCATGAAGCCAAATTGAATAACTGCCGGCACACCTGAAACGCCCAGCATCCATCGCCACGTCCCTGGGACCTGACAGATTAAGAATGAGATAGGTTTTCAATGAAATAATAAGTTGGAAACAGAATATACGCTTGGACACTAGATCAGATCTTTCTATGTCTTCTCATGTAATTTGTTTCTGAAGTTTGGAACAGTAAATCCTAAAACTTGCGAAAAACTAAAATGCTCAAGAAATGTCAGCAAAGTTTTCAATTAATGGCCAGTCGGAAGTTTGTTAATAACAGCATAGTAATCCAACATGGGCATGTCACTCCTCAGTCACTTTGTAACTGAGCTGACAGCTAGAAACCAAGTACTTCGACTTTCCAGCTTAAGCAGTTTCACAGCAAAATTACATATATCAGTCATTGCTTAAGAAAATAATTTTGGATCCTTCAAACTGTCATGTTTTAGGAAAAGCATTTATAGAAGTTTTTATCTTGCATTTATAATAAACTAGTATTCTCCATAGAAATGAAGAGCCCATAAACCGCAATGATTCTAGATCTCTGTATTACTTCGACAACGAGCTTGGCATCATACATACAAAAATTTTAGAATTTCTACTACTTATAACCATCAATTGTATGCTAAGCTTGAATAACCTCTGATATTGTTACAAGTTACAGAAACGAAATTCAAAAGGTGAAGCACGAAAACCAACCTGTGTAAAACCAAGATTTATGAGGTAGGAAAGAAATTGTCCCCCAGTTATCATGAGTGTATTTGTGCTTACTAATCCTCCTCTTATTTCTGATGGCGATGCTTCTGCAATATACACTGGTGCAGTAACAGAAGCTATGCCTACACCCAGACCAACAAAAAGGCGTCCCAATATGAGAACATAGGGATCTGGTGCCGAAGCCATGACAACTGATCCAATAGTAAAAATAACATCGGCGATAAGTGTGGCCTTCTTTCTTCCATAAGCATCGTTAATCCAGCCACCTACTGCTGCTCCAATAATTGCACCAACCACTGCCATGCTGACAATTATTTCCTGGCAACACAGGTAAACATATTGATCCAATGAGAAAGCATATTAAAAGACTTTCTTGAGAAATCTCAGAATTTTGGCGTGTCCTTTCACCTTCGAGCAGCTTGTCATGAAATGATTAAAAGGTATCAGCAAGAAGAATAATGCTATATTGCTATGGTTTCATAACAACTAGATATTGTGCCCTATGCATTGCATGCAGATTGAGGTTGGAAGCTAAATTGTTCGCCGCTCTATGTACAATGTTGCTTCCAATAGGCTACATATATTAATATTAATATTAATATTGATGACTTGTGGTTTGGGTTCTTAAGTATTTGATTGGAGAAAAATGAACATATTTTCAACGACGTGTCTCTCTCTCTTAAGTGATGTGCTTAAATAAGTTTCCAGGGAATTCAAACACCGATAAAAAGAGTGAGGACAAGTTCTTGTGTTCGACAAACTTCTGTTTGCTGTTTTCTTTTCTTTTTTGTGCTGTTGTTTTTGTAATAAGATTTATTATCCTCCCGTAGATTCACTGTCTCACTTTTTTTCCCTAGTAATACATTTCTTTTTTCTATAAAAAGTTTGATCTGTGCATAACCAAGTCCACTTCTGAACTAGTAACACTGAAAAACGGCATAGAATATTGTACCTGGAGAAAAGTACTGTCTTTCACTTCCTGAAAATCATCTTTAATATACAGAAGGGCACCTGAGATAACACCTAAAATAAACAGCATTCCCACATGAGCTTTTTTCTTTCTTTCTTTGAGAAAACTGACATGAAGTCACATATTCATGCATACAAGTCAACCTGGTTTTAAAGAAAGAAATTTCTTTCAGTACAAGCCTCCCTTCTAAATGCTCCAATACTTAGAAAAGCGAAAAGAAAATATGCATACGGAGCATATGTTGGCGATCAACAAATCATGCCTTTTCAATATGCAATAGGGAGGTTAGTTGCTTGCCGAAGTAAGAATAAATTAAACTTTACCTAATGCCCCAATCAAAAGGATTTAAGTTGAATCAAATATGGCTATATAAGCTTAATCAATCGTTATTCTATTTCCAATAATCGACACAATAGTAGTCACCAATAATTGTGTACCTGTGTCGTAACCGAAGAGCAGTCCACCGATGCCGGCAACGGCAGTAAGTCCCAGAATATAAGGGTTCTTAAAAAGAGACATTTTCCTCTCAGGGTGTAAATCTAAATACCCTGAGCTTCCTGGCGCGGACTGAATAATGATCGTCATTGTCGAGTACAAAACAAGAACACTCTAAGTCAGAGTAAACTAAGCGAATCAACACAGAAAAGCCCCAAATTCACGTTGGAAATATTCACCCAAAATGGCCGGTGAATATAGGAAGATTCATAAAATTGAAAATGAGAACTACAATGAGGGGTAGGAAGCCATGAATAATTTCACAGAATCGAAACTGGGTTTACACTAGCGAAGAGTTGCGATCAGATTTTGCAAACTATGCTACACTGAGCTAGGGTATTGGAAGAAGAGCTTGACGGTTTCAGGGAAGAATTTGAAGATTTAAATTCTGTTTGAGCAGAGTAGTTTCCAGAAAAAGAAATCAGCAGAGCACACAAGCGCTACTTTGAGGTTGAGGGAACATCAGCGCCAGCTGGGAGCAATGGTTGTTGAGCTAATCCGGTTAAAGGCTGATGTGGCGCCGGAATTTTAACATTCTTATGGCAACTTTGGCGCTTCCTAATAAAGTAAATTAGTTATAATAAATACTCGTATTACAATACCAATATTTCTATCTTATTACGTATATAAAATATTTTTTCACATAAATTAAACCTATAATTGTATTCTTGATATTATTATAAAGAAGATTCAGAAATTTACGGTTAGAGTAAATACTTATATTGAATAAAAAAAATTAAAAATCATAAGGATCAATGATGAACAAATTTTCATTTAATTTTAATATAATAATTAAATAATATTCTAGAAATAAAAATAAATAATTGAACCAAGATCTGGCAACGGAGCAGGATGGATAATAGTAACCTCTCTATGAGGCGGGTGGCATACACGCACCACGAAGCGGGAGTGAGAGCTGCAGCACAGCACTGCATGGAAGGTGACAAGGTCCTGGTCCCACAGAGAATCATTGGTCCCATTCAACACAATTATTGCATTTCCTCTTTCACCCAAAACAAAAAAACAATTATTGCATTTCCTCATCACCGGTCGTCTCTCTACAAACATAATCATTCTCCGGTTATCAGGAAAATAATTAATAATTAAAACCAATTAATAATAAAAAAACAAAAAATTATAAACTCTCTGATATAATTTACATAGTTTAAACATATCAGACTCTTTCCTTATTTTAATCACGATAATACAGTAGGATCGTCACCCAAGTCTTGAGATGCATCTCAAGGAATAGGGGCAAATGAATTATTACAAGGTAGACATGACACCACCTCATTCTCAAAGCCAAAACTACACCGTTTCATCCACCACTCTACCTGCCAAGAAGCTTCGAAGAAAAGAATGTGGGTGATTCTAAGTATCAACGGTTCCAATAATTTCTCTCGCTAAACACATACTCCACATATGTAACAATAACAATGCAGACGGGCACACCTAAGCCCTGCTTTCTTGGCCAAGAAGGTTTTGTGTGTTCTGGTTCTGGTTCTTTCCATAAGCCCTCTCCTTCCATATCAACGACACTTCTTCAAATGTCAAGCCTTTTGTCTCTGGCACAAATGCAATCACAAAGACTAGTGCAATAACAGCTATAACACCGAGGATCACAAAACTCGAACCAAGTCCCACGGCATCCACGATAGACAGAAAGCTCTCAGACATTATGACGCTGCAAATCCAGTTCACGGTGGCCGCCATGCCCCCACATACTCCTCTGAATTCTTCAGGATAGATTTCAGAGTTCACGGTCCAGGGTACAGGCCCCATCCCCGGTGAGAAGAAAAGAATGTATAGAGCCAACCCTACAACTGCGATATAGCCATAGGTTTTATTTGAAGAGTCAGACGCTTCAAGGTAACACCCTGTCGAGAGAACAGCCAGAGCTCCAATAACACCAGATAAGCATGAGATGGCCAAATTTCTTCGTCCTGCATGGTCAATTAGATAAATGCCGAGAATTGTTCCAGCAGCATTCATCCCGGCAACAACGAGGGATAGAAGAAGAGCCTGCTGATTTGAACCGAACCCAGCCATCTGAATGATTGTGGGGCCGTAGTACATAATTATGCTAATACCAGTGAGCTGCTGAAAAATCTGCAGAGCAAGGAATCGAGTTTTTCAAACTAGAAATTTCATCCCCAAATATATCCCCGAGAACAAATCAGTTAATAATACATGGTTAGATGTAAGCAATTATGAAAGCACACATTTAGTACATGCCAAGATTAATGACTTGCATAGATTTGTTGTAGCTCAGTGCATATGAAGGACTGTGAGAATGAGATCTTTAGAAGCTTTCATCGGGATACTTTATATGCAATTTAATGTCAATTTTTAGTACAAGGAACCTCTTTAATTCAATACAGTACACTGTTAACGTCAAAATAAGATATCCTTTTCCATTTTAATATGACTACTGGCTTGTCAACCTCAGGGATGGTTGTCCATTTTGATTTCTTTGCCATTTATGGTCCTTTTTTAGAGGTGAAATTGCTTTACCCTTTTCCTTTGAGTCCAAGACAATAACTACAGCAATGCCATTTGGACAAAAGGATATTTAGAATAAACAAGTATCAAACATGAGGACTTCAGTCTAGACACAATAAAAGATTCAAGTAAAGTCTCTGAAACCTGAAGTCCAGCCCCAACAAAAAATGCAGCTCTGATTTCCTTTGATTTGAAAACATCCATGTATTTAACTTGGCTCCGTCTCTGACGTTCTTGCTCAGCCAGATTAGTAAGGTAATCGACTTCATCCTCTAAGCGTTCATAGTTATAGATCTTAGTGAGCACGGACACAGCTTCATCTCTCCTGTTCTGCACCCAAAGTAAAAAAAATATAAGATCAAAAAGGAGGAAAGACACTAAGAAGCCATTTTGTAGGCAGAGCGTAATAGAATGTAAATGGAAATGGACGCCCAAAATTAGAAAGAAAAAAGAAAGAGTTGTTCCTATCCCCACCGATGCCATGGAAAAGGAAAGACTTTCCTTGACACCTACCAGATATTCACTGAAGGTAACAAATCTCAAATGTAATTCATCAAGTAATATGAAATATGAATGCTCTTTTCACCTTGAGAAAAAGCCACCTTGGAGACTCTGGCAAGAAAATTATAAGGACAGCCTGGATTAAAGCTGGCACACCGGCAACTCCCAGCATCCATCGCCATGTCCCAGGTACCTGCTCGATTAAGATTTCAGGAGATGATTAGTCAGAGGCTTATCAGAACCTTAAGTACAGGTAATATAATACCATTGCACCAAAAAATGATTGGGAAAAACAATTTGATCTTGCTCTCATTTCATAAAATTTTCATCGAACACCATTAAATCCCCTTTTAGTTTTAGAAATTCAAATTTGATAAGGTCCACACTGCACACGCTTGCAACTATCTTGAGATGGTCTACTTCATTGACGCTGCAGTGTAACTGCACCACCAAGTCTGCGATTTTCCAACAAATAATACGTCACAGTAATTTACTAGTTACAGTAAAATGAAGGGAATTAACTCACTAATGAACCCTCTCAATAGTCATAGTTTCCAACTTTACGCTATTTATGATGACTCAGGCAGCCAAATGAGAACTATGACTTATGTCATTGACATAGGATTTTAATGGAAGGTTATATGACATCTTGCCACTTTGACCCCTTCCTTTCCTTGATTGCTTCATATCAAATTTTTAGTACCAAAAAAAAACCATGATTACTTCCTGTCTACTAAATTCATTTTTTAGCCTAAAAATCACCTTCTCCTGGAAGCATCTCTTACTCTCCCTTTCCATTTGCCTAAAAAATGGCTACATCCTACCAAATATGGCCCAACTTCCTAACCCCCTCCTATACTCCCATCAAAACAGAATTTAACCAAGCTTAGACAAGGCCCTAAACTTGTTCAGGTGTGCACTGTTTTAAATGTTTTCCTAAAATGGATATTGTGAATACTTCATTATTGTGTCAACAAATGCTTCATTCACATCCCCAGCGACTCCACTATAGGGCTTAAAACTACTTGGCAGGAAATACTTGCTTTCCTTTTTGATTTTTCGAATGTTAGTATTAGGATCATTCCTCAGTTGTTATATCGCTTTCTAGTAGATAGCCATTTATGTTTTATGTCTATTTGTAACTTATAAACCTTGCTACTTATTGGAATATCATTTTGCCTTTTTTGGCCTGTTTGGATACACTTTTGGAAAAAGAGCTTATAGAAAAAAAGAGCTTTTAGACAATTTTTGGAAAAAAGCTTCTAGAAAAGAGTTTATGAATAAAAAGTAATTATGAATCAATAAGTGTTTGATGGTTATTACCTGAAGTACTTTTGTGATTGATAAATTACTAGAAAGGATATAACATAAAAAAAAATTAATTATCCATCAGCTCATGTCCCATCAACATCACCACACTATTCACTACCACTGTTCAACTCACTCTTCTTCCTCGTTGAACACAGGCGGCCAGAGATGACAAGCAATACCAGGCTGAAGATACTGAAGAAGACGAAGGAGCTGAACATAGGCGGACGATTGATTGAGGTGAGGACGACAGGAGGAGAGAAAAGAGAAAGAGACAACGGAAGGAGACCAAGCAAAAGCACTAGCGGTGGGGAGGAGAGAGAACTGATGGACGAAAGGGAGGAGTGACGACGGTGGAGGCGACCAGAGGAGCAACGACGGTGGAGACGACCGGAGGAGCAATGACGGCAGAGGCCACAGCGATGGCAAACACTGACGGAGAAGAAGAAGAGCAGAAGAGAGAGAAGAAAAGGGGAGAAGAGAGAGTGTGTCAGAAAAAGTAGGGGTAAAATAGTAATGAGTAATCCCATAACCTCTTTTACTGTTCCATAAGCTATTCCTATGAACTTATTTAAAACCATGATTTTAAACAATGATTTGGTCCATAAGTTCTTTTGGACAAATATGACTATTATTTTGAAATTTCCCTAAACTAAGGTTTGGGCCAAAAGCTTTTTTAAAACCTAGGTTTAGGGTTACCCAAATAGACACTTTAAAAACAAAACAAAGTTCTCTTCAGTTATCAATCAATGAAGCAGTAGCTGGTGATTTGAGTTTTGTCTCCACAATCCTTGTTACTTGATAAAATATATAAACATAAGGGGCACTGTTACTATTACTAAAGGCATGAATTAAGAAGAAAGTAAGCAGCAAATAATTTTTTCTCACAAAAGAATGAAGTGAAATGATGAAGTCAGAAAACGGTAATCAGTAAACAACAGCAACATATAGCCCCCACATAGCCACTCAAATTCATGCAGACTATTTAATAGGTTTCTCCATACAACATTTATATACTAAAGATGGGTGTCAACTAGTGCCAACACAATTAGGAAGGTAAAGGAACAGTAAGATAAGGCTAACCTCCGTAAAAGCAAGATTCACGCAGTAGGAAAGAAACTGTCCACCAGTTATCATAAACACATTTACGCTCACTAATGAACCCCTTATTTCTGATGGTGAAGACTCTGCAATATACACTGGAGCAGTGACAGAAGCCACACCCACACCAAGGCCAACCAGAAAGCGCCCCACTATGAGAACCCCTGAATTTGGCGCACAAGCCATGACAATCGCTCCAGTAACAAAGACGGAATCAGCACTAAGAGTGGCCTTCTTACGTCCAAAAACATCATTAATCCAACCACCTCCTGCTGCTCCAACTATTGCACCAACCAATGCCATGCTAACAATTGTTTCCTGGAAACTTAATGTATTATTGATCCATCACAATTACAAAGAAAATAGGAGAAAAAATAGGAAAGGAGAAACAAATAAACGAATAATATGCTGCAACTAGCCTTAGATGTAAAACTAATCTTGCCAGCACAATTGCTGTGATTGCAATGAGGAACTGTAACTAAAATATATTCATCTGTCCGTAGCTTCTTTTTTTCTTCCCCTTTTCCATTAGCCAATATTGGCTCTGCATGAAAACTAACATAGCTCTCGCAACATGTATGACCATCTGAGCAACCAAACAAAAGAGATACTTCTGAAACCTAGAAAATTCAATAGAGCGCAAAAGCTTGTACCTGAAGGAAACTACTATTTCTAACATCCTCAAAATCATCTTTAATATAAAGAAGGGCTCCCGAGATAACACCTGCAATGGACAACATTTCCAAATGAGGTAAACTATCCATAAGAAACAAGGAACCTAGACAAAAGCTTAGACATTATTACGCTCAAGATGAGCAGTTATGCAAATGGAATATAACATCTTCGAAGAACAAATGAAGCAGCTGACCACCACCTTAACTACCTCCCGATTTCCTATCGCCATTCCCTTCTCACAAATGAAACTAATGTGGAAAACAATTAATAGTTTCTCCGTGAGGACGTCAGTTTGTAAAGAGCCATGACAAATGCAACTTTCCTGAACTACCGTTCTCGATTACTTAAGCCCAACATCGAAGGACCTGATTCTAGTTTACCCTTTAGAATATATTTATTTAACGAAGTTGGAATTGCAAACTGGTTACAGATTGCAGTCGGGTTGGAATTGACGATCTTCCGACCCGATTTATTCTTATGCAAAACAAATAGGAGCGGGACTTGGGAGGAGCGATAAGCTTCCAAAAACATCTTCGAAAGCCGAAACAAATACGCAGACGTAAAAGTGCAAAAATAACTAAATTATTTCTCAGACCACGATTAAGGGGGAAAATCACGTATTATATTAGTATTTCTTTAATAATTTATTTAAATCTAAAATAAAATAATACTTTCTCCTGAGTTAAATAGTCAAGAAAATGATGCTCTCAGATTTGATAATATTCTGAGCAGGAAAAGTGAGGGAGGGTCACACATCTCACTGTTGTGACTCATAATCCATGAATTAGACGAAGAAGGAGAGATCATGAGTACAGAATACCTGTATCGTAGCCAAAGAGGAGTCCACCTATGCCAGCTGCTGCAGTGAGTACCAGTATGTAAGGGTTCTTGAAAAACGACATTTTTCTCTCAGGATACAGTTCCAAGTACCCTGAGCTCCCCGGTGTGGCCTCCATCGTCATCACGTTGTTCGTCATCTTCTCAGAGCCTCACACTTTCAGAACCACGAGCAAAAAGAAGAGCAGAGCGACGCCTCAGTCTAAGCGTGAAGTAGGTGAAGATGCTCAAAATGCACAACTAACTTCCCGAAAACTGAATTATTTCTGGTTTCCCCGCCTTCTACCCCTAGGAAAAGTGTAACGATTGCTACAGAACCAGGAGAGGATCAGAAAATTATAAATCCCAAAAGGACCAAATAAGAAACGGGCTGTTTATTCTAAAATGACATCACTGTCACGCATTATGTAGTCACAAACGAATGAATCGCCGACTCTGCAGAAAGACGACAAATCGAGATTTCATAAATTTTCCTCCGGCAATTTGGTCCGATCCGAGAACTTTTGTGCATATCTGGGACGTGGCTTGTGGAAAAGCAAAAAGACGTGGAATAATGAAATAGTAGAAGATCGATTTCTTACATCAGTGTCGCCACATAGAATATGTTGTGGAATTGCAAGAATATGAAAATACTAGATCCTCGCAGTTAAAGTTGATGATATCCACGAATTGAGGGGCGCGATCACGCTACGGCAAGGGGTTCAAAATTTGAGTCTCTTTCCTTAATTGGGACACGTGGTGCCTCTTGTGAGTGTGCCAGAATGTAAAATACTGGCGTAAATGTTCAATGACAACTATGGGAAAAAAAGTTAGCCCGCGGGTTACAAGTTAGTTTGTTGTAGCCTGTGCATTATGAGTTAACCTTGCTTGCGAGCTAAAGCAGCTCATTTTAAAATAGGGTGATAAAATGCCAACTTGAGTTATTTTTTTTAATATTTTTAAAAAATTATTTTTAAATTTTAAAATATTAATATTTTTTTAATATTATATTAATATAATTAAAAAATGATAATATTATACTATTAAAATTTTATATTTTTTATAAAAAAATTTAAATTTTATAACTATAAATATAAATAAACATTAATATAATATTAATCAATTACAATATATCAATATATATTAATAAATAAGTAATTATATTTATTAATATTTGATAATATAAATATTTAAAATAATATTTAGATAAAATAAATAATAATATTAAAAATTAGTGGGCTAATCTATTCAAAAATAAGCTGATAAACTGAGAAAGTAAGTTGGCATTTTACCAACTCAATCCTATTTCCTTTAAGGTAAAATGAACCTAATCCAGCCCATAGGTTACTTATACTTTATCAACTCTGCTCCTAACCTCTTATAGGAATATCAAACACTAGAATCCAACATCATAACTCTAATAAAATGTTGTTCATCTAGTTATAGTAAAATGCATTTTGGCCACTTAAAAATGAATTCTAAATTTGAAGCCGTGTAATTTTTGGAATTCCACGTGACAATATATAAAAGAAAAACTATCAAGATCAAATATAAATATTTTAGTATTGGATATTGTTTTTTAATCGAATAGTTTTGTGTATATAAAAAAATGTTTTATTATTATTATTAGACGTTTATATTCAAACCATTTTCTAAGTTTGGTGGGTAATTAGTTGTCACTTGATCCAATATAAAGAGGACAGCACATGGAACTGGGACCCGCGAATTGGCCTGACAAAATTTTCACGGGCTCAAAGGTTTCCAGATTGGATTCTCTTTGCACCTGGCCTCTTTCTTTTTATTTATTTGACTAAAAATTAAGATAATGAGTAGTAAAGATAATTAGTGCTCTTATGGAAGAATAATATAAATTTAAATTTTAAAAAATATACTTATTAAAAAATAAGGGAAAAACTCTTAGTACTAAATTTTAAAAGGATTAAAAATGCCCTAAATAAAAATTATTAGCATAAAAATAAAGCTCCTAAACTTGTATGATTTTGCTTTTTTTCCGTCAATCTTTCCTTTAAATTGCGCGCATAACATCTTAACTAATACGTATAATTTTTTTAAAAAATAAATATAAATTGAATATTTTTAATTAGAATTTGTGTCACTTTTTCAAAAATATTCCTATGATTAAAATTTAATGTGCAGTGATAACAATATTCCAATAAATAGGGGTGTTATAAAAAAAGTTTAATATAGAAAATAAGACCTAAAATTTTTAAATAAACTTTAAGATAGAAGGAGGTATATGTTTAGTTGATGTCCTAATTCTACAAGAGAGTTACTTTAATAATTGAATAGGCAGGGCCACAATGGAGAAGTGAACATTATCAGAAGGACACGCGTGGACGGCTCAGGTTCGTCCAAATGGAAGATTTGAAGAATATTATCAATATCAAATCTGTTTATATGCTTTTATCAGGCACCTTCTCTTCCTCAGCCACACTCAAATATAAGCTTACTTGATTAATTAATTAATTTAATTTTTAATGTGAATATATAAAAATAGAAAAAAAAGAAAAATTGATCTAGATGATTCTTGGATGTGATATTTTTTTTATACAGTAAAATTTAGATAAATTTATTATAACTTTTCTATTAAAGTTAAAATTTAACTTTAAAATTTATAAAATATTTATAAATATTTTATAAAATTATCTATTAAAAAAATATTTATGACAATAATAAAAATTAAATTTATATTTTTATAAAATATAAATTTATTTTTTATTATTTGTATTAATTATATGTAGTTTACTTGGAGGCCTCTTACTGGAGGGTTGAGAATGATCCCATTGATGGATATCATCAGATGTACCTTTCTATTATTGTCTTCACATGTTTATCTAATCCAAGGCCCACATGTACGAGCAATGTTTTCTTTTTTCTTCTGTGTTCCTAAGTATTTCCGAAGAAAGCTGTGGGAGTTAGCTATGGAATGACATACCTTAGTCGAACATGGAGACGAGAAACTTCAAAAAGTAGAAACACGGAAGCAAAAAGAGTACGAATATGGATTTGTTGAACATTTTTTCTATAACAAGTGAAAAACAAATACAACATCTTAATTCTTCTCCCCCTTACTTCACTGTTATTTTCTTACTTTTCAATTTTCCTGCAAAATGCAAGGTAACATATTGCCCAAACTTGTACTTCAGCTAAGCGAGCATATTATGTGTTCCCCGAGGAACTTAGCTTCTACGCCAAAACCTAATTTCTTTAGGTAACCTTATCATATAAGAAAGATAGTACAATTTTATTCCACAACACTTGGATGCGTGAATGACTGAATTTAAAGTAATAGGATTAAGTTAAATTCTGTCTTAAAAATTTGTGTGTATCTAAATTTTTTTATTGTTTTATAATTGTTAAAAGAGGAGCAAATTAATTTTTTAAAAGTCAAAGTGACTTTGCTCCTCTTTTTTTAACATTTACGGAGTTTTGAGACAAAATTAACTTCAACCCAAACCAAACTAGTATATGAATCAATGACATGTTAAAACTCACTAGCGCAGACAAGATAATACTGGAGGGATGCTACGTATTTCCTTTGTCAAAGAAGGCTTTCTCTTTTGTAATCCTTTCCCCAGGCCCTTTCCTTCCATAACTGCTCTACCTCATCAAGTGTGAGTTGCTTTGTCTCTGGAACAAACAAGGCCACAAACAGAATAGCAACTAGAGCTATACCAGCAAGAATCAAGAAGCTCCCACCAAGCCCTAGAGCATCAGAAACTGAGAGGAAGCTTTGGGACATTATCACACTTGAAATCCAATTCACTGTTGCCGACATGCCTCCACATAAACCTCGGTATTCTTGAGGGTATACCTCGGAGTTCACTGTCCATGGCACCGGTCCCATTCCCGGCGCGAAGAAAGCAATGTACAAAGCTAGGCCTAGAACTGCAAGCCATCCATAGTTTCCATCACTAGAACCTGATGTACCTAGGAAAGATCCAGCAGAGAGGATCCCCAGAGATACAACCACGCCAGATAAGCTCGAAAGAGCCAGGTTCTTTCGCCCGGCGTGGTCGATAAGATAAATACCAAGGATTGTTCCAGTAGCATTCAAACCAGAGACAATGAGGGATAGGAGAAGAGCTAATTTATTGGAATGAAAACCAGCCCTCTCTATAATTGTTGGGCTGTAGTACATCACAATGCTAATACCAGTGAACTGCTGAAAAGCCTGCAGAAAATTATTGGAAACTTGTAAAAGAACCTCTCTATGATCGAGGGATCATTCTAAAAACCAGGATAATCTAGTTCAGAATCAAGAAGAATTTCACGAAAAATTTTAAACCTGAAGTCCAGCCCCTGCAAGGAATGCGAGTCTAATTTCTCTGGTTTTGAACACATCCAAGTATCTAACTTTACTTTGCTTCTCAAGCTCTTCCTCCAACTGAGCACAACAATATTCGACTTCATCCTCTAATCGATCCGTTTCATAGATCTTGGAAAGCACAGAAACGGCTTCATCTTTCCTATTCTGCAGACGATTGAAGATTAATAAGAAAGCTTTGAACAGAGGAGACGTCTCAGAAAAACACTGTCTGATTTAATGTTCATTTAATGAGAAGATCAATCTTACCTGCATAAGAAGCCACCGTGGGGACTCAGGTAGGCAGAGCATGAGACAAAACTGAATAACTGCAGGCATACCAGCAACACCTAGCATCCATCGCCATGTTCCAGGGACCTGCTTTGTTAATATAGTGTAAGAAGTTTATCCTGATAGAGAAGCTGTAGCAGAAGAAATAACTGGTGAACTTGGACATGTGTATCAGTATTTCTAGTTCCACTTTTCCAATGATAAAGCAAATGTGAAATCCATAGTAAAACTATTTCCAACATTTTACCTTAATTGAGCCTTTGAAAGAGGGAAATTACTATAAGTTCTTCAATCTTAAGGAAGTGATTTAATCACTAAAAATTTTTAAGAAGTATAAATTTCTTATTAATTACTTTACTGAAACTTGTCACTATTAAATCTTCAGTTGGAGATTTTTAGATAATTAAATCTTTTTTTTTTTAAATCTCAAAGCCTTAGCGATATTTGATTGTTAACATATATACATCTTAACAAAGTATAAACATTTTAGGTCGCAAGAGAAATCAACAGCTATACCATCAATATAAAAAATTGATAAGGCAGACACAAAGGAAAGGATTTCCAGTATAATTGATTAGACTATCCTCTAGCTACATAAAGGTAAGGCAAAATAAAGCTAACCTGTGTGAAAGCAAGATTTATGATGTAGGAGAGAAACTGTCCTCCAGTGATCATAAGCACATTTATGCTCACAAGTCCTCCTCTGATTTCTGAGGGGGCTGCTTCCGCAATATACACAGGTGCAGTTACAGAAGCTTTGCCCACGCCGATACCGACAAGAAGACGGCCAAGTATGAGGACATAAGGATCAGGAGCGAGTGCCATAACTATTGATCCCGAGGCAAAGACTATATCAGCAATAAGTGTGGCCTTTTTACGGCCAAATTCGTCATTAACCCAACCACCTAATGCTGATCCAATAATTGCACCAACTAAAGCCATGCTCACTATTGTTTCCTGCCACATTTCAAAACTATTAAAATCTCTGAGAATGAGGGAGAAATCATGCAGTAATTTTAAGGCTGAACTTGTGGCACTTGTATAAGCCAAGAGTACAATATAAACTACTTACAGACCTTCATTTAACAAAATTATTCTTTTGAGTTGAAGTGATCCTTGACGTGTACCACAGCGTGTATACACTGAACCCTCTACATTCATGTATTCAGAGTGATATTGACACAAAAAAGTATGTGTAAAGTTCACATCCCTACCCAAGGCTATATGCTCTAGTAGTAGGCCAACTACATCACAAAGTGAGGGAAGACTAATGTTTGATTCCTACCTTATTTAAAAAGACCTCTAAACAAAGATATGATGGTTGCAAAGTTACCTGATAATATAATTTAAAAATAACGTCGAATTCTAGATGGTCTAAAAAGTTGTAAAAAAGAAAAGCTCACGATCCTATGCACTGTATGTATTTATTTCTGTGAACATAAATTTTCCAAATTGAGGTTCCAGAGTCTAAGTGGGCTTATGCCCTGTTTAGACATAAAAGCCTGGATTTTTTTTTTGTGACATATGAAATATAGAATGATATGGGTATGCTTAATTTTGGACTCTTAAGATTTAGAATCAAGAGGAAACAACAAAAGTTTATAGATATACCTGTAGGAAACTACTCTGATTCACCTCTTCAAAATCATCTTTAATATACAGAAGTGCTCCTGATATAACACCTGTCATATATATGAAGCGCTTAAAGAGAAAGCACGACCATGTTTTTTTTTTTTTTAAGTTGTCTTAAGTCCAATAAAACATTAACAAAGTTTGAAGAAAACTTTGATTTCTAATATCGTAAAGCTAAAAAACAATTATATATGTTCACTGTGAAGTCTGAACAATTCAAGTGAGTATATCAGAGACGTCAATCAAGTAAACATACGAAATATTGAAATTCAACGAGAGGCTCAATTACCTGTGTCGTAGCCGAAGAGGAGACCACCTATACCTGCGACTGCGGTGAGAGCGAGAATGTATGGGTTCTTGAAAAGCGACATTTTCCTCTCAGGATACAATTCTATATACCCTGAGCTTCCTGGTGTGAACTCCATCGAGATCGTCGTTTTATCACCCCCCAAAATTGATACAGAAGAATGATAATTCTTTCTCTGCCGATCAGTTCATATATATAATATAAGATTTTCTAGAGAAAATGATCATGCAGTTTCCGGGAAAACCGAGAAGTGGCCGGAAATCATCGGAGCAATCCATTGGCGACATCATTTAAGGAGAAGAAAGGGACGCTTGTGGAAAAATCAACAAATTATTACTTCTCCGACATGCATCTTTCATCACGCTCCGCGAAACTGTCACCTTTTCTAATAATGAAAACCAAATCAGTTTTGTAATTTCATATCTCAATCATTTGTGGATTATAGAAATACTACAATTAAGATTAAGAAAAAGAGAAAAAAGAAAGGGGGGTTCAGGTTATACTTCTATATCGTAATTAATTAAAGAGCTTGGTCTCACGTGTTTAATAACCTGCATGTAAATTTCGTGCTTGTAAAGATACACAGACGTGAAGTTTGTAACAGGCGGGTGAATTTATCAGTTCTCTCACAGTTGATCGTTACGTGATACATTTTGTCAACGGATTTTCATGCTTGGAATTTCTAACCACTTGTTAAGTAGGTATATTTCCGCCAATAAGAAAAAGTAACCCGACAGAACATTACCATGTGGTTCTGGCAAGAAAGAAGAAACAAATAAGGCCCATTACAGTAGTCACTTTTTCAATGAGATTTGCGTAATAAATTATAATTAAAACTGGGAACTAATTTAACTGCCGAAATATACATATATATATATATATATTCAGAAGTAGATTCCAAAACTTAAATTCATATGAATCTCTGGATAAAAATAGCAGCACAAGTAATACTAATATACTATTCTTTTACTTCAATATAAGCAAATTAAAGGAATGCCCAACAACATGGGCACTATATCTTCCTAAATCAAAGAGTAAACTGAGATTTATATTTTCCATTCCTGAAGCTAACTAGTACCACAATAATATAGAGACAAACTATAAAGTTCGCAGAATGTAGAATAATATCATGAGATAAAGAGATCCCACAGCGTCAATCATCCAAAGCGAGTGAGATACAGTGATCTCGAGTCACACTATTTAGGATCTGGCATGGTGGAGCAGGCACTTCAGAAACTCCCTCAAGCATCTGAGAAACCTTTCTCATTGTGGGTCTCAGAGTTGGCTCCTCTTGAGTACACCATATGGCAATCATTACTAACTTCTCCAGGTTCTTCTTGTCATTCAGTGCCTCCTCATCTTCTTCAACCAAAGCTTCCAGAGAACCTGTTGTGTAGCAGTCATAAGCCCAATCTGTTAAGATTGCCCTCTCCTCATTCTCCGGTTCCATGTCCACACTTCTTCTACAACAGACAATCTCCAGCAGCAATACACCAAAACTGTAGACATCTACTTTGGCCGTGATGGGCAAGTTCTTGAACCATTCAAGTGCAACATACCCTTTTGTTCCCCTTATAGCTGTATGGGTTCGGCTCTGATTCATGTTTAAGAGCTTGGACAATCCGAAGTCAGAGATACGAGCATTCAAGTAGTCATCAAGGAGTATGTTTTGAGGCTTTATGTCGCAGTGGATGATCTGGGTGCCGCAATCTTCATGTAAATAAACAAGTCCTCTTGCAATCCCAAATGCCATTTTTAGTCGTAGGTTCCAATTGGGTTTTGAGTCACTGAAAATAAGGCCTGCTAATGTGCAATTGCTCATGTACTCATATACAAGAATCCTTTCTGTTCCCTCCTCACAGAACCCAAGCAAACGAACCAGATTCTTGTGATGGGTCTGGCCAATGACATTGACTTCATTCTTGAATTCCTTCACAGTTTCTTGAAAAAGGAAGTTGTTCAACCTTTTGACCGCCACAGGTACAGAAGAGCCCGTGTTTATGGTTCCTTTATAAACAACAGCAAAAGCTCCTCTTCCTAACTCTTCCTTGAATCCATTTGTAGCCTCGTCAAGCTCCTTATAAGTAAAACAACGCAAATTGGTTTCAACAGCAATGTCACTTCGGTAAACTTTCTTAAGCTTCTTCTTGAATTGGTAAATGTAGGAAAAGCCTAGACAGAGTGCTCCAATTAATAGGAGATTAAGAAAGGCAGAGCTACCCAAGAGGACAGAGCCCGCCAAAATCAAAGTGTCCTGATTCTTTCTTTCGATGATTGAAGGACCAGGAGGACCAATTAGGGAGGAATTGTCCTTCCTCACCTTGATTAAGGCCTTACCACCATTTAAACTCGTGTCATACATGCCATTTGAAAGTGGCCACCTCTTCTTCCAGCAACTGTCACCTGCTCTGAAAATGGCAACGGCACAAAAGCAATCTTCCGTGCAGGCCCTTCGGCACTCATCTTCAGTAAAAGGCTTAAGAAGCGCATAATCAGAGAGAGGCCAATCTATATCTGTCAACACCTCAAAGTCATATAGATCTTTCCCTTGACTAAGCTCATCTTCTTTACAGCCCTGTACGAAATCCGGTTTACAACTACCATTTGGGTCATCAAGATCTAGTAAGGAATAACCTGGTGGGCATGTACAATTTGGTCTACTATTATCACCCAATCTACAAATGCTATTATATCCGCAAATACCTGTTCCTTCGCTGATCTTAGCACGACAGATATTATCTGGCTTGGACCAGATAGGTGTCCAAGTTCCAGAGGAACTCTTAGGATGTTGATAGAAAGTGAAAACTCCATCAAAATTAAGAGTAGCTCGAAGATAATATTGAGTCGGAGAGCCTATGCTCAGGGTTGAGAAGGTGTATCTATCACTGTTGTTCCTTTTTACATAAAAGTCTCCCGAAGATTCGTTGAAGACCAGTTGAATTCCAGAACTTGATGTATCGGAACCAGTATTACTTTCGAAATAATTTTCATTAGCATACTCAGATGGTAAGTTTACAGTATGCATCTCAAGATTACCATCATCCTGAAGAACAAGTTGAAACCTTCCCTGCGAGAAATCAGCCTCTGGCTTCCGAGAAGAAAGCTTTCCTCCTTTCTCCAAAATTTGTGAGGGCAACATGGTGTCTTTAGGATTCTTGAAGGTCTCCCAGACAGAGTTAGATCTGCTATCCTGAAGAAAAAAGTTGCCGGAGTCATTCAAGGCACCAGAAGCAACAGTACCAGCAGGCCTATTTTCTGGTGTCCAAAGAATCCGACCATCAGGATAAGTAAGCTTAAGCCCTTCTGCTGCAGTAATCTGAACTATTGACCCCTTTGGAGCAGGACTGCCTCCATTCGCATACCAAACGATGGTTTTGTTGGGAATGTTGGCATACCAGATGGAGAGCAAGAAGAAACTATTATTTTTATGTTGTTGAAACCCAAAGGCAAAATCCCCAGAAGGTGAAACCACCCATGGGGTATTGCCATCTCCTGCAGTGAAAGAATCGCCCACGTAATTACTGGTTCTGGTTTGGGCAACAACACAAATAGAAGGCAGGCACAGAATCATAAAACAGAGGAGAAGGGGATTCAGAGAAGAAGCCATACCCAGAGCAAGAATCAATTTTCCTCACAAAGTTTGGGAAGTGAATGCGGCAAGTCAAGCTCAAGTCTTCTTGGACATGTGAAACACGGATGACGTCCTGTGGGATTACCAGTTCGTAGAATGTTCCAAAGAAAAGTAAACCCCCCACCCCCAACGTCATGATGGTCATTGCTCAAGAAAATTAGTTGGACATTTATATTCGGTTCAAAAGTTTTATTTTAGTATTTTATAAAATTGTTGTTATTTCACATAAAAATATATAAATAAATTTAAACGATTAAAATTTAATCTAAATGGTTAACAATTAAAGTAAAAAAATTAGAAAATATATACTTTATAAAATATTTTAATTTTAATAATAATTTATAGTTATAAATTATTCAGATTAAATTTTAAAAATTTAAATTTATTTATGTATTTATAATTATAATAATTTGATAATATATTAAATATAAACTGTTAAAATTTTAATTAATAGTGATAAGAAGTAAAAACGAGAGGAACATTAAGAGGTTAAGAAAATGAGACACCCTTCTTCCTATTGATTCAGGCATTGATTTGGAATAGTTGGCATTGGCTATTGGGACACTTAAATGAAGAAATTTCAATCAGAGACTTTTCTTTTGCTAGCAATTTCGACAGTTGAACTTTACAAGGGAAAGGAACCGCCATGTCGTGATGCTCACTGATTATTATATGGAGCCTCCAACTAAAGTAACGTGCGCCCAAGGAAAATTGAAGGTCGTCATTTATATTTGGTTCTGGCATTGCGTTTGACTAGTTGGTATTGGTTATTGAGAACCTAAAATGAAGAAATTTCAATCAGAGACTTTTCTTTTGCCAGCAATTTCGACAAATGAGTCCTCAAAAAGAAAAGCTTGTGATTTCTTCTTTGATATCATCAGAAAAGAAACTATAGGGGGTTAAAAGTCATTGAGGTCTGTTCTATTTTTGCTTCCTAATATTCAAGGCATATCTTATTACATTTATTTTTTTGGTAATAATTTTCACTCTCTTTTTTTTTTGCCAACACAATTCTCACATTGATTCGTTACATCAAATTATTTTAAAAATTCTTACGCCTATTGGGACACTGCTATATTTACCAAGAAAATAATGAAAATTTTAATTAGGTGTGAGATGAAATAAGTTAAAAAAACATTTAGACGAAATTAAATTCACTCTACGGAAAAAGCATTTTTTTGAATGAAATCATTAAACGCAACTAGGAAATTTCTACGAATAAATTAAATGAAAAAGATGAAAATTTGGGCCACGCTTATAAATGATTAATTTCAATTTCACTCAAAAAATTAGCATTAGTTTAAATGATGATCAGTTTACCAAATCCTCCGAGCTTTCATACGTGATAATCAATGGAAAATGAAAATTGACCAATACAAGAAAAGAACAATGGCTTTGACCTACAAGGCATCTATATTACTCACTCCTTCAAATCTTAAAACAAACAAATCACATGTAACCAATACATTCTATATCTTGTTAAACACAACAGAATTTAACTATTATATACAATATAAATACTCTTAATTTCCTGCTATCATACTTTCTCTCTCTTTTTTTCTCCTTCTCTATAGCTTCTAATTTGTCCGATTTGAAGTGTTTAGAATATCTGCTGCGAGAGCAGCTCATGAAGAACAAGAGAGCATACATACACCTGGTCGATACGCCCAAGCCGGAGGCAAGCGAGCATATTTCTCCATTCCTGGCTGCTCATCAAAAGGACGCTCCATCAGTTTAAGCAATCTACGGACTTCTCCAAAATCACCCATTTCTGCAGCATCAATTGCAGTCTGGCAGAGATAGTTCCTGAGAACATATTTGGGATTCACAGAATCCATTGAGATCTTCCTCTGCTCATCTGATATGCCGCTGGTAGAAAGCTGTATAGCGCCCCCAAAAAAATGAGTACATATATACCTTTCTAATTGATTCAACAATTCGTAAAACTTACTGGAAATAGAAGATTATAAGTGTGTTAGGAAGTTCAAAATTGATCAATTTAAAACACGTCAATCGACTGGCAAAGCTAATTAGCCACTAAAGAAGTGTTCCGAGACGCCTTGTTACCGATGCCCAAACTACAAGAAATTCCATATTTGAAACGACATTTGATGCAGCACTTCTTCTGACAAGTGATAATTTTAATAAAATTTCACCTAAACCATGTATCAACTTAGCAAGACAAAAACCAACTGTACCTCATGTATATAAGCTTTCACCCAATCAGTCCAGGCATCCTTACGCTCCTGACCAATATCTAGCAGAGCTGACTTCAGTGGGACCAGTAACTGGCCGTCTGGAATGCTTGTATCTGCTTTTAGATTGGAAAGCAGCCTGAAGAAGTTTGTGTAATCAACTTTATCAACAGCCATGTGACTAAGAAGTTTACTTATCAGCTGCTTATTATACTTGGGCAGGCCGAGTTTTTTGGTCATTATAGCTTGATAGGCGTCCATAAATTTGGTTCCATATCTGTAACAAAACAGAATAAATAAAAACAAAGGCAGTATAACTCCTAAGAACAAGATAATAAGTTTAACAGCCATTTAGACCAGTCTCAACTTAGAGAAAATAAGGTTTCAAAATTGCAACCACCTTTCCATGGCATAGTTAGCCTCTTTCTCATTTATTAACTTGGCAGCAGATAAAGTTGTCGCAAACTGTGCAATATTCCACAAACCAATATCTGGCTGGTTTGCGAAACAGTATCTTCTACCAGGAAGATCAGTAGTGTTTGGGGTAAATCTAGGATCAAAAGCATCCAAAAACCCAAATGGACCGTAATCAATAGTGAGACCCAAAATGCTCATATTATCAGTGTTCAGCACCCCATGAGTGAAACCAACCCCTTGCCAGCTTGCAATCAAAGAAGCAGTACGCTCAGCAACCTCCACAGCCCATGCTGATTGATATAAAGTTCCATGCAAACAAAGTTATAATGAGCATTTATTAGAAAGACAAAAAAGCTCCCAAGACAAAACTAAGTAGAACAATCACAGGTCATAACAATGTAGTCCGATATCCAAGAAGTGTATATGCCACTTGTTTTAACTCAAATATTACATAATTATATGATTATTATCTTGGAGGGGCAATGTAACTGAAGTTGAAGAAAATGAAATGAGCTCTGAAACAGACTATGCAAACACGTCTAAGTTTCTTGCTGTGCAAATCTGCATGGCCTTAAATCTAATTACAAAGTCTGGCTGTGACCAGATATTGAATACCAGGCGCACACTCAACCATAAAATCTCAACATAGTTACTGATTGGCACATGATCAGATAAGATGATCTTTCAAATGCATTTTGAAAAACCTCATAGTAAGTAAAAAGAACAGTAGACTTAATCCACTTTTAAGATGGTCACTATAAAAAGAAAAACCAACAGGTTTAGTTAAATACCAGCATACTTGTTTGAAGTAAGATCCACAACAGAATGTTCTTCATCACCCGTGCTGAAAGACAAACTTTCACTCTTACTCATATTCTCAATATGAGGAAAGTGATGCCTAATGGCATAGTCTGACAAAGCACGAACAAGGCCCATGTCCTCTTCACCTCTGTAGGCATGAATTTGGTATGAACCAAAGCGCAAAAAAGATTGCGCAACTCTACAAGCAATTGCACCAGGCTCTTCCTTAGGATTGCCACTGCAAGTGAGAGATTAAAAAAACATTCATTTAATAAATTTTACCATGAGCAGAGTAGAAATTCTAAAAACAAGACTTCAGTAACAAGCAAATCCATTTTTTCATCATAAAATTCTCCTATTACATAGGAATAAGACTGATGTAAAATGAGGGGAGAAAAGGAGGGAGGGGAAGGAGAAAGGGGGGAGAGATAGAAAGATAGGGGGAGAGGTCTGTCATCGAATATTTAGTCTCAACAATAATTCACCAAAAGCTCTTCAAATCTAACTTAAACTTCAAGTAAAAGAAAGCATAAAATTAGCGAAACAAAATAAAGTCATAAAAATAAATTAAAAATAAATAAATAGTTCCAAATATTTTATCAAAGCATTCGAATTTAAGGTTTTTCTCCATTCATGTCATTAACATTTGCAACTTTAACTTTTTGCATTATAATGGTGGGATCATCACCTAATTCTATATCTTCCTCAGAGGCAGGAATTTTTCTTAAAAAAATGCAATAGGTTTTACAAATATAACATCAAACAGATATGCAGATAAAAAACAGTCTACATTATTTTAATTTGGAGTAGCATACTCATAGAACATGTCTCTTGTGACAAACTTTCCCGTGGTCACAAGACAAAGGGCACGAGTTGTTGGAATCCCCAGATGGTGCATTGCTTCACTGCAAAGGAATTCCCTGATGCTACTACGTAATACTGCAAGACCATCAGCAAACCGACTGTAAGGAGTCTTCCCAGCTCCCTTGAGCTGCAGTTCCCATCTTTCAGACTTTGAATTTAGGACCTCTCCAAGTGTAATTGCCCTACCATCACCCAGTTGACCAGCCCACATACCAAATTGATGTCCTCCGTAACATTGGGCATAAGGCAACCTGTGTAACAGAATACCAGTAATGGCTAAATGAGGTATTACTAAATAGCATGATGTCTGAAGACATGAGGAAACTTACCCTCCCACCAAAGCTGATGCACCAGAGAATAGAAGAGGGAAATCTGGCCTTTCAAACCTGAAACTCAGGCACAATGATGGTTAGCACCAGAAAAGGAAATTCAAAGAACTGGGCACATAATCTTGAGAGAGAGATAAGAGAGGTGGACAGAAATACAGACAAGGACAGCCAGAATATTCAAAAGCATTACAACAACTACCAAAAACAACCAATAACTAGATGTTTTAAATTCTCATACAGGCACAAAAAATAAGTGATTCCGACCAAGCTACAAGTTGGGCAGTAAATCTAACACACTCACTCTCTGTGGTCCAAATCAAGGAGGTCAGCAACTGATTCCGACCAAGCTACAAGTTGGGGGTTATCTACTTCAGCTGACGGTGATACTTTGCTATAACAAGCATGCAGCACCTGAAATGCAAAAGGCAGAAGAAATATATGAAAGAGAGGGCAACATGATCTAGTTTCCCTTGCTTAATGCCACCTTAGAATCTGTCCTTGACACTGCATAAGCAACTTAGTGAGGGTAAGAAAGAAAAATGTCTTTGTTCCTAACTTGAACACTTTCACTGATTTCATTGTTGTCCGACACAGGCCTAATCCCAACATATCTTCTTCAGTTCAATTTGTACTCCTCAGCATTTTTTGTTTTCCCCCATTTTATAAACGTCTAACTAATGCTTTAGCATTGAAGAGGCCATCTCATATAACCTAATGGCTCGTGTAATTAGTCTATATAATAAATTTCATCAGCACATCAATCTAAAAGACGCGAAGCTATGAGCTCAACTCTTCTATTCCTGAGTTCCTATCTATTCAGTAATCATAGCCATAAAAGAAAGACTACGTTTTCGCACTTTCTTAAGACCACCTATCAACAAATTCAATCAATATAACAAAAAAGGAGAAAAAAGAAAAGCGGCCAACCTCTCTCGGAAACAAATCGGTTCTAGGATCACCAGCCAATTCTCTCACGAAGGAATTATCCCAATTCAGATCTTCAAGCTTCAACCGAGCTTTCGCACTATGATTACGATCAGCATCCGCACTAGAGTGGCTTTCGAGGCTCTGATTCTTCAAATCCTGGGCCAGAGAATGGACGGAAGCTGGGAGGTCCTGCGCGGGTGAATTCATGGGAGCGCGGCCACTGGAAGCGCGGGAGAGGCGAAGAGGAGGCGATTGGAAATGGAACAAAGAAGAAGGGCGGAAATGGAAATTAGGGGAGCGACGGAGGGAGCAGAAGGAGAAGGAAGAGAGTGACACGGGGCTGATGAGAGAGAAATGAGAAAGCATGTTGTGTTCTGTTGACAATGGCCGTTGTGGTCTGGCTATGCAATCCGCGACTGCAAAAAAATGTTATGTTTTTAAATAAAACTAAAAATTAAGCAAGGTGTTTTTTTTTTTATCAATATTCAATTCAATCCAACCATCTTTCTGAAATTTTAACTTTTTTTTATATAAAAATACAATTTATTAAAAGTAAAAAATAAATAGAAGGACTCTAACATTAAATAAAGTCACCACTAATTACTAAAGGCTAAGACTTCCCACACAGAAACAAAAAATTTGGCTTAAAATTTAAGTTTTAAAAAATTTAAAAATAAATAGTTATATTTATTCAAATAAATTTTTAGACTAAATTATAGTTTAAAACTAAAATTTTAGATAAACTGATCAGAGTAGCTTCTGGAACAGTAAAAAAATTTATGAATTAACAAATTACTATATTACCCTTATTTTTTCTTACACACTCTCTCATACTTTTTCTTATACTCTCTCATTTTTTCTTACACAATCTCTCATCTCTCTTCTTATATCTTATCTCCCCTCATTTAATATTCATATATTTTTTTATAATTTACTAATAATAAAAATACTTCTAAAAATAACTATCCAAACACTCATTTATTTAAAATTATTTTTTTTATAAATTTTTCTCCAAAAATCTTTTTCTATAATCTGCTAAATTTTTTTTATAAATCCGTTTTTAAAATTCTATCACTCTAAAAGGCATATAGAAAATACTAAAATATAACAATAACTGTTGTCTAAAGCACTAAGTAGAGAGTTAATTTAGTTATTATATCTTAATATATATTCATCATTGAAGAGGCTTCATTTTTGAAGATGGTACTATGGTTTCTCATCTTCGCACGAAATACCCCTGTCAATGTGTGGATAGGTTAGGGAGTTCCTTTGACTTTTGTCCCCAAAAATCCTGACCATCAAACTTTTCATTTGAATATTGATCATTAGAAGCTCCCATCTTTTAAATTCCATTCCAACCTTATTATTATCTAGTTGTCCTTTTGGTTATTGAGGTGTGTGTTCACAGGGTGGAAACTAATTCACATATTGTGTACATTCACTTGTCATTCTGGTCTTTTTACCATACCTCCACCCATCACCAAAGCATGAATGATGTATTTAGTTCATACGCAAAAAGCCAAATGGATTGTAATTAAGTCCGGGATCACAGGAATTAAAGAGTTCAATTAGATATAAACTGCTCAGATTTCAATGATCATCAGTCTATCACCCCTTCTCACTCAAATTACAATTAATTAGTTTTTTTCCACTCAATATTAAGAATAATTTAGGCTCGTCCAAATAAAAGTTTAGAAAATAATTTATAAAAAAATAGATAGCTTTTAAAAAATAATTTTTAGAGAAGAGTTTATAAAAAAAATAATTTTAAATAAATGAATATTTGGATAGTTATTTTTAGAAGTACTTTTATTATTGATAAATTATGAAAAAATATATAAGTATTAAATGAAGAGAGATAAGAGATTAGAGAATGTGTAAGAAAAAAAATAAGAGAAAGTATAAAAAAAATATAAGAGAAAAAAGATGATATAAGAAAAAATAGAAATAATATAATAATTAGTTAGTTCATAATTTTTTTTCTATTTTATAAATTATTCTGATTAATTTATCTGAAACTTTAATTTTAAATTATAGTTTAATTTAAAATTTTATTTAAATAAATATAATTATTTATTTTCAAAAAATTTAAAATTTAAATTTTATCTAAATTTAAATTTAAAATTTAGATTTAAGATATTTCTAAATATACACTTAATCTTTTGTGGTTAAAAATTTGTCAAATCCAGCGAGGAACATTTAAGTTAGTCAAAACGATTGTCTCTTGACATTTTCCAAATGATAAAAATGAACCCGTTGAATTTATTTTCAATGTGGTGGCATGTTATGTCCTACGTTAAAAAGATTGGTCCCGACACGTAAGCCCGTGGTAACATGTGCTGTAAATTGTCCATTTGCCTCTAAATTATAATAAATCTTAATTTTTCCCCAAATCTTTTAAAAAATTACACAACTCGGCCCTCAACAGGCTGAAACACATCGATCGCGTTCTCTCGACCTCTATCCCTGGATTCGACTGTTACTTTTGCGTTTGGTCCAGATTTCGATGTGAATCCAGTTCTGAATCGGTAGCATCGGCGAGCAGCTCATTTGTTAGACTACTAGATTTGACTTTTGAGTTCCCACTGTTTGTTGTGACGTGGGTTGGAAATTAAGTTGCCGATTTCAATGGAATACGAGCTCTCTGATAGCAGCGGTGGGTTGTTTCAGAGAACTGATTTTCTTAACATTATTTTTATGGATAATATGTTTTGTAATCCCTCAATTTTCAAAACTTCCCTGTTTTTGCTGATGAAATGAATCTATACTTGATGATTATGATCTCATCTTATTGCATTATGTGGAGAAGTCTCACAGCTGAAATTGCATCGGTTTTTAATGACACCTGGAGTGCAATTGGAGTTTCGCAACTCTTTTCCTTGAATTATTGCTTTGGTTTCTGCTCTGCCCCCCCCCCCCCCCAACAAAAAACTCTCTCTGTTGGTTCTTAGCTAAACTTTTTCTATTGGTTGTATGTTCTTTCAATGTTTTAAGCTATTGCTGCTGCTTCTGTTTTTAAGCTATTGGTTCTCAGAAACGATTACTTTATGGACCTTTTCCAATTAAATGTTCACTCAGAGTAAGGTGGCTGTTTCTTGAAAACGACTTATGATTAGTTCACTGGAGTGTCTTAGCTTAGGTCCTTGATAGAAAGAGCTTTGTCTATACTGGCTACTCTTCAGGATGGTGAATGGAAAACCTATATATTGCTTTTGCAGTCAAAGAGCGGCAATAGAAGAAGGCCTTTGTTCCTTTACATATTTGTTTTTAGTGGGAGATGTGCTTTTTTTTTTTTGTGGTGGTGGTGTGTTTGTCTCTAGTGGCGCTTTTGTTTCTTGGTTTTCTATACAGTTTTAATAGTCTTGTTCTGGACACTATAAGGTAAACACCAGTCTGCTCTGCTGCCACAACATTTTCCATGGTAAAACCAAATCTCATGGAACGATATGATTGAACATATCAGATATGCTTGTGAACCAGAGAAATTGATTTTAATTGTGATCCAAATCTACTTTATGGCTCTTGTATTCAAAATGATTCTTGAATAATAGTTGCTATGATCTGAAATATTTGCAGGAACAGACAATGATCTTCCTCCTTCACATCAAAGTAGATTTCTACGGCCAGGCCATGTGGCTAGCAATGGAAGATCAGCCCTTGTTGGGTCTGGTCCATTCCCCAGGGTACAGAATGACATGGAAACTCAGATACACAACATTGAGCAAGAAGCATATACATGTGTCCTGCGGGCTTTTAAAGCTCAATCTGATGCAATCTCTTGGGTATTTATTTCGTGATTTGTTAATTAAACTATATACAAAATTACTATGGATAGGCGCAATAATCTATTTTATTCTCTTTTTGGTTCTTGTGCACTTTAGGAAAAAGAAAGTCTAATTACAGAGCTTAGGAAGGAGCTAAGAGTGTCTGATGAAGAACATAGAGAACTTCTATCTAGAGTCAATGCTGATGACATTATCCACAGGATAAGGTCACATTACATTTTGCCATTTTCTGCTGAGTGTTTTTCTTACGCCATTGTACAAAACATGGTTTGTTATGCATCTGGAGTGTAACCAATTTGTACTGTTAGGGAGTGGAGAAAGGCCAGGGGGCTCCAACCTGGCACAGGAAATAGTGCTCAACCCAGCCCTACCGTTTCAGCATCTCGTAAGAAACAAAAAACATCACAATCCTTGGCTCCCTTATCCTTGGGTGCACCATCTCCAGCAGGTCATCCATCTATGCAACCGTCATCATCAGCATTGAGGCATGGACCTCCACCAGGAGCAAAGACCAAAGAGCAAAAATCAGTAAGTGAGATGGTTTTGGAGTATTGATAGAGAACAAGATACTCAATTACTTGCTTTGTGATCGCTGATCCCTGTTTTAAAATAACAAACTACATTGACTATTACATCTTTAATGAAGTCTGTGCAGTTCCCTTCTACAGGTCATACTGGAAGGACCCAGGCTAATAATCAGGGTTCTTCAGGTGCCTTTGCAACGAATGAACCTGCTGAGGCAGCCTCTTATGATCCTTTGATTGGAAAGAAAGTTTGGACAAGGTGGCCAGAAGACAATCACTTCTATGAGGCTGTTATAACCGATTATAATTCGGCTGAGGTGTGTGTATTTTTCACTTTAGAAATTTAGTCAAACGAACATCTAGTAACGTTACCTTATGAATATTTGGTAGGGTCGGCATGCTTTGGTTTATGATATGAACACTGCTAATGAAACGTGGGAGTGGGTCAATCTTAAAGAGGTAAAATTCTTTCAACATTTTTTTTTTTGTGTAATATCATAACATTGAGTCTCATTTTGAATTGGATATGAAATGTCTGAAAAAAATGACATGGTAAACACTATTTGCATGCCTTACATCTTCTAGTCTGGATCTGTGATTTATGTTGTGAAGGGAATTGGAAGACACGCAGCGGAAATTAACTTTAAAAATTTTTCCATTCCCAGCCAGGATCTACCGAATGTGTTTAAGTCAAGGAGAAAGAAGTGTTACCTTCGGTTTCAAGCTTTGGTCGCGACCTCAGTGTCCACTAGTCGCGACTCCTCGCCTCTGGAACTTTCAGTCGCGACCTCCTCAGCTTTTAGTCGCGACCTGTCGCCTCTGGAGTTGTTAGTCGCGACCTACTCTGCTTCTAGTCGCGACCTGTCGCCTCTGGAGCTTTTTGTCGCGACCTATTCAACTTCACGTCGCGACCTGTCTCCTCTTTTCGGATTTCTGACGTTCAGATGCCCGTTTGGTCGCGACCTAAGTGTGTTCTGGTCGCGACCTTTCTTCGTGTCTGGCCGTATCGTAGAAGTCGACAGCTCAGATCGGCTTCCTCTACCGGTATCCACACGAACAGCGTTCCAATTACGAACGACGTGCTAGCGCCTCTTGTCCCTCTAGGGCTTTCTAGAGATTCCGTCCTCACTCTCTCTATCTCGGCAGTTTCTTATGTGCAAACCTTTTGCACTCTCCCTGCCCCCTTTTCTCACGTCTGAATGTGTGTAGAGATCTATATTGTGTATGGAACCCTAGCTCCTAATGTCAAATATATAGGAAGCTATCGGGCTTCTAATAGGGCCGGGCTTCAGAATTAATCTTATATTAATTCTGAATTAATACAATATCATATATTGCATAATTTAATAAGAAACTGATTAAATAAATATGGTTTATATTAAATCCGTCCCACAGATTTAATTCACCTATTTATTTAATTTAAAATAAAGATAAGATAGAATTATATTTGATTTATTCTCATAAATCAAATTTGAGATATCTTATCAATTTGAATTTCAAATTCAAATAGATCATATCCATTTAAATTCAAATTCAAAAATGATAGAGATTTAATTTATCCTTATAAATTAAATCTTACAAATATCTCTTATATTATATATATAATATATATAAACTAATATATATATATATATAAAATATATATCCACCCTAGATTATTCATTGAATCTAGACATCTCTTAGATTCAATGAATCTGGACATCATAGCTCGTATTGGGCTGTTTTGTGTGCGACCCTGTAGGCCCATATGAAGTTGGCAGTGGCCCAGTTACTATACTGACCCACAAGTCGTAAGCGGTCTCTAGCAAGGCATTACGACTACCCAAAACATATGAGGATCGATAAACGATGTAACCTTTCATACAACCATATCACGTCCCTTTTGTCACACGATATTTCGGTCAAGGATGAGGCATGGTGAACGTCATCCTCCTGTTCCTGACCGTTATTTTCTCGATCCCTGAGTAGTCTGAATATAGAAATGGAACTACCCTTCCATTCCAGTATGGCCATACATTTCTCAGACTCACTCATCGAGGGGCCCAGTAATATCTCTCTACGAATGTGAGGGACAAATTCCATCTTGACCATTCACATTCCTCCGCATGAAAACCACTAAGCCCGAGCATAGCCTTTATGATCACTCGGTCAACAGTGACTTTTGACTAGGTCAAAGCTGAGCGTTTGTCATGTAGGAATCCATGATGATCTCAGGTCAAAGGGCATAGTGACATGGCTTGTATATGAGAGAAGCTTATGACTTGACCCATGCAGCTCTCTCATTGCGGGTCGGTCCAACACCCTGTACTCTTACATGTGCTTATGACTTTGATTTATATCTCTATATATCTTCAAAGTCATACTGGTCTTATTTCATCTCTGCTCCCACATAGATGACCGACCAGGGACATTTAGGATAAGATCATGAGTTATCCAAGGATGGTCATCACAGTAAACATGCAAATAATGTGATAACCTGATACAATGATTGGCCCCTAGGGCACGATTTCCAACATCCTCCCACTTGCACTAGGAACAATCATTAATTTGTCTCAATCCTATTGACCTAACATGACGCTCATGTTTTGCCTGGACAAGCGGTTTTGTTAGAGGATCGGCATCATTGTCTTCTCCTGTTACCTTGCATATTTTTATATCACCTCTATCATTGATTTCTCTGATGAGATGAAATCGCCTGAGTATATGCTTGGTCCTTTGATGTGACCTAGGCTCTTTAGCCTGTGCAATGTCACCACTATTGTCACAGAACAAAGTTATTGGATCTGAGATGGTCGGTACCACCCCTAGTTCAGTAATGAACTTCCTGATCTAAACAGCCTCTTTAACTGCATCAAATGCTGCTATATACTCGGCTTCCATTGCAGAATCTACTACAGTACTCTGCTTAGAACTCTTCCAGCTTACTGCTCCATTATTCAGGAGGAATATGTATCCAGATTGCGATTTCTGGTCATCCTGGTCAGTTTGGAAACTTGCATCTGTGTAACTAGTTACATAGAGCTCGTCTTTCAATCCACCATAGACCAAGAATAAGTCCTTAGTACTTCTTAAGTACTTAAGGATATTCTTGACAGCAGTCCAATGGCCCTCACTGGGGTCCTGTTGATATCTGCTAGTCATACTTAAGGCAAACGAGACATCCGGTCGAGTACATAACATGGCGTACATGATAGATCCTATGGCCGAGGCATATGGAATCTTACTCATGCGACCTCGCTGATCTGGTGTATTAGGACACAAATCCTTGCTGAGGTGAATACCATGAGACATGGGTATGAAACCCCTTTTTGATTCCTGCATACTGAACCTATGCAGTATCTTGTCTATATATGTGCTCTGACTCAGTCCTAGAAGCCTTTTAGATCTATCTCTATAGATCCTAATTCCTAGGATGTAGGTGGCTTTACCCAAGTCTTTCATCGAGAAAGATTTTCCTAACCAAGACTTGACAATCTGCAAGGTAGGAATGTCATTCCCAATGAGTAGGATGTCATCGACATAGAGTACCAAAATTACAACTGTGCTCCCACTAACCTTCTTGTACACACAAGGTTCATCAATGTTTTGAAGAAATCCAAACTCTTTGACTACTTCATCAAAACGATGATTCCAACTTCGAGATGCTTGCTTCAGTCCATAAATGGACCTTTAAAGCTTGCATACCTTACCAGAGTCCTCAGAACGCACAAAAACTTCAGGTTGTGTCATGTACACATTCTCAAGGAGCTTTCCATTAAGGAAGGCTGTCTTGACGTCCATCTGCCATATTTCATAGTCATAATATGCTGCAATGGCAAGGAGGATTCTGATTGATTTGGCCATTGCAACTGGGGAAAAGGTCTCATCATCGTCCACACCATGAGTTTGAGTAATTCCTTTTGCAACCAGTCGTGCCTTGAAGACATTTACATTGCCATCCATGTCAGTTTTCTCTTTAAAAAACCACTTGCACCCGACGGTTTTTACACCTTCAGGCGGGTCGACTAAGGTCCATACCTTATTGTCGTACATGGATTGCATCTCAGACTTCATGGCATTAAGCCGTTTCTCAGAGTTTGGTCCCACTATAGCTTCTTGATAGGTAGTGGGCTCATTATGCTCAATGAGCAACACATCACGACTATCAGAAATCAGAAATCCATATATCTGAGGCTGAAGTCGTGCCCTATTAGATCGCCTTGGGCCTTGCGTGACCTGAGGAGTCTCAACAACTTCTTGTGAGTCTTCTCTACTTTCCATCTCTAGTTCTGTGGCGTCTTGTGGCTCTCGAACTTCTTCGAGGTGTACCTTGCTCCCAGTGGTTCTTTTAGAGATAAATTCTCGTTCTAGAAAGATACCATTTCTGACAACAAACACTTTGTTATCAGTGGGGTTGTAGACATAATATCCCTTGGTTTCCTTAGGATATCCCGCAAAAAGGCACTTTGAAGATTTGGGCGCTAACTTATCTGAGGCTTGTTGCTTAACATAGACCTCACATCCCCAAATCTTGAGAAAAGACAAACTAGGTTTCCTCCCAGTCCATATCTCATACGGAGTCTTTTCAACTGCCTTAGATGGAACACGATTCAGTGTGAACGTAGCTGTCTCTAGGGCGTGGCCCCAAAAGGATGGTGGAAGATCTGTTCGACTCATCATGGATCGAACCATATCCAATAGTGTTCGATTCCTCCGTTCAGAAACCCCATTCCATTGTGGTGTTCCTGGAGGAGTCAATTGTGAGACTATTCCACAATTCCTAAGATGATCGATAAACTCTTGGCTCAAATATTCACCACCTCGATCAGATCGAAGGGCTTTAATTGTTTTACCAAGCTGGTTTTGTACTTCATTTTGAAATATCTTGAACATTTCAAAAGATTCGGATTTATGTTTCATTAGATAGACGTAGCCATATCTACTGAAATCATCTATGAATGTAATGAAGTACGAATAACCTCTTCTGGCATTTGTATTCATCGGTCCACACACATCTGTATGTATGAGGCCCAACAAATCAGTGGCCCTCTCACTGTGCCCAGTGAAAGGCGACTTTGTCATCTTTCCTAACAAACAATATTCGCAAGTATCATATGATTCAAAATCAAATGAGTTGAGAAATCCATCTTGATGGAGTTTAGAAATGCGTTTCTCATTTATATGGCCCAGACGACAGTGCCAGAGGTATGTCAGATTCAAATCATTTGGTTTGACCCTTTTGGCGGTTATGTTATAGATATTTCCATGATTGGGTTGTTCCAAGTTTAATATGTAATGATCAACATGCAAATCACCATGAGCATAGAAAATATCATTACGATAAATGGAACATTTACCATTCCCAGAAATGGAAGTGTAACCTTCCTTATCCAAATAAGAAAGAGAAACAATGTTACTACTCAAAGCAGGAACAGCATAATAGCAATTGTTCAAAACTAACAAAAGCCCAGTGGGCAGAACTAATTCATAAGTGCCTACAGCTAGAGCAGCAACCTTTGCTCTATTTCCAACTCGTAGGTCAACTTCGCCCTTCTTCAGCTTTCTACTGTCCTTTAGGCCCTGCACATTTGTACAAATGTGAGAACCACATGCAGTATCTAATACCCATGTAGTGGAAGTAGAGAGATGAATGTCTATAACATAAATACCTGAAGCGATAGCCCCGCTATCCTTCTTGTTCTTTCTCAGATCTTCAAGGTAGAGTTTGCAATTCCTCTTCCAATGACCCGGTTCATTGCAGAAGAAGCAAACTCCTTCCTTTGGAGGCTTTGCCTTCTTTGGTGCAGGCTTGGTTTCGGGCTTGCCTGACTCTTTGGTCTTACCAGATGAGCCATGACCCTTCCCCTTGCCCTTGCCTTTCCTTTTCATACCCTTTCCTTTCTGAACCATCAAAACAATACTGGGCTTCTTCTTAACAGTCGGCTCAGCAGTTTTAAGCATCCCATGCAGTTCAGAAATAGATTTCTCCATGTTGTTCATGTTGTAGTTCATGACAAACTGGTCATAACTTTCCGGGAGTGAGTTCAAGATCAAATCTGTAGCTAACTCCTGGCTGATGGGAAATCCAAGCCTCTCAAGGTGATCTATGTACCCTTTCATCTTTAAGACATGAGTACTCACTGATGCACCTTCAGCCATCCTGCAGGAATGTAAGGCCTTAGTGGTCTCATACCTCTCTTGCCTTGCTTGTTGCTGGAACATTTCCTTAAGATGCACAATCATCTCATAAGCCTCCATGTGTTCCAGATCTCTTTGAAACTCCGGAACCATAGTGGCAAGCATCAAGCATCCCACATCAACAGAGTCTTCCTTATGCTTCGCATAAGAATCTCTCTGAGCTCTAGGAGCATTGGCTGCTGGCTCCTCAGGAATGGGTTGATCTAGGACATATACCTTTCTTTCCTGCTTGAGAACAATTCTCAAGTTCCTGAACCAGTCAAGAAAGTTTGTCCCATTGAGTTTGTCCTTCTCAAGGACAGATCGCAACGATAATGTAGCAGTATTACTAGTCGTCATGATTCTACAATTAAAATATGCAATTTAATTAGCAATCTCCCACTGAATAAAACAACCCTCAATGTAATAATTAGTGGGCTAAGATCCATATTTGGCTTAAACTTGAGTCCGCTTTGGCAGGACGCTCAACTTTAAGTTATTTAGGTAGGTAACAACTTTACCAATTACATCACATGTAACTCTTAGATGTTTATGGGATTCCATCATCATATGATCCGGCATGTTTTAATCCCATCTAATGCCTTGAGACCCAAAACCGTTTTGATAATCTCAATTAAGTCAAACAATAACAAACATAAGAGTAGCACCATTACTCTTGCTTATCTCCCCAAGATAACTCAAATGCACCCACTTTGGTGGACCTACAAATGAGCGATCGAGGTTTTGACAAGTGTTCATTAATTGACGGCATATGACTTAAGATTTCTTTTAGAGGGTTTAATTAATTATCTGGTTTATAAGATGCATGTATCGCGGTTGTATCTCATACAAGTATTATGCATATAAAACATACATGCTATGATCTAATCATAAGATGCATAATCTTAAACGTGATACAATATGGCTCACCTATCCTAAGTCCCCTCAAGCCAATGAGAGGAGCTCTCTAATTAGAATAGGAAAAGTACATAAGGAAACCTCGTTTTAACATTCGAGGGGAGTGAGATGAGAAGAGAATGTACAACGAGAGTCATTAGAGGAAGGCACGACACGCAGGCCGTATTTAGAAAAATTATAACACTTGTAATCTAGAGCCATATTGTTCACCATACCCAAACATTCAAGAATCAAAATTCATACTATTTGAAGGGCAATAAATGTTTCAAAACATTCGTATATCAGGAAAGTCAATACATATTACGATTATGTTGCGCTACGATTAAATAGCCACGGCGGTCCCGCTAGCCGGTTAGCGGGCGGGGTGTGGGGCAGCGCCCCAATAGAAATTTTTTTTTGATAAATAATCAAGAATCTTAATTCTTTTTCCTTATACCCCATCAATATTAATTGATCAAATCAATTGATATAAACCACCGATTTCAGTTTCCTTTTAGATTCCGTATATGTCATACATAAACAGATTCCATATATGTCATACATATCACGCATGTTATCATATAATCAGCTAAGAAGTCTAACATACATCACATGTATCAACAATCAAACCTAACTTAAACACAAAACGGCATGGCTCTGATACCACTGAAGGGAATTGGAAGACACGCAGCGGAAATTAACTTTAAAAATTTTTCCATTCCCAGCCAGGATCTACCGAATGTGTTTAAGTCAAGGAGAAAGAAGTGTTACCTTCGGTTTCAAGCTTTGGTCGCGACCTCAGTGTCCACTAGTCGCGACTCCTCGCCTCTGGAACTTTCAGTCGCGACCTCCTCAGCTTTTAGTCGCGACCTGTCGCCTCTGGAGTTGTTAGTCGCGACCTACTCTGCTTCTAGTCGCGACCTGTCGCCTCTGGAGCTTTTTGTCGCGACCTATTCAACTTCACGTCGCGACCTGTCTCCTCTTTTCGGATTTCTGACGTTCAGATGCCCGTTTGGTCGCGACCTAAGTGTGTTCTGGTCGCGACCTTTCTTCGTGTCTGGCCGTATCGTAGAAGTCGACAGCTCAGATCGGCTTCCTCTACCGGTATCCACACGAACAGCGTTCCAATTACGAACGACGTGCTAGCGCCTCTTGTCCCTCTAGGGCTTTCTAGAGATTCCGTCCTCACTCTCTCTATCTCGGCAGTTTCTTATGTGCAAACCTTTTGCACTCTCCCTGCCCCCTTTTCTCACGTCTGAATGTGTGTAGAGATCTATATTGTGTATGGAACCCTAGCTCCTAATGTCAAATATATAGGAAGCTATCGGGCTTCTAATAGGGCCGGGCTTCAGAATTAATCTTATATTAATTCTGAATTAATACAATATCATATATTGCATAATTTAATAAGAAACTGATTAAATAAATATGGTTTATATTAAATCCGTCCCACAGATTTAATTCACCTATTTATTTAATTTAAAATAAAGATAAGATAGAATTATATTTGATTTATTCTCATAAATCAAATTTGAGATATCTTATCAATTTGAATTTCAAATTCAAATAGATCATATCCATTTAAATTCAAATTCAAAAATGATAGAGATTTAATTTATCCTTATAAATTAAATCTTACAAATATCTCTTATATTATATATATAATATATATAAACTAATATATATATATATATAAAATATATATCCACCCTAGATTATTCATTGAATCTAGACATCTCTTAGATTCAATGAATCTGGACATCATAGCTCGTATTGGGCTGTTTTGTGTGCGACCCTGTAGGCCCATATGAAGTTGGCAGTGGCCCAGTTACTATACTGACCCACAAGTCGTAAGCGGTCTCTAGCAAGGCATTACGACTACCCAAAACATATGAGGATCGATAAACGATGTAACCTTTCATACAACCATATCACGTCCCTTTTGTCACACGATATTTCGGTCAAGGATGAGGCATGGTGAACGTCATCCTCCTGTTCCTGACCGTTATTTTCTCGATCCCTGAGTAGTCTGAATATAGAAATGGAACTACCCTTCCATTCCAGTATGGCCATACATTTCTCAGACTCACTCATCGAGGGGCCCAGTAATATCTCTCTACGAATGTGAGGGACAAATTCCATCTTGACCATTCACATTCCTCCGCATGAAAACCACTAAGCCCGAGCATAGCCTTTATGATCACTCGGTCAACAGTGACTTTTGACTAGGTCAAAGCTGAGCGTTTGTCATGTAGGAATCCATGATGATCTCAGGTCAAAGGGCATAGTGACATGGCTTGTATATGAGAGAAGCTTATGACTTGACCCATGCAGCTCTCTCATTGCGGGTCGGTCCAACACCCTGTACTCTTACATGTGCTTATGACTTTGATTTATATCTCTATATATCTTCAAAGTCATACTGGTCTTATTTCATCTCTGCTCCCACATAGATGACCGACCAGGGACATTTAGGATAAGATCATGAGTTATCCAAGGATGGTCATCACAGTAAACATGCAAATAATGTGATAACCTGATACAATGATTGGCCCCTAGGGCACGATTTCCAACATGTTGGCAGAGTCAAAGTCTTTCCCTTGGGTATGCATTCATGGGAAACACCTATCATGGGCCACTACATGATGTGCTCTCCTTTCCAGGAATCTTTATTTGATGCAAACAAATGAAATTCAAGCATGTATGGGATAATCGTTTTTAAAATGAAAATTTTCCTACAACTTTACTCTAAATTAGGAATAATCCCACTCAAGTTTCTGTTCAGATGGTTTTATGCTGCCGTTCCACAACTACGATGCTGCATTCTTTCAACATTACCTGCCCCTAGCTTCCTCTCTCATTCGCAAATGTTGTTTTTAAATGTTTCTATTTCTCTGTATTTTTTTTCTTCTATGGAACTATGATGCGAACGGCCACTAGCTTGACGATAATTTTCTCTTTTAATTATATTTTATCTTATCTTTCTCCATGATTTCTTTTCACTTCGCTCTTCATTATTTTCTTCTGTATCAACAGCGAACCTAAAAGTAAATTGAGTCTGTTTTGCTAATTATCATTGACTTCATTGATCAAATCCAAGTCAATAACTGCTAATTTCATATGGCAGATATCACCGGATGATATTCGATGGGAGGGTGAAGATATTGGAATGCCTCACCGGGGTGGACGTCCTGGCTCCGGTCGGGGGACAAAGAAGTCTAGGTCTCGTGGTGGTGCAGTTACTAGTGCAGGAAGAGGTAGAGGAACGAACAAGGGACAACCTAAGAAAGATTTCACTCTATCACAAAATGGGGGTAGGAAGAAGCCCACAGGTGATATTGAGATTCTACATACGGATACCCTTATCAAGGAGGTATGAGCATAACCATTAGAAATTTCTCCAATTCGCACTAATGTGTTAACATGTTACATGTCCTGATAAAATGGAATTGAAGCAGGTTGAGAAGGTTTTTGGTGCCAATCATTCCGACCCCAATGAAATGGAGAGAGCAAAGAAAATGCTAAAGGTAAGCATCAACCATCTTCCTTTATTTTAATTTCTTCAATTATAATTGCCTAATTGGTCCATTGGAAATGTAGGAACATGAACAGGCCCTGGTTGATGCAATAGCCAGGCTTGAAGATGCATCTGACGGGGAAAGTGGTAATAATTAACATGGAACTGTGTTTTGTTTAGAAGTATATAGAATTTCACCCACATTCTGTTGTATCTTAAATTTTCGGACATTCAAGCCTGGATTTTCCCATAGTTCATTATAATGTAACTCAGGTTGTTGTTATTAATAGAGGTAGGAAAACGGGCTGACCTGCTAAAAATGGGTCAGTCCATTAAGGGGACTGGCTGACGGGTTGGTATTTTACTAGCTTGAGCCCATCTTATTTTTTTTTAAATATTTTTAATATTTTTAAAAAATTATTTCTAAACTTTTAAAATACTAATAAAAAATTTCTAATGTTATATTAGTATAATTAAAAAATTGTTAATATTATACTTTTAAAAATTCTTATTTTTATAAAAAAAATCTCAAATTTTATAACTATAAATCTAAATAAATATTAATATAATATTAATCAATTGTAATATGTTAACACATATTAATAAATAAATATCTTTATTAATATTTAATAATAAAATTATTTAAAATAATATTTGAATAAAATAAATAATAATATTAATAATTTTAAAAAAATGGGCAGGTGTATTGAGAGGGGATAGGCAACTGACAAAATACTAACTCGTGGTTGGCCTTTTTTATTGGGAAAATGGGTTGGAACTGTTTTCCCACTCTAGTTGTTAATAAACCATTTTTGTTTTCTTTGGACTTCGTTATTTGTCATTGTCTCGCGGTTAATAACAATTGCCACCCTATACATTCTGGAATTGAAATCTCCATCCCTCTTGACTGATAATCAATTTATTTATTGTACAAGTCTCCACCCCACTTTTATGTTGCATTCTGTTGCCATAAATCAGATGGGGTATTTATATTTTCACAGGGGCGATAAACGGATCAGGAAAGAGGCTGGAAGAAACAACACTATGAGGCGCTTGGGGGTGCCAAGGTTGAAATGGCAAATTAACAAGAGAAACGACTTTGTACCCTGATGAAGCGGGCAATGACACATTACCCAAACTTGTACTTTGTTAATATGCTATGTTTTATATTGTATCATTAGCAGGTTTTATCTATTTCTTTGGCTAGCGCCTAGCAGGTTGGACCGGTTCCAATCTGGTTGAATATGAGCTATGTAACTTTCTCAGAGAACAAATCATAATGGATGGTACTTAATTTCTGCCCCCTCTCTCTCACTCATAATTTCCAATCAGAGCCTGGTTTCTTCAGTAGATGACAGGGAACATAAATAAACAGCCTAATATCAAGTAGAAGGAACAAGAAATCTGCATTATGTACACAAACTTTTAAACCCACAGAAAGAAGTAGTAATCCAATAGCAGTAGTTTATCTTACAAGTTACAATGATGCAGTAAATTGAATAATGAGATCAACCATCTCGGCATCATAAGCAGGCCCTTCCATCTGGAAGTGTCCAACCCCATCAATAAGATGTGTTTCTACGCGTCCTGCTGCAGAATTAAGCTTGTTCTTGAGCTGCTTGACGCTGGTAAATCCATCCTGAGTTCCCATAATGAAGAGCTTCGGTTTTGGGGATTGTAGTATTGCTTTGTGGTGTCTTCCAAAAAGGATTGAAGCAGTCATGCCAAATGGATAACCTATACTCACATACCCAATGACTTGTTCAATCTGATCTACTGCCGACCCTGCTATTGGTGCCCCTGCCTCCAAACAATCATTCAATTCTCTCAGTTTTCCACTTAACAAGTGGCTATTGCATTAACTGACACCATATATCTAGCTATGCACACTCACAAGTGCGATCATGCGAGCACTCCATGGAAACTCATAAACTTCCCATCTGGAAAAGACCAACTAAATGTAACAAAAATACAAAATATTCCATCTGGGCATCAGCATTGATCACCATTTCCTTTGATACCAACATAATGACAAGTTTTGAACAGAAAAACTCAATATTAACTGCAGCAGTAACACGAACCAAAGCCAATATCCAACTTCTTCCCATGTAAAGGTAACACTAAAACAAACTAAACTTCTAATTTTGAGCAGAAAAGGTAACAAGAACCAAAGCAAATATCCAACTTCTTCCCATGTAAAGGTAACACTAAAACAAACTAAACTCCTAATTTCAGTATAAGGTCCTAGCTCAAATCCAATTCTACAGCCCACATGATATTACATGGTGTTAACAGACAAGTCTAGGATAATGTTTTCACAAAAAAAATCTCCACTGATAAGACACTCTCCCAGAATAACAATAGTGGACGTCTTAAATTTAATTTGCAATAGTCAAACTGATTAAGAACAACTAATCAAGCACAAATAAAAAAAATGGCAAAGTCAATAACGATGTTTTACGATACTGAAAACAAAACACCCTAGTTCTTTAGCAGTCAAAGTTCATGCAACTATTCCCAGTTTAATGAAAGCATTAAAACCTCAGATGACTCATTCGCCAGCACAATTGTCATGATAATCAAAATCTAAGTCAGAGCAGCAGAAAATTCAATGAGAGACGACTCTCAGTAGAGGGGAATAGAAGTTAGAAAGCTAGATTTATGCCCCAATCTGACAGGTATGACGACCTACAAAGGCAATCAGGCATTGCAAAGAACAGAAGAAACGAAACTCAAGCTGTAAAACTTATTGACCGAAGCAGACAGAAAATTACAGTGTCATAGTTGCCCATCTTCCTTTGAACCTCCGAGATCAGATCACAAGCAAATCATTGAGGAAGATAGTTTAGATTTTCCAGACTATAATTTAGGATTATGTTAGATAGGGCTGAAATAAGCAAACGAAGAGGGAAAACACCAATATGGGCCATAATCCGAACTAATTTCACGGATCTGAACTGTAACAATGATAGGTCTACAGCCATAGGCATTATACAGACAACCATAAAACCCCCTGATCCATGTCATCAAGCAACAAAGAATGAAAATTAGGGGGAAAATTATACCTGCGGAAGAACCGACCAATAGAATCTTATCAGCAGACAGGTTCTCACAGACCCATTTGCAGACTCCAGTGACATCCTTAATTTCTGCAAAGCCAGTGAGGGAAGCCCTCCCGGTAGAACTCCCGACGCCTCTCATGTCAAAGGTCACTGCCCTAAAACCCTTTACTGCTAATCCAGCAGCTATACCTTTCAACAGGCCCTGACAACCACCCAAAACGGAGTAGGGATGGACGAGAACGATGACCAAGTCGTGTTTAACCTCTTCAGTGGATTTGAAAAGCCTTGTTTTAAGCTTGACTCCATCACTGGTTTCGACCATGGAAGACTCTACTGTGAAGCTTGGCATGTTGAAGTTGAGGAGGAGAAAGGAGGAGAAACCGAGAAAGAGATGCCTGGAATGGTGTGCGAAGTGAATGTGAATTTCTTGAAAATATAAATTCTCGAATGATTGCTTAGCATCAAAAGAGAGCGTTGATGGTTGGATGGCCAACAACTCATGGTGAAAGAAACTTTAAAAATATTGGATCTGATTAATTGGGCTGGTTTGCTTTGTGCACCAGACGAGTAGTGCAACCAACTACGTGCACAAACCAAGGGCAAGTCTGTCTAGAAAAGCCTAGGATCGAATATGACTAATGGTATGTTTGGATTGATTCTTTACAAAAATTTATAGTAAAAAAATTTAAACAACTTTTATAAAAAAAATTTAAAAAAATACTTATAATAAAAAAATAGTTCTCAATAAATATTTAAATAGTTATTATTAAAAATATTTTTATAATTAGTAAACTATTAAAAAATATATGAGCTAAAAAAAATATGTACTATTCACTTGTATTGTTTTGTGTTTCTCTTTCTTCTCTCTTTCTTTGTCACGTCTTCCATCTAATTGTGAATATTTTGTACATGTTCTTCCTCTTCTTCTATCCTACATCCCTAAGGCAAAATGGCAACTTTCAACGATGACATCAATAGAGGCACATATTCCATATCTACTTGACATTGTCACTATCTTCTCACTCTACTCTTTCTTCCTTTATTGTTGGCCTCTCAACATACAGTAAGAAGAAGCATAAACAAGATGACACTGAGAATAACTAGAAGAGAGAGAAGGTGGAGAGAGAAGAGGGAGAAGAAAAGAGAGAGTATAAAAAAATAAAGATAAAATAGTAAGTAAGTAATCCATAAATTCTTTTACTATTTTATAAATCAGTCTCAGTAATTTAATTAAAATTTTAATTTTAAACTATAATTTAGTTTATAAGTTCCTTTAAACAGATATAACTATTTGTTTTGAAATTTTAAAATTTTAATTTAAAGATTTTTAAATAAATATTAAATGTTTATAGAATTTAATCATGACTAAATATTTAAAGAAATCCACTAAATGTTAACTGTGTTACGTTTTATGCTTAACAAACAAAGCCTGTTGATCAAATAATTGCATGATAAGTCTAAATTAACACGACTAGTGATTGATTGGGCCAATTTCTGAATACTTGAAAAGCCCATAAAATAAATGTCTCAGTTGTTAGTGGAGATATGCAAATATATATAAAAAAAATTATTAAATCATTCATATATTCTTACATATTATTTGAAAGGTTAGTTTTTATATTTTCAATGACTTGATTCTGAGAAGAAAGAAATTTCAGTTCAAAAATTCAAGTATTAGACACAAAATAGTATTGATAATAATACTTTTAAGATAATTTTGTCAAATGCAATTATTCTTATAGTAATTTAATTTATAAACCTCATCTATTCATCTATTGGTGATTATAGAAACAGCAAGCCACTGAAAGCTTTCCTTTATTTATACAAAAAAAAATTACATAACAAATTAAAAATACAGCTGGAGACAAGACATGCGTATGTGGAGATTACTTGTAAAAGTTATGGATGTGTCAATAATTGAAGAAAATAAAATAAATGAGTGAAAAGTACACCCTTTTATAATTTGGACATAGCCCCTCCCTTTGAAAGCAATTTGCGTTTTGGAGAGTATGATCTCACTCACACGCAATTGTTGATGGCAATTTGCTTTGAAAATGAGTGCAAAAATGTGGACAGAATGGTCCCACGTTCTTAACTGAGATAAAATAATGGTGTCCCCATAGAGCTTAGACTTTATCCTTAACCTGCCACACTACCTTCAAAACCCCACATTAACAATTTATTTATTTTTAATTAAGAGGCTAGTCAAGGTTAAAATGTACGGCCAATCCTCTAAATGTACGGTAAGTTTTAGTCTAGTTATTTGCACCATTAAACATGTTTAATGGGTAAAAAATAGAAGTAAAAATAGATTTTTTGTTTTGTTTAATATAATAAAAATTACTTCTATTTTTAATATTTTAAAATATTTTAGTTATATTAGAAAAATTAAGAATTGAGATAATAGAAATAGAAGTATAATTTTTAAACTATTTTACTCAAATTATAAAATTATTGGATAATTTTAATCGTTCATAAGTTATAAAAAAATAGTATAGATCATTTTATCTTGAATTATAAAAAATATATATATTAATACCATATTCATCTTGATTATATAAAATAAACTTTTAAAACTTATTTCTATTTTTACTTCAACTTTTATTTTCACTTTCACTCCTATAAAAAACTCTTACATCCTACAAAATGTACAATTGAGTTTTAATTAGTGTATCTTTTATCCTTTAATATTAATATTATTAATAAAAAAAATACTAATTTAATGAATTAAGATAATCACATTACAATTAAATTGTAAATGTATGTAGCGATTCTAAATATAAGATTTATAAATAAGGTTCTATGATGTTTAGCTTAAATTCAATTTTTTGGAAGTTAAACATGGATATCCAAAATCATGACGTAGCACAATGTTTTGCACTGAATGCACTATTATTAAAGCCTTAAGTGATGTAGCTACTCACCTAATTATCATTAGCAATCCATCGTCTCTTGATTAAATGGAATATTGTAATTTTTTCTCCTAATTAAATTCTGTTTTTTTTTTCTTGGCCCAAATCAGACAAGCAACCAAAGGCACACACACACACACACACACACACACATATATATATATATATATATTTGAATGGTCAATTAGTAACCAAAATAATAATTATACTCAATTTCAACATTTGATATAAAGAGACATGTATGATGCAAGTGAGTTCATCAATTAACAATTCCAATAATCTCAAGACACGATGGGTGGCTTAGTTTGAAGTTAAAAAACTACAACGTACGGCTGGAAACATACGTACATATATTTATGGTCAATGTATATAGACATCATTCTAAGAATCAAATTGCAACAAAAGGATTTGTCTGTTTTGTTAAACTTGGGAGAATATATATCCCCGTCACTTAATAAGGTCATATATATTAACTAATCCTCAAAATCTAAAGAAAAGTATATAAATTAGTTATTGATAATTAAATGTGGAGAATTTGTGACACTTTCTTTCATAATAACCCTACCATTTAATAATTAAAATTTAATGCGCGGAATAAAAATACTCTAATAATAACTATATGTATCGTGAAAAAGAAAGTTTTAATATGGGATACAAAAAATGAGAATATTTAGAATCAAACCAAAACTCTTATACTCAACATGGAAAAAAAAGGTAGAAAGTAGAAAGTATAAGCAGAACCACGTATTTAGTATATATTCACAGAGGTATAAACAGAGACATGTATAAATAATTAAATATATGAAGAAAAGGGATCGAGTGGCTGCAGTTGAAGAGAAATAAATTAAACAAAAACTGACTGAGACAAGTCATTGTGTCTACATATTAGAAAAGAGAAGTAAGTATCAATTAAGGGAGTGTTTGGGTGGCAAATTCTGCGTCAGAGAAAGGAAAATTCACTTTGTCCACAAGATAGAGGCATTCTTTTGGCTGAGATTATTTGTAGCGCTTATACGTCTCATGTCATTTATGATTCGAATCTAATTTTAGAATCTATGATACGCAAAGCAGCTTATGGAAATTCTCCATTTCATATATATTACAATTAGCTTGTGTTAATTAGAAATTAACACCTTAAAAGCAAAGATAATATTGTGATTCAGCTATAAATAGCTAACTTCATTAAACAGTGTAGAATGATCGATTTGATCTGACATTAACATTATTGCTCTGGAAAATATATTAGTAGGAATATATATATATATGTGGGTGTGTGGATATATACGTGGTCATTAAATGGAAGGAACTATAAGAAGAGATTCATGACTGTGCTTGGAAAATGATAATACAAAGTTAATTCGATTAAATTTATGTACGTGTTGTTACTTTCAGTGCCCTTTGCGCCATAAAATGAAAGACATATCTTTCGTTCTAGTTTCTTGTTGGTGATAATTGATTACGTGTAGGCATGCATGCATGCGCTACCCTTTTTTGTTCGATTTATATTAATAATTGGCGGGGCACTTTCATTTCAGATACACGCACCCAATAATTTATTAATTAGAGCATAACGCGTTTGGCCTTTTTTTATTATATATATATATATATATATATATTATATTGGGGATCATTATTCGTGCGCGCGCATACCCACACACATATATATATGTGATATATTTGGATAAAAGTTTAAAAAATAACTTATAAAAAAAGAGTTTTTAAATAGTTTTAATTATTATAAAAAAATTTGTAATTGAAAAAATGTCATAAATTGTAATTGAAAAAATGTTATAAATGATATAATTATATTAAAAATATGAGAGATGAGAGATAAAAGAGGAGAGATGAGAGAGGAAGGAGAGTGGAGAAGAGATATGAGAGATAAGAGATAAAGGAGAGTATAAAAAAATAAAAATAAAATAGTAATTAGGTATTACATAAAATTTTTTACCGTTCAAGAAGATAGTCTTAATAGTTTATTTAAAATTTTAGTTTTAAATTATAATTTAGTACAATATTTTTTTAAAAAAATATAAATATTTATTTTAAAAATTTTTAAAACCTAAATTTTATAAAAAAAGAACTTCTAAAATGATTTCTAAACACAAACATATATATATATTGACATAGTTAAAGTGCTTTTCTAGGTTCTTATCGATGTTTGACTTAAAAAAGTACTCTCAGATTATTGAATGTTCGCTGCTGGGTAAATGAAGAAAGGACAAAAGTAAGCGTATTCAATTATATGTAGCAAGGATATTTGAATAATTTAGTGGACCTAAATTTTTTAGATTAGATTATATGAAACTTAATTACAATTAGAATTATTTAATTAATCATAAACGAACAGGGTCCAAACACAATTTATTTTGAAACAATGAGATTGAAAATTAATCATCAAGGTAAATAAGCATCTAATCAAGTTCTCCTTAATTAAACCTACGTATGAACGAAACATTGGTGAAGGTGACGATATTTACTATATATAATGAACACTTAATTACAGTTAATATTCACTAATACAACTACCAATAACATAATTATCAATTAATTCTTTTTTTAATACAATTCTCAGTTAAGTCTTACACCAAAAAGCTTCAAACCCTTTGGTTCAACATGATCTGTCGGAGAAGGCAACATTTCTTTTCTCTCTTCTGTCTCGTCGCGGTCATCGTAATCGTCATCTTCGTCTTCTTCTGTTCGAATATTGTCGAAACTCAACATTTTTCCAGAAGACTGCGTCCTCGAGCTCTCATTTACATTAGTATCTTCATTATTATAGATAGCATCAACCAAATAAAAAACTTGACCCCCATTATTATTAATTATAGGCTCACACTTATAAAATGCAATAACATCCTTAGCCTTCAATCTCTTGTCTTTCACAAACCTATTCCAACCCCTCGTGAACACAAAGCTTTGACTGCTTCTCCAATAACAGTATCTAAATTTCCACGATCTCATTAGCTTGTCGTAAAACACAAGCTCTGTGTCACTATTATCAATATCCATCATCGTCCCATAATTATCATTATTATTGTCGGCTTCAGAAAAACAAGGGAAATACCTACTTGCATGTTTCTTGGGGATGACGAGCCTATTGAGTTTTCCCACGTCACTTGGTGTAAGTTCCTTCTGGAAAAGTTGGGTGCAGGAGAATTTTTCTTCACCTTTAACGTTATTTCTGGCACTTGTTGTTATTTGTTCGTCGACGACGCCATTTAGGGTTAGGGTTAGGGTTTGGGTGCTGAAGAGAAAAGAAGCAAACTTGGAAGGATAGGTACCATCTCTGATCATGCTTAGCACTGCTTCGGTGCTGTAATGGCTTTGGAAAAGAGGCTCTTGAACCGTTTGATGGTTCCACGGGAAGTTCCGGTGGCTTTCGCCACGTCGGAGCTTGATGGTGGCGCTGTCGTAAGCCATGGCTGCTTCTCGTTCGGATTTGAAGGTTCCAAGCCATATTCTTTGGTGGTTTGCGTATATTTGAGCACCCCAATGACCATTTTGCTGAGGCACTACGCCTTTGAACTTTTGCATATTGTTATTACTTCTAACGTTGTTCATCATCATCATCTTCTTCTTCTTCTCTTTGATTATATTTCTCAGCTTCTAATTCAGAAGAATAAGAAGAAGAAGGAGAGAGAAAAAACTTTGGTTCTCTTCGGTTTTGTTTGTTCTTATAGTTTGATATTTGATTTGTGAAACCTAACAGAGACAGCTACAGACATGAGCGCTGGTTGTGATATATTTCAGTTTTGTGTAAATGGTAATTGATAAATTTAAACTATATTCGGAAGTCCCAATTAACCAACTTAATTAGGAAACCGAACTCTAGTTCAAACAAATTTGAAGTTACGTTGAGTTTAGTCTGAATTAAGTCGTAATATTTCCTAATTTAGGATATATTTAGCTAACAGGTATAAATAACCTATTTCCTAAAAACTAATTAATGATTCGTTAATTAGTTATTTCATCATCAAACGTTGTTGCCTTGAATATATCACACACGCATTTATCATGCATATTCCTTGATGACTGTAACAACAAATTAAAAACGAAAAAAACTGTGTGTGTTTGATAACAGCTAGCATATTGATTTGTTGCAATATGCTGACATTATTTGTGACATCATTGGAATAATATGATTTACATCATCGTCATCAAAATAACATTTGTAATTTAGGAATTTTGATAATATTGTACTTATTTTTATAATATTTAACTCATATTAAAATATGTCAAGAAAGATTTAAAAGAATTAATAATAAAACAAACTTCACTAGAAAGATTAATATTGTTGTACTTAAAAGAGAAAATGATAATTAAGAACCTTATAAAAAGATTAATATATATTAAATTATCTTTTTAAATATTTTCAGTACAAAAATTTGAAAAAAAGAGTACTAAATCTGGAAATTTAAGTTGTGATGAGGTCCTAGTTTAAAGTTAACATTCCGATTAGATCCTTATTTAAAATTATATATACATGACGGTAGTTTATCCGGCCAATTTAAATAAAAATAAAACTAAAAAAGTATTACAAATAAACAGAGAGAGATAAAAACTAAGTGATCAAATATCCTTATGGATTATACGGTGATATATATTTTTATATTTTGATTAAAAGTTAAATGAATTATCGTTGAGGATTATTCTCTACAATGAAAGAAATAAAATATCTATATCTATAAGGTTTTAGGATTATATTCTAGAAAATTCAAAAGATATTTAAGATGATTAAGAACATATCACAAGACCACCCAATAAATTAAGAAAAAGATAAATAATATCCCTTACAAGATTGAATTAAGTAATGTTATCTTAATTTGAACATCTTATCTCATAGAATCCTTAATCAATTAGGACAATTCTCTCTATATAAATATAAATAGAGGTCGGGGAAGTACAATTGAGAGGAAAAAAAGAGAAAAAGAAAGTGAGATACAAAGTCGAAGAAGAAGAGCATTGACATGGAAGACAACACATAAAGGTATGATCGTTATAATCTCAAGATTATATTTATTTAAAAAAGTTCTCCCCACACTTTACCATTAATTTTTTTTAAATTTTCTGTATGGGAATGTGTTATTGATGGTGATCGATACTTATAATTAGTCAAACATACTAAACACATATATACTTATATAGAAAGAATGTTAGGAATTTTAAATTTGAATTTGCATGCAAATATTGAAGACATGGCTAGGAATATGTACGTTTAATTTACTTTTCTTAAAAAAATCAATTTGAATGATTTAGATTTTGTTTGAATGTTTTTATCTAGACTTGAAAAGAAAAGGTATATAAATGCCGTCCAAGTTGAATAGTTCAAAAATTATGTACATCTAGCACGCTTTTCTCTCGAAATGTAGAGGACCTGCAAACTTTCTACGTGTGACCTTATACTTAGGAGCGTTTGTTAGAAATACAACCATCGGCTTTATCTGATCTCACCACGTACATTCTCTTGCTTCAGTATATACGGGGCTCTTCAGGTTTTCGATCTGTTGTGAATATTGAAGAAGAAGAAGAAGAGGAAGAAGAAGAAGAAGCTAGCTAGTTTGAGTGTCTCTCTTGTTCCTTCTCACCATAAATGTCAAAAGGTCTTAACCCAGCATCAAGCCGGACGTCGTCGTTTATATTGCCTTTTGCAATCTACTCTCTCTCCGTCCCGTTGCCGGATTTTGATACTATTCCGGAGGAGTTCACTCTTTCTGTCACCAAGTTTCGCAAAAGGTTTGTTCATCAGTTAAGCTTTATAGTAATATTCCTTAACTATTGTTAGCACATTGTTAATATATTTCGGGGACACACAGATAGTTTCGTTAATGTTTGATAATATGTTTCGTTAGTGTTTGATGATAAATAATCGATCTGAGAATCGTGTTCAAGTTTTATCACCTACTTTATTCTGTCATGATCCAATATGCTGCTAAATACCTTATAGGGGAATAGGTGTGGCGTGTACTAAACAAAATTATATATAAAACTACTGAGTTAGATGTCATCCTCAGATCTTGAAAGATAAAACAGAAAACTGTTTTATTTTTGGATATGGGGATCAGTTACTGTGTATTTACGATGGTGTGTGCTCGTTTTAGAAATAAATCCATAAATCTTTCTGCAAAAGTCATTGATCCTTTTGCATGCATGGGTCTTTGCCTTTAATTTTTCTCAGTTTCTGTTGATTTGCTTGTATTTTTCTGTACACTTGGAGCTAGATTTTAAAGGTTGCACTTGTTTTGGGGTTACGTGGACTTGTATATATTTAGGGTCTTGACTTTTCATACGTGAATATATATATATCCAGATTTTTTTGTGGATTTTTATAGTTTCTCCTATTTTTTTTCCCAATTGATATTTCTTTTCTCGATCAAGATTGAGAAGAGAGAATCTTTTTCATCTTTGGTAGGCCCAACTAGTAGTGAGGTCTTTATTGCATGTATTGCATTGTTTAGACAAACAACTCGGTGGACAATTATTAGAAGTAAAAGGGAGCTTTCCCTCATTTGATAAGACCATTTTGTACCAAAATTTTCTTTCACTATTAAATTTTCAAAATAAAAAAGAATTTTGTGTTCTTTCCTGCTAAAATTATATATTGACACTTTAGGTGAAATTTTTTTCAAGAGTAACTTCATATATATATATATATATGTAGTCCTTAAATTATTAGATTTTATAAATTTAATCTCTGTATATACTACATGTTAGTTTAGTCGACTTTCATTGAAGTTTCACCACACAATTCCAAATGTGATATACATGTCAGATGACGAAATATATGGAGAAAACAGAAAACTTGAAAGAGACAAGAGGAGAAAACCCCATAATGACAATGTTTATTAGGCAGACGCCAACCTATAGTGTTTTGTGGCACAGGCTTTTATTCTATTTATCGAGAGTTTTAACACTTCTCCTCTTCCTGACTCCCCATTATTCAGTCCCCAAATTGCCACTCTCTCCGTTGTCTTGCCCATTCTAATCCTAACGCTTTCCTTCTCTCTCTACCTCTTTATCAATCATAAAGCCAATTTGACAATGATATCTCTCCATGTCTTTTACCTTCATCTTTCCTATATATTGCATGCTATCATGGTTCACTTCTTATCAACCTTCTGCTTCTTCTTTCTCTTCCTCTATATTTCATATTGTCTTATATTTCTATGCTTAATATTAATTCCCTGCTTCTTGTAAGTGTTTGTATTTTTTCATCAGCACCCCACTATATATTTTTCCTTATTTGCATCGTATCTTTCTCTATTCTTATATTCTTCCAGGCCCTTCTTGATTGTGTAGCATCATATATGTCATTTTTTTCACGGCTTTTGTAGGCTAAAATATTGAGAAATGGCCTGTTCTAAATCAGTTTCCTTTCCTTGATGTTCTTGGGTCAGTTAATTTAAAGCAGAGTTTGTTCAAATATTGCAGATGGAACCAGAAGTAGCCCCTCTACGCTCTGCTAGCTCCATTGAAGTTGCTGAACTCGAGGTTAGTAATCCCTGTTGTTTGGAGGTCAATTCAATACAGCAACAGGAGATTCCACTATTTACTCTATATGACAAAACTCACACGTCAGAATGGTTGGAATTGTAGTTTCAATTTGCTTCTTAGTGATGGTGATGGAAGAGGTTCTGGTAGTGGGTACTAGATATACTATAATACAACAAAAGGCATTTATTCCAATCATCTATAGCCATTACTTTTCCTATTTTCATTTTCTCTAAAAATCCAATGTTTATGTGGAATCATATCATACCCTAAATCGTTAGTTTAAATCGCTCTAATGATTTGTTTTCCTTTTGAGTCAAATCACTTTGGTCAATACAAAACATCAAGTTCCACACCAGTGTGTAAGAAATATATATACAAGTATTCAGTGGGAGGTAGCCAGAAAATTTTGAATGAATCTCACAATCTATAATGATTTCGTGGATTAAATTTTGAAGCAATCATTTCACAGAATACATATATTTATGGTTGTTGAATTTATTGTAATTATATTCTTATTGATGTTCGGTCAGTTAAATGATTACCCACAGGCTGCAAGTACTGTTAATTATACTTGACTCTTGGGACATCAAGGGAGAATTGTTTACATATATAATAATTGAAGTCTAATGAATCAAGTATTGCCAAAAAACAATTACATGGAAAAAAGTAACTGGTTTATGTATATAATATGATCCTAATTTTATCCTCTAAAATACCATCCTTTCAATTTTGATGCAAGACATTTTCACAATTTGATTCTTTTATTTTATATAATTTGTTATAGGAAAACGAACATCAACAGGTTAGAGAAGAAAATGATGGCTGCACGGACCAGTCTTCAGGGGGAGAAACTAGCAAAATTGTTGAGAGAAGTGCACGAGGGTGGAAAGTTGCAATCATCTTGCTAGGTACCAATCAAAACCATTGATCATTACATCTTTTATTTCAGGAATTACAAGCCAGAAAATGATGATTATTGGGCTGTTTATGCATTTCTTTGATTGCCTTTGTTTTTTTTCCCCACCCTTTTTCTGCTCTGCTCTTACCCATTCATTCCTGCATCATTTCCAACTTTTTTTCCCCATCATTTTGTTCAATGCAGTGAATCAGGCACTAGCAACACTATCTTTCTTTGGAGTTGGAGTGAACTTGGTCTTGTTTTTGACCAGAGTTCTTGGTCAATCTAATGCTGAAGCTGCCAATAATGTCAGCAAGTGGACTGGAACAGTTTACATGTTCTCACTGATTGGGGCCTTCCTTAGTGATTCTTACTGGGGTCGATTCTTAACCTGCTCAATCTTTCAGCTCATTCTTGTTCTGGTAATATATCACATAACTTTCTGTGACCTTAAATCAACCAAACTCTGGACTATGTATTTGCTAACAAGCTTCATATGTGTCTGAATTCTGGTGTTTAATAGGGACTGGGGCTATTGTCTTTATCATCATGGCTTTTCTTGATTAAACCAGCTGGCTGTGGTGCTGAAGAAAACCCTTGTCTTCCTCCATCCTCGATGGGAGTTAGCACCTTCTACTTGTCCATATATCTAGTGGCATTTGGCTATGGAGGGCACCAACCTACTTTAGCTACATTTGGTGCGGACCAATTTGATGAGAAAAATCCTAAACAGAAGACGTCAAGGGAGGCTTTCTTCTGTTACTTTTACTTTGCCCTCAATGTTGGGTGCTTGTTCTCCAACACCATATTAGTGTACTATGAGGATTCGGGGCACTGGACTCTGGGTTTTTTGGTATCACTGGCAGCTGCTGTCTTTGCTTTTTTGTCATACTTGGTGGGAACTCCATGGTATAAGTATGTGAAGGCAAGTGGTAACCCAGTGGTGAGAGTTGCTCAGGTTTTTATGGCAGCTGCTAGGAAGTGTGGTATTGATTCATCAAAGGCTGAAGAACTTTATGAGGTTGAAGGTCCAGGATCTGCTATAAAAGGGAGCAGGAAGATTCAGCACACCGAGGAATTCAAGTAAGTGTTTGAGATTTGGTAGCAAATTATAGGCAATAATGATTGTTCCCTTTATAGTCATTCCGATGAAACCAAACCATACAGCTACTGACTAATTTTCTGGCAAACAATAACTTACCTGATTGCAAGATTATGATCTAAAACCCAAAAAAGCACCTTAAGTACAGTTATATAATGATGAATATGCTGCAAGTTTCCTTCATTTATGGCCATTTGATTTTATATATGAAGTGGGGCACACATCGCTGAGTTTGAAAATCCTGGTTTTGTTAGTTTTAATTTGACCATTACATGTTTCCTGTTTGTGAACTGTGTATAAATTTAGCTATGATACATGTATCAAAATTATTGCAAATAAGCAACTATCTCCTCCATTAACCTCAGTCTAACATTATTAATTTATGTTGGTTAGATTCATGGACAAGGCTGCAACACTGACAGAGGAAGATGTAGATAGGCCAATGAATCCATGGAGGCTTTGTACTGTAACTCAAGTTGAGGAAGCCAAATGTGTCCTAAGAATGTTACCAGTTTGGCTCTGCACCATAATTTACTCTGTTGTGTTTACCCAAATGGCTTCTCTTTTCGTTGAGCAAGGTGATGTCATGCACTCCTACATTGGAGACTTTCACATACCAGCAGCCAGCATGTCTGTTTTCGATATCTGCAGTGTTTTTGCATGCACAATATTCTATCGCCAGATCCTGGTTCCAATAGCTGGAAGACTAAGCGGTAACCCAAAGGGAGTAACTGCGCTTCAGAGAATGGGAATTGGCATAATTATTGGAATGCTAGCCATGATTGCAGCTGGTACCACGGAGATTATGAGGCTGAGACGTGTCACTCCTGGGAAGAAAATCAGTTCCTTGAGCATATTTTGGCAGATCCCACAGTATGTTCTGGTTGGTTCTTCAGAGGTTTTCATGTATGTTGGTCAACTGGATTTCTTTAATGGGGAAGCCCCAGATGGAATCAAAAGTTTTGGGAGTTCACTGTGTATGGCTTCAATATCTCTTGGAAACTTTGTGAGTAGTTTGCTTGTGAGCGTTGTGATGGCAATTACAGCAAGAGGTGACAACCCTGGGTGGATTCCAAATAACTTGAACGAAGGGCACATGGATAGGTTCTTCTTCCTCATTGCAATTCTATCTGCTGTTGATTTTGTCATTTACTTGTTCTGTGCAAGGTGGTATAAGGGCATCAATGTTTATGAAGGTGAGGAAGAAGGCAGTATTGAGCTTGCAGGTCAAGAGAATGGTGGTGGTGGTGATGATGATAAAGTTATCAACAGAGTTTAATTTGAAGTGATTCTCAAATGTTTTGAAAATTATCGTTCTTGTTTTATATTTGTGTTGCAAGTTTCCATGTTGGACTTTTCAAAAGCAGAAAGCATGACCACCTCAACTTTTCAACATAGTTGGTGGGGTGATTGCTTTCATGATGATATTATTTGGAAAAAATTTGGCAGTTATTTGGTTCTTATTCCCTGTAAATGCTCGTAAACTGTTATAAATGACAATAAATCACAATACAGTATCTCATTTCTCACTTCTGCATATGTTTGTTTAATGATCTTTGTTACTAATTAAGCTAAGAGACTAACTTATTAAATGACACAAAACCTTGAACTGGATCCATATACATCTCTGTTTATGGTTAATTTTGACCAGAAACAAGGAAACTGCATGTATCGTTGACAGCAACATTGTGCCTGTTGGAAAGTTCAAAAGCCTTAGTTCTAAATTTTTTTTAGTCTAATCCTTAGTGCAGATAAATTTTAAAATAAATAATTATATCTTTTTAAAAAAAAATAGATAAAATTATAGTTTAAAGTTATAGTTTTAGATAAATTATTGAGATTATTTTTTAAAATAATAAAATAATTTATAGATAACTCAATTACTATTTTACCCTTACTTTTTCTTATGCACTCTCTCATCTCTTCTCTTTTCTACTATCTTTCTTCTCTCTTCTCTACTATCTCTTCTCTCATCTATCTCTTCTCTACTATCTCTCATATTATTAATAAAATCATACTATTTCTAATAAATTTTCAATTACAAAAATCCTTCTAGTATTTACTATCTAAACACTTATTTATTCATAATCATTTTTTTCTATAAACTCTTTTCTATATTTTTTTTCTAAAAATTATCGAAATATTTTTTTTTATAAACCCTTATTTAAACTCTTATCTATTCTCACAAATAAATACTATGTTTCTCACAGATAAATACTATGTTTCTCACAGTATATAATGAATCATCCTCGATATTTCCACATTAGTCATATGATCACCACCACAAAATCCAATGACAAGACCCCTCTACGTTACAAATATGATGCTGATCACAGGGTAGGAATGCCAGTTATCGATGCGAACTTGCGGAGAAAGTTCGGCTTCGAATTAAAAAAAAATGTTAAGTCTTGGCCTGATCTAAAATTTTAGCCGTTCATGAAAAGAACAGAAAGTTTTAAAACTCATCCTTTCACGGCGAGATTCGAGGCCACTGAAAGCCACACAGATTAGGAAGCACTAATAGTTTGGGGGCATTTGGCTATTCACTGATTTCGACGTGGTTTTCAGAGGGAAAAAGTTACTGTTGTTTTAGCGATTAGGCTTCTGAGAAGATATGGAACATGGGAAATAAATGCAAGCGATTTCAGTCAGAGACAAGGTTGGCGTGCCAGATTTCTCTATGAATCCGACCCTATGTCAACGTTGGACCGAAAGAAAGGTCCTTGTCATAAGCATGGGACCCAAAGCACCAACCTTTAAGGGATAGACTTGTCCCTTTTTATTTCCATAGTCAGACCATAATAAGTTTAAACTATAATTGTATCTCATATGCTGTTATCGGGCAGCCTTATGCTACTTATTATTATAAACAAAATATGTTTAAATGGTAAAATTTGTGCTTTTCAGCTCTTGTTTGTGGGACAGGCCAACTAATTAAAAATTCATGTCGCTTCGACTATAAAATCAACTATTTAAAGTCCATGTTTAGGTATTCACAAGTGGATGGATTATGATAAGAAACAGAATAAAATATAAAAATACGCCACTTCATTTTTGTAATAATATTATATCATTTTTAATGCAGGTATAAGGATATTTTTTAATATATATATATATTATTAAAGATAATTCTAATGCACTATAAAAAGTTAAGAGTATGTTTGGATATATAGAAAATTGATAGGAAAATAAAGTGAGAGATATTATAAAAGATTTTTTAAAATAATAAAATTATTATTCTTAGGAGTTTCTCTCATAATATTCCTTTTTATATAATTTTTTATTTTTATATTAATTTTTTATTTAAATATAAAATTAATATAAATATATCTGCTAACAGGATTCTCTTGTAAGGGATTTACTACACAACCCAAATACACAATTGCTTAACGACATGAATGATTTGGAGGAAGAATAAATACTTGTACCTATCATCCATAAGTTTAACTGGTAAAAAGATAAGATATATAACTATTTATAGTATACTTAATTTTTAAAGAATATTATTTTATTGTGATTCCAGTCCTAACACTTTAAAATATATCATAACTCTTGAGTGTCTAAATTTATGTTTAGAGATAATAGACGGGTCGTTTTGTCTAACCTTAATATTATTTATGAGTTGGAGAGATTTTGTCTTACTTTTAGAATATAAGTGAGCTCAAACATTTTTTTAAATTTTTTGTAAAAAAAAACAAATATTTGGTCATTTCATCAATCCCCATGAGATATCTTGCAAAGATTGCAGAACAAAGTAAAGATTGAAGCCCAAACAACTTCTTTCAATTTCATATTAGCCCAACGTGCACTTAACAGAGCCATTATTGAGAATGAAAGAGTTGTTTGTGAATGTGTCAGTCATTTATAGTCTGTTTGTTAAGCAGAGAAACTATGATTTTAAAAATATTTTTGATTTAAATTCTAGTTTTAATTTTTTTTAAAATAAATAGTTATATTTATTTAAAAAGATTTTTTTAATTAAACTATAATTTAAAATAAATATTTTAGATAAACTAAAGAGACTAATTTCTATAATAGTAAAAGAGTTTATAGACTATCCAATTACTATTTTATTTTTATTTTTTCTTATATCTTATCTCATATATCTTCTCGACATTCTTTCTCTTCTATCATATTTTTAATAAAATTATACATTTTATGGTAATTTTTTAACTATAAAAGTCTTTCTAGTAATAACTATTCAAACACTCATTTATTCAAAATTACTTTTTTTCATAAGTTATTCTCTAAAAACCCTTTTATAAAATATGTCCAAAAGCCCATTTTTTCATAAGCCATTTTTTCAAACTCTTATTCAAATAGACCCATAATAGAGAAAACTATTCATCGTCTGTAGGTTCAACTGGTTAACGGGTGATGTATGCAATTATTTATAACGTGTTTGATCCCTAATAAGTACTACTTTGTTGTTGTTTCAATCGCTGTACTTGGGAAGATATTCTAGATCTTGGGTATTTAGGTTTATGTTGAGGATAATTAATAGCTCGCCCTGTCTAATATTAGTATAGCCTAGGAGGAAGGGAGATTTTGCTCTACCCTTAGATTGTGGTGAGTTCAATCTCTTTCCAAAAAAATTTGTACAAACAAAATAAAATAAAATAATATAAAACTAAAATTTATTTTTAAAAAAATAATTATTTATATTTAGTGCCCGATAATATCTAAAAATAATAAGTACATCGGGAGATCAAAACTAATTACTATCTTCTACTTATAAAAGTTTATTGACTTTTTTTAATATACTAAGTAAGCTAAATAAACTATTTATTTATAACTAATAATTTAAATAGATTGAGGAATATATAATATAAATTTATCTTAAGATGTTATATTTAGTCATATAGTTAACTTATTTATCTGACTTCCTTGATCAAACAAAAAAAATTCAACTAATTTTTATAATTATGGCTAAAGAAATAGTACTAAATAGAGTTTTGATTATTTTAAAGAAACTTAACCATATAAAAACTAAAATAAATATAAGTTTATAATTTTTAATTATCAATATATTCTTTGTTTTTCAATGCCAATATATTCTAAATGATTTAATATTTACAAATTAATAAAACTTATAAATATGAAATTCTACTTATAAATTAAATCTATAATTTCATGGATCCATCTTTTTTACTGTAGGTCCCACATTTATTTTTATAATGTAGATCCCCCATTTTCCTTAATAAAAAGTTAAAACTAAAAAAAAAACGATGTTGGGCACTATAATAATTAGTTCCTCCAGAAACATAGGATAAAAGAATAGAATAATTAATGGTATAATTTTAATATTATTTTGTTAACAGCTAAATTTCATTCTATTTAACTTTTTTGGTATAATAGCAATATGTAATATATTCTCTTTAAGAAAAGGAAGGAAAGGGGGAAAAGGAAAAGGGAAAAAGACCGCCGTTTAGTCTTTAGAGGCCTGTTTGAATAGTATAAAACTGAAATAAGAAGGGGGGGGGGGGGGGGGGAACAAAAAGACAACTCATCAAAGGAGCGTCCATTCATCGATAGTCGCTACGATTCATTCAGTTAGCTGCACCAAACTCAAATTTGTAACACCTTCTAGAAAAAAGTGTTTGCCCACAATGGACTTAAGTCACGTAACACATTTCTATGCAAGCGGCGAGTTTAATTTCGTTCCTAATTTTAAAATGTTAGTATTTAATACCTTATAATAAAAAAAATGTTAGTGTGACTTCTTATATTAACAAACAATAATCTAGAGCTCCAACAATTTGCAATTTCTTATACTAATAATAATACTATATATATATTTTTGCCAAAAAAATTCCTACCAAAAAATGATATTGAATAATAAGACACGTAGACTGTGTACAAATATATATTTTTTATATTATATATTATATCATATCATTAGATATTTAATTTTAAGACTTATGATTGTCTATTTTAATATGTATCTTTTTTAAAAATAAAATTAAAAAGTGGCATATCTAATAGAATTTTATATTATTAAATTAATTTTATGTTAGTTTAAAAAGTCAATTAATTTAGCCATAGTTGAGGGAAATGCAAGGATTTTTTCGCGTAAAAATACAGGGCATTGAATGACTACTTATTATTGTGATTTGAGATACGGCTTGGATTTTGACAATATCCAAAACATTCAAAATTGAGATATTAACATTGGCCCCTTACCGTGCCAATTAGTTTATTTCCATAAATCCCACCAATCATAGAGGGTTGCTTCTCATGATGCCATATAACGTTGGTCTGAATCTGCAGGAACGCCATTTTCCTATTTAATTTGTCCCCTTCTGATCAATGTACCAATTTAATTATAAAATCCACCTCCTTCTGATCAAAGTACCAATTTAATTATAAAATCCACCTCCTTCTTCTTTCTTTCTTTCCCATTCCTGAGATACAATGGCCATGCCTCTCCTCATCTCTTCCAGCTCTAACAACAACCAGAAGCAACTTGGCTTCACTGCTTCCTCCAACAACTACAGAAACAGAAGCCTCTCTCTTTCTCCAAGCTTCATCAATGGCGAAGGATCTGAGCCTGTCATTAACAATGGGGTCTCTTCAATAACTCCATTCAGCTCCACAGCAACAAGTTCCTCTCTGTTGTGCCTAGGTTCAATGAAAGTTATCAACAAGTAATGAATGGGGACTCTGCAAATCACTCCAACCAGACCAACAGAAGCTTCAATGGAGGTGACCCACAAGTAATCAATGGGGTCTCTCCGACCTCTCTGTTGTGCCTAGCTTCAATGGAGGTAATCAACAAGTCATCAATGGCGTCTTTTTGAATTACTCCAACAGTTTATACAGAGGTCTCAATCTGGTTCCAAGCTTCAGGGATTATGCACACGTGATGAATAATGGAATCTCTTCCAATTATTCTTCTAACCAGCAAGAGCTTGGCTTTTCTGTTTCAAGCAGCAATCGTATAAAGAGAAGCCTCTCTCTTGTTACAAGCTTCAATGGTTTATGAACCAACCACTCATGAATACTGGGTTTTCTGTTTCAAACAGCAACCATATAAACAGAAGCTTCTCTCTCGTTCCAAGTTTCAATGCCCATGAACCAGTCATGAATAATGGCTTTTCTGTTTCAAGCAGGAACCATATAAACAGAAGCCTCTCTCTCGTTCCAAGTTTCAATGCCCATAAACCAGTCATGAATAATGGGAGCTCTCTCAATTATTCTGACCGGCTACAGCTTGGCTTTCCTGTTTCGAGCAGAAACAACCATCAAAACAGAAACCTCTCTCTTGTGGCAGCAAGTTTCAAAATTAGAGGTCAACCAGTGAACATGATAGTGCGAAGGAGAAGCTTTGTGAGAAATTACCATTTTTCTTATTCAGCAGCAAGGCTTCAGGCCACGCGAGAGGTTCTAAGAGCTCGTCTAATATCTATTTTCTCCACTAGATCAGGCCATGGTTTCAGTTCCCAGATTCATTCCCAAAAATCAATCTTAATAATAACTCACAGCAACGTAGAGCGGGAGTCACAATAAGAGAGCTTGATGAAGAAGCAAGCTCAGATAATAATCAGGCCAGAAGCAATTATAGTGGAGCTGTTACTTTTGCTCCTACTCCTGTAAGTGTTTATCGTCCTTCTGCAACAAATAATGAGAATGATGATGATGATGATGATGATGGTATAACTCATAGTCTTTTTCTTATAAGAAATATGGGCCCTACACATGCCAAAGGTGTTTTGGGAAGTTTCCAACCTCACAGAAATTTGCGGCTCACGTGAGCTCTCACTACAAACATGAAACTAAAGCTCAGAGGAGGAGGAGGCTTATGGCCAAAATCAGAAGAAGAAATCTCCGCCTTCACCACTCAAGGGAGGGAATTACTCTTCTTCCCACACAACCAGTTGCTCAGCCCAAACCTACCAACATGGCTGAAGCAGAAGCTAATGGTGATGGTGGAGTGTTATACATAGTCCAAGTCAAGGAAGAAGCTGCTGATTTTTGTCAAATATGTGTCATGGATCGGATCTATCAAGTATTTACTGTTTTTTGCTTTACTGCTTTAGGGTCTCTCTGCAGTGTTGCATTTTATTTCATGGATAAATTAGAAGCATCAAGGAGAACCGGAAAAGTAAAAGAAGCCTATATGCTACACTTAATTGTCATGACCTTGTCAAACCGGAACATGATCAAATGTACAGCATGACCCAATTAAATCTGGCATATTCAGGGATACAGAAAAACAAGTTGTCTAGAAAGTTCCCTGTCAATAAAAATCACAAATATTTCTACATCCCAACCTTAGGAAAACTAAACTCTTTGGATGTTTTCGATGACTCAAAACCTAGGGTCTGATTTTTCCCCAACAGTTTATTCATCTGATTTAATACAAAGAAATCAACGGGTATGTATATCGATAACTTTTTTGGCAGAGAGGGATCTACAATGTTGAGAATAACAGTGGGTTTGCAGAAGCGGCATGCGATCGCATTTACCAACAACGTTACAAATCCACACCAGAAAAAATCGCACGCAGCTTCTTCGCAGTCCATGTCACATCAAGTAGTTCATTAAGAGGACCGTCAATATCTTCTGCCATAGTCGTCAAAAGTGTTCTGCATTCTACAATATACAAACCGTATCATATTAAAAAAAAAAAAACAGAATAAAACTGTATATTGAATGAAGGTGCTCTTGCATTAAGAATTAAAGTGAACGGAAAGGTGTCGAACCTGATATTTTGCTGAAATTAAGCAAACACATAGAAGCAACAATCTTGGGTTCAAGTTCACCATTTTCTAGGACTTGTTTTATCTCAGAAATGACAGCTAAGAAGGCAGCAAGGTGTAATCCAGCATTATATTGCATAGAAAGCGAGGGGCTCAGCCAAGCAACAGTTATCAAACACACGCTGACCAAATCTGGGTGTCTAGAGTTTAAACATTTAGAGATAGACTTCAAAAATGGACTCTCTCCGTCACCAATCATTGATTCAAACAAGTTCACCAACCACTCTTTGCTCCGTTCTGCTTCCTTTTCCTATAATTTTAGTTAAAATATCAGGCGTGTGACATCAAGTAACTTGTGTAAGCAACAGCAGCTACACAATAACCTAAATCTTGATATAATACAGAGAAAGACCCTATGATATGAGATGATGAAGTAATGTATGAGATAAAACTTACAAATGAAATATCTCCATCCCATAATAAATCCTCTTCCTCATGATCAGAAGTGTCAACTTCTGAACTATTGATTATATATTCTGCTTCTTTTGGAATGCTACTCTTAGCCAAGAGAGCTAGACAATAATCATTCTCAAAAGTACAGTTATAAAAAGTAGAAAACAACATGTAGATATTGATGATTACCAAGCTTGCAAACCAGAGAACTTTACCAACTTTTAGCTCTATGTTTGTAATTTATTGAAAAACTAAACGCCAAAAAATGCCACCACATTTCTTCTTCCATGTTATCCAAGTCATTTTCTTCTACTTTTCTAATACTCTAACTAGATAAGAACTGCTCTTGTTTAACCATATCATATCCTTTATTTTTAGTTTTAAACAATAGCCCAAGAATTGCTAGCCATCGCCAGTAGATTGTAATGTGGGACAGTTCAACGTGATTACAATAAACTGCACTAAATCAGAAAACAACAAAGAAGCTATGGCAACATCAAATACCATCCATAGCTTGACAACACTCACCTTTTTAATGGTAGAAGTTTGGTGAGAAATAATATTGCGTTAGTTCTTGGAGTAACCTCCTTGTGGTGAAGAAGATCAAGAAGAAATCTTTTATTAATATCTCTCGCTATCTGATATATGTAACAAGAGTCAGCTCCAATAAAATTTTGCAAGAGTGCCGTGTTTTCTCTTCAAAATTTCCCAATTCGAACCTCCTAATCAGAAATTCTAAAACCCCTAAGGATATGAGATGCTTGGCATAAGTTACCTTGTCCTCTTCATTTAACACAGTGAAAAGACTCTCTAACTTGAAGTAATAATCTCATCCCTATCTTTTAGCTTTGACTCTCCTGAATTTTTTGAGATTGGAGAAGAGGAATCCAAGAGCTCACTTAATTGTTCTGACTTCTAATTACGAATCAGTCGCTTCAAGACAATGTTAGTTTGTGGCATAGCGACAAAATCTAAAGTAAATCCAGTTACAGGACATGTTCTGTGTCCCTTTTGGAACCATGGCTTGACAGCTGCATGTTCAAAGGTTTGCCCAGTCTATATAGTGACTGGTTCCTCCAATAATTTTCCAGTAAGAGGACAAGAAATTCTTGTGGAATGGTTGGAAAAGATAATCCCGCATCAAAAAGTTTATGTTAGTCCAGTTATCTTTATCATAAGAAATCCTAAATAAACAAAATATTCTATCTAAAGGAGGTTGAACAAGAAAAAGAAATATTTTTCTCACCTTCAAGAGAAGAGCTTGTCTTAATTAGCTATTGGAAATAAATAAAGAATGCACCATCAATCATTGTTTAATAGTCAAACTTACATTAGATACGGTTACCTTAGTGGAGTCTTCTTTGATATCTTGGTAGGTGGATTTCATTTTCTCAGATACATGTGTAGATGTTTGCTCAAAAGAAGCTGAACCGTAACAGCCTCTGATGCAGTATCTATGTCATTATCCTCCTCATTATCTTCATGGTCATCAATTCCCGGTTTATTGAAGCTACCAAAGATCGAATGATGGAGTCTTTTGCTGACTGTTGATTGAGGTGATGAGAATGAATCAATGGGACTAGAAAACTCTGACGAATGACCGAGCGAACTTCCCTGCCGACTTCCCAAGGCAGAGATTGATGGGATATTGATAGAAGGAACAGATGGAGATTCAATTCCTTCAGTGAACCAATCTTTGTGGTATACAGCAAACATGTAAGTTCCAGAATCCAAATGTTCCTCATAGACTTTTTCAAAAAGATTTCGTTTTCTTGCTCTGTTTGGTCTATTGTCTAGAATGTCAACTTCCTTAGCATACCATTCTTTCAATTGGAAAAAATGTGGAGAAAATAGATCCTCCCACAGTTCAGGCAGCAATGTTGTCCGTGACTCGAAAGCTGAATCGCAAAACACTTGCAAAAGATGCTTTGCTGACGCCTTATCTTTTCTCTGAATCTTGTATAATGCACTAAGATAAAGATGAGCAGAAGCTGACAACTTATAATTCGGAATCGCACATGTAAATCCATATTTCAAATCATTTAAACTAAAACATGTAACAATACTTAGCTGCAAAGAAGCTCTTTTCAATTCTTTTGAAGGTGAAGATTTCTTAAGAACTCATTTGACTGCTTCAATTCCTTGTTCAAGACTTCTTATTACTTCAGCCTCAGAGCTGTTCTCATGTGACTCCATAAAATTCAACGAAGAGAAACAATTGTGACTCAATGTAATCCGGAAGTTCTTATCTTTTATAAACCGTTTTATATGTCCATTTAGAATGAAAACAACCGCTCGTACAGCAACTTCATCAAGAGCTAGATTAGAAGCCACCTTTTCATGGGGCTTTTGGTAACTGTTATCAAAACTTTTGCTTGTAGTAGGAGTTCCTATGTCCTTTTATATTTTTCCTTGCATTTCCTCTGAAATCGCTGTCATTTGAATATATATCTTTAATTCTGTTATCTTCTCTCTCCCTTACCTCAGTTATCTCAAATCTTGGCATATTTTTTTATGATTTTAGACCAACTTTTGCGCCTACCTCTGTACCGCTACAAAGTTTCTCCTCGTTTTTATTCTTCAGTCCTTCATCTCCTTTTTCTATTTTATCAGGATTATCCCTTGTCCTCACGTTCTTAGCAATATCACTATTCAACAATACAACAAACTTTGCTCTCTCGGTTAAAATTCTGTCACCAGATATAGAAGGTCTCCTTTGTTGGTTGTGGAAAGAGTGACGTGTTGGCTTTGCAGTTACAGCATCAGACTGCAGGGAAGATGTCGACCTTGTCATTCTTCTGCTCTTTTTGAACCCTTCCTTTGCCAGAAGCTCCGCCAAAGATGAAGCCATTTACCGAGAAATTCAGGTCGATCCAAAATGTAATACTCTCGCACGAAGAAGTAAATGCTACTAACAGTGAGATGTTTTTCAGGGAAAACTCTCTTCCTGTAGACACGGTTGCCTAAATCAAAATTATAATTAAGATTCATAAAGCATTCAAAGTCGGCCTGGTTATTATGAAGCTGAAAAGATAACACGAGCTTGCAAGAAAAGACAAGACCCCGCAATCTACACTTGGAATAAACTTCAAAGATGCTAATCTAAGCAACCATGTGAGCTCTACGATAAGTTGGTAATGAACACATATAGCTGACAAAGTGACATGGATGTGGAAAATAACACAACTTGATCACCAATTTGAAGAGCTGTGTTTAGCTCCATTTTTGTACGCATTGATGATTCTTATAAACAGACTAAAAAAATAAATAAAATAATGATGCACCAGGACTCGTGTCACTCTAAAATCTTTATCAGTTTTACCTCGAGGACTTTGCTCTCCAATTACAGACTTTATGAGACAGAGAAGTTTTAGCAAACACCTACATTGCAGTCGATCTCAACACACATTCGTCAAGCCAGCTTTTCTTTTTATAACGTGAAAAGCTATGAATTTGAAACCAATTCCGAAATCAAACTCTGGAAAGAGGCATATAAGAAGATTCAAAAGGAGTGAAGGGACGTGGGGATAGGCCATGGGAGTAACGTATATGGAGGACGGCAACAAACAGATTAAAAAGATGAAGAACCAAGCAGAGAATATTGTGGAGAATAACAATGAAGAAAAGAGAAAAGCGTGGGAGTTAAGAGGAAAATTGAAAGCTGACAAATGAGAAGAGAGAAAGAGTTACGATGGGATTCAATGCTTGAATTTGAATGTTTCAAGGGTGGTTGTCTTTGTCGCAATCAATAGCTTTCATTTCGATATGTGACTAAAAAATAACAAGTTACAAGAACAAAGTGGAACGAACGTACATTTAGTTTAGTAAAAACGAAGAGCAAGGCCATTTGAAGACGCTATGTATGCAAATAATAACGGTCTTCCATCGCCGCCTGCTCTCTGTCCAACCCAATTGCTCGTTATGAATGAGAACGCGCGTTTTTTTGGCCATTTGGAAATGCCGAAAGGGCAGCAGTTATATAACAATGTACCTGTTTGATTCTTTAAGTTTTAAAAAGGTCCTGGCTTTATATTTATGTTTGAAAAGAGTAAAATTTTTTTAATATAAAAAAATCTAGTTGCTTGTTATTATTTGCTTACCAAATATATGATAATATTTATAAAAAATTTATAAAATCGTTTATTAAATAAATTCTTATAATAATAATAAAAATCAAATTTATATTTTTATAAAATATAAATTTATTCTTTATTATTTATATATAGATAAAAGAGTAAAATTAATGACATAAAATATAAGTGCACATTTTATAGCCCATGCCACTAATAACTTGTAAAATAATAAAAAGTTATAAGTAGCATCTTAAAAACACAATAAGACCGTATATAGTTATCTATTACATATTAATAAAATTAGTTAAATTAATTAATTTATAATATTTTTTAATATTTTTAATTTATTTTCTCTATCTCTTATTTTATTATTAATAATAATTTTAAAAAATTAAAAAATATATATTATATTCATGATTAACATAAATTCTTTAATAATATAATATATTAAAAATAATAAGAATATAATAATTAAAATTTATGAGTTTTATGTGATCCCCTGGCCCCTTATTTTTTTACACAGTGCACCTCGTATCAAACTATTTAAGGTTGATGCCCTTGATTTCTAAAATACTGACTTTTAAGGTATTATATATTTATATCTCAAACTCAAAAATCTGTAGGTACATTAGAATTAGAATAGTTATAACTAGCTGATCTAACTCTTCATATTCCTAGCCCCTTATTTTATTAGAAAAACATGCTTTCTTTATGCCCAAAAAAATAGAGAGAAGAAAAACATGCTTCCAGATGACAGACGGCCCCGTCTCGTTAATTCTGATATTTTCATCAACTAGTCGATTTTCCTTAATTCCTAAGTCTTAGGCATGCACAAGTCTACGATGAAAATACCAAGACGGCCTTCGAAAGCAAAAATCAAATGGCTTTATGAAAGTTCTGCCAACTTTCGCTAAATGCAGCGTGCCGGCTCTTCTTTGCATGCAGTGTCTTCAACGGAAAATGCAAAATTATCAAATTCCAACCGTAGACTCGGGTCTTAAAAATTTACTACTGTTAATATTAACAAATTCAGGGAACAAAAGCCTAGGAGTAACAACGTAAGACCGGTCAAAATAGGAAAAAATATAAAAAATATTAAGTTTTGGTTCATATAAAATACAACTTATAAAATATATAATTATATAATCAGAATATAATATAACAACGCTTGTCAAACCATCACAGACAAAGAACCACATTGCAAAGGTTGAGATTAGGGGTGTGCATGAGCAGGGCTGAGTAGGGCAGACCCTTTGCCCGGTGTCCTGCCTATAAAATGTATGGGCTATATTTTGCAGCCCGGTGCCGGGTAAAAGCCCTAAATATATCGGGCTGGGCATAGGCGGGTTGGGCGTACCCAAATAATAATATTCTGCTCATATTGTAGGAAAAAAATATGTAATCATAAATTTCTAAAATAATACCATATTTATATCTTAAAGATTTAAAAAATATTTATAATCAACTAAAAATAAGGTGACAACAAAATAATAATTAAAATTTTGAAATCCATTGCAATTAAACTGATCTTCAATCATCAGTAGTCATTATATTCTCCCTTCTAGGCATAGCATATAAGTTGGCAGCAAATTTTCATTAAAGATAAAACCAAAACCCTTAAGGACCCAACAGGTAATTGATATAGAAGAAGAATTCTAATGCATCACACTATCTAGCATCCATAGACACAAAGATATGTATAGGAGTAAGAAAAATATTTTTCTATTTTCGCATCCAAATGTTTAACAGATTTCCAACATATTCCAATAGGAGATATACAAGGTATGTCTCAACATATTTACACATCAAGAGAAGTCATAAGGACATCTTTGAGAATAGTCTTGTTATGTGAAAGAACTCAATAATAAGCATCAAACAAACAAACAAGTCTATGTCCAAGACACGTTCTTGCAGGATATTTCATTATAGAGTTCAAACCATACATGATTCAAGCATGTTGATCAGTCATACTTTAGATAAAAATGAAACAAGAAAATAAAAATCAAGCCCTATATGCTGAAGTATCCCAAGGAATTTTCTTTACACTTTGCAAACCAATCATGATTATAGATAGGAACGCCTTAAAAACTTCCTGGCATAGGAATAGGCAACAAGTAACATAGAAGGGATAAACTTTGAAGTTAAAGGCAAGTCACTCACTAAGAGAATCACAGTCCACTGGAAGATAAAGGATGCAGTATATCTCAACAGATCAATCATAGCCATTTCCAAGATAGTTTAGACAACGTTGCACCCTGCAATATACCATGTGTAACCATTGGAAGTTAGCTTGCCATGAGCTCAATGATAATAATTAGACAAACCCTATAACTCAGGATGCAAAGCACAATCAACACCCAAAATATTTATATAACTAAAATACCTTCAATCCATCAAGAGCTTGAAACAACTTAATATTCACTATGTTTCACTATTAATCATCAAAACTCAAACCCAAAACCACTTTATCACATTAATCTTCTACATTTCAAGCCTGAATATTTTAACTTCAATTACCTTACTGTAAGGAATTGGAAGACACGCAGCGGAAATTAATTTAAAATTTTTTTCCATTCCTTGCCAGGATCTATCGTATGTGTTTAAGTCAAGTGGGAAGAAGCATTACCCTCAGTGTTTCTCAGCGACTTCCACAGCTTCTCTCCGCGGCTCATGCTCTCTTTTTGATCGCAAGAAGTCGACTCCTCAGGTCGTCTTCCTCTACTGGTATTCACACGAACAGTCTTCCAACCACGAACAACGTGCTAGCGTCTCCTGTCCGTCCAAGGCTTTCTCAAGAGTTCGTCCTCTCCGTCTCTACTTTAGCAGTTTCTTATCTGCAAACTTTTTGCAGATTCCGTTCGGCCCCTTTTGTGTTATGTGTTGTCTTCAAAATGTAGCTCCTAAAATCGGATATATAGGATGCTCTGCGTTTTCTCAACCGAATTGGATTTTGGAATTAATCTATATTAATTCCGAATACAATATCACATATTGTATAATTTGATAAGAAACTAATTAAATAAATAATATTTATATTAAATCTGTCCCATAGATTTAATTCACCTATTTATTTAATTTAAATAAAGATAAGATTGGACTGTATTTGATTTATTCTCATAAATTAAATTTGAGATATCCTATCAATTTGAATTTCAAATTCAAACGTGATAGAGATTTAATTTATCCTTATAAATTAAATCTTGTAAATATCTCTTATATGAGATATCCTATCAATTTGAATTTCAAATTCAAACGTGATAGAGATTTAATTTATCCTTATAAATTAAATCTTGTAAATATCTCTTATATGAGATATCCAATCAATTTGAATTTCAAATTCAAACGTGATAGAGTTTTAATTTATCCTTATAAATTAAATCCTATATATCCCTTATATATAATATATATATACGAATTTATATATACGAATATAAATATAAATAAATATATACATCAACCCTAGATCATTCATTGAATCTAGACACGTCTTAGATTCAATGAATCTGGACATCATAGCTCGTATTGGGCTATTTTGTGTGCGACCCTGTAGGCCCATATGAAGTTGGCAGTGGGCCATTTGCTATACTGGCCCACAAGTCGCAAGCGGTCTTTAGCAAGACATAACGACTACCCAAATCATATGAGAATCGATAAACGATGTAACCTTTTATACAACCATATCATGTCCCTTCTGTCACACGATATTTTGGTCATGGATAAGGCATGGATAATGTCATCCTCCTATTCCTGACCGTTACTTTCTCGATCCCTGAGTAGTCTGACTATAGAAATGGAAATACCTTTCCATTACAGTATGGCCATACATTTCTCAGACTCACTTATCGATGGGCCCAGTAATATCTCTCTACGAATGTGAGGGACAAATCCCATCTTGACCATTCATATTCCTCCGCATGAAAAACCACTAAACCCGAACATAGTCTTTATGATCACTCGGTCAAAAGTGACTTTTGACTAGGCCAAAGCTGAGCGTTTGTCATGTAGGAATCCATGATGATCTCAGGTCAAAGAGCATAGTGACCTGGTTTGTATATGATAGTAGATTATGACGTAACCCATGTAACTCTCTCATAGCGGGTCGGTCCAACACCTTGTACTCTTACATGTGCATATGACTTTGATTTATATCTCTATACATCTTCAAAGTCATACTGGTCTTGTTTCATCTCTGCTTCCGCACAGATGACCGACCAGGGATATTTAGGATAAGATCATGAATTATCTAAGGATGATCATCACAGTAAACATGCAAATAATATGATAACACAATTAATAAATTCATAAATCAATAATATTCATAAGACAATGATTGGCCCCTAGGGCACGTTTTCCAACACTTACCACTAAACATCATTCAAAAACAGCCCCAAATCATCCTTCGGTCAACCACAATTCACAAGTCAACTTGTTTAATTACTTCAAATCACATCTTAGAAGCCTTAAACATATTCCAAGTGTGGTTTATAAATATAATTCGCTTATTTCCTATTAAGGTATTTTAAAACAATAGCAAGTATTTTACTTAAATTTCAGCTAGTGTGCATCCAAGAGTCTAGGTGAAGCCTCAAGATACTCAGAACCTGTACCTAACTATCCAAAGTTATAATAATTCAATATCAGCAAAACGAGCTCCCATGCATTAAAATATATGAAAAATCTAGACACTAAATAACAAACGAAATAGGTTAACTCATCCCTCTACTTAAAGTATTTAAAACTTCAGCAAGTTGCTTCAATCCAATCCATATGACTACAAATTGAGCTAGCAAGCGACATGTAAACTTAGGTCCATTATTCTTTAGATAAATATTGGTTGGAATAGAAGATTCCTTGAACTAAACTCACAACCAGATTATACCCATTAATCCCAAGAATATTAGTACGAGTTAACTTGGCTAAGAGCCAATTTTTTGTATCTATGACTTCCATAATCAAACTCTAAATATCAAAATCCAAAGAAACCGAACTACAAAAATCAAAACATTAGCCCAAGCTTTAATCTTTAATAAAAGTGTCTCGGTTCACGTCAGACTCAAGCAGAACAGAGGAGACAACATATTGCAACCATATTTCGAATTTAAAGCTTGATTTCACTTCCTTAAACTCCATTCTTTACTTAACCGGTGATTAAATCTCAAATACCAAATTTTAACCGGCAACCCATTCTTCACAATCAGAAATCAGAGGAAATCGAAGGCAAGAACGGAGTTAGAGAGCTCACACTTGTTAACTGATGGCGTGACGAGGTCGTCCGTTCTCCTCCCGCGTCATTCTTTTCTGGTTGCTGCCCTAGCATCCTGCTCCTTCTGTCGCTCGCGTGCTGTGTTTGAAAGAAGGAAGATGGCGATTGAAATGAATGGGAGAGAAGGTGATGAATTGGAAGGCGGACGCGGAATTGCGGAAGCAAAATCGTGAGCTCAGGGAGATGATAGCTAGCAGGACCGCAAGAGCAAACAATGAACCCTAAGCGGAAGGCAATGTCTGAAGTCTAAACTGTGGGAGAAAACAATTAAATGATATAGTGGTATGTATTATTAATATATTCACCGGGTCGGGCCAAACGGGCAGGGCAGCAACTCCTGCCCGATGCCCGGCCCTGCCCGAAATTTTCTATTTTTTTTCGGGCCATTTTTTTTCCTGGTTGAGCAGGGCATTTTTTGGCCAGGCCCGGGCGAGCGCACTGGGCCATGGGCATCTTGCACATCCCTAGTTGAGATTAGGATGGAGAGGAGATTCAACATGAATAAATTCGTAAGCATTAAAAAAAAAAACTTCTCTTTTCCTCATGCATATTACCGACAAAATAATATTTCGATATTTTTTGAAAGAAAATATCAAAATGATATGATCATTTTAATCCACTAATACCGAAAAATATGAATTCGCTGAAACAAAATCTCTGTTAAGCACTACTAAGAAATTAGTATTCGTAGTTATTGCACGGAAGACTAAACGAAAAATCCAAGCTCAAGGCTGGCGCGAGCACTAATCGTGGCCTTTCACGTGCCTCCCTTTCATTTTCTTCCTTCGATCCGCGTTAATTTGCTGCCTCCGTGTTTTACTTCTGCACGTTAAAGACCTTTGTGAGCCCCAGCCTAGCCGGTAAATTCCGTGCACGACCGGTTGTAACCGGTAAATCCAGTTCTCTTCTCCGGTGCAATTCATTTCTGCCATTTTTTCCCTCGCCAACCCGAAAATCCTCGCTCTTTCTGTCTCACTTTCACATCTACGTCCATCTATTTTTTCAAAAGAAAGGACCGCTTCTCCGGTGTCCGAGACCGATTCAGCTCCGTCTGAACTTGGTCCTAGGGCTTGTGAGGTTCGCCATATTCGTTTCCCGACCTTCTTTTCCTGTTACCTCCGTTTGGTTTACGACAAAATTTGGATGGAAGAAAGAAGCTCACTTTTTTCCTTCAGTTTTGCAAGTTCATTACTGCCTGAATCATTTGATCTCTTACGTACCGTTTATCTTTTATTTTAGCCCTTCTATGTACTTTTGCTGGTTTCCAGTCGAGGATAGTTGTAGCTGGCTATGGCATTTATGTGTTTCTAGTTTTTTAACGCTAAACATGCTGAACATGTTCGAAAATATATGAATTCGATTGGACTTGCCGTTGGTCTTACAAATTTGATGCTAGATGCTGACGTTGAAGTTAAACTACTCTGTTCAAACCTAATTGTTAAGTTTGTGATTTTCCATTCTGTTTTAGTATTTTTACTTTAATTTAATTTGTTATTTACGGTCTGTAGAAAATGGCTCGAGTTGAGGCGCTATGGGAGAGATTAGTCCGAGCTGCGCTGAGGAGGGAAAGGATTGGTGACGATACATATGGGCGGCCCGCTGTTGGAATTGCTGGAAACGTACCATCTGCACTTGCCAAAAATAGGGATATTGATGAGATATTAAGAGTTGCAGATGAAATTCAAGATGAAGATCCTAATGTCTCCAGGATCTGTATGCTTTCACTTCTTGCTATACATTCCAACGTATTTTATCAGCATTTTGTTTTAGTGATATTTAAGGATTGGTTATTTGAGCAGGAAACTAAATTTAAATTGTCTACATACTAGAAGTTGCATCAATAAAACAAGAGGGAGATAAAAGGAAGTGCTCTGTGTGAATTGACAATTTAAAAATTCCTGATATTGAAAATGATATTAAACTCAGATTTTTGTTGAATAATATACGAAGAAAACTGATGTAAATTTGAAATTTCTATTCTTGTTATCTCGTAAAAAGAATCCGTGATTGTACTTCATAATATATTTTTTTTTTAATTTTTTTTGGTAAATAGTACTTCATAATATCTCCTTTGTTGCTCAGTTCCCTATCTTATATACCTTATTTACATGCAGTATGTGAGCATGCTTATTCATTATCTCAGAATCTGGACCCTAATAGTGAAGGCCGAGGTGTTTTGCAATTTAAGACTGGTTTGATGTCTGTTATTAAGGTAAGATATATATGGCTTGATTTGATCAGTCTTAAGTGTAACTTGAAATTTTTGCATTGTTGTCCCAAGGAAAAAGGAGAAGGAGAAGGGGAAGGAGAAAGAGAGAGAGAAAGAGAGGGAGGGAGGAAGGAGGCAGGGAAGGTCAAGGCAAGAATCTGGTAGTTTAATTAAAATGCTTTAGAAAAAACTGACATACTACTAGTAAAAGGACTATTTGTAGGGAGCACATTAGAAGAAAATAACCTAAATTAGAATCAGTAAAGAAAGAAAAGCTCCCCGTGGTGGGAGATGAAATAAGGCAATGAAATTATTATTAACCACGATACTAACCAAACACATAAAGATTCCAAATGGATGTTATCGTTAATTGGGGGAACTTAACATTGTCAAGAAGAGGCTTCAGAGTTTATTATTGGTTGGCATCTGAGCTTGTAAGATCAAGTATTGAACTGTAGCCTTAAGCGAAAGGTAAAGATGTTCAATATTAACTGGCCTACAGTTATTGCTGGTTAATGAATGTTAACTGGATTTTTTGATTGTAGTTTCTCTTGTTCAAATTTGAATTTTTTCTTTACCTTGCAGTATATTTTTTGGAAAAAGCTCTCTCGTGTTTTTGGTCCTGTTATGAATTCATCAAAATATAAACATATGGTTTTGGTGAATGATATATGTTCGTAGTTAGTCATTGATAGAACCCTATGGTGTTATGTGATTATGTAGCTGACTTCAATTGATGGGATAAGACTTTTTGTTGTTGTTGTTGTATAAATACAGAGTTTTGGTTAAGCATGTGCCAAATTATTCTGTTTATTTAACTTGTAAAAGTCACTTGTGATGTTCATGGGAAGAGGTGACAAGTCAAGGGAAGCCTTCTGTTCTGTATAACCTTTCCATTTGTCATTATTTTTTTTTTTATATTCATTGATTTTCTTTGTGTAAGTTTTGTCTCAATTAAATTTATACTCCAATCTTTTCTTGGCAGCTATAATTTATATTATCTTGCTCATTTATCAACATATTTCAGCAAAAGTTGGCTAAGAGAGAAGTTGGAACTATAGATAGAAGTCAGGACATTGCAAAATTACAAGAGTTCTACAAGCGCTATAGGGAGAAGCATAATGTAGACAGGTTACGGGAGGAAGAGACGAAGTTGCGGGAATCTGGTGCCTTTAGCAGAAACCTTAGCGAGTATGTTTGAGTATTAGCAGAAGCTGCCCATTTAGATTATCTTGTGCTTTCTCTTTCTCCCTCTTCCCCTTTAGACACCATTGTTCCCCAAAGTAAGAAGTTCTGTAGTACAATCTGCAATGGATGTGATTTATTTTCTCAATTTTGTATGGAGAGAACTTCTCTTCCGCGAACTCTATATTTCTTCATATTGTCCCTTTTTATCTTCAATAAATTCTCCTTGTTTAACGTAAAAAAGTGATGCTGTCAAATTAGCAAACTTTTTTTTTGTTTTGGCCAAAGAATTAGTTAGTTAGATAGCTGAGTGATGGATAGAGAGTATAGCCAGGAAAAAAAAAACGCTGAGTAAATAGAAAATCACATAATAAACAAGATACCTTTTTTATTGAGAAAATATGATGACGGACCATGAAGGACAGGAGTTGTAGCTTGAGTTGTAGTGCTCATATTCAGCTTTGTTGACCACTGAGGATTTGATCATTTTTCAATTATCACCAAGATTGAAGTGGCTCCCATGCAATTATTTGCTAACTCCTTTTTTACCTGAAGTCTCTTTCATGGCCTGATTTACATCTTCTGAATATATTGTGTTGTGTGTATTCCTTTTGAAATATAAATTCTTTGCTGTTGAATATAGGTTGGAGCGGAAGACAGTGAAACGTAAAAGAATTTTTGCTAGTTTAAGGGTTTTAGGCATGGTAATTGAACAGCTGTCCGCAGAAATTCCTGAAGAGGTTAGCTTCCCTTCGCTTTTACATGGATAATCTGAAGATGCACTGCTTATCTTTCTGGAAGGGTTCTCTTCGGAGTCTCTAATTTAGTAGATCTGTTTGTTTTTGTGCGCGCGTGTGTAAAAGACATGTAAGTTTATGAAGCATTACAGTGATGCTACCTCTAGAAAAGAAGTGGTGATGCTTTTGGAGACTTTGCTTATCATTTTCTTTTATATTAAAATTGGACCGGTCTTCTTGATGGAGAATGGATTTATACATGATTCAGCTTTTTGGTGGTTCAACTGGAGTGTAATGTGTTTGCGTGATGTTTTATATGATTTGAAATTTATCATATTGCGTTTCATGTGTTCATACTAGTGTCCATACTCCATACTTCATAGAGAGTAAGCTTGACATGTTTTCAGGGTTGATAAGAGCAGGCATATCTGTTTGAACATGGAAGCATGTCTTGTACAAAATTGGTTTTCCTAATCTACTGTTATTTGTTATTTGATGAAGCATGATTTATTGGTAATGTTATTAATAATAATCACCTCTGAACATATTCTTCTTTTTGTTGCAGCTGAAATCTCTGATGGAATCAGATTCTGCAATGACAGATGACCTAATTGCTTACAACATTATTCCCTTAGATGCTCCTTCCTTGACAAATGCTATTATGTCTTTGCTTGAGGTTAGGGAGTTATTTTGCTTAGTATACAAGTTAGAGACTGGGAAGAAAACAATGAGAGAGAGAGGGAGAGTGAGAAACAATGATCAGGAAGATAAGCTTGTATTATTGCTCTATGTACTCTGGTATATATAGACATGTCTAGTATGATTTACATAGCCGAACATCTATACAAGTGCTATAGCCACCACTGAACTAACTAATTAATCTAACTTACTGTCATTACATTCCCTAATGCTTAGGACTCCAAATTTAGTACATTATTGCCTTGCTTTTTACCTGAAGTTCGTATTGCTAGGTTCAAGCAGCAGTTTCAGCTTTGAAGTACTTTAGGGGTTTGCCGGAGTTGCCTCGGGGTCATCCAATTCCTGCTGCTAGAGATGCTGATATGCTTGATTTTTTGGAGTGTATATTTGGATTTCAGGTCAGCATTTGAGTTGTCATGCATATTTTTCTCATTCTTAAAACCTTCAATGATTTAGGGTTTGGATCGAATAAAGGGGCGAAATCTTTTGATATTTGCAATTTTTTGTGTGTTTTGGTGCGTTCAGATGGAGGCGCATGCCTGCATTTAAGATGTCCATCTGTCTATACTTTTGTATATATTTCTTCATCTTGGTGTTCAGCTCTTCAAAGTTTACTGTGGTTTCTTTTTAAGTTATGGAGGGCGATTGGATATATTGTTGCACGTTCAATTTTAGTAGTTTACTGCTTTCTTGTTTTCTCTTTCTTTTTGCGATAAACTTCTTGTTTTCTTTTCTCTCCATGATGTTTCTATATTAGGATCTTTTTCACTGTAAGTTGTATATTTCTAATTTGTTTTAACGCTTGAATTTGTCTGTACAAAAAGCAAATTGCATTCTTTCCATTTTTAATTTCCTATTATAATTCGGTGCTCTTTTTCTGTACTAACAATATTTTAAATTCTCATGTATTTTGATTTTTTAGTTGAGAAATTTTTGAAGATATCAGTTGAATTAGGCTGTGAAGAGTTGAGCATAGTTTTTCACAATTTTCATTGTCTCTTCTCGGGTCTTTATTCTTATAATTAATTTATATAAATGGAAGAAAGTCATAGTCTGATTCATTTGATCTTGTGTTCTGATAGGAAGCTATCAGATGCATTAGTATCAACACAAAATCATTCTTTCTCTCGCATCTAACGACTGACATTTGTTTTTGCCAGAAAGATAATGTCTCTAATCAGCGAGAACACTTAGTTCACCTGCTTGCTAACGAGCAGTCTCGGCTTGGAATTCCAGCTGGGCCAGAACCAGTAAGTCTCAAAACCTTTTGGATTTTTTTGTCTTACTTTGCTGAATGTTCAATAAGTTGTCTTTGTCTTGCTCTTAAATGTTTTTCAATGCGTGTTGAATTATAATTAAAGTAGTTTTATCAAGTAGTATGATAGCGGATGCTGCATCATTTCCTATAGATGAAGTGTGTGAAGTAGGTTTTCATAATTTTGAGGTTATGGAGGACTAATGGGGAGGTACTTGTGTTCTACTGCTTACTGAAGCGATTTATTTCATTTAAATATCTGATTAAGCGGAAGCATGCAATCATAAGGGTAGTTCCAAAATTATGGTGCATAAGCCTATTGAATTTGCTTATATAGATCAGTAATGTCCTTTTGAGTTTGTGGTTAGCTAAGCAAATGGGTATGTGTGAGTGGTGTCATTGTTTTACTTTCTGCTATTTGCTTCTGGCAGTTTCAGGATGATTTTACATCCTTTCTTTATGTACTCCTTATTGTAAATTCTAGATGTACAAGAATAAAGGGTGTAAACCTTTCATCCTTTTTGTTTTTGGGTATCAGGGAGCTCTTGTCTTTGTTTCTCCTCTCCTGTGTTGACTCCATGGTTCTGGTTGAGTTATACTTTATAGCGTCTATTAACCTGGAATACTTCCTTTGTGTCAATAAAACCAATGAAAGGCCTATGTTCTGGTTGGGTTTATGGGGTCTCTATATCTGTGCTTTGGGTCGATATTTCTTGTCCTGAGTTTTGTGTTTTCTTCTCCTCCCTTTAATTATTTTCTTTGTTGCTTGAAGCTAGAGCTCGATGACTGGACAAACTGCAGCCATGCCTTGTGCTTTTTCTTTTCTTTTTATGGGGAATTTCGAGCGCCAAACTCTTAACACTTTGTTATGAACATTTTGATGCCATGATGGCCCAATAGCTTAAGCTGTTCAATGAAAGCCTTGATTAGTTTTATTACTATTTTTAACACTAATTATACAACTTGTTCTGGCAAGAAAAAAATCTAGCCACAAGATGCCATAGACAACCTTTGGATATCTAAAGTTTTTTTATCCCTTATTTCTAAATAACTGAATATACACCAGAGGAATCAGGGGTAGGCTAAAGATTATTACCTGCTTTGCCATTGGTTTTTGGCTTTCAGTGTCTGATGATCTTTTTTAACCCCTTTTTCTTTCTTCTTATGATTTATGGCTCTTGATTCTAGAAATTGGATGAGGCTGCAGTGCAGAACGTGTTTGTGAAGTCCCTTGAGAATTACATAAAATGGTGTAATTATTTAGCTATTCAGCCTGTTTGGAGCAGGTATAAATATTATCAGCCATTTGTGACTGAGTGCTGAATGTAATTTATGGTTTATGATGACTGACAGTTGAGGATTTGTAATGGTTATCTGCAGTTTGGATGCTGTTAGCAGAGAGAAAAAGTTGCTATACGTTTCTTTATATTACCTAATATGGGGTGAAGCTGCCAATATCAGGTTTCTGCCAGAATGCTTGTGCTACATATTTCACCATGTAAGCTAACTGAGCAGAGAATCTAAGTCATTTGGTTTTTGTTTTACTCTGAAAAGTTAAATGTTAATTAATTTGTTGAGGTGGTTGAAGAACATTTTCATCCTATTATCCTTTTTATAATCTTTTGCGATTTTTTTACTGTGAAGAAAAGCATTGAATATTCACAAGTTTTTATTCCATATATTCATTTAATTACCCTGCTCTTTGATTGCAATATTAGTCCCAACTTTCGGCACCTTTGCAGAATGTTGAGTGTTACAGCAAACTTTGAAATGACATTTTAGGAATAGGAACTTGAATACTATTGGATACATTGGCTTGGTGTGTGTTTGCTACTATTAGTCTATTTCTTGCTAGTTTGGTAGATTGCTATTCTCTCCTGCCCCTATCCTTCATGGATTTATTTTGGTTTTAGTTCCACATATTATGCATTCTTTGTTTTTTTTTCTGTCTACTAATTGGTATATATCTTGTCAACTCTTGTCTACAGCATTTGATTCTTACTTATGAATTTGGTTTGCAGATGGCTAGGGAAATGGATGAAATTGCGAGGCAGCAAATTGCACAGCCAGCTAATAGTTGCCTTACTCAGGATGGTGTTTCTTTTCTTGATCAAGTTATTTTGCCTATCTATGACGTTGTTGCTGCAGTAAGTTTCTGTATGTTTTATTATTAGTTTTCTAACGTTATAAACACGTAAAACTAATTGGGGACATAACCCGGGTGCGTTGAAAATTTATGTTAACTTGACCGAAGTTTTGACTGAGGACAGTGCTGAAGAGCTAAAAACAGAGAGGCTTATGTTTGATTTTTTATATTGTTTTTATTAAAGAACAAATCTAAAAGGCCTCCAGTACCTGAAGAGCTAAAAAATAGCTGTTGTGGGGGACACCATTGGATATTCTATTGAGCACCACATGTTAGTTAGTGTATGACTTGGCATTTCTTATAACTTGGATTCCCTTCAATTGGCCACCAAAGCTGACATTTCAACAGACACTCTCTGTGACACTTGGTCTTTTGTCAGTCAGAACTTTTGCAGGTAGTGCTCTAGATTTGCTGAACACTAACTTCGAAACGATAGCCACCCAATCAGGGTGGGTTATGTGGAGTTTTTCATTATAAAAGCTTGTTTTTGAGATGGAAAGCTACTTAAGTATTTAATTACGCAGTTGATGGCACTTGATTTGAGACTTAGGCATTCTGTACTATTTTAGTCCCTTTCAGTATGATAGAGACATTTCTAGTTAAAAGGTATATAGTTTAACCAGGTAGTTTAAAATTCAAAATTTTAAATGAATAGAACGGGGTTTTTGTCTATGGTTTGAGGGGATCATCATTCTTTCAAAATGGAATTAGCATTATCAGGGGAAGGGTGATTCCCTTTCAAAGTTGTATGAGTACTTTTAAATCATTCCAATCTTTATTTCCATTTCTACACTGCCCTTCTAATCAATGAAATATATCCTTAAGTTTTACCTGACGAGTCTCATATAAAAAATTTCGGAGTATTGCTTATATGCAAATAGATCGGACAACTTTGTTGTGTGCTTAGTCAGGGCATCTTGGCTTACTATTTTCTTTTGATATTTCTTTTTTGGGATGATTACTTTTTCTACGTATGATGTACTTTCTTGCCTTTCTTCCGAATGATATATTGCTTTTAACTATTATTCTGAGATGAGTTCTGACTCAAATTAAGCTAGTTTCTGTCTTTGTTAACTAAAATTGGAATTTGATCTCTGAGCTCTGTGGACTTTCAGGAAGCTGCAAACAATAATAATGGGAAGGCACCTCATTCTGCCTGGAGAAACTATGATGATTTTAATGAACATTTCTGGTAAGTACTGCTTGGTGGCTTGTGCTAAGGTGACCAGTACTCACTGTCTTTTGATGTCTGATTGGTTCTTTTCTAGGTCTCTCCACTGCATCAAGCTTGGTTGGCCATGGCGCCTAGGCTCTTCTTTCTTCCAAAAGCCTCTGGTTGGATCAAAGGTCTTAATTTCATAGATGAGTTATATAACCTTTTAATTGCTTGATGCTGTATTTTTTGTTTATTGTCATGTATTGCAAAGGTAAAGGTAGGCAATTCTAGAGTGATAAGATGGTTGGTATGGAGACTTCAGGCTTGGTAATTCGAAAGAATTCATTCAAAATTCATCAACAACCTCTACCTTGTCATCTGGTTTACTTATACCAGTCTAGTGTAAGGGAAAATCAATTCCAATTCAGTCAGACTTGATCACATCAAACTTCTTAACGACCAAGCCTTATTCGCTCAGTGCAACTATCTAGCCCCTCCTCTTATTAATTCTAATATGGAAGAACGAAAGAACTGTTGCTTGCAGTTATCCTAAAGGAAATGTGTGCTAATGTTTCACAGCCCTGTAACACCAGCTTTGATGTAAGAAAGGTCACATGCTATGATACCAAATTCATATAAGAATCAATTGAATGCTGTTTCTTCGGGCTTAGGTTTGGGATGTGACAGAAAGATTCTCTATGATATTTGGCTTAGAAAATTGTTCTCTTGAGATGCTAAATCTTAGATTTATGTTGAAAAGGAGAAAAATAAAAGTAAGCATCACATTATAGAGAGAAATTCTTTGATAATATCTATAGAAATTAAACCTTTGTAGTTACTGAAGTTCATCCTAAACTAATGAGTGTCATAACTTTGATTTTCTTTTGGTGTATACCTTTGGTTATATTATACTTTTGCCTCTGATGCAGAACTTGCTTAATTCTGGTGGAAGTCCACGACGGGGAAAGACATCTTTTGTGGAGCATCGAACTTTTCTCCATCTCTACCACAGTTTCCATCGGTTGTGGATATTCCTTTTCATGATGTTTCAGGTTTGCGATTTCATATATTTTTCCTCAGCCTGGCTTCTAACTTGGCCAATGGTTGCTTCTCCTTGGCAATTTTTAATTTATGACATTGTTTCTTTTATTCATGCTAGCCGTAATCTGTATGTTCCAAATTTGTTTTAATTTTATGGCTCGTGCATACTTTTCTGGGTGTATTGTAATTTTCATCTTATCTTCAGGGTCTGACTCTTGTTGCTTTTAATGATGGACAACTTAATGCCAAGACTCTGCGTGCAGTTCTTAGTCTTGGGCCAACATTTGTTGTGATGAAGTTTCTTGAGAGTACGTGTTTCTATTTTAAAGTTATGCTAATATTTTTTTTTACGTGTTCCTTTTTTCTTGATGAATGATGACCACATTATTGGAAAGATAAGAAAGTACACCTTGGTAAAATATCAGTTGTTTTAGTTTATCACTTGCTTGAGTCCTAAGTTTATTATTCATTAGATGTCCTAGTTATTTATGGGCTTTGACTTGAAACAATTCTTGGCCCAGTATCAGTATTAGAGCTTTGGTGATGTGTCACTAGGAGTTTGATCCATGGTTCTCCTTGATCTTCTTGTTTTTTTTGATAGAGGAAAAGTTTAGGTGAATTCTCCTTGCCTTTCTAATTATAAGCTAAGTTTCAACACAAGATGTGGTATGCTTTTGGTTTGTCTACACTTAAGTCCAATGGGTTTTGTTGTGAAGGGTCATCTTAGAGATTATAGCTAAACTAATCATGGGCTTTGCTTAATTAGTTAAGCTTTTTGGTTCAAATGGTCCTTGACTAGTAGCTTCTATTTTCTGAAGTTGAAGTTGCTTCATGCAGGTGTTCTGGACATTTTCATGATGTATGGAGCATATACAACAACAAGGCACTTAGCCATTTCTCGAATTTTTCTTCGATTTTCATGGTTTGGTGTTGCATCAGTCTTCATAACCTTCCTTTATGTGTATGTCTTCCTTGAGATGCAAACCTTTTCATTAGACTGATTTCTTCTTGCTGTTTCTTTCTTTCTTTTTGATATTGTTTTCATGTTTGCAGAGTATCTTTTTCTGACTGACTGTATTTGCCTGCAGGAAAGCTCTAATGGAAGAGAGCAAAGGAAATGGAAATTCAATTGTTTTTAGATTGTATGTGATTGTCATAGGGATCTATGCGGGCGTGCAAATTTTCATTAGTTCCCTCATGCGAATACCTGCTTGTCATCGTCTGACTAATCAATGTGATCGCTGGCCTTTAATTCGATTTGTAAAGTGGATGCGTCAGGTTTTTAATGCCTTCATTTGTACTCATTCTTAATAAATAAATTAGTTGTAAAATATTTTGGGGAGTAATGTTAACTGATTGATTTACTCTGTCTTGCCATATCTTTTGATTGCTGAAGGAACGATACTATGTTGGACGGGGAATGTATGAAAGGACTACTGATTTCATAAAGTATGCACTTTGATCTCTGCTTCCACCCCTCCCCTAGAGGGGGTGCCCACTCCTGTAATCTGTATTCCTAAAACAAGCACAGATCTTTTATTCTTGATCCTCATCTGTAGGAAAAATTCTCCATCATAATGAATCTTTGTTTAAGAACTCCCTGTGTCCTGGAGAAGCTACAATTGTTTCCTTGTTGCCCACTTCATGTTCCCCATGTGCATCTATAGAAAGACAAATTCAAGTTGTGTGTGGATGCTTGCGTTTCATTACTAATTTTTTTGTGACAATAGAGAGAAAAAGTTAGGGGGAAATAGAAGGAGCTGAACACTATATGCTGTTGAAATACTTTAGACCATGTTTAAAAGAAGTGACCCTATGTATTACATAATCAGCTATCAGCTACTATAATAATATCTACAATATCTAACATTAATAACTTTTAACAAGTTTGATTGCCCCTTCTTCTTGCAGGTATATGCTATTTTGGCTTGTTGTATTGGGTTCGAAATTCTCGTTTGCGTACTTTTTACAGGTTTGTGGTCGATGCACATGCATGCATATAGCAATAAATCTGGGTGTATATTTCTTTGCACATTCATCTACATATTTGTTTGCTTACAGGCAATCACACACATGAATGTCTTTTTGTGGAAATTTGAAGAATTAAAAGTAGAGGGAAAATAAGAGCCTTAAAATGTTATTAATTCTTGAATGAATGAGAAGACAAATAGGTCTTTATATAGGCAAAAATATAAGCTAATAGGCTAAATTTAGAATCTATCGTAATCCTAATATCTCAAATTTATTCTTCTAAGATATATAATCCTATCCTAATCTTAACATGTAAGATTTATTTTTTTTAAAATATAATTTAATATTCAAATCTGATCCTAAATAATATCCAAACTTGATTTTAGATAATTAATTAAATAAATAATAAAACTTAATATTTATTAATTAATAATTAATTCTAAATTAGTGTATTTCAACACTTCCCTCAAGTTGAGAGGCAGCTTTGATGTGAGCAACATCATTATAGAAGAACTAGAACTTTGAATCCTTAAACCAGTAGCGACCACTGAATTGAAGTTGATTGGATCTTGAATCTGGATCTTAAGATAAAGTTGCGAACTTGACGAAAAATATTAGTGTTAGGGGCTTGACGAGAACATTTGCAAGAGGGAAACTTGATGAAGGAGACGACGCTGACAATTCTCACGGACAAAAGAGGAGTTACTTCTACGACGTGGAGTGGACTTGCAAATTAGAAACATTATGAATTCGCACACTCACTGATAGAAGAGGTATACTTCTGCAAAGTAGAGAGACATTTTTGTCCAAGGGGAAACTATTTTAGTGCATTGAGCACTTTTATGCTTCTTAGGATCTTGGGAGATATGATAAAAGGATATTTTATTTGGCTGCGAATGTGAATAGGGTGAGAGTTGCAAGGTAAGAGAGATTTGTGAGAGTTTGAAGTTGCAATGGACCCAATATTTGTAAGTTTAGGATGATTTCCCATAGATAAGATTAATAGAGGAGGTTGTGACTCTAACTCCTAAAACAAAAGGTAATAGAGGAGACTAAGTTTAAAACTCTAAAGACTAAACAGAGACGAACGATCAAGGATAGAGGCAGAGACGAAGTTGGAACAGAGTTGATGAGGAGAACACATGCGTAGAGACGTGTCTCACCGCATAGAGAATGCTTTTAGATGTTAAGTGAAGTTACTATGGCAGAGGGAACTTCTATGAATTTGAAGGAAAAAAGATTAACTTTCTAAAGGCATGCTTTCTCTCCAGTCTTGACCTTCGTTTTCTTTTTCATCGAGACCTTAACCAATATTTAATATTTTTGCTCTAATACCATGTAGAAATTTGAAAGATTAAAAGTAAAGAAAAAATAAAGGTCTTAAAATGTTATTAATCATTAAATGAATGAAAATACAAATAGGCCTTTATATAGGCAAAAATATAAGTTAATAGGTTAATCCTAAAATCTCTCGTAATTCTAATATTTTAGATTTATTCTTCTAAGATATGATAATATAATCCTATTCTGATCTTAACATCTTAGATTTATTCTTTTAAGATATGATAATTTAATATTCAAATCTGATCCTAAATAATATCCAAATTTAATTTTAGATAATTAATTAATTAACTAACAAAATATAATATTAATTAATTAATAATTAATTCTAAATTAGCTAATCTCAACATTCCCTTTCAAACTGGATCTATAGCTTGAATACTTGTACTTCTCAATTTCCTTGTTATATATATTTTAATTTTTTTATTTTTATCAATTTTTTCAGATCAGGCCACTAGTTAGGCCGACAAGAGTGATTGTGGACCTGGAGAATCTTGAATACTCTTGGCATGATCTTGTTTCTAGAAGTAAGTGGTGGACTAATTGATGACAAGGTGGCAGGATTGTGTGTAGTTTTTCTAAGCTTTCCTATCAGAACTTTTGAATATGTAAAGGGGTTATTTGTTACTTATCAACTTGTGAAGGCTTTAAGAGTTCTGAACTCTCTGAATTATTATTTGATTGAAGACTCACCAATCAATGTGGGGAGATCCGATAAATCTAGTTGTTCAATCGCAAAATTCAAACAAGAAAAGTTTTGAAACTAAAATTACCAAATATGTTTTGTATGGTAAGTAGGAAGGATAAAGTTGAGTACCATGTTGATAACAAAATATAATCATAACAGAAAATCCTATGATTTCCAACAATTTGCTATAAGCCAGTGAGTTTTTGGAAGAGCACAGAGAGAAACACGAGTTAGTTATGGCAATGTAGCTTTGTTTTGATTATTGTTATGGTAATTTAAAGCGCACTCATTCTTGCAGATAACCATAATGCTTTGACGGTTCTTAGCTTATGGGCTCCAGTATTCGCGGTAAGTTTAAAGCCTTTATTTTTAACAAGTTTGTAGTTAAAATTTTTGTCTAGGAAATCCAGCGATAATTATGGATATAGTTTGACTGCATTTCTTTGTCCTTTCACCTTCTGCTGTTACGCTCTAATGTTTATTGGATTACTTCAATCAAGAGGTTGATGAAATGGAAGATATTGATTAGTTACGTCACAAGTATAGGAAATTTGTGTAATGTGGCGTGCATTCTTTTTGGCGTTTCTTATTTGATAATGCTGGAATTGAGTTCTCCTGATGCAACAAAGTTTGAATTTGAATCAATATGGCATATTCTAGGGGAGCTTGCTATTCTTCTGCTGAAAATTGTCATGGAAAGGAGTGGTCAATTATTTCAATCATTAGTTATTAATAAATATAAAAAGCTGTTTCCTGGTGATCAAGGCTTCTGTACTTCCTTTTATGGTTGTTTTGTTTTGCTGATCCATGTTTTTTTCTCCTTTCTTGGTTTTCTTCTGTCATTACTTATTCATCTATTCTGGCGGGTTCAGATGTATCTTTTAGATGTTTATGTGTTCTACGTACTTGCGTCGGCTGTTTGGGGATTCTTGCTAGGGGCAAGAGATCGCTTGGGAGAGGTATGTGATGTTCTTGGCAATTGTCAAACTGACTGCAGCTCCTATTGCTAGCCATGTGCTCTTTTTATAGTTACTTATATTCCCTTCTACTTGACTTACTCTTTCAAACAATTGCATGTGCTATTCGGTGGTAATTTTTTGGTCATGCCCGTGTTTGATCACACCAGATTAGATCATTGGAAGCCCTACACAAACTTTTTGAGCAGTTTCCTGGAGCTTTTATGGACACTCTTCACGTTCCTCTGCACAACAGGTTATACTTCCAATTTTTTTCTTCAAATGTATAAAATTAACAATTTTTTTTTTGTTTGGTTTTATTTATAATTATAATTCATTGTCCTTTATTGGTTTGGTAGGAACATAGCTGTCCAATGTCTATGCACTAATTATTTTGTCTGTTTCCCTGTTGATTCATGATTGTTGGCTTGTACCTACTAACATAATTCTTTCTCAACTTCTTTCAGGAGTTCCCGACGTGCGTCTGGTGAGGTAAGTTACTTTTAATTTGCTAAAACATAAACTATGTCCACTTCAATATGATTGTGCGTTGGATGCAAACAATATCTGGCCAACCTCATTGTACAAAGTGAGAAAGTCTACTCATAGTGACAAGAATGTTATTGTAAAGCAGTTTTATGTGTCTTATCCAAGCATGATAATCTTGTATTTACTTAATTACCTCTGTATCTGAAGGGTGCGGTAGATAACAAGGTTGATGCTACACGCTTCTCCCCCTTTTGGAATGAAATAATACGAAATCTGAGGGAGGAGGATTATATAACTAACTTGTGAGTGCTAGAACATGTTTTCTACAATTTTTGCCTACCTAAGTTTTTCTGGGGACACTATATGTTTCATATTTGTATTTTTTCACTTGCTTGATTGAGGCCTATACATGTTTGCTGATTCTTTGCAGGGAAATGGAGTGGCTTTTAATGCCTAAAAATTCTGGGGATCTTCCTTTAGTTCAGTGGCCTCTTTTTCTACTTGCTAGCAAGGTAATTTAGGTCTTTTAATTAAAATAACTAGCGAATTAATTGCAGATGAATGCATGCATGCGTACCTCTTGCTTGTAAACATGACCCTCATTTTAAATTTGTTCGTTGTTATTTAATTAATAATTCTCCTTTACATGATTTTTTAGATATTTCTTGCTAAGGATATTGCTGTTGAGAGTAGAGATACTCAAGATGAGCTTTGGGATAGGATTTCAAGGGATGACTATATGAAATATGCCGTTCAGGAGTGTTACTATACCATTAAACTCATATTGACAGAAATATTAGATGAAGTGGGAAGAATGTGGTGAGTGTCACGAAAAGTTGATGCAAATTGAATCATATACCTTATAAGACGGGGAATATGGTTAATCTATTAACTGCTTTCTTGGTTGTTTTTGCAATTGTCGCCATTATGCCAGGGTTGAAAGGGTATATGATGATATTAATGCGAGTATCATGAAGAAAAGCATCCATGTGGATTTTCAACTTAATAAGTTGCCTCTTTTGATATCAAGAGTATCTGCGCTGATGGGTATTTTGGTTTGTATCAAGTAATTTGAAGTCCTTGCATTGTTTTATGCATGTTGATAGAACGCTTCCAAGAGTCATGTAGATGACCAAAGTTTATGCTGGCTTTTTACTATTGACATTTGTTGTGAGTTTATAATCATTATTGACAAAAAATATTGAATCAAAGAGAGAAAATTTCTAAAAAGAGGACAAGATATGCTCCACAAACAAATGAAAATTACAAGGTTCTCTAACAGTTTTCCAATTGCTTTGCATAACCTTAAGTTTCTTGGCTGAATGTAAGCTAGATGTCGCTGTTGTTTCCCTCATATTTTATAGGTCTAATTAAATCAGAATCAGGCATCCTATCAGTTTTTTCCCAATATTGTTCTTAAGTTGGCATGTTACTTGTTAGACATGCAATACTCATTATTACATTTCAGGTGAATTCTATGCATGTTTTACAATTATAGCGAGTTCTAACTATAGGATGCTACCTATATGTATTTTCATTTATTTTTCTTTTGAAAATATTGTATGATTCACGTCATGGTAAAATTACATAATTATATTATCTGGTTTGATTATCTTTGTTTTTGGTTTATGATTTGGCAAATAATCTCTTCTTGATGTGCTGCTTTTATGATGAAAGTTTTAATTATCAAATGCCATGTAAATTTTTCATTGATTTGACTTTGTATAGAAAAAGCCAAAATCACCTGAACTTGAAAGCGGTGCAGTTAAAGCTGTTCAGGATCTGTATGATGTTGTGACACATGATATCCTTTCTATAAATATGAGGTTTGTCACACTTGCTGAGGTTCTTTTATTTTATTACATTTCCTGTCTCTTTACTGTTTGCTTGCTTGTTCATCTAGGGAAAATTATGATGCTTGGAATTTACTGTTAAGAGAAAGGCAAGAAGGCCGTTTGTTTGCGAAGTTGAAATGGCCCAACAATGCTGATTTGGTATGCGTTGCTCATTGTTTCTATTTTGGTATATATATGCACTTGCTTTCTGAATTTAGGGACTAAATATTTGTAGAATGAACAAGTGAAAAGATTGCATTCTCTTTTGACCATCCAACACTCTGGTTCAAACATTCCTAAGAATCTTGAGGCTAGACGAAGGCTTGAGTTTTTCGCAAATTCTCTTTTCATGAAGATGCCTGTTGCAAAGCCAGTTAGAGAGATGTTATCTTTCAGGTAAATTTTTTCTCTTCCAGCAACTAGTTCTGCTTGTTGCTTCTGGTGAGCTTATCCCCTGTGTTTGTATGCAGTGTTTTCACACCATATTATTCTGAGATTGTGCTTTATAGCATGGCTGAGCTGCTAAAGAAAAATGAAGATGGCATATCGATTCTATTTTATCTTCAAAAGATTTTTCCAGGTAGTTGTCCCATCATTTTGCTGGAATACATTGCAAGTAGACAGTTTGCATGATTTAATGTGGCCTTTTCTTTGCTGGAGACTTGGAGCTCATGGGATCGTTTATCTTTTGGATTGGCTGATCATGGGATTAAATATATAACGGAATTGCCATTAGTTTCCAATTTCTTCTGTTCCTTTTAGTTTTTCTTATTGTGTTTTATATTCTTGCATTTTAATTTTTGAAATTTGGTTGCTAATTTTAGGGGATTCAATGGCTGATACGTCACAGTCATGTATCCTTATTTATGTACTCTTCTATAGGAATAAGCAATCATTTAGGACATCATGTTTGGTGGAAAAGAAAGGGAGAAAGAGATATAAAAACTAACAAAAACAATTTAAATAAGCAATCGTTTAGGACATGTTTGATTGAGTCCTTAAATGATGAGATACAAGGCCCATTAAATCCTAACAAAAATAGTAAAGCCAATAAAATCCTAATGAAACATAATATAAATAGGATATTTTAACGTAATAAATTATGATCCTAATTTTCTCTTAATCTTGTTCTTGTTTAACATCTATATTTATCTATATTTCTTAATTGACAAATGACTCACATTTCATTTATGCGTCCCGTAGGGATTTTGTTACTTTGTGTTGTTTTGAGCTCTCTCTCCTCCCCAATTTTTTCCTGTTTTGAAGATGTCTTGCCTTCCTTTCAATCTCTCTCTTTATAATGAAATTCCTTTTTTTTTTTTTAACTGTAGATGAGTGGAAGAACTTTCTTGCTCGAATTGGACGTGATGAAGATGCACTTGACTCAGAGCTTTTTGATAATCCTAGAGATATCCTTGAACTGCGTTTTTGGGCATCTTATCGTGGACAAACATTGGCTAGAACTGGTAATGGCTTCCTTTCAAATGCTGAATATAGGGGTTCTTACATAAATGCTGTGAGATATTCTTCCATGTGGGTGTTAAAATGTTTTTCTGGAATGATTTAAGGTCTTGTATATCATGACCCTTCTGCACCTTTGTGTGTTTTTTTCCCGTCTTATTTACTCCATTTGAATTTTAATAAATTTCTTTAATGTGGTGGTTTCTTATGCTAAGAAATTATTTCGAATTGAATTTCTTAGTTTATTTTCTTTCATCGTTATATAGTTTAACATGACCATAAACTTCATTGAGCTTATTCCCTGTTTATCTGAATCCTCTTATACCTTGTTGAACTCCTTTTGTGGTTGTGGGGTACTGATTTTGTGATGGATATTCTTTGGTATTATGGTTTTATTTCTCATTTTCCCTGTTGTCTATTCAGTACTTAGTTTCTTTTAAGTATGTTCAGATTTCTTGGTTGTAACGTTTGGCAATTGTGAATAATTTCTTGTTAAATGTGAAGAAAGTTTGGCAAGCTTTGGTTAATTATGTGTTTTTCTTTATGGTTAAGGTTTTCTGTATTGTTTTAGTTTCTTTTACCAGGATAGTTTATTCTCCGTTCATGCACTTCTTTCTTTGCCTCATGTAAAACTTTATTCTTTAAAAAAAACAAATAATAATAAATTGAAGAATTTTCTTTATTAGATTAGATGGGTAAGATTGTGTATTGAGTCTTGGAATTTCTGCAATTCTAATTAGAAAAGTTTTGTCCTAATCTGCTTAATTATTTTGTTTGTGATCAACAGTCCGAGGAATGATGTACTATAGGAAAGCCCTTATGTTACAGACATATTTGGAGCAGACAACCTCTGGAGGTTTGGGCATTTGATCTTTTCATTATTGTTCAAGTGATGACATTAGTAATCTAATTTTCCTTTGGTGATGTAGATTTGGAGTCTGGGATTGGCAGCAGTGAAGTGACTGATACGCGTGGCTTTGATTTATCACCTTTAGCGCGTGCTCAGGCAGATCTTAAATTCACTTATGTTATTACGTGTCAAATTTATGGAAAGCAGAAAGAGGAACAAAAACCTGAGGCTGCTGATATTGCCTTGCTTATGCAAAGGTGTGTTTGGGAATTTTAGGGACTGGCTTTCATATGTTAGTTTTCTCTTAATTGCTGGTTTAGGCTAGAATTCTGTTGATACTGTTACCCACAAGAGGATAAAGTTTGTAGTTTGAGGCTGCTAAAAAATGCTAGAAACCAACATTGAAGGTGTCTGTATAATGAGTGAAAGCAGCAATGACGGCTGCGTGATGGAGTGATGACTATGACAAATAGGGAAGAAGATATAGCAATGCCAAAACAAAGTTAGAATATGGTGCCTAGGAAGATATAGTGGTAAAACACTTGGAAGATGCAGCGATGATGGCTGCCTATGTGAATTTCTTTGGAGAGCAATACCTACTGCTCTGATACCATGTTGCGCACAAGAGGAGAATGATTCTAGCTTGCGTATTTCTGGAAGAATGTTAAGGATACATATAGTAGTATACAAGAGAAAATTAAGGAAAGAAAATATTTCTGTGATCTACCTCTTAAATTCCTAATTGATGCATATGGTCATATTTGCTTTAATTTACAAATCAATTGCAGAATATTTCTTGCTCTTCGATATATGCAGATCTAATTTATAAAAATTTGTTCATTATGCTAGGAATGAAGCTCTCCGTGTCGCTTTCATTGATGATGTAGATACTTTAAATGGTGGGAAAGAATACTACTCAAAGCTCGTGAAGGCTGATATCAATGGGAAGGACAAGGTACCATGGGTTTCTATTGTTTCTTTTGTGAGCTATCCTTTTCTATAGGCAAATATGATTTTTTTTATTACAAAAATTTTTGGAAAGGGGATGGGCTCATCCACGATCTAAGGGTAAGGCGAAATCTTCCTTCCTTTTAGGCGATATCATGCAAATATGATTTTTATTTCTCATTAACATGTTTTTTGACAATGAAGGTCCAACACCCCCCTTCTTTCCCTCCACAATTTAATCTCTTTCTGGGGGTTGGGGGTTCATTTGAGTCATTATTGATTTGAATGCTTAATGCTATGAAAGAGTTAGTGGAAGAATTAATTATTTTGTTAGTTGTTACTTAGAAGCCGCTAACTCTTTGCATTCCTACTTACTATTAGAACAAGGCTTGAGTGTATGTGGACATTGTTGAATAATGTATTCCTCCATACTCTGTTTTTTTGGTATCCCTTGAGGAGTCAACTCTTTGTTTGTCTTATTTTTAATAGCTAAGATAAAGCAGTGAAGAAGATGCAGCATCTTATGCTTCCTGTTTTATAACTAGGCATGTGTTACATGTAGATTAGGTTAAATGCTAGTTGCTACATTTTAATCCTTTAAGCTTTAAGTTATAACTAATCTGGCCAAAAGTGCTAGGTGCAAAGAAGATAATATTATTTTTCCTAACTACTGATAAGTATAGTAGAAGAGTATCTCCTCCTTCTGGAATCAGTGCTAATCACACACAAATGAAAGCACGTTTGAAGTAACATGCTTATAAATGTGTATTTTTCAACAAAATCCATTGGTTTTGGACTCAACCTATTGTCTATTCCAACTCATATGGAGAGTAGTGTTTGGATAATCACTAGTGAACGTGAATAAAGAAAAGGATGGAGAACTGGGGTGGTTGATATGTTAAGTGCTATTTGTTTTTTGGTCCATAAAACTGTTACTGATATATGGAAAACTGAAATGACGTTATTGCTTTAGATTCAAAGTGAAGAAATCCAGAAACTGCCCCTTTTTACGTTTGTGTGCGTTTTTTTTAAAGTTCAGATCCTTGTTGTTTAGGGACCTTTCTTTTACCAATATCCTCTTACAAAAGAGATAAGCTACTTGATGTTTTTGAAGCCTGATAGATTGCTTTAGTCACAATAGATTGCTTTGGTTAATGGGTACCTGTCATACCAGAAGGCTTTTTATCTTGCAGGAAATATATTCGATCAAATTACCTGGAAATCCCAAGCTTGGTGAAGGGAAACCTGAGAATCAGAACCATGCAATTATATTTACTCGTGGAAATGCGGTCCAGACAATTGACATGAATCAGGTTTCTTTTGAAATCTATTGTGTATTATGGTTGCAAGTCATTTGAATTGTGATGTTTATTTAAGTCTTATAATAGGATAACTATTTTGAGGAAGCTTTGAAGATGCGGAATCTCCTTGAAGAATTCCATTGTGATCATGGTATTCGTCCTGCTACCATTCTTGGTGTTAGAGAGCATGTATTTACTGGAAGGTTTGTGGAACTTGGGTGCTGTAATTTGATGTCTTTTCTGATTGATTGTTTGCAAATGTTATCAAGTAATTTAATCCTTTCTACATGCAGTGTCTCATCTTTGGCCTCGTTTATGTCCAACCAAGAAACTAGTTTTGTTACTTTGGGTCAGCGTGTCTTAGCAAATCCTTTGAAGTAAGCCCATTTTCTATAGCTAGTTGATTCCCCTTCTGGGTTTTGAATGTAATTGAAGCCAAATTGTGCTAAACTGCTAATCATGATTAGGGTCCGAATGCATTATGGTCATCCAGATGTCTTTGATAGAGTCTTCCACATTACCCGTGGTGGCATCAGCAAGGCATCCCGTGTCATAAACATTAGTGAAGATATCTACTCAGGTATGGATGGCTGCTTTACTTATAAGTCAGGGTTTGCTTTATTAGCAAAAACCCTTTGGACCTTTTGCATCTTAAATCTTGTTAATTTACAGGATTCAACTCAACCTTACGTCAGGGGAATGTTACACATCATGAATATATTCAGGCAAGTATTTTTCCTGTATGATGCATCTATTAATAATTGTTGCTCTAATAAAGAAGTTTACAGGTTGGTAAGGGAAGGGATGTTGGGCTCAATCAGATTGCTTTATTTGAGGGGAAGGTTGCTGGGGGTAATGGTGAACAAGTTCTCAGTCGTGATGTATATAGACTTGGGCAACTTTTTGATTTCTTCCGGATGATGTCATTTTTCTATACAACTGTTGGTTTCTACTTTTGTACCATGGTAAGTAACATACGAATCATAATTTTTGTCTGTCTTGGATTTTCTGAAGTTCAAATGAGTTATATTTTATTGTTAACTTATAGTTGGAATTATCTTGGAGTTAAATCTATATATTGCTTGCAATGATGTGTTTGTGGCTTATTATTTTAGTATTCATTAGCATGAATGCTCAGATACTGTTTTCTCTTGCATCTGAACATGCTATCTGTATTATCTTGCAGTTAACAGTGCTGACCGTGTACTTCTTTCTTTATGGGAAAGCATATCTGGTAAGATGGATTTATTTTATTTATTGTGATTTTAGATTATTTAGCAGTTCATTGGATTTCTCCCGTTTTGTTTTTTTTCCCCTGTCCTTTTCAATTCATAACTTTTGCTTCTACTCTCTTAGTTTTTTGGATGCTTTTATTTTGTTTCAACTGGGATTGATCTGATATCTAATCAAGGATGATATTTTCCCAGGCATTATCGGGTCTTGATGAAGAAATAGAACAGAGGGCTAGGATAACTAAGAACACTGCCCTGAGTGCTGCTTTGAATACACAGTTCCTCTTCCAAATTGGGGTCTTCACTGCTGTACCAATGATCTTGGGATTCATCCTGGAACAGGGTTTCCTGAGGGTAATTGTTTTCCTATATCCCTTTTTTGGGCCCTCAACGTATACTCGCCAAGAAATCATCAAGTATTGTTTTATTTATGTATATTTTCATTTACTGAGTGCTGTTCATTCTGAATGAAAATGTAGACCCCGTGTGGGTTAGACTGTACATCCTGCTACCTTTTTTTAGGTAGTGAAGGGAAGGTTTGATATGGAAATACTCCTCCAATCCTTAATATATGATCTAATTAGGGAGTTGATCTTGGTCCTAAATGAAACACTTATTTTCTATATTTATAAAAAAAATTCTAAATTACCCTTATTGATACTCTCAATAATAATCAAGTAAGAGGGGAGGGATGGAGTTAAGGAAGATGATTAGGTATTTTAGAAAAAACATGTCATATTAATTAACTTAACTATTAGGGTATTTTAGAAAAAATGTCATATTAATTAACTTAACTACCTTAATCTAATCAAATTAGTTAAATATGTTCTATATTATGGATCAAAGGAGTAACTAATATAATATAAATAAGTAAAGAATCTTCTTGTTGCACGTTAGATATATATTTTATGTTGTGAAAGAAAATATTGTATTCTCACTATGTTCTTTTCTTTTAAGTTACTTATGCATTTGAGTTGCTGCAGGCCATTGTTAGTTTTGTCACAATGCAGTTTCAGCTCTGCTCCGTCTTTTTTACATTTTCCTTGGGTACAAGGACTCATTATTTTGGGCGGACCATTCTTCATGGTGGTGCAAGGGTTTGTTGGCTGACTTGATGCTGTCCCTTTTTATATTTGTCTGCCCTGCTATTAAGTATGTTTATTTGCCTACAGTATCAAGCAACTGGACGTGGATTTGTTGTCCGCCATATCAAATTTTCAGAGAATTACAGGCTCTACTCTCGCAGTCATTTTGTTAAAGGGTGTGTGCTTTCTCTCATATAATTAATATATAATTCTGATATCAACTTGTAGAAATTAGATGTGGGACTTTTGTTCTCCAATATTCCCCTGTTTACTATTTTTTTAACGTAAGTTTGTGTCCTTTGAGTCTCAAGAGGCTTCAGGTTACAGCCTTCTTGTTTTTTTTTTTGGCCTGTGCTTGTACTTTGATGGAGACTTGTGGGTTGTCAAAGTCCTATATTTAGTATGGGATAGCTAGGAGGGTTCCGCATCCCATGCAAATATCCATCAATTGGTATTAGAGTTAAAAGCTGAAAGAATAAATTTTAAATTAAGCATTAGAAAGAAAAAGGAGTTTAAAAATTGAAAGATATCAGAAGCAAATTTAAAATATAAAGAAGAGACATTAAAAAATATATATTTATTAATTTATTAAATATTGGAAAATAATAAAAAAGTTGGAGCTTTTGGGTGCACTGTAAATAACTTTCTTTGACCTGCAATAATGTCCTAAATTATTTATATTTCTTAACAGTAACAATTTTCTTATCCACCAGACTCCTAAATTATTAAAACTTCTTATTATATCCTTTTGTCTTCAGGTTGGAAGTTGTGCTTTTGTTGATAGTATACCTGGCCTATGGATATAATGAAGGCAATGCTGTGTCATACATTCTTCTGACTGTTAGCAGCTGGTTTATGGCCCTATCCTGGTTGTTTGCTCCTTATTTATTTAACCCAGCTGGATTTGAGTGGCAAAAGTAAGTGCAATCTTTATGTAGTTTCAGACCTGTCTGCCATATTTACTGATTCTTTTCTCTCCCGTCACTTAAGGGTAGTCGAGGACTTTAGGGATTGGACAAACTGGCTTCTGTACAGAGGTGGAATTGGAGTTAAGGGAGAAGAAAGCTGGGAAGCTTGGTGGGATGAAGAACTGGTATTTAATATTTTACCGATGCACATTAAAAATTGATACCCTTGTGTTGTGATATTTTGAATGCTTTTTCCCCCTAATAATCTTTCACAATCTCAGTTGTCATAAAGTATAGCATCTATTTTATCCCCAAAAAATTGCTGCATCTTCAGGCACATATCAGAAGTATTGGTTCAAGAATAGCTGAGACAATCCTCAGTCTAAGATTTTTCATCTTCCAATACGGTATTGTGTACAAGCTACATGTACAAGGAACAAATACTTCATTGACGGTATTATCTCATATCATTCTACTTTATCTTCCTAAATAAATTCCTCGATGATTTTAATGTACTCTTTACTTTGGGTGTGTTATAAGTAGCTCTTTTCTTATGTCTTAGGATTTCCTTACATTCTTAGCGGTTGTAGCAACAGTGGTACCCTTTTGCGCTAGTGTTCTTTGTTTCTTAGGAATTAACTTTTAAGGTTTAGCTGAAGTCATTAACTTATGCATGCTATGAACTCTTGAGCCAGTGGCTTAAGGTGTTTTTCTTGTTTAGTTCGGCTCTAGAATGAACATGTTCAACCATATGTTTTGTAACTAATACTTGATCACCTCACTGCCTTTCTTTTGACTTTTTAATAGGTTTATGGCCTGTCATGGGCAGTGCTGGCTGTTCTTATACTTCTTTTCAAGGTATTAAAATGCCTTTTTTCTGTTGTTAAATATATGACGTTAAAGTTAAAACTGTATATCTTGATTTTTATTTTTCGTCTTGTTGCTCTACAGGTGTTCTCCTTTAGCCAGAAGATATCTGTTAACTTCCAGCTTCTGTTGCGTTTTGTCCAAGGCCTTTCCTTGTTGTTAGCGCTGTCTGGAATAGTTGTGGCAGTCATATTCTCTGATCTTTCTGTATCAGATATATTTGCTGCTATCTTAGCCTTTATTCCTACTGGATGGGGAATTCTTTCGGTGAGTTCTTCTTTTATCTCTGATCACTTTGTTTGATAGCGTTTATCTTTCATGTTTGTACATTGACCAAGACTCGTTCCTGTGTATTATAACATAGATTGCTGTTGCCTGGAAGCCTGTGGTGAAGAATATAGGACTGTGGAAATCCATACGATCAATTGCACGTCTATATGATGCTGGCATGGGAATGATCATCTTTATACCCATTGCATTTTTCTCGTGGTTCCCATTTGTATCCACATTCCAAACTCGTCTCATGTTCAACCAAGCTTTCAGCCGAGGCCTTGAAATTTCTCTTATCCTTGCCGGAAACAATCCCAATACTGGGATCTAGCTTTTTACTTATGCCTCATGGCCTTTAGTGTGCAATAATGAGATTTGTTTTTTTGTCGGGAGAGGTAGATTAGTTTTTGTTCCCTTTAGGATGCTTATCATATGAATTTTTGTATTTTCACCTTTGTGAATGTGCAATATCATTTCTAGTTTCTGGTATATGTCAAATTCTATTTTTTTTTACACTAGTATTGTTTTTTAGCTGATTACGTGGCTTTTACCTTTTAGACATCGTCTTAAGTTTAATCAGCTATCTTGCATCAAATTATAACTGCAGAGACTGCATGACAAATTCACTGACGTCGCAAATTTGGGAGAATAATAATAGGACGACGAATTATTATTAAATACTAAAAATAATGCTTCAAGCAATTGAAAATTTTAACAACTGATTTAAAAATATGTCAAATTTTTCTCTCACTGGATGTGTGTTTTCTCGTGTTACAGAATTTAAACAAGTTACAAATGATTCATTGTAAATATGAATTTATATATATTGATTTAAATGATGCATCATCCCAGCCCGCGAATTGACGAGGATCATGGTTGGCCTGCGCAATTTAAAAGAAGGTTAAAATATATAAAACTCTTCTCAATTTTAAGTCAGGTACATATAATTCCTCTCTTATCTTTAAAAGTTTAAAACCAACACCCTGAGCCTTCAGATTTTGACCATTAAACCCATGCTGTTAAAAAAAATCGTTAAATATAATAGAATATGTGTCACATCATTGTAGTCGGGATTACTAGGCAAATTACCCTGTTTTACTCAAAAGAGTAATTTTGTCTTGTTCTATCAATGTCAATCCCTAATTTCCCCATTCAGGCTTTCACCAATACACATACGGTCGTCTCCTTCTCTTGCGTTCTCTCCTTTCCTTCCGTTTCTTTTAGCTTCTAGAATGCAGATCACCTACTTCCTTCAAAATGTTAATTTTATACATCCTATCTCAACAATCTTCTCATTAATCTCTGTGTTGTGTATGAACACAATGCTAATTTGTTATTGAATAAATATATTCAGAATCCTCTGTGAATATACAAAGCAAGCGAGGTCAAAAGCAAATTATACCAATATCCCTTAGGCTGGCATTTTCTTGCATTAGAAAGCAGATGGTGGAATCGCTACATGCCTTTTGCGTGGTGAGAATGTGAAATAAATGAATAAAACAATGATTTATCACCCTTTTGGTCATTCCCTGTTATGCACGATTTAAGTCTCATGTCTACTGCTAATTTTTTTTTTTTGACTCTATATAATAGACAAACGTTGCAGAGGGAAGAGATGAAGAAGCCAGTAAAAGGGGAATTTGGGTTCACTTTTGGCAGAATGACAAAATTAACCTTGAGTATTTAATTGATGAAGTATGAAAAATTCCAAGTAATTTGCTAAGTGTTCTGACTAATATGACATTGGTGGGGGGGTGGGGGAGGTTATGTGTATTTTAACCTTAAAAACAATAGCACAGGTCAAGGACTCCACATGCCCCCATTGCGAAACCGTTTTTCCCACATTTGAATTCTTTTTTATAAAAAAAAAATTAAATAGATTTAATATCAGTTAAGTTAAGATTCAGACAACGTTTATAGAAAATTTATAAGATCGTCTATTAAAGGAATATTTATAACTATAATAAAAATTAAATTCATATTTTTATATAAATTTATTTTTTATTATTTATATGAACTCCCTCTTTAACTCTCAAATTTAAAATTTATAGAGCGTTTGACCAGAAACTGTACAGAATTAGTATATAGATAGATTGAAAGTTATGGGCCATATAGGGCTTGTTAGTTGTTACTAACATTGGCAGCTCTGGGTGGGCGTGCCCATCCCAATCCTCACAAGTGTTCGCTCCTGGGTTTTAGCTTTTTCGGAACTGATGATTGCTTCATTTCATTTCTAGTGAATTTATTTTTTTTATCATAAAAAAAATTATATAAATCCTACTCCTAATTTTTTTATTAAAATTAAGATATAATTTTAAAATTTAAATAATATTTATAAAAAATTATAAAATTATTTATTAAAAAAATATAAACTAATTAATTATCATCTATATCAATTCCAGATTTTTAATGAATTTATATATCAACATGGCATCGTGTGATTGTGATGGGCACAATCATGGTACAACATATAATTTATGGATGAGATATCATTACGTGCTTTCCAAGTACCATATCCGTCGTATTTTTCCCTGGAAAAATAGAATATAAATAGTGAAGTACTCTGAGAAAAATTAAAAACAGAAATAAGAAGGATGCCCATGTAATTATATATTAAAATAAAAATTATTTATTTATTTTTTTACTTAAAAATTATTTATTTAATTAGAACCCTCCTTATTTGTGAGAATATAGATGACATGTATTTTGAGAATATATAATATTTTTAATAGATTAAACTATTTAAATATATTGAAATTAAATATAATTATATGTATATTTTATATAAAAAATAGATATAATTTAATTTAATTTTAACTTCAGCAGACTAAAGAATAATGTTGACGGGCCGCTTATATCCTGAGAATATTTTATTGATCCATCTCTAGATCGGGTGACGCGTGTCATTACGCATCTCTAATCGCAGCCGTTGACAGCTCTAATTGATATCTGACCGTTCACTTCGTCCATTGCCCACTATATATAAGATGCCCCCATGATGTTTTGGCTAATCTTCAAAACGCTTCCCAGAATATATTGAAGAGATTTATGCGAGAAAGCCCCCCAAAAGTTCGAGTTCTGGATTTTCTATTTCTGAAATTTCTATAGACAAGTTATCCTATTTTGGTCATCGTTTTCTTGAGTATCGAATCTAAGGTTTCCTTGTTCCTAATCGGACCTACGGGCCTTTTAGGGTTTTGATCTGTTTTTTGCGAAGTTGTTTTTGTCGGCGCTTATTCCGAATAGTCGCTTTTTGGTATTTTGATCTTGAATTTGGTTTTAAATTTGAAGAAACTGACACAGTTTCTTAGCTGTAGGGCTTTGTCGGTATCTGGTTGCGACGATGAATGATCAATCCCAAATTATGATGAATTTGAGCCAGATGAGTCAGCCTCAGATGATGAATCAGGTTCAAATGATGAACCAGCCTCAGGTAATTAACCAGTCTCAGATTATAGGTCAGTCTCCGGCGTTGTCTCTGCCACAGATGATGATCCACTCTCAAGCATTAAATCAGCAGCAGAAGCCGCAAACGCAAAGGAAACCATCCCAGATGATGATGAACCAGACCAAACCTCCGATGATGAATCGGGGCTATAAGGCTTGGCCTCAACAGCCCCCTATGGACCCTAACATGAAGTTTCCGAACCCTATGAAGCAAAATTATCCCAACTCCAAGTTGGGGCGAAGCAATTGGATGGGGAAGAAGATGACGGATAAGCGCAAGGACCCAAGAAGAATGGATAAACCTAACCCAAGTGCCTCGACAAGTCAATCCAACAGTGTTGTTGGGTACCAACCGCCTACTCTGCATGAATTACAGTCCCAAAATCGTTTAAAAGCCCGAAAATTTTATCCCAAGAAGAAATTTAATAATCGATTTGCCCCTTATGCCCCGAGAAACACAACATCCTTTCTTATTCGTGCGAAGAAGTCAGGAGGCATAGCTTCACTCGTATCACCCTGTCCTGTAACCCCAGCTGTTCTTCCTACACCTATATTTTCGCCCTCGAGAGAGGTATTAGGGGATATGGCAAAGGAAGAGTGGGGTGTTGATGGATATGGATCAATGAAGGGTTTGATTAGGCTTCGATCGCCAGGGCATGATGCAGATCTTCACGAGGACGAGGAAGATGAGGAAGGTGGTGCAGGGTCAAGTGAGAGTGATGTGGAAGAACATGTGGAGGTGGAAAGAAGGTTAGACCATGATTTGAGTCGGTTTGAGATGATATATCCGAATTACGGAGTTGAGTATAACAATGTCTTAGAGAATAGGGTAGATGATCAGGATTCCCATATAGCACAATTGGAGGAGGAGAATTTGACATTGAAGGAGCGTCTTTTCTTGATGGAGAGAGAATTAGGTGATCTGAGAAGGAGGTTACAGTTTCTTGAGAGGCAGAACCAAATTGGGGTTGATGCCAACGAGGAAGTGGTGGAGAATGGTTCTGATAATGAAAGTGAAGGGGGATCGGATGCCCAAGTTGTTAGAACCGAGGATAGTCCAGAGATGGTTGATTATGTGCCAGAGGATGGGAGGCATGAAGACGATGATGCTAATGCTAAGGTAAAAAGTGAAAGAGTATCAGAGACTGAAGGTATAGGAGATAGAGATGTTTTTATGGAAGAGATGGTTCCGGATGAGGGGATTGCTGGTAGGTGTGAGATGAGGGGTGATGTGAGGGATGAATTTGCAATTAATATGAACGTGGAGAAGGAGGAGCGCAAGGATGAAGCAGCTATAGAGTGTTGTGTACCAGATGAAGTTATAGCAAAAGAGAATGTTGTAGATAAAAAAAGTAGTGGTGAACTGGAAGTGGTGGATGAAAAAGAAGAGTTAGAAGCCCAAGAAACAGTCAATGTCTGTGTACAAGATAAAGTCCTTAATGAGAAGGATGAACGCAAGGATGAGGATGTTGAGACATGCTTGGGAAGTGGGAACTGATTGAGATGACTTGTCTGTCCCTCGTTTTTCCCTGGGTAGAGAGACTTTTGATTTGAGGACCGAGAAGTTTTATGGGGCTCTTTTCTCTCTCTCTCTCTCTCCTTGGGTTGGGATTTTGAAACATGTTAAAAGCGGTAGATAAATTTGCAGGTTCTTTACCCATAAAGGCATAAGTAGGTTTTGCATGCGAAATGTTTCCTCTATTTGTATGTAAGTCTAGCGATCAAAGCTGTGAGGATAACTAGTTTCTACCTTGTACTATGGCTTTCCTGACTATGTGGAAACTTTCTTTGATATATTCACCATGTAACCGAATGCTTTTAGTACCTATTAGTATCCGTTGTTTTGACGCAGTGCTTAAGCTTTTGTTGTTCTTGATCTAGCATGAGTTTTTCCCCCTATTCTTGAGGGAAAATCAGTTTTCTAAATTCTGTTAAGCCCACTGCCGAACCTATTTTATGGCATGCATTGGATACTTTTTTGTTGGGTTGACATTTATGGAAATTGTGATTTTGATAAAGCTGCAACAGATTTCTGATGGAACACGTTACCTCTACTTTTCTGTTGGCTAATAGGTAACTCGAGCACCGGCTAGGGTATTTGTGACCCCGTGGCATAAAAAGTTGCCGCAACTTCAGATCTCTGGTTTTGGTTGCTTCTAGATCGAAGTTATTGGAAGGTTTGAGTTTAAAACAGTAGTATACTTTGATGTTATTGGGGTGCTGCTTAATCTTGAACAATTAGTCATGGCATTATATCTTGCAACATATTTGGCTAAAATTTTTGTGTCAACCGTTGTTTTAGTTGGACTGTAAGATAAAGTACAAACATCTTGGCTTGTTGGCTTGAGGGAACGGGTTGGACCCGTTTTTATTTTATAAATAAATAAAAAGTTTAAAACTAATTAGTACTATAAGATTAGCGTTGACCAGAAAGATCTGGTCGTATCCACCGAGACCATGAATGTGGCACCTGGGAGTATTGACTTTCAAGTTCAACTACCACCTCAGACCTCGAGCATTCCCCGGAGCTGTGTTGACAATCATCCCATACAAACGTCTCATCTTCGGCGGTTTTTCATTTGTATTTTTTTTAATAAAAAACAATGCTATCATAACTACTAGTATTATTTTACAAGTAACCAAACAAAATGTGGTTTTTCAATGTTGTTCACTTGTTATGAATTATATGGCATATGCATCATGATTTAATTAAACCATGGATACCAGTGGGATTTAATAACATTTACTTAATTTTCTAAGTTTCCATGCGAACCAAAACCTCCTTTGTTTGGATACCTTATCATAGGTGAAAATTTTATGTGTCTAGTGCAACTTGTAATGATGTATATGTTTTTTACATCCTCACATAAATAACACTTCACAATAATTTATTTTAAAACAACAATTACAGGAAAACTACTAATTATACACACAACTGTGGAAGAATGTAGAGAAAATGCATCAACATTCAAAAAATCAATAAAATTGCGAAAACAAATTTCATTTCTTAAAAAAATAAACCAAAAATGGAATTTACATGCTTACAAAGTTACCAACTGCAATTCTGCAAAACGAACAGTTACGCGTTCCCGACAACTTTTAACGGAATGCCACGTGTTTTATTTCCACCCCCGAGCTCAAAGCTGCGAGGGTGTGAGCCACAAAACATGGAACAGAACCCAAGCTCCCTCGCTCCCTCACGCATTGCCACTCCTCTTCTTCAATGGCTCTCACAGTCGCATCTGCATTTTCACTTCCTCCTTCTTCCATTCGTCTCTTTTCTCCCAATCCTCTAAAATCCTCTCTCATTCCCAAAGACAGGTTCGTCGTTCGCTCTTCTCAAGTTCAACAGCAAGAAGAACAGATCCCCTTTACTGAACCTGAAAACTCACTCATTGATGCCCTTATTGGTATCCAAGGACGAGGACGTTCTGCTTCTCCTCAGCAGCTCGATGTGTGTTCTAACTTTAGTTCATTAGTTTAGAGTTAAGGATTAAATTTGTCTTCCATTGGACTCATTCTATTCGCCTAGCAGGCCGTGCAGCGTGCCGTACAAGTCCTCGAAGGTTCTGGCGGTGTGTCCGATCCGGTTTGTGTTCAATTTAGTTGTTGTTACTTCTCTCTGTGTACTATCTTGTTTTGCCTTCGTGGATTTGTAAAACAACTGTCTTATTCGTCTTGAGGATCAAGTTTAAATTATCCCTGCTTAGTCATCTGGATTATTTCGAAGCGCGCTTCAGTTAGATGCTTGTCATTGATTAATGTTATTTTATGCCTTCACAATTATGTGCTTATTCAGACAATACATGTAAATAAAGTTGTATTATATATAGTTGTCTCTGAATATTCCCAAACCTAACAAATTCTACAGACAAACTCCAGTTTAATTGAAGGTCGATGGCAACTAATGTTCACCACTAGACCAGGAACAGCTTCTCCAATTCAGGTTCCGTGTTGCTTGCGTTTTTCTTGAGATATCCTGATCAGACATGTGTGTATAATTTTCTAAAGCACAATTACCTTGATTTAAACATACTATATCTAGGAACACAAACGTTATGAAAAAGTTGATCTTTTATGCCCCAGAGCTAACCGAGGTATGCCTCACCATTTATGGTTTTCCATTTCGCTCTTTCAGAGAACATTTGTTGGGGTTGACTTTTTTAGCGTATTTCAAGAGGTTTATCTTCGAACAAGTGATCCACGGGTATCCAATATTGTAACATTCTCTGATGCCTTAGGTGAGCTTAAAGTGGAGGTAATGCTAAATAACATCAATTGATGTTTCTTTTGTAGTTTGATTTACTGAGCAAGGAAGATAAAATACCAGGATGAATGTAACTCTTATCACATGATTATATTCAACAAGATTCTTCCAAATATATAAAGACATTATAATTATTTTTCATTGTTGGTATAAAAGAATTGAAAGCTATGTATTGGAAAAGATTCCCATTTCCCCTCAGTTAGAATGACTACATATTCCTGGACTATTTGTTTTGGAAATTGCCTTTGTATTGCGGTCTATGTGATTGTTCTGTTTTTCCTCATTTCTTTTGGTTGGAGCTATGAACAGAAATGCACAACTTTTGGGGAAAATAATGGAAAAGCAAGTAGTCCCTTATAATCAAGATTGGCTTTGCAGCGTTGTTTCTACTTAAATGTTTCATTTTCTCTATGTTTCTCAAGATCTATGGTTAATATAGAAGACTATTAAGCATTTTCCCCTCATTCCTAATATAATGATTGGATTTGCAATTTGTTTTTTTGCTTATTGATATCTATTTGATCTATTTATATTTCTACATTTATGAAGGCTGCAGCTTCAATTGAAAATGGGAAAAGAATCCTCTTTAGGTTTGATAGAGCAGCCTTTTCTTTCAAATTTCTTCCATTTAAGGTACCATATCCAGTCCCATTTAAGCTTCTTGGAGATGAAGCAAAGGGTTGGTTAGATACCACGTACTTGTCCCATTCAGGGAATCTCCGTATCTCAAGAGGAAATAAGGTGTTTAGGCATTTTGAAGAGAAACATGAAAATGTTTTATTCCCTTGAGTAAATATTTTCTAGTCTGGTACAGGACAAAGTATCTCTAACTACACTTTATGTTTCTAAGCACTGTTAGCAACATATACGTAGTGCAGGGAACTACATTTGTGTTGCGGAAGAATACTGAACCTAGGCAGAGGTTATTATCAGCCATTTCCTCTGGGCAAGGCATTGAAGTGGTAAGAGCGTGTGTAGTTCAGGTTGAAATGCTTATTTTTTGACGCTCTACTGTGATTGTTGTAATTTTCACTTCCAAAATTTCAACAGGCAATAGATGAGCTCATTTCTTTGGGTCAAACTACTCGTAATGATGAACCAGAGCTGCAAGAAGGAGAGTGGTTGATGATATGGAGTTCACAGGTAGCGTTCTAACATCTAAAGAAGTGTCATTTACCTACTGTGTAGTCGTGCATCTCAGTTTCTTTCTTTCTTTCTTTCTTTATTCCTTTCACATTTTTCCTTTAATCAATATGTTGTTCCAATTGTCTTCAACTCCAACTCAATTTTAAGGGTTAAGTTGGAAGAGTTAACGGTAGACTAAGACCATGAAGTTAATTATAGAACAAGATCTCATTATGCTGAGTTCTTATAAGGTGCAATTAGGAACAACTTATTTGCATACAAATTTTAGAAGCTATTTTAGCGTTCAGATTTTGTTGATCTGCTTGTGAATTGTCACACCTTGTCATGTACTTTAGTAATTTAATCACTTTAATTAATAATAGCCTTACTGTATGTGATGTTGTTGATCCATCAATATGTGTGTGTACTTGTTCTTTTCATTTTGTTAAGATTCTTAAATACGGGTATAAGGAGTTAAATCTTTTATCAAACATTGAGTAAACTGAATATACATACGTGATGGAATCAGAAGTCAGACTCAACCCAATAATAGCTTGAGTTTTTGTCTTCTAGTCTCTGTGTCCATGTATTATTTGGGCCTGCTGAGGAGTATACGAATGTACCAGGTATTTATGAGGGTATCATGGGTGACCATGTTTCGTTTTATAATCAGAGTTCTAGTGAAACTAGAAGTTGAGGACCTAGTTATGTAAGAAAATGGAAACCGTTTGAGAGCTTTCAGTGAAAACAATTCTAGTTGCTCATTGCCCTTTGGAAGATCCTCAAATATTGTCAATGGCTTTAATGTTTGAAGCTAATTGAAATATAAATATTTCTTTTAATTTCTCTGTATACTTTAACTGATAACAAATAGCAAAACCTTTTCTACTACAGAGTGAGACAGATAGCTGGTTAGAGAATGCTGCCAATGGTCTTATGGGCAAGCAGGTAGTCAGTTACTCCTTATATTATTACTTTTCTCTGATCACCATAAATTCTACAATCGGGCGTATTGCTGTGACTGTCAGATTATCAGGAATAATGGACAGATAAAGTTTGTGGTCAACATCTTGCCTGGATTCAAGTTCTCCATGAATGGAAATTATAAGTGAGTTTCACTGAATGTTATGGAGAAATTAGAGTCAACCACCATGAAAAAAAAATGTTGTTTGCTTGAATAATATCTTGTTTACTTGAAATAACTGTTGATAGTTGGTAAAAAAAAAGGAGCTGTTGATAAAATTGAAGTACGCTTAGGGCTTTATTGAATGGGCAATCTAGAGATAAAAAAGAGTTGAAGGAAGTTGTTGAATAAGACTTTTTAGTGAACAATATATTTTTATAATCGGTTGTTGATAGTACAACATAATGATTTATATAATCGACTCTATTTAGTGGGATAAAACTTATTATTACTGTGGAATAAACCCTAAATATATGAACAAAATTGTCCTCCATATGTTTCAATTGTTTAGATCTTCTAATTAATTCATCCATAGGTCAAGAAATGAATAACTTGACCCGTTGAATTTTAATGTCTTTCTGAGTGTACTGTATAATCAAAAACCAATTTTCTTACATCACGTTTGTACAAAATTGGCAGCAAGACTGGCTCCAAAATGTATGACGTTACCATGGACGATGCGGCTATAATCGGTGGTCCGTTTGGATATCCCGTAGGATTGGAGACCAAGTTCGTCCTGGAGCTTCTGTAAGATGAAGTAGTAGTTTATTTATGCTTTATCCCTATGAAGGAAGAGAGTGTATGTTCATTATTGAGTTTTCTATTGCAGATATAACGATGAGAGGATCAGAATTAGCCGAGGGTTCAAGAAATTCCTTTTCGTGCACATACGCATAGATGGATCAACTGGCACTCTAAATTAAAGACTTAACTGAATGTAGTAATCTTTCTTTTAATTTTTTCCTATAGCATACAACCAAACATGCATTTGATGTTGGAAGAAGAAAACCCATTTTGAGGTTGATTGAAAATTTGTCAGTTAAGATCTGAGACCCCTTGTGTATTTATGAGGACTGCACATTGTGACAGGTCAAATACATGACATGGAAGGTTCAATTTTCTAAGTACACGCTTATCTTTCTGCAAAGACTCTGGTTTCATGAATCTAATACCTGAATGGTTGGATTAATTAATAGTATTTATTTTTATGAAGAATAACTCTTCCCCCAAGTGAGATCTCAAATTGGCTTGCCCATATGCTTTTAACTTGATTTGCTGATAGTGATACTTGTTGGAAAGTGGGTAAATGGGAAGAGAAATCGCCAACACGAGAAGAATCAAACTTACTATCTTGAATAAACAAAGACAAGATTATAGCTTCATGCTTTACACTCACACAGTGTTATCCATTGTAAACGTCAGAAGGACCTCTAATGGACTCTGATATAATAAAGTTTTGGTACCAAAAACTGCGAGAGGATGAAGCACTATATGCATCAATATGATATATATATATGCATATTAACCAAATCCTCTTTAATTAACAACCCTAAAATGATCTACTAGCTCATTAAATGGGTGCACAACTCCAACTTCTTGCCCAGGTGGTAGCTAACTGGATATATATCCTCTAATTTTCTAATACCAGTAGTGCTTCCGAACGTGTCATCATTCATGAACTCAAAAGCTAAACGTGCATTACAGAGTGTTTAATAACTACAAAGGCATCGCACTATCATATATAAATATGAATTCACTGATACAGAAACCTGTGGAGTTTTACGTTTTATGGGTATAAAACTAAATGGAAGTGCAGAATTCAGTCAAACTTGCAGCCGCCAGCACTAACCAGAGAGGGAGAAAAAGATATAAAAAAGGCAAGTCGTGTTATAATGGGATATATACTTGTTATTATATCTCTAGTGAAATTGGCTATAAATTAAGCATTTTGGGTGGGTTTTCCATCAAGCATCGTTGCCTTCTATTGCATGCTTGCTTGTGTTGTAAATCACCAAAGTGACAATGGAGAGGACAAGTTGCTCTAATGGTTATTTCTGGGTTATCAATATGTTTATGTTGTGTTTGGCAGCGAAGTCCCAGCTGACAACTGATTTTTACCAATCATCTTGTCCAAATCTTTTGAAAATAGTTAGGAAAGAGGTTAGAAATGCTCTCATGAATGAGATGCGAATGGGTGCATCGTTGCTTCGTCTTCACTTCCATGATTGCTTTGTGAATGTAAGTTTTCTTTTCGAGGTCCAAATTTCACTGTCTTGTTGCTATATATTTGTGCCATAAGTTCAACCTTCTTTTTATATCATATTCTTCAGGGTTGTGATGGATCAGTACTACTAGATGGAGGTGCTGATAATGAAAAGTTTGCTCTTCCAAATGTGAATTCTCTTAGAGGATTTGATGTTATAGACAAAATCAAAGCTTCGTTGGAGAGTGCATGCAATGGAACTGTCTCCTGTGCTGATATATTAGCCATCGCCGCCAGAGATTCTGTCGTCCTTGTAAGTTTATTCACATCGATACCACTTTTTTTTTTTTTACTTACAATGACATTTTTATTATTATGATTCATGAATGAATGATTCATATATTCAACCATAAGTTCATTAATGGTAGGAATGAATTCACCATATAAACACACGGGCACATAAATCAAGATTCTTTGCTTAAACATCATAACTTGTTAATTATAGAATCACACTATATCATGTCTTTCACATAAAACTTTAATTTAAGAAGCTATTTCTAAGATTTGAACTTATAACCTTTAGGTCATATAATAATAACCTTATTGTTACTCTAGAGCTTACTTTTCTACGATTATATCTTACATACAAACGGATAATAATATTATGAAATATGATTGTTTCGTAGAGTGGCGGCCCGTTTTGGAGAGTTTTGCTAGGACGGAGAGATGGATCAATCTCCAATGGGACATTGGCAAATTCAGCTATACCTTCTCCCTTTGATTCACTTGATACTATTGTTTCCAAGTTCACCAATCAAGGCCTCAATCTTTCTGACGTTGTTCCATTATCAGGTATGCATCCATAGACATGAAACGTGATTAAGAAAAGTGCTTTAATTATGCATTCTATATGTTTCCCAAAGAAAAAAAAATTGAATTTAAACTATTTAATATAATAACCACGCCTACGTTCTATAGCTGGTCCCAAGTGTAGATAAAGGATAAGGGTTGTGTTGTAATATGAGAACTAGTGTAAATATTTAATGAATGAATGAATATGCAAACGTACAGGGGCTCATACCTTTGGGAGAGCAAGGTGTGCATTGTTCAGCAACAGATTGTTCAACTTCTCAGGAACAGGATCACCAGACAGCACACTAGACATAGTAATGCTGTCGGATCTTCAAAAGTTGTGTCCCCAAAATGGAGATGGAAACACAACCAGTGTCTTTGATAGGAACTCAGAGGATCTATTTGACAACCATTATTATCAGAATCTTCTAGGCGGAAAGGGCCTTCTCAGTTCTGATCAGATCCTATTCTCAAGTGATGCAGCAAATTCAACAACCAAACCTTTGGTTCAGGCTTACAGTAACAACGCTTCACTTTTCTTTCAAGACTTTGTGAATTCCATGATTAGAATGGGCAATATCAGTCCAAAAACTGGCTCTAATGGAGAGATTAGGAAGAATTGTAGGGTCACAAACTCGTAGAGATCTACTTATGAATATGAAGAGTCTTTGTGAGATGGTGAATGAACGCTGTCGTACGTATGCATGAATAAATGCAGGTGACTTGATATTGTTATGTTCAAAAAGTGACTGTATTGGGGAATTAACTGCGTTTTCTACGTCTTGCTTCTTATATGGCTTGAGATTAACTTGAAGCATATTGTCGTAAAACAGAAATGTCTTGTTGAGCATCTTCCATAAAACAGAAATGTCTTGTTGAGCATCTTCCATAGCAATTATTGACATCAGACACTGAAAAACATTCTTATCAAAGTTATACATACATACACGCATAACAATCCTTCCCACCACCACCAGAAAAAAAAAACAAATGATGGACAAAAATTAGGCTTATCCTATTTTTAATGATCCTCAAGGCACTATAAGACATTAAATATGGGTACTAAATGTTGGTAATGAGAATTCGAATTTTGGTTCATCACGTTATCAGGTATTAGCCACTTCCACTAGACTCAACTTTCAAATTTAAATATTTAATCCTCCTCATTTTTTTGTACAAAAAAATTTAGACAAGTTTCACACGAGTTCCCTATTAAAACTAAAGCATAGCCCAAGAGTTTAGAGAATACTTACAAGAGATTTATAAGATTGTCTAGCAAAGAAACCTAGCAGGAATCAAACTAATATCTTTATGTGATATGAGCTAATTTCTTATTATATGTGTTAACACTTATTGACTCAATCCTTCGCATTGAAAGTTGTATTGGGCAGAGAATTGCGGATAGGTGTGGGTTGGGCTTATACCGTTAAATTCAACAAAGCCTGCATTTGAACAAAGCCATGTATAAATTTGGCCCAAGAAAAAAATACACGCAAGCACGGACACTGAACGCCCCCATCCCAGGGTCGGATCTAGAAGCTAACCCATGGTGGCCTAAACTAATTTTGCAATTTATTATATATTGGCTTAATAGTCTTTCGTTGACTCTTGTATATAAATTACAAACCGTAGATCAATGGTTCGTGGACCCTTGTTAGTTGTTGCTTTATTATCATGTCACAAAAGAATAAAATAAATAAAAAATTAAGACTATGCAGAGTATTATTAGTCCCAAATTATTTTAATTTAGAGCGATACCAAAATTATTTTTCAACTATTGTGTCTAGATTTCCCATCTTGGTTCGCAGGTTACTTAAATTAATATTAACAATTATAAGTAGATATAGATTTCAAATATAATCACATTCTTTTATAATGTTTACAAGAGAGAAATCAACTGATTTGTTAAACTAAATATGCTTGACTTCAGGAGAATTGAATTTATTAAACCGGACAATGAAAAATTTAATATAGGAATTAAGTAAAAAGGTGCTTTTAAGAAGAATTTGTTTCTTAAGAAAGGCGATGATGTTACGGAGGAGCAGATTAGCAAGTAGAACTTGGTTTTCAGGAAGTGAGGATAATATATTTATTTTCAATTCTTTAGAGCTAATTGGCCACGTCATCTTCTGTGTACATTCATATTTCATACCAATCTTAAACCCAGATAACATATAAAATTCATAGTGCGTCTCATGCCCCAGTTTTTTTGTCGCCAACGAGAAGAATAACGTGTTCCCAAATTAAATTCTCATTCGTCCTTATCATGATATTAAAACTTCGCTAATTAAATCATTAACCTCTAATTTTTTCAACTTTAAAATTTAAAGAAAAAAAACTTCAAGTGGAGATCACATGCAGCCCGTAACGTGATGATGGCGGAGGTTCATGCATCGATTCTAAGTAAAAGATGGATTCTTTTAATTTCCTACGTCACATACAAATGTTCAAAGAGATAAAAGGAATAATTTACTAACGCATCTTTCCGTAATGATCTCAAAAGAGGGATAGATTTCTTCCTGCTGTATCCTCTTTCTTCATCCCTTACCTTATTCATATAGCCTTAAATATAAATAAGAGCTAATTAATAAATATATTTTCAGCACCTTAATTCATTCTGTCTATTAAATTTATAATTTTTTTCTCAAACCATTTATATAAATTGTAAGGGGTTTCTATTAGAGATAATTCTAGTGTAAAAATAATATTTTAAGGAAACTAAAATATTTATATTTTTTATAAAAAAATTAACTTAACTAATTTTTTAAATATTTAAATTAATTATTTGACTCATATATTAAATAAGGTTAAATAAGGGAGGAGTATTAGATTTTTTCTTCCATGAACAAGAAGAAGATGAAGCATAATATGGGGCAACAATGGGAGAATATTCTTGGAGGAGGAACAGTTCAGGAATGGAACGGGAAAAGTTAGTGGGAAGAACTGAAGAAGTTGTTAATTCAATGAATGGCTAGGGGCGGTTGCAGCGGCCATGACTTGTTCCTTTTCCTTCTTCGTGATGTGGTGCTCACATTGTGCTCCTACGTACAAATCCATATTTTATTAATTACTGCCCCTCTCTCACGAGCCTCCAAACAGGAGCCTACCATTTGAATATTGAAAAAAGTATTTCTCAACCAAAAAAACATGCAATAAAAACCCATACCTGCTCCATAAACCAACAAGAAGGTTGACACAGAACAAGGCAAATTAAGAGTAATAGTAGTAGTAGTAGTAAATGCTGACGCTGGCAAGCCAAAACACATCTTTATCTCCACCTGCCACACATGGCTAGCCACAAATTCCTCATCATCAGTTCTGAGAAGAGATGACGTGTCAATATATGCATTCTATAATATATATAGACACGCACATATTCACAGTATTCTGGTTTTTTATAAGTGGTTTCAGGTATAGTCCACTGGAACTGATAAAAAAAACTTACCTTGTTATGGGGAACAGTTAACATCTAACTAAACCGATATTCAGAAACGTGCCTTCTTTGTCAGATTGTTACTTAGTCAGGATATGTGTGCCATCATTAAACTAATTGAAAAGAACATTATTAAAATCTCTCATCAGACAATAAACCAGTGGTAATAAGGGCAACAAAATGTGGCATATAGAGAATCTGCCCCCCACACAGCATCCCTTAAAATGCTATTATTCTTTTTCCTCAGAATGATCCTACCAGGGGCTTTGAACAAAGCACGTAACTTCAAGTTAGAGCAATGAATCTCAATTAATGGTGAAGTTCCAAAAATTGCATACTCCTTTGCTCTTCCTTTTCACATTTATTTTTGTGTCCGAAATCGTAAAATGAGTTGTTTAAGACAGACAGGTGTCTCCTGTATGATCTCAAAAGACATTGGACTGTTGCACCAATAAAGGAAGTTTCAATCAATACGTCATATATGTGCTGCGCTCATGCGCTTTTAGCCATTTGTTTAATCCTAGACCTACGAGAGGTTGCTAGCCTTGACATACATCATCATCCTCATCATCAGGCTTTCTCAAACATTTTAAATCATATCCTGCTTAAGAATAACTTAATTAATTTGTACATGATAATATAGATAATCAACCCCTGCTAGCTGCACTGCTAAGGAATCACTAATAAATGCATCACCTTATGAAGTTACCTACCTACCACATCTGGTGACTCCAATTTAGAAAGACATTGCAATAATTAATACATAACTGATTCTAATACTGTGAATCACAAGGATTTACCATGGTTTAGTAACAAAAGAAAGCATGTATGTGTAAATAATGTATCAAAGGCCAACAGGTTTTCCACATTAAATTATATTTGCATAATTGGGAGAGAGAGAGAGAGAGTATAACCTGGGTTTGTTCAACGAAATCACATGACCATTGAAGAGGAAAGAGAATAATACCCAACAAAATAACAAAACACAAACATGAAGTCTGAGATTGTTGTAGTTGCTGCCATGAATCGAATGTCAGTTCGTTATGCATTGAATTGAACCCAATAAGACGGATAATCCAAGGCTTGAGCTGTCCTATTCTGATTGGTTGTGAGGGAAAATTAGAATATGGCATGCAAGCATGAATTCTCGGGGAAATGGCTGGAATCTTTATTATTTCAAAAGAAATAGATCTGAATGCAGCGGTAACTTGCCCTTGTGACCACAAAGTAGATTCCTCTAATATTCTAATGAGGACGATAACAGATACAGTCAGAGTGAGGTGTGCAGGGAAAATATATATATATATATATATATGTATGTACGTATATTTATAAAACATAGTGCCTTTATTTGCACATCATTTCTATATATCTTTTCCCTTGCGATTTAACTCACTGAAGAATCCATATGGATTACAAGTTTCCCAAGATAGAAATCTCCAGGCAAAAGGAATTTTCAACTTGCTTTAAAGAAACGGCAATGGGATCAAAGATTTGGGGCGATCCAATCATTAGAAGCTCTCAGACTCCCACTGCTTCTCATCACATTCATTTAGCAATGGGGATGGATTCAATTTCATCAGAAAAGCTTCTTTCAATTTCAGATTCTAAGTCAACAATAGAAGAGCTAAGAGGAGCCACTTTCACTAGTTTTCTCCCTCGAAAGTTCAGTGATCAAGAGGAAATCACCCAAGTGCAACAGGAAAATCAATCCCTTTGTGAATTCAATCCCATCTGTACTCCAAATGCTTCAACCTCAGGAACCAGAGGAAGTTTCATTCCTCTAAATCTGTTGGAAACACTTCCAGCATTACCAAGAGCAGATGCATCTGATGAGTCAGCTTCTTCAACTGCTACACCTAGATTTCCATATTTGACATTGTTTCTGCAGGATCCCTTCATGTTATTTTCATCATCCTCAAAGGTCACAGAGTCGCTAGGCAAGCCCGAGAATTGTGAATCTCAGCCAACAATTTCAGACACTTCATTTTCTGTGTCCCGGTGTCATGCAATTCAGAGCCAGGCAGTTACCGATCCACTCAAAATGAATCAGCATCTTAAAAACGTCCGATCCAAGTCTTTTAGTGACTACTGCTTGAGCACCACCAAGACTCAGCCCATGAAGTTTGCTGGACGGGTAAAGCTGTTTAAGGGGGTGAGGCAAAGACACTGGGGAAAATGGGTTGCAGAGATCAGACTACCAAGGAATAGAACGAGGGTTTGGCTGGGGACATTTGACACAGCTGAAGATGCAGCCATGGCCTATGACACAGCAGCATACATACTTCGTGGAGAATATGCTCAATTGAACTTTCCAGATCTAAAGCATCATATTAAGGCCAATTCTTTGAATGGAACAACAGCTGCGCTACTGGAGGCAAAGCTTCAAGCAATATCACAAGGAATTTCTTCTCCCAGAGTGCCCACTGATTCCCTGCCAGGATCATTGGATAAGAACCCAGTCGAGAACGCCAAAATCAATGGTAAAACTCAGAATCCAGCTAAAGGAGAATGGCAGCTTGAGATAGAGAACAGGATTGGAGCTGATACAATAGAGAGAAGAAAAAACAATCATCAAGAAGTATCGGACATGGAAGCTATTCAGTTAAGTAGAATGCCCTCCTTAGACATGGACATCATTTGGGATTCCCTTTTAGTCTCCGATTCATGACAATTTAAGTTTTCATTTTAAAAGCTTACATGATTACTGTGTCATTCATAAACTGCATTCCTCGTCAGTTCATTCTGAACTTTACATATCACAACACAGCACACCACCCGACATACTAAATCTTCCCAATCCTGATTCTGCTATCTTGAAATTATATATTGAAAGTCGAATTGTTATTGATGCCTTTGGGTTCAAGTCTCTTGCTTCGTTCTATTTCAGACATTTAGCAGTTTTATGCCAGGATGAAAAGAACATTTGATTTCTCAACTAAAACTTGATCGAATTACTAAGAATCCATTCACTAAAAAAAGAGCAATGTGACGTTAAACAAAAAGTACGAGCCTGTAAACGAATACCAGAGGCGAACACGAAGAAACCTAGATATCAATCTAGATGAGAACAGAGTAAGCCTATAAAGCGATCTGAAACATTATTACCCTTTGCAGCCATTGGTAGCTATAGATAATCAATCTGTAATATAGTTGCTGTCAGGATTTGAAGGCCATTCGATGAATCCATGGCTGATATGATACGATCCTCTGCTGCCACTAGCACCCAAAGAAATATGACAAAGCTAAAAACTGAAACTGAAGAAACAATTTGGAATATCTCAGTCTCAGGTGTTTTTGGGTGGTTTTCATATGGTTTTATTGCATGGGCTACAATGGTAGTTCATGCAAATCAGATTGTTTTGTTTTGCATATAGGCTAAGATCCTAATTCCTTTTTTTCTTTATTTCTATTTTGGACCAAGAGTCTAAGTTCCTATATCCCTAACTAGTAATTCGAATGAGATTATCATAATCACGTGTTAACAATGACACTTAATTAACACCTGTAGTCATGGATAAATAAAGCTTTTTCATTAAGAAAAGTTCCGCTTTACTGTAACCGTTTCTATGGTTTGGCCAGAAATCCATATCAAACGGTTCCCTTACCCAATAAAACGAAGGGAAAAAAAGTTGCATCCTTTTATTTTTTATTTTACAAAAATTTTAAGGAAGATGTTGTATTACTTTGTCTTGTATCATTAAGAAGATGACGTTGACCCAAAAGCATCCACATAGTATCAAATATACCATTTTTAAAGTAAACCATAATTTTAGGATCTAAAACTATAATTTTAGATAAATTTATTATTATCATTTTTTTCTATTATTTTATCGTATGGATTTTATAAATAATTATCATAATATTTATTTTTTAATTTTTTTTAAAAATTTATTCTCCATAATCACTTTTAAATTATTTTTTTCTATCAACTATTCTACATAAGTTAAACTAAGTGAGCTTTATATAAATTTCAATTTTTTAAAAAATAGAGATTAATTAAATACCAATTATATGTCCCAAAGTGACAACAATTAGTTATTTGTTTGTGAGTGAGAATTGTTAGAGCTTAGAAATATATTTATTATTTACAGTTTATTATTATTTTTTGTTTGAAAAATGGAACCGAAAATAGATATCTTCCTAGTAAAGTATAGTTAAAGGAATAATTAAAAATGGTAGTATAAAAAAAAGGAAAGATGAAAATAATGAATGGAGAAAAGAAAAAGGGGGGAAAGTAGCGGAGGGATTAATTCCAATAATATTTTTTTAATTCGAAACAAATGCAGGTTCGTGAAATACAAAAGGGACTGCTATTATAAGGTCAAAAAAAAATAGAACTTATATTACGGCACACATATCTCACTCCCGCCCCCTTATATTTTTTTTTTCTCTGTTTTATGTTTTTGGTATAATTCTGTGTTTTATTATTATTATTTTGCTACAATGTTTTATTTTTTATTTTTTTTACACGCTTTATTTTTTTATTTTTTTTGGGTATAACTTTATTTTTTATTTGTTTGGTTACTTCTCTCTCCTCCTTTGGGCCGCCTCCTTCGAATCGGATTTCGGATAAATCCATAAAGGACAAATTGCATCTAAATACCCTAAATATTTTTAAGTTTAGAAAAAGACCTACTTTTATCTCTGTACATCTCTGAAATCTAATTTACCTGGGAATTTTACAAAAATTGAGTCATGATATTTTTTGTTTTGCCATAAACAGTTGTTTTCAAAATTATTAAAATTCTAACTTTTTAATAAAATATCTCATATTTTTAAATATTTTAGTCTTTAAGAATAATTATAATTTTTTTAAACTTTCTCCTTGATTTTTTAAAGATTCGGGTCTCCAAGAGTAATTCTTCCATTTGCTAATCCGCACAAACCACATTTTTTTATTACAACCATTCCTTTTATTAAAAAAACAGTTAAATGTAAATTTACATGTATATCTAATAAATACATAAATAAATACTGTGTTTGATAAATGTATTGAGGGCACTCCTTCCAAAAATAACCTTTTGATATTCTTCATAAATGAGACAGAGAAAAGTAAAATGGAGAGAGGATTGTGTTACCCACCAGGTCAAACTTCTTCACCGTTCCTTCATAATACCGTCTTAAAATGAAAATACATATGAGAATGACGGAGGCATGATAAGAAGTGAAAAGAAATCCTGACTCCAACCGCCACGACCATCTTATATATCCCTAAAGCTTCCTGCTTAATTTCATTTTTCATTTCCATCATTTCATTGCATGTTCAGTAATTCTCTCACTCTTGGTGAGTTACATCTTGTTTATTTTAATTACATTTTACCTTATTATATAACATTTCTGCTTCTGCCTCTGGGTTTTTTTCGTGGCTCTTGTTTTCTTTTATAGTTTTGTACGTATTATTCATGCTCCTCTCTTTATCCACATATTTAAATCTATAATATAACCTACGGTGAGCATGAAAATATTACGAAATGGAAGTAATGAACAGTTCTTGGCCTCCATTGTGGGGAAATCTTTATTTCTTTATCATATTTTCTTATCGTTGTCCTCCATGAGTGTCGAAATTTCAGGAAGTGGGTCTTCTTCAAGAAAAGGTGAGGGTTCCGTCGTTGACGATGGGCCCTACCTCTCCATTTTCCCTTTTAAGCTGAAACAATTTTAGTTAAAACGCATATGTTCGATGTAAATTGAAAGGCTGTGTATGGGAATACATATTTGTGTCAGATCATCTGGGAGATAGCCATAGCCGTGTGAACAGAGCAGGAATGAAGTGAAGGAGAGCCATTTTTGCGTGTTGTTATTGCCATAATCCTGAAAGGGTTTCTTCTTTTTAAGCCTCTGATTATTTCAAAAAGCTTGAGGTTTAATGGGTTCTTCGTACTGTTGCATCCTCGGGACTGATGAGGGAATTCATAGCTTTGACAGTTATGCTGAACCATTCCCTCTATTTTCTTTCTCTCGGTCTCTATTTTATCTCCCAGCTTCTCCCTGGGAGTTATTTCGTCAACCCTGGTGGTTGTGGATCCCATCTCATCAACCTCGTGGTTTGTTTCTGTTCTCCGAGATAATCTTAATGTATAATGATTTTGATGGGCTTTTCAGCCCTGCTGTTTCCCACATTTTGGTTTCTTTCTTTTCTTGTATTACCCCCAATTATTTGGTTTTTCTCGATTTCCCTTGTCTGCATGTTGGTCAATCATAGCTTTCCATTGCTTAAGTTTTTTGTTTATCAACTTGCTCTACGATGTTCTTGTTTGTTCTTTTAATTTTCTACGTCGTCCAACTCTTGTAAGGATAAATGTTGCATTACTTCAACAACTCGGAAGATTATTGCTTTTGGGTAGGGAAACACTGAAGTGAAGGGCAAGGTTACTAAAGAAAACCGTTCCAAATGGCATCCACATCTGGTGCCCTTAAGATTCCATTCCCTGTGACAGCGGGAGCTTCGCAGTATCGACTTTATCCTGCTCCTCTTGCGAAATTTGAAGATATCGTGGCTGATCGCGGGCTCTTTATGCATACCTTGGAGAAGCTCCACAGTACTATGCTTACCAAGTTCATGTCAGCTAGCTCTCTCCCTCTCTCTCTCTCTCTATATATATATCCTTTATCGTCCTCTGTTGTGCTATATGTTCCCTTCTAACTTTATGGCGCTAGGATTCGAATTCTTTAACATAAATCCACGATTAGAAGTTTAATAGAAATGCATTGTGTAAACAGTGGTGCCTTGTGTCTTGAGCTCTTGCCTCTTTAATGTATGTTATATTGAAAAATGAAAGTGCATGGTTTTTTCTTGTCCATGTTTCAAAAATTACAATATGCCGCCATTCTGCCAATTTCTTGTTCTGGATTAATATCACGTTGCCATTTTGCATCCTCGTCAAAGAAATGATATTTTTTTGGTAGTTAGGCGCTCTGCTTTTGCAGTGTCTGCAAAGGCCTTGCTCCGTTTGTGGTTTAAGGTTTTCTTCTTGGTGCACTTCGCCCTTTTTTGACCAATTGTTGCAACATGTTGAGTCCCCTTTATTTCCTTTGACAACTTGTTTCAGGATTCCCGTTTTCGGGGGAAGAGTACTAGATTTGCATCGGCTTTTCTTGGAAGTGACTTTTCGTGGAGGCATTAAGAAGGTAAGATGTGAATGATTGAGTATTTGTTGTTGTTACTAGTTGGTGCTAAATATGTTCCCTAACTTGTTCTGCATCAGTGCGATTGAACTTTGTTCATTATTCGATAGATACGTGCAAATTGTTGGTTTTGTTTGTTTACAGTTAATCAGTGAAAATTGCTAAATTTGCTGCTCAGATTATAAGGGAGACAAGATGGAAAGAAATAGCTGCTGTTTTCCACTTTCCATCTACAGCCACGAATGCTTCTTTTGTGTTGCGGAGGCACTATTCTCAATTGCTTTACCACTATGAACAAATATACTATTTTAAGGCCCCAGGATGGCATGACACTTATGGTCAGTGCATTTAATCCAAATTTCTCGATTCCAGAGCATGTTTAAATGCATAAAATAACAATTGGTTTCTATCAGATGCTGCGCAGAGTCCATCAACAGTGCCAGTTCCTGCTCCAAGAACGCAGCAATTTTTGCCTCCCACTGTTAATGCCTCTGAATTGCCTGAAGGTATCCTTTTTCCATCTAAATATAAGATGAAATGATTAAACCTTGTGGAGCAGACTTAAAGGTGTATAATCTTTTTGTGGTTTCAGGGACGTCAGCTTCTTCTGCAGGAACTCCAGTGATTGGGGTGATTGATGGAAAATTCGAAACTGGGTATCTTGTTACTATCACAGTGGGTTCAGAGACACTTAGAGGTGTACTATATCTGGCTCCACCAAACCCTGCCTTGCCGACAATGCTGCAACATAGTAGTGTTCCAGTCAGTAACAGTAATACCTCATCAGCTGCTTTGGGCATCCATCGTCACCGACGCAAGAAATTTGCAGATCAGCATGCAAGATTGAAACTACTTCACCATGGCAAAGACCGGGAAATCAGTAAGATTATTGGTGAACTCTGGAACAATTTAATAGAGCCGGAGAAATCAGTAAGTAATTTATTGAATTTTGCCTATCTGCATTTATTTTTTCATTTTTTTTTTCATGTTCATGTACTGGTCCTCTAAAGTATATTCTGTTATGAATGAAGCCCTCACATTAAGCCTGCTAGCAAAAAGTAAACAGAAACAGTTACTTGGGGCAACCAAAAGCTAACAAAGTTTTTGAACACTTGTGTTTCAAATGTGGAAAAACAAAATGACCATGATGTCTTGGTTTCGTTTGTTCTTTTTCCTCAAGTATTGGTTAGGCTTGAATAAACTTTTCCCCCCATTTCCCAATATCTCACATGAACGGCCTTCCCTTTAATTTAGGTTTATCAAGAGAAGGCTCTTAAGGATAAAGAGAGGTACCAAGCTGAAATGGAGAATTATAGGAGAAACTGAAAACAGGCCAGGGTATAGGCGAAATGGTGCTGCTGCTACTACAACAAATTCCTGATAAGGATATGATGGATGCCGACATAAAATATGAGGGAGTAGAATTTTCTCAAACACAAGAAGGGGGCTGTTCTGGTGAAAGTGACTACGAAGATGATAAAGATACAGAGCATAATATGGACATGGATGCATCTCATGGAATGATAGTAGTGGGTGTTGAATCTAGCTATCTGGGTGCGGAGAAACAATCAAAGGAGAAAGAAGGGAATGATGATGGACATCATCAACAAGCTCAAAAGATGGATGAGAGCTCAAGCATGATGGCCATGTAGTTAAGAGCAGAGCAAATGAACAGAGAATCTTCGCTTGACATTTTTGAATTTTGAGATGGCTGAAAATCCAAGGCTTAATATTAGGTTAGATTGCTGAAAATGAATTAGCACGTTAGCTTTTGATGATGATGATGTGTTTTCAAGAATATTTTCGATGCTCATATGGGCGTCATTTTGCTCTAAATTTAGCACACTGCTATAGACATTTGCTAATGAAGCAATGGGTACTGAAGAGTTTTGTTAACACTCTAGAATCTGACTTGGCTACGTACAACACTACTTTATTCTTTAACCACATTATTCGCCAACCTCGAATCTTTTTGGCATGCTCTGGGGATTTTGGAATCCAAATCTCCTTCGCTGTCAAGGAAATGCCAATCTTGCACTGGAGGTAATAAAAGTAGTTGCTCGGACATTAAATAACAATAAAAAATAGAAGACCATCATACGTGCAACTTTGTAATACTGAGTTTGCTCGACAATACTAGATATTATAATGGCCAAATCATGCAACTGTAATGGTGTGATGCGAGGTTACGACTATATTCTAAAACATAATACAATTGTCCATGTGTTAGCAGTCACGATTCTGGCGTTTGCTTTATAGCTGTGCATCGAATTCTACGTTATAAAAGGCCATAAACCAAAATAACACTGATACTAGGATAAACATTTATAGTAAAAGTGTAGGAAAAAAAGGGAGTGCATAACTGCACACACACACACACACGTGTGTGTGTAGCAAAGAAGATAACTTGTTGATTAGTTATGCGCTAAGCTTCAACAATGGATGTTGAGGATGAGAGTTTGTTGGATTATGCCATGAAAGGGCAGTGGAGGGAAGCTGTGGAGGCATACAAGAAGAACCCAAAAGCGTTGGAGGCGAGGACCACAAAGTCTGAAGAGACAGTAATACTCATCGCAATCTATGTGGGGCAGACCAATTTTGTTACAAGCCTCCTAGATGAGATCGAAAAGGACGAGTCTTTAAGAATGCTAAGCATGCAAAATTCAAAGGGACCTCTACACTTGGCTTGCAGAGCTTGGTAACCTGGAAATCTCTGCAGAACCATTGTTGGAAGAGATCCCAATCTCATTTTGTGTCGAAACCTGTAAGGCGAAACGCGGTTGTTCTTGGCAGCTCATTATGGTAAGATGCATTCTTTTGCCTCCAAAGTTGCCTCAATAACCAAGGTGACTGCACATTCTACAAGAGAACTAATGGGGATAAAATCCTTCGTTCCACCATATATGGTGAATTCTTTAGTTAGTTCATATTATGTATTATTCTGCACATCTCAATTATTGTGTTTTTTATATGGTTCTCACTTGTTTGAGAATTTTTGTGCCATTAGATTATAAGATTATTGGCATATTTTTCTAATGTCAAATTAATTATTATTCACTTAAGTTCTTTTGATTGTCTCTTGTAGAGTTCGCATTTAAAATAGTTCACCTGTACCCACATCTTGCGGGGTCTAGGAATGAAGAAGGTGTGTCACCTCTCCATATTCTTGCCATGAAGCATAACTGCTTTAAAAGCAGCACAAGAATGGAGACTTTTGATAATCTCATTTACCATAAGATGTTCTTATTTCCTTTAAGTTTCCCATATAGTTATAATTATTTGTCTCCCATTTTTCATACAAAAAACATAACTTCAAGAATATTCCGAGCATAATCATATACACATCACTTACTGTAGAAGATTGTTGGTAGTTAGAGATTATATATAGTTTTCTCCCCTGAAGGCATATAGCGTTCGTTCTGGATTAAGGAAGTTTACCCATCGCAATTGTTAGAAAATGCCAGTTATTATTAATATTGATTTGATGATAAGGAACATGAGTTCCATATATGTATATCTAACTCGATTGACAAGTAATTTAATATTCCTCCAAGAGGAACACTCGATAGATCATCACATACTGTAAAGCTTCAATTGGCTTTTCATCTCTGCAAGTGAAATTCCAACTATTCAAGGTTGATGATATGTGTGTGTGTGTTTCAATTTGTACATTCTTTTGTAAAAGTTCTAATAAGTACGCATGTTGTTGTAGGGTTAATAGCGGAAGATTTGAAGGAGGAATTAGAGAACTCGTGGAGCAGACAGAAAAAGAATGGAGGTTTCAGAGAACTACAGAACATGCATGGATGTGTTAGAAACATTGAAGAAAGTACTTAAAGCATTAAAATATACATTCTCTAACACTTGGTTCTCATATCATATTATTGATCATAACTCATTCATGACTTACAATATTTATGGTGTAACTGAAGTAACTGGCGCCAGCGGTGGTAAAGCGGCAACTGATGATGAAGAGAATGGCAGATACTACCCCAAAAATACTTGTACGTGTTATTTTATCCTCAATTCTAGCTAACCTGATATACATGGGTGTGTGTGTGTGTAAGTAATAGTGATTTGCTAGTGTTAACTGTGGCAGCTAGGAAACAAGAGAGAGGAGCTCAATTCCCTCTGAACTGGGAAACCGCGATCCGATTCCTGGTCATTATGATGAAGGTTTTTCTAATCATTTTTGGTCTAGGTAGGATTCTTTTCATAATTTATCTGATATATATGTATCATTACAAGGAAGAACATGTTAATCTGCATTTATATTGAATTACAGGAGCATCTTGGATACTGAAAATCCAGAGAAGAAAAGAGAAGCATGTGTGGGCGAAGCAAGTAATGGGGGAGCTAGTTAGATTGGCTTCTTTCCACAAATACGAAAACACTACTCCTCACAAGTATCACAGTAGAAGTGCAAAGGAGGACATGGAGAATCAGAAGAAGAGGACGATAATGGAGACGCCATTGTTGATATCAGCAAAGATGGTAGTGAAGGAGATGGTAGATAAGATACTCGACATTTTTCCTCTGGCAATCCAAGACCTCGTCGCAGACAACAAGAATGTCGTGCTTCTGGCCATAGAGAACAGATAACCTCACGTGTTTAGCCTCCTGAGAAAAATGGAGTTTGCGAAAGAGAGTGCTTTCGGACTTGTCGATGCTCAAGAGAGTGCTTTACTTCTCGCAGCTTCTTGTCAGAATCATAAGCAATGGCGTGTTCCTGGTGCGCCATGCAAATGCAGTGGGAATACAAATGGTATAAGGTGCGTGTATATATATATATTATTCTCATTTTTCTTTTCATGTATTTAAGAGAGGAGAGAAATCGATCGTCATTTTGAAGTTGATTGTGATTTTCAGCTAGTGAAGGGGTCGATGCCGCCAAACTTCTTCTGTCGATACAACATTCATGGCGAAACGGCGAAGCACATCTTCTTAAGGACACACGGGCTTCTCATGAAAGAGGGGAGCAAGTTCGTCAGCAGAATCGTGCTCGGTGGTGGCGGAGCTAGTGGCGACACGTTCACAACGGCGACGGCAATCCCCGGAGGATCTAACCAAGATACCGGCTTGCCTCTGCTGGAAGGACGTCCTCTGTTCAACGTCTTTACGGTGGTGTCCCTTTTGGCGCTGTGCTCGTCGGTGATGTCCCTGGTGATGTTCCTGTAGATCCTGACGTCGCGGTTCCAGGAGAAGGACTTCGCTGCAGGACTGCCCAGGAAGCTTCTGGTGGGGATGTCGACCCTCTTCACTTCAATAGCTTCGGTGTCGATATCTTTCTGCGCGGGGCATTTCTTCATCATGCAAGCGAGTCTGAGAGTCGCCGTTTATCCGATATATGTGGCGACGTTCTTGCCGGTGACGTTTTTTGCATTGTATCAGCTTCCTCTGTATTTTCATCTGGTTCTTGCTATATGCACCCATGTTCCCCAACGCAGCTATAAGGTCTTCTCTCGCGAAATGTGATCCTCTAAAAATTCCCACAATGGCAAAGAGAAGAGTGAGAAAACTCCGTCATTATGAACTCCATGAAAGCCGAGTTCTTTTTATGATTTTTGCAAAGTAGTTCATGCTGAATAAAATCAAACTCTAGTTCATTAAAAGCTGGGGTTTATTTGCTTTTTCTAATTTTAGAAAATACACTTGTTTTGTGGAATGAATCTGGATATACTTTTATCTTATTTTAATTTTCCATGTGTTATATGTCTAAAAAATATACATCAACTGCATATTTTACAAGCAAAAGTGTTATTAATGAATTACATTCAACTACTTTCCACCTACTCATCAGATTTTTCTGCCCTCCAATCAACAACCATTCGATCATGCTCATTAGGGCTATGCAAGAAACTCAGAGCCCGTAAAATTCACTTGAGTTTGCACCAAATATGCTCTACTCAGGCCGATAAAAAGTGACCCAATATAAAATAGGTAATTTGGGGCAAGGCCAATATCTGGGTTGGGCCCAGCATTGGACAGGGTTGCTGCCCTGCCCATTTGACCTTGCCCAGTTAATTACTTTTGTATATATTAAAATTTATAAATTATATTATTTCACATAGAATAAATATGATAGATACTGGTGATTAAAGAATAATTTTACAAATATGAGTACTGTATCATTTAAAATTTATAATTAAATTAATTTTTTTCTTTATTTTTTTAAACTGTGATAACTGTCATATATTTTTTTCAAATGCTTCATCTTTGTCAATTTTAGGGAGATTGATGCAAAGTTACAATTGTAAACTATTTAGACTTCAATATTTTTTTTTATATGTTATGGATTTTAAAACTTTAATTACTATCTTTTTATTGTCTTATTATTAGTAAATTATGTATATTATTTAATTTTTGAAGATATATGAATATAGTATTATTTTATAAGTTTATAATTGCAGATTTTTTCACAATATGAGCAAGGCATTACGATTTGGGCATGCCCAACCCACCCATATCTAACCCAAAATAGTTAGGGCTTTTACCGGGCAGGGCCAGGCATCGGGCTGCAAAATGTAGCCCATGTATTTTTCGGGCAGAGCATCGAATAAGGGAGTTGTCCTGCCCAACTCTGCCTATACACACCTCTAATACTCATAGTAATAGTCAATATTATAGTACTCTTGGTTGTGGTATTAAAAGATTATCTTTGTTTTAACTTCTATACATATTAAAATAAGTTATTTTACAAAAGTAAAAAAAAAATAAATCTCTAGACCGTATAGATTTGAGTTCTAATCAAGAGCAACCCATATTTAAAGTTATTAGCTATAAGAGATAATGTGATAAAAATGTATTTTTTTAGAAAAAAATATTATTAAGGTTCTTATAGTTTCTTTTAATTTTTAATTTGATATTTATGTATTTTTTTCTCTTTATTAAATCTTCTAATTTTACTATGTTAACATATTTAACTTTTGTATGGGATTAACAATATTAATAGAGTAAAATTATTAGGACTAACAGTACTAACAGACTAAAATTAAAGTATTTTATGAGAAGACAAAAATATATAAATATTAAATTAAAATTGAAGAAAATTATATCCACTTTTTTATATACAAAATATAAATAAAATTAGAAATTTATTCGTAAATTTAATGATATAATCTTCTCTTCGTAGATGGGGTGAAGTGATCAAAGATAACTTAAAATAGAGAAAGGTTATTCAATCTGGCGTGAGATATATGGTAATAAAAAATACGAGTGCATATCTGGGCGTGACAAGCGAGTTAAAATTAAAACGGTATAAACTATGTAAGGAATGTGACTTTATTGATCATGTATATAACTACATAGTTCGACTATCTATAATCCTCAACTACCACGACGTTGTTCGTATATTGAGGAAAATAAGTACTACCACGAGATGGGGTTAGGTAGTTTTTTATTTTTAATCTGTTTTGTTCTGGTATGAAATGGAAATCTATCGCCATCAACTGACGTGAATTATACTAATTATTAATTAGGATAAAATAAAAAATCGGGGGTTTCTTGAGTTTTGGTTTACTTAATTATTTGTTTAAATTAATTTAGCTAATCCACCACCAAGCTTGGGGGGCGACCTGCCGCCATAGGAATTCAGATGGTGTGATGACCTGTGAACATTTGACTTTTGGGCCTAACGTATCCACTAATTAATTGATTTAAAGAAAAATAATTGCTGGGAACATCAATTTTTCAAACAAAAAGAAGAATATTGTTATCCATAAGTAGTGATGATAAATTTAGAACATTCTTGGAGCATATCAAATCAAATGATAACTTCCGATGAAAACAATAACCTTATCATGGACAAACAATATCATTTTATTATATACATTTTTAAATAAATTATTAATTAAAATATTTTATTTAATAATTTTAGTGAGTATTCTCTTATTTTTTTTTTATATTTTCTAAAGGATTGCACACTTTGTAATCTACCTTTCTCATTTAGGCATCTAATGGTTATTTTTATACATATCCAAACTACTATAATAACTTATTTTATGAGTTCTATGAGGAATATTGATTTCTAAATTCTTAAATATTATTAATTAATATATATGATGTTGGATTCTCATCTTATTAAAAAAAAAACTCTAAAAAAATATATTCTTATCGTAAAGCTTCAATCCTAATTAATTAGTTGCTCAAATATTTTATGGTATAATCTAGAAAAATTGTATAAAAAGTTAATTGATAAGCTGAAAATATTGCTTTCATACTTCATTGTTGATGACAAGATTCATTCCCACCTGTCCTCCAGTCTTTCATTTTCACTTTAATTTTAAGCAATACCAAATATGAAATGAAGAAACTTGTTCCTAATGTACCATTCCACTTATGTTGAGATGTGTTTTAGTAATCCAATCCTAGTTCTTTCTCCTGCGTAGCTAGATTCCTTTTTTTTTTTTTTTAGTTTTGGTTGGATCAAATAGTTAGATTCCCTTAAGCAATTCACTGTATCTATGAGTTTTGAGTTTTGTTTATAACTAATCTCTCTCTCAAGATTTTAAGGGCAGTTTATAGCCAATATTATCATGGTTTTATTTTTCTTTTGGACCACGCTACGAAAAATTCGACGTCTTGAAACTTGGAATGGAACTCTATGGTTTTTTTTTTTTGAACTTGTTTTTTTTTTCCGACTAGATATTGATTAAATATTTTGTCAAGGCAGATTTCTTCCTTGTTTATAATTTCAAAAGGCGTTCTAATGCTTTCACATTAGAGAAGAAACTTCAGAATGAGAAAGAAAAAGAAGGCATGACTAGTAAACCAGATTTATCTTAATTATTTCAATCTCCCTCGCAAGGGCTTTTCAATTTTAAGCAAAAATGTACAGAAACGGCTCTTGATTGATGAACAACTCATTTGGAGGTTTAGATGAAAAGCCATATCACCTAAATTCAACCAGAAAGAGTTGTACAAATTTGTCTTAGTGGAATTTGATTTTTGTCCTTAAGCCCTTTACTTGCGCTGATATGGATATCCACCCCATGTAAAGACATTTAAGGCCAGAAGGTGACAGCCTTCCACTCCAAATCGAGATATTATATACATAAACACACACATATATATAATGCCTTTTTTGTTGGCAAAATTTATGGATTGAAAACTTGACATTGAGTCGTGAGGAATTTTCAAAAGTTTCCAGAAAGAATGAGATTTTTTCAATAAAAATTAAAAAGTCATGAAATTAAATCATCTCTTGGTGAGTTCATATAAAGGGTAGGTTCTACTTTGGCAGATAGTTGTATGCAATTCAATCATGCTCACCTAAACGCGTTGAACAATACCACCCACCACATAAAACGTCGCATTCCATCAGCTTCATCCTCAAGATCATCGTCCTCCTCTTCGTCCTACTAATTATACCAGCAAGCTTCGAAACCTTCTTGCCCATAACCCCAATAATTAGGCCATCACCTTTTTCTCTCCATGTTCATGATCTTTCTTGGATTCAGAGTGTCTGAGAAGCCCCCACCATGAAGCTCAAGCATCTCTGCGTCATTTTACCTGCAGATTCTGCCGAGTTTAAGCATAATCACCCACCATCAAAAGCGAACCAATCTTCCCAGAAAGAAACCATGAGAAATAAACAACAACAACAACACAGGGCTTGTGGGGGTCAAGTTCTTGCCTTCCTTCGTGATTCTCTGAGCAAATTATATGACACAAACTGTTCGAGGTTTTGCCATAATGAAGTGGGGAAAGGGAAACAACAAGGCTCATCGGTAGTGCTGTTTCATGACATGGATGGAGTTCAACTCACTGCAAAGATTGGTGGGGACAGCCCAAGAATCTTCAGCTTCGCTGAGCTTTACATAGGTTCTAATGGTTTCAGTGAGGATCACGTTCTTGGAAGTGGAGGATTTGGCAGAGTTTACAAGGCTGTTTTGCCCAGTGATGGAACAGTGGTTGCTGTCAAATGTTGCTTAGCAGAGAAAGGGCAACAATTTGAGAAGACTTTTGCTGCTGAATTAGCAGCCGTGGCCCATCTTCGACACAAGAACCTTGTCAGGCTCAGAGGTTGGTGTGTTCATGAAGATCAGTTGTACCTTGTTTATGATTACATGCCTAACCTCAGCCTCGACCGGATACTCTTTCGCCGGCCGGAGAATCCAAATGCCGAGCCTCTTCTTGGTTGGGGAAGGCGTGGGAAAATCATCAAAGGTTTGGCGGCTGCATTATACTATCTTCATGAACAGCTAGAGACTCAGATAATTCACAGGGATGTGAAAACCAGCAATGTGATGCTTGATTCCCAGTACAATGCTCGGTTGGGTGACTTTGGCTTGGCAAGGTGGCTAGAACATGAGCTTGAGTATAATCATCATCAAAGCAGGAAAACAACATCAACCAAAATTGACCCTTTCAGGTTGGCAGAGACAACAAGAATTGGCGGCACAATTGGGTATTTGCCCCCCGAGAGTTTCCAGAAGAAAAGCATCGCTACTTCGAAATCCGACGTGTTCAGCTTCGGCATAGTCGTTCTAGAAGTGGCATCTGGAAGGAGAGCTATTGATCTTGCATATCCTGATGATAAAATCATTTTGCTTGACTTTGTTAGAAGGTTATCTGATGAAGGAAAGCTCCTTGCAGCAGGGGATACTCGTCTACCAGATGGTTCCTACAAGCTTTCTGAAATGGAACATTTACTTCACATAGGCCTTCTTTGTACACTCCATGAACCACAATCAAGGCCAAGCATGAAATGGATCGTAGAAGCACTTTCTGATGCTTCAAGCCCATTACCAGCTCTTCCTTCTTTCCATTCCCACCCTTTATATATCACTTTATCTTCTCCATCTGACACAAGTCTCAGCAGCACGACAAATGCCTCCAGCACTGTCACAGAAAATGTCAGCACAATCACAAACTATTCTTCATCCAACTATGTTACAGCAAATGGGAAAACAATATACATGACTGCTGAAGATAGAAACAGCGGAATCTCCTCTGCGAAGAGCACGCATCGCCACGCATCGTTTCCTGTGGTTGAAGCTCCAAGGGAGATATCATACAAGGAACTTGCCTTGGCTACAGATCATTTTTCAGAGTCAAGGAAGGTTGCAGAGCTGGACTTTGGAACTGCCTACCATGGAATCCTTGAGGACCGTTACCATGTCATGGTGAAACGCCTTGGAATGAAGACTTGCCCTGCGTTGCGCGAAAGATTCTCTAATGAACTGCGAAATCTAGCCAGGCTTCGCCACCGGAATCTGGTGCAGCTTCGAGGATGGTGTACTGAGAAAGGGGAAATGCTTGTTGTGTATGATTACTCTGCAACAAGACTTCTCAGTCACAATCTACTCCATAATAACAACAATCATCATAGAGATGGGTGTTCTGTCCTGCAATGGCATCATAGATACAACATCATAAAATCACTAGCTTCTGCCATTCTTTATCTTCATGAGGAATGGGAAGAACATGTAATTCATAGGAACATCACTTCTTCAGCTGTTGTCCTTGAGCCGGATATGAACCCAAGACTCAGCAGTTTTGCCCTGGCTGAATTTTTGACCCGAAATGAGCATGGCCATCATGTAATCAAAGACACCAGCAAATCGGTTCGAGGGATTTTCGGCTACATGTCGCCGGAGTATATAGAATCTGGCGAAGCTACCTCCGCTGCTGATGTTTACAGTTTTGGAGTGGTGGTGCTCGAAGTTATCAGTGGACAGATGGCGGTGGACTTCCGGCAGCCCGAGGTGCTATTGGTGAAGAAGGTTCATGAATTTGAGACAAGAAAAAGACCACTGGAGGATTTAGCAGACATGAGGCTCAATGGAGAGTACAATTACAAAGAACTGATGAGATTGGTAAAGCTAGGAATTGCATGCACCAGATCTGACCCACAATTAAGACCAAGCATGAGACAAATAGTAAGCATCCTTGATGGAAATGACAGATTGATCTTGGAGAAAAACCAGAAAGAGAGCACGGAAGAATGGAAAGAAAGGAATGCTTATTCATTGTCATTGATCAGGAGAATCCAAGCTCTGGGAATACGTTGAGAGCTTATTCAACACAAAGATGTAAACAAAAATGTGTTTTAGGAGTTTGTATTGATCAGAAAGCTTTTCTTCTTTGTCATTTCTTGATTGAGCTAGAATTTATGTCTACTAAATATACCGAGACTGTATATACTAAAGTATTGATGTATCCTTCTGCTGTAGTGGGACGTTAATTTTGTATTCTATAGTATTATGATAAAATACATTGCGGAGTTTTCGAGTAAAGTTCAAATATTATATGATGCTAGAAAAATATACAACAAGCCTTTATCTCACTAAGTGGAATTAGTTATATAGATTGCATCAAATCTTTGGACAAATATAATATTAAAAAACTGTATGCCCGGTGTATTTATAACAGTTAAAGTCATACATATTTAACAAAACCTAACATCAGTCCGTCATCTCTGTTTGATGATTCAATTCATCTTCATCAATCCCAACCCATTTTAAGAAACCAAAGAGGAACTCCCTGAAAGTGACTTGCCCATTTCTGTCCCAGTCCATTTCTTCTGCGAAAATAACAGACAGAAAAAGATATTTAAAACAGATAATGGAACAAGGGAAAAAGGAAAAACATGTAGACAATATATTAGCAATGTCAGAATAACAAAGTGAAGCAAATAAGTACTAAATCTGATCTTAGTGATGTTGGATGGGGATCTTTCCCAAGGGTAAGTCTCATTAAGGGTCTTGTCCACGTCCTTCTTGTTAAGCTTGCCATCACCATTTTTATCTAGAAACAGAAACACTTCCACTATGGTGTTAAAAATTTTTCCCAGCTGTGTTAACTCCACCTTGATGAAAGAAACAAAATTCATCATATAATAACAATAATAAGCTAAGATTCAATATCAAGAAGGTAGAAAAACCAAGTTTTTTTGCCCAATACATTATCAGAGGATGAATGTTCTTCTAGAAGATAGATGAGGCATAGAAGAACTATAAATTCATTGAACTGAATGCCCTTGCTTCCATCAATATCACAGTAATCAAAAAGATCCTTAATCTCCTCCTCTGGTAGATGAACTTCCAGTTGTTCAAAGCACTTCTTTAGTTCACTGTACTCTATAGATCCATTAGAGTCCTCATCTTTGTAACAACAACATGTGACATAAAAAGTTAGTTTTCTTTCGGAAATGAAGAACTTTAGTTCAAAGAAAAGAAACATTAAAAATGACAACTTACCATACTCTTCAAAGATTCCTCTTAATGTTTGGAGTCCCTCCTTGATCTGAGGGAACCGCATAACGACGCTATCAATTGACTTGAAATTTCTTTGTCCAGCAGAAGAAGATCTGTTAATTTCAACTATTTTCCTTTCTAATTTCTTATCCAACTTCTTGTATTTGTTTGCTGTAGTCATACAACAAATCATAGCGCCCATTTTATTCAGAAATGGGCAAGGATAATAAGACATCCCTTGCAATGAGAGACAGGGAAACCAATGAGTCCAGCAAAATATATGAATTCAAGTTGAATCAGTAATTCTTGTTTAACATAAAGCAAGTTTCAGTTGTGTACATAACAACGCTAATGATTCAAGTAAATTAAACAAGCGAAAATGGGTCTCAAATCGTATAGAAGATTAGGTAAATGATTTGGATATGAAACTATAACTTACCTATGGATATATAAAATGATGTATAAATGCAATGTTATAGATGGAGACAGACTGCTTTAGCTTATAAAACTGACTTATGAATAATGATGCAGCTGCCTTGAACTGCAAGAAACACCAAACTTCTGCTCTAAGCGTATAAAACTATCTACTTTTTTTTTTTGACGTACTTATCATAGATAAGATTCCTTTTCTTTTTTCTTTTTTCTTTTTAGGTAAAAGGATAGCCCAGAACTAAGGTTAATTCGCCTTTGATAAAGGAGGTTTATTTTCCTATTTTACTGGGCAAAATACTTTTGACTGATCATTGAGTTCTAAGCATAATATCCAGGCAACAGATTTTCCAGCGAACTATAAAAACATGCAGTAGAGCAAAAGGAAGGAAATTTTATATAATTTCACAGAAGGATTGAGGGGTGTTATTGACTTGAATCAAGTATTCAATTTTGATGGTCATCTACTCAAAACAAAATCTATTACATAAGCAAATTGCTTCGTACAAGGATCAGACCAAGAATTATAAGAAAATATATTGCCTCCTCCTTTTACGAACTAAAATAACGCAATCCTCATTTAGAAGAATCGAATTGAATATCTTCAACTGAGCGAATATTGAGAGAGGGATTTAACAAACAAGGAAAGCAAACAGAAAAAGGGAAAGAAGAAAAACTTACTGATGAGTGACACTTCGATGGTTCTGGGTTGAAGAAGAAATGGAAGGAAAGGATGGAATATATGTATATATAGAGATGCATGAGAAGGAAACAAAGAATAATGGAGATTGGCAGAGAGAGGAAAAGGAAAGAGTAGTGGGATTCCAAAGTCGGGGATGCCACGACGATTATAAATTCCCCTTTCTTGTCATTTCTCAGGAATATGTTCCCGCCTTGCCGTTGATTGTAAACCACAAATAATTTTATTAAATTAATACTACTTAGCTCATAAAAAAAAATAAAACCAGGAAAAATACAGTAGTATTTTGGGAGAAAGATAAAAAAAAATTTATTTAAATTTTAAAAGAATAAATTAATCTTTTAAATATTGAAAAAGATAAATTGAGAAGGAAACCTAATCTATTATTTATAAATTTATGTACAAAAACTAAATTAATCTTCACTTTTCTAATATTTTTATAATAAGATTTATAATTTTACCAATGATATTTATAACTCTGATAATAATATTTGTAACTCCTATAATAATCTTTATAATTTTGACAATAATATTTATAATTTTGATAATGGTGTTTGTAATTTTAACAATAGTATTTATAGCTTTGACAATTGTGTTTGTAACTTTGTTAATAATATTTGTAACTCTCATAGTGGTACTTGTAATTTCAATAATGATATTTGTAACTCCCACAATGATATTTATAACTCACACAATAGAGAAGAAGTAACTTTGTCAATAGAATTAATAACTTTGACATGTTATTTACAACTTACATAATAGTATTTGCAGTTTTGCTACTAGTATTTTCAAATTTATCAATTATATTTATAACTCCTAGTATTTACCACTTGTATAATGGGATTTTCAATTTTACCAATGGTATTTGCAGCTCTCGCAATGATATTTACAACTTGCACAATGATATTTACAACTCGCACAACATAAAAGAAACAATTGTATTTATAATAAGTTAAATCATTGACCGATTGATATTCTGACTTAGTTAATCACTTTTTAATATTTAATTTTTATAAAATTTCTTTGAAGAATGAGATTTATAATAGTATTTTAATGTTTAATTTGACTAATAGTATTTACAATTCTCCGAATGAAATTTGTAACTTTTTCTAGGGGATTTGCAACTTCACCAAATAGATTTGTAATTTCACCTATAGAATTTATAACTTTTTATAATAAAATTTACAACTCTACTTAGTCGAAGCTATATTATCAGCTACAATCTTTCTCCCAATTACTAAAATTAAATTTCTTCCAGTTACAAATACCATTATTATAGTTATAAATACTATTGACAAAGTTATAAATCGTATTGTCAAATTTATAAATACCATTGGGAAAGTGAAAGCTAATTTAATATTTGCACACAAATTTATAAATGACAGATTGAGCTTTCTATCCAATCTATTATTTCACATATTCAAAAGCCCAATTTATCATTTTAAAATTTAAATAGGATTTTGTTATCTTTCTCCCTAACATATTTTCGTCAAATTATTTTAAAATAATTTTTCGTAATTATATTTTCGACTTTGGACATTTAAATTATAAAGACTACATGTGTCAAAGTTATAAAAATGGTTAACAAGTTTGCGTAACATTTCCCCAACAAAAATATAGCCTAAACTTGATTTAATAAAAAAAATTTAACAATTCATTACGTCTACTATTTTTAGAAAATTATTAAAAAGTCTATATTAAAATATTTATTATACAAAGTACTAAAATTAATATAAAAATCTAAGTTTTTGAACCTGTGCAACTAATTTTTAACTGTAATATTTTTCGCTTTATTTTTAATTGCACATAGTTAAAGACACATAAATAAAAAATAGGCTGTGCGTATCCTGTTTCAGAGGCTATATTACACACTGAAAAAGAATTGCATGCACACTACTTAAATAATTTTTTTATGGGGAATTTTTCAAACGATTTTCCTTATTCCTTAAGTTTTATCATTAAAAATGTTTTCATGTGTTATTACCATGATTTTTGCAGGGTCTTAAACGTAATTTTGACACGAATTTAGGCTCCATGCGAACTTAAAGTACGACAAACGATCTAATCTAATCTCTATAACCAGAAGAAATCTGAGCACTAGCGCGAGGCACGGCGAGTGAAAGAGAAACAATGAAGGGTTCAGTACTTAGCATCAGAAGCTACTGTGTGTTTCGTCCTCATGCGCCTTCACCCTATAGATGTCCTCCATTACCAGCGTTTACCAAACTTTCTACATTTTCAGCTGGATGCCATCTGCCGTCTCCTTCACTTTCGCTTTTCATCCACCCTTTACACCCGAAATCAGCCAGTAATCTCAACCGATTTCATCGGCGAACCTTCGTTGCTTGCTCGTTTGACGGCGACTTTGTAAATGAGGCTCCAGCCAAGGTACTTCGCCGACTTCTTGACTCTCCAGGGGTTTATCAGGGCCCTGCTTGTTTCGACGCTCTCAGTGCGACGCTCATTGAAAGAGCTGGATTCCGATACTGCTTTACCAGTGGTATGCACTTCTCAAGGTTTAAGGATTCAGTCGTTATTATTGTCTCTTGACTATGAGCGAGGATATGATTCTGGGAGCAAGTCTATTTTTCCGAGAGAATGTAGAATTTATTGCATATGGCATCTACATTTTATTAAAAATTCTGGTTATTCCATGTGCTTGCTCTTTATCAGTGATTGCTCTATACATAGATAGACGGGAACCATTCAAGACCATAAATCACTAGTTAGATTGCACGAGAATTACAAAGCGTCTAATGCATAAAGTTGCCGATTTTCTCTTTAATGTTAATAATGACATTAAAAGATGGTTGGTTATGGAATACCCAAAATCAATATCTTTAAGTCGCTTCTTTCTCCACAACACTCATTCTTCAATTGGCTTTACTCGTTAATTTACTTCTTACTTGCGCTTCAAGCAGTACAACTTCGAACTAAGGTTTACTGAATTCCGTTTGTGCTATGCTCCCATATTTGTTTTCAATCCTAAATTACGTAACTTAAGATATATAATGATCTGCAACTCTAGTTCTCTCCCTTTTTTAAGCTCCTTATAAGTTGATTTTAATGTTTTGGTATCAATTTAACAACTGATCTTTTTAATACTCCATTATAGGAAATATGCCATTTTGCAGATATTTGGATTTCTAAAGCCATTTTCACAGCTAGAGCATTTCAATTTTATATTATCCCTAAATTCAGATCATATCGGCTTATACCTCATTTTAGAGTCATCTTCTCTAACTCAAAATGTTCGCAGCCCTTGAGTTTTGTAATTTGTAAAATATATAATTGCTTTGTTGTTTCTTCAGAGCTATACTCCTGCCGAAAGGACGTAATGGCAAATATAGGCCTTAGAGAACATTTGAAGATAAATAAGTGGTAGGAAGCAAATTACCAGGATCAATAAACATTAGCCTCATTTGCTATTTTATACTGCGAGATGCTGAAATGTGTTTCAGCTTGCATATCAGCAATCTAACTTTTCTTTTATGTGATTTGTTTAGGTTTCTCAATGTCAGCTTCCAGATTGGGGTTGCCTGATACAGGCTATATGTCTTATGGAGAAATGGTGGATCAGGGGCAACAAATTACGCAAGCTGTGTCAATTCCTGTCATCGGGGATGGCGATAATGGATATGGGAATGCAATGAATGTTAAAAGGACAGTCAAGGGTTATATTAGAGCTGGTTTTGCTGGAATCATTCTTGAAGATCAGGTTTCCTTCTGTTTGTCATGTTTTTATTCTGTAAGAGTTATGTGGTGATCTAACAATTATCCCCATTCTCTTTGTATCTGCTCTAACATCTTGATGTCTTGGATTTGACTTATTCTATTATTTCCTTTATTCAGTTTTGTCTGATAATTATTGCTAGGTATCTCCAAAAGCATGTGGCCACACAAAAGGAAGAAAAGTGGTATCCAGAGAGGAGGCCGTGATGCGGATTAAAGCAGCTGTAGATGCTAGAATAGAGAGTGGCTCTGATATAGTCATTGTAGCACGAACTGATTCTCGTCAAGCAGTGTCATTGGATGAAGCACTCCGAAGATCAAGGGCTTTTGCTGATGCTGGAGCAGATGTTCTTTTTATTGATGCACTGGCATCAAAAGAGGAAATGAAAGCATTTTGTGAAGTTTCTCCCCTTATTCCAAAAATGGTATTTTTTATCTGCACTCAAAATTTTTTAATATATATATTTAAAACAAAACTATTTCGCTCATTTGTTATATGTAAAAGCTTCTAGGTAGTTCATAGAATTTTTATTTAATAAGCAATAACTGTTGCAAAGTCGCATCCTTAAATTAGTCTTGTTTATTATAAAACCTTCATGAGTAACTCCCAAGTAACTTAACATGTAGAATGAAGAAATCCTGAAACAAAATCACAAATCAAATATGAATATGCAGAGCCTATCATTCGATTTCAGCAAATAAAACTATGGATTATTGAGTAACTTACATAACTAGTTTGTTGTTTGATAGTTTCTGTAGGTTTTTGTGTGTGTGAGCCATCAGGAAAATGTATGCATTATTGTAAGATCTTGTAGTCTTGTGTAGGCCAATATGCTTGAAGGAGGAGGCAAAACACCAATTCTTGATCCTCAAGAACTTGAAGATATTGGCTACAAACTTGTGGCATATCCACTTTCTTTAATTGGTGTTTCTATACGAGCAATGCAGGTGACGTGCCCTTTTCCTTTCCTTTTTGTAAGAGAAAAATACAAGTTACTGAACTTGCATATTGGCAAATAAAATTATCCGAAATTTGTCTACTTATATTTTAACACATTTGACATATAAAAGGAAATCCCAATACTCATCTTAAATTAGTTGTTACCATTATTTTCTTAGTCTAAAGTTAACATCCTTAAGGGTGTATAGTGATGCCAAATTCCAAATCCATACTTTATTTTAATTACTGAATGTAATATAAGGCATCATTTATTTTCAGCTATACTCTCATGTTCCCTCTCAAAAATAAAAGAAGACATTCTGTCAAACAATTACTTCAAATCTTGCAAATATAGTAATAGGGTCAACTGTCCAGTTGCTAATTTGACATGAAGTTTTGGACCTCATGTTTGTCCCTCATAAGTGCTAATAAGTTTAGGATTGAGTTGAGACTTGAGGCGTTGAGCAATTATTATGTCCATTTGTTGTGCTACAATATATGGCAAAATTTTTAGCTCATGATTTGGAAATCTATCCAACCTCTTTCAATATTTTGTCAGAACAAAAGGATAATTTAGTTTTTTGTAATTAAGAATAAATGATTTCAATGACTTAACATGTAGGATTCCCTAACTGCCATTAGAGGAGGTCGCATTCCTCCTCCTGGAAGCATGCCGTCTTTTGAAGAAATTAAGGATGTCTTAGGTTTCAATGCTTACTATGAAGAAGAGAAGCGTTATGCTACAGACTTCGATCAGCTTCCTTCAACGAGAGGTTATTGAAAGACTCTTACATAAAAAATGCATCGCTTGTCTTAGGAGGCATCATAAAGCAATGGCACCAAGCTTCTCACAGATATACCTCTAAATTTACTTTTAGATTAGCCCGCTATACATTCTTGTTTTGCTTTCTTTTCAAACAATGTAGTGCTTGTATCATCCCATGGGTTCATCTGCTTGGATAATTTATCTTGGAGAGAATATTGTGAACTTTGTGGAGAGTTCTGTTTATGTGGAGAAAATATTCTCTAGGATGTGTTTGATCATCATTTATTAAAAAACATCTGATTAATAGTCAAGACAATTAGTCAACTGTCTTTTCATAAAGAATCCATCTCACCAACCTTGTGCTTAACTCCAGTCTCCATATCAGTTCAAGGCAAAAAGATTAGCAATTGAAGAGAAAGATCCACTGCATATTATTGATGTTCACATTGTATGTAAATGAATATACATTCTGCATTCCACAATTGCATTCTTATGGTATGCAGTTATTTGTTAGTGAGCAGTAGCCCCTACAGTATACAAAGGAAGGATCAAGTTGATACAGAGGAGACAAGTCAAAGTTCTCAAGAACCCATTGTAGAAGTTATAACACCTGATGTGTACAATAACTATGGTGCAGATGATTCAAAGGACCCTTTTTCAAGGATCTGGTCTCGGACTCTGAGAATCAAAATAACAGGAAGAGATGGATTTGAGAAACTTGATCTTAGGATTCCTGTAAGTCACCTTGTGCTTCCAGAGATGGATTTGCAATGAATAATTTTTATTATCTCATTATGTTGTCACAACTTATATTTAAGGCTGGAATTGATGCATTGTGATTGTGAATCCTGAGTATTGGAATTGTTCTAACTCTTACCCATTTACCCACTCACTTAGAGAAGCTAATATGTAGTTCATCATTTGTAATTTAATATATGGTACTCTATTGGGCATGTAAACACCCATACCTTGATCTCCGTGTTCTCTGTGATTGTATACATTTTCTACAAGTAATTCCTCTATGGTCAATATTCTATTCATCTTGTAAATAGGCGTGTCTTTAAGTTTCATATGATTACTTACATCTCGTTATGTTTTGTTCCATGAAAAAGTTTTCTTCTTCTTTTGACCGGTTTTTTCCTTTCTTCACATCATACATTTTATTATATACAGGCGGGATTCTTGGAGGGAATCACAAATATAGTTCCAGGTACCATTTAGGAATTCTTCCATAAAGTTACAGTATAAATTGATATCTGTTCCAGGTTTGCAACCTAAGCTGAGAACTTCTTCTCAACTTTCCACAGCTCTGGGAGGCGTAAACCTCAAAGAACTGTTGGATAATGCATCAGAAGAAGTTGGGGGCAAACAGTTGTTAGATTTTAATGACACTATGGGTGACAGAATTCAAGTCTTTCTGGAGTGACACTACATTCCCATGGTATATTGTTCCTGGACTGCTGGCTTTGTTAAATCAAGTTAAATAAAACCTCATCATAGCATGTTGAAAATCTTAATGTTGATTCATTTATTATATAAATAAATGACCGAATTGAAGACATCTACATTCCCGTGGTATTGTGTAGTTGCATTTGTTATTTAGTAATAGCTATTCCTTCAAGGAGATAATGATCTAGTTATTTTAAACTGTAGGTAGAAATTATAAGAAAAACTAAACTTGAGTCTTTAAGGACTTCAGCCTTCTTGTTTAGATGGTCTTGGGCATAGAATTAAATGAAATATATTATTAACAAGGTACTGCAAGCGATAGTATTTTGTCTATAGTGGCATGTTAACTTATGATGAAAACTATTCCTAAGCCACCACGTAGGACCTAAGTTTTTGAATTGAAATGACTGTTCAGAAATATGATGGCAAGAGCATTTTTTTATTATTGAGAGTTAACAATGCCTGTTTGTTGTCTTCTTCTGGGCTTTAAATTCTTATCTGTTGATGATGCTGTCGCAGGTCTCCTTAGATTCATAATAATGGCGATGAAAGTAGGCTAGGATGATCAAAGCCTGCTCAAGGCACTCCATGGGGATTTGAAGGGCTAAAGCGAAGCCAGGTATAATTCCGTATTATGTTGCCCATGGATTAATAATAATGACCTCAATACCAAATTTTTGGTTTATTTTGGGGGTTGGGGCCCTTGCAATCAGATGAATTCATTGCCAATCAGACCATTTTGGATGCTGATCTTATTTGCATGATCTTGATTCCTTGCTCTCCAAGTATTTTATGTCCCAACTGATGCGGGGAATCAATCTATGCGCAATCTGTCATCTTTTGGCGAGGTTATTAAAAACATGTCCAAGTAGCCATGTAATGTTTTCTCTTGACTAAGTATTAACTTTCCTGTAATATTTGGAGAAGCTTCCGTTGTTTAACAATTAAACTGTCGTTCCAACTTTCAGCATCAACCATTCACACTTGAACTCTTAATCAAGCATATGCTCAAAAGTTTTTTTTAAAAAAGAAAAGAAAAGAAAAGAAAATTCTTATCTAACAAAATTAAATGGAGCGTATTTCATCCATCTCCTGGACTGGCTTGACAGATGCCGTAAATCATTAATCCATCTGTTATGCCAGGGTTTGGCAAGTTCAATGTTTTTTAATTAATTTTGAAAAACGAGTGGAAGCTTGCCGAATAATGAATCCATAAATTAATGTTTCATACTAAGGGTAGGACCAACTATTATATGATTATCAGTTTGAAATGATTTTACGCCCCTTCGCTGCTCTACTTGTTCCAGCAATTCATATCGTATCATCCACTCCAGTCAAAATTGTTCAAGTTTCTGTTTAACGAGGAGTTCTGAATTTCTTTTGTGGTGAGGAATTTTGCATTTAACTTCAGACAAAATTGTGAAATTGGGTTTAGATTCTTGAGCAATGGCAAGACTAGTGAACTCAAAAGAATCATTTGCTTCATTTGTGACTCTTGCCGTGGGCCTAGATCGGTGATGCTAGGAAATTCACAATTCTCAAATCATCTACTCTTCAAATCTTGTAATAATTTAATTAAAAATAAATATAAATCAATCTAACCCAATATTTTTAATATATTTTGTAATCAATAATTTCAATCAATATCTTTAAAAGATTTTGACTCCTCGTACAACGCTTGAGGAGAAATCTTTAATTCCGGAATAAAAGCCGGCATAAGTATTTGGCAAGTCCTCTGCTGCAAGAGAAACGAAAGAGGCAAGACCGGAAATCTGACAGTATTTGAAAAAAAAAAACTCTAATACTTCTCAGGACTCCAATCAATTATCTAAAATGCTCGAAGGAGATTTGGTACAGGCATATTTACAGTCAGCATTCCATCGTGAAAATGTAGTCACTTGCCTGTCCGTTCGGCAGATAATTACAAAATAAATGGAAAAAGAATATATTAATTTCACACCACAGTTTGGTGTGCAAAAATGAGGAACAAGCCGAAAAAACAGTAGCCTTAGGTTATTCTAACCATTCACGGGTACTCAATACAAGCCAAAGCTCCTATAGAAACGTCTGACCCAAAAAAGAATGACAATAGCAGATGTTGAACAATAAACATACATCACACTGGGTCACTCTACAAAAAAATTACAACTCATGTTAAAAATACAGTGCTTTAAAATCAAATCTCAAGATGTTGACCACTAAGGTAGTAGCACCCTTGCACCAGCATTGCCACTCCATCTCTTCATTGTAAAGAAACAATCCGAGTAAAAATACTTTACCTTGCAATCAAGAAATGATGCTCACTTTCATCGGTAACCGCCACCAGTGTAACCACCTGGACCCATCATGTTATAATTACATGGTATGTTGGAGCCAGGAGGATTACCAGTAGGAGGTTGCATCGGGACTCCTTGCCCCATAGCCATGTTGTTCATCCCCATCCCCATTCCCATCAATGGATTCATGCCCACATAGCCTCCCATACCCATACCAACACCAGGACCATTGCCCATCCCCATGCCCGCTCCTGAAACCATCATTGGGTTAGCTGGAGCTCTGAGAGCACCAACACCAGCACGACCAATTCCTGAGCCCGATCCCATGGCTTTACCCATGGTCACAGTCGATGTTACAGTGGTGGTTGTGGGCTTCTCCATCCTCTTCTCCTTTCTATTAATGGCATCAAAGTCAATTCCTATATCCGCTAATGGGTTTATTTTAGCTGCATAGAAAAGGCATAAAATCAATTATTCAAGCAGACAGCATGTACCAAGTGAAGTAGGTTATGAAAACTTAAAATCAGAACAGCTTGACAAGTGTGATCACTCACGGCCAGATATATTCAAGTTAACCAGTCCTCTGCTTAGTGTATCAGCCCAAACAGTTGATTTTGTCTCGAACTTGTCCTTGGATTCTAGAGGAACTATAGCATTTGATCCAGATGAAACAACAGCACACAACGAAGCATTAGGAGCATTTCCTCCAGTTGAACCAAGTAAGCTACCAAAAACATCATTTTGTTTTCCACCAGGCACACTTTGTGGCTGATGGGTAATCAATGAGCCAAAGGGGGCTGCAGTTCCCCGTTGTGCAACAAAGTTCCCGCTGTTATACTGTGATGCAGGACCAAATGGAGATTGAGAAGTAGATCCTCCCTGCTGTAGAAAATAGTTTGCACTCTGTGAAACCAGTCCTGTTGGAGCTTGAGAAGCCATTGATGGAATAGGAGCTGTAGATCCTTGTGGGAGGAAGCTCTCACAGCTGATCTGTCCATTATGTCCATTTTGGGATTGAGAGATGTTTGGAGGCTGTGGCGTCAGAGATCCTGCCTGAGAGTTGAATCCACCATGTAGATTACCACTTGACTGTGCAGCTTGACCACCAGGAGCAGAAAAAGGTGGCTGCATAGAATGGTCACTGGGAGATGAAAATGCATGCTGTACTGGTTGACCAGTGTGAGAGGAAAAGGTCTGATATGGAGGTTGCCCAGTGGGATTTGTAAAAGGTTGGGCGTGTTGGCTAGTTGGAGCTGAAAAAGGAGATTGCACTGATTGGCTTGTAGGAGTTGAAAAGCCTTGCTGAACAAGATGGCCAGAGGGAACTGAAAAAGATTCTCCAGGTTGACTGGGCGCAGCAGAGAAACCTTGCAGCGCAAGTTGACTGCTTGGTACGGAAAAAGATTCTGGTGCAGATTGCCCAGTTGAGGGTAAAAAGAATGGAGGTGAAGGTTGGGAAGCAGCAGCTGATACGGTTGGATGTGAAGTTATCACAGATATTGGTGCTGGAGGAAGAATGTCTGCAAGAATGTCAGTTTCCTGCTGCGGAGCTGAAAAATCTTGAGGCGAGAACTGGGAGCTTGTTGAGAAAGATTGCGTGTGAGTGGCACCAGGTGCAGAGTTTGGTGCAGCAGAGAATGAATCCCCAAACCCAAAGTTCGAGACATTTTCTGAATTAAGATCACTTGATTGGATTGGTTCAAAACTCTGATATGTCTGAGGTTGATTTGGAGCAGTTTCTGTAGAAGCAATAGCCTTGAAAGGTGAATCACCAAATGGATCACCAAATGGCTGCCAAAAGTCATCCAACAATATTAGTTTGACAAAGATCACAAAGGACAAATATTTATGAGGAAACCAGAGGGAATGTCTCATACACGAAGACATTAAAGCGTCTAAGAATTATTCAAAGCATGTGTGTATTTGAGAACACTCTTCCAACTTCCAAATCCAATCTCCTTCACTAAAGGTCAAATTCATTTGGCCCACAAACAGGACTGATATTAATATTGCTGGTGACTTGACATGCGTTTATGTGCATGTCGATTTAGTTTTCAATTCTTTTGATAAAAGAAATATTATTAAAATATATTTTTCTTAAAGTTAAAGTAATACTGAACCCATTCATCATACCCACATTTATAGAGATTCATCCACCAACATAAATTCACCCATTATATTGAAAAATATGCGGTTTTCTAACCACCCATTATATCAAGAGTTTTGTGTAACTAATAAAAGAGAAACAAATTTAATACCTATTTACACTAGAAGTGGCAACGGTCACATACAATTCCTACCTGATTGATACTATTGGACCCATGTGCCGCTGCTGCAAAGGGAGCTGCAGAACCATTACTGGCATTGGCTTCAGGGGTAGTGGTTGCTGATGCAGCTGGCACTAAAGCCAATGCATTTGAAGAAAACGACTCCGAAAGTGACCCAAGCAAGTCTATTTCAACATTGTGAGCAGTGACGGGGGCAGCTGAGAAGAAACATAAAGATATGCTAACAGTATTAAAGTGCAGTCAAAAGTACTTGCAAAAAAAAGCAGCCTCGATGTTAAAATGCAAGCCCTTTATGACCATCAATATTGAAATTGAAATTATACTAAATATGAGATGACTGCCAATGATGTTACATGTCAAAGTCTACATTTGTAGTGTAAATGTAAAAGATTCATCATACTTTGTAACTTTATTGTACTACCCGTAGTACTACTCTTTACTCCCCTAAAAATAAGACAGCATTGCAAGGAATCGGAGCCTATTGAGAATTCTTCAAAAAAAAAAAAACAGGAAAAACAGAAAGTACAAATTTGCTTAGAAGCAACAAAAATTCTAGAAAAAACTTTGCATACCTGATACAGGACCTCGGGGATCAAATTCATCAAAAACTTCTTGGTTTGCAGATGGAGCAGCACCAACAGCAGCAGTTGCTGGGGTTGGATTATCACTTACATGAGGAGAAGATCCTGTAGGAGCAGAATTTTGAGCTGTATTATCATTCACATTTGGCGAAGAACCCCTTGGAACAGATGCTGCTGCCGCTTCAACATCCCTGCATTCAGGAAAATATTAGTAACAGTTTTCTGTTGTTAGTACTTAGTATGTCATGTCAAGTATAAAATTCATACCTTTTACTGTGTATAGGGCTTCGAGATTCACTAACAGCTTCTACATAGCTAGGAGGGGCACCAGCATTTTGCTCAGAAAGTTTGCGTTCAAGCCTGCCATTGTATAGTGAATGATTAATCTCATTAATACTGACAGGCAATATGAAAGCAGGCACATATTAATAGATGAAGAGAAAGGAGAATAAAGTGTAAGGTGATTGGAGAATATACCTTGCTTCCAGAGAACGATCATCCGCTTTCACACTGCTACCTCTGAAATAAAATGACATAACTTAGACATAAAACTCCTGTTCTAATATTAAATGACCAAGAACTAAAATCACAGAAGACCTCATGAAATTACCCAAGTATGAAACTCTATGGGAATTTTTCTACAAGCTCTTGAAACACAATACCTCTTTCATAGTATTTCATTAGCAATTTTCCATTGTATTCCATTTTATTATCGCCCCCCCAAAAAAATTGATTGATTAGGGTGTGCTCTCTCTTTACTTTTACATTAGAATTTGTTTCTCCTTATTATCCCATAAAAATATCATACTCCTGAGGATAAAAGCAGACCATTTGGATATCCTTTTCTAGCAAAAGCCCAAAAGTGCTCTTCATAAAAGGAAGGTGACAGCTTTTTTTCAGAAAGTGTTTAAATTAAGCTTAATGGTATAGAATCAATTTCTTGAAAATCAAAACAATCTAAAGCTAATACAACTCAAAATATAGGAATCAAAACATCATGTTGAAGAAAAGACATAAAATTAGGCGACAAGAAGGAAAGGATCCGGAATTAAATGAACATTTAGAATAATAAGTACAAGACATGTAATCTCATTCATATTTGTAGAAAAAATAACTTGATAGAATGAATTATCACATTCAGTTATAGGGGCATACCGAGATGAATGTTGGCCATCGTCATCATAATTCCGGTCCATATCAACACTCTTGCTTCTTGAGCCATGTCGGTAATCATCTGTGCTTGGACTTCTTCCCCGGTCTTCATCATCCCTATAGCCATCTCTACTATAGCGTTCTTCATTATCTCTACCATAACGATCACCATCAGGACTATACCGATTGTCTTCCCTGTAGCCATATTCTCTTTCTCTGCTGCCATAACCATACTCATATCTATCTTCATCCCTGCTTCCATACCGATCACCATCATATCTATCACCATAACCTCCACTGCCAGAATATGACCCAGGCCTATACATTCCACCTGTTGAAGTGTTTCGAAACCTAGCAACCCATTTACGACAGTTACATGTCTCCTCAAATATGAGAAACCCACATATACTTGCATCTAAAACATATTAGACCCTGTGATTTTAGACTTATAATCTGAAAACCAAAAGTTCCAATGGTAAACCAATGGATATTCTAAACTAAAAGAAAATAAAATGCCTGATCAAGCAATTTCAAGCACTAGCTAAAAACAGAAGCAGCAAAATAACCACATCAACATTAATTAGTGAGAGCAGACTTACTTATCTCTGTTAGAAGCAGCTTTCTGTCTAACTTCTACTATCTTTTCTTTATCATTCACCAGGAGGACAAGACTCTGTGATTTCCTCCTAACATTGTTACCCTGGTCTCTTCCACTGGAATCAATATATTGAAAATCGGACAATGTCTGTTGACAATTTCACATGGCGTTTACCATCATATCAAATTGCATTCGAAATTTACAAATCACTTCCAAAAATAATTAGGCATCTGCCTGACAATTAAAGAACAATATGTAACTTCAAGTGGCATCCAGGAAAAAGAAATTACAGATATTTGATAGCCATGTTCTCGGATCTCATCTATAACTCGTTCAGACCCATGAGCCACCAGATACTCTAAAATTGTCAAAGCCTGTTATAATCAACAGTATTAACAAAATTTTTCAGAATACTATAAAAACATTTTAAAGCAACAAATTGTATAAAAGAAAATGTCCTTGGAATGCATTGACCATATTCCCCATAAAACATTGAAGAGCTCTAAAATGTGTGAAAACATGTGTTATCAATTTTGCTTTATTATGAATAACTCTATTTGGACTATAATAACCAATTTTATAGTAGTATTATTTGTTATCCCATGTATGGATATAATTTAATATTTATCAACTATAAGTCAATAAATTGTCATATTAATATATTTTTTTAAAAAAATTCCATATTCCCATATATTTTTGGGGATATAAAAAATGTGCAGTGTCTTTGCATTGCATAGAAGTATAGTTATGGTTTTGGAAAAGGAATAAGTTAAGCAGAAATCATTCCTAAAAAGCTTCAACTAAAACAGAAGTTCAATGGAGACCTTGTAAACGTGCCGCCAATTCTTGCCAGTGTCATTGATCCGCTTCCAGATCACTGCCATAATCATCTGGTATTCATGACTGCAGAAACACTCAATATGAGCTTCTTAGAAAAACTACCATATCAAGCGACAAAAATGTAAGAGTAAAAGCTTACTAATTTCTGGTTGCCTGTGCAATATCTGCAAGAAGTGTTCCATGAGGGCCCCATGGTTCATTGCTGGTAGCATCAAGAACCTGGAAGAAGGGAGATAGAAGGATCAACCTGATCCAGATTTTCCTTTTAAAATTATACCATGAAATCTTCAATATGATGAAAAATTATTATAGAAAATAGTCAGGCTTCGGATGAATCATTCCACCAATAGTGAGAATGAAGTATGGGCATGCATAGTTTCACAGACAATATCAAAAGAATAAAATGTTCACCTTCTGTTCTATCCCAGGAACTTTCAGCACTTTCTTATTTACTTCTCTTTTACTGCAGCAATACAATAGAGAGTGAGGCAGAATAAAATAGGACAGAATTCCAAAACAACATTAAAAAAGGGCAAACTTAATCATAAATAGTCAAGGAATATGCTTATTTTTAAGTAAGAATCTGAAATTATCCTATGTTTAGAAAATAAGTATAATTAACTATATGAATCCATACGTACGAGCAACTGAAAATAGCTATTAGATGCGTGTCATTGTTTAACTATGTAATGATAGATAGCAGACTTACAGGTCTCTAACAGTTTGACCAATGGCCTTCTTCATTGTAGTTGGTGTTCAGTATGATCTATGAGCCAGTACCACAGAAACTTGTCCTATTTAGATAAAGCCTGCTTCTAATGTTTCTCACACACTGATTCAAGGAAAGCCAAGACATTCTCAGCAAAGTATAATGGTTACTTAAATTTGAATAAGTAGTTCAAGCAATCTTTTATGCTTTTACTAGCAAGAAATTCTCATCAGTTGAAGAGATTTCATTTACGTAGATACTTGATTTATTCATAAAAGAATAAGCAGGAGTTGCCTGTTATCGGCAAGTGGTGAAAGAAATGAGCACAAACGATGTATGAAGTAGGATAATTTTTTTAATGCACTTGCTTGGATGCAACATCAAAATTGAGCAAAAGTTGAATGCCCAGTTCAATCAAATAAAACACTGATCATGTGAAAAGGCTTAACTACAGAGAATGACTCATCAGAGCAATCCAGTAATAATTCTCGCGTGAATCTGAATGAATCAATCTAAAATCACAGACTTCCAATGAACTGCCAGAGAGGAATATCGTTCTATATCACATCTCATAAAGTTAACCCCGGATGCCATAAATTTTCAATCGTAAAATACCAACGCTGATGAAATGACGTAGGATATATGAAGTCTTGAGAGTGGAAGGGGTTAAACAGAACACCTCCCACACTTCCTCAAACAAAAAGAATTGAACAGAACAAATAAGACCAAAAGGGGAAATCAGGACTGCACAGAAAGAAATGAGAAAAGAACAACCTTTACACTGATCCAAAAAAGCCACCAATGAACAAGAAAAGAAAGACTGCCACTAAACAATACACCATTTAAATGATCAGACCCAAATAACAAGGTATCCCAATTCAGACCCAGGAGAATCACTGCAACAATTATCAAAATCAACACGTTCAATACATGTATCAGATAGAACGCACTGGAATCTGAAAAAATAAAATCCAACCCAGATCTGAGTAATGCGAAATGAGATCGAACCTGATCCAATCGGACGCTATTTGTAGGCAGGAAGCGGAAAACGAATATGGTCGTGGGGGAGAGAAAACAAGAAGACAGATGTCACCGGGGATAAGAGGGATTCACAACATACAGGGAGCTCTAGGAGTTGGGAATTTGATGAAGGCTCACCCTCAAACAACAATATCACGTCGAGGAAGGGAAGGAGGAGGGCGTCTGGGCTGGCTGTCTGCTGTCTGGCTCTGGATCCCCCTATTTTCTCTTCGATTTTCTCTCTCTACAAACTCGGAGTTAAACGAAAGGAAAAAAGGAGAGAGAGCAAGTTACACGCAGAGAATTGAGGAATAAAAGCCTTTTTATTTATTTTTATGGACATTTATTTATCAACTATATACATATTGGTATTACAGTATGCTTTTGAAAAAGCTTATGTGATACTAACGATGTTTGTGTGAGAGTGAATGTCATCCAGAAAGCTGTCTGGTTGAATGAACCGCTCACCCGTTTTGACAGAAACACATTCACCTACTCTCTTTGTGTTTTATTTATTTGTTATTATCTCTCCTTACTCAAAGGATACAGCCAATTTCTTTAATTCCTTTTAAATTCGTCAGAATAATTAGGAAGTTTCCAATTACGTTAATTTATTGTCCAAAGTTGACTCGCTGAGTATAACAGCCAAATCAAATTTATTTTCATACTTAACTTTCGTTCTCCATCTATTTTGATTCATATCTTCAAGAAGACGTATGAAACTCAAGTCAAGTCTTTTATATATATATATATATATATATATATATATCAAAGGTCACAATTATAAAATAGTGTCCTTCTTTATGGTTCAATGACTGCAGTTTTAACATCTTGTCTTAATTGGGGCAAATAGAATTACATAAAATGTTTTCTTGACATAGACAAAAAATCACATAATTTCTTATTTATTAAAGGATTATAAAAAGAATCAAGCCTATTCAAATTATAAGTGCTTTATAAAATAAGACTTGTAATATTCAATGTTATCCAATAGATTGATATTGATAAATGCTGCCATATATGGCATTCTTGCAGGAAATAATTTCTGAAGATTGAGGTTGACATGAATAACAAAGATTTTCACACTATGTTAAACCAAATAAAGCTGTAAACAAGTATACTACTATGAACATATATATATATAAAGAATTAATATTTAATATAAGGTTTGCATATGATCCAAATGACATTATAATGGAAAGATATTCCTTCTACATTTAATATAAAAGCTATTTAAAATTTTTAAATAAATTAAAAAATAAAATAAATTAATTAATTATAACTAATATATATATATTAATTGATTAATTTAAATAGATTAATAAATATATAATATGATTTTATTTTAGAAAAATTAAATTTAATTATAATTAAATAATAATTTTTTTAATTTATCTTAAAAAAAATAATCTATTTGATTCGTGTGTTTGAAGTTTGAACAATTGTACCTCTATATTTCATGAAATATCTTCTCTATTTGCTTGGGGAAAAAAATCATAATTTTAACTTTCAACCGATATGTTTAAATATAACTGGTACATATATTATCTTGTTGCTCTTGTTATCTACAGCTGAAATGAGTTGACTTATCTTATAATCATGATTAATTAATTTTGCTTCCTATTCGTTGTGTGAGCTTGATTATAATATATTAACCTATAATTTCTTTTTTTAAGGCATTAATTGTATATACTTCTCACCAAAGGATGACCGGTAATACCGCCGAAGGCATAAACCCTACTTAATGGTGGGCCGGGCAGGGCTTCCTTGAGCCGTGCATTCTAGAATTTTCTGGCGTACCCCGTCCTTTCTTTTCCGGGTTTGCTGTGGCGTAAGTCGGCGAGCTCTTTGTTTTTTCTTCCTCATTCTGTTCGCGTCTCTCTGTTTTGCTTCTCTTCACCCTTCACAAACCACTTCCTGGTTGAATTTGCTGCTATTCGCCCTCTCAGAAATTGATCGATTTGTAAAATTATTAGGTGGGGTATATCTTGCCTAACCTAACGATCTTCTAAAGGGGTGGAATATAATTTGTTACTATATTGTTAAATGCTTTTATCGCATGAACCATTCTTATCTGCAAGTTGATTTTTTTTTATATGCTTGTTCCTGTTTATGCTACCTCGTATGATTGGGAGGACTGTCTAGACATGTGCGCAATAATCGTTGTTTCCTAATATGCAGAAACCAGTTGGTTGAAGAACATTTCTATTATTCCTAAGCTTGGTACTGTGGATACCAAAGTTTGATTTTTTATGTTGCTCAAATAAATCTAAATGCATGAGAAGATGGGTAATTTGTTAAAATGCCACTTGCACTTTGAAGAATACATATTCAGGGAAGACAAGCTGAAGTTGTTGAAGTAAAATCTCTCTCCAAAAAGATAGGGAATTTGTTTGTGAACATTTCCTTGAGAAGCTCAAAGTGAAATTGGAAAAGCTAGGGAGCATTTAGAAATCCTCTGAAATCCTACCTAGTCATCATCTCTATTTTTGTTGAATTATTCAGAAGGTCTTATGGTAACATGAACCTACAAAGTGGAATCTCCGTGCTTAGAACCTACGTAGTCAAATCCCCACCCTATCACTGAACCATTCTAGTGTTTTTTGAGTAAATTACATTTTTCCTTTACTTTGCTAAATGGATAGTATACGTTAGGTATGACCCCCTTCCCTTTAAATCCCTACCATTCGAGTGGTGATTCATTGACTGCCATGATTAAACTCACATGCTATGCGGTTATCCATATTTGTTGCGCTGTAGGGCAGTTTGATTGATTGATAGCCTTTTGAGGTCTTCTATACATTAATGATATTTCCTTGCATTGTGAAGTATGGATTTGATTGCCCATTTATTTTTTTCCATTCAGCTGATCCAATAGTATGTCTCCTTTTGTAGGGTAAAAATAACTTGCTGATACGAAAAAAATCCTCAATTCGCAGAAAAGAATTCGAGCTTTGGTGTGTTGGAGTTCTTTTGATCGATTATTTTGTATGGTAAGTTTAACGAGATTCCTTGTTATAAATTTTCTTCTCTAGCTTTGAATGAAATAGAGAGGAGAGGAGGGGGGGGGGGTAGGGAGAGGAAATTATATTGACCTGATATGTTAAAAGAAAATCAGACCCCCCTGTCAGATGATATCGATTTTAGAAATCTTGCTGTTCCAGATTCTGAATAGGATCTTAAGTTAAATTGAATTATTTGCACAGGCTGCAAAGATTCTCGCAAACCTGATTGTGATGGGCGGTGGCATTTTGGCTAGAGCATTTGCTCAAGCTTATCGTCAAGCTCTTGCTAGTAAGTTTCTCAAATCATCTGGCCAAAAAAAAAAAAGAAAGTTTCTTGGATTTATTATTTCTATGCATTGATCTGCAATTTGGGCACCATGCTTGATTGAAGCTGGTTTACTGGTAGGTTTTGAGCGCGGGTTGGTTTTCAGTTAGTTTTTTGTTGCCTGTTGTATACCTTAAACCTATATTATTTTTTTCGGCTCAGAGGACAATTCGTTTGGGTACATGATATCTAATGTCCCGTTCTACACTAGACTTGTCTAGGATTTGAGTACTTGAACACAACTGGGTCAAAGATAGTCTGTCACAACACACGTCACCTCATGGAAAGAATTTTGGTATTACTAGTAGCCCAACTGATTGGTAACCATTGTTTTGCTGGTTTTCCTTAGAGCAAGGTTTTGTATGGTAGGCTTCGTGACCATGCCACTTTTACCATTACCTTAGCAAACAATTCCAAAAGACCTCAATGAATTTGTGACAAGTCTGCAATGCCGTGATAAAACCGATAGCGCAGTTGATTTGACTCTGCTGATACTCCAGATAGCCATTTTTTCTCTCCTCTTCAAAGGGTCTTTCTAGCCAAATAAAATGTTTGGGATGCAACTTCTGTCCAGACCTTTAGTAAAAGTTAGAAAATGATGAATGAATATATATCGTGGGGTAGGGTTCTTTTATAATCGTGGCATGGAGGAATTCATGTCCTCTCTAGTCCTAACCAAAGTTTTCTGGCTGTTTATGTATTGTCATGTTATTAACAAGAAGTTGTTGCAGATGCCTCAAAAAATGGTGTGGCACAAGAAACAATACAGAATACCATTCGAAGAGCTAATAAGGCAATGACAGAGCAGGAGGCTCGGCAGATTCTTGGCGTGACAGAAGAAACCCCTTGGGAAGAGATTGTGAAGGTACAGTAGTCTCGACTTGTTTTCAGTCATGACCAATTTGCAAAATGTTGGCGTCTAAAACATTATTATGTGCAGAGATATGACAATTTGTTTGAAAGCAATGCCAGGAGTGGAAGTTTCTACCTTCAGTCAAAAGTTCATCGGGCCAAGGAACGTTTAGAGGCTGCCCACCAACAAAAGGGCCAGGAGGGAACTCATATTTGAGGACCTCAATTTTTTCACTTCTCAACCTCATGTATAATTCATTTTGGGCTCGAAATTACAACATTATATTGTATTCTAAGTTTCACAAAACCGAAATTGTTCTTAAAAGATTGTAAATAATTTACTTGTTAACTGACTTAGAATAAAGTCATTCAAAAGCACTGAAATTATGTGCTATTTTTTTAAACCTCGTTTTGTAACGAAAATGAGGGAATACAACAATTCTGATAGTTGCTCTCTTGGATTGCCTATACTTTCTCCAATATGGAAGAGTTCATTTTGTTGCTGTTGAATAGAAACATAGAGTTCTTTGAAATATTTGATAATATGGATTAGAAAAAGCTTAGATTATTAGAGAATAGCTTGGAAAAAGAAGGGCTCTTAGCTATGCAATGGAGAAGTCAACTACGGCGTCAACTTGTGAACACGTGTAGTAGGTATGGCGGTCAAGTGTTCTTGGGTTGAGAGAATGGAAAACAGTTGTAAGGAACGATTTGTGTGCACATAATCCTGGCGTGAAAGGATTATCTACGTGTTTTACATTGTAGGGTCTTGACCCCTTTCTATTACAATCCAAGCATTTATCACTTTCACCATTTTGTTTCTTTCTCACTTGCACTGCTTTGAGAAAAGAAGCTTTCCACCATGACCAATTCCTGTGCTCCTCCTTTATAATCATCATTCTCACAGCCTCCAAACGTCCCCACCTTCTCTTTTGTCTTTTATATACTCAAGAACATAATCCACATTCTTGGTTACATGCAACATCTTGATCGTCTTCAATAATAACAACTGGAACACATACAACTTTCTATGTTATATTGTTTACATCAAGTTGAACCTCTTTTCTGTCCTCATGTCTGCCCCTTCAGAACAAGTTGCCACTTTTCTCGCTGATTCATTATAATTAATTTAAATCTTTTTGTTGCTTGTGGTGTGAAGAAATTAATGATCAATATGATGTAGAGTAGCTTTATTTTTCTCTTTTTGAAAAAAAGGCGCAAATGACTTTTAATTAAGTCCCTACCACAATGAATCAGGCATCAATTTAGGTCATTAAATACTGTTTTTCGGTGTTAAATTAATGGAAATAATTGAAATTGGCTCTATATGGGATATGGGGTGGGAAATAATTAAACCTATAGTAGAGGGCCCATTAATTAAATAAATGGATTTTATGCGTAATGGGGAGTTTATGCGGATTTATATAGAGTGTTGCCAGCTTGATCTCAGGAACTTTATCATTATAGAGTCTTGCATTTGTATATACATAAATAGCGATAATGAGCCAAGTGCAATTAGGAATCCAATGGATAATAAGAATTATTGGTGCTTCCATCATCCAAAGAAGAAAGATGATAATTATTGCATCTAATTAGTTCGTCTGTCTGTTATCTCATCAATGGTGATATTCTTTGGACTTTATGATCAGAACATTTTAGGCTGAATTAATGCTGGAGGCGATTAGCTTTTCATTAGATTATTAAGAAAATCAATTGGTAAATCAACTGAACTTGTCCAAATTCAGTCAAGTTTCCATTATCAAGAAAAAGAAAAAGTTCTTGGGAAGAATTTAAAGTGGCCGGAACAAGAGGAAATGGCTTATATATATATATATATATATATATATATATATAATGCTTTTTTTTGTTTCAGCATTGTAGCTTGTCAGGGTAGAAGAGAACAAAGAGAATAAGTTGCAGCAGGCTGGCCACTAACTTCTGTAAGGCCCTCAAGACCATGTCTTGCTGCTAGGTTCTGGAGAGAAGACAGAGAGCTCTAACATATGAAAAGAAAAAAGATGACCTTTCCCACTATGGCATTCTCTCACTGTAGTTAGAGAGAAGAGAACGATGCATAATCTTGCAGCAGGAGTTTAAAAAAGATCTGGAAAAAACCCCAAAAAGGAATGTACCTTTTGGCTTTGGCGCTATTTGAAATTTCAGCAGTGGTTATATATGCTTTAATTAAGATAAACTTTGAGAAAGGGAGGGAAGAAAAATGAATTCCTTTATTACTATGCTCATTGTTACAAACAAACACAACAGGAACAAATTCAAAAATGACACAATAAATAAAATTCAAATCATACACGGCCATATTAACTCTATACATAAATAATTTAAGGAGATTACTAATGCGGATTGTACTCGTCACTTTCAAATGGCATATACATTTTAAATTAATATCGCTTCCTCTTTCTGCCTTGTTTGTCACTCGAACGCATTAAGCCCAGGACGTTCAGCATGGCCACCAAATAAAGAGAAGCAACATTGTCTGAATCATGGAGATTGTAGCTCGGATATAATATATTCAGACTCTTATTCGAAGAACTTAAACTGGAAGCTAGATCTGGAACTATGCTCCAAGTGGAGCCTTCCTTTATTTGACGACAAAAACTAGAAAAACCTGAAATAATATTGAAGACAAAGCTTTCAATAACGGTTTAAGATATGTCAATGTAAAACTATTATATGTGTGTGTGTGTGCGTGTGTGAATTCATTCATCACGGTAAGAAGTAATTTAACTTACATGATTTATAATGGATGGTCATTTTGCATCACAAGCTTAATAGACTGGAGGTGGTGGTGGGGAAGCATAGATGTAAGCTGGTGGTGGAGGCGATGGGGATGGTGGGGGAGGGGATTTGTAGTAGTATGGAGGTGGTGGGGATGGTGAAGGAGGTGGTGGGGATTTGTAGTAGTATTTTGGAGCTGGAACCTCAACTGGTGGTGGTGGAGACTTGTAGTAGTAAGGCGGGAGAGGAGATGGTGATGGTGGGGGTGGGGGTGGGGACTTGTAGTAGTATGGAGGATGGGGAGAGGGAGATGGTGGAGGAGGGCTTGTGTAGTAATATTTTGGAGTTGGAGCTTCAACCGGGGGAGGGGGAGACTTGTAATAGTAAGGTAGAGGTGGAGATGGGGATGGTGGTGGTGGAGATTTGTAGTAGTATGGAGGAAGGGGAGAAGGAGATGGTGGAGGGGGGCTCTTGTAGTAGTAAGGAGGTGGTGGTGATGGTGAGGGAGGTGGTGGAGATTTATAATAGTATTTTGGGACTGGAGCTTCAATTGGTGGGGGTGGAGACTTGTAGTAATAAGGTGGGGGAGGAGATGGTGATGGTGGTGGTGGAGACTTATAGTAGTAAGGTGTTGGTTCTGGAGTCTTCACTGGTGGTGGTGGAGACTTATAGTAGTAAGGTGGGGGTAGGGATGGGGATGGTGGTGGTGGGGATTTATAGTAATATGGAGGTGGGGGAGAGGGAGATGGTGGAGGAGGGCTCTTGTAGTAGTAAGGAGGTAGTGGAGAAGGGGATGGTGGTGGAGGAGACTTATAGTAGTAAGGTGTTGGTGCTGGGGATTTCACTGGTGGTGGTGGAGATTGGTAGTAGTAAGGCTTTGGTGAAGGTGGGGGTGGGGACTTGTAGTAGTAAGGTGTTGGTGCTGGGGACTTCACTGGTGGTGGAGGAGATTGGTAGTAGTAAGGCTTTGGTGAAGGTGGTGGTGGGGACTTGTAGTAGTAAGGTGTTGGTGCTGGAGACTTTATTGGTGGTGGGGGAGATTGATAATAGTAAGGCTTTGGTGAAGGTGGTGGTGGAGACTTGTAATAATATGGTGGCTTATACTCAGGCGAAGGTGGGGGAGGGCTCTTGTAATAGTATGGTGGGTAGTAAGGTGTTGGCGAAGGTGGTGGTGGGGAAGTGTAATAGTAGGGTGATTTGTAGTGGGGTGAAGGAGGAGGAGGGCTCATGTAGTAGTACGGTGCAGGAGTGGGTTTAGGCTTAGGGCATTCCTGATCGTAAGGGTTCTTGGAAGCATAAGCAAATGGCTTAGACTTGAGCACAACTTCATACTTGTTCTTAGAGTACACCTTCAAAGGTGTTCCTTGGTTCCACTTTGTGGGGAAGTTGTAGGGTGAATCTTTGGGAGGGGCATGGAGGTGAGCCTTGCATACAGTGGCTCCATATTTGGCATAGTCAAAGCCCTCAACAGTGATACTATATTTTCCATTGATCTTGGTTTTACCATAGCTCTTGAAGGTCTTCTCTCCAACTTGGCACACCACTTCCACAACAGCACCTGATCCATTATATGCAATAATTATGTACAAGGCGCAACAAATAATAAAATATATTCACAATTGAAAAGAAATAATATACATATACTACTAAATAATTTTTTTTTATTTTACTATCTTTCAAGCCATTTAATCATTTTGCTTCCATTTTGGATTCACAATTATTTTATATTATTAGAAGCAAATTGTAAATTTGAAATGTGAATTATGATTTTATAATAATTAAGTTTTATAAAATATAACAATTAATCTTATTTGAAAATTAATCTATAATTCATGCTAAAGATAAACTCTCAAAATATTTTCTTAAATTTTGAATACAAATTAATTTTTCTAATGATTTTTTTTTCAAAAATTAATGTATCACATATGGATTCTCAAATAAAAGTTAACATGCCTATTGAATATGAAAAAAAAACACAATAAAAGATAATTATATTGCAAATTTATCAAGAGATGACGAAATAGCATACAAATATGAGCCAACGAATAAATGTATGCTAAAATTTGAAAAATAGCTTCTTTAATGATAGTGAAAAGGAAGACTTTGAAGCCAAAATATATAAATAAATAAAATTTATTGTTTAAGAATAAATAAATTAGACTTTGTACCTTTGAGATGTTTCCTATTGTGTGACTTCTCTGGATACTCCATATTATAGCACTTATAGACGTAAACTTTACCGATTACCTTAACGATCAATGGGTGGTGGTGAGGGTAGGGGTGAGGGTGGGGATGGGGGTAAGGGTGGGGAGGGTAGACAACAGGTGGAGGAGGAGAGTTGTAATAGTAAGGTGGGTGTGGAGATGGAGGAGGAGGAGAATTGTAGTAGTATGGTGTTGGTGCTGGGGACTTCACTGGTGGTGGTGGAGATTGGTAGTAGTAAGGCTTTGGTGAAGGTGGTGGTGGGGATTTGTAGTAATATGGTGTTGGTGTCGGGGACTTCACTGGTGGTGGTGGAGATTGGTAGTAGTAAGACTTTGGTGAAGGTGGTGGCGGCGACTTATAGTAGTATGGTGTTGGTGTAGGGGACTTCACTGGTGGTGGTGGAGATTGGTAGTAGTAAGGCTTTGGTGAAGGGGGTGGTGGGGACTTGTAGTAGTATGGTGTTGGTGCCGGGGACTTCACTGGTGGTGGTGGAGATTGGTAGTAGTAAGGCTTTGGTGAAGGTGGTGGTGGGGACTTATAGTAGTATGGTGTTGGTGCCGGGGACTTCACTGGTGGTGGTGGAGATTGGTAGTAGTAAGGCTTTGGTGAAGGGGGTGGTGGGGACTTGTAGTAGTATGGTGTTGGTGCTGGGGACTTTACTGGTGGTGGTGGAGATTGGTAGTAGTAAGGCTTTGGTGAAGGGGGTGGTGGGGACTTATAGTAGTATGGTGTTGGTTCAGGAGACTTTACAGGTGGTGGTGGAGAATTATAATAGTATGGTGGTGGAAGAGATGGTGAAGGAGGTGGTGGAGAATGGTAGTAATAAGGTTTTGGTGAAGGTGGTGGTGGAGACTTGTAGTAGTAAGGTGTTGGTTCTGGAGTCTTCACTGGTGGTGGTGGAGAATGGTAGTAGTATGGTGAAGGTGAGGGAGGAGGAGGAGACTTGTAATAGTATGGATGTGGTGGTGGTGGCGATGGTGGTGGAGGAGATTTATAGTAGTAAGGCTTTGGAGATGGTGGTGGTGGAGATTTATACTCATAAGGAGGAGACTTGTACTCAACTGGAGGGGGTGGAGACTTGTACTCATATTTTGGAGCAGGAACCTCTATTGGTGGTGGTGGAGATTTGTACTCATACGGAGGAGGAGATGGTGAAGGTGGTGGTGGAGACTTGTATTCATAAGGAGGAGTCTTATGCTCAACTGGTGGTGGTGGTGGAGATTTATACTCATATGGTGGTGGAGGTGATGGTGATGGTGGTGGAGGAGATTTATAGTAATAAGGTTTTGGAGATGGTGGTGGTGGAGACTTATACTTATAAGGAGGAGATTTGTGCTCAACTGGTGGAGGTGGAGACTTGTACTCATACTTTGGAGAAGGAGCCTCTACAGGTGGAGGTGGAGACTTGTACTCATAAGGAGGAGGTTTGTGCTCAATTGGTGGAGGTGGAGACTTGTACTCATAAGGAGGAGATCTATGTTCAACTGGTGGGGGTGGAGACTTGTATTCATATTTTGGAGCAGGAGCCTCTACTGGTGTTGGTGGAGACTTGTACTCATATGGGGGTGGAGGTGATGGTGAAGGTGGTGGTGGAGACTTATACTCATAAGGAGGAGACTTGTGTTCAACCGGTGGAGGTGGAGACTTGTACTCGTATTTTGGAGCAGAAGCCTCTATAGGTGGTGGTGGAGAGTTATACTCATAAGAAGGAGGCTTGTGCTCAACTGGTGGGGGTGGAGACTTGTACTCATAGGGTGGTGGAGGAGATGGTGAAGGAGGAGGAGGAGACTTGTACTGATAGTGTTCAGTGGGTGGCGGGGGAGAGTAGTAAGGATAAGCATCAGCAGCAACCAAGCTAAGAGTAGTGGACATGAGAACAATGGCCAATGTGAAGGCCATTGGCCTTAGACGACCCCTTAAGGGGTCGCCACTCCTAGCAACCATGGACGGCGAAATGAAGAAAATATGACCAGCTCCGGCCAATGCTCCGCTCAAACTCTCACTGATATGTATGACTTTTCGTATTGAGAGACAGTGAGAGAGAGAAGGATTATTTGGGGATGGGGATGGGGATGAGTGAGAAAATAGGGAGGGAAGGGGCAGTACTTATAGAGAAAGTGAGGCGTTAAAGAGGAGCTGTCATGAGGGACCGATTCAAAATATCCAATTGGCTTCATCTTAATTTTTAATTCAAAAAAAAAAATGAAAGAAGCTTCACCAGCTGGCCTGTGACTTTTTTTTCTTTTCTTTATGCTGCATTTCCCTTCATATGGCTTCAACTCATCGTCCCCATCAATCCAACAACTCCTAATAAATTTAACACAAATAAAGCATTCCATTATTTAAGCAAAAGCTATATTCATGCCCAGAAAAATAATGAAAAAGATAAAATCTTTCTATACTTTTATCACTTTCCTCTTACTTACCTGCCCCTGCTTAGTTGCCTATCTTGACGAAAAAGAAACTCCAAAATGCTTTTTACTTGTTCGCTTGCTAGATTTATCTGCTTTTTTCCTTTTTGTATAATGTGTTTTTTTGGGAGGGAAATCAATAGTATTGTAAATGAGATACAGATCCATATATATCTGATCTGAATATATTATAACTAATGGTCATTTAGGTTATTGCTGGTGGCCTCTCTGGCTCTTTAGATCTAAACCCTTTTTCTAAATTTGAGGGTGAGGATTTTTTACCCTTCATTATATTTGTTCCGAACTCAAGTCTTTGGCAGCTTTTGATGAGGAAGAATAATCCAATATTCTTCACATGTATGTATTTTGCTCATTTTGTTATTTGGAGCCACCACCTTGTGGGGCTGACAAAAAAATTAATGTTAATGATGAAATTTAATTTTAATTTTAATTTTCCAAATATAATTTGCTTCCTTAGATGTTCTCCGAAAACACATGGCAAGCATAATTATATAAGTTCATTATTTGTTTTATTTTTTGGGAGTAGGAGACAGGAGAAGGAAATGTTGAAGGAAAGTGCAGGTGAGTTTCCTCATTGACTCACTTTTGGTATTTTTCTATTTCTTTTTTTTTTAAGTAGTATTTTTTATGGGCCCATGTGATTTCTCAATTATGAGAGGAGCATGTGATGTTGCGAACACTTCTCGTCAAGTGGGGAAGCAGCTTTTCAACCTATGGGTGCTACAAAAATCAACAGCAATAATTAATGGAGGAGGGAGCATTAATTTTTTCACTTAAAAGAAAAAAGAAATATTTCCACAAGAGTTTCATTTCGTGCAAGATATCATAATTGAAAAATATTGCTTCGGCGCCCTTCAACTTTAGGGTTGTCCTTGAGCTCTTTCGAAAACGACATTCTATTCTTTTATCAAGCAATTTCTGGACTACCCGAGAATCGTTCCCATAATTAATTATTTTCCCCAGAAAATAAATTAATTTCCGCCTCATGTTTCCTTCGTTTGGTAGTCGTAACATGTATGGAATTTTTCTCAACACCTGGGAGGAATAGGGAAAATATTTATTTTGATATTGAAGATCATATATGTGTGTATATTATGGGTTTTAATTAGCAACTAAATTATTGTCGTATTTTCAGAACGTGGCATACAGATAATTCTCTCGAGAAGAGAGAGGAACGTGGACAGTAATCGTCGTATTTAGTACATTGATTTGGCTTATTAATCTCGTTTAAGCATAAATATTTTGGATTATTGAGTGGTAGCGGAGCATTTTACAGTATAAAACAGCTGAACGTACGTAAGGAAATCAGGACCATATTTTCCACATTGTTCAGAATATATTGTTAGAAATCGTGCCCTAGGGGCCAATCATTGTCTTATGAACATTATTGATTTATGAATTTATTAATTGAGTTATCATATTATTTGCATGTTTACTATGATGACCATCCTTGGATAATTCATGATATTATCCTAAATGTCCCTGGTCGATCATTTATGTGGGAGCACAGATGAAATAAGACCAGTATGACTTTGAAGATGTATAGAGATATAAATCAAAGTCATAAGCACATGTAAGAGTACAGGGTGTTGGACCGACCCGCTATGAGAGAACTGCATGGGTAACGTCATAAGCTTCTCTCATATACAAACCATGTCAATATGCCCTTTGACCTGAGATCATCATGGATTCCTACATGACAAAACGCTCAGCTTTGACCTAGTCAAAAGTCACTTTTGACCGAGTGATCATAAAGACTATGTTCGGGCTTAGTGGTTTTTCATGCGGAGGAATGTGAATGGTCAAGATGGAATTTGTCCCTCACATTCATGGAGAGATATTACTGGGCCCCTCGATGAGTGAGTCTGAGAAATGTATGGCCATACTGTAATGGAAAGGTAGTTCCATCTCTATAGTCAGACTACTCAGGGATCGAGAAAGTAAAGGTCGGGAATAGGAGGATGACATTATCCATGCCTCATCCATGACCAAAATATCGCGTGACAGAAGGGACATGATATGGTTGTATAAAAGGTTACATCGTTTATCGATCCTCATATGATTTGGGTAGTTGTTATGTCTTGCTAGAGACCGCTTGCGACTTGTGGGCTAGTATAGCAAATGGCCCACTGCCAACTTCATATGGGCCTACAGGGTCGCACACAAAATAGCCCAACACGAGCTATGATGTCCAGATTCATTGAATCTAAGACATGTCCAGATTCAATGAAAGATCCAGGTGAATGTATATATATTTATTTATATTTATATTCGTATATATATAAATTCGTATATATATATATTATATATATGAGATATATGAGATTTAATTTATAAGGATAAATTAAATCCCTATCACGTTTGAATTCGAAATTCAAATTGATAGGATATCTCATATAAGAGATATTTATAAGATTTAATTTATAAGGATAAATTAAATCTCTATCACGTTTGAAATTCGAAATTCAAATTGATAGGATATCTCATATAAGAGATATTTATAAGATTTAATTTATAAGGATAAATTAAATCTCTATCACGTTTGAAATTCGAAATTCAAATTGATAGGATATCTCATATAAGAGATATTTATAAGATTTAATTTATAAGGATAAATTAAATCTCTATCACGTTTGAAATTCAAAATTTAAATTGATAGGATATCTCAAATTTGATTTATGGGAATAAATCAAATATAACTCAGTCTCATCTTTATTTAAAGTTAAATAAATAAGTAATTAAATCTGTGGGACGGATTTAATATTATTTTATTTAATTAGTTTCTTATAAAATTATACAATATATGATATTGTATCAATTCGGAATTAATATAAGATTAACTCCAAAATCCAATTAGGTCAAGTGTAAAAACGCATAGCATCCTCTATATCTGATTGGAGGAGCTACGTTTGAAAATAACACAGAACACAAAAGGCCGAACGGAATCTGCAAAAGGTTTGCAGACAAGAAACTGCCGAAATAGAGACGGAGACTTGTGAAAGCCTTGGAGGGACAGGAGACGCTAGCACGTCGTTCGTGGTTGGAACGCTGTTCGTGTGGATACCAGTAGAGGAAGCCGACCTGAGGCGTCGACTTCTTGTGATCGGAAAGAGACCACCGTCCGCGGAGAGAATCTGTGAAGGTCGCTGAGGAACACTCCATCGATTTCTTGCGATCAGAAAGAGATCACCACCCACGTAAAGAAGCTGTGAAATTCGCTGAGCAACACTAAGGGTAATGATTCTTTCCACTTGACTTAAACACATACGGCAGATCCTGGCAAGGAATGGAAAAATTTTAAAGTTTATTTCCGCTGCGTGTCTTCCAATTCCTTACAGTGGTATCAGAGCCATGCCGTTTTGTGTTTAAGTTAGGCTTGATTTGTGATTTATATGATATATGTTAGTAGTAGCCGATCATATAATAAGCGTTGTATGTGTGACATATATGGAATCCTTGTTGTGTATGACATAAAAGGAATCTAAAAGGAAATTGAAATCGGTGGTGATGCTTTTTGATTTGATCAATCCGCATAGATGGGGTCTAAGAAAACCGAATTCGAATTTGTGATTATTTGTGAAAACCGAATTCAGATTCGTGATTATTTATGAAACAAAAACAAAAAAAAATTTCTTCCGGGGCGCTGCCCCAGAGACCCCGCCCGCTAACCGGCTAGCGGGACAGCCGCCCGCTAACCGGCTAGCGGGACCGCCGTAGCTACCTGTTCGTAGCGCAACATAACCGTAACATATGTTACTTTGTAAATGTTTTTTGCCCTTCGATTAGATCTGAATATTGATTCTTGAATGTTTGGGTATGGTGAACAATATGGCTCTAGATTGCAAGTGTTGTAATTTTTAAAAAATACGGCCTGCGTGTCGTGCCTTCCTCTATATACTCTCAATGTACCTTCTCCTCTCATCTCACTCCCCTCGAATGTTAAAAGAGGTTTCTATATGTAATTTCTCTTTTCTTACTAGAGAGCTCCTCTCATTGGCTTGAGGGGACTTAGGATAGGTGAGCCATATTGTATCACGTTTGAATTATGCATCTTATGATTAGATCAGCACATGCATATTATTTGTATGAGTTACAAACTGGGATACATGCATCCTCATAAAAACAGATAGTTAATTAAGCCCTCTAAAAGAAATCTTAAGTCATAATGCTGTCAATTTATGAACACTTGTCAAAACCTTGATCGCTCAATTGTGGACTCCACCAAAGTGGGTGCTTTTGAGTTATCTTGGGGAGATAAGCAAAGAGTAATGGTGCTACTCTCATAGGTTCATTATTGTTTGACTTAATTGAGATTAACAAAACGGTTTTGGATCTCAAGGCATTAGATGGGATTAGAACATGCCAGATCATATGATGATAGGATCCCATGAATATCTAAGAGTTACATTTGATGTAATTGGTAAAGGTGTTACCTACCTAAATAACTTAATCTAAGCGTCCTGCCAAAGCGGACTTAAGTTTGAGCCAAATATGGATCTTAGCCCACTAACTATTGCATTGAGGGTTGTTTATTTAGTGGGAGATTACTAATTACATTGCATATTTTAATTGTAGAATCATGACGACTAGTAATACTGCTACATTATCGCTGCGATCTGTCCTTGAGAAGGACAAACTCAATGGGACAAACTTTCTTGACTGGTTTAGGAACTTGAGAATTGTTCTCAAGCAGGAAAGAAAGGCGCATGTCCTAGATCAACCCATTCCTGAGGAGCCAGCCGCCAATGCTCCCAGAGCTCAGAGAGATGCTTATATGAAGCATAAGGAAGACTCTGTCGATGTGGGATGCTTGATGCTAGCCACCATGGTTCCGGAGCTCCAAAGAGATCTGGAACACATGGAGGCTTATGAGATGATTGTGCATCTCAAGGAAATGTTCCAGCAACAGGCAAGGCAAGAGAGGTATGAGACCACTAAGGCCTTACATTCCTGCAAGATGGCTGAAGGTGCATCAGTCAGTGCTCATGTCTTAAAGATGAAAGGGTACATTGATCACCTTGAACGGCTTGGATTTCCCATGAGCCAGGAGTTAGCTACAGATTTGATCTTAAACTCACTCCCGGAAAGTTATGACCAGTTTGTTATGAACTACAACATGAACAACATGGAGAAATCTATTTCTGAACTGCATGGGATGCTTAAAACTGCTGAGCCGAGTCTTAAGAAGAAACCCAGTAGTGTTTTGATGGTTCAGAAAGGAAAGGGTACGAAAAAGAAAGGCAAAGGCAAGGGGAAGGGTCATGGCTCATCAGGTAAGACCAAAGAGTCAGGCAAGCCCGAAACCAAGCCTGCACCAAAGAAGGCAAAGCCTCCGAAGGAAGGAGTCTGCTTCTTCTGCAATGAACCGGGTCATTGGAAGAGGAATTGCAAACTCTACCTCGAAGATCTGAAAAAGAACAAGAAGGATAGCGGGGCTATCGCTTCAGGTATTTATGTTATAGACATTCATCTTTCTACTTCCACCTCATGGGTATTAGATACTGCATGTGGTTCTCACATTTGTACGAATGTGCAGGGACTAAAGGACAGTAGGAAGCTGAAAAGGGGTGAAGTTGACCTACGAGTTGGAAACAGAGCAAGGGTTGCTGCGTTAGCTGTAGGCACTTATGAATTAGTTCTGCCCACTGGGCTTTTGTTAGTTTTGAACAATTGCTATTATGTTCCTGCTTTAAGTAGTAACATTGTTTCACTTTCTTATTTGGATAAGGAAGGTTTCACTTCCATTGCTGGGAATAGTAGATGTTCTATTTATCGTAATGATGTTTTATATGCTCATGGTGATTTGCATGTTGATCATTACATATTAAATCTGGAACAACCCAATCATGGAAATATCTATAACATAACCGCCAAAAGGGTCAAACCAAACGATTTGAATCCCACATACCTCTGGCACTGTCGTCTGGGCCACATAAATGAGAAACGCATTTCCAAACTCCATCAAGATGGATTTCTAAACTCATTTGATTTTGAATCATATGACACTTGCGAGTCTTGCTTGTTAGGAAAGATGACAAAGTCACCTTTCACTGGGCACAGTGAGAGGGCCACTGATTTATTGGGCCTCATACATACAGATGTGTGTGGACCGATGAACACAAATGCCAGAGGAGGTTATTCGTACTTTATAACATTCATAGATGATTTCAGCAGATATGGGTACATCTATCTAATGAAACATAAATCTGAATCTTTTGAAAAGTTCAAGATATTTCAAAATGAAGTACAAAACCAGCTTGGCAAAACAATTAAAGCCCTTCGATCTGATCGGGGTGGTGAATATTTGAGCCAAGAGTTCATAGATCATCTTAGGAATTGTGGGACACTCTCACAATTGACTCCTCCAGGGACACCACAATGGAATGGCGTTTCTGAACGGAGAAATCGAACACTATTAGATATGGTTCGATCCATGATGAGTCGAACAGATCTTCCGCCCTCCTTTTGGGGCTATGCCCTAGAGACAGCTGCGTTCACACTCAATCGTGTTCCATCTAAGGCAATCGAAAAGACTCCGTATGAGATATGGACTGGGAGGACGCCTAGTTTGTCTTTCCTCAAGATTTGGGGATGCGAGGTCTATGTTAAGCAACAAGCCTCAGACAAATTAGCGCCCAAATCCTCAAAATGCCTTTTTGTGGGATATCCTAAGGAAACCAAGGGATATTACGTCTATAACCCTGCTGATAACAAAGTGTTTGTTGTCAGAAATGGTATCTTTCTTGAACGAGAATTTATCTCTAAAAGAACCAGTGGGAGTAAGGTACAACTCGAAGAAGTTCGAGAGCTACAAGACACCACAGAACTGCAGATGGAAAATAGAGAAGACTCACAACAAGTTGTTGAGACTCCTCAAGTCACGCAAGGTCCACGAAAGTCTAATAGGACACGACTTCAGCCTCAGAGATATGGATTTCTGATTTCTGATAGTCGTGATGTGTTGCTCATTGAGCATAATGAGCCGACTACCTATCGAGAAGCTATAGTGGGACCAAACTCCGAAAAATGGCTTAGTGCCATGAAGTCTGAGATGCAATCCATGTACGACAATAAGGTTTGGACCTTAGTCGACCCGCCTGAAGGTGTAAAAACCGTCGGGTGCAAGTGGGTTTTCAAAGAGAAAACTGACATGGATGGCAATGTAAATGTCTTCAAGGCACGACTAGTTGCAAAAGGTTTTACTCAAACTCATGGTGTGGACTATGATGAGACCTTTTCCCCAGTAGCAATGGCCAAATCAATCAGAATCCTCTTTGCTATTGCAGCATATTATGACTATGAAATATGGCAGATGGACGTCAAGACAGCCTTCCTTAATGGAAAGCTCCTTGAGGATGTGTACATGACACAACCTGAAGGGTTTGTGCGTTCCGAGGACTCTGGTAAAGTGTGCAAGCTTCAAAAGTCCATTTATGGACTAAAGCAAGCCTCTCGGAGTTGGAATCATCGTTTTGATGAAGTAATCAAAGAGTTTGGATTTCTTCAAAACATTGATGAACCTTGTGTGTACAAGAAGGTTAGTGGGAGCACAGTTGTGTTTTTGGTACTCTATGTCGATGACATCCTACTTATTGGGAATGACATTCCTACCTTGCAGATTGTCAAGTCTTGGTTAGGAAAGTCTTTCTCGATGAAAGACTTGGGTGAAGCCACCTACATCCTAGGAATCAGGATCTATAGAGATAGATCTAAAAGACTTCTAGGACTCAGTCAGAGTACATACATAGACAAAATACTGCATAGGTTCAGTATGCACGAATCAAAGAGGGGTTTCATACCCATGTCTCATGGTACTCACCTCAGCAAAGATCTGTGTCCTAGTACATCTGATCAGCGAGGTCGCATGAGTAAGGTTCCATATGCCTCGGCCATAGGATCTATCATGTACGCCATGTTATGTACTCGACCGGATGTCTCGTTTGCCTTAAGTATGACTAGCAGATACCAACAGGACCCTGGTGAGGGCCATTGGACTGCTGTCAAGAATATCCTTAAGTACTTAAGAAGGACTAAGGACTTATTCTTGGTCTATGGTGGATTGGATGATGAGCTCTGTGTAACTGGTTACACAGATGCGAGTTTCCAAACTGACCAGGACGACCAAAAATCGCAGTCTGGATACATATTCCTCCTTAATAATGGAGCAGTAAGCTGGAAGAGCTCTAAGCAGGGCACTGTAGCAGATTCTGCAACCGAAGCTGAGTATATAGCAGCATCTGATGCAGCTAAGGAAGCCGTTTGGATCAGGAAGTTCATCACAGAACTAGGGGTGATACCTACCATCTCAGATCCAATAACTTTGCTCTGTGACAATAGCGGTGCTATTGCACAGGCCAAAGAGCCTAGGTCACATCAAAGGACCAAGCATATACTCAGGCGATTTCATCTCATCAGAGAAATCAACGATAGAGGTGATATAAAAATATGCAAAGTAGCAGGAGAAGATAATGTTGCTGATCCTCTAACAAAGCCGCTTGTGCAGGCAAAGCATGAGCGTCATGTTAGGTCAATGGGAATTAGTCAAATTAATGATTGTACCTAGTGCAAGTGGGAGGTTGTTAGAAATCGTGCCCTAGGGGCCAATCATTGTCTTATGAACATTATTGATTTATGAATTTATTAATTGAGTTATCATATTATTTGCATGTTTACTATGATGACCATCCTTGGATAATTCATGATATTATCCTAAATGTCCCTGGTCGATCATTTATGTGGGAGCACAGATGAAATAAGACCAGTATGACTTTGAAGATGTATAGAGATATAAATCAAAGTCATAAGCACATGTAAGAGTACAGGGTGTTGGACCGACCCGCTATGAGAGAACTGCATGGGTAACGTCATAAGCTTCTCTCATATACAAACCATGTCAATATGCCCTTTGACCTGAGATCATCATGGATTCCTACATGACAAAACGCTCAGCTTTGACCTAGTCAAAAGTCACTTTTGACCGAGTGATCATAAAGACTATGTTCGGGCTTAGTGGTTTTTCATGCGGAGGAATGTGAATGGTCAAGATGGAATTTGTCCCTCACATTCATGGAGAGATATTACTGGGCCCCTCGATGAGTGAGTCTGAGAAATGTATGGCCATACTGTAATGGAAAGGTAGTTCCATCTCTATAGTCAGACTACTCAGGGATCGAGAAAGTAAAGGTCGGGAATAGGAGGATGACATTATCCATGCCTCATCCATGACCAAAATATCGCGTGACAGAAGGGACATGATATGGTTGTATAAAAGGTTACATCGTTTATCGATCCTCATATGATTTGGGTAGTTGTTATGTCTTGCTAGAGACCGCTTGCGACTTGTGGGCTAGTATAGCAAATGGCCCACTGCCAACTTCATATGGGCCTACAGGGTCGCACACAAAATAGCCCAACACGAGCTATGATGTCCAGATTCATTGAATCTAAGACATGTCCAGATTCAATGAAAGATCCAGGTGAATGTATATATATTTATTTATATTTATATTCGTATATATATAAATTCGTATATATATATATTATATATATGAGATATATGAGATTTAATTTATAAGGATAAATTAAATCCCTATCACGTTTGAATTCGAAATTCAAATTGATAGGATATCTCATATAAGAGATATTTATAAGATTTAATTTATAAGGATAAATTAAATCTCTATCACGTTTGAAATTCGAAATTCAAATTGATAGGATATCTCATATAAGAGATATTTATAAGATTTAATTTATAAGGATAAATTAAATCTCTATCACGTTTGAAATTCGAAATTCAAATTGATAGGATATCTCATATAAGAGATATTTATAAGATTTAATTTATAAGGATAAATTAAATCTCTATCACGTTTGAAATTCAAAATTTAAATTGATAGGATATCTCAAATTTGATTTATGGGAATAAATCAAATATAACTCAGTCTCATCTTTATTTAAAGTTAAATAAATAAGTAATTAAATCTGTGGGACGGATTTAATATTATTTTATTTAATTAGTTTCTTATAAAATTATACAATATATGATATTGTATCAATTCGGAATTAATATAAGATTAACTCCAAAATCCAATTAGGTCAAGTGTAAAAACGCATAGCATCCTCTATATCTGATTGGAGGAGCTACGTTTGAAAATAACACAGAACACAAAAGGCCGAACGGAATCTGCAAAAGGTTTGCAGACAAGAAACTGCCGAAATAGAGACGGAGACTTGTGAAAGCCTTGGAGGGACAGGAGACGCTAGCACGTCGTTCGTGGTTGGAACGCTGTTCGTGTGGATACCAGTAGAGGAAGCCGACCTGAGGCGTCGACTTCTTGTGATCGGAAAGAGACCACCGTCCGCGGAGAGAATCTGTGAAGGTCGCTGAGGAACACTCCATCGATTTCTTGCGATCAGAAAGAGATCACCACCCACGTAAAGAAGCTGTGAAATTCGCTGAGCAACACTAAGGGTAATGATTCTTTCCACTTGACTTAAACACATACGGCAGATCCTGGCAAGGAATGGAAAAATTTTAAAGTTTATTTCCGCTGCGTGTCTTCCAATTCCTTACATATATAAGTAATATAAATTTCATATATATTACTTTGAGAAGTCAAGATTCCTGCCTTTTAACTTTTAGACTGAAGAGGACACGTATAGGAACGATGTGATAATATTGTGAAATCCGGTTATTTGTCTTTTCTTTTCGGTTTTAACAGTGGTGAAGGAGGATAAGTCAGTAATTACTGAAATCCAGTAATTGAGTGTTCGAGTGGTGAGGAATGATTATTACTACCATATATATAAGAGCGGCAAATTAACCCAAACCCATGTGGTTTCATACCAAATTTCAAGGGTCTGTCCCCTCTCTCTGTCTGGAATTATTTTTTTTTAAATAAAAAAATAGTGTTCTCTCAGTCGCAATCATAGAGTCCCACGTTGAGAGCCTAAATGTAGGAATTATAACACCGCAGGCAGATGCAATGAGATATGGGGTCTTATGTTTACTTTGTTTGGTAACACATATGTTACTTATGGAGGTATAATGAATGAGCATTTAACAGTCTGTAAAAACAGTTGGATGAATGAGCATTTAACAGTCTGTAAAAACAGTTGGACGTATCCTTTAAGGTGAGAATATGGAGACTAAATATAATATGACTTTGAAAAGTCAACATTCCCACACGCCACCATGTGTCATTTAACTTTTTTAATTACTGGATATACCCTAATGTAATTTGCCTGATGATTTTGGAGGAAATTACACATATTAACCACTAGTCATTCATTATTACCATATTAAAGGCATGCAAATTAACCCCATGTGATTTCACATATATAATACCAAATTCACTATAAATATCGGTTATTTCATTAGAATACTACGCACATCAAATCAAGTCCATTCACGTCTAACGCATCCTACAAAGAATGGGAAGCACTAAAAGAATTGGGTGTTACATCAAATTGCAAAATGAAAACAAGAAGAGGAGTTACAAGAATACATAGAGTGTAGACCTAATTACCTAAAATATATCATCATTATATTATATGTGATAGCTGGGATATATAAATGTATGTAAGTATGCTTGGAAGAGATATTCGAGGAGTGAGGTTGGTGGGGGAAATGAATAAAAGGGAAGGGGGTGTTGCTTTTATGGTAATAATGTTGGAATGTAATAATGTTGGAATGATGTACATATACGAGTGACCAAATAATATGATAGCAATGGCACTTCCCCTTTCTGAAACTTTCTCATTATTATATGCTACCAAAAGCCATTGATATCTCTCTCTCTCTGCATGTTGAGTGGTATTAGGTGAAGTGATGTTTCTGTTACTCCCCACTTTTCACTCCAAGTTATCTCTTTCTCACTTCAATTTATTATTCTATGTCATGCCTTCACACTTTCCTCATCTTCTTTTTGACCCGCCCCTTGTTTCCTCCATCTATATGTCTACCAACACCTACTCAATTCATCCTACACTCCTATCTTCTTCTCCTTCCTCCTCCCCGCTTCTATTATATATTTTGCTTCCCATGTCAACAAGTACATATATATATATGAGAAAATTTATTCCTGTGATGTGATGGATGATTCTTTATAGCAATAATGCATTAAATTTCAACTACATGGTCGATCGTGGATTTCATTTTATGTTTGGTGAGAGAATGTCATACTTTTAGGAGGTGAGTGAATTAAGAATAATCTAAAATAGGCAAAGTTAGAGGGGAAGAGATTTTGACTGACGAATGGCTGAAAGGGGAATAACAGAAGCAGACAAACTTGAATGAATGTATGAATAGTGAAAAGAGAAGGAAGAGATTAGGAACATAGTAATGGCCTTAAAATTATGATCCTGCATGGGATGGCTAAATTAGTGAGCGTGCATATCACATTCAATCAAAACTTGTTTACCTTTCAAAACACATTGTTTTATTTTATGTTAAAAGACAATATTGGAGCAGAGCTACACAACACTTAAATGTACTAGGATGTCACATTATATTCAATACGCCATAATTTACTAAAATGACAGCTTCATGTATATATATCTCAATTGATACATAATTTTCAAATAATTTATAATTACCCCTGTGATTATATATAATTTGTTCACCGACATTAATTTCAGTCGCAAGAGGAAGACCTAATTTCCTTTTGTTATGCATATAAAAGAAAAATTATGGTTCTTCAATTAATTATTGAATATTTCAATAAAATCGCATTTAGAATTATTGATGAAGTCAAATTAAGCATGTTATTTGTGTCTACCTTCGTCATGGGAACAGGAATACGTATATTTCTTTTTGTCAAAACACAAACAGAAGATTTGCCATATTATATAAGGTCGAGATCTTCTATGCATATATTTATATTTCATGTTCGTACATGTCCAATTGAGTTCACATGAATGGGATATATGAGCACGGGAATTTGGGTAAATTGTTCTCTTTTAATTTTATCAATGGTTTTTTAGTTCTTTTAATTAGTAATGTACATAAATCTTCACTAATAAAGAAAAATACAGTCTAAATATATTTTTTTAAAATAATATTGACTTCTTTTATGAAAGACAAATATTTATTACTTAATTGTTTAACATTCATTGAGCTGTGAAAAGTAATGATTGGATTCCCTTCTTGCTAGGGCTCCTTCTGAAAGAGAAAGATGTACCTACCATGTTATATACATCGATTGTCAACTCAAAATGTCTACAAGTATTTATTTGCTGGCAAGAAATCAATTAATTAACCAATGTTTATTACTTTGAAAAACTATTTAAATCCCGATTTTTGTAAATGAACAAAAACAAGCAAATATGGTCAGGTGCAAATTCAGTCGTGATATAATTAATGCAGGTTATTAAAAAGAGGAAAGAAAAAGGTTTAGTGAGGTTCACGAATTTTGTTATTACAATCAACGCTCAAACTAATATATAATCAAACTCAAATTTGATATTTTTATATAAAATTAAGTAAGAATTCAATATAGGCAACGATTTTTTTTTTTAAAAAAAATCATTAACATTATAAATCGGGGGGGGGGGGGGAACAAGTTCTGAAAGCTACAGTTTACCAGATTAAAAGTGAAATTATTCGATAAACGGTCACTGCTAGTTAAGGATTAAATAACCATTCATTAATTAAGGACACATGGAAGCATTAATTGTGGAACGTACAAAAAAAAACATAAATTTGGTGGGAAGCGTAGAGCATCGGAATTTCTCAAAGTTTGTTGATCCATCAGTTTAGTGTTTTGCTTTTGTGTTTTTCTATTTACCTTCATATGCTTTCTATTTCATTGGCTCTTGTCTCCCTCATTGACTTTCCCTAACGACACATTCAAAATCGCTTCCCAAATTATAAAAAATCAAAATTAGATTAAACTTCCTTTTACTTCGTCCTGGCTTGCTATAGCAATATACCGGAAATTTTTCTTAAATTATATATGACTAACATAATATATATTCGTTATTAAAATACATAAATTTTATTTCAATATAATATTATTAATTTCACATGAAAAAGATTGATGTAATTACAAAAATAACGCGCTCGCGCGCCCCCTCTAGATTTAGAAGAAGGGAGCGTAAATTTTAAAAATTAAAATAAAGAGAATGATTGCGTATTTTGAGGGAAGAATATATGATTTCATGTCAAAAGTTATTAATGAATGGATGGATGAATACGATAATATTGGCCTTATCCTTATGGCCGTTACGTTATATAATTTCCTAAAGCCAGACTGTCAGATGTTGATAAGCACTATTTATATATTGAAATTGAAAATACAACAACAATCATGAGTGTGGCTTTGTTCAGCACATAACGTATAAGGCTTGCCTTCTAATTAACATTATGTTCTTAATTAGTGCAATCTCTCTCTCTCTCTCATATCTAACTCTACCCCTTAAATGCATGTAATCTGCCTAGCTAGCTAGATGGTTGCCTAGATACCTCTTTGAGGATTATTATTTGGAAACATTAAGCTGACAGATTATTCTCTTAGTTGATTACTTTCTACGTGTTCTAACTTGTAAGGATTAATTCCGGTTCGGTCCAAATGATTAATTCATATGGTCCCTACCTAATAATGCCGTCTTAAGCAACTTCTTACGTAAAACTAAATCAAATTGCAAGAATTGCCTTGGTTCTTATTTTGCATCTGGTCGCGTCCCCAGCTCTGCTCGCGGTAATAGCCTCCAATAATGTTGCAATATTTTGATTCGGGTTGTGTCATTTTAATGTTGTTGTTGTTGTTTTCTATCTTATTTTTTGTTTTTTTGTTGAGCTTCTATACTTTTATTAGGATTTATCATGTAAAGAGATCCAATAATTTATGGATCGTTTTAGTAAATCATCTTTTTATAAAAAAAAAAAATCAACTTTTGTTGGAAGTAGAGGGAAGAAGAATTTAATGAAGATGAAAGTTCAAAACTTACTTAAGATGGACTAATTAATGTGGAAATACTAACTAATCCCAAGTTTTTAATTAATTATATAAATAAAAAAACAAGCTTAGGTACAGCTAGCTGATCCATCTGATCTCATGACTCCCATGATCTCATTACTTGTGTATTTACTTTGGGATCACCACGCGTATTATATTTTAATGACAGTAAATTATTTTTGAAAGCATATAAACCAAATTCGACTAATATGGTTTTAAATTTTATCATAGTTCTGAATGATCGGTTTCTGAAAATAATTAAGCTCCTAAATAGAGGCTTCTTAATGAAATTATCTTGCTTTCTATCAGATTAAACTTAACATAAAACAAATTGTGAATTACGTACGTTCCTTTCGACGTGTTTGACAAAGTAACCTACCTAAACAGATACTAAAATATATGGTGGTCAAAGAAGGCACAAAATAATGAATTACCAGCTGCCCTCATGAGTGTCTCAATCTATTTAAGACTTTTGGATTAAATTTAATATCTACCGACGCTAAATTTGATGATTTAAAATGAACTTGGAACTGTTGTTGGTCGTAATGGTATTTTATTTTATAATTTGATAGTTCCAATTTTAAAATAATAAATCGCCAACACGAACATGACTACTCCCACTAGAAGACAATAACAGATAGACATGCTGTAACGACTCTATATTCACACACACACACTAGGCCTCTTCGAAACGTCAAACTAACACATTAGGTACTTACATATATATATAAACCAACAATATATTATATTGCTTTAAAGCCGAATAAAAACCCATCTTTTTAAGCAATATATATATATATATATGGAAATTTGTCAATAATACAATATCCATATCCACACAACCTCAGGAGAAAAATATATGAGATTGGAATTGAAGCTAATAGCTATATATAGTTTACAGTTAATTAGTTATAATTTGAGCAATGACAAGTGTATCTTTTTTAAATAATTAAGGTTTTACTGTGTTGGAATTTCATTCTAATAGATGCATTCAACTTGATTCGAATGATCTCGGGGCAATAAAACTATATATATAAATAATTGAATGGAAAGCTTAATCAAGTTAGATACAAATACAACGGTCATGAAAGTAAAATAAGCAATCCTGGGAATGTGCATGAGTTTCAAAAGCACATGGGAATATCCCAAATTGATTGTCTAAACTTACAAATTAAATTAATACGTATAATGATTCATATGCAGAACAGTTATTTAAGTTTAATGCTTACTATATATTTAATATCACTGACTCTTGTACATATTTTCAGCTAATTAAATAATTTCGCTTTTTTTGGTACGTGGCATGCAGTAACATAACTGTAATTGACATTCTCCTATACTCTTCCCGCAAATCATATATATATATATATATACTGGACCTGATCTTCTGCTTGGGCAAGCTATATATATATATGTTAGAGCTGGCTGACTCTTCATTAATATAGACTAGCTAGCTAGTGGTGCCAGATTCTTTATTAGGTGATGAATAAAGTGTCTCTCTCTCTCTCTATTAATTAACATTTCCCTCGTTTTCTTAATGTTTTGTATTTAAAAATTAAAAAAGGGCAAGAAATCGCTTTAGTTAAAGTGAAGGGACTTCAATGGTAACTCACTTTTCTTTTCTTTGGCGAAAGTATATGAAGAGGGTTTTGAATATTTTACACATGCCTAGATCCACTGATATATTACCTTTATTCCCCCTCTTTATTTATTACATATGACTGATAAATATTATATATATAATGTTAGATTGAATGTTACTACGTGCATTCACAAATATATATATATATATATATATAGAGAGAGAGAGAGAGAGAGAGGAGAAAAAGTCTATATTTGAATAGGTAACGAAGGTATATTAGTTGGCTAGCTGTTCTGTTCCCACGTTGAAATAACATGGTTAATTAAGCCAATTATATTTCTAATAACTATATGTATATTTACTCCCTTAAGTTCATTGGAAAACAAATTATAGTCATGCAATTCAATTCAGTTACATCTGTACGTAATATTCTTATAACACATCCACTATATCGTGGGCACACATGCATGGCGATATTATGACTACCCATGTGTTGTACAGATCTAGATCCGATATTGTACAGATTTTCATTAAAAAAAATAAGTCAGTCTATCTTTGATACTATAATTAATTTAAAAAAGGCAGATTAGATATGAAACAAGCGAGCACGCCAACACGTTCTAATTATACAAAATAAGAAGTAGTAAACTTAATTATATATGGATTTCTGGGTTTCAGTCATCGGGAAAAAAACTTCACTTAGTCTTGGTTGATTATATTCTCATCTAATTTAATCTGTTGGTCGTCTCTTAGAACATAATTCCGGTGATTTGTATGGATTGGCCAGGGAAGACAAGAACATATCGTAAGTAACACGTAACCAAAGTTTGATTTGATGATCAAGTTAATGATTTTGTACACATAAATCAATATTCAAGGCATTATATTCTTAATTAGTACCAATATTATTAGTGATTTGTGTGTGATCTGTCGATTTTCTAACAAAAAACGACAGGGACAAAATCACATGCCTGTGGCCATCAAAATAGGAACAGACAAAAGTTAGGGCATTAAAATATAGTGGGAGTGCGAGGAACGAGCTTGAATAATGATAGTAAATGGTTAAATAATAATAATAATAATTATGGTAAAGCGGGTTGCGGTGTGGGGTAGACACGGAACGACGGCTTGTCCAATGGGAAGAGATGTCGTTCGGGTGAAAGACGAGAGGTAGGTGAGTGTCGTTTGTGGAGCGTAGTGTCGGTAATTGGGAGCAGCCGGGCCCACCAGATTGGACAAGCCCTTATCCTAACAATGGGAATCCCATATTTGTTGCCATCTTGTATTATACTATGGACACATCTTCATTAAAAACCTCAAATTACCGTTGTCATACTTAATTGTCCCCTCTTCTTTATTTGTCACAAGTTACCGTTGTCATTCTTTTTCAAATACAAAATTATGAACGAATTTGAATACAAAATGTTGTGATATGGTGGGGATCTTACATTATTAAGGATTACAATTACAAATGTTGTTGTGTGGATGCTTAGGAATTGATTATTTGGTGATGTAACCTAATTAATTGGACACTTAGCTTGCACTCTCAATTTGACAAACGTTCCCAAAAGCAATCATGTGTATCTTTCTTCCTATAGCATTATCTGATCCTAATTTAAATTTTAATTCATGATGACTATCTAACATCATTTTTTTTCACTCGATGTAAGCTTGGTTGGAGCGGGGAATTTAGATGTATAATGAACAAGCACTTGTATCTTGTCATTGTCTCCAATGCTTTCATTTCTGGCCGCTCCACGTGCATGCCCCACCCGTTCAAAGAGTCTTGGCCTTTTCTTCTTTTCTTTTTGTCCCTTTACTTATTCCTTCCCACTCTTCCCTTCTAGGATTCATTCTCATGCCAATATTTCGTGCTAATTAATTTATTAACTGTAAGAGATTTTGAAATCGCTACTCCCCCCCCCCCTCTCCCCACACCACTTTAATTCACTTTTTAATTTTAATTAATCTCCCAATTATTGGCCAATTCAAGATCATCACGGTATTCACTACTTGCACGTTGCACATTTTACAGGCCCCGCTTTGAAACTATGCATGCATCCAGACTTACTTCAAATTAGCCTAAAGTTGCTCTTCTTTAATTTGGGTGGTATATTCTTTGATAAGTCTTGGCATATGCTCTTCCTCTCACCATTTAAATCTATCCCTCTCTGTAAGGTTAGTAGGTGTCTGTTTAGGAACACAAAATCTCTCTTATCAAGGGATTTCCTCCATGAAACCTAAAATTACTTGAAATATGTTAAACCGAACACCCACTACTACGACGTAACTTCCCTTCCACCATTCCAAATAGAGTCATGAGCATAATTAATTATGTTAGCTTTGTTTTACTACTAACACAAGAAGAAGAATAACAAGGAACTAGTATTCTCATTAACCGAATAGATCCCCAGAAATTTGAAGAGAGAACTTTCCCGTCTGTCCCGGGCATTTTAAACTTTTGAGAACTTGCATATTCTATATTATATGTGCCAACCTAATTATCCATGGCGTCACTGAGAATTTAATATGCAACAATAATGGGTGACAGCTATATGATTGAAGATTGACCATTCCATTCCATTCTTTTTTCTTTTTTTTTGGGATTTAAAATATATGTTACAGATCACTCAAACTTCAGAGAACCGGAAATGACAGCAGTAACTTGTTTGTCATATTCGTAACTAATCTCTCTTCAGAACAAATAATAGAGCACCCTCTTGTTGTCCTACCCTACCCTTGTACGTGTGGTTCACAGCTCCTTTTGCTTTACGTTCATTTTGAGAATTGTACGAATGAGAATGACGAGTCAGACTTGGTTTGTTTGTCTTTGCATTATATAGGGCTTTGGGTCACAGTCACCATCTTTTTTTAAAAGTATAAGTATTTAAGATAATATCCGCTGTTAAATATAAATATATATTTTAATAGAATTTAAATTTAAATTTATTATATTATGAATATCATCCCCTCATTTAATTACTATTAGTCATTAGTCATAGCCATACATAAGGTAAACTAAAGCCACCCTGGATCAAACTTTGAAAAATCAAACATGGCGATGTTGAATTTAGCCACACAGTTTGGCATCCTATGCTCTCCATCTTCTCTCTCATTCAAGCTACCATTAAATTTAGTATTTATTTCGAATTACTTGTCTTCTCCAACAAAGGACGCATTCTCATAAATAAAGGCCTTCATAATTCATTTACTTCCTTTTGAACTCTGACTTCAACAGGAGACATACATGTATCAGTATATATTGCGCCTCTCAAAATACTTGTAAAATTTAACTTGTCTTTTACTAACTAAAATGATTGACTACTTGACCAATGTATTGCCATACATTTGATTCTTTCAAATGCTTAACATGGGACACCATTTATTTTTTCGATAGTTGCGGAATAACTCTTAACGCAGATTGTCTTCATCCTCTGCAGGGGCTACCGACAGCACAGTGACGATTCATATGCGTGGGGAAATGATGATAGGATTTAGGATTTACATGATTACTCTTGACGGAGACGTATATGATAAAACTACACCGTAATATAGCTTTTTTTTTTTCCAAGTGACAGTAACCATTAACAAAGAATGATAAATGATGTGGTTGGGTGATCATTACAGAGTTTGAAAAGTAGTAACAAAGAGAAAAGCTACCCCAATGAATATGGGTCCCACAAGCCCATCCAAAGATTTGAAATATATCTAACTATGCCAATCCATGCTTTTAGTTAATTACAAGAGGGAGCATTAAGACTAAAAGGACGCAGCAACATGGTCATCGTCATCCTAAAAGAGTAGGTGTTAGGGAGCATGCGGATGACTCATTAGTCTTGTTTCTGAAAGCCTTTCGCCCCTTGTTATGCCACATCTCTCGCTGGGCTATCCCTTCTTCAATTCAAAGTAATCTTCTAGATTAATTTAGAATACTGTTTGAGGCAATAAAAGTTTATGCAAATGATAAGAGGTGAATTTATATCCTATAAAAAGCGAATTTAATTTTTATTACTGTTATGATAATTATTTTAATAAATAATTTTTTAAATTTTTTATAAATACTCTTTTAACCTTATAACTATCCCCTAATCATAATGAGAAATTAATATTGAACTCATTTAAATTTTTTTTTTACCAAAAAAAAAAGAATACTCCTTGAAGCTTAACATGGAAACAGCTCCTGCGAATGTTTTAAAGGCTCTTGTAATTCACGTAAGATATATATATATATATATATATATATATATATCTTACGTGAATTATTTGTGGACTATAATTGCAGCCTCAATTAGTGTCCTTATTTTTGGGTAGAAAAAATATTGTGAATTATGTCTCAAGAATTCATCACAGTAAGGGCAAGTGATAATTCAAAAGGCTCTTGTAAAGGTACTTTAAAATTAACCACCAAGATTCTCACATCAATGATAGGGATATTGTTGAAGTTTAAACCATTCCCATCCCCAAAGTCAAGGTTGTCTCAAGAAAAATTGTAATCCGTATGAACTGAATCACGAATCTATTTCCTGTCCACTATGGGAAATTAAGAACGACATGCAAAAGTGTTTCCATTCCATATAAAACCTGAAGATAAGCCGATCATGCAGATCAGTCCACTGGGAGCTTTGGTTTGTTTCTGTGTGTTATTTAACATAACGTCAAACACAGTTTTGATACCATGCTTAGAAATTAATCATAACAATGGAATGATTACTTCATTTATAGTCAGGGGGAAAGAATTTGGAAAAAAATTCTAAATACACCACACCCACCCATACCCATAATTTAGAATCTGTTATCCCCGATCATATATTGCTAGCCTTGGTTAATGAATGGAATCATGAGTTTCCCATTCGTTATGGATAAGCAAAACATTATAGAAAGTTCAGTACCTTTGAGAACACGTAGAGACCAACTTCTGATAATATTCTTTTTTTTTTATTCTTTTTCAACGATTGTAGGACACCCTGCTTCAGCACATTCTAGAGAAAAGCTATTCTTTCAATCGTATTCACATGTCAGAGTCAGAGAACGAAAATATAACAAGGGAAGTTGGAACCCCTTTTGTTAAACACACACCAAATAGCAAGAGGCGTTCAGTCCTTTTCCGAGCTCCGACAAGGCCATCATGGAGCTGCAAAACAGTAAAAACAAATGCAAACTCTGCAAATCTTATGCGCACGTATTTGTCGTGTTGTTGTTTATACCATCAACAACAAAACTACAATAGGTAGAAAATCCCATACCAACAAATTAACTATTCTAATCATAGAATCTAATTATCTGATCAAATAAATTACGTGGCAGGTTATGTGAACAACGAAACCATCTTACCAGATTAATTCAAAATCATAACAAATTGCTATTGCCATCAGGACTGAACACAAACATCGTCGTAAAGAACCGAAACTAATTTTAAGAAAAAGCAGGAATAGAAAAGAACATATGTTTCCACGATATCTTGAAAGATGAATATGAAGAAATGGAACTTACGAGAAAGGTACCGTACAATCCATCCAACAAAAGGAATATGATAGAGGAACACTTTGATAGATGGCCCAAAACCACTGCAACAAAAAAATACATAATTGATAAACATACTTTGCCGCTCAGCTCAAAATACAGAAAGTAACTTGGGTTTGTATAAAAAAAATAAAAGAGAAAGTAACTTGGGTCTCAAATGTGAGGCTACCATTAAATTTGGGCTTCTAAACCAGGCTGAACAGACTGCAGGTCATGTCTGGGTTTTGTTTTTTTAAAAAAATAAATCCTAATTCTGGCCTGGATTGTCTTTTTCATTGCAACATGTTCAAAACTTTTAAAACAATTCGGCATTCAAAAGCACGCCCAAAATTGTACTTTTATGTCTAAAAGCCCCAACCTGTGTCAGATCTAAGTGCGATGAGTATTCTAGAATTCAAGAAGGAAAGCACCAACTAACCTGAAGAGAACAAAACAACCATATATTTCAAGTATTATACCAAATATGGGCCACCTAGCAAAAATGAAGAAGAGCCCTAGAAGAAATGGTACAGAACCCTGCAAAGAGGAACAAATACGTTCAGAAGCCAATTTTTGTCTTGAACAATCACAGAAACAATGAGGGTACAGAATGGTAAGCAACAAACGGATGCCAAAATCATCTAAGTTAGCAAAAACTTGTGAAATTGCCTCAAATGAACTCTCAATTATTCCTTAAAATACAATTAGTACCAGATACCAATTCCTAGTTCTACAGTAAAGCACTTAAGTAGGTGAAAGAGTTTATGACAGAGACATGTCTCAGTATGCTAAAAGAAGACGTTGATCTTTTTCCATTATGGGTGGCTGAGAGACATTGAGGAGGCACATTTATCTGCGCTGAATTTTACACAGTTTTCAGTCATCAAACCTATAATTGGACTGAATAGTTCAAAGACAAACAATAGCCTGAAGAATGAAGAAGCTTCTTGTTATTTGTCTTTTATATACAGATGCATACTAGAGTGGACGCCATGCATTTGCATGCAGCCCAAACTAAACTACACACAGTTCACAGAAGCTCCCAACACCATCAATATTTGATTTTGATTTATGTTGATTCTAATTATTTTTCTTTGCCATACTAACAGTTGTTAGCCTGTTACAAAAGCACATAACTTCGGACAGACTATCGAATTTGGCAGAGCAAAAGAGGAATTCTCAATACAACGAGTTAAGAAAAACCTTTTCTGATCATATAAATTTACCAATGTTATCATGCTTGCCATTCCATTTGTATAAACTATCACTAGAGAAAGAGAATGACGGTGAGCGAAGAAGGGAGGAGGAGGGGAGAGTGAGTATGTTTTATTGATTGACAGAAACTTCGCCTAATGTACCTTATAGTTTGCTCTGTTGGTGAAGAGGTTCCACGTGGAACGCCAACCAAGCAAAAGTGCTACACCTGCCAACCAAAATATCTGGTTCCCAAACGCCATAGTCAGTAAAGTCCCCACCCCCACAAGAAATATGTTATTTTCGAGAAGAAGAAAAATCAACAATTAGGCTCCAAAGGAAAGCATTACATTTCCCAGAGCAAGCAACCCACGGTCAAAGAAAAGAAGTATGCCAAGAAATGAGAAAAAGATGCCAAAGCCAATTAGGCCAATACCAGCCTCTGCAATGAACGAAATTCAAGGTGGTGAACTGAATATTCTGGCAAAAAAACAAACAAAATAGTGAACTGAATACTGAGCATGCCTCCTAGTGCTATGAAATGAACAACTCTTACTCTTTATCTCGCTTATCTCGTAGGCCATAATGAACACTAAAACAGCACCAGATGAGGCAAGGACAAGAAGGGACCTCAAAAGAAACTGCAACAAATGGAGAACAGTCATGTCAGATCATTGATACACATGCTCATAAACATATTTAAGAAATATACACAACAGGAAGGTACTATTGCTCCTTTGAGTAGGACTTTCAGATCTTGTGGAAGTCATTATAAGATTGCTTCACATTACTTATCTGGAAGCAGAGGAGCTTCTCAATATTTAACAATCAATGTTTAAAATAGCAGTCACAGTGATTGGACAAAAAAAAAACGAGAGACGCAACCTATGTTGACATCAATCACGGCTTATTGCAGTAGAGGAACCTGACCAAATAGCAACATCGCGATCCAAAGTTTAAAACCATGGGGACACTTAAATTACAGGAAATTTAAAGACAGAAAGGTGCAACACTTCAGCTGAAGACCGATGATTTGTACGATTAAAATTGCTAAGTTCGGCACCATGAGAACAATGAGAGAGTGATTATAAGACAAGCTTCCATATGTTTCAGCGGAAAAATACTCTTAGGTATCAATTCTAAATTGATTAACTTTCAAAATAACATTACTTGACAAGATTATTAATAGTTTAATACCCTGTACAGATTTCACTGTCATGATTTACAAATATAGAGTAAAAAATGGGAACTCTCAAAAGATAATTGAAATTTTGCCTTTGTGTTTATAAGTGTGAAGCAGGGTTAATGCTGCAGTTTCCAGACGCTTGATGCTGCTGACCAGAATCTCAGTTTAGACTTGAACGCCGGAAGAGCCTTTCATGCTCCCTGTTGATTTGAGTAAAAAAAGAGGAAAGCTGTTTGAGCATCGCCCGGAGTGAGTTAACGAATATAACGGAAAATACAGGACAAATGTTTAAGAAAAAAGAATCAGAATCTAGCCGCATTAGATTCAGAACAGCTCACAATCAAGATTCAGCAGGCGACGCCTTGAAATGATGAGAGTCAGAGAAATGAGCGAGAGTCGCTTTGTTTTATTGGCTCTTAATGGGCTTAGTGATCTGATCCAAACATTCATGGGCATAACAAGCGAGCAGTCCATATGTTTTCTGGACCTGGGCATCTTAATGGGCTTTTACTGACCTGGTCCAATCACCCACCTCGATTACGCGAATTTATTAACAGGGGTGTGATTCTACAATTGGATGTCGAATAATGTCAGTCTGCTGCACATTTGGATGTCGAATAATATGAGTGAATAATTTAATTTGAATAAATACTATTTCATCCATTATCATTCATGTTTAGATATACTTTTTCTGAAAAATCAATCATCAATATAATATCATAATTTAATAAAGCCACGCTATTTATAATTAGGAAAAGTGTAACTTTGCCCAGACTCTATGCAATCAGTACCAATTAACTCTTGCCTACTCCCATTCCTGAACTTAACACAAAGCATCGCTGCCCTATCTAATGAAGAGAACTGCCATGCTTATTACGATGTGTTTTTCCTTTTTTAAGTGAGAGGCTATAATGTGAAAAAATATATAAAATAGCCTTTATATTGATGACTTGGAAGGTAACTGTTGTGGGACATGAATGTTTTTTGTCAAAATTATATACAATAAAAAAATAATACCCGTGAATTTAACCGGTGAAAGCGTGAGACATACTACTATTTAGTACATATTCGATCCCTGAGGAGTATCACTTTATTGTAATTCCAATCATGGCATTTAGAAAAGCATCCTAACTCTTAAATGTATAAATTTATACTTAAGGTAATAGATAGTTCACTCTACATAATATTAATATTGTTTAGAAAGAAGAGAGACTTTATTATCCCTTTAGATCATGGGTAAATATAACCCCTTTTTAAAAAAAATTATAATAAAAAATATACAATCAAAAAATATAGAATGTGAGTCACGAATGAAACTCTCCTTGACTTATAAATAATACATCATTGTGAATAAGAATTGATATAACTGGTAAAAAATAAATTTATATTTTACATGAACACAAGTTCAATTCCCTCTACTATTATGAGAACTCTTTTAGTACGTGCTCTCGTAAGTCTATTGTAAATATTATTTGAGGTTTATGGTTATACTCTAACTTTAGTAGGGATTAATGCTGAACCCACCTCAATTTTTTTACTTAACAATAAATAAATAAATAATACATCATCTTATAAATTTTATTTCTCTATGGATAATGATTACACATAAAAGGGTCATACAATAAAGAACCTTCTTAATCGGACCATTTAGGGTCTACGACTTTAAATTACAAGGATCATATAATACAACATATCATGCAAAGATTTCATAGCAGGTAATAAAATATTCTTGAGAGTGACAACTAGATATGCTCTCATTATTTACTCATCATGCAAATGAAGTTCCAGCCCTTGACTGAGCAACATTTCGACGCTCCGATAGTTTCTGCAACGCCATATGACATCTGAAAGGCCAAAATATGACCAAAACAAATGCCATCAAACACCAATAAGATGATTATTAGAAACGACAAAAAGACTTGGCTTTCATACCTCCAAGGAAGATGGTCAAGGAACATGGATGGTGAAACAACAATATCTTTGAATTTTTCTCTATCTGCTATATAAACTTTGTAATGATTTTCCTTTCCCCGCAATCTAAACGGTGTCCAAACTACATTGTTGGAGTCTTTAGGTTCCGGTACAATATGAATTACAAGTCCTGGAAGATAAATGTCCGGGTGGTTGCTGGCTGCCTCATTTTGTGAAGCTTGAACAACATTTATTAGATGAGACACAGGATCATTGTTTGAACCCACATAGGCAGAAAAAGGATTCGAGAATTCCGCATCATCAATTTCATCAACTGGGTCTTTTGTTCTATCGTTAACCCAGAGAGAAAATTCCCCATGCTTACTGTCGCCTGTAGTAAAAAAGAAAGCACTTAAGATACAGAATCTCTAATTATGCAGGAATGTTGCATGGTTTCCATGAGTCATGATAGAAAATAACAAAGCTTGAATATACGATGTTTCCATGGGAGCTATCAGCACTGTAAATGATTTACAACCTTCGCTAGCAAAATAATTTGTAAATTCAATATTGTCACTTTTTACACAATCACTTCTGTTAGCTTCAGACCAGAGTGGAAATTCTTTGATATCTTCTTCCGTGTTACCTGCAGCATTAATTACAATCTGTTAGAAAAGCACCTTTTAACAACAAGCCTGATGAAAATATCGTCCCCAGTTTCCATCATTCATCATAAAATCAACAGCATACGTTCTCCTAAATGCCAACAACTGAGTAAGAAACTATGAACAACCTTTAGTACTCATCTCGGTCTGCCTTCTGCAGATTTGACGGTTTAAATCTTCCCCAAAATCAGATTGATCCTGAGCTGAAGTAATCTCAATACTTTGACCGTTGCTTTTGTTAAGAAACTGGCGGGCAAGTTGGAAAATCGTGTCAGCGTCAGCTCTAGGATATTCTGACAGAGAAGCGATTGCAGCTGCCTTAGCCGCAGAACTGATCCAATTGAAAGGCACGCTGAAAATTCATTGCCAAATATAATACTGCATGAAGAATGAATGAATGATTTAAATGAAATAAGCAAAACACAATAAAATTAGTGCATAAATTCCCACTACAATCACCTTGTCACAAATTCCGAACATGCGTTTGCCACAACTGAATCCACACATGGGAGTGGCCCATATGCATAGACACGCAGATTAGGATAGAGGTGATAAAGCTGTGCAGAAGGTAACAAAAAAAATGGTGCAGAAAAAATGCAGCACGTCAAGCCAAATAAGAAAGGAAAATGATAAGGAAATATACTCCATCAAACAGAGTTATTATCTAACTTCAGAGTATTAAAAACAAACAAATGAAAAATAATTCTTATAACATTATAAAGTCGAGAGAAAAAAGCTTTTTCCCCTCCTGATACTAATAAGGGAACTTTGCATCCAATGGAAGAAAAGAGCTCATAAAAATATATACCCCCATTTAGAACTCAAATGAGGTTAAATTCTTGTATTTGACTTTCTAACGAGTTCGAACAGAAGTAATGGTTAACTTCCTTTTACATACCCAGCAATCATTTTCATAAATCTGTTAGTTGCCTGATAGATTTTGCTGAGGGATTTCAAATGCAAAGCTGTGCTAGTAGAATAATAAGACTGGGATACAGATAAATGGCTAGCATATTCGCATCTACGATTTGCATTGGTGAAGAAAGCAAGGCCATGCAGTATTTTGTTCACAATACCCTGTATTCATTGTAAACTCAATGCAATGAAAATGGAAGATCATTACATCAACTAGAGAATGTCAACCAAAAAGATCCTTTTTAAGTACAATTTCCTACCCGTATTCCAAGCAATGCAGCAATAGCACCTCCAAGAGAATGTCCGACTAAGCGAACCTCATACCCAAAGCATTCACAGCCAATTCCCAGTAAGGTAGAAAGAAGACCACTGGATTTAGATTCTGCATGCCCATTTCCGTTAACACGGGTTGGCCAACATGAGGATTACATCAAGTAAGAATGTCAAGTGCAAGTTACTAGTTTTAAAAAAATAAATAAATGACATGTTTGGATTAGGAATGATCATATAAAGCACCGTATTGTAGTTAATTAAATAATCATTATACGGTAACTAGTTCCCTGTCACAATGGCGAAATGAAAGGAAAAGAAAAGGGCAAGGAGGTGAAAGGGCTTCTCACCATGTTCCGCAGGATTTCGTTCAATCTGCATAAAAATCTCTCGGGCAGCCTCTACAATACCTGAGTGCCCAAAATGGGGGAAAGATGAGGTCACACTTTTCCTTACATCAGAATGAATGTGGTTACAGCTGCCAATAGGTACATAAAGCATTGGAGTGAGCAACCGATTAATTAAGGACTCAAACAAGTAAAATATCAAAATTTAAGAGTAAAAAAATAAAACAGCAAGAAAATAGAAAGCTCAATATAAGAGGTAATACTAAAAGTAGAGCTTTCCATGATGCTTCCTGAAAACGTCAAATCCTCATATGGTTTCCCATTTGCCATTGCGTGGCTTAAAAATGTACTTCATAGTTTCATATAAGATTCCTTGGCAGGTAGCCATCTTCAGCGTCATTCTAAAATCATATATCTGATCTGACTACCTAACTTGTAGTGTCATTCTAAAACTATATATTTGATCTGGCTCCTAACTTCAATACCAGAGAACTGACTGAAAGATTCATAGATATTCCTTCGTTAATGTGTCAAATTCTAGTGTTGCCCCTAAATCTTCACTTGCTCTGATCTTAGATTGGTTAGCTTTCAAAATTAAATCTATATACTCCATAGCTTTTCAAAGCTAAATACTGCAAACTGTATTTTTTAGTACAACCAATATCCTGCCAACTCAAATATTGGGTTACTTTGAATAAACCGAATAACTGATGGCTCAGAAGTTGGAACTCAACTCAAATTAACAAAGGAAATCATTAAAGCATTACAGGGATGAATAGGGGTGTTGTTGAATAGTAAAGAATAATAGATTAAGTTGATTAGGAAGATACTTAAGGGGAAAAAGGAATCAGGGGATTCCATCCATGGTAGGAACACAAATTTTATATTGCACCTTATAGTTCATTTGCTATCGTATAAATGCAGATAGTGAGAGAAAGGAAGAAAGGAAAATACTTTACTAGACCAGCCAAATCCTCTGCAGAGAAGGCGCATTCCTTGCATAACCCATCAGTTAATAGGTCCTCGGGTCTCAGTTCCACGAATAGTAATCACTACACATCTTAGACTATGCAGAACCACAACAAAGTATGCAGCTTCACACTTGACCTGTCATGAATAACAAACAAATTTAGCATGAATGTAACTTAAGCCATGCTATAATCACAACATTATACCCAGATGAACGGAGATGTATATCTCAAGTTGGGTAGGTCAGATTTCCCACCTTTAAAACTAAACCTAAAATTTGGGTTCCAAAACAAAAACAAATGAACTGCTTAACCAACAAAAGGAAGTCAATTCGGTTCATTTCACCAATGAAAAAAGTCAAGAAAAGAATATATTTTAGCAAGGCTCTATGCCTCTAATATACCATCACCTTAAGAAACTTGACGCTAAATTATACATTTGGTTCCTACTTTACTGCATTTACATGTAAGCATCTATACTTTAACAAGAACCAACATAACCCATTAAAACAAGAATAGCGTATGTGAATATAAAATAAACCAAAAAACCCCAAAGGCCATCATGCAAGAGCAGCCTTAAACAAAAAGTTTTCCAATTTCAGATATATTCTTGTAAGTCTCCTACTAAAACTAATTCATACATTGCTAAAGGTGAGTCTCTGTCACCTAAGTCCTAATATAAAAAGATCTCACTTAGAGCAGATTAGTGATTAATTGAATAATCTCACCTGGTTGATACGTCCATGTCTGAGCACTTCAGGGGGTAAATTGACATACTTCAGAAAGGCCGCTGCATGACCTCGCCACCAGTTATCACCAACTAATACAGGTCGTCTAAAGAAAGTGATATCAAAATGATGCGGTGGAAAAAAAGAGGAAAAATAAATCAAATTTTATGGATGTGTGCATATTTAAAAAGACTGCAGATGAGACATAAGATAAGAGTAGTAAAAAATAGTGTGAATGAGTAAGTATGCATGGCCTAAACACTAAATCTAACCAATTAGTAGAGTTTATTATTCAGGAAAGAACAGTCTGGCCACTAGGTGAACAAATAAGTAATAGGCACCGGTTTTCATCTGACTTTTCGTTTTGGTACAAAGTTTTCATATGATTTTAAATTTTAACATTTATGAGCTTTCTAACATGAATTTGAAAAATATCCTTTTCATCTATTACTGATGGGAATATGGTTACAATTACTTCATGATTTAGTATTAAGTTTAAAGTTCATTTTCTTTGAACTATTTTAGAATAGGATATCTAGCTTATCTTTTAATAGGTATTAAATTAGTTTAAATTATTATTATTTTAATTATGGTATTTAGGGCTCTATAAAGTGGCACACTATCCACAAGTTGTGAACAGTACAAGTCCTCTCAAAAAATTGTCTTGGGCTCGATGACATCTTTCCTTTTTAAATTACTTCAATCTTTCTCCACATTTTCAATAAAATTAAATGTCAAAGAAATGGATATAATCATTGGGAAAACTTTAATTTAACCATGCATTACTATCTTTCTTTTTAACATGTTATCTTTCTCATGCATTGCACAAGAAAAATATTAGTTCTGTAATTATTTTAAGTCTGAACACTTACAATGTTCAAAAGAGAGAATACCTAATCACGCTGAAGCTAGGGTTCAACTATCATCCAATGACCCACACATTCAAGTGGTTGAAGTTAATAAGCATTGAGTTATAAATACCCACACAATAGGGTATCCAATAAGATAACACCAGCCCCAGTTCAAAAACTAAAAACACCTGCTGCGTTTCCATGGGCACAAAACTCCTTGTCTGTAGAGCCATGCGCAAGGAAATATGAAAGGATTTCGCCCAACATCAAGTAACGGACCCTGCATCATAGCATCAGATATATGCTCAATTTAAGTTAACAAGCAACAAATGTATTTGATTTGCGAGAAATGTTCTGATCTCCCTGCCGTGTAGGCAGCTTCGGCAAATTTACGGAGAGCCACAGCCTCCCGAATATGCATTTCTGGTGCTTCTATGCATTCCCCAAAGGACTCTGAAGATTTTCTATCCCTTTGAAGTAAAACCAAACCTGAAGAACAAAAACATCCTTGTCGTACAACACAATGGTAGCATGACGCTGAAGTTAAAATTGGCAAAATGGTAACACAAGAAATGTTATTTGGATTACACATCCAGCAAAATCTGTTAGATACTGATTACCGGCAGGGAAGACGAACTACATAATCATAATTTGACCGGACATTGATTTTGTAATTAGTATGTCTAATAATCAAGAACTACCAGAATCCATAGGTGATAGCCATTAGGATGCAGTGATCGTATTCTCATTAAAGGAGCCACATGGAAAGAACTCACCACAATCAAGTAGTTTGTTAAGCAGATGCCAATTAGATTAAACTTCCCTCAATAGGCATTCTACTTCTACTTGCTTTATTAACATTCAAGGTAACATAGCATATTGGAAGAGTAAGAAGCAGGATGATGGTGCTAGGTCAAGTGTCAAAGTTGATTATCAGTAGCAATGTACAGATTTAAATGGCTAAAACAATTACTTTGGGAATTACTGAATCTAGAAACACTACACATTGCCTCTAACATGCTTGACGCAAACAACTTTTATGCTCCAACTTTTTGTTCGATGCCACACTTACCCTTAATTGCCTTGCGCCAAAGATAATCAACTTCCAAAGGAACCACTTGAAGATTAACAACTCAAACCAACCTGTATTAGGCGTGCAGCTAATTATATTATCTCTTGGTTAAAGTAAAAAAGAACCTTAAAGTAGAATCTTTCATTTAGTGAGCTATAACTGGAAGGATTAAGGCTAATGCTGTGGGAGTGCATTGCTTCATTGATTTCATTATGATAAATTTTAAAGCTTTTTAAGCTTTATGGCAAAGAGGAAATTTATCATCCTTTGGTGTCTTTAGCTGACGAGGGAATCTCATACGAAAAAGGGGAAATCGGTATCGCTAGATTTATTATGACATAGGATACTTTTTTAGGTGTCTCTCTAGTGTTTAGTACACTAATTCTTTCAGGAAATTTCTTCAGTAGTAGTATGAATGTAGAGAAATCAGCCACAGAACACCATGTTACAGAGAAAAATCTTATACACCTGCCAAGAGCTCCAAATGCCCAGTGCCAGATGCACGATATGCAACAAGATCACCCAATAACTGAGCAACTGAATAGACTTCATCTTCTTCCATTGTACTCCTAGAGAATCGGGCAGAAAACTAGAGATCAGAGTTAAGATATATCCAAAAATTTATTAGGAAAATCAAAACCTCAGAGGAACATACATGTATCTGAAACGGCCTAGACAGCACAAAGTCTCCCGTAGACCATGATCAAACACCTCCCTGTAGTGGTGCTTCCAAGCAATATCATGGGTTTCATAAAAAGATCTCCATTTAAGAACTTCAGACCCAGTAAAGCAATGCACTAGGGCAACAAAACATATCATAATCATGAACAAAGCCAGTAACTTCTGCTCCCACCAGCCTGATTTTGAGTCCAATTCTGCATTAGAACAATGGCAGAACATAACTGTAAGATTGTCAGAAATATATGCTGGTAATAACAGTTAAGTGCACCAACAGACTGTAAAGCAAAACATGAAAATATAGCCATAAAAGTAAAAAAGTACTTTTTTCTAGTTGACTGACCTTTTCTCTTTAGGAGTACAGCTGCTAATTAATAGAATTTAAATGAATGTTTTCAAGTAAGAACCCAAGCAGGTTTGATAGCATCATCAGCTCCAATAAGGTTGAGTAGATACTTGTTTCTCTATTAGAAAGGGCCCAAAACTAATTTTGGCGCATTCCACCAATAATCCAAACATTGCATAAATTAAGACAAAAAGAAGCATACGGGAACTCACCTTACCTAAAACACGACCACTTGGTGTTCTATCTTTTGCCAAATATTCAGTTGTCTTTAATATAAGGTATGTTGAACACAAAACTTGCAGCAGTAAAACGACCATCGATAATCGACTCCACCATAGCCATTTCTTATACCTTATCTATTTCTTGCAAATTATAAAATACATCATGTTATTTCACACAATTATACAGATCAAATGGTTTAGGAATCATAATAATCTAGTTCTACGTATTACTTGAAAATAATGTGATTGAAATGACGGATGTTAGACATAACCCAACAATGAAAAGCAACAGGATAATAAATATAAGAAAGCTAGGTGATAGTCGGACCTCCAAAAACATGAAAGCTACATGATAAGAAAAGAACTGCCAACTGCACAGTATCTCACTGCGATTAAAATGCAGCCATAGAAAATATCCATAAAGCCTAGAGTAAGACAACATCTGCCTCTTGTACACTTTAGATTAGAACCTACGGAACCTAACATAAACTACCGGATTTTCCACCAGTTATGCGGATATTTTGTTAAACATATACTTCCTTTGTGAAAATAAATTGAATTCTGAAATGACCTTAAAATCAATCAAAATTTCAATGATTGTCATCCACTCCACTTAGCCTAGGTTCATTGAGCTACACGAACAAGATTAAAACAAGATACAAGTCGTATGTAAAATTTTACTTCCGTACCTAACATCCAGAAATACTGAAATGATACAAGCAAGTTGCTTGATTACCCGTCTCTCCAGGCGAATTACTGGATCAGCAACAACCCTGCCATCGGATTGACACTGAAGAATGCACTTGTCAGTAGTTTCTTGAGCAATTCCAGTTTGGATCAGGACCCCAATTCTCACAAGCGCGGCAACAGATACAAGTACGAATGGGAGCACATATTGGCGGTCGCAGAGCGGGTAAGCCTCAGTGATGAGAAACCCACCGAATATTATGACCAACAAATTGGAAACGGCCGTGAAAATGGCTGTGCGTCTAAATTTCGTCAGCCTCGAGGCCCACATTGTCACTACGATTAAGCAGTGCAACGGGACGATTAGGATTGGGCGGATCAAGGAGGAGCTTTAGTTTAGTGATTATATGCGTTGTTTCGGGGATATGCGAGCCACAGAATATATGGCTGATTGGCTGGCGAGTTCTGTGCATTGTTGGATTGCAGATTCCGCCATTGTCATCGGCGTCCCCAAATAACGGAAATAGTCGAACTGCGGGGGGAAGATAAAGTTATTAAAATATCATATTAAACACTGAATCTAATTAAATTAAAATTCTAAACGTGTTTATTTCCAATCTCTTTTGTTGGATGCCATTTGTTAGACGGATTGCATTTTTCTGTAGTACAAGTTGAATCCACTAATTCTGTATGCGTGAGGCTCTCCAGAACCGAGGGAAATCAATGCCAAAGGGGGGAAATCGATTAAATTTAAAATAAAAATAATGATTTTCTAACCGCACGTGACAATTAAAAAGAATTCAATTATACAATTTGTTCCTAGAATATTGTAGTACCGATTACTCCTATATTTTTCGCATCGAGGATGCATATTACAATCCAATTTGGATCTTTAGCAATGCGGTTTTTTTAAAATTAATATATGTATAGTTTAAGATTTTCTAATACTTGTCATAAATTATTTTTTTTAAAACGCTTTGACGACTTAAAAAATCATTAGATAATGATCATTCATGACATAACATTAAAATAATTAATACTATGATTATGCATGTTTAACATGATTACACTTGTCTTAAATAATATTTTAATGTACCAATATAATGTGTATGTATGGTTGCAAGCACAAGTATCTTAGATGATGTTATTTAAAGTACACTAAAGATGTAATAACTTTATTTTTTTAAGGAGATTTAAATATTTTTTTATAGAATTTATACTATATTATTAAACTGATAGTTAGAGATTAGTTCTTACGTAAAAATTATTAAAATAAATTTTATTATTTTTAATAAATAAAAATTAAATATTGATTTGCATGTGATTGATTAGTTTTTTTTTATTATTTACCTATTTTATCATAATTTTGTCCAAATTATATATGGATCTGACTTATGTCACATACCTAATTATGATGAGTTATTCTTCTAATAGGAATTTTTTATATATATTAAAACTCAAATTCAAAATTTAATTTAAATAATATTAAATTATTTATTATTTAGATTAATTCTGTTCGTTAAATTTTATTATTTTTAATAAATAAAAATTAAATATTGATTTGCATGTGATTGATTAGTTTTTTTTTATTATTTACCTATTTTATCATAATTTTATCCAAACTATATATGGATATGATTTATGTCACATACCTAATTATGGTGAATTATTCTTCTAATAGGAATTTTTTATATATATTAAAATTTAAATTTAAAATTTTATTTAAATAATATTAAATTATTTATTATTTAGATTAATTCTGTTCGTGGTGATTGATCAGTTTATTACATTACTCGACCTCAATTTTGTTATTTTCTTTTATTTTTACCCACAGACCGAGCATGCCGTTACCCATTAGGGTAGTGTTTGTTTACTCGTTCATGTATTGTTGGGCCAAAAGTTGTATTTGGACCTAAGGAGGAGGGGCCTATTGGGCCCTTCATTTTTTATTGGTATATTTCTTATTGGTATTTGACGTCCACCTTATTTTTGTTTTATGAATTATATATAAATGATAATACATATTAATTAAGTCACACGTTAGCTCTCTCTGAGCCATGCGTCCCTTTTTTATTAGTTTCAAAATCAAATTCTTCCTCTCTTCACTTTTTTTCATTTGAAATATTTTGTTAACATGATATTGTCCTATTTTAAATATGTAGCATAATGCCCAAGTTAAAGCTCTAGTTTTTGCATTTTTCAAAATCTTATATAGGAAAAAAAAACTCTGTGAGAACTGCACAGCCGAGGGTATGAGCAAATAATCATGAGACGGAATATTGCTAGGGCTCATAAAAACTCGGGGATTTAGACCACGTGGGCCTCGCCTCGTTAAGCCTGATTTTGGTCGGTTCCTTACATTTAGAGCTAGGAAAGTGGGCTGATCCGCCAAAAACGGGCCAGCCCGCTTTAGGGGCGGGTTGGGACGGGGCGGGCTGTGCAGCCCGCCCCAAAACGGGCTGGCATTTTGCCAGCCCGCGGCCCGTCCCTCTTTTTTTTTTTTAAATTTTTAATATTTTTAAAAAATTATTTTTAAATTTTTAGAATACTAATACAAAATTTCTAATATTATATTAGTATAATTAAAATATAGTTAATGTTATACTCTTAAAAATTTTTATTTTTTATAAAAAATATCAAATTTTATAACTATAAATCTAAACAAACATTAACATAATATTAATCAATTATAATATGTCAACACATATTAACAAATAGGTAATTATCTTTACTAGTATTCAATACTAAAGGTATTCAAAGTAATATTTGGGTAAAATAAATAATAATATTAAAAATTAAAAAAAAAAAGCGGGCACAGCCCGCCCCAAAATGGGCTGGCATTTTGCCAGCCTGAACCCGCGCCCGTTTTGACAGAAAACAGGCCCAGCCCGCGGGTTGGGCCCGTTTTCCCAGCTCTACTTACATTAGTCATCAAACTGAGTCACCAGCTAGATAAAAAAAGTTAAAGACATATAATTATTTAAATTTTATTTAATATTTTAAAAATATTATTTTATTATAGTTCTAGTCATAATATTTAGAGAGTTATCATAATTTTTGAGTATTTAAATTCATATTTAAAAATAATTAATAGTTACTACTGTTTAATATTAATATTATTTAGAAAGAAAAAAAATTCTGTTCTACTTTTATATCGTAAATTAGTACAATTTTCCTTTAAAAGTTTTTATGCAGAAAAAAAGTCATCATACGAGTTAATCTACCTTCCGCATTAGTTTTTAATAATTAAAAAAAATCAGTATCATTAGTTGAACAAATATTCAGAGTAAAAAATCATAAAATCATTTTCCTTTCCTATATCTATATAATACTTCATACTATTGATATTTGAATATTGTTGAGCTCCATTGTGATCATTTTTACCTTCCGTGAAACAATAGAAGCGCCATGTTCTCTTAAAATCATCAAGGACACCACTAATTGCAAGACACGATATCCTCGTAAGTCACATTGCTTGGTGCTAAAAAACTTCATTTATTTTAATTTTTATGGTCATTTTTATTCTCGATCTCATTATATGGCAACTCATTCCAACATACCAAAAATATTGTAATCTGCTTATACATACATATAATAATAATAACATGTAGCCACTTGAGAGAGAGAGGGAGAGAGAGAGAGAGGAGTTGCAATTTAGACATATAAAGATGTAATTGGGTTAGGAAAAGAGGTCGTCCAATTGCGCAATAACAGTCCGTGTTATGAAGAATATGCCCTATATAGACCGGGTCAACCTTATCAGTGCGTTGGTTTCACACTCGTTTGATTTTCAGAGTTCAAAGTTTATCCTAAAAAGGGAAAACGATCAAAACACGAGTCACACGGATCATGTCCATTTAGGGCAGAGACACGACAAGACGAATTAAAGGGTTTCACATCAACAAACAACGTAGGAGGAGGAAACAGAACTGACCCCTCTGGTTCTTAATCATTATTATTGAGTGGTAATTATTCATGGATTCACATTGAGAAACAGTTATTTTTAACCTTAACTCGGGGTTCTAGGACGGGAACAACGTGGAGCTTCAATTTATGGCCTGCTCTTCCGTTCTCAGAAGATCGTGAAGCTCTGGAGAAAGTTAAGGTAAAAACAAATAATGGATAAGAGATTGAGCTGAGACTATACTACTATGAGTACGGACATGGAAAAGTTAATGTGCCAGGTCATCATGTGTCAAAGAAAACGTCAACAGTAGTGCTATTCCAGGGGCTTCTTGCAGTTGAAGGCCCTATCTTATCTTCCGACCAAAAAACAAACCTTGTCGCAGAAACGACAAACCTTGTCGCAGAAACGACAACAGTTAAAGAGTGGGAGAAAATAAAGGGAGAAAATAACATATGTACTTTCCAGGAAACCATAACAAGCAGATTCCCACTCACACACACAATCGAAATGAGCAACACATCTTGCTGGTTTTACATTCTATATCAGACGGAGAACTTGCCTGGCGCTATTAGTTGGTCCGCATCGATCTTATATTAAAATTAAAATATAAACTTATGTAGTTTAGAGAATATTTATATTTAAATTGTATATATTAAAATATATATATGTTATACTAAAAAATATATATATGGTTTATGCATTAAGTTAATTTACTATTCGTCTTGTTCAATATTGATATAATTTAAGAGGAAAGAAAATTTCGCCCTACCTTAAATCGTGGATGAACCTAACTTCTTTCAAAAAATTTGTATACAAAATATATATATGTATATAGTTTACGCGTGAGGGTAATTAATAATTTGCCTTGCTCGATATTAGTATTGTCTAGGAGAAATGGAGATTTTACCCTACTCTTAAATCGCAGTGAATACAACTTTTTTTCAAAAATTTATAACAAAATATATATATATATATATATATATTAACATAGTTAGGTACACTTGTTAGAATAGTTAGATATCTTGAATATAATATATTTAGTTATATTTAAGTCAATAGAGTAAAAAATATTCAAGTTGAGCAGTAACATAGGATGCCGTCCGAAGCCAAGAGCCTATTTAATTAAGAGAGAAAATGGTGCTCGCTCAGAGAGCAAAAACTTCGACGTAAGTAGCTGCGTTTCTTAGATTCTGGAATTTCAAAATTCACATTTTCTTTTTGTCTTTCGAAATTCTACTTTTGAATATCCATGCATCTTTGGAAACACATGAGATTCGTATTAGTGAAAAAGTGGGGGAATGCCGGTGTTCGTTCAAACGTCTGCTGATACTGATGGCGATACTAAATGGATGTTCCACTATGCTTTTTCAATTAAGAAACCATATAAATGTACTATATGCTATGTATATATATAGATCAAAACCTAGAAAAAAAATACTTTAATCAATATCAATGAATTAATTGATATTAATCTAAATATAAAAAGAACGTAACGGCTAGCTAGAATTCAATCTTCTGGGGCTGCTATATAAATCCTTGGCAGGCTTAATGGCTTTGAATTGTATTTGACCATTTCTGATACTTTGTATTTAACTAACTCTGATTGGTATATGTCAAAAGAATGCATACACAGTGACAAAAAAGAAAGTGGGCATACAACTTTGCAATTTGCATGCAAAAAGGTGCCAACCCTCCCACTCAGTGTTGGGCACGATCGAACCCATTAGTAATAACAATAATTATACATACCACCTTGTAAGAACCCCATATAAAAGTACTTACTTTAATATTTAATCCAGTCAATTTAATTACCAGTTAATTACTTTCAAAATTTTGAATAAACACAAGCAAGTCCTGGATTGAACACCACCGGCGCAGAGGCAGCCTATAAATAGATTTTTGCAAGCATACTTGGATCCTTCTTCTCCATCAATGGAAAATGGACTGAGGAGCCTTTGACTATAGTGACCTATTTCCTTTAACCTTTAATTTTCACTGTTAATTTTATATATATATATATATATATATGAAACTTAGTTTGAATATATATACTTTACGAGAGTGAAGGAAAATTGACAAACTTCGGTTATATTAATTGAAGCAAACTAACATGCAAACTGGTATTCGTTTTGAAAGTGATAAGTGCACCGTCCTGTTCTCTTTTTTCTCTGGATCTTCGCCATAAATTAAAGGAAAAATCTAATTAAGATCATGTATACATAGAATCAATAAGTCACTGATTAAGGCATATATATATATATATATATATATGAGAATCCGGTCAAAGCATACGTACTTATAAGTTATATAACGTTGCATTAATCAACGTCGTGTGATTAACTAGCTAGGACTTTCAGGAAGAGAACTTGGAATTCTGATCTTCATTCTTGGACTTGCATGTTTCGAAATTAAAGATATAATGACTATTTTGACTATTGATTATGATTTAAAAGTACAAGAGTTTGATATACAGCAAAGTTTGAAATACTTTTGCTGGTCGGTCGTCAGTGATGCTTAATTAAGATGCTGCTTCTCTGGTTTGCCCAGATTCAACAACTAAAAGAGTTTGAAATATTTCAGGCAAAAGAAGTGGCAGATATTAATTGACCAGTGAAATATCAAATAATAATGCCAATTTGCAATAAATCGATCGGAAAAAAATGTCAGTATGCATTCATATTTTCCTAGTTAATATCACTTGTTAATTAAATACTCCTACAATCTTAAATATAAGATATATTTTTTATTGTTATCAATTTTTCTTAAATTATCTCTATTGATATACCATCAATAATAATTAAATCTATATTATATTAATTAATCTTTTTAATCTAATCAAATTAATTAAATAAGTGTTACATTAAAGACTATAAGAATAATTAAATGTGGTGATCCATTTCCACCCAACTCATATGGAGCACAACCAAACACGTATCGATCTAATAATATTTCAAGTTGTGTGTGGGCACACGTGAATAGTCTTAATTCCTATAAGTTCTGTCAAAGCTTTCTCGCCAAAACATGCATGCATCCTGGCTAGTCCACCATCTCTGAATATTGAGTGTCTTAAGATGCAGATTAATTAATATATATATATATATAACCCTAGTAATCAGAATAAATGTGACTAAAATGGCCGTTGAGCAGCGTAGTTGATATCATGTGCATGCGTCGTTTAATATTAATTAGTAAGTATATCAATAGGTTTAGGTGAAGCTATAGGCTCTGTGTTAAAGGGTTCAAGTTTAGTGGCTAGTAGTACATGCTTTGGGGGACAAAGCCGTAGGAGAGAAAAATAAAATAGCATATATATGCCCGTAGTTGTTGGCCACAAAATAAAAAAAAAGACGCTTAGCATACATACAAATTAATAAATACAGCCTTAATTATTTAAAAATTGTTTATGAAAAAAGCACGATAATTAACAATGTTGATGATGTGTTGTCATACGTCAGCATCAGCACGTGATACAAGTAGCATGTCTTACTACCTATTTCTCCCCAGTCTCTATAGCTCTGTCCCTTTACGCACGAAGGACTCTAATTAAATTACGACGACTCCAACTACAATAAAAAAATCATACTCATTTTTATTTGTTTCCTAATTTCTTTTGCCGGGGACCAGTCTAATTAAATTTTAAACTAGGTTTGACTTTTAATTTTTCTTGTGGTATATCACGCACATGCATGCAATGACTTTTAATTTACCCGTGAAGATGGTGATTAGATTTCTCTGCACCAAGTTCCCATCACTGCTCATTCACTTCATTGATTCTAGTTGTTAATTATTGACTCCGAAATCATAAGAAATTAAAAATTGTTTTGCCTTCCTATATGTTGATAATTAAACCTTGATCACAAATTCACGACTGAATTAGAAAATGAAACAAAATTTCTCTGTAATTTAGATATTTGTCATCATTTCGTTAATTAATTGTCTCTGTGTGTGTGGATGGTCAGTTTGGAGGCTATCTACTCCAAAATTGATACAGTTATATTAGGTACTGAAAGCTCTAGTTCTCACTCCCATCGATCCATCGTGTAAAATTATATTAAAATAATAATATTTTTAGATTTGTGCGGGTGTGAAAAATGTATAATATCTACAGTTAAAAAGCTCAACTTAACTCCACGCGTCTTTTCCCCATTGGTTTATTATCATAAAATGAGCCAAACATCGAGTATGAATATTTAACCAACACTTTCCGGTTCTTATCGCCGAATATGGTTGTGGATTTCATTGTCTGTAACGAGAAAAAGGAAAAGAGATTTGTGAACACACGAAAAAAGGAAAATAAAGAGAAATGACATGGCAGTCAAAAGTTGACACCTCACTACAGCAACATCGTCTAATCGCCGCGTTAAAAGTAGCCACGACGAGTGTCAAGTAAATAAATAATCAGACCTCCTCCCTCCGAGGTCCCATTTGCAACTTCCTTATAATTTAAGGACGCCACTTAAAATTGTCGGCGCTTCCCTTGCGTTCACCTTCTTAAATATTTCTTTTGATATTATTCAGTGTCTGTATCAAATTTGAATATTATGCAGTTTAACTGGAATAAATTTATTAAAGATATCTTTTATTTTTACACGGATTTAAATTTACAATTTTACATTTAAACGGTCAAAACCCTTACGTCGGAATTCGCCTTCCTAAATATATTTGAAGTTTCTTTTATATTATAACGATCAATAACGATCAACAAGATCACGAGACCAATTACAGAACTCAGATTAGCAATAAAATCCGTTGTAATTTAGCTTTTAAACAATTCGTAGAAGAGACGATGTTTATATTCAATATCCCTCGGTTATATATATGTAATATCATATCGTCTGGATTATTCTTTTCAAAATACTGCTTCGGTCCCATATTCAATATCCCTCAGTTATTTTCTCATAAATATATACGTGGGCCCCTAATGAACTCTGATAGATAAATTTTTCTCATGAATAGTGGGGTTTGTTAGTGATTTTATATTTAATATTAATTGATGATCTGTTCGCTGTCTAGGATATCATAACATCATTTTCAAATAAAGATATGAATATGATTCCCTTGAATGATAAATCTTACTTAAAACGAAGACATGTCTGTAAAACGTCCTACGTACGTGTGTATATATCTCTATATACATGTGTGTGTGGATCAATCTATTAGTTTTAACATAACAATGACGTTATTTTCTTGTATAAAAATATCTTAACATGCATCAAACCTACTATATATCAACCGTTAAACAACTTATTAGGTGGTGATCAAATTATAATTAAGAAGAGCAAGATAATTATTCAGTTAATGAGCAACAAAAACGATGAACATTATTACACCTTTTAACCTTAAAAAATACTCCATGTATTTCGTACGGTAACTAATTTTTAGTTTAATCTTGAACAAAATCCTTCTAATTAATAATAAACTGTTGAATGAAATTACCTAGGCCCGTGTATGTATATATTAATTAAAGACAAAACATTGCATGCGTGGCTTGTTAATTACAGGATGTCAAACCTACAAAATTAATGAATACAAATTTAACAAGTCACAGACCAAATATATATATATAGTATGAAAGAGTTGAGAGCTAGAGCTCCAATTTCCCTGGCAAATGTATATATTAGAATCGTATCTTTTCGTCTCTCTCCAAATTTAACTCATAAAATTCTCAAACGAGAGAGAATTCAAGATTTTTGAGCAAGAGTCGTAGGTGCAAATCACATTAGGCCAATTTTCTATTTGTTCACTCTAAGCAGTAAGCACAAAGAATTTATGAAAAAAAAAAAAGAAATGTTTGTTTGAAGGTCAACGCGAATGAATAATCATCTCTCTTATAATCAACCCCGCCGCAACTAAAAACCACCCGACCCGACACCCGATAATTTCCTCAACCGACCACATAAACAAAAGGAGCCTTATAATTTTTTGAGATCTCGGTCAAACCACTCGCCAAACATGCCTTTCTCTCTCCCCACCCTCTCTCTCTTCCTTCCTCACTTGATTTATAACTCTCCTGCTTCTTTTCGCTTACCTGCAAAAGCCCACTCTCTCCCCCCACCCCTCTCTCTCTCTCTCTCTATTACATGGCTCTGTCATCATGTTTGGCCTTAAATCGCATTACACTCAAACAGAGCCTGAACTACCTTCCAAAGTGCCATTCTTTTGGACGAGTTTCGCTGCCCAAGACATCCAAAACCGAATTTTGTCCTCATACGTGCTCCATTCAATTAGCTTCTTCTGATGCAATCACACCAATAGTTAAAACCAGTACTCATACCTCCGATGCAGATAATTATACTTCCTCTCTCGCTTTATCTAATTTCTGGAGAGAGGTTCAAGGGTGCAGCAACTGGGAGAACCTTCTAGATCCTTTGCACCCTCTTCTTCGCCGGGAAATTATCCGGTACGGAGAGTTCGTCACGGCGTGTTACAAGGCCTTCGATCTCGACCCTGCATCAAAGCGTTACTTGAACTGCAAGTATGGCAAGAAACGAATGCTCAATGAGGTAGGAAAGGGAGATTGTGGTTATGAAGTCGTCAAGTACATATATGCTACTCCCGAAATCAACATCCAAAATTTCTCTTCTTGTGGACGCTGGATCGGCTTCGTCGCCTTGTCGTCCGACGAAGCCACACGGCGGCTTGGCCGGCGCGACATCGTCATCACTTTCCGGGGAACTGTCACGAGCCAAGAATGGGTCGCGAACTTCATGAGCTCGCTGGTTCCGGCTCAGTTCGACCCACATAACCCACGTCTCGACGTGCAGGTAGAATCTGGGTTTCTCTCTCTCTACACCTCCGATGAAGCTCCAACCTCAAAATTCGGCGTCTTAAGTTGCCGGGAACAGCTACTGTCGGAGATTTCAAGACTGCTGAACAAATACAAAGGCGAAAATATTAGCCTAACTATGGCGGGTCATAGCATGGGCAGTGCATTGGCTCTCTTACTCGCCTACGACGTGGCCGAGCTCGGACTTAACAAGTTAGGTAACACTATTAACGGACAAAAAACTGAAGTACCTGTCACTGTTTTCTCTTTCGGCGGTCCACGAGTGGGAAACCTAGGTTTCAAGAATCGGTGCGAAGAGTTGGGTGTGAAAGTGCTGAGAATCGCGAATGTGAACGACCCGATCACGAAGCTTCCAGGGGTTGTCTTCAACAACGAGAATTTTAGGGTTTCTAGTTTGGGATTTTCGTGTTACGCCCATGTCGGAGTTGAGCTAGTACTAGATTTCTTCAGTGTCCAAAACCCTTCCTGCGTTCACGATTTGGAAAGTTACATAGGTTGCCTCCTAAAACACTCTAACTCTCCCGGTAATAGAGAAGAAGAGGGGTTTGCGTTTCAGGCTCATGTGGATGAAGTGATGAGTAATTTGATGGAGAAGGGAAGAGAGTTGCTCTTGAGCTCTCATCAGAACGTCAACGTGTTGCCGGGATTGCTCTTGGATGCCGCCGGAAACCACCACGGCACTCTGAGATGGATCTCAAGAGATTTGATAAGTTCATGGGGCAATGAACTACTCTTTGGCCTGGTTCTTTTGTTATTGTAGTTAGTACAAGCAAGTACATAGTTAAGTAGAAGAGAGTATTAGTACAAACGAGTACATAGTTAAGTAGAAGAGAGTATAATTGTAAATTGAAGACACTGGGAGGAGAGTGACCGTATAAGTCCTTGTGAAAGATGAGTATTTTTATTACATATACATCATTCATGTTTATATAATCAAAGAGAAATTAATTCTGTTAATTCATCCAGTGGCCACAATGGTGTGTGTTTGTAGATGGAAAAAAGCTAAGTTTACTTGTGAAACAACGAGTTTGTACTCATAACACAGCACTTGAAGTTCGGGGCAAGCATTTGCAGTGGACAGGTGAAATTCAAAGCCAGATCAGACGTGTTTTCTGTTGTTCATGAATTGCTGGAGATCAGTCAGCTATTTCTGTAGACTTGTTCCTTCTTTAAACTGATTTCCCTTTTAATCTGTTTATATGATAAAGTGTTCTACTTTTGTAGGGCGCGTCTATATATATAATGACAACACACACATTCGCATTGCCAAGCTGGTATATATTATAGTATCGTCTTCTAATTAGTTCAGACTAAGTTCATAATCACCAAATTGGAAGACATATATATGAACGCGAACAAGACCTCATGTTGTTTCGACTGCGATGTTAGTTATCATAACCATACTGTCTATTGTTCCGAGACTTTAATTGCAGAATTTTGTTTTTATTTGGCCATGAAGAATTTCAGAAGTCGAAGATGTACATATAAACCCAGTGGGAAAATAAAAGAAGCTTGGATCTGGATGACAATAATTTCACAATTTCTCTTTGTGGCTAGGCTGCGCGCACATATGTATATGGCGCCAAAAAGAACTGCGATTGTGTTATGATATCATATTACTCAGGCGTAGCCTCCACTGCCCTCCACATCTGTAAACAAACATCCTCTTACAAAATATGATTTTTCTGGCTAGTTCCTTTATTATACATTAATTCAAATATGAACACCATATATTACACCTGCGATTTTAATTAGTTTATGTTACTCCCTCTGTCTTAAAATGTGTTTTAACTAACTTCACACGCAGGAATCGATAGGGAAAAAACAATAAAGTTAAAAGTAGGTTAAAACATTAATTTTTCAACCATTACCCATATCAATAAATAGATTCGAAGATAACTCTTTTATATCTAATTGCAGTTAAAGAAAAAGACTTATATTTTAGGACGGAAGGAGTATTTATTAAGTGGAGTAGTAGTGTTTTAAAGGTTTATTGTGCCCTTGATAAGTCCTTAACTGAAGATGTGCTCGCGCGTGTCAAGATGGGCTACCATAAGTTATACGCACCAGCGCATTAATTGCTGCCCAATTAAGAAAAAGCAAATCCTGGCCAATTCTTCTTATTTATATAACTCTTTTTCATTGTATTCTAGAGAATAGTTTATTAAAAAAAATATTCTGAATAAATGAATAAATAATGATTTAAATTATTATTACTATAATGACTTTTGTGATTGATAAATTATTAGAAAGAATATGAGATGAAATGATAATTATATAAACTGAAATTTTTAATTAGTATTTCTATTGATCTTAAAATAATAAATATTAATTAAATAAGTAATAATAAAAAATAAATAACTATTTTTGTTTGGTATCAATTGTTAATTATTTAATATTAACTAATATACAAAAGCAGACTGATTCCAAAAGTAGCACGATAAACAACATGAGGACACAGCATAGCACGACATCATTATCGTCTTTCACCTCTATCGTCTCCACCCGAACCACGCGACAGAGAGAAGAGAGAGGAATCAAAGTGGCAAAATGGTAGAGAGAAGAGAGAGATGATAGAGTAGAGGAAGGCTCACAGAGTAACCATTGGTGAAAGCGTCTGTGGAGGAAGGGATAGAGCATTGGCTTACAGATGTCACAGATAGGGATGAGTGATGGCAAGTACCAGAACATCAACAACGGCACACAAAAAAAGCGAAGAGAAAGGCAATAGAGACAGAGGAATTTTGACAGAGGTAAAGGAGAAACGAAGAAGCTGACAGAGGTTTGGGAGAGAGTTAAAGTGGAAAGACGAGAGACGGGAAAATATATAAAAAAATAGGAGTAAAATAGTCTTTTGATACCTACAAGTCATTTTCTCCTTCTAGAAGTTATTACCATAAATTTATCTAAAAATATGGTTTAACACAAGTATTTATAGATATTTAAAGCTATTTATTTTAAAAAAATTAAAATAATTGTTTATACTAAAAGCTCTTTAAAATTTATAGTTTTCTTTCTATCCAAACACCCACATAATCTTTCTTTGATATTTCTAAGGCCTTGATCTTCCTTCTTCATTTATCTACTGGTTTGAGAGTGATCAGCTTAATAAGTACTACTACTAGTCAATCTATTATAATCCAAACTGAGAATTACTATGTAATTGAGTATTAATTAATATGCCTCCACAGAGCTAGATAAAAAAAATTGACGCCCAAGTGATTTTATTTTTTTTTATCAATATTATGAGTAAATTTCTCTTATTTCTATTTTAATAATTATAACATTTTCGCTTGAATTTCTACTACCTTCCATCCGACACCTGTACGCCATTGGAAACGTTATTCCCAGCTGTTCCCATTTTAGGGTGACCTTTTGACACAGTTTTCGCTCTAATTTACTCTCTTTTCTTCCTGGAGCGATTGCGCGCGTCTCCTTTCGGCCGGGCCTGTTCGAATCCACGTGGACCTTACCTGAAAGGCTAGTTTTAGCCACGTAGGATGAACGGGTGATGACTCGGGGTGTGTTATGTATGATTATGGATTAATTTATTAAATACAAAAAAATATTAAAAACTGAGTTTTGACCGAGCTAAAATAATAAAAAAAATTGAGCCATGAGCCATGACAAGTCATAATTAAAAGATTAAGTTGTGATTGAGCTAAAATTTGAACGACCATAAGATTAATTTTTCTTTATATATAATTAAGTTCATATGACAGTAATTATAATTAAACGAGTTTACACTACGCACGGATGGCGCATCGAGATGGGATTAATTAGGTATTAATAACCAGTTAACCTAATCTTGCATAAAGGACTTAGTCAATGTCACTATAGATAGATATGATTAACCTAATGTCACAAAAAAGGACTAGGCCAATGTCACTATTGTACAATATCTTGTAATCAGCTACTCATTCCTTTCTATGCCCAACAACATTGTAATCTCCGGCGATAATTAATTTTTTCCATTATATCTGTATATGGTCGATTACATAAGCATCAAGATCAACTAGGAAAGGCTTCTAGAATAACATGAATTTTAACTGGGGGCAACATATTTTGCAGAGAAATTAGATTAAGTAAGTGCATTATGAACTTCCACGGCACGAGTATAAAGGCAAGTCAAGGTACATGCATATAAATATAAATATTGAGCACTACATAAACTTTTTGCTTTGTAATGGATTAATGGGTAGTTGGGTAAAGAGACTACTAGCTAGCTAGCTAGTTCATTAGTTTCGGCTAAAAAAAACTGGAGACGTGTTGAATACCAAAAACATTATTAATTAAACATGCGTACAAACATTTTACACGTGTTGTTACTGTCACAGTGTGTACTATGCTTTGCAATTTCCATGTGTTCGTTTAATTCGCCTTTTTATCAAAGTTTCTATTTTTTATTAAATTACACAATATTCTTCTATAATATTCAAGACGGTTAAGCACAATTTAATATATATTATCATGTCAAATTACATTGTAAGAGATGAGAATGAGTATAGTTGAGTCTCCTTGTGTTTATATATGTGTGATATATCAGATATAATGGCGGACTGTCTAGTTTGATATGTAAATTAGTTTTACTGATTAAATTAAATAATTACTTAATGAAATAGATATAAAAATGGAGCAAGTAGCGGGAGACAGTGGGGAATATGCACGTAGAATCTGAGCACTAGGGAAGACTTTTTTGAGCTGACTGACGTACGTTAATTCCATGGCCGGTTCCTTTTTCCTTAGATTTTATGTTATCAAGTTCAATTCCGTTCATTGTTTCTTACTTTCCATAAAAATGCGACTACATATTTTTTAAATGTCTCATATATATTTATGTTTATAAAGGTAGAAAAAAAATTGTTAAGACAAGGAAAGAGGAAAAAATGGAACATAGTACTCTCAGCCATTGACTTCCTCGATCATCTTCCCATAATGCAAAAATAACATTGCTTCTCGCAGGGTTTAATTCAGTGATTAGCTTTAACTGGGAAATTCAAACCTTGATCAAAATTAAGAAATGCGTGTTGTAGTTAAAATCCTTCTGATTCCTGGTTTATCATGAACTATAATACCATGCGTTCAGACGCGAATCACAACCATGTGAATGTAGTCAATTAGTTTGGCAATAATTCATTTACACACGCAAGCGCATTATTTTATTTATTATTGAGGCTTTTAATTTTTTTTAAAAACTAATTTATTCATACATGTACTATAGACATATTTGGTAGCATTGAAGTGAAAATAAGGAAGTGGAAGTGAAATCAACTATTTCCCTTGTTTGAAAATAAAATATTTTAGACAATTTTATCCTAAATTATAAAACAATATACATAAATTATATACTCATTTTTAATCTATCAAATAAATTTTTAAAGCCAATTTTTAACATAATTCTATTTTTATTTTCACTTCCACTTATATTTATATTTTCATTTCTATAAAAAACTAATACATTTTACCATACGTACCATGTGTTATTGAAGGTAAAGTGAAGTAGGATGAGTAATTTGAAGTTGAGGTTAAGACCCTTCTTATATAAAATCAATAAAACAAAAGTGGAAAGCATAATCCTTATAGTTTTATACAAAAAATCATATGGTATTATTATTAATAGAAGATAATTTGAACTTATAATAATAATAATAATAATTCAACAGTAGTTTATAATTCTTTTTTAGCAACTTAATAATCTCCTTGAAGTACTTAATATAAGATATTCTTTGTAATGTAAAAATTATATTATAAAATGAAATTTAAATTATTATCAAGCAAGTAAATACTTTTTAACCCATAATAATTTTTACTGGGAAGAGGACTTTTAATAGTCATCGAAAAATCTTGTGGATTTATTGTATTTTCTAACTATTTTCTGTATTCATATATACTTAAACTCAATATTTTATGTTTTAGCAATTAAAACCCATTTCATTACATGTTAGCCTAACTTTCTTATTTTTACTCTCTTGTACTCAACTCTACCAACTAGGCCTATGCATGTAGCCGGTCCCAAACTCGAGTAAAAGAGGAAGGTTATGTTAGGCCCCGACAGCCAACGTAAAACTTGTCGAATCTTATGAACATGGACATACAAAGAAATTAAGCTAATACTACATTGTTACCTGTAAGTAACGCGTTGTATGGCTCGAGTACAGTGAGAGTGAGCAAGGGTCGCTACATTGTCACCCAAATGTAGTGTTAAATGAGCAAGAGTTACCGTTCTCTTACAGACGGAGGCTGCTAAAGAAGCTAGTTCAGGAGAGAAATATGAGATTTGACACTTGGAATATTTGAACTATGAGCAAAAAAGCGTAAGAGGTGGTGGGCGTAATGGTAAAGCGAAAGATTAACATCTTGTACCTTCAGGAAACTAAATGGGTTGGAAAAAATCTCAAGAAATCAATGAGTACAAATTTTGATACACATGTAAAACAGGTATGAGGAATGGTGCTGGTATTATTATGGATAAAGAGTAGAAGACGAATGCGGTGGATGTTAAAAAGATTGATGATATAATTATATCTTTAAGAATAATTAGTAGTAGGGATACAATCAACGTTATTAGTGCTTATACACCTCAAGTGGGTACAAAAGCACATCTTAAAGAAAAGTTCTAGGAAGATTTGGAGGGGCTGATTCAGAGCATACCACTTACTGAACAGATTTTTATTGGTAGGGACCTTAATGATCATGTTAGTAAGGAGGTAGCGCAATATGTATGGGCTCATGGTGGTTTTAGTTTTAGAGAGATTAATAATAAAAGGCAATCTATCATTGAGTTTTTCTTAGCTTACAATCTTAAGATTGTCAACATGTGCTTTAAGAAATGGGAGGAGCACTTGATCACATACAAGAGCGAGGTCCACATGTCATAGATTAATTTTTTTTGGTAAGGAGTTATGACAAAAGACTTTGTACAAATTGTAAAGTGATTCCAGGGGATGGAATGACAACCCAGCATAGGTTAATGGTCCTTGACATGCATATTAAGTATAGAAAGGAAAAGCGCATACATGTTTTAAACATAAGAGTCAAGTGGTGACAATTAAAGGAGAGAAGAGGGAAACTTTTAAAAGAACTATATTAAATGAAGGGGTTTGGGATAAGCAGAAAAATGCTAATATCGTGTGGAAGGAAATGGCGTAGAAGGTCTGAACGGTTGCTAAAGCAATTTTAGGAGAATATAAAGGTTTTGGCCGACAAGATAAGGAGACTTGGTGGTGAAATGAGGAAGTATAAGAGAAATTTAAGAACAAGAGATACTGTTTTAAAGCTATACACTTATGTAATAATATTGAAAATTGAAAAAAGTAACGTTTAGCTAAAAAGGAAACTAAGAAGGCGGTAAGTGCAGCTCTTTTTAAGGCTTTTGAGAAATTTTATAAGGAGTTAATAACAAAGTCAAGAGAACAAAATATTTATAAGATTGTAAGAGACAGAAAAAAGAAATCGAGGGATTTGAATCAAGTACGATATATTAAAAATAAAGAAGGTAAGGTTTTAGTTGCAGATAGTGATATTAAAGAACGGTAGGAAACCTATTTTTATAAATTGTTTAGTGTGACTTACTAAACTTTTTAATTTAATCTTAAGTTCTAAGAAAATGCCCGATGACTGGAGGAAAAATACTTTAGTTCCTATTTACAAAAATAAATGGTATATTCAAAATTGTGCAAACTACAGAAGGATAAAGCTTATAGTCACACTATGAAGTTGTGAGAAAAGGTAATTGAACATAGGTTGATATTAGAGACTGGTATTATTGAGAATCAGTGTGGTTTCATACCGGGTAGGTTTACAATAGAGGCGATTCATTTATTAAGGGGTTAATGGAAATGTATCGGATTAAAAGAAGATATTTGCATATGATCTTTGTTGACTTAGAAAAAATATATGTTCGAATGCCAAGGGAGGTACTTTAGAAAGTTTTAGAAAAGAAGGGTGTGCACATGGCATATATCAAGGCAATAAAAGATATGTATGAGGGGGTAATAACTACTGTAAGAATGGCTGTGGGCAAAAAAAGGATTTTTCCATAAGGATTGGTCTATATTAAGGATCATCCTTGAGTCCTTATTTATTTAATCTAGTAGTGAATATTCTAACTAAACCTATTCAAGAGGAAATCCCTAAGTGCATGCTTTTTACGGACGATATAGTTCTTGTGGCGGAATCAAGAGAAGAGATTAATTTTAAACTTGAGTTATGGATAAGTACTTTAGAGTCTAAGGATTTTTGGCTAAGTAGATGTAATATTGAATGTATACATTGTAATTTTGATAAGAGTTAAGTTATAAGTAACTTGGAGGTTAGATTGAGAGATTAAACTATTCCACAAATAGATAAGTTTAAATATTTGGGATCAATTATATAGAAGGATGATGAATTTTGGAGGATGTTAATCATAAAATTTAAGTTGGGTGGTTTATATGGAGAAATACTACTGGGGTTATATGTGATCGGAAAGTACCAGGTAAAGTAAAAGGAAAGTTTTATCCACTACTATAAGATCAGTAATACTTTATGGAAGTGAATGTTAGGCTTTAAAGGACAATAAGAGTATAAAGTTTGGATAACTGATATGAGGATGTTGAGATAGATGTGTAGGTACACAAAAAAAGATAAGATTCGTAATGAATAAATACAAGGAAGAGTTGGAATGTCATCTATTGAAGAAAAATTAGTAGATAACCATATTAGGTGATTTGGACATGTGCAAAGAAGGCCAACGGATGCGCTGATGAGGTGGGTGGATCAAACAGTATGGACTCCAGTTAAAATGAGTAGATGAAGGCAAAAAAGAATGTTCAACGAGGTCATTTAGTGGGATCTCCTTGTCAATAACCTATTCAAATATTTAGTTTTTGATAGAATACAATGACATCGTATGATCTATATAGTCTACTATATTTAATTATTTCTATTGTTGTTGTACTCAACTCCACCGTTATGCCACATCTGAATATTGCATATGAAGTAAGCAAATTTGGTATTTCTATTAAAAAATGTAGAGAATATAAGTGCTTATTTTTTTGTTGCTTATTTTAAGTATTTTTTTTACTATACGAAGTAAATATGTTAGAAAAGTTTTATCAATAATAAGCACATATGCCATATATGTCTCTCAAACTTCCTTTTTTAGCTTGCAATTACAATGTTGATCATTTTCTTTCCTTTTTGATTACCTTACTTGCCTATATATATATATATATATATATATATATAAGATAAAATCTATTTGATTTTTCATCTTAAAAAGGATTACTAATCCTAATTAATTTTTCGAGAATTGATGCTTCGTTGGTATTGCGAGTGTTGGCTTATAAGCATATATACCTCGTATTGTTGGCTGCTTGTGTTATTGTACGCAGTTTAGCTGCCTTATAAACATTGATTTATTCATGCAATTAACGTACAATACGCGAAGCTCACTTATGTCACAAATTACAATTACCATGAAAAATAACCACTAAAATATACAGTTCTAGGCAAATCATGTATCTCTATCAAACGTTATTATTATCATATACAAACTACTAATTCCCCCCACCCAAAATGTATATAACGGTTGATGATTAATCTCTAGGTCATAAAGTTTTGCTTATTAATTGACTTAATCGACAATAACATAAAATATTTTGTCCAAAAAATAGCTGCACAACGTTTTTGTCGCATAAACAACATTTGTTGTGTTCAAAAATAGCGGCGGAATTTTTGTCGCACAGGTCACATCCTTCTCCTGCATTGTAGGAAGGGAGTACTCCACTTATTATATGTCCAAATCCTTCTCCGTGCCACGTACGCAATTCATCATAATTTCGTCAAATTTGGTCATATATTATTTTAAATAAAAAAATTCAAAATTCATATGTCGATAGTAATAAATAGACAGTATAAATAACAACGCCAGCAATAAAAAAGAATTTACCCTCAGCTTACAAAGATTGATTTGAGGCATCCAACATGCCTATTTCTAATGTGGCTTGAATGTCCTAACCTTCTGATCAAGGGGTAAGAATACTTACCTTGCAACTAATCATTCTGATTAAAATAAATTTTAAGAGGCCTTTCACTTTTAAAGTGTCTTTCTTCGCCCCGGCCAAAAGTGTCTTTTACGAAATCAGCTATTTTCAAAGCTAAGGAAACACGTGAGAAGTTAGACTTTCAGAGAATAGTACGCGTACCAAATATAATAATAAATCATTACATAATAAAAGATTATGTCGAACCTCATATATAATTAATTTTTATATCAGTCTGCATCATTAGAAATTCTAAATTTTCAGCTGCAAGTTATATTACGTAGCCGCTATATACATTGCGTTCATAAGGTATTTATTTATGAATTAGGTGCATTTTTTTTTCACAGAAGATGTACAATTGTATATTTCTAATAATATCAAAGTCAAATTAATATTAAAATTTATGAGTTCATATTATTTGGCAATGCCCGAGGGACTCATGCATTACGGCTAATTGACTTCAATTTTTTTTTAGTTTTGAATTTTTAATCACTACTTCTATTTTTTTCTTTTTGAAAATTTGAAATAATAGACATGGTGAGCATTAAATATGAAAATTATATTTTTCCCTCTCAAATTAAACTTTATCAGATGAATTTAAAGATAATGGACAAGGAGTATCCTTTGCTAATAAGAAATTAATCTCTCTCGATATATTGAAATTATAGAAGGCGTAGATGTATTTTAAAAAAAAATTTCTTCCAATTAATTATGAGGTATATATAGTAAAAATGAGATATTATGAATTTTTAAATTATTTAACATCTCGGTGGGTGTAAACGCATCAATGGATTATAAGATTCCAACAAATAAGATCAAATGGGTTGAATTTATGATGAGACAACAAAAATTGTGTGTTAATTATTTTTTATGTGGTCAACGTAGAGGAAATCCACAAGTATTCTAATTGTCTCCATTTGCAGGCAACAATATTATAATGTCTCTGCCTTCCCTACAAACCCAACAAGAGAGACTGAGCTGAGCAACGTTAGCATTTTAAACATTTTTTTTGTCTTTCAATTTCAAACCATATATTTCCATTCCTATGATTCGCAATAACTATTGATTGACTTGACTTCCATTATATCTTTTGTTGAGGGGATTAATGATGAGGATTTTGATTCATAGTTAATAATAATTATTCATTATTTCTCAAACACTACTCTCTACTGTTCCACTGGTGGCTGCAGACATTTCTGATATATGCGGCCTCTCACGTCCTTGTCAACGATTCGCCATTTGTTAAATACTATAATCAATTCCCATTGTTAATTATATCTATAGCTTCTAATCTTATATTCAATGCCGATTAATAAATTAACTAATCAAAATTTTCTCCTGTTTCCTCTAACTATCTCATCGTCCAAAAGCGAATCGCTTGGATATGATGTTTTTGATTTGTGTGTCTATGAATCTTTGCGTTCGATATGTGCGTTTAAAATAATCAATTAAATATAAACAATCAGCAATCGCATTAGCCAGTGAAGCAATCATCACCGCTCTTTTAATATAATACTTATATATTTATCATGTCATTGCAAAATAATGGGGGAACCTAATCATGAACAAGATTTATACTTTAACAATTTTCTTAAAAAAAAATACATATGAGTTCCAGAAACAGAGAGTCTATAGTTTATTGTATGCATGAGAGATAATTTTTGATATATATATATATATATATATATATATATGTCTACTACATAATGTATGTACCAATGGCCTTATGATTTATTGGTGTGGAAGTAGGAGATTAGGGGTCCGATCTCGCATGTAACGTTAAGCTGATAGTGTATGTTCTTTTAATTTTGTTTTTTAAATATGTAGTGTGTGGAATTTGGTAGGATTTTTTGTGAGAGTGTATATGTGTTGATACTAGAGATGATGAGAACAGAATATAGAGAAGGTTTAAGTGGTTGGTTAAATATGCAAATGAGGTTAGTGGACTATGGTGTGTGTGGATGTATTCCAAGAAAGTGTGTGTCAAAGGTTTGATGATTGTCGTAATTTTGATAGGCAAACAACTCCCTTGGATTGTTCTTAAGAGCGAGAGAGAGAGAGAGAGACAGAAAAAGAAGAAAGAAAGAAGCGTGTTAGCTGGGAACTAGAGAGTAAGATTCACATGGCCCCTTCCATATGATCGATCTCCAAACTCACCTTTCTTTCAAGACTTGGTTGTTTTTTTTATTATTTCTTTTGAATTATTGGGCCAACTCAGTATTTCTATTTCGTCGCAGCTATGTCTGACTTATTCTATATATCCGCCAAGTGTGTGTGTGTGTGTGAGAGAGAGAGAGAGAGAGAGAGATTATTTAATTTAAATAATTTAGTTTTGCCTTGTTCCACTGGCCGGCAAAGTGGGGTTTTTAACCCGCAGTAGGTTGTCCTTGATGATCTCTTATCTGCCTAACTTTTAACTGAACCCCAAGACCAAGTAAACCCTCTACTTACAGTACCATTAATATATTGATTAACACTTCGCCCAATACTCAACACAATACTCGATCCGATCGTATATATTTTTTCGAGTTATTATTAGACACAATGATCTATTCTTAGGCCAGAAATTAGCCGGACGTACACAAGGATTAGATCGTTGCCTGCAAGCGCAATAATATCAGCTAATATTTACCGTCATGGTGGTAGTAAAACCTAACGCTTAACCAATTCATTATGACGACTCGCCAAACTCCTCTCTCTCTCTCTCTCTCTTGTTTCCTGTGTCTCTAAGTTCATTCCACAAAAACAAATAATTAAGATTTTTTTCCCTAAGCAAATATATATATCATCCTATTATACATAATTTTATTCAAAACTCTTTCAGACACCTCTCATGACGAGGATTCGAATTTTAGTTCGCAAGGGAGTAGACAAATAATTAAGATGTGGAGCATCTCACGTCTATTTATTGTGGGCTTGGACAAATACTTAAAAAGCTGGGTTCAGAAAATAAGGCCCAATCCCTGACCCAGCACTGTAAGGCCCGTCTAGCCCAACCAGGCACGAATAAATCGCCTTAAGCAGTTGGGCTCAGCATCGAGAATTACAATACAAGGCCGGACCCAAAAAATAAACGTAACAATGAGGAAACTTGAAAGCCCGAGCAATGACCCACAACAGGAGGTCCCTTGAAACCCTAACCTACAGTATATTATGGACAAACAAAGCAACCCATATACTAACTCAATGTCATCTATCTAACAAAAAAAAAACTATCTTTCTCAAGTGAGATATGAACTATTTAAAACTAATTTAATCTCTAAGAAATATTATTTTTTTATAGTTTTAGTTGTGACACTTGGAGAGACATTCTAACTCCTGAGTGTCTATATTTATTCTTGAAAGTAATAGACGGCGATATTGGTATCGCCTAGAAAAAAAATATTTCGTTTTATCTTTAGATTATGGATGAATCCAAATTTTTTCTAAAAACTTTTATAAAAAAAAAATCAATGTCATCTCCTCCTTTTGGGCTTCCAATTTGAAACAATATTTAATACCATATACACACACAAAAATTATTTATAATGTTTAAATTACATAATTAATTCCCTATTGATTTTATATTTGATATCAATACCGTCCATTACTTAAGACCTGTTTAGATTAGTTTTTAGAAAATATATTAAGAAAATAATATATTTTAGGAATAATAAATTTTGGGAAGAATAAATTTTAAAAATAAAGATGTTTGGATGATTAGTAGTATAATCACTTTTCATATTGTTAAATTATCAAACAAAATATTATTTGATTAAAAGTAGGAGAGATAAGAGATGTTAGAGAAGAGAGGAGATAAGGTGGATAAGAGAGATGATAGATAAGAGAGGGTAGAGAAAAAAGACGAGAGATGAGAAATGATATAAGAAAAAATAGAGGTAAGATAGCAATTAGATAATTTATAAATTCTTTTACTATTCTAAAAACTAATTTGAGTAACTTATTTAAAATTATAATTTTAGTCAAAATTATTTTTAGACAAATATAACTATTTGTTTAAAAAAATTTAAACCAAAATTTTAAAACTTTAGTGCTCAATAAGCATTTAGCCACTACACTGCGGAAGGCATGAATTTGGATTTTCTTATACTTTTCTTCACACTCAGTCCTTTTTGACCAGCTTCTCCAAACTCAATCTTATTCTTTCATTTAATTGCTCATTTGATCCAATGGCCATACATTTATTATCATCGCTTTAATGTTCTTCAATATAGATTATAATTTCACTTTTTTATAATAAACGTGTAATTGAAATTAAATACGAAGAAAGGTATGGAGGGAGAATTATGGTTATACATGACATATAACGTAAAATGAAGCTGACGTTTGTGCTTAGCGGTCAGTGCTTTCATGTTTTTCAAAACGCACACCTTTCCTCGGCTTGCCCGTCACTGAAGAAGAATTCTACCCCTTTCGCTCTCCCCCTCTTTTCCAAGTCTTCCTTTCTTCCACATCGTCTCTGAGCTCTCTGCTCCTGCAATTACTCCATGGCTACCTCGATGAAGATCGTTTTTGGGCTCCTCACATTTGTCACTGTCGGAATGATTATAGGTGCTGCATATTTTCTTAGCTCTGCTTTTGCTTCCTTCCTCTGTATTCCTTATTATTACGGTCGTTTGATTTTTTGGGTCAAACGCTTTTATGTGATCCACCCGCTGAATATCGTTTGGTACTATCCCAAAAAGGAATAGGACGGATTCCCCTCGTGTAACATTACAATCTTAGCCCGATCCGGTGACATCTCAATATGCACGGTGCTTCCTCCGAACACGTGGGGCTGCTTTCACCTGAAATAACTCTTTTATGATAGGGGAGCTGATAGAAAGAAATAAAATTGATATGAAAGAGTTGCATGACAAATATTGCTTTGGTGGTAATGATCCTTCTTAAAGAAAATATCTCAACCAATTGTTTGTCAGTTATCTCAAATTGGGTTTTTCATGGTCAGAATATGACACTCCGTTTTGGGACAGGAAGTAAGTGACAAGAAATTTTCGGGTACAGCTCATGTTGATGTTGTGGTATCTCTGTTATATATAGATGCTAACTGCGTCCATACCTCCATAAAACGAGGGGCCGTGTATGCCTCGTCTTCTTCAAGACCTTTGTTCTAAGGCTGATTATCGATGATGGGGGTATTTCTGTTGGCTTTAGTAGGCAAACTGATGAAGAAGATTTGTGGGCTGGGATTTCAAATCCTGATTTTTTAAGAATCGGGGTTTGTGAAAGAAATAGTAGACACTAAGGGTGTGCGCTTCACAGCGTAAATCCATTTTTTGTCTGAATTCTGAGTTGAAATAAAGTACTGATCCGTTTGCAAATAGTTCAAGTTCTGCTTCAGATACTTTTTTGAGTACAGTTCACACAGTAGATTGGATTTTTCCCGAGGTCTGAGCAGATGCAAAGTTATGATCTGTTTCTGCCTCTGGCTTTGCAAGTAGTTCAGATTTCTGTTACAGAGATTGGTGCATTAGATGGAAGATTGTTGTTTCTCTATGAATTAACCGCATTGTAAAATTTGAATCGTTACACGATCTTTTGAGGACATTGAGCTATACCGTTATAATAAGCCATGTTGATTACAATTTTGCAAAATTAGAGTGATCTATGTTGGTACCCTCTAATGATCGATAAATAGTTTTCAGAAAGACAGAATCATGAGTGGACTTCTTTTTCTATGATTACAGGTGCTCTCTGTCAATTGGCATTCATACGAAAGTTGGAGGACTCATATGGTATGTATTTGCTTAGTTTATGGCATATTATGGCTTAAGAATTTTAAAGATGTTGAAGTCTGTGTTTGTCATTGTACTTAATTTCAATTTAGTTTTCTATTATTGTGTGACATGTGTACAGTAAGTGTTTCTGACATTGTGTGTCAAACCTGTTCTGTTTGAGTGGACCTCTTCAAGGTACCTGCTTTGTTAGAAGTTTCCTGGTTGGTACTTATTTTAATTGATATTGTTTAAGAATTCTGTCATTAGATGTTTTTGGGCTAGGATAATGTTTGGGAGCTTCTGTTTGGCGTTCATCTCAGGGTTTCTTCTACGGCTAGCCTCTTTTGGCCATCTAGCTTTCATGCTTGTACTTATTTGTGGGATAAGAGTTTTTAGGTAGGAGTATAACTTTTTGTGATTACATTGTTAATTAATATTCTATCATAAAAAATTGTGAACTAGATATAATAATCTTGTTGTGGCAATCGTTAATCAGGCCTAGAACTAGAATTTGATATATTTCTTTTATGCTGTTTTCCTCTTTTTTTAGCCTAACTGATTCATTTTAGGCACTGAATCTCTGGCGTATAGAAGATCGAGTGGATTTCAGGGTGATGGTTACCTTAAGTTGCCCAGAGGTCAGTATCACTTATTTTATTAATTTTTACTAATTAATTTCTTGTTTTTTTTTTACTTTATTCCTAAGATATTGCTATTGAATATTGGTGCTGTGGGTCACATGGTCTTTCTATACATCTCTTTCAATTACCTCTTCTTATTATCAGGTCTTCCTTTTTGGAACGATGACAAGGAAGCAGAAATCTTGCGTCTGGGATATGTGAGTCAATCCCCCCCTTTTCAGTCTGTTACATGTTTGCTGCTGCTGTTTAGTCACTTGCTTCAAGTAAAGTATTTAGGAAAATATATCAGGTGGAGTTATGATGAGCTAAAGTTTTGGAACTTATTCAGGAAAGCAAAATGCCATATATAGATGGCTTTGCTTGGCTTGCCTCTAATTGAATACTTACACTTGAACAAGCCTTAATTTGTGGCCTGATTGATGCATATGTTTTCTTTTCTCGTTAAACCTTGTAATTGCTGTACTATGTGATTCCTTTCTGATAATGGAACGTACTAACATTAACCCAACTGTTTGCTCTGCATCCACTCTCACTCATAGTGCCTTTGTTTTTTGGTCTATTTTATTGAGTCAAATCCTTTGACATGATTGAGAGAATAGAGATAGTTTGCATGATTAAAACTTGTTGATTACTTAGCTATTCTCTTGTGCTATGTAATTTTTGATATAGGTGAAACCTGAAGTGCTTACTTGGTCACCACGGATTATTTTACTACATAACTTTCTGAGCATGGAGGTATGTTTCACTCCTGACTGCTGAACCTTTCTTTGTTCACGTGGTGGTAGTAATGGTTGTTCCGCTCATTTATAAAGCAGAGATTCAACGTTATGGATCCTGGTTTAATAGTCCAACTATCTTCTCTATCACATGCATCGATTTCACTCAAACCATTTATCACATGCTGATAGCAACCCAGTGCAACCACTAATGACCTATTCACGAAGACAAACGGCCACGAGAATTTCTGGAGACAGTTACTTAGTTTCATATTGTATTTACTCACAATTGCCATACTGCCATCATCTCCTAGTTTTACGCTAGTCATGGAATAATTGGGTTACCACGTTCAGTCGCATTAGGATTAGTGGAGTCATTTAACTGCTTTAGCATCATTTATTTTATTCAAGAAAATACCAAAAATTATGCTCTGTAATTCATTATAAATTGGCCAATTGGCCCCGAGGAATAACACGGACTTTTTTACAGAGTTAATTACTGAGATTCTCATTGGCTTCTGCTCATTTTCTTTTCGAGATTCTTGCAAGGAGAGTGAGAAGGAGAGAATTACTTAACAATTTGGCCTCAGAGCCATGGTTGAGACACGTTCTTCTGCTGCTGCCAACCCAGAAATCAACACAAACCCGGCAGGAACATGTTCTTCTGCTTCTGTCAACCCAGAATTAAACACAAATTCAGCAGGTAGTCAGACTCAGGGAGGCGACCCATTAGCGATTATTGCTGCAAAACTCAACATGCTGGATGAATTACGAGAGAAGGTGGCCTCGTTGGAAATTCAGTCATGCAGGAAATCAGAAAGAAAACAGGGGCGACACTGGGGAGACGAGACAGAGGAAGAGGGGGAGACCTACCATAGGAACCGAATGCCATACACCAAGTTGGAATTTCCCAAATTCAGTGGGGGAGATCCGCGTGGGTGGATACTAAAAGCTGAGAAATTTTTTAGATATTACCAAACTCCGGAAGATGACAAAGTCGAGATTGCAGCCATGTACTTGGAAGGAGACGCTCTTGACCTCTTCTCATGGATAAACTCGGAACGCTCCCTCCTATATTGGGAAGAACTCGTCAGGTCGTTGAATGAACATTTTGGGCCACCAGAATTTTTGAACCCAGACGAGTACCTAGCCGCCATCAAACAGTCAGGCACCGTCACGGAATATCGTCAGGATCGGGCAAGGAGAGTCGCAAGGGTGATGAACTGGCCGGAACACTGCTTGCTCGGCGTATTCTTGAATGGTTTGAGAGAAGAGCTGCGGGTGGAAGTACGATTGCATAAGCCAAGGACGGTCTACCGGGCGTCAAGTCTGGCGCTTGAACTGGAGAAGACGATGGGTACGGGTCGTGGAGTCAAACCCGTGTCGGTCATGGGCCCAACCCGGTCCACCAGCTACCCTCAATTCAGCCCAGCAGCTTCTCAAGTCAGAATAGCAGCGAACGCGGGCTCAGCATCCCTACCACCAGTAGGCAACCATCCTCCGGCAATGGGAATAGGGAGACAACATGGTTGGGATCCTACTCGGCAACAAAGAAGAGATAAGGGTCTCTGTTTCAGGTGTGGGGCGCCATTCCGTCTAGGCCATCGCTGCAGTACGTCCACACTGGCACTACTGGAAGTTGACGATGATATGGCGGCACTGGAAGCTCCTGAGCCAATGGAGGAGGAAGAAGGAAATGAGGCTCACATCGCGGAAATCTCATTCAACGCCATACTGGGCAAATCATCAGCAGCTACCATTGGAGGGAAATATCCATGGGTTTTCGGTGATCATTTTGGTTGATAGTGGTTCAACGCACAATTTTATTTCCGAAGATATAGTGGCCAAACTTCAGCTGCCTTCTCAAACTACTCCATTTTTTGGAGTTCAGATAGGGGACGGAAGAAGTGTAAGGTGCAACCGAGTTTGTGAGGAGGTCGAGGTACAGATTTCAGACTTGGTACTTAAGCAACAATTTTTCCCATTCCCTTTGAAGAATACTGATTTAGTGTTGGGAATCCAATGGCTAGCTTCCCTAAATACAATTCAAGCAAACTGGAATGAAATGTTTATGATTTTTTGGGTCAAAGGAAAAAAATTCAGATTGCAGGGGATTGTCACACAGACAGACCCACAGGTTCAGCTCCAAAATATGCAGTTTGACAATGACTCATCTCAGGACAACACCACTGCAGCCGCCGTAGGAGTCCTCTGTAGGCAATTTCAAGAGATCTTCGCAGAACCTCAGGCATTACCTCCTCCCCGTGACCACTACCACACAATACCACTGCTGCCAGGTTCTGTCCCACCAAACTTACGGCCGTATCGGTATCCACACTATCAAAAGGATGAGATTGAGTCCCAGGTTGCAGAACTACTTGATCGTGGATTCATCCGACATAGCTCCAGTCCTTTCGCTAGCCCAGTCTTATTAGTAAGCAAAAAAGACGGATCATGGAGGTTATGTATTGATTACCGTCGTCTCAACAAAATCACAATCCCAGATAAGTTTCCAATTCCCAATATTGATGAATTGTTAGACGAATTACATGGAGCTGTGTATTTCACTAAACTAGATTTACGTTTTGGCTACCATCAGATTCGTGTACTTCCTTCTGATGTGTATAAGACTGCATTCCGTACTCATTTAGGACACTATGAATTTATAGTAATGCCTTTTGGCCTCACAAATGCCCCGGCCACTTTTCAATCAGCCATGAATGGCTTATTCCGTCCATATCTGAGAAAGTTTGTGCTAGTATTCTTTGATGACATTTTGATATATAGTCCAGATGCCGCAAGCCATTTAGGCCATCTTCGAGTGGTTTTCCAATTGCTGCGACAACATACTTTTTATTTAAATGGGAAGAAATGTGCTCTTGGCCAAACACGCATCAACTACTTAGGACATATCGTCACGGCAAAAGGGGTAGAGGTTATGCATGAAAAGATTCATGATGTGGCTCATTGGCCGATCCCAACTTCAGTAAAAGAGCTCAGAGGATTCTTGGGGTTGACAGGTTATTACCGGAGGTTTGTAAAAGACTATGGGATCATCGCTCGCCCGCTCACAGATTTAACAAAAAAGGATGCTTTAGTGTGGACTGGAATGGCCCAACAGGCTTTTGACAAGCTGAAAATCGCGTTAACCACAACACCTGTCTTACATTTACCAAACTTTCAAATTCCATTTACCGTGGAATGTGATGCCTCAATGGAAGGTGTCGGTGCAGTTCTCATGCAGGAAGGTCACCCGGTTGCCTATTTTAGCAAGGGATTCTCTTTTTCCAATCGATACAAGTCAGCCTATGATAGAGAGCTACTTGCGTTGGTCCTCGCATTACAAAAATGGCGCCACTACCTATTAGGCCATCATTTTTTTGTGCTGTCAGATCATTACAGCCTGCAATTCTTGCTTGACCAAAATACTATCTCACCGGCCCAACAATGCCTTATGGTTAAGCTACTTCCCTTTGATTTTTCAATCTCTTACAAGGCAGGGAAGAACAACACAGCAGCTGACGCTTTATCTAGAACGCCTCAATATGCAGATTTCTACCAACTTGCTGTTCCTATGGCAGATGAATTAGTCCAGTTGCCTCAAGCTCTATTGGAAGATACAGAAACGAGGAAAATTATCCGGGGGTTACAACAGAAATCAGATTCATTCCCTAATTACTCAGTGGTACAGGACAAGCTATATTACAACAATAGGCTAGTCATTCCTAACCACTCATCCCTTTGAAAGAGATTAATAGAAGAAGCTCACGCCACACCCACCGGAGGCCATGGTGGATTTCTTAAGACACTGAAGAGGTTAAGTGCGCAACTGTTTTGGTGCGGGATGAAACATGACGTCAAACGTTACATTCAACAATGTGACACGTGTCAACAGAATAAATACCAAACATTGGCGCCGGCAGGACTATTGCAGCCACTCCCTATACCTACTCGTATTTGGGAAGATATATCAATGGATTTCATTTCGGGCCTCCCAAAATCACAAGGATTTGATGTCATTCTTGTAGTAGTGGATCGCCTTAGCAAATATTGCCACTTGATGACCTTGTCCCACCCCTATTCTGCAAAATCAGTGGCTGCGTTATTCTGTACAGAAGTGGTTCGCCTACATGGCATTCCCCGCTCCATCGTCTCCGACCGAGACCCGCTCTTTATTAGCACCTTTTGGCAAGAACTGTTCAGAGTTAGCCAGACACGTCTAAACATGAGCACAGCCTATCACCCTTAATCGGATGGCCAAACGGAAGTTGTGAATCGTTGTTTAGAAACTTACCTCCGCTGCTTTGCTCATGACCAACCTAAATGGTGGAGTAAAGACATTTGTTGGGCAGAATATTCTTTTAACACCGGTTTTCATGTTTCTACTAACACTACCCCCTTCAAGGTAGTCTATGGCAGAGACCCCCCACTTTTGGTTCCATATGTCAAAGGCGAGACTACGGTAGCTGAATTGGAAGAACAGCTCGAACTACGTGATGCAATGATAAAAATCTTGAGGCAGAATTTACTAAAGGCTCAACATAGAATGAAAATTCAGGCAGATAAGAAGCGGCATGACTTGCAATTTAATTCAGGGGATTTAGTGTGGCTCCGGTTACACCCTTACCGTCAGAAAACATTGGCTAAACGCCGATTCGACAAACTTTCCCCCCGTTTCTTTGGCCCCTATAAGGTGCTTTGAAAAATTGGTCATGTTTCTTACGAGTTGGCGCTTCCCCCGGATGCGAAGATACATCCGATCTTCCATGTTTCACTACTCCGTCCCGCAGTTGGTCAGCCACATGGAGATCATTTTCCACCACTCCCTCTCTCTTCGGATGTAGAGCTACTTCTTACACCACTCAAAGTTCTCCAGCACCGTTGGAATAAAGATGGCAGCCTCGAATTACTCATCCAGTGGGACGGCCGCCCCCCTGAAGACTCCACTTGGGAAGATTATGACCTACTCTCTGCACAATTTCCCTCTTTTCGCCTTGAGGACAAGTCGTTTTTTCGGACGGGTGGTAATGATAGCAACCCAGTGCAACCACTAATGACCTATTCACGAAGACAAACGGCCACGAGAATTTCTGGAGACAGTTACTTAGTTTCATATTGTATTTACTCACAATTGCCATACTGCCATCATCTCCTAGTTTTACGCTAGTCATGGAATAATTGGGTTACCACGTTCAGTCGCATTAGGATTAGTGGAGTCATTTAACTGCTTTAGCATCATTTATTTTATTCAAGAAAATACCAAAAATTATGCTCTGTAATTCATTATAAATTGGCCAATTGGCCCCGAGGAATAACACGGATTTTTTTACAGAGTTAATTACTGAGATTCTCATTGGCTTCTGCTCATTTTCTTTTCGAGATTCTTGCAAGGAGAGTGAGAAGGAGAGAATTACTTAACACATGCTACTTTCTATCTTCAGTAATTTTAGTTGGTGCATATTATTGCTGCTCTGCAGCACTAGACAGACCCATCCGTACAAGTGTGAGAATCTCTTTCTTTGCATCTTGTTAGTTAATAATGTGCTGAAGCGGTAAGAGACTTAGGGAGCTTTGTCTATCTAGACTTGAAAGTTGCATCTTGTTGGTGCTACTGGAATCCCTTGGTAGCTTGTGTAGTAATTTATTTCATTTTGTGGAAAGATAAATTTAATCAACACGGTTTAGTGGTTGGACCAAAATGATTATAATTATGACTGACTTGTGCCTTCCTTTATTCTTATTGCACTGCAAAGTGCAATCCCCTTGATAAAGCCGTTGATCTGGCTATAAATATGTAAAATTCAGGCTGTTTGGTATAATGTAAAGGGAATGAGGTTGTCATGGGAAATGACCCTTCTGCCCCCTACCAAAAGAAGTAATAAAAAGGAGCAAACATCGTTGAGTAATGATAACATTAGTAAAATAAACATTGCATAAAAAGTAGCCTTGCTTTTTGTGATTACAGTCTCCTATATTTTCCATTCACCCCAACTGAAGATAGCCTCGTTGATTTGTTTGACATCTCCAAGATCCCAAGTAAGATCTTCACCTGCGAAACAAAATTAAATCCTGATATGGATTTAAAAATTATCATTGGTTCCTGTTTTTGGAAGCAATTGCATAGCACTTTTCACAAATTCAGGTTCTCAAAAAAGTCGTTGAGTTGTGCAACCTGCAGAAATGTTATTGAAAATTATATTGCTTTTACAGGAATGTGATTATCTTAGAGCTATAGCCCTCCCTCGCCTTCATGTTTCAACAGTGGTGGATGCAAAAACGGGGAAGGTATACTGAACTCTCTTTTTTCCCCATCTGTATTGTTTGACCCTTGCCACCCATAAACTTTGGTGGTTTTTTTAACTTTATTCAATAGACATCAGGTGGAGGCTAAATTTACCTTTTATCTGTTGAAAAGAAGAAAGAATAATCAGAAGCATATTAAGAATTTAATCTGTTGTCAACAAGTCCTTTCTTTTTATCATTGCCTCTTGGGAACACCGTGTCACATGCATACATACAACGAGAGTCTTTTGCAGTTCGCCTATTCCAACAAAAACCAAAGACTCATATTGATAAGATGCATCTTTCCCTGCAGAAATAATTCAAACAATGAATAGAATACTGATCCTAATATAGCTTTATACAAGAGGAATTGTGGCACTTAGTTTTTTATATCCTTTTAAAGGTTATATAGTACCCAATATCCTGATCTTATTTTTTATATGCATCCAGTATCTTAATCTTATTTGTGGTGCAATTTTACCCATAATCTTTTTTATTTGGTACAATTTCACCCATAATATTTTTAATTTGGTAAATTTTACACATAATCTTATTTCTCAAGTACCAAGAATTGCACCAAATTAAAAAGATTATGGGTGAAATTGTACCACAAATAAGATTAGGATAATAGACGCATATAAGAAATAAGATCAGGATATTAGGTGCCATATAAGCTCCTTTTGAAATATATGTTTGTCATTTGAAGTAATTGAATTTCTTCATTAAAATCCTGATATATTTCCCTCTTCTACAGGGAATCAAGAGTGATGTCAGGACAAGTTCTGGTATGTTTCTGAGTGCTGAAGAGAGAAAATATCCCATGATACAAGTAAGCTTCTTTACCTAAATTAGTTTTCGATTGGTTCACAGAAGATTTTTATAATTTATATGTTTATTGTAAATCCTCCTGGACACATAAAATGTGATTATCTTTAGTTCGTGAAACACTGTAGTAGTCAAGAATATTTGAAGAACAAGGGGTCTTTATAAAACCAATGAAACTTGTATTACATATATGTGACTGTGAATGTTTAACATGGTCTAATATGCCATCTCGAACTCAACTCTATATAAGAGTATGGATAAGAAAATTTAGGGGTAAAGGTTTTGCCAATTTAAAGCCCTCAAAGGGCTGTTTTGTTATAGGAATCAAGTGCCAAGGTTTGTTAGGTTTTATTGAACATTTTGCTGAAGCGTCTAAAACATCTTCTCTTTGCATATCTAGGCAATTGAAAAGAGAATTTCTGTCTATTCTCAAGTACCAGTTGAAAATGGAGAGCTTATGCAAGTTCTAAGGTGAGGATTACCTTGATTTCTGAACAAGAAAGACGTTTTCTTTTAGTATCAAGGCTAACATCTGCAGCAGTACAGGTATGAGAAGAATCAGTATTACAAACCCCATCATGACTATTTTTCTGACACTGTGAGTTATATTGCTCTCTATGGAATTTTCACTATCTCATCAAGCATAAGAATTGCCTTGAAGTGCCTTTACTTAAAACATTTTCGCCATCTTGTGTTCTTTTGATTTCCGATGCAGTTTAACTTGAAGCGTGGGGGGCAGCGAGTAGCAACAATGCTTATGTATTTAAGTGACAACGTTGAGGGAGGAGAAACATATTTCCCAATGGTAAGGAAACATATCTCGTTAGTCATTGTATATAAATGTCCAGGAAGCATGTGGGCAGCCTGTTATTAATAGTAAATGGGAGGCTGTTGCAGGTCATGTTTGGGTCATAATTCTGGGTTCTAGCTGAGATAAGAGAATGTTTGTTATGAGGTTGCAATATTGGAAGACGTTTGTTTTCAAATCCTTCAAGTTCCTGAGACCTTCGATATTATCTTCCATCCTTCTAGCATAGACGAAAATCCTGTTTCTTATTTCTCCGGTTGATGACCTGTTACTTTTTTCTTCATACGGGTTTCTTTAGTTGCTGTAGGCACCAAGTGAAGTTTGTAATTTTTGTCGGGAAGTTAGAACTAATTCATTTAAGTATCTGATAGAACATTTCATACTGCTCAATATGGACTAAGCATCCCCTAGTATGCTGGTCTTGCTGAAAAATGTGGAGCAAAAGTAGTAATTCATTCCCTTTTAACAACTTGGATTTCTGTAGCCCCTTGATCTTTTCCTTGGTCTTCTCCAAGCTTGTCTTGGATCTCTTAATACTCAGCCTCACCGCACTGATGACTTAATATGCAATAATTGCAGGCAGGTTCGGGCCAGTGTAGCTGTGGGGGGAAAATTGTGCAAGGACTTTCCGTGAAACCAATTAAAGGAAATGCAGTGCTGTTCTGGAGTATGGTCAGTATTCTTCACTTCTGTTCCCACCTCGTGTTTTCCAAGTTTAAGTCAAAGCTCATAATGAGGTGTCTATATTTACTAAATCTAGTTCATCTTCAGGGATTGGATGGAGAGTCAAGTCCAAGCAGTGTGCATGGAGGGTGTGAAGTTCTGTCCGGTGAGAAGTGGTCGGCCACCAAGTGGATGAGGCAGAGAGCTCATATGTGAATGGGATGAATATAGTGATTTATGTGGGGCTACCCATTAGTGGGTTTTCCCCCTTCTTGTCCCAAAAGAAATTAGTGATTGTGATAGGGAAACATTCTTAGTGATACTAGTAATTATATTGATAATAAAGTTAGGCTTTGGAGCTTTACTTGGTTGGTTGATGGCAGTGGCAAGTACTCAATTAGCTGGTCGTCATTACCGACATAACCCACGCATGCAGAAGCGATCTTGGTGGTTAGGTTTTGGAGGACAACCTAAATCGTTGACTTGTAATGTCTGCTGACCGTTCACACTACAATAGAGTTGCAACTGCTTTTACACACACCCTACTTTTTGAGCTTCAATGACCACTCCTCACTTGCAGCTACTCTTTCTTGCCTTCCCATTCTAAGTATAACTCAATTTTAACTAAAAAAGCTGTATACATTGGTAAAATTGTCTACAAATTACTTCGGTTTTCATTTTTGTCCCTCATAAGTATAACTCATTTGAGAATTAGAAGACGCGTACTTTCTCTATTATTTTATTGGAAATTGATAAAAGTGCCATTTAAATAAAATAATTAATGCACTGCATATTTTTGCAAAAATAATTTATACTTAGGATCATAAAACTCTTATAAAGAGCCACATTTTTTGGGACCTAACCACGTTCAGCCCTAGGGCCTACTCTCACTAGAGAAGTAACAAGTCTCAAGTCTCTCCATCTATCCAAGAAATTATCCTATTAAGGATTTTAAGAATGCGGTTTATAAGGCAAAGAATGCAATGCAATTTTTTTTTGTTACTCATCTGGTTCACTAGAATTTTACTTTGACTACATCCGGATCCGACCCGTATCGCGCATTTAGCTATGGTGGGTGAGTCTCCCAACAGGAATTTTTTGCATACGCCAAGGCTTAAACTCGAGACTTCGTTTAAGCGATATCGAGCCACTTACTATTCAGATTAACCTCTATTGGTAATGCAATACAACTTGTTTAGTTCGTATGAATCCATAAAATATGAAGTTCTGACCAAAAATAAAACAAAAAATGGTCGGCTGTTTAATTGAAAAACGATCCATACAATAATTGTTGACTTTCTTTATTTTAGGGGAGGAAAGATTTGTTTTCTTTTCTGCTGCTAATTAACTAATATGGCTGCACAGCAAACAATGACAAGATAATTGAGGCCAATCATTAAAAGAAAATTTATAGCAATATTTACAAATCGTTAACAGTGGCACATTCCTCATATTCTGACCAATGCACAAAGCATAAAATAATAAGTAATGTACCAAAAAATAATATCTTGTTGTCTTCAATCTTATCCTAATGTTTATAACTAATCTCCTTCCATTTGAATCCTCACAGAAAATCATTAGATATGTCGAGAGTGCCACGTTATTTATACCCCGTCTAATAAAAAATTCAATTCAAATTTAATTAATAATTGTTTTAGTTTTCCCAATACATGTACCGATGTGCATGCTCTTTTTTCATTAAATTAAATGAGAATACTGCAGTGGCCTTTATTAAATATCATATTTGTCCATATGAAATGAAGCTGCATTCCCATTTCCCACCCCGACATGATCCTCTCCATTAAACCATATTCCTATCTCCCTCCTTTCACACCGTTCCATCTCTCTCTCTCTCTCTATATATATATTATATATAGAGAGAGAGAGAGTTGCAATTCAAGTCGACATTCTCACATAGAAGAAGAATTAAATCTTGACAGAAGCACATCATCATGTCATTAGAATCACCGAGATTGGTTGTGAAGAAGGTTTTAGCCAAATCTCTGCAGCAATCCGATGGAGCTCTTGTCAGAGGCTTTATTGGAAGGTGCCATACAACAACATTCATTAATCTTCTCCTTCATGTTAATTCTCCTTCACACTTGTCTCATTTTTTCCTCTTGGTTTTTCTCTCTGTGACCCTGAAAAGAGAGTTGGAATGCTTGGATCCATTTGTGATGTTGATTCACTTCTCAGGTATATAATTAATATAACTTTGATATATATATGCCTTATCACTTCATTAATTAGCGAGCGTCCTTTATTTTTTATTATGTCTATCTGTGTATTGATAATTATATTGTTTTTGTGCAGTGACTGCACCTGGAGGATTTCCTGATCATCCCCACAGAGGTACTTGATAACGCTTGTTTCTTCATTATATATATGAAAATTTGATTACATGTAGACATGAATATACATGTGGTAATTGGTTTTGTTGATATTTATTTTGATTTGAGATCAGGTTTCGAGGCTGTCACCTACATGCTGCAGGTATCTATCTATCTATCTATCTATATATGCTATTTTAATTCTGATTATTATTAGTGAGGGCTTAACTAATTGAAATCATCATATGGGGCTAATGAAATGGATGCATATATAGGGAGCCATAAACTATGAAGATTTTGGTGGACACAAGGCTACTTTAAGAACAGGCGACATTCAGGTGCGTAATTATGATTAACTATATATCTTTAATTGCACTCTTGTCATTTACTCAATTAATTAGTGATTACATACGTAGCTAGTACATAAAATGAAATAATAAATTGCCATATGGAGAAGAGGTTTTGATTGGTAAGATAATCAGATTATTGATAATTGTGAAACGCAGTGGGTGAGAGCAGGAAGAGGAATAGTTCACTCAGAAGTGCCAGCTGAAGAAGGAACCCATACCGGACTCCAACTCTGGATCAATTTATCTTCCAAACATAAAATGTGTGTGAATATTCACTATCTTCCTTCATTTATTAACCATACACACACACACACACATACATATATATATATATGCGCACACACTCATTATCATGCATGCGTATGTATCTCTGTGTGTATATATATATATCTCAGGATTGAACCTCGGTGCCAAGAGGTTGTGAGCAAGGAGATACCGAGCGTAGAGATAGATGGAGCAGAAATTAGGGTTTTGGCTGGAGAAGCATTAGGGGTTAAAGCTCCGGTATGCAGCAAGACTCCGATCATGTTGCTGGACGTCACTGTTAAGCCCGATTCACGAGTGCATTTGAGAACCCCAGAATCATGGTGGAACTACTTGGTCTACGTCATCGAAGGAGAGGCCGTGGTGGGGTGTGAGTCATCAGCGGCGATCACGGAAGAGCAGGTGGTGGTGCTGGGCGGAGGAGATGGAGTAAGCGTGTGGAACAAGTCGTCGGAGAAGGTGTTGAGGATGGTGGTGGCAGGAGGAGAGCCGTTGAAGGAGAAAGTGGCGCAGAGGGGACCATTTGTGATGAACACAGAGTCAGAGATAGAGGAAGCCGTGGAGGATTTTCGTCTCTGTAAAAATGGCTTCGAGATGGCAAAGTCTTGGAAATCTAATGCCTAGTCCATGTTCTCATTTACATCTCTTCTTCTTCTGCTTCTTCCTCTCAACCTCATTCCCTTTTCTTTTTGGTTCAGGCTACATTCTCATGACATCTCAGTCCATATGGGGGAAAAAATACTCTCACATATATATTCTTTTTAACAATATTAGAGTTCTAATTATAAAAATTAGATATAGAATTAATTTAATTCTAATTATAAGATTCAATCCACTTTATTTTATAAAATTATAATTTTCTCTCAACATATCTCTATATAACTATACATATTAGGAAGTTTCTATTAAGATAATTCAAAATGAATATGATTAAATAGAGTATTTATAAAAAAATTAATATATAATCATTACAAATAATTAATTTAACTAGCTCTATTAATCTACCTAAATTAATTAAGTAGATTTTATAAAGATAGGATGTAGTATAAGTCAAAATGTATGCATTTATTAACTATTTATTATATTTAATAGGCAAATAACAATATGATTTATTGATTTAGGATTTTTTTTCAAATTATGATTTATGAAGGTATTTATTTATATTTTTTTAAGTTTAAACCTAGTGTTTTTTTTTCTTGGTACAAAATTTTTTAAAAAATAATTGAGTTCACTCACAATTTAAATATAGGATGAAGCCTCTATTCTTCTTAAGTAATATCAATATTAGGCAGGGTGAGTCGTCAATTACTCGTAGGTGTAAATTTATACATCTAAAAATTAAGATACATCCTCAAATACTATAATTAGAATTATAATAAAATAATATTTTATAGGTCAAACACGAGTTTAAACTCTAGTTCTAATTTAAAAAAAAACTCCAGCTCTAAGATCAAGTTTTTTGGAATAAAAAAGTACGGCACACTGATCATGCCGAAAGTAAAGGGGCACTTCAATCATGGGTTGGGCCTTAAGAAAATATTACTGAGAAAGAGTTTGGGTTGGGCTCCTTTTTTGGGTTTAATTCCTTTGATGCTTAAAAAAAACCTTTAAAGTTTTAGAATATAAAGATTAAGAAATACTAAAATTTTTCACTGAATATTCAATTCAACACACATAAACGAGTTTTTATTCACTATTGTAATTTATTATTTAAAAAAATTATATTATTCATATATCATTAACAACAATATATTTCATTCTTTAGATATATAAACATCAATAAATGAGTCCATTTGTATTAGTTATGGATAAGTCAATGCTTTTAAATTTTCATATCATATATATATTTATATTGGTATTCAACTATTCATGCCGTAAAAAAGATATGGTATCCCTATTATTAACATAAGATAAAGGTGAAATTAAATTTCCTTCAAAAAGGTATCTACAAACTTCCTTTTATTTACCAATTAAAGGCAATATGTCTAGAAGAAATTTCTTCTTTGTCCCAAAAAAATAAGTGTCTGTTTGGTATTAGCGTTTCGGAATAGATTTTCAAGAAAACCATGGTTTAACAATGATAATAGCCAAACACTATTTTTTTTTAAAAATCGATTTTAACACCTAAACCATAGTTTCAGTCTTGAAACCATGGTTTTAAAATAATTCAATTTCCAATAGCTTTTCTGATTCTCTCCCATGCAACTTCTCGATTCTTGGAGCAATTGTTACACATACCCACCGGTGGGTTTACAATTAATAATTTAAATTTTATTTAAAAAAAATAAAAATAAATACTATTTTTTTAAAATCTAAAATTTTAAAATTTTAGAGAAAAGATAAATTTATTAATAAAAGTTACCATCTTCCAATATATATAGTTAACCTTAATAAAGTTTTCAGTAGAAAAAAAATTAAAATTTAAGTGAATATTATAAATTTTTATTTTACTCAAATACATATATATATTATTTTGTAATCATTTGAATAAAAAAATTTAAAATTAAATTTATTCTTTATATAATTATATTAGTTTATGACCTTTTCAGTAAATTGTAAATGGAAAAGTGATTCTGCTATTAATCATCCAAACATCTCCAATTTTTAAAATCACTTTTTCTCAGAATATATTCTTCCCAAAATCTATTCTCTAGAATCTATTCTTCCAAAAATCTATTCTCTACAAGCTAATCCAAACACACCTTAAGTCAGTATATCTAGAAGCTCTTTGCTTACAGATTCAATTAAGACCATTTTCAAAGTATGAACACCATTTTTTTTTCTTAACTTAGGGTGATAGGATCCATTCATTCCAAAAGATAATGTTAGTCAAATATAAAACCCCCGATCGTGGGGATCTAGAACCAGAAATTTTTAATGCCCAAAAAAAATGCCCATGAATATTGTATTCATTTATCTGCTTCCAGATATATCAAACCATTTTTAAAACACGAATTCAACGAAATCCTAATTATTTGGGGGGGAAAACAGGATGTAATAAAATATTCAATTGCGTGTTGTATTACTTTGACTAACAATATTGATGAGTATTGACTCTCTTTTTTCACAAATTTATTGTAATTTTTGTGGGAATTATATTCCTTCTGAAGAAAGCAGAATACTTATTAAAAAGGTCAAAATTATCGAATAGGAATAATCTGCTTCGGTAATATCTGATCATAACGAAGAAACTTCTGAAACAGCTGTATCTGAGTATAGTGAAATATAGAAAGAGCCTTCTCAGACAGCGCCATACGTTCACATGAAGAGTCGGTATCTTTATATATGATATAAAGATCACAATCCCATTTGCTATATTCACAAATTTCGTATCACTTATGTTTTACACTTTGGGATTACGGGCTTATTTATACTAAGAAGATCATGGATTCAACTTTGACTTTGTGACAGAGAACTCCCACATTGTGACGATAGGAATGATGTATCATTTGTTTGTGTGTGTTTTTTCCCTTTTTAATGATAAAAGAATCATGTATCGTTTACTTGGTCCAAAGCAGGACTTCGATTTTCAACTTGAATGCGTCACAACATTTTGAAAATCAGCATCCTCCATCCCGGATATATATTTATATCCAAACCCAAGAGATCAAAAACACACATAGATTCTGTTTATGAGAGCCATAAGGAACATTTTGGGGTTCAACAATTGGAGTGATTCTATTACTTCTACTCGTACCAATAGCAGAGAAGCTGTCTGTTTTGTTAGAAATATCATGTCTCAGTCAGATGAATCTCCTGCTTTTAGCAAACCCAGATTGGTACTCAAGAAGGTGCTTGCCAGAAATGTCAATGCAGGAAGTCGTCTAATGGTTAACAGGAACATTGCAAGGTACTCTTTAGAATGTTCATGTCTATCTCATGATATTTCTTGCTATTTATGTTATTTTTCCTTCTGGTTACTGATGGTTTCTCTCTTTTCCACTTGAAGCGAGTTCAAGGGTTTGGATCCTTTTCTGAATCTGGATCACTTTTCAGGTACTCTGGATTGTGACATACGGTCTTATACTAGTTCCGTTATTAGCTACTAGTCTTGGAATTTTAAGCCCTTGACTTGTTTGAATTTACAGTGACTTACCCTGGAGGATTCACTGATCATCCACATAGAGGTACTTGATTGCTCTTTGGTATTCACTGCTGGATCTGTAGAGTCCATTTCTTGATATCTCATCTGCTTATTGTTTTCAGGGTTTGAGACAGTCACCTATATGCTAGAGGTATGCACATATTTGAAGCCCATGACCTGTTTGATTGTTTGTCTGTGAGGGAGAAAGAATTGGACAGTTTGACACTGATTCTTTGTTTACCCGTGTGGATCTTAGGGAGCGTTAGTTCATCAAGATTTTATTGGCAATAAAGGAACAATAAGAGCTGGTGATGTTCAAGTGAGTAGCATGAACCGATCATGGATGCCGTGTCTTTTTCTGCCAAAAACAAGTGAATATATTGTGCATGGTTTCTTTTTGTGCAGTGGATGTCTGCAGGCAGAGGGATCATTCACTCTGAGATGCCTGCAGGAGTGGGCACACATACAGGAGTACAGCTTTGGCTCAATCTCTCCAAGAAAGACAAGATGTAAGAACATCTTTTGTTTAAGATAGCACTACTAAGTTCCAATCACCTTCATGGAAAAAGTTTAAAATTTTAGGCAAAAATTTAGTTCAGTTTTAAGTTGAGCTAACTCTGAACTTGAACCTTAAACACAAACGGAGATCCTTTTTTAAAGTAACAATGCATGCTAGTTAGGAGTAAAAGCTCCGTGACACAACTAAAAATGGGGTTTGTTTGAAATTTGCACTGCAGGATTGAACCAAAGTATCAAGATCTGGTAAAGGAGAGCATTCCAAGAGCAGAGAAAGATGGGGTTGAAGTGAAAGTGATAGCAGGAGAAGCATTAGGGGTTCAATCAGAGGTGTACACAAGAACTCCAGCCATGTTTCTTGATTTCAAGCTCAACCCACAAACCCAAGTGCAGAAGAACATTCCAGAGACTTGGAATTCCTTTGCGTATGTGCTTGAAGGAGAAGGAGTGTTTGGCTCACCAAGCTCATCACCAATTGGACCCCACAATGTGGTGTTCTTGGGGCCTGGAGATGGTGTGTGTGTGTGGAACAAATCTTCTGAGGCACTGAGGTTTCTGCTCATAGCTGGTCAGCCTTTGAATGAGCCTGTGGCTCAGCATGGTCCTTTTGTGATGAACACACACTCTCAGATTGAGAAGGCCATGGAAGACTTTCATCACTGCAAGAATGGTTTTGAGAATGGCAAGCATTGGAGGTCTCAGTGAGAGGCTTGCATCACAAATAATCATGTAGTATTTATATTTATTATATTTTCAATAAAGTGATTGAGGACAATATGGATTGCATTTGGCCATTTTTACGTATCTTCCTTAATATATGATATATTAAAAAAATTGATTAGATTAAGAAAGTTGGTTAATATAGTAAGTTTTGTCTAAAATATCATAATCATCTTTTTTAATTTCTCTCCTCCTCTCTTACTTGATTATAATTGAGAGAGTAATAATATAGGTAATTTAGAGAAAAATTAATAAATATATGAAATAAGTCTTATATTTAGACTCAAGATCAACTCTCTAACTAGATCTTATATTAAGGATATGATGAATATGATTTATGTTTGATCAATGTAGAATTTTACTTGTTTAATCCTTCTCATAGGTTGGGTTTTAAGATCTTAACCCGTTTATAACCCATAATACTCATGCAAGCTTTTTTTTGTATAAAATATTTTAGAAATGGGTTAGATTTACTTATGATCTAAGGGCATGACGAAGTCTCACTTCTTCCTAGGTGATACCAATGTCAAGTAGAGCGAGTCTCTATTACCCTCATGCGTAAACCTAAGCAATACTAATGTCAAACAGAGTGAGCCGTCTATTACCCTCAAGCATAAACCTAAGTATCTAGGAGTTATGATGCCTCCCCAAGCACCACGACTGGAATCACAACAAAGTGATATTTTTCAGTAATTAAATATGTTCTAAATAGTCATATATATCATTCTTTTATCAGTTGAAACTATTGATATTAATGCAAGCTGAATCATTTGTGTAAGAGGAGAATTTGGGTTATTGAAACAATTTGGGACATTGATCAGAAAACATTTTGGTACACTTTAATGGGCCTTGGGCTTGAGTGGCTTAGTTAATAATACTAGTAGTGTTTTCTTTCGGCCCAAAAAAGTGGGCTCGAGTACATGTTGGCCCACAATACAAACAGCTGGCATGCGGATTTTGTGGTTGAAATGAAGCTGATTGGGCGAGAGCTGTACGGCACGCTGGAAGTGCTGAGCTGGCAGCTGAGTTCCCGATAAACGGACGGTGGGACCTTGCCTTCGGAAGTTCTTTGAAAACTGACTTTGTAATTTGTACATTAAGGGAAACTTTCAAAAATATTATGTGTTCCTTTTAAAACCTCCTTCTAAAATTATCTGTTGCATCAATTGCTTTTTTAAATAAAAAAACTCATTTATTTCAAATCAATTAATTGATTAAGGAATAGGTTCTAATAAATTAAAGGATAATGTAAAAAATAATACAAATTATTGACAAATTTAATACTCCTTTCATCCTTGTATATAAGGTGTTCTCAATTAATTATTTTATGCAAACTACTAAAATTAGTTACTCAATTAATAAATATTAAAAATATGTAACCGCACTATTTTTGCTTCTATTCATTATAATTAAAGACTCTTTTTTATTTCCCGGTGTATAAAAAACATAATTTAAGAATCTTTTTTAAACTATAATTAATTTTTTAAAAAAATTATAAAATCATCCAACTGTTAGTTATATTGGGTAAAAAGGTTAATATATTTTTAAGAACATTTTAGAATATATTATCATTCTTTATATTTTTAATACAAGATCTAATTATTTTAAAAATAAATAAATTATTTAATTATTACTAAATATAATTCTTAAAAATAAATTATATATATACTATTTAATTTATCTAAATTAAATTAATTAATTAATTTTTATATTAATTATAATTAATTAATTAATTTAATTTATTTAATCTATTTAAAAAATTTAAATAAAAAAGTATTAAATTATTATTTAGTTGTTCCTCCAAATCTGGCAGTGAGATTCTTGTTTGTTCTCCAAAAATGAATGTAACTATTGGGTGGCGGGATCACTCCCAAATAAATTCTTCGTCATGCTGGATGATGTCCTCGTACACGTGGCACCCGAGTAGGAAGGACACGGAGAATTAAGGAGCGCCCGCATCACGGTGACAAGAGCATGACATCATCACTATAATTGGTCCAAGGATAGAAAGTGGGCCCCGCATCCAAAGTGAAATTCCTATTCCCCCACGCCTCCCAATCCAACTTCCAAATGTCAGACCCAACTAACCCCTTTTCCCTCTTTGCCTCGCAATCCCTTCCCTCATTCCCTATATATATACATCTACATATATAGGTCTCCATGTACCCCCTCTATCCCCATTCCCAAACACGCTTCTGCATCTCATCATTATTATTACAGTCTATGAGAGCCATCAGGCACAGCTTTTCACTGCACAATTGGCGACCTTCTTCTTCTTCTTCTTCGCCCGCCTCTGCACTTTCATCTCTCCCAACTATTATCATGTCACAATCAGATCAATCTTCAGTTCTCGAAACGCCCAGATTGGTTCTCAAGAAGGTCTTGGCCAAATCTCAACATGAAGGCGACGGTGCTGTTGTCAGAAGAGCCCTTGGAAGGTATTTGCTGTTTTGCGTCTTCATGCTGATGATTTCATTTCTCTTCAAATCGCTATGGATTGGTTTTCTCATTCCATTTCATATATTATCAGGAGCGAGTTGAAGAGTTTGGATCCCTTTCTGATGATGGATCACTTCTCAGGTACGTTGAACACCGCTTTGGCTGACACAGTTCATTATTTCTTTTGTTTTTTGGCTGTTGGCACGATATTATTATTAGTATTTTAAAACCATGTGGTGTGTTTGACTTTGTTCTGCAGTGTCTCCACCTGGAGGTTTCCCTGACCATCCCCACAGAGGTTTTCTACTACTATATTCCATTTCCCTTCTGTTTATTCTCTCTACTCAAATGTTCAATTTCTTCAGCTACTTAATCCCCATAACACGTTTCCTAATATCTTGTTTCACTCATCGCTTGCAGGCTTTGAAACTGTCACATACATGCTGCAGGTATATTTAGTTACATTTTCCTATAAAGTATTTGATTTTTTTTTTTTTTTGACCTTTTGGGTAAAAAAGTGAATACTACAGCTATATGTATGACTCTGTTCTTTTGCCTTTGCTGATATCAGGGAGACATAACTCATCAAGATTTTGCTGGGCATAAGGGTACAATAAGAACAGGTGAAGTTCAGGTAAGTGACATATGCATGCATGATTGGTACTTTCTTTCCCATTTTCCTTTCCCTGGAAAATTTATGTATCAGTAAGAATGATGAGCTAGATTGTTGTCACTGCACATTTCCTTTTGTAATTTATGTGCAGTGGATGACCGCAGGCAGAGGAATAATTCACTCTGAGATGCCTGGAGGAGAAGGAACCCACAAGGGATTGCAGCTATGGATCAATTTATCTTCCAAAGATAAGATGTAATTAATGAATTAATCCGATCCATTATCAGCAAAAATTACCAAAATTTGAACCACTAATTCACCTAAACTGATATATCGGTCATGTTTTAAAACTTTTATTTCAGGATTGAACCAAATTATCAAGAACTTCCAAAAGAGGACATACCAGAAGCAGAACAAGATGGGGTTGAAGTGAGGGTTATAGCAGGAGAAGCAATGGGAGTTCATTCCCCTGTTTACACTAGAACCCCAACCATGTTCCTTGATTTCACTATCAGCCCAGGAGCTGAATGGCATCAGAACATTCCAGAATCATGGAACGCCTTTGTTTATGTGATTGAAGGAGAAGGGATTTTTGGGTCTGCAAGTTCTTCACCAGTGGCGGCTCACCATGTGCTGGTCTTGACCAATGGAGATGGTCTAAGTTTCTGGAACAGATCTTCAAAGCCTCTGAGGTTTGTGTTGATTGCAGGGCAGCCACTGGATGAACCAGTGGTTCAATATGGACCCTTCGTGATGAACACACAGTCTGAGATTGAAAAGACCATAGAGGACTATCAATATTGCAAGAATGGGTTCGAGATGGGGAGTTATTGGAGATCTCAACAGTAATAGGATTAAAAAAGAAGGAAATATCTAGAAAAAAAGAGAGGATAGTATCATTTTCAATGTCATTATCTACATCTTCTGGGAGCAATCAAAGTAGTAGGAGCTGAAAAGAAAGATTAATTGATAATTCTTTAGTTGCAAAAAAAAGCTTCTAGAAGATTAAAATTGCTGCTGAGGCAATCATATGCTGTCACTAGAGTCATGATGGGCCAGCTTTATCTTTTAGTTCGTCTCTCACTCTCTTTCCCTCTCTACCCCAGCTTTCTATAGATATGTTGATATATTTAAACCTGTGCGTGTGGCAGTTCATGACAGAAATGGATTTCTATTTCAGTTTTCTTTTGAGGATTTTTTTTTTTTTTGCTTCAATTTCTGATATATTATTTTTTTCTGGTGGTGGATTTGAGGGAAGGATGAGTCAGTTGGCTTTTGTTGTTGGGTTGACAATCATGCCTTACATCCACAGTTGACCCTCCACCTAGAATGTTATTGCAGGAACCACTTAGCAAATATAAAAGAAACACAAGTGGGGTACGAACATTTTTATCAAAGTTATATAAACTAGCCACTTTTTATGTACTGTATATAATTTTAAAAAAATACGTCTGGGTCATGATTTGTAAATAGCACGCCTTAATACAAATTTTTTATTTTTTATTTTTATTTTGATGTAGGTCATCCATCCACTTGATTCCAGGGTGACCCCATCTCAATAGATAGCATTTGTTCTTCCATTTCAGGGTTTAAATTTATAACTTTTTTATATACCATGACACAAATAGAGAAAAAATATTAACAATCTTATAAGAGCCCAGAAAAGAAACAAGAAGCTAAGTTTTCTTCCTATAACCATCATAACACATAAGAAAACCAACATATCAAATTCAATTTAGTTTGGTCTCTTTAAAAATTGAAGTTTTTGACTTTTGGTGCATAGCCAACTTTATTTAGTCTTGACATACTAAATAATTTACTACATTAGTGCTGTAAGAGAGAAAAAGATTTAAGATATATAGAAATAAATGAAATGAGCCTCAGGCTCCCATTTCTTTTGTATCACTCTCCCTCCTATAGCAATACAACACAGCTACAGAGGACCCAAAAGTATATAATACGTCAGAGAAGTTAGTCCTCCAAGACAACCATAAAGAACAAAGAATGAATATTATGAAAGCAACCAGATAGTTCAATGAATTATGCATAAAGAAGTAGAGTTCAATGGATGGAGCTAAATTTCAACACAAATAACTGGGAGGAAAGATTGTGGCCATTCACGGGCTTTTCACATTTCTATGACCTAATAATTCTTGAGGTTGAAGTGGTTTGGTAACACTGTTAGTGGATTTGGCAACTTTTCATAACCTTTAAAAGCGATGCTTGAAAATGAGATGGTCGGTCTGTTGCCATCTGACATATCCCTGAATCTCTGAAAATGAGGATCTGGATACACAAACTTCCAACTTCAACCTCTTTAGAACTCCCAGAATATATTATTTCACAGGGAGAGCAAAAAAAAAAAAAAATCAAAGGGAGGGAGGGACAAAAACAGAAGAAAGTGTTTTTGTAACTCAGCACTCTTTGGTGAAACCGAAATGATATCATGTGAAATCTTCTCTAGACATATTAAGAAAATAACTGTCCCCTTAATTTTTTGAAACTTGCTAACACAAGCTTCTTGTATCCCAACTATTTAAAATACTTCTTTTCTTACAACTGAAGATAACAATTTCATTTCTGTATCATGTCTTGCTTTTGTAACCACAGAACCTTTCAAATTATATCATGTCCATTAAAGAACAAGAGAACCCATTTGATCAACCAACTAACAAACCACCAAATTGAATTAACAAACCAATTTGTATAGAAATAAGAATGAAGGTCATCTTGAACAGCAAGAAAAATAGCCTTTGGATTGCTTTGATGCGCTGGTCCCATCGTTAACAAGGCTCACCCTGTTGACTGATAACTCTGCCTTGTAGGTTTCGGAATTGAGGACCTTCCTGCTGACATTGTTGTATATCTCACGAATGACAATCTCAAAAGCTGTATCAACGTTTGTTGAGTCTAAGGCCGATGTTTCCATGAAGAAAAAACCTTCTGATTCTGCAAGGCTTTTGCCTTCCTCAATACTCACGTTCCGGAGATCCCCCAAATCACATTTGTTGCCCACAAGCATCATGGCCACAGTTGTATCACAATGAGCTGCGCAATGGTTGTGGTAAGCTTAGACCATGAGAATTCCACAAAACGCAGAATACATGGAACTTCTATTCAGAAGAAGAAAATGCATGGAGAAAAGGAGATGAGGAGACTTTGCCTTGACACCTTGTTGCATTATTGATAACAAACTATCAGTTGAAAACTCTTCTTTTGTCACGCAAAACATTGCACTATGGTTAGCATGTCAAGATGATAACTCTAGACATGCATACAAGATACCATGCCATAACTATATTTAGCATGAACGCTAGAACAATAGGCGCTAGCGAAAAACATATACTTATGATTTTTTATCGCTGGAACAATAAGCACAATGATGGAGTCATGCAACAAAAAATGAGACCACATACCAGGATTAATGACAGAGAAGCAAGACTACATGCAGGGTGATAGAGTGTAAAAAGCTAAATGCAACCAAAAAACAAAAAGGTTCAACAAAAAATAACAAAATCCCCCCTGGGGGTGGTTCAAAAAAATACAAGCAAACTCTAAATTTTAATAATAAAGGGTAAAATCTACATGTTTTACCTAAGTAGTACATGAGATCGATTTACTTCAAGGGCACTTTTTCCTTCCTCTTTCAAATGAAAACTTCTAACGATTAATTAATGTTAAAACGGTCACACCTTAAAGGAGCACAAAGTCCACAAACACGTTGATATTTAACAATAAATGTAAGGAAATAGCAGACAAACATAAAAAAACAAAGACCTCGTGACATCAAAAGAACAAGCAAAGAAATATGGGAAGTTATTGAACCAAAGGCTTAAATTGTTGACAGCTAGAGAATAATAGGTTCAAGATTAACTGTTTATCTTCTCCATGTTTCTTTTGGGTTGCTTAGGGAGCAAAATATTGCTAGCTGGGGAATGGGGTGCCCAACCTGCTCCCTCATCTGTTGTGGAAAGGCAGGCTACCATGGAGATAAAACTCAAGCGGCAAGATTACCTATTCTTTAAGCATACAATGCACTGAGTTCTAATATGTGGTCCTGACTGAAGACTTCATATAAAGGTACAAAATGCCAGAACTTAGCACCTTGACACCATTTCAGAATGATATAGCAAATAAAGGAATAAATTCGTTGCATTTGCTAACTTACTGTAAGGTTTATGCCAAAACTTTTTTACTTAAACTAGGGTTCCAAAATTTTAAAGGATGCCTCTGCTGCGAGATGTCATAGAATATAAATTCCCACAACCCAATCTTAAAAATAATCAGCATCCCAGTAAATTACACTTTTGTGAGAGACTTCAAACGGAAGGCACGTTATTGGTGGTCCTACAATTATAGGAGAACCGTCCTACATACTGCAGGGAATATTTAGTATTAAAAATAAAAGCGAGGGTGATGTTTTTATTACAATGCAGCCCCATTAAAACCAGAGAAGAATCTACATGGTGCTTCTTATTTATATATGCCTCACCTAATCGAAGGTAGTTGCAGTATATGAATTGAATTTTTGTCCTAATTGTACACAATAGTTAGAGAAAAGGGAAACAATCGCAAGCAGTGACAGTTGGCAACCAGTATGGTAAAGGAGAAAAGAATAAAGACAAAGAAAGTAAAGTTTCAACCAGAAGCATCAAAAGATCCAATCCAGTCAGATCCCGGAATAGAATACAATGTCAACATGGAAACTGAAGACATCATCGCAAGATTAGCTCCATCTATCCGGAGTTCCTTACATATTAACCCTTTACCTACAGTTTTAAGTAGCGAGCCATCGAATCTTCTGTGTAAATCCAAAATTTTAGAATTCAGTTACCCGCGATTAGAATCACATCCAATGATCAGTGTAGGAAAATTTGCAGCATCAACATCGCAAGCCATTTCGCAAAGTATCTAACAAAATTGATGCCGCTAATGTTATCTATAAACGGTTTTGACAAAATGGGTTCCTGAATTTAGAAGCAAAGAGCCTTTTCGTTTTCCCTTTTTCATGTATATTTCTCAAACGGCTTCATTGCTGACTTTCTTCTGAATGGAGTCAACTAAACCCATCATAAAGCTCAGATCTATTAGCAATACGAACACAACCATTCAATCAACTAGGAAATAACAATCAGATGAGGCCCACAGGCCAAATCATCAGACATTGCAGCTTTAAATACTTACTTTTGAGCTCATCAAGCCAGCGACCGACACTATCGAATGTGGTTCTCCGGGAGATATCGTAGACAATGAGAGCACCAACAGCGCCTCTGTAGTAGGCAGAGGTGACGGCACGGAATCGCTCTTGGCCAGCGGTATCCCAAATCTGAGCCTTGACTTCCTTGCCATCGATTTCCAAGCTCTGCGTCTGAAACTCGACGCCTATGGTGGCTTTAGAGTGAGGATTGAATTCATTGCGTGCATAGCGAGAGAGCAAGTTGGATTTGCCGACGGCGGAGTCGCCGATGATGACGATTTTGAAGAGATACTCCTCACCACTCTCGTCGTCGGAAGACATGTTCACCAATGACACAGTCACTCAATCTTCACAAGCACAGAGAGAAGTAATGTGATGGCTTTGGATATCGTGCTTACAGAGTGATGATGCACCAAGCTGGCAGCGTCACTATCTGCTCATGAATTGTGGATTCGTTATAGATTTGGAGGCTTTTTTATTTTTTTCGTTTGGACGCTGAATTTCCGAAGACTCGATGATCATATCATCAATTCAACTCAAGACAATTGAACTAATTTTGAGTCGGTGAAAAATTTATTTTGATCACAAAACTCAACTGATTTAATTATCAAATTATGACTGCATTGCCATTATCAAATTTTTGGTTCTTCTGAGAATTCACGGGAAGGAAAAATTCTTTGTGGTAAATATTAGCTACTGAGTATTATATATCAAATATAATCAAGATAGAAATAATTCTACAGGTAAAAACATATATTCGTGTCCTCTAATGAGCTAATATTATTATTATCAAATAATAATGAAACCAATAGCATGATGAATACTATATATTTTATTTTTCATCTCTGAACAAAATTCAATTCGCAAGAGAAAACAGCTGAAATGACCAGTTCTCATTAAGATTAATTAATATATTTACGAAAATTGGGACAAAAATCTTAAAATCTGCATAATTTACTCGGTGTTAATTCAGTTAACTTAATGACGGCATCGAAGAATTTGTAGGACTGTTTTTTTTTGTTTTTTGGGGTCTGGCCAACCAGAATTCGCTAGATTATGATAACACATAACATGAATATTCTGTAATATGTGATGGAATACGAAATCTGTTGGCCATCGAATCTCCCAAATTTGTCTTCTTAAAATGAAAAATCATTTTAATAATTTAAATATTGGTACAGATAAATCTTTATTCATAAGTTTTGAGGCAGGCTTTGTAAATGCCATCGCCTCATTTTCTTGTAAATGTATTCAACCTTCTAGTTAAGTCAATCTTATCCAGATATTAAATATAAATATATTTTTTAATAAAAATATAAATTTTAGTTCATTATATTATTTAGAATCTCTCACATATTTTTTGCTTTTTTTTGTTCTACTTTATACAAAATTTTAAAAAGAGGTTATACTCACGATCTAAAAGTTGGATGAAATTTTCCTTCCTTTTAAGTGATATTAATATAAAGTAGAGTGAGCTATCTGTTATTCTCAGGCGTAAATCTAAATAATTATGAACTAGAATATCTTTTAAAATGTCCCTATCATAATTATAATAAAATAATATTTTAAAAAATTAAATATATTTTAAATAATTATATGTTTTTTTTTGTTTTTTAGTTGAAGAGCCGAAGGTCATGATTTAAGCCCATGGTTCATTACATTATGCTTATCCAAATTTTGTTTTTTGGTAAAGTTATCTAAATTGTTTAACGCTTCTCGGAATAGTGGCCCCATTGTTCTTGGGCCGAACTCTTTTTAAGTGATCTTATTCAGTATTTTGAAAAACAGATAATTAGTACTCTAGTTTTTGCTTACAATGAATTGCCACGAGATGTTAATATTCTTGAGTACTCCCTCCTCCAATAATAATTAGATAAATATATGATTATTACAAATGATTAATTTAAATAATTTTATTAATTTACTTAAATTAATTAAATAATGGAAGAGAGATGATGGGACAAAATTTGTTTCCTTACAATATAACCACCGTGGATTTAATAATCATGAACATAATTTTAGGGAGGGCCGCACTACATTAACCAATTTCAACACAAATAAATTCAGTTTTGTTTGAGTAGATGCAAATAATTTTAATGATATCACCCATTAGACAAAGAACTATGAGGAGAATGGTGGCATGATGATTAATACTCTCTTCAATCTTAGGATTCATGTTCTTGGGGACTGTGCTCTCGAACCAAGGAGCTGTGGAGAACCCTGGTCCATCCGACTAGTTTCCCTGGCATCTCGCAACGAAGGATAGCATGGACTGGGTTGTTCGCCCTTACGTGTTGATGGATCTGGAGGACAAGGAACGTGGGGGTCCTTCTTTTTTTATTTTTTGATAAAAAATTAATTGAGTAAAATATATGGTAAAATTATTATTTTTTTCCTTACGATGAACTATCAATTATAGGTAAATATAAATTTAAATATTTAAAAATTAGGATATTTTTTTAAATATTATAATTAGAATAATAATAAAATAACATTTTTTAAAAATAAAAAATATTATAAATAATGGCATGTTTCTTTCCTTCGCAGCTAAACTTAAGGATGAACGTTTGTGTCTGTGAATGAAAGAGAGTATCTAATAGTATATCCGATTGTTTGCTGAAATCTGGGCCTGCGTTCTTGGAATCCGATTCTTAATAAACTTTTTATCACCATCTTTTACTATATTATTTGCTTTTATATTTATATTTATTTACATATTCAGTAATTACGAATGCTAAATTAAAAAGGAGCCTATTTTATTTAAAATTAATAAATTATTAATTGATGCGGTAAGTATTTTTATCTAAAAATAATATAAATATAAATTTTTATAAATATATTTATTAAAAGAAGTAAAAAAATCTAAAAAAATTATAACTTTAATTGAATAAAAAATTATTAGGTATATTTCTCATGTTTTTTCAATGGGATTAGTTGTAACTTATTTTTTAAAAATATGGAGTAAATATGGGCATCTCATGTGTTTTAATATAATTATAATATAATTCGTTGTTTTTGGGATTGTGTGTGATATGCAAGCGCAGCTTGACGTGACGGAAATGATATAAAAAGGGGGGTGACGAAAGCGTCAATTTGGTCGGGGGCGTGTCCCACGAACTTTTGACTTTAGTCACGGAGATGGCGGTGCCACATGCTTTTGTCCCCCCTTCCGTTTTCATAAAATCCAATTTTAAAACGTATTTTTAAAATAAAATTATTAAAAAAATCTCTTGTAATAAAATTTATCAATTAAAAATATTTAAAATTCATTTAAAAACTTAAACATGCCACATTTAAATAAAACGAAAAAAACATTTGTGTATAATTAAATAAGAGTTGAACTAAGTTACGGATATAAGTTTCTAGGGACATCAACGGGATGAATTTTACAATGAAAAACTTTTCAACATTTTTTTCCTATTTAAGGATTTTTGCAATTTCAATTTTGTGAGGGTAATGTGGAGATCTACGTTGCCAGCTCCAGGGGACTAAAATTTGGCCAAAATGTGACGTTCATCAAATATGTGACTCCCTTTGATTGGAAGGGGTTCACCTCAACACCATCGTGGCCGAATCTCTCTTATATTTCTTTAATCCAGAAAAGACACAGAGGGGCCCCTCTTTCTGCCTTTTATCTCCAATAATATATTACAGGAAGAACGTGACAATTCTCAAATAAAAATAAAAATATTAAAAAAGTTATGCCACTATTTTATTATGGTATTAATACGTATGAATTATAATAATATATTTATTGTAGCCATATTCAACTCTATTCGTGCATATTAATTAATTTAGTTTTATTAGGTAAGGTTTGTTATATAAATTACATTATATCATTAAGCTATGTCATTATATCAACCCATCTGCGCAAGTAAGTAAATTTAATTTAACATGAATAAATTTGTATAGATGAGAAAAATAATAAGTCAATTATAAAATGTTTATTATTTAAAGAAAACAGGAAAAGGAGGGGGTTCAAGAATACCGAAATTCTGGTGAGTGTTGACCAGCATTCCCACCGAATTCTGACCATTCCCACGTCCCCACATGTCCCGATCTTAGGGTTGTCTTGATATTCTTTTAGAAAATTATCTATAAAAAATATTTTTAAAAGAATTTTAGATAAACTCTTTGGTATTTTTTATAGTTATTATAAAAAAAATATTTTTATAATTAGTAAATTATTAAATATGAGATAAAAAAATAATTTGTCATCATTGTTCACTTATCATACCATACTTGTCCTATTGATCTCCTTCTTCTTTTAACTAGCGATTCTGTCCTATCTACTATCCTCTATGTGCTCTATTATTTAAGTTCTCCCTCTTCTTCCCTCCTCAATCTCTTAAACGTAGCAATAATCTTCAACAACCTAGATTTAGATGACTCTATCATCTATCTCTCCTCTACCATAGACCATCGAAGAGAGCAACAATGATTGATGGAAGCAAAGACGGTGAAGGCAGTGGCACAAGTCTTCGACATGGAGGTGATGAAGAAGGGTATAAGAGAGAATATAATAGGTAGAAAAAAAGAGAGAGTATATCATAAAAAATAATATAAAATAACAATTAGGCAATTTATAAATTATTTTTTTATTCTATAAATTATTCTCATTAATTTATTTAAAACTATTATTTAATTTATAAATATTTTTTAATAAACATGACTAGTTTTTAAAAAAATAATCAGTATTTAGGTCAATTTTTTTTTTAAAATTTTAGTTTATAGTAAATCAAATACAAGCTTAGTCTTTATAACACTGTTACTTTTAATGCTTGCAAAAAAGGTGCAAATAATCATACTCCCCTAAATAATATACATTTTACTTTAACTAATTTATAGCAATTAAAACAAGACAATTAATTAATTTAATATGTTATAAATTGTTTTTTTTACTTTTTAACCCCATTTAAAAAAAAAGATAATGTGAATTATAAAGAGAGATAGAGTATACATAATTAGCAAAATTATATATATATGTATGTTAATTACAAGGATAAAATTAATAAATAAATATTAATTATTATTTATATTTTGGACTAAATTAATTTTCTAAAAAAAATTTATATTGAGAATCGGACGAAGTATGTACTACTGTGATAACATGCCATTATATTTTTTCCCAGTACCAAAAAAGCTTGAATGAGTTGGTCTTACAAATTTATTAAAATCAGAATATATCTCAATTTAAAAAATATTTATAGATATATTTATATATTGTATATTAATAATATTTTTATATTAGTAGTAGAATTTAAATTTATAATTTTATAAATTATTATTTGGTAACTTTTTAGCAATTATAACATTTATCTGTGATAACATAACATTATAAATTAGCCACAAAAATATAAAAGTGTGGGCATACTACTCACCAGCATGAATGTTGTTAACTTTTGTGGGGGGCAAAATCAAAGACCAGTTTTAGCGGTTTGTCTTGCTATTGGTTTTGACCAATCCCTGTTGATATGGAGCACGAACTCTCGCGAGGAACATGCGTCTTGTGCAGAGTAACTCCGCTGAACTAAACAATATAAAATTGAAGGAGGATTTGCAAGCTGGATAATTTCATTCCGCCAAACGAATCATATATTCAATGTTGTTCATCACGAGGTGTTCAACAATTTGATTTAGTCAATCGTTGTCAATTTAGTTTATTCAGTGACCATAGTGTCCGTAATACCTGAAAACATATTTCGTTATTGGGCAAATAGTAAGATTGTGGTACAAGGTATAATTAACTTTTTTTTAAAAAATTATTATGAGATATTAAAAAAATAGAACCATTTAAAAAATTCATAATAAATAAACAGCAGCATACAGTGATAAATTTTAATATAGGAGACGGGAAGTTCATCCGTGCATTGTACCAGCGCCATGTCAGTTATTATCAACGCGAGCCATATACTTGGAAAAAAGAAGAAGAAACTAGCAATGCAGTTATCTCTCTAGGGATGGAATTCCATCGCTGATTTCTTGCCTTTTTTTTTATGTGCTCTTCTATAGAGTGCAAGGACTCAAAAGCTACTGTAATAGCAATGAGAATGACGATAATGACCGGATAATTTTGAATTGGTTTGAGCCATTCTTGAACCCTTCTATGATTCCCCTCCCCCCCCCCCCCCTCCTACCAAAACAAAGAACCAAGACTGATTTGGCACCATTTAATGCATAAAAGAAGAGAGAGAGAGAGAGAGGAAATAAATGTCACGAACATTGATGGCAATTCATTGCATGAATATGCATACTTGTCAGTAATGGAGGGAAGGGTAAAGTATGTACGTAAATGAGAGCGATCCTTCTTCTTCTTCTTCTTCAATTTGGAGATGATGAGGGGATTTTATTAAGTTCTTGATACTGAAGATACGAGTTTATGCTTAATTGGCTTCTGATCCCCATGCCCCGCAACCAATAGAATTAATTCCAATACATAATTATGAATTACTACTGTGTAGAGTAAGTATTTATATATATATAGTTATATCAATTAAATTTGGATTACTACACAAAGGTTTTTTTTAAAAAAAAAGGGGGGGGGCTTGGGAGTAAGGTCAAGTATTTTGTTTCGGGGAATAAGATGGATTTAGCTAATTTTATATTTTGTGCAAAGGACAAATTTGGTTAACGTCACTAAAACTAAAAGATGGAATATAAATTATACGCCTAGTGTGTATGTGTGTGTGTGTGTGTGTATATATTATTTAATTGAAGGAACGGGTTATTGGGCAATTAAGAGCGAGCAATTAAGGAGAGCGATGACACGTGGCACCGTAAAAGACGGTTAGGGTTCATATTTATAAGGGACTGGGTTTTGTCTGCTTGTGCAAGCTTTTTCTGAGGGATCCTTGCTGACTGGCGACATTCTTCCCTTCCCTCTACTGTGACTTTCAGAGAGAGAGAGAGAGAGAGAGAGAGCAGAAACCGATGGTGAACCTCATGGACTGGCAGAAGCAGCAGCGCCAGCAGCAGAGTGGGAATGCCAACAGTGGAAACGGAGGAATGATGTACGTGAAGGTCATGACGGACGACCAATTGGAGACTCTCAGGGAGCAAATCGCTCTCTATACCTCCATTTGCGAGCAGCTCGTTGAGATGCACAAGACTCTCACCGCTCAGCAGGATCTTGCCGGTCTTTTTCCCTTCTCTTCTTCCTCTCTCAGCTTTTATCAAACAATTCTTGCTGTTTCTGCTTCTGATCATTGTCGTCTTCTCTCGCTCTCCATCACCACGAAACTGTTTTTTGAATTTCTTGGCAATTTGAGGAATTTTATTTAATTCTATCCCTTTTCGCGCGTCTTTCATTATTTTCTTCATTGTGATCTGCATATTGGTTGATTTGGAAATTATCTTAGTTAAAATTCATCAGATTATACCTTTTCTATAGTTCGAGTAGTCTAAGCTTGGAAAGATTAATCATTGGTTTTTAAGTCCTTCATGAGAATTATTTTGAAAATTGCGTGATGAATGGCCTTGGTGCCTCAATTATAGGCTTCTGAAAACTGTTACCTCTCTATTTGATCCTCCATCTCAGTACCCTGTTCTGTGCATCTTTTATAGGTCCTGCTCTCAAAATCAATAGCTGTTAATCTCTGTATTCTGTTCTAATTATATCTGCAATATTCTCTTGTTCTTGTTTGCTGTTACCCTTAAGACTCATTGATAAGATTTCTGGGTGTTTGAGTGCTCAATTGAGTTTCTTTGTGATAGCCGTGGAGGAGTAATGCTTGGATCACGTTGAAATAGCTATTTAATTACCATATGCAGCCAGAATCCGGTATCCCATCTGTGACAAAATCATTGCCCAAGGGCTTTGTACTTGAATTTTCCTTTTCGCTTTTGTATATGAAAATGGCTTTTAGTTGTGCAATAATGTTTCAGCTTGTTTACCGTTTATTGATAAAATATAAGACTGCTTTGTAGAAAGTCTGAGATGAGTTGTATGGTTTATATACATGTTGAGGCTTCAAGTAAGTTTTATATCATCCATAGATGTATAGATTAAGCAAACTCTTGAAAGGTTGAGGCTTCAAGTAAGTTTTATATCATCTATAGCGGTATAGATTAAGCAAACTTTTGAAAGGCAATCTAGACTTTCTTGACTCAAATGCAATCCTGAGGATGTGTAAAACTTCAGTTGTTAGTTTAGAATAAACATCCGTCACAACTAGTCACCATTTTCAGATCAGCTGCCACCCGTGCATACTGTTTATTAAAACCCGGCATTCTCTAATTCTCTAAATAACAATTTTATGGTTTTTGATATCAGGAGTTAGGCTGGGAAATATATACTGTGACCCATTGATGACTTCTGCTGGACACAAGATAACTTCCAGACAGAGGTGGACTCCAACGCCTGTGCAACTTCAAATTCTTGAGCGTATATTTGATCAGGGGAACGGAACTCCAAGCAAGCAAAAGATCAAGGAGATTACTGCTGAACTGAGCCAGCATGGCCAGATTTCTGAAACAAATGTCTATAATTGGTTCCAGAATAGGCGTGCGCGATCAAAAAGAAAGCAGCAAAATGTGGCACCTAATAACGGTGAATCTGAAGTAGAGACTGAAGCTGAATCTTCCAAAGATAAGAAAACAAAACCCGAGGAATTTCAGTCCCAACATAGTGCATCAACTAGGGCTGAAGATTTGTGCTTCCAGAATCATGAAGTGTGCTCTGACTTGCACTACTTGAATCCAGAGTCCTGTAAACCAGAATCCATGTTTCCATCAGATGGCAGTCTGAAAAATACAAGAAGTTTCGGCCAAATGTCTATTTTTGATGGAATGCTATCAAACTCGAGTAAGTAATCATTATAATTTGCGGTGAACCGAGTAACATAGTTGTAACACATCGAAACAACTAAGTTAGAATTCATCAGCAAAATATTGGCTAACCGAGTAATATAGTTGCATAACTTTCCCTTTTTTATGGTGCTGCTTTCATAAACTCTTTGATAAGTAAGCATTTCCTGATTTTTTTGAATTCCAACTTTTACAGATTACTTTTACCTTTTGAATGGATTTATTAATAAGGGTCTTTGACCGACATGTTCCTTTCTCATGAATCTTTGGTTCTGATGACATTACTTGGCTCCTTCTATAAAAGTCATTCTACTAGTGATTTGCCCAATGATATTTACCCAGTGATTTGGGGCTTTGAGCCCTTTAATATTGTTAAAGTTGTCTTTTCCTTACTTTCTTAGTCTTCCTTCTCTCTGTCCCTCCCTGTATACATATCTATCCTGGAATTGAGGATCAAGACTGCTATATATTATGCAGGGGATGGCTATATCACTGGAAAAATGCAAGTGCCAGGAAGCTACAATTTATACCAGCAACCTGGAGACTACAGCATGACGGGTTGACATTCATTGTAAATTCTGACAACAATTACTTGAAGCTGTAAAGAATCCAGAGTGGGGTTGTTGGGCCTGTCTTGGAGTGGAACAAAAATTCGTCCAATGAAGATCCGGAAACTTAGAAACTTTGATTTAGATTTTATTGCGTAATAGAGGTGCTTAAACTTTGACTGCAGAATGGCGTATAGGTTTGACATCATATTGTGAAGTTGGTTTTCTCGTTACGTACTGAATACTGAAATATTGCAACTATCATTTGCATTTGGATTGGTCTTTTGGTTATTTTTCTGAAAGAGATGCATTAGAACTATACTACTTTGATATTGTCAACCTGCTATTTATTATCCTTTTTATGCCTTTGTTGCATAACTAAGCTGCGGATCTTTTTCCAGTGGCCTGCCTGGATCAATAGTCAAACAAGTATCTTTAGGTTATAATATTATAATTTAGTCAAAATTGCATCTCTATTTTTTGAACTATTTTAAATTTAAATAAATATAATGATAAATATATATATCTTATTCTACTATTTTAAATAATCTGTTTTAAATATAAGATAATGATTAATAATCTATTGACTCAAAAAAAAAATCAATAATCTAAGAACCATTGATATTCACGCTAAAAAAAAAAATAGCAATTTCTTAGGTTACAAGATTGTCAAGTTAAACCTATAAATGGATCATGAATTCTGAATCCATCACATTCTTATTATCTCCTATCCTCTTTTCAAAACCCTGTTGACTTTCTACTGTGTCGATTCAGCAACCATGGAGATCCTGATGATGTGCTGCTTGAGATATTCTCATGGTTATCTGCAAAATCTTTTTACAAGTTCAAATGTGTCGACACGTTCTGCCACACCACATCTTCAGACGACACTCATTTTATCTAGAACTAGTCCCAGAAGGCTTTACTAAGGGATGACTCATGTTTCTTCCTACAACCAAACTGGGTTCAAAGATATGGTGCAAGAACTGAGTTGCATCACCTATCCTCAGAGAACCGAACCTCTGGTGTTTCTCATGAATTCTTACATTTTTTGGAGCACTACCCAGCTTGCAGAGTTGTGGCATCAAGTAATGGCCTGATTCTTGGTCGCAGTAATACAGAGTTGTTCATTTTTAAAACAGTGACAGAATCATGGCTTCCCATTCCCACCCCAGAATATCTGGAAGAATACCCAGATACTGATCTTAACATTGCATTAGAGTGCAATATTGAAGACTCTAATGATTTCATGTTATTTCTACTTGTGGTCCAAGATGAGTGGATTTCTCAATACACACAACTTGATGTTCTATTCTATAAAGGAAGGTACGTGGAAGTACATGGAAGCAAAGCTTCTTCGCAGGTGCAAGACCACTGAGATTTAACATGCATGTTTATTATAGAAAAGCCCTCCACTTCAGATCAGATTCCTCTGCTTTTCTGAGCGAGAAGAGCCCTTATTTCAGGCCTTATATAATGGCTTACAATATTGAAGATGGAAGCTCAAGAATGCTTAGGGTCCCTATAGAAGCTAGAGTTGACTCTCAGGACTTGACATGCCAAATGGGCATTTATAAATGGGGGAAATCAACAACTTCAGACGAGTCAATCTGTTTGGTGAGATTAAGGAAAAATGTTTTTACCATATGGTTTTGAACTGATTATGAGATTAGCAAATGGAGAAGGATTTTGAAGATTAGAGTGAAAGAATTGGCTCTCATGACTTGACATGCCAAATGGGCATTTATAAATGGGGGAAATCAACAACTTCAGACGAGTCAATCTGTTTGGTGAGATTAAGGAAAAATGTTTTTACCATATGGTTTTGAACTGATTATGAGATTAGCAAATGGAGAAGGATTTTGAAGATTAGAGTGAAAGAATTGGCTCTCATGACTTGACATGCCAAATGGGCATTTATAAATGGGGGAAATCAACAACTTCAGATGAGTCAATTTGTTTGGTGAGATTAAGGAAAAATGTTTTTACCATATGGGTTTTAACTGATTATGAGACTAGCAAATGGAGAAGGATTTTGAAGATAAGGGTGAAAGCAATGGGTATGAAAGAAGAAGATCCTGTTATGGTAACAGGATTTACTCTTATGAATGGAGATCAGTTGACCTTTTCGACGACGAAGGAGATTTATAGATACGGATTGAGACAAGAAAACTATATGAAGCTCAAGGAAATTTGTGAACATGGGTTTGGATGTGATGCAACAAACTGTACTACTTATTCATACACACTTCGTTCTTGTGGAGACGATGCTACAACATAGCCATTATTGTGATAACATCAAATTTTTTTGTTTCATGATTTTTTTGTTTTGTTTATACAAATGTAGTTACAACCCTTGTTGTGTACTTGAACGAAGACATTTATTCTTGACTTAATGATATCATCTATTATATTTAATTTTAGTTTCTTTTTATTTTGTGTTATTATTGTTATGATATTTCAACACAACAACATATATTTAGTGAATCTATTATGCACCAATGATACTTGCAAGTTGCAAAGTTTAGGAGGAAGTTGATAAAATAAAGTTAACACAAAGAGTTGACCACTTTTACATTCCTGCTTAAATCTTTAAAAAATTTGTAAATTAAGATCGTCGCTTATTATGTTAGCCCATAAAAATACACGTGCAAGACTTTTTTTTAAGAAAATCAAAAGTTCCTCATTCTTAACATGGCCCACATCTTAATGAAATTTAAAATGTAGGATACAAAAAAGAAAGTTTACGCTCTACTTTCTCGACAAACATTCCAAATGAAAGCATTTGTACACCAAATATTTGCTCATCTCAAACTCAGCTCTGAAAGTAATGCCAAAATACTTGACAAATCCTCGAAGAAGAGGGAAAAATGATGATATGTTTTCTAGACGACAAGATAACGACATACATTATGTACAGTTCCACGCACTGAATTTCTGTAAAAGCTACTGACTGCATTATTATTAAAATTGAAGTTGGTATTTGGTAAGGTACAAAATCAGTTGTTGATCCTTTGGCATCAGGACCCATGAACCACAGCCTCTTGTCAAAACAAATACTATGAGCTTTGTTTACATCCACAGCTGCAATTCTCGAGTTCTTTGTGGAGCTTCTGAGAGGGAGAAAAGAAAGGGAAAAAAAGTGGGGGGTTGAGAGGGAAGGTGATCAATTAAGAGAAGCACAGGTATTATATGTTCATGAATGCTTCAGTCCACACCTTGCGCTTCTAATGTGCTCATTATGATATGCATGATTATCTCTTCAAATTAGAAAACACTCCGTCCCGCATTTTCCAAAATACATTGTCAGTTCCCTATAGTCCAATTTCACTAGTTATTTCACATACTCCCTCTACAAAGGATCCAAATCCATCTATCCAAACGCATTCTAGGATAATTTGTTGATATACATAAAACAAATAGCATATTCTACAAGATTAACTCGGTACTTTCACACACCTGAACTTGAGTTTGTAGACCTTTGATATGTTGAACAGCCAAATCCAGCATGTCCGCATAGCTTGTTTGCTGGAATGTCATTTTAAACACAAGATCAAGCGAATTGAAACCTACTAATACTGATTCAACATACAAAACATTATATGATAATGATGGATTTGCTCCATCATTTCAGAGCGAAGCAACTTAGTTTTGCAAAAGGTTTGTATACCTCATCATGTTTCTCATAATATCATTGCATGACTTGTATACCAAGAGTGGAGATTAAAAAGTTACGTCTGCAGAAATAATCATTTACGAATTGATGTTGAGCCTCACACATAAATAATGAGGTAACATCTAGCTTGCAAAAGAAAAGCTCATTACGGTTGTCTACACACAAACATTTGCTACTCATTGCTAAAGTCTATTCTTTTTATCTGTAATCTAAGTAAATCAAAAACAGCTGCTTTTCTTCTCATGTCCTTAGATATAAGCAACAATGTTGATAACGCAGTAAGAAGGTGAAATTTCCAAGCCGATGGCATGGCTTAAGCATCAATGATGGCTAAAGAGAGGTAGTAGGAACATATGGCATGATCAAAGAAGAAATTGCAATTACCTTGTCCATATTAGGCACCAGTTCTTGCAACTTCTTCAGCTTCCCACTAATTCTAGTTCTTCTCTCCTGTACACATCAACCATCATCAAAAGAAGTAAATGGCTTTTAAAGAGTTAATATAATGGGAAACTGTTACCAAGCGCCATTACTTAGTTTTAGCACATTAAAATACAATAGAAGGCCATAACATGGCCAGGCCAGGGGTTGCGCTTTCCTTTCCTTCCCTTGATCCCACCCAACCCGCTCATAAAGATATATGAAACTGAAATCTCCAGCCAACAAAACAACCAAGGCTGAAAGTCTCAACATAAATGGCACCCAAGAAAGGGAAAACAATAATTAGTTTTAAGGCTTACAAAATTATAAAATGGCTGCAGCAAGGGATCACAAAGGAAAATCGTATCTAGTATTATAAGTAGTTTTGATCAAGCCATAGTCAAAGAACACAGCTGCAAATCCAAATCAAACACTTCATTAAATATCTGTCTTGAATATCATGAATCTTTCCACATCAAGACAGGAAAACATGTTAATTGATCTTTGCCAGCCAAATGGACAGAGAAAATGGTGCTTGTACAAGACAAAAATGCAAAATTGCAAGGCAACATTTAACTCCTTAGAAAATCGAACAGGGGTAACATTTAAATAGGACTAAGAACGGCCTCAATTATGTTTTTCAAAGAAAAAACAAAGAAAATGAGGCATGCCATTATGTCCATAAAATGTCAAGGATCCTATTTCAAAGAAAATTTCCTGACCCGTTCTGCAATGCTTCTTGGATGAGTAGCACAGCCTCGCTTAGCACGAATTTTACAGGGGACAGAATCTTCAGGAATCTGAAGTAGCTTCTCCACTGTTGCCATTTCCAGAGTTGTTTGTGGCAGACTAAACTGAAGTGGACAAGTCAGTCAATATGACAAATAGTGAAACAGACAAACTACATTCAGAAAACAAACAATTTTGTCTAAATGATCTAGACAGTCAATATTCGCTGAAAATAATTCATTATTCCTCTACAAATTGAGATAATCCATACATTTTTTTATATGTTATGGTTCATCGATTCTTCTGTTAAACCCATGAACATACTTTAAATTAAGATTCATCTCCATTGAATGCTTCAAAAGAATCTTCTTACCTGAGAGTCCAAGGCATTAAGACAGTTCAGAATGTCACCATCTATATTTTTAGCACGTTTACTAGAGGGAGCAGAAAACACAATGGAGTTTGAACCATCCCAGGTGTCAATTCCAAAGCTGGTTGTGGCATAAGAATTTGTAACTCTATGGTGGCCATTGTCAGAATTGATTCCATCAACATGTTCGTTCACCTCCGATATCTGAGAAAGAGATTCTTGCCCTGTGAAGCTCAATTGAGATTTTAGCCTTGATATTCCATGGCCACTATTGGAGGCGCCTTGTGCGCTATAGCTTCCACTGCCCCTTGAAATTGAGAAACCTCCTGCTCATTTAGACAGAGTTAAAGTTTTGATATGGTTTGCAATAACTGAGAAAAAGAACAACAATAATAAGGATATTAATCCATTTACAATTTCCCAGTTTAAAATAGATTGACAGTTTAAGGGTGACGAGTTTTGGTTATGTCCTTTGCCTATTTGCTTAAGATAAGTTTGATGGTCAGGACTAGAGTGATATAAAGATAAGTAGTAGTTATTATTTATAGATTCCTATCCTATATAGAGATTTGAAAAGATTTAACAAGGAAGTTATATGTATTGCATTAGTCCCTAAATTGCTTAACCAGAAGACCAACACTTCCGTGGTTGCGTTTGCATTAGATCTACCTATTCCGCTGTTCAACTATTTCTTGAAGTTGAATCATATTTATTAGAAATAAATTATTAACCCGACTTTAATTTGATATCGGAACTGAAATTGATTGTTTTAGTTACAAAACCACATATACCAAGAGTCCCCAGTTTTCCGAACCACGAGAAGTAACTGACATGCAGAAACCAGATGTCAATGATAATCAAAGAGAACAACTGCCAATAACGGCAACATATTTAAAGGCTATTGAATTTCATTCATTGAGCACAGACAGGTGACCTAGTAAGAGAAAGAGACCAGGAGGCATCAAAATATAGTACTATCGTAGGGAATAAATCCTTTCACAAGTGCGTTCCCAAAATAAAAGGTCAGGACTGCTCAAGAAGCAACATCGTAATTTAGGAATAAATCCTTTTCGAAAGTGGAGGGTGCAACTTGTTTCAGCATGTGTTAGCTTGTGCTACAGCTCAAGAATATTTCACTCAAACATCAGAAGTGAATCAAATCCTGAGGGGCATACAAGTCGCCTATCACCTTCTGTACATTAGGATAAAGCTGATCTAGCGTTCTGATTGGCTTGTCTAGAAAAACAAAGCCAAGTTGAAGCCACCCTTTTGTATGAACTATCTCCAAATTGACTATATAAAAAATCGACCCCGGTAAGAGGTTAGGAATAAGTCTCGAATGCTGCCTTCGATAAATAAGACTTAAGTTGAAAACTAAATTAGATAACTGAAAATTGCTTTCTTTAAAGAATTTTACGTGTTTGTTTGCTCAATCAGGACCTTGCACAGTCTTTGCCAAAAAAAAAAAAACAAAGAAAAAGACTTCACTCCATGTCCGTGATGGACAATAACACCAAGAATAAGGTCAAGCCTAGGGGTAAAATATTGGAGAAGACAATATAGGTACGTCCTCGTTGACATAAATGAACTGCCGATGGGAGTAAATCGCATTTGCTCTATAGACCAATCAGAAAATTTACCAAGTGATAAAAGATTAAAAAGATTCCTAGATTGAAGTGCTCCGCGTGAATGCTAACCCATGTCATGTCACCCACAAATAAAAGGAAAGGTACTCTGCTTGTGGCTGAATTTTTTCTTTATTTTTTTTTTAAAGCCAACAAGCCAACTTTCTAAACTTAGTAAAATGCTCTAATAAAATACTGCAACTTCTAAAAGCAAGATTAATAAAATATCATATCCACATTAGAATCAACTAGCACACCAAATATATAATATTACAAATTTACCGATGGCGGAGATATAATAAAAGCCATTAAAAGAAGAAGAAAATGCACATTAAAGCAGCCACCATAGGCTAGCCATCACAGGGCCATTTTCGTCATTTAAAGTTTCATGACCAAAGTCAACGATTTCCAGCTTCTCCAAGGACGAAGACGTTATGCGGTTATGGTGGGAGAAAACACTCCATATTTACCATTCCTTCCTTAATTCACAAAACCAGAACTCCTCCAATCATATACTATTCATAATATCGCCAAAAAAAAAAACCGATTCCCAGACAAAGGAAAAGGCCCAAACCACCCTCACGTAAAGACATTGATCATGCTTGAAACGAAGGGTATAACCGTCATTTGATTCGCGAATGGACCAATAAAACCACCCTTGGAAGTTGGATTCGCCCACAGAAAGGCGGAAAAAAATAAAGGTGATAATAACATTTGAGTGGAAAGACGAGAATATCCTTACCATTATCAGGAGGTGGAGTGGCAGGGAGATGGCTGAGGAAGCCAGCTGGCGAGCTTCTCTGACGAAGAAGAGCCGAAGAGGAGATGCCAAAGCCGATGGTGGCTCCGTCATGGAGACCGTAGGATCTCTGCAATCCGAGCCTGGGAGGATTGTCTTTTGGATCGGAGGATGAGTTGACCTTGCAGGAGGACTCGGAGGATTCGCCAGGGAAGAAATGGGTCACTGGAGGGCGTGATCCAACCGCAGTGGTGGAGAATTCGCGGTCAGCTCCTCCAATAACAGCATCGACGGCGTTGGTGAGGAGAGAGCCCGGGGCGGAACCGTAGCGGGTTAAGCCGCTTTGAGACTGTGAGGAGGACGATGAGGGAGAAGGGTACATGTGGAGTAGTAGAAAGTGGGATGAGAGAGAGGGAGGCACAGAGAGAAAGAGGAGAAAACGGGAACAGAGAGAAGAATTACGGGGAGAGAGGAGAAGGAGATGGGGATGCCTATTGGGGAAAGGTCGGGTTATTACATCACTCGCTGGTGACGGAATCACCTCACGTGCCTTGTGATTTCATGACTCTCAATATATATTACGTCTTCGTACTCCTTCCTTATAATAACACTTTTTTTTATTAAGGGTTAATCACTTAATTGGACTAAGGATGTTTTTTATTAAAAAAAAGAAATGATTTATTAAATGTTCTAAAAGGGTTTGTGTTAAAAAATGCAAGCACCGTCATAAAGGGAATACTGAAAGAGTTCTGGGGGGGGGGAAATAGAAAGGGTATTTAATTAACTAATAAGCTGGTTTAAATTAAAGAGTTTAAAATGGATGACACATCTACACTCTTTAAATCTTGATGGATAGGTTATGTTGTTTCTAACTTTTAAACAATGTGATTTTTCATAGATTTTGTTTTATATATGTATCACTGTATCAATAGGATGTACTCTATTAATTCTCGTAATGCATGTTAATAGTGACGTAGGGATAATACTGTTTTACTAGCCATAAAATTAACATGCGCATTTACAAAATATATTTTAAGATAATATTCATTTCATTCTTTTTTTTAAATATAAAAATTTTATTTCGATTTTAAATATAATACTCTAACCAGTTTTACATGATTTTTATTGAGTACACGTATAAATGCGACTCTCAATCAAATAATAATTGTAATATATTTTAAAGAAATTAAAATAAATTTATTATTAATTTATAAAGCTAACTCTTATATCAAATATAACATTAATTTAAGAAATTATTTTCTCAAACATTTATATGCAAACAATGATTTTTTATTAAAATTTATTATTTTGATAAATCCTTAAACTAATAATCACCCAAACTACAATCTTTCGTCATATGGGAATAAGTCAGTATTTATATAGACACATATGTTATTCCTTTATGTTAAAAACAACCATAGACACCACCAAGATGGATCGCTCACAATCAATTGCGTTCGTTTTGTTTAACGTGTGAAGCAAGCATTAATTGAGTATTTGTTGGCCATATACCCTTCATGACTTCCTCCAAAGAGTTTGGACAGGTGGGTGTCACGTATTTCTTTAGAAAAATAAAGAATGGATATACGCTTATGCTCGTGCCTACTTGCAAGTTGCAAGATAATTGAATACACTCCTCACATTCAACTGTGAGAACGCCCTTGGTTGTGAGCTACACTAATGCATAGGGCGGCATTCATAGCTATCCCCTTATTTCATGTGACAGGCACACAGTACAGGTAATAGACCCCCGTAGCTGCTAACATAGTTTGACATTCTCCAGCTAATTAAGATTCTAAATTTTCGCCGATATAACAAAATTGTACATTAGTTAGAACATGCTTCGTGTTGAGAACAAGAGGGTTATGGGTATTAGTATACCGTAAAGTTGAATCCGCCAAGCCAATATAAATTAATATAGACATGGGACTAATTTGGATATTAAGGTAATGAGCATGGGTTAGCGTGGGATTAATTAAGAAGGAAGCGCCACCTAATATTGGAGGGCAAGTGGGAATTAAAATAAGTAGGTTCAGTGTATATCTCACAAACTTACAAAAGCGACACGAACCCAAATCACGGCCCCCACTCACTGCTCCCGCCGTGACGTTCATCTCATCCATGCATCTCGGTTTCGTCCCCTTGTTTTCTTTTTTACTTTCCATTAACCCACCTATGCAATCGTACATTCTAATAATTAATTAATTATTTAGTCCATCCAATCTCAAAACAACTATTTATCATAAATGCGGGTTGTCTTTAATATTTTTAATAATTATCTCTAATGATAAATAAAATCTCCATTCCGCACAATTAACAAGGTATTTCTTAATATATTTAATATAAATATTATTTGATTATTTTAAATAGATTATATAAGTCAAATATATCAATTAATTATAGCTAAATATAATCATTCAGGATAGATTTATACTTTATACTATTTAATTTATTTAATATTTTTATTTATAAATAAAAAATAATTAATTATAATATTAAGGAGTAAAATTGATACATGATTGGATCTGGGTTTGACAAAGATGGGGCGATAATTTTTGTTTTTTGTTTTTTTGATACTATAGGGCGATAATGCTTCACGGTCTAAGTTTCTCCTTTGAACAATTTTGGAGGATCTTTAACGATAGAATTTGTTCAGTTGTAGTTGAGAATAATTAAATGGACGGAAGTCTTCTTTACCAGCTTTCTTTTGTCTGCTAGAAAAATTACACTCGTACAAATCAGACAGTGACGTGAGATCATATGGTTTTTTTTAGTCTCAGGTGAATCTCTTTAGCTTCTCAAAAAGAAAAATAAATGGCTACTTCGATTTGTTAGTTGTTTCTAATATTAAATTTTAAGATTATAAATATATGTTATAATTGTTTTTTTATTAAAATAATTTAAGTTAGTTTAATAGAGTTTTTCTTGACATTATATACCTTTATTTATTTTTAATTATTTAATATAGAATTTCTATATTCTAATACTTAACACGTACTCACTGACCATTTGTGAGCATTATTACTCCAATAGTCCAATGTATGTGTGATGCTTCAAGTAAATCGCGTTTCATATGGTATAACTTATGTTAACATTGATAACTCATTCCATGTTGTTTTTCTTTTTGTTTTTAAAATGAACTTATATGAAGTTTTTTTTTTGTGAGAACCTAATTTTACCATTAACTCATGAAATTTACCATTGATCCTTAAAGCTTAAAACATCATAAAAATTAGCCTGATATTAAATAATATTGGGCATTCTGGCGGGAACCGGGAATAATTGCATTGCCTACGTTTTAGGGGGGGGGGGGGGAAGAATTCAAAATCTTCATTGCATTGGCCCATGGTTTTGTACCATTCTTAGTAAGAATCACGAGGTTATCTATTCATATATCTGGTCAAATCCAATAATACAACGTTATAATAACTTCCTATCTACGGAATCTTAGCTTGCCAGTATCTATAAAATAACACACTCATTAATATTTGATTGATCGCAACTACTTAAATGACACGATCCGACTTTACAATATATATAATTGAGAGGAACTCTTGTTCGATATTTTGTGTGCTTATGGCCGCTGCATCTCCATCAACTCATTTGTAATTGTCAAGAAAAGTTGTTTACTTACAAGAATCAATGATCCATTCATCTTTAGGTTGTCTTATTTTTCCTATTATATCCAAAAAAAGTGAATAAACATATTTATGTAATTTGTATTTTCTAATTGTTATAATAAAACTGTTTATTACGAAGAAGAAATCAATGGGTCGGAGCATAAGCGGAGCATCGATGTATGTTCTGTGTAGATATTACTTAAATGGTTATTTTTATTAATTATTATCAATTGGCCAACTTGCTTATATTTGTTGCCAATTTGGTCAAACCAACTTGTACACTCCTTATATATATATATATATAATTTAAAGCAGTGCAGGGCACATGTTCTCGTGCATGCATGGATGTATCGCAATTTGATCTGTTTTTCTTATAGCTGTCAGCTATTTTCTGACTTGACTTTTCTTCTTCTAAACTTATCTATCAATATTGAATTAGTAAGCAGAAGATTCATATAACATCTTAATGCGCCATATATAATTAAATTTATTCCTTTTATGGCTGTCAGCTATTTCTCACTTGACTTTTATTTCTTTTAACTTATTGGAGCTGTGAATGTAATTTTGTTTTTAAATTATGTGCAACCCAAAATAGGGTCGCCATATGCTAAGTAATACGCATGTATCATTTGTATTTGGTTTTACTTTTGATTTTTGAATACTTAGATTATATTTCCATTACAGTTACTTGCTATTTTATCCATTAGTTTGGTTTTTTTTTTCATTTCCAATGTTATTTTCTAGTTTACTTTTCTAATTTAAGTACAAAATTTAAGTGCATATTTAGATGACATCCAAACCATGGTTTGATAAAAAGTTAAATAAACAGCCCTCAAATATTCAGAATAGTTTACAGACTAAATCATGATTTAAAACTATATTTTAGATAAATTTAGAACAATAAATTTTGAGTAAAAAAAAGAACTTATAGGCTGTCAAATGCTGTCACAATGCCCCCACAAATCTTCTTCAATCATAGTAAAAAGCCATCACTCCCTCCCATATTTTTCAGCTATGTCGGTACTTCATGATCTATCCATCTTCTTCAACCTCCGTTTGGATCTATCACTTTCTTCTTCAACCTCCATACAAATATGTCACATTTTGCATCAACCTTTGTCCAAATTTATCATCGTTGAAGGTAGCTGGGAGCAAGAGAAGGGAGAGCAAGCTCTTGAAAGTTCCATTGATCTCGATGAGATCATTCCTGATCTTAGATTTGTCATTGTCATCGACAGAGGCACGAGAGTCGTCAGAATGAGGGGCATTCCGTTGAAGAGAGAGGGCTCTCTTAAACATGGCGGAGGGAGGGATGATAATGGTGAGTAAGGGATGATAACAGTGAGTTGGGGTAGGGAAAAATACTAGTGTTGAAGATAAATAGTGATATTATTTATTTATTTATCCACTCTATATTCTTTCTGGTAATTTATCAATTATAAAAATAATTTTAATAATAATTACTATAATACTTATTTCTTCAAAATTAATTTTTTTTCATAAACTATTCTCTAAAAATTATTTTCTATAATCAGTTTTAAATTATATTGTTTTTATAAACTATTTTTTAAAAATTTAATTTATTCTTCTTACAGCTTATATAGCTGTCTTCTTACTTGACTTTTCTTCACTTAAATTTATTTATCAATAAGATATTATACAAATTCTATAATAAGTCACATTATTACAAGTCATGTCAAACTCAAATGTAATGGCAATGCACAATATATGAGACTAAGCTATTAGATATTACACAGACCATCAATTCTTGGTCTCCACTAGATTGTATCTTTTTTGCTTTATATTGAGAGAAAAATGGGAGAGAAATATGGGGATGAAATATTATAAAAGAAAATTTCATAAAATGATAAAAAAATTTACTATTATTGATTTTTTTTCCTAGTATTATTTTCTCTATAATTTTTTTCTCATCGAAATATAAGGCTGGTTTCTCTTTTAATGGATACAGGAATGATGGATATAAATATTCTAAATTTGCCTTCATTATATTCATTAGTTATTTGAAAAAGGAGTTTCCCCGCCAAACATTAATTGAGCTCGTACGTGCTCGTGACATCCACAATGAAAAAGATCAAAGGCTTTGCAGGGGCTTCATAAAGATTGCGAGCCAAATAAATCGTAAGCTGTGTTATGAATAAGATTCAGGCTTCTCAGTCTCAACGAATCCAAGCTTTCTTTTCTCTCTCTCTCATTCATTCATTCATTCTCCGTGAAAACGTTATAGTTTGAAGACTATGAAATATCGTTACACGTACAAGGTGATTTAAGAAACTAGACACATACTTGGAATTTAACACAGAGACCCCGTTCATATTTTTGGGCCTTGGGCCCATTTCATTCATTTCCTTCGAACTCAATTCCCTGAATCAGGATTCCATTACCCTTTTCACATTGAATCATGGGGTTGAATTGGTAAAAGAGTTATATATATATATATATATATGTGTGTGTGTGTGTGTGTGTGAGAGAGAGAGAGAGAGATTATTTATAGCTTATTTAATTTTAAAAAAATATTATTTTATTATAATTTTAGTTATAATATTTAAGAAAATATTTTAACTTTTATGTACTTAAGTTTATGTCTGAGAATAATAGATTATTCGCTTTATTCAATATTAGTATAGTTTAAGAGGAAGAAAGATTTTACCTTATCCTTAAATAGTATGTGAGTCCAACCCCTTTCTCAAAATTCTTATACAAAAAAAAAGAATGAGAAAAAAAATACTCATCGTCTATTCATAGGTTTAGCTGACAAACGGATGAGACATACAATCATTTATACTATATTCGATCATTGGGAAATATTATTTTATTATATTTTTAGTCACGGTACATGTGGAGGCATTATAACTCTTAGGTGCTTAAATTTACTCTTAAATGTAATTAACAGTTTGCTCTACCTAATATTAATATTACTTAAGAAAAAAAGGAAATTTTGTGTTGTCCTTACGTAATGGAAAAATTCAACTCTTTTTTAAAATTTTTTGTAACTAAAAAAAGAATGAGAAAAAAATGCTAATGAGAATTGACATAGATGGTAAAAAATATACTCATATTTTATAAGGATGTAAGTTTAATTTTTACTACTATAAATTTAGTGTAAGTGTTCTCTAAACTTTAGAATTATGATATAATTTTAATAGGAAATTATTATTGAATTTATCTAAATTTTTGTATAAAAAAAATTATTAATATATAGGACAGTTTATTCCACATAATCTAATTTCCTGTTCTTTGAGCACGAGTTAATCAAAATATATACTCACAACACTATACTTGTAATTGTAACAAAAATTAGGCTGGGGCTGTATTACAACGCCATTCATTAATATGTGCGAATGATAGCGTGAATGATTTATTTAATATAAATTTTATATTTTTCTGGCAAAAAGATATAAGTTTTATACTATTTGTTATTGTATCAATTTATATATATTGAATCGGTGAATTGATCGTGGCTAGGCAAAACGAAAAAAAAAGGAGAAGAAAAGGAAAAAATATGAGGTTCGGTGGATCGCGGCAACAACGAGTAATCGCACAGATCTGTCCGATGAAATTATCCGATCCGTCAATCTTCTGGCTTCGTTGCTGCACGAATTTCCCGTCAATGTAGGAGACACCCAATAAGAGCGAGCTCTTCCTCTGGGGTCATACAACGCATTCCGATCTCTGGAGAGAGAAGAGATTCAACCGAACGTGATTTCTCTCATCTCTCTCTAACCTTTTCCACCTGAATTTTGAGACCTTCATCAGGTGGCAACCATGCCTTCCTCTTCTTCTCCCCGCTCCCTTCTCCCCCCTTTCGTGGCGGTTCTCCTCCTTTTCTTCTTCGTCATTGCCGATGTCCCCTCCGCAGCGGCCGACGATGTCAAACATGATGACGACAGGGTTCCTAAGTCGGACTCTTGCCGTAATGACTTCCAATTGGTAATTCATCATATCCCTCTATTCTATTAATCAGCGAAGCTTTTGTTGCTGCTCGTAATTGTTATGTTTGGTTCCGATGTAGTGAAATTCCCGTGAAGGAAATTGGAAATGTAATTAAGATTGAAATGGGGAGCCTTTGTAGTTATTTACCCTCACCTTTCTCTATCAACGTGGCAATTGTTTTTGACGTTGGAATCTTGCAGATTAAGGTGAAGAACTGGATTGATGGCGAAGAAGGGGATATGTATAATGGGATGAGTGCAAGATTTGGGTCCATATTGCCCGAGCAGGCTAAAGAAAGTGTCAGATCACCTGCTGCTGTTGCAAATCCTGAGCACTGCTGCTCCAATTCAACTTCTACGGTGTGACTCTTTTTTATCTCTAAAATTTTATCCTTTACGCCGAGTTCCTTGGTTGATACTCATATGGTTGTAGACTAATTACAGAACGACATGCATGCAGAAGGCTTTACCAGTGACACGAATATTACTCTTGAATTGCCTCTTTGTAAATTTGTGATTTATCCCATTGCAGTATACCTAAATTTTTTAAAACCTACAAATTTTCCAACTTAGGATAATGATCATTATAGAATAGGGAATATCTGTTCTGGTGGCATGCTTAACGAATTCCCATTTGCAGATATCTGGGTCAGTCCTTCTTTGTGAACGAGGTAATTGTGACTTTTCAACTAAAGCAGCATTTGCTCAGTCGGGAGGTGCTACTGGAGTGGTGATGATAAACAGTGATGAAGGTTCATTTTATTGCTTGACACACGGCATTGCTTCTTTGGTTTTATTTTATAGTGACCTCTTTCGCCTTATTGACAGAGTATAATATAACATTGTTCAACTAAAGTTTCTAAAGTTTCACTTGTTAGGCTTGTAAATTGTGATTTCCCTTTCATTCACAGCTTGTTGTATAGTTAGATTGCAGTCCATACACACAAGATTTCACTTTTAAAGGAGTTTTAGTTTTCCAAAACACCTTGATGAATTTAAAGTTACACAATCTCATCTAGAGAAGAAGAAAGACAAATAAGATCCGGATTAAGTATAAGATTTCCATAAGTTCATGAACTTACCTATTAGAGGGATTTCTAGCAATATGAAGATTCCAAGAAAAATATTTCCCTGAAAAGGCAGAAAACACCTAATTGGAGAACTAAGCAAGGGACACAGACAAGACATTGTGATTTCATTTCTCTCGCCATCGTCTTGTTTGATTTGGACATTATATACTTAAAGAATCATTATATGTTATAAAGCTAAAATATTTCAATGCTATTAACATAACTGGTTGTTGAAATAGGTGTCTTTCTTCTTCTTCTTGCTACTACTACTACTATTACTTTTGTCTTTAAATATTTTTTAAATAGAAAAAGGGTTAAATCTAGTTTCCACTAAAACTTTTAGCATGGTAATTGACTTGTTGAAACTTTGTTTCATTGCAATTATCTGATTATTGTTTATGCCTGTATATGCATAATTATTATCTACAATATTACGTATGATTTATTGTCATCTGAGAATTATTGATTTAATTTACTCAGAAATTATTGAGATGACTTGCACCAATGGCACCACGCCAAACATTTCAATTCCAGTTGTGATGATATCAAAATCATCAGGAGAAAATTTGAGGAAAATGATGTCTTCAAAGAGAGGTTGGCTCTTCAGTCCTTATAACTTCTACTGTACTTTTCTTTTGCGTTTGAGAAAGAGATTTAGGTAAATATATTTGTTAGAATTTGTTAAATATATTTATGGTGCAAATAAGATGTGGAGAATGAAGCCTGTGCTCAAATGAATTTATCGTATATTTTGGGAATGGTCACTTGAGTGTATTATTTAGATGGCTTAAAGCCATTTGCCAATGGAAGAGGTTCAGGGTGAGGTGGAAGCTCTTGAATTCAGCTGGGATGTGAGTCATCATTGTTTTATTGCTGAAAGTTAGAACATATGTTATCGCATAAGTTAGCATTAGACATTGTAGGCTAAGTTACATTGAGATAACAAGCTGGTCAGTTGGTAGTTGATGTTGATTGTTGAAATAGAGACTAACATTTTCTAGCTATGCCACATGGATTTCCTTGTTTCTTATCAGTGAAGTTTGTAAGTTTTAAAATGGATAAATAAGATGAAAGAGAAACGTGCTTGTTGGGTGTCAAGTTGATTTACAATCTATTATTTATAGATGGTTAATTCTGAGTCATCCATTGCAGTGGAAATTTTGTTGTATGCTCCAGTTCGCCCACTTATAGACTACTCCGTGGCATTTTTGTGGTTGATGGCTGTTGGGACAGTTGCATGTGCTTCACTATGGTCAGATTTGACTGCCCCTGAGCAGACTGATGATTGCTACAATGAGGTTTTTTGTTACAACCTATGTGTCTCAAAATTCATGGTTTGTGTTGAAGTGTTTTGTTGTGATGCCTCAGGGTGTTAGTTGTCTTGTTTATTGTTTGGAACAATTAATAAATGATTTGAGTATAATTTTGGTTGAGGGCGTGCTTTCACCCATTTACAATTTTTTTATATTTTTGCATGATGATTTTATATCTGCGGGCTTTCTATGTTTCCTCTTACTTTTCCTGCCTTCTTTGGAATTAACTGTTTATTTTCATTAGTTACTCTTAAAACTGGAGCTATGAGCTTGTTTCCTTTTCTTTTTTTGCCCCTTATTAGAGATTTATTTCTCATTTTCAACTCATATTTCAAATTATTAATTCAAATATCGCGTTGCCTCATTTTTCTAGGAATCTTCAAATTCTGCAACAGCAAAAGATGAGGATGAAGTTGTTAGTTTAGATGTGAAGGGTGCTATCATCTTTGTCATAACAGCATCTACTTTTCTCGTAGTAATGTTCTTCTTCATGTCATCTTGGTTTGTCTGGGTGCTGATATTACTTTTCTGCATTGGTGGTATGCAGGTAATGTTGGTCATTCCTTTGGCTGAAATCTTACTCTCTCATTAAGTAAATATAACTTTTTCATGATGTGCATTAATAATTTGTTATTTCTTTCAAAGAGGAAAATGCCTTAGCCATTTCCTTGGTAGAGATATGTTCTTAGACAATGAATTTCCAAGGTCCAAACATGATCAGTCTATCTACAACAGATATCCAAATTAAAGAGGTGAAATAAAATTAGGATTTATTGGGTGCTCATTTGCACATGCATTGTGGCAGCTCTCATCATTCCGTCATTTGTAATGCCTTCAATTCTGAGATCAGTTACAAGACAAACTCCTAAAGACAATTATATGAGAGAGCTGTAGTACTCTTCGATGATAATAAACTCAATCTTGTAACACTCCCAATTGATTTGTCTCACTTATCTTTGAATAACACGTTTCTTAACATTCCTGAATAAGGGTTTAGTTTTATTTTCTTTTCATCCCCTTTACCAAATTGTCGTTAATGTTCACTGCTTTCATTTTCTAATTGAACAATGCTTTTGATATCAGGGAATGCACCACTGTATTGTGAGTGTGGCTTGTAGGTACAATCAATACTCATGTTTTGTTTTTTTTCTTGCCAAAAACATACTATCTTCTCTTTCTTTTATGTTTTATGCACTGATGTTGTCTCTTATTTTCAAATATATGGCAGAATTAATCCAAAATGCGGGAAGAAGACTGTTAATATTCCTAAGGCTGGGGAGGTTTCTGTTTTCTCACTTGTAGTGATTTTAGTCTGTTTGGCATTTGCAATTTCCTGGGCTGCTACTCGACGGGAATCATATTCATGGGTTGGGCAAGATATTCTTGTAAGTTTCACTCTCAGCAACTAGGAAATATGTTTTATTATTTTGTGTTTTTTAAAATATTATCATTGCAGTTTTTAAATCTGAAGATGAGTTAAGCTTTGAAGCAGAGTTTTATGTGGTACGTACTGACAAAAGGTCAATCTCTATTGTTACTTAATGAAACATGCTACACTCACCAAGAAAAAAAAAAAGAATGAACCAAATGCTAACTCAATAAATCAGTAATTACCATAACTATGCTATTAAAGGATGTTCTATGAATCAATCTCTAGCATTGCCAAGGATGTTCATTGGTTCCCTATTGTAAGCTTTCTAGAGCATTGTGGCAGAAACTGGATTATTATCTTGATGTGTGTGGTTACTATTTACTGATGAGAAGCTATAGTTGACCTTTTATTTTCTGATGTTCATCTCTGAAATATGCTTTTAATTTTGACAGGGCATATGCTTGATGATAACCGTCTTGCAGTTGGCACAATTACCTAATATCAAGGTAGCTCAATCGTTTCCTTTTTGTTTTTGTTGATTATTATTTCTTCATAGTTTGTTGTTTATATGTTAAATTATCCAAACTCAGTTTTTGCATTTGATACCATAGGTTGCTACCGTCCTCCTCTGTTGTGGATTCTTCTATGACATCTTTTGGGTGTTCATATCTCCAGTATTTTTCAAACAGAGTGTCATGATCACGGTAAAATTTCCTTTTTCCTGTTTGTCTAGTTGAAGTTTGCATCTTCAAAATTGAGAATATGGTTTATAGCATATTGAAGTAAAATTCAGCACATCCAAATCTGAAGTAGTTGCTCCTTGTATGCTTTGGTGCATACCAAACTCGACTATATATAAGCACAAGGTGCTGGACGGATTGATTTAGAAAAACTTGAGCAAATTTGCATAAAGATTTCTTCAATACATGTTATCTCGTTTCCTTTGCTAGGTTGCTCGAGGTGATAAAGCTGGTGGGGAAGCAATTCCTATGCTTTTGAGAGTTCCTCGTATTAATGACCCTTGGAATGGTTATGACATGATTGGATTCGGAGATATTCTCTTCCCTGGTCTGCTTGTTTCTTTTACTCACAGGTACTAATTTCTTTTTCTTTCTTTTTAACCATTGATGTCAATGTGATATTTATAAAATTGGACGGCTTTTTCATTGGAAAGTTCTTTAACAAAACAGTATGAAGGAAGAATAAGGACCTAATTGATATTTGTTGATGTTTGAAGGGAGAGGAATGAGAGAGTGACATTCTTTTTGATCTACTGACACCTCTTTCAGCCTCACGTCATGCATTATGAGATCTGAGCAGTGTAGTACATGAAGTGCAATAGAGTACATTTGTTATTACAAGGGGTTAGCCCAGCCTTTTATTATTATCATCATGCCAAGAGTATTTTATGTTGATGCCTTCTATCAAACATCCTTTAAGAACATGTTGCCTATATCATTTTAAAACTACCTAATAGTGCGGATGACTTCTATCAAACATCCTGTGACAATGTTCTGCCCATTGATGGAAATATTAAGCCAAGCAACTTAATGATCTTGATTTGCTATTCTTAGAGAATTGTTATCTTTTTTACGTTTGGGGCAGTTTTTGTCATCTACCTATCAAAGATGCTTCTTCATCATCATTTTTATTCTGGATTTTGAGGGTATCAGATTTGACAAAGATCAAAAGAGGGGAGGACCAAGGGGATATTTCCTTTTTCTGATGATTGGATATGGAGTTGGTGAGTTCCTTTGTGACATGCTTCAGTTGGAACCTTGATCTAACATTTATTTCTTATTGCACATTAAATCTAATGCTATTTAGCTTTTAGTTGTTGATATAGGTTCTTTTTCGTTTCAGGACTGTGTTTGACATACTTGGGGCTTTATTTGATGGACGGTCACGGACAACCTGCACTCCTCTACCTTGTTCCATGCACACTAGGTAAACTTATTTAATGTTGTTCTTAAGCTGGATGTTCAGCAGGTCCTCATCTAGTTGGCGGGACTGCAATTTTCTGGTTGTTCATGTCACTTGATGCACATTTGTTAATTTTCCAATTAAATCAACAGGCACTGCAGTTGTGTTGGCATGTATAAGAGGTGATCTGAAGACCCTCTGGAATTATGGTTCGGACACGGCTAGAGAACCTTCTGGTGTTTAAATCATAGTTTTTACCGGCACTTGATGAAGAATTTGAACTTGTGCAAGTTGGGGAACCAGTTTCGTTGCCTTGATTTTGGTTTAACATGACGCAATGAATATAATGGTGGGGAAAGAAGTCCGATTTATCGGAAATGGGAACTCCATTTTGAATTATATGCGCATGTTCTTGCTGCTAAGTTGTAGTCATTTTCGATAGAAAAGCTAAGAAGAGGAGGGTAAATTCCTGTACCGTTATGTATGTGTAGTAGTTGTTCCGTTCTTTATGTTTCAGTGCTTTGTGTAAGGGCCAACAAAATATTTAAAGTTGGTTGGGCTTCGCTGACAAGAGCTCGACTTCATGCGAGCTTCAGACTCTCGTCTGTATCGTTTTGGTATCTCTGTGTATATATACATATATGACTATATCCATACATTTATTTGCCATAAGCATTACGTTGTTTCCATCATCATCAATCATATCGATTCGCAGGTTACTCCAACATTAACGTTAAGTATAGACAGAAAAGCGGAGGGATCATCCAAAGACTCACTTATTTCCTTGACCAAGCATGAGACAAAGCTTAAACCGGACTCAAGTCACATTTTTTTTTTAACTGTTAAATCAACTCATCAGGTTAATATATGTATCTATTATATAAAATAAATTAAAAATTGAAGTATGCATATTATATAAATTAATAATCTGCATCTGCCGCAGCCTACAAGGGGGATAAAGTAATCAATGTGGAGGCCTCTTTTCTTTTTTTATATATTATTAACTTTTTGTTTTATTTTTTGGGTACAAATTAACTTCTTGTTTTGATGATATGGCTGGGTGGCTTGTAGCTTTATTCGGTCCATCACAAGGAAACTGTTAGATTTGGGCAAATAATGGCTAATTGTGGCCCAACATCTGAATGACGTGGTCACCGTATATTTTCGCTCCTTCGTATGTCCCCGCCTATTGGCTTCTCGGCTTCTCCTCCCAGAAATCAATGGCACACACTCTTCACTCTTCGCCAGGCTTCTACTCTCATACTATTCTCGGCTGGCGGAGACGCTACTCCAGCTCGCCTCAGTTATGATGTTCAGAGCCGATTTGGCATAAAAAGCTTTCGATTAATCGGCTGCCATTGGGACGGGGTGCAGGCATAATTTCTGGTCGAGAATAACGATGGATAGTGTACTATGATCTCCAAATTCCTTGCAGGCTGCCGTATACCTGGAGAGCTTAATTTCACTACGAAGAGATGCAAGTGTTTTCCTTTGGTACTATTCTTTACCCTCTGCTTTTGTTGACAACTCAGGATGAAAGTAATGCTTTCCGCCATGGAATGCAAGTGAGCCAGTTTTATGAGAAAAACATTTACTTCCTTTAAATTCTACCAATTTTCAATTTAGTTTATATAGTCTATTTTTTTCCCATATCACTCCCTGATGTAATATAATCTAAAATCTTCAGTCCTCATAAGAAAATGTAGTCAATATTTTGCTGATGTGCTGAATGCTCTGCTAGCACGGCAACACGCGAATATTTGATTTGCAATTCAATTGCCACACGTAAGCCAAACTGCACAATTGATGTAATGGTCTTGTCGTTTTTTTTTTCAAAGCAGGTTCAGAAAGCAGGGCCTTCTGAAATAGCATTGTCACACTGCATAAAATAGAGTGTGCGGGTGTTGTGTTTCTTCTAGTGGCAAATCCAAAGGTGCCAGAGAAATGGCAAGCGAATACGAAACCGGTGAGTTCCTGTAGTTTTTAATTTACCCCTGATGGCCAAGTTCGCTGGAGAGTATGGGACGTACAAGTCCTTTCTCACACCCTCCTTTTCACCTACGTAGAGAACTACTGGCTTGTCCCCTTATCATTACTTTCATCCTGTGTTTCAGATTATCAGAAAAATAAAAGAAAGCCTTAGGACGTTGTGTAATATTACATTACATATAGGGATGACCCTGAATTCTCAAGACAAGCATTCAAAGCCCATCACTTATTGCTTAGACTCCAAGTATTACAAGTAGATATTAAAGCATAATTCGCTACGAGATATGATCTTATTACAGGCAAATCTTCAAAGATTGTGGATATTAAATGTACTTGGCTGTGAGGTGGGTGAGGAAGGTTGCACTTAGCAGGGAGCTGCATGGCGAGGTTAGGATCAATGCCAAGAGAAGGCAAGAGCTTAGAGTTCTTGTAGGAGCAAATGCAACGCATGTTGGCGTGAGAGAGTGCAGAGCAGCAATCTGCAGATGGAGTTGCATGGTTTGGAAGTGTCACTGATGGCTTGCAGGTCATTAGACTACTGATTGCTTGAAGCTGCAATTGTGAGCAACACCACCACCAGAGCCAAAGCTTTCGTTCTCCTCTCTTCTCCTTTGGTTTGTGGATTTTGGGGGATGGGCTTTTTGTTTGGGATTTTTTTGGGGGTTGGGGTGTTGTTGGGGGTTGTTACTGGAGGAATGTTATTGTTTCTAAAACGACATTGCAATGGAATGTTTTGTTTGATTATTAATGTTCAAATTCTCCAACCCTTTATGACCCAATTCTTTTTCAAAATTTTTTATACCAAGAAAAAAAAGTTGTCTGAAGAAAATGGGTCACTTTGCCCGCCATTGGAGGAGCAACTACTGCACTATCACGGATCACCGGTTTGGGATATGTGGCTGCCCTCTGCCGTCGACAAGTGGAGCCTCTAATCATTCCTCTTTAGTCTTTACCTTCATCAAATCATATTCTGGCACCTGCAGATCAATACCTAGTATTTTTATTATATATTTATTTTTCACTCATGTTACAGTAATAGTATTTTATGTGATCCTGTTTTGTTATCGTTTATAATTAATATAACCCACTTGTGACATGCTTTTAATTTAATCTTTGAATTTTTGTGCCTTCTACTTGAAATTTCTTGCCATTTGGAGTTTTCTTTCCACCATGGGTTAGTTGGATATTTAGATCATTGCTGTCTTAAAATTTATAATGAATAGAGTTAGACTAAATTAGACTATTCTTTGGTTTTAAGTAAACATCATCTGATAGTTTGTGTCCATAGTATCACTCGATTTTTTTAATATATATATATATAATATTTTATGACGATGAAATTAGCCTTTTTACACAACACAAACTATGATCAAAATAAAATTTTTATACTAATATATCTGAATAGAGCATGTGATACAAATAATACAATGATACTCCCATACAAGATACGTTGAACTTTTTATTGAAAAAAGGGTTAAAATATCGTTCATATATATATATATGATAAACTTTGGAGCAAAGATTAGGTAATTTTGCTTCTCAAGAGATCAGCAAATTCATATATTAGATAAAGTGACATTTAGATTTTACATTTATAAAAAGAAAAATAAGCTGGGTCAAAAATAGTCAAACCTGGGACTAATTTAGGTGACAAAGATAAGATGATTTATGGACAGAGATTAAATATTTAAACCTTCTTAAATTATTTCATTCTATAATAAGTTAATCAGTCCACTTGAGGATTCAATACTTTAATATAACAATTCATAACCACCCAAGCAATTAAAAATTAACGGACTAACCCGCCAAATTATGATACAACAGTTGTTACAAAATCATGCATTGCTCTTATAGAAGATCCCTTTTCTTCTTCCTTTGCTCTTCTCATCTGCTCTGCAATCTCACTAGCCTTCTTCGTCATCTCCTCTCCCTTCTCCATCACCCTCTCTATCACCTTCTTCACTTCATCCCCAGAAATCACGCTCTCTACCGTGCGCGTCAGCTCCACCCCCCCCCCCACCACCTCCTCCTCCTCGACCATCTTCGAATTGTAAGCTTGCTCTGCGGCTAATGGCCAACCTATTATGGGCACTTCATTGCTCAGACTTTCCAACAGAGAGTTCCACCCACAATGGCTCAAGAATGCTCCTACTGATTTGTGTGATAGAATCTCCAATTGGGGTGCCCACTTTCGAATCAATAACCCCCTTTTGGTTTCTTCACCTCGATTTTCAAACCCCTCTGGTAACCATTCAGCTTCGAACTCTCTGTTCATGTCGAATCCAAAAGGTGGTCTTATAACCCAGATGTACGGCTTCTCGCTCTGTTCTAATCCCTGAGCCAACGACACGATCTGGGTTTCACTGATTGAGTTCTGAGATCCGAAAGAAATGTAAAGAACAGAGCGCTATGGATTGACAATTTAAAATTCTACTTTAACTTTTTAATAGTAATTTTATAATTTATAAGATAAATATATGAATAAAGTTTTGTTCTACTTACATGAATATGCTTATAGGTCGATTTGAATAGGCTTTTCAAAAATAGTTTATTGAAAAAAATAGTTTTTAGATAATTTTTGTATAGTTCTCATAGATAAAAGCTTATAGAAAAAAATGATTATGAATAAATGAGTGTTTAGATGATTATTATTAGAATGATTTTTATAATTGATAAATTATCAGAAAATATATGAGGTAAAAAATAATAATTAATTGCTTGTTCATCTCCATTCCTCCATATTCGCAAATAGTAATCTTCGTCTCCATACCTCATAGTCGACAAGAGAAGCAGTGAACAGAGATCTCCAGCGATGGCAAGTTACAGAGCAGGATGTGACAGCGATGAAAATAGGAGATAAGGTGAACCAGACGACATTAGGATCTAAAGAACTAGAACCAAAAAAGCGACCTCTATGACTTCCATCATCTTTGTCGTCTCCCGACGACAACCATGACCTCCCACTGACCACCACTACTACAGAGGACCCTCCTCCCTCCCAACAACGACGACGGAAGAAATGGTGACAAAGAGAAGGCAATGGGGTAGAGATAGAAGAGAGAGAAGAGAGGAGAGAGTGTCAGAAAAAAGTAAGGGTAAAATAGTAATTAGGTAGTCCATAAATTTTTTCATCATTTTATAAGCTATTCCTAAAAATTTATTCAAAACTATAATTTTTTTTAAATCATGGTTTAATTCGTAAGTCATTTTTCACAAATATATTTCTTTTGCAAAAAATTTAAGTGGGTTCGACACTGGTTTCTTACTAAGGGCAAAGCATAAGTTCAGAGAGCACTTATAGAAAAATTATGAGATTGTCTACTAAAGGAGCCCCCAAAACTAGAGTAAGAAATGAACTCCTATCCTTCTAAAATATAAATATGTTCTTTACTATTTGTGTAAACGTAAGGATAAGTATAATTATTTATTTTAAAATTTTTTTAAACTAAAATTTAGATTAAATTTTTTTTTAAAATTTTAGTTTATAGTTATCCAGGCACTATATGAATTACAAATCGAAGTAATCACTAATTTGACAGAAGATATGTAAGAATCAATCGGGTCAATTAATGGCTGTAATTGGGTGTTGCGGTTAGAAAGAAAGTCATGAAAGGGATACTAACACTGTGTATTTTACTATTTCTTAGAATTTTTATAATGCATAAATCTCATACCCCTTTTCTTTTTCTTTTCATAAAGTATTTAGAAGAGAGATTTTTGTTCCTATTCCTTTTTACAAGGCACTATATGAAACATTTATTGTATATATATATATATAATATCCTTATTTAATCTTTGTCTATATTTTTTAAACTTGATTCTTTTACTTTTTAAAGAATGAATTTAATAAAGATAAAGATAAGGAATTTGTTAAAATTTAGTCAAAGTTAAAAATTTTTAATTTTCTTGTTGATTCTGATAAAAATATTTAAAATGACTTATAGGAAGCACTGACACATATCAAGAAATGGACAACTAAGAGTCACAATAAGATTAGAGACATTTTCTGTCATATATATCCTCATCTCACTTAAAAAATAACACAATTATTAATTAAGAAACCAAAATGTGGGGTTATTCTCACAAATTAAGTTTCCTATTTGGCCAAAATTAGATTTTTAAAATAAAAAATAATAATAAGAGGCTAAAACTTCAAGCTGTATAGCGGGGAATATAACAAGTATTAAACCCGTTATTATATACATATATCACAAAAGACGGTTACATTCTATGGTCACTTAACTCCTATAAACAATGGCTTATGGTTTTCACGTTGCTAATCATATATATATAGATCTTCAATCAAGGCCAACATAATGGGAAATTATATTTTGCGTAATTTAGTGATAGCATGAATACAAAAAAAAAACAATTATTAAATAATGTAAACATAAAATATTTTGACATAAGTTGTTCAAAAATACTACTAGTACGCATGTCAACGTAAGGTATAGCCTGAAAGCCATAAAAACCAGATGGAAAAATCGCAGCTACCTAATATATCAGAGACAAAAAAAGATGGTCTATATGTAAGCAATAGGCAGTTAATTTTCTATTCATATAATTAGACAGCATGCAAAGGATCAGTAGCTAATTAAACAACAATCTGCAAATTAAATATCAGAGTTAGAGAGGAACAAACAAGGGATCTGCATCCTGCATACCACCCAGCACAATATATATATATATATATATATATATTCAACTGATCTCACCAAATTCTAATCTGATTTTATGTATGTGAGAGAGCTGTATATGTGTGTGTGTATGTGTATCATTTACCCGTGTTTATCATATACATATACATATACATGTATATATATACATACACATACTGGTCTTCCTCTACCTCCATCTCTGTTGATCATCATCTCATAAATGTTCCATTTCCGATTAATCTGTGTTATATATATATATATATATATATATATATATATCATCATCATCGATCATCATCACTAGGAATAGTGATGAGCTATGGTTTGCATGACGTGAACCTGAGCAGCAAGGCAGGTCACAAAATGAGCCGTTTCATCCAATAAGCTGCAGATATCCATGGACTTCCCTCCTGGAACTAATTCTCTTAGCTTCTCTGTTTGCCTTTTCATAAGCCCTTCCTCATCGTCTTCATCATCAGTTGTCTTCTTCTTCTTCTTCTTCCTGTTATTGATCTTATTACCTAAACACGTTGATCTACTCTTTCCTGATCTCATCCTTCTCTTCATCAGCTTCATCAGAACGGCTCGGCTCCAAGCCCTACTCGACCCAACTGAACGAGCCATACACCAATAAGCCGCCATCTTTAATCTCTCACTTCGCTTTTTCACGCATATTGAAGACGACGACGAGGAGGAGGAGGAGGGTCTGCTGTTTCTCATCTTGGACAGAGATCTCAGAAATCTACGAGCAAATTTAATCCGAGTAGAAGGATGGCCATCGCTAGGTTTCATGTTTTGTGGTGTGGGCACGTGAAAAATATATATATGGAGGAGACAAGGAAGAACAGAGATCCTAAATCATAAATCAGTGATGGTGGGGATTCTTATCATGGTACAGCAAACTCTGACACAAATAACTTTTTTCTGAGTTTGGATTGGAAGTTGGGATTTGCTTCTGACACAAAACAACAAAAGGGGCCTCTTCTGTTATTTCAAAGTACAAATCGAGAGCCCCAGCCACAATATATGAGCTCAATTAAAGCAGCCATGCGCGCAGAGAGAGAGAGAGAGAGGAAGTGGTAATAAGAGAGGGGAGAGAAGGCATAAAAGGGGTGGTTGAAGAATAAGAGTCGAAATAATAGTGGAGAGAATAAAGGAATAAGAGGAAACTTGAGGGAAAAGATGGATGTGAAAACATAGGAAAGGGAAGTGAAACATGTTATACATACGTACTTTTATGTTTGTATGGTATAATTAAACCTTATCAAGAGATGAAGATGAGGGAGGAGGTTGCTTGAACAAGGAAAAAGAATGCTGAGGCCACATGCCCAAGTGGATTGTGGGGCCCACGAGACTGCACATGCTTCAGTCCCCCACCCACTCCCTTCTAATTACTCATTATTACTTAATTAATTATATTATTCTCTCTCTCTCTCTCTCTGCCTTTTTTGGGGGGTTAGGTTTTGATCTTTTCTTTATCGTTTCTGAATTGTGACGCTTAAGCTATCTTCATTCCCTTCCCACTCACTCCACTGGGTTTCTGTGTTTGTGAAAGCAAGCACTATGTCGGCATAGGGCTTTGTGTCCCATTAATCATATACTCATACTCCCATAAATAAATCAATACCTTTCCATATATGGACATGCATGTATTATAAAACAAGAAATCCTCATTGACGACGTTCGATCTTTTGCTCGCTATTTTTCTCCAAGGTATACCTTAATAGAACTTTTGGCTCTTATTAATACATAATTGTTTTAGTGATGTAAGGTCATTCTATTATCTAGATCTTAAGTTTAATTTCTAAAAAAGACACTTATATTAAGGTAATTATGAATCTCAAAATTTTGTAATAGGATCCTGTTGATAGTATAAAAAAAACAATTTTTGGCTGCCATTTGTCTCCAAGGCCAAGCACGAACAAACTCATTTCTTCTGTCTGCGGACGGTAAGAAATCAAATAATATATGATATTATCTCATATATTATTTGATTGGCTTCGTCTATCTGGATCGGATCAAGGTTTGTTCGACCTAATGCCACAGCTACGCCTTCAAATACAATGGTTTATTACTCTAATATTCAAATCTCAAGTGCTCTTGCATGTTTTGGTTTCTTTCACCCACTGGTTTTACTTGTTTTATGGTAATTTAATTTAGATTCATGATGATCAAGTTAATTCTGCTACTCGGGAGTTCATGAGATGGGATACTGTTCTCTGGTAAAAACAAGGCCAAGTTCATCATATGGTATGATTAATTTAACAATTATAATGTATACATAATTTATTGCTCAACACAAGAATTTAATAAACCTCGAATTAACCACCTTTTGTATTCACTTTAGTAAGTATACCTCAAAGCTGTTATTTTATATATCAGAATCATTTGCAAGGCATATATAAATAGCACAGTGCAGACAGTAAACTTAACTAGGAAAAATTTTCTCCAAGGAGATTAGTCTGTGTTATCGGTAGAGAATACTCCTGGTTCCACCATAAAAATAAAAATGCCAAAAATTGTGTGGTTAATAAAGACACACACACGCGTGACATGAATGACATGCATATATCTTCCTTCCTGAGCCAAATCAAATGACAGCTATAATTGTAGTTATTGATTGGCATTAGTTCTTGAATAGAAATAGGAACCAATTCTTAAGGCACTAACCTAATCCAAAGACATGGTTGGACTCTATCTGTTAAATTGTTGTCATCACTTAATTATATATAATTTAGCAGTTAGATATTTGATGCCACATATGCAGTAGATCAGGTTAATGGGGACCAAGAAAGCAACAGTGTACCAAATGAAGCTTCACTTTTCTTCACTTCTATTGTCCAGTTTTAGGGACGTACCATTTATTCTTTGAAAATTTTACACCCTTATGGTGGTTGGAAAGGGACAATAGCCAACAGCCTAACATGCGCATTTAATTTCACTGATAATGATCCATTAACGACTAGATGTAGCATTTTCTATTTAATTAATCTTAGTTAAGTAGCTTTATTTGAGTTGGTGCATCCAGCAATACTCTCTCTCTATATATTACTATATATATTCACCATCTAATTTAATCATCATTATTCATTAAAATAATGGATCCTCCATTCCTTTGCACAGACTAGTTTTACTTACATGTCGTCAGTCATCCCACACCCTATATCAACATGACCGCGTCATCCATTGGCTCTTTCTACAGATCACTTATTAGAAAGAAAACGGATGGTTAGAGTAAAAGTAGTCACAACAAATCAATTGCATAATAGACTTGATTAGGAAGACAAAACATTGCATTAAAGAGAACAAAGACGCTTGCTTAATCTCCCCGATCGATGCAGTAGCTGCAGGGGCAGCTGGGAAAGATGCAAGCATCCTACAACACCAAAAACCCATGCAATAATAATTCCAGGGTAGTCTCTAAGCCTCCTTTCTACAGCAAAAATCGAGGTAATGGACGGGTCTTCTAACATAGAGTTTAGACCTAAAAGTAAGTCATAGGTCCTCTGATGTGTCAAAGCATGTCAATCTTTTTTCTGGTACAACAAAACATGTCAATTTGATCCCATAGCTACATCAATCTACTTGCTTGACTTCAGAGACATGTTTTCTATTGAGGAGAAAGCCCACTTTGCAAGCTTCACTTATCTCCAGGGTCATGGAATTAACCAACCTTGGCATAATCATGTTATTTTCGGCCACTCTGCGTCTAATGCCTCTCCTGTGAGGCCATTTCCTTTTCCTATGAGCGTTCTTTGGGGCCATCGGTGAATGATAATGGCTTTCTTTCAGTTTATGCCCTATTGCTATCTCAGGGACCCTAGAATGGCCAGGCTTTGTGGGGTCCACAATATCGGCATAGAGGTAGTGTGCGACCGCTATGACCCCATAAAGCTGCCCAACGAAATAGGTTTTTTAAATTCAAATGAGCAAACAGCGTTTACAATTACATTTGGAAAGACGCGATCTTCCAGCTATTCAATCCAAAGAAAGTAGTACAAGATAAGGCTCTAACAAAAAAAACACAAGAAAGTAGCTAACAAATTATTAAATATGATAAAAAAATTAAAATTCCAACAGATGTGGAGCAGCAGGTGAACTGATAAAGAAGGATTATAAAAGTAATAGGCCCTTTATTAATCGCCCAAAATTCCGAAACATCAGAAAATACTTTTGAGGCACCTGTTCACCATCTCTGATTGTTGCCCTTGCATGCTGGAATCTGGATTCAGCAAAAATCACTAAATTCGTCTACGAAGAATAACAAGTGAGATGAAGGTCATCTAAATTACAGTGCCGTCTCTCACTCTGGAACCTTCCGTCTTCTTCCTGCCCAATGCCAAGCATGCGGTGGGTGGATGGGAAAGGGTGTTCTCACAAATCAATGCAGCCCAATACTATCTGGATGGCGCACCGATGCTTCCAACAACACTATTATGCATTCAGAACCATTAAAGCGCGTTCATTCTTTAAGGGAATAGAATATATCTCAGGAATTATGCCAGCTGTATTCAACACCTTTTTCTGGTTCTTGAACCTTTGATAACATTATGTTTAATGATTAAGTGCTTCTGAATAGAGTAATTAAGGGAAAACTTACATATCCATTGATGTAAATGTACAAAATTACCATGCCGAACGAATAAAATAAACCTAAAATAGATTTTAGGGATTTTTTTTAAGATTTGAAGTTCAAAATAAACAAACATGAACAATAAGTGAGCGTTGACGGGGAATCGGAGTGATCAATATGTTTAATCCTATCAAAACTCATCTTAAAATAGAAAGGCAATTCGATGGTGTTAATTAGAAGTACCTCAACATTTGCATTGAAATTGAAATATATTACATTGAAAAGGAGCTTGGCGACACCTTCCAATTAATATAACCCGGTGAAAAGGACGAAAAAAGAAACCAACTCGAGCAAACTAATGTAAACTGCTCAGTTGAAGTCATGAAAACAAGGAAAGAATAGGGTGAGGAATGTACAAAGCTGCCCATCCAGCGAAATCGCAAGAATTGTAACAAACTTGTTGGACAAGACATTTCGTCTTCAGAAGTATATCATATATCACAACTTTAGAAGGAAAACTCTGTAAAGAACCAGGAAAAAAACACGAGACTAATCAGTCCAATGAGTGCACAATTTCTATGAAACCAGTACATTCTCCAGATAAAATTTAGGAATAAAAGAAATCACAAACTCCTGGATTCATCAAATGAAATGAAGAACATCAAGAATTTGACAAACAATGAGACAAGGGTTTCTTTATGGTGACAAGGATGGCAGCGATACAAAGGCCTAAGTTGCTAAGTTGTTAGACAAATCTGATCACATTCACAGACATTGTGCTGTTCACTCCCAAAAGCTACCAGAAGAATGTCAAAGCGAGACAAATAGAAGTACAATCACAATTGAACCAGAAAGACTCACCTCGTCAGTGAGAGACTGAGAGTTAAGACAAGACTACTCAAGATCCTTTTGGCCCAGTGGCGCATAGGGTGAGTGGTGGGCAACAATTTACACTGACAAACTTTCATTAGCGCACCCTTGTTATAATCAACAATCATTCTCACAAAGGGGCAGAACGGGTAAAGCAATCTAAGCACTACAGACAAACAAAATAGAAAAGCTGCCCACTAGAAGACAAGAGCAGCACAGCACAATTATCAAAGTTCAGAGCACGGCAACGGGCATGAACTATATTCAACCATTAAAAATAGTGCAATGTTTATACCCAAAAAACAAAATTGCGCGATGTAAAATAAATTCTTAACTTACAAACCAAGCATGATGTACTTTTATTAACTTTGTGCAAAGCCCCATTTGTACCCCACCAAAAAAAAAAAAAGCTTTGCGCGAGTTACTTATGCCAGACATACTGATACAGGGTAACGAGTTTTGCATATTGGAAAAATTGTATTCAATACTATGATATAGCCCCACATCGAGATGCTACAAGTAATCCAGATGGTACTTTAGGGGCCTGGTACTTCCTTCTTAAAGCTTGTTTTCAGATGGATCCCAATGTTTGCTTAAATTTTCATCAACTGGTATCTGAGATTCAGAGTTGGAACAAGCTCCTCAAAGTAAACTACATGAGAAGGGCACAACCTAATGAGGCAGAGTGTGCACCACAGAGTGAAACAGTTGGAGATGTCAACTCTTCAAGGGTAGTGCGATGGTGGAGTCCCACTTTGGGAAGCCACAAATCTAATGATAGGTTCCCATGTTTGCTTAGTTTTCCATCATACCCTATGATGAAAAAAAATCACAACTTTTCTTGTATGTTATGTGTAATCCTTAACTCATGTCAAATATCATGAAGTTGCTCACCTTATTCTCCTCTCCAATCTATCAATTCACTCCGAGGTACATACAGCTGTGCAGCTCGCTCTTCTGCCTCTGTATCATTTACGACACCTCGACATCTTGGGAAGCCACAATAACAAGCTAATCGTTCATCAATTGAAAAAAACCTGTTACATGAATTCAAGAACGTCAGAGCAGTAGTGTATCAAGTAAATTTAGATTATCTTTGGAAAGATGGCAAACCTATAATCGTATGTGAGCTCCTCCCACTGTTTAATGTCCCTCTTTGCAAATATTATTATATGCTCATCACCATTAACACTGATAACTCTTGAGTAGCAATTTGGCTGCATGTGACAAAAAGTAAATAGGTGAGCAAGTAACGGATTCTACAGGTGTCGTGTAAAAAAAGCAGCATTGATTCTTCAGAAGCAAACAACTTGAATTGCAGCATTTTAAAATCAAAATCAATACTCATACTTTAATGCTCACATCAGGCCAATTGTATATCAAGATCAGTATGCTATGAAATTTACTTGCATTCTATGGGAACTAATTCACATTTGCAGATCTCAACTCAAACTTATACCAGCAAATGACAATCTATCTTATTCAAAGACATTTAAGAGTATTGTAAATGATACAAAGTGACCAAAGTATTCTAAGGCCAGAGAATATAAATCCCCATTCGGACTGGAAAATTAAAAGTCTGTGTGTGATTAACAAACAAATGAAAATTGGGAAGCATCAAATCCGGGACAAATGTACATACAGCACAAGAATGATTAATCAAATGAGCAATGCTTCCTGCTCTGGTAGCATCAATGACCCGTTCATCATCAATCCGAAACATGTATGTTCCAGCACCCTGCATAAGAGAAAAAAGTCAAGTTACTGCATCCTACATATGCATGTACAGAACATTCTAATTCTAATATTATTACTCTTATTTTTAGCTAGTTTCCTTTCATTGCCAGCCAGAAAAATTTTGAAATGTTACTGATGTTTGCATCAGAAGTAGTGCCTCAAACCTAAAAGCAAATGCAAACTCAATGGCTATAACCATATCTTCTGTAAGCCCCATCACCCAGGCTAAGCTAAATCATTTGATTAATCCACATAGGCGTCGCAATATCCTCATTTGCTTCAACAAAAAAAATATTTTAGGTGCCCTTTGTGGATATAAAGGGTTGCACAGTTCTCCAAAGCTGAAGTCTGTCTGGTCTTTCTTTTTTAATTATGCTTCGGGAGGCCTCCTTTTGCTCTGTCGTTGTATTCCATTTTTCTTCTCAACAATTTAATTTTCTTTTAAAAACAATGCAAGCAACAAGAAAATTAAAAATACTTACCACCAAAGAATTATATATAAAGTGCTCTCTCCGGTCAGCTATGGAAGGTCTAACAAGTTCACCAGTGTATTCAATCACCTGAAGGAAGACAATGAACAGGTCCAACGTGAGAGGTTCAATCACTAACAAGTTTAGTTTAATTTAAAGAAATTCTTTACCATGTCTCCGCCTTTATATGGATGCTTGGCAAAGATGCCAAATCCATGAATTCTTGATTTTCCTAATAAATAACATATGTCAAGTCAGTTCAAACACAAATTTGAGATCGTCTAACTCAAATAACTCAACAAAAAAAATAAAACAGGTTAACAACTTTAAGAAATTCCCAACACAATCAAGAAAAATTGAATTCACCATAAAATCCCAAAGTATAACCCATAATGCCAGAGACAGTCCACTTTCCACAAGATAGACAATTATACTTTTTCCCCTTGTTTGTATACGTAAAATAGACAAATATTCTTACCAAATGCTAGCCGTTTCCTAAAGGTTTCCCTCTTGTATTTATATTTCTCAGCAATAGAAAGTATGCCATCTGAAGCATCAGCCAGAGAGGTCTTCAGCCTTTGCTGGCTACAAAAGAATTTAGAGCAAACTCCTCTTCCAGATGGCTCTACATTGTCTGACACTCCATGCTGGCAATGTCCACCAACCAAATAAGATTGATTTTCTACAAACAAGCGTTTTAAGGATGAAGCTGCAAGTGCTTCAGGTTCTTTTCGCCCTCTCCTGCCAAAGTTATTGTACGGTTCTGCCCAAGAATAAACAGGGACATTATGAAACATATTACATCTTTATTTCATTGAATGAGTAGATAGAGGGCGAACATTGAAAGTAATCTCAGAGATGTGCCAAAAATGAACACTGGAAATCACGGAGAACAAAAGGTTAATCCTTTTTCACCACCAATCAGGATATCCAAATAACATATTAGCAAAAAGGAAGAATTGATGAACAGTTACTTAAGAATTACTAGTGATTAGTGTTGCAAAAAATGGGGGAAGAGAAAATGAACTAAGGATACAATTAGGATAACTTCAGAAAGCCAACTAACTGTCTATCATACCACTGCGAGCACAACCAGATGGGTTGGGTGGTGGTTCATATTCTGAACATTGACTGGCAACTCGCCCAATGCGTTCATCAGCAATATAATGATCATTTGATGGATGCCTATGTTTCTTGCAGAAAGAGAGCAAGCGAATGCACTGATCTTCATCATCATCAACGGAAAGTAGATAGAGCCTGTCCTCATTCTCAAGCTATAAAATATAAAATAAAATAACATATATGAGTGTCCTTTGATGAAAATTTCTTTCCCCTAGTAATTCCAGCAGAGCACATGGCATATAGTAAAGGTTAAAATGAAATAAAATTAAATATTCAAAAAGACGACCAGGAGCAATACCTCAACACAGAGACCAGCAGCCCGTGCACAAAGTGGATGATATGCCACCCGACAAGAATTATTTGAACACTGCACAACATGGATATTTTGGGGTGGAATCAATATTAAAAGAGGAAAAAGAAAAAAGAAAATTACTGAACATCAAACAAATTTTCATTGCTCCATGCGTTGTGCCATAGATAAAAAAAAATCTACAAAAAAGGTCAAATTTATCTGTGCTAACCTTTCTAAACTTTTGGAAGTGTAAAGTATCTTGAATAATATGATTTCATTAGTATCTAAGATGGGTTATAAAGCAAATAAATTTATTCAAATTGACCTGCACTATTAGAAAACTTATAGAAGTCTAACCTGGATGCAAGCACCATAAGGCACCCCACAAATGCTGCATAACAACTTCCAGCGGTCCTACTCATAAAGAATTTAGGACATTAAAAAGGACTACAGTTACAATACTGTTAGTGGGCATTAATAATTCCTTGTACAAATAATCAAGGGGCTTAAACCTCACAACAATAAAAGTATAAAATATTTATGAAACAAAGAAGCAGCAATGTTTACAGTACCAAAACAGACATAAAAACATCGCATAAAAGCCTACCTTGCTGATTCTACTTATCCCATCGATAGGCTCCATCCGTTTGACATCAGCTAAGCAAGTTTCTGGCAAGAATTGCAACACTTAGAAAACATAAGCAAACAAAAGAAAAGTGTGTTGAGATCAATTAATGAGCTAACAAACCAGGTATCCACATGGCACATGCCAAATGAGCCCATCGACCATCTGTTGTAGGCTTCATTGCACCTCCTAGAAGAAACTCAGTATGATATTCAATCTCGTTTATAACGTAACATAGCAGAAAAACAAAAAGATTTCTCCATACCTATCAGTGGACATAAGCAGCAAGGTGGTGGTGGGGAGGGAGCACTGGAACGACATAGGTTACACAACCATAGCACTCCATTAGAAGGTTCTAGTTCTCCATAACATCTGGCATGGACCTGATAGAACATTGCAATTTATGGCTCAGAAATCCATGAACTGATAAAGTATTAGCCCACTTATTAATTATTGATTAGCAGCAAATCTGCTTTAATTCTGAGAAAAAAAAATCATAAAAACTGCAAGGAGATCATACCATCATTCTGCATTTGTCACACTGCAGAAACAGATTGTTCTCGTATTCCTACAAAAACTCACATTTAGCAAGCAGTAAATACAATTAGATTATGATGCAAAGATCAAGAAAACACAATCTATTTCCCTTCAGCAAATTGAACAGGGGGCAAGTAAACTAGGAAATGCACGTAGTAAGAAAAAAACAGTAGATGCTTGAGAACATGTTAGAGATAAGAACTGCACCTCATCCATGTGACACACGTTGCACTTATCGAGGTCAAACCAATCAATATGAACCTGCCTATAACCAACAGGCAGATCACTATATCTTCCAGAACCTATCTTGCACATTAAGTTTCTGGAAGAGGTGCTGCATTTATATAATCCCTGGAAGTGACAGTGCATCTCAGTTAAAGTCCTTTAGAAGCTAAAAAACAAAAGATTGTCATACAGCATACCTGTATAAGTTTAGCGACTTTAGGATTGGAAAAACCAAACATATCAGTTCCTGATTTATAGTCCCTTACAATACTACCATCTGCAGTGGAAACATCAGAAGCGCCCTTTTCCATTTTTTTTATCCGTTTGTAAATTTTGTTCCAGCAAGCCGATGCTGTGGGACCATTGAACTGCAGCAGAACATTTGAGGAGATATGACAAGAGTTACAGATACATCAAAGGTTCTTTTTCCATATTCCAAAAGTTGACAAGGAGCACATGCCGCAATACCTTATCTGGCATTGCAACTAATGATCCTTGCTATAGCTTAACTTAGCAAAAAGGTCAAGAAATTCATATACGCCCTAACCATGACATGCCCAACATGAAGAATTGTGTTATCAATGAAATCAACTTTACCCTGTTTCCCATGCAAAACCTTGAAAATCCATTTGCCTATGTAAATAAAAAATTTGATCATTGAAGAAAAGAAAACCAAAACATTCTTGAGATTTATGATCAGAAGGAGAAAGTAAGATAGGAAAAGTTGCAATTACTTGGACAGGTAAAATTAAGATGCTAGTTATTCATAATGGATTTGGTTAAAAAATGCCAATTTAAGGGGAAAAAATAAACATTAGATGCTTTGGAAGAAATTATCAGAAAACGCTTATGAGAGCAAAATCACTTCGTCATGTAGGAACTAACCTGCTCTCCACCATCCAGTGTCACCCTAAAAAGTGGTCGAACCTTTGACTCAGGATCTCTCAACACCTCCATCTTATATGATGTGCAAACTTTTGGGTCTAAACATCCCAAAAACAGACAAGGGGAAATTAAGATGGTCTCCAAAAGAATGAGGACACGCAAAAGAATCAAACATGAAGATTATGGATGCAAACATCCCAAATAACACATTTAAAAGATGCTTCACCAGTAATTGAACTAAACTTCCTCACAGCCATGTAGCCTTCTGGCCAGATTACACTTCCATCTCGAAAATTTGCAGAATCATGAACAATTTTTCCTGAAAGGAAGTTTACATCTGTGAGTACCAACACTCCCTCTGGCACATAAATAAAACTACTTTATTTTAGCAGCAGTACTGCAAGTGCACAAGAAACAAATAGGATCCATAAAAAGTGGTGTCTATCATTGTAGGAATTATTTAGTAGTCACTAATAAAGGACATCCAGACTTCTACGGGATTTGTTGATTATTTATTAGATACAAGATATAATATGAAAGGTTAAACCAGAATGGTCAATACTCCATGACATACTAGACATTAAGATTCCTAATAAGTGATATTGCCAGAAAATAAAAATGATATTAATGATTGGATAGGAATAGAAAAGCCAGTTTCATACTTTATATGTGTTTTATTAATAATAGAGGGGCATTTAGAGCTAAACATAGTCAAATACGAAATTAAAATATTTTGTTGAATGGTCCATTTGGGAATCAATGAGGGTGGTCATTTCCCAAAAGGGAACCACAAAACAACTTATAACAGGCATGAATAGAATTAGAAAATGTGACATCATCAGAAAATAAAGCTTATTCCTGCAAAATGGAGACCGCAAAACAACTTATAACAAGCATCAATAGAATAAGAAAAATTGAAATCACAAACATGCAAATTGAAATCTTGAGAGTTTACCAAGGCTTAAAATTTTCAAGTCTCCTACTACATAAGGAGAAGTTTCAATGTTTTTCAATGCTGTCTGGGCCCATCCGTCATCTAAACAATCTTCACCTGAATCTGTACATCCTTCATCCTCTCCATGTGCATCTTTCCAGTCACCAGCCTTGCATCTTTTCTGCGATCGCAGCATTTCAGAAGGAAGCTTCTGTTTGCTTAAATAGCTATTCAAAAATCAATATTTGCAATAATCAACAAATTTGAGCTACCAATTGAAATTCTTGAATCCTGAAGGTCAAATCAGAAAACATAAAATGCCATATACTAAACAATGAAGGATAAACCACTAAAAGAAGAAGCCTTGAGAATTTCCCATATGAGCAAGTGGACTGCAGACTAAATTGAAACAGATTTAGAAATTAAAACTGCACATAAGATATATTGATTAATGAACCCACAGTGAGGAAAAAAGCATAAATAACATTACATTTTTGCCTCTTCTAGTCCTTCAAAAAAATGAGGTTTCTCGCACTTCAAGTGTAGACGAGAAAGAAGTCCAGTGAGAAATGATTTCACCTGCAGTAGTCTAACCCTAGAAACAAAGATTAAAGGGTGAAAACGTCAGTTTCAAAGGAGAAAGAAATAGGTCAAATGAAACCAATGGCTACTCAGTGATAATTGAAAAACCAATTTTCCTTAATTTTCAAGATATTGAGAACCTTGCAAAGTCATGTGTGCCAAAAAAGTGTACAGGAACGGATCTTCCACCCGAAAACAATTTTAAACCTTTACAATTCCCAGCAAGTGTTTCGTCCATAACAAGAGCTGGCCACATTGCATGACCTGCACAAAAATCATATGGCAAACGAAATGGAAATGAAGTTAAATTGGTAGGCTAAACAGAATATCTTCACATTAAGCATAGTCTTAGTTTTACCACGAGAAACAAGGACATACGAATTGCATAAGGATTGATAATGATCAATCATGGCATCTACAGATCTATGAATAGCTATAGAATATTAATCTGATGTGTTTTCCAATAGCGATAATAATTATAATAAAGTTGCATATCTTGTTTGTTAAATACTTCACTCTCCAACCCAAATTTCTGAAAATAAGTAAAACATTCCTTTAAAACTGATACTTATACGTTGTCCTCAATCATGAAAAAGAAAACAGAGATGCTAACACATGCATAATTCCCCAAACTTATCCGAAGCAATAAACAAAAAAAGTAGCAGCTTAATTTTGCATACAAACTCATGGCATGAACTGAACCACATTTGATCAGTACGCTTTAGTACATGCAGATATCAAATGCCATGACTGAATTTGAGGACTACAGTGTAGACTGTATATCAAGAACATTTAACAATATGCCAAATATAAGTTGATAATTTTAGTTTGCATGAAACCAGAGGAATAAAATATTAACAAAACAAACAAATTACTTACTAACAGACTGCTAAAATTTGGGATCAATGAATTGAATTAAGGTATCAAGCTCCAACAATCTACAAAAACAATTAAATTAAATTGAGCAAAAACCTGTTAGCTTGGCCCATACGACTTCACCAGGCTCAAACTCCTGACAGTTATCTAAACTTGCAGCCAAGGCAAGCAGCTCTTCCGCATCATAATCAGAAATGTTACAACTACTCAAGTTTAATTGCTTCAGTTCCTCACGGGAAACATGAAACCTTATTTTTTCATTTGAAAGAATTAAGTTTTCTTCATCGCCATCTTCGTATTTAACCTGCATGTTTACACAAATAATAATATCATCAAGTCCAAAATTATCATTTTTACATATACACATCATTAGCAGTTTCAGGTTATTAAAGCCAATGAACCAATCATCAAAATAAGAGGCCATACATGATGTATCTTAGTTTCTGAATCATAACCTATGACTCGACCAATGTACCATTTCAAATCCATGGGCCAATAAACCTGCAGCACATAACGTCAACATTGATAAATTGTAAATATGTGGACATCCAGGGGAATCAGTTTTTCAATTAATAACCGCGAGAACAACAAAATATTGCCTTGCATCGTAGTCCGACCAGTGTCTCAGGATCAGCATTATCAAAAGTCAACCTGCATTGAGTTCAATTAATATTAATGTAAGATTTTCTCCTTCGTTTAAAGAAGAATTTACATATCCATGACAAATATATCACATAACCATAATCACAGTTAAACATCATATTCAATTTCACGAAGCTTTTGTTTCTTCAGTACAGAGGAAGAATAATTATCAATGCCAGATAAGTAAAAGTGAATGCGGTAGATGAATTTGCATACCCAAGAGAGACAAATTTTTGTTAAAGCAATCGAAATGAAAGGGGGAAAGAACAACCTGACCCATCTCTTTGTGGTGCGGGATGCAGGCAATGACTTCGGAAAATTTTCCAAGGGGGCACCATTTTTCTTCATACTGGAGTCACAATCAGTGATATTAGTAATATTATAACCACGAAAGTCCCTCAAGCGAGGCACGTCAGGAGTACCCAATGTGCTCAAATCCACCCCCAAATTCACCAATTCCGCGCTCCCAGCTTTTCTCTTCTTCAGTGTCCCAGCCTCAGAATGGCCGTTCTCATGGTGCTCCCCATAGTCATCAATTTTGCAAATATCCGAGGTGGGTCCACCCCGGCGCACCAGAGAATCAAAAAAGGACAAGCTATCCGGGGAATGTCGGGGCTTCTTATTGCGGCGAGAGTAGATATGAAGAAGAGGGGGCTTAGTAAGTGAGTTCTTATGATCAGGGTCGAACTCGAAGTGGGTAAGATTGAGCTTGCGGGCCTTTACCTTCTTCGACATAACGTTGGAAGAACCACTGGCGCTGACACGACAGGGGGATGTAGCAGAATAAAGATGATCGAGGGGAAGATAACGAATGGGAGTGCCGTGGGTGGTGTGTATGTCGACGTTGGTGTCTTCTTCGGCTTCTTGGGGTTGGGGAACAAACGCCATGGATAATGATGGCGGAGTGCGATAAGAGAGAGAGCAAGAGTCTCGGCTCCTTTGCTCTCTCGCCCTCTCTGTGCGACCCCTGTGCTGAAAATGGAGATTTAAGTGTTAGGGTTTTGCAGTGTGCCGAGAGATTCAGATTGGAAGATCGTTTGTGGGGGAGGGAAAATTGTTTTCGGGGCAAAAAAGAAATCTGTTTCCCGCCGTGTACTGGCACAGACTGAAACACAGGTGCTTTTAAGCCAGTTACGTATATGATGCATCCATAGGATATCCAAAAGCAGGCTTCTCCAAGTTACATTTTGGACCGTTTAGTCTTTTTATTTCGCTAGGTGTTCTTTATATTCACAATCCAGCGACTAACCAAAATTTCTCACTCACGAGCGCAATTTGAAATAGCAGCTGAAGTAATTTATGATGAATGAAGATGTGACAGAATTAGAAGTTTGATCAAGTTGATCCTATTAATTCATGCCAATATTATGGGGAAGATCTAGAATGCATGCCCTTGCGTGTATCACGGGGTACTTGAACTGTAAAAATTTGGGAATAGAGAGAGAGGAGTCTCCTCTTTGTTTTTTTTGTTTTGGACAGAAATGAAGTTTTGCTTTGGCTAGAGCTCTGCTTAATTCCGTGTTTCCAATTTCCATAAATGATAGTGAGGAATTCATTAGATCCTCTGCAAATTTTGGAATGGGCAAAATCAAGAAAAAGAAGGTGAAAATTATGATTTAAATATTCTAACTTCGTCGAATTATTTCTAGTCATCATCCTGGGATCATAGGGATTTCTTAAGCGAAAATTGAAATTTATAGCATAAAGAGACAGAACAGAAGTGATGACATGGTTCAATAAGCAAAGCCTTCGAGATTTTGCAAATTTGTGTGAATAACGGATTTTGGTGTGGAAGGGAAGACCAAGAGCGGGAAAAGTTTATTTATGCGGATGCAGAGATTTTCTATCGTAACACGTTTATGCGTAGATTCACACTTGAGGACATCCTCAGTTACCCAAAAGCTATTGCCACCTTGAAAAGTATTCGCAAAATTCTCTTCATAATTGCAGAACGATGACAGAGAATCTCACGTGGCCATGGCGAAGACGGAAGGCCAATATCACCCTTTTAAGAGTGTCTACAGGTTTTTCATTTTATCCAATGACGACATCGACCAGTTAATTAGTCACTTCTCTAGTTTAGATTGTGCAACACACCATAGGTTATATGCGATATTGTCAACTAACAAGTTTTTTTTTTTCTATCACGTATAAACGTACTTTGATTTAATATAAAGAAAATGATTATGATTCCAAAATTGACCAATCAATCATGCACGAATGCACATTGACGTTAACAATCCCTGACGACATTGGGACAAGAGAAGGGCGTAAAACTTAGGGAACGGCAGGTCCAACAGAGGGATATTGGTGTGGAAAAATGAATGAATAACTGTTGGATCGAGGAAGGCATGGCTAGGTAAGATCAAGGCTTTCATCTTGGGTTGGATATCTGTGGGTCTGACCCACGGACCTAAAACTGGAAGTGAAGGAAGAAAGAAATTCTAGCTGTTATTTTATTCACGATTGCTCTGTAACTTTATAGGCAAAGTTAAACTCTTGGATTTGAAATGATAACCTGCAGATCTGGAGTGTTGGGAGCATTAGAAGAATTCAAGACCTCTGTTTATGGGGAGAATTATGACGAGGAAAGTGAACGTGGCGGAGGAAAGCCAACTGAAGCCAGCGAAAAGAGGAAAGCAACAGCTGACCATGCAACACAAGAGTGTGGGAACTATGACTGGGGGGAGCTTGCTGATGGTGGAAAGGTAAACTGTCAAGTTCCTTTGTCATAATCAGGGCACAAATCCATGTCATTCATACTGGGATAGGAAACGGCTTAATTAATACTTTGACCAAATCTATAATAACATACTCATTTCTGTTGGAGGGTTAGTTATTTGATCTTTAGATTGTTTCACTACCTAAGGGAAACTTGACTTGAATCTTCTATTCAAAGGCAAGAATGTTGATGTGGAATGTGTTGATGGTGTTTGGCACTTGAAGGATTTGACAGTGGTAGAGTTAAAGTACTATCTCATAGCTCATAGGGTAAATTTGTTAAGGTAGACCAATAATATTTACAAATAATTATAAATAGATAAAAATAAAAGTAAAATTAAATATTTTTTTATTTAGTATTATATAATTTAATTTTACTTCTACTCTTCTAATATTTTAACCAGTTTTAATTTCATTAAGAAGGTTAAAAAATGAGATGAGTTATATGGGAGTAAAATATTTTAGATAATTTTATCCCAATCTATAAAATTATTGGATAATTTTAACATTTCTTAAATTAAAATAAATCTTTTTCCTCTACTTCCATCAATTTCCTATTTATAGCTTAAAAAATAAATTTTTAAAACTTATTTTATTATAATTTATTTTCACTATGATTTATATTTTTAATATTATCAAAAACTCTTCTATCTTATCAAATATACCGAATCTTTCAGTTTCTAGGAAGAATAAAGAATTAATTAGCAGGATATTAACGCACCTGGTAAAGTGATCGCTTAGGGGTAGGGGTGTGTATGGGCAGGGCTGGGCAGGGCAGCCCTCCTGCCCGGTGCCCGGCCAAAAAAATGCATGGGCTGCATTTTGCGGCCCAATGCCCGGTCCTGCCCGGTAAAAGCCCGAACAATTTTGGGCAGGGCATGAGCGGGCTAGGCATGGGCGGGCTGGGCATGCCCAAATTGTAATGTCATGCTCATATTGTGAAAAAAATTGTAATTATGAATTTTTAAAATAATACCATATCCATGTGTCTTTAAGAGTTAAATAATATCTATAGTTCACTAAGAATAAGAGAACAAAGATAATAATTAAAATATTGAGATCCATTACATATAAAAAATAAGCGTTGAAATCTAAGTAGTTGTTGGAAATCGTGCCCTAGGGGCCAATCATTGTCTTATGAACATTATTGATTTATGAATTTATTAATTGAGTTATCATATTATTTGCATGTTTACTATGATGACCATCCTTGGATAATTCATGATATTATCCTAAATGTCCCTGGTCGATCATCTATGTGGGAGCACAGATGAAATAAGACCAGTATGACTTTGAAGATGTATAGAGATATAAATCAAAGTCATAAGCACATGTAAGAGTACAGGGTGTTGGACCGACCCGCTATGAGAGAACTGCATGGGTAACGTCATAAGCTTCTCTCATATACAAACCATGTCAATATGCCCTTTGACCTGAGATCATCATGGATTCCTACATGACAAAACGCTCAGCTTTGACCTAGTCAAAAGTCACTTTTGACCGAGTGATCATAAAGACTATGTTCGGGCTTAGTGGTTTTTCATGCGGAGGAATGTGAATGGTCAAGATGGAATTTGTCCCTCACATTCGTGGAGAGATATTACTGGGCCCCTCGATGAGTGAGTCTGAGAAATGTATGGCCATACTGTAATGGAAAGGTAGTTCTATTTCTATAGTCAGACTACTCAGGGATCGAGAAAGTAACGGTCGGGAATAGGAGGATGACATTATCCATGCCTCATCCATGACCAAAATATCGCGTGACAGAAGGGACATGATATGGTTGTATAAAAGGTTACATCGTTTATCGATCCTCATATGATTTGGGTAGTTGTTATGTCTTGCTAGAGACCGCTTGCGACTTGTGGGCTAGTATAGCAAATGGCCCACTGCCAACTTCATATGGGCCTACAGGGTCGCACACAAAATAGCCCAACACGAGCTATGATGTCCAAATTCATTGAATCTAAGACATGTCCAGATTCAATGAAAGATCTAGGTGAATGTATATATATATATTTATTTATATTTATATTTGTATATATATATAAATTCGTATATATATATATATATATTATATATATGAGATATATGAGATTTAATTTATAAGGATAAATTAAATCCCTATCATGTTTGAATTCGAAATTCAAATTGATAGGATATCTCATATAAGAGATATTTATAAGATTTAATTTATAAGGATAAATTAAATCTCTATCACGTTTGAAATTCGAAATTCAAATTGATAGGATATCTCATATAAGAGATATTTATAAGATTTAATTTATAAGGATAAATTAAATCTCTATCACGTTTGAAATTCGAAATTCAAATTGATAGGATATCTCATATAAGAGATATTTATAAGATTTAATTTATAAGGATAAATTAAATCTCTATCACGTTTGAAATTCGAAATTTAAATTGATAGGATATCTCAAATTTGATTTATGGGAATAAATCAAATATAACTCAGTCTCATCTTTATTTAAAGTTAAATAAATAAGTAATTAAATCTGTGGGACGGATTTAATATTATTTTATTTAATTAGTTTCTTATAAAATTATACAATATATGATATTGTATCAATTCGGAATTAATATAAGATTAACTCCAAAATCCAATTAGGTCAAGTGTAAAAACGCATAGCATCCTCTATATCTGATTGGAGGAGCTACGTTTGAAAATAACACAGAACACAAAAGGCCGAACGGAATTTGCAAAAGGTTTGCAGACAAGAAACTGCCGAAATAGAGACGGAGATTTGTGAAAGCCTTGGAGGGACAGGAGACGCTAGCACGTCGTTCGTGGTTGGAACGCTGTTCGTGTGGATACCAGTAGAGGAAGCCGACCTGAGGCGTCGACTTCTTGTGATCGGAAAGAGACCACCGTCCGCGGAGAGAATCTGTGAAGGTCGCTGAGGAACACTCCGTCGATTTCTTGCGATCAGAAAGAGATCACCACCCACGTAGAGAAGCTGTGAAATTCGCTGAGCAACACTAAGGGTAATGATTCTTTCCACTTGACTTAAACACATACGGCAGATCCTGGCAAGGAATGGAAAATTTTTAAAGTTTATTTCCGCTGCGTGTCTTCCAATTCCTTACAGTGGTATCAAAGCCATGCCGTTTTGTGTTTAAGTTAGGCTTGATTTGTGATTTATATGATATATGTTAGTAGTAGCCGATCATATAATAAGCGTTGTATGTGTGACATATATGGAATCCTTGTTGTGTATGACATAAAAGGAATCTAAAAGGAAATTGAAATCGGTGGTGATGCTTTTTGATTTGATCAATCCGCATAGATGGGGTCTAAGAAAACCGAATTCAGATTCGTGATTATTTATGAAACAAAACAAAAAAAAAAAAAAAAAAAAAATTTCTTCCGGGGCGCTGCCCCAGAGACCCCGCCCGCTAACCGGCTAGCGGGACAGCCGCCCGCTAACCGGCTAGCGGGACCGCCGTAGCTACCTGTTCGTAGCGCAACATAACCGTAACATATGTTACTTTGTAAATGTTTTTTTTGCCCTTCGATTAGATCTGAATATTGATTCTTGAATGTTTGGGTATGGTGAACAATATGGCTCTAGATTGCAAGTGTTGTAATTTTAAAAATATGGCCTGCGTGTCGTGCCTTCCTCTATATACTCTCAATGTACCTTCTCCTCTCATCTCACTCCCCTCGAATGTTAAAAGAGGTTTCTATATGTAATTTCTCTTTTCTTACTAGAGAGCTCCTCTCATTGGCTTGAGGGGACTTAGGATAGGTGAGCCATATTGTATCACGTTTGAATTATGCATCTTATGATTAGATCAGCACATGCATATTACTTGTATGAGATACGAACTGAGAAACATGCGTTTTATAAACCAGATAGTTAAATTAGGCCCTCTAAAAGAAATCTTAAGTCATAATGCCGTCAATTTATGAACACTTGTCAAAACCTCGATCGCTCAATTGTGGACTCCACCAAAGTATGTGCTTTTGAGTTATCTTGGGGAGATAAGCAAAGAGTAATGGTGCTACTCTCATAGGTTCATTATTGTTTGACTTAATTGAGATTAACAAAACGGTTTTGGATCTCAAGGCATTAGATGGGATTAGAACATGCCAGATCATATGATGATAGGATCCCATGAATATCTAAGAGTTACATTTGATGTAATTGGTAAAGGTGTTACCTACCTAAATAACTTAATTTAAGTGTCCTGCCAAAGCGGACTTAAGTTTAAGCCAAATATGGATCTTAGCCCACTAACTATTGCATTGAGGGTTGTTTATTTAGTGGGAGATTACTAATTACATTGCATATTTTAATTGTAGAATCATGACGACTAGTAATACTGCTACATTATCGCTGCGATCTGTCCTTGAGAAGGACAAACTTAATGGGACAAACTTTCTTGACTGGTTTAGGAACTTGAGAATTGTTCTCAAGCAGGAAAGAAAGGCGCATGTCCTAGATCAACCCATTCCTGAGGAGCCAGCCGCCAATGCTCCCAGAGCTCAGAGAGATGCTTATATGAAGCATAAGGAAGACTCTGTCGATGTGGGATGCTTGATGCTAGCCACCATGGTTCCGGAGCTCCAAAGAGATCTGGAACACATGGAGGCTTATGAGATGATTGTGCATCTCAAGGAAATGTTCCAGCAACAGGCAAGGCAAGAGAGGTATGAGACCACTAAGGCCTTACATTCCTGCAAGATGGCTGAAGGTGCATCAGTCAGTGCTCATGTCTTAAAGATGAAAGGGTACATTGATCACCTTGAACGGCTTGGATTTCCCATGAGCCAGGAGTTAGCTACAGATTTGATTTTAAACTCACTCCCGGAAAGTTATGACCAGTTTGTTATGAACTACAACATGAACAACATGGAGAAATCTATTTCTGAACTGCATGGGATGCTTAAAACTGCTGAGCCGAGTCTTAAGAAGAAACCCAGTAGTGTTTTGATGGTTCAGAAAGGAAAGGGTACGAAAAAGAAAGGCAAAGGCAAGGGGAAGGGTCATGGCTCATCAGGTAAGACCAAAGAGTCAGGCAAGCCCGAAACCAAGCCTGCACCAAAGAAGGCAAAGCCTCCGAAGGAAGGAGTCTGCTTCTTCTGCAATGAACCGGGTCATTGGAAGAGGAATTGCAAACTCTACCTCGAAGATCTGAAAAAGAACAAGAAGGATAGCGGGGCTATCGCTTCAGGTATTTATGTTATAGACATTCATCTTTCTACTTCCACCTCATGGGTATTAGATACTGCATGTGGTTCTCACATTTGTACGAATGTGCAGGGACTAAAGGACAGTAGGAAGCTGAAAAGGGGTGAAGTTGACCTACGAGTTGGAAACAGAGCAAGGGTTGCTGCGTTAGCTGTAGGCACTTATGAATTAGTTCTGCCCACTGGGCTTTTGTTAGTTTTGAACAATTGCTATTATGTTCCTGCTTTAAGTAGTAACATTGTTTCACTTTCTTATTTGGATAAGGAAGGTTTCACTTCCATTGCTGGGAATAGTAGATGTTCTATTTATCGTAATGATGTTTTATATGCTCATGGTGATTTGCATGTTGATCATTACATATTAAATTTGGAACAACCCAATCATGGAAATATCTATAACATAACCGCCAAAAGGGTCAAACCAAACGATTTGAATCCCACATACCTCTGGCACTGTCGTCTGGGCCACATAAATGAGAAACGCATTTCCAAACTCCATCAAGATGGATTTCTAAACTCATTTGATTTTGAATCATATGACACTTGCGAGTCTTGCTTGTTAGGAAAGATGACAAAGTCACCTTTCACTGGGCACAGTGAGAGGGCCACTGATTTATTGGGCCTCATACATACAGATGTGTGTGGACCGATGAACACAAATGCCAGAGGAGGTTATTCGTACTTCATAACATTCATAGATGATTTCAGCAGATATGGGTACATCTATCTAATGAAACATAAATCTGAATCTTTTGAAAAGTTCAAGATATTTCAAAATGAAGTACAAAACCAGCTTGGCAAAACAATTAAAGCCCTTCGATCTGATCGGGGTGGTGAATATTTGAACCAAGAGTTCATAGATCATCTTAGGAATTGTGGGACACTCTCACAATTGACTCCTCCAGGGACACCACAATGGAATGGCGTTTCTGAACGGAGAAATCGAACACTATTAGATATGGTTCGATCCATGATGAGTCGAACAGATCTTCCACCCTCCTTTTGGGGCTATGCCCTAGAGACAGCTGCGTTCACACTCAATCGTGTTCCATCTAAGGCAATCGAAAAGACTCCGTATGAGATATGGACTGGGAGGACGCCTAGTTTATCTTTCCTCAAGATTTGGGGATGCGAGGTCTATGTTAAGCAACAAGCCTCAGACAAATTAGCACCCAAATCCTCAAAATGCCTTTTTGTGGGATATCCTAAGGAAACCAAGGGATATTACGTCTACAACCCTGCTGATAACAAAGTGTTTGTTGTCAGAAATGGTATCTTTCTTGAACGAGAATTTATCTCTAAAAGAACCAGTGGGAGTAAGGTACAACTCGAAGAAGTTCGAGAGCTACAAGACACCACAGAACTGCAGATGGAAAATAGAGAAGACTCACAACAAGTTGTTGAGACTCCTCAAGTCACGCAAGGTCCACGAAAGTCTAATAGGACACGACTTCAGCCTCAGAGATATGGATTTCTGATTTCTGATAGTCGTGATGTGTTGCTCATTGAGCATAATGAGCCGACTACCTATCGAGAAGCTATAGTGGGACCAAACTCCGAAAAATGGCTTAGTGCCATGAAGTCTGAGATGCAATCCATGTACGACAATAAGGTTTGGACCTTAGTCGACCCGCCTGAAGGTGTAAAAACTGTCGGGTGCAAGTGGGTTTTCAAAGAGAAAACTGACATGGATGGCAATGTAAATGTCTTCAAGGCACGACTGGTTGCAAAAGGTTTTACTCAAACTCATGGTGTGGACTATGATGAGACCTTTTCCCCAGTAGCAATGGCCAAATCAATCAGAATCCTCTTTGCTATTGCAGCATATTATGACTATGAAATATGGCAGATGGACGTCAAGACAGCCTTCCTTAATGGAAAGCTCCTTGAGGATGTGTACATGACACAACCTGAAGGGTTTGTGCGTTCCGAGGACTCTGGTAAAGTGTGCAAGCTTCAAAAGTCCATTTATGGACTAAAGCAAGCCTCTCGGAGTTGGAATCATCGTTTTGATGAAGTAATCAAAGAGTTTGGATTTCTTCAAAACATTGATGAACCTTGTGTGTACAAGAAGGTTAGTGGGAGCACAGTTGTGTTTTTGGTACTCTATGTCGATGACATCCTACTTATTGGGAATGATATTCCTACCTTGCAGATTGTCAAGTCTTGGTTAGGAAAGTCTTTCTCGATGAAAGACTTAGGTGAAGCCACCTACATCCTAGGAATCAGGATCTATAGAGATAGATCTAAAAGACTTCTAGGACTCAGTCAGAGTACATACATAGACAAAATACTGCATAGGTTCAGTATGCACGAATCAAAGAGGGGTTTCATACCCATGTCTCATGGTACTCACCTCAGCAAAGATCTGTGTCCTAGTACATCTGATCAGCGAGGTCGCATGAGTAAGGTTCCATATGCCTCGGCCATCGGATCTATCATGTACGCCATGTTATGTACTCGACCGGATGTCTCGTTTGCCTTAAGTATGACTAGCAGATACCAACAGGACCCTGGTGAGGGCCATTGGACTGCTGTCAAGAATATCCTTAAGTACTTAAGAAGGACTAAGGACTTATTCTTGGTCTATGGTGGATTGGATGATGAGCTCTGTGTAACTGGTTACACAGATGCGAGTTTCCAAACTGACCAGGACGACCAAAAATCGCAGTCTGGATACATATTCCTCCTCAATAATGGAGCAGTAAGCTGGAAGAGCTCTAAGCAGGGCACTGTAGCAGATTCTGCAACGGAAGCTGAGTATATAGCAGCATCTGATGCAGCTAAGGAAGCCGTTTGGATCAGGAAGTTCATCACAGAACTAGGGGTGATACCTACCATCTCAGATCCAATAACTTTGCTCTGTGACAATAGCGGTGCTATTGCACAGGCCAAAGAGCCTAGGTCACATCAAAGGACCAAGCATATACTCAGGCGATTTCATCTCATCAGAGAAATCAACGATAGAGGTGATATAAAAATATGCAAAGTAGCAGGAGAAGATAATGTTGCTGATCCTCTAACAAAGCCGCTTGTGCAGGCAAAGCATGAGCGTCATGTTAGGTCAATGGGAATTAGTCAAATTAATGATTGTACCTAGTGCAAGTGGGAGGTTGTTGGAAATCGTGCCCTAGGGGCCAATCATTGTCTTATGAACATTATTGATTTATGAATTTATTAATTGAGTTATCATATTATTTGCATGTTTACTATGATGACCATCCTTGGATAATTCATGATATTATCCTAAATGTCCCTGGTCGATCATCTATGTGGGAGCACAGATGAAATAAGACCAGTATGACTTTGAAGATGTATAGAGATATAAATCAAAGTCATAAGCACATGTAAGAGTACAGGGTGTTGGACCGACCCGCTATGAGAGAACTGCATGGGTAACGTCATAAGCTTCTCTCATATACAAACCATGTCAATATGCCCTTTGACCTGAGATCATCATGGATTCCTACATGACAAAACGCTCAGCTTTGACCTAGTCAAAAGTCACTTTTGACCGAGTGATCATAAAGACTATGTTCGGGCTTAGTGGTTTTTCATGCGGAGGAATGTGAATGGTCAAGATGGAATTTGTCCCTCACATTCGTGGAGAGATATTACTGGGCCCCTCGATGAGTGAGTCTGAGAAATGTATGGCCATACTGTAATGGAAAGGTAGTTTTATTTCTATAGTCAGACTACTCAGGGATCGAGAAAGTAACGGTCGGGAATAGGAGGATGACATTATCCATGCCTCATCCATGACCAAAATATCGCGTGACAGAAGGGACATGATATGGTTGTATAAAATGTTACATCGTTTATCGATCCTCATATGATTTGGGTAGTTGTTATGTCTTGCTAGAGACCGCTTGCGACTTGTGGGCTAGTATAGCAAATGGCCCACTGCCAACTTCATATGGGCCTACAGGGTCGCACACAAAATAGCCCAACACGAGCTATGATGTCCAAATTCATTGAATCTAAGACATGTCCAGATTCAATGAAAGATCTAGGTGAATGTATATATATATATTTATTTATATTTATATTTGTATATATATATAAATTCGTATATATATATATATATATTATATATATGAGATATATGAGATTTAATTTATAAGGATAAATTAAATCCCTATCATGTTTGAATTCGAAATTCAAATTGATAGGATATCTCATATAAGAGATATTTATAAGATTTAATTTATAAGGATAAATTAAATCTCTATCACGTTTGAAATTCGAAATTCAAATTGATAGGATATCTCATATAAGAGATATTTATAAGATTTAATTTATAAGGATAAATTAAATCTCTATCACGTTTGAAATTCGAAATTCAAATTGATAGGATATCTCATATAAGAGATATTTATAAGATTTAATTTATAAGGATAAATTAAATCTCTATCACGTTTGAAATTCGAAATTTAAATTGATAGGATATCTCAAATTTGATTTATGGGAATAAATCAAATATAACTCAGTCTCATCTTTATTTAAAGTTAAATAAATAAGTAATTAAATCTGTGGGACGGATTTAATATTATTTTATTTAATTAGTTTCTTATAAAATTATACAATATATGATATTGTATCAATTCGGAATTAATATAAGATTAACTCCAAAATCCAATTAGGTCAAGTGTAAAAACGCATAGCATCCTCTATATCTGATTGGAGGAGCTACGTTTGAAAATAACACAGAACACAAAAGGCCGAACGGAATTTGCAAAAGGTTTGCAGACAAGAAACTGCCGAAATAGAGACGGAGATTTGTGAAAGCCTTGGAGGGACAGGAGACGCTAGCACGTCGTTCGTGGTTGGAACGCTGTTCGTGTGGATACCAGTAGAGGAAGCCGACCTGAGGCGTCGACTTCTTGTGATCGGAAAGAGACCACCGTCCGCGGAGAGAATCTGTGAAGGTCGCTGAGGAACACTCCGTCGATTTCTTGCGATCAGAAAGAGATCACCACCCACGTAGAGAAGCTGTGAAATTCGCTGAGCAACACTAAGGGTAATGATTCTTTCCACTTGACTTAAACACATACGGCAGATCCTGGCAAGGAATGGAAAATTTTTAAAGTTTATTTCCGCTGCGTGTCTTCCAATTCCTTACAGTAGTTTGTAATTATAACTTTGTATCAATCTCCCTAATATTGACAAAGATAAAACATCTAAAAAATAAAATAAATAATTATAATTTGTAATGTAATCATATGATAATTAACAAAGTTAAAAGAAAATTAGTATAGTTATAAATATTAAAAGATACAACTTACCTACTTATATTTCTAAAATTACCTTATAGTCACCAGTAGCTATCATATTCTCCCTTTTAAGATAGAGAAAAAATAAAAAAAATAAAAAAAATGGGTTCTCATAGGCAGGGCAGGGCAGCCCCTATGCCCGGTGCCCAGCCCGAAAAATGCATGGGCTGTATTTTACAGCCCGATGCCCGGCCCTACCCGGTAAAAATTGGGCTGGGCAGGGCATTTTTCTTGCGGGTTGGGCAGGGCATAGCGGGCCATGGGCATTGTGCACAGCCCTACTTAGGGGTAAGATATTCATCAAAGATTTTGTAACTTCCCATGGCTGCTAGCAGTAGCCAGAATGCTTACAGTGGCCAGTGGGAAGAGGGAACTTAGCATGTGATGTATATAAATATTTGAATCACTCGTTGAGTTAGTGCATGTTTGGCTACCATAGTTATAAAATTAATTTTAGGTAAAATCTTAGTTTAAATTTTTTTTACACAAACAATCATTTTTGTCCAAAATTAATTTTAGCTAAAATCATGGTTTGAAACTATAGTTTTGAATAATCTACTGAAAATAGCTTTTGGAACAGTAAAAGAACTTATGGACTATCCAATTACTATTTAACCATTACTTTTTCTTATACCCTCTCTTATCTCTCCTCTCTCCTCTCTCTTTTTCATCCTATCTTCTCTTTCCTCTCTCTTCTATACACTTTCTTATATTTTTTCTCTACAATCTCTCCTTTCTCATATTTAATCAAATCATACCCTTTTTAGTAATTTATCAGTATAAAAAGTAATTCTGCTACTAATCATCCAAATATCTCTATTCCCAAAATCTATTCTTCCTAAAATCTATTATCCCCAAAATTTATTTTCCAGAATTTGTTCTTCAAAAGCTAATCCAAACATGCCCTTAGGCTTTTTCAGATACACTTGATTAGATTTTTCAGATACGCCCACAGGCTCATGAGCCCCTTTGCAACTCAGTATTATTTAAATAATATTTAAAATTTGAGTTTTAACATATGTAAAAAAATTCTATTGAAAAACTCACTTATTATAGTAAAGTGCATGACGTAAGTCTAATCTGAATATAGTCAGGGTAAAACTCTGATAAATCGGGTGATCAACAAAAAAAATTGGGCACAATCACCCATCGTCTAAAAATTCAACAAGTAAAAAAGTAAAATATATAATTATTTAGAATTTGTTTAATTATTAAAAAAATAACAATTTATTATAATTCCAATCGCGATATTTGAAAATACATTTTAACTCTTGGGTGCATAGGTTTATATCTAAATGTAATTGATAATTAGCCCTGCCTGACATTAGTATCGGTTAAGAGGAAATGAGATTTCATTTTACCCTTAGATCATGGATTAGCCTAATTTATTTCTAAAATTTTTTGTACAACAAAATTTTGGACACAACTGAGGTGATACATACTATTATTTAGAGTATGTTCGATATTTAGAAAGTATCATTTTATTGTGTTTCTAATTATGATTTTTAGAGATATATCTTAACTATTAGGTATATAGATTTATATCTGAAGGTAATTGACGACTTCTTCTACCTGACATTAACATTATTTAAGGAAAAGTGAAATATTGACATATCCTTTGATAGTGAATGAACTTAATTCTTTTAAAAAAAATATATCAAAAAAATAATTTGGGCACAACTATCAACAAAAAAATTAAATATTAATTTATTATATTATGAGATATTAGATTCTTTTGTTAAAATTAAACAGAAAATGATATATTAAATCTTAATTTTTAGTCTAAAATATATATTTTTTGCTTGGGAAATGTTTTCAGAAGAGTTATGAGTATCTACGATGTACTAATAAAATATATGAATACGAGTATCTATGATGTACTAATAAAATGCATGAGTAAGATATATCCTATACGTTGATATTTTTATTTTTGAAAGATATGTTTTTGTTTTTATTTTTATTTAGAATAATGTGTACACATTATATAATATATTCATAAAGAACACAAAATATAATTGCAGTCTAAGAAATATCTAAACTGGCATACTTATATGAGCCTTTGATCGTAAAATCATGCAAAACATAATCATTAATTATATTTTTACTAATATCAGTACCTGATTGGCCAAGCCATCGTCTGTAAAGATGATATCTGGTTCCTCAAGTGATAAGTTCGCCCCTTCCAAAATCCATCAAACTTATCTCATCCATCTCACTATTTTTCCACATCTTAGAATCTCCTAGGTTGTATTTTTTATTATATCTAGATTTTTTTATAAGAGAAATTTAATCTTTTTTTTAAATATTAGTTTTTTTTTCTCTATATCATAGAAGGTACCAAGATTAAAAAAAAAATCCAAACTAATTTACAACCTAAAATCATGAAAATATTTAAAAATAAATAGTAAAAAGACATTAGCAAATAAATAAAATATTATTTTTTAAGGAAATATTATTCTGTATCTAAGAAAAAAAATGATAAAAAGATATCAGGATACAAACTATTAATAGTCAAATCTTAACAAAAATTAATTTCTTTAAAAAAGTTTGAAGCATCCATTTTAAACCTAAAAATATCGGATACGTATTGAAAATTATTTTTTTAATTAAGATAATATTATTCTGATACTGATACCTTAAACAATTCGAAATATCAAGATTTTCTGTAGATGAATATATTAAAAAATTGTGTGATAATGTGACGTGATTTTTAAAAATTAACGCGATACTATATTTTTTGATTAGGTAAAAAGGTAATTTTTTGATAAAAATAATTTATTCTTAAAAATATTATTAATCTTTTATCTAATAGATTGATTCTTAATTCTTAAATTTTATAGTTTGTTTTAAAATTATATATGGAGTTAGTCGTTGTATCTTGTTCGTAAGTGTAGTTAGACAAGCGCCTCACGCGCTCAGGATGCGAATCTGCGATTACAGCGAACCTTGTTGAGCCAACAGTAGAAGTCTTACGCTACTTGGAAACTTGGCACGCAGGCACTCGCACCTCCATCCCCACCACCATTGGCTCTGCATACTACACCCCGAAGGCGCAATTTTGGTTTTTCCAGAGCTGACTACTCTGATCAATTTTCTTCTTCTTCATCGCCATGCTCTTTTTCAGGCCCTCTTTCGCCTTCTCTCTCATTGTTGCTTTCTTCTTCTCTCTTCTGATTTCCTCTGCTTCAACCAACCATGGCGTCTTCAGCGTCAAAAACAAGTACGCCGGCCAAGAACGCACGCTCGCCGTCCTAAAAGCTCACGACAGTCGTCGTCAGCTTCGTTTTCTCGCTGGCGTCGACCTCCCTTTGGGAGGCAGTGGCCGCCCCGATGGCGTCGGGTCTGGTTTCCTTTTCTTACTTCTCCTGCTCCTGTCTTCTTTTTTGTGTTCTACACAGTCCTCGTGCATTTGTTTCTTCTGCGTGTGTCTTCAATTTGATCACATCTTTACTCCCTGAATGAAATTGGGAGCTTAATTCTAATGAGTCATAGTCTGAATCTTGAATTGGTGAAATGGGTGACTGGTCATTCTCGTGCTGCTATATTTATGAGTTCAATCCTTTTCTATTTCCATTTATGTTTCAATTTCTATCCTGAATTAGGTGTTATGGATTTGTGGATATGTTGTAGGCTTTATTATGCTAAAATTGGGATTGGAACACCTTCAAAGGATTATTATTTACAGGTAGATACTGGAAGTGATATTATGTGGGTTAACTGCATCCAGTGCAGAGAGTGTCCCAGCAGAAGTAGCCTCGGTGTATGCTTCTTCTCTACCATGCTAGCTTATTTTTCATCAATCATCGTCGTTGTTTTCGCTTTTTTATTTTGATGTTATCTAGAGCTTACTGTTATCCCTTTTCATGTCTAGACCCTGAATCTTATACTGCTATAAGATGTTCTGATACCATTCTTATCATTCTTCTTCTTTCGCAATTCTTCTCTTACAAAGATTTCTTTGGGTATAACAGATGGATCTTACACTCTATAACATAAAGGACTCCTCCACTGGTAAATTTGTTCCTTGTACTCAAGAGCTTTGCAAGGAGATAAATGGAGGTATTCTGCCAGGATGCGTGTCTAATATGACCTGTCCATATCTAGAGATATATGGCGACGGGAGCTCCACTGCTGGTTACTTTGTAAAAGATGTTGTGCTATATGATCAAGTGTCTGGAGACCTTGAAACTGCTTCAGCTAATGGAAGTGTTATATTCGGGTGAGCTTGTTACGGTAGCTATGCTTGTTATTAGCAAAATCTTGTCTTGCATGTGAGTGGATGTTTTATTATTTTGGACTTGTTAGTGAACGTTCAATTCACACGAACACAAAAACATGGTCTGAGTTCTTTTTCACATGCTCATTCTCTACATGGTTATTTAACTATGAATTCAAGTGTTACCTGCGCTTGTTTGCGCGTCTTTTTGTATTTCACAAAAGTTATGTTGTTTCGTAGGTGTGGCGCTAGGCAATCTGGAGATCTAAGTTCTTCAAACGAAGAAGCGCTTGATGGAATACTTGGTTTTGGAAAAGCCAATTCCTCGATGATTTCACAACTCGCTTCTTTTGGAAAAGTGAAAAAGATATTTGCTCATTGCTTAAATGGAATAAATGGAGGTGGCATATTTGCTATTGGTCATGTTGTGCAGCCTAAAGTGAATATGACTCCATTATTGACAGACCAGTATTACTCCTTATCCTTTAAGTTCTTTTTATTTGTATTATTGGGGATTGCTTTTATTTTCCTCTTGGGGACTTGGGAAGTTATTATTGCCTAATCATTCATTTAAAATGATTTTGTCACTCAAACTTATGACGTAGCAACTTGTTGCAATTTAAAAACTAAGAGCTAGGCTTCTGTCAAATGCCCTTATTCATAATTCAATATATGCTAAATTTTAGCAGTTTTTTAATTTAGGGATATTTTATTTATTTTGACACTTAAACTTTCTCTTTATGATAGATATTAGCTTACAGAATTCAATATGTTGCAAAAAATCTCATTTTCAAATGTGTTTTAGGCCGCATTACAGTGTCAACATGACAAGAGTTCAAGTTGGTCATGCTTTCCTTAGTGTACCAAAAGATGCTTCCGAGGCAGGTTACAATAAAGGGACAATAATAGATAGTGGCACAACTTTGGCCTATCTACCTGAATGGATTTATGAGCCATTGGTGAATAAGGTATATAGACATGACGATAAAGGGTACATTTTGATTTCACATACAGGAATTTTGTTTTTTGGGCTGACATACAGGAGTTTGGGTTATGCTTTTGTTAGATAATTTCTGAGCAATCTGACTTAAAGGTTCAAACACTTCATGATGAGTATACATGCTTTCAGTACCTTGAAAGGTATGATGCATAACATGCCTTCGTAAATAATTTTGTATTGTTATGTTTGATTTTTGTGATAAAGGAGATAATATAACTACGGATTTGTCAATATGAACACACAAGAAATTGATACTAAGGCTCAATATTTGATTTTTATGGAAATGTGTGATTTTAATGGTTGTTTGGTTAGTGTTTGCAAGTGTATCCAATGACCTAAAACAGTTCTTCCATTTTTGGTACAGGATATCTGTTGTCTTGATGATAAATTTTTTTGCTTCCTTTTGCTAAAATAATTTCTTTTATGGAAAGGGGAAAAACTACAGGATACTAACAATGATTTAGTCTAAAATCAGTGCTATTAGGTCTGAAATGTATTCTCTTTTCTTGGGGTATTACGTTAATGGGCTTACTTAAGTATGCTTCTATGAAGGGTTGGCAGGATATATAATTGGGCAAGATAGCAGTGTTCCTAGCACTAACATATCAACTGTAAATTTAAGAAAATTAAGTAGTGTGGTTTGCTTTTCTAAAGAAGAAGCAATAATCTTTTCAAATAAGTAATTCTTTCACGAGGAATATACTTGCATTTTTTCATAAGGAATATACTTACATTTATGGGAATTCTTGATAATGTTACCGATACCTTTCATGTTTGGTGGTTAAATATTTTGTCTGTTAAGTTTTATGAACTTCTTACTGATTACATGCCAGATTGGAACAGAAGGATAAAAATTTTAGACTTTGAAAAGAGCCAAAGGGAAGCCTATTCTCAGAAAAAGTTTTTTTTAATATCAAAAGCACTCTTAGGATTTTGAAAGAAAAGCCCGTTCCAATGGGTTCTATGTATTTTCACAAATGCTTTTAACCCCCTGGTCTTGATTTCTGGTTTTTGTTTCGTTCTATTTGCTGAACTGTTGGCTAAAATAACAAAGTTCTTTGCTTACTTAACATATCATTTTTTTTCTTAATTTTGTTGTCAGTTCCATTCAGGTGCATATTGACTTTCATTTTATGTTACAATTGTAGTGTTGATGATGGATTTCCGGCTGTCACTTTTTATTTTGAAAATGGGCTCTCTTTGAAGGTTTACCCACATGATTATCTATTTCTCTCTGTAAGTATACGGAAATGGAATGTCCTTTTCTTTTGTTTTTTCTAATTATTGAAGGCTCATCACTAGACTTTGGTTCTATTTATGGGCAATTTGACCTAGAACATATTATTAGTGTTTTTCCTCTTAGTTTGGTGGTAGCTCTGACTTGTTAATGTGGCCATGCTTAGGCATGCCATGGCTTATGATTATTGTACTCATCTATAGTAAAAGCCAAAACAATTGCGTATAGTAAATTTAAAAGAGGATGTTTCTTCTGCTGCATTTTATAAATCATAAGCTCTCTCTAGAATCACTTTTTTTTTTTGCGGGGTTGTTGTGGGGGAGTGTATACTTTCCAAAGCTAATGTGAAGGTAAAATATTCCTCACCTCCTATGGAATTGTAATCATTGTCCCCTCATATTCATATTGGCTTAAACTTATAATGTTTGTTTTGTAATTATTGGTAGATATTCATATAGTTTTTTTTTTTTGCAATAAAATTTTCAAACTCTTAAGAGTAACATTTGTCCGGTGGTGATGTGGGATACTGGGTGGCCAACTGAGATTGATTTCTTTCAGACGACTAGCACCATTTCTGTCTTGCTTAACACTAAAGGGAGGGCCAGTGGTGGCTTACTTCTGTCTGTGGACCTACACCTTGGTGCTGGCATCTTTTGTTGGAGGATCTGAGATTTATTTGCTCCTTGGTGTTTAGAGGGGATCTTAGTGGGGTTAAGTTTCTTAATAATAAAAAAACTAAGGGGTGTTGTGGTTACACTGGATTGTTTTTTGAATAGCAAAGCGCTTCTATTTACAATCAAATGCACCAAACTTAATGCTATTTAGTCCTTATCTCCCATTTCTAGATTCATTCCATGTCGAATCACACTTGACTGAATTTAATGCTATTTTTGTATTTCAAGATTTCTCCTATTTACAATCACAAACTTAATTATTGCGTATATCTTTGCAGGAAGGTTACTGGTGCATTGGTTGGCAAAATAGTGCGATGCAATCGAGAGATAGCAAGAATATGACCTTATTGGGAGGTATTCTCATGAGAATTTTATGTACATGGATGTTACACTTTAGCACTATTCTGTTGTTTCAACTATATCTTTTTTTTATCATGAACATGACCGTTTTCTTTTCCTCTGTTTTTAATGGAGATTATTGATAATGCAAAGTTTGCTCTCCATGACCCTATTTTGTTGTTTCAACTAAATCTTTTTTCATTGCAGATCTAGTGCTTTCGAATAAGCTAGTCTTGTATGACCTTGAAAAGCAGGCCATAGGATGGACTGAGTACAACTGTGAGTATTGCGTCTATTTCACTTTTGCTTTCTTTTCTTTTTGGGTAAATCTTGAAAATCTTGTACATGTACAATCTATGTGGGACTTTGAAAATGCCAATATCTTCAGGCTATTTGTGGTCTAATTTGGTTAAAGTTAAAGAATTCTTATGGGATTGAGCTAGGATGATTATTTCTTGCTCAGATATCCTGCAACACCTTGAAAATCTGAAGAATAAATGACTTTCTCAACACATGACTAATTAAGAGAAAAATGAATGCAATGAAAATTTTTTCCTAGACCAGGAACTGAAACCCACAATCACTTGCACTAGCGGAGAGAAAAGTTCCTTGCCTCTCTAGATGGCATTAAGTCCTGCGCGTTTGAATGGGCACTGGAACTTTTGGCTTCTTTACAAGAGTTTCTTTTTTTGGTCTGAAATTTTCTGCATTCGATGATTTTTTTATACATATATCTCGAGAGGAATATTCACATTTTCCTTCTAGATGATTGAATAACTCACATGACATCAAAAGTGATGGATGATGGGATTGATTGTTATCTTGAAGTTATATCATGTCCAGATAGTGTAATTATTATATCAAAATGTTGTATTTTAGATTCTTTACCAGTCCACAGCACACCATATATTTAAAATTCAAATCATGTATGAACTTTTATTTTACTCAGGCTCCTGTGTGATTTGCATGTGATCTTAAGAAAGTTGGATATAATGACTGGGAAAATTACAAGAAATCTATGATGAATTGCTGGCATTATTCTGTGTTTCTGTTGCTCAACTTTCCCATTATGTGTGTCCGATGTTTATATCTTTAGGTTCTTCAAGCATCGAAGTGAAGGATGAGCAGACTGGTACAGTTCACTTAGTAGGTTCCCACTACATTTCTTCTTCTGCCTCCACTTTAAATATTCATGGGGTGATAATCATTTCAATTTTAATCTGCCTGATCAATTCACGGAAACACGGCAGCTAACAAACATGTCATATCCAAAATTACAGTACAAAGAATTGAGAATTAGGATGAGAAAGCTTGAAATTGTGGGAGAAACTTCCATGATTTGTAAATGGTTATTATAATTTAAAGGGAAAACGCAGGAGACTACCTTAGCATAATAGCATAAACTGTGAGTAAAATTTTTCATCCCATGGTGAATTTGTAAATCGCAGAAAGCTTACTACTAAGCAGTGAGCACCAACTGTATATGATATTAGAAGCTAGCTGATTATTATTATCACTTGGCTTGAATCCGCATGTCAAATTGGCAAGGTGTAACTAGATGCTAGAAGTCAAAACTTGAGTTCTCTTTTGATATACTGAGGCATCATAGTTTCTTCATGCCTGCTTCTGGAACTTGTATTTTGGAACTTTGAATTTGAATTAGAGATTTTGAAGATGGCCTATAAATGCTGACCATTGACAATGAGCCTACTTTGAAGTATTCTTTTTCCTCTTTCTACTTAAAAGCTTGACTGATTTTTTAAACACTAAGCCATGGTATTAGATTTGGATTATCGTTGCCAAAAACTGCATAAAATGTCAGACGTTTGGGCGCCATTGTCGGCCTTGTTTCCTTCAGCATTTATATAATGAATGCATCGTCAATAGCATTATTAAAATGGATTGAAAAATTATAACAAAACTAGAAAATAACATATAAATTAATTACATAAGCCCTTCGTTGAAATTGAGAATTGTGACTCTCGTTACAATGTTCGAATACATGTCCACCAAAAGTTTTAACGATCCTTCTTTTACACAGTAACAAGTTATGTTGGAAATTACCTTTAATATTTTTGAATTAAATGCTAAAGTAATAGCTGAATAGAAAATAATATGCCATACTTACAATTACTAGACATTAAAATTTTTTTAGAAAAAAAAATCAAACAGGTAAAATATAATTGCTCTTTTGAATAGAATACACAAATACGCACACACGCATATTATTTATATGGTTTATAATAACTAATCTGAATCCCATCCATAAGCTCGGCTTTATATTGTACATAACTTTGTTAGGAATTTAATTGTCCAACATAAAGTAAGAATCTTTTTGAATAAGAGAATTTTGAAATCATATTGAGAAACATTTTATTAGATGCTTGGATTGAGCATTTTAATTTTTGAATTTACCAAAAAAAATATATACACTTAGATCCTCTTTCAATAATATTTGCATAAAGGTTTATTTGACATTAATAGTAGAAAAAGATTCGCTTTTATTCCATTATAAATAATATATATAATATTTACTAGGTCGACGCCATAATTATGCAATTATGATCATTTTTAATTTTTTTAAATACGACACTATTTTTCGTTTTCTTTAATACGCGTTTCGGTTGGCCGATTTGGAGTGATTCCGATGGCAGCCCTTGTGCAGGCAGGCTGGCAACTCCGGACTTGTTCAAAGGTTCATAGGAAAACACCGATGCATCTAATATTCCTTTTCATATGTGCTGGCTTTGTTGACCAAATCGGAAACACAAATCTACAATTGAAGAACAACAGTCCAAACAACACAAGTTTCCCAACATGACCTTATAATTGAAAAGGACTAAGAAATTGACAAATACAGGACAATAACACCAAACCCAGCAACCAGACTAACAAGCTACATATTATGTTCATATATAAGACTTGGATTTCCAAAAACTCCAAATCTAAACCAAAATATACACTGAGAAGGAAGATCTCCGGCAAAAAATAAGGCCGGTGCTCCCTTTTCCCTCCATATATAAAGGATAACATAACAGAAGAAAAGAATTGAAGGAAGCGACGGTTGAATAATGAAAAGAATTGGTAGTAAAATGGACCCAAAAAAAAAAAGAAGGGCCACTTTCTTCTTTCCCTTCAAGTGTTGGAACCTTATTCTCCCAACCTTTCAAATAATAAGCTAGGCTTGGGCAGAGACAAGAAGTAAAAGCTAATGCTACTACTGCTGTACAGCTTCTACTCCATCTCCTTTCTTCCCAAGCATAGGAAAATTCTCAGGGAAAGCAATAGATTTTTCTGAACAGTTAACTCCAGTTTCAGGAGCAGATCCCTCACATCGGTGGTTAACTGATGCCTCGGGCACATCCTTGTCGGTGGAATAAGCTGACTTCAAGTCTGAATCTGAATCAAAAAAGAGACACACTACAGCACAATCATCAACTTTGGAAGTGGGGTACTTTGTCCTCCATGCTCGAACGGCAGTCTCAACAAGTGTTCGAGCTGCGGAAGAGCGTGACACAGATGCCACAATGTCTACAACTTCTTGGTTGGACAAAACATCCCAAATCTGCCCAAAAGCAACAAAAAAGTTCATATAAATGAATCAAATCTATAATGATCATTGACTTCATCAAGAATATTCAATACGGAAGTTGTGTGCAAGTTAGCCATATATCTTGGAACAATGCACTTTCAACAAAATATGCAGGTTATTCCATAATAGACCATAATGTCTTTACCCCATCTGTGGCTAATACTACAAATTCATCCTTCTCAGTAAGGCGGTGATGGGATAAATCGGGAACAGATATCAGACCAAAGTCTTTAAGAATGAAATCTCCAAAAGCTCGTGCCATAGCAAGGCCTGGGGAGTCAGCATTGGGCAACCAAACTCGAGCAACCTCAGGTTCATTACGAAGAGCAAATACTCTTCCTCTGCAACGCTTGATTCTCTCTTCTTCCCCTAAATGAAAGGAACGCAGATATTACATCAATATATTAGAATTACATTTCTGTTCTATCTGATGTAGGGAAATAAATTCCATGCTGAGAATCACAGTATTATATGAAACCCTGATCAATGCCACATAAAGCTGAACGTTACTAACCCCTAGATGGTTGAGAAAATTTTGGGGTTTGACCAATTTAGGTAGTTAACATGTTATGAATGAAGGTGTAACAGATGTCAAAGGTCTTCTTTAACAATCAAACGGGAGTTGCAAGAATGATATGCTTATTGATCAAGAATATCTAGTAGCTGGTCAAAAGTGTTTCCACCTGTTGACAATTGACAATCACATACAGAGATGGAATTCTTTATGCGCATGCGTGCACATTCCCACATAGAGAGAGAGAGAGGGAGAGAGAGAGATACTTGGAAGATTTGGCTTCAGGTCAATGGTCAACTGAACAGCAATAAGAGAATTATCATGATCCCTAGTGCCCAATATAGCTCTTGAATCCCCAACATTTCCAATAACAAGATCCTTGCCCTGTAAGAATGTAAGGCACAGAAAAGTGAAAAAAAAAAACAATAAATGATTAAAAAAGTGTAAGTTCAAACCTCTTACCTGTTTGACCAAGGTGACTGCCGTTGTCCCACTGCAAAAGCAATCAATATCAGGATGCAGTTTCAGTTCCTTGTCCATAAACTTGCAAGCCTTCAGAAAAGATTCCTTCAGCACCTTCAAAGTATTGGTGCAGTCGTGCTCATGATCAGTAAGACTAGATTTCTCATCAACCATTCTACATCCAATCTCCTCTGACTTATGGTTTGCCATAGCATTTCTGATATCACTTAGTCCATCCTTATTGTTATGATGCAATTCCCATTGGGCAATAAGCTTTAAAGGGAAAGAATCCCTGACTCTTCTTGCTACCCTATGACCACTAGGACCATGACCATCGAAAACTCCACAAAAAATGGCGTCCTTTGAACAGAAGTTCTGAAAATGGAGAGCAGAAGAGCTTCAGGATCGTTAATAATATCTATACCATGAGTCATAATGCAAAGCTCAGAGAATGAAGTGAAAAGGGATCGCTGGATACTGAATAAAATAGTGTCCGAGTATCAATTTAGTTTCGCCAATAAATCTAGTACCACAAAAGTCTACCTCTTACCAAAGAAACTAAAGGAAATTTAAAGGAAAATTCATAACATTATTTCGTAGAATGCCGAAAACGCAAATTTTCTAAAGAACATAAATGTTAGTAAAAGAAATTAAAAAAAATAATAATAAAAGAAATTGAACAGAAATTAAAAAAATAATAATAAAAGAATATTCTCAATGATCAATTTTTGAAGGAAAACTAAAAATCATGAAAATTAATTTCCATTGAGCAGACAGTCATACATACATTTTTACGTGTCGCATGCAAATGACAACAGGAAATCAACGGAAATCAGGCCAGATCACGTTTAAAAGCCGATTGGTGTAAAGTAGAAACTGGAACAGACCCTTCATTAAATCTTTATTTACATTTCAAATAAATAAAGGCCGGGTTCACAAGTCAATAGACCAAAATATAACAACACCTCCAGCTTTCATGTATTTAACAATTTCATAGTATGAAGACGTGCTAGGAATAGAAAGCATATCCTACAATATATAAGAGATTGACTAACCTCCCAAACAAGCATGGCATCCTGGTTGATCCCTTTTTTCCCTTGCTTGCAAAACAGGGATGCAACCTCACTGGATCCATTTACGAACAATCTCCCAGGGATTTTATGTAGGCCCAATTCCGTTTTAGAATCAAGCGAAGAGCTGCTCCTCAATCTCCTCCTTCGCTTCGCACTGTCTGAAGAGGATTCCGGCGAATAAGGGAGGGGATGGGTGTCAGAGAGGCATGATCCCATTCCCAGTGCCCTGACAATGTTCAGAAAGCATTCTAGACCGACCAAGCAGTCTGAGCCTCTAACGTCCACCACTGAATCGGCAGCCTCTAACCGGTTTGCCGTAACTGGCACCACTTCCTTCTCTTTCAGCAGCAAAGCAGTGTTTAAAGCCTTCCATAAACATAAAGTATTTAATAATCAACAATCCACAATAATTTCATAAAGAAAATAGCATAAAAGCCAGATTCAGAAACCAATAACAACAACCTGTGTCATGTTCGAACGAAATTGAATTCAATCCAATTCCAAGATCCCCCCGAAAACAAACCGAAAGTACCCACTCCACTCCAACCGAAACTCTACTGCATTTGACAGAGAGAACGAAGAGACGTTAAATACCAGTGCAACGGCCTCGGGGTTGACAACCTTTTAAGTCCGACAATAAACGCGTGAATCGAAGAAATTCTACAATCAACACGCTGCTTCTGGAGTCCGATCCAAAACTCGAACAATACCAAATATGGAAAATCCAATAGTAATCCCCGATTGTTGATTCGCTCAAGCAGTGTCCTTGTGCATATTCTTCCTTTGCATAATAATACCATATAAATCACGTCGCAACACAACGCATAAAGCGACGAACGATGATCAGAACGCTGAATCGAGAAAGTCTGAGAAGCAAATAAATCGATCGATGGATTAATCAATGAATCAAAATTCTCATTCAACCAATATTCAAGGTTGAAACGGCAAACACTCTCTTCTTCGGACCAAATACTGCAAATTTTCGCGCAAGACAACTTTTCCCGTGTGTTTTTTCACCCCTCCTGAACCTGATCCTTTCTGCCACAAATAGCTATAACTTTCGGGGAAACGGAAAAAGAAAAATAAATTTAAAGGATAGCTACTTTAGCGTCACACGTAGGTCCTCACCGATCACTACGATTTAAGTGGCGGTGATGTTCGATACGTCGAGACTCCCTGTCACTCTAGATTTTGGACGCCACCAAAATGAGACTAGTTCGAAATTGAATTTCATTTGGGGAAAGAAATAAATAATGCTGAAGATGAGGAATGGATTAGGATGTCTATTTTTTTTAATAATAATAATGGTTACGATGTGTATTATCTACAAATAAAATATGTGTTTTAATTGACAGGAAAAGAACGGCTTGGATAAAATAATCTGTTGCCATGGTACATGAATTTTATTTTCAAAAGTTATATTTTCTGAAACCAAAATACATAGTACAGTTAAAATTTGGAAAACTTCATTTAAAAGTCATTGACCATAAGATTCATTTTGTAAAGATCCATATGAAGGATTAGGCTGCTCCACGTATCCTGTTCCCTTTCTGTGCCAAAATACGGACATCTATCCAATAAAGTTTGATACGAAATGAATGGGATGGACGTTGTTGTAACTGACCAGGTTTAGTTTTGGTGACACAAGGAGGAGGAAAATTTCATCAGAAGAAGATACACGCAAATTGAATTAGTCATCGCATTATTCAATTAAGAAGAAGAGAATGGATTAATGGTTTTGAGGTGGGAAAAATATCTTATTTAAGAATGAATGGGGTAACTCCTGGAAATGTCAAAGACGAAATGAAGAAAATTAAAAAAAAAAAAAACTGGGAGTTGAATAGTTCAAGGATTGTGAGATGACATACATGTAATGGAAGCGGGGAGACGATGTGAAGAGCAATAATGTAGGGGCTACACGTCAGCTGAAGTTGTTCTTATCCGGTTGGGTCAGATCTGTGTTGTTAGCGGGTGATATTCAGTTAGGGAATTGTACGGGGCAGAAATGATTATCGAACTCCTATTATTAAACAAATTAATGGTGACTGAAAAGAAAATCATAGCTTATTAGTAAGAGTGACCAGTTTAAAATGGTCCACGTTAGCGGGAGTGCCTTTTTGGGTGGCAGTGACAGCCTTGAATTGATATGCACATATGAGGAGCAGATGGCAAATTGGGAGCCAAGCGTGAACCAATAAGCTATAACAAACAGTACATATAACAAACAGTACATCACGTATATCATCTTCAAAAATAAAAGTACATCACTTTTATACCAGATCCAGAATTCTCACGTATAATTTAATGATACACAGTTTTATACTTCTACACAGCAACAAAGAGATGCTACAAAAGAATCCACACACTCAATACAGTTGAACATTATCGTATACTTGCAATTCAAGAATTCTTTATTGACCCTCCACACTTTCATGGGATTGGCACAACAACACCATATTATGCTAATTACTCCAAACAGCCACCACTTCAAGATGCTGCAGTGGCGGTAGGAGAGGAAGGGTTGAAAGGAACCTGCTCGGCACAAGTGAGCACTTCATGGGTCCCTGCCTCCTCACGCCCCACACCCAGCAGGTCAAGATAATACAGGTAATGGGAAACGATGCTGTTCATGGAGTCAACGTCACCTTTCCCACATACATCATCACCATATAGAATGTTCATTGTAGCGCCAAAACCAGGAACCCGATTCTCCAGCGTGTCGTTCCTGGTGGGCTTCCAGTTGCCCACGAAGGCGTCATGGGCAGAAGGTTGTTTCTTCTTGATTGCGGTCATCCACCTCCAAATTGCAGCCTGGAAGGCTAGGGTTGCATTCTGCTCAACGTATTCTGGATGGTTTAGCAGATCTACCTTCAAAGCTTCTCCAGCAGCACCATAATTGTAGTTCCTACAATGAAAACATCAGAAAGAAGTACAGCCTCCATATTCAACAAGCAAAGGGATGTGTTCATATTTAGATTTGCAATTCTGTTCAATGCTGAAACATTATTTAAGTTTCTCTTGTTGCCCACTCTAAACTTTAATTTAGAAGGGATGCTTTCAGTTATTTCCATTCAAACGTGCGGCTGTCCTTTGACTGACAGAATGGTTTCACCTAGTTTCCATCAATTATGAATGTCCAAGTAATAATGATAGTGGGAAATATTTTAGATTGATTAAAGCAGTTCCATCTATATATAAACAAAACCTTCTCAAGCAGCAAATTCAAGGATTTCCATTTTGCTGATAGGATCAGAGTTTCTACCCATTTCAAGCCCAATATGACTCGCCTAATTTACTTGCCAAAAAATCTTGGTCCACACTCTACTTCGCATCTCTATGCTCACCAACACCGTCATTTTCTGTTTTACAAAAACTTACCTTGCTCTTCTCCCCTTTTTTCTCATGTCTCTTGCACTGGGCCTCTGAGCTATGATCTTCTTTTTCTTTTTAAACCGATGGCCATGCTTAACTAAATTGTAAAAATTTAGTAAGGTGTAGGTATGATTCGTTTGTAAGGGCATTCAAGGAGGATAGGTGGGAATTGGATTTAGAGCAAATCAATTACATCTATAGCAATTCACACTATCAACAAACCACAGACAATGTGATTCATTGCTTTTAGAGGCTCATCTAATTTGAGAGGGAGAAAAATAATCACACAACTCAATAATGCAACTTATTATCTGCAGGCACTAACTTTTGGGATCCATATATCAAATAAAGCATCTCAGACAAATAGTGAAAAGTAAACAAAGTTAACCATGAATGAAGAAGCAAAGATTCTAATATCATTCAGGTTAAAATATAAACATACCAGAAGATAGGCAGGGCACCACGTCCATAATAATCAGCACCGGGAGCACAAGGGTAGGTGTACTTGAAATAGTCATCACAGTATGAATGACTAGGACTCATTTCATGATTGTAACAAAGACCCCAGGCCAAAGGTCCTCCAGTGGCCACTCCATAACCACCTGGAATTAGCAAAAGAAGAACGATGATCAATAACAGAATTATACAACTTAAAGATAAATTGAACCAAACACAGAACTATTTAATGTCCCAGTCCTTCTACCTAAAGCTCAAGTCAGATCCCCAGAAGAATGAATTTGAAATGATTGGTTTTCATCTTCTGATAGGAGACGAAGATATTAACAATTATGGATGCTAGAATCCAATGTTCTCCTTTTTAGTGAACAGTTCATGCATAATGTCTTTGAATATATTCAACCCAACTCCAGAAGAAGTAAGCAAATCAAGCTCTAAACTTGAACAATCAAATCAGCCACCAATTATCAAATCATTCAAACTAATTTAGAGAATGGACCGTACACAGTACCTATAATGCTACTTCAAACATAAATGTAACTGGCTTGTTCAAGCTGGGCAAATATAAAGACTAAAATCTCCCTAGTCAACCCCATTACAACTTGTTCATCTAAGTGGTAACTTTGGTGTCGGCGCCCAAATAGAAAAAAGATTTCTTATGAACCAACAGTAAATGACCCAAAACAAATTACGCTGATTCACATAACCGAAAACCCAATAAAGATAAAGAATAGGACAATGAAATCCAACTAATAATCATAACAACAATGATAACTGAAAAAGCAAACAGCAACAGAAGCATTAGATTGAGACTCACAAGAAGTTTTACTGCCGACGTGACCCAGGAAAGCTGCAATTTCCTTCATCTGCATAGTCTTGTTGCCGGTGGTGCCGAATCCCAACGGCTCAAAAAGTGCAGCAGCAGTGATGAAAGAATGATAATCCCAGAAACCTACCGCGTGTGCCACAGGTGTGTTACGCTTAGAAAAGAGATTCTCAAACTGGTAGGTCTGGAAGTAATCAGTGATAGTCAGATTACAACAGTATTTGGACCATCCCCTGCATTCCCACCCTTTGTCACAAAGCTTCTTCCCGTTCTTATACTTTACCAGAGTCTTCGTACTGGACTCGTCCCCATTCACAACCAGCTGGTTCAGCAATACCAGAGCTAGAAGAAGCAGAACCCCACTTTTAGTTACCTCCATTCTCAATATCCACAGGCTCTACCACCACAGCCGATCTGGGTGGATCTTGATTTCAGCTCTCAAGCTCAATAAATCAAGGATTATTTTTGTTCGGGTGCCAAAATGGGGATGATGGAATGCAATGCAAGAGAGAGGGAGAAACTAAAGAGAATCAAATAGAAAAAAGGAAGTTGTTAGATAGAAGGTCGTTCTCTGGGTTGGAAGATACCAATGGCTCTGCATGGGATTAAATCTCGAGCATGTTGCTTGATGATGGACGGTAGTTAGGTGGGGAATGACAATAGAACATGTTCGATGTTTAAGCGAGAACAGACTGGCTTTGCTTCAAAGAACCCACCATAAGGGATGCCCTATCTTGCTACTCCACCGACAGCTCATGGAGAGGAAACGTCGATATTACCCTTGTTGTTTTTCTCGATGGTGAATTGGTCCTCCTGTTCGTGGGTCTACTCTATCACAGTGATCCGGCCTGCACAATAAAATTCCCGTACAATTATAACAAAATTGTACAATTATTTATTATATTAAAACCACGCTGGGCGTTCACAAATGGTTTATTGATTATTGATAAATGATAATGATTTTTGGGGTATTTAAATTGTCTTCATTTCCGACTTTATTGGTTGTCCACTTTGCTCCCACATGGATTCCTATAGATCATTTGTATGTCGTGTCATTTTTAATATATTTGTATAAACATTTATACATGATTGGGCAAAATCAACTGTACGATCCAAATCAAGTTATGCGTGGCAAAAGAAAAAGGTGCCGTTAAACCAATATTAGAATCTATAATTAAGAAACCACTCGACTTGCTTTTAAAATTTGAAAGCTAATTTAAACGGAGAAAATACAAATTAAATTGCTTAAATAGAGGAAATATCATATCTACACAATGCCTAGTTTCTGCCACAACCCTATTAATTAATCAATTAAATTTAGCTAAGTCAGCTAAATACAATTATTAGGATAGAATTAAAAAGCAATGGAGTACACACTTAATTATTTTGCCAAAACATAGGTTTCACCTAATTGATTGGGGTTTAGCTTCCTATATTGAATTTTTATACTTTTTTGCAAAACCTATCCTTCACTCTTTTTTTTTAATAAAAATTTAAAAAAAAAAATTAGGCTAACTCATAATTTTAAAATAGAATAAAGTCTCTCTTCAATCGTTGGTTGAATTCTTATTCAAAATTACGAGACTGGAAAATGGGCTTCGAGAAGTTGGGCCTCAAACCTATGGACTCATCAGCTGGGCCGTTAAAGGCCAAAGTAGATGACGTGTAAAACCGGGGCCTATAAATATCTAGGGTAAGGGAATGGAAAGTTCGTAATGGATCCTTCGGGAGGCTAAGACCGCCAAGCGATGAGTTGCTCGGAAGGTCGTCGCTGGCCATTGTTGTTGATGGGTCCTACAGTGAATTAAACGGCATCTCAGAAAGCCATTGCTCTGTCTTCCATCAGCTCTCGGCTCGCTATGATGTCTACATTTTATATCTCTTCCTCTTCTTCCTTCTGTCATTTTTCTTTCTTTTTGTATTTTTCATTTCGCAGATTCTAGTTTTTGGCCCTTTTTGCTCCTTTTGCTTCCTCTATTCTTCTGTCGGTATATCACAATGTAGTTGATTTCTCCCTTGATTAAAAAAAAGTGAATTCTTTTTCTGTGTTCGATCTGTTGCTTTTTCGGTGGATGTTTGTTTTAGGGTTTTGATTTGCCAATTTGGTGTTTGGGGATTTGGTGGTCTTTTTTATTAAGCAATTTTTCTTACCGGGCAATCTCTTTAGTAACTTTTGAGTTTTCCTTGGAACCCTCAAGCTTGAACCCTTCCAAATTCGAGTTATTTGTTTCAGTTTTATGAACCACAAGTTTTCTTAAATGATGCTTCCCTTTTTTATTAATATTTTCTGTGATAAGATGAGTACGGAGGTAGCGTAGACCAAGTGATAATGTTAATTCCAAGATTACCGTGAGAATCTTACAAACTCCATTTCTGGCTTTCAAAGATATTACAAATGTCGAATATATTATCATTCGGTGTAATTTGCAGGTGAAATCTTTCAGACACATGGCCATCAAACACCAACTTTCATCACCATTAATCTACAACTAGAAACCAAAAAAAAATGAAGGAATGCCATGCAAATGTTCTAACCAAATTTGGAGGAGGGATCATTCATGAGAGGGTGGTGAGCTTGGGCAGCCATGGCAATCTCGAACTGCTTGAAAGAGATTGAGGAGAGAGACAGAAGTTCAGGAGGAGGCTTGAGATTGTCCCAGCCTGAGCCATTGTCATTATTTGTGGTGGTAGAACCATCAAGTCCTATGTGTGTTAAGTGCTTCACATCTGTTGGGTATCCAATTTCCATCTCTGCTTCCATATCCTCTGTTTCTTCTTTATAGGCTGACCCCCAACAGAAATAGAAGAAAGAAAACTCAATTCATGAAACACATCAAACTTCCAATTGCAATCAAGCAAATGGCTTATCCAAATTGATGTCATTTTTTTTTGGGAGCAAAATAAATTGATATGATTTCAATATAGAATTATAGATATAGATGCCAGCAAAAGTGTTTGTTCGTTTATATAAAAGTAATCATTATCTTTACCACTAGGTTTGTTGAGTAAGGCACACGTTTTTTGGATAACATTCGCATCAGTTGATTCATTCTTTAGTGATTGGTTCGGCTGAAGAAATGTATGGTACTATAAGATCAACTTAGCAAGTAGAGTAACAAATATTCCAAAGTGAAAATGCTCGTCACTGCCACTGGGTACTAGGTGAATAGTAATATTAATTTTTGTTGAGAATTAATTTTAGTTAAAATTTTAGTTTAAAAAAATTTAAATCAAACAATTATTTTTGTTTAGAATTAATTTTAGATAAAATTTCAGTTTGAAATTATGATTTTGAATAAGCTACTAAAAATAGATTTTAAAATTGTAAAAGAGTTTATAGATTATCTAATTAATATTTTACCCTATTTTTTCTTATACACACTCTCTTCTTTCTCCTCTCTCTTCTTCACACTATCTCCTCTTTTCTCTCTCTCTTCTCTACACTCTCTCCTCTCTTCTTTCCTATTTATTCCCTAACCTCTCTCCTCTTTCATACTTTAATTAAATTATACCATTTTTAATAATTTATTAATATAAAAAATGATTCTACTACTAATCATCTAAATAACTCTATTTTTAAAATCTATTCTTCTTAAAATTTATTTTCCATAATCTATTCTTCCCAAAATCTATTCTCTATAATCTATTTTTCTCAAAATCTATTATCTAAAAGTTAATCTAAACGGCCATAAATATATTGAAAAATTGCTACTTTATTTAATTGATTGGCTTTATTAACAAAGCTTTTGTATTTAGCATTATCCGCTAAAATAGTGGATATTGCGTCTCATGTCTGATAAAATTTACCTTAAATGGTTGATTTAGGGAGAATCAACCAATAATGGCAATCAAATATCATGACCCCACAACGTGGGAGAAATATGCCAGATCAATGATACTTGTGCATAAGTAGATGATCACATGTCAATCAAGTCAAATTTAAAATTTAATTTCATGGCACCCAAATTGGATTGGCATAATAAGCTAAGGCTTTCAAAATTTAAACCAAACATTTTCGAAGAAGGGTTGAAAAAACATACTGTGCGAGTTCTATTATTTGACGAGATCGTAATAAAAATATATCATTTTAAAAATAAATGATAACGCTAGAAACCAACTCAAAAGAATCATACAAGACCAATAATAGTTAAGCAGAAAAACTCACTTTCATACGGCCATCATAGTCCATAGATGATCACATGTCAATCATGATATATCCGGATTGCATTGATATATTAATTAATTCCAAATTTCCAGTAAGTCAAGGCTTTTAAAATTTAACCAAACATCTCAGAAGCGGAGAACAAAAGATCCCCTAGACGCCTGTGAGTCCTATTATTAGACGAGATCACAGTAAAAACAATCATTTGAACAACTCACCGAAGAACTGAGACAAACTCTTAATGCCTCTGATCAAGTGTTGTATGCCACCAACAATGTTAGGCTTTGGAAAAGCATGCAGAAACCCAGAAGAGGACTTGTTCGTCTTTATGATCATTTTAGATGATTTTGATGAACTCTCTTCTCCTTCTCCTCCTGCTTCTCTTCCTTACACACCAAACACCTCAAAATTACAGATACACAGATACTCCAATTGATGCCAAAAGAATAAACAGAAACATAAAGAAAGAGAATACAGAGAGAGAGAGAGAGTACTGGTAACAGTTGAGGCCTTTGAATTTGCTTTAGGTGAGCCTAACTCAACACTTGAATGAGAAGCACACCCAAAAGAGAATGGCAGAACCATAAATCTTTCAATTCTTCCTCTCATTTTTCTTCAAAGCCAGCCAAACTTTAGGTATATCAGCTTCCAATTGATGAGAGAGCATATAATCAAGAAAGCATCATAATCTCCTAGCTTACCTATACAAGGGAAGTCTATAACAGGGGCCTATTAATATCAGGGCACTGTTTATCTTTATGAACAAGCTAGAATGATTTAAACGAAGAATTAAAGAAATACATGAGAAGTCAAGTTTGGTATGTGAGAGAAAGAAATAGTATACTACAAATGTCATAATGGAGTGGGTGTTAGAGTTGTTAGTTGGTTAAACTGTGCAACTCAAGGCTGCTTTAAGTATGGATTAGTATTTAGCTCTCATTCATTAAACCTACTTTTATTCCTCTAAATGGGTCCCAAAAACAATTATTATATATTCTCACGTGGGTTCCGCCAATCTCCGCATCACTTATCTACCAAGGCATGGATTTGTAGAGATGCTATTATGTTTGATTCTCCTGCAAAATACATTTTAAAGGCAATTATTTAAACAGGTCTATTTTCAAGCTTTTTTTCTTACTTAAATTATGATATGAAAACAAACACTCAGATTTGATTTTCTCCTCCTGGTGGTTTAGTATCACTTTTGGGGTTTAAGTTTTAGTGGTTTGAAGTTCAATTAATTAGGTAAAGTTAATTTAATGCAGAGCCTATGGATGACGCTGACTTGAACTTGCATCCATAAACGTCATAGAGTAAATCACAAGGGAGTGGTGCAAATGAAATTCAAAAAGAGACTCAAGTATTTCTTTGTGTCCAAGTTGGGTAGCGCAAGTAACTTCCATGGGTCCTCGCAAGCAAAGTCTGATGCTTTTTACCTTCCTAATGTTGTTTGTGCTGTGCCAACATTCATGAATAAGCTAAAGTATCAAGCTTTCACATTTTTATTGAATGTCTGTCATTCCCATTAAGTTATCTGATGTAACAGTAGGATTTCTTAGATTCAAAATTAACCTTTTCGTCTAAAGAACAGAGTGACAAGCATACTTTCCCTGCCATGGGAAGGGCGCATCCAAAAAACACAAGAAAGAAAAAGACTGGCGCTTGGAAGGAGATGAAAAAATAAATTCTAAAAAGGAATTCAAAGATCCTGCGAGCAATTCAGCACCTAATTTAGATTGTTAGATGGTTCAGATTTAATGTTTTATAAAAATATTATTTGAATGTTAAGAAAGAATAGTCAGAAGCCAAATATTTACCATAAATCCGTGGTGAAGATGAAATAGATGGGAAGTGTACTTCGAGATCAGAAAACTGTAGGGGGAAATTTGAATAACGCAAGAACCAAGAGTCAGAAGCAATACAAGGAACAGAATAAGATTGATAAAATCAATCTCTATTATTTCCGCACTAGTCTAAACTCTTCATGAAATTCTGTTCCCTTTTGTTGCATTTCCAACTCCTTTTTTCTCTGTCATAGTTCACCATTATTTCTGATCCTTATTAGAGAAATATTACTATACACCCCAGTAGAATAAACCCACCAAGCTTGATCACTCCTGAGGATTCTAACACATCTTATCACCATGTGTATCATCAGCTTGTTCATCAGACTCTTCAACTTCCTTCAGAGTGATTTCATTCCATCACAATGCTGCTATACAACTGTGCACTTCCTCTCGTGTTGATGGAACCAAAGAGTCTCAACGAATGCTTTTATATCTCAAAACACTTAAGGCTGCCAGTCAAAAGATGAGTTAAAGGGGCTGTGGCCGAGTTTGGACAATAAATATATCTTTGCCAACAAGACATCCTTCCACATCTTGTGGGCAACCAAACTTCCTTTCCAGGAAAAACCCCACTGCACAAAGACGTTGACCTACTTGTCGGCGGAAAACTGGGTCAACTGTTAATGGTTTTTTGCTATAATCCACTTTCAAACGGATAACCTCCCCATCTGCAGGTCCTGCACCACGTACAAGCAATTCCTCACTAAAGTTTGCGAATGCTAGTGTTTGCACTAGACCATCAAATTTCCCAGATGAGATACGCCATGGGGTTCCCCGGGTCCCAGAAGCCAGAGTTTCACCAAGGCCAGAAGCAATCTCTGCCTCTACATAATTATGATCCTGGTTTGTTGTGCTGAAAGTATGTAATACAAAAGATAAATCTGGTGAAAGCATTTCTTGGACCAGAACTGCCATGGTAGCTTCTTTCTGAGGCACACCAGCAGCACGACGGCTTAAGACTGCCCTTCTTGTGTATAATGAAGCCCAAACCTGGCTAACTGCAGCAGCAAAAACTGTTGGATTGGAAGGGCTAACATTGGGTATTGATTCATAGAGTCCAGCTGCTGACATGCCGGCCAAGTCCTCAACATTGGCACTAGAACGAACAATTAAACGTGCACTGTCTGGAAATATCCTTCTAATGCTTTCAATAATATCTTCTGGAGGTTGCAGAGAAGAGATCAGTTCCTGGAGTTGATGGCATGACGTATCAAGTTCACCATCATCCAATTTCGCTGTCTCTATTTTTTCCAGCATAGACCTAAATGTTTCCATGGACTTGCTCTGCCCCAGTGCCAATTCCATGGAGCCAAAAGGTATAACTGCCCCAGATGGGACTTGAAAAGACGCTGGCACTCCTTGATCACTATGAACTGTAACACCAGAATCAGAATTTTAGAAGTCAAGCACATTAAGTTACAAGATTTTGTTTTTAAAAATAAAAGACAAAAGGAATTGTTATGCACAGTAAAATGGAAGGGTATGGGTTAAAATCAAGCATTAGGGTTTAGTTTCCCAAATTTATATTATTAAATAGATTCCTCTTACCTTTATCAGAAATTCTTGATAAAGAAGACAAGCGACCACAAGCTGCAGCCTTTACACCAGAAGTCTCTGTCTCTGCATCTGGAAGCAGGATAATTCCAGCAGAAACACCCTGGAGATGTGTACAACAATTATTAGACCGGAAGCTCTATACAAAAAATAATTAAAAGCAATAGTAACCATGGAAATATAAAAAAAAATTCTATAAATAAATATTCTGGATGTAAAGATCAAAACAAGGAATTTAAAAACGAAGAAGACGAGCAAATAGAGAACATGATTACAGCCAAACGTAGCAAGTTCTGCTAAGGAACCAGTCAAAGGCACCACCTTGATCTAATATTTATTTTAATTAGAGAAATTAGTTTTTATCTCTACCACGTAGAAACCAAATCTACCGTTTAAAACACATTCATCGTAACTCAATTATCAACTGCAAAGTCTTTATCCTTTTTTGTTAAGCTGGATCATTTTGCCTATACAAGGCCCATAATCCAGATTGTGCGGGAAGAAATAATAAAGTTAACTCAGAATATATCAGAGAGAGCAAATATATGCTCTACCTGATTAGCATAGGAGATTCTACCAGCAGACAATGAAGGAATTTCAGTTTTGGGAAAAATATCATCAGAATCACTTTTAGCAAAAGAACTTCCATCTGTATCGACGGATGATGATGGCTTCAGATTAACACCTGCAGTGGATGCTTCCAACCTAACAAGTTCAATCAAAGCAATAAGAAAAAGGTGAGAAACATCATAGAATTAAATGAGTTATAGTTAGTGAGAGATATATGAGTTTTGAATATGAGTTCACATCACAATAGTACAACCTCACACATGTGCCTAGAAGTTTCTGTATATCAGCAACTTTTTCTTCATCTTCACATGTGACAAAAACAACCTTTTCCTGTAGCAAGAATTTATGGATGTCAAAGACGTAAATATAATATAAACCTCATTAGGAAATGAATGTTTAGAAAGGAACTTGCCTGCCGGGCCCTAACACCAAGATGAGATAAGTGAGGCAGCTCTTGCTTAAGTATAACTCCCACTATATTCCCTCCTGCTGCTGTTACCTGCCACAACAGGTAAACATGTTAATTAATACAAAAAATTCAATTTGATCATATAAAGTCAATATAAATCTAGCAAACCTCTTCATCTCCATCAGCTTTGTCAACTACAAGGATAACAGGTCCTTCTGTGGATGGTGGTACTGACCCAAGGGCAATTCTTTCAACCTAAGTCAAAGAAACCCAGATTCATGTAAATCAGCCAAATCTTCTGCAATGAACATGAGAGACATAACATTCAAGAGCAAAACGTTTTTTCCAGCACCAGACTTTCTTGTTATTTCTATGATTTAGGAATTGCAAACAGTAAGCAGAAGACAATACATTCCAGAAAGCAGTCCACAATCAAGTGGTCCAAGGATGGATGGAGGTGCAAGCACATGAAATGTATCATTTCTTGTAATTCCAATCCATGGAATTTAAGTAATAAAACTCACTGCTGTACCAATAGAAACAACAATATAAGAAAATTAGAGGCCACATTACTTGATACAACTTAGAGTACCTGAATCAATGTTCCCAAAGTATTTCCAGGTACAAGAACATCCCAACCTTGAGAACCAAGAGTACTTCTCACAGCTTTTAGAAGAAGCGTACACAATTTTGAAACCTGAAAAATCACACTAACATTTCCAAGGAAAGAAGTTAGACAATCTACTAGGTTCCTAATAGCGGCACTAATTATAAGTCATAACAATGCAGCTCATTTCAGGCTTTGCGAAACTTTTTTTATTCTTTCAACTTTTTCCACAAATTTGATGGGGAACCATGCAACTCTTATTTTATTACTTAAACAATTCTTCACATATTTCGATTGGGTTTAAATTAAAAGGATGAGCACAATTTTTTAAACACTATTATCTCTTCCGTGCATCACATAAGGAAAAAATATCTAGTTGTACTGAAATTTACAGTCAGGGAAGAAAAAAATTTAAAGGAAACCACAGATGCCCCTGAAAGCCACAATAGCTTATAACTCATGAGAATTTTCTGGTTATAAAAATGTGAAGCAAATATATAAACATACCTAGCACGAATCTCAGCTTCAGTATATGTTCTTACACTGTTTTCAGGGATTCCTAGGGCTTTTCCTAGCAACTGGAACAGTTCAGGTGACATGTCAGTACACTCCGAGATATATGCATAAGGGGAACAATTGTGTTCTGTAAAAACCTCAAACAGTCAAGATAAACTATTAACTACTCACTGGAAGAACAGTATATTAATAGTATAAATGCTCATTATTCTAGAGAGAAGGGACGTCAAAAATGACACAAAACCATCAGAACTTGTCAGTGCCTTTAAAAGACTGTTATCTTGAAACAAGAAAATGAAGTTCAATCCTCCTTAAAAAAAATCAACTAATTTTAGAATTGGACGTTACAGGTATGAGGTCATGAAGAGAAAAATGTACTCTGACCTGGACTTTTTTAGGGAATATCTTCAAAAGCTCTTCAGTATATTCATTAGTGAGCCGCCTCGATCTATCAAGAGTAGCTTTCAGTCTCAATGCCCAAATTGTTTTCCCATCTTCATTTCCTTCAAAAATGGAGAACAGAAAGCACGGTCAGAATGGAGAAACGGCTAGAGACTTTAAGATAATATAACAAAATCCAAATTCAAGGCTTCACATAAAAAAAACAAAAACAAAGAAAGCTACCTTCCATTTCGGAAAGGCCTCTTTTCTTCCAAGCAAGGAGCTCATTTTCAATAGCAGCACATTCTTCAGGTTTCCAATCAGATAACTTCATTTGGTGTACTCCGATAATAAGGGCTCCAAGTGGATCATTCCAAGCATTTACATTCTTCGATTGCACATTTGCTGCCAGCCAACAAGCACCTCCTATAACATCAAGCACATTGAGAAACCTGAAAGAGGAGAATAATGCATCACCATAGATCTGTTAAACTTCAACAGGAAAAGTCTGATACACAGGTAAAGAAGTAAGATATTTTTATTAACAGGTTTTAAAAACGCCTGTTATAAAAATAGATCGCATATCACGATTCACTTGCTTCTTTTCTGGCAAAATATGTGGAGCAGTGTATTCTAAAGACTTGTATGCAATAAATTAACCAAATATTGATTAATATTTAGTACCAAGCAACTCATCTATTGTTAGATTAGCAGATAAGAATTCTTCACTAAGCAGAATGATGTGCTCTTAACATATATTGCGAAAAAGTTTTAACACCCACCAATAAATGGAGTCTCTATTAGGAAAAGAGATACCAAGAACATACTAACCTGCTCAGAAGAACAAATGAGTAGTCCTCTAGCCCAATCTCACAGAGGCGCCACTGTACATCCAAGACTTTGAATAAAAAATGGTATTGAAAAAGCAAGTTCAAGCATAAATATCCATTCAAAAGCTTTTTGCTGTATAATCAGATAGAATCATTATCACCTTTTGATGCATAGCTATTGCAGTATCAGAAGCATCATTCCTAAGGCCACTTTCAAGACCCTTTACAATTATTTCTCTTAATGCATTCAAAGATTCCATGGTTTTAAATAGCAGAGTAATTCCTTGGTCTCCCTTGACATCAACTGAGTCTGCATCCATATTCTGGAGATATATAATACATAATCATTTATCAGAAGATGCAAGAATAACACCAACTTTGGAAGCCAAAATCAAATGAAGGGGATCAACAGTACTTGTTCCTCCTAAAAAGGTAAAGCAATCACAGTTTCTATGCAAACAAGAGTTGGAAAACAACCACCAGATTTCATCTTATTTCCTAAATTCGACAGGAACAAATATAACTTAGAAGTTATTCTTGTAATCTTATTCCGTTTCTATATATTGTGGAAAAGTATCAAGATAGAAAACAGAAAGGGATAGCAGGAGACAAATGGTTGAAAGAATCACATATCACCCAAGATAGTGATTAAGCATTTTATATAAACTGCTAATTCACAGAGACATATTGCTCAAAATAATATTTGTCCTTTCCTTATTAATATTCCTTTAAATTGGGTAGGCAAAAGAGAAACAATAGGGTGGTTTAAACCATAGCAACTAGATTTCAGAGTCAAATCATAGTTAACAATGATAACTCCCTTTTCCCAGGCTTTAAATTTACTTCTATAGGCACATCTAACCGTATTCTATAGTTTAATTCAGAAGACATAGTCACACAAATCAAACTAAATTAAAAATGTCCAATATTTATATGCCCTCACGGGTTTGTATCTGGTTCAGAAGAAATGTGAAAAAAGGCCTCAGAAAAGTGCCTCTGAATCTCAGTTTAATTTGAAAATTAAAAGGGAAGAGGAGGCGACCATTCTACTACTCAAATCCCTTAATCGCATCAACATAGAATAGAAAAGCGAAATAAATACACATACCTATGGTACTAGGCAAAAAGAAAAGGAAATAAAACCAGCGAAAATGCATAATTAATATAAAAAACTTCATATTATCCCACAAATGGCTTATTACATCCTCAAACTGCAGATACAAATACAAGGACGCCATATTAATCAAATTACCTTTTTGCAGTCCAAGAATGAATTAAGAGCTAAAATGTCATTTTCACCCAAAGAATCACTGATGGAGTCTAGCTGTTCTGAAAGGCTGTAACATGACAATATAATTTGTAAGCAGATACTTAATCAGTAGACTTATGATTTACTTGCTACCAACAAGTTACATGCCAAGAAAATTTGAATATCTGAATAGGTGTTATTGTGTAATTCCCTTAATTTATTTACTATTATCATTACACCCATTCAGTTTCATCATTTTCCTCTTCCAGAATCCACAGAAGAGGTGTAACTAATTTCCTGACAGTTAATATAATACTGCTCCAACCAAATTTTATCAAGAACTAAACCCTCCCTTCCCCAATGAAAACTTTAAATTATATAATCAAAAGTTTCACTTATTGCTTAACAAGGTTGAAAAAATAGTTCCACTATAATTATGATTTACAGCTATGAGCAAATCAGATCCTAAATTTTGCGTTATCAGAAACTTTCATTTCTTGGTTTATTTCATAAAATAGTTTGAAATTTCATTTCTAAGTCATGACCACTTGATTACACTGAATAAAACAACTCAATCTTCATGAGATGACAATATTATCTCCTCTGACGTCATGGGCTAACAGTTAATAGTAATAGCATTTCCTTTGCATTTCGTAGTACAAATAAAAATAAATACAAAAACATGCAATTGAAGCTCATGCAAGTCCCACTAATAAACACTTGTTAATCTTTTACAGAAACGACAGAACTAAAATTTCATTAGCGTAGAGTAAATTTTACTTTGTCCAGATACCACTTGTTGATAGTATAATCTATTAAAGGATAAAACAATCCAAAAGTAAGGTTTAAGTTTAAAATAGTAATGATGTCTAACACGTAATAGAAACAACTTAAAGTTACAACAGGAATGGAATAAGGCTTATGACAGAGCTTAGGGATTATAAGTGAAACCTGCCAGCATTAAAGAAATCTTTGAGTTCGAGATGAAATATCTTGAACTGTTCAACAAATGGTTCGCTAAACTCTCCAGGGTTCTTTGTAATTAAAGCAAGCATTGCTTCAGTAGCAACCAAATCTTCCGGGCCAGCATTTCTGTGAAGCTTGTTTTGTATTGTATGCTTAATTTGACGCTGAAATGTAAACAAATCAGAAAACAGAAAATTATTATCTAACTATACTAAGAATAGATAGATACACCAAATACTTCAGGAAGGATTACCTTGATGTCTTTAGGGATATCATTTCGATGAGCAATATCTCTAATTCGAGTCAAAGGAACAGAAGCCGTGAATTCTGCCTTGAAAGATGGCAAACATGGATGAATCTTCCGAATGACTAGAATTTCCTGCACATCAATCACAAATCAATGTGAAATTTTATGAGCATGACAACCATTATTAAAACTATCAATTCAATCCATGATGAATTTTGGGAAACAATCATCTTGCAAAACAAGTTATCCAGTGAACTAAAGTTTGATTTTAGTTCATAAGGGGCAAATGCATCATGCCAACATCTGTTTCAGTGGTTGGAATATGCAGAGAAAAGGCAATCAGCTAGAAAATTAACCCTCTATACTCATGTTAAGTAAATTAATAGACTACCTGCGGTGAGATATCTTTCCTACTAGAATGCCGCTCTAATTCACGAAATATGAGCCTTGCAATCTCAGAATGTCTATTTGGCCGGTGGTGACCTCCATCTTCAAAACAAGCAATTTGCCCTGTGTTTATCCACTGCATAAGATAATCATATAGGGGCTAAGAAGGGCATGTATGAATTGATATCGAGAAAAAAAACAGAGATTATGGAGCAAAGAAGACCTTCAGATAGATAGCAGAATATATAAGAGCCTCCAACCGATCTTCACCTTGCAAACTTTCAACAATGATCTCACGCACAGAATCAAGCTTCAAAATAAAATAGTAGATACGTGAACATTGCAATCCATTAGTGATTTATTCCAAAAAAAAAAAACTTGAAAGTTGCTTGCACAAAGCACCAATCCCTCCTAGCTAAAATCATTAAACATATGGTTATAGAAGAATCGTGTATGAAATATGCTAGGGCAGTTTTAAAACGGAAGCTACATCCACACGTGTTCAAACACTTTGAATTGGAACAATACAACATTTCAAACAGCGCCTGAACACAGATTTGGTCATTGTCATTGTATCCATGTCAGCATCCATACTTCTTGCAGGTTCTTAATATCAAGGCAACTCTACCAATAAGAGAATACTACAACAAATAAGTCCTGTATATGAAAAATCCAGCAGAGAAATTTATTAATTGCATTACCTTTCTCCACCAATTCCTTGCTTTCTGATCACCTTCAACCAACTTCAGAACCAAGCCTTCAAGACCCGTAAAGTCCCATCTTCTTTCTGCTTCTCGGTTGCGATGATCATTGGATTGCATGAAAGAGGCAGTTTTACCTTGCCACTGTCCTACAAAAGGACTTGGCTCTTCTTCCAAAACAGAATCACTATCTATCACTTCATACTTTTCATCTACCAAATTCTTCTCGTCTTCTTCACCCTCATCATGAACCAAAGGAAGCAGCTCCAGATTCTCCTTTGTTGAGTTCCATCTAGCAACAGTACTAAATTTCCCTCCTTTCGGGAGCTTCAAAAACCTGTTCTCTCCATCTTCCCATACTAAACTTTTGTCCTTCCTCGCAATCACAAATTTAAACTCAATATTGTTACCTTCTCGTAACTCCAAGTCGCACACCCACCCACTCTCCGTCCAGGCCATTGGTACACCTTTCCTCCATGAGCCCAACTCTTTCGTTGATCCTAGAATCACAACATGCTCGCCAAATTCAACTTGGTAATCCAATATAATATGCAGCTTCACTTTCCCGCGTCCTGAAGCTTTCATCGTATCCTTTTTTTGTGTCGCTTCCTCTTCCCTGTCAAAAGCATTACAACATTAAAGAAAAAATCAAATCCCAAGGGCACTATCAGGCAAAAACAAAAAAAGAAGGACATTCAATACCGCTATAGAAAAAAGTGACTTTTTCATAGGTGAAAAGAAAGAAAAAAGAGTAGCGTCTTATAGGTGAACTGCTACTCAGTGGTCGTTTCCAGATATATCCTCCCTGTATGCTATAAGGCTTTGCCACCACACCACTGATTTTTGAATCAAAAGTCCAGCCCCAGAAAGGGAAAGCCACAGAACTTTTGTCCTTATTTTCCTTTTCCAGAAAAGCTTCCACACACTTCAACTCCCTCAGATTCATAGCCTCGATTGGTCTCGAATGAAAATTCAAGAACAAAACAACAAAATAAAGAAAGCAAACAAAAAATGAAGATAGAGTACCTAGTTTCAGAGGAGACAGCAGAAATGGCTCTATGAAAAGGCTTTTTTGGGCCGTGGAAGTGAATAGAAATGGGGTTCCTGAAGAATAAGGAAGCATCGGGGAGTGGAGTTTTATGACATTGATGAGGGAATCGGAATGGCTTCCGGGAAGGGTGGATCTGGGGAGAAGAAGAGCAGTGGAAGGCAAGTAGAGAATCCATGAATGTTCAAAGAGAGAAACAAAGGTCGCGTCTCGGAGTGAGTGTGTAATAATGAAGCCTTGGACAACAGGAGATGGCGGGTTTTTCATGACGACTAAGGAGCGAAAACAGGAACGCCGATCTTATAGACACGTGGATCAGAATTTAACGGCTGAAAGAAACGCTATAATGGGATCTTAATAATCAATGAAAGATCACGATGCAGACGTGGTACCGCAATGCATATGCAATTTTCAGAAAAGCGAAAGATCCAAATACAGCCGCGGCAAAAATATCCTGATGATATAGGGTCCGTTTGAATAGAATTTTAAAAATAGATTTATGAAAATAAAGGGTTTTTAAATAGATTATAGAAAAGGGTTTTTGGAGAAGAGATTATGAAAAAAAAATGGTTTTAAATAAATGAGTGTTTGGATAGTTATTTATAGAAGGAATTTTATTATTGGTAAATTACGAAAAAGGGTATGAGTATTAAATGAGGAGAGATAAGAGATAAGAGGAGAGAGGAGAGAGGGTGTAAGAAAGAAAATAGAGAAAAAGTAGGAGAGAGGAGAGAGGGTATAAGAAAAAGTAGGAGAGAGGGTGTAAGAAAAAGTAGGGGTAATATAGTAATTAGTTAGTTTAAATGTGATTTACTGTTCCAAAAGTTACTCTGACCAGCTTTTCTGAAACCTTAGTTTTAAACCAGAGTTTAGTCCAAAAGCCCGTTTGAATAAATATGACTGTTTGTTTTAAAATTTCTCCAAACCTAGGTTTTGAGTCAAACCTTGATTTAAAACCAAGGTTTGACACCCTCCCAAACAGGCACATAATAAGTATACTAAAATGCTTCACCCCAAATATAAATATATATATATATATATATGGAAAGATATTTTCTAATTCCGACTTTATCAATCATTCATAAATATGTAAATGATTCGTAGGAATCAAAACGTCCAATGTAACAAATGTTAATTTTTACAACTAAAATAGGAATTTGCTACAAATCATCATCCATATATATTAAGATAAAATATATAAATCCATATTATTGATTTATAAGATCTATTCAACGTATTTTATTTCTTAAATTTTATCTTCTTATATTTAATATAAGAGTTAGATAATTAATTTTTTAAAAAATAATTAAATTAATTATGGGATAAAAATATATGTTTATTTCTTTAAAATACCTTTTGAAAAAATAAAATCCTTTCCACTTTTTACTAGGGCTGCTCACGAGACAGATCGGGACTAGGGGAACCCTATTTTGTGTCTCGTCCCAATATAGTGCATAGGATACAAAATGTGTCCCGTGTCCTGTCCTATCCCGAATTTGTTTCGGTCTCGATGGGATTGGGACGAGACAGGAATTCCCGATCCTATTTTTTAAAAAAAATATTATAATAAAATTTTCTCAATAAATTATTCTATATAAAATATCATAACAACTTTATCTAAATACAAACATTTTTCTTTAATATAAAATGATAACTTACCCAGATAAGAGGGAAAAAATAACAATAAGGAAGAATAAAAATATCTGTATATGAATATTTGTAAGTAAAAATATTTATCTGAGAGTGGCGACTGGCGAGACCTATGACTTTGAGCAAGAAAAATGTAAGAGAAAAGAGATAGAGAGCCTGAGACGGGTGTATAAAGTGAGAAATATAAGAGAATACAATATTGTTTTTTATTAAACAAAATGGGGTCGGGATGGGAATCCCGAGGGTCAGACTGAGTCTCATCCTGTCCCAACCTTCCCTCTGTCTTGTCCCGATGATTTTTGTTCCCAGTCTTTTTCGGGATGGGACGGACCCGTCTCAAAATTATCGGGCCCAAATCAAGATACCTGGAATAAGATCTATTTGGACACCCCTACTTTTTACAACCACAAGCTGATTCAACTTATGTCACAATTAATTATCAATTAAAAATTAAGAATTTTATTGACCTTATTATTGTTCAAGTGATATTGTTGGGAAGAAGGGAAGAAAGAGAGAGAGAATTGATGAACATAATTGTATCACTAAAAAAAACTTAATCCCAAAAAATATAGAGGGTAAAATGGTAAAATAATACCGAAAAGGAATATTATACTGAGAGGTCAAATTCACTTAAAAGATCATGGCCAGCGGATTAATGAGAGATTATGAGAAATTAAAATCTCACTCTCAAGTTCTGACATTAACAATCTCTTTTCTCATTTACTCAACTCTCTTCAGAATTCCCTGAACTGCTATATCAAAAGCATCTTCAGTGGTCTCAAATCTAGACTTGGGATCGCCATATATGATTCTGGGAATAAGCTTAATAACCTCTTCTCTCAAATCCATCACTTCACTCTTTGAAAATCTCAACAAAATATCACTGATCTTCACTTTCTTCTTGATCACATCTTCTTCTGGTATAAACACAGAGTACGTAGACCCATCCTTAGGCAAATGCCATAAATAGTTACCATAAGCTGAACTTGGATGAAAGAACACTGAAATACACCCTGCTACAATAGAATCAAAAGTTGATCTTCTTGTGAATGAATCTCCAGGAGGCTGCAAGCAAAACTGTGAACTCTGAAACACTTTTGTAATACTCACAGGATCTTCACATAGGCGATCTTTACCATCATAGCAGCCAAGAAAGTTGCAGGTTTTTGAAGAAACAAGACATTGTTTGATGAGTTCGTTTCTGACAAGTTGTGTTGAGTTTGGCCTTGGACCAACAAATGAGAACAAGTATGGTCTTTTCACTTTCCTCATTCTCTTTTTCCATTTCAGAACCTCATGGTCCTTCGAAGGGTGAAAGTAAGTTGGGTATGGAATGGGAAAATCATTAGTGTATGAACCAGATTCTATAGGCAAAAAGGTCATATTGGAGAATTGTGGGAGAAACGCAAGTTTTGTTCCCCAATCAGAATCCTCCTCCGTTCTTCTGCAATCCCAACCAATTCTTCCTCCAACAAGGAAATGGTCCCTGCCCCACATTCTCTTCAATTCAGGCCTTGTTGAAAGCCAGTTTGAGAGTTGAATCGGAGAAGAATCTCTCACTGAAACATTATAATCCCATAGATATTGACCAACATCAAGACCAGCATAATAAGGGACAAATACAGCAGAAGCCAGAGAGGAATTCTTGGTTAAGCATCTGTAATGCTTCATCTTGTTGTGAAAAATGACTTCTAGTGAGAATTGGTTAGTTGCATACCAACGATTCTTGAGCAACAAAACTTTTGCTTTTGATCTCTCTGCTAGCGTAATCCTAGGTCCAAGTCCTAAATTGGTCATGTAAGGACACATATCCATCCATTTCATGAGCGTGTGACATCTTTTGAGTAAATCCTTGTTGAACCTACTAGGAAGATCATACATGTAGATATATTTGCCCCAACAAGGATCCCAATCTTGTTCTTGAATCTCTATGGGGTCTTCATCGTTTTCTATGATGGTTGAGGCAGGGGCAGATACATCAGAAGAAGTAGTGTTTTTTTTCTGGGAAATTCATGGGTTCACCAGAATTATTATTACTTACAGGAGGGACAGGGTGATTATTAGGCCTTTGGGGTTGGTTGGAGAGAAGCAAAAAGGTGATCCCACTTTGACCATGAAGAACGGCCATGTAATCCAAGAAGAACAACGAGAAACACACTAGGAAGGAGGTGAGAAACACAAACCTCACGTGATCAAAGAGCTTCTCCAGCATCTTCTTCATTGTTTGATATGTGGCTAGAGAGAGAGAGATTGTGTTCTGGGAATATGGGAATTGAGCTTTGTGTTATTGGTTGAAAGGGGAAATGTGACAACTGGGGAGGAAGCCATTAAAGACAAAGAAGGAATAACCATATCTCTGTAACAAACAAGCACTATTCAATGAATCTGGGGAGTGAAAAAAAAAGGAATTTATGAATGAGTTATTTAGGTTGACATTCGATAGTAAGAATGGTGATTTAGTTTTAATGCATTTAATGATTACTGATTTTCTTGGGGTTCAATTCAAATACTTCGAAAAGGTGGTGAGAAACACAAACCCGAGTTGAAGAAGAACTTGTATTTGGATGAATGAATCTGGTGAGTGATTAAAAATGAATGAGTTTATGTTGTTTCATTAGTAAGTCATTTACGTTTATCTTCTTATAGTAGTAAGAAATGTGATATTGATCTCATTGCATTTAATTATAATGATCTGCTTTTAATGCATCTATTTTTTTTAATTAATGGATTTTGTGTGTGAAATAAATTTGTTTTTGATCGCTAATTCTGCCCAATCTCATTATTAAACAGTCTGCTTATACATGCCGAAAAGGGACATAGCTCGTTAATCAAAGCTATAACTTATTACTTTTAAAATAAAATTTTGTGTAAAGTTTGTCTTATGAATAATCCAATAATTTGTTAGTCTAAAATTATGTTTTTTCTTCTTTAAAATAAGAACTTTAATTACAAATTTTAATTTATAAAATTGCAAATGACACATCACTCGTTGCATATTCTCTAAAGGTAATTAATTCACTCCATGTTTCACCAATTAAGTGCCTGTTTGGATCTATAGTTCCAAAATTAATTTTAGATAAAATTTTAGTTTAAAAAAATTTGAGATAAATAATAATTTTTATTTTGAATTTATTTTGACTAAAATCTCAATTTAAAAAAATTAGAAACAAACAGTTATTTTTGTTTAGAATTGATTTTGACTAAAACCTCGGTTTGAAACTATGGTTTTGAATAAACTAATGAAAATAAATTTTGGAACAGTAAAAGAGTTTATAAACTATCCAATTATTATTTTATCTTTATTTTTTCTTATTCTCTCTCTCCTCTCTAATCTTTGTTCTTCACCCTATCTCTCTTTCATTTCTCTTCTCTACACTCTCTCATCTCTCCTATTTCTTCCCTACCCTCTCTCATACTTTAATTAAATCATACTCTTTTTAATAATTTATTAATATAAAAAGTGATTCTAATACTAATCATCCAAATATCTCTATTTTCAAAATCTATTCTTCCTAAAATCTATTCTCTATAATATATTATTCTCAAAATCTATTCTTTCTATAATCTATTCTTCCTAAAATCTATTCTCTAAAATATATTCTTTCCAAAATTTATTTTCTAAAAACTAATCCAAACACACCCAAATGACTCTTTGGGTGTTTACTTGTCATTTTTTTTTTCTTTTTTAAAAAAAAAACCTTGACAAAGCTCTATTATTAATGACTCTTTGGGTGCTTACTTGTCATTTTTTTTTTCTTTTTTAAAAAAGAAACCTTGACAAAGCTCTATTATTTCGAAGCTTCCAATTTCTCGCAAGCAGAACGAGGCTTCTGGAGATGGAGATATGTGTCTATTTACTGAAATATCCCCCCTACCAGCCGTTTCTTCTCAGTCTCCCGAAGGAGAATCGGCATCTTCTTCTTCTCTTTCTCGCATTTTCTCCTGTTCTCGCCATCTCCCCCGACAGAACGATTCTCTCTTTCTCCCAGTAGAACGAAGCGAACCAGAGCCACCACACGCTCAGATTTGACGTCGAAGAGAGGCAAGTAGGGGCTGGCAACTTTGAGGTTAGTCTCTCTTCCTATTCGCGAACGTGTCAAGGCTATTGCGTCACTTCATTTTCCCACCTTCGAAACTTATTATTGTTCCTGTGAGTATATTTTCTTGTAACTGATAAGCTCCACCATAGTTCTTTCTTGCTCGAGGCTAGGATCTCATCATATGAATATAATGCATAGTAAAACGACACACTAGCATAGCAAAGTTACGTGATTCCCAGCTCATAGAGTGGCAAATAGAAATGGTTGAAAGGAAAATACCCCCATTGGTAGAATGAGCGAGAGGGCTTTTCATTTTTGAGGGCCTGGCCTGCTAGGTGTTGGATAATATGCAGAAGAATCATGACCGGCGTTTGAGCCCTATGATTTTTAATAGTTATATTAGTACATTAAATATTTGTTATAAACTTGTAATCATATGAATAATTTATCTTTTGGTGTCTGATGTTGTGAAACAGTGTTTATATGGAGTGTGTGGTGCAGGGCATTATAGAAACACAGGTTAGTTCCTAATTATACTTTCTTCTTTGGTTTGGTTGCTTTCTCTGAACAATTGGGGAGGTCTTCTGGTCGGATTAAATTGATGACTTGTTTGTCTATCTCCTGCTGCTGCAATTTCTCGATCCTGTTTCTTCAATATAACCGATGTTGAGTCTTGACCATGTTATGCCATTCTTTCTGGCAATGCAATCTGTGATACTCAATTATTGCTTGTGTTTCATATTTTAACTGTATCCATGAAATACATCTTAAGCTTCTGTATTTCTAGGACTGGCAGACACCCTGGAAGTTTATCATGGGCCAAGCAGTGTTTCAAGTCAATGTATGTAGTTTATATATTGTTATCTTTTGCAGCATGTCGAGGCCCTTGAGATTCTCCTACAAGGTCTGTGTGGTGTTCATAAAGAGCGATTGAGGATCCATGAAATATGCCTCAAGAGTGGTTCCCACCTTGGTGAGTTTCTTTATTTCGCCAATATGATCTGGGTGGTCAGTGCCCCCTTTTCCTGCCGTACAATTGGAAGATTCAGGATCTCGTCGTGTTTAGACCAGAGTTGAGGTGGAATTATTCCATTACTTCTGATTTTTCTCTTAAGGCATTTTATCTGTTGTGTCAGAAATGTTTGCCCATTAACACATCAATGAAATTGAGAAATATTAGTTTTGTGCATTTGTCAGGTGAATCGTGATTCTGTGATTTTCCTTTTTCAGGAGCTGTAGCTTCGGAGGTTAGACTCTTGTGTGATCTTGAACAGGCTGAACCATCATGGTATTAAATTATGAATTTTATAGCCATTTACTCTTGTTAGATCTCTGTTCTATGCCTGTGTACGCATGTCTTATAAGCATAATGACTCGGTGCAGGACCGTCAGACATATAGGGGGTGCAATGAGAGGTGCTGGTGCTGAGCAAATTTCAGTTCTGGTCGGGACAATGGTGGAAAGCAAAGTAAGCAAGAATGTACTCCGCATGTTTTATGCGCTGGGGTACAAGTTTGACCATGAATTGTTGAGGGTGGGATTTGCTTTCCATTTCAACAGGGGTGCACAAATCAATGTAACTGTGTCATCGATCAATAAAATGCTGAAGCTGCACGCAACTGATGAGGCTGTGCCAGTAACACCTGGTATTCAGCTGGTGGATGTAACTGCTCCTGCTACTTCTGAAACCTATACTGAATTTGCTTCTGCCGTGTCATCCTTTTGTGAATACCTTGCACCGTAAGAATCCCTTCATTGTCTTCTGAATAGCACATTTTCCTATACTCGCCAAGAGCTGCTACCCATTTATGTATGGTGGCTGTGGCTGTTACCTCGTGGATTGTACAGTGTTATAACCAAGCCATTTCATTCATTCTTGCCATAGCTTGCTGATGTTCCTTGCATAATTATTGATAAAACTAAAGGCATATTTTGATGGGGGATAGTTGAGGAAAAGGGAAGCAAAGAGGGTACATTGAAACTTTTTACTTGTTACAAAGTTATTAAGAAAAAAAATATAGGATAGTGCTGGGTGTTTCACTGACCTTTCAAAATCCTAGAAAGCATATCCTCCCTTGTAATTTTAGAGATTTTGGAAGAGAGTTCCTCCAAGCTATCCATTCCCCTTCTATCCTTTAGGTTGAAGTGTCTCCAAATAGAGGGGGAGAGAGAAAGGGAGAGTGGCACAAGAAATGAGTGTGCATGAGGTCCATTTTTTCCACCCACTCTCTTTATTCTCTCTGTTATTTCCGAGATGTTTTACAGTTTTTTTGGTAAAAATATTTTACAAACTTAATTTCAGAGAATTCAAATCATAAGAAATGATTGTCTGATGTCTGCCTTGCGGCTGAGAATTAGTCATCAGGTTTATGTTTCATTTCATTTAAGCACTGACATGCCCAATCATTCGGTATCAAAATTTCAGGCTTCTGCATCTATCAAAACCAGGCATTTCAACCGGAGTTGTTCCTACTGCTGCTGCAGCCGTTGTGTCTCTTATGTCTGATGGTGGGGGTACCACCTTATACCTTCCCTGTTGTGTTGTAATATGCTTTATATCTAACACTTATTTGAGCATATCATAAATAGGATTTTGTATACGTTTTGCTATTACATAACAAGGAAATTTAATCTCAAACACTCATAAGTTATCTAGTTTCTTACATGCGGGCATCCATTAAATATGGAGGACTTGGTGAGACCGTCCTTCACAAGAACATCAGCCAGAATATTTTTCTCACCTAGAATGTATTGTAATTTCACTTCCCACGGCTTTCTTAGGAATTCCTTGATCTGCACCAATAACAAATTCCCAAAATAGTTATAGTTTATATGCTCCAGTATTTCAACAAGTTCCTTCTAATCTTTTTTTTTTACAAAAGTTTTTAAAAAGGAGTGGATTCATTTACAATCTAAGGGTAAAGAGGGTAGGGTAAAGTCTCATTTTCTCCTATATGATATTAATATAGGGTAGGACGAGCCATCAATTACTTTTAGGCGTAAATTTAGGAACCTAAAAAATGTTTCTCTAAATATTGCGATTAGAATTATAATATAGTAGTATTTATTAGAGATTGAATATATTAAAAATTAAAAATATTTTAAATAGTTATAAATTTTATTTTTTTATCAGCTAAATTTATGGACGCGGGTAGTTCTTTCAAATCTGATTCTAGTAACAGTTTCCTGTAACCTTAAACCCTAAAGTTTCCTGATTCCAATGGTTCAGCATTGGTTCGGCCCAATCTATCCAACTCCATCTACCACCCAAAAGTGGCTGGCCATGATTGGACTGACTGGACCATCTGAATGGGATAGTACGGGCGTGAGACTAAGATTATCCCAAATTAGTCCCATGATTAAATATGTCCAATATACATCTTAAATGTACTTCCAAATAAAAAGTAAATAAAACTTGAAAATTCTACCGATCAGGATTATATAAAATCAAATGTTTAGCAATCCTGAAGTAGAATTAACATATATAATAAAAAAATATATTTATATTATATAAGGATATGAGTTCAATGTCGCTATGAGATCTCTTTTGATAGACAATATCATAAATCTCCTATAAATGATCTCTAAACTTTGAGGTTGTGAGAAATTAGTGCGGAATCTACTTAATTTTTTTTGCATAAAAAAGTACAAAAAAATGTTTGGCAATAATGGCTCTAAACTTCTGATTGAGTAGCATTATTTAAAAAAAAGAAAGAAAGAAAGAAAACTGCAAGGATCCAGTCATCTTGCAGGCAAATTAAGTTGTAGAAAATAATTTGAATAATAAATCAATATAGGAATAATATAATGCTAAAGAAAGTATTGTACAATTATTTCCACATCAGAGTACTTCAAACCGGGCCATGATAAAAAATAAAAGAGAGAATTGAGCGTAGCATCAATTTTGAGTGAGTTGTTCTAAAGGTTTCTTTGGCCAAAAACTATAATGCATAAATACAAGATTATTTTAATAATATTCATAATTAAACAAATTTCATATATTTATGGTAAATGAATTAAAAAGGAAATTAAGCGGAGAGGGGCCCAAAAATGCGAGCGCGCCCAAGCGTAATTGTATCATATGTACAGGGTGGACGATGAAATTAGGAAATGACAAGAAAATAGAAAGAACACCGGCCAGGTTTCCTGGCGCTATATGGGCAATAATTAATTTTAGTTCATCATTCACATCACACCAAACTATACTTTGAAAAAAAAATTATTGAAAAAATTGAAAGCTTATGCAGATCCTTATCATCGTATCTTGTGGCAATAGTATCACATCGTAGAGCGTTCACAAAAACTTTCGAAACACCAAAGCATGAAGAAAGGCAAATAAAACTAATGCCTAATATTTTGTTAATATGATCATCGATTACAAAGATTATCTTATATATAATCCACCTTTAACATATATATAACAGCAAACACACTTCATGAAATTAAGAAACAATAACGGCCAGCTACTTCTACAAAAGAATCAATTATTTCCCTTAAAGAGACTAAGCAAATGAAGATCACGCAGTTGCCCATTATTGCTTAAAGCATTTCTGAGTGACGAACGTGACCCCGAAGCATGCAAAACCTTTCAATCCTTACTTTCACTTCACCTCCATATCCATTACGTAATTCTCATAACAAACCATATATATATATATATATATATATATATATATATATATATCTTCTTGTTCTTCGGCTGTTAATTAATAATCCTCCTTATACCTCCTATTCCATTAATCAATTGAACTGTCAGTTATGAACTCCTCCATATCCAGCCATGCCTGCTCTCAACGCTCGCCTTCCATACAAATCCTTCATTCATTAATCCAAACTCTGATAAACTCGTGGCTCACAAGACAGAAATGGCTTCACCTTCTTTCAATCACCACCACCAAACCCAGAACCCAATCTATTCATCAAGATCCAAACTTTAGTCCAAATTGGCGTACGCAGTTGGTGAGTTTCCTAGAATCAAAATGGCTTCACATGTTTTCAATTCTCCTCCTCGTACTAGACCTCCTCGTCACCATCCTCGAACTGTCAAATTGCCATCAGAACAGAACACAAGATGAGAAAGCAGAACTGGGATTTATTATTCTGCACTGGGTTGGAATTGGAATCCTGGGTCTACTTTCTGTAAAGACGATGGCTTTATTGGTGGGGTTAGGGTGGTCCTTCTTCAGGCATGGTGGGTATGTGGTGGATGGGAGTGTGGTGATCGGAGCTTTGGTTTTGGAAGGATTGTTGGAGAAGAAAGGAGGAGGTCTGGTTGTGATAGTGATGCTGTGGAGGGTCATTAGAGTTCTTGAAAGTGCCTTTGAGTTGAGTGATGAAGCCATTGAAGCTCAGATTGAAGATATCATTTGCCAGTTTGAGGCCATTAGTGAAGAGGATAGAAGGCTCTTAGACACAATTCAACAACTCAAGGAGAATTTAGATCAATGTAGCTGCCAATCCAATCCAACCCAATAATGTTCTCAGTTTCATAGTTAAGTATATTTCTTGTATACATTCAAGTTCAGTAGAAAGAGGATGGGTTCCGTAACTTAGTTCGAACTCTTTTCTTACACAGCGATAGCATAAAATTATAATCCAAATATTATTCCTAGGTTTAGTTAACCAGATATATATATTCTGCAGACATAGGGGTAATTATTAACTCTGTGCTTTGCTAATTGTAAGAAGTTGGCAAAACATTAACTATTGTGAACGTACAATATAATATATGGTTAATTAAACGCATTGTATAAGGTACAATTCTTAATAATTTTTGAAGATGAGATTTGTCATTATTTTTTCCCCGAATTCATACAATAATTAAACAACCACGACCTGATACACACGCACATATACGCGCGCATTTCTGATCTGCATTTCTTCTCTTATATATTCCCTAATGTTTTTATTTACGCTGTTCCATAAACGTGTAGATCGATACTTTCATTTTCTTGATGATTGCAAGTACGTTTAATGTACAACATTGAACCCATGATATGCTTAAGTGGTTCAATTTAGATAGTCAGGTGTGAAGTCAATTTGCCAGTTATTCTTGTTATGAAATCAATATTACTTGTTTGCCTTGTATATTATATTTTTTTTTTTTGGAAATTTCAACGGGAGGCCCTCAATGTCATTTATCGTCTCGTTTTTTAAACCTTTTCATCATTCTAATGAAGTTATTGGCGTCTCTGGATTTATACTATAATCTTGATTTGTTTAGAGTTCTGAAAGCTAAGTGCCAGAAAGGGAAAACAATTCTATCTGCGCTCTTGGATGAAAAGTGAATGCCATGTTTTATAGTGGCAATGTATACATATATTTTCTCAGATTTTTGCAGCAATATTATACTCCAATCCTCATATTGTGCTGTGATTGTCTGTAAAATAGCATAACCATAAAAAATTAGTGAGAGAAAATAGAGTACCACAAGTACCCAAAAGAAAAAATACCGGGTCTGCAAATTGTTAAGAAATGATATAGTTTCACTTATGGACTTGTTTTTGGGTGGGAACTGGGAATGACAATAGATGCATATAAAAGACGTAAATTCTTGTCTGCTCTCTTTTCTTGAGTATTTCAACTCCATCTCGTGTTGTCCTGAATTATATATATGTATACTACTTTGAACATTGTCCCATGCTATATGAGTCATCATGGGAATCATTTTATTGATAATGATAATTTCTTGATTACCATATATAAGGATTTGCTTGAACTTGACTAAAATATAATATGTATAGTAGGTAGGAGAAGCATGGCAGATGAAATGAAGTAATATAAAGGAAGCATCCTCTTTCCAAAAGAAATTATATTTATCATTCACTGCTAAAAAATGTGATTCCTCAGACCTAGATATAACCTCTTTCACGTTATGGTGGAATATATCTTCTCTTGGAACGTCATATCCAAATCAAAAGGTGAATATATAGGCCGTGGAATTTGTATTCTGAAATATCAAAATGTTAAACTTTTCACGTTTCTCTATAGCAGAGCCAAGGGATATCTCGACTCATGCATGCATATATACCAACATATACGTATGCACGTATATTATGAACTAATGTGAAGAAATACAAGCATCTCACAAGTCTCTTGATATATAGAATGAATCTGCAGCAGTATAACAATTCAGATAACCCATATATAACCGATGAGAAAGAAACGCTTAAAATATGCTACATCTCGTTCATGCATTACAGATGTGTTTGATCTTGATATATAACTAGCTAGTTTTTGCCAAAAAACAAAAAATCTACGGGCTAAATGCCCTTGTCAAAGATCTGAGTTGTTGCGAACTTCACGTATGTATAAAGAACGTAGGTTTTACATAATCAATAGTCATGGGTTTGATAATAAAGCTCCATTATTATTGGTTCATTTTCAGTCAGCTGGCCCTTCTTATCCGGACCTTTTGTCTTCGTTCCGTCCGTTTAAGCTTTTTCTGTCGAAACTGTGAAGATATATAATTACTTTTATAATCACGGAGATAAACCATGATTAATTAAATGCCTTCGGCTGCTAAATGGCTTTTATTACTGGAAAAGCCAATGACTTTAAGAGCCACTTCCACTTTACATACAACCCATCCAACCCTCCTGAATCCTGATGAGCTTCCTTCTGGTACATCTGCCAAAAAAGAACCCAATGGTACAAATTATCAACAATCAAAAGGAAATTTGTTCTAGCAGAAACTGGCAGATAGTACAAAGCAGTTGTTAGTTGTGCTTTATCAATCCTGGAATCTCCAGACAGTACCTCTTTCTTTTCCTGCACAGAATCTCTTCACCATTTGGATTTGCCCCTGCATATACATCATATGAATATCCATATACTATATACCACAAACAAGAGCTCACGAGAAAGATAAAAACAAAAGGTGAAATCTTTGAGTAATTAAGTTAACCCAGATTGTCGATTCATTTGATTCTGCCATTTTATGTTTACCCAATCTTAGTTCTGCAAAATCCCCACTTATCACCACTTGGTTTCAATTAAAAAATGATCGATCAAGGTGCGCGCTTTCATGTTCGTAAAGGATAAAAGGCATCAACTTTGTTAAATGCCCTGTTTTTTTCGCATGACTAAAGACCATATAAAAGCAAAACCAGCCCAGTAAAAGTTAATAATATTAACGACATTAAATTCGGCACTTAGTTGCGTTCGAAATGGTTAAAGCAAGTCAACGAAACTACAAACCCCACAAATAGACAACGAAGAGAAAATAGAACGCCCTCTTGGTACTCTCACTACGGCTTTCTCCTTCTACCTTATTTGGATCTCTCTCTCGTTTTCTCCTTTATTTCCCTTCAATGGCTTCGTCACCCATTTCCTCTGAAACCGACGCGTAACTCGTTTTCGTGGACTTTTCCCTTCCTCTGCAATTTCAAGGCTTCCCCCCCCCCCTCTTGTTATCTCTCTCTGTCTGTTTGTCTGTGGGAAGAACCTTGTTTTGTTTCGCTGGAAAACTCTATCATCTGTTCCAGTTTCCTTCTTTTTCTTATATTATTTTGAATGGATTTTCTTGTTCCGGGAACCCACTTTTAGATTTCGTGCCTATATCTCTGATTTTTCTTCTGCTTGTTCTATGGTATCAATTTTACTACCGTGAGTTCATAATTTTATGAGCGTTTTGGTCTCCACTTCTTATATAGTGTTTCAAAGTATTCAATTAAAACTGGGTTTGTTGTAGTTTTGGTTAAACATTCATCCCTTTACTGATTATATCGAAATTGGATTTCAATCTTAGCGGAAAAATGTTGGCTCAGCAACAAAACCCACTTGCGGTCTCATACTCTCTGCAACAGCAACAAATTGATTCGAAGGAAATAAACAGTGAAGCTGAAGCAGATGTTAAAACATTCTCAATAAGGTACAACCTACGCCTGCAAATCTTGTCTAAACGAACATATCTGTGCCTATCTGGTTTCTTGTGAATCATTATTGCATGTTCTATTTACCCTAATCTGATCTCTTTAGCTTCATTTCCTTTTGACTTCAGTGATTTGAAGTGCCTTTTGGGTATAATTTCGTTATAATCTTTCAAAACCTTACAAGTCTGATAATTTTCTCAGCTCATTGCTGCTTATTAACCATTATTGTCTTCTCATACACTTCCTTTTGGTTCCAAATTCTACCTTCATTACCTGTGTTTGCACTTGTGTGCCTTTTGGGTATGATTTGTTCATAGCCTTTTGCTGACAATAAAAGAAGGATTTTGAGTTTTGTTTATATATATACATTTGTTGCAGACAGTATGCTTTCGCTTGCCGTCAAAGAAGTCTCCTTCAAAGCTGGCCATTTGCAGAGAAATACCTGCAAATGTGTCTTGATCGTGGTCTGAGTAATGTGTTGCCACCTTTTGGGCTGCGTAATAATAATAATAACTCATCAGTTCCTGAATCATCACATAATGGTATGCCAAACTTGAATGATCCTTGTGATCAAGATTATTATGATGATAAGAATGTTAGAGTTTTGAAATCTGAATCATCACCAGACCATCATCACGATCCCCTTGAACTGATGAAGAAGCAGAATGTCATGAACCATGGTGATTCTGGTTTTTTGCTGTTCAATGAAACAATATCAAAAGCGATGATGACCAGCCTGCGGCCAGAAGAGGATATGATTTCAGCCCCAGATTGTGTTATAAAGAGCAGCCAAATACTGATGAATTGTTCATCAAAGTCATCATCGGGCAAGTTGGATAGAAGAAGAAGAAGAAGAAGAAAAGGAAGATGGAAGAAAAGAGCAATGGCGGATATATTAGCAGTAGCAAAGCGTTGTACGTTGGAAGAAATCTATAGGACAAATCAGTTCTCTTACGCTGCAACTGGCAATATTATTGAAGGGTATTGTCATGAAACAGCAGATCCTAAAAGCACTGAAAGAGATGATCATGGGGTAGCTAATTTTGATGTTAATGTAACTTGTACAAGCTAGACACAATGTAGTGCAGTGCATTGCTCCTGTCTTTGTATTAAAAATCAATATATTGAGCCTTCTGATTATCAGTTTTGGTTTTATTGATGTTGATCGGCATGAAGCATCTTTAGCACTATGAACCTCTACGATTACAAGATATTGTGTTTCCTAATTTATGAAGAGATTAAAAAGTAAATTTTTAAGGAAAAAAAGGTAAAGAAATTAAAGAGAGGCAGAAGATGATTGTAAAAATAAAAGGTAAATCTAACATAGCAGTCTAACCTCTGAAGTATAATTTATGATTTTAATTATAAAAATTTTCATTTTGGTAGTTTGATAGCTGATTCTAGGTATGCAATAAACTGATGACTCATTATTTGATAATAATTCATTCTGACAAGGCAGAAACATGGAGAATTAATATCAATCTTCTCCTGCCAGTGTTGATCATTATCTGCACTCCAGAAAATTCATATGCAAAACCTTCATCATTTGGAGTCTGGTATAGTTATACTTCTTCTTCTAATCTTAAATATAAGGCACAAGGTAACTCTACACGCCCACTTCAGAAATGGTAATTTACATCCTTAATCTTGTTAAAAAATGTCAATCTATCCAGTTTTGCCCTTCAATGCAATAAATTATCAGAATTAAATATTGTCTTAAAATTAAAAACAAACTAGCACCACAGCCCAATTAAAATTTTAAATTCAAACTAGCTATAAATGAGGGGAGGGTAGGATTGGGAGAAATTGCCTTGACCGAAGGAACTTGTATATTGGTACTACCTCAATTACTTAGTATAAGAGTTAATTGACTTTTTTTAATAGATTAAAGATGTAAATTAATTAAAACTAATATAGGAGTTAATTGATAATATAAGTAGATTAAAAAATATATAATATAAATTTGTCTTGGTGTATTAGATTTGATTATAATTAACTGATTTATTTGGTTTCTTTAATCTACCTAAAAAGTTAATTAACTCTTATATTAAAGAATGATGGGAGTATAAAAAAGTGTCTCTATGATGAAAAATACTTAGACATATCTGACATATATAATTGAAGAATAAAACAGGATATTAGAGTTGTTCCCCTGAGAATAATTGCAAGTAAAATTCAGACGTAATAAGCAACATCTCCGGAGATAAAACTACCATTGCTAATATAATTCGAAGTTTGAATTGCAAAAGGAATGTAGCTGGAAGTATATGTATGTGTATGGAAGATACACATACCAGACATTCATATGAAATAAACAAGTATTAAATCAAAGTTTTCCATCAAGTTGTTCAATCGTCCAAATTCATGTGAGAATTGATGAGTTCCACTGCTGTCTAGATTATTAACTATGCACAAGTAATGAAGTTATGTATATATAATACAGTTTTACACGTAAAATGTGTAATTCTTCATATATAACTAATTCCTGTCTCATGTGTGTAGTTCAAATAAGATTCAAAATTTGGAAAATCTTTGTTATTCTTAACTTTAACTGTTATCAGACACTGGCAGGAAGATGCCTAACATGAACTATATACTAGTCTGATGATCATCACGCTTGAATTACCTTTTTAGTAAACCATGCAAGCTAGTTTTTCCCTATACGAATTCAAAGCAAATCTCACCCTTTAATAGTTCAACTTATTACTCCTTATACATATAAGATACTATATATCCATTATATAGTCCTTAATAGAAGACTTTTTACAAAATTTAATACAATATTTATGATCCATTGTTCCAAAAGCGTCGTTGTCTCTTTCACTCTTAGCTTAACTAATGATTTTTCCTTCTTCTTCCCTTCTCCCAATGAAACACATTAATCCCCAAGATAATTTAAAAAAGATGCAAAAGTCTAGTCAATTGTCAATATTTAGAAATCTGGTAAGGGTTGACCCTTTATAATTAAAAAAAATGAATTAAAGGACTAACTTGTCTTTTTACTTATAAAATCTAATTTCATTTTGTTGTAAGGGTTCAATGAAATTTTAGAATTATTTGAGAAATTTAAAGTTAAATTGCTAAGTGGTCCTTAAATAAATTTTTCTCTTTTTTAAATAAAAAACATTAGATTTTAGAAGTTAAAACTTAAAACTTGCTAAAGCCTGTGGCACGTGTCCAGGAGGAATCTAGGTAGCCAGGGCTATGAGAATATATATATATATATATATATTTAAAAAATTAGTAATTGATTTAAATTTTAGTAGCACTTTATTATTTTGCCCTTAAAATAATCATCAACCCATTATCCCATGCGGGCGGAGAGAGCGCAGTCAAGCGCGCCTTAGTTCTTCAATTCCCCTCCACCTCCAATCTTGTTCTCAACCTTCGGCAGTTCAGCTTCGTTCCTTCACGCACAGACGCCTTCGCTGATCTCAGCTTTCAGCCTTCGCCCTTCACGCCTTAGCAGAATCGCACTAGGCAGTCAATCCGCTTCCTTCCTTCTACCCTTCTCCTCCTTCGCCAGGTCTGCTGCTTCAGCTTAAGCAAATTATGATGTCTCTACGCCAAACCTTGCTCATATTTCTTAATCAGTTAGTTTTTTCTTTGCATTTGAGTTTTCGGTTGTTTGTAATTTTCAATTTCTTGAACCTTGGTCACAGATAAAGCCAAATTGATTTTTATAAGCAGAGAAAGATTTTTGCCACTTAATATGCAGCTTCCTGTTGCTCTCTTTTGATGGCAAAACGTCATCTTTTGCCGATGATGTCTGCTTGTAAAATGGTTTTGATTTCATGGTTCTTAGAATGCATGATTTTATGGTTATTATTGTTTTATGATTTTTTACTTCCAAAAAGGAATTTTATGATGTTTAAGATTATGCAGCTTTATCTTTTCAATTTTTCACTTAATAGAATTTCTACTCCTTCACGTTATTTCTATTGAGGTTAGAATACTAGTGTATGCACAATCAGTGAACTTTAATTCTGGAGCGAAGTTTCTGATGGTGAGATTTTTCTTGCCACAATGACACCTGTGAGCTTGGGTATATCCTGTTGTAAAATTGTGTCAAATTTTTTCACAGATTGTGAACATGTGATTGCTTGAAGCCTTTAAAGATGGCATTGTGCCTTCCTTCTTCGCTCTGCAATGACAGGCTTGTTACTTCCCTGGATTCCAACTTTCTTTCTGGTGAAATCCCGATCTCCTTTCCCATTAGCAGAAACCCAAGAAATAGTTACCGCCTAGGCAATGTTTCTGTTTCAGTTTCTTGTTCCTCTGTCAAACTTGTGCGGGACAGGTCACTGGACAGGCATGTTGTTAAAAAGAATAAAATTCGGTTTGTTCAAAAACTGATGACTTTACTTCTTTCTAAGCCAAAACACTATCTTCCACTTCACATTCTCACAAAATGCCGGTCATATCTAAATATTTATTCACCCCGTTCCCTACTTGCTATGATCCATCGCTATCCATCCATCTTTGAATTCTTCACCATCCCATATCCTCCAACGCCACTCAATGCTACAAAGCCATATCCTCAACTCTGTGTTCGTCTAACTCCAGCTGCCGCATCTCTTGCTGCTGAGGAATTGAATCTCAAAGATGCTGTTTCCATCACCTTGGCAATCAAACTCCAGAAACTTCTTATGTTATCTTCTCATCATCGGCTCGTTTTGTCAAAGTTGGTTCACCTAGCTCCGGATCTTGGCCTTCCTCCTAATTTTCGATCCAGGCTGTGCAATGACCACCCAGATAGATTCAAAACTGTTGACACTTCCTATGGTCGTGCACTTGAGCTTGTATCCTGGGACTCCAGCTTGGCTCAGTCTTTGCCCTCTCCTACATTCCACTCTAGTGATTTAATTGTTGACAGACCTTTGAAGTTTAAGCAATTGAGACTTCGAAAGGGGCTTAATTTAAAGAGACGCCACCAGGATTTTTTGATAAAATTTGAAGAAATGCCTGAAGTGTGTCCTTATGGGACCCCTATTGAAAGTCTGGAAAAAGAATCGGTGGAGTCAGAGAAGAGATCTTGTGCTGTAGTAAGAGAGATTCTTGGAATGATGGTTGAAAAGAGGACTTTGGTAGACCACTTGACCCATTTCAGGAAGGAGTTTGGGCTCCCAAACAAGTTGAGAGGGATGATCCTGAGGCACCCGGAGTTATTTTACGTTAGTTTAAAAGGGCAAAGGGATTCTGTGTTCCTGGTTGAGAAGTTTGATGAGAAGGGTGACCTGTTAGAGAAGGATAAGCTTTTGGTATTACAAGATCAATGGATGGCGTTGGCCAGGGAATCCAAAAGAATGAAATGGGAAAGAAGAAAGTCTAGGATTAACAAGGATGTTGGTCGTGTCAGTGCTAGTAATGATGCTGATAATGATGTTGATATGGAGGGGGAGGGGGAGGACGATGATTATGAGATTGATAACTTCAAAAATGGCTATGATGATGGTTTTGAGGATTTATTTGAGGATTTTGATTTTGAGGACGATGATGACATCGACGATGACAAAAGCAAGTTTTTTGGCCGAAATAAGAATGGGGAGTTTTGGACTGCTGGATCTTCTAGTCAAAGTGGTTTGGAAGGAGCACAAGTGCAACCTTGGTAGTAGTACTGAATGTGAGAAATGCCTTTATTCACACGACTTTGTCTGGGATAGATTCAATTTTGAGACGGTTTAAATATGTTTTCCCGGCTTGCGGATTGACTATTGACGAGGCTGCCTTGAAAGTAATTCAAAGAACCAGAGTAAGAATATGTTATATGGGATGGGAGTTAATGGTTAGGAATCTGTTAAAGGGGTTTCCTAGTTAGGAAGTTCTCTGCACTCCCGTTACTGTATATATTGTGATATGAATTCGTAGTAGTTGTAGTACGGTTACCATGTACCATGTACCATGTACCATGTTTCAAAGAATTTGGTATATGCATCTTAAAATAGTTCTGATTACCAAAATATCAATATAATACTGAGTACTTGCCCTAACATTGCCGAAAATATTACTCGTAATTTTTATTATGTCAGCTATCTGTGTATCAAGCTTCAGCTTCAACACTCTGACAAAGCTAATTTCGGTAGATAATATATTAATAAATATTATTTATTCCATTTGAAGAGATGAAGCTGCAAAATGACTGGTGGAATTGTACGAAAATAATTATAAGAAGTTAAAATTTTAAATTATGTTTTTTAAAAAAATTATCTATCTAAAATTAAAGTTTAACGTATATTGATTCATTAATTAAAGAGACGTGGCTGTGAAATTCGATGCTGATATGATATACTAATAATGATAGTATTTATTGAATATGACAAAAGTTTTACTGATTATTTATTAAATATTATGGAGGTTTGTTCATTATATATATACGTATAAAATAAATATTTTACATTTAGGTTTTAACACAAAATCCTTGAACTTTCCATCGGGCACATAATCTTTCTAATATTTAAAAATTTAAATTTAAGATTTTAATATTTAATATTTAATATTTTGATTATTAAACACATATTATTAAAATTATTATACAATAATTTTTATATTTTTTATTATATAGAACATAATTTAAAATACACTTTACAATTTACATGTAATTTTACATATTTTTTATTTAAATAATATATAATCAAATAAATATTTTAAATGTTTTTTTAAGTATTTTATGTTTTTAAGTATTTAAAAAATAATTTAAATTAGATGTCAAGTGTAAGTATTATTTAAATATTAAAAAAATTAAATTTATATGTTAAGTGTTAAATATTATTTTTTAAATGACATGTTAATTATAAAAATTATAATATAGCAAAAACTGTTAATTTTAACAATAATTTTAGCGATGTACAATTGATAATCAAAACATTTAGAATATTTAATTTAAATTTTTAAAAATTAGTGAAGTAATTTACAACTCTAAAATATAGAGATTTTTATATATTTTAGCCTTATATTTATAAATTATTTATTTATAAAAATATATGAACGTAATTTCTCAATCTAAAATGTTTTACTGATTTTGATAAATTAATATAACTGGATATTATTTTTCCAGTTATCAGAGATATTATTTTTCCGTGTGATAAACAAGGCAAAATTACTTAATATATTTGTAGGTATTATACTATTTGCTAAACATTTAAATAGTATCGGAATATGTAAAGAAATATTGAAGAAATAAAATTGAAGTTTATGAAACTAAAAATGTGTGACAAAAAAGATTGTAAAATAAACGAATTATATGAAACACAAAAAATGTTTCACTTCTCGTCACTTGTAAATAGTTCTAGGACTTTTATAAAATTTATATATATATATATATATATATATATATATTGGTAAAAAAAACTTTATATTTGTTTTGGTAAAACTATAAATTTCACTTCCGTTGGATGGATACCGATTTATTGGCAAAAACAAAACAGATATATTTGGGCTCATATAGATGGGCTAAACGGGCCTGACCCCGTGACATACTATATTGGGTGTTGCTTCTGTCTCAGTCCAATTTACAGCGGAGTTTCTCACTCTTCCACAATTGCCATCTCCACAATTGTATCAAAAAAAAATTGCCATCTCCCTGGTCTAGGGTTTCTTCTGTTGAGCACGTACTGCAGATTCTCCCCTGCTTGTAGAGCTCGTATCTTAGGGCCTTCCAAACATGGCTAACAGTGCGTTCCGAACGATCCTTTATTTTTTTCCTTTTCTATACTCACTCGCGCAATAGTACTCTCACTAGGTCGTCCTTATTGGTGTCTTGTATTGTGCAGCTATGGCTAAGTCCTTCCTCCAAGTGGCGGCAACTGAGGAGGTTGCGCCCCCCCTTCGAGTGATCCAGATGGAAGGATTGGTACTATTTTAATTTTTCTGGTTTTCTTCTGAATTGAACTTTCTCGGCGGTTAATTGCTGCGGAGGATGTAAAAGGCACAGCTCCTTGAGAATATGCTGGGAGAGAAAAAAAAACTTACAAAGCATTAGAAAACGTCCTTTTATGTGGTTGTGACGGATACTACTAGTCGTAATTGTCGGTCTCAATTTGTTTTTGCATCGATGTGTTAAGAATTTTAGAGTAGGATTGAATCTTTTCGCATTTGCATGTTTGTCAGCCTTTTGTTTTCCCCAAACGTAGGATTTAATACTACATTTAAGTAAGTTATAAGCTGTTTATGTTTTTTATGGAAACTTTTCAATTTTAGTAGTTTGTGTTCATGGTGCATCAATGATATCATGCCCGAACCATATTCTCATTTTATTCTTTAATGTACCTGTGTTTTTTGTTGATATCGTGGATACAAGTTTGCAAAGATTTTTTATGCAGTTTTTCAAATTGTGAGAGTATCCACTCAGTTTTATTCTTCATAGTGTTGATACCCTGATTGCTGTGGTTTTATAAGTTTTTCCTCAATAGAATTTCTATGGAACAGGTTATCTTGAAGATAATTAAACATTGTAAGGACCATTCACCTACCTTAGTCACCGGACAACTTCTTGGGCTTGATGTTGGCAGTGTTCTTGAAGTTACTAACTGTTTCCCCTTTCCGGTATTACATGGCTTCCTTTACCTCCTCTTTACCGTTATCCTTTCACTGCTGCATTTACTAGCATTTTTGTTGCTTAAAAATTACAGATAAGGGAAGAGGATGAGGAAATTGAGGCTGATGGTGCCAATTACCAGCTCGAAATGATGAGATGCTTGAGGGAGGTTAATGTTGACAATAATACTGTTGGATGGTACGTTTGTTGATGTTATGACTTGATAGTGTGCACATGATGGCGGAACAAGGGGATAGTGTGTATATTAAGTTACAAACTTCTTCCTCTTAATTTCTTTTTTATTAAGTCTGTTCTGATAATTTAAAAAGTTTCATAGCGTGGACTCTGACTTTTTAAATTTGTGGGCAAGGAGTAAATTACTCATCTCAACAGGCATTTTCTATTGGGTGCTCTTTTTCATCTAAGAAAAAAATATGACTTGTCCTTTTGAACAACCTCTCTTTTTATTGCCATCTCCTTGGTCCTTGCAAGCTTTTTATTCTATTTTTTCTCATTATAACTTGGTCATGATTGTTGCTGTTAAAGTCTATGCACGCTTGTTGTTGGGGCGTAAGTTAACAGTACTATGTGTTCCAGTGATTTCTTAAATGTGTTAGAATAGTGTAATTTTGGTGCAATCTATGTAAATTTTATCTTGGACTGTGCACGGGATAATTCTTGGGAAAATTTCTAGGTATCAATCTACATTGCTAGGTTCCTTTCAGACTGTGGAGCTAATTGAAACTTTCATGAATTACCAGGTAATGGCTAAAAAACTCTTTTGTTTACATACTTTTAATTTCGATGTGGTATTGTTTATTAATTGAAATTTATGTCATTGAATGTAAATGTTATGAAGAAATCCTTTCTACTGTCTATCCAAGCAATGAAAGTCTCTGAAATAAGGTTAATCAATTGGAGGTGATCATGATGGGTAGATAAATATACTTAACTGAAACTTTCAAGGGAAAGGAAGCAACATTCTGACTGCAGCATGAAAGCCTCATTATTTGTTTTCTAGCTAGCACATGTTGCTGCTTCAAGGCAATATAGTAGGTACATTGGCTATAACAAATATCTCTCACATAACATTCTCAATCAAAAGTAGTAAAAGAAATTTTACAGTAGTGAAGGAAGTATTTCATCCAACAAGCCATGCTAATTCCTGGTACCCTTGGCCTATGATTTCTCATCTTTAAATTTGGAAATTTAGATATAGTCTTTCATGTCATGGTTTATTGTGAGGACACATTTTTAACAATCTCATCGGTTTCAAATTTGCTTATGCTTTCCAGGAGAACATAAGACGCTGTGTTTGCATAATATATGATCCATCAAGGTCTGATCAAGGTGTCCTAGCTCTGAAGGCCTTGAAGCTCTCTGACTCATTCATGGAACTCTATCGCAGCAACAATATTACAGGGGAGAAGTATGAATTTTCCTTTAGATATCATGCTCACCTAAATTGAAAATTTTGATTTCTTTGTATTAAGAAAATGGATTTCTTATTTCTGCCATTTTGTGGAATAGACTGAGGGAGAAAAACTTGTCATGGGTAGATATCTTCGAGGAGATACCTGTGAGCTTTCCTTAACTCTGTTGTTCTTTAGAATGATCTTTTATTGTGTGTGGTATCAGGATAAAATTGTGTGGTATATATTTTTTGGTAATGAAAATGTATGATATAGTTTCTTGATATTCTGAATTTGTTGGTTCTGTTGCATGCTGACCACTTCTTTCATCAGATCAAAGTTTCAAATTCAGCCCTTATCAGTGCCTTTATGACTGAACTGGAACCTGATACACCAGTAAGCCAGGTGAACTAAGATCAGTGATATGGATCGTTTTAGTTACTTGAAATTTAAGTGATATCCTGATCTTTTTCGTGCCATTGCAGTGTGATTATGATCGTCTCCAATTGTCAACTAGTTCATTAATGGAGAGGAATATGGAATTTTTGATTGAATGCATGGACGATTTGTCAATAGAACAACAGAAGGTTTTGACATGATTTTCCTATAGTTTTCATGAAGTAGTTGACATATTTATTTATTTTTTTTGGAAATGTATTTGACTGAAGTCTCTTGAATTATAGTTTCAATTTTATTACCGGAGCTTGTCACGCCAGCAGGCCCAGCAGCAAGCTTGGCTTCAGAAGAGAAGGTATGCTCTAGGTCAATCGGTGCTTGAACCAATTGCTTTAAATAATTGTTTGACATGATATTGGTCTCTATATGGCCTCATTTGAGATACAATGCCTGGGACTAAAATTGCATATTTAATAGTGAGCGTATGTTTTATAATCATCCATACTTATCATCTATCCACAAATAAAAAGGGGAACAGTTGGATCTATGAGTTTGGTATCGTCTTGAGTTTAGTTGAGATTGAGGATTAAGGTGTACTGATTGTGTGTAAATTTGACGTATTTCGTTTCTTGAATGAAAATGTTGGTAAGGTTGAAGATTGCTGCATCTTGTTGGCTTTAGTGAACTTGGAGTGTTTTGATGTAACTAACATAGTTCAATTGAGGGTTATTGAGGGATGAGAGGATTTGGTTGACACATTTTTTGTAAGTCTTGAGATTTCATGCTTTATGCTCATAGAATATTAGTTTGTACCCACAAATGAGTCGAGCACATCAAGGGGAATTTGTGGTAACAAAAATTTGACTTAAGCAGTTATGGTTTCAACTTTAGTAAAATTAAGGGTATTCTGGCCAATAAAATATTAGTGTATGGACTAGAATTCTCCTTCAAGTATGCATAGAAAACTCTATGGGGATTCAGAAGGCTCTGGCAGTAGAGTCACAACATTCCTTATTGGGGATAGCATGGGGTTATCTTTGAACATCTTGAAAGAACCTTGGTGAGTTAATCCAGTGACTTCGGTGAATGCAATACCTGCTTTTATTAGTCTAATGGAAATTCTATATCTGATTTGCTTTGATAAGCAACTGAAACGTCATTGTTGTTGCGTACACGATTTCATCTTGCAAACAAGGTACTGTAGCACTTGGTTTTTGTTTTGTGATTAGGGCGGAAAACATGGCACGTAAAGCTGCTGGAGAGGACCCATTGCCTGAGGAAGATGCAACAAATCCTATTTTCAAGCCAATCCCTGAGCCATCGCGGTTAGACAGCTTCCTCATAACAAATCAAATTGCAAACTACTGCAACCAAATTAATGGGTATGTCATGAGATTTAGAAGCCGACCTGGCTTTTCATTTTATCATCTGAGAAGTCTTGATCTCGAATTTACACTTGAATGAATTGGCCTTTTTTTCATCATCATCATTATTAATGTATCATTAGGGTTTCGTAGTTAAATTTTTTGTTGCATGTTTTGCAGTGTATCAGGGCAGAGCTTCAACAGACTCTATTTGATGAAGGCTCTACGCGACGATTGATAAACCAATTGTGTAACTGTTCCGATTTACGCCAATTATTTGATTTCCATTCATAGGATGGAGAATTTTATGCCCTTGATTGACTACTAGAAAATTTTGCTCTTTAGACCAGGTAATGCTCCAGAGTATTATTTATTATCTGAACACCTCAAATGTATAATCTTAATATCGGTTGAAACATTCAACGCTAGGTCGTCAAGTTTTGTGTGAATATATGCAGTTAACTAGAAAATGCTATTTCGGACTGTTTAATGTTTAATTATCTTTTTAGCCCAAACATTTCTGCGTTGATTATAATCTAACAAGAAAATGGGGTGGTTGAGATTTGTATTTATTCTAGATGTAGCTTGTAAATTTTCTTAATGTTAATAGATACTAAATATATATTTTTTTTAAAAATAAACGTTAGTCGAAATATTATAGATTAAAAATATGAATAATTTCCACAAATTTCATTGATAATCTTAATTATCTCATTAATTTAATTATATTGGAAAGACAAAATGAAGTTCTACTAAATGTAATTCAACTATATGCCTTAACCCGCATAATTCGATTGAAAATTTGTTATCAAAAGGGCCGGAGGGAGTAGGATATACCATTTGGAAAGTATAAATAATATCTTTTCAATTGCAATACATAAAATTCATCTAATGGAGAAAAATAGTTATTAATTAAAGACTGAATAAGGGTTTAAAAAAAGTTTATAAAAAAATTTAGATAACTTTTAAAAATTAATTTTTAGAGAAGAAGTTATAAAAAAAATTATTTTAAATAAATAAATATTTTAATAGTTATTATTAAAAATATTTTTATAATTAAAAAATTATTATAAATAATATAATTTTATTAAAAATATGAGAAAAAATAATATAGAGAAAAGAGAGTAAAAAGTAGAGGGGAGGATACAATTTTTTTTTATAAAATAATAATTGATTAGTTTATAAATTTATTTATTATTTTAAAAATTAGTATCAATATTTTATCTAAAATTTTAATTTTATACTATAATTTAGTTTAAAAACCTTTCAAAAACTTTTTTAGATAACTATAATTATTTATTTTATCAACAAGAGTTAGTCTGAATAATAAACAGCTCAATATCGTTTAAACGAAGTCTCAAATTCGAGTTTTAGTATATGCATAAAATTTTTGTTGAAAGACTCACCTACCATAATCAGGTACACAATACAGATCAGATTCGAATATAATCAAACTAAAACTCCAGTGAACTGGATAAATAACAAAAAAAAAAACTGTTAAATTTTCCTAAAACTAAAGTTTTTAATTAAAAATTTCCCATATTACCAAACGCACTGAGCATAACGATAACACCGCAGAAAACTCGCAATTCTTGCAGGTGGCATTCACATCAACAGAAGAAAACACAGGTTTGATCCCTGCAACTATAAACTAATGAACTATACAAATATGATCTATAAACCAAAAATATCTTATGATGTTGCCTCCAGTAATGAGACAGAAAAAAGGGATAGGATTTAATCGAGCGCTCTATGAATCAACATATTATAATCCTTCATATGAATGTTGCTCACAAGTAGGAATCAAGGTACCCATACGCATGCCTCCTATTATACTGAAGCAAGCTGGCATAAGTACGGTCCCAGATTCCAATATACATACACTCATCATCAGGACTGAGGGAAACCCCAGAAATTTCCCCAAAGAAATCAATCTCTTGACGCTTTTTGTAATCAGCCTTTGTACTATACACATGCACAAAATCTGCAGGTTCAGCAACCACCATAAATTCGCCATCTGAAGAAAAGCGAATCGATCGAGCAGCCCCAAGGTTACCCTTGAGAATGGCAACCGGAGATGACAAGCGTCTAACATCCCATACTCGGCAAGTCTTATCCTGATTGCCTGTAGCGATGATATGTCCATCAGGGTGCCATGCGGATGCGAATGAGTAATCTCGATGTCCAACCACAGTGGCAACAGTCTAAAATTCAAACGAGTGTTAGCATTATCTACTCTATGCAGTATGTACACCTTGTTAAGACATAATGAGAAAAATTATATACCTTGCCGTTTTGTGGATCCACTAGCAATCCATCAAGGTTATCGCCAACAACACTCATAAGCTTACAATCTGGGCTGATTGATGTGTGCTGCAACAAGAAAATCAAGTTAGGCGTCAAAGCTGTTTGTATAAAATTCAAGTCACTCACTATGAAGAGTCAAACCATTTGAAGTTTGAACTTGACTTTATTTGTCTTGTCAACAACTATTAATTCATGTATAAAGCAAGCATAAGAACTCGCGTTACTCAATTCATGTTTAAACTTCCATTTTACAAAAAAAAACTACAATAAAATTTGATACTACAAGTTGAAGTGAACATAAAGAAGTCCCAAATATGACCTTGATATTTATTCTAACGTAATAAGAATTGTGAGTGAGTGATTTGTAATTCTACAAGACATCAAACATCAAAAGATTAGAGTAAATAGAGGATTTACATATTCCTGAAGATAGAACGGAGATCTAGGAAAATCAGTTGAAATGTATAGCGCAGTAATGTGTTTAGCATGTGAAGTTAAAATAAAGGGTTAAGGTGCACTTAGCACCCTAAATTATTTTTTGAGGTGCAAAAAATGGTGCAATCTCCATCCCATACTAACAGACCCGAAAGCTGTTAAGGAAAACAAAAAACCACCAGAAAGATCAATGTCTTCTCATTCCATTTTCTTTGCAATTCTAAGGCTCTGCTTTTCTTTCTTCTTCTATATCCCACGTGAACTTGAGGAAAAGAAAAAACCACCAGAAAGATCAACAGACCTTATCGTATGTGAAGTATGAATGGTGGTCTGATGCCCAAGTTATTTTTAATCCAATTGAAAAAATGGGTGCCAAGGAGCCATGAGATTGGTTTCTCAGCAAAATCTTGAACTTTCATGGGCACCCATATGGGTAAGAATATCTTTGATATCATTCTGAAGAAGATTAAGGTGGAAACTTTGTTGTTTAAGGTTTGAACAAATGAGGACTATCTTATTGGCGTTCTAGGTAGGAGCAAGAAAATTGTAAAGGGTATTTGAAATGGGCTTCGACTTTTGACAGAATCTAAGTTAATTGAGAAGATGACGAATCCAAACAGACTCATTCCTCGATCTCTCCCTAATCAAGAACAGAGCAACTGATACCCAAGACTTCAATCCACTACACACATTCCCAATCTCCGATGTTGCCACTGCATTGGTTTTATCCATAATATGTTCAGCATCTGCAGAACGACCTCATTTCACAAGATTTCTCTCCTGACAATAAGTCCGAAGCCTTCCAGCACTACTGCAGACTCCACCGGCATCTTCAAAGAGATGTCACCTTCACCTTCTTCCCATAACCACTACCAGAATGTCATAATCGCAGGCGACAAGGATGTATCAATTTTGACAGAAGCACGAGATTCAGAGGAGTGAGGTTTTCAGAGGTGATCAATCAGGGCTTTGGGTGGTGGGATCTGAAAGGTGGAGGAGCTGATTTCATGGGATATAGAAGAAAGAAAAGCAGAGCCTTGAAGTACAGAGAAAAGGGTTCTGGTGGTTTTTTCTTTACCTTAACGGTGTTAAGGTCTGTTGGTATTGGGGTGGAGATTGCACCATTTTTAATACATTACGGTGCTAATTGCACCTCAGAAAATAGCTTAAGGTGCTAGGTGCACCTTAACCCTAAAATAAATTGTGTCGAGAATATAAGAATAAAAGGAAAAAATGAAATTAACCTGCATGCAAATATGATGTCATGTATAGAAAAGAAAGGAGTTAGAGACACAGTAGGGAGAACGAAAGATTTATAAGATTGCAAGAGACAGGGAAAGGAAATCGAGGAATTTGGATCAAGTACGATATATTAAAGATGAAGAAGGCAATATTTTGGTTGTAGATAGTGATATTAAAGAACGGTGGGAGACCTATTTTTACAAATTGTTTAATGCGAAGGAGGGTCGAGTTATGATCTAGAGGATTTAACAGGAGAAGTTGAACCAAATTTGGCATTTTACCGTATAATCTGTGTTGGCGAGGTTAAAGAGGCGCTTAAGAAAATAGAAAATAGTAAAGCTGTTGGACCTGATGGTATTCCTATTGAAGTTTGGAAGTATTTACGTGAAATGGGGGTGGTGTGGCTAGCTAAACTTTTTAATGTGATCTTAAATTCTAAGCAAATGCCAGTTGAATGGAGGAAAAATACTTTAGTTCCTATTTACAAAAATAAAATGGATATTCAAAATTGTGCAAACTACAGGGGGATAAAGCTTATGAGTCACTATGAAGTTGTGGGAAAAGGTAATTGAACACAGGTTGAAATTAGAGACTGATATTACTGAGAATCAGTGTGGTTTCATGCCAAGTAGGTGTACAATAGAGGCGATTTATTTATTAATGGGGTTAATGGAAAGGTACCGGAATAAAAGAAGAGACTTGCATATGGTCTTCATTGACTTAGAAAAAGCATATGATCGAGTGCCAAAAGAGGTGTTTTGGAAAGTTTTGAAAAAGAAAGGTGTACGCATGGCATATATCAAGGCAATAAAAGATATGTATGAGGGGTAACAACTACTGTAAGAACGTCTAAAGGAGAAACAAAGTATTTTCCCATAAGGATTGGTCTATATCAGGGATCAGCCTTGAGTCCTTATTTATTTAATCTAGTACTGGATGTTCTAACTAAGCCTATTCAAGAAGAAATCCCTAAGTGCATGCTTTTTGCGGACGATATAGTTCTTGTGGCGGAGTCAAAAGAAGAGATTAATTTTAAACTTGAGTTATGGAGAAGTACTTTAGAGTCGAAGGGTTTTCGTCTGAGTAAAAGTGAGACTGAATATATGCATTGTAATTTTGATAAGAGGCAAGTTAGAAATAACTTGGAGGTCAGATTGGGAAATCAAGTTATTCCACAAATAGATAAGTTCAAATATTTGGAATCAATGATACAGAAGGACGGTGAAATTTTAGAGGATATTAATAATAGAATTCAGGCCGGGTGGTTTAAATGAAGAAAGGCTACTAGGGTTATATGTGATCGGAAAGAACCAGATAAGGTAAAAGGAAAGTTTTATCGCACTGCTATAAAACTAGCAATGTTTTATGGAAGTGAATGCTGGGCTTTAAAAGGACAGCAAGAGCATAAAGTTGGGTAGGGGTGTGTATGGGTAGGGTTGGGCAGGGCAGGCCCCTTGCCCGGTGTCCTGCCCAAAAAATGCATGGGCTGCATTTTGCAGCCCGATGCCCGGCCCTACCCGGTAAAAGCCCTAACAATTTTGGGCAAGGCATGAGCGGGCTGGGCATGGGCGGGCTGGGCATGCCCAAGTCGTGATGTCATGCTCATCTTGTGAAAAAAAAATTATAATCATCAATTTCTAAAATAATACCATATTCATGTGTCTTTAAGAGTTAAATAATATCTATAATTCACTAAGAATAAGAGAACAAAGATAATAATTAAAATATTGAGATCCATTGCATATAAAAAATAAGCGTTGAAATCTAAATAGTTTGTAATTATAACTTTGTATCAATCTCCCTAATATTGACAAAGATAAAGCATCTAAAAAAATAAAATAAATAATTATAATTTGTAATATAATCATATGATAATTAACAAAGTTAAAAAAAAAGAAAAAATTAGTATAGTTATAAATATTAAAAGATACAACTTACCTACTTATATTTCTAAAATTACCTTATAGTCACCAGTAGCTATCATATTCTCCCTTTTAAGATAGAGAAAAAATAAAAAAAATAAAAGAAGGGGTGCTCATGGGCAGGGCAGGGCAGCCCCTATGCCTGGTGCCCAGCCCGAAAAATGCATGGGCTGTATTTTGCAGCCCGATGCCCGGCCCTGCCCGGTAAAAATCGGGCTGGGCAGGGCATTTTTCTTGCGGGCTGGGCAGGGCATAGCGGGCCATGGGCATTATGCACAGCCCTAAAGTTGGGGTAGCTGAGATAAGGATGCTGAGATGGATGTGTGAGCATAAAAGAAAAGATAAGATTCGTAATAAACATATACGGGGAACAGTTGGAGTGGCACCTATTGAAGAGAAAATGATAGAGAACCGTCTTAGGTGGTTTAGACACGTACAAAGAAGGCCAAGGGATGCGCCGGTGAAGAAGGTGGATCAAATAGTATAGACACCGGTTAAAAAGAGTAGAGGAAGGCCAAAGAGAACGCTCAAAGAGGTCATTGAACGGAATCTCCTAGTCAATAACCTATCTAAGGATTTAGTTTTCGATAGAGTACAATAGCGTCGTATAATCCATGTAGCCGACCCTATTTAATGGGATAAGGCTTGTTGTTGTTATTGTATAGAAAAGAAAGGAAAGAATAAGAAAAGAAAACACACTCAGAAAGGTTCATGGGAAGAAATAACTCACATTCACTGGCCAAGGGAACTGGAAGTGATTTAATAGCTGAAACTTTTCCATGTCATACTCGCGTACTCCACAATCATTATTAGATGCCATGAAATGAGTTCCACCCCTGCAAGAGTTTCCATGTCAAAAAACCTGATCCAGAATTGATGACAAATAAATGCCAACTATTTTATTTCTATATCTTCTATCAGTTTTGGTCCTTTACATAGAAAGGATTTCCTATCCTCCTCTTTCTTCTTACTACAATTTCTCATTTATTGAAGATACAAACCAATATTCAAAACTTTGCATGAGAAATACCTCAAACTGTCATATATTTCAATTGCATTTGTGATTGCATTGTCATCATATGTGGTCCGGGTACAAAAGCTTACTCCTTTCTTGTCCAAACGCTGCATCAAATGAACACACATCAAAATTAACATCAGACCACCACAAGGAAGTACTCAGGAACACCAACCAAAATCCTCAAAGGACATACAAATTGACGAAGTCATACATGGGAAGGAATCACGCCTTTTAGTTTAAGTTTTTAAGTCTGACTTGGCCAAGACAGTAAACTGACCAAGCGCCCTAAACATAAGCATTATTTTTTAAGAAATTACAACACCTTTAGCATCTTATAGGGAACAGTGGCAAGAGTAGAGACACTACTCCAATGTGATGAATGCTGAACTGTCAGATCAATTAGACGGATGCTTCCAGAAACAAGATATGTTAACTACCAAATTTGATCCTACACGTACATATTATCAGTTAAAGCTTGATAACTTTTAGAAAAAAGTCCACAAACACCTTTAATCCAACACGAAGCTTTCACTATGTAGCCTCGACTTTACTATAATAATACAAAGCTCGCATATTCCGCAAAAAAAGGGCATCCAACTTCAAACTGAAGGCCTGTATAGCTACTCTTAACAGTCCACATACAACAGACATTTTTCCAAAGCCAAAAGTACTATCAATCATTTACATAAAGAAAAGAAAGCACTGGAAAATAAAGTTAATCTTGCCAAATACATATAAGCCTCATAATTAAGTGCGCTACTAGCAGCCAAAAAATCTATCCATATGATAAGCTATCAATCATGTGGACTAACCTTACAAGTGAGCTCTCCTTGGAACCCACCAGCAACAAGGAAATTTCCCTTGACAGCCAACGTGCTAATCTGGGTTTGTGAAAAACCTTCCAACAAGCTTCCTGCATGTTTCTACAAGGCCAAATAATAGGCTTAGCAGATAAATTAAAAATGTACAACCGTATTAAGTAAACCACAAATGTTTAAAGAATTTTTGTTGCACAAGTTTTCTTCCACTCGCAAGGTAAGGCACCAAATTCCAATTATAGCATGTTTTAACATTTTGTTGATAGAGGACAATGGCATTGTACAATTCATGTAGCCAGCCCCACTTAGTAGGATAAGGCTGCTTGTTATAAATTCCCTTCTATTACAACTTTGTTCCTGTTAACTTTTCACACTTCACAACTTACAGCATTGCACTGGATTTATCTATTTGTAACTAACTCCCACTCCTACACAGCAAACTGAATAGCAAGCCTAAGGCTTAGCCCCATTGAGCACCCAATCATTCCTTCCAAACAGACAATTAAAATAACTCATTTAAGTGCCTATAAATAACTCTAGGGTTCAGCATATTGTTATTCAGAAGCTACCCTCACTTCACAACAATCAACCTAAGCTTTCTCAAACTTCAAATGCCCAAGCGCAGCCAGAGGCTGAAATCATTATATAAACCTCACCACCCAGAAGGGGTTGGGCTTCTGACAAATGCAAATAATCAGATTAGACTTGCACCAATAAGGCATAAAGAAATACAAATCCTTTTTATTTATTTCTTTGCTCAACAGATAAACAGGGTTGATTAGGCATCCTTACCTCAGTAGGTGCTACATGTCCCGCAAAATTGATGATCTCTGACAAATGGCCAGTTAACGAAGACCAGTGCATGACAGAGTAGTTTGAAATAAGATAAACATCATGTTTTGAGGTAGCCCAAACCAAATTTCTCAGCTGCAAAGTCATCAAGTGCCAAAAGAAAATAGTAAACTACATGAATATTTTGTAACCCCATATGCTATAAACATAAATAGGAACAGTTGTGTGGAAGACAATTTAGCAGAATTGACATTATTTAAAGCTATATGAAGCAAAATAACTTGAATGCAACATCTCTAGGTTAAAGGAAAGTAACAATCGTAGTAACTTGTTATAAATGAAAGCCAATGTATATTGTCATCCATGCTGCATGCATTAACTCACAGTAGCCTATACCTTCCATAATTGACGTAGAAGAGAGCAACAAAAGATTTTGTCTTTTGAATGATAAAAGATGTGCTTCTAATCATAAACTTTCATGCAGAAGATATTGCAATGCTTAAAAGTCATTCAGAAAACATAGAGGGATAGCATGATAACCAGGTGTAACACATGAAAATAATCGAACCTGAAAATGAAGAATAGTAGGTTTAACCATTCTTGTATTATGAAAGAATTCATAGAATTTTCCACCCTTCTCCATTTGTTTGTACTCCTGAGACAAAAGAATTTGAAAATTACGATATTTGTCTAACTTCTTAGGATGCTGAGTAAACCCCTCCTCACCCTCTAAAAATCCACTATATTCTCAATGAAAGCAAAAGAGGAAAAAAAAAGTTCAGGAAAGTAAGACCTTGTCTACAGCTTCCCCAGATGATGGTATATTCTCATAATTTCGGTACTGTTCAAGCCTCGTCAGTCTGTACCTTTCTCTCGTTATGTTCAACCTCTCCCACTGAATACCTTGAATGTCCTTCCCCTTTCTTGCTTGAGAAGCGGATGTATCGGTTACCTTTGTGAGCTGCTCAAGTTAAGCACCAACCAAAAAAGAAATCTTATTAAAATGAATGAATGAAATAGTGCAAGAATTATAGTCCCAACCAAAGAAAAGAAGACAAACCATTTCATATTCATCAACACCCATATCTCCGCCACATCCGCCGTAGTTTTCATCTTCTATCTCATCAATGAAATCTTCCATTTCATCAGCTCCAGCCATATAATCAAATTCGTACAGGTTATGGTAGGACATACTCTACCTGCACCCGGCAAAATTTTAATTTTAGTAAAGCTTCATGTTTAGTAAGCAATAACCCCTGGCAGAGGTGAAAAATAAAGGGGAAGATCGTGCAAGAGAAGAATTGCTCTGAACTGCAAAACTATTAGTATAAAACTGTCGCTGAAAGCATGAAGCAAAAGAGAGCATAGTATGGGCAAAAGCTAACATTCCATTCCAGGCCCCCGCCAAGGAAAAAAAGTCCATTCCAGGCATAAAGATTAAGCGCAACTTTTCCCCCTTGAAGCATACTTGATAGATTTCAAGCGGATAGTCGAATATATGCCCAACAGAAACAAAACCAAGAATTTGAAAAATCATAATTCACTGAAAAGAGAGTATTTTAGCAGTTCACAACTAATCCCAAATCAGCATATATGGAGTGAGTAGAAGAGGAGGCAATTCTTCAGGGGGACAGCCAAAAAAAAAAATCTTTACCCAGTCAGATATATAAAATCAACCAAGCAAAGCCGAGAACGAAGTGAGACATTCCACAAGAAAAACAGAGAAATATATGGGGAGAAAAGAACAGCCTAATATGGAAAGCAACCAAAAAAGCCACAGCGCTGTCAAGTGGTGGCCCTAAAATTTTCTTTTCCTGCGTATTTATCAGAGGAGGAGGAAGAAGAAAAGGGAAGCCATGTAAAGGAACTACAAAAAAGGCAGAGGATAGCCGAAGTTACCTGCAACAGAAAGGTGAGTTGTGAGGAAGATGAAGAGAAAAGGAGGAGAATCAGGGATTGATTGTTGTGAAGAGGGGAGAGTGAGATTGGGAAAGAAGGCCTGGTGACTGAAGGGAGGCTTCTCTCCCAAATAGTGAGGACAAGTGTATGAGAAAGGATTGGGGTATTTGAGGGTTAGATTAGAACCGACTTTATTGTGAATCGGGGTAAAGGCAAGAAGGTTTGAGAGACGGGAATGAGATTGTTACGCGGTAAGGCACGCTATCACTATTATAGGCGTATACCTTCACGAATCGCGATGGTGAGCACGGGGGATCTGCCCCAATCCCATTCATTCCTTCTCATGCATGCTTCTTGCTTCCTTCCTCTCTCTCTCTCTCTCCCCCTGTCTCTGTGCGAATGGTAAATTGATAATTGTGCCCCACCATTGCATGACTTAGTCCCACTATTACTTCCGTGGTCCCCACCTTCCCCCTGTCGTCTTCCTCTTCTAGATACAAGTGCCCCCCCCCCTTTTCTCTCCTCCGCCTCAGATTACGTTTTTCATAAAAATCCCATCTTATAATATTTGACATTAATAAATCAATATGTATTTAGAAGGCATAAATAATTATCAAATCCATAACGAAACGTACCATAATAAATTATGAATTATGACCCCCTCACATTCCATGTGATATATGTAAAAAAAAATTATATATTACTAGTATTTGTAATAATAATAAATAAGAGCTTAATAAAAAGTAGTAATTACATAAATATATGTAATTTTTGAAAAATTATAACCAACTCTATGTTCCGCAGTCTTTTTGTATATTTTCTGTGGGTCGTCCCAAATCGAACAACGTGTTTGACTTTCGTAACTTTAATATATATCTCATCTGGTCACCCTATGAAGTTATCCATATTAATTTTAAAAAATGAGGTGATAATAAAAAGAATGGCATGTGATTTGATTTCTTTAAAAAAAATAAAAAAAGAGGAAAGAAAATACGACCTTGTCATTGCCCTAACCCTTTAAACATATCCGATCAACTTGGATTTTTTAAGAATTAAAAAGTAAGGAAAATCTTATCTAGCGAATCCATTCATGCTGCATCTGGTAAATCTTCTTGTTTTGGTGTGCCTTTATTTGTTTAATCAATTACTTAATTTGTAAAACGCATATATGAACAAATTGAAGAATGATTTGGGCTCTTTTAAATCATTCTTAGCAGCTTCAAATTATTTCTAGAGGGCTTATAAAGAAATATTGTTACTGTGTTCTGGGAAGGTTCCACAAATAATCTCACCCAGTGACATATTCCACATAATACGAGTACTATTGTGTAGAATGAAATATTTAATTTCTGCAACATTACAATATCTGTAAATAGAAGAGGAATTAAAAAAGAATATTATGTATAGGGTCCCCTATTTTCTTTTTTCCCCCTTTAATTATAACTCTTCATTAACTATGTACAACAAAACTGTTGTGTCTAAAATAAATCTTTATTGTTATTTAATCACAAGACAAATTTATAAATTCATAAATTTAATTTAACAATCAATTAGGTATTTACAACAAAATTTTTACAATAAGGTTGTACGTCTTCTCCAGCATTGGCGGTTGCTAGAGCGTTGGCCACTGGCAGAGATAACTTTGAGGGAGAAATGAGTATAAAAATATATTAGGTGTATTTATAAATCCTTTTAGTTTGGAACAGGGGAGAATCCTACATTTAAAAAAAAAATTAAAGAAAATCCATCGATGTGATAAAAAAATGATTACCGCTGCATCACACACATACAAAATCTGCACAATGATGGAAGCAAGAGGATTCAAAAAGATCTGCACGCACGCCATCACAAAAATACAGGTTGTGATTCCCCATACCACAAACAGTTAACCCAAGTCGATCTTCTTTCTTTCATCCCCATCAGATAAATACATTACATATACATTTAAAATCTAAACCATTATATATAGAGGAAAGCTATAGCAAAGTGGCAGATAAGATTAGTTATGAGATCAGTGATCAGGCTGAAGATTGTGGAGGAGTGACCTTGAGGAAGAAATGGTGCACATAACTCCAAGAAGAAGCCCTAAAGTGATGAGACACAAGTTGAAGATTAAGACAGTCTTTGATATTTGTCCCCACAAGATCTTAGTGTAGAAAACACATGGAAATATCAAGCTTATGAACACAGTCAAAAGTGAGCCTGTGAGACTAAGAACATCCTCAAAATAAGGCAGAGAGAGCCAGTACTAGAATTACCAAGAGCAGCACCGAACCCACCGTGCCTTTTATCATCTTCTTGCTGCTGTTACTCATCGAACTGGGAAGCCTGCGCTGTAGCTGAATAGAAATGGCGCGAACTCGAGCATATTTGGTCATTGGTGTTATCACTGTCGCCCACACTGCAATCTTCGTCAGTATGAAATTCTCCGGCATGCTCAGAGTTATCTGCGACTTGTGCCCCAAACATCTTCGCCCCCATGAATCCCAGCTTCTTAAACAGTACGGTGGCTATCGAGAAGCTCACTATTGTAACCTTGGTGAACTTGCTGGGGTCCTTCATGGATTTATAGAGATCAGGGAACACGACGTGTCCGCCATATCTGTAGACGAAGAGGCCAGAAACAGAAGGGACGTTATGGATCTGAAGAAGTAGAATGTGGCGGTTAACCTTAACGCCTCCTACAATGGGAGTGGCGTTAACATACAAGAAAATAACGAGAGACATAAGAACACCAGCAGTGGAGATGAAAGAGATAGAGGAAAGGTCTGTGAGCCACAACCTAGGCATAGCAATGAGAACGTCGAAAAAGTGAGAAGCTGAGAAGGAGACAGAAACTTGGGAAGACGCAAATGGTTGAGATAACGAGATCCCATGAAGAGAGTGAAGAGGCTGTCGTGTAGTCAGTTGGTGTAGGAGACAAGGGCCATGAAGATCTCAGTGTAGATGAGGGTTGAAGCCAGAATTCTTCCTTTTGATCCGAATGCATGTTCACCAATGTCTACGTAGCTTCGGAGCTTCGGGTTCTTGCCCATGCATTTCCCAAGAAGACGACAGCTATAAGCACACGTTATTGCAAGGCCCATCAGGAACATTACTGCACACGCCCACCCTCCCTCTACTACAGCATATGACGCTGATAATTGCCCCAAACCTATGTATAAACAAAGCATGCACGTAATCATTACCAGAGATACTGTGTTTTAGCATCATACAATAATATTAATCAGGTGCATGCAATGAGTACTTATATTAATAACTATTACTTGGTTGCCAATTAAAGTTGAAAACTTATCATCATTATGTGTTTAAGATTCTCTGGGGAGTTAGCAGAGTTAACAAATAAACACAGAGAGATTCTGATATTAATTACCTGTGAGCATGCCAACCATATTGACGACAGTATGAGCAGAAGAACTGTTGCGGTCAGAATCAGATGTGTTTTCATCCTCATTAATAATGGCGTGGCCGCAGTTACAGTATTGGGTGGTGAGCTCTAAGCAGACGTTGCACTTATTCACTGGTCGATTCTTGTTCTTCTGCAGAATTTGGCAAACAGATTTCAACATCATAAATATAAGTGAAGGATAGAGAAGGGCGGTTGCAAGGCCTAAGCGATGGAGATTAGTTTTTAACCGATGAGGGATGAGTGGCATGCAAGATGCGTACTTACAGTTAAATTGAAGGGTTAAGAATGGCGTCATGAGCCATAATTAATAATGGTGAGAGAGTCTTGCGTAAGAATCATAATAATTGCTTGCTACAGTTCACAGGAGAAATATTCCAACTATCATCTTCGTGTAACCCTTGCGTTTTCGCTAAACGTAAATGCTTCCTTTAGTTATCCTTTAATTTCCACGAAAAAATATTCGAATCCGGTGCCCCTATATATATATATATATATATATCGAGAGAGAAACAGCTGTTAGTCATAACTATAAGATCACAATTCTTCTTTTTTATATCAAATGAATTTTTTTTACATCATATCAATTTATTTCTTCTAATAAGAGCTGATTTGAACAGTATTAAGAATATAAAACTATGGGAGCGGCTGACTTTTTAGTTTATTTATCTCTTTTTGATTAAAAAAGAAGAAAAAAAAGATTACGGAGGTACTATCTAGTGTTACATATATGAAAGATGTGCAGAACAAGAGACAGAATAAATTTTATACGCACAGAATAAATTTTATCCACTGAAGCACAGTTTAATAGTAACAAAATAGAACTTTTTTGATGCCAAACAGACCACAAGAAGTCAAGAACAAACGGGTAAGATCCTCGAATAACGATATATGAATTGGTGACTTCAAGTGAAGCCAATAAATATGTGCTAGAAAATTCTGATTCCGAATTCTTATTCAGCAGCTTATCCTTTGATTCCGAGTTATCGTAAAGTGACGAAAGGATCCAAGAATGGAACTTTTTTCTTAAAATGCAGGATGAGTGCGGAGAATTGTTCTTTTTCTTTTTCTATTCAGTGATCTGTTCCTTCACTGATCCTACAGTGAAAAAAAATCAAAGGGACAGATATACACCATTTTGATTACTCTTATAGATGCGATTCTTTAACCACTTTGCAATTGCATGCCCATTAACATAATGGCTGTCAACATATGAAAGTTTTCACGGAATTAAGGAGATGCTTGTCTTGCCATTGTAATGTTACGAAATATAATATGACGTGTGAAATTAATTAATTAATTAATTAATATGGAGAAGCTTTTCCTCTTATATAAAGATGCGATTCTCAGATTCTGCCACCACAAACAAACATTTGCCCTTTAATTTGGCATCAACGATGCCTTCACTTCTGCTGTTCTCATGGATAATGACTCGTGCCCAACTACTTAATAGGTTAAAGCCCTCTAAGCCAATTCATATTATCGCCTCTTCATAATTTCTTCTTATCTTATATATATATATATATATATATATATATATATATATATTCTCGCTTTATTCTATGTTTTGGTATATGCTTACGAGGGCATGGGGGAGGGACTAAGGCTCTGTTTTGTTGCCTGCAAATAGTCTATTTGGTTCCTTCATTATTTACAAATCGTCACACCCACGTTAATTAACATTACGTCTAAAAATGGTACATGAATGTATGCCACGGTTGGCAAAAGCCTAAAATGCCCTTCCCCCGTTTGCCTTCACTCACCACTGTCCATTGTCCCCTGATTCCATCCATTGTCGGCCACTAGTGGTGCCACGTTTTAAGTTTTTTTTTTTGTATAAATTTTTTTAAAAAAGATTAAATTCACCTAATATCTAAAAGCAGAACAAAATATTTCTTCCTCCTAAACAATACCAATGTCAAATAGGATAAATTATCAATTACCCTCAAACGTAAATCTAGGCTCTAAGAGTTAGTATGTCTTCTCAAACACCGCAACTGAAACTATAATAAAATAGTATTTTTTAGATATTAAATAAATTTTTAAAAATTTAAAACTAAAATTTGCCTTCACTCACCACTGTCCACTGTCCCCTGATTCCATCCATCGTCGGCCACTAAGGTGCCACAATGGCCAGTTTAGTCCTCTTCATCTTGTTTTTGAAAATTTAAAACTAAAAAATACTCCTCAATCCTTAATATAAGACTTTAAAAAATTATTAATCTTAAATATAAAATATAATTATTATATTTATTAACTTTTTTATAAGAAAGAGAAAAATAAAGTTAAAGAAAATAATTAATATGTTTAAAAAAAAATAACATATTAATTAACTTAACTAACTTCCTTAATATAATTAAATTAGTTAAATATATCATATATTAAATATTATATAAATAAAACTGTGTTAAATTTGACTATTCTTAGATAACAGTTAAGGGCCACAAAGCACAGAGGTAGGTGTATTATATAGTTCAATTCACCACATTAGAGTTTGTAGTTGGGCTGTGTGTCTTTGATTAATTTGCAAATGTAACTAATGCACTATTTCAGACCACAGATTTTTTGTTAATTTTTTTTAAAAATGTTTTGAACGTACAAAGTCAAGATCAGATCAAATTTTCAATCCATTTCTTCCACCATTATTTTCCTCTGTTGATCCGTATACATCTATAGTTGCTGAGGTACATAGTTTGCATTATTGTTATGCTTCTCAACGTCATATTCCATTGAAGGAGACAATGCGGTGAACCTACCAATGAAGGTTGAAACTAGCAGCTTGCATAAGGGGATGGGCAAAGTAAGCTCCTAATGTTACTGCAGTGATTGTCAAGTATGGCAACCTGATAAACTCCCTGTAGTAATCTTTCGGCAACTTTTGCCGGCCATCAAGGATCGCTGCAAACGGGACTATGCTAGTTCTAGCTTTAACAGTCTCAAAATCCTCGCCGTATCTTCTGCCGAGTCGCCTGTCTCCGTTCCAAACACCGAATAGATGATGTGCAATTAAGCCCACAGAAGCAGCAACAGCCACAGAATTTCCAATCCAAATTGTGTGAGCTACACACCACATAACCTGCCCAACCATCTTAACGCAAAACAAATTTTTCTTTCAGAGAATTCCCAGTAGCACATGTTTCACTTTGCTTAGATTTCAGAATACCCAACAAGAATTTCTCAGAAATGACATATTGAAGGTAGTCAATACTTACGCATTAACAAAAGCAAAAGATACTTGTAGAATAAACAGATTCTACGGTATCCAAATAGCACGCGAATCCATCGCCACATCATGCATAAATCATATGGAGTCTGGTGCAAAATGAAGATTTATACCTGAGGATGTCTGGTTATTCTCATGATGCCAGTTTCCCAGAGATGTAACTTAGGTTTGTCAACTGCTGCAACTTCTAGAAGATTAAATGTCGAAGGATATAGGAAAAAGAAGGAAACGAAATTGGCCAGCCATACAAGTTGGTGAACCCCAGGACCATTCTGGACTTGCCAGAGTTGAAGTCCATCATATCTGTGGTTAATAAAATATACCTGCGTGACAGAGAAGTAAATTTGAATTAACTTTCTTTTATAAATGAAGCAAGTTAGACATTTATAGAGGTTAAAGAAGAAGATTTAGACATAAGTTATCCTGGACAAAGAAGCAGTTCTGCAGCTTTGAAGAAAAACAGAAAGGAACTTACAACTGTACTGACAGCCAAGGGTAGTGATATCCCGGCAAAAAGAACACGATAAGCTCTTTCTCCGATGAGCTTCTCAGCAGTGTCTCGAAAGTTAGCCATGCCACTGTGGACACCGGCAAATATGAGTATCAGGATCAACATTACCACCTGCAGTGTAATATGTCAAGACTCAGTTCTGATTGAAAAACTACTGCAATTATCATAGTCAGGCTGGCATATGTCAAATAAAATAATAAAAACAATAATAATGCTCTTGATGTTGAATGACACAGAGATGGAAAATAGATACTGCTAAAAGAACATATCATTTTCACAAACAACTTGTGATGGAGGCTTTATCTGCTCGCTAGCTTAACACCTTTATGATGATCCATAAAATTTTGTTCAGAAAAACTAGTGTCGTCTCGTTTCACTAAGTCAAGCTTGTATTCCGAAGTTTATTGAGGATTTACTATTTCCATTCCAAAATGTGTAGATTTTCTGGGAAGTAATTGATTCAGGAGAGCCATCTATGTCAAGCATCAGAAAAAAATTCTAACCAGAAAAAATTATTTCCACATATGTTAAGCATAAAGAATTACGATTAAGAGTATAGTGAAAAGGGTTAGTCCTTCAAATAAACTAAAATTCGAATTCTATTAGAAGAGTTACCCACATTTAGTTCTTAACAATTCTTTAAATATGGTTGCCTCTACTAGGATGAGACATACACTTAATAAAAAAAAAAAAAGCATGAAGAATTCCTGGATTTCTAGGTATAAACTATCCAATTCCAACTATGTAATTATTGACACTCTTCTCCTTCCAAGCCTCAAAGCTTGCCTGAATTCAAGTTCAACTTAAATTTAGAAAAGCAGGAAAATATTACAATTGTTGTCATAAAATTTGTTCCCCGTATAGCTTTAGTGTGAGCTTCGGAATTCTTCTCTCAAATTCTTTGTTTCCCCTAAATCCATGGTTGTAAATTATTTCAGGCTATTGAGAGCATAGCTCAAGGAAAAATATTGACTACTTTCTTCATATGCCTACACACACCATATCTAACACTTCTACAGAGTCGGTTAGTAGGCAAAGGCTTTTAGAAATCAAAACCTATTGAAGGAATGGTTTAACCAATAGCTTCCATAAATTCTGAAACTAGTGAAAGGAGAAAGAAATCACCTCATGACTATCTGAAAGTCCTGAAACCGCCTCAATAAAAGCTTTACCGTACCCGGTGGAATTGTCGATCCAAACTACATTAAGAACAATCAGAACTACACCCAAAATCACCGTGAAATAAATCCACGAAGATATCTTCTGCTCCTCAAAATCAAACGCTGCAGAGTCCTCGCCCACCAAGCCGGAATCTTTCGGTTCAGTGTCTCCAATAGAAGTACAAGCAATGAATTTCCGAGAAATTAGCACTTCTTTTGAAGGGTTCTTTAAGAAAAAAATATCATTTTTATTTGGTTTTGATACGGAGTTCATGAAAACTGCGGTGGAGACCGAAGAAGAGGACAGAGAAAGTGATCGGTTACGGGTTTTATGGGGTATAGAAGAGAAATGGGCAGAAAGCACAAGTGTAGCAGCCATGGTCAGACCAATTGAAAGCAAAGTGAATCCAAGTGTTATATGCACTCTCTCAAAAATTGAGATGGAAGGTATCTCCGTATCTGCAGAAGGCTATCGTCGGTGTGGGGTCATTTGGAATTTAGCGGTAAATGACACGTAGAATGGTCTTCCCGCAAATAAATTTTTTAATAACTTTGGTGGGAAAGCCATTGTAGGAGTGGAGATGGCCCTATTTTGCAAGACCATGTCTATGGGTGAGCCAGCCGGCGGTTTGCGGGCTCGCTCGCCATAACCCGCAGGCTGAGAGCGGCAACCCATGTTTTTTTTCTTTATATTTTTTAAAAAAATATTTTAAAATTTTAAAATATTAATAAAAAATTTATAATGTTATATGAGTATAATAAAAAAAATTATTAATGTCATACTCTTAAAAATTCCTATTTTTTATAAAAAAAATGTCAAATTTTATAACTATATATTTAAATAAATATTAACATAATATTAATCAATTATAGTATGTTAACATATTTTAATAAATAATTATCTTTATTACTATTTGATAATTAGAGTATTCAAAATAATATTTAAATAAAATAAATAATAATATTAATGATTTTATTTTAAAAAAATAGATTGGCCCGTTTAAAAACGGGTCAACCCGCCAATATTGACAAGCTGAGGGCGAGCTAGCAATAAACTCAACCCATTTTATCAGTTTTAACTATATCTGTCAATAAAAGCTAACGTTAGTAATCTTCTAGCTAATATATATATTGTATATTATGTTTATCGAAATGTGAAACTATTTCTCAGCCATAAATCCTAATAGCATCTAAGAGACCAAGACAGAACTATATTGGAAATGCATGAAAATGTGTGGCTGAATGGTTAGCCATGAATTTCCGGAAGCATGAATTCCATACAACGGCATTGAAAATTGTGAAAAAATCAACTTTTCAAATTTATTGCACGACAACGATCTCCTAAAAAATGCATCTCGTTCTTAATCGTGAGATATTAAATGTTGACTACACAAAGAAAAGTACTGAGAATTCGCATTTTCAAATTAAATTCAAGGGATGGCAGTTACTTTTGTATAACGCTTGGCAAAAAAATAATAAATACCTGTAGAATGCACTCACATCTCGTGATCTATGTTTAAAAGGAGGGGAAAAGAGCAAGTGACGTACAAATATGTAAAAATAAATAAATGCAGGGCACATGAGATTTTTTATTTCTTGTCCAAATCACCTTCTCCACCATTAGCGGTTTCTTGCTGCCAACTTTGCATCCATCACTTTTATTCCAACTGTTTTTCATTTCCCAATTCACTTTCATTTGCAGGCCCACCCCATCCTCTCAAAATCCAACCTTTTTTAACTGATTTGCCTACATAATAGGCCTCTCTCCCGCAAGAAGATCCATCCCCCGTTTCTTACCAAACAAGAGATCTGCATTTGGCACCCATTTGAAAGAAAGAAACAAAGAAAGGCTTCACCTTTTGTTTTTTCTTCAGGAATCACACATTCTGTTGTAGTTTCTGATTGTGAGGGGAAGATGTCTGCAGCTGTAGGAGCTGTCTCTGCAACCAAAGACACTCCCTTTAATCCTCATTTGGAGGAGGAGCTTAAGAACAATGAAGCCCAAGACACCGAAACAGAGACTGAAGCAGAGGAAGAAGATGACTCCAAGTTGGAGTCTGACAAAGAATTGGACCTTGGCCCTCAATTTTCACTCAAGGAACAGCTTGAGAAAGATAAAGTAACATTCTCTATTCTTTCTTTCTGGATGTTTCTATGGTGCTATGATTTTGCAAGTTGCTTTTCTGATGAAACAAATCCATTCATTCATGTATTTTCTATTTTTGCTTCTTAGGATGACGAAAGTCTAAGAAAATGGAAGGAGAAACTTCTTGGTAGTGTTGATTTATCTGCCATTGGAGGTAGTTTTGATGTTTTTCCCTTCTCAGTTTCAAGAAAATAGGAAATACATTTCAGTGTAAACTAACCCTCTTGAATTAGATTGTCTTAATTATGAGATTTCCCTTCAAATCTAGAAAATTTTCATCAAGTTTCATTTCATCTCTTATTGGATTTTTGTGAGCCATGAAAAGCTAAACCAACCCCATTTGTTGAAAACCAGAGAGCAAAGAGCCAGAAGTGAAAATAGTGAGCCTCACTATACTATGCCCTGGAAGGCCAGATCTTATCCTGCCAATCCCATTTACTACTGCTCCTAAGAAGTGTCTCTTCATACTCAAGGACGGAAGCAAATACCGGTTGAAATTCACCTTCATTGTCTCTAACAACATCGTTTCTGGCCTCAAATACACAAATGTTGTCTGGAAAACTGGTCTTAGAGGTGAGACATACAAAAGCTTCCTTTTCTGTTTTCCCTGAATGATTGAGTAACACTATGCTCGTCATACATTGAATGATTGTCCTTGTTTAATCTTAAATGGCTTCCGTGATTTGTTTTATCCAGTGGACAGTTCAAAAAGAATGCTGGGAACTTTTAGCCCACAGCAGGTTCCGTACACATATGTATTGGAAGAAGAAACTACCCCTTCTGGCTTGTTTGCTAGAGGAAGCTATTCGGCAACAACCAAGGTAAGAGAACACTCTGATCTTCTACAGAACATTGATTCACTTATTGTTTGGTTCAAAGATATCTTCTTTATCATTTTATGCACAAAAAAGAAAATAACTAAAAATTTTGTTCCTTCAGTTTGTAGATGACGATGGTAAATGCTACTTGGACGTCAACTACCGCTTTGAAATTCAGAAGAATTGGGCAGCAAAATACTGAGATTCAATCTTTGTTACGTTATTGGTAGATTTGCTTCCTCTGGCATCTTGTATCCATTTGAAACAGATTGAAATCCAACACATTGTTCATCATATCCGGTTATAATTGCTTTCAAGCACATGGATGTTTGTACTCATGTTTCTACCCCTTATATGGTTTCTTTTCCCTTTTCTATTAGTTCTCAGAAAAAAGATATGTTTCCTCTTTACTTTGACACCAACAGTAGTCTACCTAAACCCTAATAGGGATCTAATTTCTAATATTAATCTTCTAAAGGATAGCAAGCGACTCCATGTGGACAAAGAAACGGAAATCAACATGTATCTTCCACTGTTACCTTTGCTTTCTTAAGCAAATGGCCAAAAGCTCCATCAATTCTTTGGTGGTCCAAATGCTTTTCCCATATGATGAGCGCCTGCTTTTTGCTACACAAGGAATAAAAAAAACAAGATAAAGCAAAACTTCAAATGAAACCAATCTTCGAACCCATACATTGTCATGATTCAAAATTTAAACTTTGTGAATAACATTCATCTTTCACACTCTGTAAGTGACCAGGGGCTTGTATTTACTTATCACCTAAGTCCTTGAGTAATTTCATCGGGCCCTCATAATTGTTCTTTGAAACAGATAAACCTGAAATGTAATAATGAAGGCTATGAAGAAGCTGGTAGAAGAAAGTATTTGGTGAACTCAACCTTACCATTTGCCGATTTAACACACTAATGTTAGTGCTCCATTAAGTAGTTAGTTGGTTAATTGATTCTGAACCAACCATGGTGGTTGTTAACAGCATCATTATACATTTCTGGTATGGCAAATAACTGAAGCCTAAGATGCAAATTATCATGGGGTCATCTTCATCTCTCTGTTTAGTTTCCATGTGTTACACTGAAGTTTCTCTGATTAAAGACAATGCAACTACAACTTCGAGGACCAACTTTTAGCAGATTCACCTCAGTTTATTAGAGCCATTCATGATTCGACTGCTTCATTTCTTAAGTTGATCTTAATATAAAAAAAAGTACAAAGCTATACACACACACACACAACTCCTTTCTTAATTGGTGAAGTTTATAAAATTACTCTGATATTCACCTAATCCATGGAAGACAACTATATAAGATTATCTGTAACTCAGGTATACATGTTACCCTGCATGCATCGCCGCTATCATTACAGTGCTGCAAAAAGTGAAAGCATTCACTTTATCTTTTATTTGATTTATTTATATCTGCTTCTCTTTTTCCCCTTGTTTTTTGGTACATCACCATTTGGATCATTATTATGGTAGAAATTACCGATTCTTAGCGACATTTTTCTTTTTCAAATAATAATTATGGCAATGGTTTGATAGAATGATGAAGTTTGAAGATTTTCTTATCAATTGAGTGATGCTTTCAAGTCCCAAAAATTGGGCAGATACGTTTCCTGGCAAAATCTTGTTCGGTTCATCTCCCCCCCCCCCCCCTTAAATTGTTTTTATTAGCATCAAAAGAATTTGACCTACTAAGCTAGCTTTCATTCCAAGTAAAGTTTTATGATTATAACAATCATGACCACAAGCAAAGGAAAAAAGCAGCCCAGCCACCCTTTAACACAGACTTCCCTTTTCGTTTTTGGGGTACCTACCACATAATTCGGTACACTCAAAATATCATATAACATTTATTGGTAAGTATAATCTACAAATAAAACGATACTACTCATTTAAAAAGGGTAAAGCAAATTAATTTAATAACAATTATTTCAAAAAAAAAATTTGAAACCAATTGTAAATATGAGAATTTAGTTATAAATCTCATAGATCTTTTCAGTAATTTGCAGCCGAGAAACCCAACTTTATAACCATCTGAGTTTATATTTACGAATTACGACTCATCTTTCAGATTAAATTGCATTATTTAAAAATTCCACAAAATGCGGATTTTGCATTATTTAAAGCTCTGTTTAGATCATTCTCTTCTCTTGAAGAGAAAGAGCCGGCTTGGACGTTGGTCAAATACCATCTCTCATTATTAAAATTGACGAAACAAGAACCCGTCAACTCCAACCAAAGGCAGAATAGCCATAATTTAATTTTCTATTCCCCTACCTATCTCAACAGCCACTCCTTTCTGTATTGCCCTATACAAAGACATTCTAGAGCATATGTACATGTGTTCTGTATTTTTATAGCAGGAAAAATCTAGACAGTAAAATAAACCAAGGAAAAGGGAAATGGGACAATTACCCACATTTCCCCTTATACACAGTATAGCACCCTGGCATCACCAATAGTCTAACAATGCAAACTTTACCAGCAATCCGATTTTACCCCCCTCAACTACTAGCTTAGCGGCTGTTACCAGCCAATGTCCAGGAGCATCATGTGGACCTCTCACAACCTCAGATGTCTCTACAAATTTAAGCAGTTTACTGGAGCGAACTGGCACAGGCGGGCCTTCTGGATATACACCAGAATTCAGTACAGTTGGAGCCTGCTTCCGGGGGCCTGTATTACTCTGTTGTGTGAATGTGAAAGTTGTGCTGATATTTGTCAGGAAAGATGATTTCCTTGAAGCCTCTGGTGCTGTAGTCCACTCTGTCTTTCGGATGCTGCAGTTCAGAATATGAGTGAAGAGAAGTCGCAGATGAAGCACATTTCTTGGCCAACTTCCTTTGCTAAAGAGTTGAGCCCCAGTCACAATATAAACGCCACTAGAACCATGCAACCAGTTAGGATCATGCTTTACTACAGATGTGCACACATTTGAGAATCTCTTCCATCTGACTCGCTCCAGGAATTGGTCACTGTATTCATGTTCATCAGAACCTCGCCACATTGATGGCCTGCTCATGGTTGGGTTACTAGAGGAGAGGACCATAGTGTTGGGAAGGCTTGAAAGATGCTGTACATGCATTGCCAGCCTGTCACATTTTCTGCCCTCTAAGTACAAGCGGAGGCCAACTACAGGTTTCTCTTCACTTAATACCTGGCATTTTGTGGAATATACCAAAGTCAGCAAGAGAAATAATATCAATGTCAAGAACAAATGAAGTAACGTAAAATGGAAGGCATGAGTCCCTGGAAGGCTATGCAACTCATCATGAAGTGAGTTGCCAAGGCCAATAAAAGACTTAACTGCTAAAAGCCCTAAGATTTATAACCTCAGTTTTTAAAATCTAACACTGGCAGAGTCCAGACAAAAGAGAATTACAGAAAACTGAAATGGAGGGTTTTATGGGTTACCTGTCCAGGGCTGACATGAAGTTTGGGGCCCATGAAACTAAATTGAAGGGAAGGAGAAGAGCTATTTCTCCGTTGATGCCTGAGAGGTAGCTCACAAAACATGGGAGCCCATTGCCTGGGAATTTGAAATTCTAAGAAGTATTGTAAATCATCAGGAGCAGGCTTATCTGCAAAAATTAAGTAAATCAATTAAGTGTTGTGTTGTGTACCTTAAACAGGGACAATTCGAAGAAACAATGCACTGCAACAAATGATAATCTTGGGAGCTTATATGTACGGAAAAATAAAATTATGTCTAATGAAGGCCTTTCTACCAAAAAGGATTTATTCAAGTGCTGAGTAATTAGGGAAATTTTATGAATGATACTATGCAACAAATGATGACATTAGTAACTACATTTATTCATTGAATAGCCAAGGCTTAAAAATATATAGAAGAAAGTGGCAGATAATACAATTATTGTTGAATCTAAGAACAAGAGCGTACATCGCAAATACAAATTGATTGCATGACTAAGATAACCGCTTCCAGGAATCCCTGCCAGAAGTGAGGATATAGGAACAAACTTGAAGAGGATTGCTTCAGGATTAGAAGGCACAGTCTGGAGCCAATTTGAGTGACTGGTCTTAAGAATATCTCCCCCTCTTTTCGAGCAGATAATAGTAAGGCCCTGTTACAAAATAAATAAAGATAAGCATCATAGCCTAGAATTTTTATTCACAGTGAAAATAAGAATTTCAATTTTCTTTGGCTTACATCTTTGCTTGATGTTTCAGAAATACTGGTGAAATTCATTGTGCTTGATTGCATCACACGATTGAAGACTTCAGGAACCTACAAGAATATAGAACGCATATCAATAGGAAAGTCACTTGTATATTATATTTAGAGTTAGAGAAGATAATGCATCATACTTTATGTTTTCCATCTGCTGTCTTCCTCTGTAGTAGAGAAGGGCTTCTTCTATCTGAAAACATATAATCTCCTAGATCCTCTAAACATATTCTGAGATCACCAGGAGGAAGCTTTGAAGAGTGTTTTTGTTTAACAAAGATTACATCTTGCCCTCCAACAGCCATACCTACTATTATGTGAGTGCCGTATGTCCGGATGAACCTGCCTAACAAAATTGATCAGCACCATCATACTCATCAACAGAAAATCACAATCCTCAATTGATCCCAACATCAGTTACTATATCCAACTAGATTATTCTGCTCTTAAAAATGTTCAGAGTTCACTCGTATATACATCATTTCACATCAACTGGATGCTTGCAAGGATTTTGTCTAAAAGATACTGTTAAATGTTATGTTCAAACTGTACTTTAAGAGATTTTATATCAGCTGGTTCCTCGTTACCAAATCATTGTTCAGTTCTAACTTCTAAGCTACAGTAAACTACAAGGCTAGCACTAAACTCCTAAATTTTGGGCCATGGCCATGTGATTTGCAGACTACTCCATTACTTTCAAAACTTTGATCATGAACCCCTAAAACTTTCAAGTTAACGTAAATAATCTCCTTGATATTAGTCCAATATTTCACTAACAAAAGAATGACATATAGCGAGGTTATGCGCAATAACCTGAAGTTGAATGGATAATCTACACGTATTTGAGAGTTTAAGAAGTTATATGTACAAAATAAAGTTTAAATCCTTTGTAACCGATGTGTCACACTTCCATCATTAAAATAAAGATCAACTAACAGCAAGAGGACTACCTACACAAAGTTGGATTTTAAACGTCAAACTTTTGAAATCAAGTAGGTCATCCGTTTGTGATCTAAAGTTCATGAAAGTTCTATGAAATTTAGGCAAACTAGATACGGATCCTCGCACTATACAGAACCTACAAAATGAGAAGCACTATTCATGACTTAAGAATTGTACGACTTATTAAAGTTTTTATATTTTGTATTGATCATAATGGTGAGAAGTCAAAACCAAAAGATGTGAACCTATTTCATGATAAGCCAGTGCAAGTACAGATATGCTAACTCACACAATATACGCAAAAATCCCTTCATTTGTCCATTAATCGAAGATTGAAATGGTGCTAGGTTTACCTAGACAATGAAGCTGGATCCCATTGAGATGGAACAGACTTCTTTACTTCCTCTCGCAGAGCAAGTGGAGAAGCTATTAAGTGCAAATAGTAAAGTGAAATGAAATAACCATCAAAAGCAAGAAATTTGGTGTCAGCAGCATCACGAAACCAATCACCAGTTAAATCAAAGAGAGCATTAAAATAGCCCGAAGGAATTTTTCCTTGTATTGCTGACTTTTGATTAAGTAACTCTGACATCTGCAAGGAAGAAAGCCAAATGCAATGCTTTTTTAGATACAGAAGAAATTTATTTGATAGAGAATATGGATATACAAGGGAGGAAGACATGAGACATTGCACAGAAATTTATTTAGTTTCTGGTGATATGGACATTGTTGTTTTAGAGGAGGCCACTTTTATCTAATCCATTTCACAGGATTTAGTTATAAATCCTTTGAGGGAAGATGTGCAGAAGGCAATTGCAGATTATCTTCAATAGAGCTCCAAATTAGAGATTTTTAAATCCCACCAATCTAAGCTTATTATATATATATATCCAGAAATGAAGTCCCCTGTTCTTTTCCTGTCCACTCAGGATCAGCCTCATCTAATATTTACTCTCTTAGTATAATACAAACTAATTTCCAATTTTACTTTTCAACTTTACTAAGCATTTACCTCACTCACGGTACTTGACTTGCGTATATTGAGAGTTCTGACCATTAGTTCCAGACCCAGATAGCAAGTTGTGCAAGTTTATGCAGATGCGCTTCTTATGCATAACACTTAAAACTACAGAGGTTATTTCTCACGTGGTATTAAAATATGTTAAGTGGCAAATAACTCTTCTGTCCAGAACTAATGGTTCCACTAGCAAAGCATATTCACGAGAAACAAGAATTCAATAAAATAAGACCCAACCCATGCGATAGTGAGACTCGTATGATTGGATACATAAAATTACGAAGGGGGGAATCCAAAAGACCCACAAAAGCTACAGAGCAAACTTTCGCCAACATATAAGTAGGAAGAAGCCTTTGTAAACTGCAATTTGATTATTCCTCCAGAACAAGGTAGCAATAAGAATTAAAAGAAGTAAAGTAGTTCAAGTTGCTCTCTAAACTAAACATGTCTGAACAAGTATCGGATACACTCAACGCCTGAAATGCAACTGCAGAACTCGAGTGCAAGTGACTTCTATTCCTCAGAAATATTATGCCTTATAATATTCTTTCAAACATTTTTCATCAATAGCATTACCTTCTTATGGTATTTTTGAATCAAAATAGCACGTTATACGATCCAACTTCAACTCGAAATCTGAAGACGCATGGACAGAAAAGAGAGAAACCCACCTGGTTGAATTCAAGTACATCGGATTTGAAGCGGATTCGATCCCCTTTATCACACCGGATATCCTCTGAAACTCCTTTAATAGTAGTTCCCCCAGGAATCAAAATGTCTCTTTTGTTCACTTCATCGAGCTCAACCAACCTACCGCCTTCGATTCCCTTGGCAAATTTCAATCGGAAATCACTGGTCAGATCAAACCCTTTACCAAGACACTCCAATGCTCTCATCTCAATGGGCAACTGCGCACTCTCCTCCATGGCAAAAAACAAACACCCAGGAGAAAAATCAACAAAATGAATAAAGGGGCAGGCAGAGACAGCGCAGGCTTAATAAGCAAGAGCCTTAGTAGTTAGGGCTGAAAACGACGGTTTCAGCGTGTATGGAGTCTTGTGACCAAAGGGGTTGCCACCGAAGGCTGAAATTATAAAGCAACATGAAGGTCCTCGATTGCGGGTGGGTTAGCTTATACTGGGAGGATTGAGGAAGAAGACAGAGATTTGTCGGCTGTATAAAATGTTTATCCAAACAGGGAGAAAGAGAAAGGAGGGCGAATCCTATGAAGGTTCGAGGAAGGAGAAGAGGACCCGCCGCAAGGCGTTGTCTGTGGGAACAGATACGTGAATTTGAGAGTAGGACAGTCAACTTTTTTTGCCCTTATCTTACCTACTCCGTTCCATATTTTACAAGCTATCCCCATCATCATTAGCAACCCATTAATTAATGTACTCGTCTTTGAAAATAAGACATGGGTCAAAGCTCATACGCGTCCAAACTGATCTGGTTTTATGCCTTCGGCAGAATAGCCTGGCACGATACGCCTCGTCTTTGTACTTACCCTGCGCTTTTTTTCCTATGTGTATATTTCCTCAGGGGTTAAATATAAATGTAGCCGGAGACACAAAATTCATTTTAATAATTTTTATACTTTTAAAAAAATTAATCACTAAATATTAATTAAAAGATATAGTCTATATTCTATAAAATAAAAAATTATTTAGCGAGTATAACATATCTTTAACATACAACACATATTTAACTATTTATGAATATTTTTTATTTTAAATATAATTAAGATAAATTATATACAATTAAAAATATATTTCACCGAGTCTTTACAAAAATTGCACTAGGTAATTGCACAGATGCACGTTCCCGGTCCCTGTGAACAGAATGAAACTGGGAAGGTTGATTCTTTACTTGGACCTCCCAGTCTTTGCTCAATCTGCGTGCTCTTGAAATGTAATTCAATTCAATTCAATTCAAAGTAACTCTTAATTAATTTCTTCTTTAGAATATTCAAAATCGTCATGTATACACAACCTTCCGTAGCCTTTATTTTTTTTTTGGCAGAAGCCTAACATTTAAATTAATTGTTATATTGAAAATATAAGGATGGTAACAGCAATTTATTATATTGAAAATCACCGTTTAATTTGTTTGTTTTGTGTGGACAATGGATTGAGAACTTCATGGGTTCTGAGAAACTAAATCCTCAAGACACATGAATCAATGAAGCCTTGCTGTACTTGGGACCAATAATTAAAGAATTGAATCGGATTATATAAAAAAATATTATTATTTTTGTAGTTGAGTCAGACCATCGGAGTTGAACTGTTGTTAGCATGAAATCTGAAATTGGACTCCAACCATAACGGCTTTTGAAGAATTGAATTGGCTTTAGGTGTTATTAAGTTGACAATTAAACTTATCATCAATTTATTTCTTATACATCGTATCTTTAATTTTATAATTATTTAATTAATTTAAATAAATTAAGGATCTATTTGATTCGATCCCACTATCCCCATACTGTGCAATGCAGTATTAATTACAAGTTTGGTGTTTCGTATGTTTTCTAAAGAAGACACAATGAGTTATTTTTTAAAAACGATTTAAAATTAATATATAATAAAAATACTATTTTACCCTCAAATATAATTTTCTTAAAATAAGTATTTCTTCTATTCTAAATATATGATTTAATTATAAAATTAATATTAGTCATAAATATAATATAAAATTTTTATAATTATATATATTTTTTAAATTATTCTCATTATAATATTTTAAAAAATATATATTATATTAATTAATTTAATTAAATATATTTTATATTAAAATCTACCTGCGTATCAAATAGCAACCATGCTTCTTCTTGTATCAAAAAATGGCACTCGTACTTCCTCTGTGGCTTCCCATTTTAATTAAAGTTTTCGAATAGCAACCGCTCTTCTTCTTCTTCTTCCTTAGCTTCCCAGCAACATCAAAATTACCATAGCCGCAGAACACCAAACAACATGTTGCTGAAACCAAGATCTTGAAGGAAAAAAAATTCTACATAATTCTGAAAAAGACGATTAAAACAAATAGATATTAAATATCATATATAATATTAAATTATATATTAATTCATAAGTTAATTTAAAAAAAATATTTAAAACAAACCTTTTCCATGTCATATTCTGTGTCCCCCTTTTGAAACATCGATTGCAGCTAAAAACATCGTAGTTAAATCAAAATCAAATATAACCCTCCCCCCAAGCTCAAAGCCAAAATAATGGATCCCGCAGGTGGTCAATTAAGTCAAATAAAAAAACGTCAGTGTAGTTGTGAGGTGTGAATGATATTATTCATTTGTTTTTGTCAGTGCACATCACATAATAAAGTCGTACATTTCACATCTCCACATATTTTATGAGGGGGTAGTTGGCCTCCGAGCCTATGAATTTAAAAAGAGTTGATGTGAATGCATTCTAAACTATTTATTACGATATATTTAATCTATTAAGATATTTTTTAAGTACGTTTAATATTTAAAAATATTTTTATATCTTAAATTAAAAATTATTTTAAAATATTAGATATATTTTAAAAAATATTTTAAAATATTAGATATTTTATAAAATATTTTATAATACTGGATGATAAGTCTATTTAAAAAAATATTCTAATTTTATTTATATCTTTTTATATAAAAAGTTTTAAAAAAAATTAAATTTATCTATAATCTAAATATAAGGTGAAATATCTTTTTTTTTTTAAATAATATCAATATTATAATAAAATGAACTGTTTATTACTCGTAATAATAAATATATAATATTTTTTAAAATATTATAACTATAATTATAATAAAATAATATTCTTTATATTATAAATAATTATATACCTCTTCCGCTCTATTAAATGAACCCACCTAGGATATGTCTCACCCATGTTGTATATAAGTGGGTGAGGTGTTTGAAAGTGATGTGTCGTTATTTTTTTCACCGTATTTCATGCCCGCACGGTGCCTCGATTGACAAACGTTGATTAACTCAAATAAAAAGGAATAAATCGCATTCTAAAGCTTCAATTTTTTATCATACAACTTTCAAAATATTTTTTATATATGCTATGATATTAATAAATAAGTAAATATTTTAATTATAGCATCCAACGATATAAATATTTATATCAGAGTTTGTTTTTTCTGGCCAATTTCTGCTGCCTTATCTAAAAGCAGAAACCAACTAAATGATTTCCTATTCACTTACGATTTCCCCCCCTTGAATTCACTTAAGAAATATAGACTATTTAAAGTTTAACTTTTTGGGGTTTATGTCTCCTTTTTCATGTGGAATTGTGATGGATTTCCATTAGCCAAATCATATTTTTAATGTCACACTTTATAATACTTTTATATGCTTAATTAATATTACAAGGCATCCCACCCTCTAAGACCTAAATTATGGGGGCACTCTAGTAATATATTATTTTTTTAAAGAAAAAGAGGGAATAAATTGAAAGTACGTGGATAAGTTAATTAATATCAATATTAATTAAGAATATAAAATTGCTAATGTACATATACGATTGATTGACGAGTTATCTAGACACAGCTTATTCATCATGCTTCTTCATATAATACTCAAAAGTCCTAAGCATGTTCTTTGACCGTCTTTGACTATTTGACCTGCCAATATCTCCTCCTCCTTCTTTTTCTATTGACCAGAGACCTTTTTCTTTGTTCAATTTACGTGTTTTTGGAATCCAAAATCAAAACTTGTGACGTTTGAATTTTTGAAACCACTTCAAAGTACCTTCTTTATTTCTTCCAGTCTTAATTAAATTAATTATACTGGGCAATCAAACCTTGAAGAGTTTTTTTTTAATGATAGGTATTATATTTTTATAATAATCATTTAATAACCATATATGCTTGTGAGAGCGAAAAGCCGGAAAGAGACATAAATTACAGTTTACTTAAAAAAAAGTTAAAAATCCAAACACGAATCAATTACGGGCACATGGGGTATCACAATCAAAATCAAATATTAAAATGCCAGAGACGAAAATAATTGATGATTTAGGTATAGATAAAAATCAAAATGTCAACATACTTGTGACTTCTATGGGCGGTCTGTTTTGTTCTGTGGGGCGAGACGGAGGAGTACATCAAACGAAGTCATATCTTTCACACTTGTACGTATTTTTAATGATTCGCTGTCGACATGCAAAGATTGAATTAATGTGTCTCGACATGCACTAAAAATTTAATGCATATTATAAATGTGATTAAATTGGCGACCTCTCACTCATTGATAACAATAGGCTAGTTGGCATGTAAATGGCAGATTTTGATGGAGAAGAGGCACGTAAGCAGTTGTCTGTGCCACGCGGGAAAGTGCATGCGATCCCAATGCCATGACATCCAGCTAACAGCTAGCCTCGCCATGCAATCAATGTTTCCTCTTAAATCTTACTTGGCCTCACCCTCTCCTTCTCATCACTGAGACTTTCATTATGGCAGCCTCCAACAACAGCTCACAAGTTCCCGGCGAACCCACAGGCACCGGCACGGCCCTCCTCGAGACCGCCACTAGTGCCATCCAGAGCTTCGCCCCCATAAACAACATTCACCAGCACATTTGCGCGTACGTGTATTCATTTCTCCTGATCTCTCTTTCATTATTATTCCAGTTCCACCACTCTGAATGCAATAATATGCTGTTGAAGGTTCCATTTCTACTCCGATGACATGACGCGGCAAGTGGAGTCTCACCACTTCTGCGGCCACCTGAACGAGGAGGTGAGGCAGTGCCTGATCTTCGACGGGCCCGAGAAAAACAGCAAGATGATCGGGGTGGAGTATATCATACCGGAGCACCTGTTCTTGACGCTGCCGGACGAGGAGAAGAAGCTATGGCATACTCACCTGTTCGAGGTCAAGGGCGCCATACTGTTCATGCCCAGACTGCCACGAGCCGTCGAGCTCCAGGAAATGGAAGTTCTGAGCAAGACTTACGGTAAAACCTACCATTTCTGGCAAGTCGATAGGGGTGACCCTCTCCCATTTGGTCTCCCTCAGCTCATGTTGTCTTTCACCAGAGATGGCCAGATCGATGAAGAACTCCTCCGAAGTACGTCCCATACAACAACACTGTTTAATTTAATTTGTTTCCATGTGTTCTGCTTTGTGATTGCTTATATATAATTCATTCATTTCAGATGCTGCGCAGCGTTTTGGGATTGACCTGAAGAAAGAGAGAGAGAAGAGAGAATACATAGCAGGGCTTGCCCATGGAATCCATCCTCTGGCAAATGCAGGAGGGAAGGGCCTTAAGACTGTGTTGAGGGAGGTTCCATTAAGCCCTGACGATGATGTTCCCCCTGGTGCCGCCAGGGTCTTTGTATGAACTATTGTATCTCTCAATCACTACATATATATATATATATATATATATATATTATAATAATAATACACCAGACTTGTGAATGTTCATGTTCGCTACTCTGAAACGGATATGTACGTACTAAATATCTGATGATCATCCCTAGATTGGTGTTTGTTCCTGTTAAAAATTCGTCTCTATAACAATAATAATGTTCCGACATATATATAAGGTTTTGTTGCCATGATGAGTAATGAAGAGTCCTCAAGTATCAGAAGAAACAACTTACTTAGTTATGAAGACATTGTTGTTCGAATGAACTTAGTTATTTATAGAACGTCCTGGTTTTTAAATTAGGCTCGTAGCTTATGATGAAGTGGAGGTGGGATCCTAAGCTTAGTTGCTTGCTCAAATGAATAAGCAATCTGAATCAGTGTTGGTTCTGAACCTCTCAACCTGAAAAGCAAATTCCAATTGGGTCGTCCTCATTGTAGCCTGCAGGCACAGTAATTCCTGGATACCCCTCCAATGACAAGTACCAGAGGTCACCACTGCATCTAGTTTATTCACTTTCATAACTTTCTCGATTCCATTCGGGACAAATATGCCATGCTTGCTAATGCTTCTTCTTCTTTCTTCCCAATTCCATTTGTCTTAGCTGCCAACATAACGTCTTAATCATACTTTTCAGTTTCCTCCTGCAATTTGTTTCAACAGAGTCAAATGCTCCACGCCAACTTTCTTTAATAATTTTGAAGCTTCAATTGTTGCCTTATCCCTAACGTCAACGCCTGCAATGGGTTCAAGAACATATGCAGCATCTGATACAGTCCTGCAAATTGGTCTGCAACATTTGGAAACATACAGATGAGATAGACCCATTTGGAAACATAACACAACAAATTTTGTAATTTGTACAAGAACATATGTTTAGGAAGATCAATTGAAACTTGTTTAATTAATGTATCACTCGAAGTTGGTTTGATGCCCTCAACAGAGTTAGAATTGGAAGGAAATAAAATGGAGCCATCAGTCCTAGTATCAAGAGACACTTACAAGATTTGATGCAACTGATATTGCAGATCCGCTGCTAGAACCACAAGGATCACCCATTGTGTATGGATTCTGCAGTAAACACCATTCATATATAGAGGCATATCAATTTTTTTTTCCTACAGAAAAGTTAAGACATCCAGCTTTCCTCAACTTAGGGACCACCACTGCCTCTCTAGACACCACAGACCCCAGAAGTGCATACGACCCAGCCGTTGTGTTCATCTTATCGTTTATCCTTCACCAGAATCGGGATTCCATGCTATTTTGGCAGAGGACGTCCTGCATGACGTCGTTCTTGATCGGCTCTATCAGCTTGGGCCAGCGCATCAGGATTAAGCTCCAACACTCCCTTGAGAATAGGGTTGAGCTTGCGGATTTCTTGAATGTAGAATTCAACAAGTTGCCTGGAGGTTAGTTGATCTCTTTGGAAGGCAAGTTGGAGATCGCTCGGTGTGGCTTCTCTGATATTTGTGAAGGAGAGAAGCTTGCCTTGTGTGGTTATGGAGAGAAGAAGAAGAAGGAATGGGAAGATCAAAGAGAGGCTAAGCTCTGAATGGGAAGCCATGAGAGATATAGCAGTAGCAGTGAAATCAACAGTGCATGTCTTGTGGTTTCCTTGATCTCTCAGATGTAAGCTCCATTGCAAGATGTAGTCATTTAAGCATGGAAGCAGTTTGGATGCTCATTATGAGCAGCTAAGCTCATCAGATCTATACTATTCTGATTTTTTTATCTTTATGCTTTTTTAGAAAATATTTTAATAGGTATAAAATTTTAAATAAAGACAATATCTTAACTATCATATTTTAAAAAAATAATTTTTTTATTTAAAAAACGCAAGTTAAAAAAATCAAATATAGATCTATCCAGGTCAGATGTGGGCGGTCTAAATCTGATTAGCGTAGGGTACTCATAAAATGATGGGCACCCAAATGGGGTCCAGTGCAGGGTGGGAGCCAGAGCACGTTTGGGTGCTCATCAAAATAATGAATACCCTTAGCTCATTAGATTTAGACTCTCCAGATTTTCTTTAACTGATCATTGGGCATTTACTTGTACTTCTTAACTATTGGATTCAGATTCTTGGTAAATGCTATGACTACAACGTACAAATTCTGAGAAAGTGGTAAGTGATGACGGCAATGTGCAACATGCAATTCTGATAAATTTCTAATGAACTCACTCATGATTTGTTGAAACAAACTTATTTACGTGTGTTGTTAATTATCAGAATTTAATCTTTTAGCTTATGAAGGCGCCGTGGTGGCCTCCTAATCTTAGTAGCTTGTTCAAATGAATAAGCAATTTCTATAAGCTTTGGCTCTGAGCCTCTTAACCCTCCGAAGCAAATCCCAAATGGCTGGTCGACCTTGGTGTACCCTGCAGGCACAATGATACCAGGATAACCTCCAATAGCAAGTACACGACTTAAATCTGAACCAGGGTTAGCCACTGCATCTAGTTTATGCATTTTCACAAGTTTCTCAAATCCATTCTGAGCCAACCTTGTCATGTTTGATAATGCTTCATTCCCTACTTTCCCCATTCCATTTGTCTTTTCAGCTTCCACCATGAAGTCCTGGTCATACCCATCATCAAGTTTCTCCTGCAATTTTCTAAACACTGTCAAATGCTTTACCAAAGACTTTTATTTTCACTAAGCTTATGTATCAAGTTGTAACTAAGCTATAGTTCAAACCATGAACAACATCGATCCTTACCAATTTTGCATGTTTCTTGTTGAAGGCAATTACATCTACTAAGGTTCTCACTGGGGAAGCAACCAGGTTTTTAAGGTATGAGTTCAGGGATAGTTTGAATTCAATTGCCATTGCTATGTCTTCACTCGAGTCAGTTAAGAGTTCATTAATGTTATCTATCACCAAATTTTCAACCAAAACAGCTCCTCGTTGCCTAAAATATGAATCAAAGTATTAATAGCTTACCTCGACAATCTGCCAGAACTGATTTTAGTCATTCGTAATAGTTTTCAATATAGATACCTTAGTGTCTTGAGGTGTTGCTCAAAAGTTTTCTGGCAGGAAGGATCATAGAAAAGGTTCACTATTCCAATTCTCTTTCCTCTTAGCCCATCTATTCTCAGAAATTGAGCATATCCTCCTCTTGGGACATACTTTGATGCTTCAATGGTTGCCTTATCCCTAATGTCCTTGCCTGCAATGGCTTCGAGAACATATGCAGCATCTGATACGGTCCTGCAAATTGGTCTGCAACATTCCCCACCAAGACTTGTTTGGATTAATGTTGGCAAAGGTGATTTTATCCCAACTAACTTTTGCAAATAAAAATTTGTTTGGATGATATATTAAAAAGCCAATTTTAAATCTAAAGAAAAGCCAAAAATCAAGAGCTCCAAAAACCAGCTTTGGTTTTAACTTGTCTTTTGGTCGAAAAGTTCTTTATTCCTAAAGCCATGTCAAACATCATTTTGAGCCTCCATCTGTTTTTTGGGTTCAAAAAGTCAGTTTTCAGCCTCCAATGATAAAACATGCAATTGCATAAGAAGCTTTACCATTTTCCCCTCCATGATACTACACACTTCTAACAATCGAATTCTTGAACATACACTTTAACATTCACATGATTAAACTTTTTTAAAATTGAATGAAAAATATCAGTATGACTAAGAATGAACAGGGAAAAAAATCAGTACGCCATATTTAGAACCATATGAGATAGACCCAACACAACAAATTTTGTAATTTGTACAAGAACATCAAGACGAGTTTAGGAAGATCAGATGAAACGTGTTTAATTAATGTATGACTTGAAGTTGACTTACCCTACTGTGTCTTGTCTAGGTGTGATGGGAACAACTCCATCTCTACTAGTGAGACCAACAGTTGGTTTGATGCCAACTACAGAGTTAGAATTGGAAGGACATAAAATGGAGCCATCAGTCTCAGTACCAAGAGACACTGTTACAAGATTTGCTGCTACTGATATTGCAGATCCGCTACTCGACCCACAAGGATCACCCATTGTGTATGGATTCTGCAGTAAACACAACACATAGAGCTTTAACAGGAAAAGTAATTTATCTTGCTTCTAAACTAAGGTTCAATTACAAAATTAACATTTAAACTTCAAAACCAAACAAACCCTCAAACTTTAACCTGTAGCATCAAAATCAAATAATGAAGTGTTTGGTTCTCAAAAGCATTTTGTTAAGGTAAGAATCTAGTTTCCCAAAGGAGAAACATGTGCATATAACATGAAGGACACTGTATCACTGTAAGCAGGAGAAAGGGAAATCCTACACATTTAAGAGAAAAATAATTCACCTTGCCTTGTTCACCTCTAGCACTCCAACCAGAGGGAATATTCTTTCCCCTAGCATGGGACCACTCGCTCAATGTAGCCTTCCCTAAGATGATAGCCCCAGCTTCCCTCAGCTTTGAGACCACCCCTGCATCTCTTGGCACCACGGATCCCAGAAGCGCATACGACCCAGCTGTTGTGTTCATCTTATCCTTGGTTGCAATGTTATCCTTCAACAGAATAGGGATTCCATGTAATTTTGGCAAAGGACGTCCCAAAGGACGTCGTTCTTCATCAGCCCTATCAGCTTGGGCTAGCTCATCTGGATTCATCTCCAAGACGCCCTTGAGAATAGGGTTGAGCTTGTGGACTTCTCGAAGGTAGAACTCAACGAGCTGCCTGGAGGTTAATTGGTTTCTGTGGAAGGCGAGTTGGAGATCGCTCACAGTGGCTTCTCTTATTGAGAAAGAGAGAGGCTTGGATTGTATGGTTACGGAGAGCAGAAGAAGGAGGAGAAGAAGGAGGAGGAAAGGGAAGATGAAAGAGAGGCTAAGTCCTGAAGAATGGGAAGCCATGAGAGAGGTAGTGAAATCAAATTCGGATGCTCTGGGTGGTGGGAGGGAGACTAATATATAAAACTCCAAGATCACAGTGCGAGGAACATGTGGGTTGACATGTGGTGGGACCAAGATTCATGCAGTAACTAACTGGGGTCTTCAAGGTAGATTCTGAGTTAAATAATGAAAAAAATTCGACGTGAGGTCCCAACAAAAAAAAAACGGAATATAGTTAAAAAAGAAATTAGAACAAGTGACGGTAAATTCTATTGCCATTTTTTTGTATTGAAACTTTTCTTCTTCTTCTTCTTGTTCTTTTTTGCTTTTAGGGATGCACTGATGACTTGGTGGTAGTGGAAGGCGGTGGGAACCAACGAGTTATTATATGCTTTTTTTTTTCCTAAAGGGTGAGACTTATACTTTGTATTTATAAGTTTGCATAATATACTATATATAAAAATTTATCAAATCTTTTTTATTAATTAAATTTTTAAATTATGATTTTTTTCCAATTCTCCCTTCCTTTTACCTATTGAAAAAGGTTTCAAGCCACTTGAAACTATTGAAAGGATTAAATTTTAATAAATAATATTCCTTCAATCTTTAATATAAGATATAATTATAGAGTTAATATTAATTTTAAATATAAAATCTTTTTTATATTTATTAATATTTTTTTAAATTATTTCTATAGATATTTAATCTACAATAATCGAATAAAAGAGAAAGATTTTTAAAGATGTTTTAGAAAAATTATATCATATAAATTAATTTTTTAATCTAATTAAATTAGTTAAATAATATTTTCTGAAAAAATGATTTATGATTTAATAAAGGAAAACACTGGGATTGCCGGAAAACACTGGGTTTACTTTGAGTAAAGTTATATTAGTGGTAGTATATTGAAGTTTCATAATTGTTTATTAACATGTTGACCATGACTCAACACAATCTGCAGACTTGCTAAGCTTGGTGAGTGGTGTCTTAGCATTATTAGCTCTTTCTTTTCCCTAATTTAATAGCCATTTAACAGCTGATTTTACCATATAAAATATGGATACGATAAAAGATTGTTCTAATTATTTTCTCAAATTACTTTAAGATAATAAAAAAATAAATAATCGTGGAAAGGGGAAATAATGTATAATTTAAAGTGGCAATTTCAGACGCTATGAGTGACTGACTCCAAAGTCAAAAGGTGATATTGAATTATGAAGCATTGCCAAAGAAAAAGGAAGCACACGATGACTTGACCAAAAGCAACAATAATGACAATTTTATAATAACTTAAACCAATTAATTTAAACTTCTCTTTTTTTTAATGTTGGATCATTGAAATCAGGTAAAATTAGTTTTGTATTCGACATAAAATACTTGTGAAAAACAGTTTACCCATCCGAGAATGAGGTTGTTTCCTAGTATTCCTTTAATAAAATTTTAATATTTGGAGGTATGCAACTGAAATTAGTGGTTTAATAGGATCCTTAATTACCTTCAACTTCATAACGAAAACTTAGAAACAATTTTTTAGGTTAAAAAGAAAAGGCTGCTTTTGTTGCAACACAAAAACAGAGAAGTGAGAGAACGTAAATAATCGTGGCAATAAATAAATAAAACTCACAATAATAATTGCAAGAAATTATATGGAGATAGAGCACGATAAAATTATATATATATATATATATATATATATATATTATATGGTATCCTTACATGTATGATACAAACCATTTTGAGATTCAAGAGACTAATATCAGCAACAGAATTTTATTCTTGATAACCTTACAAGTGAATGCTCAAACCAGAGCTTCCTGCTAATACTTTTTCTGCTATATCTTCTAAAATCGGCTTTTACTTGTATATCATTGTTCAAATCGTCTACAAGTTAGATATTTGCCATAAATAATCCAGAAAATCTCCCCATGAAAAAGGCTCCATAGTTTCAGAAGCTGAATCTTTACTAGTATGATATCATTAATGGTGACTTGATGGAAATTTTAAAATGATGCTTCTCCACAAGTGTAGAATCCATCTTCGATTCCAGACTTACTCAAACACTTGCTTGAACCCTCCTTCTCTGCCCCCGTCCAACAAGCATCTCAGAATCCTACACATTTCAGGACAAGAATTCATAATTGAAGTGCTTTATTCATCAATGGCCTTGTAAAATAATGTCATCAGAAAATGTATGATATTAAGACATTTCAGCTCCAGCTTTACCTGTACAATAGCCTGCGCACAGAGCTTTCCGGAAAGAACAGCACCTTCCATTGAAGCTAAATACTTTTGTTTTGTGTAATCACCAGCTAAATAGAAACCCTCTATGGGAGATCTTTGTACAGGACGGCAAGGCTCACAATTTGGAACAGTTTTGTAAACAGACCTGACAAATTTATTCAGTATAAAATGTTAATAGCTTTCTGTTACTAGTTGACTAGTTCAGTGATAAATCTGTACATATCTAACACAATCTGAAAGGGGGCAAAAAGCATTCCTGCAAAATCCAATTTTATTATAACTTGTATTTTCCATCATTTAGTTAACACTTAAACAGTCAATATTCAGAGAACTTCAAAGGGAATAATCCATCTCTATGGCAAATCAATCGAACCTTGGTGTTTTAACAACATGGTACTTGACTATCTTTGCTTTGCTTTGGTCTGCGGAAATTTCATCCGGAAAGAGTTTGGAAAGTTCCTTCATTGTGGCCTCAATAATATCTTCATCACTGCGTGAAATCCATTCTTCAGCTGGGGCAAAAACCAACTCCAGCATTGACTGGTTTGGGCTATAATATTCCTGTGTAAAATAATGAAACACGAAAATGTACTTTTCATACATAAACCAGAGGCAACAAATTCATCTCCTCACCTCAACTATATCCTAATTCCTAACATGCAATCGTAACCATACATTGGAGGTACATGAAGATTAAATTGAGTTATATGAACATGATAAAATCATACATAAATAGCTGAAATCTAAAATGATCTGTGAAGAGAGAGAAAAAATGACAGGAGAGAAGAGATTTCATGGGAATAAATGCATCTTGATGACTTGAGGCAATACATCACGAAAATTCTATTAAAAATGAAAAGTGGCTAATACCTTACAAGTTACTGACATGTCAGCATATACACTCAGAAGGGGACTTCTGCATGAAGGAAAAAAAAATGAAAATCTGTGAGGGTGAGGTCCAGAAATCATTGATAAAATTTTTCTATCCCTTCTAGACATTGTAATTCATCCAAAGTGAGAGAAAAACCTGCTAAATAGTAGGTGATCATATGTGTTCTTCAGTTTTCTATCAAACCTGCACGAAGCATAATGTATGTTACCAAGCCAGTGGGAAAAGTACTTCTAAGATCATAAAAGACTCCCGTTCTTGTTGTGGAAATATTAATAAATATATAATGAAAAGTAATATTGCGCACACTGCAAGGGATGTCTGACAACCCAATCTCTCATGTTCCTCAGTGACTAAATTGGGAGTATTAAACTCTACATACATATGCCGGCAATAATAACTAACAACGACCATAACTATAACAATTATATGAAAGCAAATTTGGCGAGCACAAAGACAAACTGATGGTTTCCCACAGTAAAAATAATCACTGACCATATGTGAATATTTATGACCGGAACTCCAACTAGTTTCTCCAATTTCTTGAAATATAGAATTTCTTTCCAGTCGTTAGGCAGAAGAAGCTTCAGGATATCAACTAAAAGTAAAAATGTGAAGAAACAGAAATAAGAATGTCAAAAGAAAAAAACATAATTATAAGGAGATGGAATAAGAAAAATGATACCTGGAGTTGCAAGCACATAAGCATCTCCTTCAATCACCTTCCCATTATTTAATAACAAATTCTTTACTGTCCCTTCATCATTCAGCTCAATTTTTTGAATGCGAGAATTGAGATGAACTTCACCACCCAAGGATAGAATATGATCCACGATTGGCATACAGAATCTTTCTGGTGGATTCCCGTCCAAAAAGGCCATTTTTGAACCATGCTTCTCCTGTTGGAATTTTCAACAATACACAAACCATTAAGCTTTGCTTTGCAAGGGCACTACAGAAACGACCATACTCCATTCTTTCAATTCATTTGATATTTCTGGAAAATGTTGGATCTATCTGATTTGAGTTCGTCCTGTTGTGTCATTGTGGAAGTTTTAGGAGGAGCAAAGTATACTTTGTTCAACTTAACATTTTGAAGAAATGATCTATTTTTCCATTCAAAATTTGTTTGACCTGTTTATGGTGTTCAGCTAATGGTCTTTCGTGAAAATTTGTCAAGAATCTTCTGTTGTTCTAAACCAAATCATGCCAATTACAGCTGAAATGATACAGTTGAAATGATTTCTAATTATTAATCTGCATGCATTAAAATATGATCCAGGGTATGAAGTAATCTTTTGAAACAATACTATTTGAGAAATGGAAATGATTGCACCTGAAGAAATCGGTTTAAAGCTATCAAGATACACTGCATTGAAAGTTCATCAGGGTTGATGAAGTTTAGGGCCTTTGACATCGCTATGAACACCTCATCAGTTACTCGCTCAGGTACACCCTGCAATGAGAAGAAAATATGTTATGCCTGCTTTCTCATGATCTTGGTTTGTGAAGTAGCTTGATCCATTGAAAGTTGGCCAACAACCAACACATAAAAAAATTGTCACACCTGCTTTCTCATCCACTCTTGAACAGATAAACCATCTTGGGCCTCAACATAATCCTGCCCGCCAAGAATAGCTGGCAGCAATCCAATAGCAAACTTGACTTTCTCTGGCCAAGACAGCATCTCACTGTTCCTCAATATTGCCCATATTCCTATTAATCAAAACCACATAATGCACACTAGTAAGCACTATATAGTAATCACAGAAAGAAAAAACCAGAGACAGGATGAGCACGAGCACGAACACAAGCACACACTTTGCAGTAGACAAATGAAAAGTTCTAGTATTGTAGGTTTTCGAACACTAGAAGGACACAGACAACATTCCATATCAAAACTATCATTAATAACTTATATTTCAAGTATTACAATGGTAAATGCGACCATCTAACCATTCAAAGGAGCAGGGAGGACTTCAGGAAAATCAAATCGACTGAACTGTCCAGGCTTGTTTGGCATAGCAAAAATCATAGAATGCTCCTTCCACTGTAACCGATCATTAATACCCAGTTCTCCAAATAGGTTCTGAACATTGGGGTATGCTCCAACTTTGGCAACAAAAAAATGTTCTTAGTGTATGAGTAACTACAACCAAACAGGATTCAGATAATCAAAATAATACAATTTACTAAATTTTGAATAGATCAATTCTAATCAGATCAACTTAGAATGAAAACACCAAGAGAGAGACAATATAATAGCTTGTAGCAACTTACAGAATATGTGTAAGCCAGTCTCATACCAGTCTCCATCTTCATCTTTCCAGGCAGCAACCTTAGGAAACGCGACAAAAAGTAAATTCACAACATTTAAAAGTGCAATATAATAAATAAGCTTCATGTATGTGATTAATCTGTAATAAGCCTTCCAATGTAGTTCAGACCTTTCAATCCATACTCTCTGTACTTGACACCTTGTTCATATAGATAAAGAAACGTCTTACATTTGTGGAAAATTATGAGTGCCAAGACTTCTTCTATTTCCCTCACACTTGTACATGTCCCTTTCACTCTCTCATACTACTTGAGAGGCAGCTGATCATTGGTGGGAATTCAACTCAACCCCCAAACAGCTCCTAACGAACTCAATGACAACAGACTTGACAGCTCCAGCTAACTGCCCAGTGTTTTTTCTACTATTGAGTCGAACTATCCCATTAATTTGCATTTTTACCCTCCTTACTACTTATTAGTCATATCATATAATCATACAGTATTAATCAGCAAGCAAAACTGCATGTAAGTTGTCTAGCTCAAAAACAAGTTAGTAGGAAAACCTTTCCACCTAGAACATCTCTTGCCTCCAGTAGTATAGGCTTATGACCAGCATCTGCCAAATATTTCGCAGTTGACAAACCAGCTAACCCTGTGACAAACAAAACAGTATGATTTGGAGGAGTTACTGTGTTAGAGATTTGACATAAGAAATATAAGTTTGGACTACTGGCAGACCAGTAGAATAAATAGCAAATTATTCCACACTAAAAATGACATCTGCATAAGAGAATGTCTTCCTTTGTCCATGTCGACACAGAAAGCACAAACCAGCTTAATATAATTATTAGTAAAATGAAGGAAGCGCCTTACTTAATCAGATAAATCGTATAGTTCAGCAAGGAAAACAACAAATTAGCCACAAAAATTACAACCTCTATCTTCTAAATGGGCACAAACATTACTTTCAGTTGGCATAGCCTCTCATTACCTGCACCCGCAATAACAACCTCTAATGGTTTTGTTGGACGTGATGAAGCGCGAAAGGTTGAAGACAAGTAAGCAGCTTCTAAGAAATTAACTGTGTTTTCAAGCTCTGGCCTTGGATAGTCAATGCAAACTACCTGTGTTGCAAGTCAGCCGTTATTATTTACCTGTGTGTCAATGAAGAACTGATTAAACAATACCCACAAGCATACTAACCTGCAAGGGAAAGCCATTCTTCCTCAGACTGCTTTTAAAAGAGCGTGTGCAAGGAAGTCTCAATTTAAGACCCATGGACTTGCTTCCTCCAAACGCTAATGAAATCTTTTGGCTTGATGTATTCCGATAACCAAATCCTGGGGCAGGTCCTATATCACTTGTTCCCATTATATTACTCTGCCAATTCATGTGCGCCGTTGATATACACCCACATACAGCCATTATATTGTACCCAAATTCCGACTTGGTAGTGGAGCTTAGAATTCAGTTTTGAAAGGCCTGCATATTGAGGAGTTCAAATATTACAAATCCAAATAATCAAACTAGAACAGGAAGGCAAATTTATTATTTTCATGGACATCGATAATCTGATAAAATTTGGGATTTTTCATATGAAAATTTCCAACAGGAAAAAGCTCAAACACTTGCACCACTGCATGACTCGATAACTGAATCCATTCATGAATCTAAAAGGAAGTTGAAGATTACTGGAGAGGAAACGGGAATTCAAGGAAAACGGGAAGCTACAGGAACTTCATCCCTGACGATTAGGGGAAGCATGAGAAAGCTGATGGAAATTGTGGGGATAGCACCAAACGCAACATCGGTTGTAATGGGGTGGTTTGGCCTTTTAGAATATTCTTGTGTGGATGGATAGCGAGCTAAGTTGCCACAAAGGGACAAATTTAGTCCAGCACCTAACATCACGGTGTTTCTTATTTTGAGGATTGCGGTTTGAGGAAAAGACCAGAAAATATTATTTAAAATTTTAAATCAATAATTTTAATTTTATATAGGTCAATCTATTCTTTCATAATTTAGGAGAAATAATAAAATTAACCTTCTTCTTTTTTCCTCTTATCTCTTCTCTTTTCTCTCTTATCTCTTCTCCTTCCAGCAACATACTCCCCTTCCTTCTCTCTTCCTCCTCTCTCTCTTCTTTCTTCCCTTCTTGCTTCCACCAACAGAGACTTATTGTGTAGGTGAGGGACAATGTGACTACTATAGCTACACATAAAGCAGAGTTTAGAGGAGTTAACAATGGGAGGGAAAAGGTCATCCTAGAAGTTAGCATTGCAAGAACCAGTAAAAGAATCAATAAAGTCAAGGTAGTTGAGGTGAGAGGGTGGCATTGGAGGCATGACGATGGTAGAGAAGGGCAGAGCAGTGAGCGAAGGAGGAGGTTCCTCCATGGGTGGTAATGGAGGACTTTCTTGGGTGGTGCAGCCTCTTTTGGAGGAGAAAGAGAGAATAAAATGAGAGTGGAGTAGACGATAGGTATGGTAGAGTCGACCGTACTTTTGTTTCTGTCATTGTTCTTCACCTCTCCCCCTTTACTATTGCTGTTCCTCCTCTCTATCTCTTGTCATCACTGTTCACTCCTCTCTGTCTCCTACCATCTCTAATTGTTGTTGTCCTGAGCTTGTTTCTTGTCATCACTGCACTATTTCTATGCCGTCGACACTACTCTGCTACTGTCGTCCTCGTCTCATGCTACTTGTTGGGCTGAAAGGGTGGGACGATGGTAGAAGATAAAAACTTAGAGGTAAAGTCAGCTCTAGAGGGAATAGAGTTAATGGATGATGGGTGGTTGTCAACAGGTGATAATGGAGGATGGGTGGTTGTCAACGAGTGATGATGATGAATGGTATGAAGAGGAGAGGGAAGATGTCGAGTATGGAAGGAGATAGATGGGGCCAAATTATTTAGATCAATTACTATTTATGTAATAAGATTGATAATTTGTTTTAATAATTTTGATTATTATAGTGAAGATATTTACTACTCTATTTAACAACTTAATTAAAAATAATTATTTGAGTCAATTACTACTCGTGTAATGAAATTAACAACTTTGGTAATAATTTTGAACACTTTCGTTAAGATATTTACTAATATCTTTAATAATTTAATTGCAAATAATTACTTAGATTACTACTCCTGTAATAGGATTAACAACTTTTGTACTGACTTTAACCACATTCACTAAGATATTTACTACTATATTTAACAACTTAGTTTAAAGTAATTATTTAGGTCAATTATAACTCGTGTAATAGAATTAACAACATTTATTAAGACATTTACTACTCTCTTTAATAATTTAGTTGCAGTAATTACTCGAGTCAATTACTACTCTTGTAATAGGATTTACAATTTTTATAATAATTTTGACAAATGTAGTAAAGATATTTACTACCCTCTTAAACAATTTAGTTGTAAATAATTACTTGGGTCAATTACAATTCGTGTAATTACTTGGGTCTCTTAAACATTAAGATATTCACTTGCAACTAAGTTGTTAAATAGAGTAGCACATCGTCCGTGAGTTCAGTTAGCGAAAGGGTGAGACATACGACTATTTGGAACATGTTCGATCCCTAGGGAGTACCGCTTTATTGTGGTTCCAGTCGGGCACTTGGAGAGACATTCTAACTCCTGAGTGTCTAGATTTATGCCTAAGGGTAATAGACGGCTCGCTTTGCTCAATATTGGTATCGCCTAGGAGGAAAGAAGATTTTGCCCTACCTTTATATTATGGGTGAGCCTAACCCCTTTATAAAAATTGTTGTACCAAAAAAATAATATTAAATAGAGTAATAAATATTTTTACTATGGTACTCAAAATTATTACAAAAGTAAATCCCATACACAATGTGGGCTATTTTCAAGGACAATTTTATCAGTTTTCCAAAATTTTGAAAGAACTAATTGGTAATTATAACCAATATGTCTTTTATAAAATTAGAATAATTGATTTTAAATTTTAAATTTCAAATTTTAATAATTTTTCATAAATACCATTAAGTAAAAAAAAAGTCTTTTCCTACCTTGAGAAGATGGTTAGAATTACATTTTTGTAAATGAATCCTAAATATTACATTAGAGTTTATAAAAGAAAAATATTGTATGAAAGACCAATAAAAGGAGTTTTGTAAATAGGATTGGGGGAACATATCTTAATTTTTTTAATCCGCAGAAAGATTTTTTTTTTTAAAAAAAGAAGAAATCCTTTTTTGGTAGTTTATACCAAACAGGGTGGAACTCTTCAATAACGTGCATGCTTATGCTATCCCAGCTTAGGGGCTGGTTGGTTTGGCCGCTATTCGGCAGAGAGAACCGTGAAATAAATTCATAGTTATATATATGTGTGTGTGTGTGTGTGTATAATTACAATAAATAAATAATTTATTTCTTCTAATGTAATTCCATCTCAATTTTAACGCAATACAATTCAGTGTTCCCCTCAATCTCCCCTATTTCAAGCAGGATTTCATACTATGACATGTCATTGATGCAAAAATCTTGTCTTATGTATCGCATGAGGAAGCCAGTGACGATATTAGGTTTCACACTTCTTTTGTATAAAATCATTGCCGATTTCTTTTGTGATGGAACTTGGTACGTTGTTTTTTAGCAATAAGATATACAATTTCATACCGAACACAAGAAATACACTTTTTTAAGATTTGAAAAATAATAAATAAACATATTTCCCCGCCTCAACGACTTGACCATGAGCCGTTTTTACACTTAAACGAGGCCAACATTTTACCAAAAGAAATTAATCCACACCAACATGCTCTTTACATCACGTTCAATAACGATAAGTGACAAAATTGAGTGCAAAATGAGAAAATCCATGCACATTCAACCCATTGCAAACAAGTAATCAATCAATCCATCAATGCTGCGACTGTGCATCTCGTGGAGGGAACAACGGCAAAAATTGAGTGAAAATCTAACAATAGAGAAAGTTTGCGAGAACCAAATTATATATTCAAGTAAATGAAGCAAAGGATCATTCACATTCAAACCGAAGTGCAAGCTCATGCTCCATAATAATGTACTTGGAATTGACAAAGACATGAAATGGAGCCCTTAAAAGTCTCGGAAACTCATTTTTGGATCAACCATTTTTCCTCTACCATGACCTCCCCTTCCCCTTCCTCTTCCCCTTCCCCCACCTCTCCCTCTCCCTCTCCCTCTTGAACTGAAACTCTTGCCATGTTTCATCTCCACAAGGGAATGAAGCAACTCATCACAAAGAACACAACCACGGTGCAGCGTAGCTCCATCTTCTAGAGGGGTTGTTTTCTTGTGGAAGTCCACTTCTATGATTGTAGAGTCACAATCAGGGCATTGTTCCCGAGTTGTGGAGATTCTATGAGCACCTTGAGGAAGAAGAACAAGGCAATTGCACATATTACAATAAAGTCGCCACTTGGGAGCGCTTACCGGGTCCAAGAAAAGTGTCCCACTACACTCAGGGCAAGCACAGACCCCTTGAGAAACCAGTGAGTTTGGGCAAGTGGGATGGGGACAGAGGATGCATGGCATGCCAGCTCCCTTCCCTAGCTTGCCAGAAGCACCAATTTTAGCTGTATTGATGAGTGTTTCAATGCCCTCAAATGGAGGATTGCTGTAGCAGTATGGGCAGAGTGGGAATGATTTGCCCTCTGGGCCAGGCATGGAACAGATCAAAAGCTCAAAGTTGTCCAAAGGACAAACCAGTTCCTTGTAAAGCTGTGGAAGAAAATCAAATGCTTTGTTAAATCTTCAGTTAATTCAACATATCGTTAAACAGATATAGGACACAACAAAACAAAGCAAAAAAGGCAATGTCAATAAATAGAAATAGTGAAGCACAGAAAGGCAGATACAATCATTCACGCCAAGAATTACTTTCAGCCTCCCACAGAAAACTTTTCAAATGATGTAGGAAAAGGATCTTGGTTTCTCTCTACTGCATAAGTGCATTTAACAGTAGTGCGTCTTCATTGCAGTTTTGAACCATTTAAATAATTTTATTGAGGTATAGATTAATTTGTACTATTAAAAACCATTAACCATCAAATTCAATCTAACAGTCCATAAAAAGCAGTGATCTTTAGTGCAGAGAAGTGGTTTCTAAAAACAGAGGTTTTACAGGGACAGAGAGGGAGAGAATTAGATGAAACGAAGAATAGATACAATCACTCCAATAACATATCAAAAACTGAGAACAGTAAGTGCATACTGCGTATAAAAAGATTAAGGGGGCAGTTTTTCATCTTTCACTAACTTGAAAGTATCCATGTAAGGTAAAGTATGCTGACTTTTTTGGCCAGAAAAATGCATTACCTTAATTGTTCCCTTCTGTGGAAGATAATAAACCTCCTCGCATGTATTACAATACAATCGTGGTGGCTGAGAAGAAATGAACTTCATATACCGCAAGCATTTACCACATTTACTAAGAGTACGCCCTGAATCAGTAAGTGCGGAGAATTGCGCTTCAAATAGTGCATCCATATTTTCAATCTGATCCAGGTAGAAGGAAAAGGAATATAATTAGAACACTGTAACCGTCTATTCATGAACTATGCAACTTACTGGCCAATGTTAAGCTGGACTAAAATTAGAGATGACCTAAAAGAAAATGGACCAGAACAGTGAATCACATCAGAAACATAGTCCAATAGAAGGCCTACCTATGAAAATTGAAAAATCATATATAAAGATAGATAACACAAAAAAATTTAATTCTTTAATCAAACACTTCAAAGTTGCATGCTGTTAGAATAGGGGGAAGAGGAAGATGTAACAAAGGAACAAATTTTTGTTTAAGTTATTAAATCAATAGACAATAAAGAAATGAAAATTTATCATATTCTGAAAAATAAAAAAACTCATTGATCCAATGGTGACCAAAAACATAAAAATAGTTAGGTAGGTCAACCTACCTTCTTAACAAAGTAACTAAACTTCTGCTTGAATTGTTGTAGTACATGCTGCACAACACGAGAATGATCTATCTGACCCCGAGCGACAAGACTAATTTGCTGCTCAATGAAGCTACGGATATCAGGTAGGCAGAGGTCCGGATCAATTGACTGATAACCTCTTATTAAACTCACACCTAACGGAGTTGGGACAAGCTTCCTTCCTGCTTGTACCTGCAATTTGGGTATGAAGTGAATAACCAATGTATTAAAGAAGGTTCTACATAGACATCTTATATCCACAACCTGCACATAATTCCGTTCACAGATGTTGTTGATATGTACAGGAATTGATGCATCTGTACCAATCCCGTTGTTCTCCATAAGGGAAATCAGCTCACTTTCACTTAGATAATCTGGAGGTGAGGTGGTCCCCTGTAAAATTTATTATTTCAGATGTCAGACCCATGCTCCATATATAACCCCAGAATAGAACCCCTTCTTCCAACCAAAAGCTGCCTAAAAGGAGAGAAAAGACTAGGTAGGACAAAAAGAATCCAAGTCAGAATTAAAATCCCAGACTTTGTACAGACACTGAGATTGGGTAAGGGAAATTCATGTTACCTCATACAGCTCCATTTTTGACACATCAATTTTCTGCCCCTTTGCAAAGGATGGAATACTTTTATCATTTACTGCTAACCAAGGCATAATGGTTGTAAATCCTTTAACAGTAGCATGCGTCCCGGTACAATGAAAGGACTCTCCACCAACTGAAAATTCTACCTTTCTCCTGGAATGAAAGGCAAAAAAGGCATGTTGTTTCTGAATTTGGATTAGGATCTCTCAAGTTTGAGGATGCTTGTCCTAGTTAACTTGGGGTATGGGTTGCCTAAAAAAGGTTCATTATCTATCTTAGGAATTTAATCCCTTATCTTTATGTTTCAATAGATTATTAAGTGCCTCAAAGCATTGGCCGTTGATTTGGGATATTGCTTTAAGTCAATTGGTATTGGATCAAATCAGAGATGATCAACATAAAAACTAAATAAAAGAAAAAAGAAGATCTGTTGAATGAAGTCAAGAATCAAAATCATAATAGGAGAAAGGGTGAAAGAGAACAGCTTTTACCTTGTATACTTGCAATCAGGGGACACTGTCCCCATGAAGTGTTGACAGACATATTGGTATAGCTTCCATGCATCACTGCCTACCACATCCTCAGAAGTTGACAGCATTGGGGTGATAGGAGGGTGATCACCTACATCTGTTCCTGATCGAGGTTTGTGATAACCATTGGTGAGTAGCCCCTGTACATAATGACCCCATATTGGATTATTTGCTTGTGCAGATAGTGCACCCTGAAAGTCAAATGAAGGCGGGTACGCTGTGCTTTCTGTGCGCGGATAGCTTGAGAAGCAGAATGCAGAAACCAATCAAATGTTCAATATCTACATAAGATGTAATTGCGACATTATAATATAAAATGCCAAACATATTATGAACAAACCTGAGGAAACCTTGAGTATACAAGCGCTCAGCTAGTTGCATCGCCATCTGAGGTCCAAATCCTAAAGCACTTGAAGCAACCTAGATATGACAAACATTGTACTCAAGCTACAATTTATGTTTATCAAACAAATGAGGGTACAAACTAAAATCATAGATATTCAACAAACTTAGCCATAGAAAGTAAAGTTTCAATCTACACATGCATAAATTTGAACTGCTTTAATGACCCAAGGAAAAAAATAAACCTATCTTCCCCAGCTTTTTTTCTAACCTTCAGAAGATTGACTGTATTCAGACCAACTGGGCGGCTTTTGGTTTTCGGTTCTTCAGATATATCAGTAACTTCCAAAAGTCCATTTTCAGTTACTAGCTTTTGAAACATAACAGCAATCTGCAAAGATATTTAAGTATTAAAAGGATGTCTTCCAAGATTTTAAAAAAAGCACAACAACGCAAAAGAATATAGATTTTACATTCATGTCAAATAATCTGCCCCGGTTCCATTCTAGCTGAATTTCGTACCCATTGTGTATTATGTATGGGTGAAGAGTCCAAAACTTTTCTGGCTTGAAGGTATTTATTTGCAAATACCGCTGCACACAAAAGCCTAATGTAGGAGTTTGACATGGCCCATAGCTGAAATATGTAAGCGATTGACAGAATCAATCAGTCTAGTGATGCTAAAATATGAATTGAAATATTAAGACAAGAATGCCACTAAATAGAATTTAATTAAGAATAGCAAATTAGTGGTATTTGTGGCCTTGTGTCACCAATTTGTAATGCATTCATAGCCTGAAAAGTAGAAAAAAGACCCCCTTCCAGGTGCCCAAACATATAGTTGGAGATGAACCAAAGAACAAAGTACCATTAAGGCAAAACATTGATATAAATATAACTATATTGATAGGGCTTCTTGTTGTGAGCCGACAGAACTCAATAAATGTACTTGATCAATTGCCTTTGGTATGAGTTGTGGCTGAGTGATACTCAGAATAGACTGATATTATTTCAGTGATCCAGTTTTCAGTCCATTTCAAACCTATAAGAAGCAAACGTCAGTACACTCACCTTACACCACTAACTTCAACATTTAGCTGGAGGCATGGTTTATGTTGAAGCACCAAAGAAAGGAATAACTATAAGGTTCTATTCAGTTAAGCCACTACTACTTTGCTGATGAAAAAATTATAATTCGGTATATGCGAAAGTTGCATAATTCTGCATCTTGACAGTTCTTAACAAGAAAGTGAGACTACCTGTTAGGACTAGGAGAAAATAGACAACAGCATATAGAAAATAAGTCATAATCAAAAAAGATAAGTGAGCACGAAACTAACGATATAACTCTGGCATCAAGGTTCCCGTATTTTCCCTGGAAATAACTAGTCTGAAATCGAGTAAAGGCAACTCCAACTTTTAAATCAATCTCCTGCCTAGCATCCACAGCCAGTGCCTCATCTCTGTTGGGTTCCACAAGTTTATCCAGAGCCTTCAGAATATCCTTCTCAGTAACAGAAGAAAACCGAGCACGAAAAATCCTCTTCCGAGCTTCATTTACATTGAAGCTAGTTGATTCTATAACTGGGAAAAAAAGATATTCAAATGTCTCAAATTTTGAAATTCTTAACATGATTCAAAATATAAAGCATATAAAAAAAACAGATGAGCACGAGCTTAGTTCAGGGAAGAATAAATTCATACGATATACTAGAGTAAGATTAAGTCAGCTCCACTATTCACTAAGCATGGAGGAATAAAGGCAGCTTTCTCCTACTTTTAAGCTAGTGTTACCAAAATAATATTTTTACATTGCAGTGACAAGGCCCATATGCATTAGAACTACTAAAATATCAAGAAATGAAGGGAATAAAGAATAACAATGACAGTCATATACGTCAATAGAAATAAATTTACAGTTACCTTCAAAACATATATTTTCTCCTTCACGATCACAGTCTAACCACAATACCAAATAATGACATCCACGAGCTTCTTGATTTAGATGTCTACATATATGGGCCTTAATGGAAAGAACATTCTGATATTAATAACAAATGTAGGTACATAAACAAGACTAAATGCAGATGACACTCCTTAAGCATTTGGTGAAACTAATACTTGACAAAGATTAAAAGAAGGAAAGACAGATAGCTATAAAAATAATTCTGGCTGGCTATCCAACATAGGTGAAGAACAAAAACTAGAGTCAAAATCCTGGTACTTCTCTTCATCAAAATGCGTCAAACGCCACATAATGATTGTGATTCCAAAGCACCTTATTCTCCATTCTCCTCAAAAACCTCAAAACCATGTAGGAAAGATATGACTTTTCATTTCAGTGCATAACAAAGTCAGCGGAAAAGGCTCTTGTGATGTCCATAAATCATGTTAATCCTATCAAGTATCACATTCCAAACAAAACTTAACCTGATAAGGGGCTTTAAACTTCCAAAAGAGAGCTGTAACAATTTGGCAGTTATTTAAAAGGCAAAAAAGAAAGTGTTAAACCCTAGCTAACGCAAAGGCCAAGGGAGACAAAAAAAGGCACCTTGCTAACAGTTTAAGCTTTAAGGTGTTATGATTTTTTGACATGATATTGGACCTTTTTTGACCAAGTAACCTACAGTTGAATTCTTTTATTAAAGCTTTATTTAGAGATTTATTCTCAAAGCACATAAAGTATGATCACGTTGGCTCTCGCTTTGGGTATCCAGGACAAAAGAAAAGAAACCAATTTTTCTTCAAAGTTAAACTGTATAAGTGTAAGAATTACCTTTGGGTTTGATTCGTTCTTTATTACTGGGGCTTGAAAAAGATCTGATGGATCTGTAGCTGCCCAATCCTGATATTTAGCGGGAAAATCTACACTAAATTGACAAGAGAGGAAGAAAGACTGTGTTTAATACTGAATCAACGAAAGCTTAGGCTTGTGCAATATGCAAACAGTAGCATGGCCAACACCATAAATGAAAATGAGTAGAAAAGCAGGGATGCTGTTGCTTTCCAGTAGCTGCACTTCCTAAGACAATAAAGTTGTACCATATAACCGAGATAGATATTCATGCTAAAAAACTGAAGCCACTAAATTGTCACTGGATGTGCTATTGTTTTTTCTTTCTTTACCAGATAGAACAATATTGTAAGACAAAAATTCATTCAAATGCCTGCTTGCATGCCTCAAGACTGAGGCTTCTTTTAATTCCAAGTTTCTACAATTTCCATTAACATTTGCATGCTGCCAGAAAAGATGGTAAATCAATACATAACCAGAGTCCCAGTCCACAATTTTTTTCAAGATAAAATATTTAAGCCTATCTTCCCATATATAACATAAATTTATTTTATTTGCTGCCTCTCAGTCTCTACAGCCTAATTCCAGCCAGGTGATCAACATTAAAATCCAGTTAGAGAAATTCATGGAATTCACATAAGACAAGATAACGCAAATATATGAGCATAATCAACTCAATGAATATGACATGACTCATTTTCAAGGAACCCAACACAGTTTTACATACTTTCCTCCATGAAAAGTGAAGTTGGGTTAACAACCTCTGAAAAGTTTAAGTATTTGGTCTAAGGGGAGGAGAACAAGATCGAAATACCCTATCATAATGCCATAAAGTATCCAATACAAGAAATTTATTCTGAAGGAAAGAGAGAAGAGTATGCCATGAATCAGAAAGTATGGATGCAATTTTATTCCTGTTGAGTCAGGCATGAATAATGAAGTAAGTGCCAATATATAATGCAATATTTATAACAGTCCTAAGAATTAAGTATTTATTTTCACAGTTGATCAGACAAGGACCTAAATATATGCCCAATAACTGATGTTACTTTGAAGTGAACACGGGATCCAAGAAACATCCCCTCAAACTCGTGAACTTCTGTGCTTCCTTTTCTTGTAGACATCTGCATACAAACATGTACTTCAAAAGTCAACGAAACTTTCAAGAATAATGTCCCTCTTTGTTCTTATTATTGTTGTGTTAGGAAACCGTAATGAACTAAACTGAAGCTTGAGGTTACAACATTGCGAGAAGGCAAGACGAGGAATAACACAGGCCAGAGTACCTGACCGCGGGAGAGAACAGAGGCAATAGAAAGAGAGATACTAGGCTTCTCCGCGACCTGTAAGCCACGAAAGCCTGTAAGCGCCAAAATTCGCAAAGCCAATTCATGAAAATATACCAAAAACAACTCAAAACTTGGGTTAGTAACCATGAGAACTTTGGGAGGAGCCATATCGATTATTGAAGAGATTTGCTTTTCTACTCCCTTGTGGATGTATCCGTGTCTACCGTCTTGTTCCAAGTTTACAACTGAACTCCTTTATTGCCCGGCGAGTGTGGCAGGAAAAACTTTTTGCCGAATATGATTTATGACAAGTTAAGGGCAAAATGATTCGAAAATAAATTAAGATTACATATAGTGCGTCTGTTAGGTTGGAGCTTAGGTTTTTTTTAAAAACAAAATTAATTTAAAAAAATTAAAATAAATAATAATAATTATTTATATAACTTTTAGACTAAATTATAATTTAAAATAAAAATTTTGTATATGTTATTGATAATATTTTTAAGAATAATAAAAAAATTTATGGACTATTTTATTATTATTTTACATTTTATCCCATCTCTCTTATCTTTTCTCTACTCTCTTTCGTATCTCTTATCCACCATCTTTCCTCTCTCCTTTTTCCCCACTATTCTCTCATATTTTTAATAAAAATACATTTTCTGATAATTTATCAATTATAAAAAATTTTATAGTAATAACTATCCAAACACTTATTTATTCAGAACTATTTTTTTATAAATTCTTCTCCATAAATCCTTTTCTAAAAATTATACAAAAATTAATTTTTTTCATAAATTAATTTTTAAATCTTTATCTAAACAGTCCGTAAAAAAATATAAGTTAAAATTATTTACTGTAAAAGAATTTGAATTTTAAGTTTTTTAAGTTAGAAAATATTAAAGGATAATTAATTTGTTGGCACCTAAATTATAAAGAAATTCTTTAGCAAAGATGCCGAGCCAAATTGAATGAGGGGTATACAATCATCCAATATCCAATATAGGTATGTTTATATAAGAATTTGAAAAATTATCTATGAAAAAAAAAATTAGACAGTTTTTAAAAAATAATTTTTGGAGAAGAGTTTATAAAAAAAATAATTTTAAATAAATAAATGTTTGAATAGTTATTATCAAAAAGATTTGTGTGATTAAAAAATTATTAGAAAGTGTATGATTTTATTAAAAATAGAAGAAATGAAATAAGGTAGAAAAGAGAGAGAAAAGATGAGAGATGAGAGATAGTGGAGAAAAAATTGTATAAAAAAATAAAGATAAAATAATAATTTAGATAGTGTAAAATATTAATTAGATAATCTATAAATTCTTTTATTATTCTAAAAACTAGTTTCAGTAGCTTATCTAAAATTTTTATTTTAAATTATGGCCTAATCTAAAAATCAGTTTTAGAAAAATATAACTATTTATTTTAAAATTTTATTAAATTAAAATTTAAACTAAAAACTTTTTTAAAATCTTAATTTTTATCTATTCCAAACACACTTAGAATATTGGATTACAATACATTCTTTAGTCATATTTGAAGGGTATTTCATCCAATTATTGCTGGTTAATGCAACAGTTAACATGAGCTATTTGGAGCATAACTTTATTTTATTATTTGGCTCTTTAAAATAATTTTAATCTTAAAATTTATACTATAAATGTTTTTAACTTGTAATCTTGACCAGCATTTTCTCTTAAATTCTTATATCCATGCAAATAGTTGTCGCACCATTAATTTAGTTTGTATTTCACTAAACCAATATAAGGGTCGGGGCTATTGGGTTGATAAATGTAATTTTTACCAAGAAAAATAAATATAATTGGTAATTTATATTTATAATGTTAAATGTATTTGAAAAAAAATATTTAAGGTTATTGATGATTCACAATTGTAATGTGAGTTGGCAAATGATATAATATTAATTTCAATTTCAATTATTGTGATTATCGTGCATTCAAGCACAATTAAGTATGAAATTATTTTAATAACAATTTTGACCTTGAAAATAACAAGATATTTTTAGTTAAGTAAAAGATGGTATGAGTTATCAGCTTTTATATTTTGTAGGAATATGACTGATGTCTACTTCGTATTGTAACAAGAAAAAAAACAGTCTAGGTGACAAGTTTCTTTTAGTAAATTGACGAGTAAATGTTAATGGAATGACAAATTTACACAATAGTGTAATATGACCATCAATGCTAGCAACTTGAATTGATTCCTCACTATTGATATTCTAAGACAGATTTCCTTAATACAATTGATATAAGCTACCAAAGGCCTTGGATCCTAAGTGCAAACTAATGCAAAACTTGCCTAGACTTCGGTGTAAGAAAGTCAGAGATGTGGGTATGTGGGAGACAAACTCACTTATGCTGCTTACAAATTAATGAATACAATCATATCTTCACAATCACAATTGTACACAAATTAAAGACTACATTCATTTACCAAGAGTGTGATGATCTATATGTTGCATTTGTCATAACCAGAAAACCATGATGGGTCTGCTAATTTTGAAAGCTCAACATCATCTGAGTTAAAACTATGTGGCTCCACTGTCTCATCATAATTGGGCATGACAAAATTATCATCATCATAAGTGGGTCGCATTGCTTCCTTATGCAAACGAGCTTCTGTAAGGAGTTCATTGAGGGAGCTAATTTCCTTCTCATGTTTCTTCTTCAGTTTGTCAATTTGTTTGAAGGCCTTTGCAGCTTCCTGCTCCGCATCCATAGCCCGTTTCTGCAAATCATATCTCCAAGTCAGACTAGGATAATTAAATAAACTTACCTGCCATTCTACAAATTCACCCCTGCTACAGAAACTACAAATATTATTTGCAGAAAATTAAATTTACCCTACTGCTTATGTCTTAATCCCGTTGAGAAAGATTGCAAAGAGCCACCAAGTTTAGTTCAAGACGAGAAATGAAAGCAACAAAATCACAACCAAACTGCTAGCTCAGGTTTAAAGGCGATGCATTGATATAGAATTATAAACAAAGTCGAATAATAAACTTTGATTGTTGTGCCTTAGGCCTACATGTAAATTTCTTTCGATGAAGCTAAGCAAACAAAGCTGGAGCAAAAATGCTTACTTGAAAACTATGCATTAACGCACACAGTGAGAACATGAAATGTAAGTATTTGAAGATATCGCCCATTATTGCCAACGTGTTTCGAATGAATCTTAAAATCAAAGATCAAAGTAAATATTTTAATTCTTCTTCTCATACTTGCTGATATTATATATACCATGGAAATACAAAGTATAAATTTTTACTCACCTGTGCAGAACTGACAGCCTCTTCGGCTTCTCTGAGTCGCACAAGCAGTTCACCTGCAGCTTGCACTGCTTCGGCAGTATCCTTCAATTGGGCCTGAAGCCCTCTGTTCTCATCTCTTAGGAGTCGCCTTTCTTTTTCTCTTTCTTGTTTTAATGATGATATTTCTGCAGCAAGGGCATTGATGAACTTAGACTCTGCGCCTCTTACTCCTGCTCTGGAAGCTGCTTTCTTAACATCGTCAATTCCATCCATGATCTTTCTGTGCCTGACAAGCAGTTGGATATGTTTCTCTTCCAAATCTGCATACTGTTCTAGAAGCCGTGCATGACCTTCAATAGCCATATGCATTGCTTCCCTGAGTTCCTCTGCACACTTTTTCTCAGCTTCTAGTTCCTGTTTCCTGTTCTCAGCTAGTGCTCTGTTAGCTTCAAGCTCAGCCTTCAGTTCTTCAGAAATCGAAATCCACTTGCTTTCTGCCTCAGCCCATTGAATCCTTTCCTGTTCAAGTCGTATTTCAAAGTTGTCCTTATTTGATTCTGGAATCGCATTTGGCTGAGAACTCTCATCTGGTGATTGTGGAATAGTAGTAAGGTTAGATGGCAAACTGGGTTCAGATGGATAAGTCAATTGCAATAATGGATATTGCTTCCTTGCTGATGTGGATGAAGAGTCAATATAAAATTGAAGCTGGCTTCTTAAACTTTGAATCTCTTCCATCAAAACTTCCCTCTCCCCTAATTTGTAAAAATTCCGATATTTTTCTAGCTCATCTTGTACTCTTTTTAACTCTAATTTCATCCTCAAAACTTCTGGATGGTTCCCATAGTTCTCCTTTAAAAGCTGTTGATAGTTGCAAGTATCAGCATATAATATAACAAATCAAATTTGCAAAAAAAAAAAAAACCTTTATTCTACCTCATGCTCATGTGTGAGAGACACCAGCTCTTCTTCCATAAACTCCTCAGTAGGTAAAGCACCATCCATAAGGCTCTCAAGGCGATGGATTTTATCTTCCCTTTTCTGTGCTATTATGACATTGCACTCCCTTTCATGCTTGTACTGTTGCACCTATAGATATGATTGAAAATAGTCACGCTAAAGGATGGGAAGCATAATGGCCAAAGATGGCTGTTAACAAACGAAGACACATACCAAACGATTGAGCTGCATTATCTCAAAAGTCTGCTTTGCACAGAACTCTTCAAGTGCCAATTCTCTCCTGATAGACCCTGCCAAAACCTTCTCTACTGCCTTTAGGGAGAAAGAAATGTTATCAATCAACAATCACTGTCAATTCTTATAAATAATTTAAATACGAATTTAACATATACTGAGAAAAAAGTCCAATATTCTTCTACTTACTTTAGGAATTTGCTTTTTTGGCTTATCAGCCGACTCTGGGCAGTCAACAGGTACTAACTGCATGTTTGAGTTGTCAGTCTCATCGACATCAAGTTGCATTTTGCTTTTACAGTAATTACAGGTAAATGCAAAGGAATCTTTATCTGTGATGTTATCCTCAATGAAAGTCTGCACACCCACGTCAACTTTATCAACTGGAATAAATCGCGTAGACTCTGTGGGCCTCAATGAAAACCTAAATGATGAGTGCCTCAAAGCTACACTTTGACGGTGACTTTCAATGATCTTAAGACCATGATGGATACTTGCTGCCAAATGCTCAGTTCTAGTAAGAGAATTTGGAGCTGTCTGACTAGACACTGCAGTAGCTATGCTTTTCTGATGCATGGTCTTTGTACCCAAGTTACTTTCAGCATGAAGATTCTCAGAAGCTGACAATGTTAACGAGGTCTTGAGGCTTTTCCTGCTGCTGTTGATTCTAGGTGAAACACTGGGTGTTGGGGATTTAAGGACTGGGGATACATCACTTTGAACTATGTTCAGACTATCAGGGAAGACACTGTCCATTAGTGCCCTAGGAGAATCATGAGATGCATCTGAGGCTGAGATGCCAGTACAAATACCGATGTTAGGTTCACCAATGGGGGAAGAGAAACTGTTGCTTAGCATTACACTGGATGATTCTTCATTCCACAATTTATTCCCAGAACAACTAGGATTACTTTTATCCTCAACTACCTCAGCCACATCCTGATCACCTGTGTTGACTTCTTTATCATTTTTCTCTATATTATTACAATTATTCTGCATATTAGCATATTGGAAAATTATGGCATGGTCATCAACACCTTCCTCATCAATCTCCATCTCCTCATCACCATCATCATCAAAACAAGGTAGTGGGGGTGGTCGATTGAGGCTAGCTTGTAATAGATTCAAACTTCTCTTGATCCAAGCCGCTGAATGACCTCCGCTTGAGTCAGTTGGATTACAACCATTTGCCTTAATGCGATGCAGCTCATCCTGTTGAATTCTTCCATTTTGAGTCATTAAAATAAATTGTATAATGGCAAAACAAAACATTATTAAGCCCTTTAAGAAAATATACCCTTAATTGGCGTATCACTTCCCTCAAGTGGTTCACATCATCCTGCATGACTTCATTAACAACGGCCTTGTTCTTGATAGCCTTCGCACGTTGTGCAAATCTCAGAGTACTGAAAGTTTCACTTCTACAGCTGCAATACGTAGTGAAGTCAAATCAGACAAAAAAAAGATCAACAGGAAAAAAAGTTTTAAATCCCCAGTAGTCTATGTGCTTACATTTGTGATGGAGAAATAGCACAAACCATTGCTAATTTTGCATTTCCTCCAAGAGACTCCTGCAACAAAAATGTTAATCTAGAGTCTCTATAAGGTATATGCCGTTGCTTTCCTGTTTGAGAAATTTCAGCGAGAATGTTTATCAAATTCCTGCAATCCAATTAAACCTCCGTAAGCACAAGAGCTAACATGAAATAGAATGTACAAAATGACTATTGTTTGTTGGGGAGGTATTAGTCAAATGAAAAGGCATATGTTCCAGACCATTCTTGTCTTGGCAATGAAGTTCCTGATTCTGATAGATAACAATTATAATTTCATTTATCTGTTTGTTTTCTCTTTTCCACATATTTTTTAAATTACAATAGCATTTTTCAGGATTCCAAATTGTTGTAGCCAATATGATGCTTAGCTTTATCTAAAGCAGGTGCGAACAACTATAACATTTCAGCTATAAGATTTACACAAACATTTGTTAGGAGCAAATTGGATGACACGAAGACAAGTCATTCAGCTAATAATCGCACTTTATTCTTCTTCTTCCTAGCTCCTGTTTCGGGAAGCTATAATATATGGGTGATTTCATGGACTCCACATTATAGATGAGCGGAGGTTTCCATAGGCTTCAGTATATGAAGCAGTATAGTGTACATATATGGCCAATGCTTCCCTATTCATGATTCCCCTACGGGCTAGCCTTTAAAATATTTTCCTTCAGTCAACAATAGAACTTTCATTTTTTAAAATATATTTATGATACCAAAATATTCCAAAATGAGATATATTCATGATACCAAAATGGTCTGGTATCTGATTCACCATCTCTAATATCTAATATCAATGCTGATATACACAAATATTAAACCTTACCCAAGCTGAGAGAGTGATCTATTTATATTGCCAGCTTCCTTCAAACGCTCTCCTGCAGCACCAGTTAATTTTTGTCGTTCTGACCCAGCCAAATCAACAAGGTTGATTCTACTAGATTTAAATCTGCTTATACCATCTGCTGTGCTCTGCAAACATGAAATTATTTTAAACACTCTTCCAGTAACGTGTGCCAAGAATAAGAAGGGAATATTATGCTTTAAACAATTCTATTGTCAGGAAGAATATTGTCTTCCCGTACAAGTTCATATGGCAAAAACAAAAAGTTCATAATGCTAGGATTGTCCTTCGTTCTAACGTTAGTTTAAACCATCTGGACTCGAACCCCATCTGCATGAAATGTGCTACATAATGCAATAAGAGAAGTTCACTACTATTACAAACTCGACAATCTCCAGACGTGAGAGGGGTGTATTACCTTGCACCGGGATTCAACAACACAAGTAAAAACAGTATGCGAGCGGGAACTCTCAGAATTTATACTGGTTGCTCCAATTCTCCTGTTTGACAATCCCTGCATTATTGTCTTGCATTTCGTCAATGGGGATACTAATAACTCATGTTGAAGTCATAGCAAGAACACATTTGTATTAAAACACTAAATGTGATCAAATAAGTATTATGAAGCAAACCTTTAGTAGAAGTCGAATTACATCCTTCATTGTATACACTTGCTCCTCTGTAAGATTTTCTACATAGATGCCAGATTTGACATCTTCTCGAATCTGAAAAGATCAAGACAATATGAAATGATCAGTTCTGTTATAAAGTAATTAAAAACATGAAAACCTAGAATTACTTAGATTTTACCTGAAGATTTCTTTGATATGGGGCCAACAAATCTGTGATTTGCTCATTATATATCTGCAAAAACGAAATGTTGGATCAGATGGAGCAAAATCTTAACGTTAAGCAGGTTAGGAACAAGAAAAGAAATACAGTCATTGAACCTCGAGAAAAGAACAGTGGCACTGATAATTGAGTTGTTTGTCAGAATGCTTAATTTGCTCCTGCGAAGGAAATACAAGAATAAATATCATGATACAGTGCATACATCCTTCAGTGTACTTCATAGGTATGGAACTTTAAGCTCACTTCATTCATTCGGGAAAAGAGTCGCTCAAAAACGCGTGGGGTAAGGCCTTGTTGATCGTTTGTTAAATTGTCTTCTGACAAAGCATTAGCAGGACCCCACATGGTATAAGTCTTTCCGCTCCCCGTCTAATAACGTTTGAAAAAAAATGATTCAATATCATTATTACTTTCAGCAACCTAAAAAGTTACAACTCAAAGAGGTATGCTGAAATAACAAATGGAAATGGTAAAATCGAGTGCACCTGTCCGTAAGCAAATACTGAACTATTAAATCCAGCCAAACAATTTTCAACCAGAGGTACCCCAACTTGCTCGAAAATATCTTGCTGGAAGATGAGATGCGAAAGAATATTAACCTCCAAAAATAAAGTAACTAGGATTTGATAAATCACTACAGTAGAAAACATGCCTGTGTAGCATCTGTATCAGCAACGGAATCAAATGTGAAAGTCTGGCCATTAATTGATAAGGAATCGCTGGAAGTCTTCTGTACTATAAGATCTCCTTCACTCCTGTCTTGGCACGGTGGCCTCATCCTTACAACAACCTAACAAATAAAAAGGGAATCTTGAAATCCATATCATCCTCCTTTTTTCCTCAAGCATAGATAAACCAGGCCCATCGTACCAAAGACAGAGAATGTAAAATTGGACAAAGTAAAGATACCTTGACACCGGAATCCGAGGGTCCCAGAACTGAATTCTCATTGTGGGTATCCATGTTGAGCTTCCGCTTAAGGGGATTAGACGAGGGCGGCCTTGGGGGCAGCGGACTCTTCAATTTGGCTGCGGTTGCCGGTGAGGGCTTTGAATCTAACGGCATAACATTGAGATCTGACGGAGGATCGTTCTCCTTGGAAGACTTCTGCTTCCGAGATGGCCTCGGCTTAGCAGAAGAACTCGGGCTCGATTGAGAGGGAAGCTCTTGGGAGGGAGAGTCCCTCAAGATTGCATTTCTTGGCATGAAGTGCTTCATTGCAGAGATTCTAGAGAGAGGGGGGGAAGAGGAGAATAGGGCTAAAGGGAGACAACGAAGCGAGAGAGATGGAGGAAAGAGAAAGAGAGAGACAGGGAAATATAGCCGTTTGGAAGATGGGGGATTTGAATGTATGAGTATGGGAAAGAGACGACGGACTTTTGAATTTGTGTTTAGATCTGGAGCGCCCCGTTGGGCATTTTTTTTTTTTAAAAAAAACGAAGTTGGCGTTAACTTTACCCCATTTTTTCCCCATAATATAAGGTTACAAACAATAAATCACTGTTTTATTTTGTACAAACTGTTTTTTTATACAAAAACTTAAAAAAAATACGTGAGATTCATCTGCTGTTAAAGAGTATAGTAAATTTTTTTTTAAATATAAATTTAAATATTTAAGAATTAAAATATATTCTAAACTAAAATTATAATAAAATAAAATTTTTTAAGGATAAAATATGCTCTAAATAATTTATATAAAAATTTTTAAAATATGATTAGGTTCACCTCCAATCAATCAAAAGGTAGGAGGAAAAAATCTTTTTTTTTTTGTAGATCAACAATAAATCACGTAAATAATACTACTTATTTTGGGGCACCAAAGTACTGGAATCCACTCCAGAAGAACAAGAAAATGATGAGTCCAAAAATACGGGAGTCGATAATCATATCCCAAAGGGCCCAAATACCGAGCCCATGGGAACCAAATTTTCTTTCTTTCTTTTTATTTTTATATTAAAAAAAAGTGCCACGAGAGTTATGTTTGCTTTCAGTTCTTTCTCGTGTAAGAATTTTGGCATTTGACTCATGGACCACGAATCTATATAAGAATTGCACTTCAAAATTAAACGAAAATAAGCCAATAGAATCATGCCTCTCAATTTTGATAAACTAATCAAAATTCATAATCATAATTGAACGCAAGACATGAGTTCTTGAGTTCATAAGCCTAATTAATTTATTTCAAGTCCACCCTATTTCGTGGAAATATCCGAAATTAACGAGCCCAGGAGAGAGCGAACTTAACCAGAAAGTTACACGAAAGAAAAAAAAGAGAACTCTGTAGCAATTACAACTTACAAGTACCAAATTGCCCAAACCAAGACCAGAAATTATTATATATTGACAATTTACAATTAAGATTAAAAAGCTGGGCTTGAGCGCAGAAGGTGGGAGAGCTAGTGGAGATACGTACAGGAACGAGAAGGAGCAAAGTGAAGGAGGTGCTTGGAACGAAGCCAAGGCTTTACCACCACCTGGGACTCGAACATTCTCTCCCTCCCGTTCTGCGTGGCCGAGATCTTGAGGTAGTACTTTATCCCCGACACCACTTGACTCTGTGCCTCCACCACCTGCCTGAATTCCAGTAGCTTCTCCGCCGAATTCCGCCACAGTCTCAGGCTCCGGTTGTACTCCTCCACCGAAAAGCTCCCCAGCTCCTGCACCTCCGTGTTGGACTCGACGTCCGGGATGTCCGCCTTCTCTCCCATGAGCAGTCCTCTGTGAGCAAAAGACGCCGTATACAGGAGGGGGAGAAAGACGAAGGAGAAGACCAATGCGTTCATGAACGCCATGATCGACGAAGCTGCTTCTGCTGCGAGTGACAAGTGAGAGGATGGTCTGTATCAATATAGGGGAAGAGGGTGGAATGATGGATGGACAGGTGGCCGGGGGGATGCAAACGGCGTGCCGCGTATGAGAGAGAGGAGGAGTAAACGACAGAGAGAGATGTGTTTTGAGTAATTCTAATAATCAGTCGGGGCCTACGGGTAGGATTTGGATATATATGCGTGTGATACTGACAGGGGTGATGGAGGGAAGAAGGATGGCGAGCCACTTCAGAGGGTTTGCATGCTGCAAATGCAATGACAGGCTGCCACGTTGCTCTCTTCTATCTCTCGATAAAATGATAGAATTTGGATTCTTTACAGAGTTTATTCTAATTATTATTTTTTTTTTTTGAGGAATCAAAATTTTATATTTAGCATGTACCGTGTCAGTCTTATATGTGCGCATTGTCATTTTGAGTCGGAAGCTTATATAGCCACGCAGAGATCACGTACATATATCTGTGTATCTATATTTATGATGTTCAATTCTCCATCTTCATCCGCATCCATTCTTCTCCTTTTCTTGATCCTTCTGGAGTCTCAATAAAAAAAACAACCGGGGGGGGGTGTTTAAGATAAGAACGTAAGTTCACATGCTCTATTGTTACAATATTACCCCCTAATGACGTCCTTTTGGAGTATTATTCAGTCCCTGCTACTGCTTTCGGTAAAATCTTCGGGATCCATGGGGCCGCGGATTCCGGTTCACCCGCTGCCTGCAACGGCGGCTGCCACGGCAAGTCCTATGGCTCGAAGCAACTCCTCTAAGCCCCGCGGCACCACCTCAGCCATCATAAGATCACTGTATCAGTTGATAATCTCCTTGAATGCATTTCTGCTTCTTCTTCTTGTTTTTTTCTTTTTTGCTTGTATATTTTCCTAAAGCCCAAAGCATTGGATCCCTTTCAGATGTACTTAGGATAGTAATAATGAATTGGATCCCTTGTAAATCATAGTTATACGTTCCAAGCTTCTCTATTCCAATTTCCGACACCTGATCTGAGGATGGGATTAATATATATAATTTATATGATATATAGATCTTATGAAAGTACTCTACAAGAGAGTCTTGTCTTGATTCCGATTCCTCTTCTTACTTTGTTTGAAGTAATTAATTTTAAGAAATCAAAGCCCATGCATTTAGCCCGTCTCTCGTCGACTTGAAGCTTTTTGGATCACAACAAACTAGATAACAGCAACTGTTTCTTATTAGCTTTGAGTACTCATGACTTGGGAGGTAGTCTTTCATACATTACAAAGGTCATACCCCATAATACTATGAAAGCATTCTTCAGCTCCCACCACTCAAGACATGAACAAAGCCACTGATGACAGACTACACAGCAACAACAGCCATTTAAACCCCACATGACACTTACAAATAGCTGCTTCATTGGCTTTTGATTGCCTTTCATGCTTTACTCTCAATGGTCATTGGCACGTGCTGCGGTTTTGCTGCTGCATTCTGCATTCAGGGTCACATCACGGGAGCAAAAAGGGTTATGGTACAATCTACAGATATTGTCATCTCAACAAATTGGGCTCAAAAACACTTACTGCTCTTCTAATTTTTTCGAACTTGTTCATTTTCGCAAACATGCCGCCATAGAACTCTGCATCCTTCTTGGTGTATTCTCTCACTTTCTCCTTCAAATTTCTGTACTCCACTTTCAACTCCCTATTTACAGCAATCCAGTTAAGGTTAGTGCAAATAAACATAGTACCGGCAAATATTAGCAGGTGCAAGTTGATGACCATCATATGAAAAGACTGAGAGCTACAACAGCATACCTATTGTCTGGCTCAATTTCAAGGGCCTTCTTAATGTCCATTTCAGCGAGGTACAAATCCACAAGTTCTATATATGCTTGTGCCCTTCGGTACAGAGCTTTCACATTCCCACTGTCAAGCTCTAATACCTACGTCCTCAAATAAATCTCCAACCAAGTCAGGATATTCCATTCCTTTCTACCAAAAAACTACAACCATAACAGAGAGAGAACAAACCTTTGTGCACAACTTCACTGCTTCCTTGTAGTCTTTAAACTTGAGCATGCAGGCAGCGTTATTGAGGTTGATTGAGATTTTCAGTGCCTTGGTCTGACGCTTCTCCTCATCATTAAAACTGGAGTCATACTCAATATACCTCATGGCCTGTCACCAAAAGAAAAGTGCAGCTCTTGTAATCTTCTTCTAGTGTTTTTTTTTTGGGTCACCATTAGAAACAGCCTTCAGTTTCAAATTGTTTTGTGCGAATTTTTGACATTTAGCATCTATACCTTCTTATATCTCTTCGATGCTCTATTATATTTACCAGCCTTGAAATATACGTTCCCTTCTTCCTTCTTCTTTCCAGCTGCCCCAATCTTCTCTGCTGTGTTCAACTCCCATGATTCCTTTTCCTATATCACATTCAACCAAATCATTCAGTACTATTATTGAATTGCATTAGCAATAACCAGATGATTTATCGCCCAGTTGGCATTAGAACCTATAGAAAATTAAAGAGTTCCTACCTTGTCAAATGAAATCAGCTCAACTTCATAGTATACGGTTGAATTAGGAGGAACAACAGCAAATTCTTGGGGAGAGCCAGAGCGGCCAAAGGCATATTCAGGCTGTACGGTCACCAGTGCAATTTCCCCTTTCTTCATGTTCTTCACGGCTTGATCCAGTCCCTCAATTACTTGCTCTGTAAAACGGTTCCATTCAGATATCTTCAGCTAAAAACAAACACTATCACGGATCCCACTCTATATGTGCCACAATTATTTATTCGTCATACCTTCATCCACTTTGAACTCGAACGTTTGCTCCTCATTATAACCCTTCTTGGTGAAAACAGTCCCATCTTGCAGCTTGCCAATAAGTCTCACTGAATTAGCAATAAAGTAAGCTCACTCAGTCAACAGCAGCGCCAAATTTGACGAAGCAAAAGAAGAAGAAACACATTTCTTCGGGAGGTATTTAACAGAACCTTTGATTACAGAAAAAGATTTTACGTTGGACAACAGATCCATCATTTGGCCGTTCATATTTCTCCCCCTCCTTCAAAGTCTTTTTGATCACTTTCTTATCCTTAGTAATATCAGATACAGTCTTCCAAGATATCAGTTCAAGACTGATTTGGAGTGACGAATTAGGAGGTACAGCACCTTCGTCACCAGATGCCGGCCTTCCGTTCTCGCCAAATGCATCTACATAACTAAAAAATGTCAGCCACAACTACCTAAGATAAATTTTGTAGGAGGGGGGGGGGGTGTCTAGCTTACATTGTGGCTTCACAGTCAAAAGGACTTTCTCTCCTTTCTTCATTGTTTTCACAGCCTTAGCCAGAGCAGGACAGAAATAGTTTAAGCACAAAAATTGTCGCGTTAAGCACAATTACACTCAGAATCCTTCCAGTTAAAAAGCATTATTGAATTTCACAAGTTAAGCCCTTAAAACGCTAACCATCTTCCACGGTAAAATCCACTCCATCAGATTTGGAAATGACGGTCCCATTATAGAGCCTGGCTTCATACTTAACTGCCAGCAAGGGAAAATTGAAGTTTAGAGACAATAATAATGAACAATATGTCAATATTCTCAAAGAACATTATACGTTACCAAATACTTCATCCAGATCCTTGGGATTTTCCCAACTCTCTCCTTTGGAGAGAATAGTTTTCAAGATACCCCCATCCTTGCTTATGTCCTTCACACTGGTCCAAGACAGAAGTTCCACATCAAATTGTAGGGTTGCATTAAGGGGAATAGTCGGTGGTGATCCAGACTCTCTCCATAGGCCAATTTTGGAGGTATTGTGAAAATGGCATTTTCACCTTTCTTCATGGTTTTGATTCCCTCGTCCCATCCCTTTATTACGTGCCCTGAAAAGCATGAGCACATGAATAAATTTAATCCATTTACTGCATAACATGGAAAGAAACCAAACACGATAGGATTGGAATCTAACTTATATCTGAACCAGATTCAAGCCAGTAATATAATCAACAGAATCACAAATAAATTACTAACCTTGCACGAGTTTGAACTTAAACGAGGTTCCCCTGTCACGGCTAGAATCAAACTGAGTTCCATCCAACAATGTCCCGGCGTAGTGAACTGCAACAATGAACCATTTCTACAGTTGACTCCAAACCATGAACCAGATTCAAAATTCCCAATTAAGAAATAAAAAAGGATCATGGTTATTAGTATTACCTTCCACCTCGTCTCCAGAGTTTGAAGTCTCCCATCCTTCCCCTTCCTTAACCAACTTCTTCTTCAGGCCATTATTTCCTATCTCTTTCTCCTCTCCTACCTTGAGAATTGGGCTACCAGGGTCATCCTCCGGAATCCTCATATCTTCGTCTTCATTGCCCATGTTAGTCGCAGTGGTGAACTCAAAGTCGTCGTCCATGGTGGATTCTAGAACGAGTTCAGCAAGTTGAATTACGAACGGTGTTCGTAAGATATGGAAAATGCAGATGCATGCGATGAGACGACGAAAGAGACTGACGTGAATGAGATTTTATAGTGATGGTGGTGATTTGGAAGAAAAAGGAGGGAACAAGGAGGGTATGTCTAGAGAGTTTCAAAAGTCCTAGAGCATTGAAGATGATTCCAGAAAGACCTCTCTCCTTTAATCTTGATCATTGGAAATGGACGTCGGTTCGTTCTCCTGTCACCTTAAAAAATATCCATTACCAAATTCGGAACAGAAATACCGAACACTTTGAAGATCCGACAGTAAAGCCATTTACATTACCGTTATTTCGAATCGGGTAATCGTTGAACACTTCTTTCTCCCTCCAAAATTCTACTGTTTTTGTATTGGGTAGAATTCTGTATGTTATCTCCATCAAATTTGTGTGGTTTGTGAAAATTTGTTTGGTGTCAATAATTTGTAATGACGATCATGAAGTGAGAATGAAAATATAAATGTACCATAATTTTTAATTTGCAGTTAATTTTTTCTGCAAATTTAATGATTTTTTATTAAAATATTACTATAACCTTTTAAAATTTTATATAAAATTTATTTTATTCTAATTAAAGTAAGTTAAAAATTCAATTTCATAACAAAAAATATTATATACTGTAAAACATAAAATAACAACTGACTCTGAAAAGTATAAACCATTGAAACTTCTTCCACCGTATACCAGATTGTTTGATAGATTACAGAGCTTATTACTGTAAATTAATAATAGCATGGAATTGCGCAAGTCATAAATTCACAAATCATAAAAGTTAAGTGAGAGAGGGGAAGAAAATAAGATTTTATATACGCACAGGGTGAAAAATTCCACTGGACTATGTTAAGTTTTGCATATTCTAGGATTCTGATGCTTTGCAAATAATGCATGAGAAGGGTACAAAGAGATACGGAAAAAAATTAGGAAAGAAATTTTATACTTCAGCTTGTGGTGTTCAACGTTCTCTCGGTCAATGGACCCAAATCCCAAATTTCACCGTTACGATTTGCACATAGTATGAAAGTTGATCCCAATTGGGATTCACCCTGTACTTGGATAGAAGGAAAAGAGGAGAAAAAAAGAAAATAAGATAAAAAATTAGAGAAAAAATAATTTTTTTTTGCTTAGATTGAAAAAAAAATAAGAAAAAAAGAAAAAATAGAGAAAAAAAATGTGGATTCCATATTTTATTTTTTTTAAAATTTTTTACTTTATTTATAGAGAAATTTAATCATTCAACTATCTATTCTCTTATATACTATGTCCTCTCAAGCTCTTATTTTTTTTCTTCTATATTTTTTCTCTTTTATCCAAATAATTAGAGAGATTATATTATTATTTAAATTTTTTATTTTTCATTTTTTTTTCATTTTTTATTTTTTTAAATTTTCTTTCCACCCAAGCAGACCTTAGTGTTGACGTTACAAATTAAGACTTCTAGAGAGGCCATCTTCAATTCGGCCGAGAAGCTCATAGATTTGAAACTCGTATTTAAGATCTCCCTCTCTCCCTCGCTTTCCGGTGACCCCTTTCGCGCTCAATTCTCAAGGGGTCGCCTCTCTATCTCTCTCAGAACCCTATTATATTTTAGCGCGAAGACTCGTTTCCAATTCGATTCATTCAGCTTCATCGCAGAACCGGACAACAATGTCGGAATTGACGAACACAGACCCAGAAGGCATTGACGGAGTCCGCATGACATGGAACGCGTGGCCCCGCACCAAGGTCGAAGCTAGCAAGTGCGTCATCCCACTTGCTGCCAACATCTCCTTGATCCGTTCTCATCCCGACATTCCACGCCTCCCGTATGCCCCTCTCCGCTGCAAGACCTGCTCGTCCGTTCTCAATCCCTTCTCTCGCGTTGATTTCACTGCTAAGATCTGGATCTGCCCTTTTTGCTATCAACGCAATCATTTTCCCCCTCATTATAATGCGATCTCTGAGACCAATGTCCCCGGGGAGCTCTACCCCCAGTACACCACTGTTGAATATGTGCTTCCCCTCTCCTCCAACCCCAATTCATTCGGGAACCCCAATCTCGATCCGGCCGATCAGTTGCAGCCTTCCCCTGTTTTTGTCTTTTTGCTTGACACATGCATGATCGAGGAGGAGATGGAGTTTGTGAAATCCGCACTTAGACGGGCGATCGGTCTGCTACCTGACAATGCTCTCGTCGGTTTCATATCTTTTGGTACCCAGGTTCAAGTTCATGAATTGGGGTTCTCGGACATGTCCAAGGTTTATGTGTTCCGGGGTAATAAGGAGATTGCGGAAGAACAGATTTTGGAGCAACTGGGTCTGGGTGCCTGTGGGAGGAGACAGGCCGGCGCATATCAAAAGGGATTGAAGGGTGGATTCCCCCCTTCAGGGGTAACACGGTTTTTACTGCCTGCATCTGATTGTGAATACACTCTTAATTCGGTGGGTTTCAAAGCAAATTTGCCCGTTTATTCAACACTTTTTCCTTATGGATGCTTGTGACATTGATTCTTGACAAGTAGGTTGCAACTGTTGTGTTTTCCAGCTACTGGATGAATTGCAAACCGATCAATGGCCTGTTCCACCAGGTAGTCGTCCAGCTCGGTGCACTGGAGTGGCTTTAAGTGTCGCAGCAGGATTGCTCGGTGCTTGTGTTCCTGGTACTGGGGCTAGAATCATAGCTTTGGTCGGGGGTCCGTGCACCGAAGGACCAGGATCGGTAAGTTTTCCTCCCATGATTTGGTTGATTCCCACAATTACTTTTTGCATTTGTTCGCAGGTCATGACCATTTTTTCGTTAATCTATACAAATAGCGTTTAGGAATATTAATTAAGCTCTAGTCATAGGAAATGATCGTTTCTTAGCGAATGATTGGGCATTTGGGGATTCATGATAAGTTCTTTAATATTTGTTTTCATAATTAGCACCCTGACGTTGCTTTTATGCCTTGAGTTTGAACTTTTTAACTTTTACTAATCATCGAAATGCTTGCTTTAACCTAGCCATTAGCAGGATACGGCAATGAAAAATTCATTTTGCTCAGGATCTACGGGGTCATAGTTTAGACTTTGTGGGGACGTACTGAAATTGGGGCAACTTTCCTCGGGGATCCCATCATGTCCTTGTTGAAAATTAAAGAAAGACACAGTAAGCTCAGGACTATTGGAAGAGAAGAGAGAAGTGGGAACTGCTTTTATATTTTCGCTTTTTTTGACAATTAGTAATTAGTTCCCATGGGATTCACAGGATAGATGATAATTTTATAATTCTGGAGAGATTGTATTTATTTTTTAAAACATTTAAACCTGTTAAAATATGTTGAAAAAGACTGAAGGAATTTAAAAAAAAAAATTACATGGAGTTCAATGAAATGTGTGGAAAAAATTGAAATAAAAAAAATTGCATGAGAGTGTATGAAGAGCCGCATTGTTCATGGCTTATGAATGTGGTCACTATAGATTTTATATTTTGTATTGGATGATATTGATTGCTGAATATTAGATCCACAAATTTTTATGTCGAGAATGATGTTGATTTTTAAAGTTGTTTTCAGATTGTGTCCAAAGATCTATCTGACCCAGTGCGTTCTCATAAAGATCTTGATAAAGACGCTGCACCCTACTTCAAAAAAGCTGTCAAATTCTACGAGGGTCTTGCAAAACAGCTGGTTAGCCAGGGTCATGTTTTAGATCTTTTTGCATCAGCCCTTGATCAGGTACATATCAGCATTTCATGCTTCAAAATTTCTCTGTCTAGATGTTTACAGATCCTTGTATGCCTCATTGCTGATCATCGTTAGTAGGCCAAAATGCATATAATCCCACTCGACATATACAATTGTGGTTTTTGTCATGGGCAGCAACAGTGATCATGTTGATGACTTTTGGATGGTCAAGCATGTTTTACCTGCTTGTGTCACGAGGTCATGGCTTTTCAATCTTGAATTCTTTTGTTGGCCTATGTTATACTATTTTGACTATTATTCAGAAGACACGTGAATTGCATTTGGTATTTTGTCATTTATTGGAATGATCGATTGAAGGAATTTACTATCTGTATGTGCACTTTCTTCTTCTTGTGCTGATTCTTTTATATATTGAATATGTAGGTTGGGGTTGCAGAAATGAAAGTTGCGGTTGAAAGGACAGGTGGCCTTGTTGTTCTTGCTGAAAGTTTTGGTCATTCTGTTTTCAAGGACTCATTTAAGCATGTTTTTGAGGACGGGGAGCAGTCACTTGGTCTTTGTTTCAAGTGGGTATTCCTTTTTCCAAAATATTTTCTGACATTTCGTTTTATATTCAAGTCTATCCCCCTATGAAATAATTTATGCTTTTTAGATATTTCATTTCTTCCATATTACTTCCCATCTCCAGATTCTATGATAATCAATTTTACGGGGTTCTAGGGAATGCAATAACATTTGATCAATTTGATTGGTGTAATGGAGTTTGAAATGACTTGGGATCGTATTTCAGTGACATTTGCCTGAAGCGGAGATAGAATTTTTGTAATCCTAGAACTAAGTTGTTTGGGGTTTATGCATTACTAAGGAATTAAGGATCATTGTCGATGTCATCTTTCAGTCGTCTTGTGCTTTTCCTACATCAGACAAAAACTTACTGGCTTGCTAATACATGTTTCAGTGGAACCCTTGAGATCAACTGCTCCAAGGAAATAAAAATTCAAGGAATTATTGGACCTTGCACATCATTGGAAAGGGTTGGATCACTTGACGTTTCAAACTTTCATTTCCTATGCTTAATAAGACACCAGATTTGGAGTTTGTGTTGGATCTTCAAAAACAGGACTAAATTCAATTAAAACTTTTAATTCTGGACTTTGACGGTGTCAACTGCATACTGTAGAAAGGGCCTTCGGTTGCTGATACTGTGACAGGAGAGGGGAATACAACAGCATGGAAGATGTGCGGCCTTGACAAGAGTACTTGCTTGACAGTAATGTTTGATCTTTCACCAAGTGATCGTTCAAACAGTCCAGGAACCATCAACCCACAGTTTTACCTACAGTTCCTTACAAGGTAAGATGGGCAATCCTTTTTTCCCCCAAGAGAAAAAGAGGGATTCTAGACAAAACAGTTTTACGCCTCTTTTATCTTCCTCGATAGGCATCTAATATTGTTAGGTGATGTCCTTATTGCAGTTTCCAGGGTCCTGATGGTCAACTAGCTCTTCGAGTAACAACAATAACTAGAAGATGGGTAGATAGTGCTGTTAACTCTGAGGTAGTTGTAGTTTCTTTATATTTTGTACATGGGCAGCTGTTTATTTGTCAACACTTGAAAAATGGATTGATCTTATATGTTTACTCTAATTATAAAAAGAAGCTTGGATATTTTTTACCCCTCGCTGCATTTTTCTCCATGCTGAGTCCTATTCTCATTTTGCACTCAATTGGACATCTTAATGATTTTTACATTTGGGCACATTCATTGTGTGAGACAAACTATATATTAGCTGAGTCCTTACATTGTTAGGGCTATCTTCTCTTGACAAGTATTTCATAAATTGATTAGTTTGTCTCTGATTACTCCCATTATAAAAGATGGTTTGTTTTGGTTTACTTTTTAATTTTGCTGTTTGTTTATTCATCAGAAGAAGATAACAATGTTGGTTTTCTTTTGTATCTGCCTTTCTTGATGGGCTACTGTCTTTTTGTCACAACAATACGATTCTTAATTTAGAACAATCTTGCTAAAAAATGTAAGTATTTTTGTTCAGGAATTGGTACAAGGATTTGATCAAGAAACAGCTGCAGTTGTAATGGCTAGATACACTTCTCTGAAAATGGAGATGGAGGTACATCTCAAATTGTGTTGTCATGTTGATCTCCTTGGTATTCCTAAAATGTATTACACCATTTGTTGTTCCATGATACATTAGCTTTTTACTTGAGTTTAAGTAATGATATGTTGTTTCATTCAGGTGAGACCAAAAATATGGAGGAAGGTCTGATATTTTGGTTGTGTAAATTTCATTTTTGGGATCACTGATCATATCTTCTGAGACTCTAGTATTTGGCCCTTTTATGAGCTATAAATTTGAGTCAACGAGTTTTGAGATACTTTTCTGCCGTGGTCATTACTTTTCTGTATTCAAAAGCTGATTGTGTCATTATGTTACGGTATTCCTTATTTTTGTGCCACAAATAAGTATTTTTGAACAGGCCCTTGTTGGGCATATATTAATGCTGGCTAAATTTATATATTTAACCTTTTGACTTCTTTAGCTGAATTGCTTTGCTAAGCATCCTTTTCTGTTTTTCTAGGAAGCATTTGATGCTACACGGTGGTTAGATCGACACCTCATCCGTCTCTGTTCAAAATTTGGGGACTACCGCAAGGATGACCCATCATCATTTACATTAAACCCATCATTTTCATTGCTCCCTCAGTTTATGTTCAATCTGCGACGATCACAGTTTGTACAGGTGCCGTGCGTAGTGATTGTCCTCCTTGTCCAGCTCTTCAAACTTATTCTGTAACTTTGTGATATGGGGGTGAACTGTATTGGCAGGTTTTTAACAATAGTCCAGATGAGACTGCCTACTTCCGCATGCTGTTAAACAGGGAAAAAATTAGTAATGCTGCCGTCATGATTCAGCCATCTTTAATATCATATTCATTTAATTCACTGCCTTCACCTGCATTGTTGGATGTATCTTCCATCGCTGCTGACAGGATTCTGTTGCTAGATTCATATTTTAGTGTCGTCAATTTTCATGGGATGACCATAGCCCAGTGGCGCAACTTAGGATACCAGAACCAACCAGAACATCAGGTATATGCTGGGACACGTCTAACAAACTAAGTAATTGTCACTTGCGGATTCTTCTGTCAAATTGGTCTTGGATATATTTACAATATCCAAATTGGAAGCTTTATTAGCTTACTGTCTCCTTATGATGGAAATTGGGGTTCTGATCAGAGCTTTATTTTATAGTTTTGTACTTAGGTTCTGGGGTCTCATTTGCCTTTGCACTCTTTCCTAATAGTTTTGAAATACATCGCAGGCATTTGCACAGCTATTACAAGCTCCACGTGATGATGCCCAAATCATCATCAGAGATCGTTTTCCTGTTCCTAGATTGGTAGTTTGTGATCAACATGGTTCCCAGGTCAGTATTTGAACCAGAACCGGTTTCAATGTCCATCTACTTGATTGTTATGTTATTGGTCCATTCTGATTGGGTTACAAGAGCTTTACTGGGGGTTTGTTGATGTGGAACAGGCTAGATTTTTATTAGCAAAGCTGAACCCCTCGGCAACATACAACAATGCACACGAGATGGCTGCTGGTTCAGATGTGATCTTCACGGATGATGTGAGCCTTCAAGTCTTCTTTGAGCATCTTCAAAAGCTGGCTGTCCAATCTTGAAGAGGTGATGGTAGAGACTGATGATGTTTACAAGTCTTGGACTTTGGTTGGAAAATTCACCCAGGATGTGTCCTGTCGCATTGTGAATTGTGATGTTACATTCAGTTATATTCCTTTGTTCCCAGAGGAAATTTGAGGTCCATACCAATCGAAGAATAAGAAAAGTAAATGTGAAACGGGTGATTCTTTTGGGTTTCAGATCGGGTTTGAGGAAATAAGGGTTCAAAAGTTTGTTGAGTTTGGGGTAAAAATGTGGAAAGAAAGGATTGTGGGAATGCAAGAGATAGCTCTGCATACGATCTGCAACTTGATAGATGAGGGGATGTTTTTGGTCTTTACAATTTTGACCCAATTATGAAATTTGGGTTTTTTTTCCAGTGGATTTATTTTTATAATTTGTGTTTACTTGCTCCCCAGGTTACAGAGAAATGAAATCATTGTCTTATGATTGGAGTTTGATATTACGTCTTCTCTTCCCGAGTTCATAATTATTTCGGTCATATCTGATGAATTAAGCACGCACATAGTTCATCCATCACCATTGCATTAAATGAACACGTTAGGCTTTTTCTTCTTGGGGACAAACATGATGCAAAGTTGCTTTGGCCAAAGATTCTTTCTTTCATTAGCTGTCAAGTCAAAGTTGAACATAGTTTCTGCAAATTCACCTTCTTCTATTGTCGTTTTGGTTGCGAGTGATTCCATTTAACAAGAATTAAAATAGTTTACTTATATTTTGATTCAAAATAGAACCAAAATTACACGGCTTGTCATTTTACACGAACTCTTTATTTAATATGTCATAGAAAATTAAGACAAATAATCCCGATAGTATTTTTTATAAAACTATGCATGTCTCATGATCATGAATTTGATAAAATGAGAGAAGGATTTTTTTACCGTAAAGAATGCAATGAATTCGCGTATTATAATTATCATCTTATCATATAAAACTATAATAGGATGTTATGTTAACGTTTTCTTGAAACTTTTTCAATTTTAGAAATGTTTAAAGATTTAAAAAGGAATAATAAAAAACAAGATTTTTTTTTTAAAGAATAAATATAGAGTAAGGATTCTTTATTAACTTTTGTACTCCTGGTTAACTTTGCAAGCATCGTTAGTGCAGAATTCTTTCACTAAATGCATCATGTTCTATTCAAAACAAATATGATAATAATATCAGTATAGAGAATAAAATAAACACACAATAAAACATAAGAGATGAGATGATATTACTAAATCAAAAATTAATTTTTTTCCAGTTTAAACAAGTACAAACAATGAGTTTCAACCACACTCATACCAAAAAAAAAACAATATGGCATTAAATAAAGATCAATGTTATTGCAGCAATGGCAATTGCAGCATCGTATCCACAAGGACGATGTGTATCTGAATAAATAGTGAAGCTTGTTGCATCACGTCCAAACCCATGCTCCCAAATTTCTTCAAGCTTCATATAGTTCTCTTGTCTCAATCCATATCCATAGATCTTCTTCTCCGTAGTGAAAATCAATTGATCTCCATTCATAATAGTGAATCCTGTTATCATAACAGGATCTTCTTCCTCCATACCCATCGCCTTCACCCTTATCTTCAAAATCCTTCTCCATTTGCTAATCTCATAATCAGCTAAGGTCCATACTGTAAAAATATTCTTCCTTGATCTCGCCAAACAAATTGACTCGTCCAAACTTGTTAATTTCCCCCATTTATAAATGCCCATTTGGGATCTCAAGTCATGAGAGCCAATTCTAGCTTCTTTAGGGTCCTTAAGCATTCTTTAGCTCCCATCTTCAACATTGTAAGCCATTATATAAGGCCTGAAATAAGGGCTCTTCTTGCTATGAAAAGCAGAGCAATCCGATATGAACTGTAGAGATTTTTTATTATAAATATGCATGTCAAATTTCAGAGGTCTTCCACAAGTGAAAAAGCTTGCTTCAATTGACTTCCACGTAACTTCTTTTATAGAGTAGAATTTCAAGTTGTGACATTGAGAAGCCCATTCATCTTGATCTTCAAATAGAAACAACACGAAATCGTATGAATCTTCGAGACTGCACTCTAATGCAATTTTCAAATCAGCATCTGGATATTCCTTTAGATAGTTTAGAGTAGGAATAGGAATCCATGATTCTATCACTGGATTGCAGATGAACAACTCTGTATTACTGAGGCCAAGAATCAAGCCATTGCTCGAAGCCACAATTCTACAAGCTGGGTATTGTTCTATAAACTGCAAGAATTTATCAGAGACACCGGAGATTAGGTTCTTGGCAGAAAGATGATGAAACTAAGTTTTTGCAGCATATCTTTGAACCCAGTTTGGTTGTAGAAAGAAACATGAATCATCGTCCTTTAACAAGGAATTATGGACTTGTTTCTAGATAAAATAAGCTTCCTCTGAAGATGTAGTGTTGAAGAGCTTGTTGACACATCTAAACTTGCATATAGATTTTGTAGGTAACCATGAGAAGATCTCAAGCAACATATCATCAGGCCTGTCCATGGCTGCGAAACCAACACAATAAAAAGATAGCAAGTTTTGAAAAAGGAAGGTGGCAGAAAATCGGGTAAGAGAGAAGTCTTTGACTTGTGGGATTCAGAACCATAAAACTGATCCTAAAACTGATCCTAATGCAAGTAGGAAACTAATTAGTTTTGAGATAAGAAAAATGAAATTACTATAATTTAAAGTAATTGGCTATTGATTCATCCGATTTAAGAAGGTTTAGGAATAGGAAATATTTGACCAGAGAAAAAAAAATAGATAATAGATAATTCATCTTAGAAAGTCCAGTTGATTTCATCATAAAATTTCTTATTCAAATTCAAATCCCAAGAAAATCAAGTTCTTTTGAATCCGATAATTATGGAAACTTTGTGGAGAACATTTAAAATCTATAACCAAATCTAATTCTTATTAAAAATCACTTGGGATTCAAGAAATTACTTATATTGACTATGAAGTGACATATGAAATAAAGACTCTTCAATTACATATTTTTTCTCTTTATTATTGAAATTAGTTCGACAGGATTTACTAAAATATGATAGTAATGTATAATCGATGTTTATCATTTTTAATTGATTTATAATAAATAAAACAATCTCACATTAAAACAAATAAGACCAATATTGTTACAACAAGGGCAATGTTACAGCATCATTATCTCCACAAGGACGAAGTGTATCTGAATAAGCAGTAAATCTTGTTGCATCATGTCCAAACCTATGTTCACAAATTTCTTTGAGCTTCATATAATTTTCATGCCTCAATCCGTATTTATAAATCTTTTTCTCAGTAGTGAAAGGCAATTCATCTCCATTCATAACAATGAACCCTGTTATCACCATAGGATCTTCCTCTTTCATACCCATTGCCCTCACTCTAATCTTCAAAATCCTTCTCCATTTGCTAGTCTCATAATCAGTTAAAACCCATATGGTAAATGCATTTTTCCTTAATCTCACCAAACAAATTGATTCGTCTGAACTTGTTGATTTCCCCCATTTGTAAATGCCCATCTGGCATGTCAAGTCATGAGAGCCAATTCTAGCTTCTTTAGGGACCCTAAGCATTCTTGATCTTCCATCTTCAACATTGTAAGCCATTATATAAGGCCTGAAATAAGGGCTCTTCTTGCTCAGAAAAGCAGAGCAATCTGATATGAAGTGGAGGGCTTTTCTATAATAAACATGCAAGTCAAATCTCAGTGGTCTTGCACCAGTGAAGAAGCTTGCTTCAATGTACTTCCACGTGCCTTCCTTTATAGAATAGAAAATCAAGTTGTGATATTGAGAAGCCCACTCATCTTGGACCTCAAATAGAAATAACATGAAATCATTAGAGTCTTCAATATTACACTCTAATGCTATGTTAAGATCAGCATCTGAGTATACTTCCAGATATTCTCGGGTGGGAATGGGAAGTGTGGTATTTTTGGAATATGAATTCTCCAATGATCATTGCTTTGCCTTATGCCTCATATATATACAGAGTTCTTGGGAATCAAATGAGATACACCAAGATAAAATCAAATCTCTACACCTAAATCAAATCTGATATGTTTCTAATAACAATAATATCTCTAACAATAATATCCTAATATTAATGATATGATAACAATAATATCTCTAACAATAATATTAGAATATTCCCACACTCCCCCTCAAGTTGGAGCATAGATATTGATCATGTCCAACTTGCCTAGAAGCCGTTCAAATATTTCTTCTGGTAGTCCCTTGGTGAGAATATCTGCAGTTTGTAGCCTTGTAGGTATGTAGGTGAGGCACATAATCCCATCCTCTACTTTCTCACGAATAAAGTGTCTGTCAATTTTCACATGTTTCGTTCTGCTATACTGGATAGGGTTCAAGGCCATATTTATAGCAGCCTTGTTGTCACAAAATAACTTTAATGGAGCATCTATCTTCAAATGAGCCTCTTTTGCAACTCTTGCTAACCATAGACCCTCCATGATCCCTTGAGCAAGAGCTCGTAATTCTGATTCTGCACTACTTTTAGCCACTACTTTCTGTTTCTGACTCTGCCAAGTGACAAGATTTCCCCATACAAATGTGCAATAGCCAGAGGTTGATCGACTGTCTTCTTGTGATCCTGCCCAATCAGCATCGGTGTAGATTTCTACTGATCTATTCGTGCTCTTTCTAAAGAATAGCCCACGGCCAGGAGTACCTTTTAAGTATTATAGTATCTTGTAAGCCGAGTCCATATGTTTCTTCCGTGGATCATGCATATGTTGACTGGCAACACTCACTGCAAAGGCGATATCAGGACATGTATGTGAGAGATAAATGAGTTTCCCAACTAACCTTTGATATCTTCCTTTGTCTGTTCTCATTTCATCCCTTTCTCGTTTCTTTTGCTTGTTCTCATCTTTGTCAGTTTCCACCACAGTTTGCTTTTTCTTTTGTTTCACTGTGCTGATAGGGACTTTACTAGGTTTACACCCAAGCATGCCTGTTTCCTTGAGTAGATCAAGGATATACTTTATCTGAGAAACATAAATACCTCCCTTAGATCTTGCTACTTCCATACCGAGAAAGTATTTCAACTTACCAAGGTCTTTGACCTCAAATTCATGATTCAAGGCTACCTTTATTCGATCAATCTCCTTAGTATCATTTCCTGTGACAATAATATCATCCACATAGATAATGATAATAGTGATGAGATCATTACGATGGGATACAAACATCGTGTGATCAGATAAACTTTGCTGATATCCTTCAACCTTGAGAACACTAGAAAATCTGTCAAACCAGGCACGTGGTGATTGTTTCAACCCATAGATGGATTTTCTCAGCCTACACACCTAGTTCTGTCTTCCTCCTTCAAAACCTGGTGGGAGTGTCATTTACACTTCCTCTTTTAAATCTCCATTGAGGAAGGTATTCTTAATATCAAATTGTTCTAGGGGCCAATCTAGATTTACTGCTATTGAGAAGAGAACCCGTATGGTATTGAGTTTCGCAACAGGTGCAAAGGTTTCGTTGTAGTCAATACCATGCGTTTGCGTAAACCCCCGAGCAACTAGTCTAGCTTTCAACTTGTTTAACGTACTATCAACATTGTATTTGGGAGTGAACACCCACTTGCAGCTTACGGGTTTTATTCCTGAAGGCATCTGCACTATCTCCCAAATCCCATTTTTCTCCAAGCTTGCATTTCTTCCATCACTGCCTGTTTCCACTCTGGGACAGCCAAGGCCTCATGTATATTGTTAGGAATCTTGATGCTGTCAAGGTTAGTTACAAAAGCATGGTAACTTGGAGTAAGAGCAGCATAAGAAACAAACTTTTCGATAGGATGCTTCGTACATGTCCGTGGTAGTTTTCTCAATGCAATAGGAAGCTCTAGATTAGCCTTACCATGTTCAGGATCTACCAACAGTTCAGGAACTGGTTCTACCTCAGAGATATGATGGCCGTGGCCTCTATGATGTCAGCCTGAGTACATTTTTCCCCATCTTTGTTGTTCAAATCCTTTTGGAGGCTGTAAAGGTCCGTGTGTTGTGAAGGAAATAGGTCCATGTGGTGTGAGAGAAATGGGTACAATAGGTTCCACAGGTTGAGATTCATTCCAACTCTCCCCCGGAATCGAAGACTTGGGATAATATGACTGGTGCTCAACAAAGGTGACATCATGGGTAACAAACAGGTGTTTGGACACAGGATCAAAACATTTGTAACCTTTTTGGGAGGAGGAGTAGCCCAAGAAGACACATTTAATGGCACGGGGATGGAACTTTAAGGGAGGATGATGAATATGAACAAGAACAGTGCATCCAAAGACACGTAGCGGAAGAGAAGACTGTAAGTGAGAGACATCGTGAGTTTTTTGTAATTCTGCAATGGGAGAGGTGAAGGAAAGAATACGACTAGGAAGACGATTAATGAGTCAAATAGCGGTCTGGATGGTATCCCCCCAATAAAACAAAGGAGCATGACACTGAAGTAAGAGAGCCCTAGCAACCTCAAGAATAAGTTTATTTTTTTGTTCCGCAACCCCATTTTGCTGAGGACTATAGGGACAACTGCTGTGATGAACAATTCTTTTAGCAGACAGGAAAGCGTGAAGGGAGTTATTGAAGTATTCAGTGCCATTATCGGTGTAAAGGACTTTGACAGAGGTATGGAATTGGTTTTGGACAAAACTATAGAATTCGATGAAGACATTAGGGACCTCAGATTTATCTTTTAGGAGATAGATCCAACACATGCGAGTATGATCATCAATAAACGTGACAAAATATTTTGTCCGGGTGCGATTAGGAATCTTTGAGGGGCCCTATACATCACTATGAATAATGGAGAAAGGGGAAGACGGTTTGTATGGAACAGGAGGAAAGGAAACACGGTGATGTTTAGCAAGAGCACAAGTATCGCAAACAAAAGAACTTTTATTGATAGATAACTGGGGAAACAACTTTTATAAATAAAGAATACTAGGATGACCTAGTCGTCTATGCCATAAAAGCAAAAACTCCTCATCAGAGGTGGGGTTGGGTGTAGAGGTGGTGATCTTGGACCATAATACACTCACGGTTGATGTGTTGAGACAATAAAGACCATCATACTCCTTAGCAGAACCAATCATCTTCCCCGATGTGAGATCCTAAAAATCACAATGAGTAGAATAAAAGTGAGCTGAGCAGTTTGCTTGTTTCGTCAATTTGCTAATAGAAAGCAAGTTACAAGCTAAATGAGGAACATGAAGTACTGATTCAAGATGTAAAGAATCTGAGATAGTTACAGAACCGATGCCTGCTATGGGTGAAGGAGTGCCTGTAGACGTAGTAATTTTCTTATTCCCTACTAAGGGATGGTAAGTGACAAACATCTTTTCATTTGATGTCATGTGATCAGAGGCCCCTATATCCACAATCTACTGTGATAGAGGAAGAGAGGTATGTAAAGCAATGGGGATTATACCTTTATGAGCCATGGATGTAGATTCTTGAGGATGTTGTTCAGCTTGAAGGCTTCTGAACATACGTGCAATCTGATTTAGTTGCTCCTGACTGAAGGATGTGGATGGCTCAGATGGGGATGGTACATATGCTGATTCATTCGAGGCTTGGTGAGCTCGTGGCTTGTTTTTACGAGGCTTTCAATCAACAGGCTTGTCATAGATATCCCAACATTTTTCACGAGTATGTCCCACCTTCTTGCAGTGGTCACAAGTGGGTCTAGTCTTACCAGAGACCTCAGGATTGGTATGTTTACTAACAAAGGCTGTTGACTCAGGAAGAGCTTGTTTGGATTCAATAGGCATAGTCTACCTCCTGGACTCTTCTCTGCGTACCTCAGCATAAGTTTCCAGAAGTGATGGGAGTATTGGATTGCTGAGAATTCTGGCCCTCACAGCGTCAAATTCAGCATTTAGACCTGTAAGAAAAAGGAGTATTCTCTCCTTTTCAATCCTTTTTTGATTTCGAACGACGTCAGTAGGGGTATCCCATTCATCTTCGTCAAGAAGATCCAACTCTTGCCAAAATGCTACGAGGTCAAGCCAATATTCGTGCACTCCACAGGTCCCCTGAATGCATCGCCATGTACTACGTTGTAGGTTGAACAGGAGGGAATGGTCTTTGGTGACTGAATAAGAGTCACGAACAGCTACCCAAATGTCTCGTGCTGTGGGTAGATACATGAAGCTTCGTTTGATGTTTGGCGACATGGAGTTGATAAGCCAGGAGGAAACCAAATGGTTATCGATGGTCCATTGTTGCATCTCAGGAGATCCTTCATTTGCTGGTTTCTTAATATCACCGGTTAGATAAGCAAGTTTTCCACGTCCACCAACTGCATGTTTTATTGCTTGAGCCCAGTCTTGATAATTTGTCAAGGTGAGCTTGTCGGATACAATAAAAACAGGAACACTGGATGCTCCATCAAAAACTGCACTCAACCCGTGGGTCTTCCGCTGGTTAAAGCTTGTAGATGACATGGCAGAATCTCAACTCGGCACTGTAGCAACTCGGGGCACTGTAACAATGCTGTTATAAATGAATTGCCCGACACAAGACACTGTCGGGCACAACGCCGTCACACACGCAATTACCACTGGGAGCAGGACGCCGCTGGAGTGACGCTGCTGGAACTGAAACTTTGGACAGCGCTGGGTGTGGCTGTCGCTGGTTGGCCGTCAGAAGTCGATCGCTGGACCAGAAGCACCGTCGACTTCTCAACTGGACACTGTCGTAACGCATCGCCTACTGGACTGCGCAACTTGGCTCTGATACCATGTGGTATTTTTGGAATATGAATTCTCCAATGATTATTGCTTTGGCTTATGCCTCATATATATACACAGTTATTGGGAATCAAATAAGATACACCAAGATAAAATCAAATCTCTACACCTAAATCAAATCTGATATGTTTCTAATAACAATAATATCTCTAACAATAATATCCTAATATTAATGATATAATAACAATAATATTAGGATATTCCCACAGGAAGCCATGATTCTGTCACTGGGTTGCAAATGAACAATTCTGTATTACTGCGACCAAGAATCAGGCCCTTACTTGATGTAACAATTCTACAATCTGGGTAGCGCTCCATAAAATGTAAGAATGCATGAGAAACTCCAGAGGTTGGGTTCTCTGAGGATAAGTGATGCAACTCATTTCTTGCACCATATCTTTGAACCCAGTTTGGTTGTAGGAAGAAACATGAGTCATCCCTTAGTAAAGCATTCTGGGACTGCTTCTGAATAAAATGAGTGTCGTTTGAAGATGTAGTGTTACAGAATTTGTCAACACATTTGAACTTGTAGATAGATTTTGCAGGTAACCATGAGAAAATCTCAAGCAGCACATCATTAGGCATCTCCATGGTTACTGAATCAACAAGGTAAAAAGTTAGCAGAGTTCTGAAAAGAAATGGTAGGATCAAGTCTCGATCTAAACAAAACGCACTGCACTAGAATAAGAATATGATGGGTAGGACAATTCTCTGATTTGATTTGGTATTGTGATGTATCTTGATTTCTATGTATGAATATTATTATATAAGCGATAATTCATAATCATAAAACTGGTCATGATAAAAATAGGAAACTAATTTTGAGATGAGAAACTACTATAAGTTAAACTAAAAGGAATTACAATAGTTGAAAACAATTAATTATCAATTCATCATATTTAAGATAGAGATTATGAATAAGAAACATTTAACTAAAAAGAATGGATTAAGAAACTTCTTCAATAATTTATGAATAGGCAATATAACTTACCTTGAATTTAGAGTTTTTCCCCAACATATTAAGGTAGAAGCCTTTTGTGATAGTAAATTAACTTTGTCGATAAAAACAACTCTTAAAAGTTAGAATTTATCATATATTTATAGGCGTAAACTGTTTTACTTGATAAAGACTTTTAGATTATGATTATCCAAATATTTAAATTTAAAATAGTAGAATAAGATATATATACATATTTATCATTATATTTATTTAAATTTAAAATATTTCAAAGAATAGAGATACAATTTTAACTAAATTATAATATTATAACTTAAAAATATTTGTTTGACTACTGATCTAGATTGGCTACTTTACTCTGTTAGATTTTAAATTTAATGTGTATAATCTAAAATTGTATAGATAAATATGAAAAATTATAATTCTTAATTAACTTTGAGTTTTATTATTATATTTATGTCGATATTTATTAATTTTTTTTTATAGTTTATCATTGACCTTTTTAAATCTTTTCTGTTTCAATTTATTAAAATAGTTACAAAATTACGAAGACACGGCCTAAAATTATGTGCTTCAAAATTAATAAATAATTGCTAGAATTAAATTGATCAAGTTAAAACAATTTGTCTTTATAATTAAAGAGATACAATTTAATTAGATACGTATCTTTCATTGAATCTAAGAATTGTTAAGATTTTGTTATATCTCTTAACCCCAATATTCAAGGTTTTTATTGTTCAAAATCCAAAATTAAGGATTTGGATTGATTTTTTTTATCTCAAAGATTTCGTTTCAGTTGCTCTATACTATGGAGCTTGGAGTCACCTCTATGTTTTTTTTTTATTTATTTCTAAATTTAGCATGTCTCTCTTCATGAAGGAAAAAAAAAGGTTATAAATCGAATCAAAGTTTAAAACCTTTAAATTAAAATATCTCTTCACATTGATGTTGATAGGTAGGAACGATGCATTACTTTTATTTATAAAAATTAATAGTTAATACTTTTAAGATGCATTACGGAAATTTTCAAATCACCATGTAACCTATTTTACAACAAATCTGGTACACTTAGGATTCAAGAAATTTTTTATAAAAGGAGAAATTGAAATAGAATTAAGTTAAAAATGAGTTTAAAAGTTTGTTTGATATAATAAAAATAAATATAAAATTTATATATATTTTTTATAATTTAAAATAAAATTATTTAAAATATTTTTTATAAATTAAAAAAAATTAAAGTTATCTAAAAAATTTATAATTTAAAGATAAAATAATTTAAAATATTTTATATCCACTTTTATCATCTTATTTTTTAATTTTTTTTTATAAAAATAAAATAATCTAAAATATTAAAAATATAAATAACTTTAATCTTATCAAATAAAAAAATAAAAAATAATGAAAGATTTAACTTCCCCTTCTTCTACTTCCCTTTATACTAAACATACCCCCTGATCTTTAAGCCGAATGGATGGCGCCGAATGTTCAAAAAATACGAAATTCTGCTCTCTCTCTCTCTCTCTCTCTCTCGCGCGCGCGCGCGCGCGCGCTTGAGAACACAGAAGAAGCAGGTATTCGCAGGACCTGGATCTGAATCCCGACTTCGACGACGATGGCTTCTCCGATTCATCATCTTCGTGCTCTCAAGGTCACCCATCTTCCTTCAACCTCCACACCCAACAAGGCGGCTCCATCTGCTTCCTCTGCTTCTCCAACCTCATTTCCAATCCTCTCTCTCCAACCATCCATGCCTCCTGTTCACTTTCCCAGCTCTCCCGTGCCCTCTCCCAACCTCCCTTCCTTCACTCTCTCCTCACCTTTCACCCTCACCTCCTTACCTCTCCTCTCGTTAATGCCGTTTCCCCTTTCGACGATGAACCAATTGCATCCCCCTCATCCAGCTCATTCTTTCTCTATCTTCCACCGATCATCCTTCTCTTTACGGTGATTTCCTCTCTAGGGTTTCGGATCATCTTTCTACTGGTTCCTTGGCTTGGACTGGCTGCCAATTACAAATGGTATTCCCTTAATTTCTTCTTTTTACTTTTCACTGGATTTTCATCCTTGTTTTAGTACCGCCGTCATCGCCTGATGATATCGTAATTGCCGTTTGTGTTCTGATCAACTTATCTGTGAAAATTGAGAAATTGAGGCAGTTAGAGACTGAATTTTTCATGCATTATTCGAGGGAATAGAAGACGATAATTAATGATCGAAGTAGTTTTTAGCAAGTTACGAAAGTTACATGACTGTGAATTCTCATCTGATGTGGTCATTATCAAGCTAACATGACGATCCAATATGTAATGTTTCCAACATTGGGCTGTGTTATAATTGGTGTGTGCATTATCGAGTAGTGGGATTTAAGGGAGAGATGTTTAATTTAAATTCTGTTGTGGATTTCTTGAAACGATTAGTCTCTCACTCAAGTGTGCCTCTCTGTTTTGTTATTTATTATTTAAAATTTTGTTGATGAATTCATAGCTGATGAGAATCTATAATCTAAACATGATTGAATAGCATATAAGTTTAAAAGAGCTAAATGAATATAAATATATTTATAACAAGATTCTCTGCTCATTGCCAATATAAAAAAATTTTCCTTTGCTAATTAATTTGAGACTACATAAACAATGCTTAATAGTTCTAAATGTACAGCTCCACTGCCTAGGGGTTCTTCTGGATTGTCCGAGGGATGATCCCTATGCTCACATCAAAGATATGCATAGCCTCATCTCCAATCTTGTAGGAGGCCTTCAATTTCCGTGGTAAAAGATATTCAGTGCTGTTAACTTTTTGTTGCCTCTTATTTATTTTACATATTATAAGCCCTCTGCTTTATCAGTGCAGTGAGGACATCCGCGGGGAAATCCTGTTTGTCCTTTATAAATTATCTACTCTTCAGACTACATCCGCAGAGGGAGATAAGCTCTTGTACTTTTTGGGAGATGCCCTCATAAAGGCTCAAAATGTTGATGTCCTCTTGAATTGTGTTGGTCTGTGTCGATTTCTCTTTCTTGTCTTTGTTGTGTGTACTTGATTACTTGTAATTTAATTTTTGGTGGCTCGTTATACTATTTTGGAAGCCTATTTGGATATGTAGTAACTAGTAAGATGTGGGCGTGTGGCTCAGAGGATTTTCTCCAAAATAAATTTCTTATTCGTCTCATAGGTACAAAGTAGATTTGATATTAATAACCTGTTATTTGGAGCCTTAGGTCCAGCACGTCGATAGCATCACTTTTTATGTCCACTTTAGCGCCTCGAGTATTCAACTATCCATTGAAAGGTCAATGTTCTTCCGCATCTCCGGTAATAGCTAACAGTACCCCAAGCACCTAAAAATGCTACATATGTTATAACCCCTCAGAGTCTAAAAGCCAAAGGTAACCCCACCCTTTCTCCCGGCAGATTGGCTTGATTATTTCCATCAATTTTGCCTGTCTTTTTTCCTCCCTCCTGTAACATTTTGATCTATTATTTTTTATTGGAACTTTTGACTGTGCTGACTCGAAGACATTTGTTTGCAGAAGCCTATACATATGATTCTAGCAGCATGAATTTCCCTGGAGAAGGTCACTCCTCATAAATAGTGAAAATGGTAATCTCTTTGTGCTCTGTTTGCCGAAGCCATCGAAGGTCCACTGCTTTCGTGGAACAGTCAAGTCCAGATCAACACGCTAGATTTACAGTTTCATTGTCTGTCTTCAGTAGGCACTTCAAGCGAACATATTCAAGTCTTGATGGAAGAAAATATTGCAGATTATGTTTTTGAAATACTAAGATTGTCTGGTAAGAACAATCTCCGAAAAATTGTGGAACCCAATTATTCCTTTCATTTCCGAGTGACAAGATGTTGATATAGCTTTGCTTTGCCTATTTATCTGCATCATAATTTAGACATATAACAAATTGAAAACTTAGTCTTCTTTATTTGAATTCACTGTTGATTGGTTTTGTGGTCTCATATCTGGAGAAGTTACCACTATTCTAATTAGCTTTCTTCGTATATTGCTCTTATAAGTGTGAAATATTAAACTTAATTTCAATCTTGCTGCTGGCAGAATTTCTTACGTCATCTTTGTTGGAAAACGTGCCCTAGGGGCCAATCATTGTCTTATGAACATTATTGATTTATAAATTTATTAATTGTGTTATCATATTATTTGCATATTTACTGTGATGACCATCCTTGGATAATTCATGATCTTATCCTAAATGTCCCTGGTCGGTCATCTGTGCGGGTGTAGAGATGAAACAAGATCAGTATGACTTTGAAGATGTATAGAGATATAAATCAAAGTCATATGCACATGTAAGAGTACAAGGTGTTAGACCGACCCGCTATGAGAGAGTTGCATGGGTTACGTCATAATCTTCTCTCATATACAAACCATGTCACTATGCCCTTTGACATGAGATCATCATGGATTCCTACATGACAAACGCTCAGCTTTGGCCTAGTCAAAAGTCACTTTTGACCGAGTGATCATAAAGACTATGTTCGGGCTTAGTGGTTTTTCATGCGGAGGAATGTGAATGGTCAAGATGGAATTTGTCCCTCACATTCGTAGAGAGATATTACTGGGCCCCTCGATGAGTGAGTGTGAGAAATGTATGGCCATACTGTAATGGAAAGGTAGTTCCATTTCTATAGTCAGACTACTCAGGGATCGAGAAAGTAACGGTCAGGAATAGGAGGATGACATTATCCATGCCTCATTCATGACCAAAATATCGCGTGACAGAAGGGACATGATATGGTTGTATAAAAGGTTACATCGTTTATCGATTCTCATATGATTTGGGTAGTCGTTATGTCTTGCTAGAGACCGCTTGCGACTTGTGGGCCAGTATAGCAAATAGCCCACTGCCAACTTCATATGGGCCTACAAGGTCGCACACAAAATAGCCCAACATGAGCTATGATGTCCAGATTCATTGGATCTAAGACGTGTCTAGATTCAATGAATGATCCAGGGTTGATGTATATATTTATTTATATTTATATTCGTATATATATAAATTCGTATATATATATTATATATAAGGGATATATAGGATTTAATTTATAAGGATAAATTAAATCTCTATCACGTTTGAATTTGAAATTCAAATTGATAGGATATCTCATATAAGAGATATTTAGAAGATTTAATTTATAAGGATAAATTAAATCTCTATCACGTTTGAATTTGAAATTCAAATTGATAGGATATCTCAAATTTGATTTATGAGAATAAATCAAATACAGTCCAATCTTATCTTTATTTAAATTAAATAAATAGGTGAATTAAATCTGTGGGATGGATTTAATATAAATATTATTTATTTAATTAGTTTATTATAAAATTATACAATATGTGATATTGTATTCGGAATTAATATAGATTAATTCCAAAATCCAATTCGGTTGAGAAAACGCAGAGCATCCTATATATCCGATTTTAGGAGCTACGTTTTGAACACAACACATAACACAAAAGGGGCCGAACGGAATCTGCAAAAGGTTTGCAGATAAGAAACTGCTGAAGTAAAGACGGAGAGGACGAACTCTTGAGAAAGCCTTGGAGGGACAGAAGACGCTAACACGTCATTCGTGGTTGGAACGCTATTTGTGTGGATACTAGTAGAGGAAGACGACCTGAGGAGTCGACTTCTTGTGATTAAAAAGAGAGCACGAGCCGCGGAGAGAAGCTGTGGAAGTCGCTGAAAAACACTGAGGTAATGCTTATTCCCACTTGACTTAAATACATACGGTAGATCCTGATAAGGAATGGAAAATTTTTTTAAATTAATTTTCGCTGTGTGCCTTTCAATTTCTTACAATCTTATGGCACCCTAACGGTGAATTCACTCGAAGAAGACCGTAGGCATTGCAGTTACTCATTTAAGTTTCTTTATAATATTCTTTCCAAATCCCGAAAATCGGGCTCCTTTGTTGCTTACTGTCGTGGGCTAAATTTTCTCTCAGTGATGAACAGAATAGAAGGATCTAGCAGTCGAGACGTGTCTTCAAGTGCTAGATCTATTTTCAACGGCAGAGGAAGTCTGTAAGCTAAGGCTTGTTGTTGGGTTTTCAACTCTGATTCCAGTACTAAAATACGTAGCTGAAGTTCCATTTCACGCAGTTCAATTTGAGACACTGAAACTCATCTTCAAATGCGTTTCCGAGTGCCCTTGAAAAATGTCATCTTCTCAACTGGAGGAACTAGTTCTTGTTTTGACGTGGATGCTTAAAAAAGATTCTGATGAGGAGATGGGGGTGCTCCCCTGAGACGTTTATAATAGCCTGCTCAGTTTTGGTAGCTCTTATAAGATCTCCATCTGGTCAAGGAGTTCTTGACCTGTCAAAACCTATTGAAGAAGCAATAAAACATGCCACTTTAACTTGCCTTTACGTATCTGAAAGGAATACAGAACAAATTTTGCACTTTCTGTACCTACGTAAAGAGGCATATGCATACAGTCAAGAAGGAAACTCCAATCAACTCAAATAAACTGGAACTTAGAAGCTGTATTCTAGATTTATGCAGAACACATCTACTTCCTTGGCTTTTAACAGATGTTAACGAAATGGAAGAGGAAACAGCCTGGGATAGCTGGAAGCTTTTCATTCTATATTGCTTCTTCACGTAAATGCCAATGGGTTGGAATTTGCTGACGCCATGATAAAATCTTGTTGGTTCAGCTTCTCATATGGATGTCTGGGCTTGTTTCCATGACATAAGATGAAATACAGAATATATTTATTGCTCGGCTCTCTTGTGGATGTTCTTCTAAGTGATGATTCTGGGCACACAATTAGTGATGCTGCTTTACATTTGCCTTCTGATCCTATTGATTTACTTTATCTACTTGGCCAAAGGAGTACTAAAAGCTCAGAATTAGCATCCTGCCAATCTGCTGTTTTGTTGATTTTGTACACCAGTTCATTATATGATGAAAGTTAGTTGAGCCTTCTTCCTCTGGTTGACTGTTAATTAGCATACTTCTTTATTCTTAACCGCTTTTGTATTTGAATTGCCAGACTAGCAGATGAGAAGTTGGTGTTAGCATCTCTTGAACAATATGTTCTTCATAGCAGCGATATTTTGGACGGAACTACTGATAATTTGACAGTGATTCGACTAGTAAAGCTCTACAGTTTGTTTAGGGGCCTTGGCTGGATGAGGCACCACGTTTCCTACAGTCGAGAGGCTCAAGGAATTTTATTCCAGCTCATAAATGAAGATGGATGGGACTTACTTTCCGCAAGAATTCACTCAGTATCGTTGAAGTGGTTGTTACAACAAGAGAATTTGCTCAAATCATTGTGCCGTCAGATTTTGAAATTCTGCAGAAGCTATAGCTCAGAAGGGACTGACCTAATGATCTATGGAGCTCATAATCAAACAGTAAACGTACAGACACTAGCTGAATTAGTATCCTCAGGGGACAACTGTGGAGCAAGACTCTTTTTATGCTTACTGGCACAACTCGTTGAGGACGAACGCCACGAGCATGACATAATTTCTGTTCTAAATCTTATAACAACTATTGTTCGCATCTGTCCAGCTGCTTTTGATCAATTATGTTCGCAAGGATTAGGGACAGCAATTAGGACTCTTAGTTATTCAAGTCGTACCTTCTCGATGGCAATTTTAATGCCTGTCTTAGTTCTGGTTTTCAACATTTTGGGGTCAGTGCACTCTGAAACAATTTCTACCGATCAGTGTTGGGTTGCTGTGGCCATGAAGGTGAGTTGCTAAACTTCAATTCGCACACATCACATGCAGTTTTGAAAAACAAAATGTCCTAATCATTATTTTGGTCGTACCGTTAAATTGGCTTGATTTGTCAATTTGGCCGTAAACAGATGGCTTTCAGCTTTTAAGAGTACAGTACCTAATGTATTATTTTGGTCCCTTTAATTTACTGTAGCATTCAATGCGGACAATCAGTTATTGGTTGTGCCAATTCAGTGTCTATCTGTTTTTCCCCTCATCAGATTTGTATTTGATGTAGTCGGGAACCCCTGAGCAAGATGCTATTTTTTATCCATGTGCAAATTGATTATATGCTTCTGCTAATGCTTTTTTTGCCGAACGTTGTATCCTCGAGTTCTAATTGTTTGGGCGTCATTTGACCCAATTTTCGCATCTTGCGATCCTTTTTGTGAAAATCCAAAGGGTATTAGTGTTCGCTTTCAGAGACTAGATAATGGATTCATTAGTGGCAGAACATAACTGATATGCACATGCTCAAGTTTGGAAAAGCGCGAACAATTGATGTTTCATTATGAATATAGGTAAGAGATTGCAAAAAATAATTAAGGTGAGTCATGTATGCGATTTAAAATATCAGGAATAAACTCTCCTACGATAGTTCTGTAACCCCCAACTGCTCCAAAATTCTCAAACTATTTGAGAAGTTTTGTCAGTGATTTGTTAATAGTACTTTACCACTTTTGCAGGTGACAGAGTACTGTACTCCACTAGAAACTGGTGATATCTTAACAAGTGAAAGTCTCTTTGTACTTGGAATTCTTTCCATAATTTTGCATCATTCTACTAACAAAGCACTTGAAGAAGCTTCGAAGTTCATTCTTTTTAATACTAGTATAGTTTCTATGGCGAACACTGTGGTCCACGCAGCTTCTTCAAAGGGACCTGCTTTACTTGACTATGACGAGGAAACAAGTGTCGGTGAATATCTAACACCTGTTCTTTTACTTAATTACTTTGCTCTTAGAAGGTATGTTGGTTTTCTTCATTATTTCCTTCAGTTGTTGCATCGATACAAATTGAAGTCATTAAAGTTAAATATTCCGTTATTCTAGTTCGCATGCTATCCTACCACGAGTCGTGGATGGCAGAACTTCCTTGTTACACCGAATCCAACAGAGTCTCTCGCCTTTATTAGCATCCGTTGCCATGACCTGTGCAGAATTTTACATTTTGGTTCTTTGGTGGTCAAGATTGTTGCTTCTTATTGCCTGTTAGAGTTGTTTGCCAGAATATCAGATCAGATAAACAGCAAACCTGAAGAGTTAAAATGTTCGATTGGGTATCTCTCGTCTATAAGGAGTATTCTGGAATGCCTAGTTTCTTACAATGACCTGAGAGTGGCTGCAAATTGTGCCCTCTGCCTGTCAATGATTATGGAATGGGAAAAGCAGGCAAAGGAAAAGGTATCATCTTAAAAGAGCAGTTGGTGTAGGTTTATTGTGGAGGAGATGACAGTATCTTTGGCAGCTTCTTGTTTGACATCTCAATCGTTTATTAACAGCCAAAGGCCTGCCGTACTTGTAGCTATTGCATTGCTAAAACTGCATGAAGTTGCTGAATGGATGACATCTGTATTCAATGACTCGTTCATATCCGGCATACTGAAGAACCTTGGTGCTAGTAACTTGAGCACGAGATAGTGGTTTTATTCCGAGAACTACTTAAATCTGACTTCCTGAATTCGGATCACATTGCGACCATAAATCAAGTTCTCCAGGTACCTCTTCGCGGCCCTATCTCATCATCAAACAAATGTGTTGATACTTGGGGTACTTTGGAATTTGAAATCTTATTGATAATAAACGGTCATTCTAGAAAGAAAACACATTTGTATCATATATGAATTTCGTAGTTATGTTATTTCTGATATTTGCAGGGATGCAGAAACCTTTTGTCCGTTAACGATGGTCAAGATGGTCCGCCACTTGAACCAGGAAAGGCTCTAACAGCGACATATGACAAGGGAGAAGTTTGTGGATATTTAATTGACTTAAATGCCATCAGAAACGTGTCGAAACACGGGTTCTTGGGGATTTCATTTGGGCAATAACAAACTCCTAGAAGAAATTAACCTGTTTTTTAGGACCTTAATTGCATAGCTAAATGTAGATAACAGTGAAGGGATTTGATAATTTTACTTAATTTTAAAGGAAGTGCATGCATATCGCTCCAAAACACAAGCAGCAATGGCCTGGCAAATCAGATATCATTGATGTTTCAAGACACAGCTAACAGGTATGGCTGGAGAAAAACAAGAAACAGGTATGAAGGAATTGGCTGGTTACTTCATAGTATGACAAGCAAGGTGGTCAAAGGCTAGAAGTGTCCTCAAGGTACTTAATAACTTGTGAAACATGTTTATAGAATCAAGGCGTTTATGAAAAACATCACTTCGCATATAAATTTTGAACTACCTTTTGTCCTGACTTATTTAACAATAATATTATACTTTCTTTTTTTGCCCAAACCCTTTCATTTTAAATACGTTGGCGTTCCCATATCCATATGATACTTTGTCATATGTTGCTATATATAGTTGACAAACGCCCAAAATATCCTCAACGAACTGTATTATAAAAGGATCGGGTTGTGTTTTATAATTGATTAATTAGGTTGTTTCACGGGGTAAGACGCCAAAGGTGCATACCTACTCATACCATTTATAGAGAAAAATCTAATGCCCAATCGCTAGTAAGGATAAAAACAGGCTAGATCAAGCCAGGTTTTAGCCTTAACAGGCCAGGTCTGTTAAACAATAACCTAGCTTAAACCTGACCTGTAACCTGTTGTAAGCTAATTTTCTCGTCTAAGCCTAGCCTATAAATATATTTGGCCTATCCTGTAACCTATTAAAAGAGTCTATTTGATAATTATATTTATAAGCCTTCATAACAGGTTTATATAACAGGCTCCACAATATGCTTCTGTAACAGGCCCTTTAATAGGCCTTTTTATATATTATAATTTAAAAAACTACAAATAAACTTTTTATAATATTAATCAATTTAAAATTGAAAAATATCTAATCAACTATCAAGACAATACCAAACAAATAGAACAATTGTCATTACAAGAATACAAATACAACAATCTAAGCCAAATCAAAGTAAAATTATTAGTCACACATCATGAAATCTTCAATGTAATTTCTTCCTCTTGCTCAAACAACTTAAAAAAAATAAATTAAATGTATATTATTAGATCATAAAACAATTGAACAAATAATAAGTAAAAAAAATTATATTATTTATAAATTACAAAATATGTACCTTTGATTTTTTTCTTTAAACCATAGTTGTTATGAAGCCAATCCCCACTACATAACTTAACTTTACCTCAAGCAGTGGCCTCGCAGTCACTTGGTCAATGTGACTTATTTAAAGCTACGTCGGACTGGGAGACAATCTTGGAGACCATAAAGCAACTTCGGAAGTATGAAATTTATGAGCAATTAAAGAATTGCGAAGGACAACATCGACTCCTTTGTATGTCCAAACACCCATAACTGCATCCCCTTTCAGTCCAAGGGCAAACCAGCAAAGGCAAGCTGCCGCAATGTCTACCGAACTTGACTCCCAACTGTTCCCACTTACTTGAAATTCTCCTCACCCAACTCCCCAGCTCTTGAACTCGTTTCTCCCCTACTGGTGAGATAACCATAATGCATCATACTTACGATCATAGAAGAAGAAATTGAAAGAAGATTCCATATTCTAATCCAAAAGTGATTTAATCGAATGAAAAAATTCAAATATAGTTTCTCCCCCAATGCATTCAAGCAAGAAAATACTCTCTTAGACTTTAGTGCATAGAACAATGAAACTATTAATTATAAAAACTGCCATCAGTTATACATTCAATCACTCAAGCTAGCCAATGCATTTTGTCAAATAATTTTCTACCTAAATATGTAAACATGGATAGGCAGGATGTTAAAATTTAGCTTTAAAGTAAAATATATGCAGAATTCAGGGGATGAAGAGAAAGTTGCCATCTAACCCACCAGCATTCTATGTTTTCTTTTTGTTTAAAATAATATGAGAATAGAGTTAAACTACAAGATTAACTCTTAAAGATAAAGATGGATAACAAAGCAATTTAAAGATAACTTGCCTATCTTAATATATACAACTCATAAACCAGAAAAAAGACAGCAAATATATACAGCTCATAAACCAGAAAAAAGACAGCAAATATATACAGCTCATAAACATGCTCATAAACCAGAAAAAAGACAGCAAATATATATAGCTCATAAATCTGCATAAAACAGCTCACCCTCCCTGGTTTACGAGAGACCAGGACCTCTCCTCACAATACCACACTTGTCTCTTAATCCACACTATCCCTCTGCACAAATATATACATCACACATCCCACACACACACACACCCCAAAAAAAATAAATTGAAAGTATATTGTACTCCCACTAATACATATCCATAAATGAATGCTTGCTTACATCTTTAAGAATAGTAGCAACACATATATAGATGTCTAAGGCTCTTTTTCCTGTTTTAAATCAGCAACACCCGGGAATAGAACCAAAAAACATCTACCCATAACTTCAAATTACAGACCCGGGAACATGAAAGGGAGTCATATTATTCATAAGCTATAAAAAGTGTGACTCATCTTAAAACTTTGATGCAAGCCCATAGTCTAGTTCTTATTCAAAACTAAATTAGAACATGTGAAATTTATCAGCGTCATTGATCACATGAAATGAATCAAACTTCTCATATGCACCACGGAAGCAAATGCAACATATCCTTAGTACATATGGCCAGTAATAACACTCCTGTAAACATATGAATTATCAACGAATAAGGCATTCAAAGCAGTTAAGCTGAATATAACTAAAAGCAATGCACGCAGAGTAAAACCTTTCGAAATCTACATGTAGTTACTCCATAAGAAGTACAGTGGTATATAAATGGAGAAGAAGAAAAAAAGAATCCCAGAAACAGGGGTAAAACTCAAATTCCGTTCAAGAGATTAACAAATTAATAGTAACAAAGGTATACAAATGTAAACTGAGCGGTGCAAGGAGCGACAGACATTTAGGGTTAACATTCAAAATTCAATCAAAGAATGCAATCACCTGAAAAGCCTTGTAAATTATATCACCGTCAATTGACTGACCCGATGAACTGAGCAATGCCGTAAACTGAGCGATGCGGTTGACTCAATCACTCCATGACCTGAGCAGGTGAAGCAGACAGCAATCTATCGACTGTTGAGAGTAGAGAACTGCGGAGTGTAGAGTGCGCCTGGAGCTGGAGAATGGAGATCAAATCTAAGAGATTGAGAGAGCGAGAGGCGAGAGCAATTCAGAATGGGAAGTGAGAACTGTGAGAGATAGAGAGGCGATGGAATTTAGGGTTACGTTTCAAAATTCATTTTGTAGTTATTGTTATATAAAAAAAGAAGAATAAAGTTTACAATAATATTGGTTAACTTGATGGTATTGTTGCCTTATTGCATTCAATAAGTGGGGGGGTTCGATCCCCACCTATTACATATTCTCATATTAATATTTTAAACAATATAAACAGGCTATCTGATAGGTCTAACAGACTTTTTAGTGAGCCTGAGCCTGGCCTATTAAGAGAAACAGGCTTAGATATATGCCTGAGCCTGTGTATTTCTTATAACAGGCCAGGCTAAACCAGGCCACATATAGGCCAGGCCAAAGGCCCCTATCAGGCTGCCTGGCCTGTTTCCACCCCTAAGCGCCAGTTACCGTCGACAAAAACCCGATGAATATAAAATAAAATGAAATTTAACAGAATTTGATATTAAACCACATGTATGAAGACTGAATAGAGAGAAAAATGAACCATTAATGTTCAAATTATTTGTACAGATGTGCAAAAGCAACGCTTGATATTTCCTTTATTGCTTCATAAGCCAATAACTCTCAGCTCATAAAAAGAAACTTCCCTACGTCCCTAAACTGCTAGGTTATACTCATTCTACCATTACATCATTTCAACTTTTGTTCATCATAATTAAATAGTGGGAAGGAAGTAAGACGTTACAGATATTCACACTTTCTTTCATTGTCTTCTATAAAAATAAAAAATGATACCTTATTTGGTTGTCCTACGGCTGATACTACCTTAAATATGTTCAGATACCAAATCCACAAGGCCATCATAAGTCCATGTTTTTCTTTCTCTGTCCTCTGGGTGCAGAGAAGAGTACACTTCTTCACATGTCTTGAGAAAATGACCTTTCCCAAACGCAGTAAGGACCAGAGAATCTGTTTCCATTTCTACAACCCTATGAAGATAGCCCATCCTTCTCCATTTTTCCAAAGCTCCACTGCCATCAAAACCCTTTCTAGTTGCATCAAAAATAATTCCAATAGTGACTATGTCAGGCTTCACTCCATAGGTTGACAATTGAGAAAGAAACATTCTCAAGTGCTTGAAATCATTCATCTTCACATAAGCCAGCATTATAATATTAGCAAGTGTAATATTCCATTGAACTTTGGTTTCTTGCATTTCTCCAACAACGATATTCATGCCTTTTCGACTCAGAAGACAAGCATAAGAAAGTAGGCGCAGACACCAAACAAGTGCAGTCCCACCAAAATTCGAATGTAAATCAATCCCCAAATCTTCTAATCTAGAATACATATAGTTCTCAATATAAACTTCTGCAAGTTTTCTTATTAAATCATCCTTTAAAGGGATTTCTGAGTTCAAAAGTTTTCTATAAACTTTTTCCATCTTTGAAACTATCCCAAATCTGGCATAAGCCTCAAGCATTGCAACCAAAGTAGAAGAGTGCAAATGCATTTTTTTGGAAAGCATTCTTTGATATACTGATTCCATTCTCTGAAGTAGTCCACCTTTAGAATATTCTCTTATAAGTATGTTACAAGTTGTTTGACCAAGAAAACATCCATCCAACTCCATCTTTTTCACACACAAGTCCATCTCATCATACATCCTAAACTTCCCATAGCCCTGAATCAAACTATCATAGGTTTCAGTGTCCGGTAACACATTGGATACTTTCATCTCACTTAGAAAAAACAAAGCATCACTGAATTTGCCTTCCATGGAGAAACCATGAATTATTGGATTGTACGCACCTAAAGAAGGTTTGAGACCATGATTGTTCATCTCCTGCAGTGCAGCCACTGCCTCTTCCATCATTTCTTCTTCAGTCAGCACACGAATTATTTTGTCGTAGTTGCATTCATTAATACGTGATTCCTCAATTTTTTTCCACATATCAAATACCTATTCAAATACTCAGCAGTCAATCACTGCAGAGAAGCTACGATAACATTTAAATTAAAAAAAGAGGAAAGAAAGAAAGACGACCTCTTCAGTTCCCCGGTTTAACTTTAAACACGGAAAGACTGTTCAAGAATTTCACCCTAATCTTTCAGTTTCTGATAGGATAATAGTACCACGATGCGAATTAAAGGTAAACCGTTTTAGCTTAATACAACTAAGACCTATCAACGTCATAATTTTGCAGAGAGCAAGTTGAAAGGAGAGAGAACCTGAAGGATTTCTTTGGATCTGGAGGCATGTTTAAGAAACCTAACGACGGACCAGAACTGGTCTTTGGACCAATCTCCATCTTGTTCGAGTATGTGGAGAGGGCTTGAATCTTGCCTCTGGAGCTTTCGCAATAAGGATTTGAGGATGCGATGCTCATGGTAAGTCTCAACAAGGAGGGTTTTGTGCTGTAGGGAAGCAGTTTGTGAAAATGTATCAGTTGGTGAGATACGAACAGGGTACAGACGGATTTGAGTGAGTAGATAAGGGAATTTAGGGAAGGGATTAAGGAAGAGGGGATTGCAAGGTTTCACTATTGTGCCGCGCTTGAAGGGTAGATGCTGAATGGGAATCGGACTAACCAGATTCGCCATTTTCCTCAGTAAGTTCTTCTTGGCCTTGGCGCCCACGTGTGTTTGAACAGCAACTCTTATGCATGGCCGGGTTTGTATTATTTTTTTGTTATTATTATTATTTCGGAAGGATTATTCTTTTGATTTTTAATGTAACTTGGGAGCATTTAAATTTTTGTCTTGAAACTCATTATAAATTATAATTATTATTAAGTTTCATCAGAATTTACTGATATTTGTTTTTAAAATAAATCGTTATATTATTATTAAGAGCAAGTTCCATATAACCCCCCAAAAGAAACAGCAAAAATTATAATTATAATTTTTAAAATTTTTAAAATCTAAACTTTTTTTCCCAAATTTAATAATAGTGATCCCTTTACTTTATTAGCTTTCAACTCGTATCAGATTCCTTGCATGCTTACTTCTGATACCAAGATCCTCCTCCTAGTGCTTCTGAAAGCTCCACTTGAACAAGCAACCAATTCTGGTCCCACTTTCAAATTGTTGTCACATATTGCACAGAGATCTCTTGGATACATTTTTTTTGTACAATCTCTCTCTTGTATACATGGTTGTGAGAAGCCTGCTACTTGCAGCTAACAAGAAACAAGAAACTATTCATTGCTGTCACTTATCAATGGAGAGATCTTATCCTCTCTGCACGAAATCAACATGATTATAGCTTTTACTTCTGAGTTAAAGCTTATGCCCTTTTTTAACATATTTATGTCTATGGTGAGTTTAGCCGGTAAAAAGATAAGACGTACAACTATTTAGAGTATATCTTATCTTTAAAAAGTATTATTTTTTTGTGGTTCCAATCGTAATGCTTGGGGAGGTATCCTAACTTCTAGTGTTTAAATTTATATATGAAGGTAATAAACAACTCGCTTTGTCTAATATTAATATTGCCTAAGAGGAAGAAAAACTTTACCCTACCCTTAGATTATAGGTGAACCTAATCTCTTTCTAACAATTTTGGTACAAAACAAAATGGCTCTTAATGGCTAGTTTCTTTATTAACTAGGTTTTCCTTTTACAATTTTTCCTTTTCCCGTCTCATTCAGGTACTGTTTCTGCATGGTAAATTAATTAAAAAAGAAAAAAAGAAAAGCATTCAAGTTGTAACATGACAATAACACTAACAAGTAATCAAGCAATGTCGTGTAGACTAGTCCATGGATTCCTGTCACCATAACAACATATTTTAAGCATCCTGATCAATTATTAACTAGATTCGCTAAACTAAACAATTATCAAACAATAACCTTTGCTTATGAGATTTCTTTTTCAACTCTCTGATCCCATTTAACTAACCACCAAAGATCCTATATAACTAACCACCATATTTATTGATTTTGTCTGTTGACTATTAAGTATCCTCTTTATTACATGGTTATTAATTATGCTAAAAGAAATTGAACACCCAACAACATCCCCATGAATGGTAATCAGCTTTCGTCTTTGGTGACTATTGAAAATGCATCTATTAAATTAAATACGAGTATTCATTAATCATCTTGCATTTGAACTATAGTTAGTTATAAATAGCCCTCATCTTTCGTTATCACTGTGTTCTCCATTTAAAGAATTCGAAAGGCAAAACAGGATCATCTATACGATCGAATTGAGGCAGCTGGTAAAGTGAACCAAACCATGATATGACAATGTTCAAGTTCCGCGGCAGAAAAATATGACTAGATCCACAAAATATACAACCATGTTCCTAGGAGACTAGGAAGACCCAGATATATGGAACAAAATATGTACCTCAAATCTAAAGTGAACCTTACTTAAAACCAACTATAATACCACAAACAGCACATGAATGACCAGAACTACTAAGCAGATCATATCATCATCAAGTGAAGGGAATAAGGATAAATTTTGGCCATCTATAAAAATCTTCTACTTCATGTTCACCGAGGATCGACGGAAGAGCAGCATACAAGCTGTACCCAGTATGGTCTGCTCTTGACTTTCCTCTTTTCTCTCTTGATGTCTGCAGGATATCTTGCCGGGGAGTTCCATTCTTTTCCGGCCTCATCTCTCACAGCCTGCGTGGCAGGGGATTCGGGGCCAAGGATGGAGTTAACAGTTGTCAGTCCAGAATCATTATCTGTTGCAACTTTACCAGTTTTGGGAGACACTTGATTTTCTTCTAACTTTGGAGACTTTGACTTGTTGCTGTTGGCAGCCTCGCCCAGGAGCCTCTTCAAGGGTGTGCTGGTCTGTTTACTGGTGCTCCAGTTTGTTACCTTGGCAATAATTTCTTCATTCTTCTTTCTCCCTTGAGAATCACTAACAACTTGAGTTAGGGTGGGAAACCAAGCAGCCTGCGAAGAAGACGTAGGATTTGGTTGTTGTGGGTTATGTCCCTTCTGGCCTTCTGAAGCAGCCGCATGATCATGTTGGACCAGAGTCATGAACGACGGTGGTTCAGACATGTCTGGTTTCTCAGATAGGGGTCCCCGAGTTGTGGTTTTGGAACTATTTGAGTTGGATTTCCCGGCTTCTGATGATGGCAAAGCTTCACCTTCCATAATAGCCGGCGCATCAGATTGGACAGAGAGAACTGATTGACATATCATGAAAAAGTAAATCAATTGGTGTATATCCTCCCAAACAGTGCAAAAAGATTATTTCAGCTAAAATCAGATCTTTCCCATTTCCGCCACAGATTTTAAAAGAGCAAACTTAGAATAAAGGAACTTCTGATATGCATCAGATTAAACCAAGAGGTATATATTTAACAATAATCAGTGTCATGCACAATGAGACTAATCACTTGTTTCCCTCTACTTCTAACATACACTGGAGTAGGGTAGGAACCACCTAATGAGTCTTAAAATGCTATTCCAAAAATATGACTAACACAACTTTTCATCCTTTAACTTGGTATGAAGTTTCACTCAGTCCCTCGAATTTTCATTGGTTCCGAATGCATCTCTTTAGTTGAAAATTAAAAATCAGAGACGAAAGTAAAACTGACAAAAACTTAAAGGACCAAATGTGCATTTAGGTTTAGCCTTGCTTTATACTGAAAATATTAACTGCAAGCATCAAGTTACGGTACTTTCTTTCTCTTTTATCTTCACACCTAAAACCTGTTACATGATAGCATCTAATGTTAAATTGAGTACATAAAAAGCTACAAGAAGCAGGAATGAGATTAAACTATAATTTAATAAGTACCAAACAAATTAGGAGGTTTCATTGACCATTCAAGCATGCTGCAAATCCACAAACAGTCAACTTTCTATGGTGCAGGAAGCATTCTATTGTAATGCAACAAACATATATACCTGTAACAGAGCCCCAGTTTCCATCCAAACTGTCACAGCAACTACCAGAGTCAACTGAAGCATCAATTACAGATGAACCAAATTTAACTGAGCTATTACCATTTCGATCCGAAGCAGTCACAACACTAGTTCCAGTTCTAGAAGCTTCCCCACTGAGCTCAACAGCTGTATTATCTTCAACAGAAGGAACAGGTTGAGCAGATTGTTCAGCATCCAAATGAGAATGGGCGGGAAGTTCCCTGGCATGTTTTTCTACAGCCTTCAATAGCTCTGTATCTTGTGCTTGAGGTAAACTAGAAGAAGTACCACTAACTATATTACATTCTTCCTGTAATTTGCAGTTGTTAACAATTTCGTCTCCTTGTGCGCCTTCCTTAATACCTGATACGGCATCTATGCCTGCGTTGTCCATACCTGTTGGTTCTGAAACAATTTGGGATTCTAATGGGGTGCTACCAGAATTAGGTAACAAAGTATCTTTCACAAGGGAGGCTCCCAAATCTTGAGTATCATTTTTATCCCATTTCTCCGTTCTAACAGTTTCACCGCCATCGTCACTCTTAAATAAATCACTCGATGTCCTACCTTCCAGTTGCGAGAGGTCTCCCACCCTGATTGCAACATCACCTCCTTTGGATTTGCTGTCTAAGACTACAATGTCTGAATCATTTCTTTTTCCCTCACGATGACTCATTCCATTGCTGTTAACTACACTAGTTGGAACGGGTGAGGAGTCAATTGATACATTTCTGAGATTCTCTTTCGATGAGGTCGGTACACCATCTTCTGGAAAACTTTTCTCTTGCAAAGTTTTCCAAGCGTCATCGATCTTCTGTTCTACCAAGAAGTCGGATACATGGCTCTCATTCTTCTTAGTGTTCACAGTATTCATAGAGGCTCTAATTTCATCTGATGTTTGATTACTACTTTCAGCTGTCAGTGTGACTGGATAAACTACAGCTTGCTCTTCAGCAAGAGCGTCTTTAACCCGAGACTCAAAGCTGACATGCACCTGCTTCATGAAGCCATGTGAAACATGCACAACATCTGGAGAAATACTCTTGCTTTCTTTGCTCAATTGGCTTGACTTGAAATCAGAACGATTTTCCTCATTAATGGTATCATTCAAGCCATCTTCCTTAACTTCAAATGCTTCAGTTGAGTGTAGATTGTGGAAAGATTTTTGACAAACTTCTTCGTCGCAATCTTTAAAATCCTCAAAATCATCAGCTGAGACCATAACACTACCTTCCAATGTATTTTTGTGCTGTAAATTTTTACCAACATCATCAGACGCCAATTCTTCAGAAGAGCCGATAGCACTACAAGTCTTATTATTAATCTCAGACTTCATAGAATCATCAGGGGCCCCTATTTCCATTAATGTTTGATCACCATCAACAGTGTGCTTGACAGGAGTCACTTCAACCATGGACTCACTGTCAATACACCCCTGCTTAATGCTATCATCCAAAACATGCATATCAGAAGAGAGAGGCTCTTTTTCTTCAGTCAGTTGGTTTAATTCGGAGTTGGAATGGCACTCTTCAGTCATAGGCAGAGTTACCTTTAAATCATCATCCTCCCCATGCTTCTGTGATTCAGATGAGCACGAGCTTAAAGGATTTTGTACAGCCACTCCACCTTCCAGACCCTTACAATTTTCAAACTCACTCAGAGAATGAGCTAAATCAGGATCAGACAATGCAATGGCATCGATACCTCGTTCTCCCTTTTCCTGAAAAACATTGACTGGATCAGTAGAGGTAGCAAACTCTGGCATATGTTTCAACTCCATCTGAACAACATTAGTAGAAGCATTTGTGTCAGCAACAGAATCTGCATCAGAAGGAAGAACATCGTCTTGAGGCACCACAGAAGATAAATTGGCATTGTATTTTTGGTCAAGTGTAGCAGCTCCATTGGCCATTTCGCCACTTGAGGTTACCTCACCACTAACCTCTATTTTAGAAGATTTCTCACTTATTTCATCTACAACATTACTGGGAGATTTTGCAATCTCAGCCATGTCCCTGTCTGATTCAATCTCATCTATTCCTTTCCAATTAGTCTCTGCAACAGAAGTCAAGTTGCTATCTGTCACATGTTTACCCGTTTCTGGAATTGCATCTGAGATGGCTTCAGCTTTGCTGTGAAGTGAGTTACTTGGAATACCTAAGGAATCATCGCTATGCACAACATTTGATGCCTCAGTCTTCAAATCATAATCAGAAAATGATGATGGCTCCACAATAGAGCCTGATGGTTGTTGACCTGGCAACTCTGATGTCTTTCCTGCCTCAACCTCTTCACTTTTTGAAGCTTCAAGGTTTTGCATTTGGAGGTCCTCACTCGACTTAACTGGCTCAAGCTTGCAGCTGAGAAAGGAATTATTAGTACAATGGTATATCACATGGAAGAAACATATCTAGCATGGAAAAGAAACTCAGTTTCCTTTAACGATAATTTATGGATACATATAAAAGAACTTGCAAAGAAATACCTACAAGTATGGGTGAGTCCCTTATCATACGAATTTAAATAAAACATAGAAGTAGGTTCAGTGTTCCGTACAATAAAGAGTCAGTTAAGTATACCACGACAATGACGAATCTTAATTAACACAATATAGACCCACTCAACTTAACACTGTCACTTAAGAGCATGATACTGCAACATTAAGAGGAAACACAAAAGTAATAGCTGCATACTGATAAAAATGGGAGATCATGAAAACCAGATATCAAGTTCTTAATTGAACTAGCAAATCAGATAAATCAGAGATGACTTAGAAAATCTATCTGAATAATTGCAGACAAGTCAATCAAGTATTCCAATATATTTCGCAAGAGGGAGTCAAGTTCACTTAAGAACAAAAACTAGTTCAAGGCACGGGTATTTCTTAGTAAAAAAAAAAACATAAAATATATAATTTGACTGACTTGGCGTCTTGTGATCATTGTCAGAATCATCTGAAGCGTTGGAATGAGGATGTTCCTCTGAGTTGAACAGTTTGTAACCTTCAATGGTTCCACAGATCCTCTTATGAGCACGCCTTTGTTTGGCACTTGGATGTGGATTTGGAAAGGGCCATCGACATTTATGTCATAAATGAACTCCATGACTCCCGTGCCCTTCAAAATCAACCAAGGACCGTCAAAATCTTCCATTCCAGAAACTCATTAAAAAAAAACCAAGAAACATGTTTTTCTCAAAAATAAAGAAAAGCTAAAAGACAGACTTTTCCTTTAGAAAAACCAGAAAGACAGAGACTTCTTCTCCGTAAAAAAGAGCAGAAAGATATACAAATATATTAAAGAGAGAGAAAGAAACAGCAAGATTGAGAAGAATAACAAAACAGACACCTGGAGTTTGAATTCGTCTATGATATTGGTTATCCATGTAGCGGATCAGATTAAAGGAGATCGAACAAGCAAAGAGCAGGCGGAGAGAGAATGGAGCAGACAGGGATGAAGGGGATGGAAGAAGAAGAAGACTTGTTGGGGGAAGTAGAGACAACAGAGAGGGAAAAACCAGACCAGCGAGAGTAGAACGGTACGCTGATACGGTACACATGCCCAAAACAAACACAGTTGACTTACCACCCCTTTCTTCTTCAATCTTGACTATTCCAAGTCATTTTGGTGATATCAAAGGGTATAAGTGTCATGCAGTTACCACACGGTAAGCCAGTTGTAGGGGATCACACAGGATACAAAACTTTGCTAAGCACGGGCGTGGTGCCCAGGAAAAACTTTCCACCGCTTCCAGGTTTGATCCGGCCTCACCATAAATAACCACTATTTTTACAGAGTAGCATGTTTTGTCTTTAGCAGTGAGCTTCCCAGTTCCGACCATTTGTACTCTCTCGGAATCTCTATGTCCCACCATCAACATTCAAATCCAAAGCATACTAATCCTCACTCGCATAACACCTCAGTCCAAACTAACGTTCAAATAGTATAAATACTTTAATTCACTTTTTCAATAAAATTAATAGATACTATTGCCTGATATATAATTTTAATATTTATAATTATTTTTTAATATAAATATTTTTTAAAAAAATAAATATAAAATTTAAAAATATTTAATAGAATATTATCTATTAAATTAACTTTATATTAATAATATTTATATTCGTTTAATTGATAGGGTCTGTTTTTTTTTAAATAATTTAAATATGATATATCAAGTTTTATAGTTCATCTCAATTTTAAATTAGGTTTTTGTATAGTTTATTTCGTTTGAATTGCATCCTTGTTATCTGATCCATTGATCTTAATTTATATGCCATGGTGGAACTAAACTAAAGTTAATGGCGCGTACAAGTACAACGTATGAAGGACTCGGATTAATTAATATTGTCTCTTTTCACTTTCGGTTAAGATGGTCATATTTAAAAGAGAAAATGATGTTGAAAGTGTTAGACGTTATTACGTGTACTATCCTTTCCAGTAGTATTGATGACTAGATAGACTTCTTTTCTCAACATTATATGAAATCTAAATGTCGATCATGATCTGTAAACCGTCGTTTATTATAAATTTGATTCCGTTATGTTATTCAGTGTCATTTAAATAAGAGGTCTTAAATTTAAGTTTATATAAATATAAAAAATATTTTTTTAAAAAAGTTACTTACAAATACATGAATATTTGGCTGTTGCATGTAAGAGGGTTAGTTGATGGATGAGGAATTAAAAAAAAATGGAAAAGGAGGGAGCGTGATGGGTTGCAGGCTTCTCCGGCATGTCTGGAGTTTGGATTCCATCGCCGACACAGTAGAGTTTGTCCTTGTTAACGTACGTAAGTACTTCATCGCCACAACACATCGCTACTATTTATCAATTAATAAAAAGCTCCGGCCAACGATAGTTTATATTTAATTTTCTAATATAAATTTATTTTTTATTATCTCTATTAACTTTGAGTATGGGCAACTAGTGTTTTTAATAAAGAGGGCCCAAAAGAAGGACAGGTAATGGTGGTTGTCACCCACGCGGAAAGAAAATAGAAGAATGAGATGTTGAGGTTTGGGAGAGCGTGGCTTTGAAGATCAAATTAAGTATGGTTATTTCGTTTAACTTGTAAGTTAACTGCTTCACAAGTCATTCATTCCATTCCACTGAATGAAATGAATGCACCATGTTTGTCTCCTTCCACAACAACTGGACCTCCCACTTTTAACCACCCTTTTCCCCTCCCTCCCTCCCATTCCATATTTCCATTATTGCTACTATTCAAGTTCATTATTTATTCACCAAAACAAAATAAAAAAAGAAAGTTACTCTTAAAAGCCTTCTCATTTTTCGCTTGGATTTTCCGCATCTTTTGTTCCCTGCCTTTCTCTCACTTGCCTGCCATTTGCTTTTTTTATTCCGTGTGCCTTTAATTCATTTGCTTCATTCTCAAGTAATATTTGATTGCTACCTTATCTCAAGTTTAAAATAAGGAAGCAGGGGTCCTTTTTATAATTCATTTTCCTAATTGAGCTAACAGAAAACAATACACTAGAGTTAATAAGAGCAACTAACAGAAGTTAAATATTAGAAAAAAATAATTTATTATAGCATAATAAATTAATATTTAAATTTTTATTTAAAAAAATATACACGTTAAATACTATTAACTTAATAGAATAATAGTATGCTTTATGAAAAGGAAAAAAAAGGGGTTAACCAAGGCAGTGTCATGACTCCATGCTATATGACCATTTCCAAATCTATTTACTCCACTAATGCATTATCCTGCACCTCTTTTTCTTCGCTCTCTTCTTGTGTTGTCCATAACATACGAGTAACATAACTTCTTATAAGATTATAGACATAGAGGGATTTTGTTCCTTATATTACGTCAATTGGAATACTCTTGCCATCGCCACTCCATGCATCCCGTCAATTAGAGGACTCTCTCTGTTTATTTTACTTCAATGTTCCATCGATGAATTGCTTTCTACAGTAAATGGGAAAAAGAGTTTAGGAACATGAATCCCCATGCTTTTCTTGCCCCGCCACCAGCAACCTTAATTGAGCTTTTGTTGGAGCCCATGATACTTAGCCCCCTCTAATCGGGCTCAACTGACGGGCTCCATTTGTTACTTAGTCCGATGTCCCAATTTCAGTTCCATGCATGCTACTCCTGTCAAAATAATACTGCTTAGCAAAATAAGGGTTAAAGAATTCAGAAATATTATACTTCTGTCCAGCTAATTTAGAGTCTATTATAGTTTCAGAGTATTTAGGATTGAGTCCCATTATAGTTTAATTCTCTCTTGTTTCAGGCAAATTGCCCACAGTTGTACCAAAAAAAAAAAAAAAGTTCCATGCATGCTCTTTAAGGAGCTATTTCCCGGCGTACCAAAAAAAAGAAAAAATAGAGAAATAAAAATAAAAATAAAATCTTTTATTTATTTTATTTAATATAATAAAATTTATTTTTATTTCTAATATTTTAAGTCAATTTTATAAAAAAAACTATAAAAATATAATAAAAATATAAATAAAATATTTTATATTATTTTATCTTAAATTATAAAATTTTTATACAATTTTAATCCTTTTTAAATTATAAAAAATATTTTAAATAATTTTATTAAAATTATAAAAATATATATCAATTATATATTCATTTTAATCATATTAAATAAATTTTTAAAATATATTTCTCATTTAATTCTATTTTTGCCTTTATTTTTATTTCTAATCTACATCCAAATTTATTCCATCCTACCGATCACTGTATTCTCTTATCGAAATTAATGTGAATTTTTCGTTAATTACCCAATCTTCCCTACCGAGTACCTGAATCTCTTGCTTCGGCCCTTTTTGCTTTCGTCTTCCCAGCCTTGACCTTTTTCTCTGCTTCAAGGCACCTCTCAGTCTCTCACGCTCCACTCACATTCTTGACTTCTCTTCCTACCATAATTCTCTCCCTTTCCCCGCACAATGAACTCCGGCAATTCCGATATACCCAAAGTTTTCTCACTATCAGACCAACCCCAGCTCCACCTCCGCAACGTTTTTTCCGACCTTCAATGGCGTTGTTCTGCTCTGGCCCACAACCTCACCCATCTCCGATTCCCCGACCTCCGAAACACCCTATCCAATATTGGATGTCATGCAAAGCATGCCTTAGATGCCGGGATGACCAACTTTTGCCTCACTTGCTCTACGAGGAGAAGCCCCGCTTGGGCGGCCCTTGCCCAGAACAATACCGAGTTTCGCCGCCCTGTAAGGGCCTTGTCGACCGAAGCCATCGAAGAACGTTTGGCTGGCGTGCCTGTCTATGCGCTCAGCAATGCTGCCGAGGAATTCGTGCTGGTTTCGGGCACTTCGACCGGCAAGAATCTTGGTTTGTTTTGCTTTAAGAAAGACGATGCTGAGGCTCTTCTTGAGCAAGTTAAAAGTATTGACCCGGAGATGAGAAGTGGCTCCAAAGTGGTGCCTGTTGCTCTGAATAAGGTTGACGCTCGCTGCTGTTCCTGACGTTGTGAGGATTTTTTTCCCTTAAAAAAAAAGTGGAATCTTTATGTCATTCTGGGGTTTTTTCTGCAGGTTTTTCAGCTCAAGGTGGATGGAGTAGCCTTCAGATTGATTCCAGAGTCTTCTCAAGTACAGAATGCTCTGAGAGTGAGTGGTTCACCACCGGGTCATGTTTTCTTTCCACTACATTGTTATTATGTGTGGTATTCGACATTAGTCTGAATGACTCAAATGCATGTTATTGCGAGAACAGAGATAACTATGATTTCTGTGTCATTTTCATATCTATTATGAAAAATGATGTCATAATTGTCCTTTTGTCATCCTAAAATGCTTTACTATTATTTCTATTATTGTCATTATCATCATTGTTGCTGTTGCTGCCGTTATTCTTATTACCATTTTATGGTCAGCAATAGATAGAATTGAATTTACTAAAAGCTATGAAAATTGCAGTATATAGATAGTGCGTGGTCCATTTTTTCACGACACTAGTCTTGCATGTTGAAAATGTGATATTGTAAGCTGGATAACCTGATACTTGAACTGAACAGTGATGGCTATGAGTGGTTTGTGATTTACAGGAGAGGGAGAAGTCTGGCTTTTCTTCCAATAGCTTTTCTGGCGTTCCAGTGTTCCAGGTTTTGTTTTCAATCTTGATCTATCATTCGTGGATTACTTTCTATGATGCAATCTGTTGACAAGATTCGTGAATGTTTTGAAATATGCCTGTTATTTTAGATCAAAATGCTTTGGAGCACATTAATTTTATATGAGTAAAGGATATATATACTTTCGAGGATGTAAACTTTAGTTGAAATTGTAAAGAAAGGATTACCCAAAAAAAACAGAGAGAAGAAAGAGGCCGAATTTGAAGTTCAGGTTCTTGTTGTAGCAATAACAGTCTTAAATTCTGGATAATTCTTTTATAGCATAGCTTCTGTTCTTATCCCTTGATTCACAGAAGTTGAGAATACTATGCATAATTGAGTGAATGATTATAGATATGTACCTCCTTCCCTTGCCTTCACTGTGACTGCAGTTATGTGATATGTTATTTAAAAGTTGTACATGTATGCAGCAAGTGGTCATAACATTTTGACCTAAGAGTGCATTCTCAAACATTCAATGTGTGTGTGTGTGTGTGTTGAAATGGTGTTATTTTTAATCTTTGATTGGGTTGTGGATGAGGTTGGGTGCCTTTGGACTCCAGTTATTATTGGTCCTGCTGAATGTTGAATTTCAAGTTTTTTTCAATTGGCAGCCATAACACAAGATAGATAGCTCGTATTCTGCAATTTGAGTGCTGCTGAATGTGTTATAATTTTGATTTAGTCATGAAAATTGCTACTCGTCCTGCAATCTGGCGTATTCTACATTTCATAACATATCATGCTCTCAGTAGTTGCTATTTGCAAGTGCTGTTGCGGCATATATGAGTTTATTAAACAAATTTGACCTTGTTTGAAACTGAAGGATATCTTTAAATTCTATAGGTTTACAATCTCAGTTGGAATGTCATTACTCGTTGGCTCATACGCTTGATTTACTTATTTGTTTGGGAATCTTATCTTGTCATTTTTTTTAGTTTATTCTGGAACTAAATCTCATTTAATTAGGATTAGTAAGCCATAAGCGTAGCTATCAAAGTAAGTAGAGTTGAGAACTGCGTTTACATTATTTGAGTAGATGAGAATTGTAGGTGGAACACTTGTGAGCCAAGCTTTCTTACTTTCCTGTCATCTCCCTAGCTATTATTTCATGATGTCGTTTCCAATATATGCACGAGCATAACATCCTGGAATTCCTTATGATAATGCTTTCTGACAGCCTAAAGAACACACATTCTCTCAGAGTATGCAATCATTAACATCTTCACGTGTTTGGTCCATAAAACCTAAATCTAGTCCATCTGAAATTATGTTGATTCTACTTGGAAATTCCAGCGAGCCCATGCCTGGAATCTTGCCACTCTCTGATCCCCCTAAATCATGATCCATGTCTTATATAATTATGGTTATGACTCTTTTAGATTGATGAAAACTGTATACACATCTTCAATCCACAATACGCAGATTCCCTGTTTCTGTCCTGCATTTATTCTCTCATTTATGAGGTGTGAACAGTGAACTTAAAAGAAACTAAGTATACTCCCATTGCCCTTGTGGAAACTTAAAAGCCATGAAATAGCACTAGTGAGAGTGACCATACATGCATATACTGTATGTAATCTTGTTGATACATGGGGACTTAGATATAATCTTGTTGAGTGTTTGAAGGTACGGGGTCCTTGCATATACTGTATGCTTAATAAGTTTATGGTGTTAAGTAATACATGGTCTATAAAGGCACTGTGAATTTGATTTGTTCTACATTCAAACAATGATACTCGTGATACTGATTATTGTCATAATATTTTATGATTATGCTTCATTTCTGCGAATGTCTCTCAGTTATACTGTTGCTGGAATTTCTGAATTTGGCGTTCTGAATTGTATCCTTGGTTGGTTTCTCAGTCCAGAAGTCTGATATTAAAGAGTGAAAAGAAGAGATATCGTCCATTTTTCTTTAGAAAGGTGTAGTTGAAGTACCTCTCTTGAATTACCTTCTGTAAGGCACTAGTATTCCAACTGAAAATTATTTGGTTCTCATCTTCTGGAATTTTGCAGGAGGATTTGGAAAATTCGCTTAAAAGGGCTTCCAATGAACAGAATCAATTAAATCCTATCTTCAGACCAGGGGAAATCCAGGTACAGACTACATTAACGATGGTAAATAGAAACAATCTCATTAAATGTCACTATTGAAACCAAGATAATATATAGGCCTTTCTACCATCTACACCAGAATATTTGAAGTTTTTCTAAAGAACTGCTAGTGCAGAAAGGCCTTCTAAGGATGAGGGAAGTCCCATCAATGGCTGACTTCCGATTTAGTGAGCTAATCTGTGATTTATATTGTTCAGGTTGCTGTTCTCGAGGAAGTAATAAAGGGAATGAAGGTGAGCTTGAACGTACTTAAGAAGATAATATAGTAGAAAGAAAAGATCATTATAATGTGTAACCTGTTATTCTCTATTATAAATTGACAATAACAATTAAGTGACTTTGCAGGAAAGTTCTACATGGGAGGATGTTGTATTTGTACCTCCTGGATTCGATGTCTCAACTGTTCCCAACAAACAATAAGGCATGATTATTCTTACCTTTCCCATTTTCATACATCTGGCATAGCCTCAAATATACCAAAGGATTGCTTAGAGTAGGATGTGTCCATATAACTTGTTCTTCGAGATAGATTGGATTTTTTATTCTCAATTGAATCAGAAGGGACTCCTTATTGTTCTTCTGCTTCATGTGGAAACTCCCATACTGCTATGCAAATTTTGTGCACCCACCGAAAGTTATGAGGTGTGACTGGTAACGAACTGATTAAATTTGAAAACTTGTTTTATAGGTTTCATTCTATTTTTCTTGGATATAAGGTTCATCTGAGATGCCATGCCATTATGATTCGAGTCAGATGTTAGGATGCGAAAGATACACAAATTTGGATATTTCATTATGGACAAATCCTAGAGACATCCCACGGCATCCGTTTTTCTTGCCATAATTTTTATAAAATAAAATATTGACATAAAACAGTTTCCAATTATAATTATATATATATAGAAGAGAAGTACTATTGAATAACATATGAAACAGAAAATAAACCTTGCAAGAATGTAAAATAATAGTATAATGAACAGTTTTCGAGTTTCAGGCGAATAAAAGGAATGGTTTTGAAGTTGGTTTTCCCCCCAGTTACATATAAGGCATAAAAATGATAAAAGGGTTTGGGAATTGGAAGTGAAAATAATAACATGAGTGAATAATGGTAAATTGATGGATGGGTTTTCTATTCAAAATGGTTAACCCCTTGAAAGGAATAGCGTGGATGGCAGGGCAAAGGGAGGGAAGTCAAAGAAGCATTAATACGGAAATTTAGAGTTTTTGGCCAGCTTTTTTAAATTGATAGATGCCAGCCCTCACTTTATTTTTTTTTTTAGGTAAAGTTTAAACAGTATCCTTCAGCCAAGAGCTAAAACCTAATTCTCCTAAATCATAAAGATCATCAAAGTAGACATTTTCCATGCCAGCCTTCACTTTGAGCGAAACAAAACACACACATACTGACATACATACCCATTCTCTTCTGAAGTCAAGGTGAGAATATGGACTTGGATCATCATAAAGAACCTAATGGGCCAACTACCTGTCAGAATGGGCCTTATTAGGAGAAGTTAAGAGAGGTGAGAAGGAACATAGGCCCAACCCATTTTCAAAAAAAAATTAAAAAAGAGTTGTAAATTTGTACCAATGAGAGTTTGCACAGATAATAAAAAATATATTTGTATTCTATAAAGACGCGAGTTCGATTCCTGCTACCATTGTGAGGGTTCATTTGATATACGATATTGTAAGTCTCTATGTAAGTGTTCTCTGAACTTTAGAGTTGTGTTCTGACCTTAGTGGGGAAATAGTGCCGAATCCATATAATTTTTTTTGTAAAAAAAAGAGAGAGCTGTAAGTCTAAAGTAGTAGTTTCAATTTCACTTATAATCAAATTCATAATAATATAGCTGCTCAAGTTAGGGTTTATTTTTTTTTATAAATGTTTTTTAAAAGGGTTGGACTCACCTACGATCTAAAGATAGAGTAAAATCTCCTTTGCTCCTAAGTGATATCAATATCGGGTAGAGCGAGCCGTCAATTATCTTCAGGTGTTAACCTAAGCATCTAAGAATTAGGATGTATTCCCAAACGTTTCGATAGGAACTATAACAAAGTGATACTCTTCAGAAATTGAACATGCTCAAAATAATCATATATTTTACCTTTTTATTAGTTAAATTCCCATGTGAGATTTGCTTTATTTGATTAATACAAGTAGAGCATCATTTGATGAATGATTGGTGGGCCCAATGAGGCCCCTCAACCTCAGCCCACTTTTATGGAGGCGTTCATCAATAATTATCCTTTTTTTAATATAATTAACAGTTTATCTTACTCAATATTAATATTATTTAAAAAAATATCTTATTTTTAAATTGTGGGTAAATCTAATCTCTTTTTAAAATTTTTTATACTAAAAACAAAATCTTCTTCGACTTCAAGCACTGTCACCTTAATTTTGGTTCCACGCCTTCCATATTATCATTTCTTTTATCTATTATTTTCTCTTCCTTCATTTACTCATTCCTCTTTGAATCATTATGTCCAAACTCACTCTATTTCTTTTGTTAGCCAACAAAATGTTCAACGTCACTTCACGATGTTTATCTGATTAATTAAGTGCTTGTTTGAAACTCCTTATAATAAGTATGCTCATACAAGTTGAGACAAACTTTTTCTTATATATTTATCTCGTAAATCATAACATTAAGATTAAAAATAAAATTGATGCTTCAAATTTGTACTAAGTTTCAATGAATTCACAAATTATTATTCATATTTTAATCTCATCTATCATGCTTCCCAAACAACTGCTCCAAGTAGAAAGTGGATGCCTTCTTTTATCAGTGAACTAGAGAGCATTCTACAAGTAAATTCAACTGCAACTACCCCTAATTTAATAGTAATATAGAACTGGAGTATTCTTAGTGTTGGCCAAGAATATAATCATTTAAATAGGTATAAATTACACTTATCAACCATATCTTCAATATATTTGCCCATTTATTCATGTCTTGAAGTTTGATTGATGTACTCGTCGAACATACATCAACATCCTCGTTTCAACTCTAATATGTTCAATTCAGCCACCAAACAAAAAAAAAACAAGAAGAAGAAGAAGAAGAAGAAAATATTTCATGTTCAATGCACTCTCAACAACCCAATAATAAATAAATATAATGCACACCCACCTCCCCTTCTACTCTTCCTTGTGATCTCTTAATTGCTCTCCTGTCTCTGCTTTCACTACCTTTCGCTTCTTTTGTTTTGTTCAAATTCTAAAATATCTTCTCTTCAATGAGTTCCATTTAGAAAAACATTCAAGATTCCCATTTCAAGTTATAATACATTCAAAAACGAGAAAGAAATTGGCGGAGAGCATACCGAAGAGAAAAATGTATTTATTTTTTTTCTTGAGTAATAAAAAATGATTTCCCATTATGAGCCAAACCGATCTTAATTTTCATTTGCTATGAACACTTATTATCTATTATCATAATCAGACAAGCATCATGCGTAGTGATTTAAATCACGTTCAAGTTGTTGTACCATATTATCAACACTAGCCAGCATCTCAGTACAACCATTGCAATGCATACAACTACGAAATAAATCATATAGATTGTATGGACATCTTTATTTTTAAAAGTTCCTCAATTTTCCACTAAAAGAGTAAGCTTAACATACTCTATATGCATGGACTTCACTAATTTCACTCTTATTTTTAGAATTCAAATTGGCTTTCATTAATTCTGCAAGGACACATAAAATAGCCTCAACCCCCAAAGCTTCTTTAAACGAAGAAGAAAAGAGGACACATATAATGGCCGAGAGCATCAATCAAATGAAATCGTTTGGTACTGCCTTCACCAGTCACCACCATGCTTCTTGTTTGCTTTGCAAAAGGAATTACAAGAAAAGAGAAAGAAAGCATGCATGTTTCCTGTCTCATGGATGCGAAATAAATTAAACAATAAACCCCAATATACTCGCCTTATATAGATAATAATAATAATAATAAATCAGCTCCATTACCTTAAAAACCCATCACATATATAGTTGTATTAAATTAGGTGTCATGATTTGATTTGAGATGTCTTTTGCAGCAAATGTTAGAGATTCTATCTAGTTTTGCTAGCTGGTGATTCCCACTCACTTATCCTACGAATCTCTCTCACTTCTCCCCAATGCATTATCATAAGGTGAGAGGTCACTCTCAATGTTTCACCGTATTTAAAACTATTAATAATGAAGTTGTTAATTTCCTGCATAATTATTCAACATAAACCCACAAAAGATTTTCAAGATGTATAGACTCAGCTCTCAGCCTAGAAAAAAGCTAGGTTACATATAGTACGTTATTAAATTCAGCTGTCACTATTGGTTCTGACGTATCCCTGGCACTTCTCTATCCCTTGGCTTCTGTAGAATTCAATTGGTAGAGTGATGTATATGGTTTCAGGTTTCTGGGTTTTGGTTTGCTGTTTGGTGTTCTCAAAAAATGATGGCCGAGATAGAATACAGCTGTGATTTCTTCTGAGATCAATAAGCTGTCTTGAACAGAAGATTCAGATGAGAAATAGTGTAATTTAATTGAGTGATTCTGCAGTTCAAATCCAAGAGGCTTTGTTTTTATACAAAAAGACAAAGTGAGGTTGACGTAACAGCCAGAGACAAAGGAACAGAAAGGGTTATAAGTTATCAGTTCTCAGTATGAAATGGATAACTATGCCACCCCATATCTCTGCAGCTCTCGTGACTGTTTTTAAAACTTTAATATTATAATAATCTTCTGGTACATGTTTTGAATTTCTTACAGTTTAAGAAATGGGACGAGGGAGGTCGCTGACTCAGAATTCACCCCGCCACGTGGAATCAACTCAGTGGATCCACACTCCATGATTGGTGGTCCCCATCAAACATGTAATACATAATATGAGTTGATGGCCTTATTCTTCTTCCATGCTACACACAGTTGGCATCCACCACCTGTTGAAATTCCCCTTTCCTTCTACTTGTCCTTCTTTCTCCTTTTCTCCAAATCATGGCAAGATGAAAATTTTTAGGCAAAGCAAAAGGTCAGTAGATTCGTTAATAAATTATTGGCCTCGCTCAGAAATTTACCCATAACTTCAAGTTTCATCTCCAATAGAATTGTGCATATTTGCTCTCTCTCAGTACAGAGCGCTTTATACCTATAAAAGTTTAAAAAATTTGAAGAAAGGTTGCTGTAAATTCTGAAAATAGACTTGACAAGGATTTAACTTGATGTGCTTAACCACATGTCAAATGCTTTGTCTCAAATAACCATGTTTAGCTTTCTGAGTTACACTAAACAATAAAGCAAATTAAGTGTTGGTTAAATTGTCAAACCAACACATGGGAATAAACTTTTTTAGACCACATGTTGGATGCTTAAAAACTTCTATTAAAAACACAACAAAAACTTGCTCCTAAATCTACATCTATATGTCCATTAAATTTATCTCCAAGTCGCTCATAATATACATGGGAACCCTTACACGGCATAGTTCCACTGTCTACTTTTCACTTACACTACAAAGAACAATGACCTCAACTATTTGAGAAGTCAAATTCTTGTATTATTGGGTCTCTTCACAATTCCATAAAATGCTTTTTTTTTTATTATCATGATATCATCCATTGAATCCACAAAACGAGCTAACGATAAAAAAATATATATATATATATATATATATTTGAGACGGTCTAATTCTTCAAAGCAAAATGGGGTCTACATATTAATACAAGAGCCTTCAAAATACAGGAACATTGCGCATGGCATAGCATCCTCTAAATGCACCCAAAAGAACTTGATAAAAGTGCGTAACCAAGGCCCAAACAAAAGCGAATCCAGCTTTTAAAACTTTGCTAAGCTGGCACTAGCTTCATCTCTCTCTCTCTCTCTGTTATTGTTCACTCCCGCGTCCCATCCCCACCCATTCTCCTTCTTCCCCTATATATACCCTCCTCTCTCTCTCTCACTCACTTATTCACATCACAACTCACAATCTTCTTCTTCTTCCCTACAAAAATGGCTTCTTCTTCTTCTTCAAATGGGTTTTTGGTTCCATTACTTGTTGGCATAGTGGTTAGTTCAATGGTGGTTGCCTGTGCTGGTAACTTCAACCAAGATTTCGATCTAACATGGGGTGATAACAGAGCTAAGATCTTCGGTGGAGGTCAGCTTCTATCTCTGTCTCTTGACAGAGTCTCTGGCTCTGGCTTTCAGTCCACAAGAGAATAACTCTTTGGCAGAATTGATATGCAGCTCAAGCTCGTTGCTGGCAATTCTGCAGGAACTGTCACTGCTTACTACGTATGTTTACTTGTTACTTATTATAATAAACTTTAACATTTCAACTTAAACTTGCTTCACTTCCATTATACGTATTCCTTTCTTCGCATTTCATTATGCTTTTTTTGTTTGAATAAAAGCAGCTTCTTCATTATTGTATTTCTTTATCAAGGCACATCAAACCTTTTTACAGGAACTGTTCATTCACGAGAACTTCTATTTTTACTCTTTACTGTAGATATCCCACCGAAACAAGTCATGCTACAGGATTCTTATTTTATGTTTTTCCTCCGTGTTGTTAAACTTGAGAATTTGTCAACTTGTCCCTATTCATGCTACGTTTGTGACTTCAATATTCTTGAAAGTGATAGTTTAAATGATTATATAAGCGGTATACTGATTTAATGACTAAAATAACTGATGGAAAGAAGAGAGAGAACAGGACCTCTGCTCTAATGTGTTCTCTGTTTCTGAATTGATTTATTCTGGGCGAAGGCATATACTATTAAACAAATTCACACTTTTGCAAGAAAGTTTCTATATTTGTGATGCTTGTTGTCCCATGATGTGACAAGAAGAGCAATCAAAGGAAATAACAATAGTAAATATTTGCATTTTTGGTGAAGTTGTCATCCCAAGGGCCAACCCACGATGAGATCGATTTTGAATTTCTGGGAAACTTAAGCGGTGACCCTTACATTCTTCACACCAATGTCTTCACTCAAGGCCGAGGCAACAGAGAGCAACAGTTCTATCTCTGGTTCGACCCCACTAGAAACTTTCACACCTACTCCATCATCTGGAAGCCCCAGCACATCATGTAAGCTCAAGATAACACACACACATATGACATCTGATAATCTAAATGAATACTGATTTTGCGATGATGGGTTTTACAGATTCTCGGTGGATAACATCCCTATTAGGGTTTTCAAGAATGCAGAGTCTTTGGGTGTTCCATTCCCCAAGAACAAACCGATGAGGATCTATTCAAGCCTGTGGAATGCTGATGACTGGGCCACAAGAGGAGGTTTGGTGAAGACCGATTGGTCCAAAGCACCTTTCACGGCTTACTATCGAAACTTCAAGGCCACAAAGTTGTCAGCCAAGTCTGCAAGTTCGTTCTCTGATGCAGCATGGAAGACCCATGAGCTTGATGCTTATGGAAGAAGAAGACTGAGATGGGTTCAGAAGTACTTCATGATCTATAATTACTGTAATGATCTCAAGCGATTCCCACAGGGCCTCCCCACTGAGTGCGGGCATTCGAGGTTCTGAGAGATGAAGAATGTTTACCATCGCTTTGATCAGTTGGGCTTTGTAAAATAATATATTGCTGTCTTATTGTTATTCTTTTATTCTATCTTCCTCTGTTTTTTCCCCCTGTAAGTTTCGCTTTATATGGTTATTCCTTTGTGCCACTCTCTCTCTCTCTCAAGTCGTTCAAGTTGGAATGAGTCTGAGCGTTCAATGATAATAAAGCTAGTTGAGCTTAGTATAGTCTTACACCATGCTGGCAATAATCATTAGATCTTATATAAACTTGAATAGGAAGATGAAAAACAGATATATGAAAGCTAATTTTAATTGTATCTAGAAAGTCAAACGTTGATTGTTCAATTTCAAATTGAAACAGCGATGCGATAGTTTCTTCAATTTAGCCCCATTTTTTATTTTTCTGATAACAGCGTGTAGAAAGAATAACATTACCTGTATAACTTCTACATTTACAACAAATTACAAGTGAAGAAGTGAATCGAAATTCAAATAATCCTAAACCTTTACTGTAGCAAAACCGGTATACGTGGAAAGTTTTTTATTTATTATTTTTTTATAAAAATTTTTTAAAAAAATATTAAATTTACCTACGATCAAAATCTCTCTTTTTTTTTAGTTGATTCTTTTAGTTTATACTAATATTAAACAGAATTAATTATTTATTATCGATCTAAATTTAAATATCTAAAAATTAGAATATATCTTTAAATACTATAATTTAAATTATAATAAAATAATATTTTTTAAATATTTGATAAAATTACGAGTAGAACAAAAATGAGTTAAAGGGTACCTTTATTAAGGGGCTCCAACGTTTGTTTGGACCTTTTATGTAGCTAAATAATCAGGCCTTCAGTCCACGTTTCTCACAAAAAGCAAAAGTCAAAAATCCAAATTTACACGTCCACGTTTTGCATCACACCACAGCCAACATTAGTGTAACATCAACTCGTCAAATTTGCTAGATTTTACCCAATACCACTTCTTTAAGCCGTTAGGGGTTGGCTAGCTTACAAGAAATTTACTTTGGACTCTGATTGCAAGTCATGCATCTTCATATTCAAGAACCAGTGAATTGATATAGCAAATATTCTGTAGACAAGGAAATAATAGAGCTCGGGATGCAGCACGTGTAAACGCTATTCATCTTTTCTTAAATCAACATAAGTAGCCTATTGACTTTCTTTAGATAACTTCGGACAAATTTACAGTAAAAAAAATGAATTTTCAGTAATTCCTCTACGTCACTACATCCGAAAGAAAGATAAGAAAGCAAACATTTAAAGAGTCCGATCAGTCACCCTGAAGTTTTTTTTTTGTTCTTTTAATATGCTTCAGCATCATACCTTAAAAAAATTGGTTTCTTAAAATACCAATCACAGTTAACTCCCATGTACAAGGCATTTCCGCATAACTTGCAAAAGTTGCAATACGCCATATACAAGTTATCACAAATAATTCTAAGTCGTGCGTGCTACATTTGCCAGGCCAACCTGCCCGGTGAGATGACTTTTTCTTCGATGGAATTTGCGAATTTGACCCTTGGCTGCTGAAAGCTCTGTAATCATTAAAAGAGAAAAACCTCAAATAAGTTGTGTTTACACATTTAATCAGTTGAAAATGCCACTTAGTATACAAGTATGGGATACCGTGATTCTACAGTGGATTCTGAGATCATCGTTCATCTCGCTAAGGCGTTCCTTGGCTAACTGTTCTGCTGCAGATGCCTTCCTGCAAGCTTCCTTCACCTGAATCATATAGCAGAAGAAAATGAGCCAATACTTCGATTGCACAATGCTATTTCCAGAGAACAGGACATGGTGAAAATGAATGCGTGGCAAACTTTCATGGAAAAGGAGGACAAAACGCAAAGGCAATAAAATATAAAAAACAGTTAACAGAACACGGGTGATCTTAATCCATTAGTCTTGTCCAACCTACAAAAACAGAAAGAAGATTACGTATTCAGATCTTATAGAACTTACTTGATTTTCATCAAGAACAGAATGATTATTAGCACCATCAGTCCGTCTTTCTAACATATTTCTTAGATGAGATAGTTCCTTCATAAGGTCGAGAGCAACCTCTTCGGCATCTAAGAATTGATTTCTTGAGAATTCAAATGCTCTCTCAGCATGAAGACGAAAAGAAGCACAGTTCAAACATGTGCAGAGTCCTCTGCATCCTCTCGGATTTCTTTTAAGAATCCCCCTTTTGAGACCAATATTAGGGGTTGTGTGTTTCTCTAAGGTTTTCGTTTGCAACTTCTGACAACATTGACTAGTATTGAGATGCATCTCCCCATTTGAAGAACTGTCTCTTTTCGCTTCAGTGTAAACTGATGACTGGTGTGAGACAGATGTTGAATGTTCTCCGAGCGTAATTTCATTCATAATAGGACTTGAGGGCGTAAATGGAGAATCTATTTTAGCAACAGGATTTGGCAAGTTAGGAGAACACTCCGAATTGCAATCTCCGTTGAATCGAGTATCTATCGTTGTAGTATCATGGATAGCATCTGCTTCATCAACAGAATCATGCATGGGGCAGCTGTCTGTTTTAAGGTCATCAATAGGAGACTTTCGACTTTGAAACAGCAAAGGAGGTTGGGATGTCGTACCACTCTCGTCTTTCTGATCCTGACACAATTTCGGTGCACCTGCAAAATTAATGGGCCAATTAGCTTCATAGTTCATATTTAATCACAACATCGAATGAAGCTTATCTTTTATGAGGGGTTGACAACTAAGGTTATTTACCACAGTCATCCTTGGCAATATCCTTTAGAAATGGAAGCAACCTTTTGTAGCTTACTGAACCTGGTGTTTTGAAGAGTTTCCTCAGCAAACATGGCTTGAGCACCTGCGAAAAACTCGAACCAAATCTATATTAGCATGGATTGTAATAGCATATTAGCTAAATCACAAAAAGTATAAATTTGTTTTAATGAGATATGGTTTTAAGCTAACTAACTATGCAACGCAATTAAATTTAGCTAAAGATCAAATAAATAAATGTCTAATCCCTGATTGAAGAAAAACTAAGATTTGAAAGGTCAATAGATTCTTACGGATTTACTCCTTAGAACATTATCTTTTCCCTTCGTAGCATCTGGGCAAAATCGCTCTCCAGCATTCGCCTGATTACTTGGGGCCAAATATAAAGTGTTGACAACAGCTGTGCTGCCGGGAATAGTGTTTTCACCACATATATCAGCGTCGGGGAGACTTAAACATTGTTGGTTCAGAACACACAGTTTCTCTGAAGTATCTACACCCTCAATAGCCTCTGCTTTACAGCCATGAACATTGCTGGGAACAGCATTTGCAAAATCCTTGCCATAGTGAACACTTACAACTTCTTCAGCATTTTTGTTGCTCGAGCATTCAAGACTAATATCAACATTCTCAACGTGCTCATTCACAGAAGGCACAGATGAACAATCACGAACCCCTTCTTTAGCACTCAATTGCTTTGGCGACTCAGGCAAGTCTTGGTAAGAAGTCAGTTTTGACTCATTAGTACCAGGTAAATCACCATTGTCGGACAAAACTCTGAATTCATCATTATCATTCCTAGGGCGACTGTCTGTCAGAAGTCGGTCTTTCGAAGCTTCTTGGCTTAGAGATGACAAAGGAAATTGGAATTGTTTTACATCATTTTGACGATGACCCAATATTGAAGCACCTACAAAATTAATAGGCCAGTTAGCTTCTTCATTACACACATCTACATATACATATAACATCACAAGGATCTGGTGGCTTGAAATAGTTACCAGAATCATCTTGAATCATATTCATTATAAATGGAAGCAACCTTCTGTAGCTGACTGAACCTGGACTTTTGAACAGTTTCCTCTGTAAGCGGGGTCTAAGCACCTGCATAATATCTCATATCAAAACTGGATTGACACTGGTTGTAAAATTATATTGTCAAGATAACAGAACAAAGAAGAAAAGAGAAGTGCCAGAACGTTTACCACAGTTTGTTAATATATATCCCCACTACAAAATTGTTCATCGGCTTTAGTTTCAACATAATTAAATAATTCATCATTGAGACCAGCAACTAGATGCCTCTTCCAAAACTGATCAGAAACTAAAATATTTAAAGGGTTAGAAATTCTTACACGTTTGCTCTTTAGAGAATCGTTTTTGTCGTCGGCGTTTGGGCAAAAAGGTTCCTCCGTCTTTACACGAGTATTTCCGGTCAACTGTGTATCTTTGGTATGAATAGCCTCTACTTGTTTTCCTCCATCTTCATCAACCTTTACCTTACCACACGTTTCAATATCATCCGGGGGAGTCGTAAGTTTAGGTAATCCGTTCACATTTTCAAGGGTCTCAAAAGCACCAGTACCATCATGACAACCGCTGAAATCTTGTAACGGTTGGGCCTTACCCACCGAGTCATGATATGCAAGATCCATATTCAGAGCTTTGTAGGGAAAGCCCACAACAGTACTCTCGGTTTCTTTGTTCGTCGTCTTCAAAGCACCGTCAGAGTAGAGATCATCGTCTTTCTCAGGCAGATATTCCTTCGCGATTGAAGGCAAAATTGAACTTATTTCGAACTTACTCCGACTTCCAGAAGGCAACCTTTCGCCCAAGTTATCAATCTTCCCAACGCACTTCCAAACTTCTCCAGCGCGGTCATTATTTTCTGCGGTCGAAGCTGACCCAGAACCGGAATCAGCCTTTTCCAGATCTCGGCAACCAGATCCGACCTTTGATTCCACAGTATCGACATTTGGGGTCGAGCAAGAAAAAGTCCCACCAACCGATAGCGGGGAATAAACTCGTCTGGTACGAAGGTCCTTCATCAGAATGTGAGAAGGCTCACCATCGTCTTCGACGGAACTTCCTCGATTCAACTTCGCTTTCTTCCAAAGATCACTGACAAGCATGTCGTCGTCGTCGTCATCCGAAGCGTAGTTGACGGAGTCGCTTCCACAGCCTGCGCTCGAAGACTGAAAATGACCGGTGGGGTTGCGGTGGCGGAGTGGATATTTGCTGCGAGTAATGACTCTCGAGAGGAAAAGAGATGACGGCGACGGTGGCGGAGGCAGCATCCGTTCAGTGGAGCTTCTTCTCGTCGCATCCATGGCGGCCGCGAGGGGCTCTGACAAGGGAGTGGGAGTAATGGGGATTATTTGGCGGGAAGGTTGGGGAAATGACTATGGTACTGGCAAGCACAAGGCACAACACTAGGTGGCGGGAACATTCGGCCTTCCTTGGCGGGAAACGAGGTCGCGCGTTTTTCCTTCTTTCTTTATGAGAAGACAGTACAATAATTCGAAAAGATCGCTTTCCTTTTCGGTTGTTTTTTGTTTTTTTACATTGTCGGCTAACGTTTACGGGAATTGGGCCTCGTATTATTGGGCTAGGTCCTAAAAAGTAGCAATTGTGCCTAGTCCAGGCTACTTTTAGTTCTGAATTCAAATAAACCAATATATTGATATCTCCCTATTAATATATATATATATATATATATATATTTTTTTTTTTATTAGTAGGAGATTTATAAGTATATGTGTGAATGCTATTTGACTCAGAAGGCATGTTCTGACACTCCCTGATAAGCCCCAATATTAGTTTACTTAAATTTTTCTCTTGTAAAAAAAAAACATATTGATACGTCTTAAGATCATTCTTCTAAAAAAACGTCATTCTTTTTTTAACCGGCATCAATATCATTCGTATGAAACCTAAAGAATAAGAGAAAATATGCCAAGCTAGGTTCTTCATAATTGATAGATAGTACTGTGATTTTATTTCACATTATCTCTTGGGAAAAGCACAAAATCCACTTAATGTTTTATAATTTGAATAGTCAAGCTATCTGAAAATTGTATGCAAAGGAATATAAAAAGCAGTACTGGTAAATGCATGTTGTTATAGCCATATGTTATCAGGATTAAGCGAGTGGATTTTCTGGGCGTGGTTATGAGAATAACGTTTAAATGGGGCAACTGTAACACTGTTGAGTATGGAACAGCAACACGGAAGGGCCAGGAACTGATATCACAGCACGCTCTCAGAGCTGAAGCAATGGAGAGGGAAGTTTATCAACGTTAAATATCTTGAAATTAAAACAGTGTGTGTTATTTTTTTCCCCTGTCCGTTTGCTGGCCCTAATTCAGCCGTTTGTTAGATATGAACGCAAGGCCTCGTCTTCATTATTTTGATTAAATATTAGATAGGTAATTAAACTTGACTCATTTATCCTGTCGGTCAGCTACGATTCAACTATTAACCCCATACAACGATCCAATCCGAATGAGGTTTTACATCTTGTATCTGGATACACTCGTTAAATTTTACTTAAACGTGATTGTTACCGTTGGGTCAACTTCAGAAGGGTATATATCAGTCAAGCTGCCAACTCACCGTCTCTTCATCTCCACAAATAATCCTGACAGTAATAATCTGTCCTCTATCGTCATCCCACACGTCACTCATCACTCCCATACAAATTCCCTACTTCCACTCTTCTGCACGGTCCCCTCAATATCATTTTCGCTGTTAGTTATACATACTTCTCACCTGGTCTAATCAGCTCCTTCTCAAGCGCCGCCCCTACCATGGTTCACCACCACTTTCTTCTCCTCGCATTCCCAGCTCAAGGCCACCTCAATCCCACGCTCCAGCTCGCCCACAGACTCATTCGTATGGGCGTCCTCGTTACTCTCACCACCACTGTTCACATGCACCGTCGTTTGGAGAAGACGTCAACTACTACCATCCCCGGCCTCTCCTTCGCCCCATTTTCCGATGGCTATGACGACGGTCACAAACTTGACGAAGGCAGTGACGCTTTTAAAGCCAGCTTAGAGCACTACTTCTCGGAGTTCCGGCGTCGCGGCTCCGAGTTTCTCGCCAATCTCATAACGTCCGCCAAACAGAACGGTGGCCATCCTTTCACCTGTATAGTCCACACTATGCTTCATCCCTGGGCAACAGAGCTGGCACGCCAACTTCGTCTTCCTTTGGCCCTGCTGTGGGTCCAACCTGCCACGGTATTCGGCGTCTACTATTATTACTCTAAGGACGACAACTTTATCAAGAGCAAACTTTCATCGGATTCAAATTCAACAATAGAGCTACCGGGCCTGCCGCCTCTGGAACCGCCGGAGCTGCCGTCATTTGTTGCTTCCCCATCCGGCGTTTACGGCCTTTTCCTGACGTCGATGCTAGATGATCTCCGAATCCTCCGACAAGAACCCAATCCGATAGTGCTGGTGAACACCTTTGAGGAGCTAGAAGCGGACGCTCTGAGAGTCGTCAATGACACGTTCAGAACGATTGCAATCGGCCCATTGGTCCCGTCGACTCTTTTAGACGGGGAAAACCCTTCGGACACTTGCAACGACAACTACATGGAATGGTTAAGCTCAAAACCAGAGTCGTCGGTGATTTACATATCGTTTGGGAGCCTGTGCGTGGTATCAAAGGGACAGATGGAGGAAATCGCGCGTGGGTTAATAGACAGCGGGCGTCCATTCTTGTGGTCAATCAGGGAAGAGAAGGAGCAAGAGAAGGTGAGGGTGTACATGGAGGAAATGGAAGAGAAGGGGAAGGTGGCGAGGTGGTGTAATCAGGTGGAGATACTCTCGCACAAGGCGTTGGGGTGTTTCGTGTCACACTGCGGGTGGAATTCGAGCCTGGAGAGTTTGGCGGCTGGGGTTCCGGTGGTGGGAATCCCTCAGTTTTCGGATCAGACGACAAACGCTATGTTGATAGAGCAGGTATGGAAAACAGGGGTGAGGGTGAGGGTGAAGGACGACAGCGGAATAGCGAGAGGGGAAGAGATAAGGAGGTGCTTGGAGGAGGTAATGGGGGAGGGGGAGAGGGGGAAGGAAGTGAGGGAGAATGCGGCCAAGTGGAAGGAAGTGTCCAGGGACGCCGTGAAGGCGGGAGGCTCCTCAGATAGGAATATGAGGGCATTTGTGGATCATGCGGCAGCCAATAATTAGATTTGCTTTCATTTTGTGAGTAATTAAGGATGTTGATTAATCCGGTCTTTCTGAGTATATCCAAGAAGTATTTAGAGGCGTATTGTGTGAAGACGGAAGTATATGAATGAGTGGTGGGTAAGTGAGATCAATCATATCCCAATGACGCATGTGGTGTACGTACATGCGTTTGAACGTTAGATGGCTTCCTTTCTCATTCTGAGCCATTCCATCAGAGGGAAATCACGAGTGAACTGTTAATTAATGTGATGTCCAAGCTAGTCGTGTGATTGTAATTAGAAGCAGGGATAGAGCAGTGAAGGGAGTTGGGGTGATGTAGCTATTACATGGAGATGATGTAGAGGCCCTCGTGTGGGCCAAGAGGTGAAGACTCTTCCGCTCCCGACTAGTTGCGGGTAGCAATTTGCCACCCCACATGCAGATAACAGAGACGAGGAATCAATGGCCCTCGAATGACTTGAAGAAAAGGCAGTTCAGTATATTATCGCTAGTATTAACACGAAACTCCCGGCCTGCATCGCGGGGGGAAGCTCTTAATATAATCTTAATCTGCTGCTAAAAAGATCATCACCACCCCACGCTAATTTCTTCTCCTACCTCATATCCCCTCGCCTGTGATATAATTTAATATTAGAAAGAGTGTCATATCTATTACCCATTCATATCTCAAATATAATCATCTCCAAATCAGTTACTGTCACCTCACTCTCTAACTCTGTTATGTCACCTGCACTCTTTTTGAATGATTGTAAACTCCTATATAAATAATTTAATTGCTAAGAAGTCGCTTAATAAACACACAATATCTAACGACGACATAAATTACAACAAGTTATATGCTGCTCGTGAAATTTTATAAGTGATTCTACTGTGCAATAATTCTCCCAATTATTATTATTATTATTGATAATAAGCGCCTTTATTGCAATTTTTGGTGAATACCTCTAATAAAAGGCGGAAGAATAGTTCGTTCACTGCGTGGCTGCATTCTTTTTGGGTGAATACCTGCGAGAGAAAATCAGCGTACTATTCTCGCGCGAAGCTCCGGTTTTTCTAATACAACTCCGTTTTTTATTTTGGATCAATTGGACATGTCTTGCGAAAGTTGTTTAGAAATTGATTCGTCAGCATATTGGGCTGCTACGGCCCATGAAGCTCGCCCCGGACCAGGGCATAAATTCCCCCTTGTCGCCTTATACACGATAAATAATAAATAGGATTCCAAATTTTTTGGGCAAAGACCTTTTTTCCTCTCTCTCTCGATCTGATCAACTTCTCCATTTAGACCTCTCAGGGCTTCTCTCTTATCCTGAGAAATTCATCCTATACAAAAAAAAAATCTCTCTAATATATTTAAAAATAAATAAATGAGTTGAGTCTCAATAACTATTATAATCAACACATATTTATAGAGATATTTATAGATCATCCACTTATAAAATTGATACAAAAACAGTTGAGTTTAAACTTACAATTTTATAGGATATGAGCAAACTCTTTACGAATTAAACAGATTCTTGTTAGCTTTTATCTCTAGTGTATTTTGATTAGAGGGTTTTATTGACCAAGTTAAGAAGTTTTATCGCTAAATGATATGCAACATTAAGGAATCCATGTTTTAAATATAGCAGGTCTTAAAATGCTTAGGAAGGATCGTAAAAAAAATAAGAGGTACCTTTCGTCATGTGCGCTCGTCGAGAGATTTTATTTACTAGGTTGTCCAAGGTCAATTCGAACTCGAGGGAGTTACAAAGGTTTGGAGACGGGGAGTTATGGGAATAAAATCAAGAGTTAATAAGGAAAGGTCAACCTAGTTGCATTGCTATTGTTATTATTATGTACGAAATCTGAGAGAGAGTGCGAGTCGGCATAATATCTCGAGGGGACATGTGGTGGCTGATATTTGTTGCCGTGCATGAAGGTGGGCGAGGTTCCTGAGATTGAATTGAGGAAGAAATGGATGTGTATGTTGAGAGGGAGGTGAGGACAGTAATTTATTGCACATAAGTTCACATTAAAGTTTCAAAACTAAAAAGGAAAAATACAGTTTTTAAAATACACGTTATTTAACATCATATGCACAAAAGTTCACATCGATCCGTTTTTTTTTTAATTTAATTACCCGTGTAGATTATATTTTTTACCTTCGATTTGAATAAAATTGTATTTTTATAAAAACAAATATGTGTTATTTAAAAAGAGAGACGAAAAGGGAGGGAGAGGAATAAAAAGAAATATAAAATGAGCATACAATAGGTGTTTAAATTTGATCAAAACTACAATTTTATGGTTTTAGAAAAATTTTAAACACACACATAAATATTCATAAGTATTTATAGGATAAGCTATAATTTAAAATTATAATTTTATATAAATTTGTGAGAATAATTTTTAGATATAAAAAAATAATTTATAAATAATTTTAACCCTATTTTTCTACTATATTCTCTCACCTATCTACACAGTCTCTTATCAGTCGTTACTCAATCCATTGAAAAAGGAAAAACCTCGTCTACTTATCACTTGCTAGAACTTGTCCGACATGCCCTTCCTTCTTTGTTGTTGCCGTGTTCTTCCTTTTCCATTGCTGTACTTTTTCCATTGTCGTGAATGAATTTAGTGTCTTGGTGCACTTTCTTTCTCTCACACCCATTTTCCGTCGTTGCTCTTCTTTCTCCATCATTGTTACCTTTCTTTTCCATCACTCACTCATTATCGATTTATTTAGATCTTGGTGGACGAAAAGGGCTATAGATGATCGGAGCAACATCATAGTTAGGTTGTAGAGATGGTCAGATCATCAGCGTGCTTATTTGTGCCCACGTAGTCATTAGATTGTGGAGCATTGTTGTGAAGGGTGGGAGGAGAATAATTGATAAAGATGACAATAAACAGTAATTATTAAAAATAATTAATAATAAATAAATTAAAATAATTATTTATTTAATTATTATTCTATTTCATAACTTTTTAATCATTTATTAGTTATAAAAATTATTTTGATAAAAATTATTTAATTATTTATATTTTTTTAATAAATTTTTATCTAACAAAATTATTTATAATCAATTTTATTTTGTTTTATAAATTTTTCTCTTACCGTTAATCTAGCTTTTTAGTTAACGAGGAGGGAGGGAATGCGTAATATGAGAGGCTGTACACAAAGTTTATGATTATATGTTTATCTGAACCCATAATAAAAATATCTTATCTAACTCAATAAATATAGGATAAAATTAAGTATTAGGTTACAAAATACAGTCTATATATTTTTTAAACTAGGTATCAGGCATAGAGGCTGCCCTGCCTATGAGTATCCCTTTTTTATTTTTTATTATTTATTTCTCTATCTTAGAAGGGAGAATATGATAGCTACTGGTGACTAGAATATCATTTTAAAAATATAAATAGTTAAGTATACAAGTTATATCTTTTAATATTTATAATTATACTAATTTTTTCTTTTCTTTTTTAACTTTATTAATTATCATATGATTATATTACAAATTATAATTATTTATTTTATTTTTTATATGCTTTATTTTTGTTAATATTGGGGAGATTGATGTAAAGTTATAATTATAAACTATTTAGACTTCAACGCTTATTTTTTATATATAATATATCTCAAGATTTTAATTATTATCTTTGTTACCTTATTCTTAGTTAATTGTTGATATTATTTAACTCTTAAAGATATATACATATAATATTATTTAAAAAATTTATAATTGTAAATTTTTTTTCATAACATGAGTATAGTATCATAATTTGGGTATGCCTAATTCGCCCATTTCTAATCCATCCATATCTAATTTAAACTTATTAGAATTTTTATCGGATAGGGTCAGATATTAAATTATAAAATATAATCTATATTTTTTTTAGATAGGATATTAGGTGATAGGGTATTAGGTAGGGATTATTATGTCCATATAATTATGAGCTCACGTCCAGCTGGCCTTCCCCCATCATTTCCAGCTCATTTTCTGCTCTTCCCTTTTTGGGTTCCTATTCCTCCGCCGCAAGAAAGAAGTAGAAAGAAAAATCCACCGCCTCCTTCTTAACATCCCCTCCTAATATTTTATTAGAGTATTTACTCGGTACCCGATTTATTCAATAACATTACTCGCATTTTCTTCTCTCTCGGAACAAACATTATTCACACCAAAATCTAACAACCGTTCTGACACATGACGTGACCTCCATCTTACTCTCTCCCGCATGACCCCATCTCCGACGAGATTTGGCCACTCTCCACCACATACAGGTGGGGGTATTCATCTTCGTGTCTTCCACCACTTGTTTCGTGTTCGTGAATCGTACGTTCTTCCCACCTTCTCTTTTTCTCTTGTCGTCGTCTTCTTTTTCTTGTTTGGGTTGGACTCCAATTGATTAATGCGCCATTTTATTGTCATATAAACAAACGGTCCTTAACTGTTTGACCTGATCAACAAATGGTTAGCTTTCCTGCATCCCCTGGGACCTTGTTAGTGATGTGATTGTGTCCCCACGAGTATTCTAACAACTCTCTTAATTCTTCGACCAAATTATCAACACGTGATCTCAAGTTCATACTAAATTGGTTCCTTGTCCCTTACAGTGCTTGCTCTGTCGTCTTTCTTGCCACATAACCCCTTTCTCACTTAATTAGCCACCAACAGTTACTGAGAATATGGCCTGCAAACAAACGATACCACTCTTCAATTTCGTCAACATACAATGCATTAAAAATACATGACCTTCCTATTTTATTTCATACCCATAATTTACTTCATATAACTACTAGCCCATTCTTTTTAAACTCTTCATTGACCAACTCAATGCATTAAATTTCGGGCTTACCCATCTATTTATTTATGGCTCATCGAGCTACTCTAATTTTGTTTAACACGGACAAACTTTAATTTCCACTAGAAAAATAAGCAAAGATTAAATTAGGAGATTATATCTTTTTTAAAAAAAATCCTGAATTCAAAGATAATTTGATTTTAAGAACTAAATCACTAGATTATCGTTAAAATTGAAATTGAACAGGAAACAAATGAGGATGGAATAGAATAAAACCAAAAGGGTCCATTGCTTCCGTAACCGCCACATGAGTAAACGGGGCCCACCATCACCCAATAGTCCAACACCAATGCCAACACACAGAGCCTACCTCCTTCTCCCCCGGCCCTTCTCCTCTGAGACAGACAAAGCTGTACACACAAACGCTCGCAGGCATTAATATCTCTTCTCTTCTCCTCTCCATTCTCTTCTCCCTCGGATCTCTAATGGCTTACCCGACACTGAAAACCCTATTTTCTCTCTCTATACTCGCTCTCTCTCTCACCTCCTTCGCCATAGCCGATGATGCAGCTTTCATGTCTAAGCTCGCCGAAGCCCTTTCTAATCCCTCTGGCTGGTCCAGCAGCACCCCTTTCTGCAAATGGGACGGCGTCAAATGCGACAGCTCCAGCCGCGTCACCTCTATCAACCTTGCTTCCAAGTCTCTTTCTGGCACTCTTCCTTCTGATCTTAACTCTCTCTCAGAGCTAACTACCCTTTCTCTTCAGAAGAATGCTCTTTTCGGACCCTTGCCGTCTCTGGCGAACCTCTCTTCGCTTCAAACTGTGCTACTTGACTTCAACAATTTCACCTCCATCCCTCCCGGTTGCTTCCAAGGGCTCACCAGCTTGCAGACCCTCAGCTTGAGCAACAACGCCGACCTTGCTCCCTGGACGTTTCCGACCTATTTGACCCAGTCTTCGAGTCTGGGGACTCTTGATCTCGGAACGTCTAATCTCGCGGGCACTTTGCCAGATATTTTTTATTCTTTACTGAGCTTGCAGAGTGTGCGTCTTTCTTACAACAACCTCACTGGCGGGCTGCCTGCCTCGTTTAATGGTTCTGGAATTGCAAGGTTATGGCTTAACAATCAACTCAGTGGATTATCCGGTCCAATCGACGTGTTATCATCGATGACCCAGTTGTCTCAGGTTTGGCTTCAGAAGAACCAGTTCACAGGTCCCATTCCCGACTTGTCCAATTGCCAGAATTTGTTTGATTTGCAGCTTCGGGACAATCAGTTAACTGGTCTAGTCCCACCTTCTTTGATGTCTCTCGCGAGCTTGCAGAACGTTTCTCTGGACAATGATAAGCTGCAGGGCCCGATGCCGGCTTTTGGCAAAGGTGTGAAGGCTACTCTCGATGGGAATAGCTTTTGTAAAAATAGTGCGGGATCTTGTGATGATCGTGTTACGACGTTGCTTGAGATCGCTGGAGCTTTTGGGTATCCCGTTAAGTTGGCAGATTCATGGAATGGCAATGACCCCTGCAATGATTGGAGTTTCGTGGTGTGTGCAGATGGAAAGATTACCAGGGTGAATATGGTGAAGCAGAATTTTGGGGGAACAATCTCACCTGCATTTGCAAAGTTAACGGATTTAAAGACCTTGTATCTGAGTGGCAATAACTTAAGTGGCTCAATACCAGAGAGCTTGACAACTTTGCCTCAACTTGAGATTCTTGATGTATCTAACAACAATCTATCTGGAAAGATTCCTAACTTCTCATCAAAGGTGAAGCTGACATATACTGGTAATCTTTTGCTTGGAAAAACTACTGATTCCGGAGGAGAAAATGGGCGTAGTCCTGCCACAGGCTCTGGTGATATTTCACCAGCTGGAAGTCCATCTGGAAAGGGAATTGGCACTTCATTGTCTCCTGGTTGGATTGCTGGTATAGTCATTATTGTCCTATTTTTTGTGGCGGTGGTGTTGTTTGTCTCTTGTAAATGCTATACTAAAAATCGTCATAAGAAATTTGGACGGGTTAGCAGTCCTGAAAACGGAAAGGGAGATGTTAAAATTGATGTATCGGGTATTTCCAATGGATGTACTGGAGTTGCAAGCGATTTACATAGCCAGAGCAGTGGCGACCGTAGTGACCTTCACGTTTTTGACGGGGGCAGTGCTACAATTTCAATTCAAGTTCTTCGCCAAGTAACGAATAATTTCAGTGAAGATAACATTTTGGGCAGGGGAGGATTTGGAGTTGTTTACAAAGGGGAATTGCACGATGGAACGAAAATTGCTGTGAAGAGGATGGAATCTGTCGCAATGGGAAGCAAAGGATTGAATGAATTCCAAGCAGAGATTTCAGTCCTTAGCAAAGTCAGGCACAGGCATTTGGTTGCTCTTTTAGGATATTGCATTAATGGCAATGAAAGGCTTTTAGTTTATGAGTACATGCCTCAAGGCACACTAACACAACATCTTTTTGAATGGCGTGAGAATGGGTGCGCACCTCTGACTTGGAAGCAAAGGGTAGCCATAGCTTTGGATGTGGCAAGGGGAGTGGAATATTTGCATAGCTTAGCTCAACAAAGCTTCATTCACAGAGACTTGAAGCCTTCAAACATACTTCTAGGTGAGGATATGAGAGCCAAGGTTGCAGATTTTGGGTTGGTTAAAAATGCACCTGATGGAAAGTATTCTGTTGAGACACGTTTGGCTGGAACTTTTGGGTATCTTGCACCTGAATATGCAGGTAGGAAATTTCAGTTTGCATTTTGTTTTTAAGGTTTTTATTTATTCATTATTTCGGTTATAACTTTTGATACAGCTTCTGCTTCATGATTTCTACTTGGCAAGCTTTATATATTTTGGTAAAGGAGGAAAAACCAGAACAACATTCGGTGGGAAAAAGAATTCATGTTTGATTCCTAAATAATGTGGCTAGCTGTTGTTCTTTTGACTTCTGCTCTGCGGCTGGTTCTTTGCATTTTCCCTTAGGTTTCATGAATTATTTTTAGCAGCATTGTGTGCCCTAGGATTCCCCTTGGTAGATGGATCAGGGGATTTTACATGATGAGCCATAATTGAATGATATTAGAGGTTGTTGTCAAGTATTCGCTTTGATGTGATCAATTCTTCGGGTTGATAATAATCATGGGTTGCTGCTTTTTTGGAGGTTTAGATAATCGTTCCTTATTATTACTAAATATTAGGGTATTTGCAAGGCTGCATTTTTCATGATACACCTTGATTTCCTTATGACCATACTTTTTTATTTGTTAATGGTAAGATGAATTAATTCGCCCAGCACTACAATCTGTGCATTGTGGAACTCATCCTGTTCACTTCTTCTCTGGTTTGAGACTATATTATACTCTTTTGTATGACTATGATATTATCCGAATGTATAATTGCACATATGTAGTCAGGAAAAAATCCCCTCAAAAAAAACACTGATGTCCAAAATTCCTTTACTGGCAATTAACAAATTCCTGTTTTTGTTGTCAGCTACTGGAAGAGTGACCACCAAAGTGGATGTTTATGCATTTGGGGTTGTTTTGATGGAATTGATCACTGGTAGAAAGGCACTGGATGACAGTGTCCCGGTTGAAAGGTCTCATTTGGTGTCATGGTTCCGTAGGGTTCTAATTAACAAAGAGAACATCCCGAAGGCTATTGATCAGACTCTAGACCCCGACGAGGAGATGATGGCGAGCATATACAAGGTGGCCGAGCTTGCAGGGCACTGCACCGCTCGCGAGCCATACCAAAGGCCAGACATGGGCCATGCGGTGAATGTGTTGGTTCCTCTCGTAGAGCAGTGGAAACCAAGTAACCACGAAGAAGAAGAAAGTTATGGGATTGACCTTCAGATGAGCCTACCTCAAGCTCTGCAAAGATGGCAAGCCAACGAAGGCACTTCTGCAACGTTTAATGACATCTCCCTCTCACAAACCCAATCAAGCATCCCCTCTACACCTTTGGGATTCGCGGACTCCTTCGGTTCAATGGATTGCAGGTAACAAAAATGGGGGAGCCCGGCATGGGGCATCAACTAAGCACTTCTAGCTTGGGATAAGAGAGGAGGAATTGGTTAAAGGACCATCAACGAAAACCGAAGGCCGTCAAGCTGTTTGATCTAGCAGCATCGCCATTTTTTTATTTTTTATTTTTTATTTTTTATTTTTTAAAGTAAGCTTATTATTTTGATTATTTTTTTGGGGTTGTGCTGGGAATCTCCTTTACGTAGAGGAAAAACCCGGGCATGTTTAAGTTTGATTTTGTGTCTGAGTCAGTATTTATTTAGGGAAGAAAAGGTTTTGTTTTGAAGGGCCTATAGAAATGTGAATTGTATGTATGATATTCTTTTTGAAGGGCCTATTTGAATGCTTTGAATGAGAATAGTGGATTGACATGATTTTTGCTTTGGGAAAACGTTTGTGTGATAGACCCAAATTGAGAGCATCACCGCCAAAAGCGCGTAAATGAACCCCCGATCAACGGAGGATTCCGTCCATTCAAAAGAATCGGGTTTACAACTGACGGTGGTGTTAATAAGATTGGGGGAATAGCTTTATACATGGAAGAGGAAGAGCAGAGATGAAAGGTCCCATGGTATGGGGTCTCTCTCCTGCTGCATGGCTTTGTGACATGATTTGGATGTATGCTGTTGGATTTCACCTTTTAAGCAACGTTTTATCATGTCATGTTCCCTTCCCACTCAAGTTATCTGGGTTTCGTCATAGAAGAAGAGTTCAATTACGAAGTGAAAAAGAAGTTGATGGAACTTGGGGAGTGGCAGGGGCATGGACAACGCGTATGTTTGAATTAATTCATGGATCAATCCATAGAATGAGGCTTGAATGTTGGCGCTGACTAAACATGCCCCATGTTCATCATCTCTACCTGCATGCACCCAGTCTTGTTCCATGGCATTCCACTCGAGCCATCTTATTCAAATCCTTTCGTTATTATTCTCTGCTTTTCCTTTTTTTAATTTATGGTATAACAATTCCTAACAAATAAAAATTGATTTTTTAGAAATCTATTAACTCTAATTAATTAAGTGCCATGTATTTGAGAAGAAACACGTGTATGCCTCGTCATTTGGGTGCGGTTATTAGGTTGGCTTCAAACGGGCAACACATGTAACCGTAGATGTTCTTGCTTATATTGTAGTCAACCATTCATAAATTCTGCAATTCGAATTATTTGCAGCCTATGTACTACTAGGATATGATTCAAATCATACAGTCCAACAGAATCTCAAACATGTCTACTGTTTTCGCATTTCGTGTCATTCTTCATAGTAACTTCAAAAGCTTCAAACTTGTACATTTCCTAATATAAAGATAATTTAATGAAAACAATCTAAATAAAATTAAAACTGTACATTTTAAACAATATAAAAATTATAATTTTAACAAAATTTAAAACAATGATTCTGCAATACTTATTTGACTTGAAAGACCCGCACCCGTTTATTGTGGACGCACATTTCTTTTTCATCTAAATGACATATCAGAATCGCATGCAGCCTGTGATGGAAACATTCCCCACCCATGACTGTGTGTGATTGGATAAGAAAGAAAAGCAAAAGTTGAAAATGGGAATCTCACAAAGAAAAGTTTGAAATGAACCCACCATGATGGGACTCCATCTGGACCATCACTACCCCACAATAGCGCACAAACTTCACCAAGCATTTAGTTCAATTAATAAGGGGTTGTACTAATTTAATAAGAGATCTTGAGTTTAAGCTTTAGAAATACAATAATATTAAATATTTAGTGGTAGAACTTTGCCACCCTTACGGTTTTACCTAGTTTCATCTGAATTAGTGTAGATCCCCAATAAATTTTCTAAATTAAAGTGAGGTAGGATTGGACACCGGATGCTCCAGCAGAAAAAAGAGCAAAACCTTCTGTATAGTGTATAGCCTTGCATACAATTGATCCTACAAAATGAAATGAAAGAAAATAATTATGTCGCAGTGCTATACAACACCACCCTTGAAAGGTATCTAAGAGGAGGACCATTTTCAATATGGACTGACAGTGTTTGAAATAGTGTCTTACAACTTTTAATATTAAACACAAATCTCGTCCTCCTCAAAGTCACTTTTGATATCTAGGAAGCACAATAAAAGTAACAACAAATACTTACCGGTCGATTTTGTTGTTAGAAAACAGCAGAACGAAAACATATAGCATTCCCAATCAGTGCTTTGATATCTTACCCTGGAACTTGTATACCCCAATACATTCCGCTTGTAAGAAAATTTATGCTTGCTTTTTCTCTGATTGAACATAAAGTGCAAAAGTGAACCAGATAAAAGAAAAGGACATCATCTTTTCTCACTTTTATAAAGTTCTATAGACATCATACATAATGGGAAGGCAAGATTATAAGGCAACAGAACTTGCTGCAACTCTCAATAAGCTCTGAATATTTCTGAAGCCTTGTGAAGTTCTCTGTTATAATGGATAGCAATCCAAGAAACTGGAGACGCGCAAGAAAAAGTCACTTGTTTGTAATTTTGGCTCTTCTTTTACTCCAGAACAATCTTATCATCTCTCAGATATTTGCTGAGGCAGCGAGTGAGTGCAACTTAGCTTCTATCTCCGCTATCATCTCTAAGTCTGTAGACTTGTATAACATTTGAGCATGCAAGATTACTGATCAAGGGAATACTTATAAGTTCATATCGTGTATATGGGAGATAAGATGTATGACGACCCAGAAACCACAAAGAAGTATCACCACAAAATGCTAACTTCATTGTTAGGAAGGTATGACTCTAATTCCTGATTCCTTTTTCGATGAGAGCCATGAAGATCATAATAACGGCAAGTGTTTCCCTTTGTAATGAAGCAAAGAAGCAGCACAAAGCTCAATTCTTTACAGCTATAAGCATGGGTTTTCAGGGTTTGCAGCAAGATTGACAAAATCTCAGGCAGAAGAAATTGCAAGTATCCTGTTTGCTTTTATTTTAACGTTTGATATGCAATCCATTTCATCACCTTTAATAGCAACGAACCGTTTGATGTGAAGTTTCCAGGTGTTGTTCATGTCATTCCAATTTGTATTAACAAACTCCATACAACCAGAAGCTGGGACTTCATTGGAATCAACCATTCCTTCTCAAGAACCACTATCACAGAAAGCAATTTTGGTCAAGGGACCATCATAGGTGTCATAGACTCAGGTACTAACTGTCCCTCTCTCATATAAACAGAGAAATCAACCAGAAATTTATGCATCCATGAATTCGTGGGGAAGAAAAGAATGAAATTGCACCTAGTAGAGTTGATACCTTCGCCTCGCCAAGCCAGTGACACAGCAATGGCAAATTTATTCACTTGGAGAAAATAGTAACTAATAATTCATGCACAATGCATCTTTCAACCAGGAAAAGAATTGATCCACGGTTCCTTCACCTTCTCTCTACATTCTATTTTGAAATTTTCATATCATGTGATTGTAATTAGACCAGGTAGCATGAGGGAATTTCAGTATCTAATGTGTATCGGGAAGGGCCCAGTCAATATGTTCTTTAAAGGAGTCCTTTTCCCACAGAAGTTGAACTCAGTAAGGTTGGAGATTTGGAGGAGCTAATGCAGTCCATACATATGGATTTTGCTTCTCAAAGCCAAGCTATCATCCTGGACTGCTTGCCGAGAAGCTAGACATTGGAGCGAATTTGTTATTGCGTATGAATGTTTGTACCTTGTAGGAGAAGAATTCACTTTTTCTTAAATCAAACTCGAACATGTGAATTTCAATTGTTTTTTTTTAAGAAAAGTGAATTTTTACACACACAAATTGATAATAATAATAAAAGTTAGTGATAGAATAAACAATGTCTGAAAAAATTTCATTTCTCCGGATTTAATTGAAATGAAATATGGAATAAATTCTTATCGATTTTAAGTATATAAACTTAAGTTTTTCCTTCGCTTTTATCAGTGCATTAATTGAAATTGAATGGAAAAAAATTAGGAAATAAGTATTAAGAATTATATGTTCTTAAATAAGAATACTTATTAATAATAATTTAATTGATAAAATAGATATTCCAAAATCTTTTTTTTTTTGTATACTCCAAAATATCCTTATTCGATGAGAGACTAATCTCCTAAATACTACAAAGACCCAATTACGTGGTAGATATGCAATCTAAGCCAGAGTGATTAGGTCCATTAAGTTCCATTAAGGTAAACATTTTTACAATAATTTTTTAAATGATAATACAATTTTATTCCTTTGTTATATTCATCTAAATTTTGATGCTAAATTAGTGTCAGATTAAAACATTAATCTTAATTTTAAATATAAAACTTATTTCCTACTTCCACCAACTTTTCTTCAAACTACTCATAAAAAAATAATAAAGATAATTAAAATATTTTTAAAAAATCATTTTAAGTAATTAATTTAATTTAATTAAATTAGTTAAATAAATTTTATATTAAAGATTAAAAGAGTATCTAAATATCAAAAAGAAAAAAATCGCACTCCCAACCTTTTTTTTAAAAAAAAAAGCAAGTTATCCTTGCCAACTAAACAAATTATTAAGTATGACGCTAAATTTCGAATAAATATATAACAGTACAAAACTTGAACCCTTTCACCAAAAGGGAATGATTAAAAATTATTTACGTGATATTTAGTTTTAATATTCATACATTCATTTAGAAAATTTATTCTAGATATTTCTATTGAAAAATTTTATAGCTGAAAAATATAAAATCTATATATCCATATCTAATAACTCTCCAGTAAGCCAAAATATGTAAAGTTGTGAAGTATACGACTCACAACAAGTAATATATAATAATTTTCACGTCCTCCTTTCTAGTTATATTTTAATTATTATCAAATCATTAATATAAAATATTAACACTACAAGAAGTCACGTTATTGAACAGCACAATCCATGTGATGCAAATGAGATGCTTCTAGTTGTCTACTTTTAAATCAGGGAGGCAGTCCCATCATGTTTTGTCAAGCAAGCAAGCATGTAGGGCAGATGGTAAGGCTAGAAATACAACTTAGGCTGAAAATTAACGCTTACAGAATGACAAACTCTATGATGGGGCACCAAGGTATGAGGCAAGACGTAAAATGTCATTGAATACGCCGCCAGCTGTGACTTGAGCACCCGCTCCTGGTCCCCGAACTATCAAAGGCTGCTTATTGTACCTTCTTGTTGTGAGTGCAATAATATTATCTGACCCGGACAGTTGTGCAAATGGATGATCCTTCTTGTATCTTCGCAGCTCGACCATTCCTTTTTCGTTAGTCACGTCCACCACCCCGACGTACCTCAGAACCTTCACACACATCAGATTTGTTAAATGAGATACCAAACCAAAATAATACAAGAGAAAGAAGCCACCATGATTTACTAATGACATATAACTAAACTATCCAAAGCAAATTGAGCATGAACAGGACAAGACTCCCTACACATGCAAAAAAGGACTTTAGGTCAATCGCCATGTTTTGCAACCTGAGTTTTATGAAGATATGCTTCTGACCATTATCTATAAGTAAATCTAAGTAGTTAATTTCCTTCTAATACTCTTTATATTACTCACTTCCCCAGCATTCTCAGCATCCTGTTGTTTCTTCATCATGTCTTCGTCAAATTTAGGTAGCTGTTGCATAAACTCCTGAGCCGATGCAGTCGCCTGCATGAAAACATTGGAACAACCATGTTAAGTATAACATTACACACTTAAGAACTCTATTGTTATCAGATATTAGATTTTACCTTTAGTGGTTCGGGCACAAGGCTCTCAACAGGAATATTAGATAGTTCAAGCTTTAGACCAGACTCCCGTGCAAGAATTATCACCTGTAACACCACATTATCTTCAAAAATGTTACTTTAAATGATCAAGTACTAAATAATAGGAAGCAGATAAAGGACTTTACGGAGCATAATTAACAAGGTCGGTAGCCCATATATTCCATGTTCCAACATCTATCACGAAATCATGCATCGTCCTTACTACCCCAAGTTAACTTATATTTCCCCAATGAACAGGGCACCTCCTCATTAAGGACTATCAACAAATATAGCTTTTATTTACTGAATCTATAGGGTTTAACCTCATAACTAAGGCCGTAAATGAATTTTGACAATGGAAGGTGGAAGATATTTTCTGGGCCGTCTCATTTACCTTTCTAGCAACATCTGTTCCAGACAGATCATCCCTTGGATCTGGCTCAGTATAACCTGCTTCCTTTGCTTCAGCAACAACCTCACTAAAAAGTCGACCATCTTTAAAGTTATTAAAGATGTAGCTCAAAGTCCCACTGCAAAATCAAACAGCCGGTGAACTTTCTTAGATGTATAACATCAATGAAATGTGACAATACGCAATAGTAGTTCTTCAATTAATGTTTTCCATTCTCTAGGATACCAAGGCTGATTTCAAGATCAGAAGTATCAGTCTGAGAGCTTAGGTTCTCTCTCAACCTACTAAAGCAAACAAACAGTGAAGTAAGGTGTCAAAACAAACCTGAAGATGCCTTCAATTTGCAATATTCTGTCTCCAGTTTCAAGGAGGCCTTGTAAAGTGTTAATGATTGGAAGACCAGCTCCAACAGTAGCTTCAAAGAAGTAATGGGTATAGGATTGTCTTTGAAGAGCTCTTAGCCTCAAATACTGGATGCAGTACACGAAGGTAAGCCTCAGTAAAGTAATATGAAACAATTACACATAAGTAACGTTATGCGAAAGGATTGTATTCACAGCTTCTCTTTGGTTCTCTGTGCATGTTCTTTTCAAGGGGATAGATATTTGTGTGACACGCAAGGATATTTGGACTGCTCTTCTTCATTGACTAATTTTTTAGTTGGGACTTTTCTTATGCGGTCTTGTTTTGAAACTAACCTTTTTCTTTGTTTTAGGATTTCTAATTCTTCAACTTTCTATAATCTCTTCTCTTAATAAACATTATTTAATCCAAAGAAATTTCAATGACAAGCAAACTGACATTAAGGTTCCGGCGTTTCTAGCTTCAGATGAGTATTTGAGAAATAAAAAAGACCTTAACTTTTAAGTTCTTATCTAAAACTTACAGGCCAAATACAAAAAGTCCTAACTAAAACCAGTGCATGCCATCATAAGTACAATATGCATTGTTTTACCTGATCAAGTGGTCCTGAATTCGCCTTTTTGTTGGGGGTGATTATATGTATTCCTTTGCATAACCAGTCATAGTAATGGCCAGCAATGATGGAGTCAGCTGTGCAGTCCACTAAAACTGTGTTTGGTATAAAATGATTTCCATGAACATGTTGAACAAAATTTTCCAAATTAGCCCCTTCTCCTCTTTTCTCCCGAATTTCTCTCCACTTAGCTAAGTCAATACCCCTGCAGTCAACAATAACAGCTCATCGTATTTTAATAGGAGCTCACTTAATATGATCAATAGATAGAAATACTCTGGTTCATCAAATAAAATCCCAATATACATTCAGTGACACTAATAACCATGTATTAGCCAAGGCATTCCTCTCATGTGACAAACTATGGCCTATTTTAAAAGTTCAAAAGTTTTTGCAGCAGAAAGAAGGCAAAGTGTTAAAGCGCTCTGCTTTAGGCCAGTGTCTATAAATGGAACAGAAATACTCAGATTTTTTGGGGGAAACCTTAATATCCTTAAGCTTACTTTGGTTTGGTTATTGCTATTCGAGCTTTCGTTTTTATGCTCCACATGGTTTCTTAAGGGCAATTTCCTTACTCGACATGCAAAGGGACTGAAAAGCTATTTTGTATCATTGTTATCTGTGCCTCTTTTGATAGAGTACAATAGCGTTATGCGATCGATGTAGCCAATCCCACATAATGGGATAAGGTTTGTTGTTATTGTTATATGTGCTTCTTTTCTCCAAGGGTACTTTATCTTCTTTTTTTGCTTGCTTGTTTTTTTCCTTCCAATAATACTCTTTTGTGTCTAAAGAAAATGGCAGATAATTGCAACAACATTTTCCAAAAAGGTTAAAAGGTGTAAAATGAGCCCTTCTTTTTGTCTCAACTAGAAATCAAAGAAAACCTGCACATTTGTACTAACATCCAAAAAGATAAATTTTGGTTCTAAGAAAATTGACTTACAGATCACTAAGAACCATTGAGTTCGAACCAATGATGCCCAATACACGCAAATCAATGTTATATTCTTCTTTCAAAACAGCAGCCTACATAAACAAATTTGTTACATAAATTAGCCAAGATACCTCAAGCCTTGTGGAAAATGTAACAAGTAACTCCGGTTTTCTTGAATGCCAATTTTGAGCACATGAACAACATATTTAAACATGGGAAAGTATCAAAATGGAATGCTTAACAGACAGCAACTCCGAAGATATTAAATAAGAAGGAATTTTGGACATCCACATATTTGAGCAAGAAAATTATAGTCGGGTAGCTATACTTAGGATACGGGCTGGCCCGCTTAAAAAATTATTTCTAAATTTTTAAAATACTAATAAAAAATTATATTATCATAATTAAAAAATTGTTAATATTATACTCTTAAAAATTTCTATTTTTTATAAAAAAATCTCAAATTTTATAACTATAAATTTAAATAAACATTAACATAATATTAATCAATTATAATATATCAACACATATCAATAAATAAGTAATCATCTTTACTAATATTCAATAATAAGAGTATTCAAAGTAATATTTGGGTAAAATAAATAATAATATTAATAATTTTTAAAAAAAAGGCCTAACCCACCCCAAATCGGGTTGGCATTTCCAGCCCGTTTCTAAGTAAAACAGGCTCAGCAGCTCTAGGGGTATCCTAAGATTATTAAGTGACACCAAACTAAGACATTGCAAAATCCTTTAATAATAAAATAAATATCATGAAAAGGAAAAGGAAAAGGAAAACAACCAAGCTTAGATAATTTGAACCAAAAACAATGGAGAATAAGTGATTTAATTTACAGGTTCTGTATTGATATAAATGCTAGGTCTTAATAATTACATATAGCTTATATTAAATACATAACTAAATGGTTTATTTTAAACTACAAAGTAAGAAACTGAATTTTTACTGAAACTAATTTAACAATACCAAAAAAGTTTTGATATGACATGATGTACTAATTTTTAAAAAAAATGTCAATTAGAATTACATTTTCTCCTTGTTGAGACTTGAACCTAATTTTTTTATAACTGAATCCATCATGGAAATGCAACTTCATGACATCACATTCCAATTGCTATCTGATTGCGGAGACAATATGCAGGTCATATTTCAATTCTCCAGTTGATTTCTTGCCAATGCAACTTGTAATTTCAAGATGAAAATTAATAAAAATAAATAAATACAAGTAGAACTAAAACAATATATATACGCGCAAAAATTATCCACATAAACTGCACCTGATCCCTTAGTTGGTCAAGAAGTGTACTCCCAATTAAACCAGGTCCAATGATGCCCATCGCTATGGTGGTTCTTGAATGATAAAATCTTGAATGAACAGCTCGAAGAGCCTTGATACAATCTTCTCGCTTAACAACAACAGTGATATTGTACTCGCTGCAGCCTTGCGCTATAGCACGGACATTGATATTTGCCTGTATTTTGATAACAAGTTTGACAATAAATAATTCAAAGAAACATACCAAGATGCTGCAAGAATAGAGTAAAAATGTAAAAAGTAAAACATTTATCATGCTGATGAAATAAAACTTCACCAAAATAAATTTTAATATACCAATTTTAACTTCAACAATAAACTGTCACACTACTAAGATAAACCATCATTTCCGAACCTTAGCTAATGCATTGAACAGGGAAGCACTAACTCCAGGAGTACTTGCCATCTTCTGGCCAACAGCAGCCAAAATGCTACAATTTGGAATAACTGCAACCTGAGAAGTGTCATATGATTTAGAGAATAATACTAGTAACAAAATATAAGTTGACAAGCCTTACATTTCAACATTGTCCAACTACATATACCTATTGAACAGGAATGCATCTAACAACCTGTAAATAAATAGCGTGGCCAACAGCCAAAATTTTGCAACTTTGAGCTTGGTGCCATCATAGGAAAATGAGCTGCCCTCGTTTTGTTTTGGAAAAATCATATAATAAAGATAATAGATAAATTCCAAATTCAATTAACTACCCACTAAGTTCAAGTTCCTATTGCGTTACAGTAAGAATTTATCTTCAAGACACCAAGGAAGCCAAACTCAAGGTTAGCCATAATACAAGGGGTAATCTTGGAATAAAATCAACAATCCCTAATCCATAATGATATGATTCAACATTGATCTCAGCAAGGCAGACAATTGGTGTTGGTAAGATATTTGTAGCCCTACACGTTTAGCAACCCTTAAGCAATAAATTGGAGCATTCTGGACAAAGGGGCTCATTCAGTTTTCAAGAAAGCTGCATATCCACAGCAGGATATATCTTCAAGTCTTGCTTAGTCATTGATATCTGACTTAAAATGTCCACATAATTGAACAACATAATTGCTAAAAGCACAATAAATAATTAGCTCAAAGTGGAATTTAACTTAGCACCTGAGATAGACGCCCAGCATCCAAAGCTTGACGAAATTTGGATTGCAATGCTTCTGCAACAGCTTTTACTTCCTTCTCAGGTACAGCAAAGCATATAGAATGCTCACTACTAGCCTGCATAAATGCAGTTAATGAACACTGCAATTTCATATATCTAATAATGGAACTAACTTAAGAGGATAAGCATACCTGAGATATCATGATAGCATTAGCTCCAACATCTTTTACAGCGGAAAAAATAGAACTGGCTGTCCCTGGAACACCGGCCATTCCAGTTCTGAAAAATGCATTGAAGGATTCCAAGACTTAGAGGAGAAATATAGGCTACTAAATTGAATAAAAGGGCTATTCATCAGGCAAGTGAAGACAATGATGACTCACCCCTCAACGTTAACAAGTGCTAAGTTGTCTATCGTTGCAAACCCTTTAACAAAATGACTGAAGTTCTGTATATCTTCATCATCATTGAAAAAGGAGCGGCAAATCTTTGTTCCAGGGGCAGAGAGGTTGAAAATGTTTCTAATTATAATGGGTATGTCATATTGCATCACTGGAATGATTGTACGGGGATGTAAAACATTTGCACCAAAATAAGACTGCAACATACAGGTTGAGTTAATCTCCTGGATTTCATAGGCATAAAGAGCATCGAGGCATTGAAAGTTCAACTCACCATTTCCCATGCTTCTTGATAAGATAATGTCTTCAAAATTACAGCCTCACTAACTGCATGAAACATTTTTGTTTATATTTAACTAAAACCTTAATATTAAGGTACTCAAACATAATAATAATGATGATAGCAATGATGATGGAGCATAATTAATATATTGGTATGATTTTGGGAGCAGAATATGAATAGGTAGAACTATATCGACAGTTGGATGCAAGAACAAAATTTCATCTCTATAGTAATCTAGTCGTGGTTGAACTAGCACATCAAATAATGAGAAGCACAAACCTTTTCTAGGATCTGCACTATAGACACCATCAACATCTGTCCAAATTGTGACTTGGCGAGCCCTGAAGAGAGAACCCATAATTGCCGCCGAGAAATCACTACCATCTCTCTTCAGTGTAGTAGGTATATTTTGAGGTGTACTAGCAATAAATCCAGTAGCAATGATAACCTTGGATGGATTCAAAGAGTACCATTTATCAAGTCTTCGCCCAGATTCCAAATAGTCAGGATCAACTTGATTAGAACCAGCCCGATTTACAACTAGGACTTCCCTTGCATCCATCCATTTGCAGTCAATCCCATTCTGCAGCACAGAAGGGAAGCTTGATGCAATCAGCACAATTTAGATCAGAAAAATATGAAAAGCAAAACTTTCTAAGAAAAGAGCGGACCTTCTGAATAACCGAAGACAACATATGAGCAGACCATAACTCACCATGCCCCACTACAAAGTCTGTAAAGGATTCTGTTGCATTACGAGCTGCAAGGTATTCAACAAGTTGGTGGAGATGTTCCGTTAATTTCTTAACCAACATTTAAGTATCGACCAAATCTCTTTTATGGAGAATGATTAGATCATATAACAAATGTTAAGCATAAATTAATATCATATCAATAGAACCAGTCAAAATGCCACCAAAGGATGCAACAAAACAGTTGTAAAGATTCAACAAGAATACCTACTAGTTCTATGGTGACAAAAGCATTTTAACGTTTCACAGTATACAACCATATATCATCATATGCTGGATCCCTTTATTTGATAAAATTAGAAACACAAAAATATTCAATAGTGGGAAGGTAAAGTGTAGACCTTATTAATTGTCACGTTGTCAAGATGGTTGTCAAGAAACTGTTAAAGAATGGTCTACTAAAGTGCTACTGTCATTGATATTGATATATTGAAAGTTCTTCAAAATCAGATATAAGTTGGAACAACGTGAGGAAACATCAATCTCAAAGTCACAGACATGATCAATATCAAAAAGAAAAAATAAGTCATTAAATTATACACACACACAGAGACATGCTTTGGAACAAAGTAATGAAGACAATGAGTACCAAAGAGAAAGAGAGAAGCCGTTACCTATGTAAATTGCACAAAGCATTGCCTTAAGGTTATTGATGTCATCATGCAACTTTGATAAGAAAAGAGCAAGTTCATCTCCATCAAGTAGTTCATGAGCAGCAGAGCTGTGCTTTTCTAAAACAGCATCTAGTGCAGATATATAGGATTCATCATGTGCTTGAGCCTTGTGAATAAGGTCATACATCATATCTGTCACCATTGACATAGCAGAGACGACGACAACTTTCTTCTCCGAAACATCCTTGATTATTATATCTGCAACATTTTTAATTCTTAGTGCGGTTCCCACACAGGTTCCTCCAAATTTGTGAACAGACCAAGCTTCTCCTTTTGGAAGCTGTTTTTCTTCTACAGATACATCCAGTGAAACATCTGCCAGTTAAAAAAGAAAATTATATTATAATTATAAATAAATGTTATAAAACATTTAAGTTTTGCAAAATTAGAGGATCAAATTCCAATATACAAATAACTAATTAGCAACCTGTAAGTGAAGCACATATCCTACTGTATAGTGTTTCTCTTCCCCGAGGTGAAGTAAGACTCTTTCTGAGGCAGAAACCAAAATATCCTCATAACAATCAATTAATTTAAAATAAACAGAGAAAAGGAAAGGAAACTAGCACTATGCAAAACTGGACTATGGCATTGAAAGGAGAAAATACACGGAAGGCAGAGGAGGGAGAATGTGAGGCATATGTAAGTATGAAAATGACCATCTCGTACACGAAAGGAAACCACCACATAAACTATGCAACTGGACTTTACCAGAAACTTTGTCACACTTGAGGTCACCGTTTTGGTTTCAATGATGGCCAGATATGTTTTAATACATTCTTTTTTTCCAGCAAATCATATATTTCGCATCGTTAGTACGATTCCAACTATCGCATCTTTCTTTCTTTTCCTGATTTTCTCGTACAATCAAAGAGTTAACTCCACTTTTTAGCTGGCAAGCTTATTAACTAAATTTCAAGGTGGCGTGTATTGTCGTTCATCTCTGAGTTTTCTTTCATTTTACGCGCCAAAAAAGTTTCTTTTCGATCTTGGTGACGATAGAAGTCGACGTTAAACGCTACAAACAAAAGAAGCATGAAAACGAGCCAATCTAGCAGAACCAAATAGCAGTCAACTTTAGCGACCTAAACTCCTAAACAAGGACCAAAAACAATAAAAAGGCAAGAAATAGAAGCTCCATTTGTACATGCAAGAACTAAGGAGATTTAGTTGGAGAACAAAGTATATGTTGAAAAATACCGAAGGAGATGCGAATGACGGTGCAAGCGGGGAATGAGACGGCATTGAGATTGGAAGGTGTCGCTGTGCTGGTCAAGTGGAGTGTTAGTATGGAAAATGCGAGAGGATTGTGAGAATACAGAAGAAACGGAAACCACCATGGCTTCTTCGCGGTAGAGAGAAAAAAATCTGAAAGTAGGAGGTGGTGTCGATAAAGAGGAAGAGTATTTCGACTGAATGAGATATACGCTGGATTCCGAGTCAGTGAGCGGCTTGATGGATTCGGCACGTATGCAGCCACCAGAGAAGAGAAAGCAGGAACTAGGCCCACTAGGGACAGCGGCGGCGGGGTAAACACGATAATCAAATCATTGATGATTGTTTCTGCATTTCACTGTTTCGAACATTATTTATAGCATGATTCAACTAACATTAAAAAAATTGTTAATCTTTTTACCCACAGAAAAATGTTTATAAAATTACACCAATATTTGGATGGTTTTAATTTTAATTTATTTTATTTTTATATTTTTAATTTTTAAAAAATAATCTTTTAATGCTATAATTACTAATTTGTTTATAACTCAATCTTTTAAATATATCTCTAAATTTTTTATTTATTTATGACTTAATATTTTTTTTTATTTTTTATATTATTATCTTAGCCATCTATACCTCTCGTCACAAAAGTTGCTTACAAATCAGCTCTACGTGGATTTTTTAATTAAAATTTAAGCAAAAGAAAACGCGCCAGTAACATGTTGCAAGACGAAAAGTGGAAGGGAATGGATTTGGCGAGTTCGTGAGGAAGTAAGGGGCGTTGGTCGGAGCTCTGATTGCAGTCCACCTTCATTTCGTGAGCGAGTTTCAAGTCTGCCTCCAGGAAGAACGTTGCATGAATATTTGTCTCCCACCTCCTCTTTCTATGTGAAGATTCTGATTCCGATGTTTACAATGGAATTAATATTAGCTTGTTCATAGATTTCAATTCCCTTATTTCCAACCTCATCTAGAGTTGAGAGAATCGGTTGTGCATGTTGGGCTAACTCATTTGGATCCAAAAATTTCTAAAATTAAGTTGAAAGTTAAAATATTATTTTATTATAATTATAATCATAATATTTAAAAAATTATCTTAATTTTTAAGTGTATAAATTTACATTTAAGATTAATAAATAACTTATCTTATTTAATATCGATATCGTCTAAGAAAAAATGAGACTTTACCCTACCTTTATATTATAGATGAGCTCAACTATTTTTTAAAAAAATTTTATATAAAAAAACATTACATCTATTACGATTAAAATTGCAAAGGCTTGAGGGGCAGAGTATTTTTTATGATAAAAGAAAGTTTAAGGATTGATTTTTTTTTAGATAAAGAAAATTTAAGGATTAATTTTTTGTAAACAAAACGTTTAAGGATTTTATTTTAATTCAATCAAAATTATATGGATCAAATATTTAATTTTCTCATTATAAAAACATGAAACCTGAATTTTAACGAACAAGATATAAACTAAATAGGAAAAACTAATCTATAGAATATTGTAATATAAGTGTCAAATGTTAGATTACAATTCTGAAGTATTGGATCCAAGTGTTCAATTCAAAAAATTGGCAAAATAAAGCACATAGGATATCAAAAGTGGGGCCTAGTAACATTGTTTGACAAAATAAATGATAGAATAAGTATTTTTAAAAATAAAATAAAGAACAGGCACATCATGAAATTATATTTAAAAAAATTATATTTAAGTCCTAATCTAATTTTAAAAAATTATAAGAAATTATAAAATGATCATAAAATTCTATAGGATATGAGATTAATTATTTTGAATTATGAAATTATAAAACTGCTATGGAGAGAAAGCAATTAAAATAATATAAATAATAATTTTATTAGAAAAAAATAATAACTTAAATAAAAAAAATAACTTAAACAAGGTGAATGAGAATTTTTAAAGAGGAAAAAATAATTGATGGGAAAAAATAATTGAGATATTTTTTTTTCATGAATAGTTATACTATTTCATAATTTGAAAAAAATAATTATAGATTCTATAGTATTTTACAACAATTTGATAATTTTAAGAGGTTTTTAAATATTAAATTCTTGAGACTTAAATACAATTTTTCTCTTCTATTTAAACTATTTACGTCTTATCAATATACTGTCCACATTCCATACAAATTATACTCGATGGGTTAGAATTAAATTAAACATATATTAATTGGGTGAGAGCCAGGTATTTATTATGGCATACTCGCCGTTTAATTCTAGAGTCATAAAACTGACACGTATTTAATTATAATCAAAACACTATTGCTAATCCAGTTCAAATGTTCATAATATCACTGGCCATAACTTATTGGCATTCTATTTAAATAGAATTAAATTTAAGGCCATTGATATAGTCACCTGTATCGTCAAATAGAGTTAAGTCTAACGTCGTCAATATAATCACTTATTAATCTGGGAAATTCACTCGATTCTCCAGTCACATCATGTAAGGTAACGAAAAGTGCGTTTATTTTGATACCCCACTCAGCCACTCACTACTCAATAGCTTGGGCCAGCTAAGCGTACAATATTCAAAACCTCTAATTTCACCATCATATTACCTTGAATCTGCCACAAAGCGTGTCTATCCACTAAGAAAGTGCGGCATTCTTTAATGCCATCACTATGGCCAGCCGGCCTTAATCGAGAGGCAATCCTGACAGGATATCTCTCCACTAAGAAGTATTTTGTCTTGTTCAGAAAACTTTCTCAAGAATTCTATTTTGGCCTCATGGAGATTGAATGTTCTTTAATTTAACATCTCATGAACGTGCATCCCTTCCTAGAATATTTGATGATAAAACCATAAAACTAAAGAAAAGGACCTAACGAGCGAGTGATTTCACAGCCATGCCCGGGCATGTTTTGATTTTTCTCGCTTCTTTTCGCCCGGAACATGATTTGATTGAGAGATGCGTATTACCCACACCCCTGACCATTTTATACCTTACGACTCTTTCAATTCTCTCATCCATATATATATACGCCCACATACGGCACATTTTTAATAGAAATTTAAGTATAAGTAAAAATATAATTCAATTAAAAATAAATTTTAAAAATTTATTTAATAAAATACAAATAAATATGAAATTGATATATATTATTTTATAACTTAAAATAAAATAGTTTAAACTATTTTGTTATAACTTGAGAATAGTTAAGATTATCTACAAATTTTGTAATTTAGATGAAATACTTTAAAATAATTTATTTTTATTTTATAAATAAAAATAATTTTTATTATACTAAATAAAAAAATAAAAATAAAATCTTTTATTTTTATTTTTCTATTTCTTTACTTCTATTGTATTGTACTAGACATATCCACAGTGATTGACCCATGGTTTTGGGCTGCCATACATAACTATTTATATAGAATTTTAGAAATAAATTTATAAAAAAATAATTTTTTAGTAGTTTATAAAAAATAGTTTATAAAAAAATTATTTTAAATAAATGAATATTTAAATAGTTATTTTTAAAAATACTTTTATTATTAGTAAATTATAAAAAAAATATATGAGTATTAAATAAAGAGGAATAAGATATAAGAGAAGAGATGAAATATAGTATAAAAAAAGTAGAAGAGATAAGGGATGGTGTAAGAAAAAGTAGGGGTAATATAATAATTGGTCAGTTTATAAAGTCTTTTACTATTCTATAAGTTACTCTGCTCAACTTATCTGAAATCTTAGTTTTAAATCATATTTTAGTCTAAAACCCATTTCAAATAAATATAACTATTTATTTTAAAATTTTTTAAAATTTATATTTTACCAAAATATAAATTTTGAGAAGTTCCAAATGGGCCCTATAGACTAGATTGACTTTTTTTTTTTGGTTTTTTGATATTAAAGAGGGCAGTTGTAGGAAATTAAAAGAGTATACTAACTAATAGAAATTGATTTGAGCAATAGATAATTTAGTATTAAACAAGGTCTTGGGTTCGAGTATTAGTATATGTATAAAATTTCTATTGGAAGACTCACCTACCATAACCAAATATATGACGTATATCAAATTTAAATGTAGTCAGGATAAAGTTATGATAAATCAGGTGGACAAGAAAATTACACTATATTGTATAAAAAAAAGCATTACATTATAGAGAAATTTCATCGCATACTGTGGCACAAATCTATTTACTCCTACTCAAGCTCACAAATTGATTTCACTATAATATAATATGATAAAAATATGAGATATGTGACTATTTAAAATATATTTGATCTCTATAAAATATTATTTTATTATAATTCTAATTGTGTTATTTAAAAAGATATTATAATTTTTAGATGTATAGGTTTACGCCTGAAAATAATTGACAATTTATTTTATCTAATATTAATATTACATAAAAAAAGGAAAATTTAGTCAAGTCTTTATATTATAGATAAATTTAATTATTTTTTATAATAATTTATACATAACAAAAATGGATTACGCTGGAAACTTTATCACACCTAAGGATTAAATGATTGGAGAAATTGAATACGGGAGCTCACATTATTGCCTCCCCCTCCCCCTCCCCCTCGCGAAGATGTGTGCATTCTAGAGAAGTTGATCGCAGTTGAAAAAATTAATTATAAAATAATTATTGATAATAGATTTTGTAAAATAAATTTTACATGAAAAATAATTTTTAAAAAATAACTATTTAATTATTGATATCAAAATAACTTATTTAATGGATAAATTATCAGAAAAACTATAAATTAAAATAATAATTATATAAATTGACAAGATAATAAAAATATAAAGGGCAAAATTTATATTTCAGCATCTTATAATCTTAAAAAAATTGGTGGGATATGTTTACTAGAAACTATAGTTTAAAGTGTCCAAATATAATTTTTTCCCATAATCACTTTTACAAATAATAGTTTAGATACTTAATTGGAAAACTATAATTTAGATACTTAAAATAATAGTTTATAATAAGCATATCTCACCAATTTTTTTTAATTATAAATATATAAAATGTCAATTTTATCTTTTATATTTTGTAATAAGATCGATTTAAATAATTGTTATTTTCTTATATACTTCTTAGTAATTTATTATATAAAAATAATTATAATAATAATTATATAAATATTTTTTTATTTAAAATTATTTTTATATAAAAAATTATTCTTTAAAATTATTTTATAATCAATTAGTTACAGCTAAACTAAACCTACTCTATACATGTGCCGGCGATCAAAGAGCCGCTTGAGAGGGCCCATGCATTAGGGCTGTGTATAATGCTCATGATCCGTTATGTTCTGTCTAGTCCGCAAGAAAAATATCCTATTCAACCCGATTTTTACTGGGTAAGGCCGAACATCGGGCTGCAAAATACAGCCCATGCATTTTTCGGGCTAGGCACCAGGTATAGGGGCTGTCCTACCCTGCTCTACCCATGAGCACCATTTCTTTTATTTTTTTTATTTTTTCTCTATCTTAAAAGGGAGAATATGATAGCTACTGGTGACTATAAGGTAATTTTAGAAATATAAATAGGTAAGTTGTATCTTTTAATATTTATAACTATACTAATTTTTTCTTTTTTTTTAACTTTGTTAATTATCATATGATTACATTACAAATTATAATTATTTATTTTATTTTTTTAGATGCTTTATCTTTGTCAATATTAGGGAGATTGATACAAAGTTATAATTACAAACTATTTAGATTTCAACGTTTATTTTTTATATGTAATAGATCTCAAGATTTTAATTATTATTTTTATTCTCTTATTCTTAGTGAATTATAAATATTATTTAACTTTGAAAGACACATGAATATGATATTATTTTAAAAATTTATAATTATAAATTTTTTTACAACATGAGCATGGCATCCCGATTTGGGCATGCCCAATCCGCTCATGCCCTGCCTAAAATTGTTAGGGCTTTTACCGGGTAGGGCCGGACATCGGGCTATAAAATATAACCCATACATTTTTTAGGCAGGACACCAAACAGGAGATTACTCTATCTAATCCTTCCTATATATACCCCTACCATACACCTGTAAATAATAAGTATGTTAGGTGACCCAATATTTGTTGTCTTCATTAATCAATTGAGCGCAATGGCACGTGCCCCGCGCCATAAACATATATAGCATTCAATTATAGGCTCAGAAACCATCATGCTTGGGATGCTATTCCAGGTAATTTTTGGCACCGTCGATATTTGCTTAAAATTTTTTTCTATTATAACTGAAATTTTCATCTTCATCAATGGAAAACCGTGACGTTTCTGGGCAAAACAACGTCCACGCCATCCTCATTCATTATCCATATTCATCACTGTATTTGAATATGGTTTTCCAGATAACGATGGCAAACAATCGCCACATTGCATTCTTAATTAATTTATCTCACTTTCGTTGTTGTGCTTATTAGCTGCCATCTAAGTCAGCGGATGGTTCGAGATCCTCCTCCTTCGGATTTGACAACGCGCGACAGCTACTTTCACAGGCCCGCTCATCTCCCTCCTTGTCTCTTTCATCCGACTTCCCTCTCTACCTGTCTCCGCTCTTAATCATTGCTCTTGGCTGTTGGCACTACCGCTTCAGTATTTCGCGCCTTCTTATGAATCAGAGTTTCATGAACCTACTCTAAGCTTTCGTCTTCTGCTTCTGCTACTGCTAATCCGATGGCGACTATTCCCATGAGCTACAACTACTCTCGGACTTTGTCTGATCCTGGGCATGCTTTTCCCATGCTCTTCACTCGCTTCAAATTTGGCAGAATCAAAGTTTCTCGCATCAAAGATGGGGGTGACCGAGCTCGTCGTCTGCGTTTGTTTTGCCAATTCGAGGTAATTAGTTTCACTTCATTTTTTTTTTTGTGGTTTTGAGTTCTGTTTCAGTAAACTCTCGTGAACCCAATATTTGGGCTCTATTGCAAGACAAGAGACATTGTCTATGCTTCACCGATAATATAAGTTGGCTGGATAGCGAACATGAATTTCGAATTTTGCTCTACAGCTGTTAAACTTGTGATCTCTGCTGTAGTGTTTCCCATTGAATATGACGGATAGTTATTTTGTTCGCGTAGTTGTCCAGCATCATTTGAAAAGAGAGAAGAGCCACTTGGAGCTAGGTGGTAAGGTGGGGTGAAGTGTGCGTGATGACCGGGTTTCAAACGATGTATAGTTAGTAAGAAATAAAGAAAGAAATGGAATATTCAAATCAGCAAGGTGGCTGTTAATATTCTCAAGCCATAAGCAAATTTTCTCAAAACGACTAATTTGAGGAAGAGTAAAATACATAATAACAATAGCTGAAACCTCAACCTCAAATTGAAGCCATCTGTCCAGGGGGTCAATAATGCTCATACGTGGCAGCCAACTTTTTTCACATTTTGTTTCTTGTCTGCAAATCTTTAAAACGAAAACTGTATGTTTTACTTCATTAAAAGAAAGGCTTTATCTTTGACTAAAAATCCAATTGTGCTTGCTTCTGACTTATATGCTTCCATCCACAAATTTTTGCATGCAGACAGAGAAAAAACAGATAAGAAAGTGTTCTCCTTTTCTTGAAAGTTTGTTACTTCCTGGTAATGGTGCCCTAGAGCCAGATGAGTGGAGAGCTGTTCCTGACATTTGGAGATCTTCAGCGGAGAAGTATGGGGATCAAGTAGCCCTGGTGGATCCGTATCATGATCCACCTTCAACTATAACATATAAGCAGGTCTTTTATTTCGTTTGTACGTGTTAGTCTCTTCATTTTTTCAGACAAATTGTACCCAACAAGTGATGGAATGCAATATGTTCAAGTGCAATTTCAACAGTTTGCTAGTAAATAGTTAATTCTGAAGTTTAAAAAAAAAGATCATTAACTTTGACCAATGACAACATCCTAAACACTATCTATGAAGAAATTCATGGAGATTTGAAGCAACATCTCAGAAGTTACATGTATGTGAGAGGATGTTTTGTTTTGAGAGGTGAGAAATAAAAATCTGATCATTGGACATTGTATGAATGAATAGGATGAAAAATTCACTTGTTAGTCCAATAAGCACTTAAAAATGTTAATTGAGTTGATGTTGTGTTCTTTACCCTTCATACAATATCTAACAGTTTTAGTTTTCCCTTTCTATCCCTCATACTTCAACACTCTTCTGTTTTTGATTTGCTTCTCTCACCTCTCATCTAAAATTTATTGGTTTCTAATTATGTTGGGGAAGTGTTAGAATGGTACCCAATTAGCATTTATTGTTATTATTATTTTTCTGAATCTTATATCTACATGCCCAACTCAGGAAGAAGGATTTCTTAATGGTGTCCGCTTTTGATATGTTCAATGTGACACGAGTTGGCATGTTAAGGTTCTGGAACTTCATAGTTTAGTATATAACGGAAACAATGCTTATCAAAAGATAAAATGCCTTATTAAGTCTTTATAGCTTACTTGTGCTTTCTTTTACATAAAAATTTCAGCTGGAGCAGTCAATTTTGGATTTTGCTGAAGGCTTGAGAGTGATTGGAGTTAGACCAGATGAGAAGATTGCACTTTTTGCTGATAATTCTTGCAGGTGGCTCATAGCAGATCAAGGTATACATAATCATGACCTCCATGACTTTTACTGCATAAATAATTAAGATTAATGCAGAGTCAGGGTATTAATTGCCGGAAATTGCAACCTGTACAGATCTTATGCGTGACAAACTTTGTGAGTTTTCAAAGTGAAGAAACTTTAATAAAACATGGTAGTAATTGTTCAAAAATACAATAGTTTCTTTGAAAAAGAGTTTTGAAAGTTTCTAATATACTAGTGAATAAAAGTTATTAGATACTGTAGAAGTTACCCTTTTTTCGCTTATGAAGTTACCACATGTTTAGAAGTTATCAATTCTTTGATTTCTCTATTTCCCCTTTTAATAATTAAGATTTGTAGTGAACGTATTTGGGAAAGAGTTGGTGTGGCATCTATTCAGGAAAAAATGGTGGAGAATCACTTGAGGTGCTTTGGGCACATACAAAGAAGGCCATCTGGATGCGCCTATAAGGAGGGTGGATCAAGATATATGGAGTCCTGTAAAAAGGGGTAGAGCTAGACCAAAAAGAACACTCAATGAGATTATTGAGTGGGACTTCTGGTCAACAACTTGTCAAGGACTTGGTTTTGTATAGAGGACAATACATCGTACGATCTATGTTGCCGACTCCACCTAGTGGGATAAAGTTTGTTGTTGTATTTTTTCTTTTTGGGATGGGGGTTTAGGATTTATGTAAGGACCTTTACTCATGATTTTATATGCAGATGATGAAAAGGGGCCACCATGTTGCTTAGATGATAAGGTTTACTTGTTTCCTAGGTTGAATATTACTTAAATCACATTCCTTTTTTATTTTTCTTCCTTTTGAAGGAAAAAAGATAACGAAAACATGTATAGTTAACATTGTTTCCTATCTATATAATGTGCTCATCTCTTTTCCTTTCTTATCAGGAAGGTCATATTCTGATACTAACTTTAATCCATGCGCATATATCTGTTTGTGTGTGTTTGTGCACATTGTAAATCACATCCATGCTATATTTAGTCTAGGTATGATGGCAAGTGGAGCAATCAATGTGGTAAGGGGTTCAAGATCATCCGTTGAAGAGCTACTGAAAATATACAATCACTCTGAAAGGTTTGATTAGTATTTTTCATGTGAATGTATATCTGTTGTAAACTTGCAAATTCACGATTCAATGAAGCCTTGGTGTACATTATATATTGCCAGCCTCATCTTTATAATATTAAATTTTTACGCATGTTACAAACTTATGAGTATGCTGACCTTCATGCGGTACCAAACTTTGACCATTGACGAGTTTTTCCGTTACAGTAATATATAACATAATTGTATGTCCAACGAACTTTAGGTTTTTTAGGGTTATTACATAAAGCAGGGAACTGTCCCAGCAACGCGGTCATATTCTGTTACTATGATGGTGTATTCAAGTGATAATTCACTCATAACTTTATATGCTTGAATGGCCGATATTTATTCTTGAACGCTCAACTTCTGCTATTATTACCCAGTGTTGCACTTTCCGTGGACAATCCTGAAATGTTTAATCGGATGGCAGAGACGTTCTATTCTAAGACTTCCATGAGATTTCTTATTCTTCTTTGGGGAGATAAATCACAATTAATTGGTGACAAGAGCAAGGAGCTTCCTGTCTTTAATTTCCTGGAAGTCATGGATTTGGGGCAACAAAGTCGTAAGGCCTTGTTAGAATCACATGATTCTAGTAAGTCTACTGTCTATTTTCATTGAACTCAGATTTTATATGTTTACTTAAGGGCAATACTCCAAACCTTGGAAATTTCCTTATTGGGAAAGTATCAGTCAGTTGCATTAGAGATTTTAGTAGTATGCAGATCCTTCCCTCGTTGGCTTTAATTATTTATGGAATCAGAGAAAAAGAAAAATGATTTTGTGAGTTATATTGACATAATTGCGCTCAATGTCAGTTTTATCCTCTGTCATCAAACGAACAGTTAACAGGTGCTGTGCAAGTTCATAACATTCTATTCTGATTGCAGACAAACACTATGTGTATGAAGCAATTGACTCTGATGACATTGCTGCTCTTATGTACACAAGTGGAACTACTGGAAATCCAAAAGGTGTTATGCTTACTCATAGGAATCTTCTGCATCAGGTTTGATAGTGAATCTTCTATCTAGTTTATTGCAGCAATAATACTTTTTATTGGGTTGTATTCACTACTCTGTCCCAAGAAGTAGAACTGAATCCGAGAATGACTCATTACAGTTACTAGGCACTGTCTTCCCATGAACTATTTCCTTGGCGGGTGCATGCAAAAAATAATAAACCTTTTCCACCTTTTTTGTTCTTCTACCCTTGTGGGTTGTATTCCTGCCCTCACTTGAGAAAAATTTTAGCCCACCTATGCCTTTCATCCTTGAAGAGATGGCTGCATTAAAAGAAAAATCTCTTCTTACGCATGAAAGTTTCATTTGTACTCAGAAGCATCTTCCTTGTTGGTGGACAATAACAGTTGTAGCCCTCTTTGGCAGCAGAGTACCCAATAAACGAGGCCATAAGTCTAATTTATCAATATTGATTTTCTTCTCTTGTCATTACAAGGCAGATATATCCAAACACTTTGGGTAAATTTTCTAGGAGATATAAGAGGTGGTTCTGTCCTGTCAGTGGCAACAGCTGATATTTTTCTTGAAATTAACATTTTCTCTGATAAACAACACCAGATTATCCCAATCAAGGGAAATATTATAGCAACCTTCCCTCTCTAATGTTCCCAAATCCTCTAGCAGGAGAATAAATGGTTGTTTTAGAATCGCAAGACATCATGGAAGAAGGTTTCAAGGAAAAATTAATATTCACCAAAATTTCCAACAAGATCTCTCTAAATATAACAAACATATGGGTGATGAAGGAAGAAGCGTACATTGGTCTTTGAAGTAGAAACATGGAAGACACAGCACATAAGGGGAAAGATGTGACTGTTCATTCTCTTAACATTTTGTAGAAAAGTTTCTGCAGAATAAATTTCTTAGAGCTAAGCCTGAAATTATGTAAAAAAAGTATTTAAAAATACTGAAAAGCCTTTATGTTTTCTCAAGGATTTATTCCTTGCCTCCTCTTTTTTTATATAGACTTCTGGAAATTCAATTCTTGTAAGTTGTAATGTCTTCTTAGAAGCTCTTGCTTTATTCATCTTCTTCTTTCTTTTGATTTTTTACGGTCCTTGGGATGAGTAACCATAGTGCTTGATCATCGGATTCACCTCTTATTTGTTTGGCTTTTAGAAACTTATTTCCTAGTGGCTTACTTTTTTATTCTGTGTTTTTATCCCTTTTGAATGAAAACCTATACAAGTTTTAATTTATTTCAGTTTGAAAATATTTCCTTGGTTTTAATATACCACATTGACACTATCATGTGTAAATTTCTAGATAAAAACCTTATGGGATATTGTACCTGCTGAACCCGGGGATAGATTTCTAAGCATTCTGCCACCTTGGCACGCATATGAAAGGGCTTGTGAGTATTTCATTTTCTCACATGGAATCGAGCAAGTATACTCAACTGTGAGAAACTTAAAGGTACTTTTACTTTAATATGTTTTATGAATGTGAAAAGTGGCTTTGTATTTACCTCTAATATGACTTCAAGAAGAAAATGAGAGAAGTCTAAGTGCTGTTTGCTTTTTAACAAAATTTTCTCTTGAAGATTATATGGACTAAGTTTATTAACTTGATTATTTGTGATAAAGGACAATGTATGTATTGATATCTTTCTTTTTTGTCCCAGGATGATTTGGGACATTATCAACCTCATTACTTGATTTCTGTTCCTTTAGTTTATGAAACATTATACAGGTAAAACCACTTTCCAGGAGTTGTATCAATTTGCATATGATGAACTTTATAAATTGCATTGATGTTGCCGATGAAAAGTAAACAAAAAAAAAAATTTAAGTGAAACGTGGTGTATTTTGCAAGAACAAGTTGTGTAATATTGGCCTTGACTAAGTTATAAGCGGAAGGAGGCTTCTGAATCCTCCAGCTCGATATTCCTCATCTGTCTGAGTAAATTCTTTTATAGATAGTATATAACTTGAGTTGATCCACATGCCAAAGAAGAACATCCTGCTTCTCTTTTAATATCCCTCATCTGTCTCAGTAAATTCTGAAATGTGGTGCATTTTTAATTTTTCTTGTATCTTCTGTAGTGGGATCCAGAAGCAGATATCTACAAGTTCTCTTGTGAGAAAGCTTGTTGTACTGACTTTCATAAGGGTCAGCCTAGCATACATGGAGTGTAAGAGGATTTATGAGGTCTGTTCATGGTACATTTTTTAATCGTTTCTGAAGTTTTGGCATGATCCGGTGAACTTCTTTCGACAATCTTGTTGCTAGCCTTAATAACTCATTTTATATTTTGGATGAGCTATCAAAGTATCACCATGTTTTTTCTTTGCTTTAGAAATCAAGTCTTCATAAGGATCAAAGTTTCTAGATACATGCTGCTATTATGAGTTTATCTACCATCTCAAACTACTGAACCAAATTGCTTGCATATTTGCTGTGGGTTTTCTTCTCTGCTTCCTTCCAGTAGTATTCAATCATTGATTTAGAAGCTCCATAGATTTCATGTTTTTTCTTTTTGGGGTTTTATCCATGATTAGCTATATCTTGGCTTAGAAGTTACAGTATATCTCTTTCCTTTTGAGGATGTGCCATGAGTCAATTAGGACTTCCTAAACTTTTCCTTCTTCATAAACTTGGGAATTAAATCATAATAAAAAATTTAAGTTGTATAAACCTTTTTTTAAATTTCCCCCCTTAAATTAAAGCTTCCTATATGTTCTAGTTCATGTAGACCTTAAGTTTCAGCTAATGGCGATATAGCTGAATTTGATCTCAATGAACATGTCCTTAGGTTTTATTGATACCAGCCTCAACCAATTAACCAGTCTATCATGGACCACATTCAATCATCTAGTAAGCACATTTGTAAACAATAGCACATGCCCATGTGGTAGACAAGTATATGATCAAAAATTTTGTTTTATATTTAGCATAATTTCTTTCTTCATCAGCTTGAACAAATATGTGAATGTTGTTTTTTATTTTATTGACAGTGAATTTCTATATTATTTTTTTCTCCACAGTTTTTACTGATTTTGGCCAATGATATTGCTTTTAACAATTCTCAATTTTATTTGTAGGGGAAATGCCTAACAAAGCATCAGAATCAGCCTTCCTATGTCTATTCAATATTGGATTGGTTATGGGCAAGAATCACTGCCATAATATTGCTTCCACTTCATTTGCTGGCAAAGAAACTTGTCTACAGTAAAATCCATTCAGCTATCGGAATAACAAAGGTCTCATAATGTTCTTATTTACTTTGTAAATAAAACTATCGTATATATATGCTTTTAGTTGATGTTTGTCTTTTAAACTTTCATTGAACTTCCCTGTCATTGGTACTTAATTTGGTGGAGTGACATACTGTCTCTACATTGTAAGATGCTTTTTGTTGTGCATGGTTCCCTTGCATTCCGGAGGATCCTATTTTCTAGAGGATAGAAAGAAGCTTGAAAATTAACCAAGAAAAATACATGTTTCTGTTTTCCTTCTGCGTTTCTATACGAAATATATTGTTCATCAATGCTGCGTGCCATAACATATCATTATTCATGATTTGGACATGGATCACTTTTGTTCATGACCAGGAAAACTTTCTGGTACTATGCAGGCTGGAGTAAGTGGTGGTGGTAGTTTGCCCTTGCATGTCGACAAATTTTTTGAGGTTCGATACTTACCACGTATAACTCGGTAAAGTTGATTCTTTCATGGATCCTTATATGTTTTTACTTGATAATATAATATGCAGGCAATTGGTGTGAAAGTTCAGAATGGATATGGTTTAACAGAGACTTCGCCTGTAATTGCTGCTCGACGACCTGGATGTAATGTGAGGAACTAATCAACTGCATGACAATATGCTGTGGATCATTTTTGCTCAAGCACATGCTTTGTACTCCTATTTTGAAAATGTATTTAGAAGAAGTTTCCAAACTATAAGTTATATGATTTTTTTATATTTTGTTTTCTATACACACATAATGGAGGTGTTTATATCTATCCGTTGAGAAGCAAATTTATTAAACCATTTCAGGCTATCCTATAATAGGTGAAGGAGAAGTTCCTATTAAATTTGGAAAGGGAAACATTTGGGAAAAACTAGAAACAATAGGTGAATTCATCTCCAGTTAGATATCTACATCCATGAGTGAATTCATTTCCTTCTTTTAGTCTCTGATTATAAAAAATGCAATACATCACAAATCAAGACTGAAATTACAATTATATCTTTGATCCACCCTTGTAAAGCTATGACAATTTTTACTTTACTTTTGTCGTCCTTACATTTTTTAATGGTAAATTTGCTTTAGGTTCTTGTTACCAATAATCTAGCCTTGCTTCTGGAAAAAAACGATGGTTCATCATCAAGATTGACTTGCTGAACCCCCTGATTAGCATTTATCCCTTGAACAACTATAGAATTGCAGAGGGATATTTCAACATAAGATTGTTAAAGTGCAATATCTGCCTGTTACGAGGCTTTACTTTTTGTCTTGTAAATATTAACTCTATTAAACTGTTGATAGCTTAAAATGTCATTTTTCATGACTTGCTCTAGAAATTGGAAATTTAATTGAATTATTTTAACTAGGCTGGATTTTTTGGTAATATTTACTCCTGCAAAGAGTGGTTCTTGTATCTGAAAATGTTACAGATGCAATTTTGTGAAGGTTATTGGATCTGTTGGGCATCCTATTCAACATGCAGAGTTCAAAATTATAGATTCTGAAACCGGTGAAGTTCTTTCACCAGGTTCAAAGGGCATATTAAAAGTCAGGGGCCCCCAAGTGATGAAAGGATACTATAAGGTAATTTACTGTGCTTAAATGTTAATGATTTTGTTCTATCTATGTATATTTACTGTTATTGTGTGAAATAGAAAAAACATGTTATAGTAACTAATTTAACTAACTTTCTTAATCTAATTAAATTAGTTAAATATGTCTTATATTAAGGATTACAGGAGTAATATATTGGGCTGGAGAGCATTTGATGTGATGTTTTTTGATGCAACACGTTTAACATAATATTAAAGCAATCTATTCAATGGACAGTCAGGACCACTACTTGAGAGCTCACATGAACATCATGTGGCTTTTTCTGGATCAAGTTGTGACAATTACATATCTTATTGTTGTGTTAGAATCCTTCAGCTACAGATCAAGCCATAGATAAGGATGGATGGCTGAATACTGGTGATATTGGTTGGATTGCTCCTCGTCACTCAGTCGGGAGGAGTCGTCATTCTGGAGATGTTATAATTGTGGAAGGCCGTGCTAAAGACACTATTGTTCTTTCAACAGGTGTGACAAAAGTTTCATAACTGTGCAGTTTCAAAATTTCACATCCACAATTCATCTGTGCATTCTAGAAACTCTCTCTCTCTCTGTGCGGTCGAAATTCTGTTTCACTAGTGGATGGGAGATAATGCATTATATAAAAATTAGCTTGTCATTTGCAAATTCTTCAAGTTACTTCCTTTTATCAGTTTGCACCTATATTTCCTAGGTCCAGAAAGTGATAGCTTATAGTCTTGCACCTCTTTCATACGAGACTTATAAATATAATGAAGCATTGTTAAAAAGCTTTCTGGGCTAAAATATCTGTGCAATACTATAACTTTACTGAATGAATCTTGTCTCTACGGAATTTGTGATTTGCTATGATTATCATTTGATCATTTTCATATTCATAATGTGTAGCTCAGGAGTTTATTTTTTGTTCTTGCGTCCTTAGTGGCAAAATCCTTAATTAGCTCCCTAACCACTGCTTGGACGTGAATAGGAGAGAATGTTGAGCCAGTAGAACTCGAAGAAGCTGCCATGAGGAGTAGCTTAATTCAACAGATTGTTGTTGTTGGCCAGGTGAACTTAATATTCCCATCAATGCCTATCTTAGATTTTATATTGTATGCGATATAATAATTTTACATATTGATTATCTGTGACAAAAGGATAAGCGGCGTCTAGGAGCTGTGATCGTTCCTAACAAGGAAGAAGTTGTGAAAACAGCAAGGAACTTGTCAATTATAGATTCCAACAGTTCTGATATCAGTAAGGAAAAAGTAACCAGCCTGATATATAAAGAACTAAGGGCCTGGTAAGACTCACCTTGCTTCTGCAAGTTGTATACAATGACAAGAAAAATTATGCCGTTAATAAATCTATCTGTTTGGTATTTGTCAGTGTGCTAATTAGCTTACTTGAACATTGAGAGTGGAAGAGACTGAATTCATTTGTTATTATAGATGGACAATTTGATTAGGAACCGATCCTATCTATTAGGGCCTCAAGTTATTTGAATGTTCTAGGTACATTTTATTTGAGAAGAAGTGCCTTTGAAAAGGAAACATTTCAAATGTCAGAGGGTCTTCTCTTATCTCACTTTCTTACTTTTCATGCAGGATATCAGAATTTCCATTCCAAATTGGACCTGTCCTTATTATAGATGAGCCTTTCACGGTTAGATTTGAAATTCACAGTAGCAACTTAATGATATTAATGATATTTAAATCGTAAAAATAATATATTTGGCTAATCTTTTGGCTTTGCTAACAGATTGATAGTGGCCTTATGACTCCCACCATGAAAGTTCGAAGGGATAAAGTTGTGGCTCAATACAGGGAGCAAATAGACGGTATGTACAAGTAAACTAGCTACTGGGCATAGAATCATACTGGCACAGGATAGATATGACCGCGTTCTATGTAAAAGACAATAAATTTATTGAATTATTGCCCCTCTATGTTCTTTTGGTGTATCTTCTTACAAAATAAAAGGGATGTTCTCCACATTGAAGTTTAGCCTGATTTGTTCATGCTCGTGTAAAATTCGTCCATTACGCAATGCAATTTGCAAGGAAAATGAAAATATTCAATGCACAAATTTATGAATAAGTAGATATGATCTCCTCCCTGGCTGAATTGATGTAATTTAGTCAACATATTTTAAACTGTAGAATAATGGAATTAGGGGAGGAAGGGAAGAAAGGGAAGGGAAATATTGAAGAAAGGATGTAGTTGTTGGGAGATAGAGGAGGAAGGACGAGGCACTCGAAAGATAACTCTTAATAAGTTACATAAAAACAAAAATATAATTAATAAATATAATTTAAATCTAACAGCATGCAATTGAATTGAAAATAAAACTAATCATATCATTTCTAAATCTTTTATTTTTTACTCCCTAATTTACATTAATAATTAATAATAAATCTCATGTAGCATTATATTCCTATTCTCCATTACTAAGATTTTCAGTGAGACTTTTGGAGTCACCAAAAGTCATTGCACGAACATTTTCCATTCTTAAAGTGATGATATCCCTTGGCATCTCGAACGTAAATCCCCCTTCTTGCAATAGAGCTGACAAGTTTCAAAGCAGTATGGCAATCTCGACAAACACGAAGATTTTTCACTAAGCGTATCATTGTCCCTGGAACAGCCTTGAGAGGGCCATAAGCCACAGCCAACCTCTCACTATGCCATAAAAGCTGTCTCTCTTTCTCTAGCTGATCCCATGCCTTGTAAGACAGAACTATATATCAGGAACATAACCTCTTCTCCTCATCTCTACATCTATCTTTCTCATTAGGTTTCATTGGATGACATGCTCTCCAGCATAAAACACGTGGCTTTCCTTTCCCAAATCAATAGAACTGTAACCTGGTTCCTTCTTAACTTCCATCATTGTCATTAACTTTCTTACTTTTGACACATTTTCCCCCATGCCTGCTCCTGCATGGATAATAGAAGGTAATATATAGGTAGAGGGATCTTCTAGTTTTGTATTTGATAAATGATCAGCAATCCTTATTGCCATCTGGGTTTTACCATGGGACTTGCAAGCACTAAGTACTGAAGCCCAAGTGGGTTCGTCAGGCTTGAATGGCATTGTTTTGATTAGTTTTTCTGCTTCTTCAAGGTAGCCGGATCGACTAAAAAGATCCAGCAAATAGTGCTTCAAAGAGGGTTTGATATTGTAATCTTCAACCATGGATCTGAACAAAGCACTACCCTGGTCAACTAGACCGACATTACCGCATGCATAAATCAATCCAACGAAGGTGACCTCATTTGGTTTAATCCCAGCCAAAAACATTTCATCATACAATGCCAATGCCTCCTCAGCTTGACCATGTTGAGCAGCGCCGACAATAACTGAAGTCCAAGAAATGACGTCCTTCATGCACAATTTATAGAAGATGTCTTTCGCTGTTAAAAGATCACTACATTTGGCATACATATCTATAACCAGACCATGCATCTGTTTTCCAAGCTCCAAAACAGCTAAATTGGCACAAGCACCAATTACGCTTGAAAGAATCAATGGGTCTACTATGTCAATCCCATCTTTTCCCATTTCAGTGAAGAAGCATAGCCCATCAACTTCATTCCCACTCTGTATCAACCCAGAAATTAGAGCAGTCCAAGAAAACAAGTTCTTATGCGGCACTCTATGAAACAGCTCAATAGCATCGGATTGTCGTCCACTCCGAGCATATTCATAGATCATATAAGTCCAAGAAACCAAATTTACCGAAGAAATTGAATCGAACACGGAACGTGCATGATCAGGCAACTCACATTTGGCATACATATCAACCAATGAAGACTTGACAACATTATCTTCCCAAAAGGACGACAACAAAAAGCTAGCATGCAACTGTAGACCTTGCCTAACAGCGCCCAGAGCAGTACAAGCCTTGACGAGGCTGGCAAACACAAAATGGTCGGGCTGTAACTTATCATCCTTCAGAATTGAGCAAGAGACGGAGAGTGCCTTATGGGGACGGTTGGATAGGTTGCAGGCAGTGAGAAGCGATGCCCACGAGACACAATCACGGTGAGGCATTTCTCAGAACAGTGAGAGGGCATTCTGAACAAGACCGCAGTTTCGGTAGGCGTTGAGGAGAGTGTTGGGGAAAGGCTCGCATAGAAGAATGCCAGATTTCAAGATTTGGGTGTGGAGTCTCTTGGCGAGAGATGGGTTGAGGCGCGAGGAAGATAGTTTGAGTGGGAACACGTACTGAGATAGGCATTCCTCACCGAACTTTGAGGTTTGAGCAAAGACGCCTCACGTCAGGAGCAGATATGTAAAGGGGGCGCACATTTAATTGTTTTATTTTTAAATAAGGGATGGGAAGGCCCAGACAGAGGGGAGTGAAGGCCCAACGTGTCTTTGCCAAATCCTTGGATGGGTCTGGGCTTACTTCACTATTGGGCCCTAAATGGGCCAACATAATGATGGCCCATTAATATCAATTGATAAAACTCCGAATCATGTCCAGATGGCCCGTTGAAGTTTCTAGTTTGAGGTCAACATCTATTTTATCCATGCCAGGCTGGTGGTAATTGTAATCATGATTATTTAATGAAAGGGGATAATATTTTTTATGATGATTTTGATTGTCCAGGATATGATATGAGTGTTCAGGCAATCGATGATGAGTCGTAGCAAACAATGAAAGGGGACATGCATGTGTGTTTGTTTGTGTTTTTTTTTTTAAAAGTAGTTTTCTTTTTTGATACACTTTTTTAAAGTAGTTTTCAATTAACGGATAGTGGCAATCAATACAATATATTTATTTTTTTTTATGTGTGCGTCAAATCTCATGCAATTATATATAGTATAATAGATTTGATGGGTTGTCCATTATAAGAGTCAGGTTTTTAAGTACTGTTTTTAGTCCGAAACATGTAACCACGAATGCCTGGCTTTTTTTTTTTGTAATTATAAATTAATTAATGCCGATGATACACTGCCTCTTTTTCATTGGTCATCAGAAAATATTGAAAAATCACGTAAATATATAAAAATAAATACGGCGGACCGCATTTTTTTTTTTTTAAATGTATGAATATCAAAATGTACGAGGCTCTGCTTGCGTTCTGAGATGGGCGTCTCCTCCATGGCTCCATAGTCCACCTGTCCTGTACCTGTGTAAAGGACAAATCAACCTAACGCATGTGGGTCCCACTCAGCTTTCATGTTGATCTGGTGGCTACGGATCCCTTACCCACATGATTAGTTTTTCCTGAATATGGAGCATTTTTTCTACACATTTATTTCCACGACTCTTACTTTTTATTATTAATTTCTCAGATCTTGCACGTTTCTTCCTATCCGTTACATGGGTTCTCCGTTGGCCCCAACAAAAAACAAAAAAAAAAGATTCGTTCTCATTCAAATAAATATTCCACCCCTCTCAAGTTTTCTTTCCTGAAGGCAAACTCATCTCGCCAGATTCTTATGCCCCAAAAAAATGAGTTTTTAATTCGTTTCAAAATAATTATCATTTTATAACGTTAATAGAATTTTATTTATTCATTTTTTTTATCATTTTACCTCTGATTGACAAAAAAAAGTGATATCATCTTCAACCTTTGATATAAGCATGCTTAAATACTTTAACATAATTAACCTCTTAAACTTATTCCATATTACAATTAATTTAAAAAATTATTTCAATATAAATTGTATTTTTCTATCATGGAAATAAGTAGAGCACAGCTAATTTAACATGAAAATATTCTGATCAAATGTTCTTGTGGTCGGCCGATAAAGTTTTTTACACTGCTGCCTTTATAATTATTATTCTAATTTTTAATATAAAATTTAGTAAGAGACTAAATATAAAATATGTTAATATTTATTTTTTAATAATAATTAAATAAAAAATGTATTGAGTTAAAAAAATTGAATATGATTAAAATAGGTTGAATACTAAGAATAGAGTATTATTTAATATTCAATGCATGTAAGGAAACACCGTTTAGAAACATTAATGGTATTATTAGTTTTCATAATATTTGTTTGTTTTGAAATAAATAGTAATTAAATCCGCACACTGACGTTTTTCTGACTAGGTTCAGGTAAAGATGCTGTGGCCCAAAAATCAATGAAAACTAGGAAGACTAATCGGAGAGAGATATGGCGCATGATATGGATAACTACCCGACTATATAAGGGACGTCTGACTCTGGACTGAGATTCAGACGTTTTCTCCTTCTCTTCTCCATCTCCGTTTTGCCAAGTTCTGTGTAACACTGAGGGAGATGGCTACGGATGTGGCGGTGCCGGAGCATGAAGAAGTGAAGCAAAGCAATGGGCATGAGTGCTGCTCCAATGGACCTGGCTACGCTACCCCACTTGACGCCATGTCTGGTCCCAGAGAGACTCTCATCTATATCACTGCTCTTTACGCTGGTAACCCCTACCTCTGCTCCTTTTCCCTTCTCGTAATTTACCATTGCTAATTTGCTAGCTGTACTCATTTGATCCCTACAGAGTTATCTGGTGTTTGCCAATAAGCTTTCCGTGCTATATCTCCACTTTTCAGAAAATTATAATTACCTTTCATTGTTTCAAAGATTTGGGCTCTGTTATCTCGGACTTCGGAAATGTTTTTCCTTAAAAGTTTGTTATCGTTTGCTGTCTCTGATTCGTATGGTGCACACTCTTCCTAGTCCAACTGAGCCATCGGCCTTGTCACACGAAACAAAAGAAAAAGGATTTTGTAATAGAATAGAGAGCCGAGGTCGTCGTGATCTCCAGCAGCTCAGCTCATTTTGTAAGACACTTTGGCCCAAAAAAAACTGCAAAAGCACTAAAATGTGGCTTCTTAGTTTGTTCACTGCAGGGGAGTGGCACTACTTTTATGATTAGTCAGGGGGTATTATTACATCCCTTAATTCTTCACAGCATTAAATCAATGGTTCTTCCATTCTCATCTCCCACTTTTCTGTGTAGTGACTAGGTGACATTTGGGTCAGACTCATACGATAGAACAAAACAGTTCGGTGATTTTGATAATTGAAATTGAATCAACATGATACAGGAACAGGAAGGGAGAAGCCAGACTATCTGGCCACAGTGGATGTGGATCCAAGCTCTCCAACTTATTCAAAAGTTATCCACAGGCTACCTGTACCTTATGTGGGTGATGAACTTCATCATACGGGCTGGAATTCTTGCAGCTCTTGCCATGGAGATCCATCCACTGATCGACGCTATTTGATACTTCCTTCACTCGTGTAAGAGAAATAAACAGTTGCTTTTCATTGCTAGTCCGACTTGATAGTCTGAGGCAGAATACAAATTAAATTTCCACAAAAGTTTCTTTGATTTGCCTTATGAAGTCTTCTTTTATCATATTCCAGATCGGGTCGCATATATGTGGTTGACACAAAAACAAATCCAAAAGCCCCTTCTTTGCATAAAGTTGTTAATCCCGAAGAAATCAGTGGGAAAACTGGATTAGCATATCCTCACACATCCCATTGCCTTGCTTCCGGTGATATAATGATTTCATGTCTTGGAGATAAGGAAGGAAATGCTGAAGGGAATGGATTTCTTCTTCTTGACTCAGAATTCAATGTGAAAGGGAGGTACCTTTTCTTTAATCTACAAACAAAGTCACATTAACATGTCAAGGGTATCTGAGTTTACATGTGTGCCCTGTTTGTGATTATTCATTATGTATAGCAAAGTGTTTGCAGATACAGTTCATGATAAAACCATATGGTTTTTGTTTTCTGCTTCACATTTGGTAGGTGGGAGAAACCTGGGCATAGTCCTCTATTTGGGTATGACTTTTGGTATCAACCACGGCATGGCACAATGATTAGCACATCATGGGGGGCTCCTTCTGCATTCACCAAAGGCTTTAACCCGCAGCATGTGGCTGATGGCTTGTACGGGAGGCATCTCCACGTGTACAGCTGGCCTGGGGGCGAACTGAGACAAACTCTGGACCTTGGCAACACAGGGCTTATTCCCCTGGAGGCAAGTGTCTGACACCAGCTACAAGGGTTTTTCATTTTTCTTTTGTTGGATTTGAAGCTATTTCATTACTTATATTACTCCTATTCAATTTGAACCTTGCTTGTGCTTTTGGTGACTTTGTGCGCCCACTTGGCATGTATTGTGGCTAATTCATCAATAAATGCAGATACGATTTCTGCATGATCCTTCTAAAGATACAGGTTTCGTTGGGTGTGCGTTGTCGAGTAACATGGTACGATTTTTCAAGACTGAGGATGGGTCATGGAGCCATGAGGTATGCAGAAAGGATATCTATATATCCGTTCTCTTCTTAATCAGTACTGCTCTTCGACTGTCCCATGTCAAATCAATATATTTATGGCCTAAACTGATTCTGCAGGTTGCAATATCAGTGAAACCATTGAAGGTGCAAAACTGGATTCTTCCTGAAATGCCTGGGCTTATTACTGATTTTCTGATATCCCTTGATGATCGGTTTCTATACTTTGTGAACTGGCTTCACGGGGATATAAGACAGTATGACATCACGGACATAAAGAATCCTCGACTCACTGGACAAATATGGGTTGGGGGACTGATAAAGAAAGGAAGCCCCGTAGCAGCTGTAGCAGAAGATGGCACAACTTGGCAATCTGATGTTCCAGAGATCCTGGTCAGTGTCACGGCCTGTGCAATATTCTTGTTATATTTCATTAGCATTATTTAAGCATGTAATCAGCGTAGATTGTTAATGGTTTATTGTTTTTCAGGGCAAGGAATTAAGAGGGGGGCCTCAGATGATTCAACTGAGTTTAGATGGGAAAAGGTTGTACGTCACCAACTCACTGTTCAGTGCATGGGATAAGCAGTTTTATCCGGAGCTAGTTGAGAAAGGGTCCCACATTTTACAGATAGACGTTGATGCTGAGAAGGGTGGCCTGAAAATAAACCCCAACTTCTTTGTTGACTTTGGAGCCGAGCCTGAGGGACCAGCCCTGGCCCATGAGATGAGATATCCTGGCGGTGACTGCACTTCCGACATATGGATTTAAGCACATCACCTGTCATATCCCTGTGGTTTCACTACTTTAAATGTTATATAGCCGTTATCCCTCCAACACTATTTGTGTATGTTTATGCTTATGTTTGTGTGAACTTGATGTCTGGGATCAGTAGAATTCAATCATGGATATTTGTTGTTTAAAGTCGTCTCTCGAATATCATTTGGCATACATATCTATCATCCGGGATGACTTGACAGCATCATGATCCCAACAGCGAGCAACACCCAGATTAGCCCAAGCCTTGACGAGGCCATCAAACAACAAGGAGCCTGAAGGCCCAACAATCTGTGATCTCGGCAGGGCCTGGTTTCATTTGGCCCATTTATCCATATTCGGTGAAATTCCCTTCAAGTTGTTAGATGGGTGTCTCGTTTGAGGTCAACATCTATCTAGTCGTTTATAAACAATGTTACCTCTTGATGTATTTTATGATTTATTTGGATGAGGTTCGTTATTTTACGAGTTGCCTTCTTTTAAAAACAAGTCTTACATCGGTAGCACCGCATGTTATGCGGAATTATGATTACTGAAAGAAAGGGGATACCTTATTTTCAACGATGCTTTTGATTGTCCATGATATGATGTTATATATATATATATATATATATATATATATATATATATATATTATTCAGGCAAATAATTATAGAGGTGGAAACTATTCAACGATATAAGAAGTTTGGCCACGCGTATATATATATATATATATGAATCAATCATCTAAGTATCTCAAACTTCGGGCAGATGCATGAGATTATAGATATGATGGGGGCATGCATATATACTGTTTATCATGTGGATGTGCATGTTGATGGGAACAGGGGAAGTTAAATTGCGTGGAAGTCAGGCCAATCCTACAAATTTAAGAAACGTGTTTTTTTTAAGCGCAATGTTCAATTTATGGATCTTACCGATACATATATATTGAATGCAGTATTTTTGGTTGGAAAGCATAAAACATCAAAGTGTTCTAATTAGTAGTTTCGTTCGACGTCGGTACAAATAATTTAAAAAGCATCTATTGCCCTTCCAAAACAAATAAAACATCTATTCGTGGTAAGGGGTGCTATTCGCAACTTGTTACTAATGAAATGGGGTAAAAATTTAAAACCAATGTATATCACATCGAATAAAAAGAAAAGAAAACCAAAATACAACACTTTTTTTACTGTGCGTTATATATCACAAAATTTGAGTTCTACGGAACTTTGGGGTAAAATAAAAGGAAAACGCTACTATGGATTTTATTTGATTCATTCATGCAACTTAGTTCATTTCTTTAACCTTTCCTAAGGCTGATTCTACTCCATGCTTTTATGAATGTGCCATTCACTTTCCATGTGAAGCATTCATGCTCTCTATATTATACAGTGCCCATTAGTTTTATAGCCTAATGGGAATGAATCCCCCTAATGAGAGATTCATATTTATAATTTTAGATTATTAGCGTCTATCCACTTAATTTAAAAAAGTATTTATAAAGTTATTTATAGACTATCCATGATCCACCAATAAAATTCTTACACTAACAACAAAATTTGAACCTGTAAGTTTGAGAATTATAGATCAACTTCTGCAAGTTAACATATGATTAAGCAGATATAACCAAGATCATCTCATGAAAAAGACAAAAACTCCTCCAAGCTCTTCCTTTCCAGCTAGTAATAATTATGGCAACCAAGGGGCGTGTATGAACGTACCTTCTTCAGCCACTTGTAATGGCTTCAGCGATAAGAATGAAACTCATATTTCTGCTAATTGTTGAGGGCCTTATGAGTTACAAGTTTTATATATGCTCGCAAACAAGATGAACGGCCTACGAATTTGCTTATCGATTTGGTTTAGTGGGACTTTCCAACTCAGTAATTAAAAGGGGCCTTCCCATGAGGTAACCTGCAGAAAATGACATAAATTTAAAGGGGAATCGTTTTCCATGCGAATTATCTCTAATTAGTCAGTAAAGCTTGATTTGTACACAGTTCCCTGAAGGACCTTTACTCCTAATTTTGTATTTCAGTTTTTTTTAAACTCATGGGCGCAATTGCTTCCATAACTAATTAGCTGCATATTTAATTTCATGTTAAAAATTACTGAAGTAATAGATTTCAGCTGAGATAGCGGATTGTTCTATGGATTTTATTAGCCCACAGTTTTTATGAAAGAGGGTGATTCCATTCCATATTTTAATAAACGTGCTTTCACTTTCAATGCGAAGCGTTCATGCACTCACGATATACTCTATAGTGAGAAATCAGATAACATTTTGTGTAGGCGCGTATTTGATTTCATGTTGAAAGTTACCAAAATAATAGTTTTAAAAGTGAAAACAAATATAATTGAAGGCAAACGGGATTGGTTTCGTAGGTTGTGATATTTGCATCTCAACATTTGGTATTGTAAGTTTCCTTGAATATATAAAAGGCGAAGAAACCAAAGGAACAAGTAGAGGCGCCATGAGTGATGTGAAGGCTACAGTCACTATAACAGAGCTCCGGTCATGTCGTCACCCCGGCCGGCCCACACATTCTCAATGCCATCAAACCAAAACTTGCCCCTAACCAATCCTATCCTTAAATCTGTAGTGACATTATTCTGACTGCATTCTCATAAACCTGTGGGCGGAAAAAAAAACTATATTCCATATAAGACACCCCATGATGATACAAACCTCACTTGTATATAAGGCAGTCTGGTTCTGCATTCTAAAATCCGAACACTTCGTGCTCCTTCTCTTCATCCTCCTCCTCATCATCATTTTCATCTTCATCTTCATCTTCATCTTGTAAGTGTAAGGGATGGCTACGAACGTGGAGGTGCCGGAGCAAGTCTTGGTGGAGCAAGCTGTGGTGGAGTAAGCTGTTCCGGAGCAAGCCGTGGCGGAGCAAGCTGTTATGGAGAAAAGTAATGAGCATGGGTGCTGCCACCACACAGGACAAGGGTATGCTTCCCCACTCGCCGCCATGTCTAGTCCCAGAGAGACTCTCTCATCTACGTCGTTGCTCTTTACTCTGGTGTGTGTGTGTGTATATATATATATATCTATAACCCCCCACTCCTTCTCATATATATATAACTAACTAAGCAGTTTGGTGATGATTTTGATGATTGAAATTGAATGATTAATGTGATACAGGAACGAGAATAGAGAAGCCCGACTATCTAGCCACCGTAGATGCCGATCCAAGTTCTCCGACTTACAAGTTATCCCCAGGCTACCTATGCCTTATTTAGGTGATGAACTTCACCATACAGGTTGGAGTGCTTGTAGCTCCTGCTATGATGATCTATCCGGCGAACGACGATATTTGATCCTTCCTTGTCTCATGTAAGACAAACAAAACACTTGCTTTAACTGCTAATAACGCAAAACTTTCTTCCTCTTCTCTTATATATATGCATGTTCTAGATCGGGTCGCGTATATGTGGTTGACACGAAAACAGATCCGAGGGCCCCTTCTATGCATAAAGTTATTGAGTCAGAAGAAATCGTGGAGAAAACAAGATTAACGCATACTCACAGTAGCCATTGCCTTGCTTCTGGTGATGTACTGATTTCATGTCTTGTAGATAAGGAAGAGAAAGGGTGTGGAACTGTGGATACCTTCTTCTCGACTCCGAATTCAATATGAAAGGAAGGTACCCTTGCTTTCATTTCTTACTAATCGTGCATGGTTTGTGATTATTCATGTTAAAACCACGTGGCTTTATGTAATAGGTGGGAGAAACTTGGGCACAGTCCACGATTTAATTACGACTTTTGGTATCAACCATGGCACAATGTAATGATTGGGACATCATGGGGGGCTCCTTCTGCATTCACCCAAGGTTTTATCCCACAGCACGTGTAGTCAGAGGGCTTATATGGGAGGTATCTCAATGTCTTCAGCTGGCCTGACGGCGAACTCAAACAAACTGTGGACCTTGGCGATGCAGGGCTTATTCCCCTGAGGCAAGTGGTTTTTTCAGCTTATTTTTGTTCTACTTGAACCTTGCTTATGCTTGGCATGAATGAATGCAGATACGATTCCTGCATGATCCTGATAAAAATACGGGCCTCGTTGCCTGCGCATGTCGAGTAACATTGTACGACGATGATGAGGTATATATGTGTGTGTGTGTGTGTGCAGACTATTTCCCTTGTTGATATGACGATGATGGATCAACGTATTTATAATAGACTAAACTGGTTTAATTTGCAGGTTGTAATATCAGTGAAACCATTGGAAGTCGAAAACTGGGTTCTTCCTGAACTGCCCGGGCTTATAACTGATATTTTGCTATCCCTTGACGATCGATCTCTATACTTGGCGAACTGGCTTCACGGTGATATCAGACAGTATGACATCACCGACATAAAGAATCCTCGACTTACAGGACAAGTTTGGGTTGGCTGAGTCATCAAGAAAGGAAGCCAAGTAGAAGCTGGAGCAGAAGATGGCACAACTTGGCAAACTGATGTTCCAGAGATCCTGGTCAGAGCTACTCCATGCTCAAACTTAGTTTCATTAGCATTATTTTAGGTATATTATCTGAGGTTAATAAGATTGATTGTTTTTCAGGGGAAAGAGTTGATAGTGGGGCTTCAGATGCTTCAACTGAGTTTGGATGGGAAAAGGTTGTATGTCACCAATTCACTGTATAGTAGATGGGACAAACAGTTTTATCCAGAGCTGGTGGAGAAAGGGTCACACATGTTACAGATGGATGTTGATACAGAGGAAGGAGGCCTCAAAATAAACCCAAACTCTTTATTGACTTTGGAGCTGAGCCTGATGGTCCGATATTTGGATTTGACCACAACAAGTTTCACTGCTTCTCCATAAATTTTGTTAGTGTGCGTTTGGTTTCATATTGATTTGGGTCATAATTATATGTTTTGACCAAAACAATGGGATGATAGTTTACATCGGTAACTGGCACTACTACCAACAAAATGAATATGTCTTATGTGTGAACTCAATAAATGATCTTTAAGAAAAGTCCCTCCACTTCTTAATTCTTATCATGACCATTTGATTACGTGTGAACTGTTGGAAACCAATATTTTATAAAATTTTTATATTATGAAAAGTAAATCAGTGAATATAAAGTGTTTAAATTTTATCTGAATAAGTCGAAACTGTAAGGAAAAGTAAAAAAGTGTGTGTGTGTGTGTGTATTTGGTAAAATATTAAACTTGAATTGTCCAATTTTTATGAAGCGAAGAGAAGTGATGTCCCCCATCTTTAAGGTTGTCTCATGGTATGAGTAATTAAGAAGAGAGTTCAAGTTCCTTTGTACTACTTTTGTCCCCTTTTATAACATCCTTTTCGAAAAAAGGAATACCATAAGTTCGAGATGAGTAGAATGATACAAGCTGATTCCATCAACAGATCAAGAGGATATATATACGAGAACTAAGCACACGAAAAATTACCAAATATTCCCTCGTCCAAAGAAGTTTGGTTAAGGGCGGTCCATCAACACATCACACTAGTGCTTCCTCCACTAACACATACTTAATAGAAGCTTATATATTGTTCTTCGCCACATGGTGCAGCAGAGAGAAATTAATGGACTCCAAAGCCACCATTAAACTTGTGATGAGTTTCTTCTACATTTAGCTCATGAGCTCGATGTATTTGAGCAGCAGTGTGGCATCATGGAGGAGTCATACACGTGCAATGGTTCCATTGTAGGATGCAATGAAGAAGATAAGATGCTGACGGAGTCAAGCATAAGCAGAAGGATTATGGAGGGGCGGTGCCAGGGTTGAAGCTTATAGCAAATCTGGTGGCTGTCTCCCTCCTCCCTCTAACCCTCCAGACAGGGGCTTCTCTAAATATTATCGTTGAGGTCTTGATTCTTTTACCAATCATGAAAGTTCGAGAATTGAGGGGCAACTTTTGATTTTATCAATGTTTTGGAATCATTCTCTCCCAGTTTGAGAATTGTTCACTAATTAGTATGTTGATTGCTTGGGTAAATACGTACTAAGTGAAGCCACCTCACAAACTAGGAGATCTTCCCTCGTTCCGATGATTACCAAACCTTATTTGGAGAAGATTAAGCTCCAATCTTCTAATAGTTTATCTTCCCTTTTAAAAATAATAGATGGAGTAATTGTAATCGTTGTCCTCTCTGTTTGTCCTATTCCAAAGAAAATTTGGCTGTTTGACCTTTGTCTGCGAAAGAATTTGCGGCCTGACATCACATTAACTCTTAAACTGCTACTTTCTCTTGTATATATGCGTGCATGTCTGCTAATTTTGTGTTTTATACTTAATGAAAACTAAACATAATGTATTGGTACATTTTTTCATAGAAAATTTCAATAAATCTCATATTGCATAGGGTCGGATTCTTCACCAAACTCGTCTCTTATATATATATATATATATGTAATATTGACAGAGAAATATGCAATATAGAAATATCACGAGCATACGAATGAATGGGACAGGTGCTTAAAGAGAGGCGAAGATTGAGGCAGAAGAACTGCTGTTTGGTGACATGGATACCATATCCCACGTCCCATCTTCATTATTCACTGTCGGCACCCACTGACGCCTCTTTCTTCCCATACTTCCACATTACCTCCATACTCCCTTATGCCTCTATTATCTGCCCTCACTCCAAAAAAATATTAGTAACGAAATCTTACTCTCAATTACCCAAAACTCCAGAACTGGTATCGCCTGAGACGCTTCACGTATAAATATTACTACTATACTAAAACAATTAATCGCTATCTTAAATCTTAAATTACTTCCTATAAGAGAATGTATACTTGCAATGATTCTCATCTGCAAATCCAACACTCGCATCTCCTCCACTCCTATTCACTTCCCTCACTTGCTCTCTCCTTTCTATCATGCCTTGTACTGTACTGCTACGTCAAATGCATCTTCAAAATTTTCCAGCTTAGACCTTGGATCTCCATAAATTATCCTCGGAATCAGCTTTATCACCTCTTCTCTCATTGCATTAACTTCTTCCTCTGATATTCCCAGAAGTACCTTCTCCACGTCACGTTCCATTCCCTCGCATCCCTCACAGGAATACACGCAGAGTACTTGGTCCTGCGCTTGGGAAGAAACCATAAATACTGCGAATAAGCTGTGCCTGGATGGAAGAAGACAGGAACACAACCCGCTAACATAGAATAAAAAATGGATCTTCTGGCGTATGGATCGCCTGGCGGCTGTAAACAGAACAAATATTTAAAAAATTCAAACACTCTTATGACATTGATGGGGTTGTCACATTTCTCTCCGCCATTGCCGCAATCCACGAACTTGTAGACATTTGAAGCTCTGCTGATTTTTGAAACGTTAAATTAATACGACGGTAAAAAATTGTGTCAATTTACAATAATTAAAGGTAAAATGTTAAAGAAATAAAGTCTAAACACAAATATTTAAAAACGTCCCAATCAAAGTATATAAAACTTTAGTAGTTAAATATTAGAGTTAGAAATGATTTTTATAGGCCGATCAGATTATTAATAATTATAAGATGATTATTTGTAATTTATACAAAAAAATTGTGACATCCCTTTAAAAATACCCATACCCTTTAATAATTAGAATTTAATACACAAAAATAAAGATGCCTCAATAAATAAAAATATTATACGAGAAAGAAACAGTTAATATACAAAATAAAAGGAAATTTAACTTTATATTTAGACTAATCAACACTGTTAACTTTATCCGTGGGGTAGGGTACGAGGGAGTAGAGACAAGTGACCGGCAACGGGTTTAAGAACTCCGGGAAGTAGATCGGGGCAGGCTTGAGTTCATGATCGCCCCGATCCAATTAGACCAATGTTGTGAAGGGAAATAAATCGGCTTTCATGCAAGCAAACCCCAAGTTGTGATGCAAAATCAAACACGTGACTGGGGCCGGCGTCTTCAAGCTAAACCCAACTTAAACCCACCTTTTGATGCGATTTCGGTTTCAGGAATCGTTGTATCTATTTTCAAGTTTCACCAGCCGCTTTCCATCTTAACTCTCGACTCTTTGGTTTGAAGAATTTGGAGCTCAATTCCGGAGCCACCCGCTTGCAGAACCAAGTCACCTCTCCTGTTCAAGGATCAAAATGTATCCCTCATTCTCCTCATTCCGATGGGTGTCAGGAATGAGCGGCCAATCCTGAAGAAATCCCTAGACTAAGTGCAGAGACATGTCGGAGGTACGGTTTGAGTTCGACTATTATCGCTCAGCAATTTTCTTTTCAATTTCGATCCTTGCGATGCTTCGAAAGCGAAACGGAGGATCCTCCAGCTCACCCTCTTTTACTTATCTTCTCTTGTCGTGAGTTTTAACCCTATCGTATGGTAAGACCCAGAGCTGATGTCTAATCCCATTATACGAAGAAGAAGAACTTTCTTTCCTTGGTTTCCTCTTCTTCTTCATGAGATGGGTCTTACGGTTCAATCCAGAACTCCCATTTCTCTATCATGTCGTTCCTTTTACTTTCCATCTTTAGTCATCTCTTATTGTTCTCCAACTTATTGTACCACAGTTAATGCCACAGAAACCGACCCTCAGTTCTTAAGTTTTATGAGAAGTCATTGCAGGTCCGGACAGTTGAAAAATGTTGATACCGCCGTAGATTTTTTTCATATGATGGTTAGGATGAAGCCTTTGCCATCTGTTTTCGACTTTACGTTGTTGATTGGGGTGATTGTGAGGATGAGGCATTATACAAAAGCAATTTTGTTTATTAAAGACATGTATTCTTTAGGCATAAAAGCTGACGTCTATACTCTTAGTATTGCGATAAATTGTCTTTGCCATTTGAAGCAGACAGATTATGGGTTCTCGATTTTGGGGACTATGTTCAAAGTTGGTTTGGAGCCCACTGTAGTGACATTTAATACTCTCATCAGTGGACTTTGTGAAGAAGGCTACGTGGTTCGCGCAATAAGATTGTTTGAACATATGGAAAAGGTTGGGTATAAACCTGACATTCAAACCTTTGGAGTGATAATAAATGGATTGTGCAAGATTGGTGACACATATGCTGCTATTGAGTGTCTAAAGATGATGGAAGAGAGAATTGGAAAACCAAATGTTGTAGTTTACAGCACGGTTATCAATAGTTTGTGCAAGGATGGGTTGGTATTTGAGGCTTTAGATTTGTGTTCTGAAATGATTAGAAAAGGTATTCGACCTAATCATGTCACTTGCACCTGCTTAATTCATGGGCTCTGTAATTTCGGTAGGTTGAAAGATGCTATTGCAGTATTTAATGAGATGAGGCAGAGGGGAATTGTGCCAGATGCACAAACTTTTAGTATTTTAGCGGATGCATTTTGCAAAGAGGGAATGGTTATGGGTGTTAAAGCCATAATGGGTTTCATGATTCATATGGGGGAAGAGCCTGATGTTTTTGTTTATAATTCATTGATAGATGGGTATCGTTTGCGAAATCAAATGAGTGAGGCCATCAAAGTATTTAATTTGATGATTAACAGGGGCTGTTTACCAGACATTGTAACTTATAGTTCATTGATTCATGGATGGTGTAAAGGAGGATATATTGATAAGGCCATGCATCTCTTGGATGAAATGATTAGTAAAGGATTTATTCCAGATGTTGTCGCTTGGACTACTCTTATAGGTGGGTTTTGCCAAGCAGGGAGACCACTTGCTGCTAAAGAATTATTTTTTAACATGAGCAAATATGGCCAAATTCCTGATCTCAAGACCTGTGCTGTAATGTTGGATGGACTATGGAAATGCGGGCTTAATTCTGAAGCAATGTCACTATTTGATTCATTGGAGAGAAGAAATTTAGATCTTGATTATGTGATCTACTGTATTATGCTTGATGGAATGTGCAGTTCTGGAAAACTCAATGCTGCACGGGAGCTCTTTTCTAGTTTGCCTGCCAGAGGATTGCAATTGGATGTTTATGCTTATACCGTAATGATTAAAGGTTTTTGTAAAGAAGGGCTACTGGAAGAGGCTGAAAACTTATTGGCAGCTATGGAAGAGAATGGCTGCTTGCCCAATAGTTGTACTTACAATGTATTTGTCCAAGGACTACTTTTGGAAAAAGAGATGACAAAAACAATGAAATACCTTCAAATAATGAAAGAGAAAGGTTTTGTTGTGGATGCTTCCACCTCAGAAATGCTTATCAACTACATATCCACTAATCAAGTAGACAGTGCCTTCCAAGAATTTTTGACACGGGAAAAGTAATGCATTTGAAGATTGGCTTTAGAAGTCTGTTTGAATCTAACCTTCAAACTGATTATCTGATAAGCCTTTATAGTTGAGGCGTTACATGTCTTCTGTGCCTGCTACGTTGAACAGCATAGCATGCCAATGTTAGAATCATGAAGTCAAGAATACTGGGGATTCCTTTTAATAGTAAGTTCCTGGACATCTAATTGCACATTTTATTCTGATAGACGTTCAAATGATTTAGAATAGCTCAGGCGGGTAGATTGTTGACCTATATGACCTTTAGAAATTAGGTTTTCACTCACATTCTTTAGTAGTTGATCATCTAGTTTACATGTGAAAATATTTTTATTGAATAGAATATTTTAGTTAATAATTTATCCAAAAATTTAGTTGATGACAAAGTATAATGACATTGTGCAATTCAGGTAGTTGATCCCATCTAGTGGATAAAGCTTCTTGTTGTTGTACGGAACTATTTTCCTTCAACTTTTGAGAGTCAGTTAACCATGCATTTGAAAAGTTATCAATATAGATTTACCAGTTAGAGCAAAAATATCTAGGAAGCATTAAGTGGGTGCTTGCTGCCTTTTCTGCTAGTCTTATAACTGCAGCCTTGACCCTTGGCCCCTTCATTCCTTTAACAGATTGGAAGCTTTTTAACTCATAAGGTGACTGACTGAGTTATATCATCCACACCGGTCCTCGGTAAGACATGTTTGTCTCAACAAAACTTGTTCCTCATCCAGCAAATATGCCACGTAATATTGGTGACTGGAGTGTGACTTCAACGTAAACTTGGCGAACATCCCTCGCCTTCATCCTGTGGAAAGCTTGACTTGCTGGTGACGTTGAAAGCATATGTCGCTATGGGGAAATTTTGTAGAGTTGTCTTGTTCCAGCATGATACTGCAAATTCTTCAATGCCACAATTGCATAGATACGTTGATTAATTCTCATTTTGTTGGTTATTTTGTATCTAATGAACTTTATAATCAATTGCTTAATGATTAGTATATAATAGTCAACATTGTATATGGATCGGTGGAAGCTTACATCAGAATATTCAACTAATTATTTCCTTAAAATAATGAACGCTATTTACCCTTTGTTTATTAAGAGAGAGGAGGGATCAAGAGAGAACGGAATGATAATTTATTTTTGGCCGAACAATCGAATTTTTTATTAATCGCTAAAAAATAATTACATTCAACAAAACTCATCCACCTGTCATTACATCTTATTTGAATACCACCGTTCTGTACACGTCACTTCAACTTGGTATAGGGCATAAAATCACCCAACCTCGTATAAGGTTATGATTTGATTATATTTTACTAAATTCATTCAATTATTATGATGTCATATTTTACGTAGGTCAAGGCAAGTGTTGATTTGAGTGGAAAACATAGAAAAATAAGTGTGTAGGTATGAAGTCAAGAAGCATGCCCATGCTATTATTAGTTGACATCAACAATTGTTGAGTATTTAAACCCCATATGAGAGGCCTAAAGCTGCTATATTTAACATCAAAATGAAGAGATATCCTATATCAGTGTTGAAGGCAATCTATATAAGGAACATTGGATGAAGAACTTGTGCCATGAGCATTCTCGCAGGAAGCGTAGGTGGCCTTCCCAGGTTCAGAACTAGTTATGTTAATTTGATCCAACACTATGTCGGTGCAACCTGTGTTTTTGTCACACACCAATTGAATTGCATTCTCAGTTGCCGAAGTTCCCCTGAAATTCCTATATGTAATGCCACTAACTTCCACTGTTGTCACTTCATCCACTCCCACATAGTATTGGTTTATAACTATTGGTTTCTGAGCTTCCACCAGCGTGATATCCTCAAATGCGATCTTTCTTGCATACCCAGATCCTCCCTGCTCAAGATATATCAGTCTTCCATTATATCTGAGATATTATAAGCATGTATATGTATAATATACATATAGATAGGTACCTTCCACGTCTTGATTCTGGCTCCATTTGAAGTTCTTGTGAACGTACAATTTTGGACGTGGATGTCTTCCACTGTTGCATGAGATCCCTTCGGTCCCAGGCTGCCAATGCTATAAATAGGTTTAAAAATGCATTAGTTTCTTCACCAACTCATGAACAGATTTATAACTTTATTGAACAGAACAGAAGGAGGAATTGATGAATGACGATCACCTGATGCCATGACCAGGTCCGCAATAAACACCAGTAATGTTAATGAGAGATGAACCCTTATTAATGGCAATGCAGTCATCACCTACAGGCAAATTACGATTAATGCATTGATATTTACGGAGGGATAAGAATTCAGAAGAGGTTCCAAGTTAGTGAATAGTGACCAGTTTCAATGTTGGAATCCTGAATGATCATGTTGGAAGTTGTGGAGATATCAATCCCATCAGTGTTTGGGCTATGCTGAGGCGCAACAACGTGCAAATTGGAGATGTGTGTCCCGTTGCAGTTATCTAAGTGTATATGAACTGCTGGGCTATTTATATGAGTAAGCTCCTTAAGTTGTAGATTTTCACAGTTGTGAAAACTCATAGCCGACTGCAACCATTTCATCACATTCATTAATTTTCACAGAATCATTCAAATCTGTAAGCTTTATGTATGCAGATCCGAAGAGAGACTTACATCAGGCCTCTTACATTTGGATTGATGAAAACAGTCCCACCATGGGGCACCTTGCCCATCAATAAGTCCTCTTCCATTCAAAAGAAGCCCTTTTATGTCACTGAAATGTATCCATCTTCCTTTTTTGCCTCCTCCCCATTTCCATTCACTCAGTCCTCTTGGCGCCATTAAACTTCCTTCAATCTAACATGACAACGTAAAAAAACTCATAAAATGAAATGGTGAAAATGCATTTAAGTTGATTGTTTACCTTGACGTTAATGGATGAAGACTTGCACTCACCCATGAAAGTCACAGGTTTCAGCATGAAAGTTTTGTTTTTAGGTATAAACAGAGTTGGACTGCCCTGCTTTGCCTCACAAATATCCTTCCATGCTTGGAGAAAAGCCTTCACAGATTCCCAAAACATTCATAATTATCATATTATGCTATAGCAGAAAAGCACATTAAATAAGGTGATGAAGAAATATGTTACTTTTGAATCATCGGTTTGGCCATTCCCAATAGCACCATAATCAAGTACATTGAAGGTAGATCTCATTCTAGCACAAAGGCAACGTGAAGCGGCAAAGAACATGCAAAGTATTGCAAAGAGAAATAGGCCCTGCATTTTCTTGTTCACAAATGCTAGATGTGAAAAACAAGCTAAGGTTATTGCAGGTGATGATTTTCTGAGGCAGAGCAAGTGCATGAACTGATATTATCTAGGCTGGTGATGACCCAGAATTTATTATGCTAAATGACTTTTTTTCCCTTCCATTTTAACTTCTAGTAATGAAGACTTTGACCACCCTCAATTGGTAACTACACCCACAGTAAAATCTGCAATTAATTTCCTTCCTTTGATAGTTTGTTTTTTCCTTAACAGAATCAACATTCATAAATTATTATCATTGCCTGGATTTTCACATTCATACCTCCTTGCGTGATTCTCTCTATGTTGCACCAATTCCTTCAGGTTAATATCTACATATACATACAGATATAAAATCTAAAACGTTGACTTTTCATAAATACGACATACCATTTCTATCCATCCAATTTTAGAAAGTAAACAATTGAGTCTTTGATTAGATGCATGCATCTATTCATTTAGTATACTCATACAATGGCTTGGCAAATTGATAATTAAAAACGTGCATCTTGTCAAAACCATAAGTTCTAATTATATAAAATAACTTATATTGATTAGGAATATATATTAATCAAGATTCTTATTATTCATAATCCTCTCTTCGATTCTTAATATAAGATCTAATTTATAGTATAATTATATCTTATATTAAGAATATAAAATAATTATAAATAAATATACAATTTTATTATTGTTCAATTTGTTCTAAGATATAATATATATTAAATATAGATAAAATTAAAAAAAAATAAATTTTAAAATAGAGTTGATAGAATTTAAAATTTTTCTTGAGTTATGTTAAATATATTAGATATAAATAATATCATAGGATTAAATAATAACTTTTTTTAATTTGTGATTAAAAAAATTATTAATTATATAGTAGTAGATATAGTACCATACAAAATCTCTAACACATTCATCCATTATACAATGTTTGACTCGATAATATACAATCCCTAGCCTACGTTTTTTTCCTTCTTATTTTAATAGTTAACACTCTTCTCATGCTTAATTTTTTTTGAAAGAGATTAATTTATGAAAAGAAAGACGATTGGTAAAGAAGATAATGTAAAGAGTGATTCCATGTTAAAAAATATATATTAATTTACCGCCACCTACCAAAATCCAAACGGAAAAAAAACGCCAAAACTGGATTGACAGCGTACGGTAAGACGACGGAGTTGAAGTCAACTTTCTCTCATATCTATCGAACCGTATCATCAGTGTTGGGATCAGCCCTCGTTGTTGTCCAATTTTTACTCATTCTCTTTCCATCATTTCTCGCGCTCCTCTCAGAAGATTCAGAACAGGTTTTCGGAAGATCTATTCCGATTCTGCCCGATATGGACGCAGCGCCACCTTCGTCCGCGGGCTCCGGCGCTGGAGGCGGCGGAACTGGAGGTCCAGCACCTTTTCTCATCAAGACCTATGAAATGGTCGACGATTCTTCCACCGACGATATTGTATCGTGGAGCCCCACCAACAACAGCTTCGTCGTCTGGAATCCCCCCGAGTTCGGTCGTCATCTTCTTCCTACCTATTTCAAGCACAACAACTTCTCTAGCTTCATCCGTCAGCTCAATACCTACGTGAGTATAAAGCTTACGCCTTCCGCGATGGCGGATGTCCAAATTATTCTGGAATTCATATCAATTTTGATCATTTTATTTTAGCATATTGCTTTCTCTATTATTATCAGCTGTTTCTTGTGGGGTTGTACCTGTTTGTCCATCCTTCTTCTCAAATGCTGAATAATACTTTAATTACTGACAGTACGTTCTGTCAGTTTCAAAAGTTCATGAATTTGATGGTTTTATCTGCCCCATTTTTTCCATTGCTTGTACAATTCAAGAGCGGATGTCGTCTTTCTTAGTCATTGTTTTGTAGTCTTTGTTGTCAGGAAGTCTTAAATCACCTTCCTGCTCAGCAATTGTACCTTCATTTTTTATTGAACATCGTGGTCTCTTATCGATAATCGGATGGAGTCCAATATTTAGTACCTTGCTTGATCGCATGAGGAAGTCGATGTTTTTCACTCGATAGTTGGATGAAGTGCCAGTATTTGCTAGTTATTATTATCGTCTGGAAGGGGGCGTAATCCTTTGCTCAACTTAAATTCCTTGACATCTGAATCTAGTGAAGAGTTGCTACTTGTTTTAGCTTTGCAGTTGACAGGGTTCATAGTCACCCAATTAGTCAATGGATATAAGTATATGCCTAGGGCCCGGGCCATCAATTTTATGATACTATCTGCTTGGAGGTTAATTTGGGTACGTTGTAAATTTGGTCGGTAACTTTGCAATTTCAGGAATAAAAACGTTAGGAATTGTAGTAAGTTGTTACTGTCCGCTGTAAAATGGGGAGAGAGGCTCATATACAGGTTTTGCCCCTTCCCCTAGCACTCCAAACCTCCCATATATGTTGGTGTTTTTCTTTAATTTTAATGGGTTTTTGATTTTGGAAAAGACCTTTTGCTTCTCCTCTACGTGGTCCTCCAGCCCTTACAATTCTAGATCTGTCTCTTGTCTGGTCCAGTGGTTAATAAATTTATGAGGACTTGAATAGAAGATTTATACTTTGTCTTTGTTTCCAGATCTTTGTTTTCTAGAAAATTGGAAAGGATTTAACTGGTAACAAGTTGGTTTCTTTCTTTGCATATTACCTCACTTTGATCAATAATGACTTGGGAAAATACTGTAGGTTTCTTTAGCTCTTCTGCAGTCTATGTTGTAGAGTGACAATCTTCAACTATAAAGGTGTATGTGGTACTTTTATCAGTTATGGTCCCATCTAGTTGTTTCTGCAAAACAGCTTAATTGACGCATTTTGACTTTACTTATGGGTAGGGGCTTATAGACACAGGTCTTTTTTGTTGCCACTGCTGCCTGCTGATGTGAAAATGGCTGCTTGTTGTTTCACATACTCGTACATCTACCAAATTAGCCAATATGTTGAAAAAATCTTAATCATTGTTTCATGTTATGCAAAAGTATACAGCTGTTCTATCAAGTTTGTCAAGATTGATTCTTGCATAGAATCCAGAAAGGGATTGAACAAAGATAGAATCTTATGCTTGAATTGAAGAAACGAGATCCTAGCCAAAGTGTTAAAAAATTCAAAGCAAGTCTTGAATTGCTGATAAGACTAAAAGTTGAGAAGATCTTATGGTCAATGATTCAAAGAAAACTTTCGGTGATATAACTTGAATAAAACTGATTGATGTTTTCTAATTTAATTTGTTCATTTGAATGTTTTTTACTGTCAGGGATTTCGAAAAATGCATCCTGAGCGATGGGAGTTCGCTAATGATGATTTCATAAAAGATCAAAAGCATCTTCTCAAGAATATTCACCGCAGGAAACCTATCCACAGTCACAGCCATCCTCCAGGCTCTGTTGTGGACTCAGAACGGGCAGCATTTGAGGAAGAAATAGAGAAACTTACACATGAGAAATCTGCTCTTGAGTCCAACATCGTCAGATTTAAACAACACTCATCTGCAAAGCTTCAGCTAGAAGATCTATTGCAGCGATTAGACAGTATGGAGAAGAGACAGAAGAATTTGCTGAACTTCTTTGAAAAGTCTCTTCAGAATCCTTGTTTTGTTGAACATCTTTCACGGAAACTTGATTGCATGGATTTGTCAGCATATAATAAGAAAAGAAGATTACCTCAGGTTGATCACTTGCAGCCAGTTGGTGAAAGTAACTTAATTGAAAATCAAAGCAATTTTAGAACAGAATTTGGCACTGTCTTCCACCAAGATTTCTCAAATAAACTCAGATTGGAGTTATCGCCAGCTGTTTCTGATATGAATTTGGTATCCCGTAGCACTCAGAGTTCCAATGAAGATGGAGAAAATCCACAGAAGAAGCTATATGAAGGAACACCCAAAGGAGTACAAACAAGAACAACTCTCGCATTTGCGCCTGAAACACTAGAGCTTGCAGATACTGGAGCATCTTTTTCTTTTAAGATGGATTCATGTCCATCCCAGAGAGCAACAACTGGTGAGAGCACGAAACTGCACACTTTGCATCTAAGCAATGAAGAAGGTGACAGTCATATATCCTGCCATCTAAATTTGACTCTGGCATCTTCTCCTTTGCAAGTCAACAGAAATTCATACTCGGCTAGATCACCCCAAATAGACTGCCAGGAGATAGGCAAGTTGGCAGAATCAAGATTTCACGAAAACGATAAAGATTCTAATAGTGGAGTTCCTTCAACCAGAAATCCAGCTCAGGAGGTTGCCAATTTAACTTCCTCACAGTCGAAGGAGACTCCAAGCAGCAACCAAGCACCACAGGCTGCTCCAGCCAGAGTAAATGATGTGTTCTGGGAACAGTTCCTTACTGAAAGACCTGGTTGTTCAGACAATGAAGAGGCAATATCTAACTATAGAGCAAATCCATATGAAGAGCAAGAGGAAGGGCGGTCAATTCCTGGAATCTCCAGAAATGTTAAGAATATGGATCGGCTCACACTTTGATCCTCCTTCAGATATAGAGAAGATTCGCCTGGTTAATGGCGTGAGATTTGCATCATAAATATACATATAATAACATGAAACTAGACATAAGACTGTTATCTTTCATGTCCACATTAGGTCTTTCTAGTTAAAGTGCTTTTTTAATTAACTTTTAGCAGTTGGAACTGAATCACAGTGAGCATATGTTAAAGCTACTTGGAAGTTTTGTAGATATTTTAAGTTCTGAATGATTTCCTGCTAATCGTGTTGAGTTAATCTACAGATCAGTCAAGCACTTAAAACTGTAACGAATGATGGATTAATTTTAAACTGGATTTGCGAGTGTTATTATGACTGCAGTTGGTTTGGATCTTGAATTGAGAAGGTTCGTGTCTACTCGCGTGGTGTGGTGGAATAGGATTATTTTGATATTACGTGCGAATCAATATAATGATATAAATATACAAACAACCGGAGCTGCATTAGTACGTATGCTTTCCTTAAATTTCGCGCAATTTTTTTTATATATAATTTTCCCTGTATTTTATAACAAAGTTTAACTATTAGAAAGAGATATAATTCTGGAGAAATTTTACATCATCCTTCTTCGTGTATTTTACGGAGGGAAATTATCACACTATAATTGCTCATTTGCCCTTGATTTTCTCCTCGGGGAAAACAAGTCTTGAAAATATCGTCTGAATTTTTATTACAAAAATAAATATATAGTCGGAATTTACTAATTTTAAAAATCAATAATTTTCCCAAGATTTAAAAAAGAATGTTTTGTGAGGGAAACTGGCGACAATTAAATTGGTTGAGTTGCTCAGTGCACCACATTCACAGCAATAAAATGGTGGACTACAAAGTGGAAACCTGTACAATAGCCTCTGTTCCTCAGGGCCTCCCAATTTATGACTCACCAACCACCCCGCCACCCCAAAGACTCTCTCTTTCACAAAACTCGCAGCCGTGACAAATCTGCCAAAACCCAGAAATCGAACAATGACCCAACCCTCCTTCATTCTCTGGACCTGTCTCTGCGCCTCCCTCGTGTTCCTCTGCGACGGCATCTCTGTAGCCGACCTGAATTTGCTGGAGCACGGCGAATTCCATGTAATGACGAAAAGGGTTTGCACCAAAAGCATTGGGGAGTGCCTCACACTCACAGATTCGCAGATGGATTCAGAGAGCAACAGGAGAATTCTGGCGATGCAGAGAAGATACATTAGCTATGAGACTCTGAGAAGGGACATGGTTCCTTGTGATAGGGCCGGAGCTTCTTACTACAATTGTCACGCCACTCAAGCCAATCCCTATAACAGAGGCTGTGAGGTTATCACTGGATGTGCCAGAGGTATTAAAGGTATCAACACTTGATTCAATTTCATAATCCTATCCTGCTTTGTTGTTTTCATGAGTTCACATTTAGAAAGCAAATGAGTTGTAAAATATTAATAAAGGATCTAACTGTTTTTGCTCTTCTATGACTGCCTACAACGTTTGTATCCTAGAGATGTTGATCTGTCAAATTGCCTTCAATTCAATTGGAATCTCTTTGACAGTGAAGTTCCTTTCTTTAACTCTTGTGGAAGTTGTGTAATACAGAGTCTTTGGCATTCAGCTTTCGGATCTTAATAAGATATACCCTGTTGCTGTATTCGCACTTTGAACCAGTTATTTGTTCTCCTGAATTCACTGAGCTCATCTCGTTGGCGATCGATTTTTGTTCTTCACTAAGAATGCAGGATCCCTCCTAGTCCTAGGCCAACGTTATGCTATGGAACATATGGTTGAAACTTTGCATGGTTTTTCTCTGCGAAATGCTTTTCTTGATTTTCGACATTGGGTTATTGATTCTTTGGAAAGGAAGGTGTGCTTTGTTTTAAAACTTAATTTCGACTAAACTGCCTTAAGCAAAACCTTTTGACTTTTATTAATTTGGATATAGAAATAGAGATAATTAAGAATTGAAGTATCCCTATCACCGATGTTTGTTTCGGTCAGAAGTCATAACTCGTGTAGTGATTTCTTCAAATGATTAGCACAAACCTTTCTCTGTTTCTTCGCAATTTGCAAAACCCGAGGGTCACAACGATGACTTGATGATTCGCTGAGACAAGCTTCAAACAATCATAAGCCAATGTGAGATTATGTGCGTGTAACTTGAATTCTACACCAACAAATTTATTATTATAATCAAATCATTGGATGGAATTTACATAAATATAAATAATTTCATTTTAATTTGACTAATAAGTATTTGATTTTTCTTCAGCGTTGGGTATGCAATCAGCATTCACTTTCAACGTAATCAAAGGAGCCGAACGTCAGCCATAGAATAGAAACTAGTTACAACTACGAATAGAGAACATTGACCTCAGTGATCAATACAAAATCCAAGAGTCAGCAGTATTTGCAGTTTTATTTACTTTTCTTTTTTAATTAATTTGAGTTGATAATTGGGTTTCTTTGAATTTTGTTTGAGTTTGCTCCTATTCTTTAGTCTTTTTTAATTACCTTTTTTTTATAAATTCAAATGTTTGAATAAAATAATCTAATTCATATAGACATAGATGTCTTGCAAAACTAATCAACATGCCTAGACTTGCATTTGATTCTTAAGAAACGTGATATAGAAGCAAATATTTTTTGGCATGTATAATTTTTAAAATAACTTTTGGTTACAAAATTAGTTTGCTAAAAATAAGAGTCACTTCATAAGAGTAAGAAATTTTCGCTTCTTCAAATATATTTTGCTTCAAAAAGCATGATAACCAAATATGTTGAAATGTTATAAAGAAATTAAAATGACTTTTGATATCAAAAGTTGTATCCAGACAAGTAGGTACGTTTCATTGGTTTCAATCAATAAACACAATAAGTAAAGAAATGCACGTATAACGCTCTACCAATTGCAATTTCCATGAGTTCTTCTAGGTTTTAAAATCCGACCCTTCTTTTCATTTTTATCAACTCCCTGGTGCATGGAGTCTATGATCGCTTGTATTGCTTTCGTATCAAAGGAGCCAGACTACTTTGAATAAAAACATTGACCCTGGAGGTCAACTAAAATTCCAATATAAATGCAATTCCACATAAACCTACCACATGTGCTTGGGTGGAAGAAATAGTGAAAGACACAAGGGTCAAGCACAAATTCCAATTCAAGGAACTGATGCAGTAAACCGGAGTGAGAGATCCAATCATGAGTCTCAGATTCTGAAAGCACACCAATTCTTTATTACCCACTGTCAAAATCCACCTTTACAACCGAAGTTCCTTTGGGAGAAAAACACTCAGCTCTTATTTGAACTGAAAGGGGCTGTTCAAGATGGGAATATACATAGGTTTGTTGACATTTTGGAGCATGTATGTGGAGAAGAAGGTAAATTTGTCTTCCATTTTTTGATCGAGCCATGCCTGCAGGTGATTCACTGCTTCATGAGGCTGCCTATTTTGGAAGAGCAGACATCGTAGAACTGGTTGGCCTTCACTTTCCTTAACTTCTCACCCATAGAGACATGAAGCTAGGTGATACTCCACTTCATGTTGCTTCTAGATCAAATAGCTTACAAGTTATCATCACCATTCTCTCGATATCTAGTGCACAAGCTCAAAAATGGGTATCTTCAGTGGAGATGGTTAACGGAAATCAACAGATCATAACAAGATTGGCCAATAAATATGGAAATACAGCTTTGCATGAGGATGTTTGTAAGAAGAATGTTGATGGGGTCAAGCTTCTCTTCTCTGCAGATACATGTGTGGTTCATTATCTGAACAACAAAACTCAGTCCCCTTTGTATTTGGCGGTCCTCAATTGAAATAAGGAAATCATAGATGTTCCGTTGTAAGCTCCATTTCCTGATGACAAGCTCCTCTCAAATTGCCAGGGAATCTCTCCTCTGCATGCTGCCATTGGCACCAAGAATACAGGTATATCTATTTACTTGCTTTTCTCTGTTTTACCCTTTTAATTATGGAACTTAGAAAGAAATATAGAGGTAGAATTCTGCTTTAGCTTTAGGTTATAAAACTGTCCTTCGAGAGTTTCTTTGACAAAGACAAGCGAATCCTTACCTGATTCATCTGACTATGATGCAACTGCGAAACTACAAGTAAACTCTTGTCAAAAATCCTGTTGAGTATTGACATTATCACTTCAACGTGAGACTCAAAAGGCATATCTCAGACAAATTTTCATTTATATTTTTCAAAACAGCCAGTTTTCACTGATTGCAGATTTGATATAGGAGATAGCAACAAGAAAAACAGGGCTAATGTATTTAAGAGACGAGGATGGAGGGACTCCTTTACATTATGCAGCATTTACTGGTTACGTTGAAGCTGTTCGTATCCTACTAATCAAATCTTCTCTAAGTGCATTAGAACAGAATGCAAATTGCCATCTTCCTATTTATTTAAGGTGGTCAGGGAATTTCTAGGACAAGAATGGGCCCATGATTCTAGATTATTGCTCAATCGTAAAGGTCAGAATGTTCTTCACGTTCCAGCAAAGAACGGACGGCATGATGTGGTGAAATATTTACTGAGGAACTACAGAAGAATTGGCATAAACGAGAAAGACCAAAAGGGAATACCCCATTGCATCTGGCTTCGAAAAACTCCTTCCGCAACATTCTTTTCTCTCTGACACGTTATAAGAGAATGACATGAATCTCATCAATTATAAAGGTTTGACAGCACCAGAAACACTTCTGTTAGAGATGTATCGTGAAACAACGATTTCACTAATACAGGTAAAATAACTTGTTGCATTCAGGACTTGTATTGTACGCATTTTCTATTATTCTCACATTTTTTATGACAATGTAGTTCCTGTCGAGAGCCATATTTGATTCTGTAGATGCACCTATAAGTGACAAGGCAAGAAGTATGATTCGTGAACCGAGAGAAGCACCAAAACTGAAATGGATAAAGCAAGGAGCAAACACGCTGATGCTGGTGGCTATTTTGATAGTAATGGTGACATTTCCAGTTGGGTTCACTGTGCCTGGAAGTGTTTACGGTTCTGAATCTTCTGATGATAGTGATAAATGGATGGCAGAGTTCGGCAAGAGAACAATGTTTAAGACATTTGTGATATCCAACAGGAGCCATGTACTGTTCTACGCTTGGATCACTGCTTCTGATGTGGGCTCAAGTTGGTGACTTTTATTTAGTGAGGAGTGAATTTTTCTGTGCGTTTCATATGGTGGGTTTAGCTCTGGTGGCCATGAGTTTAGCGTTCGCGGCGGCGGCTCGTCTGGTTGTGTCCAATGTGTCATGGCTTGCTCAACTTGTAACGTCTATTGGAGTCATCTTCTTTTCCTTCATCTTAGCTCATTACGTTTCAGCTATTTTTCTGCTCAGACTCCACGGAGGTGTACTCCGGCGCCAAGGGAGAAATTTTTTTATAAGGATTTTCATTTTGGTGTATGAAAGAACTCCCAAGATAATGTCTAGGTTCGAAATTTAAGTGTATTTCAAAATGCACTTATATATTGCTTTATTTCCAGTTCATACATATCAACGACGGAGCAGGAAGGAGATGCCGTGTGATGCGACGGCTTTTTCATTGTCGTCACTCGTCTGAACCAATGCTCGGACAAGCCCATGCAATAGGTCTAGGAGTCTGATGCTGATGGTCGAATGGAGAAGCCTCAACGCACCGTGTTGTTGAAACGGTGCGCATTAGTGGCCTTGGTTATAGATTATAATATTTGGAATTTAAAATAATCGTAAAAAGGAAAGAGTCCTATTTCCCAACGATAAGGATTATTAGGCAAAATAGTTTTTTTTATCTATTCAATCTACTAAAAATTTATCTTAACTATATTTGATTTTAACTTGCATCATATATTTAGTTATAGTATATAAATTTTTTAACAAAATTTTTTATATATATTAAAATTTAAATTTAAAATTTTATTTAAATAATACTATGTGATAAAATAGTTATTATTCAAGAAAAGGACAACAGTTTTCTTGTCTCCTTGAAAATCAAGGACACAGAGGTACGGGCCTATAGACCAGATCCTGTTGAAGTAAGGTCGTAAATACAACAGTTTTCTTCACTATACTGAATGACAATAAATAAAGAGAACTAATAAAAAATTAGGGAATTTGATGGATGAGCATTATATACCTAGAGAATTTGATTCCTAACTTGGGAAAAAGCCGACAGCTTAGCGACATTGATTGCAAAATTATCTTGACATGTGAAAATCCAATAATATTCTTTCGTTTTTTTGCTTTTTTGTGCTTCTGTAATATCCATGTACAACAGTGCAAGATTTTTGCATCCCCTCCTAGGAGCTGGATTTTTTGGGCCCTCCTTTTGTATTGTTCCGGAAAAATACAAAAGTTTTCTGCACTATACTTGTCCGCTCCTCATCTTCTCTTCCACTTTTGTTTCTTCCATTGCTTTGTCAACATTAAGCTCCATTTTCGCCACTCCATGCGCCGCTCACATAAGATTATTTGAGTTTTTTTTTAAAAAAAAGAAACTTTAGTTTGTTACGAGACAGCGACGATTCAGAATATGGGATTGGAGCACGGAGGAGCTGAACCATTGCAACTTTATCAGTTTATCATTTTCCCCAAGTTCGTTTCCGAACTTCAATACATTTCAATTGTGACGGACTTTTGCAAAAATCAAAACGCCAAATGATATCAAAATGTGATTTCCTTTAAGAGTAATTAAACAATGGGAGTAAGAGGCGGCAAATAACTTTTCTGCGTTTTGTATTCTTTTCTTTCATGTATTGGAGATCGCAACAATAGACAAATCATAAAATGCTAATCAACCGTATGCAGACACAGCCCCAACCAAAACCTTATTTCAAACCTAATTGGTCTTATCTGAAAAAGACCAATAGATTTCCTTCCCACTACTCTCACCACCCCCTCATCAGAATAAAAATACTACGAAGTTCAGAAACCTACCATTCTACCACAAAAAGAAAACAATCAAACCGAGCGGTCAACCTCCGTTTTTTTGGCAATCTAATGTCCCGGTCAGCTCAGTACCTGTAGTGAGCAGGCTTGTATGGACCCTCAATGGGCACGCTGATGTAGTCAGCCTGGTCTTTGGTGAGCTTAGTGAGCTTAGCTCCAAGCTTGCCAAGATGAAGAGCGGCAACCTTCTCATCCAGGTGCTTGGGCAAGACATAAACCTTCTTCTCATACTTGCCAGTTGCTTTCTCCTTCCACAACTCAAGCTGAGCAATGACTTGGTTGGTGAAGGAGCAGGACATCACAAAGCTAGGGTGGCCTGTGGCACAACCCAAGTTCATCAAACGACCCTCAGCCAATACAATGATGCCTTTGTTAGTGTCGGGGAAGACAAATCTGTCAGTTTGAGGTTTAATGGTGATGCGCTTCACACCAGGGTATGTCTCAAGCCCTAGCATATCAATTTCATTGTCAAAGTGGCCGATATTGCAAACAATAGCATTGTTCTTCATTTTCTTCATGTCAGAAACCATGATAATGTCTTTGTTTCCGGTGGTGGTAACAAAGATGTCAGCCTCGGAAACAACATCGTCCAGGGTCAGAACCTGTAAACCTTCCATGAGAGCTTGAAGGGCACAAATGGGATCAATCTCTGTCACAATCACACGAGCTCCAGCCTGCTTCAATGAGGCAGCACAACCCTTACCAACATCTCCATACCCGCATACAACAGCAACCTTCCCAGCAATCATGACATCAGTGGCTCTCATCAATCCATCGGGAAGAGAGTGACGGCAACCATACAAGTTATCGAACTGTCATCAGGCAGATTCAGTCAATCAATTAGTTGAAACAGAAAATGGCACACATGAAGCAAATTAGATTCAGAACTGGATACAGCAAGCCCATAGAATCAATAGTAATCCCATGGTAAACATTCAAGCCCTTCTCGCTTTCATGAATCTCTTTGAAACGCATTATATTATAGATTCAAGACTTAATCGGTCAATTGTATATTGATTTCCCGCCAATTTTTCATACTGTTAATACCTAATTTCTGCTATGCCTAAGAAACCTAAGCAAATTGTCAACCACAAATGGATGTATACAAGCCCCGGATCTCAGAATAGATATAATCTAACAACAAATGAATGCAGTTATGAAATGCATAAGTCTTAGACATCGTTAGATCATAATAATTCAATGGCGTAACAAGTATGTATATTAATGCAGAGATAACGAAATCCCAGATATAAATCAAATGTATCAGAATCAAGGAAAGGGATCTAGAGGAGTTCACCTTGCTCTTGGTAACAGAGTCGTTAACATTGATGGCAGGGAACAACAACGTGCCATTAGCCTGCATCTGGTACAGCCTCTTAACACCAGTGGTGGTCTCCTCCGACACACCGACGAGTCTCTCCTTCATTTTGTGGTACTTCTTGGGATCAGCCTTCAATCCATCCCTGATGATGGTGAGAACAATCTGAAACTCAGCATTGTCCGTAGACGCCGGATCTGGCAGCTGGCCATTCTTCTCGTAGGCCTCTTCGGCCTTAACACCCTCATGGATCAGGAGAGTAGCATCACCGCCATCATCGACAATGAGATCAGGCCCGCCGCCCGGACCCCAATCGAGGGCGCGCTCAGTGCACCACCAGTACTCCTGAAGCGTCTCCCCCTTCCAGGCGAAGACGGCCGCGCTGTCTCGGGCAATGGCGGCGGCGGCGTGGTCCTGAGTGGAGAAGATGTTGCAGGAGCACCAACGGACTTCGGCACCGAGAGCGGTGAGGGTCTCAATGAGGACGGCGGTCTGGATGGTCATGTGGAGGGAACCGGTGATTTTGGCACCCTTGAAGGGTTGGGAGGGGCCGAATTCAGCACGGCAGGCCATGAGACCGGGCATTTCGACCTGGGCGAGTTCAATCTCGAGGCGACCGAAGTCGGCCTGAGACAGGTCCTTGACCTTGTACTCGCGGCCACCGGCTGTTTTGTCAACAAGCAGGGACATGGCTGGGCAGAGGAAGAAACGAGAACTGAGAAACGGGAAGGAAGGGGTATCTCAAGGTCCCGAGAGAAGAAGAGGAAGTGAGGGGGCTCAGCGCGAAGAGAATGGTGCGAGCTAGCCAAGTATAAATAAGGTCCGGAGGGTCCGATGGACGGTGGAGATCCCTCGATCTAGTTTCCAGGTAAGAGATTAGCAAATTAGGTATGCGGAATATTTATTTTCTTGCATTCTTGAACATGATCTCGTGTAAATAGTATATTATTGTCATGGTTACTCGTTATGATAATTTGTTTTTATTACAATAAAAGAGGCCGTATATGCTATAACTGGGTAAAAGATCCTTGGTTTTTGGCAGAGAAGGTGCAATTGAGAAATGGGGGGGCCCTTTTACCAAGGGAAAGTATACAAGTGTCGCTGATGCGAGCCCATTGTCCTATGTATTCGCTTTAAGTTTGTACTTTATCGTTGTCAAATCAGATCTGTGTTGCATTGAAACTTTTACGAGTCAAATTAATATAAGAAAAACTACTATCATCAAGGAAGCTGAAAGGGAAAGGGACTGCGAACCCAAAATTACGTAGTATAACTCAAAATATATATTTTTTATATTTTTTTAATTACGACCTATCATTTATGATACTTTGATGAGTAAGGTATTATTTGAATAGGGAATTCATACTATGCCACAACAACTCCAAAAGAGAACAAACAAGCAACAACTGTGAAGAAGACGGGGGTTGGCGAGATAGGGATTTGTGAAAATATAGAAGAGAAAGCGGAGACGCGGGCTGCATAAGACGTGGAAGCAACCCACGAATGGAGCGGTTGGGTCATTATCCGCCAAATAAAAGTCGTAACATATATTCATAAGATCTAAAAACAAATAAGCTCAATTGAAAAGGGGTCTTTTTTTTTGGGGGGGGGTGGTTGGTGGAAGAAAATATTAATGATTTGCGGTGGGTGTGAGAGATGTTGCAACTTGCAAGCGCCAAAAGGAGCCACCGACACCAAGCTGCTGGATATTTTGTCCCAAGAAAATAGTAGTCTAATTCCGTACAATAGAGTAATGTGAAGATGCAGAGGAGGTAGGAAAGAGTGAAACCAGAGGAGAGAGGGAGGAGTGAATGAGATGCGGATCTGAGTGGCGAGAGAGAGCGAACATGGGATTGATAAAAGAGAAGAGATCGTAAGTGGGAAGGCACCTAATTCTCCTGCTCACCACTGGGGACGTGCCCCCCACCATGGCTTGGCTGCGCATGAATTTTGAATTAATTATTCGGTTGTTGGTTATTTGATCCAAAGAGGAATCAATGTCTTTGGTATGGGCAAAGCAAATCATTACTCATTTTCTCCACCCCCACCCCCACTCATCACAAGTAAGAAGGGGTGGCCCCCATGTTGGCCCCACCTACTTCTATTTCTTTTCCTCCATTGAATTACATACATCTTCCTTTTCGGTCTCTTCCCACATATTGATTTTGAGCTTCAACTGGGAGTAGGTCACCCACCGTTTGGGCTTCATGATTCCATTGATTAAACTAAGACTAGTAGTATGAATACACGGATATGTGGGAGTTGGAGAGCGAGGGAAGTGGGGGTGGTTGGTGAGCGTGAATTGACTGTGATGCCCCCACCAACTCCTGTCCCCTCCCCGCACCAACCTCCATCTCCCTTGCTTCTGACCGTATCGTCCTTCTTGAATAGCATTCCTACTAACTTTTAACCCCTGTTCTCCTCCCAACTAGACTTCCCTCTTCTATATCGTACCATTCCTTTTATTGGCACATTTTAAACCCCCATACATCATCACACGATTTCAATTATAAGTGCCTGTGCGCATGCTGTGTGTTACTTTCTTGCGATCACTTGGGCCAATGCAACTCCACATAACACATACGTACCAAAGAAACATAAAATACGCAAATTAAAGAGTAGAGCAAAACTAGAGCGTCGCGATGATTGTTTGTAGTGACACCGGGCGGGGGATGATTTTGACTGTGTAATTATTTACACGGTGCACGCTACATGCATATAGCATAAATGTGGGTGTATAATTAATTAAAGAAATCGTATTATTCTTCATCAGCACTTTAGTGTCCCTGTTATTCTGTAAACATGTCGAAATGGCTTGACTATATATATATATCTTCACGGTCAAATGATACTTAGTAATAAATCATCCTACTCGGTCGTTTAATATGAATTCCTGTATATGCATTGATTCCACATCTAAGGAATTATTGGCTGCTCTATTGCCTAATTCGTTACTACAGTATTAGTTATAATACTTATAATTTACATTTAATATATTGATCGACATTCATATTTAATTCCCTCCAGACAAATGGTACGATTCTGTGTGTACCCACCATGTAAGTAGTTCCTTTTTTTTTTTTTTTTATCACGATTATGAGCAGAACGAGATGAAAGGAAGGGGGAGAACACGGGAAGAGTTTTTAACAGCAATGTCCAATAGAATTATGTAAAAAGATTAATTATTCTATTAGCAACATTTTAAAAAATAAATATATTATCGATCGTTATTGTCCGTACTCGTTTTTACTCTTGACAAATCATGACAACGTCTTAAAATAAAATGAGAGTAAACATTTTTATTACTTAATCAAAGGGGTATTCTTAAATCACCACCACCTTACACTTGAGACAGGATCCTTTTAAGACTTGAGACGTGAGAGTTGTGCAAAATACTAACCATTTTAAATAGCGTAGAATTTGGCTGCCGGTCAGCTAATTCGTCAGAATTTATTACATATGGGCAACTTGACCATACGTTTGTTTAATTAGGCAGCCATCTCATAACGTACCTCCTTCATTAGCGCGCATGCATATACACATACATACATGTACATAATTTATACCCCAAAAAAAAAATGGCCCATTCATGTGACTGACTATTTTAACGCTATTTATCGTGTAAATTATTAATAGAACAAATAATAATAAAAAAAAGGGTACTATATGGAGTGGCTCCAGGAAGCACTCTATACTAATTATACGGTTTACTAATCTGAATCTAAATCTAAAGAGTAGAAATATATGGTTAAATGAGAATTATATCGAGTCAACAAACCCCATTCGGCTTTTTCTTGTCGTCATGGGATGCCATTACCTACCCCCCGATTGAATTATATCAACTTCTTTCTAACCTGTACTTGTAAAATCATCCAACGTACGATATTATTTACAATAAATTTTAGCCGTATTAATTGATTTTCACACTATATTAGTACCCCCTTTTTCCTTTTTCCTCTTTTTTCCCAAACCAACATGTTGATAATCAGGAACACATGCAATAGCCCTAAAGTAATAATGCCCCCTACCTAAAACCGCGATAATTTTATTTCACCCGCGGCAACACCAAAAATAGCCTATTACCCGAGGCTACAACTGTAATTTCCTGTCGGCGGGCACCCCTTCATAAATGCCAGATCCCTCCGCCATATCCCTCGTGCCCCCCCTCTCTGATTTCCCTTCTCCTCCTTCTCATTCTATCTTCCCCTCGTCGGCCATGGATCCCGTTCCTGTCTGGGGAAACACGCCCCTCGCAACTGTTGACCCAGAAATCCATGACCTCATTGAGAAGGAGAAGCGCCGTCAATGCCGCGGCATCGAGCTCATTGCATCCGAAAATTTCACTTCTTTCGCCGTCATCGAGGCCCTCGGCAGTGCTCTCACCAACAAGTACTCCGAAGGCATGCCCGGTAACCGTTACTACGGTGGCAACGAGTACATCGACGAAATCGAGAATCTCTGCAGGTCTCGTGCTCTTCAGGCCTTCCACGTAGATCCCGCCAAGTGGGGTGTCAATGTTCAGCCCTATTCTGGTTCCCCGGCGAACTTCGCCGCCTACACGGCCGTCCTTCAGCCCCACGATCGCATCATGGGGTTGGATCTTCCCTCTGGCGGTCATTTGACCCACGGGTACTACACTGCCGGAGGGAAGAAGATCTCTGCAACCTCGATTTATTTCGAGAGCTTGCCTTTCAAGGTGAATTCAACTACTGGATACCTTGACTATGAAAAGCTGGAGGAGAAGGCCTTGGACTTCCGGCCCAAGTTGATCATTTGCGGTGGAAGTGCATACCCCCGGGACTGGGATTATGCGAGGTTCAGGGAGATCGCGGATAAGTGTGGTGCACTCTTGCTCTGTGATATGGCCCACATCAGTGGTCTTGTTGCTGCCCAGGTTAGTCTTTTCTTTCAGTGTTATTTTTTTTTGTTGGCGTTGAGTTCTGATTAACACTTGTATTACTCGACTCTGTTTGGGCTTCCTTCCTTGTTTTTGTTGTTTAGTACTGGTTTGTGTGTGCTTAACTTTTTATACGCGGGTGACCAAAAAAGAAACTATACGCTGGTGTGATTCTGATCTGTATCCCTTCTGTGAAGTAGCTCTCTACTTTAAATCTTGTTTTGTTCTTACTTTTTATTGCCCTGTTTGATTGCTTGTTGAAAGAAAAGAAAAGACGAAAATGATGGTGCAGATCTGCGCTCTTAAAGTTAATGGCTAGAAATATGCATCATAATGTGGTAGTTCTATCAATGCACAGAGCAGATTTTTTATTAGATCTGAACTTCTTGATCTATTCATTACATGAATGTCTGTTTGTTAAATTGATATCATTGCTATCCTCTAAGATGTGCATATGATTAGGAGTCCTTTCAATAGTATTCTGATAACCGGTGGAGAGTTTCACCCTCTTGTTACTATGTTGGTGCAATTCTGTTGGAGAAACAGCGACCAGTTAAACATTTCATTTATTTATTGAATCTATGCTTCAAAAGCATATTTGATCAATTTTACAAATCCGGAAATTTGTGGTCTCACGTTCTCAGTGATCACTTCATTTTGGTTACAGGAAGCGAACAACCCTTTTGAGTACTGTGACTTGGTCACGACAACAACCCACAAGAGCTTGAGGGGTCCAAGGGCAGGTATGATCTTCTACAGGAAAGGACCAAAACCGCCCAAGAAGGGCCAGCCCGAGGGTGCAGTTTATGACTTTGAAGATAAGATCAATTTTGCTGTCTTCCCCTCCCTCCAGGGTGGTCCTCACAATCACCAGATTGGTGCTCTTGCTGTTGCCCTGAAACAAGCCATGTTACCTGGTTTCAAGGCCTATGCCAAACAAGTTAAGGCGAATGCAGTTGCTCTTGGAAACTTCTTGATGAGCAAGGGATACAAGCTTGTCACTGGAGGAACTGAGAATCATCTTGTCTTGTGGGATCTCAGGCCTCTTGGTTTGACCGGTAATAAATCGGATCCTCACTAAAGTAGTCTGATTACTCATTGAAAGCGGGTATCAATTTATTAATGCTATTTTCGTAACTGATTTATGTACCTGCAGGAAACAAGGTGGAGAAACTTTGTGACCTCTGCAACATCACCGTGAACAAGAATGCTGTTTTTGGTGACAGCAGTGCTTTGGCTCCTGGAGGAGTACGCATTGGTAAGAATGTTATATGAACTTGAATTTACGATTGGTAATCTAAAACTATTCTATACCCCGATGGAAGGGAGATGCATTCTTAGCAAACTATACTATGATTATTGGTTTAAGGAACTTGATTGAGTTTATGTTTCTAACTACTGCACCTGAGGGTTGTCAATTATATCCAAGCTTTCACAACGGCCTGATAAAGCACCTCACAACACTAGATAACTTCTGTCACTAGAAAAGCCAGTGTTGCAAGTAATGTCAATGGCAAACCCTTGTTAGTTGTTGCTGATGGTTTTGGTGGAACAGTGCTTATACCATTGGATTTATCCAACCAAACTACAAAGATATAGATGATGTTAATGGCTTCATTATAAATGAGATATTGATGGAAGGTTCGGTTTACAGGTGCCCCAGCCATGACTTCAAGAGGGTTGGTTGAGAAGGACTTTGAACAGATTGGAGAGTTCCTTCACCGTGCGGTGACTTTGACACTGAAGATCCAGACCGAGCGTGGCAAACTTTTGAAGGACTTCAACAAGGGCTTGGTAGACAACAAGGATATTGAAGCCCTCAAGGCCGATGTGGAGAAGTTTGCGGCCTCATTTGACATGCCCGGCTTCCTAGTTTCTGAGATGAAGTACAAGGATTAGGTTTAAATTCTAGTCATACAACTATTTTCTTAAATGTCACCCTTTTTTGGGTTCGACATGCGTTGACTGAATGTTCTTTTCAATTCATTCAAGTTTCGAGTCTCTGTTTTGTAAGCCCGACATGATATGTTCTGAATAAGAATCATCAATATTAAATTTCATGTCTGTGCCAAAAAAAAAGTATCACATTTCAAAAACTTGGTTTTTGCCATCAGCAAATATAGCGTTTCACGAGAACGGTTATTTTTGTTGACTCATTAATTCGTACTGGATAAAAGTAATCGCTCTATATTCTCTGGGATCAGCTTTGTTGTACTTGTCTCTGTTTTTTTTTTCACTAGATTTATTAGAGTTTTTATTTTGATTATATCCAGTTCTGATTTATGTCACGTATCTGACTATATTGGGTGAGTATTTTAATAGATATTTTATATATATTTTAAGATTTAAATTTAAAATTTTATTTAAGTAATATTGAGTTATTTACTATTTAAACTAATTTCTACATTGTTGTAGCTTGTCTGAATAGCCTAGCTCACCTTCTAAGATTTACTGTAACTTGGTCTCCGGCTTACGGAGAACCGATACTTGACAAAAATAAACTAACTTATATTTTTTTGTTACAAAATAAACTAACTTATATTGAATACATGAAATGCGTTAATACTTAATAGTAATGGGCAAGGAAAAGGAAATCATTCACATTTTTTGGTCCAATAGAATTAAACTTACTAAAAAGAATTAAAAAAATTATTTGTAAGTTGTTAGTATGAACATTTGGTTTGATAAAACAAGTATACGCATTTAGTTTGTTTTGATATTTATAATGATATTATAATCTCAATATTTAAAATTGGGATTATGGCGTTGACCATAATAATATAGTACATCGATACAAAACTCGGGAGATTGCAGAGGTTTTCGAATTACTTGCATTATTTTTATACAACATTCAAAGAATTGCCAGGAATTTGTTAATCTTGATATTAAATTTTGATTCAATTGTTAATTGTTGATAGTTCATGATTTTTTGTTGGCAAATAATATATATATATCTGCCAGTTTTTGAATGGCAAAATTCAAATGACTCCCTTGATTTCCATGGCTAGGGATTTACCGCGCTTTCCTCAGGTTCCAATAATTCTCGAGGAATGGGGCTTCCCTCCATCCAGCACACCGCATGCTCCTAAAGAGGCACGGCACCAAAATGGAAAGCCGAGAGAGTCTTTCACGGCTTGCCTCCTTCACTTGTGACTTTGAAGACGAACCTCTTTCAGAACAAGATCTACTTGCCATCCAGGCCATCGAAGCTCGATTTCAATCTTCTCTGCCTACCAAACGTCCTCCCAATCCCACCCAAGATCACTGCACCACAGGCACGTCCACTCCCGCCATCGATTCTTCCCATCGCATCCGCCGCCGTTTGCCGAAATCTCTTATCGCCTTCAACATCCACTTCCTTTTTCTTTGTCACCTTGTCAAGGTTTTCTTCTCTCTTTCAAACTCATTTTCACACTTCGAATTCACTCGCTCCTACTTCCATGTTTATTGACAAATGTTCTTCATAAGATGTTTTTTTCCAGGGGTTGATTCTGGGGTTTTCTAATAAGGGCCCGTCTCTATCCAGCTCCGCAGCTTCGGCACTAATTATTGCGAACATACATTGTATCATCATTTTTTAACGAGTCCCACATTTAGACAACATACTTCAATTTGTGGGTTTTGAACCGGTTATCTTTTCCTCCACAATCTATGTATCTTAGGAACATTCCAATTGACAATATTGAACATGTAAATTTGCAGCTGAAGAAACCCTCCAAGATAAGACTGGGAAATTGGGAAGCTCTACCCTTACGGATCAGCAACTAGATTATGCCGCCACAGATGCTTATGCTTCTTGGTATCTCTATCAGGTGAATACCAAAAGCCACTCAAGTATTATTGTGATTCGAGTTGTGTTCTAGCCATATCGTCGTTACTTTATGGTCGATATCTGTTCTATCATAAAGCAGAATAATTACTTTATTCTAATGCAGGTGATCAGGGAACTCCCGGATCCATCAGGGAACTCCCGGATCCCCAAGTAGCTGCAGTTGAGGAGCGATTGAAGATATAAAGCAACAATGAAACGAAATTGTTTGATCGTCATTACACATTCCATTCAGTATTAATTTATAATTTTGTGTAGAAAATATCCCTTTTTTGAGGCATTTCTCAACAAATTAAAATCGAAATGGCCATTACCCGTGGCAATATGTATTTATCTATTCCGGTAAGATCTCTTGTGAATTACTTCCATGGCAACTAGATATTTTGAAAACTCGGCACAGTTTAATGGATCAGAGCATCTAAAAGAGCCAATGTCAACTCGTTTTCCCCCTGAAAAGAAAAAGGGACTCGTTATTTAATCCGACAGTTCACATCAGTATCGGCATCAAAGGCAATCACCTCGAAAAGAGCAACCATAAATTGCAATAGCCGATTTAAAGACGCAAAGATGGTCACTGCCCAGTTGAGATATCCAAAAGCCAGGGGCTGCATTGTGTTTTTATAAGATGTATCTATTATTCAAAAGGATTAGTAGTAAGGAGTCAAGACAAGAATAAGAAGCACAATTGAAAAGAAGAATGGGGCTAAGCAATATATGAGTGAGAAGTGATGGTACGTTTGTCAGAATATGAAATGAGATGACAATTGGAGTGAAGCCTAACAAGGGGAATACGATTGAATGGGAAGGAGTATGATATACGAAATGTGCAAAGATTTGTTTTATATATTAGGTGAAGAGGGCAGTCAAAGATTTGGATATACACGTAGGCTTAGAGTGGCATCCAAAGCCTATGGAAGGAACTAGAAACAGGAAAGTTTTGTGGGGAGTTAAGAACGCCATTTGAGTAGCTTTAAACATAAAAGAATGCAAAGGATCAAAAAGATTAATGGATCAAAACCATTTTATATTCACGATTTCAGGAGTAGGCATGATAGGGTATTGGGTTTGGGGAGGTAAAAACCTAAAAGAGAAAGATTCGTGGGCTAAAGGGAAGGAAGGAAGACGGAGGAGGTGCCGACAGAGAGAGAAGGAAAGTGGAGGAATTGAGCAGGGAAAACGACAAGTGAAAGGGAAGTCGTAACGTGTTGGAAACTGGACGGGGAAAGTGAAATGTGTAGCATTTATACCGGATATGTGTGTGCAGTTACGTGATCTGCATGGGCTCATAAGCAACCAATTATTAGCATCCAAACTCACCCTCGTCCCTCTCAAACTCAATCATCCTAACGGTAGAAGGTACCAAGTAGTAAATGTGCAGTAAATCATCAAATTTAATTCCGTATGATCATCCTGCTATGATATGGGGAACCCCCAGGAAACTTTCACCTGCTTTCCAGGTTGGCCTTCCCATTCACATTCATTCCTAATTTGGTAAATTGGATTAGCCAAAAGGATTGTTCTACGAAAAATGATGAGCGTATACGAATTCATTTGTCATTTTAGAAATATTAATTTGGAAGAACCAAAGAGTAGAGAAAAATGGGGATGATTGGAGTGGGAAGTGGAAGCACAGGAAGAAATGCAAGTGGGAGTTGCCAACCAGGTCTTGCGTTGCCCCTAAATGGATAATGGAGTCAAACGCGTGGTGGTGGAAAAGTTTTGGAGATAGAAACTGTGAATTCATATTGAAAAAGCTTGACAGACATGAGGCGTTTTTGGTTAAAATTTGCAAATTCAACAAAGGGCAAACGTGTTTCCACCACGAGGTTGATTCAACACAAAGCAAAACCTACATATAATTAATTGTGTTTATAGGGCTGGGTTTCCATCTATGGAATCGTCCTGTTTGGATGCTAATAATTAATTAATGGGAACCAAGAAAATACTTGAAGGCCGCTCATTTGGGATCAATAATCGGAGTAGATGTAGATGTGGGAATGCATTGTGTTGGATGGAACTGGATCTGAACACAAATATAAGCCCTTAGAAATTCAATTCAATCTCTTTGGAGGAAAACATTCCCCATGGGAGGCCGAACAAATGGATTAGATAAATGGATCTGATCCTCTTGTTTATGAAGAATTAATGCACGATCATATTCGTAGCACTGAGCATCATATTGGGGCCATCCTCCAATTTAATAAATGGATCCTCCACGGCCTTTTACCATTACATCATCATCTCTCTCTCATCTTGTGAATACCAACTAACAGGGGGCCTCTCTGTTTTACTGAAATCTGGAAAACAGGACAAATGACTGGATCATTACACAAAATACAGGCGCTTCCAATATATGTATATGTGTACGTAAACACTTCAACATTGCATGTGCTCCATGTGAAACCCTCATGTACGTGTCATCCATCCTTTCCCCTGACACGCTCTCTCTTATTCTTTCTTATTATTTTCGAATTCTACATGTTCAAACAACTCTCTCTCCTTCATTCTATTCCCTGCATCTGCCTCTCTACACATCAGATCTATAGATCCCTGTTTTTTCATGCGATTTCTTACCATATCTATTAAAATACTTGACCAAATCATCACAATATAAATCACTCTGAAAAACACTCTTCCATTTTAAAACTAAATATCATTAATCAAGATTGCTTTATTAGAAACGTACTATCCGATATGGAATGTAGTGGTATTGCCTCCAAAGCAAAGAAAAGATAGTGATTTTATTCTGTATATAAAGATATAAGAGAGGATTAGTTATCGGGTGTACGTCCGGAGAATGAAAAGAGGAATTAATGTAGAAAAGATGGCGTCGGTGATATCTATAGTTAGTCGCCTAATCACATGCTGTGTTTGGCGCTGCTCCCTCCTCATTTTCCCTCTAATCATCCATGCCTCCCTCCCTCCCTCCCTCCCTTTTCTATTAATTTATATGTGCTTGTGTTGTGTGTGCGTGTAAAGCCTTTCAAATCATAATTCTCTCTATTTATATTTATAGATCATCCGTCACAAGTCAATTAATTAAGGCGCTTTGCTTTCTGGACACTACGTTATGTCCTCCCCTCAAAACACATGGCCCATGCGTCTCCATTTATATCATTCTCATTTCTCATTTCTATTTACTTTCCTTTTCTTCATTACAATGTTTTCATCATAGACTTGTATATCCTCTACCATAAGTCTCACATTGGGAGGATGATCTTAAAAGAAGAATCTTATAATGCTTTAGATTTCCTAACACTAACAATTAGCTTTCGGAGTATGGTTATCCTAAGAATTTGTGCTTGTTTTTATGGAGAGTTAGATAACTGGATAAGGCTAACTGCTGATGATTTTGATTATAAATCTGGGTCCTCACAAAAAAATGTTATTTATAAATTCAAGAAATTCTTCCTTTAAACTTGTGTTCATCATACTCTCATATCACATACATGTCTTATACACCATCCCATATTTTTTTTTAAATTGTCAACTAATCAAGAAAAATATAATTAAATTGATCTGCTGCAAGATAAGAAAAAATATATGTCATCATCAATCGATCAATATATATCATATTAACTAGTAAGGAGTAATTAAGGGAATCGGCTTTAATTAATTTCTCCTTAACGCCTCTCTTCTATATAGATTCTCTAAGCTGTCATTCTCTTTTAAATAGAAACGTTAAATCGCACAGTCTCTGTTGTTTTTTTTGGGTATAATTTCCTTTGTAAAAAAATAACGAATGGCCTTAAAGCATGCATGCATGCAAAGCAATATAATTAATTTTAGAATGCATATGGTAAAGTTTGAAATAACTTTGATAGGGAAGGTTCATGTATGGGAAAGAATATGAAAAATATGGATGGATGCTGCGTGCGTTGGAGGAGATGAAAAAGAGAGCTTATTTTTATGTGACAGCTCTACGTACGTAATTATTTAAACGTGCATGGATGTGGAATGAAACCAGTAATTGTCGTTAAGAGTTGTGGCGGGGAATGTAAGAAATCAATGTTGGGATGGAGCTAAGTTATTATTATTGGAGGCGATTAATGAGAGGTTTAGTGTCCTTTATTTATGGGTTGAAAATGACCCCATGCGTGTCTTGATTGGCCTTAAACGGATTTAACCGATTCTAATCCTGTCAAGTAATTTGAAGTTTGAACAACTCCATGTATCTATCAAGTAGTACGTACTATTATTATTTGGATGCATTCATTGTTCAGATGTTACGGACGGACGGTTATAATTAATATCATTCATTCCACGTACGTACTCTATGTCCCCATTCAAATTAAATGCCAATCAAAGTCAAGTTTTATACATACATACATACACACATAAGCTCATTTTATATATGTAGTAAAAAAGTTAATTATAATTTGCTCATTTATCCCAATTATAATATCTTGTTTGGTTCAAAAATAGAATTCCGGGTTGAGTTTCTCTATTTTCCATTAATCAATCCAAGCTATCCATGGAAGAAGCCAAAACATTAGCAAAGCTACTGTTTTTGCTGATTTTATGAGTAGCATGGACTCTTACGATATTTAATATAAAGTATATTTTTTTATGTTTATAAATTTATTCTTAAATCATCCAAGAGAGAGTGAGCGAGAGAATTAAGAAATATAGTTAAATTATTTTTTAAAAAAAATATTATATTAATTAATTTAATTATATTTCTTAAACTAATTGATGACAGATGATATATTGAGTTGGGTAATAAAATGTAGTCTTTCACCGTCCAGTTCATGTAATTGACACTTAAGAAAGATATGGGAAATTAATTAACTAATCCCCCCCCCCCCATACCCACCCCAATATATAGTTTATGTGCTAGTAAAGATCAATGCGCCGCCATCGGCAAGAAGGTGGGAGCAGTTGGAGATGTGAAAATTTTGACGAGGAGGAGAGGACCGACCGAGGCCGCTGTGTCCGGTGTTTAACATTAAATTAGGGACGAGGATTTGATTTTAGGATTAAGAGAAGCAAGACATTGAATATGACAAAACATATACAAAACCTTCACGCATCTCGATTCCGTTGCTGCCCCAGCATGCTCATGAATTTCACAATTAATCTTCCTAATCTACTTGTTAATTCCGCAGTGTTCACATTAAAGAATGATGAGGACGCCCAGCCTTTATGAGTGTCGGTTGCCTGTGGGCTTCCGATTTTAACCATAATCATCGAGTTGGACATATTCACATTATTCGTATGGGTAATAATTGCATACATAAACGTGAACTGAGTCCGGCGTATGAAGGGGAAAGAAGATTAATGAAGTTGGGAACCATGAAATATACGAAATGAAGAATGGCTTGTTTTAATTAATTATCATAACAAACCAAAGTTAAGGGATCAATCAAATCGAACACATAATAGTCATATGGCCGTTTTAATTTGGGGAATACTAAACGGCAACACGAGAACCTCACATGGCCTCTGTGCTGTTCGCTCATCCATAGCTGTCAATCTCCCCGTCTTCCCCTCCTTCTTCCTCCCTCCCTTTTATACTCACTATACATTCATGTTTTAACTCCGCTTCTTTTACTTCCCTTTTCACTTAACTTCCTGAATTTACAACAAAGTAACATCAAACCTACCACCTTGTACTTTACAGTAGGGGTATTTATCATGCCCATAGTCCAGTCCATCTGCCTAAGCCTATAAAAAAATCGTCCAACCCAACCCTAAAAAAGAGTACCTAAAATATATTTGGGCAGGGCAAGGCCGGGCCAAGTGTCGGGCCAGGCATTGGGCAGGGTATGTTGCCCTGCCCATTTGGCATAGCCCTATATATATGTTTATTTTTTTTTAAATTTTTTCTTAACTTATTTTATTTGTAATTTTACACTTTTTACTTTAACGACAACTCTCATTGCTCATTTTTAAAATATTAAACATAACTTTTATATTTATATAGATACCAAAATCGTTCCTCTAAAGGCGGTGGTGTGTGAGTAATAATGGCGGCTGCAAAGGCGGCAGATCTCAGCCCATGGATTCAAGTAGGAGGAGGGGAATATAAGGATTGGCCTATGCACCTGCTAATTTTAACATGACAAGACGTAAAGGCTCACCACGACAACACTCTCCCCCTCTAAATTAACGATAACACAACAAAAAAAAATGTGAATTTAATTTATCATCAGTAATAAAAGAAATTTTGTATCTGTCGAGTAAAAGAAGAGATTATCCATTATAGTTAGTAACCAACTGAACCTCTAATCCATCCTCTTGACGAGATATTCGCCTCTTATTGCATGAATTTAAGAGGGGGAAAGCTGAGTAGGGTGCGTAAGGTCCGTGTCTCTGTTCAACATTTAGCATTAATCTCTAAAGCATCCAAGTTTCCTATTGATTAGTGTTGAGTTGATTGATACATAAAGCCATTACCTACCCCTATGCATGGAAATGACGAAGAAATATATTAAAAAAAATGTAGAAATGATCACGATGCATTCATTAATTTTAGAAATGTAGAAATGATCAATTCAATGCCTTCCTTATGGCATGGTATGTGCCATTCATTAATAAATAAATTAAAATTAAATGCGTTCGATTTGATGTTTGGTAGAACATGAAATCAAGTTCAATTTACAACAGCATCTGGCGCCTCATTCCTTTTGCCAGTCAATCTACATATATTGGGGGGGGGGGGGGGGGGGGCACTTCCTCAGGTTGATGGTTAAAAAAGAATCATCCCAAACCCAAATATTGATTGCCGTTCAAACTCCACCTTCTCCCACTATTTTGTTGATCAATTAGGTTTTCATGTTACAACTTCTTGTGAAACCTTTTTGTACTAATACATATACACATCGAGTGGAAACACCACTTACCATTGTATAAATAGAGCCGTGCCTAATTTAGGTTGGAACTTTGACTAGGACATATTCCATATCTACTCTCATCAAACAAACTCAGCATCACTTCAATTTCCAACTCCATTTTCACACGCGCACACATATGTATGTCAGGGACCAAACTAGCCAGTTGACTATCGAGTAATTATTTCCAATTAAATATCAAATATATTGGCAATAGACTTATGAGTATTTATGTGAGGAACGTGGTTGGGACTCCCCAGTTCATCTTCTTTAGAATGAATATATTTATTAGGTTGAGAAAGATCTGAGCACAGAGGAAAGCGGTTGGATCTGCAATTAAAGTCAACTTTTTTTAATATTGGCCCAAAAAAATAATATAAATTGAGCATACATTCGTCAAGTTATAAAACTAAATGTACAATGCACAGGCAATATTAGCATTCAAGCAAGAGATAAGGCGTTAGTTTATTGGTTGGGATCAGAATCAAAATAATACATAAATAATGGTATACGGACCCAAAAAAGATGCAACCCAATATGACCTAAATTTGTCAAAACAAAATAGAGATCACGTCATAATAATTATTTTACGACATTATAAATAGAGCTTACAGATGTGACTATATTACATTTTTCCCATATTAAGTCGTTACATTCTAAATTTTATTTCTCTCTCAAAAGAAATGAATTACCTAAGTTGAGATTGAGAAAATAACGTCCAAACGGACTATTTCTGTTTGGAAGGTTATGTTCCAAATTAATCGAAGGATCCCCCTTAGTAAGGAGGTAGGATTCTGAGATTAATGAAGAAGCTAATTCATTTGGCAATATAGACAAGGTTAAGAAGCTTGAGCGAGCAAGACATAGTGATAGAAAGGGAAAACCATTTTCATATACTTTTTATTCAATTTTTAATTTGATGTGTATGTCTCTCTATTAAATAAATCTTATAATTTTTCTCCAGTTTGCACCGTAGCCCCTATCATTTTATTTTGTTAGTACCCTTAACCTAGCTTATACATGAGCTAACAGTGGTAACAAAGCAAAATTAAAATATTTAATTAACAAATAAAAACATACAGATATTAAATTAAATTACAAAATTAAAGGAAAATACATGTAGGTAGAAAATGGTTGATGAAAGGGAGGAGGAAGAGATGTTTGAGAATGGCAGAAGGGGAAATGAGTATGAATTGGAGGGCCTAAAGGTGAGGATTGAGATTGAGATTGAGATGAGTAGTGTGAAAGATGAGTGGATGGTGCATACATAATGTGCTGATCCCAAGTGTAGAGCACCGCTTGGTACTCAAGCAAGTAGACAAACTGGGTGGGACCAACCTTCGTTGTGATGTAAATTCTAGTTTTTTGTGGTCACATATGATATGCCTATGCCCCCACGAGAGGATAATAAAAATGTCATCACTTGGGAAAACAAATGTGGCAATATAGAGTGCTTCATGTGTCTAGCCAGTGTTTGACCAGTTTCACAAGTTTAAAGCCACGAGAAAAGAGCACTGCTCGAACAGACAAATGGGGAAAACAAACCTGAGAAATCTATTGGTTCTATGTGTGACATGGTACAAGGAAATGAATTCATCTCCGCTGCCAAGCCACCTTGTTCATTTAGCCGTACGCCCTCTTCATTCACTCTCCCTCCCTCCACAAAGTTAAGATATTTTTTGAAATATCATCAATCCTCAGGCACACAGGCTCGTGTAGTTATATTGTTCGTAAGTTATAAATAATACGAGTACTGTTTATCTCAATCTCTACATAATATTACAGTATATCAATAGAGAGTTATACATTGATTGCATCTAAAATAACAAATTAGGAGGCTCTGTCTCTGGCTCATACACGTCAGTCTCACCTAAGAAAAGGGCCTATACATATTACAACGTCAAAACTAATCCCATAAATGGGAAACCCCACACTCATTTTACCCAAACACAACCAAGGTTCAATGCTTGTCTTATAAACCCTCCCATCATTTTTCCACCAAATGCAAACGATAATGGAATTTGACGGAGTGAGATAACAATATATCGTCAAAAGGAAAATAATGTCCCTATTAAAGTATTTGTTAAAGTAAGATAAAAGTGATTTTAAAAAAACTATATTATATTAACTAACATCTTTAATCTAATCAAATTTCTCAAATTTTTGTTAAATACATATGTTAGAACTTGAGGAATATATTGTATATCATTCTAAATCTCATTCATAATCTCTCCCCCACTCCAAGGCCCAAAAGATGGGAGTATCTATTCTTCAATCAATCAACCAATCTTTAAAATGAAATTTATTAGAAAAATTGCCAAGATCTGTGGCCTCATCCAATGGAAAATTAGATGCTAGAGAATTGGGAGAAATGTTAAAACCTGTAGCACGGGACAACGGTCCGATCCATAAATTTCTAATCCTTAAGTTGGGGTACCATAGAGAGTTGATAAGGATTGCTCGTTCAATTTCAGATTTGGAGTTCATTAACAAGTTTCAAATCAACTAATTATCGGAACAAAAAAATTACCATTCATGTGGAGAATGCGTATATATATATATATATATGAACTTCAACAAGTTATAAAACTTTAGTCGCTGAGTCACAAACAAATGACTAAAATCAAGTAATTCAAGAACTAGCTAAACATAGCCACAATTAAAAAAAGAACATATGGATAAGGTGCGAAATCTTTAAAAGGATGGATTGTCAAAACCTCCATCATCCCTACGATAACCACCACCATTTCCACCATAACCGCCACCAAAACCACCACCACCACCAAAGGATCGAGGTCTGGGTGGTCTGTCAGTTGCATAGCTCACCCTAATGTTTCTCCCACTTAGCTCCTGATGAAGCAGACCATGGCAGTCAACGCTTTATTATTAGTAATGAAACTCAATGACACAAGGGGAGAGGGGGAGAGGGGGAGAGAACCAACCTGCCCATCCATTGCAGAAATAGCTGAACTAGCAGATTCTTCACTGGAGAAATTGATAAATCCAAAACCTCTTGACTTATTAGTGTCTCTATCAACTATAACCCTTGCTGTGAAACAGAAACATGAATATCAATACGCCTGGACCATGATAGATCAAGGCAGTCATCTTCTACAAGCAAAGGGTCTCACCTTGACTAACGTTCATCCCATTTTAACTACACTATAACCAAGAAAAAAACGAAGCCCTCACTAATATCACCAGCTCCAAATCCAATTACCCATGCCCGCAAGAAGACATTTCATAAACTTACAAATATGCATGTCACATCCCTGCTATATTGGTCATATCCCGGGAAACACCCCCAATAAAAAATAATGGTCCCAACACCTTAATTTGATATTAAGTCGACAATTCTACGTACATACTCCTACATGGAACAAACATCTAACAGCACATATAAAATGCCTTGTTATCAAATAAAACCACAGCCAAATTGCAAAGAACGGCTGATCTCAGGCAAGGGGCTGATACTCTACCATAAATAAAATAAGTGATTAATAAGCGATACAATATAAACATGTACAAGTAAAACCCAACAGAAGTGAATTTCGCAAAAAGTGAACAGAGAAATCTATACAATTTCTCTGAGCTTCTGAGATAACCCGTGTGGAATGTACAATGCTTCATTATGACCACAAACTATACACAGTAGCTTAACTCACCCTCGACCACATCTCCAAAGTTGGCAAACGCATCCCTGAGAGACTGATCATCAACTGCATAAGAAAGGCCTTAACAATAGGAAAGTACTAGTCAGAAAATTTGCATCCACATACGTGCTTTAATCTAAAAAGAACCTTCCAACAATAGTCAATACCGCCAATGAAGAGCTTGGAGGATGACATGCAGCGAACATAATTCAGCACTGATGCAACTGGTACTTGTCTGTTTTGTGCAGCACCCTGCCTTAATAGATTCCCAAGTTTGTTGCAAAATGCCATTATAACTACAAGTTTATGCCCTGAAAACAAGAACAGAACCAACATGATAGTATTTAGCAGACAGACCAAAAACAACGCACTGTTAAGCCAGCTACAGAAACCATGAACTGGTGAGGAAAATAAGCAAACGAGATAAGAATTAAAACTGCAATGTCTGAATGACAAAAAGTGACATACAGCCAGCTCAAAAAAACAGAGGAGCCTTAGCAAAAAAAAAACACAATGTCACTGAGAACATTCTACCCCTCTCTCCTTGAAGCTAAACCAACCGCACATCAGATAAAAACTAGTCACTAAGAAGCCAGTTGAAAAAAACAGAGGAGCCTTAGCAAACAAAACACAATGTCACTGAGAATATTCTACCCCTCTCTCCTTGAAGCTAAACCAACCGCACATCAGATAAAAACTAGTCAGGCAAAGGCCAAATGTGTAAACAACTGTCGACAGACTTCAGCGTCGCATTAACCAGAAAACCAGCGAATCTCGGACTCAACATCCGACACAGCCGAAAACCAGCAGAGGCACAGTAAAGCGAGAGAACGGACGCGAAACCGATTACACCAAATAACTCTTCAAATTAGTAAAACAAAATAAGACGAATAGTCGCCTAGATATAAATTAAAACACATTAAACCCAAACATACTAGGGAAAAAAAGACAGATAAACGGGAAAACAATACCACCACGATAAAAAAATAAATCGGAAAAATCAGAGAAATTCAAAGGAATGACAGAAAAAACTTGTGCACACAAACGCATAAAATTGTTCAAAATACAGAGGCTATGTCTACGAGCCTGAGGACGCAGGAAGGGGTTTACCTCGGAAAAGGAGGCGAGGGATTTGATGGGGAGATTCTAATAACTGAAGAGGCTAGGGTTTAAGCAGGACGAAGAAGTGAAGGAGGAGGAAAAAAATATCTGGCATCTTATAGTGTGAGGGGTTTTTGGAGGGTGAGATCCCACACGGTCTATGTTGCTACAACCTCTGTGATTGTGGGCCTTAGAGAAATGAATGGGCATCGATGTCTTGATGAGAGATGTCCAAGGGATGTCATTTCGAAAAGAAAAAATCTGGACCGTAGGGGATAGTTTCTTCGTAGGAGATATTCGCAAGATGCTTGTCACATATGGCTGCGGTGCCCCGGTGCAGCATTTTCTTGTATATGATTCGATGATTTGATTATTTATATCTTTATTATAAGGGCAGTTTAAATAGAATTTTAGAAATATGAAAAAAAAAATTAATTTATAAAAAATAACTTTTAAAAAAATATATAAAAAATAATTTTTAATAAATGAGTGTTTTAATAGTTATTTCTAAAAGTATTTTTATTATTGTTAAATTATAAAAAATATATGAGTATTAAATGAGTAGAGATGAGAGATGAGATGAGAGATAGTGTAAGAAAAGAGATGGGGGATGTGTAAGAAAAAATATGAGAGATAAGAGATAATGTAAGAAAAAATATGAGAGAAGGGAGATGGTATAAGAAAAAGTATGAGAGATAAGAGATGGTGTAAGAAAAAATATGGATAATATAGTAATTAGTTAGTTCATAAGCTCTTTTACTATTCCATAAGCTACTCTGATCAGTTTACCTAAAACCTTAATTTTTAAACCATAATTTAATTCAAAAGTCTGTTTCAACAAATATAACTGTTTATTTTAAAAAAAAATTAAATTTAAATTTTGCTAAAAATGACTTATAAAATTATAATTTTCATAATTTTCAATCAGGCACGTAAACGCAAAACTATTAAATTATTAAAATATATTTGTAAACTATTTATTTTTAACTTTTTTTTATAAATGCAACAAGACGTTTTAATCCATAGAAAGTGAAATGACAAAAAATCCGGGGAAAAAACGGAAAGACAATAAAAGAGTCCACTTTTCCCATATTGTTTGCATCTTCTTTATTATTATTTTTTTTTAATTTGTGGGGGTATAAGAGGTATACTCCTTCTCACAGCTAATCAAACTGGAGGAACTGGTGGAGAAAAGGATAAATCCCTACCAACTAGGTTAAAATATGCATATAAGTTGAGATTTAAACTCTAAATCACTTGTTTTAATAAAATAATTGAGTTGGTGTTGGTATTTTTATTATTTGTATTTGTAAATAAAATTTTATAACAATTATTTAAGATCATCAAAAAATATTTATTTAAAACTAATTTGTTGTTAATAGGGCTAAATATTGATAGATAAATTAAAAAATATCTATTTTTTTTGGGCCTCTAGCTGTTGCATAGAAACAATTAGAGTATAATGCTAATTATGGGTATTCATTGAATGGGTTGTGAATGGGACACTCCTGTCATATGTCTCGTCTAGAAGATGAATATGGGACATGTTTATTATCTTATATTATGTCCCGATCTTAATCCTGACCGAAACAAGATGGGAAATCCTTATTATTTTATAATTTAAAAAAGACAAAAAAAAACTTGGATATGCTTCATCTCTGTCTCCATCGTAAGCCCATCTCTACCAAACGCTTCCTCACTCACTATAGCGAGCTTTAGCTTCATTTGCATCTCCACCAAACACTTCCACCTACAGTGTATCTACGATCATCTTACTCAATATTGATGAGCTTTAGACTCTAGATTTGCTTTCAAGCTTAACACCCCCACCGAAAAGCTCCTCCCTCCACCATCAACGATCTTTTCACCCACCATCGGTGAGCTTTAGACTCCAGATCCACCTTCAAACTTCACACCCCACCACCAACCAACTCTTCCTTCCATTGTCAATGAGCTACTCCTCATATCCTTCTAACTTCATGTTGTTCATGAGCAATGGTGTCATTTATGATGAATTTGTATTACCTATGGGATTCCAATGCTTAAAACTATACCGATACATCTATTAACATCAATTATTAAATTATTAATCTACTTAATAAAAAAAGAATAGTTATTGGGATGGGACAACCGGAGAGTGGTGCTGAGATCCGTTTTGTCATAACATAAATATTATCCTATCTCGATATTTGTTTGTCCCAATCTTTTTTTAGATTAGATATATTTATTCTAAAATTAGCAGAATTAGAATAGAAATAAAATAATCAGCCTTAAAGCTGATTATGGAATACGCCGTAACAACATAAAAAAGAAGCTTGGACCTAGCCCATTCGACTAGAATGGATCCAAGATTTCATGGTCTCCCCACTTTTTGGACATGGGAATATTTGATCTGTAGTTGAGTGAGTGCTGGGAATCTTGTGGTTTTTATGCAGCTATGCAATGATCGCGCATGATCCAATTATTTGATTTGGTCGTTATTATTATTCGTTGAATGCATGAATAGCGTGAACTCAATGATTTGAGTGTGAACAGAGATTCTTATACTCACAAGATGTTGCCCCTCTCCATTAGTCAAATTATCGGGTTAGCTTTGCAGGCATTGAAATATATTTGCACTTTTATCAGCCATTTTATTAGGAGACAAATAATAAAACTATGGAAATTAATTCCCTGGAGGAAAAACGAAAGGGATAGGGAGGGATGTTGGCACATTCTTATGTTTAATTTTCGCTAATTAATTTTGATAGTGATCATATTGTGTTGTTTTGTGATACGGGAAGGGAGAGAATACTTGCGGAAGGAAGCGAGGGGGTGACACGTGTTGGGGAGGGAGAGGGAGCAGGATAATGGGGTATACTTGAAAAAATGGGACCGGGTGAGGCAGCTATAACCAACAGGCTAAGGAGGTAGATTATGGATTGTTAGCCCAAGCTACTCCGTTTTGGCGGTGAGTATTTGTTTATATGTGTGATTATAATTATAATAAAATAATATTTTTTAAAAAATTAAATATATTTTAAATAATTATATATTTTATTTTTTATCAATTAAATCAGATGATGACTCTAACATTTGACATGTTAAATAGAAACAAAAAAGACTAAATAAAAAGCCCACGAAAGTAAGGCCAACATAGAGCCACCAAGGGTATCTGAAAAGTAGATCGAACCAAAATACCCATAACTTTCACCAAACCATCCCCAAAAACAAGAACCAAAGAAGCTAGTTCCAGATCTTTCAAAACCCCCTATCAAACACGATGTATTGCGAAAATGCCTAAGATCTACTTATTTTCACATTGATAGAACGCTCCATAGGCAAAACCAAAAGGAGAATAGAGAAAACAGAAAATGATGCACAAAAAAACCAAAACCCGGACATTCGGAGACGCAGTTCACACTCACTAGCACGAGACGAGACCCACACTCCCACCGCCCTCGAGAGAAGTCTCAAGAGAGGGGGAGAAAATGGTTTCGTGATCTACATGTGGATATTGAATTGATGCTTGCTTATTAACCATGGTTCCGATGAATCTATGGATGGGCACACTACATGAGTCTTGAATACATGTCGAGACATTGGCTAGCGAACGAGTTACTTTGCTTACGATCCAAAGGACACATATTGTTCTAATCTTTTATATTTTACTTCGTTGTTTGTTCATATTCGGTTAGTTTGTAGAAGGATCATCTCTATCCTATCTAATCTTCTTTACTCCTACACGAGTTTATTCATTATATCGAAGAGATGCATGAGGACTCGTCAAATTTATATCTCACTCTATTTGGAATAAGCGACATGAGAAAGAACTGGTATGCATCTTAAACGTCGAGGCAAATGTTAACTTATAAAGCCGTTAAACATGGAAAAAGGAAAGGAAGGAAATTAGACACAAATCGGTGAAGTTTTTATAGATTTGGAGGTCAACATATTAATAATGCTCTTATGCTGTGCGTTAGGCTGATAAAGCTTCTGCCAACGTTTCCATGTGCCTCATGCCTGTGGGTATGCTCTTCTTGTTTTTTTGTTTTTGACCCAAATATTAGTACCCATTATGCCCTCTTCGTCTTTTTATTATCTCTCTCTCTATCTCTCTTTCTATTAGTGGGGATTTGCTGCTCAAAAGAACACAATGCTAGGAAATCACCATCTTATTCCATTTTTGTTCGGCTTGGTATCGTGCTTTATTTTTTTTATTATGGGGTCCGATTGGGTTGGACTTGGGAGATTGGTATAGTTTGTATTCTGGTTTGAAAATGCCTAGTTCAAATTAGCGAATTGTTGAACCGCATCAAGAGCTTTAGATGTACTGATGAATTAGATTTTATATTATTAGTGAAGGTTAATCAAAGCAGTAGGTGACTTGATATCGTTTAAATGAGATCTCGAATTTAAACTTTAATATATGTAAAAAAAATTTATTGAGAAATTCACCCACCATAATCAAATACGTAATATGAATCAAATTCAAATTTAGTCAAAATAAAACTTCAGTAGATAGATGTATAAAAAAATATTTTATATTTTATTTATAATAATTTATCATATTTATGTTTTAGTAAGTTTGATTATGGGTAGGTTTTGCATGAATATTTATTTTATTTAAATATTATTATTAAAATTATAAATAAGTATTTTTATATTTTAATTCTAAGTTAATTCCCATTTACCCCATGGAATCACTTATAAAAATTATAATTGAACTACCGTTTGACCGGTTTAATCAGTCGGCTTTTCATGGTTTTTATCATGCGGCCACAACTCCAACAGAGAACAAAGTACTCTCCCGCGAGATTCCTCAATCCTAACACCCCCTGCATAACATATATATATATACATATATATATATATATATTCATATTGTTATAGATGTATATGACGATTTCCTTTTCTCATCTGTACGCGTGAGAGAGATCTTGTACCTCCTACAATGGCCGCCTCGTGGTGGACAAGATAATCTCTCCTCGTCAATTCGCTTACACCTCTCTCACAATCCAATTTTGTTTTTTTGTTTTTACCTCGTCCAAGTTTTCCCCTTAACGCTTCGAATCAAGTTCCATTTCCCCTTTTGATCGATACCTATTATTACTTGGGTATTAAAAAAAAAAATAGAGTATTTGATTCTTTCTATTTCCTCCAATCTGGGCACTTTTCCCACGGCTTTTTTTAATACATTTTTTCAGAAATAAAATTAGGGTTTTCTCTCGGGGTCGGTATTACTAAACTTGTGCAGGGGATTTTCTAGGGTTTTATTGGATCGTAACTGGATAGTTGCTGAATTCGAAGATATCTGCTTGTTCATAGCGGAAAACTTTCGGCTTCATCAGTTTACTCTGCATCAGAGCAGAGGAGTGTGCACCGGGCTCATTGTCTGTGGGGTTTGCGTGAAATGGGCATGCGCACTGATCCTCTCAGAAATTTTAAGTGTAGATTTGGAAATACACCGATTGAGCATTTGCACATGACAATTGCCTAAGATGTTTTTTACATTGAGCATGGAAGAAGATTTCGTATACTGATTGACTAATGTTGTTGGTCGGGATCAAGACTTTGAGAAATCAATTAGCACTTTGGGTATTTTGATCTTTACTGGGTGATGCTTTTGGTCTTGGACAACGGAAATAGGAAGGAGTTGATGATTCTTGATTGGCCTCCGAGACTTCTAGGAGGAACTGATTGCAGTACGCCATTTCCAAATATCAGAAACCGTTTAGATTGACTTAGTTTCAGCTCAATACTTTACAATTACCGGGGTCGTGTTTTTAGTAGTCCGGTCGAGTGGTTGCAGTGCAGCACATTGATTTTGTTAAATTAGCGGAAATATTCAAAGGGAAGTAAACGTGGGTAGTTTCTCTAACTTTTGTCTGTTGCGAGTAAGACGCTTATGGAGGAATACTAAAGTTGGAAATGAATGCATTGACATGGTGCATGGACAGGAGCCTTGTTGCTGGTTCGTTCCCTTACTGGAACAGCACTACTGTGGAATAAGTGAAGCATCCTCAAATTCGGAAGGATCATACACTGGGTATATCAGGATTTTGTGCAATGTCGCGCTGCTTTCCATTTCCACCACCAGGATATGAAAAGAAGGGGAGAACAGATGACGTGGACCTATTGAAAAAGGTTACTATACTTTTCCTGTATTTGAGAGTGCTTATAACTGGGATAACGGTAATTGGGATGCTAAAATGATTTTCTTGTGAGTTGCAGGGTTTTAACGTCAATTGACAACATTTTAACGGAAGGTTGATTTATTTTTAACAATATCTGCTGTTGCGTCTCAATTAAATTTGAAGAATGTTTTATGTATTACTTCTGAACAAGTTAAATTTGTGTAGAATAAATTATAAGTTGGTTGATGACGTAGAAAAGTTTAAATGGCATCTGTCACAGTATTTGTCTGAAAGAAAAAAAAGGTCTTGTAAGATCTTTGTCTGCGGAGTTCAGTTAGTGTTTTGGTCTGCTCAGTTAAGATGACCGGAGACTTATATTGCAATGTTTCTTTCCTAGTTATAATTAGTTGTGATTATTCATTTTTGGTTGATGGAAGTTGGTTATTGGAATGCAAAAGAAGATCTGAGTGCATGTCATATTAAATGATGAGTCTTATTTCATTTCATATTATAGGTTTCATTTTTGGATTTTCCATGTGATGCTCAAAATTTGGACCTTGTGATCTGTAGTATGACTGTACGAGGCTTACATGTTTTTAAAGGACAAAATTGAGCAAATCTGCCATTGCTGATGGGAGCGGAAGGATAACATGATAACTCAAAGTTGACATGCTCAGCTTGCTTTATGTATATGACACGGATTTTATGAAATGCTGATCACTATATTGGCTTGTGCTTAAATTCCATTCCCTTAAGTTAGTCCATCTTTGCTTCCATGATATCAGTGTTGATCTATTGTATTTTTAAAATCATATATCGTACTCCACTAGAGGAGAAACAATGTTCGTGCAATCTAACTTGTCTCTTATAGTGTAATGCTGTTATTTCATGTAAAAATGTTTTTGGTTTTCTAACCACTTGCATATGTAGTTGTGTCAAAGCAAAGTCTTTGACATCACTTTTGTGTCATCATCAGTATTTTTCATGCGGCAACTTTTCTGGAACCTCTATTCTATTGAGATCATATGTGATAATTGACGCTGGTTTCTACAGAGAGGGAGAGAATGTATAATGTGCATGCATGTGTGTATTTGTTTGCATGTGCACCATGTTCATGTAAGCTTCGAAGCCTTTTTGTGCGAAAGGTTTCTGACTTCTGAGGCTTTAGTAGACCTGCATGCATTTTTATTCACTTTCTGAAGTTATGAGTTGTGAACTTCATTGGCTATTTATGTTTTTAAAATGGGAAAAACATCTTGTATCGACCGGACTGTTTTTCACGGCCTGGAATTTTTCTTTAATATATTCTAATGGAATAAGCAATTAAACGTCTTAAACTTGAGAGCCCTTTAGGCCGGTTTAGTTGTTTTTTATTGAAATAATTGTAGTTAGTTGGAAATTTGGAATCAAATTGAAGTTGTGGGGACTAAAGGACTAAAGGCTCTTTCTGCAGTATAGCAGCAATATTTTGTGGTTTAAGAGGACTCAAAGGAGGTGGTAGTTATGAACTGTGTCAATATGGTATGACTATTCTGGTCCCATTGATGGTGAAATAACTCCAGTGAGGTTCAACGGCAGTTCTAATTTAAAAATATCATGTCTTATCTGTTTAACTCGAACTATCTAAGGAAAATCAGACGCAAATTCTTTCTTAATTTTGGTGAAAAATGTCCAAATGACTATTGTCATCGCTTGGGGTGGTGGCCAAAATGTCTTCATAATGTTCTTGACTTGATACTGTCTTCATGCATGCACTGGATTAATTTTGCGTCAGCAGGAGAGAGAATTTTGAAATTAAGACCTCTGATCATTTGATTGTATGCATCCATGCTAAACATTTGCTGAAAGAACTAATAGAGAGCTCCTTGACTGTTATTTTTGTAAGTTTTTTTGTTATTTGTCTAATAACTGCAAGTAGGTATGAGCTAATATTGATTTTTGGATGTCCGTTTGTATCACTACTCTGATTGTTTTTGGTTTCTATTTGGGTTATTCTTGACCTGCAGAATCTGTTATGATTTATAATAATTATAATAATTCTTAGAGAATCAAATGATGTTTCGGAAAATGCAAAATGAACTAACCTTTTGGTCTGGTTCTCTAGCAACTTTCTCTCCTTAGAGATCAAACATCTCATTGTTGAGGATCATTTTTGTCATGTTCAAATTTCCTTGCATTGCACTGTCTATTTGTACTTTTGGATTAACTTCTCATTCTATTTTTGTAAATAGTGTTGGCGTTTCCTACAATTGTGTTGTCAATTTATCTCATTTCCACTCATGTTTCAATTCGGCATAGATTTTACCCCTATAAAGAATCTGTCATAATTAATTAATTAATCATGCTCTGATGAGTAAAGTAACAAAACATTTTCCTATGGAAGAAGTGGCAGTACGTGATCAGAATCCCACAGAAATATCTAAAGTGGCATTAATAAAAATTAGTAGTTTGGCTTGATGACCTTATTAGAGTTTATGTGCCTGTTGCTTTTTTTAAGCTTCTTGCGTTTTGTTTTGGTGAAAAAATGCACGGTCCATTGAGTCTGATGTTACTTGCTTATATAGATAAAATTTAATATTTACCTCTGGACTCTAGTGACATGGTCCTCTCTGAGCATACGTATGGTGTAAAATGTTTAATTGCCGAATTCATTGCAGTTTGTACTTTTTACTGTGATGCAGTGAAGTGGTCGTAGATTCATTTATTTATGTCCTCATTTGATAATTATTCTTGATATTTCATTTCCATCTGATGATTTGCAGGAAAATCAAAGGGAAAAGAAACATAAAAAAGAGAAGAGGGACAAAGAGAAGCGGGAAAGTAAGGATAGAAGGGAGAAAGAAGGAAAGGATGGAAAGGATAAAGAAAAGAAAGATAAAAAAGAAAGACACAGCGATAAAAAGAAAGACAGAGACAAGGAAAAGGATAAGGATAAAAATAAAAACAATACTGCTGATGAGAAGGGATTGCCAGGACAAACAGAAGGTTCTGATGCAGGTAAACTCGTCCAAAAGGAAATTAAGCAAAAGGATAGGAAGGTTATCTTGTTGGAGGAGAAACTTCCCAAACATCTTGCTGATAACAATGGAGAGAAGGCTAGAGAGAAAAATAATCACCTGGCTGAGGAGAATAATGATTCAATATTCCTTCAAGAGTTCGGTAGGAGGATTAAGGAGGATGATGGAGGAGCCAGCAATCAACTGGGTCAGGAGTTGGGCAGGAAAATTAAGGCGGAGGATGGAAGGGCTGGTAATCAGTTGGTTCAGAAGTTTACGTTTCCAAGCCAGAAAAGGGATGAGGGGACTGCTAGGCTGGTGGCTAAGGATGGCAGTATCCGGATTGATGGCAAGGAAAAGATCAAGAATAAGAGTTTTGATGTTGAGAAGATTGATGGGCAAGGAATCCGGGCTGTGGCCCGACCAATTGAAAATGCAACAGTCCAGAATCATGATGGAAATTTTCATTCCAGAGTTGGTGAAATGCCCAGATCTTTGGAGAAAAACTTTTACAGAGCAGTGGAAGCTACAGTACAAACAAGAGAAACAAATAAGGACAAGAAAGATGATAAACCAGGAGACAAAAGGAAAGATAGAGTCAAGGAGAAAAAGGGGCATGGGAAGGACAAAGACAGGGACAAAGAGAAAAAAAAGGAAGAGAAAGTGAAGGAGCAAACTGAACATAAGAACACAGAGCAAAATAATTTTAAAGTTAGTAACAAAAATCCTATGAGTACAAATTCATTCTCACAGGTTACCAAGAACAGCCATGAGAACTCTGTTAGTGGGGAAAACCTCAAGAAACGGAAGGACATGGAATCAAATGGAGTCCTTCATGGTGAGTGTTTTTCATGACAAATCATGTTCTCATTTCTCCTCAACGAACCCTTTTGAAGTCATATGTGAATTCAAATATGGCATTTTAGTGTTTGAGTAGTATTTTGTTGACTTGGATACCTGATGCTGCTTCCTTCAACATATAATGTTGGGCTTCCCTTGATTGTATGGTGTGTATTAAAATTCCTTATTTTCAGTAATGTGGGTAAATTATTTTCCTAGCTTGTGCAGGCTCTCTCTGATTTGCTATTGGCTCACAAGTTTATGACTAACTTCATTTTTTAACAGCCAGTGACAATTGGCCTAGTAAGTTGCCTAGACCATCCTCTTCCCCTCATCCGTTTACTGAGAATGGAAGGATGGTGAAACCTTCCCAAAGTTCCATTCCACATGCTTCTGATGGTCCAGTAGCAGCCACCAATTTTAAGGTTGATAACAAGGAACACAAGAAGAATGGCCTCAACGGAGCTCGGCCATCTGCAGATTCCCCAAACAAGCCTATCAGCGCTACTGTGCCAGCTGATCCTGTAATTAAAGAAACTTCTGCAAAACCGCCCCATCCAGATTCAAAGTACCTGAGCCAGGTATATTCAGTACCCAAAATGGAGAAGCGGCCTGATTTTGATGATCAACAGTGGTTGTTTGGCGGCCACAGTTTACAAGAGAAAAGGCCAATGGCAGAGTCTTCAAGGCTTGAGGGAACTGCGCAGGTGTGGGCAGAAGCTCTGCATATAGAGCCAGATGTTTATGCTCTTCCGTATGTCATTCCTTACTGATTGGTTTTTTGAGCTGCAAGTGGTAATGATATCTGCAAATGTAGCCCTCCGTTTACTCAACCCATATGGCAGAACAGCGGCATCTGTGCCTAGAAATAGATTCCAAGATTCTTGATTCTGTTACTTCACTCTTTGGCAGCTAGTAATGGTTGACCCTGTGCTTTGATCTCAAAACTGTTTGGGATGGAAACTTTTGACTTCATCTTGATCTTATACTGAATGCTAATGAACGTCTGTTATGAAAGGTTTGGTGCCTGGTGCATTGCCTGCAGGCCAAGATATGGGGGTGCCGTTCTTGCCTCACATCTTAGTGCAGAGATGACTTCACAAAGGCAGCTGCAGCTTGCAGAGGGGGGTACACATGAGAGCTTTTGCTGCTTTCTTTTTCTATTTTTGGTTGTAGCTGATAAGCTCTTTCTAATGGGAAATGAGAGAATGCAAGGGAAACAGAGGCCTCTGCAACTCCACCGCAATTTTGATTTGTAACATAGAACCCCTATTTGCTAAAATATGTACGATAGAAAGAAAAGTAGTGGTATCATTCATTGGTCAGTTTCCTGTAATCTCTGTTAGTTCCCACATCATATTGCTCACATCCATAATGTTAAATGAGGGACGTTGAACAAAAGGTGGACAAGTGGTAGGAAGTTTGACGTAGTTACTGAGTCGATATACTTCTGATTTATTAAGATCATATGACCATTTTTATATTTAGGATTTAGGGTTTAGAATATTGTAATTAAAAAGAAACTGGTCATTCATTGCTCCAGGTCGTTAGTTCATTATTATTCATATTTATTCTGTTACAGTCAGCACGCTTCAATTCCAATTTTGAGAAAGATTTTCATACCAGCGGGAGCCAGGCCATGCCTAAAATGCCCATGTTTTTCGAAATCCTTTGTGCATCATCTGCGGGTGACAACGCCATCTCAAATATGGCCTATATAGTCATATAGATAGAAAGAAATAGATTTATATTTTATAAAAATATAAATTTAATTTTTGTTATAAGTAATTTTATAAATTTTTTATCAGCGATTTTTTAGTTTTAGAACTGTGTTTTAATTTTAGTGAGAATTAATGTCAAATTTATTTAATTTTTTTTATATAAAAAAATGTAGCCTATTTTTTTTTCATGGGATGGAGGATATCTGATAGTAAACTATTTTTTCCCATCATATGAAAGGTGAAAATAAGCCTCTATTTTGTATATATCTACATATAAAATATTAACAAGTGAAATCATTAGCATTCATGTATGTAATTGGGTATATAATATAAAAGAGAGGGAGAAAAAGGATGGGGTGGTGCCACCTGGAAACGCAGCAGCAGCAGTAGACACCAACCAACCCACATGTGCTTTGGCAAATGGCTTCTCTCCATATTTTTACCCTTCCCCTCCATCCCCACCTTCACTGCTCGCGCGTCCCTTCCACTTCTCTTCCTTCCTCCGATTAATCCCTTCTTTTTTGTTGTGTGTGTGTTTATTGACAGATGAGTTGCATTGTTCGTAAACTAAACAAAGCACATTATTATAAATTTTATAACTTGCATTGTTCCATGACCTATCATCTTTATTAGTCTATGAAATTAGATTTATATTTCATAATTTAATAAAAATTTCTTTAGTTCTCTCTATATATTTCGGATCCCTACCAAGGAAATTGTTACTTATAACTATGTGTATATTTAAAAAAAATATAAAATTAAAATTTTAAAATAGTTTGTGACTCCAACTTTAGTTTAGAGAAATTTTAAAATAAACAGTTATATTTGACTAAAAAGATTTTTAGATAAAATAATAATTTAAAATTAAAATTTTAGATAAACTATTAAGACTATATTTTAAAATATTAAAAGAGTTTAAAGACTACCCAATTATTATTTTATCCTTATTTTTTCTTACACCATCTCCCATCTCCCCTCCCTCTTCTCTCTTTTTATCACCTCTCTCATTTCTCATATTTTTAATAAAATCATACTATTTTTAATAATTTTTTTGTTATAAAAATCCTTCTGATAATGATTATTTAGATAATTATTTATTTATAATTATTTTTTTATATAATTTTTTTTAAAAATTATCTAAAAACTATTTTTTTATAAATTATTTTTTAAAGTCTCATTCAACAAAACCTTTTAATAAGATGTGTTGAAGCACGTGCGAGAGAGAAAACGGGAGTATTTAGTGTGACCATTGGACTGAATATGGATAAAAGTAGAGTGATATAATTGCGCAAGCAAAGATTTAATGTTATTTATTTGCCTCAGTCCATATATGAATTAAAGCTAACAAGTTCCGAATGGAAATGTGGGATTTTAGATATCTTCTACACTTTTCACTCTCTGTGGGTAAAATGAACAGAACTAAAAGACAATGCCATATACGAATTGTACATTTTAAATTCCAAATTTGTCTAGGATTAATAGCGGTTCATCAAGAAATACAATTTTTAACAGTGCATCTCACTCTCCTGGATGGTTGGAAAAGAAGGTTCAAATTGTAACAGTCATAACACTCCCTCTTGGCCCGCACATGTATGTATACAAACCTCCATAATACAACAGCTGCTCCGTACTTTAAAATTCCAATGAAGGATTAGCCTTTGTAACTAACAATGATAAACATGATAACTTGCTTTCCCCGAATTGCCCCTGCTCTCGTACTTTTGGATTGGATTGAAGGGATTTTCATAGTTCGCGTGTGGCTCCCGAACAAAAACCTATTCAGAAGTGAAAAAGAGAGTCTCTCTCTTTCTCCCTCACTCGAAAGAAAAGAGAAACACATACGCCCGCACACAGACAGGCAGACGCAGGAGGAGAGGGGAAGAAAAGAGAAAGAAAAACCCAGAATCTAGCTTCCAGAGCAATTAGCTCTAGCATACCACCACACCAGCACAAAATAAAGTACTCTCCCGAGACATTCCTCATACCCCTCCTGCATAACATATATTCATGTTGATCTAGATATAGATATATATGTTACGATTTATTTTTCTTATCCATCCGCGTGCGAGAGATCTTGTGCCTCCTACAATGCCCGCCTTGTAGTGGACAAGATAATCTCTTCTCATAAATTCGCTTACACTTTCTTTCTGACAATCCAATTTCGTTTTTTTCCTATCCAAGTTTTCCTCTTAACGCTTCGAATCGAGTCTCTTTTCCCCTTTTGATCGATACCTATTATTAGTTGCTATATATAAAAAAAAAAAGAGTATTTGATTCTTTTTATTTCCTTCAATCTGGGCACTTTTCCACTTTTTCGAATACATTTTTTCTGAATTAAAATTAGGGTTTTCTCTCTGGTCGGTATTACTAAACTTGTGTTAGTGGATTTTCTAGGGTTTTATTTGAACGTTACTGGATAGTCACTGAATTCGAAAATTTTCTGTTTGATCATAGCAGAAAACTTCCGGTTTGATCAGTTTACTCTGCATCAGAGCAGAGAAGTGTGCACTGGCCTCATTCTGTGGGGTTTGCTTGAAATGGGCATGAGCACCGATCTTCTCAGAGATTTGAAGTGTAGATTTGTAAATACACTGATTGAGCATTTGCCCTTGGAGATTGCCTGAGATGGTGTTTAACATTGAGCATGGAAGAAGATTGCCTATACTGATTGACTAATTGTGTTGGCCGAGATCAAGACTTTGAAAAATCAATTAGCAGTTTGCGTTTTTGGCCTTTTCTGGGTAATGATTTTGGTATTTTGGGCAAAGGAAATAGGAAAGAGCTCATGATTCTTTATTGGCCTCCAAGACTTTCAAGAGGATCTGATTGCAGTACTCCATTTCCAAATCTCAAGAAATCATTTGGATTGGCATAGTTTCAGCTTAATACTTTACAGTTACCGGGATTGTGTTTTTATTAGTCAGGTTGAGTGGTTGCAGTGCAGCACATTGATTTAATCAAATATAGAAAATATTCAAAGGGAAGTAAACGTGGGTAGTTTCTGTAACTTTTTTTGTAGCGCATGAGAAGCTTATGGAGGAATACTAAAGTTGGAAATGAATGCATTGACATGGTGCATGGACAGGAGCCTTGTTGCTGGTTCGTTCCCTTACTGGAACAGTATTATTGCGGAATAATTGAAGCATTCTCAATTTCGGAGGGATCATACACTGGGTATATCAGGATTTTGTGCAATGTCGCGCTGCTTTCCATTTCCCCGACCAGGATATGAAAAGAAGGGGAGAACAGATGACGTGGACCTATTGAAAAAGGTTACTATACTTTTCCTGTATTTGAGAGTGCATATAAGTGGGATAACAGTAATTGGGATGCTAAAATGATTTTCTTGTGAGTTGCAGGGTTTTTAACATCCATTGACAATATTACATCGGAAACTTAATTTTTTTTTAAATAATATCTGCTGTTGCGTCGCAATTACATATGAAAAAGTTTTATGTATTACTTTTGAACAAGTTGAATTTGTGTAGAACCAGTTATAAGTTGGGTGGTGACGTAGAAAAGTTTAACTGGCGTCTATCAGAGTAGATGTCTGAAAGAGGAAAAGGTCTTGTAAGATCTTTGTCTGCCGAGTTCAATTAGTGTTCTGATCTGCTCAGTTTAAGATGATTGGAGACTTAAATGGCATTGACTCTTTCCCATTTATGAAAAGTTGTGATTATACATTTTTTGTTGACGGAAGTTTATTATTGAAATGTGAAACCGGGTCTGAGTGCATGTCATATTAAATGACGTCTCTTTTTTCATTTCATCTTTGGATTTTCTATGTGATGCTCAGAATTTGGACCCTGTGGTCTGTAGTATGACTGTATGGTACATACAAGTTTTTGAAGGACAAAATCGATCTAATCTGCCAATTGCTGATGAGGGTGGAAGGATAACATGAAAATTTAAAGTTGACACGCTCAGCATACTTTTATGTATTTCACACTGCTTTTTATGAAATTCTGCCAGTATATTGGCTAGTGCTGAAAATTTATTTCCTTAACGTGTCTCTTTTGGTGTAATGCTGAAAATTCACATTGATGAGTGTGCGTGCGTGCACGTCCACCATGTACATGTAAAGCTTTGGAGCCTTTTCTGTGAAAGGGTTCTGACTTCTGAGGCTTGAATTACCTGCATGCATATATATTCACTTTCTGAAGTTATGAGTTGTGAACTTCTTTGGCCATTCATGTTTTTAAAAGGTAACAAAATCTTGTTTGGACCAGACCTTCACCGCAAGGAAATATTCTATGATATATTCTGATGGAATAAGCAATTACATTTACCTCTAGTGACATGGTCCTCTCTGAGCTTACATATGGGGTAAAATGTTTAATTGCCAAATTCATTGCAGTTTGTAATTGAAGATGGTCTAGATTGGATTAATTGAAGTGAAATAACCAAATTGGGAAATGCACACCACTTGATAAGTTCAGGTTGATGTGCGCTTATACCTTTCTATAATTGCTTGATAGTAAATGACTCAGGAATAAAAAAAAGCAAAAATCAGGAGAAGCATGCCTTGAGGGATGGCAAAGTCTTAGCGTGGAGGGTAAAGTTAATCTATGAATCTATGGATAAAAAATGTGGTGGATGGCCGATGGAAAAACAATGTCCTTGTCAGTTAGATTGTATGATGTTGCAAGTTTCAGCTTAAAGAATGGATAACATTGCTCATTATCTTCTTTGAAGTTATGAAGATAGGCCCAATTAGATTTGGAAAGATCCTCCAAAGTGTCTGGTGCACTCTAAAATGGAAAGTACATAGTAGACAACCTCACTGATATAGGTGTTTCATAAAATAGGAGTAACTGGTATATCAAGTATGAATTTGAGAAAATTAATCCCCTTGATGCATCAAGAATTAACAGTTACCCACTTGCACTTTATAGGATATCGATTAGACTTCTTCCAGGAAATGTTTGTAGGAATAATCTTGTGGACCATATTAGGACCTTTTCTTCCCATCACTTAATTGCAACCGATTCTAAATTAAATGAGAAGTTTTCTTCCTTTGTTTTTTTGGATACATGATAAATATTCTAGGATTTCTATTTAGCTTAGGTTGCACTTGTACTGGATTGACGTTTTATGGTTGTTATTTGCACATAGGATACATCGTGGCCTGTGGATCTCATCTGGTAGAGTAGTGCATGAAGTGTCTACAGTTGCTTGTTGTGACTAAGAATATAACTAAGCAGCAAGTTTGCTATTTGTTTTCTGCCTTAATTTCTTCCGATGAACTTTATGAGTATACTTTTCTTGTTTGAGAAGATTTCGGTACACTGAAGGATGTTCTGCCTGGTATTGTTGGAGCTTCCTGGTTTATTTGTGGGTCATAATGGGCTATACGAAAATCTTTTACTTCCAAAGTCTGTTATTAGGATATTCAAGACAGGTGGATTTCACTTATTTAACAGGTTACATATAAGCCAATGGCCTTATGGTTTAGTGGCATGTAAATTTCCCTATAAATGGGAGGTTGTGGGCTTGATTCCGCTTGTAATCTCAAGCTATTAGTGCTTGCCCTTTAATTCCAAAAAACAAAAAAAAAAACAGGTTGCATATAAAGTATAATAATTAACAGTATTTTTTGGTTGTTGGTATCTAGTGTTAGAGGGTAACTGTGATTTCTGTGACATTTTCTCTTCAATCCAACAGCAGACTGCTTAAATATGCTTGTCTATGTGTGTTTTCCCTTGAACATGATTTTTATTGTAGTTTTTTGCTTTGATGCAGCAAAGTGGTTGTATATTCATTTATTTCTGTCCTCATTTGATAATTATTGATATTTGTTTTCTGTCTGATGATTTGCAGGAAAATGAAAGAGAAAAGAAACATAAAAAAGAGAAGGACAAAGAGAAGAGGGAAAGTAAGGAAAGAAGAGAGAAAGAAGGAAAGGATGGAAAGCATAAAGAGAAGAAAGATAAAAAAGAAAAACACAGAGATAAAAAGAAAGACAGAGACAAGGAAAAGGATAAGGATAAAAATAAAAATGATACTGCTGATGAGAGGGGAATCCCTGGACAAACAGAAGGTCTCAATGCTGGTAAACTCATCCAAAAGGAAATTAAGCAAAAGGATAGGAAGGGTATCTTGTCAGAGGAGAAAATTCCCAAACATTTTACTGAGAACAATGGAGAGAAGGCAAGAGAGAAAATTAATCACCTGGCCAAGGAGAATAAAGATTCAAAATCCCTTCAGGAGTTGGGTAGGAGGATTAAGGAAGATGATGGTGGAGCCAGCAATCAATGTCCGGAGTTGGGCAGGAGGATTAAGGAGGATGGAAGGGCTGGTAATCAGTTGGTTCAGAAGTTTACGTTTGCAAGCCAAAAAAAGGATGAGGGGACTGCTAGGCTGGTGGCTAAGGATGGCAGTGCCTGGCTTGATGGCAAGGAAAAGATCAAGGATAAGAGTTTTGATATTGAGAATATTGATGGGCCAGGAATCTGGGCTGAGGCCCGGCCTACTGAAAATGCAACAGTCCATAATCATGCTGGAAATTTTCATTCCAGAGTTGGTGGAACTCCCAGATCTTTGGAGAAGAACTTTAACAGAGCTGTTGAAGCTACATTGGAAACAAGAGAAACAAGCAAGGAAAAGAAAGATGATAAACCAGGAAACAAAAGGAAAGATAGAGACAAGGAGAAAAAGGGGCATGGGAAGGACAAAGACAGGGATCAAGAGAAAAAAAAGGAGAAAGTGAACGAGCAAACCGAACATAAGAACACAGAGCAAAATAAGTTTAAAGTGAGCAACAAAGGTGGCCCTATGAGTAGTAATTCTTTCCCACAGATTACCAAGAACAGCCATGAGAACTCTGTTAGTGGGGAAAACCTCAAGAAACGGAAGGACATGGAATCAAACGGAATCCTGCATGGTGAGTGCTTTTCATGACAAATCACGTTCTCATTTCTCCTCAACGAGCCCTTCTTGTTGTATGTGAATGCAAATAGGGCATTTAGTGTTGGAGTAGTATTTTGTTGACTGAATACCAGATACTGCATCCTTTGACCTAATTTTGGATTTCCCTTGATTTCACACACGCCACACACACCAAAACTCCATATTTTCATTAATGTGGGTAAATTGTTTGTCTAGCTTGTGTGGACTCTCTGATTGGCTATTTGCTCACAACTTTATGTTAACTGTTTTTTTTTAACAGCCAGTGACAATTGGCCTAGTAAGTTACCTAGACCATCCTCTTCCCCTCATCCATTTACTGAGAATGGAAGGATAGTGAAACCTTGCCAAAGTTCCATTCCGCATGCCTCTGATGGTCCAGTAGCAACCACCAATTTTAAGGTCGATAACAAGGAACACAAGAAAAATGGCATCATTGGAGCTCAGCTATCTGCAGATTGCCCAAACAAGCCTATCAGTGCTCCTGTGCCCGCTGATCCTGTAATTGAAGAAACTTCTGCAAAACCGCCCCATCCAGATTCAAAGTACCTAAGCCAGGTATATTTGGTTCCGAAAATGGATGAGCAGCCCCATATTGATGATCAAGAGTGGTTGTTTGGCAGCCACAGTTTACAAGAGAAAAAGCCATTGGCGGAGCCTTCAAAGATTGTGAGAACAGGGCAGGTATGGGCTGAAGCACTGCATATAGAGCCAGATGTTTATGCTCTGCCATATGTCATTCCATACTGATTGGTCTCTTGAGCTGCAAATGATACGGCAATCATATCTGCAAATGGGGCTCTCCAATCACTCAACCCACGTGGCAGGACAGCAGCATCTTCAACTAGAAATAGATTCCAAGATCACGGATGCATTCTTATGTTACTTCACTCTTCGGCAGCAAGTAATGATTGATCGTGTGCTTTGATCTGAAAACTGTTGGGATGGAAAATTTTGACTTCATCTTGATCTTATACTCCTTTCATGAATGGTTGTGTCCTGGTGCATTGCCTGCTGGCCGTGATCGGGGAGTGCCGCTCTCGCTTCACACATCTTAGTAAAGAGATGACTTAACAAAGGCAGCTGCAGGTTGCTGAGAAGGGGAGACTTGAGAGCTTGTGCTGCTTTCTTTTCTATTTTTGGTTGGAGCTGAGCTCTTTCTAATAGAAAAAGAGAACGCAAGAGAAACGAACTAGATGTGGCCTCTGCAACTCCACCGCAATTTTGATTTGTAACATAGAACCCCCTATAATATATGTACGAGAGAAAGAAAAGTAGTAGTCTCATTCATTGGTCAGTTTCCTGTAAATTCTTAGTTCCCATCATTTTGCTCAAATCCGTACTGTTAAATGAGTGCGGTTGATTAAAAAAGAAAAGCGGATGGTTGTCTGTAGCAAGTCATAGCAAGATTGATGTAGCTGTTGAGTTAATATACTGGTTTTCGGTTAAAATCGTATGAGCATTTTGCATTAAAATCTGTGGGAAGTGGGAAATTTTTAAAAAAACTCAAGCTTTTGAGCAAATTTACATTCTATTTGGTTCGGAGAATTTTAAGCTTGGGAGAAGGAGACTGGCTTTCATTTCCTTTGAAAGCCATTCGCCTTCACAAGGAAGCCACTATATTTACGTTGTTGGTCCCAATAGTTTTCCAAATCGTCAGTTTGTCATCTATATGGGTGCCAGCCCCACCTCATGTATAGCCCATAGCTTATATTTCTTGTGTTTTTTTTTAATTTAAAATATCCTTTGCAACAGTGAAAACTAATCTTTTTCAGGGTATGAAAGATAAAAGGCAGTCTATATTTATTGTATATCTTTGTGTGATATAAAAAGTTCAACGAGTGAAATTATTATTCATGAAACATGAATAGCAAGATTCATTAATCTCATTTCCTATGATGTAAGAGGCATACATTAATTTTCTAGATTTGGACCGCAATCAACTTACCAGAAAAGAGGACTTCTATCCCAGATCTTAAAATTTTAAACTGAAGGATATTTAAAATGAAAGTTGTTTTATAAAGTTAAAGAATTATTTTGGAATTTTACTAGAAATCTGGAAATTTTCATTACTAAAATTTTAATGATGCTCATTATGGTAACTAATAAAAATGATAATGCTTATTAAAATAATGTAATCCAGAGTTTGAAAGATTTGGAACTTCTTAAATTTGAAACTGAAATCTAAATAAAAACCAGAATCCATGTAAGGTAATCACTGTGGCGTTTCTCAAATCTTTCTGGAGGTGAAAATGCGGTTCCAAGGCGTAGACGTTAATAGTAAATTAATATAGATAATTACCTTCCTACATAATAATTTTTACAGAAATAATCTTCATGTCCAACTACTTCTATTTCTTATGCGGCGCTTACATTAATGGTGCTCTTCCAAGAAGGCTCAATCGATGAACCCACAGTAGTCAATTCTTCGTCCATGTACCCTACAGATTAAGGCCCCCTTCCCTTAAACTAAAAATATCTGAGGCTAAAAGGATGGGATTGATATTTGGGGTTGGTAGAAGATATTTACAAAGTTAAAACAATTAATGGGATTCCAACAAGTTAATTAAAATCAGGCGCAAGGGAAAGGAATATTGCAGCTTCTTAGGTTTTACATGAAGTGGTGGGTTTTGATTTCGTTGCCAAATGAAGATGATCTTCTTCAACCACATTTTTATAAACAAATGTGACAAGGTTAATCCATTACTTCCTTCCTTTCGATATGGCCGGATAGGGGTCGTTGCAGCTGAAGAAAATCTAGGATTAAATCAAATGAATATATACTAACTAAAACATCTGATGCCAGCGATTGATTGTTTAGAAGTGGGTTAGAGGAGTCCCTGAAGAGGATGCAGAATTTAATAGCATGTTATGCCGAAGTCATGAATTACTCTGCTGTCTGTATGGTGAGCTGTAAGTAGGTAGACACTTAATATGCTATTTATGTTTTTTTCCAATTATATTATATGTCCTATGACACAAAAATATATGCCCCTTTTTCCCATGTCTGAATAAAACATATCTGCATTCAAATCCCTATATTCATTGTAATTTCAGTGTGTGTTAAGAACAGTCCTACATTCTAAAAAGGCTTAAAATATGGAATGGAAAAAAATTCCTAGAAAATGAAAGATATTTTGGGGGAAAAACAAAGTGAGAGTGGGAAATGGAAATAAAAATAGAATCTTTTTATCATGAGGCAGGTGATTGTGCCTTTAATTTAGATGAAAGCATTACTGATCCACCATACATGTCTCCTTCCTCTTTTCCTATTTACATACAAGTCGCTTTCTCATCACCCAAAAAAAAAAGTAAAACTCATTAATTCGTCTAAAAATTAAAAAAAAAAGTGTTATATTTTAATACATATCTATACTAAGCTATACATAGGAGGGAATGGTGGTTGGGATATTGATGAAGCAAGTTGGCTATATCTATACTTAGCTCGTGAATCCTCATTCAAAGCATGGGCCTCCCTAGTCCCCTTGCATTGCGTTCTGCCTTTTCCAATTTCAGCAGAAATTATTATTATTATTATTATTATAATATAGTTGACGAAATCGCACAAGACAACATATGCGATTATTTGTGATTTAAAAGTCATACCTACCTTTCCCTATTCGATTCTTGACGATTGTCTCTCTCACATCCATATATATATATATATATATATATTTCCTTCTTAAACAACGTTAAAAACGAATGGGGCCTTAATAACCCCGTGCCATGACTTGTGCTTCCCAACCATAATCCACTAGTTACTCTCACAAGATTTAAGTATTCATTCATATTTCATTCCTTAAATATACTCCCTCAAGTCCACAACACAACATAAGTTGCTTATAGAAGAATGGTTTAGTATAAAATATAAGTCATTTATGAAACAATTGTACTTATCTATTAATTTTACACTTTAATTAATACTCACTTCTCGTTTTGCCAATTATTTTTATTTTCTCTTTTTTCAGAATTCATATTCTTAATAAAGATAAAAGTAAAGAATATTTTAATTTATAACATATTAAATAAGTTAATTATTATTTTTTTATTTATATAAATTGGTTAAAGTGATTTATATGTGAACCGCAAGGGGTGTATGTTAGATGATTAATTTATAGAGATTAAGAAAATGAATTAAAAGGCTGACTGATTTATTTTAATTTGATTTTTTTCAAGTAAAGAAAGGGTAACTAAAGAATTAAAAGTGGGGGAGAAATGATGGGATTATTGGAAGAGAGAGACGAAGTTAGGGTTGAAAGGACAGTGTGATCTCTAACTGTCTCATTTGTACGAACCAATAGCAACCTTACGCATACTTGCCTCCCATTAATTCAAAAGTGCCCCTTTCTTCTATATATTCCACCCCTTACGCGCCCATATATACTCCTCCTATACATCCTTCTCCCATATTACCATCCCTACTAACTCCTTTCTTTCCTTATTTTCCAACCATGGTGTTCACTCAAGATGAAGAAAGCTTGGTCTACGATATCAGGCTCTCCTCCGTCGGCCCCTCCCGCGTCTCCGGCACCGATGTCTTCCACGGCCCCACTGGCCTCGACCTGGCCATGAAGCTTCACTACCTCAGAGTGGTCTACTTCTTTGAAAGTGAGGCCGTCCGGGGGCTGAGCATCATGAAGATCAAGGAGACCATGTTCAGCTGGTTCAACCACTACTTCATCACGTGCGGGAGGTTCCGGCGATCGGAGTCCGGGCGGCCGTTCATAAAGTGCAACGACTGTGGAGCCAGGTTCATCGAGGGCAAGTGCAAGAAAACCCTACACGAGTTTCTGCAGATGAAGGATTGGCCTCTGCACAAGCTCCTCGCCTCTCACCAAGTTATTGGCCCTGAATTATCCTTCTCCCCTCCCGTTTTGTTGCAGGTATAAATCTAAATTCACTGGTTAAATCCGCTCATCATTGTTTGGCAATGTCAGTCAACATAAATGCTTCCACTCCGATCCATCCCCACATGTACAACGTAACATGCAACCTTCAATTTCCATAATTTTAGTAATAATTTAATTTGCTTCCGGTTCGAACTAATTTCTCCGTCCCATAGGCGACTCCAGGGATAATTAAGAGTCGCTTTATCAGTTAGACCTTATTTCCTATTTATGTACAGCATGAAACTTGCATACTTTCTCTTGGTTGACATCCTTAGAGCGAGACTGGACTAGTTGTTGTTAATGATATGCTAAAACTCCAACGGAAGTAGGTGCCATTTATGTTCTACTAGGGTAATTCTGGCGGACCATGCCTTCCCTTAATTACCCGTCGATATAACATTTCCTCCTTTGAGCCATTCATTATTTTTTTTAGTTTCCCACCTGATTTATCCAAACTTTACTCCAACTACATCTGGGTTTAACCCGCATCACGCACTTGGCGGCTATGGTGGGTGAGTCTCCCAATAAAAATTTTTTATATATGTCAAAGCCCGAATTCAAGATTCCGCTTAAATAATATTGAGTCACTTACTACTCGAACTAACCTCTTGATTTGTTCCATTCATTATAAACGCGCCTTTCATTAATTTATTGTCCTTCAAGTTGAAAGGGAAGCCCCACCACCTCCCCGCCCTCCACCCTCTCATTAATCAATTTTTTGTCTAATTCAGTTTTTTATTAACTCTTTTTTTTTAAAAAAAATGCTCATTATAATTTATTATATAATAAATTCAGTGAAAATCGTGCAAAATATTGTGCTTAAGTCTAGTCTGGTCTCTAATTATCGATCTTAATCATTTTGTGTGAATCATATCCCTCAAATTTCTTCCTTAGGTAACTGATTTCACTTGTGGAGGGATGTCGTTGGGCCTAAGTTGGGCCCATGTACTCGGGGATCCTGATTCCGCTGCTGAATTCATCAAGAGCTGGGGCCTGGCCATGGCAGGTTTGGGCCTGAAGCCCATCAACATTCCACGACCAATCCCAACAGCAGCCCAGGAACCCCATACCCAATCACCATCCGGACCGGATCCAATCACCGTGAAAAGGGTTGACCCAGTGGGAGACCACTGGATACCCGCCAACAACTGCAAAATGGACACATTCTCCTTCCACCTGACAAGCTCTCAGATGAATTACCTTCAAGCACAGATCTGGGGTCCAACTATTGACCAAACCCCTCCTTTCGAATCTTTGTGTGCCGTAATTTGGCGGTGCATCGCGGAGGTCCGACGAGGACCCGGATCTGGATCCGAACCCAACAAAGTGACCGTATGCAGAAAAGATCCATGCTGCATGAACCACGAAGTACTAGGCAACAGACAGATGATAATGAAGGTTGAAGCTGAATGTTCAATAGTAGACACAGATTTGAAGAGACTGGCGATGATGCTGGCGGATGAAGGAGTGGATGAGAGGAAAGAGATAGAAGAAGGAGTGAATAAGGATGATGGGGTGAGTGATTTGTTTGTGTATGGGGCAAACCTGACATTTGTGGATTTGGAAGAGGTTGATGTGTATGGATTGGAATTGAATGGGCATAAACCAGAATTTGTATATTATAGCATTCAAGGTGTTGGAGATGAAGGAGCTGTTTTGGTGCTTCCGTGGCCAAAAGGTTCGGTCAAGAATGGTAGTGAAGGCAGGTTTGTGACCATCATATTGCCAGAGGATCAATTGGGAAAGCTCAAGTCTGAACTCAAGAACAATGGCCTTTTGCTTTGACCCTGATCATTTCAAGTCCCAGTTCATCTGATCTGCATGTTTTAGTAATTATATCAGTGTGTGTGTGTTGTTACTTGCAAGAGGATTTGAGTTATCAAGAGAGTTGTTCTTTTCAGTCGTATGTGCTTGTAATGATGACTATTAAATAAGTTGTTATCATATTCTCCAAAATTCTCCAAAATAATAGTAATAATAATAATTCCTTTCACGTGTGTATCTGTATACCTTGCAAATTTTGTGTTTTTGTCTTGTTTTCTAATTTTAATTGTGGGATAACTTGTTAAAATTAAAAGCCTCTCTTAGCGAAAAATTGGGTCGCTCAATTAATTTTTAGATAAGGACTGATTGTAAGGGATTAAATAATTCGTGATGGTAAGTACCATCTTAGAGTAGTCTAGAATCATGAGCTAAATATAACTAATTCACGCATATTTTAAAAAAAAAATTAAATTAATTATTTATAAAATAATATATATTAGTTTTATTGAGATACCCTTTAAAAAAATTTTAATATGAAAACTACTCCATATAAATTGTTTATTTAATATGTACAGTTAGAAGGGGGAGTTTGAGAAAAAAATTATTCCTCTTATTCTTAATATTTGATATAGTTTATAGTATAAATTATAATATAAATTAAATTTTATATTAAAGATTAAAAAAATATTATAAATTTAAGAAATAAAGTAAATTAAAATTTTATATTCATGACAAAAATAAATAGACATCTCAATTAGCTTTTAAAAATATTTTTTATGTAATAAGAAAACTTTAAAATAAGCGTTAGATAAAAACACTGTTCACCAGAATTATGGGCATAACGATTAAGGAATGCTCTGAGAAGAGAGGAAAGGCAATGTTTTTTGGGGCAAGAACATTTAATATTTTATATTATTGATAAAGACAAAAAAACAGATAAATAAATTGTGAAGCAAGTTATATGAGAGGATTCATTCATTTAAATGCGTGAGAAGTAAGTAGTTAGTTAGACATAACATTGGAGCATTGAAGACAAGACAAGCCAACGTTGGCGAGAAAGAAAGGATGGAAATCAAATCCAAGACAGAACTGTGTCTGGTTTTTAGAAGGAGAGGGCATGCATTGGGTGGCCCATATGTAGTAGTCAAAGGGTAACATCACCCAGAGGAAAACGAAGTTTCATTAGGCACGTAAATCAAATCAATTATTAATTAATCACATACCTCTAAGTCACGGCTAATAGCTACCACGTACTTATTACTTGAAAAGGCAACTTATAACCAACGGGCACAATGACATAATAATTGCAACCATGAATCCTTCAATCTGCCACCTCAACCAAAATCCTCTATTTTTTTTATTGTCTATTGAATTTATCAAAATTTTATTTTAATTATATTTAAATTTAATCTATATTACACATCTTAATTAAAACCCCTCTATGTTACAGCTACATGCCTACTTCAATTCTCAATATTAACAAGTGGTAGCCCCATTGGGCTATCATTTAATTGCCTATGGCGCTTCACAATTGATCCCACTCAAACTCAATATATCTGATTACACATAATAACAATATATATAAAACAGTTCTCTCTCCTATCCTTAATAAATATATATTTTATAATATTATTTATATTATAAAATATAAATTATATTAGTGATCATAATAATATTTATTTTTAAAAATAATGCTCCGTAAGAATTAAGTTTATAATAAGATTAGAGTATATGTCCTCCTCGCTGAATTATTTATTTTTACTTGTTAGTGTCTCAACCGTGTGAGAGGGATTACTTATTATTTACGTGTGTGGCTTATTATGATATAAAGAGAATACGATGCATGAGAAAAATAATTTATCAACTTGTGGGTTTAATTTTGGGCTTAAGCGTGATAATTAATTTCAATGCCAACCCTCAGTTAGTCATTATACGGCTAGTAGTGATGAAGGTGAGATTAATCATTTATAACTCTTCCTAGTTGATTAAGAAAATCTTGGATATCAGTCTACGATGTAGTTCGCTTGTAACCTTTCAAGAAACATATTTTAGATACTTTTGAAATGAGAAGATTTTCTTGCTCTAGAACACTAAAGGTGAGTTTCTCTCTCTCTCTTTTTTCCCCTTTTGGCTGAAAATCGGTACAGGTGAGTTCATGTACGATATAGAAGCGTATAACTTAAATAGATCGTCCGTATTTATATGAATATGATACAGTGCAACGAGCGCAAAGATCCAAATGAACTTAAAAATTAGTGCTTAAGGAGAGCTCCTTTCATTATGCGGCTCATGTAAAGTGATACTTTGGGGATAAGGACAAAACCAGAACAAGAATTGGGATCAGTCAGGTTTGTTCCACCATATCCTCTGTTTCCCTTTGGATAACCTTCCAAATTATTCCACACAAAAAAATTAAAATAATAAAAAAAAACTAAATAAAGAATATCGTTCTCGCTTGCAAGCTAAGAGGGAAATAATATGGGGGGAGAGCTGGGTGATTGTACCAGTCAAGGTGAGTGCTTTCTTTTTCATGTTGATTTCCGAAATTTGAATTGGAGATTTGTGCGACTTAACTTTGATCTGAGCACCATCATCATTCGGTGTTGGGTTTTATCTTTTGATGACAAAAGCTTGCACAGAAGTGGTTTAGATAAAATGGGGTTGTGGGCAATCACTTTCAGCTGCATTTGAAATGAAAATGAACTATTAAGAGCGTTTAAATCAGAAACGATCGATATGTTACCCTTGTTACATGGATCATGAGACTTTAGAATGACATGCATTCTGTTTATTTTTGTCCATCATACGCAGAGAAGCAGAAAATAACTTTAAAGTCTAACAGTTCGTTTTAGGTCAAGTTTCAACTTGTCTTATTCTTTTGTCTTCGAATCACTTCAATTTGGCCTCCATTTGTTTGTTTTATGGTTTATCATTTCCCGGTTTATCCTTATATGCAGGTGTTGTTTTCAACAGAAGAAATTAGTGGCTTGATATTTTTTTTGGGATTTATCATTCGTCAACATGAGAATGTTGCCTGTTTGCTCAGCCACCCCAAGCTATTCATTGTCTTCCCAGGTGAAATTTAATTCCTTTATTCTTAAAATTCTGCTTGCTTCCTTTCTACAAGGTAATTGATTTTACGGGCAAGTTTCTTAACTAATGAAATGAAAGAATTCAATAACAATGCCTGAATTGCTGAAACACTATCCCTTTGTTGTGAAATCAGTTCGGGATCATTGAACCTGGATAAAGTAGAAAACTAGAAGTACTTTATATTCTTGAATGACAAAGAGAACAAATCTGACAGTTTGGTGTTACCTATGTAATTGAGATGTGTGAATATGATCAGTGCTTTTCACCTTGTAACAATGAATCTTGCAGATTCCATTGTATGGGGGATCCGTGTATCCATTGCAGAAGGATTTTGAAGGGAGATGCATTATGGATGATGTACATCTGGGTTTGCAAAATGGAACCCACTCCCTGAGGAATCCATCTATTGCACAAGTTACAAAGTCCGTCTACTCTAGCGTTGCTAATAGCGCTGGACAATCTGTATATGTGAATTTCCCTGGCAGATTTTCCTCTCCAAATGAACCAGGACACCTTGAGTGCAAATTTACAAACACTTGGAATTGTTCACCGGTGACAACAAGTGGACACCATTCACTGACTAGTGGAGAACTCATGTATGTTGAAAATTATGATTCATCATCTATCCCAGAGAGATTGATGGACCTAACTGAACAGTCAACTGAAGGATCGGAAACTTCATTAAGTACCGACATTGTGTCAGAGAAGCTCATCCCTACGCCTGAATCGATTGTAGTGGACAATGAATCATTAGGCAGCACAAAAGCAAGTATTGATGATACTTTTTCTGGGATTAGCAAGTCATTTGATGGACAACATGCTTTCCAAAGCTCACTTGATACGGCCACTTCTTTGATGAGATCTATCATTGAGAATGCTACTAAATCTGTAGGCAATGCTTTCGGTGGAGCCCTTTCTTCTGTCAATCAAACAGGGGAATTAGCTAATAAGAAATTGACTAGCTTTTCGACTGATCTAAGCAGAGTTACGAGCAAAGTACCTGCTTTTGCTATTGATGTGTTGCGAAGCACGATCGTAGCAGTAGAGAGTTCTTTAATAAGTGGGGCTTCCTATGTTGTCTACCTATATGGTTCATCCAAGGAGCTTCTTCCTCTAGGAATCAGGGATGCAGTAAATGCATATGAATCTAAAGCTTCTCAAATATTGAGGCCGATTGGCTCCGCATCTCAAGAGGTAACATACTTTGGCTTAATAAAGTTTTTAGTAGGGTTGCTTTCTCTTAGCCTTCCCGGATTCCAAGCCTTAGCTTAACTAGCCACTTTAACTTGTGGATATTGGTTTGTGTTCCATCATCAGATATTCACAACAATTTATTCATTGGAGAAGAGTCTTGGCTTGGATCCAGATGATCCAATTGTTCCATTTGTTGTTTTTGTGGGATCTTCAGCCACAATATGGTATGAATTTGTATTTTCCCAAAGTTCATTTGTTTCTTGTCTATATAGGAGAATTATATATCAATTAAGAAGGCTATCTAAAACAGTTGTCAGATATGTGCAGGGCAGTCTATCGGTTGTGGGCATATGGAGGTTATGCTGGAGATTTATCTCCTAAATCAGCTTTGGATCTCTTGTCTGGGAATAAAAATGCTGCACTTATAGATATCCGAAATGAGGCAAGTGATGTTTAATTTTCTTGCTTATTAATCTTTGGATTCTGGAAAAGTTTATAAAACATATGAAAGAAAAGTAAAGTCACCCTTGCCCCTCGATTCCCATTCTGCCTCTTCAAAAAATCTTTTTAGAAATTCAAACTATTGTCCTTTTTATACAGGAATCTTTGTGTTTGTGTGTTTTGGTTTTGGCGAATTTTTTTTATATGATATCATAATTGATCTAATGTCTTAGTGTTTTTTCTGGTTATTTGCATTCCGCAGGATCTGAGAGAAAAAGATGGTATTCCCGATCTTCGGCGGGCTGCACGGTTTCGCTATGCTAGCGTAACTCCACTAGAGGTTAGTTTATATCATCATTATATTGTTGAAAATAGGCGGCAGGGATGATTGTCTCATGGTGTTGTCTTGTTAAATTGAATCTTTATGGATCAAGATGTATTGGCGGTCTTTGTCTACTAACTACTAAATGAGCATATTATGTTACCTTCAGGTTGATAGTTCTATTAGGAAGTTGTTCAAGAGTGAACGAGACCTTAATGACTCCATGATCGCTGTTGTCATTCGAAATTTGAAGATTGTTAAGGTAGGTAGCCTTATGTCTGAAAAAGATATAGTACTCTTTCCTTTTTGTGCCCCTTTGTATGAACTAAAATGAGCAACCATGAAACTAAAGAGAGATATTGCCGACTGTCAAGGGCAATTTATCGAATGGGCTTTGCATTATAATATCTATCAATGGTTAAATACTATAGCATACACACTTTACAAGCCAAGCACTATTTCAAACTCTCCATATTAGCTATGCTTGAGGATGGTCTGCGAGTGGAATAATATCTAACAATGTTATTTTCTCTGATCTGTAGGACAGTTCCAAGGTTATAGTCATGGATGCTGATGGTGGTCGTTCTAAAGGCATTGCAAGATCATTGAGGAAAATTGGGGTCAATGCAAGTCTAACTTTGCCTTCTGAGACAGTTGTTGGAAAGATTTTCATATGGGTTCCCTTGTAATGAAGATGACAAAGCATTCTTTTTTGTCCTTGTTAAACCCTCCGTTGTGTTATGATATTTGGGGCCTAGATAAAAGAGTTAGTTGAAATAAAAAATTTGTCTTTGAAGGCTAGGGTTGAAGATAAACTTGCCTGGGGAAAAGTATTGCAGCTGATTGAAGAGGACTGGGATTATACAAGTTGTTGATATGGATGAAGATGAAATCTTGATAATCTGAGTTAAGAATAGAAGGAAAAATATGATCAATAATTTTCTACTCTACTACCTTAAGTTAGACCCACGAATGGTTACGTCACATTCACTTGACTCAACAATGACTTGGTGCCAATAGGGCTTTCTTAGCAGTAGATTATAAGCCTTGATTGAGCCAATAAGCAAAATGTACAATTACTTAATCTTACCCTGGGAAATCTAATTAATCGAAATCTCGGGGTATGATATGATAAACTCTGCATGATATTGCAGACTCCATACTTGGTCCAAGGTGGTTTTCAGTCTTGGGTGAAACAAGGCCTCCGCGACAAGGAGCTCAAACCTGAGACAACACTTACCTTACTCAATGAGGTACTACTCAAACTGTTGCTTTATATCTGTTCTTCAGTCATACCAAACGTTATAAAAAGCAATGGGATGAAACTTCTATAGGGTTATTTATAAGATAAACATATTGTCTAGTTCGCTTCATTGGTTACAATTTACATTTTCTTGGAGTTTATATTTAAGCAATGGATATTGTAATTGTTTTACAGGAAGCTGAAGCAATTCTAGAGGATCTTAGCCCTTCTCCTTTACAACTTTTAGGATATGTTGTGGTAAGTGTCAAGTTACCTCTAGCAAATCTTTTTAGTTTTTAAAACAGAGTTATGTATGTGTCACTACGGTGTGGTAAGTGTCAAGTTATGATGATAAGGATGACTAATTGTAGTCATTTCATTTTTCTTTTCATAACTATGGAGTTGAACCAAATTTTTTGTAGGGCAACCTGTTTTTTTTGCCAATATAACAAACGACTCAAATGAAACAAGAATTTGGTTGTTATATCTGGTTATGTCATTTATTATGTTTGCTCTACGAGTTTCAGAAATTAGCTCTGTGTTTCTTAAATATTTAGTCAATGGAATTTTAACAGATTATCAGCAACCATCTTTAGTGAATATTTCAGCTATTTTTTTGTTACCATGCAGGATTCTTCAATTTAATTTTGAAGTTATTGTGTTGCATGTTATGTTATTTGTTACTAGCTATTAAATGCAACTACTTTTGATTCAGGCTGTTATTGCAGGGTCGTACGCATTATTAGGTTTGTACCTTTTCTCCCTCAAGACTATCAATTTGTTAAGAATTGAAAAATGGTGATTCTTAGGTTTACATCCAAAATCTACTCAATATATTCTTCTAATCAAGGGTCCATTGAAATCCTCATACTTTGAAGGGATGGGGATGGCATCTGGAATCAACATGGTAGACAACTTAGAAAAACTTGAAATTTTGAAGCGTATGTGAAGGAAATTTACTAGTGAATGTGATACTTTGAAACCGTGGCTGAAAATTAACTTAATCACCCTAAAATGTATCCCAGCTCCAGAAATACCCAAATATGTTCAACACTAGCTACAACCTTATCATGCTCTTTAAAACATGAATCTAAAGAAATACCCCTCTAATCTGATCTTTAATATAAGATATATTTAACTAATTTGTGTAGCTTAAGGAAATTAGTTAAGTTAGTTATTTGTAATGATTGTATATTGATTTCCCTAAAATACCCTATACTATCATGTGCATTGGAACTATCTCTTCATAGAAACTCCTTAATCTATGTGTAATCATATAGGGATATTTTGGGAGAAAAATTATAAATTTAGAAGACAAAATGGATTGGGGTCTTATACTTAGGACTAAAATGAATTCCTTGTCTAGATCTTATAATTAGGACCAGAGGAAGTTCAAGATTAAGCCACAATATTTAGAAATAGAACATCACAAAAGAAGGATGATGTTGCAGAAAGAAGAAGAAGCAGAATATCTGTAGGAGAAGAGAAGCCAGAATAGAAAAATTAATTTGGAAAAAAGACAGAAAAAACTCTGATGCTTCTTATTTCAAAATCTTACGAGGGATTAATCATTGCTTCTACCAATAGATACCCTAGGCCTACCTAAAAAGAATCTTTTATCTCATCTATAATATTGTTCACCATCTTGAATTGAGATTAAGTTACTTTAGTTTCTCTGATTTGACGAAGTATGATGTCTTTGGTAACAGAGTGGGAGAAGACATTACAGTCAATTGGTGTTTTTGGCCTCAGCCTGGTATGCATCATTCTTTCTGCAAGACCTTCGTTCAAGTTCTTTCAATGCAGTTTTGTTATGTGTGATCATATTGAAACCTTCATTTAAATTCTTTCAATTTTGTTTGGAAATAGAATTTTTGCTGACTCTATGTTATTCAATTGTGATTTTCGGAGGGAATTGTCTAGTATGGCTCTAAGCCTTTACATTCTTCTCGTTCCTCATAAACATTCACTGTGTATTCACCAGACAATCTATAGGAGGGTGACCTCATATGAGGATTCTGAAGATCTTAAGCAAGATGTCAGGTTAGTATACTCCATGATTCATGGTTGGTTATATAATCATGTTATACTGTAATTTTACAAATGAAAATATGTTATGAGCTTATTATGTTGCTTTGCTTTTGAAAAGGTTGTTGCTTACACCTGTGAGACTGGGAGCTGAAGCGGTTTCATGGATATCGGGAAAAGTAGAAACGAACCGCATAGGGTTGCCTACTTCGCCTTCATCATTAGATGTTCAGAACCGAGTTTTGCAGGCGGCTGCAAAGCATGAATCTCAACCATCGGATGCTGAAAGTATCCAAGATTCACCTGTTCCTGAACCATCACTTCCTCTCAATGAGAATGCATGAATGATGGTCATGTGCTAGCATGACAAGAGGGATAGTCACAGCAAGTTAACTTCCATGACTGACATTTTGTTCGACCTTAAGGTGCTTCTTTACAATTCATTGGATGAATAAGCAAGTTCTGTACAATTCAATGGATAAATTAATGAGCCAGTATTATGTATTTACCCCCTTAAAGCAATATTTCTTCCAAGCATGAGATGGGGAGCTCTAATTATATGACTATTTCATATCGTGTCTGGAGTGAGAAGAACGGAGGCAGCATAAAACGGGAATGTTCAATTTATTCATTCCTCATTATTTGGAGTATACGGGAAAATATAAAGAGAACGGAGGATTAGGTGAATCAGTCCCGTATAACTCTTTGGTCCTGTCATGTTTTATTAGAAATAAATTTTTTTAACACCTTTTTAATTAATTTATATGAAAAAATTAATGATTTGATTTATAAATTTTTTCTTGGCCTTATAAATAGTACCACTTAGCCTCAGAGCAATGGACCATTGTTTTTTTTATACAATGAGGGATATATCCAAATTACATATAAATATTATCTATAGGAAAATATTTCTCAAACTCTCTCTAGTCACTAAGGTCTCCAAATAAGGACACTTCTAAAATTTTTGACATAGATACACTTTGTTTAACTAATACATCTGTAACTTGATTAATCATCTTTAGGATATATATAATTTGAACACCCCATTTACACTTCAACAAGAAATGAATATATACTATTAGAAGATTGCAAACATGATTATTATCCATTTGTAAAATAGTATCTACAATATTATTTGCATCTGATAGTACAATATTTTTAAGATTTATATTCCATGCCAAAGATAATCCCTTGAAGATTATCTATTATTTCGTGCCAATCTGATGTGTAAATCTTGTAATCCAATTTTTAGTATAATCTCAAATGACACCTTTACAACTAGTCTTATTTTGATACTTTATAAGAGCTCCATCGATATTTACTTTGAAATACCTTCTCCGCTGCACCTCTCACCTCTGATCAGATGAGTTAATCACACTTTGTACAAAATGTTCCTGACAGATAAAACTCCGCCAGGCAACGGACCATTGTTTTGGAGATGACTTGAGCTCTCCCAGTTGATGATCACAAAACTCCCTTCACATCCATTCTGGACCGAACCTTGAGGCCATGGAAGCGCCGAAACAGTTCCTTGAATGTCGCAGGCACAAAACCCGTTTTGTAGCGATGGGATGCGGTCCGGATGGTGATTGGTGAGGGGGTTATTGGGCTGTCGTGGGATACTGTGGCCTTCAACCCCAAACCACCCTAGAACAAGGGCCCAGCATAGTGAGAAACACACACTCGATGAAGTACTATATATTTTTTTATATTATATAAGAGTAAAGGAGACTTTCCACTATTTTTAAATCGTAGATGGGCTCAGTTCCTTTTCAAAAAATTTTATACTATATTTTTTATTACAAAAAAAAAGTACTATATATATTTTTTTAAAAGAAAAGTAGTAGTTCAACCAACTGAACATGGTCTCTCTCCTTTATGATTTATCTTGTTTTTAAACACATGGTCAAGTCCAGGCCACTAGGGCTATGGATGACAACAGCTTCATATCATACAATACATCAAGCTAACTTCTTGAGTAAACACCATGGCCACAGATCCAACACCAATTCGATGATCCAGATTTTCTTTGCTATCACCAAAGCAGTGACGCATCTATTGTATTAAACCATTACTATTATTTTTCTGGTTGGAGTTGCATCAACTCCCTAATACATTCAGAAAATAATAAATAATTCTAAAACCATTATCATATAATATGAGTAATTCATTAGGCAACAGAATAAAAAGCATATCTATACCGTAAATGTTAACGCAAACCACAAATTCAGAAGGTGGGAAGGAATTTTCATTATAAACGTTTATCATGGGACAGTAAAACGTTAATCTTCTTTTGTTTACTATATTACTCCTCCTCTTATGCTTAATATAAAATATAATTAAAGAGTTAATTTTAATTATAAATATAAAACATATTTTTTATTTTTATCAACTTTTTTCAAATTACTCATTTTGTTATCCCCTCGACCCTCTATAATAATTAAGTAGAAGAGAGAGAGAAAGAGTTAAGAAAGATAATTATAGTTTTATAGGAAAAATATATTATATTAATTAACTTAACTAATTTTTTTAATATAATTAAATTAATTAATTATATTTTATATTAAAAATTGAAGTAGTACTAAATATTCCTTTCGATTGTAATTTGACTACCTATCAAACAACAACAAAAAACCAGCCATTCCCCACTTACAAATTAATAATAGTATTTGAATGAATTAACAATAATTATGATTACTTAAGTCAAATAAAGTTAAAGGTGGTAAAATGGGAAGTGACTTCTCTCCGCTAATCCCACTTAGTTATCGCTTATTAATTATATTATTAAAATTTTATACCAACTGTTGACAAGTGCAGTAAAAACAAAGTGAAGTGGGATGGAAAGTTGTGTGTGGGAAGAGAGCCTAATAATTTAGATTAAGATGCAGCGTTGGGTGGAGAAGGATGAAGACGAATTCAAAATTCCCAATCCATCTCCATCTTTTCATAAATTATTCAGACTTTTCCTGCATCCATCCCAGTTCCACTATTTTTTCCTCCTTCAACGCATGCTTCCAAAATTAACTGTGAGGCTGATATATTTGATGCCAAGTTTCTGGAATACTTGCAAATCCAGCGTGGCAATTAAATTAATATGTTTGTTTCTTTGCTAATCTAACCTTAAAAAGGTAAAGACTCCTCCTGAGACGAGAAGACACCTTAATCATCACCTAACCCTATCTTCTGCTCTTTTTCCCACTTGGACCCCAATATGTCCCCAGTTTTTGACTCTCCGTCGCCCTTTTACACTTGCTCTTTATATTATCAATCTTATATTCCTTTCACATCAACACGCACCTTTTCATTCCAGCTATGGAAACACTGCGCATATTCAACACAACAATTTGAATTTGAATTGCTTTGGTTAAATTATTTTATTGATCTAAGTTCATTCAAGTTTAACTTCGATTCTTACATCTCCAGATCTTATAATCAAGACCCCTCTCAGTTTACTGCCTCTCTAATTTGAAACTGTCATATTAAGCTGCTAATTAATGCAGGATCAATTTAATCATTTTTCAGACAATTAAAATTTTGTGATCAGCTACTATGAAGCATTACAAGACAGTGCTATCATTAAGGGTTTCAGATAATATATACAATAGTTGCGTTCAAAACTAGAAAAGTAGAGCTCCAAGGGAGCAAATATGGAGATTTATTGCAGTCAATGGCTTAAATACCAACCAACAGGGTTGTTGGTTAGTTCTTCTATGAACCTCGAAAAGGGATTATAAAATTACATTAAAAGAGTAATAGATTAAGGAGTGAGAGAGAGATAGAAACAACACTCGATTGTTAGTGTGAGGTGAATCGAGCAAACATATCAATCTCACTCCTCAACTTATCTTCCTTCTATACAAACAAGCAACTAAGCTTCTATATACCAATCTATAAGTAGGCATATTCACACTGAGCGAAGCTCAACAGTTATGAGTCGTCACACGATTCTGCTCTTCGACGACGCATTTGAGCTGCCCACGACAGATTTTCTCCGTTGTCCTTGAACTTGCTTCTTCTCTTCAGCTCTGATAGCTGACTTTGCCAACGAGGTTTCCACTCACTCTTTTGTTCAATTACCTGACACATACCAAAATCACAAACTCAGATAATCATATATGGAATGTCACAGCATCAGCATCAAGAACCTCGCACAGCGAAAGGGGCAGCTTGACAACTCAATTACAATAAGTTTTAAGATTCATGTCCCTTCAGCGTACAAAAAGCTCCAGCTACATCACCAATAAAGAAATAACACGATCACCGATTCTTATTGTCACAAGATATCCTCAATTATTATTCTCTAATTTTTTATGGCCGTTGAAATTGTCTGATGTGTGCGTGGGTGCGCGCATGAAATAGGAAATAAGAAATATACTAGCTCGATTCTGCCCTGATAATATCCACAACAATCAAAATAAGATCACATCGTTATCTATTAATTTCGTATAGATGTTCTGTCAATTGAAGCAGCAACGGAGTTGCGCTTCTTGAGGGGCAAAGAAGCCAGTGCACGACTCTATCTCAAATTGGTGCCAGAAAAAAGAACTTGTGGCTTACGAAGTCCATAGTATTTGGAGTCTTCTCTAAGCTTGGCTACAAATACTCAAACCTTCTCTCCAGTGAAAGAAAACAATCAGAAATATATGCAGAACAAGGGGAAATCTCCAAACAAATTTCAAGCTTTCAATCCAATCAAGGTAAAATTAAATTCATAGCAACACCAAACACAAAGGACGATGGGAATGAACAAGGCAATATGACCTGCCCTCAGAACAGCTATTAACACGTAAACTAATAGTTACAATCAGCTAATCTCCCACAGCAAAATTAAGAGAAAAATCAATCCGAAATCTTAGGACAGCCAACGAGCCATGAATATAAGAAATTCAAAAGGGGGAAAGAGGGAGAAAGCCATGAATAATAAAGCCCAGAAAAGGAAGAATTTAATACCTCATCGTCGTAGTAGCGCCGGCGAGCGGAGAAGGCGAAGTGAATCCCTCTGGCCATGTCTCTATCGTACATAGCCCTCCTTCTAGGATCAGACAAGGTCTCATAGGCCTCCTGCACCTGAATGAACCTCTTCGTATACTCCACCACCCGATCTGGCGGCGACACATCAGGGTGGTACTTGCGCGCGAGCTGCTTGTAAGCCTGCTTGATCTCGGGCAAGGACCCAGATTCGGGTATACCCAGGAGCTCGTAGAAGCTCAACTTGGATGCCTCGGCCACATAGCCGTCGTTGACGGCGGCTTTAACTCTGAGAGAGCCGAAACCGCCGGTTCGAGGGGGGAAATGGAGAGATTTGTGATTGAAAGCGTTGTTGCCGGCGACAGATAAGGGTGTTGGGGAGAAGAAGCGATAATCGCTTCCGGGAACGGTCACGCCATGGCAACGCATCTCCGTTGGTGAACGTCTCAATCTTGTTTCCTGCTTGCCCTCCTTACTATTAAGAGTGACTGTGATATGAAAGTCTCGGTCTTTATATTATGAGGCTCAGATTTTTCTTCTCCGTGTGTTTATTATCCGCTCCTCGTTCGGCGCGCAATGCTTATAACAGACGGAAAGAATTCGAATCTTGTGGAGTGTATAATTATCACTTTTTTCCAAAATTATTATATACAGAGCGAAAATTATTACAGATTTCAATAAATATATACCTATATATTATATATTGATTTTGAAATTTAGCATTGTGATAAAAAAATATTTAAAAGCTGTGTGAGCTAATAATTATTCTAAAATATCCCATCAAAATAACTATTTTTACGAAGGAAGATTATTGGTAACATTTTTGTAAGTAACTGTTAATGATTTCGAAATTGTATGTGGCAAGAATAGTTTAGGATAAATTATAATTGAAAAGGAAAAAGGGGTGTTGGTTCAAAATAAAAACTAGTGAGAAATGAATCCCATTGACGATGGATGGAGAATATGAAAGTGAAGTGTCATTGTTAGAGAAGGAAGTTTAACAGAAACCAATAAATGATAAAACAAAAGGAGTTGTTGGGTTATTGATTGCATAGACTAATAGATGTGAAGGAGGAATACTGTAATATATGAGGCAGTTAGGCATGTGTTGAAGCATGGACTTGCAATTTTCTCTTGTGTGTTTTGACAAATAAAAAAGAAGATAATATAAAAAGGGAAAACTAATCTGTAAGCACCTATTCCTTAATCTTTTGTATTAACTCATGTTGCAGCAGCTTCGCTGTCGTGTGGTTGAAGAAGGGGAAAATATGAGGAGGTGGATTGATTAGTTGTCCACGTTATGTGCTTTTCTTAAAACACAGGATTTGCTCCGGTAATTACTTGACATACAATTGAAGTGGTTTACTTCTGGAACTTGAGCTCTTTAATTTCAACTTCTCACGCCTCCTCTGTCACGTAACTTAAGAAGAGCCTCCCAACAAATACTGAAGTTGCATTCGGCAATCGGCACCGATTCATTGCCCACGTTATTTCACAGCACCAAGCCGCATCAATATGAGAAACGCCTTAACCCTTCACCGCGGTGGCAAAGTAATTCTTCTTAAATTTATGTAGATTGGCATCAATCAATTATATATACACATATATATATATATATAAATATATATGTATGTATTGGAATAAACGAATATTAAGTAACTGTTTATAACAAAATTGGAATATAAGCAGTGTCTACAATCGATTCAGAATTATGTATCAAGCATAAAATTTAAATTATTTAAGGGGAAATTAATTTCTCAGCCCCAGAAGGCAAAAAAAGATTGCCTGGTTATCGGATGATCTCATCGCTAAAGCTAGGAAACGGTCATTGAAACCTAACCATCAAATGGGACAAATAAAGTAATGAGTAGACTTATTGGCTCATTTGACTTAGCAATTGGCAATTGATGGAGCTACTGTTTATAGATTTCAGTAATGAATGAATAAAATATGTTACTATTTAAAATTTATTTAATATTTAAAATATATTATTTTATTATAATTATAATCATTATATTTAGAAAGACATTCTCAATTATTATATTTAAAAAAATATTTTAACTCTTAGATATTTTTTTTTATTACTTATCCAGTTTATTAGATCTTTACCTTAACTATATATAAATTTGACTTTCATCAGCATCTAACTATAGTAGGTGAATCTCTTAATTGGGATTTTCTACATACGTTAAGGCTTTATTTAGTTCACCATAGGGGAGGGGAGGGGAGAGATATTAATTAAAAGTTGATAAAAATACCCTTATCTCTTTATTTAAATTTATTTATTCTTTATTTACAATATTCATATCAAAATTATTATTTTTTAATTTATAAATCTTAAATTTTTGTATCTCATTTATATATATAATAAAAATAAAAAATAATTTTTTTTTGAAATTTTAACATTATTTTTTATTAATTTTATAATTATTATATATTTTAATATAATATATAAATAATTTATTATACTTATTAAGTTTTATTATAATTATTATGTAATTAAAAAAATTAGATGTAAAAAAAAAGGTTTAAGGGTATATTTAGAATATTAAAAAAAATTTAGGGACATTTTAGTTAAAAGGGGGGGTAAAATTTTCTCTCTCCTCCAAAAAACCCCACTTTTGGAGGGGAGGGGACCACAAAAAGACAAAAAATCTCCCCTCCCCTCCCCTCCATTTTTCCCAACCAAACACATTTTTCCCTCCCCTCCCCTCCCCTCCAAAACCCTCCAACCAAACAAACCTTAAGGCTCAAACTCGAGACCTCATTTAAGAGATACCGAGCCGCTTATCACTCATATCAACCATCATTAGTTAGATATCTAAATTTATACTTAAAAATAATTAATATATTATTTTATTTAATATTAATATCATTTAAAAAAAATACTTTATATTACTTTAAATTAAGTCTAAACCCCTTTCAAAAAAAGCCTATAGTTAAAAAAAGAAGAAATAGTTGCTACTTGCGGCAAAGCGCCTTTCATGTAGGGGTAGGAAGTGTGAATATACCTTCGTATCCTACGGGGGAAGGAATGTAAAAGTACGTGATTAAAACCAAAAAAACAAAAGTTGTTACTGTTGCTTACTTCTTTTATGATGCTTTTCTAATTATAGCGCATAGCCATGTGGTTGGTATAGCCCCTTTACTTTCTTGCCATCATTATATTATACTTCTCTCGTAATTTTCAAACATTTACCTTATCCTTAATATATTATTACATTATAAAATTAATTAAATTAATTAATATAATATCTTTTTTAAAATATATTAATTATTTTTTTAACTTCCTCTTTCCCTCTTTTTTTCTTATAATTAAAATAAAAATTAACTTTTTAATTAAATCTTATATTAAAAATCAAATGAGTGTCATGTTTGATCCATTTTAAATTGTAAATTTACAGAAATAACTATTTAGGCCCCTTTTTTTTATTGTTTTTGCAGTTGCACCATATAAGCAAGGTTATTATTGTTTTCACCGTCAAGAATTAGGAAAAGGCTAAAAAAAAGAGACCCCATGCTCATCCCCATCATTATCAACAAGTCTATTATTATTACCTTGACCGTCATCCTCATCGCCATCATTATCTTGGTCTATGCCTGTCAATATCAACAACGTGGGGCTGCCATAATTTTGCCCTCATGTCACTGTCTCTGATCATGCAGCATCACCGTAATTTAAATTTTAATACCTTTCCGATTATCACGCCGTACCATATAATAAAATAAATCACCCATCCACAAGCATCAGTTTTCATTTCTATACCAAAATTCTCCGAAAAAACATATGAACTCCACAACTTGACATGTTTGTCCCAAGAGAAGAAGCTTTCATAGATGCAAGCACCAGCGTAACCGATCTAATGCCCCCCAACAAAGGCCATTAAACCATACACTAAACGAGCCATCTCCCTTTCCACAATAGCAAGCAAACAATACACCCTGGCAATGGCCATTTGGGTCCTCCTAAGAGACTTCGAACGAACACTATAAAAGTTGATTGTATGATGTGGGGCTAAACTACTATAAAAGTTATTTATTTATGCTGGCCGTTCTCAGCCTTCAATCTCTTTAACGCAACTCTCTATTCTCTAGAGCTGACAACAAAATCTTATTGATTGATAAAAGCTTAATCTGATTGCCATCTTAGGAGACATACAATCAGCATAGGCGGTCACTTCTCAGCAACAAAAAATATCTGGTTATTAGACAGAGAAGAACATTAAAAAAAAAAGGAGGTAAAAACAATTAGATTTCACTGCAGCTGCTCTCAAGATCATTCATATCAACAGCTTACCCTAAACCAAAAAAGGAAAAACAAGAAACGGGAGGGTAGGACCAAAGCACAAAAGATAAAAGGGGGAAATTTCAGATGTCATTGAAACAATTTCGTTTTCCTTCCTTCCTTCCATTTCTTTTTTATTTCTCATTTGTTTTCAAAGGAAGTGGGAAAAACAGTAATTGTTAAAAAGTGTTGAAATCATCGAGGTGACACTGTCTGATACCACCAATATGCAACCAAAACTAAAATTTAGTGTATAAAACAAACCATTAATTTGAGTAGAACAGCATAAATAATTAATGAATTATGTAAAAAGCTGACAATATCAAGCTAAAGGAGGAATGTTTGAATACAGATGTTATTGGTAATTGGGATTAAATAGGTTCCTACACAACTAGTAGAACTCAAGCCCAAATAGTTTCATGGAGAATTACCTGTCAAAATCAACATTTCCATTTCCCATTTACTTAAAGTAATGTGTAACAGCCAATTTGCTGACAAGCAACATGATGTAACTCATTGCAGCAACATCTGGTTTCACTTGACCTTGTGTGATAGCTTTACCTATTATGGCAATTTCTTGGGAAGAAAGAAAAAAGGAAAAAAAATGGGGGAAAAAAGAAAAGAAAGAAAAAGAAACAGATGCAGGACAACATAAGGAACCAGATGATGGTGAAAGTACTGGCAAACAATACTGAGAGTAACAGTACTAAAGGCAGACTACGTAGATTCAGAACTTCAACTACTTTCAGCGCTTGACAGAAAAAGGAAAAACACAGAGATATATGCTCTAAGCCAAGAGCACCAGAATCTATCATACCTTCATTTACACAAGAGAAAATCAACCCAGCAAAATTGTATATCAAAAAGCTCCAACTGAGTTCACTTGAATATAACCTGCATTTGTTTGGAGTAAATGAAAGGGATCCTATGGTTGCCAATATTAAAGAAGGACTCTTGCATCATATAACAAGTAAATTCCCCAAAGGGCACAGAACCTAAACATAAAATACCAATACCAACAAGAAAATGGGCAAGGTAGCTTATGTATAAGTTTCAACTTTACACATTATAGAAACGCTAATTTAAGCCCGCCAAGCTTTGGATGAGTCAAATGAAGATTAATAGTTAAAACGGTTTAATCGCTAACTAATATAATTACTGAATGACGTAAGCTATAGAATTTCAGATTCCATCACATTCTAAAATCAATAAATACATGTCAAGATCATAACATTGTAATATGACCATACATTGAATAAAAAGAAGAATAGTATATTTAATAAAATAACAATTAAACATACATCAACCAAGCAGTAAACAAGCAATGTTATATGTTCTGCATGGTTGAGATCTTGGGATATCGCAAAAGCAGGACACTTCTTGAAACCTTGAACCCTGTCAACTGGTTCAGGAATTTTATCACTGATCTGTTCCAAAACCACCTGCAAAAAATAAATAGACCAAGACATCCATAAAAACCCACATAAAATATTCCCAAGGCCAAATCAAACAGTGGAAGCATCTCCCATGTGATATAAGCTTGTCCTAAGAAGCAACAGTTTACTCCTTGGAAAGAACTTATTCATGAAACTTCAGCTCCCAAAATCAGAATGTGGGCTGATCAGCAGCCATGGCCATTGCCTCATGCAGAAATCCTCAATCATAGATAACCATATTCCACGTCATGCTCTCTCAAGAATTATACTATATATATCAGAAATCATAAACACCAAGGTTGAAACAGCTCTCCTCCACATTTCTAGGTGAAGAAACTAAATTACTTCTATCTCCCAGTACTTCTGAATCACAAATACAATAATACAGATCCTTTGTCATAGTTATTCCTCGTCAAAACCTAAGTTGAATCTTCAAAAACATTTTGAGGTCCTACTCCTGAAAGTCACAAAAAGCAACTGAGCTTTAATAAGTCTTACCAGCACAATCAATTTTTTCTATATTTACCTCCATTACCTGGTGCGCAAAGCTTAGTGTTCTTAATATTATTCAGTTCCCATTCCCTTTCCACTTAGATCCCCTGCAACATATATGATTCTCAGATCTTGTAACACTCAAGTAGCATCAACAATTGAAAGGACATCTCATACCTGGATTATCTTCTGCTCCTGCATTTTCAGTTGGCACTGTTGAGTTGCAGCTTTGATTTGACAATACCAGTATCTGAACATCACTCATGTTTGTTGAATTCTTCACGTCTATAATCACTTCCTGCATGGCAGCTTCATGAAGTTTTGAATTTTCATCACTATGTTCATTCTCCTGATCACTTAAATGATGCTTACCTTCCCCAGATCCAAAACCAGATAGGATAGCGTCTCTCAATTCATACTCCTTGAGACTCCCTGGCGATAACCCACTCCCATCACATTGCTGACAATTTTCTGACACTGACTTAGATAAGGATTCTGCTCGATGCCCTAAACTTTCATCTTCCCTTCCATAAGAGCCATGCTTTCCCTTGGATGATTTTGATTTGTAGGATTTTGTGTGTTCAAAACTGCCCTCATCAAAATCTCCGTGGGATGTGACTCCTTTGTCATGCTTATGATCTACTGATGTTGACCTTGAACGCCTTCTATCGCGATGCTTTACTTTCTTATCTTTGATTTCAACCAATTTAACTTTAAACCGATGCTTTCCTTCAACAGATTTTGACCTAGCCCTTTTATTATGGCGGTGTTTTCTGCTCTCTTTCTCTTTCTCTTTCTCATCAGTTGGACTCTTATTTTCCACAGATCTAGATCTAGAATGCCTTTTTTCACGATGCATTGATCTTCTGTTCCTGCATTCATCCACCTTCTCAGGAGAATGGTAATCGCTATCTAAAGATTTTGACCGAGACCTCCTCCTGGACCTGGATCTACTTTCAACCCCCTTTCTTGGGGATGACCGACTTCTTCTATGAGGCTCTGGTTCCACTGACTGCCTCCTCTCCCTATGTTTAGATTTTCCATTTGTTTTATCACTAGAACGATGCTTATCCTCAGTAGATCTTGACCTGGAACGTCTCCTCATTCTTAGCTTGCTCTCATCATCAACTTGAGATGACTTGGTTCCTCTGTAATGACTTGGAGAGCCAGAACTAGCACGCGATGACTTCCTTCCTCTATGTGGTGAACTTTCTCTGCGTTTAGGAGAAACAGAATCAACTCGATATGATTTCCTTGCACGAGGACTCACACTCCTGCTCCTGTTTCTTCTTGAACTAGATGAATGATGATCATGTGATCTATCTGAATCCCGTCTTCTATATCTATCACTGTTTTCCCATTTGTCTCTATAAAGCCTCCGTTCCCTTTCATAAACTGAATAATGATGAGACCTCAATGGTGACCTAGACCTACGATCCTTTGAATAGTGAGGTGAGAAAGAACGAGATTTCCTCCTTCTCCGATGATTGACAGGAGATCTAGACTTTGATTGGGATCTACCGCGAGAAGATGAAGGTGACCTAAAAATGAAAATTGCATTTTACAGATTTGGATGAGAAATTTGTGAAAAAGTTATGAGCAATGATTAATAATAAATATCCAAAAATATCCATGCCTAAAAGAAAGCATGCTATTCTAAACAAAAAAAAAAAACTGGAAGATTGACAGAGCTATCAGACCTAGATTTCTGCTTTGTATCTTTTTCTTCAGCAGTCTCATGCCCATCAGCTTTCAATTTCTTACTTATTTCTGCAGCTCGGGCTGCCGCTAACTCTGTGGCAGATTTCATAGTTGCTGCTTGGTTAGCAGCTTGCTGTGCAGTTATAGTTTGTTGCATGAGCAATGCTTGCTGGAACTGCATCTGTTGCATAGCAACAGCTTGCTGCATCATCAAAGGAAGAGAAGATGAGGACAGTGAAGAATTCGATTGAGATGGCTTCTGAGGAAGTGATTTTGCCATCTCAACATTCAAAGGGCGTCCCCCAACATCTATGTTATTCAATGCCAGAGCTGCTGTTGCTTCTTCAGGTTTTGAATATTCTATATAGGCAAAATGCTTCGAATCAGTGATTGTACATTCTACAACAGTACCACAGAAGCCAAAGAGCTGTTTCAGCTGGTCCACTGTAAGAAGTGGACTGAGATTGCTAACTTGAAGAGTTTTCTTTAATGTTTCAGCCTTCCCAGCCTTGTCAGGTGAACCTAATAAAAGAGCATCATTAATTGTAAAACATCCATAAAAATTAATAAAAAGAAACACAAAAATACATATAATAACAAGAAAGGAAAGATCTTGTCAATGCAAAAGCAAAACCAACAAACTATGACTAGAATATTACCAATAGGAAACAAAATAAATATGGCATACCGGCAGAATCTTTTACTGACTGAGCTTGAACCTGAGCTGCATGGGCTTGGAGGGCTTGGGCGGCAACTATTGCCTGAGCAGCTGCCATTGCAGCAGCAGAAGGTGCCATAGGAGCTTGGCTAAGTGTCCCCATCGAGGTTGTTGCAGCTAAGGCAGTCATGAGCAAATTATGAGGGGGATGGTTCAATTTACAATCGATTTTTGCACATTGTCCATTGAGATATTCTCGACAAACTTCCCCCAGCGATGCCCCTATTCCTGGCAAAATAGCTCCTCCGGAAGCCCCAGCAACAACACCTGGTATCATTCCCAATAACCCAGGAAATGCACCTGAAACAGATCCAGAGTAATTTGGCATGTTGGGCATGGTCTGGTTGACCAGATTGGGAAAGTTGGATGCAGGAGCTAAACCCAGCAGTCCTCCATTATTATTACCTACAGAGAAACGAATTAAAGTTCAGAAAATTGGCAAGTTTGAACATGCTATCAACCTAAGGAGATAATTTATGCGGCAAGGAATCTTCTTATATCCAAAAGGAAAAACATGAAGAATTTGTGGTGCATTGCACGGATAGAGACCCAGTTCAAGTAAGGGCAAACCAATACTTACCCAAATAAAGAAAAGTTTATCATCTATATGCAAAATATCTTTCATCAATACAAAATATAAAATCTATAACAAGACACATTGTTCATAAGCTATGCACAATAAGGCCTCACAGTCTATACAATTTCTGGGTCCACATCTAGTTAGTCATTCATTTTTATTTGGATACTTGTAATCATTATCATCGATATCTCTCTTTGAATGCCCTCCCAATTTCTATCCACATGTATAAAGTAGAAAGCAGGCTAACTCGTAGACCTACTAAACAGCAGCAATCAAACCCAAAGTATGCGCAAAGTGATATAGGGAAACGAGGATGGAGGAGAAATCAGGGATACCTGCACTGAAAAATACCGGGAATGGACTGCCCAAAATTGGCTTGCCATTACAGTCAACGCTGACCATATAGTTCCCTCGTTTTGGCACAACATAAGTAACTGTATACGTTCCATCACCCATATCCTTGACAATCCCCTCTTGCTCCGACCCTCCAACACCCAATCCCGGGGAGACTTTGACCTTCACCTGGGCACCGCCCGTAGAAATCTTCCTCCCATCAGCATCCTTGGTCACCACCATAAATGAGGATGGGGCACAAGCTGTTCCCCCCGCGATCCCTGTACCGGCTGCAGTGCACTTTGCAGGATCCACGGGACCAATTGGCTTATTAGCCAAGTCCTCCGAGTCCTCGGATTCCTCGGATTCGCTGTCCGATGGAACAGTATCCTTTTCGCGATTCTTATTAGCCCCTTTGAACGTGGCTTCAAAAGCAGCTTTCGCTGCCGCAGCCTTATCGGCTTCACTCTTCAGCTTCGCCTCCTCTGCTTGCTTCATCCAAACCGGCTTGGCAACCGCCGAACTTCGATCCGCCATAAAACCCAGTTTGGACAGAATGAATACTCTAGTAAGAAACTAAAAATAAGCGCCCAAAACCAAATCAATGATAGAAACCTGTTGTTCAATTCAACTCCTTCAACCAGACCCACAAGTAACCCTCAAATTCAAACAGCTGGAAGTCGAGATTATGCCTAACTTTCTAAAGAACTACAGAACATTGTAGGTTGGTGTTAAATATGAAGATATTCCATGAAATAGGGGGGGGGGGGAATGCCCAAATCATGAGATGGTAAAGAGGTTTCGCGGGTTTGGATGAAAATACACGGAAAAACTTTTCCCAGCACAGAACTTCAAAAAAGATGAAATCGGTAGATGATTGCAAATCACCAGTAGATCGGTAAACGGGAAGGCTACAGGAATGAGGAGAATGACGATGTTGTCTAGCCAACCATGGGATAGCGTCGACGCCAGAGAGAGGGGGCGAAGGAGTAAACGGGGTTGAAAGGACCGTATCTCTTCGGCTTCGACGGCGAGTTTTGGTTATAGGGCTAAGACTTAGAAATATAGGTCATGTTGCCAATGTTAAAAAAAACTAAAAACTAATAATAGATAACAGATAAATGTGGGAAGGTCCATCTCGATATTTACCTAGCTAAATAAAAACTTATAAAGGTTAAAAAAAAAAAAAAGTTATCTACTGGTGATGGAACTGATACCTTTTTATGGATATTGATAATGTTATGAAGGGTATTAGGCTGTTATTTTATTTAGGCACGGTTTGGTACAAGGGACTTGGACTTTAGAAAGAAGGGGGAGAGAACAAAATTTTAAATTATATTTAAAAAATTGAAAAAATAGAGCCATAAAATTTTAATAGAAAAAAAGTAAAATAAGATAATAAAACTTTTAATTAGCAGCACTTAACATTACTTCTTTAATTTTTTTAAAAAAATTCAATCCATACAAATTTTCTCAACCCTCAAAATCTCTCGTCTAACAAATTTATATACATGGTCTTATTTTACATATTTAATTTATGAAAACGTGGATTAAATCACACAGTTATAGTCAAGTAATGGAGATGGAGTAAGCATAAAAACAGGGAAAATAGAGGTATGCTTTTCACAAGAAATAATCTTTTACCTACATTCAACTCAACTTAATCCGTACAACAGCTCGAATCATTTTAAATTTTAATTTTAGTTTTTGTTATCAGAGAAATTCGTGAGTATTCAAATCTCAATTGAAAGGAAAAATAAACCCAACCGATTGAGCTCGTATCGGGAAACTTCCATAAAAATAATCTGTCGACATTAGTGATATGAGAATATATTTGTTATAAAAATATACTTATGATTATAATTACGAGAATAAATCTATTCATAATTGATATATAAGATTTATGAGTAAAAAGTCAAAATTATAATTAATTGCGAGCTCCAGGTCATGTAAACACATTTGATATGTTGTTGTGGATATGGTAATTAGAGTCATATTTTGTTCTTATAAGATATTTCTTAATTTCTCAATAAATTAAAAAGTGGCATTAAAATTAAATAATTTTTTTATAAAATAGCAAGAATATAACTGTAATTAAAGTGAATATAGTGTAGTTTAACCTTAATTTTTCCTAACTTCTGCCTTACGACGTTACATAAGGCATAAAATATATGAACGTTGAGGAGAGAATGTTTTATGATAATTATAATAGTATTTATAGAATAAATATTAATGTAGTGAAATCATTTAAATATAATTGAAACCAGCCAATTAATTAAAGACTCCTCTTCTTAACATTTTTATTAGTTCACGCTCGCATTTTGGTGTACACCTTAACATCCCAAAATAACACCACGCAAAAAATTTACAACATGTTTGGTTAGGAATTGTCAGAACCAGAATTTATACAGATGACTGATTTTCTTATGAGCTTCCAATAATACCCTTTATTCGACGATCAACCTCCAAACATGGATTGAACTCTATTAGTTGAAATCGTTTCAATGAATTTAGGACAACTAGGTTGATAGAGGATTGCCAAGAGACCTCTGACCTTTACAGTCTTAACTTCATCTAAATAACATATTTCCACATTTAAATGATAATGCAGAGGTTTTGTAATGTTATTCTGTCGCAGGGAAATTAAATTTTTTATGCATGTCATAAGGAGAACCAATGTTTTTTTTAAACAGCACAGCCAATATATAAATACATATTTAAATAATCAAATACATATTTAGCTTCATCAGCCAACAAAAGAATTTGCCAATTTAACCTCGTTCGAAATTAAGCTCTATTCTATTAATTAAATATAATTTAAAACTAAGTTTTCGGTTAAAAAGCACGGACACATGCATGTGCACCATATAGCACTACACCACATGACATGCATGTGCACCATATAGCACTACACCACATGGTGGGTCAAATACTCAAATATGGCGATTTTCAAAATTTTAGAATATAAACACAAGGATATATGTATGTATGTATGTATATTTTACATTTCAATATTTCATATATCGTTTGTAAAAAGAATTGGCTGTGATAAAAGGAAACGATGGAATGGAATGGAATGCAATGAAAAAGTTCTGATAGTAACATTTGATAAATATTATAATTGAAAAGATCCGATGTTTTTATTTATATTCCAAGGCCAACTTGATCTTTAGGTTATATTTGGTATATTGACTTTCATTTTGATGGATAGGGAATGGGTTTGAGATTGAGAGTGGGATTGGACAATACTAGGGAGGATAGTGGTATTGGACAATCCCATCTAAGTAATATTGGACAATCCCAAGTATTGTTTAATCCATTATACCAAACATATTAAAATATCCAATCCCAATGCCAATGCCAATCCCAACTTTCTTAATACTATGTACCAAACGTGGCCTTAGTGCTTTCTAGCCGGGAACTGAAATCTGGTTCATACCAATAATTTCATCGCATGGGGAAATGCCTTCCCACAAACATGTCTCATTAATGGAAAATCACAATTTTTCTTTTCCTTTCTTAAATTTTTAGCATACCAAGCAAGGTGTTAGTGGTGAGTACGAGTATTTTTATTTTCTTTCTCAAACTTGTAGCATACCAAACAAGGCATTATTAAGATGAGTACAAGTATCTTGAACCCTAGACAAGTGCCCGGCCATGAATATATGAAAATCCGCATTTATTAATGAAAATCTCTTTACTACAAATCGCCCTGACGAACTTATAATTACGGTGTTAGAGGCCCAGGGAGTAATGGGTTTAACAGATTAAAGTACAAGGGTCCAATTCAAACAAACCAACGATAAAATTTGTACAAAACATAAGGCCCTGAAGATTAATTTTAAATAAACAAAAAAAAAAAAGTCTTCTGGTTCAAACCTGTTCCCAGCTCGTGCTTTATATTATGTGCAGGGGCGGAATTGCCGCTCAAGAGTGGCGCGTCCTCTCTTCGTCCCGAGACGCTGTTTCCCTGCCTTCGCTCACACCATCTCTCTAGTGCTCTCACATCATCACTTCTATCTGAAAATCCTTTCTTTCATTCGCTGTTGCACTAGTCACAGCTGCCCACCACAGTTTATTTTCTCCCTTTGCTCTCTGCACCGCCTCTATTGAGTAATCATTACACAGCCGCTGCACTCAGACGTACGCATCTTGTCCTTCATCTTCAAACATGGAAACGTCATCTGTCAAGTCTCTTAACAAATCCCCTGGTCGCCGCCGCTTTGTTGTAAGTTTTCCATATCAATCACATGGTGTGCCGTCCACTCTATGTTCTTTCCAGTGGGTGCTTCTGGTGATAGTTTTTTCCCATCTAGTTAATGGTTCATATAGGGTGGCAGCGCGAGCTAGAACCCCAAAAACTTCATGTGCCATGAGCAAAAGTTAGCTTTTTGTTAGACGAAGATTAATGGTCTCTGCTTTTGTTTGTGACTTTCATGCCATTATCTAATTATTTCTTTCTCCTGAGATTTGGTGAATTATCTATTCGCTCTGTGTCCTTTAATATTGAACCTGCCACTTCTATTAGAAGAATTTCTCATATGGTTACTTTTGTTCTATTCAATTTGTTTTTACTTGCCCATTGTTTGGATTAACTGTTTGACATATCTTCCTTTGATGTACAGTTTAAGACATTCCACGAGAGAGTAAACGATATAGATATAAACGTCTATCGGAGTCTTGAAAAGGTCAAGTCTGAGCCATCTGAGGGTTCCTCCTTCTTTAGAGACTGCCTGGTAGAATGGAGGGTATGGCTTCAATTACAGAGCTGATATATTTAAATTTTTTCGTGCAAAGTTATTGGCTTTGTTAGATGCACGCAACTATTGTAGTATTGTACTGCTTTTCACTACTTTGTTATCGATTGCATACTTAAGAGGTGGAATTGGAATGGGAATAGAACGATCATTCTTGTTCGAATTTAAAATTCTTACGAGAATGGAATGGAATTTCACTTCTCCTATGTTCTGTGCATGGAATTGGCAGAGTGGACTCATATGGCGACTAAATGAATAAAAAACTAGTATTGGATCATTATTAGTTTAGATAAATAGTGGATTCACCACTCCTCCTTCAGGATGGATCAGTGATTCTTATATTTGGGGAGCATGGAATTTCAGACCACGGGTGTCTCTTTCCTTACCAGATTGAGGAATCACGATTTCTTGGGTGTGGAACTAGAACTCGTCTCTTCTTGCATGCAAACATGCTCTTTCGGATAAAATGTGTTTGGGAGAAAATGCTTTCAACATTATATATTCCCCTTTTTCCATAAAATTTTTGCAACTGAATATTCTCCTTTTCCGCCTTTCCCCTGAACATCTGCCAGATCAGTATACTGTCAACTTGATTATTTTCCCTTTTAATTTTTGGTGCAAACACATGATTTTCTGGTTCATGCTTGAATTTTTTTGTTCACGTTAATTATCATGAAACAGGAGTTGAATACTGCTGAGGATTTCATCTCATTGTATGAAGAAGTCATGCCTTATACACAAACCTTGCCCTTGGTACTGTTGCACAAGGAATCTTTAATCTCAAAACTTCTTTCTAGATTGCAATTAAAAGCAAGACTATCGCTGGAGCCGATTTTCAGGTTTGCTATCCCTTTTATGTATTGCCTCATCTTGTGCAGTTGCGCATGCAGATTTGTTTAATGATAGAAAGGCTACTACAGATTTCATTCTTTAAAATTTTGATCAAGGCATCATTTTATGTTAAGAGGACAAATATCTTTTCTTTTTTATCAACTAGTTTGTCTCTGACTCTAGTTTGCAATATTAATTATTTAGAGCTTTATGTGGTGTTCAATTGACCAGGGATTCTGTTTGGGCCACATGATTTTGGTTAGGGTATATATGTATGCTATAGAGGATTCGAATGAGTTCTGTCCAACGACATGTCAACACAGTCTAACATAAAAATTCTAACCCTAATAATAATAATAAAAAATGTTTTGACAAATACCAGTTACTTGCAAAAATAGTTACTATTTGGTGTATACCTAATTTTCTGATTCCTTCAATTAAGTAACCTTTGACCTGAGTGATGACGGATCAGATCTTATTTTATTTAGGCCTCTCTCTTTCCATCTTCTAGTGTTTAATTTTTCACTTCTTAGTGGATTTTAAAGCTTTGTTTCTGCAGGTTAATTGCAGCTTTATCTAGAGATCTCCTGGAGGAATTTGTTCTGTGAGTTGCTTATCTCTTGGACTGGATTTAATTCTGTGAATGCATGCTCTTAGAAGGCTTCTGTCTTCTATAATTTATTTTAACTGTCAGGTTCTTTTTCTTTTATTTATAGTATTCTGTAATATTGGTTATGAATCTCCTTTCTGCTTTTTTTTATGAATATTTTTAGTTACGTGGTTTCCTGTGCATTTCCTTTCATTAATATTCTCACATTGCTTACTTAATCACCGTGCATCTTGATTTTTCTAGGCTTTTGCCCAGAATTGTTGATTCTTTAGTGTCTCTTCTAGAAAGTGGTGCTGATAGAGATCCAGAGATCATTGAGTGGGTAAGCTAACATCTTGGATTTTTCTTGTGAGGAGAATTATGTGGCTTCTTATTTTGGACTTATTTAGTTTTTTCTTCACTATTTTTGCTGTGAACGCTAAAACCATGTTCATTGTTATGCAGATGTTCAATTCATGGTCAAACATAATGATGTATCTGCGGAAGTATCTAATACATAACACAGTACATGTGCTCGAGTGAGTGATGAAGTTTGATTTCTGTATACCCTTCCAATTAAAATATTGAATGTTCAGCAAACGCTGATTTGTTCATTCATATGTAGTTTTTCGTACCTTCACCTCTGATAAATGCCAACTTGATTAACATGTGTGCAACTCAAAATGGTCTAAGACGGAACTCTCTCACTGTTGGTGTGATATTAATTTTAATTGATATTAATTTTAATTATTAATATTAATATTATTATTGCTCTGGTATTCTCCTAGTAGACTAGGTTGACTTAGCATATTTTGTCTTTATTTGTTTTTATATCATATTTTTTTGAAGCTGTTGCACTCTGTATTATTTCCTCATATCTTGCCGAGATAATTGGGATATGAGTTGCAGGCCATTTGCAATCTGTTCCCCTATGTATGTATATGGAACTCTTTAATGAATAATACACTTGAGAATTATCCTCCATGCTTGCTCACTCACAAAAGTTGGTCACATTCATAAGTTGCATTAACTGAATTTGAAAGGCATTACTTAGATAAAGCCTTCGGTAGTTCTATTTCCTTAATGAACTGAGATGTTTGTTGTCTCATTTTTTAATTTGATGTGCATACTTATCTACACGAGTTAAGGCATGTCAAAAGCTTTTATTTTTCCGAAGAATTAAATGATAATTATATCTCTGGTACCAAAGGGCTGGCAAACAGAATAGTGGCTTTCATCTTTAGATCATACTATTATGTTACCCAACCATATTTCACTAAGATGAAAATATCCAGAGTACATGATATTATGCACACACTTTATTCATTAAACTTTCACGTTTCTTATATTTCTTTTGGAACTTAAAGGGTCACGGCGAAATTGAGATATTACCCAGAGGAGTATATCCAACAATTCATGGCAGAGGCCGTGTCATTTGTTCTGAGAAATGCACCAGATGAGCATCTTAAGAGAGGTAGTGATCCTAACGTTTTTCTTCTCTTCAATTACAGACCAATTGGGACTGAACTGTTTGGATCTGTTAGTGGCTTAAGCTTAATCTTTTCCTTTGTTTTTTTAATGAATGTTATATGACTCTTATACTGCCTCCTAGTTTCATATTGTTTTGTTTGGTTCTCACTCTTCTTCTTTTTTTCCCTTTTTAATTTATGATTTGGGGATTCATTTCTTTAATTTTTTGGATGGTTGCAAAACTTATAATATTGACGGATTGGACAGGAATTGAAGAGGTCATGCTTGAAGCTGTGAAGGACCCCTCTCGCTGCAGAGAATTAGGTGTTCAAGCGCTACTTTATCATGTTATGACCACTTCCTCATCAGCACTCCATTCAAAAGCAGAGAGAGTACTGAAATTACTGACAAGCAAAGAAGTATATTCTATTGGTGATAAAGATAACCAAGGCAAGCTTGCTTCCTAGTTCAAGCGATCTCTCTCCTTCATATATATTATATATCTATAATTTTTTGTTTTTTTAGGTGGGGCATGCATTTATGTGTGTCTATGTATCAGTCCCTGGTCAATGGAATTCATGCATTTGTTCCTTTGTGCACCTGTGTCCGTCTGTCTATTGATCCGTGCATCTGCACATCTGAGCATGCATGCATTTCAATAGATACCTTTCATGATATGAGCGCTAGTCAGCAGTTATCTTTACCACCACCAATATTACTATCGGTATTGTTGGATTATTATTATTATTTGAGAGCCTGCAACATATTTGTTTCTTTTAAGCTTAAACTCAAGGATTGATGATGTGGCAAAATAAATAGGGATTTTTATGGTTTCCTGCAACTTTTTTGTCCTTATATGTTTCATATCTGATGTTCCTTATGAAAATAATTGTGGTTACTGTAACTGGTGACATTCTCCCACAGGTTTTTGATAGATTCTTTATAGTTGGCTATTGTGGCTATTAGTAAATATAGATTAGTTTTTCAATGATTTTTAATGTATTGGTGCATTACTTTGACTATTGTTCTCTCTCCTATCCAGAGCCAAGCACCGTGCTGACAATTGTAGAATCTGTGTTTGAGAATTTATGTAAGACGATGAAGGCCAAGGAATTGAATTTGGTATGGAAATGCTTGTATAAGGAAGTCAAAGAATGTGCTTGTACTGGAGGGATTGCGCATTTAAGGTGCCTTCTATCAGTGCTAATTTCAGCTGTAAAGGCACGTAACGAACGAAAAGATTTTGGTGAGTTAATATATATGAAGTATCTTCTTTCTGTATTTTTTAATTAACTATATTACTTTAAAATAATTTAGTAATATTTGTGGCTCATCAAAATGTGCTAGTGGGTAGTTTTAGGTGCTGACAGGTTCCTTCAAATTCTTGTGCGTGTGCACACATGTCCTTGTGTTTTCCCAGTTTGCATTCTTATTAGTCTACTCATTTTAGTTGTTTACAGAGTCTGTGTGCATTTGTTCTAATCTTATTTGCCATTATGTTTGCCAGATTATAAACCTATGCTTGAACTTGTCTTGTTGCTTGTGCGGATGTACATTACACCTTCTGGCATGATCAAGTCCCAAGATGAAATATCTTTGGTCATTGACAAAATTTTGGAATCAATGTTGGGTATTCTTAAGGGGCTCCATGGGTACAATGACAAGTCTATAATATCTGAGTGTGCCCTCCAGTGGGCTCCAATTTTTAAGTTGCGAAGCTCAAGGTATTGACTGGACTAATATGTTTTTGATATCCGCATTTTCTTCTGTTTGTTTATGTTCCTTCTTGATTTTTTGTTTGTTTGTTGCAGTTTACTTCATTTTATTAGAGAGTTGTTACGCATGGAACATTGTTTACATGCATTCAGTGGGGTTGTTATAAGGTAACCTCAAAACTATATAAATATGAATGAATCAGTTAAGGTTTGGTTCTTTGTAAATCTGATATTTAGCTTCTATAACCTGATTTTCAGTGCAATAGATGATTTGATGGAGAATTCAGAGGAAGAAGCCATATATTTGTTACAGTCCTTCTGTGAGAAAATGCAATTAAAAGTACAAAATGAAGACTTTGTGGATAGTATAAGTGCCGAAGCACTTGCAAGGATTTCCTGTTATTTGCAAGGAATCATCAAGAAAGCAACAAGTGATATTGCGCGTTGTGATGTATCATGTCAAATTGATGAAGAAAAGCTGGCACTTCTATGGGGAGCTGTTAACTGCTATTCCCATATGTCAATCGTCAAGCCCAATCCATCTTTGTTAGTGAATCTTGTAGATGCAGCAGATCAGCTTGTGAAAGTTAAACCTGGTACCATCTCAATCCTTTATTCTTTGCAATTTACTTCTTTGATGAACAACTTTATAGAACCTTGTGCTGTTAATTATATTGATCAGAAGGCAAAGATACCGTGCTTGCTATTATAATGGCGGATGGGGTTAATACATACCTTGAAAAAAGAAATCTGACCCTGTTTATACATTACAATGGATGCATTGTTTTGTTGCTATAATAATTCTTTCTTATTCTCATGTTTTTCCTTTTAACCTTGTGGACAATAAAATGGTAGGGTTTCTCATCATCTTCTTGCTCCCGGCTCTTTTTTCTTTTGATGTATTTTTCTTAATGGCAGATGCTGTTTCCTCTTGCTACCATGCAGATAGTTCTAAAAAAGCTTGGGAAAGCATTATAGGTGCTGCATTAAGTTCTTATAACAGCCTATGTCACAATTGTAGCTCTGGCGTTGATGCAACTGAAAAGTTTTTGAGTCTTGCAAAAACCTATCGATCATCTTCACAAGTGTTGTCAGCTGTTGCTGATCATTTAGAATCCAAGAATGGGTAAGTGGCTTTGTGTTTATAATAAAATGTTTGTATTCAGTTTTTATATCTTATGTTTATGACAGTGAAAGCTTTGTTCTTATTACTCTCTCTATTGAACTTCAGTTCTCCTTTAGAAGAAGCTGGCTATAGAAAATTTCATTCAGAGATTGAAGAAAGTATTGGCAGTGTGGTGACCATATTTGCTGATAATCTGAGCCATTCAGACAAGGAGATACGCATTTCAACTCTCAAAATACTCTGTCACTTTAAGTTTATGGGTAGGGGAATTCCTTCAGCAGAGCAGATGGCCGAGAAGAGAAGGAAAACTGAATCCTCTTATATTTCCAACGTGGATAGCACACCAAGTAATGTATGTATTCTGTATTCTGAGATGTTATCTTTTTTTACTTCAGCTTCTAGTTAATAGTGCACTAATTTTGGTGATATAACAGGTTCTTCAGCTCCTCCTCTCAATTGAAACAACTCCTATTTCAATTGCTACCAGCAGACACGTTCAACGAGTGATTTCCAAGATCCAGATGGACCTATCTGCTGGAAGGATCTCTGATGTTTATGTGTCACTTGTTTTGAATGGATTGCTTGGCATCTTGCATAATCGTTTTAGTGACCTCTGGAATCCTGCGTTGGAATGTCTTGCAGTCTTGATCAGTCAACATTTTGCACTCGTGTGGGATAACTTTGTGTATTATCTTGAACGATGTCAATTGATATCACAGAACTCGTCTGTGGTAGATCCTTTTGTGAACGCTAGATTGCCTGATAAGCTAACTGGTATTGTCCAACTTGATTAATACTTTTGGATGCTGCTATATTTATTTATTAAAGTTTGTCTCATATATAGGTGCATGTGTAAAAGAAGACAAATTTCAAAGAGATGAAGATGCTAGGAGAGTACAAGGCATCTTCCTAGAAAAGTTAAACTAATCTAAATAAAACAGAAACCTTATGTTCAGAAATGATGCATGCAATTAATAATTGATCTCTGAATCTGACTTGTTCTATGAATATTGCAGTTAATTTAATTAAATGTTGTATACTTAATTTTATTGGCAATTTCTTTTTGCCAACTAATTGTTATTACTTATAAATTATTTAAATTCTCGCCTTACAGAAATTTAATGTACCAATCATTAAAGATAAACAGAAATTCCACTATGTTGCTATTCATGGTATAAACCATACAAAATAAATAAGTAAAAGAGAGATGAGTATAAGGAATGGCATTATCATTGTGCTTGGTTTTAAGCTTTAGTTGCCAATCTGCTTTCCTTTTGATTCATTATTTAAGCTTTTTTGTCTCAGGTCTTTGCCACTCTTTCATACAATTTATCAATTGTGCTTCTAATAGTACTCCTTCTGTAACAATCTTGTCATTGTTGCTGCAATGTTTGCAAAAAATCCCTACTGTCGTTGAATCCGGATCTCGGCAATTTATACCTTTATTCCTAAAGTTTTTAGGATACAACACTGATGACCTTGTGAGGTATATGTGGTTGATTTTGTCCTTTTATCAGTACATTTGTTCAACTCTAATTATGTTTTACTCAAATTAGCTAGTTTGAGAGTTTGTTTTCCTTTATTATATGACATTACAGTGTGGGATTGTTTAACAATCATGCTTGTAAAGGCAAAGAGTGGAAGGCTGTGCTGAAAGAATGGTTAAACTTGTTGAAGCTGATGAAAAATCCCAAGTCATTTTACTGGAGTCAATTTCTTAAGGAGGTTCTGCAAAACAGGTTGACACAAACTTTTCTTTCTTTTTCTTTGTTTTTTTTTTTTGGGGGGGGGGGAGGTATTTAGCAGTTTTATCTCGTTCAGTTTCAGTTTCTCATTAGTTACTTGCATACTTCACGTTGGATTTTCTTTTTTGGGGCTACTTAACAGTTGTATCTTGCTCAATTTCATCTGCTCATCAGTTACTTGCATACTTCATATTGGAGGCCTCCCTACTCAAGACATTATTTTGTGTTTTTGGTAGGCTTATGGAAGAAAATGATCCTAAAATTCAAGTGAAAGTTCTGGATTGCTTGTTGACCTGGAAGGACGATCACCTTGTACCATATGATCTGCATTTGAGAAACTTGATCTGTTCGAAAACTTTGAGAGAGGAATTAACAACATGGAGTTTATCTAGAGAAGCTGGCACCATTGAGGAATGTCACAGGATGCATCTTGTTCCACTAGTTATACGTTTTTTGATGCCAAAAGTCAGAATGCTCAAGGAACTTGCTTCTCGAAAGGTATATTTAATATGAACCTCTGAGTTGGTTGCTTTCGTTAGACTCAAACAAAGGTGGTAATTATGTAGTTGTGCATTTCATTTGGCTAGTTCTAAACTGATCATTCATTATCCTTTTATTTTGACAGAATACAAGCATATATCGTCGGAAGGCTATTCTGCAATTCATTGCTGAAGTTGATGTTGATGAGCTGCCAATTTTCTTTTCATTAATGCTAAAGCCATTGCAGATAGTAAATAAAACTGATGGACCTGCCAAGTTGTTTTGGACTCTACTTGGAGGTTCTGTTAGTGAGTTTCAAACGTCATCTTTGTTAGAGTATTTCACCTCAGAAAGTATAGCAGCGATTTCCTTGAAAAAGAGATATGCTTTTCTGCATGTTATTGAAGATGTCCTTGGAGTTTTTGATGAATTGCATGTTAGACCTTTTCTTGATCTATTGATGGGATGTGTGGTTCGGCTATTGGGAAGCTGTGCATCAAGTCTTCACAATGCAAGATTAAATGAACTCCCTTCAGATCAGAGGGATTCTGGAACTGACTCATTTTCCCAAAAGGAATATGTCACTACAGTAAATGAAATCCAGGTAATTTTTTAATCATTATCTTGTTTTTTTAGGTCAAATGTTTTGATCATTATCAATGTAGAATATTATTTGTTTGGAACTTTACTCAGTTAACTTTGATAACTAATGAATTATGAGTGGCTGATGTTGGTCTCAATAAGCAGTAACTACTATGTATATATCCATTAAAATTAATTTTGTATTATCCCTATCAATAAAAGAATTACTGTCCCACTAGTAGAGTATGAAACCCCTATGTGGACATTCAGCTTGACATTCGAACATGCTTGTATGGTAAGCTTTTCTGCAATTTTTATGAATTACAATAATGGGAAAGAGAAGCAGACTATGCTCCATTTTGCTGTGGCGTGGTTGTTGTTCCTGGATGACTATACTTCCCCATCTAATCTATTATGCTTGGCTAGAAACTTGCATTTGAGGATGCCCAAAGAAAACTCAAGACTGCCAAAGATAACAAAAGAACTCTATTTAAAAAAGAAAACTTTAAAATAGAATTTTAATCCCATCAGTTTGTCTCACAATATGTTCTATTGAAGTTTTTTTATGGCGTTATTTATTGCCCTTTCCCTCAGGCACACGGTAAAATTTCCCTCACATTTTAGAACTATAAGTTCGTAACATTTGACTTTGTAATTACCAGCATATAATTTTGTATGGGAATATATTGTTCTCTTTTTCCCTTGTAGTTTTGTTCTGTTTTGTTTAGTTTCTTTTAACTTTGAATTTATATGTGCAGACCACCACAACTTTGAAGCAGTTAAAGGATATGAGATCTTTGTGCCTGAAAATTGTTTCATTTGTTCTTAATAAGTATGATGACCATGAATTTGGTTCTGATTTGTGGGACTTATTCTTTGCCTCAGTAAAACCTTTGATTGATAGATTCAAGCAGGAAGCTGCTAGTAGTGAGAAACCAAGTTCGCTCTTCTCTTGCTTTGTGGCCATGAGTAGAAGCAATAAACTCGTGGGTTTATTATGCCAGGAAGAGGGTCTTGTATCTGATATATATTCAATTCTCCGTGTCAAATCAGCTTCTGAGGCAGTTATAGTTTGTGTTCTAAAATTTGTTGATAACTTGTTGAACCTTGACAATGAATTGGATGATGAAGACAATCCTGCACAAAGAGTTTTACATTCCAACATTGTTGGACTTGTAGACAGCTTGTGCTCTCTATTTGGAAGCGATACTGCAGCCAAGAGGTATGATCTTATCTTACCTATGCGCCTGAGTAGGTAATTTTAAATATATCGGATGTTACACATTGCTTCCGTTTTCTGTTCCTAATATGCATACAGCTGAGATTTCTGACGTCTTATTATTAGTTAAGTTTGTGAGATCATATATTCTGCCATTTTTGTGTGAAATCAAGTTCCTGTGTTATGGATTAGTGTATGGTCTTCATAGTTGAGTATGTAATTGAGGTTGAATATTTGAGATCTAGAGATGGATTATAATATCCCTTGATTACTATATTTTCAAAGCTAAAACTGTAAATATCATTTACTCTTCCTGATAAGATTCTATAGGGGGAAGAAACAAAAAATACTCAGGAAATATATGGACATGAAAGTTTCATCATATTAATAACTAATAAACAGATACAGTGTCCTTTGATTGCACTGGTTCCATGTTGTGTCAGAAAGAAAGTCTCCATATAATCATTAAAAAAGTCAGATGCGAGAATTTGGACTTGGCACTCAGTGTTTTTCTGTTTTTAATGCCAGAAAGCTGGTCAAATCTCCAGAGGAGATGGTATTAAACATTCTTAAATTTTTACCGAAGTACATCAAGGATGTAGATCTGGCAAAGAAATTTGTTGATATTTTGCTTCTGTTCATCGAGAAAAAATCCCTTACTTCTGGTGAGTGTCTATCATATATTTCCTGGTTTTTTCTTCCCCAGAATGGGTTGCTGCTTTGATATTGAAATTCTCTTGGTGGTTGTAGATGCCTGTGCTGAGGTTTTGGCAGTCATTCAAAATTTAATACCAATACTGGGAAATGGTTGCACCACTAAAATTCTGAATGCCATCTCTCCTTTATATATATTGGCGGAGCTGGATATGAGGTTGAGGGTCTGTGATCTTCTAGATGCACTTGCAGCATCTGATGCATCTATTCTCTTTGTGGTAAAATTTTCCCTTGTCACTTTATCTGACAGAACTCTGTATATTGTGTTTGTTCTGTAATACTCTGCTATTTTGATGCAATGCAGGCAAAACTTCTTCGCCAGCTGAATGCAACATCTTTGATGGGTTGGCCTAATCATGATGCAATTCTAGAGGCTTATGAAAGCATTAATATTGACTTCTTCAAAAAAGTTGAGGCTGATCATGCATTACTTGTTTTGTCACACTGTGTGCATGACATGTCGTCTAAAGAACTGACATTTGTGGTTAGTGCTTGTGGTTCATTGCTGTCCTTTGTTGATTTTTCTGCCGTGATCTTTAATAAAGAAGGAAACAGTGACAGAGTGTTGTCTGTAATGAGAGACACTGATGGTTGTTGGACAAGATCATGCATCCAGCGTATCACAAACAACTTTCTTTTGAAGCATATGGCTGATGCAATGGATGGAGTTCTTTCTGTTAGAAAGGTATCCTGTGTTCTTAATTTTATTCATTTTTATCATAATATTATTAAGTTGTGCTATACAGATTTTCAAAGTGATAAAAAGTTAGTTATGTAAGTGCATATGTTAGCAAAAATTTCCCTTGTCTCCTCTTTATGGTCATGGTAGCCCTGAGCTATCCTTCTCCCTTTGTGTTCATGGTCTATCACATTTAGATATGTAATTTTCACCTTCTTAGTTCCATGCATTGTGAGATAGGTTGATATGCCACTCACTGAATTATATATTAATTAATCGTATCCAAATATTTGTTTTATTTACTTGCTAATATTGAAATCACCAATGAATTATCACTTAATCCCCTATCTCTGTGATAATCCTCTATGTATACTGAATGATATTGTGCAGGGATGGATAAAATTGTTTCGTCAAATGGTCTTAAAGCTTCCAGAAGTGTCAAACCTTAAATCACTTGTGGCTTTGTGCAGTGAAGATGCCGAAGTAGATTTTTTCAATAACATAGTTGACCCAAAGGTATGTTTCTGTATTAAGGTGCATTTTGCTTAGTTGGCATTGTTAATTTCCTTGCTTTTATAGGCATGGAGTTTTTCATTTCCAAATACATTAAACTGCACCAAGTATTTAGAGCTCCTAGTTACCTTGCATTCATTTTTTTGGTGGACTGTATTCATATGTTTACATAGGATGAGGAATTTTCACTTCCAAATATGCACGATTAACGAACCTTGTTTCAAGCCTAAATTATTTTATGCTGTTTTTCTTTGGCATGATTATACACTGTGATGCTTATTGCATCGCTCTATCAAACTGTTTACTTGTAGTTGTTACTTTCTATATTTTCATAGGTCTTTAAAATGATGCTACGTTTCTTAAATTATTACATTTGATACTTCAGATGCATAGGAGAGTAAGGGCTTTGTCACGGTTTAGAAATATTATCAGTACGAACAAGATGTCTGAGGTAATGACTTTATCCTATGATATGGATAAATATTTTTCTACCATTGAATGTAATGTGCTATTGGTTACTTCTAGGGCATCATCAAGAAAGTGTTTTTGCCACTCTTCTTCAACATGTTATTTGATGAACAAGAAGGAAAGGCTGAACATATGAAAAATGCTTGTATAGAGACCATCGCTTCTGTGGCTGGTCAGATGGAATGGAAGTCATACTATGCATTATTGATCAGATGCTTTCGGGGAATGTCCAGCAGTCCAGATAAGCAGAAAGTGTTTATTCGGCTGAGTTGCTCTATTTTGGACAGATATCATTTTTCAGAAATTTCTTACCCTAAAGAACCATCATTAGGCACTGATTCTGATTTTGGGACTGCTATCACTCCATCGTCTGCTGTGTCAGGGGACTGTGGTACTTCTGTTGTGGACAGAGAGATACAGACTTGCCTGTCCGAAGTTGTTTTCCCAAAGATACAAAAGCTGCTAAATTCTGATTCAGAGAAGGTCAATGTGAATATCAGTCTTGCAGCATTGAAACTACTTAAGTTGCTTCCGGCAGATGTAATGGATTTGCATCTTTCAAGTATAGTTCATCGAATTTCAAACTTCTTAAAGAGTCATCTAGAGAGCGTTCGTGATGAAGCTAGGTCTGCATTGGCAACTTGTTTGAAGGAGCTTGGATTGGAATACTTGCAATTCATTGTCAAGGTTTTGCAAGCTACCTTGAAGAGAGGATATGAACTTCATGTGTTAGGTTACACGATCAATTTTATTCTATCCAAGTGTCTTTTGAATCCGGTGAATGGAAAGTTAGATTACTGTTTGGAGGATCTTCTTCATGTGGTCGAGATGGACATTCTTGGAGATGTTGCTGAAGAAAAGGAAGTGGAAAAGATTGCTTCAAAGATGAAAGAAACCAGGAGGAAAAAGTCATTTGAAACCTTGAAACTGATGGCCCAAAACATTACATTCAAAAGCTATGCGTTGAAGCTTCTTTCACCAGTGATGGCTCATATGCAGCCGAACATCACGCCAAAAGTAAAAGCGAAGTTGCAAAATATGTTGCAGCACATTGCTGCGGGTATTGAATTGAATTCATCAGTAGATGAGACCGATTTGTTTATTTTTGTTTATGGCCTTGTTGAAGATGGGATTAAAGATGAAATTTGTCAGCGTGAGAATAAATTGATTGACATGGGGGATAAGCCTTCTCGTATTGCTCCTAATAAAAATTCTACAGGCCGCGGAGTTGAATGTGGCTCATTATGCTCGCATCTTATTAGGGTGTTTGCTCTCAGAATATTGCATAAACATACTAAAGGTATGAAACAGGATATGAAAGATGCAAATATTCTGTCCCTACTAGATCCTTTTGTGAAGATACTGAGTGAGTGCCTGCACTCCAAATATGAGGATATTTTGTCTGCTTCCCTTGGATGTCTTACTATATTGGTAAGGTTGCCCTTGCCATCCCTTGAATCTCAAGCTGAAAGACTAAAGGCTGCCCTGTTGAGCATTACACACACCACAGTGAACTCTAGCAGTCCTTTAATGCAATCATGTTTGACCTTGCTGACTGTGCTTTTGCGGAGCTCCAAAATTACACTTACATCAGACCAGCTACACCTTCTAATTCAGCTTCCATTGTTTGTTGACCTTGAAAGGAATCAATCTCCTGTGGCCCTTTCACTCCTCAAGGGTATTGTCAATCGCAAGTTAGTTGTACCTGAAATTTATGATCTTATTACTAGGGTTGCTGAACTGATGGTGACAAGTCAATTGGAATCAATTCGCAAAAAGTGCAGTAAGATTTTGTTGCAATTTTTGCTTGATTACCGTCTTTCAGGGAAACGCTTGCAACAGCATCTAGATTCCCTTCTTGCTAATCTAAGGCAAGTGATCCAGAATAGTCAATGTGATGGTTGATTGTTGTAGCTATTTTTTTCTTGTATTTCTATGGTTATGAATATTTTAATCTTTGCGCAGATATGAGTATTCAACTGGACGGAAATCTGTTCTTGAAATGATTCATGCTATTATAGTCAAATTTCCAAGAAGTGTTTTGGATGAGCAATCGCAGACGTTATTTGTCCATTTGGTGGCCTGCTTGGCCAATGACAGGGATAATTCTGTTCGTTCTATGAGTGGGGCCGCTATAAAGGAGCTCATTGGTTCAATAAGCCCAAATTCACTAAACTCCATTCTCGAGTATGCTCTATCTTGGTATTTGGGCGAGAAGCAGCAACTTTGGGCTGCTGCTGCACAGGTAATATCCTCGTAATTATATTGTCAGTCATAAATTTAATGCAAAGCATAGCTGTGGAGCTCCCCCTCTTTTTATTTCACCTTATGTTTCTCCTGTATGTGAGTATCGGATGCATTATGTGTTAGGAGACATTGAGGTGGATTTAGAGAAGCTTTTTAGGTAACTTGTAGTTCACCTAGACTGAAGGGTGTAATTAACTTTTTTGTGGTCATAAAATTTGTGTTAGGAGACATTGAGGTGGATTTAGAGAAGCTTTTTAGGTAACTTGTAGTTCACCTAGACTGAAGGGTGTAAATCTTTTTTGTGCTCATAAAATTCATCTAGAGGTAGAGGGGTTGTTTTATGTACACTCATTGTCTTTCAAAAATTGCTATACAGCTTTGTTGTATTGACCTTTTTGTTTCAAACGTGTTGGTGTGTGATTTAGTTGTAAATTCTTTTATGGTTTGTTTTTGAGCATATTTCTATGTTTTCTTGAGTTTATAATGTCATCCAAATATGTTGTCACAGGTTTTGGGGTTGCTGATTGAGGTATTGAAGAAAGGATTTTATAGATATGTTAATAGCATCCTACCAGTGACTCGTCGCATCTTGCAGTCTTCAATAGATGTAATCACTGACAGGAAGGTTGGCTTTGCTGAATCTATTATTCCCCATTGGAAGGAAGCGTATTATTCTTTAGTTATGCTAGAGAAGCTGATTCATCAGTTCCATGAATTATGCTTTGCTGGGGATCTTGAGGTAAATCCCTCATCAACAATTTTTTAATGCATACAAGGATTTAGATAATAAAACGCATAATACACATACTAATATTGTAGTGTCTTGGCCAAACACAAAAATAATTAAAAGAATTGCCTTTTAAAAAAAAATAGCAATGTTTTTCTTTTCCACATTTATGCCAAATAGGCCGAGTCTCCAAGGTTCTCACATATAAGTGCACAAATTTCAGGTTATATGGGATGCAATATGTCAGATGCTTCTGCACCCACATTCATGGATACACAACCGATCGGTCCACCTCATAGCCCAATACTTCACTCATGTAGTTGATGCTTGTAAAGAACATCATCAGAAGTCTTTGGCAAGTTATTATCTCATGAGTCCTAGTAGACTATTTCATATAGCTGCTTCGCTTTGCTGCCAACTTAAAACGCCGCTCATGGATGATGCCGATGCCAACCTAATGAACCAAAGTATCGTCTTTGTCGTTTGTGGAGTCCATTCTGTGATGGGACAAATTGCACCCGTAGATCCTTCTGCATTCTGGTCTGCTCTTGAGCCGCATGAGAAAGAACGGTTCCTTAAAGCTTTTGACTTGCTTGATTCAAGGAAGGGAATAAGCTTGTTCTTACCTCTTACATCTTCTGTACATGAACAAAATAACCAGCAAAATACAAATAATATCCAGCATGCTCTTGTCTCAGCATTGCTCAAGAAAATGGGGAAGATTGCCCTTCAAATGGAGACTTGCCAGGTTTGTATGCAAGTTATGTGAAGTTTTGTTTTTTCCCCCCCTTCCTTTTGTGTGTATAACCTTTCTCTATAATGTCAATTAGCGAAATTACTTTGATTTGTGAGTGCAGATGGGAATAGTCTTCAACAGTTTTAAAAGTATAATGTCACAGATTAGTCAGGATGACTGTCTGCATTATGCATCTGAAGTCTTGCTACCTCTATATAAAGTCTGTGAAGGATTTGCTGGCAAAGTGATCCCTGGTAAGTTCCTTTCTTCTCTCCGTTTAATTAATCTGGAAAAGTACGAAAATAACCAAAATTTGATTTTTTCTTTGTATATTGTACTATTTTCCTGCGAGCCAGAGACTCACTTTCAGCTGAAGTGGTTCTGAGTTTATCTTTTATTGAAATAAGCAATGCATCTATAGTGTAGGCATGCTTGGTCAGAAATTCTGTTGGGAAAAGAAAAGTCACGATTTGTGAATCCCTCTGTCTTGTTTGTTAATGTAATGCGTTATTTATTAGTATTATTTACTTGATTAATTCTATCCGCTTTACCAGATAATATGAAGCAGTTAGCGGAAGAAAGCCTTGAGAAAATGCAGAACATTCTGGGAACCCAGAACTTTGTGCAGGCGTACAACCTTATTGGGAAGAAGCTAAAGGCAAAGAGAGATAAGAAGAAACAAGAAGAAAAGGTCATGGCCGTCATCAATCCAATGAGGAATGCCAAGCGCAAGATGAGAATTTCTGCCAAGAATCGTGCCAATAAGAAGAGAAAGATTATGACTTTGAAAATGGCCAGATGGATGCATTAATTTTGACTGCACGTTAAAGCGATTTTTCCCCCCTTGTTTCAGAGCAATTCTTAGGATTCTATTATTTTGAGTTTTGGTTGTTTAATTAACTCCGTATAATACCGTTGCGGCTATTAATGTTAATGTAATCCTTGAGCATTTCCTCAAAAGTGAAATGAACTGCGCGTTATTTGGGCCTTATTTCTCTCTTTGTCAGAATATTTAATTTTAAAAAAATATTATTTTATTATAATTTTAATTGTAATATTTAAAGAAATATTTTAATATTTTAATATTTAAATTTATATTTAAAAATAATAAAATATTTATTCTATTCGATATTAATATTTTTTAAAAAAAATAGAAATTTTATTTTATTTGGATAGTAGTTGAGTTTAATCTTTTTTTTTTTTAAATTTATATAAAGAAAAAAAGAAGTTTCTAAAGTTGGAAAAACTGTTTTTCCCTCAACTTTATTCTTATCACGGTGACCCCAACTTGGAAGCGGAATATCAAGATACAAAGACTTCAAAGAACCTTTAGATTTTTTAATTTAATTCTTTGAATGAACTTAAATTATCTTATTTAATTAAATTTAAAACTCATTATTTGGCATATTAACTTAAAATCTGCCGTAGGCCAATCACATGTTAAAAATGTTTCATATCTTTTGAACACTGACAGGTTTGTAAAAAGGAAAAAACATAATTTTACTTATGACTGCCCTGGACATAATATTATAATTATATATTTTTTTTAGTAAAAAATTTTTAGAAAAAAATTAGGCTCACCACGATCTAAGGGTAGGACGAAATCTCATTTTTTTCTAAATGATTAATATTAGACAGAATGAGTTGTCTATTAGCCCCGCATAAATTTAGATACCCAGCACACACATAGATGTGTGTATAGCTAAATCTATTTTATACAGAGGTATGATGATTTTACTTTTCCAAATGCGTGTGCTTATTGATTTGGATTTGTGCTCCCTTTCTCCTTTTTGTATATTAATTTTCAACAGAATTTTTGGTTTTATTGTTCAGTTTTTGTATTATATGCTTATCGGAGTGAAATACAGTGGGATAACGCTAGCGTATTAAAAAATCTGAATAAAACTGAATTTGAAGATGAGGATAATGATATAAATTAAAATCTGAATCAAAACTAAATATTCAATCAGATATTTCATTAAATTCTTCAAATGGTATCCCAAGTCCCCTACTCGAGAGTAATGAGCTCATATGGGAATTTTATAATGATGATCCAAGCATCCAAGGGAAACATAATATCGAGATAAAAAGAGTTCAAAGCACATTAAAAATCTCTTCAATTTACAGATTTTTTTTATTTAATTCTTTGATTCAAAATTTAATAAACTTAAAATATCTTATTTAATATTATTAAAAATCCATTATTTGGCATGGTAACGGAAAATTTGCCAAAGACCAATTGCAACATATAATGTTTCATACTTTCACATCTTTTGAACAATAGGACAGATTTGTAAAATAATATATATATATATATACATGTTAATTAGATTAGATAGTGGACCCGGGAAAAATATGAATATTATATTAAAATATTGAATTATTTGAGAAAATATTTAGATCTTCAAAGGGGAACGTGAAGTTCATGTGCCTCTTTAAGTTTTAGAAGCCAATTTTATTTTGACTAATAGAACATGGTTTGATTAAAATTTTGTTGTGCTAAGCTCATGGCCAACATGTGGCTGTATTTTCCCATTTGTTCGTGGGATGCAAATGTAACGGACTTACCGTTGCGTCTTGCTCCCACCTCTACGTTTCCCTCCTCGTGCCCCTCCTCCACCACCCACCTTGCCCTTCTCCTTTCTCCGATTGTCATTCGTTCTTCCTCCGCCTCCTCACCACAGCTACCTACCTGATTTACCTCTATAATTTCTGATTCACAAATGCGTTTTTCTCTTCCTTTCGGCTTGCTGTTTCTTGCTTGATATCTGTTTGCTGGGTGCCGAGAAGGTATGCTCTGTTTTTCAATCCTACCTTGTTTTGTTTTTGCCCTTTCTAAATTCTGACTTCTCGTTTACGTGCCATATTTGAATAACTTCTGCTCATCTTGGCGCTGCCCTGCAATCTTCTTTTAAGAGTCTTTGGCTGCTTTCGTTCTTTTCTTTCCGTGATATATGGGGATATCGTCTGACAACGTAAAAGGGCTTGTTCTCGCTATGTCTTCGAGCGTTTTCATTGGGTCTAGCTTCATTATAAAAAAGAAGGGTCTCCAAAGGGCTGGGAATACGGGGAACAGAGCAGGTTCGCCATTTTCTTTCTTTCTTCATTTTATTTTCTTGCTTTCTTTACGAAACTTAAAATTTGCCCTCATTTTCCATTATCTCGTGCTCTTTAATATGATCAGCCTCAGGAGGGCACGCGTACCTGTTTGAACCATGGTGGTGGATGGGAATGATCATAAGTAAGTGATTTTTAATTGTCACTTGTTTTTACAGTATTTTTATTGCTATATCATGTAGCATTGCACAATATAAGGTGTTTCCTGCAATTTCCAGTTAACAAAGTTCTATAAACAGATTTCATTCTTTTATTTTACTATTGAAAAGTTCAAGCCGGTACAGTAGTTCTCGTGTTTCCAATTAAGTAAATTGTTTCTTTGCATGCCCAAAAGACAGGATATAAAATTCAATTCATATAATATTAAGTCCAAAATTTGTGCACTGTAATCATTTGCACTAGTGGGCTGCGAGGTTGGATTAGAGTTATAGAAACAGTTCAGTCCTTTAAATTTCTACTTCTCTGACAGAAGCCGCACACATGAAGATGCTTATTTCTATCATTTCTTACATATATATAGCGAATTCCTCCAACTTCTTTGTTGGGGGGGGGGGGGGGGGGGCGGCATAAGTTATTTCTGAAAACGTTCTCTTCTTGAAATTTTTATATTGTTTCTAAAATAAAATCAGAATAATTGATTTTTTTTTTTTTAATTTAGACTCCAGGTGTTGTTCATCCTTTCTCAGCTGATAGGAAACTGAGAGATGCAGTGTGAAAGAGAAATTATTATACTGCCTTGCCTTTACTTTGTTCCCCCCCACCCCAACCCTACACGCATTATACATGAAGACTAGTATACTGATATACACAAAATCAAACTTCAGTACACATTGATGCCAAATGGATCCTAGAGATTAAGTTTTGGAATCTTCACCCTTCGATGAGTAGCTTTCTAGATGGAGGATTAATCGAGAATCTCTATAACAAATATTTATAGAGGTCGGAGGCATAATCATCTTAATGTATTTTCTGTTTTTTCCCTATACTTTAACTTGTAATCAAAGGCCATCACATCTCACGACTCAGTTTCTTTCTTCTTCATTGAACGATGGATAAGTAGGTTCATTTTGTCAAAGAGATTTGTTCAGTTAATCCGGATCCGACTCCTTTTTTCTTCTTTTTTTTTTTTCTATATAGGATAGCTATGAATTATAAACTTCTAATCCGTTCCAGCATGTTTGCATGAAGTACTGTTTTGCGATACCATAGGCTTATGTTTCTGCTCAAATGCGAGATGAAAAGGTGGAATTTGACAATGGAAAAGATTCCAATACTTTCGAAGTGCTAATTGCTATTAGAACACCCTATAGGAAGCTTTATCTCCCGCCTATTTTATATCTCTTATTAGTTCTTCGTAGTGTATACGACTCCATATACTTCTCATTAAGGTCTGTCACCGTAAGCATGTCCTTTGCTTCAACAACTGATGCACATAATATTGGAAGGACAAAACCTATGAATGATGCTAAATTTTGTGCTTATTTATTTCTAGTGATATTTGGGGAAGTCGCCAACTTCGCGGCTTATGCATTTGCTCCTGCTATACTTGTAACTCCTTTAGGAGCTTTAAGCATCATTTTCAGGTAACGAACGGCGTTCTTTACAAAATAAACTGTTAAGGACCTTTTTTTTTTTTTTGTCTTTGACCCATTGTGGATGCATTTTCAATGATTACCTTCAATTTGGATACTCGCACGAAAGAAAAATATTACAAACTCATATCATGATGCGCAGTGCAGTGCTAGCTCATTTTATCCTCCGTGAGAAATTGCACGTGTTTGGTCAGCTTGGATGTGCTGTGTATGGTAGGATCTACAACCATTGTTTTGCATGCACCGCATGAAAGAAACATTCATTCTGTTAAGGAAGTGTGGGAACTCGCCACAGAACCAGGTATACTTTGTGCCTTATTTCTGTTTTAACAATTCCTTTCCATTAACAATTTCAGTCAGGTCCTTATTAAGCATTTATTTTATGCCAAATCTAGCTAACAGTGAGAAATTGTTCATCAACAGGCTTTCTTGTGTACACTATTGCTGTTGTGATTGCTGTTTGTGTCCTTATTTTCTGGGGCAGACGCATATGATCATTTATGTGGTAATATGTTCTCTCGTCGGCTCTCTTACGGTAGGAATTAATTGTAATTTTGAAGCTCGCATGTGGCATGGCTACTGCCGGAAAACCTATCCTCCACATACGTCCCCTTGTTTTTAATTTGTGCAGGTTATGGGTGTGAAAGCTGTAGGAATAGCGTTGAAGCTTTCATTTGAAGGGATGAACCAATTCAAGTACTTTGAGACCTGGGTTCTCACCGTGCTTGTGATAGGATGCTGTCTTTTGCAGATTAATTACTTGAACAAGGTAAGATGCAATTATTCTATCAGTTAATTGAAGGATTGTTAGTGTCCTTGTGCTACTGGAAACCAGTAAAATATGCTAGAGTGATGGTTTGATGTTTTGAAATGATTTGTGCAGGCTTTGGACACTTTCAACACAGCTGTCGTATCACCAGTTTACTACGTGATGTTTACAGCATTTACTATAGTAGCCAGTGTGATCATGTTCAAGGTGCTTGCGTGCGTGCGTAATGCTTTATGGTCCTGGATTTCTTTACATTTCCCTCTTTACGTTAACAACAAAATGCATTGTTGGATGCAGGAGTGGGACTCACAAAATGCATCTCAGATAGCAACGGAGTTGTGCGGGTTTGTGACAATATTAGGGGGCACCTTCCTTCTTCACAAAACCAAAGATATGGGTTCCAAACCCAATGAACCCAATTCTCCTGCTGCAAGTCCTGTCGTCTCGTACGAAAGTATCACAATCACAAGGGTGTAGAGAGACTCAGAGAGAGAGAGATTTTTCTTTTTGTTTCACATGAAGCTAGAGAGTGTTGTAGAAAAGACGTGATGAATTGAAAGCGCAGGGCCAGGGTGGCGGGGACAAGACAAGAGGGCACCTTGTTCTCTGGGTTTTTTTCTAAATGGACAGGGAAAATAGACATGTTTCGTGTTCTTGTAAAAGACTTCTGCAGCAACTGTGTTTAGGGATATCCATCACAAGATGTGTTTGAATTGAAACTGGCAAAGAAACTGATGCATCTCAGAAAAGGGCTTTACTTTTCATGCATAATCATCAATTGTTGATGAGAAAAAAGAAACACCGATCCATGAATTAACACCATCTCGTCGCATAGGGACCTGACTAGTGAGCAATGAATCCTGAATCACCAAATCTTACGGGGAGATTTACATACGAGCCATAAATAAAAAATTAACAATGGAAGATAATTAATTTCCTTACTTAGGATTTGTTTGTAATTCTCGGCTTATATACAATACCAAACCGCCCATGATTATTATTTTAATATTTTTAATTACATGTCCTCTTCTATCAAACTTGGAAGCCCATCAAGCATTTCAACAGATTTACCAGTAATTTTTTTATTACATTTTCATAGACCATTTTACCCCAAAAGAAATCGATAAAAACTATATTTACCAGTATTTTCTTTTTTATTGCATTTTACACCGACAGACCCCCTTTTTTCTGAAAGAAAGCTCAATAACAAACAAGAAAAATGTATTACAATTTATAGTAGAGTAAACAATAGGAATCGAACTCGCGCGCGGGCAGATGTTACGGAAAACATAGTTGCTATTCAAACAGCCACTCTGACAACGCAGCAAACAATAAAAATACCCCAAAATATCTTAATTATATAGATAAATGAGAAAATGAGGCTTGTTCCCAAAATAAGTTCAGTAGGGATTTCACCCTCTCTTCTCTGTCCCTGATTCCTTCGGTTTCTCTCAAATCTCCTCCGATTTCCACGAGAAAGTTACTCTTCAGCGCTTCCACTGCTCCTGCTTCTTACTTCAATCTTCAATTGAGCATCTTGTGATTTCAATTCAGCATCACAAAAAGGTAAGTGCTATCCATTTGCTGCTTTCGTTGTGGGTCGTATTGCTTGATTGAATTGTGGTGGGTTCATGTCCTTAATGCTATAGAATTCAATATCCGATAAGCCTGTGATCTTCGAGGGGAATACTGGGGTCAGTTCCCGATGATGCCTCCGAGAAGAAAGAAATGGACCGAGGCTGAGGAAAAAACCCTAATTGATAAGTATGGCGATATGGTTGCTAACGGAACACTCGCCAAGATGAAAACCCGTGAGAAAAAATTCAAACCCATCGCTTGTTATGTCAATTCGGTTCACCATCTTCGCGATCCCGTTGCCTATCCCTGGCAGTGGACTTGGAAGGATGTGTCCACTAAGGTCCAGAACATGAGGCACCAGTATTTGCTTGTTAAGCAAAAGATTAAGAAGCCTGAGTTTTCGTCAATGGAAAACTCAGGCGGGGATTCTAATGGAAATGAGTTTGATTGGGTGGAGGGTCTTACCCATTGGTCTAATTTTCTTAGGTATAAGGAGGTCTTCGGAGATGTGGCTCTTGGTCATAGTAATAATAATGAGTTAATGGCTTTGGCGAATGGAGATCGTGAAAATGGAGCTGGGTTTCTGGGGCACAGTGGGACGATGGATATCATTGAGTTTGGCCAAATAGGCCATTCAGGGGAAGGGGACTTCACCGCGGCGATCGATGGGGTTGAGAACGAGGTAATGAACTTGGGTTTTGATTATGATGCTGAAGAAGGAGAAGTGAATTATAATGGGAGTGATCGATTGAGGGAAGATGCAGACAATGGTTATGTATATGAAGAAGTGGAACTCACTGGGTCCAGCTTAAAGAAGAAGAGAAAGGTGGTGAAGGGATTGGAAAAGAAGGCATGGAGGATGCTTGCAAACCAACTTGGTCAATTGAGAGAAATGGAGGCTCGGTTTGAGCAACGAGAGATAGACAGAGAGCGGGAGAGGCAGAGGAGGGAAAACTTCCGAATGGAGCTTGAGAAGCAATGGGAAAAGAAACTGGAAGAAAGAGAAAAGGAGAGGGAGGAGAGGGAAAAGGAAAGGGAGAATTTGAGGAGGCAGAGAATGTCTGAGTGGGAAGCTATAGAGAAGGAGAATGAAGTCATAGAAAGGAAAAGAAGAGAGGAAGAGTTAATGTATGAAAGGGACTGGGAGGAGAGAATGACTAACAAAAGGTTAGAATGGAAGAAGAGGATTGATGAGATTTTAAATCAGCACCGTGCTGAAATGGGCCAGATGCAAACACGCGTACTTCATGAACAACAAAATCTTACTAGCCAATTACTTGGTATTTTCTCACAATGGACTGCCCAACCTGCTGGTTTATCTGATCATACTAGTGCTAGCAACCATTATCTTTCACAGATGATGCAAAATTTGCATCATGTAAATGGTGTAGTTCACGGTGACACTAGGGTTGAGGGAGATAATCAAGAAGATCAATTCATTGTTGATGGATGATGTATCTCCTCTATTGCTTGCAGCTACACTTGGCTATCTAAGATCTTGAGTTATGGTTGGAAGAAGTGGCCTAAAGGGCACAGATTTGTTGATTGCATTCTCAAGTATATTCTTCCATTAGGTGAGATTGTACACATCTGCTGTATCCTGTACCTTATAATGGTTTTCTAGTTATTTTTACTTATATTTTTATGTAATTACCTCTGTTCTATATATATAAAGGTATTTAGTTCCCTGTTTTCATTTTCTATTTGTACTTAACGTGAAATAATGAGCGTAAAGGTCATTTTGTTGGTCTTTAAAATGCCTCTGTTCAAACTCTTTATCACGCTACACCCCTGACGCATCTGCAGATCCAAGAACGGATTTTTGAAAAATCCATATGCCAGTCATATTGCATTGCTATGATGTGATCCTGCCTAAATTGTGATACGATATTTTTTTTAGCCATCAATATATAAATAACGTATGACAATGCATACTTATGGTATCAATAATTTGATAATATGGATTCTATGAAACGGGTGATATGAAAGTTTTCTAAAATGATGAGTAAACATATAATAGTGGGTCTCACTTTTAATATACAAGTGCCACAAAAATGGGTTCACCATTACGTGTCTAGGGCCCTGAGATAGAACTCAAAAAGTTTATGTAATTAATACGAAAAGGTCATAGGTAGAGTCAGAGATGGAACTTTATCATATGATAATGACATTAATTCTTAACTGAAACTAAAACCCTGTAAGTTATTAACTTGTTATCAAGCTTATTGATCCCCTATCCTAACAAATAGTGATATATCTTATTCCCCATATTCTAAATATGGAAACTATTTAGATAATTAATTTTAATTTTAAATATAATATCACAATCTATTTTATATATAATATTAATTATTTTTAAATTAATTTATTTAATTTATAATTTGATATATGATTTTATATAAGAAAATTTTAATTATGTTATTTATTAAATTATTTTAATAATTTTTATATTAAAGATTGAAAGAATATAAAAGTATACATTTAACACACACAACGCTAACCCTTGAGAAAAATTTAGTTAGGTGATGTGTAGCAAGTAATATTGTAATAGTGGAGGTGCAAGAAGTTGACTATTTATTCAGTTTTGTGGAAGTTAGAGTCATTACTTCAACATATAATAGTAAGCGAAAGGGTGTTGAGTCTATTGTGTACACCTAACTTCAACTATAACTGCGCAGACGTTGAACTTTCTTGCTCTACTTAGCAGCGGCCGGGTCAAGCATGCCATCTCTACCACTCCACCTACCCGCCCCTAGCCCTTCCCACTTGTATATATATACACACCAACACTACTCCCTACTCATCTCATCAAGTAGCCTTTGCATATTCCAATTAAGATGATGAAGGTGGAAGATATCCGTAAGCAGCAACGGGCGGAAGGCCCCGCCACCGTCATGGCCATCGGCACCGCCACCCCTGCTAACTGTGTCGACCAAAGCACCTATCCCGACTACTATTTTCGCATCACTAACAGCCAACACATGACAGACTTGAAGCAGAAATTCAAGCGCATGTGTAAGTCATATATATATAGCACTTACTTTCCTCATTCATTATGCACAGATCAGACATGGATTTCTAATAAGCCTTATTATTTAATTTCAGGTGACAAGTCCATGATAAAGAAGAGATACATGCACGTGACAGAAGAGATCCTGAAAGAGAACCCGAACATGTGTGCTTACATGGCGCCTTCAATTGACGCTAGACAGGACATCGTGGTTTTGGAGGTACCAAAGCTGGGAAAAGAGGCTGCAACCAAGGCCATTAAGGAATGGGGTCAACCCAAATCCAAAATTACTCACTTAATCTTCTGCACCACCAGTGGTGTCGACATGCCCGGAGCCGACTATCAACTCACCAAGCTCTTGGGCCTTCGTCCATCCGTGAAGCGATACATGATGTACCAGCAAGGCTGCTTCGCCGGTGGAACGGTGCTCCGGTTGGCCAAAGACTTGGCTGAGAATAATAAAGGAGCTCGAGTGCTTGTGGTTTGTTCTGAGATCACTGCCGTCACGTTTCGTGGGCCCAGTGATACGCATCTTGATAGCCTTGTGGGCCAAGCTTTGTTCGGTGATGGAGCGGCCGCTGTCATTGTGGGCTCCGACCCAATTCCACAAGTTGAGAAGCCCATATTTGAGCTTGCGTGGACGGCCCAAACCATTCTTCCTGATAGTGAAGGAGCTATTGATGGGCATCTTAGGGAAGTTGGGCTTACGTTCCATCTTCTCAAAGATGTTCCGGGCCTTATCTCAAAGAACATTGAGAAGGCCTTAGTGGAAGCATTCCAACCATTGGGAATATCTGATTATAACTCTATTTTTTGGATCGCACATCCAGGTGGCCCGGCTATCTTGGACCAGGTTGAGGAAAAATTGGGCCTGAAACCAGAAAAGATGCTGGCCACCCGGCATATTCTAAGTGAGTACGGAAACATGTCAAGTGCTTGTGTGTTGTTTATCTTAGACGAGATGAGGAAGAAGTCTGTTGAAGATGGGCTTAAAACTACTGGCGAGGGGCTTGATTGGGGTGTCCTCTTTGGATTTGGGCCTGGTCTCACTGTAGAGACTGTTGTGCTTCATAGCGTGGCTCTCTAAAATACTTGTTGGTCAACACTAAAGCTCATTATGCAAGTTTACGATATTAGAGGATTAGTCATTATTTCTGACAATTGATACTTTATGTTTATCTAAAAAATGATTGTTGATGCCGCTTACAGCAGCATCGTCACAATTCTTATTCTTCTTTAAATTATATGTTGTTTTCATATATGCTTCATGAGAGGCCAAATAATGTTTATTCTTACAGTATGATCTTCATTACAAATTTGTCAATAAACTCTGTAACCTGCAAGTTAAATATGTAAAAGGACAATGTACAACTTGAAATTTTGTACTGCAATTATGAATTCCTACTGAAAATTTTTAATTAGTGCATTACAATTTACGTATTTCTGTAATTTTATTATAAATAATTTTTTTGGTTGAGATGATAGCAATGCTAATCTGTATCCTTCTCAACCAAGCTCTAAAAGCAAATTCAGCAAAGATATTTAAAGAAAAAAAAAACTAGACCTCTATGTTTAGTTGGGATTTTATGCATCAAGTGCTTTTGGAAGCAGGCATTGAGAGGAATTTTATTACTCTAGTTATGAATTGTGTTACTACTGTTGGTTACAATGCCTTATGGAATGGAAAGCAATCTGACTTCTCTTCTCAAAGGGACTTCGTCAAGGTGACCTATCTCTCTTTATCTATTTGTTCTATGTATAGATAAGTTATCTCATGTTATTACTATGTCAATGATGGAAGATGGAAACCTATTAGAAATCTTATTTCCCACGTGATGTTCGCCAATGATTTGCTTCTTTTTGGGGAGTCAATATAGCAACAAGCTACAAATATGATGGAGTGTCTAGATCATTTCTGCTCTACTTTAGAAAAGATAGTTTTTTTTTTGTACAAAAATTTTTAGAAAGGGGTTGTATTAACCCACAATCTAAGGGCAAGACGAAATATTCCTTTCTCTTAGATAATACCAATACTAAGTAGGGCGATCCGTCTATATTTTTGTCTAAGAATATAAAGCCACATGTAAGGGGTGCCATCAAAAGAATAGTGTGTATGAGTGTTTATGAGGAAATAGGTACGTATTTTGGGTTTCCACTTACTAGAAGCAAAAGGCCCATATATAAATTTCAGTATATTGTTGAGAGAGTGAAGGCTAAGCTTGCTGTCTGGAAATCAAACTGCTTGTCTACTGCTGGGCGTGTGGATTTATAAAGTCTGTGCTTAGTACTATTCCCTTGTATCCTATGCATGTTGCAAAAATCCCTGTTGCGATTTGTTCTGACGTTCATAGGCTACAACGGAATTTCATATGGGGAACATCTAATAGTGGACGAGGATTTCATCCCGTGGGGTGGGATAAATTAATGAGGCCAAAGGATTATGGGGGTCTAGGTTCTAAGAAGTTGCAATCGGTAAATAGAGCGTGTGGTGGTAAGCTATCTTGGAGGCTTGTCTCAGGAGCAAAAGGACTTTGGGCAGATGTCCTGCAACACAAATATATGTTTAAGCAGGAAGAAAATCTTCTAACTGCAGCTGCAGGAGACTCACAATTGTGGCACTTCAGTTGTCAACAGCGATATATTGTTGAAAATGGTACAAGGTGGAGGATAAGAGATGGAACATGTGTAAGGTTATTTGAGGATTGTTGGCTGGATAATAACTGTAAGATTAAAGATCTTTGATTGAGACCTCTTACAACTACAGAAGAGTCTTCAGTTGTTGCGGATTGGGTGATTAATTGGACCTGGGACTTCACTCGGCTTCATGACTTGATGAAAAATGAGGTATTTCACTTGCTTCTTGCTACTATACCTCCCTTTCCACATAGGGGTAATGATATTATGACTTGGAGATTAACTCCTGATGGTGATTTTTCCATTAAAAGTGCATACAACTTGCTGGAACAGAATGTCTCCTCCCAATATAACTCAATTTATAAACTTATATGGAAATGGAAGGGAGCTGAAAGAATTAGATTTTTCATGTGGCTGGTTGTTCATAATAGATTAGCTACTAACTTGTACAGGAGCAAATGGTCTCAATGCTCTTCTTTATGTGACTGGTGCCAAAAAGATTGTGAGGGATTGTCCCTATGCGAAGAGGTTATGGTTGCCTCTATTGAAACCTTCTGCGCATCAGTTATTCTTCACGGCTACTGTCAGAATGGGCATAGATTAATTTGAGAAGAAACCTTGGTGCAGACTTGGGTCAAGATTGGAACCTTTCTTGGGGTGTAGCTATCTGGAAGCTAATGGCAATGGAGGAATGATTTTGTTTTTAAAACAGAATTTCACAAGCCACATGATCCGGCTAATGTTATTCTCAATATTAGGCACCACTTTGTTCTCAAAAGAGGGGATATGAGACAAGGAGCCAATAAAAAATTGGCTTGGCAAAACCCACCTCCTAATGTCTTTAAATTAAACGTGAATGGTACTAAGTGTATGTTTAGGTAATTCCTAAACTACCGTTTTAAAAGAATTTCTGGCTTAAATATTGATTTAATTTTTTTTAAAAATAAATAGTCATATTTGTTCGAAAGGGTTTATGGACCAAACTATGGTTTAAAACCATACTTTTGAATAAACTCATAGGAATAACTTCTAAAACAGTAAAAGAACTTGCACTACCCAATTACTATTTTACCTTTATTTTTTCTTACATTTTTTCTTCTCTTCTCTCTCTTCTACTTTTCTTTTTCTCTGTTAATGTCGTTGTGCCTCCACCGTCATTGCTCCTTCTGTTGCCTCCATCGTCATCACTCCTCCTCTCTGTCCATCAATCCTCTCTCTTCCCCACTGTTAGTGATTTTGCTTGGTCCCCGTCCGATGCCTATGTTTAACGAGAAGAAGACGAGGGTGAACAGTCATGAACAATAACAGGATATTATAATTAATTTTTTTTATCTTATATACTTTTTGATAATTTACTAATCACAAAAAGACTTCTGATAATAACCATCCAAACACTTATTTATTTAGAACTATTTTTTTCCATAAACGTTTCTCCAAAAATACTTTTTTAAAAACTGTTCTCTAAAAACCTTTTTTTAAAAGTTATTCAAAAATTCTTTTTTGATAAACTTTTTTTTTTAAAACCTATCTAAATATGCCCTAAATCTAAATCCTCTCAACGTGTTGCTTGTAGAGGGGTTATGCATGACCACCATGAAAAGTGGATTATTGGATTTTCTCACTACATAGGTGTCTGCACGGCTTATGAAACTGGAAATCAAGAGAATGCTTTTATTCACGTGGAAGATTACTTTGCATTTTAGTCCTAGGGAATGCAATCGTGTTGCCGATGCATTAGCTAAGAATAGATTGAGAACTACTGCTACTTTTGACATGGTTCCTCAACACGTGAGGGCCATGGTACACAGAGATGATGGGATTGCAATCCCCGTGGCTCTAATATTTTCATGTAATAGGTGCTAGCCATCTTTCTTATATAAAAAAAAAGGATATTTAGTTCTGGCTCAAAGAATGACAACCATCCTCACCTTCAATACCTTTCTCTATCTGATGGGGTGATGTTTTACTTTCCCAAAGTATTGCATCAACCTTACGAAGTGCGAACTTTCAACTCTAACGTATTATAACTAATTAATAAAGTTTCAAGCTAGCGTGGTTTCTAGTTTCCATTAAGGGAGTTTTTAGTCAACGGCTAGTTGTCCAAGTAGCAATGCCACCTGCATGCTTAGATGATGTCCCAGGTTTGAGTTCTGGGTTAACATGTTTGTGTACAATTTGAATTAGCTCTCTTCCACGCTTGCTTGTTAACCGATGAATCCTTCAATCATCAGGTGTTCCGATTCAAATTGTCATCCTCCTAACTGTTATGAATCTTTAATTAATACACTTGAGCAAAAGGAAGGATTTCAAGAATGTGAACGAACGATTAGTAATACAAAAGTCCAAAAACAAATATACAATCTGAAGGATCACAAATATCAATGGGCCGAACTATCATCGGCGTGGTCTGACTGCATCTGTACTATCAGTATCTTTTCAATGGCATCCACGAAGCTTGGTATATTTTGCCGAATATGAGAATCTGATGAATTGGCTAACTTCTGAAGAATCAAACCCCACGCCAAATGAAAACCCGAGAAATTCGAGAAAAAAAGTTAGTAATCTTCCAACCATTTCCAGTCGATAAGATTATGATCGGCAGTTAGAAAAGCCCTAGAAGCTATCTAGTGCAGTGGATAGTTTCTTTTTCCATGAAAGAAAAGCCGAAGAAAAGCCCTAGAAGGCATGATAGAGAAGATGAGATGAAGAGAAGTCATCTAGGGGAAACACCGCCCATAAAGTATTTGAATGCAATTAGCTCAGCACATTGAGAATTCCCTTTTACAATCAAAAGCAAGAAAAAAATATCCTTGAAGGTGGGATAAAGGAAATGATATCACTGACCTCAACTTTGCAGAGAAAATTTAGGGAAATTTCCTTCCGATTATCTGATCCCTTGAGAGATATAAGCTTCAATGGAGGACCAAATAGCGGCCAATTGTGAGATAACTTTAAGAATGCACCAATTCCTCCAGCCACATGAGCTACTATAGTTTCATCTCTATCCAAGTATTCAAGCGAGTATCTGTCGTCGAACATAAAATGAAGTACATGTTAAATCATAAGGTCATTGCATACTAAAAATCAATCAAAATAATTGTGAGCCAAATTTTAATAAGCAAAACTAGGATTGCATCAAAGGTCTCACCTTAATTTATTAGCATCCTTTACCGCGAGACGCCTAAGTGAGCTAAGTATAATTCTATCCTGCACTTTTCTTACAAGCCACTGCAATGAAGAATTGCTGCACAATAAATACAACAAAGTGAATCAAATCATCATTCACCAACAAATTACTTCTTCTTGTTTGTTTTTGTGAGCTAAGTATAATTCTATCTTGCACTTTTCCTTTTTTGTGTGTTTTTGTAGTTGTTTCCTTGAAGGAAAGTATTTGTTTATAAAGCATAAAGTTGAGACTTGTGTTAGGGTAGTCAACTTTCTTTGAGATCATCATTTTTTTAAAACGTAACTTGTACAATGAGATCAAAGTCCTGTGCATAATGAGATCTGATTTGGTTAAGAAATTGAAAACAAACGTTATCGGCTGACACATATATTTAAATACAGCATTAAATTGACTTGATTATAATTATATTATCTTATTGGGAACTGCGAGAGTGATAGTCTAGAGTCCATAGATATAAGTTAGGACAGTAAGGAATGGAGGAGATTCTGAGAAAAAGAACAGAACAAACCTGAGAGATTTTGCAGTATCAACAATGTCGCTCACATATATATCATTTGGAAAAACCTATATAACAAGGATTAAAAATTAAAATTGAAAATAATTAAAGACCAATAATTTAAGGCCAGACTCTAAGGAACAAGTATAACCATATCATACATCCAGAAAATACATAAATTCACTAAGAAAAAATCCAGACGTAAGTTTAGAAGTTGGAAAAAAAACTGAGGTAAGATAGAATGGTCACTCGCTATACCCTAACAACACGTTAGCCTATATAAGCCAATGGAATATATACAGGAGAAGCTATTTATAAACGTTAAACCGTAAATTCTTGCTTTTGTATCTTGAAGATGTTCCCTAGTTGTTCTACTTCAATACACCATAGGCTACTGTTTCACAGATATTTAATAATCAATCACAGCTTAAGCTCTTGGCACGAAATGCTAATAAAACCTTCATAAACAATTAACCACGATTTCAATACTTGACTTCTTGCCACTCATTCCAATTCTAAATTCTCACTAAATCAATTTTTTATCACACGTTATGGTAGCCACGTGCTTTGTCCACTCAGCAAGCCCAAAAGGCTTTGCATGAGAGCAGATGTCAAAGATATGAATAAAATCAATCTCAAGCTTTTACTAAACAGCTCAAGTTTTTGGGGCAAAAATCCTTGACAAATTTTTAACACAGCCACATACAAAAGCAACCACATAACTATTAAGACCACTTTTATCCATGTTTGACAGCATACTAGCTTTTTGTAATTTAAAAGAAGCATATCTATACAGTGCCTCAAAAAGTAAGTCCTTTCCTAGCAAAGCCGTTGGTACGTATCAGTTAGCTTCCACAGTTATTAAATAAATCAAGGGACATATGCAAAAACCTATCTTGAACTTTGAGTCGATTACAAATAACCAATTTAACTTTCAAAATAGGAAATTAAGTCCCCCAACTTTTACACTTGAAAAACAAGTTGCTCTGTCTATTTCTGTTTTCACCCTTAATGTAGTTACTTCACATGCCACATCGGACTCTCCTATACTCAGTGGTGCAAGCTCCTATTAATTCCCGTGCAAGCTCCTACTAATTCCCCCAATACTACCGAGTCCAGTTCAGATTGGGGGAGTGTAAAGTGGCATATGAATATTAGTGTTAGAGGAAAGACGGAAAGAAGGACGTACTTTTTGGAGTGTTAAAATTGAGGAACATATTTTCTGAATTTGGAAGTTCAGGAAACCATCTGAAAACGACTCAGTTTGAGGAGTGAGGATTTTGAATTTTTCTCCTAAACAGGTTGGATGTAGACACTAGCAACATATCAGCTTAAGAAATAATCATATGTTTTGATACCTGAACATTCTTTAACTTCATAGTCCCTTCTAAAACTTCGATTTGTAATTCATGGTTCACTACAGGTGCATCAATGTTTGGCATGTGGGTTTGTAATGACAACCTAATGCAATTCTCATCAAACGCAAGCACTTTTAGACCCATCAGTGCATCCTCAATCTTCTCCACTACATCAAACCTAAGCAAAGGAACAAGATGAGCAAGGCAAGATGCATATAGGCATCTAAAGTGTAAGAGGAGGTGGAGGAAATTACCACTTGACCAAATGCTTAATATACTGCAGAGACTTGACAGTTGACTTCATTTCATCGATCTTATTATCAAGTTCTAATAGCTGCCAAGTGGAAGAAAATTTTTGCTCTTTTGAAAGAGATTAAAGAAAGGAAAGTCATAAAAGCTAATCAACTACAAAGAATCACTAGAATAATTATATATAAAGAACCATACCAACAGTTCACCGAATGTTTAGTCAATATATCTTACAAACTCGTACAATCCACAAGAAGCAAACAGATAGAAAAGTAGTATGATTAGTCGAAAAGACCTCCGAATTATTGTCTTCATACGAAGTGGTCAAAGTTGACTGGTTGTCGTCTAGCATATGAGCATCGACACCTTCACTTGCCCTTGTAATCTTTAGATCCTAGTAATATTTTAAGCCAAAGTCAAAATATGATTACTACAATGAAAATCTAATAAGCCTCACAAGCAGGATTTCAACCAAGACTGGAAAATTTGACATGTTCATTGTGCAAAATCACCAATTACTATAATAACGAAATAACTCAATTAATCAAGTATGACTTCTAGTAGTAGGTTCATAAAGTTCATCTAAATCATTAAAAACAGAAAATGTAAATATAAAACTTTATGATCAACAGCAAATTCAATGTAAGAACAAAAGAAGTCATAAGGATGCATATTTTGACCCATACATCAGTCAACCAATGCCATTCTATAGGCGATTTGGATTGTTGGTGTAAATATAATTGTTTAGTATTCTATCTAAATTCTCCCCTTCAACAGAGAACCAACCTTTAATGCGACATAATCTAAAGAGCATTTCAGTTCTTCAAGTTTAGCTTCCAACAGGTTTGAATCTGGAAAAACAAGAAAGGTAAATGAATGACGAAAAGAAAAAGAGGGGAGGCGAGGTTCCATCTCCTGATAGACATGCAAGACACAGTCAAAGGCATCACCTTCTTTATGCATGTTCATAAGCCGCTCAATCTTTTTAGCTATATCGGAGCTTTCAACTTCCACCTTGTTATGTTCCTCCTTCAAATGCTCTAAATAAGCATCTGTGTGAAAATCGACCAATTTATAAAATCTCACCATAAATTTTGCAACTCTCATGCTCCACCTTAAGTCCCTCTCTAAGATTTCATGTGTAAGCATCAGTGTAAAAAATGGAACGACGGAAGTAAAATAGCCAGACTAGTATGGCGCAAGAAAACATAGCAATACTTTCAAAGTCGATACAGCTGCACTCGTTTACCAAATTACAAATTCTAGCGAACTCTAATCTAGTGAACCACCTCGGGCAAAAATGCTACGGAAACAAGAGCAAGAAAGACGAAACTCACTCCTTCGATGAAGGAAACCCGTCGGGGAGGCTACTAAAAGTCATATACTATACCCTCTATATTATTAAGCAAAGAAACTTGTCTCACCAGCAATTCAGAAGAACTAAAAGAGTACTCACCCATATCACCATCTTCTAAGAAACCCACATCAGAGCACTCGGACACAATTTGCTGTATTATACTCTGTACATAAGAAAAACGTAAAGGTGTTTATTGACCGAGGAAAAGACCAAGAAAGCAATGGTAATGATGCAACGATACCTCCAATTCAAGAGCAGAATCCTGCAGTAATTTGTCTGCGTCCAAAGAGTTTAATTCAGGAAAATCTTCGCTGCAACGCTTGTGAAGCTCGGTAAGCTCCTCTAATAGACTGAAATAAAAGTTTAAAAAAAAAAAATAGCGAGCAAGTGAGATGAATTACAGGAACAGCGAAAAACAGAAGAGGGAGAACGACCTGCGAAGGGCGGGGAGGTCCATGGGTGGCAATGACGATGGAATGGATTGAGATTGTTCTGCCATTTTTTTATGGAAAATTCAAATTCCTTAACTCAGCAACGTCGACTGTAGCGAAATGTCTCTGCGAGGTCGAACTGCTAAGGATCACTAGAAGGAAATTTGAAAAGGAGGTGGCGCTCTAGTTTCCTCTACTGTGGAGTCCGACCGCGGTCCGCGGGTGCCCTTGCCGCTGAAAATTGGCGCTTTTATTCTTCTTCTTTCATTTTAAATTTAAATTAGATTAAGCTACCCTCTCCCTGTTTTTTTTTTTTTTTCCTTCTTTTTGCGTGGCAGAGCTAAGGTGGAGTTTTTCTTTTCGTGTGGCAGAAACTCGGGTGGACCTAGAGACCAAAATGCAACATGACAAAATGAATCGGATCTGGATCCCCAATTGAGAAATATTTACCATTAAATTGTGATGGGATGAATATGATGTTGAAATAAAAATCTTTATTTGTTTTAAAAAATAAATGTGTAACTCCCCTCAATACCATTAAATCTCAATTTGATAGTTGATATTCTTTAATTGAGGGTAAGAAAAAACTTCTGGCAGAAGAAACTGTTGACCGTTGGCTAATAGCTATACAATTTTTATATTTTAAATTAACTAGACCATTAAATGACTTGATTTGGATATCTTAAAACAAATTGTGGAGTTCATTTGGATATTCAGCAATAGCAAGTGAATTCCGAGTTGCAGTCGAAGCAGTGTTCTCTGATCTAGATTCTGAGTCAAAAATAAAAAAGTCTTCGTTCGACCCGAAAAGGAAGCAGTATAAATTCGTTATTATTATTTTTTTTCCTTTTTTCAAAAATTGCGTTGTCTGAAAAGACAGAGGAGGTTTACGTGCTGAAACCCTCCTCTTGTGACGACCATTAAGCTCCATTTAACCTAACATAATTGTTTCATTTGTCAGTATCAATCCGTATATCTAATTGAAATTGTAGATAATTCTTACGCCATAATAAGTTTATGTTAGCACTTTGTATCTTAGTCATCCCACTACAGAATTATAAGTTTATTTTAGTAATCATTGAGGTTTTTTAATATTTTTAGCAAGGGCTTCACTATTAAGTAGTTATCAAGGATTATGTTAGCACGGTTATTATTTTGTATATGACTTTAACTTTGTGAGCATCACGTGATAGCTGTTGGAGTTTCTCTTCCTTCCAAAGCCTGAGTATCACGGGCCCGCACATTTTAAATCTCTAACTTTCTCTAATTTGTTGACGCCTCTATCATCTATGGTTTCTTTTCGCCTTTCTAATTATTTGGGTTCTCAGTTTTTATATAATCAAATATAAAATGAAAATTCCCCCCAGATTTGTCATGATGATCAACGTTTTACCTCCCTGACATCATCTCCCGTAACCTGAAAGGTCCAAGCCTCTCTATGTTGTTTGCTTGTTAAATTAAATTAAAAGCCGAAAGTCAACCTTTTCAGAAGTCTCGCACAATATGGGGCAGTTATATCCCTTGTTTAACAATAAACAAAAAACTATTCATAACAGACACGAGGAGACGAGGGAAGGTTAACTCAAGATAAACTTTAATTTTGGCATGGAAGACTCGGGATAAAAAAGTATACAGAAGATTTTACTAAAATCACATTCATTCAAGGTGAAAACGCACCGGATTTCGTTCCCTAGAGTTGACTTACTATATAATGATGATGTTCCACAGAATCACTTTCTGGTCAAATTTTAGCCAAAAGCTTGAATGAGTCTTTAAATTTTTGTTGGGAACGAAATTACCTTGTTGACTTTATATGATGATATCATTAATTATCAAAAGTGCTTCAGGGGAATCACTAGAATAGAAAAAAATTGTGAGATGGGGATAGACGAAGCCATAAAACTGATGAAATATTCCCGATGAAAGAAGAATATATACATGTCTTGTTGTTTGGGGTCAGTTGTTAGAAAGGAAAGTAAAGAGTTGATCGTGGTGGGAATATTCACCGGAATTCACATTTAATATCCGAAAATAAATTGCCTCCGAATAGAACAAGAAGAAAAAGCCAAGGTGCGCTGCGCTGACTTCTGCAAGGGCGGGAGATCAAAGCGCAAGCACAGATAGATAGATACATGACATAAAAATAAAAATAAAGGAGAAAATGGAGAGAGAGAGAGAGAGCGTTGAAACGGCAAGAAAGAAGGTATTTCCAAAATTGCTTGAAGGCAGAAAAGGAAGCAAAGGTCGTATTCTCGATTCAACCACATTCACACATGGAAACTTTGAACTTGCCATTATTATCAATCTCTCCCTTCTCGTTTCCTTTCCGTTCTCCTCGTCTTCCTAACTCTTCTATACGACTCTTGTTCGAGTACTTGCCGCCGCTCCTTCTCTCCTATTCGATTCTTCTTCCCCGCGACTCGGCTACTCCCTCACTCAGCTCAGGTACCGATCTTTCTTTCTGATTTTATTTGTTTGTCTCTGAACTGATGAAAGGATAACGGACTTTTATTACGTTCTGATTTCTCTCTTTCTCCTTATCTTCCTCTGTCTCCCTGTAAGACACCTTGCACTGTTAGGTGCAATTCTCATATGAACGACAATTAAATTCTATCTGGGTTATGAAATATTTGAAGAACTTTTAGTTCTACCCGGGGAGTGAAAAATTTTAGCCTTACCCCACCTCACCTCTTTATAAGCTTACAATAAATCTGAAGAAGCTTTTGCACAGAAAAAAAATCTGAAGAAGATTTGCTTTCTTTCAGAACAGAAGAGGAAATAACTAGTAAAATCAACTAAATATATACTCTCCATCTAACTCTGCGGAACTCAGTTGAAATTTTGTGTGCCCTATGATTAACTTGGAGAAATTCTTAGTTTTTTCCTTTATTTTTTTCATCCATTAAGTATAAATTGCAACTCGAAAAATTTAAGTGTAAAAAACGTTAAGGATTGATCATGAATAGAACCATTCATATTCACAGTACAGACATAATGCGTGTCTCTGCAAATAAAAATTATAAGCATTTATAACGAAGTGAATTAAGGAAATTGAGAGTCAGCCTAAATCTTCATTTGGCTCACGATAATGCACTTTTATGGATGATTAAGGTAGCTAGGATTTGCGTTACCGGGAGCTCAGTTTTAATATGAGCAGCTCAGGACCTAAGGAAGGCCAAGAGGCTGCTAGAGATTTTCAAAATCAGCAAATCGTGTTTTTTGACTTGGACCTCAACCTTCCTCTTCTAGAGGAGTGCCCGGATGCAGCAGCTCAAGGATCAACCCTTGACAATGAAAATTTGCAGATAGGTGATGCTGACCTTGATGATGTTATTATAATCTCCCCGATAAAATTTGAAGAAGTATGCTATTCTTTATTCAAACTTCAATTTTCCCCAATTATGCATGAAACTTCAAGTTGTTTTGAATTTACTTCTTATATTAAGCCCTTTTCCTTTTAGGCAAAGAACAATTCTCGAAGAAAAAATATTTGTCAACGCTATGCGATTATACAAGTGTTTGATGAAGATAGAGGAAACATTTCAGGTTTGTTATATTTTCCATACGTAGTCATTGTTTTGTCCTGCTCGTCTTATCCTGTACTTTTATCATATTTGATTAACTGTGGTGGTTCTCTCTTTCTTTTCGTTTGTTTTTTTCTTTCTGTTTGATTTTGTAAGGAGGCGGGGGCGGGGGTAATGACTGGTGTAATAGGTTCGACTTTAATGACATTAGAAAGTGCCCCATTTTTTATGCAATCCAATTATATCTTGAGGAAATTTTGTTTAGTCTTACGCTTGATTGCCTGTTATTTTCTCCTCAATCTCCTTCAAATGATTGGTTCGGTTGGAAATACTCCTGATTTTTTTTTTCTTTGGTTCAAAGGGCACCATTCATATTTACCTTATTGAATCTATTTCTATCCATTTCTCTCCTCAGTGCCCCCTCTTTGTTTATGAAGGGGAATAAGCCGCTGGTCATAAAGCATTTGACCATTTGTGGAAGTCTTGTGAATTTTGTCAAATGAATAGCAGTACTCTTTTTCTTCTTTTCATAGGAGGCTCGCTAACAGATTTTCTGGGTTTGCAGAAGTGACAGCATATGCAGTTTCTCACCCAGTTAGTGACAACATACATGAAAATCCACAAAACCAAGCAGTTGTGGACTGTGAGCTGCACCTAGGTGTGAAAGACAGTAGGGTAGCCAAGGTAACCTATGCTGCTTTTCTTTTATTATAACCACTCATCTCTAGCCTGCGTTTGTTTCTTTTACATCTTCAGTATGCAGATAATTGCTGGCAATTATTGCTTTAGAGATCATCCCAGATTCTTTGTGGAATATATTTTGCTTGATTATGTTAATTGTTCAGCTGATGGCCTTTGAAGGGCCATTTTAGGCAGCTAACTAAGTTTGAGGTCATATCTTCTAGCAGTGAATCTTCGCCTACTCATTTAAAGTGAATAGTGAAGGCATGGGACTGCTCAAATAATTAATTTCTCACCGAATTTGGAAAACAAGTAAACAAAGTACTGTGTGCCTCTGCTTTTAATTGATTCCATTTTCTTCTTTAAGATAATTCAACTCTTTACAGCGAAAGTGAACTATGAGCCCGTTAATTGGGAGAAGTAAAATAGTCAGCTTATTGTTTTTTTGAAAACTCATTTATCTTAGTTTTAGGTCTTCCTTCAGCTGGCTATTCACTCAACATATTAAGATGCTGAATGTGTGATAGTAGTAGTTAATAGTCAAACCAGGAGCCTAGGACACTAGGAAACTAAGACCTATATTTTCTAATTTAAATCTAGAAAGAAGTGGGTGGGGTGGGGGTGGGGGTTAATTGCAGCTTGTTTCTTGGCCTAATTTAAAATTTGGTTTGGTCTTTGGTGTTGTGTAATTCGACTTGGCCTGGTTACTGGTTGAAGTGCCTAGTTTTATTTGAACCTTGTGCCTGACAAAAATTAAAATGGACATCATTTGAATTTTATGGATGATTGGTGTTGTTACACGTCAGGTGCTGTCTCCAAGTGAGGTACTGCCCGAGGAACCCACATTCAGTTGCACAATTTGCATGGGCCAGCTGATTGAAGAGACATCAACAAAGTGCGGCCACATTTTCTGCAAGAAGTGCATTCAGGCAGCGATAGCTGCTCAACACAAATGTCCCACCTGCAGGCGTAAACTTAGAAAATCCGACGTGTTTAGGGTCTACCTTCCAACAGCTAACTAGTGAATTCTATTTCATAACAAGATTTACACAGCTTATGATTAGAAACCCAATTCATGGTGAAATTATGATTATTACTGCTGCATTTGGAGTTGGCCGAAAAGGGGGAAGGGGGAAAAATTGCATTTAGTTACATGAAAGCCGACTATAGTATCTCGTCTCAAATTCAATGCCCGGATTTATTATAAATGGAAAGCTGATGATCAACATTTCTTATTTTGTTCTCTTGTTACACAGCGTATTCTTGCAATTAAGTAATTAGCAATCTCTGAGGTTTCCTAAACAGCATTATTTTTCCTTAATTTCAAACTTTTCTGGCCTATGATAGAGTTCTGGTTCTAGTTTGTTGTGGCTATAATTAAGTTCCTGATTCTCCATGTGTACAGTTACATCCTCCTTTATGCAGTATCAAATGCAAAAACTGTAATTTTCTTGTCTACGAGTTTGTTTTTTCATTTTATTATATCATTTAGCCCATTTCAATAGACTTTCCGTGATCGTTTGTTGATGTGATAGAAACACCCATGTCCTGCGTGCATGTCAGACTATTTCGTTAAACCTTAGAGTAAGATAAATAGAAGATAAAGTTAAACAGGGAGAAGACAAGTTAATGCAAATTTGTATTTCTAAAACTATAAATGGGATTTTTAAGGTAAAAAGATACTTGTAAGAATTTCGAGTAATATGATACTTGTATCATAGGAAAGACAAAAAGAGTGCATAGTATACACAACTTTTCTTTTTGTACATTTATATAGCCTTGGCATTATGCGAGAGCATTATTTAGCATTGTAATTGTAAGTGGCGTAGTTTGGATAGCCGTTCTGAAAACCATGTTCTGCCTAATGGCCTTCGCCAAATACAATGAATATAATGGGAACACAAATAGATACAGTTCCCTTTTTCGGCCGGAACTCATACATTTCTGTCGGTGTGCTTTTTTGTTTTTGCCATGAATAGATAGAAGACTTCAATCTCGAGTTATTCGAAGTTTCATTTCACTGAGTGGATTAACTATCTCCGCGTTTGTTTCGTCATCTACGATATAAATAAAACACTTCACAAAAATTTATTAATTAAATTAGATTATGATTTTTTTCAAATTAAAAATACCGCTAACTATTACTATTGTCCTTGTTTTTGTGGCACCTCTAATGTCATATGAATCGTTGACCAACAAAAAATTGTTATATGAATCATCTCCCATTTTTTTTTGTCTCATAGATTCACATATTTATCCATCATTAAATTTTAGGTAAAATTATACTAAATGTTACAAAGTTGCAAACCATTATTATGCGCAACTTTGAAACTGAAGTTGATGTTAAAATGAAATATCTCCATTTATTTGTTTTTTTGAACCCCAGAAGAAGGATTTTTTCCCCTTTTCTAATATTGCTACTTTCTTAGTTGAATTAACTTTTTGCGTATTAAAATTCATACGGAAATGATGCAACGGAGCATAGCAAATGAGTTCTTAATTCTTACACCCCTTTGATAACTCAGGGCAACAGGGCAAATAATATCATCATTGAAAACAACGTATATAATTTATTTGGTCTTGTTCCTCGAAAGTTTCACTTTTTGGATGTGTTGTGTTTCCCCCCTGTTCAAATTGTGGAAGCCGTTTATTCAGACTGCCCCATTTATATATAATTAGCACTTTGTTACGTAAAATTTTATTGTTTTTTTAGAACCATGATACCATACTACGTACGTTAAAAAATGTTGACTTTTTAAGGTAAAAAAATGTAATGATTACAAATGAAATTATTAAGATTTTCTCTTGTAACGTTTATTCCCACGTATCTATACGTTCTGCAGTTGAGGGTACGGCTTCTTTGGCGAACGCGATGACTACGGCTTAAGCGATATGCCGAAATCTTTTTACTATTAACAGCTGCTATGCTGATCAGTAATCACTATTGGATTATACTGGAACACCCTTCTTCTCTAGGCTGTATCCCCCAACCTCACTCATCTTAGCAGTCTTATCCATCACAGCGACTATCTCTTCTATTCTCTCTCCCAAAATGATTCCCAGGAAAGGATTGCTCTATTTCCTTTGTCTGTATCTATCAATTCACTCTGAGGTAACAACCGCCATATTCTTCAGGCCCTTCAATGTTACCTACGATCACAGGGCTCTCGTCATCGACGGCAAGCGCCGCATGCTCATCTCAGCTGGAATTCACTATCCACGCGCCACTCCCGAGGTGCGCTACTAACTTTCATGCCTCGATTGTGTTTTTTAGAGGACGGAGCGTATGTACATGGTCGGTCTTCTGTAATTCTCAGAGAATAGCATCCTTGTGAAATTTAAAAGGGCAGCTAGAGTTTGCTTCCGTTCTGTTCAATCACATAATCTCAACCCCTGTACTCTCTCTGTTTTTTTTTTTTATCGAAGTTGCATTCTTCAACGCTTCTTATCCTCTCTCATAGGAAACTTCCTGTGAACGAAATCAGTACTTACACTTTAGTTCGCATTATCGCTTTCTCTCTGTTCCACAGTCTCCCTTTTCACTCTCACTCTCCCAAGAAACTGATGCTCAATAAAAATCATAAAAGATTCTTGGAGCTTCCAGAGTTGCAGCAATCAGAGGGTTGTCTTCCAACCCAATTTTGTCTAAACCACACTTTTGAATTACTCTAGAACAAAGGAAGTCCTTCATAAATTCATCTATCCTTTGAGCTTCACCAACGAAAATTTGAAAAGCGAAATGAGTAGACGGGAATGCTTTTAAACGCTTGTAAGCATTTTGAACAATGGATCCATTCCCAGAAGATTTAGTTCGGGGTTTAGCAGCCAAAAGAACCCAAAGAACTAATACAAAATTGAACCTATAAATTATTGCATGCGAACAAAATATATTTGTTAATCTATGCCGAGGAAGAATTTCTACCACTGTTAAATTATTTAACTAAGACAACTTCAGTCAATGATCTACTGGCCAAAATGGGGGTTATAGCTAAAACTTCTATTTGATAGGATACGTTAAGGAGTTATGTGATTATATTTCTACTGACACTTTATGAAGCTAGCCATGCTATATGCTTTATATGATGCTAGATGTGGCCCGATCTGATTGCAAAGAGCAAGGAAGGAGGGGCAGATGTAATCCAGACTTATGTTTTCTGGAATGGACATGAGCCAGTTAGAGGGCAGGTGTGACATTATATTTCTCATTGCTAGTTTTGTTGGTAGCCTTCCATGATTTCTTTTATTGTATAAATCTTATTTATGCTGAATGTTGATTTCTTTTATATTTGAAATTTTGTGCCTGTGCAGTATAACTTTGAGGGGAGATATGATCTTGTGAAGTTTGTGAAGCTGGTTGGATCCAGTGGACTTTATCTCCATCTTCGTATAGGCCCTTATGTGTGTGCAGAGTGGAACTTTGGGTCTCGCCTTCTTCTGCCCTATAATCTCACAATCATTTTTATTTATAGAAAATTAGAAATAAACGTTTCCATCTAGAGAAATGATTAAAGGAGGAGGAAGTTCTTGTCTATCTGAATTCACTTGTACATGACAGTTATTCAAATGCACGTCTGAATGAAAAAAGTTCTTTGTCGGGCAATTGAGATGTATTAATTTAGTTATGAGCCTTCACTTGATAGCTTATGATATTGAGTTGAAGTGGTAGTTGATCTGATGCCAGATCATTTAACTTTCACTTGGCAACTTAGACTGTCAAGTTGATGTGGCCCTTAACACCAAATACACCAAATATCTGGAAATTTCAATACTTGGACTATTTTTCCCTTTCATGATTTGATTGTTGTTCTTGCAGGGGTTTCCCAGTGTGGTTGCGTGATATCCCGGGTATTGTATTTCGAACAAACAATGCACCTTTCAAGGTAGAAGGCTATGTTGACTTTTGTCGTTTTTTTTCATAATAATAGTTCTGCCAAAGTTCCCCCCCCCCTACTCTCCTTTTTTAGTTTATCCTTTATGTTGACTCTGTTCTAGCCTTCTAGGAGGTTATCTTATCCTTAACTGTATCATTCATTCTTCCTAGAAGTTCATTTCCATGAAAAAGTTCTTTATTTTTGAACTTAGTCACAATGTACGTAATTTCAAATTTTCAATTATTTTCATTTTCCTTTATACAAACTGAAAGCTCATACATACATCAAAATAAAATAGTCCATATGCTTAATATTTTTATGCGATAGTGCTGTTTAAGATTCCAATTTTGTATTTATTGTTGTCATTGAACTTTAAAGGATCGCTGTGATCACCATATTACTCATTTTTTCCCTTAGGAGGAGATGGAGCGGTTTGTTTCCAAGGTGGTGAATCTGATGAGAGAGGAAAAGCTGTTTTCATGGCAGGGGGGGTCCGATTATTATGTTGCAGGTCTGATAATTATGGAGTTTGGATATATGTGAAGTAGTGGATTTTATTTTCTTAACTTGGATGAGATTTGTGAACCTGTTGAATTACCGGAATTGGCAGTAAAATTTAAAGTTGTCTTGTAATTCTTGTATTTCCTTGTTGCACAGATATTTTTATTTTGTGGGTTAATTTGGGATCTGACTGAACTGAGCACATATGTTAGTGCTATATTACATTCATGGCATATATCGTGGTTGCTAGCCTTTAGGACAAGTGCATTCCTCTTGCTTCATGTATTAAAATATCAATCATTTACTCTAGTTTTATAATATTAATTCTAGCTAATTGCTTCACCTTTCATTTTAACAAGAAAATCCATTTCAGAAATGAATTTGTTTCCTAGCTTATGAGTTGACCTAACTATTCTGCTGCAGATGATTGGATCTGTTATCTTGGAATTACCAAATGCAAGTATAAATTGGATATAGTTCCCTTTCTAATTTTTAGTGCCTAATAATGCGTTTCTTGACTGAATTTGATCAGATTGAGAATGAATATGGGAACATTGAAAGCTCCTTTGGTAAGGGAGGGAAAGAGTATGTTAAATGGGCAGCTAGAATGGCTCTAAGTCTTCGTGCTGGTGTTCCATGGATCATGTGCAGGCAACTTGATGCTCCACATTATATTGTAATATTCTATAACTTTCTTCAATTAAAAATTGAACTGAAACTGGCATTTGAATACTGTTACCTAGTTGAACTAGTATATGTTCAGATTCCTCTTATTATTTGCACTATGATCCATATATTGTATATTTCCTCCACAGATCGATTCATGCAATGCATATTACTGTGATGGTTTCAAACCAAACTCCAGGGACAAACCAATATTTTGGACGGAGGACTGGGATGGCTGGTATGAATTATTAAGACATGCTTCACATATTTACCTTTTGCACATAATTGATGCTGACATGTTAAGGAGTTCAGGAAAATATTATGCAGTTAGGAGAATCCTATGGGAACAGGAGATTAGTTACTTACTTGCGGTGCAACAAAAACTAAAGGGTACAAACATCATTAAGTAGTCATAGTAGCGATATTAATGCTGGCTAACAGGTCAATATTGTGTACATTGTTCTTAAGCTAGTATTCCAGTTATTATACTTGTGCTCCTTACCTTTCGCTTTACTTTTCATCCTTTCCCAATTTTTTTTAGACAGAATACGTTTTCTTTGATTCTCTTCAGATAAAGCATGGGGCAGGGAAGTTAGTTTCTTATCATATGTGGGCATACATGTATATGTTCCAAAGAAAAATGAAACAAACATCCTAATTAGTATTTGATTATAAAGTGATAGAAGTTATGATTACACCAAATTGAAGGTATGCAGAGTGGGGTGGAAGGTTGCCTCATAGACCTGTTGAAGATCTTGCATTTGCTGTTGCTCGATTTTTTGAACGTGGTGGAAGCTTTCAAAATTACTATATGGTATGATAGTAGCTGGATTTCCTGGTTTTGACGAGTATAAAAGAACTTTTGATGTCTTTATATTTGCTATGATGATGGTTCTACTTTGGAGGTTTTTGCCCGGAACGATGTTACTGGATTTTTTTATTACGTAGACGCTCTCTTATCTCTCTCTTTCTTACTCTGTCACTTATTTTTCAAAATTACTTTTTGGCTAAATGGAAGATATTCCAATCAATCCTATGCAGTTTTCGGGTTTAGTAACTAAGCCTCTCAAAGTTTCAACATTTGGATAACAATCCCTCCCTTCTAAAACCCTACACGTTCATGAACACTAAGATGCAATTGCCTAATATATATGATCTCCATGAGGAATACAAGAGAAATAAGATTTTTGGACATTTCCCTTCTGTCAATATCAATGTCATATTTAATATGAATTCTGGTTTTGATATATGATCTGCAATTATGCATAATCCATCTCTTTTGAGAATCCTGCCTTGTGTTGCAGTATTTTGGTGGAACAAATTTTGGCCGAACTTCAGGGGGGCCTTTCTTTATTACAAGTTATGATTATGATGCTCCAATTGATGAGTATGGTATGTAGAGGGACAAAAGAAATAGTTTTTTCTTCTGTTGTTAGCTGACCTTGGGTCTTATATAGTTGCTTTCATGACTGATGATTCTTGAAGAAGCTTCTTTGTCTAGGTCTGCTGAGTGAGCCGAAGTGGGGACATTTGAAAGATTTACATGCTGCTATAAAGCTCTGTGAGCCTGCTCTAGTGGCCTCTGATTCGCCAACCCATATAAAATTAGGCCCAAAGCAAGAGGTTTGAGCCAACCCCAAATTACTTGGCCGAAGATTTAGTAAAATGGTTGATGACATGTAGTTTGAGGGGGAGAAACTGTCCTTTTCTACCTTTGGTGTTCATTTCTAGCATGGAATGAATTTAACATTTGTCGTCAAGTGATGTTGAAAATTGATATTGGATTATTTGGGGGAATGAAAATAGATATTGGTTTCGGTGTATCCAATTTCCCAAATGAAAATTTTGTTTGTTTGATGTCTTTTTTAATGTGAATTCCTTCCCTGAATTTTCATTTTCTTCTCTTTTTTATAATATCCATGAATTTATTTTGTTTCTTAATTCCAGGCACATGTCTAGCACACAGATGTTCTCCCAGGTGGACTGAACTTATCTCTGTCTGAATTTCGTGGCAGATGCTCTGCATTTCTTGCCAATATTGATGAACAAAAAACTGCTACTGTAACATTCCGTGGTAAAAAATATACTATACCACCATGGTCAGTGAGTATATTGCCAGACTGCAGGAATACAGCCTTTAATACAGCCAAGGTAGGTTTAATGACTCGGCTTTACAGGAAGGCCCTTCCTTGAAAGAATAATTTTTTGTTAATTCGTTTCTTTCTTAGTTTTATTTTTAATTTCTTGGAGGATTCTGTGTTCTAACAACTACGCTTTGGCAGGGTACATTTTTTTTAAAAAAAAAGATACCTGTTATTGTACTCTTTGTGGAAATGTTCATAATTACTATCTTCTTGTTCTCAGACTTGTTTCTTGCTAAACTTTGCACAGGTTGGAGCACAAACTTCGGTCAAACTGGTAGGGTCTTATTTGCCTCTAGCTTCTAATATTTTTCCAGCCCCGCAATTGATGAGCGACAAAGGGATGTCATACATCTCAAAATCATGGATGACTATAAATGAGCCAATCGGTGTTTGGAGTAAAAACAATTTCACTGTACAAGGTATATTGGAGCATTTGAATGTCACAAAGGACCAATCTGACTATCTATTGTATGCTACCAGGTAACAATGAACTCCTAAAGATTTTGCGGTGTGATTTTATGTTCACGAAAGATGTTGTGCGACCTGCTCCAATTTGAGTTTAATTCTTATTATGTGTCATGAGTAGTATGTATGATTGTTGCCTGTTTGAGTCCTTTTTATACTATCGTCCACCTATATAGAAACAATCTTCTTTCTTCGACTTTTACTCTCATTAAATAAATTTTACTTTCAAGTCTACACAGAATTCAGTTGTTCCTTGACATAGTGGTATTGGAAGAAACCTGTTTCTTAAAAGGTCTAGAACCTCAACCATCTTAACCCATGGGTATAACAGTACAATATATTATTTTCTATAGGATAGTGGGCTAAATCCTGTTATTTTGAAATTGCAAAGAATAATATTCAAGAGAGAAAGGACATCCTGATATTTTTTTTAGCCCATTTCCATGCTCAGTTGGATTAGTCAATTATTTGACTTCTATTGACATGTATATCAAATGCAGAATTTTCATTTCAGATGGTGACATCTTTTTTTGGGAGAAAAATAACATTCAGCCAAAACTTATAATAGACAGCATCCGTGATATTTTGCGCATCTACGTTAATGGCCAGCTCATAGGTATATTGATCTTTTATTTTACCAAATCTAACGTGTTTATGTATTTGAAGATTTTTTTTATTCCCAAAATTAAAAAAAAAGAAATTGGAACTCTTGGTGATCAAATTTTCAATTTAAGAGCATTAAAATTGGTTCTGTTAAGTCAATTTCTTTATTAGCAAAAAAGCAAGTCAATGTGTCATTTACATTTAAATTAATTAGCCACTCTTCAAACACATAAAATCACTCATGCAGTTGTTCTTAAATTGGATGTTTATTTTTTAATATAAGCACCAAATGTTCATTAAAATAAAACACAAAAATGAGAACTGAGAAAGTTATCAATGCAAAAGAACTTCCGATGCTTCCGTACGTCTACTAAGGAGTTTCTTTGAAACAAACCATTGGCTGAACACAGAAAAGATGTGAAGATTATTCCTATTCCATAGCAACTCTAAGAATAAATATTTTCCTTTTAGCATTATTGTTATGCCTGAGAGGTTTTCTCTTTATCTTTTTATTTTTTTGCTCTTAAATCTTATTAAATTTATGGTGTCTTTACCAAGTGAAGGCAATACAACTGGTCGCTCAGTCGAAGTGGCCCAGACTGTTCAGTTTTCCCCTGGACACAATGATTTGATACTAACAACTCAGACTGTGGGCTTGCAGGTGAAGTTTATAGGTTCTTTAATTCTGTGTCTTTGTGATAGTTGAGCTTTAAATTATGGATGCGCACGTGTGTGTCCATAGGATTGGGATCAATTAGCACCAGTTTAAGATTTCATATGCTTCCATCACTAATATCTTTGTGTGGAACAACAGCGTTGTAACCTGACCTTTAATTCACGAGAAGTTGTGATTCTGGTTTTTTGGAAGCTTTTTGTAGGTTAATACGTGCAAGGTTGGAATGTTAAATACACTAGTACATTATTTAGAAAAAATGAAGCTCACATCTCGATGAAGCACTTATAACTTAAGCGTCTTATTGGGACATCCCTATTTGAATTTCTTTTACCAGCAATAGATTTTCTCAAAAAATCCACATCTCTGTTGATTGATTGATTCTACATATAATGTTACTCTACTCGAAACAATGCTGCAGAATTATGGTGCCTACCTTGAAAAAGATGGGGCTGGAATTAGAGGTAAAATCAAGCTCACTGGATTTAAAAACGGAGACATTGATCTGTCGAAGTCATTATGGACCTACCAGGTATGTGCTTAATATTTCAGTTCAGCATCCTCTACGTTAGCTGCTAAAACTTGAAAATGCCCAATTTAGGAAGTCAAGAAATTGAAACAGTACTTCACTGATTCTGGTGAAGGTCACCGATGTGTCCAGTGTTAACCGGCCCTTACATGGGAAGATGTACGTGACAAGAAGAAAGAATAAGACCTTGGAGAATCTCTCTCTTTCTACCTTTAATTAAAGATAAACTTGAACATTTCACATTTGTTAATTTATTTTTCTTTCTTGGAATGTCTTTACTACAATGTTTTTGTTTTAATCTTAGATGATTTCATTGTTACCGATTTGCCATCTTGATGCCATCCCATTCTCTATTATTGGGATTTTTTTTTTTAATACTGATTATTAAAAAATTGGTGCATGCTAACTTTAGTTCATTTATTTTGGTACTAGGTTGGGCTTCAGGGTGAGTTTTTAAAATTTTACCTCGAAGACAACGAAAAGGCAGAATGGGCTGAATTGACTCAAGATGCCATTCCATCTACATTTGCATGGTACAAGGTAAAGGAGCTTTTGAAAATTTAAATCCGTGTTAACTGTTGGATAATGAAAGGAAAAATAGAAAATGAAAGGAATAGATGTAGAAACTTCTTGAAATTGATCCATTTATTGCAAATAGATAAGTAATCCTGTCATCATTGCCTCCTGAAATCTTAAACTGATTCTCTTTATGATTGTTTAACGTTCACTCATATGTTCTCTTCCCCCTTTCTGGTAGGTAGCACACACCATGCATAGAGTAAAACCTATGACGCATGATCTCTGATCACAGAATGTATGAAAGTGCTTCACTGCACAAAGGGCTTCTTGTGCCAAAAGCTACTTGTATTATAAACTAAATCTTATATTAAGGATCAGAATGAGTATTATGTTATAACAACTCACTAAAGCCTTTCTCTTATATCATGCAGACATATTTTGATACCCCTGCTGGAACAGATCCGGTTGCTCTGGATTTGGCAAGCATGGGAAAAGGTCAGGCTTGGGTGAACGGTCACCACATAGGAAGATACTGGACTCTGGTTGCCCCAAAGGATGGATGTAAAGCATGTGATTATCGTGGGCCATATAATTCAGACAAGTGCGCAACTAATTGTGGAAAGCCTACTCAAACCTGGTATTCCTGTACTTTAGCTAAAACTGGTGACTTCTGGTTACAAAAATTTTTAACGCCGTAATTGTGATAAGCCCCTCAAAGTTTCATCTTTGTCCTTGCATTCATTTTTGTACTGGAAGTAGAAATAAACTTCAATCTTTCATTGACTCAAGTTATTGACCAATCTCCAGGTATCACGTGCCACGTTCATGGTTGCAAGAATCAAAAAACTTGCTTGTCATTTTTGAAGAAATTGGAGGAAATCCATTTGATATTTCAGTTAAGCTACGTTCAGCCAGAACAATATGTGCTAAAGTTTCAGAATCTCATTGTCCTTCTTTGTCAAAGTTCGGGGATTCAGATTTTTTTGGTCAAGAGCTTCTCAAAAGCAAAATGACACCTGAAATGAACTTGTATTGTCAAGGTGGAGATGTAATCTCATCTATAACATTTGCTAGCTATGGAACTCCTCAAGGTAGCTGTCAAAATTTTGCTAAGGGAAGCTGCCATGCACCTGATTCATTGTCCGTAGTTTCCCAGGTAAACTATGCGTAACTAGCGATTTTTTCCCTCTTCTTGACGAGTACTTATGATAGAATTGTTATGGACGAAGAGTCTTTCGACAACAATGAAAATGAAGCGAAAACTCCCCATGCATTAAGAGCCGTGGAGTTAAATTAGATTCTTCATATATTTGAACCAAAAAACAAAAAGATTCTTCATATTGAATTTTTCAGGAAGCGTGGTAGTGATTTCCCGTTTAAATAATAAGAGTTCCCATACCAATCGTTTGTGGGTTCAATTGGTAAAAATGTGAGACATACAACCATTTGGAGTATATTCGATATCTAAATAGTACAATTTTATTGTAATTCTAATTATGACGCTAGGGGAGATATCCCACCTCCTAAATGCCTAGGTTTACGCTTAAGGGTAATAGACAGCTCATTCTGCCTAACATTGGTATCACCTAGAAGAAAGGGAGATTTCACTCTGCCCTGAGTGAGCCTAACCCCTTTTTAAAAATTTTTGTACAAAAAGAAAAGAAAAGACTTCCCATTGATAATATTAATAAAAAAAGGAGTGTTCCCTAATGATTTTCTGGCTTCTGGTGGCACGGTTTACAAAAGCGTGACCCTTATGCCATTTTTCCTCCTTATAGGTGATCTGATATAACTTTGATTTTATACCACTTTTTTCGTTTAAGACAAAAAAGTATACGTTTTATAGGCTTGCCAAGGGAAGAGGAGCTGCTCGCTTGAAATCTCAGGCACTCTCTTTGGACGTGACCCATGCCAGGGTGTTGTTAAAACATTGGCCGTGGAAGCCACATGCTCATCACCATCAACAAGAGATGGCTTTTCCCAACTTTGAGGCTGCCACCAGATCAGAACGAGGACCTTGCTAATTCATGCGAACTAGCTGAACCTCCTAATTATCAGTTCATCATGCCTCAGATGTTGTCTAGTCTGTTCGTGTTTGATTTGTGTAAATTTGTGTTGATTATATGTTTGTAATGGAGACGAACGCTCCGTGTTGGAGCTACCCTGTAAATAAATTTGTGGCATGATGGTTCCATTCTATCTGTTCCCATCCAAATAACATCTCGATATCTTATTACCCTTTAGAAAGATTTTAGAATTTATTGGGCTATAGACTACAGATCCACTAAGAGAAACGTTGAAGTCGCTTGAATCTTTTTACAAGAAACGAATGTGTGATTCAACTAGCTTCTTGATATTGCACTAGACAACCCAATCTGCAGATGAATAAGATTTCCCACGCACCATGATCCGCTGAGTTGGTCTGAGATCCTCTTTTCCTAGATTTGGAAGCTGAGTTGGTCTTCTTCTCTGTCTCACCAATCAGTTTACTCGGTGACTGTTCCTCTTTTAGAATAGCTTCAGACTGCACTAGATTTGCAGCTTCTCAAATACAAGGCGTCGAAACACCAGATCACTAGAAGGCAAAACACGACTGACGTCATTATCTACATTTTCGTAAACTACATCTTCGACAATAATGGGTCCAGTTAATGATGATGTGACCTGCAAAAACCAGACTTTTTGACGATGACAAGAATACAAACATCTAAAACCAAGTAGCAAAATTGAGCGTCCATGTAATAATTAGGTAATAACTAGCAAAGCCCCATGCTAATGCATGGGGGAGAAAATTTCCATTTAGAAACATAAGGATAAAAACATGTCAATCAAGCACAATTTCATAACAATGCACCTCTATTTTACTTTTATAATGCATCCTGATTTTCTAACAAAGTGAAAAACCTGTGAACCTATAAGGAAATCACAAAACAGAAAGATTACTAAATAAATAATCACAAACCTGGCGAACAATATTTCGTTTCTTGATCCCATCACTTGCCATCAAGAAGCTGTATGTGTAGATTTAAGAACTTATGAGAAAGCTGCAATTTCAGAAATTTAAAAGGATAGAAAAGGCATAAAATATATGCTTGGAGTTTTAAACTGTAGGATACTCAGATCAAAATGGTATCCTAATCAGAGATTTCCCAGAATAATGTGTATACAAACAGTGACAGCTCTAATGTGTGAATTGTAGACACAAGGAATTTACAAATTCTTTTCTTGCTTCACGCCTAATGGATACAAAAGTAACTTGATAAGTTTCTCATGCTAAAATAAAACTGGGTTCAAACAAGTACAAAACAAGAACTAGTCACAAAATCTAAATAAATAATATTCAAAGAAAAGAATAAGAGTGACCCACAGCTTGATGCACTTTGCTAGATTACAAATTTGTCTACTTGGGATATTATAGCCCAAAAACTTGTCATTTTTAGCCAAATCTTCCTACCAAGAAATTTCCTCCTATTCTAATTTTCCCATGACAAGTATATTGACGCTCAATACAAGCACTGATGACTCCTGCATTAGGCATGGTCGATTGTAAAGACATGACCAAGTTCCTGCACTAGCTGTTATTAGTCATTCTAAGTTGCATAATACTAGCTGCAATGCCTAAATAGCGCTCCCAACATGAAATTGAGGACATAGTAATTCTAAATTCTCTAAAAATAGTGTTGCATATGAGTTGCAGATAAAAGGATTATACTGCTGATTAAAGTAACAAGCACAAACTGCCCTCAATAAGGCTTTCCTATTTTCTTTCCTGTTACTTATGGAAGGGGAAGCCTACACACACACACTGTTGGCATCAATATTCAATATAAAATAATATTGATTCAACCAAAAAATGTTCAAAATGAAATATCAAATAAAAGCAATTGGTACAAAATGACAGACGGTATCTGAGCACCACTTTGATTGTTGGCAGGTTCCAGCTGTTTAACCAGGGGAAATAAATCCTTCTGAAAAGAGATACCAAGCTCTTTTTAGTAAAAACTAATGCACTAAACCTGTTAGAATGGCTTGTTCATAATTAAAGTACAACTTAAGGGAGAGATTCTACCTGAATCTCATCCATGCTTGCATTAGTATGGCTGGGGTCTAAGAAAACCTAATGTAGATGGATTACGTTAGAAGCTCCAATTACTAAACAAGGTGATGCAAATATCAGACTACCAACAATTTTTACCATTATAAGACGAGCTGCTTTTGAGCTCCTAACCACCATCCACTGTCCTTCTTCAGAAAAGAACAGCCACTCCCGTGCACGAGTTTGAAATCCAACATGCACTAGAGTCAAGAATGTCAAATAGGATTACAAGATTTTCACTAAGATAAGTTTCTCAATAACATTGAACTCTGTAATTTTAAAATATCTTCAATTTCATTTAAGCTATACACAAGAGAATCAGAGTTCATTCTAGTTGATATCAATTTGTAATTAGCCTTTCTATAGTTTTTTTTAACAGTCATGCTCCATTTAATGTTTTGGCAGTGTCACCATGCACAAATTGAATGGAAAGTTAGCTGATTTAGAATGCAATTTACGAGCACATATACTAACAAAAACTTCTTTTTCTTATTATGAAATAAAATGGAATGCATTAAGAAACACCAAAGGCAGTCTACACTAAGACATACGTTAGGCACCATGAAAACCCCACAGTGATATGTAAACGGGTCAGAAGTTTCCTCAGCATCAAGAAGTACAGTTCTGTAGGAGAAACGAGAGCTCCCTTGTCCACCCAAAGCTAACTGTAAGCGTTGACCTTGGGAAAGATTTGTCAGTTCCCCTCCTGCTCCAAGTTGCAGTTCTTCAAGAGAGTATAATATGTCAGAGCTACAAGAGTATTGTTTACGGAATTCATTCTCATTTTGAAGAGCTTCACGAAGTCCACAAGCCTTGCAAAATGAGAAATCAAAGCATACACAGAAGAGAGTCAAGTAACACCGATTAGATTAGCAGCAAGCAGCCAAAGCTAATAATCATCAATCTTCGTTTCAAAAAAGTACTCATACTTCAAAGATCACGCAAGCTCAAATGTTATACCTGTTTTGAGTTACATTGAAGAGAAGAATTATCGAATAATGACGTAATCTGGTACACCAGAGCAGATATCTCCTTCTCCACTACAACTAAAAATGTTTGAAGGTTGGGTTTGGTAGAAGACTCCAAAGGTATGGCATCAACAGTCATTTTCCACCCAATTCGGAACTTTGAGAAAAGAATATCTGAAAAGAGTACATAGGTTATATTATATTCTAGCCATGCAAAACCAAGCAGACCCAGAGAAATAAACAATGCTGCAATTCCAGAAGATCATTTGAGAAATAATAGACATGCCCCAGTGCCTTCAATTGAAATATTTAGATGTTAATGATTTTTTCACTAATAAAAAACTATGGGGAAAATATTCAGGAACCTTACCTAGCACATGAGATTCAGCCAAGGTAAGGCACACATATTTTCCACCAGATTTCAAAACTCTCTTTACCTATAAATAAAAGTCCATCCATTTGTGTTAACAAACAAGGAATGCACAAAAACCCTCTTCCAATCACACTCTATTGATCTTCAGTTGCATAGAAATAAATAAAATCCTAGAAAACCTCCGATAGATACTGATTTCCCAACTTTGGACCAAGTTCTGGCTCCATCAAAGCGTCCAGTCCACCTTTATCAATGACAGCATCAAAAGTGCCCTATGCAAACTGCAACAGTTATATTGTGAGAACAAAATGAAGATAAAATCCAAGAAAAAATAGTTAATAAAGGAAGTAGTTGGTGAGAATATCTTTAGAACCTACTTGTTTTTCACCTAATAAATAATTAGGCATTTAATATGGCAAGGAGCAACAGGGATGCCCATAAGTAACATAAATAACAATCAGAAAAGGAAAAGAGAAGAAGAAATCATCTGCCACCAGAGACTTGAACGATAATATTAAAAAAAAGAATTTATAAATAATTAAAGAAATATGTGGTACTCTATCTTAAAAAGAAACAAGAAATTTACAATCCAAATATCTCAAATAACAGTCTTCCAAATCATACGCCAGGTAAAAGTAGCAGCTCTCCTGATGCTGCGCCATGGTTGTTTTGAGAGCTCTATATGATGCGCCAAATCCAGATATTAAGGAACCTTAAGTTCAACTTGTATTTTGTTAGGTAAAGATGGGGAGTGAGAGCTCCATTTATTGGAGTCTTCTCATCATGCTTGGCTCCCGCTTCTTTCAATTATGGAAGGATGAAGACTTCAACATTGGTTTCCAGAACATAAGTAGCTAAAATATTCCGTTGTTTTGCAGTCTAGAAGAGAATAAAGATCACAATGCAAGAATCTCCCAGCCATACAGCACCTCTAGTGGATATCAACTAATATTGTCACCTAATAGAGGTTTTGAACGTTAAAAATAGAAGAATCTTGACCCTGAGGAGAATATTTTGAGAAAAGAAGCTTGATAGTGTAACAGAAGGGTCAATATAGGAATATAGAACCACGGTCTTCTAGACTACATACATTTGCAACCATTAACTAGCTTGGCTTGACGGGCTACTTTAACATCATCGAGCTCGATTTCCTAGATTTGAAGGAGGAATGAAATACCACTTACAAGTTAAAAATGTGAATATGTGTAAAAAAAAAACGTCAACTTTTCGTCACTCCATATTTTCCATCTACGTCTTATAAGGAACTACCAAAATAACAATCAGGAAATATAATTAAAATTCAGAATCCCACATAAACAGCTACCTGCATGCTGGTCATGTCCATGACCCGCCACCGCATATGGGGGCGTTGCCGGATGTTACGCCGCAACATATCTCCGATAACAACCTTGGAGAAATCGATATTAGTAATGCCAAGAAAGCCGGCATTGTAGAGATGCTCGGAACGTCGAGAGTTTCCGCAACCAGGGACGAGTAGCTGAGGAGTTTCAGCAGGGGCGAAAGAAGGGAGGTTGGAGAGGTGAGAGAGGAGGGGATGACTGAGCTGAGGGCACTCGGCGTACCACTCGAAGGAGTCATCGGTGCCTCGTATGGTGAAGAACTTGTCCCAGTTCTCTTTGCACGTGAAGTCTCCTAGAGTCTGCAGCAGATCTTCCGAGTTCGCCATTTCTTCTACTCTATTCTTGGAGCTGTGAGGTTTTAGGAGGGATTAAGCCACGTTTCTCATCTCCAAATGACCGGGCTCTTGTCTGTTTTACTTTATTTCCATTTCTCTAGAACAGAGCTACTGATAACTTGCTAATAATATGACATGATTACCTTTTAATAGCTTTTCGTAATTCATAGGCTTTATTAGTTTCTAATGACTAATTATGTGTGTATAATTTTTAATGATTACTAATGTAGCATCGTTGAGAAGCTATGAAGTTTATATAAACTGACGATGATTTATATGTTTCATCCTCCTTTTGTTGTTGGGGGAAGAACACTGAGGGTGAATTTGGAAGACGAGGGAGTGTGATCTCAGAAGGCGGCAATTTTTTGGCACAATCTACTTTTCCTCATCCTTCCCAATAACACAGGCCTTTAATCTTCTAATATTTTTTATACTATTTATCATATTATATTATTAAACATATAGTTTTGTTTATAGCCATCCCTCCAAAAGAATTTTTTATATTAATTTTTTTATATAATAAAAAGATTAGATTACAGGGTTCAATTCTAAAATTTAAAGAATACTTAGAATTTATGATATCACCTATTAAAAATATCCTCATAATAATAATAGGAATCGAATTAATATACTCTTGAGATATAAACTCATTATTTACCATGTGCGTTAACTCTTATTAGTTGTGTTAAAGTATTTTTTTAATATAAAAATTTTTAAAAAGGGGTTGGGCTCACATACGATCTAAGGGTAAAGTGAAATCTCCTTTAATGATACCAATATCGAGTAGGGTGAACTGTATATTACCCTCAAGTGTAAATTTAACCACCCAAAAGTTAAAATATCTTCCCAAATATTATAACTAAAATTATAATAAATTAATATTTTTTAAAAATTAAATATATTTTAAATAATTATATATTTTAATTTTGGCCTAGTTGAGCACAAAGATAATAGGTGGGTGGTTATGTTAAAATATTTAACAGAATATCCCGTGTTGTTTTCTTTGGGCTGAAAGGAGTAGACAAATGGTGTTGGGGGCTTGGGTCCTCATCTAATCCCCAGTTGCTCTTCATTCGGCCCAGCTCGAAAAAATAGGGATGAGCCTGGTTAGGCAGTTTAGAAGGTCTAGTCCATGGCCCAGATGAACGCTTCTCAATCATATGGGGTTGGGGCTCCAGTTAGGTCCAATTCTCAATCTAAACATTCTAAAATAAATAAAATATATTTATAAGAAGCATTGGTCTGCATCGTGCATTTAACATGAGAATTTTCTAAAGTGATTTTTTTTTTAATATAGAAACCATGAAGATGGGATGAAAAAGCAGCGATCTTCTGACTAGATGTGCATTCAATTGTTTAAATAAATGTGGGTGGAGGGGGGTAGATTATGAGGATATTAGGTATATCAGGACTGACAAAGAAGGGGAATGGGTTGGAATGATTGATTGAAGTTGGGAATCTATCAATCAATGACAAACTAACACAGGCGTGAAGCCGCCAAAATTGACACGGACAAGGGTGTGAAGTGCACATTAACTGGAGAACATAGGCAGGAGTACTTGAATTAAAGAATAAAGAAAGAGTGGGTGGTGCAATGGATAATGGAATGCTAACTGATTATTAACATGCAGAGGGATGATGTTTCTGTTGCCCACGTACATACTTTCGCAGCACCACTTGGCACTTGTGCCTTCCTTTTTAACCATTGTTTCAACCTTATTCAGTGACAATATGAGTCACATTAGTACTTGGCATGCGTCCGACCTCCAGCCCCAGGTCACAGATCATTTACACCCTTATATTGCTTATTTAGAATTATCTTGAGCGGTGAATGTTTTATGCATAGTTATGTTTTTTTATAGGTATATCTACTACTATAAATAGTAACTAATTTTTTAAAAGAATTTTAGTATTAATTATTAGATTTTTCTGTTAAAATATACATTTTAAATATTATGAATGGCACAACTGTTAATGCTTTTGGATTAATGGAAATGAAGGAAAAAACTAGCCCTAGCCCGTGATGGATCTAGACAAAACGGGCACGGTTTAAGAGACCTACTTTTGAACGAGCTCTATTTTTACAATCCGGGCTACCTATTTTAGGCGGATTGAGCATAAGAACTCGACCCATATTAAATGTGAGGATAATTTATTTTTTTAAAAAGAAATGCAAATGAGAATAAAAAGGGAGGGGGGGGGGGGGAACTCATAAGAAGAAGGCATGAGGTCAGACATTGGGTCTATAAGCTTCTCAATCAAACCGTGTCGCATAATATTTTTCCATTCAGTTGACCGTTCCGACATGACTGTCACAATATGGGCAAAACATATAAGGTCGTTAAGATAAGTGTTGACTTTTATAAACGCACGGTCATATAGTTTTTCCTTAATAGTGTATAAGAAGTCTTTTTATTATGCTCGAATCCGCTCAATCGAGTGTCAGTTGATGAATATTAAAAATCATATCATAATCTAATGGTGTTGAGAGATTAGTTATATTTTTCTAATCAAAATCATACAAAGGTCCCCTCTCCTTTTTTCTAAAAAAATGTGGCCCTTTCATTAGTACCCTTAAATCACAATCTGATGGTTAATATCTCTCCATTGAGACAATTTTAGGTAAAAGAAGCAAACAGAGAAAAATCTCTATTCAATGGAGATAGACATGTGTGTTTATACCAGTGTTAATTGAATATATATATATATATATATATATATATATATTTCCACGATCATATGAGATTCCCTAATCTTACATAAAACAGCTTTATAATGGCATCCTATTCATAAATGACTGTGACTTTGGGCCGGGGAAACCAACTTAATATCACAATAATATATAATAAATAATAACAAATGACATGTATTTTGCACTAGAATACACGCCGGCGAGAGGTGAGGAAGCAGGCGTAAGGTTCGCATTCGGAAGCGGACAGCGATGGGAGCAACAGAACAGAACACAACAAAAGTGCTGAAACTCCTCATTCCATTCTTTCTTTCTCTCTCATCATTCTTCCTTCCTTTCATTATTCTCCATACCAAAGCACCACTACACAACAAGCTAATCTCTTCTCCTTCATTCAATGCCTCAGGTCTAGCTTCCCACGTGTCTCTCTCTCCTCCTCCTCCTTTTAACTCCTTTCTCCTCTCCATTCCTCTCTAATTTTAGCCTTCTTCACTTTTATGCTCCTCTTACTCCTTTTTAGAATTCAACTTCCATTCATTTATACTCTTTTCCCATAATTCTTCCTTCTATTCAACCCCTTGTTTCTCTTACCCTGCATGCAAATTTACCCAGAAAAAAAAAAGACACGATATTGATTCTTTTCACCCTACTGACACCCCTTTAAAGAGAGCACGTCCGTCTTGCATATCTCCCAGTTTGCTCCAGGCTTCCGTATTATTCAAGAAACCGTAAAATATTCACTCACTTCTCGCAGAGCTTGTCGACTGTATAAAAAGGATTTTGGTACCTGTTTCAAAGTCCCTGTTCTCGTCTTATTTTTGCTGAGTAAATGCATTCGAGAAATCGGCGAGAAAGTGAGGGAAAATGGCTGGGAATGAGTGGATTAACGGGTACCTGGAGGCTATCCTTTCGACGGGGGCTTCCACCATTGATGAGCAAAAGGCTGTGCCTGCTTCTCTGAGAGAAGGAGAGCATTTCAATCCCACCAAGTACTTTGTGGAAGAGGTGGTGACGGGTGTGGATGAGTCTGACCTGCACCGTACGTGGATCAAGGTGGTTGCCACACGCAATGCTCGAGAGCGCAGCTCCAGACTAGAGAACATGTGCTGGCGCATTTGGCATCTTGCTCGCAAGAAGAAGCAGGTTCCTCTTTACAAGTCTCTACACGTGATTGAATGTGCATAAATAATGATGAAACACATAGATATCAGCATCATCTGGAAAATTAATTCGTGTATTCATGATATTTAAACAAAGAGAAAGCTTTTGTAGTATTCTTGTCCTTCTTCCCCCTTCCTCCCGTTTGTGATTTTCTTTTTGTACCCAAAGAACAAAAAACAAAATTGATTTGTTATAGAAAATCTCATGTAATTTCAACTGATGATGAAAATGCCAGTCCTATGAATGTCCATGCATCGACCTGACTCTCTTCGTTTGTTCGAGGCACCTTCCACTTCACTGATACAAGCAAGCAACCTTACAGTTTTTAACAAATAAGAATTCTTAATCCCCATATATTTAGTTGTTCTGGATTAACCTGGAGAAGGAAATTTATGTTTAACTTCTGAATGAGAGGAAAAATTAAACTGTTTTACACAAGGAATATAATCTGAGTTACCAAACACTGTCTGGTTCAAGTTTTCAAGTCATTATGCTTGATACTCTAACCAAGAAACAAATCAAGGAAAGTCTTATTTATTGGGGGGTAAGTGTATGTGAAGGCTAACTGCCAGACTTGTGGTGTGCTTTGTGTAGTTGGAATGGGAGGAAAATCAGAGGCTGGCAGACCGAAGGTGGGAGCGAGAACAAGGACGCAGGGATGCTACAGAGGACATGTCGGAGGAATTGTCAGAAGGAGAAAAGGGGGATGGTTTAGGGGAGAGTTTGCAAAATGAGTCCCCAAAGCAAAGATTACAGCGCCAAATGCAACCTTGGAAGTATGGTCTGATGACAAAAAGGAAAAGAAGCTTTATATTGTCCTCTTAAGGTGTACACGTTTTTTGCCATTTGGTCAGCACGTCATTTAGAATAACCTTGAATTGACACCTTCTCTTTTGATAAATGTCTTGGTGTCTGTGGGAATGCTCATTTATTGGAACATGGAACTATATTCGATACCTTCTCCAGTGAATAGCAAAAATGCTTTAGCTATGCGTTGGATGCATTTCCCTGTTTTCTACACTGTTCAGTGCACATGCTGTGAAGGGCGTGGGAGTCAGCTTCTAAGTTCTCACCTTCGGAGATAAAAATGGCGATAATGCCATTACTTCTTTCATGGTTTTGCGTATAGGGAAGTGGTCCTGGCGTGGTTGGGAACTCTCTGAAGATTAATCTGGTTTAAAGATTGTAAATACAAGAAAGAAGAAATGGAATTGCATCTGAGCAATGTATTTACTAATCATTTTGACCTTTATTTTGTGTTGTAGACCTAGCCTTGCTGTGTTGTTACTCCAATTGTGAGCGCTTTAAATGATAAATTCTAGAAATATGTATTTGCTAAGTTTTGCTATATAATTGTCCTTTTGTTCCATAGTTTGCATGGATTGATTCGAGGAGACAACATGGAGCTTGGTCGTGATTCTGACACTGGTGGACAGGTACCAGTGAATGTTACACGGAAAAATGACAAAGAAATTCCATTATTTGTCCCTTCCATCTAATTGGTGTATAATGCTTGAAGCAATTTATTTCCAGATCAAATATGTGGTGGAACTTGCCCGGGCACTTGCAAAAATGCCTGGAGTGTATAGAGTAGATTTGTTCACACGTCAAATCTCATCACCTGACGTTGATTGGAGCTATGGAGAACCTACAGAAATGCTAACTTCAGGTTCAGGTGATGATGATAACATTGATGCTGGAGAGAGCAGTGGTGCATATATCATAAGAATACCCTTTGGTCCACGTGATAAGTACCTCCGCAAAGAACTGCTTTGGCCCTATGTTCAAGAGTTTGTGGATGGGGCTTTGACTCACATTCTCAATATGTCAAAAGTATTGGGTGAACAAGTTGGTGGGGGTCAACCTGTTTGGCCATACGTAATTCATGGACATTATGCTGATGCTGGAGATAGTGCAGCTCTTCTTTCAGGTGCTTTAAATGTGCCAATGGTGCTCACAGGTCATTCACTTGGAAGAAACAAGCTTGAGCAACTTATTAAGCAGGGGCGCCAATCCAAGGAGGATATCAATTCAACATATAAGATTATGAGAAGGATAGAGGCAGAAGAACTTTCCCTAGATGCTGCAGAACTTGTTATCACTAGTACAAAACAAGAAATTGAGGAGCAATGGGGACTTTATGACGGGTTCGACGTCAAACTTGAGAAAGTCTTGCGTGCACGTGCTAGACGTAACGTCAATTGCCATGGACGGTTCATGCCAAGGATGGCTGTAAGCACCACCCCTTAAATCTGAGATTGCTTTAATTCAATTTACAATTGCTTATGCGTCATAGTTCCATAGCATAAAATGCTCCTCCAAAATATCTCTTTCTGAAGCACTTTGGTGAAAAGTTCTTCGCAAAGGCATTTACCCATACTTACTACTGAAATGTATTCTTCAGGTTATCCCACCTGGCATGGACTTTAGCAGCGTTGTGATCCAAGAAGATGCCCAAGAAGTTGATGGGGAGCTCACACAACTTACGGGCGATGGGTCTTCACCTAAAGCATTACCTCCAATTTGGTCAGAAGTGAGTAACCTATGTGTGCATATTTTCTTCAATGAACCTTAGTTAATGTTATGGGTATGCAACTTACAACTGCTTGCAGGTCGTGCGTTTCTTTTCAAACCCTCACAAGCCAATGATCTTGGCCTTATCAAGGCCAGATCCAAAGAAGAATATAACCACTTTGTTAAAAGCGTTTGGAGAATGCCGTCCCTTAAAAGAACTTGCTAATCTTGTAAGTGTACTTAATGCAGTTGTCCCTCCTTGCCAAGTGGAACCTATAATAAGTTACTTGCTAAAGGACTAATATCTTTTCAAACAAACGCTTATAATGGGAAATAGGGATGGCATAGATGAGATGTCATCTGGTAATGCTAGTGTGCTTACAACAGTGTTGAAACTAATTGACAAGTATAACCTATATGGGCAAGTGGCATACCCCAAACATCACAAGCAAGCTGATGTTCCAGATATATACCGACTTGCTGCAAAAACCAAGGTAAAATGAAGATTTCCGTATATTGTTGTACCTTCAATGTTCTAACTGCGATGAGCAGTTAATTGATTTGAAATTTGTCTCAGGGAGTTTTCATAAATCCAGCTTTAGTGTAGCCTTTTGGCCTTACTTTAATTGAGGTTGGTTATAAGTAACTGGTCATTTTTTTTTTAATTTTCATTTTGATCTTAAAACTGTGTACCTTTTCATTTATATCTGTTCAAACTTATCCAGGCAGCAGCACACGGGCTTCCCATGGTGGCCACTAAAAATGGGGGACCGGTGGACATTCATCAGGTAAATGAACAGTGACCTCCCCCCAACAGAACACAACAAAGTTGCATCTTCAATATTACAGTTTAGGAAGTATGTAGTTGTTACAACATGAACTATTTACTTGGATGTAGGAAGGACATCTGAATATTAATTGTATCAATCCCCAGTTGCTGATATTGTTGTGGATTTTATGTCTCTTCTTCCAGTTATTTATGGATGTCAAGCAGCATTAAATATGCATATAATCCCTGGTTTGCTTGTCTTCCTACAATATTTCAGGCCCTCCACAATGGTTTGCTTGTGGACCCCCATGATCAACAAGCGATTGCTGATGCGTTGCTTAAGCTATTGTCAGAGAAAAACCTATGGAATGAGTGCAGGAAAAATGGTTTGAGGAACATACACTTATTCTCATGGCCAGAACATTGTCGTACTTATTTGACCAGGGTGGCAGCCTGCCGAATGAGGCATCCACAATGGCAAACTTATACTCCAGGGGATGATGTAGCTATGGAGGAGTCTTCCAATGATTCGCTTAAAGATGTGCAGGACATGTCCCTAAGGCTCTCAATCGATGATAAATCTTCACTAAATGAATCACTTGATATGGCTGGTGGTCCTGAGATGCAAGACCAAGTGAAACGTGTCCTAAGGAGGATGAAGAAGCCAGATTATGTTCAAAATCCTGATGCTAAGAATAAGCCACTTGATAATACACCTGGAAAATATCCTCTCTTGAGGAGAAGACGTAGATTGATTGTTATAGCACTTGATTGCTATGACAATAAAGGAGCTCCAGAGAAGAATATGATCCAAATTGTGCAGAAAATCATGAAAGCTGTTCAACTAGACCCTCAAACTGCGAGAGTTTCAGGATTTGCTTTGTCAACAGCCATGCCAATGCTAGAAACAATTGAGTTACTTACATCAGGAAATATTCAAGTAAATGAGTTTGGTGCATTAATATGCAGCAGTGGAAGTGAAGTTTACTATCCTGGTACTCATGCAGAAGATGGAAAGCTCTTGCTCGATCCAGATTATGTAGCACATATTGAGTATCGTTGGGGATATGAAGGTCTGAAGAAAACCATTTGGAAACTAATGAATACAATTGAAGGTGAAGAAAATTCAAAGAAACCTCCCAGTTCCATTGAGGAAGATTTAAAATCAAGTAATGCCCATTGCATCTCATACAAAATGAAAGAACTTCGTAAGGTATATGAAACTTACTCCCGTACTTGCACGTTGATGCACGAGCTATGGCACTTTATTCAAAATGCTTCTTTTGCTTTTGCAGGCAAAGAAAGTTGATGACCTGAGGCAGAAGCTCAGGATGCGTGGTCTACGCTGTCATCCTATGTACTGTAGGGCATCAACTAGAATGCAAGTTATCCCACTCCTTGCATCTAGAGCTCAGGCACTCAGGTAAACTAACTGTTCATGATGAACAGCATAGGGCATTTTGTAACAAGTTATCATTTAACTATCGCTCAAAACGATGTTTTGATGCTTGCTTTCATGACTGAGGGAGTATGTAGAAACTACTATTCAGAAATTTGACTGTTTTCTATGGCTGAGTTTAGGTATCTCTTTGTCCGTTGGAGATTGAATGTTGCGAACATGTATGTCTTCCTTGGAGAAACTGGGGACACTGATCATGAGGAACTGATTTCTGGAACTCACAGGGCCATAATCCTGAAGGGAGTGGTGTCCAAGGGTTCAGAGGAGGTGCTAAGGAGTTCAGGAAGCTACCATAGAGACGATATTGTCCCTGCCGAGAGCCCATTGGTCACAAGCATTAGTGAAATAACAGAGGACAAGATTGCTGAAGCTTTGAAGCAAATCTCAAGAGCTGGGGGAATGTGAGGTTCTAGAGAGATGGGTACATATTTTTCTTTTCCTAATACACCGACCTTTTTAGACCACAAAATGGAACATGAATGTAATTCTGTCACATTTTAGCATAGGGTTTAGCCAACCTGTTCCTAGATTTGTGGCTTTGTGATTACAAATACTCTTGTTATATAGACTAGATCCCCCACGCAACCCCGCGCGTTGCGGGGGGAAGCATGTAAATTTGGAATAATTTCATCTTAACTTCAATGTAAAAAATAAACTCATACCTTTCATGTCCAGAACCTTTTGAAACCCGATGTGGCACGCAGCAATTGTTTGAGCCATTTAACCCAAGGCCCGAGAAATATATTTTCAAACCATATGTTGATTATGAACAGTAGAATGAGTCTGAAGCTATAGATAAGCCATTTAAGCCACAGCTTGGTGGAAGAGATATTAGTTATATATATATATATATATATTTTTTTTAATACAGATATTAGTTATATATTGATTATAAAGTTGGTTCAAATCTTTAACTCTACAGTACTGGTACGTGTGAAAATGTTTCATGTCTTGGGATATATTGCAATTCTAATGGAAATTAATCTGAATGGTAAGTAGTTCGATATCGTTTAAGTGAGGTTTTGAATTTGATTCTTGATGTATAGAAAATTTCTATTGAAAAATTTATTTATCATAACTAGATGCGAAATACGAGTTAAATTTGAATATAATTAAGATAAAATTATGATGAATTTAGTAGGCAATTAAACAAAATATTACAATCCTGAGTGACGAAACTTTTGTGGACATTGACGATGCTTTGTATGATGGATGAAGCCTTATATGAAGTCATATATGGCTTGCATTTTAGGCAGCCGACGAAATGATAACTCCAATTAAAAGGGCCTCGATTTAATTTACTTATAATACTCGATATCAATTTATTAACCTTGAGGGATAAAATAGATGAAAAATTGAAATGAATGATACATAAAGAATTGGGTGAAAATGATTTATTACTTATTGGAAAGCTGAAGCAAAAAACTATAGGTTGAAAGAGTTTTGGAAAAGAGTGAAAATGTAAGTAAAAGTTGAAATAGAAATAGAAATGAAATTAAGTTAGAAATAAATTTTAAAAGTTTGTTTGATAAGATAGAAATAAGTATAAAATTGATATATATATATTTTCATAATTTAGGGTAAAATAGTATTTTTCTTTTATAATTTAGGAAGTGTTAAAATTATATAGAAATTTTATAACTAGAGTAAAATTATTTAAAAAATTTTATTTCTATTTCTATCATCTTAAATCACAATTTCTCTTATAATAATTAAAATAATTTAAAATATTAAAAAAAAAGAACTGGAAGTAGTCCTACCTCCACTTCCACGCTACCGAACATACTATCACTTCCCCGTCATTTTAGTGTTGGAGACTACTTGTGCACCACCAACACAGAAGCTCTGCCTCCATAATCTGATGAAGCAAGCAAATCGCCGATGGAGCCTAACTCTGGAAATTCACCCCAATGGGCAAGCCCAGATGTTTGAGGCGTGTTGAACTCTTGTCTTCTCCCAACTATAAAGAAGTCATGCCCATTTACTATCTTACGAATAAAATCAGATGTTTGAGTCCCATCATTAGAAGAAATCTCTCTGTATGCTATATTACTCAGACCAGAATAATTATTCCTCACAGCTTTCAGCACCGATCTGTCAAGGATGTTTTCCAAGTTTGATATTCCTGAATAGTCGTCATGGCTGACAAGTTGGTACACAACAAGGTTGACCCAAGTTTCAACAAGGTATGGCTAAGCACAGAGCCTCCCTATCATCATCCCCTCCCAGAAACACCATGGCTAACTTCAATAAGGAATCTTTTGGAAGTGAAGCGCGACCTACGAGGATTCCTACCGAACATGGAGCTCTTTCCAGGAGCTTCAAGTTTGTTGTCCTTATGTTCTTGTCGTCAGACTCAATTATACCACCAACGGACCATCTTAGAATGAATGGAACGATGATCATGGATGCGAGTTTGTCTAAAGCCAGGATACAAACATCTTCATGCATGAGGTTCGTTGGAGAGATTACCGTGTAAGTGTTTGCTGTTGCACCTGGGGTCTCACGTTCGTAAAGATCAAAAGCTAGAATGACCTTGTCTGAGTAAGATTTGAGGGAACCTGAGACTGACTTTTGAATACGATGCGGGACAAAAACGGGCAACGACCGCCCAACTAGTTCAATTAGATCCAATACGTCTACAGTGATAGGATTTCTTCTGTTGGATTACAGAGATCAAGGAAATCGGTAGTAGGAGATATGTGGGATGCTTTGTGAACGCAAGCGACCATTCTCAGCTCAGAGCCGGGTCTCAGGCTCGTAATGTTCCTTTTCTGATAGCCAGTGTATTTTCTTGAAGGAACATACATGTATTTCGCAAGCATTTGCGCGATGCCTCCTGATCGGTATAGACGCCATCAAGACTCCATAAGCTTGGCCTGTCAAAACCTGCACAAATATTTGAACAAATTATGAAAGCACTGATCACTTTATTTGAGGATCATGATTTGATCCCGTGGTTACCTTTTCATCGTATGCACCATTGTACAAGAATACTTCCGCTACTTCTTTAGAGCTCATAATGGGGGCAATAGTCAAACCATCACGCAAGGGTATCTTGCAACAGAGTGAAAGTATCAAATAGGCTAACATTTTGACAAAATGGGTCATGATGATGAAGGCAACAATGGTTAAAACTATTGGCAATGTATATTGTATTGAAAAATCAACCTTCATGGCACAAGTAGTCACAAGGATCGGCAAAAAGAACCACATGCCAAAGAGTTGAAGCTACTTAACCAAGGCGGAGCCCAATGGATGCCCTTCAGGGACAGCCAATCCAAAGATGAAAGGTCCGAGGATGAATTCCCGGTGCAACAGCAGTGATATCCAGCCAAGAGCCAGGACCAATCTGATGATGGCAAATAAGTAATGGTCCTTCACAGGTCTTCCTTCTGGAGTACGTTTAATGATCCATAACATAGCCGGTCTGGATATTAATGGAATGAGGACAACTAAGGCAAGAGTATACGCCACGTTGATCACATTCATTTTACCGTTAACCTTCTGTTCTAAGGCAGTTCCAAGACTTATTACTGTTAAGCTTGTTCTGTCACTCACCAAGGCTCTGGTTAATACCGGCCTTCCCAATTCAGAGTTTATGATTTTCAGGTCAATGAGAAAACAAACGATCACAGGAAATGAAGTTACACTATGTGATAACACCGCAACCTTAAGGTCCTCACTGTTTGGCCAATGATATTGTTTAAGGGTTCAGAGAACAATGACAAAAATGAAAGCCCAGCCACCACAGGTGTTACCAATACGATTAAGGCAATGCTCCAAACTCTGTTCCCTGTTCTTTTGATCATGCTAAAATCCATCTGTACAGATGTTACAAATGTGAATAAAGCATATCCAATTGATGTTACTCCTGCAAGTATGCCTTGGCTTCCGAATGGAAACAACATCTCCCTGTAGTGATTCAGATTCAATGACTTGATCCCAAATGAAGGCCCTAAAATCAGACCCGCCTGCAAATGGGACACAACTAATAATCACCCATTGGTAATTGCCAATTCTAAACACCCATCGTGATTTGGGAAAAGAAGGAATGCAATCCCAAACGCTTGAAGAAGAAATGGCAGATTTGGGTGATTGCGAAAATAACAATAATCTGCAATTCAAAAAGGGACAAAGCAGACGTGATTGGGGTCCTACCAGTCTGTTGGCCAACCCAGACGCCATCTGAAGCTATATTGGGCGGATTATCGATGCAAACTTCATACTCCTCATCATGATTCGATGCATTCAACAACGTAATTGCCACAAATATTGTATCATTGGCATTCATCTTAGAAGACGCACACCCCCACACACGCACAGTCGGAATTTGGAACGAAGCTCAGGGGAAGGTTACGTACATACGTATATATAGCATGATATTATATGCAAGGAATATGATGTCACAGCCCATACAAACTGCTAAATTTGAGGGAGGTGAGTGAGTATAATAACGCTGTGTTTTGATTTTCCGGTGTGAGGGTGACGGAGTTTGCGGTCACAATCTGTTGATTCCGATGGGACGGACAAGTTAGTTAATTTGCCCGGGAAAACAAACCTGAGACAACTCCAGAATTAGAACGACCTCCAAAAGAATTTCCTTACATAAACCATCTTCGAAGAACGTATTAGGTTTTAACATTTCCTGGCAACCAAAGATTTCTCTTTAAACTGATCGAAAATAGTATATTTTTAAATTTATATATTGAAATATTATATAAAAACACAAAATAATATACTATTAAGTTACACAATATAATAACAAATTAAACATTGTGTAAGCAAGTAGCAATCAATCATCACAATATTCATTAGGCTTAATTTTATTGAATGCATCGGCACCATATCCCAAACATTCTTTAACTATAATCATCCTTGCCAATCAGTTAGAACTAGTGAAATGAAACTATATGTTAAATTTTTCTTTTGAACATGAATAAAATTCTTCTATGTTTGTATTATTAATACGATAGATTTAGAAAATTATTATAAAATATTGTTTGATTCTTCTATTTCTATGAACTCCCCATATTAATCTTCAATTGCAAGTATCATTAATCCCCAACTCTTTCTTGATATTCATAGTAAACCAATATCATAAAATAACTCTAAAGAAGGATTAACACCACCTATGATGTAAAAGTCTATTTTAAAATTGTTTAGCATAGGAACAGTTACAGAATATATATAAAACATCTTATGGCTACCAAGTAAGATCATGACTAATGGGCCTGTAATATCCATGTTTTCATCACTTAATTATACATGAGAATAATACTTATAATATAAGAAGAAGAAAGTATTAACCACGAAAATTATGTCATTCTATATGAACAATAAAAAATAGAAAGTGTAGTAATCTACTTTGTTTTGTGGGTACTTGAGATTAATTTAGACAACGGTTCATTGTTGATCCTTGCTCGCACCTTTCATATAAATGATATTATCAAATGGCTGTATGAATTATCAATTAATCAGTTTTATCATATTACTTTTACAAGAATTAAACAAAACCGATTCTTTACAATAATCTTTATTATAGGCATATAGCCAGTTAGTTTTAGAATAGTGTTGTGAACCTATTTTTAAATACACAGGAAAGTGCCTGAAAATTTTAATTAAAATGATTAATTTTGCAATACAATTATATATCTCAGAGCTATATATTAATTTCTTCTAAACTTGGGCTGACGGAACCCATTCCTTCTAGGGAAGAAGGGCCCTTCAAAGTGCAAACCATAAGATAACTTGCTTTTCGTTTTTCCCCCTCCATATATTCCGCTTAAACTTTACAAACAAAATTCTGCACAGATGCTAAAATTATGACCATCTTCAATATAAAACAGGTTTTTTATGGGGCCGGGCACTTATGAAGCAAGGCAGGAATAGATCTACAAGGCTTGGATTTGGCATTCCTAAAGCATCAGATAAATTGCTTCAGAAACTCTGTAGCTACAAGCCTCCCTCGTGTGTTCACTGACATTTTAAGTTCACTTATCTCTTTGTCAATATCCTGCGAGGTAGAAAGCATTGGTCTATTAAGCTGTCAATAAAACTAGAACACGACAGTCATGCAAAAGCAATAAGTTGAAAACACCAAGGACAACCACAATGGCGAGAATTTGATAAGAGAGAATATGTAATTCATCAATAAGCCTCACATGCTTCAACAAACAATTAGCCATATGTCAAACATCCGGAGATCATGTGGTTATAGTCATCTAATGCTAGTTTTAGTCCCTAAAAAATGTTACATTACACTTCTGGTTGCCACCATGAGGGACACCATCGATCCCTGCTTATTTAACAGGTTTCCACAATAAATGATACAGGGCTGATAGGTCCATAATTTGTGATGCAACCTTCCGTTCTTTAATGAATCCTTGTGTTATGCAGACCAATTAGACAGGAGATTTATGTTCTAGAATCAAAAGCAAATATTTTCTGTGAGTCTCTCATCTTATTTTCTATGTGAGTCTCTCATCTTATTGCATTCAAATAATGCGCATGAAAAGTTTTGAAGTTTGTGGAGGCTCATCTTTTAGCGTATAAACCACAAAATGAAAGGCAAGACCAACTTATGGGGTTAAGTAACTCTTGCCTCCATAAATTGCACTATGAAATCTATGAGTTTGTGCTTCTGCATCTCCTCACAATGGTAATTTGTTATGAGGAAGCTGATGTCATATCCCTGCAGGTGAAGCATAAAAAAAAAACCATTCAGATGCTATTAAATAAATGACATGTAAAAAAAAAAATGTCTTCCATCAATTTCATCAGAAAATATTGACACTTCACAATCGCTAACAGCATGCAAAGAGTAAAGTGCATCAGTAATGCTGCAACTTGTACTCACTAATAAAGCATTAGATAAACCCTAAACGCGACTGTTTGGAATCAAGAAAAGTACTTGAAATACACTAAAGATTATGAGTCTTTCTGTGCACACAGATACATGCAGTGAGGCCATGCCATTCAAATGCCTCTTCACTAAACATTTTTTTCCTCTCCCTCCTTTACTCTCTCTCTCCATAACCTATTACCGACAAAATAGAAAAAAAGGATTAACTGCATATTATCTTTTACATGGGTAGCTGTATTTGCATGGAATTAGCTGTTTGGTATCCTTGCCTCTTTGGCAAACAAATTGTGTGCCCTATGACCTTAGTCATTTCTCTTGACAAGGAACAAAGGTTTGAATAACAGTAAAAAGGTCGATTTACTGGCAATACGCAGTCTTTGCAGCAGTATGTTGTATTTAGGGTGAAAAGCCAATGTCCAATTGATCAATAGATACAAACCTGTACTGGCTTTCTCCTCAATACTTGGAAGGCCTCAGCTCTCATAGACAAAAATCTAAGAAACTTCTTGGTCAGAATATTTTCAAGTTCATCAGCCTGCTTAACCTACACAAGATGAAGGGAAGTTATAGTAAAAAAAGTGAGGACAAATTGCAGTCAATGTTAGAGATGCGCGAGTGCTATGATAAAAAAAATTATTTCATTCAAAAGGTTGTAAGCTAGCCAACAACAACAATAACAAGAATAGCAAACATAATCTCACTAGGCGGGTTGGCTATATGATCACACAATACCATTGTGTTCTATCAACAACTAAATTTTTGGATATATTGTAATCTAACCAAAATAGAAAAATAAATGTTGAAAAGAATTTACTGCCTTCTGGAGTGTCGCAAATCCATTGAAATCAAATTAGAGACATCTTGACAATCCGAAACTAAATGGATCAAACTCCATCCAAGATGCTCTAGTTTCAGGTTAGAAAGAATAAAGCTTTCCTCCAAACAATGTAATCTTATCCTAAGATGTTTGAACTTGAATTAATAAAATTATATAGCCTCATCAAATTAGTCATTAAAGGTCAGTGTTACCCCCTTGAGAATAATTTAGACTTACAACATTTGGTCCTATTTTGTTCATTTAGCAATCAGACTGAATTGATCATTTGGGCCCACTAATGTCTCTAAATTGGTTTCTCGACTTTCAATATTTGGCCAGTGCCCTTTTTGAACAGTATATACTGTACTTTTAAACTCTTTATAGACATTTCAACCATTTCACTATTTGCAGCCAACACTAACCATCATTAGCAGAAACTTCACTAGAAATCATTTTCAAATGAAATGATAATATCAAATTTTACCTTAAGACTTATCCGCAGTGAATTAATAGATGTTTCTATTAAGCATTTTTCAGCCTCATTTCGACAGATCAAAACCTGTAACAGTTGCAGACATTTCATATTAGCCAACAAGAGGCAGCTTAGTCCAGAAACCACAAAGCCATTGCCAAACATGTTCAAGATGAACATAGTTGCTAAAATGTGAGAACAGAATTAGCTACATCCAAGGATCCATTCTCTTTTGCTTCACAGAACTTGTATAATCTTTCCCACCTTACATGTAAGTATTTGTTTAGAACCAAGGTTGAACATCTAACAAAAGCTTGCGAGTGAAATATCTTAACTTATCCCAAAACGAGACTCCAGAATCTAAAAGCGCTGATTAATTTTATGACAAGGAAGCAATTGAACAAACAATAGAAGGCAATCATACCATTCTTAACATTTAAGACCTTAGCCCATGCAACCTCCACATAAGACCAAGGCCAATGTAAATAATTCATACTTAGACAACCCTGCACCCCGTCTTCTCACTTAACTAAATCTTAGCAATATGTAGAGAAGAAATAGAGTATCTTTTAGAATTTCAGAATTTAACCGCCACATAAGACCTATACATGGGAATTTCAACCAAGTGCACATTCCATGAGGCAAATTTTAGAACACAGAAGCTTAAAAGGAGAAAATGGAGCATATAAGCCAAATGATTATTTTACTGGATCTGGTTTTAGAATGTAAATTTGCCCCAAAAAACGTTATATTAATTTGAAATAAGATGGATCTTACAGGATTTAGCAGGAGTTCTAGGCTGGTCCTGCAAATAAATGAAGAAAGAATTACAATCTTAACGCAGGAAAATATTGCTTTACTAGCTGTAACAGAATATCGTGCATTGATGAGTCATATTAAGGAGACTAAATGTCTAGAGTAAGGAGCATCCATAATCAAATATGTGTAATTTTGTTATCCTTTTGATCACTCTAGCACTCAGAAGTCAGAACTAGTAAGCTTTATTTTTTCGTTAATTTTGTATCAATGTTATTTACAGAAGAAACACCAGAAGAGGGGGAGTAAAAATTACTACAATACTGAGGGCATACTTTAGTTCGACCTCTGGCTTGTTATGCCTTTCTACCTCTTGGCATGGAAAGTTCTGCAACCAGTAGAAAGACATAAAAAACTTGTTATATGATCTGTAAGAATCTAAGGTACGATACAGAGGCCTAAAATAACAATTCGAGGACATAAAATGAACCACGAGAAGCTGAATTCAAGGACATATTAGAAGAATCAGTGATGCCAATGCTGGTCTAAATCTCTCAAGCAATAATCAGCACAAAATTGTCTCCTTTTGAGACAAAATCCAAATATTTAGTGTTGACTATTATCGTACAACAAATTCACAACTTCCACAACAAATGCTTACCTGCAAGCACATTGCAGCCTCGAGTGTGTTCCTTATGCAGGTCAAGTATAACCGTAATGTGCTAGCCTGAAAAATCGTTCATATACAACAGAAAGGATCAATCACTAGCAAAGTGAACAAAGCATAATTAATATGATTTGCGGCTAACATAGACAGTGGAAAACTCTAACAATATTACGAATCAGAATTCAGAAAAGGAAAAGGGTGATACCATGAGCGAGAATACGATATTCAACAAGCTAAGAAATCTGCAATCTTGGATGCGTCAAAGAATGAAGCAATGTTCAGGGGTCTTGCGAATACGGATTCCCTACACCTCATAAGCGTGCTCCTCAGCCCATCACAGTCGTCTGCTCAATCGAACAATCTCCTTGGGACCACGTGTCGAATCATTAAAATCCGCAGTATCTTTTATGTCGAAACGGTGCGTTTCCATTCCTGCGAGTTCCTTGCCAGAAAATTCCAGGCATCCATTTAAGATCGGTAAGTAAGATACCAAGACAGGCCAAAATAAAAAATTCAGAATTTCAGATCCTGCGACGGGTAGAGGCAGTCGGTCGTCATGGGATGAGGAGCACGTTCCGCGACACATGTCTGAGGAGTAGGAAATCCGCGTACGTTCGTGGAGTGCAAGGGAAGTTTTGCGCAAAATTAAATGGGAAAATTATAAAAGAATATAACGGCTGAGAAAAAAAACATCCAACCTGCAGGATTCGGATCAGCCACCTAAGGATTATCTGGTGAATAACTCCTACTACAGTCCTCCGCTCGACCAACTGAGCTAAGGTCAGACTGTTGGTACTAAATGCATTATAAGATTTTATCATATATACTTTTTAGAGAAATAGCAGCGATGCAACTCCGTCGAAGGAGAAAGTTTTGCATTTACGGTGAAAAAAAGTTTTCCATTACTTGCAAGCTGTGTTTTCTTGCTCGTTTTGATCTTCTGTCTCCATTTGAATTAGCTTAGACCTTGTTTTGCAGGTGGTTTTGGTGTTGGTGCAAATCAATTCATAGTTGACAGGCTAAGCATGCATTATCAAGCTTGAGAGCAGCCTCGTCTCTGATACTGTGAGCACAAGAGAACAGAACAGGGGTCCTGCAGAGCAGAATAAAATCCATCTCTTTTGACCCCACTAAATTGTAGGCTGCGAAAAGCTTCTTAACTCACGAGCGTTATTCAAGCTTCTTAGCACTCAACCAAGGCGGTACGCATGTTGAAAAGAATCGGGCCCACGTCAATGATTTGACTAGGCAAAGAACATTTCTTGCATTACTTAAAACCAGATGTATAATATTCTCCTGTATAACCAAAAAAAAAAAATGTGTATAATATTCACCCAAAAAAACAATGTATAATTGCTTGCATGCAAATTCACATCTTTCGCATGTAACGGCAAACCCGAGTAACCATGAACAAGATACACATATGACAAAGCTAAAAGCTGAAAAATATACTGCCTGTTTCAAAAAAAAAAAATCAACGAGAAATATAATTTTTACTAAATAAAAAACTAATAGAAATAAATTAAAATTTTATATTAAATATTATAAATAAAATAGAAAAATTTATAGAATAAATGTTAGAATAAAATTATAGTAAAAATTCATTAATCCATTGAGAAAAATCAAATCCAAACATAATTTTCAATAACTTTAAATCCAAACTTCAGTTTGAAAAAATTTTAAAATAAACAATCATATTTGTTCAAATGAACTTTTAAACTAAACCATAATTTAAAATTAAAATTTCAGATAAACTGGTCAGAACAACTTATGGAACAATAAAAAAACTTATAAACTAACCAATTACTATATTACCCATATTTTTTCTTACACTATCTCTCTTACTTTTTCTTACACTCCCTCTTATCTCTCTTATTTTTCTCTATTTTCTTTCTTATACTCTCTCTCTCCTCTCTCCTATCATCTCTTCTCTCTCTTCATTTAATACTTATACCATTTTTCGTCATTTACCAATCATAAAAACCCCTTCTACAAATAACTATCCAAACACTCATTTATTCAAAATTACTTTTTTCCATAAAATTTTTTAGAAAAACCATTTTCCATAAACTATCTATAAGCTTGTTTTTTTAATAAGTTGATTTGAATTTTTTTCTCCAAACACACATAATTGAGCAACTCGGAAACCTTTATGGAGATACAAAACATAGTATACAACATAGTCTTGATCCGAGGCTCCAACACCAATATTTCCTTTTAGGAGTGAGAGCAGCGCATAATGGCGTACTTCAACAAGATCTCATAAAATTGAAGTTAAAAAAAGATATAAGAAAGCCACCGGTTGCTACTCTGAACCAACATTTACAACCTGATTTACAATCATTGAACTCAAGAACACTACATTGCAGATTTAAAACCGAAATGCAAAACTAATGGGCTGAAACCATCAGACTCCTTGAACCCGCAACTTATTGGCGACATAGAGCAAATGGCTTATGTTTGCAGACGGGTAATTTTGCAGCAACTTGAGATTGGACGTGAAATCACCCGCTAGAAGGCGCCTCCGAACGAGAATTAGCATTGCACAGCATATCCGTAACAGAGTCTCCTACACAGTGTTAGGAGAGTTAGTTTCCCTAACAAAGTATGGATACTCATCAACCCAACTGATCTACCATCGTCAGTTCTACAAACAAATTTCGTAAAGCAGCAGCAATTTCAGAGGTAGGTAACAAAAAGCACAAAAACTTCAGCATTAAGACCCCACCACTTTCAACCCAGAGATATTAGAAGTTGGAACTTCATTATGTCCTATAAACGTGACCATCCAGCATGATTAAACTTCAGCTTTGCTTAATCATTTGCTATTCATAAATAGCTTTTTTCAACCTCAAACACTTATTAACGCCAGGGTAAACAGGAAGGTTATCGTACCTGTGGACCTTCTGGATCACTTAGAAGGGTGTCCCAAATGAAAAGGCAGTCAGCAAAATTGAATTCCTGAGTCAAGAGGAGTGTAATCCACCTAAACGCATAGAATTGGGGATTGACCTGACAGTTGGTACCAGAAAAATAAGGCTTCTCTGATAAACCATAAAGCTGCCAAAGCGAAAAACAGGAACCCACCACTACTAAAACAAAGATGCGGCTACAAAGCATACTTTTTATGTTTATTTATGATTGATTCTTGTTGGAGAGAGGAGGGACAATCCATTGAAACGCATCTAATGACTAAAGTAGAGTAAAATCTTAAATCCAAGTGCCAACCAGATCTAGTGATTGACAGATGTTGTGTATAATCTTCCTCTCCTCACCTTTTTTCCACTCTCAAACTGTAACGATTTTGTTCCATTAGTTCTAACAATCCATTTTGTCCAGTCACATGAATATAACAACTTTAAGGTATCTCTACTACATAATCTCTGAAAACCATTTTGATCGTGGTAGATTTATAACATATATAAAAACCAATCAAACACTCGATTAAATGTGGGGAAAAATGTCCCAGCAGTAACTTTCATGCTTAGAGCTGTGAATGTATGGATTTATAATTTGTATGCGTAATAAAAGCCTTCATTGGAAGTGTAACAATCTTCAATGGCAACCCAGCCAACCCCAGGAAAAATCCTATAGATGCATACAGTAGATATTGCACCATATATGCGAATTGTTCAATAACTAACACAAGGAAGTAGTAACAAGCAGGCCAAAAGTGACTTAAAAGTTGAATATAATTAACAACAAAGTGCTGCCTAGACAATCAAACAGTTGCCTAACCCAAATGATTCCTGCCTTTTACTAAGATGGAAACATGCAGAAAAACTCTTATAAAGCAATGAATGTTCTACTTAAAAATTCTCTTACTTTAGTCGTAATCTCAAGATGACGCCACAGCTCTTCATCATGTTGTCTCAAAAGCTGTGATAATCGAGCAATAGTGGAACGAATTCCCACAACACTGTTGTCAAGTTGTTGACAAAAATTATCTCGAAACCCACTTAATAGCTCGACAAAACAAAAGAATGTGTCTGCTTCCACAAAGGCCTGAACATATTGGAATAGCGGACTATTAATGTAATTAATAAATTAATATGCACAAAAATAGAACATGGCCCACATCTTTGCAAGCTTTAGCTAACAAAAACTAGAGATGGCTAACACTAAACAAAACTGAGATGTAAAACCATATCAACCAAAACAAAGAATGATACTTAGACATGGATAAGGAAGGTAAGAATAGACTGTAAAGACAAAAACTTATCTAGTAATATGACATATAATTTAAGGGGGAAAAGTCTATTTAAGATTTAGAGAAGAATACACTTACTGTATTTTCTTCATCAGAATCATTTTTAAACACATAGAACAGAGGAGCCAATATCTCATTCATCCCTTGAACATATCTTACACCTGGATTTAACTTTGCAAAAATAATTAATATGTTCTTCAAAGCCTCCTGAAAATACCCCCAACAAGAAAATGTTTCAATAAAAAGGATTTTTGCTGAAAACAGAAAAGGCAAGAATGTGGACTTTTTGTAAATTTCAAGAGAAATGAATGGGAGAACCTGATTGGATTTTGCAAACTGCGAGTCACCAGAAAAAAAATTCATATCTGGATGAGTGCGCTTTACATCTCGATCAATTTGATCTATTATCTCTGTGTCCTACCAAATGCAAAGAGGAAAATTTAACACCACAATACAAGGTATCTGACCACCTTCACATGCAAAAGAATCAATCATAGAGTTTTTATGAAGTAAAGGACAGATATGTCCATACAAGATTAAAATTTTCATAATAGAATCATACCAACTGGTTGTGCAACAAGATAAAGCTAACTAACTAATTATCATAAGGCCGAAGAAACACCATTATTAATACGTATGAGTCACAATCACAACACATGCATACACATCAACATTTAGTTTTACTTGACCAAAAAAGAAATTTAGTTGTACCCCATATACCCCATAACAGACAGTACAGTAATTATCATTAGGCAGTCATACATTAGCAATGCACCCCTTTACTTTTATACGAAAAAGAAAGGTCATGAGACAAGTTTGTAGTTATGTGAGCAACATAGTTCACCCAGCATCACAGACTTTAGAAGTACAAGCACCCTGCATCTCAGAAAATAATCGCAGTGTATCTAATAATCTTTTGTAATCTAGTAAGAACATGATGATTTTTCATCCAAATAAATTTTAATACAGCATGTTGCATACTACCTGGAAGAACTGATTCCATATGCTAGTCTTTCCAAGACTCAAGGGATGTTCCCCGTGAGTGACTTCAGATCTAGAGAGCAAGCCTCGACTCCCACATTTTGCATCAGAAGTGTCACTTGTAGAGCTGTACATCTTCCTTGTAATTTCTGACTAACTAGCCACAGAAACGTTCAGAGAGCCAAATAGATGAAGAAAATAATACATTTTTTCACGTTAAAATTAATAACATGACCAAGATCCATTAATTTAATACCCATCCATTCCATTATGTCACAAACACAATAACCACCAAATAAAATTAAATCAAAATTTGATCAAATAAAAAATCAGATCAAAATTCTAATAATTATGGTGGAACAAGTTAGTCTAATACAACCCTACAGCGTTAGTTTAACCATAGAAGTTTTTCAACAATTAGCACTACCATTAATCTAGGGAACCTTGGTAACCATCAAGCAACACCCTTATCTGTTCCAACTCAAGTGTAAGCTGCTATAAAGATGGCGCTAATAATGTGGATTATCACATTGAATACGAAAATAACCATTAAAGGACAGGTTTTTCACAACAATTTTCATTTTCCAGCTTACTGCCCAAACCATTTATAAGTTGTCTCAAAGAAGATTGTATGAAAACACTTTGATCATAACTTACAGGATTCATCAGGATCTCCTCTTTGAAATGCTTATATTGAGACCTCTTCTTACACAATTCAGATGACCAAAGACCTCGATCCAGGGGAAGATATCCAAGCAAAAGCTGCACGTATCAATACGCATCAATTGCAAGAGTGCTACCCAATTTCGCTTCTTAGCCCTTGCTTATTATGGATATGGAAAACACAACCAAGTGGACCAACTAAAAATACCCAAACTAAACCCCTAGACAAAAGCACGTCAAAATAGGATTCCAACAAATATCATTTATCCGCAGCCCCAAAAACTTTTAAAGTCACTTAACTTGACTTGACAAGATGATCATTTCTAACAAGAAAGAAAGACAGAAAATTTTAACACATCTCCGAGTAATTTACCTTCCATACAGTAGAACGTATCCCGGCACCATCGGGTATACCTTGACATGCAATTCTCCGCAGCTCCCTCATATCTATCACTTTTCTCGATAGCTAACCAGTAGAGAAATGAAGAAAGCAATGAAAAGGAAAAGGAACAAGATGTCACAGATTCAGTAATCAAGAGTTCCTACTGTTAATTGGGGAAAAACTTGGGGCTCGACAAGATAAAGTAGAGAGTAAACCTCGGCCAGCAATTGAGCCTGGCGAGAGATGTCATCTGTTGAAGGAGTAGAGGAAGTGCCATTGTGATCGTTAGCAACATGATTGGTTCTTGAATCTTCGATTATCTGGGGCTGTGGATGATCTTCTCTGATAGTTGGTGAAGGAGGAGAAGGTGCAGGTAAAGGTGTGTCCAGAGCGGAGCACTCTCGCTCTTCATTGGCATAGATGTTGGTGGATGTGGTGGCGGAGAGGCGGAGATCACGGTGGTCGTCAGAGGAAGGAGCGGAGGACCAGAGAGAACTGTTAAGCCAGTCGGGGACCCGCTTCTTGACCATTTTGAGCACGCGCAGATTCCTTGAAATCTATAATTTCTAGGGTTTTCCCGATTTCAAGTTTCTATTTGCGGATGATATAGAGGGCGAAGGAGGTACGAGTCGACTAGAGATTGTGAAAAAGAAAACGGATACCATCATCTCCAGACATGTTAGGCCAAGACCAACGAAGTTAATTACACTGGGCCTTTTAATTAAAGTCTGAAAGACCCCTTGTAATAAATATAAATTGTAATAGAAATATAAAAGGAAAATGACGGCCCGTAAAAAGAATTAAATATAAAAAAAGTCTCAAAAAATATTATAATTAATGTTAAGTTGTATAAGATTTTAGATAATTTTTTTTTAATTATAAAAAGATATAATTATCCTTAAAACTTAAATTTTTCCTTCCCTTTCTCTTTCCCTTGACTTCCTTTCATTAGCATCAAGACTCTCTCTCTCTTTATTCCACCAACTCAATCTCATATCTATCTCTTTCAATCATTGTTCATATTATCTTGTTATCGTACTCTCCTTCTCTCTCCCTTCCTCTAACGCTTTAGCTAGCTACTCTGATAGCCTCTGCCACTGGAGATAGCCCTGTCATACCCTATGATGGTTCTACTTATCATTTGCATTCAAGTGAAAGAGTCAATGAAGGGGACTATTCAGGATAACAGTTGTTAATATCGATTTTTTTATCTATTAATTGATTGTAACAATAATAACAGCAAGCCAGTACCATTCATAAGCTCAGGTTTAGATTATTGCATGTCTTCACTGTGTATCTAGCATGATGACATCTTTCACAATGATAAGTCTTTTTGTATGAAATTAAGACTCAATCATTTTTCTCTTTAGCTTTCCTGGCAGCCTTCTAGTAACTGGGAGGTCAAGGAACCTTGTTTTTAGTAGTTAAGACATTGTTAGGTCATTAGGACATGGACAATCATGTGTAGCAATAAGCTTCATAGTATTAGCATATATTTTCTCTTGGGTAGATAAATTGTAGCAATCAAGTCCTTCCACTTTGTAGAATTCATTTCAGGTGTCGTTATTGGAATTATTTCATCACTATAAGACACTATTGGCAACACTTCATTCTCATTTTTTAAAGTAGGTAGAGATATGGAGCATAAATTCTCACTTCCAAACAGTTCATCAAACTTACAGTAAATGACAATTTATTGTGTCAATAATGACAACTGCCTACTTCAAATTATAGATGACAACATTTTAAAATTAACACAATATATTACTTATACATCTTAGTCCTTTATTAAATTACCAATATCAAGTTGTGCGCATTCGTTATTTGCTTTTTCTCCTATGTACACATGGCCATTTTTTCCATTGAACATTATTAAATGCTCAATTCCTTCATCATTAAACATGTCAACAAATCTGTGTCGATCAAATCTACTAGTGAATTTTATAATAATTTTATCACTTCCTTTCCTAAGTGATGTTAATAATGTTTTAAACTCGTCATATGTTGTGCCTTCCTTTATGGATATTGTTCTTATTTGACCCTCAACATATGTATGACCTTCTATATCATTTCTAAAATGTTTCCTATGTGAACATAACATAATAAATGCTTTGCAGATAAACTCGCAATCAATATTAACAACCTACACCAAACATATAATATTAACAACTCGAGCACTTATATTAACAACTATTGCGTACTATAATAACAATTCGTCTTACTCTCACATATTATATCATGATCTATCATTCTTACTTCACAGGAGTCTTTCTAATGTTCATATTTTATTACTACATTCAAGTAAATACACCATAAATTTCTACAAACTGGACATAACTTTTAAAACCCTACATAAATATAGTTTACCCACAACTCAAATGATCAAAAAAATCATACTATGAACACAATGTCCATATTTATATAGGTCACCTTTTATACCTCACACTTCAGCTACACACTATCATAGGTACCAGGACGATGAAGCAGTAACGGACTTCATTGGGTTTAATAGTAATAGACTTCACTTTCTCATATCATAGTTAGAAGTGACGACATTTACAACAATTTTTCCTCAACGTCCACCCACGATGACGACAAAACCCAGTTGCAAATACATCATGCAGGTCATCTTATGCTGTCCTCCTTATCACGCTTTGTACTCTTATTTCCACAACAAAGCGTGCCAATTCATATTTGCTATGTACTGTATTTTTATTTTCCAAGGACAAATACATCTTTTGATAATTATAAAAAATTTATATAAGGTCCTATGGGATTTAAAATTAATTAAAGTATTTCTTGAAACTTTTCTATCATATAATTACTTTTATGGGACCCAAATATTATTTTTCTAAATATAAACCATATTTTTTTTCTTTATTTAGAAAAATAAGTTATATGAGAAAGTATATGAGTTAAGCAATACAAATAAAATTGACTTTTTTTTTACCAAAAAATATGAGTTAATTAAGACCCAATATATTTAGTAAATAGTTAAATCCTTTTATCCATATATATAGATATACAAAATATTTTATTAAAAAAAACAGTAACACACTACCACTTATATAATCCCTACAACATGAAAGACAAAGAAATTTATACCTTATATATAAATTTTAAATTATACTTTTATATATTAGGTTATATTTAAATATTATTAAACTCAAGTCATGACAACTATTTTAAAAATAGTTTAGTAAACCTTTTTTTTACTTCTGCCACAGGTAAAATTTAACCTATAGTTCCAATGAAAACAAAAATTTAACTTACAGTTTAATTCACAACTTTCAATTGACATCATGTTTGTCTTTCATTTTTATTTAATGCTTTAATTAATTTTTTTTTCAGTGTTTCGAAGTTATTTTAGAATTTTTCTAGCATTTAAAAATATTCCATAATGACTGTACTAGAAAGGCATAAATTCAATGTTAGATAATTAAATGAATAAAAATAAATTAACTAAGAAATTAGCATCTAACTTTCATAAGAAATAAACTATTATTTGATCAAAATAAAATAATCATCTCTTACAAATTTTTATAATGAGATATTTATTAATTGACTAATTTAAATATATTAAAAAAATAAATTATATTATATGTAATATTATAATTCTAAAATAATTCATATATATTAACATATAATTTAAATAAATTAATTTAAAAATAATAATTTTTTAATTATTAATAGAAGATATAATTTATAGTATATTTTATATAAATAATAAATATTATCTATAAAATCGAATAACATCTTATTTAAAACCAATTTCAAACGACCAGCTCCTATAGTAAACGCTAGTTATATCATTGACAAAACCAGGCTAATGGTCAGCTAATTGTTAGTTACATTCATCAACACGACATCTCAAAAGACATAAAATGTCCAGATCAAGCTGCTTCAATTTTACAACATGACCATCAAATTGAAGCCCAGTTGCACGCACTGCGACTACATTACTGCCCTTGTCCTCGTGCGATTTAGTGAACATTTAAAATCAAAAAATGTCACTCTGACAAAAAAGAGATGGTAATTCTGAGAATATGAACCAGTGTGTATTCCAAAAGCAGGAAAGCTTAGGGGCGAGAAGCGCCTCCATCTTGGTCGGTCATGGCGTCAATTTGATCCCCATCTCTCATATTCAACTAACCATTCCATTATAAGTTCTCAAGTCAGTTAAAAAAAAAGATAACGAATGATTAATCAAAGATATTTGTGTGCCAGAACCCTGGAAATGTGGAGAGGGAAGCAAAAGCTTCCAAAGGCTCAAGCTTTCCTGCATTCCACACTTCAAATATATATTACCAGACACGAACCGAAATAAATTGCCTCAAAACATACAACAAGACTTACAAGGTTTGGAGTATGTTTGCCGTTAATGCGCTTGCCAAGATACAAAAAGCGCATGAATCTGTAGCTGACTTGTTTTCGCTCACAGAAAGCTAACAGAAGCTTGATCAGCTTGCTGTCACGCTTCATCTTGAAAGAAAGCTTCTGCCCGTCCTACACACAAATGAAGACCAAAACAATGAAAGAACAGAGCAGGGGCGAATTCGAAAGAGAAAGGAGGAGGAAGAAAGAGAGAGTGAGACCTGAGTGGCGATCTTAAGGATGATGGTCGGGGCTTCATCGTCCATGTCCATGGCTAGCTAGCTAGCTACAGTCCCAGTTCTTTCTCCTAAGAGAAAAGCAAGAAAGTGGAAGAAAGGGTGAGAGGAAAGTGGAAGAGCAAGAAAGTAAATATCGTGCTTTGTCGTGGCCAATATTGTCATTTTCTATGGTGCCCGCAAGGACGGCCGGCAATTTCTTTGTATTTACTATTTACTGAGCCGCTTACTGATCCGTCACGTGGGGCACCGACTGGACATCCTTACTGGAATTCATTTTATTTTATTTTTTATAAATTTCATTTTCCTACTATTTTTCCTGAAATTACGTCATTATTTTATTTTGGCCTGAAATTTTCATTTCATTTCATTACCCCGTCTAAGATACAAAGAAGGACCGTATACATTAATTCTTATTCCTAAATAGCAAGATTGGTTTCCAGATGAAGCGTTTTAGCCATTTATTTACAATTTTTTTTGACAAACAATGGTCGAGATATAGAAATGCTTATGCATTTGCCCTATTTCAACCATCCAAGTGGTCTCCTTTTGGGCAATTTTACATTAAAATTTTATTTTGTATAATTCTATAGCTAGAATAATTGATATGAGGCTAATATTACTTTATATCCTATATTATTTAACACATAAAATTATAACAAAAAAAGAATTGAACGATCAAAATCTCATAACAATTGAGGCAAGATTGGCAAGTTGCAAATGGTGCATACCAATTTTAGGATAAGAATGACTTGCATGAGCTGTAATTACCCTCATCTGAATCCCAGCCTTTTCCAACAAATAGCAAATCTACTCAACACCAATTCCACTAGATGGCCCAAACAAGGAAAAGCATGAAACTCACTCTAATTAAACTGTAATCACTCTCATTGCCACTTCATTTGGTATGATTCGTATTAAAACCGCAACTAATTAAACCCAGGAAAACAGCTCCCCTTGTGATCCACACAAAAGATTAAAAACTCGAGGTGAAAAGGTAAGAAATTGAATCATTATGAAAACACAGGACATTATTCGATGATATGAGGACTGAGAGATAAGTGACAAAGAATTCAAAGGACAATAACCAATTTTGTGGTGTTGAAGATCTAGGTGTTGTGGGTGAGGTAGCATCCAGGAGGGAAGCCCTGAGGTAAACGTTTGAAGTCCGTGCAGTAATTGTAAATCCTGTAATTACTCTGAACCCATTTGCATTTGGCCTTGCCCTGCATAATCAAGTTGTTGCTGCCAGAGCCAAGTCTTGATGTCCACGTCATTGTTGCAATTAGAATTCCCAGAGAGCCAAAAACTGCCACTGGCTCTGAATCCCTTGAAGGAAGCCATGAACGGTGCTTGGCTCCAATCTGTCTTCACAAGTTCCCCCCTTGTTGCTCAATCATCAGCATTCCACAGACTCGAGTACACTCTCTCATCCCTTGCCCTTTCGGGTATGCGATCCCATTTGACTCCAAGTTCTTGAACTCTCTAATCGGAATTCCATCCACCAGAAACCGATGCAATGCCACAAATTCTGCATGTACCAACCAATCCCTTGTTATAAGCCACGATATAATAAATGGATCGTGCATCCGTGTAACAAGTTTAAGAAAGAGCAGCATAAGGCTTCTACTATATGGAGTTTAGGGAGGGATATATATATTATTATCATTCATGGGACAACTTACCGTTACTCTGAGTTACACCCTCCTCTCTACTCTCCATGTAGAAGAAGTTAATTAGTTCTCTGTTTCCTTGTCCTTGGCAGAAGACGTTGGTATGAAGTATATATGGATCGCCACTTAGGTTCCCAAAGAATTCGAAGCCTATCTCGTCATGGAATTGCCCTTGGGATGACAACTGCATTCAAACAAAAGAACTCATCAGTATAATTAACGGTGTTAACAGACCTTTAAATTATGCATATAGCTAAAAAACTGATTACGAAGAATGAAGTGACCGTGCTGGCCGAATGTCCAGGCACAAGTTTGATCTGCATATCAATTCAGGCAAAAAGGTACTCGGGAATGGACTGAAAGCCTGAGCCAGAGACTTTATAGAGCAAAAGGGTAAGAAGGTCTCCATTTTGAAGCACTTGAGGACGTTCATCTCCCCATGTCACGTAGAAGTGTTGGTAGAAGGAATCGGAAGAGAAAGATGTGAACAACAAACTGCATAAAAACAGCAGCGAAGCTAACGATGAAGCAGAGCTCATCATAACTTTGATCTTCTGGGTTTTGGTTGATTTGACGATCGCTTTCAAAATTGGAGGCCACAGTTATATGCCTACCATTAGAGATATGTGAATATTTATGGGAGCCAAAACTAAGGAACATGTGTCCTCTGAAAAGCTAGCGAGGAGAAAGTAAGATCTATGGTTCTTAGTCATAGCCAGTTGGGTGAAGAATATAATTATTATACGTGATAGAGGCGATAGTGCACTTCCATGACCTAAAACAATGACGAGTGATGAGTGGAATTATGTATCAAAGAGATTATACAATTGAAAGAATATGAATTTAAGGGGAAAAATATAAACAAGTCAGGAAACCGTGGCTGTCTTCTGACCAAGGTATGGAATTTCTAGACAGATTCAGAATGACAAATAATATGCGCGTTCAGTTTTTGACATTTGGATCTAAGCAGTCACATATGGTTATGGCGAACCCCAAATTAAACGGTTTAGAAAAATATTTTAGTGTATCAAACGGGGAAATATGCATTAATCACCAGTCTTTATGGGTAAATCCCAACCATCATGGTCATGTAGATAGTATGTCAAAGGTATATTAGGCAGACTATGTTCAATCAGTTGAACCAAAATAAAATGTAACATAATATTTTTTTTCAGTATTTACTATGCAATTATCACTTTTATTTATTTTTAAAAATATAATTACGATAATTGTATTTTATCTAAATCTTTGTTAACTTTTTCTTCACACACTGAACAAATGGACAATCTCAGGATGCTACTTTTTGTATAATATTTTTATTTTCGGAGAAGAATGACACAATTGCGAATTAAATCCTGAGTAATGAGAGATCCTTCCCTTGAAAGAAATCCTGATTGTAAAGTTACATCGAATCAAGGAAAGACCCCTAAAAATATATGCATTCTGTTCTGGCCAAACATTTCAATCAACTGCCTAATCAGGGGATGCTAAGATATAAAATAAAATAGAAAAGGTCCTGACATAGCGTGAGGCTGCGAACACTGGCAAAACCGCACAATTCAAACAATACCAAAGGCATTAGGCATCATCATCATGAGTGGGCAAGTTCCTAGTTCATACTACCATTCTGCAAAATTGAAATGGAGAGAACCAGGAACAGCGAACGAACGGCTTCATTAATCATCACTGAGTTGAAGAATTAAGTAAAGAGCTACTACATGTTTTTGTGAAATATTAGAAAAATGGCTTTGAAAGCCAGGCCGAAAGAGGGTAATAGGCGGCTTTAATTGCTCAAGAATCAAAACCAATAATATGATTCTAAAAATACAGCCAGCTGTGAGGAGTAAAGAAACCCCTACTCCTCGTGTTTAGATCTTCTCTTTGACTTTCCTCCAGGGGACTGATCAGAGGACGCTGAGGAAATACCAGAGCTGTGACCACGAGAGAGGTCAGATTCAGCTGTACGTCTTCTTTTTGGAGTATTTGATGGTTCACTAACTTCAGATACAGAGCTTCTAGGTCTGCTACCTTGAGTTGAGGCTGCACGTCCAGACCGGGAACTTTGCCTGCCACTTTGCACAGGAAAACATTGGGAAGACGTTGTCATCATGGTTCCAGAAGAATTTTGTCTGGGGTTGTTCGAATTGGCCTTTTCAAGCTCTTCAGGATCAGGGTAATGGACTACAGAAACCCGCCGGGATATCTTTCCAGCTGTGAACAAGTATATTATTTGTTCTTTTAGGGAGAGTTCTTGTCAAGATGAAAGTGTGGAACATAAAAAAAACTAAAATACTTACCGTCAGTATAAATACAAGATTAATAATCCAGTGTTTTACCAATAACAGAAGAAAATAACAATCAACAGATTCTAGTCAATTTCACGCCTCTTGAATTGATTAATTACTAAATACACTAGAGCCTCTGTACATATTAGATTCAAGCACAAATCTCATATTACAGAAGAACATGGACAGAATAAAATAAAATAAAAAATTGTCCAGCCACAGGTTTCTTAAAATACGGATGATCCCAAAGTCCCAAACATAACCATACCAGCATCTATTCAAATATCCTTTAAATATTAGCATCTTCATAAGATACAGGGATAAAGAAAAAATAAATGAAAGGATATTCAGTTTCATACCAATTTTTGGCTCCTTTGAAGCAGAGGAAACAAAAACTATTTCGTCAGCCTCTTGAGTATCAAAGTTGATAAAATCGTATACTTTCCCTGCAAACAAAAAAAATCAAAGAACACATCACTAACAAAGCAATCAATTCCAGTTGCAAAAGACTTGTGCAATTTGCAGATCTGGAGATAAATAAAGCAGTTGTGAGGAAGAAAGTTGGGTATTGATTAGAGCCATTATTGGTGATAAATTTACCAGATGACCCCTCAAAGCTTGACAGTTGGCCATCACCATGAAGCTTGAGAGACAATTCCTTCCCTTCAATGTCTTTTAATAAATCCTGGTCAACATGACACAGAGGTAAAAGTAAGAAAACTAAATGCTATTATTACATTTGCAGTGCAATTGAGTATAGATGGAGTTAAATGACAAAACATGAGAGTTCTGCTCTGCAGTAAATTGTTTGGCCAAGGATGAAATGTTGGGACAAACTATAGAAGCCAGAATCATTTGATTGATGATACAGAAACTCTAGGAAGAGGCTGCAAATCATGCAAAACTTCTAATTCAATTTGTTGACAAATCCTTTTCATACCTAAGACCCTTATTTATATCACATAAGCACCGAGGGACTAAGAAAGTAGCTTGCAGGTATAACAGTAGGTCAATAAATGTTCAAACAACTTCAGATTTTATATTTTAACTAACTTCAGCTATTCACTCATTCCCCAATAACACTTCATTAATATTTATATGCAACTATTGAGGAGCTCTAGGATGGGACTGAGACTGTCAACTGGCAATTAAATGACTGGTTATTGTTATTTTGGCTCCTTCTTCAAACTTTCCAATAGTAAAGGGAAGGAATGTAATGTTCTCTTACAAAATTGAAAATAAAAATCTTTTATTAATCAACAACATTGAGAAACCGAATAAAATGATATGGGTACTATTCATTAGATTAGAAATGGCATTTTTGGGTGAGGAGCTATGCTATTCATGACAAGCGAATAGCGCAGCCTCTTACTTTTATACTTTTAGTTGATATTTGATCGAAGATAGGTTAGCTGATGATAGACGTAATCCTTTCTTTCTTGGTTTTCCCCCTCCCCCAGCAAGTTCCTCCAAAATAAAAAGAACAAAAGGACGCCATAAGGTAGAGGAATGAAGAATCTTACTTTACCGAAAGGCAATTGAATGAGCCAAAGCTCCATGGAGTCCGTCAAGTTAAGATCAATAAGTGGGTCATTGGTATCTTCTTCAAATTCTGGGGGAGGCTTGTATGCTTCCATACCCTCTACATCCATTGCCCAATCTATGTTCAAATCATTCAATTATCAAACTGCGAACAAAAAGAAAACGATAAGGCGAGAAAGAAAAGAAAACAAAGAACAAATATTTAGCTATTAGTGATCGCCAAACAATTCCAAGTTAAGACTCAGGTTGGTTTCTGTCAGCAGTGGCAGAAAATGAAGAAAGAAATTGATTCCCACAAAAAACAGAAACTAGTCCCTTTACATTGAGGAATCATTTGTGAATTCAAAAATCACAATCTCGTCATAGGCATATAAACCATATTTAAAAAAAAAAATCAGATAAATAGGAGAAAGATGCACGAAGTGATGAGATAAAGCAATCAGTAAGCATATAAAGAAAATAAGAAAAGAAAGGATAAGCGGGGATGCGACGAAGAAGAAAAGGCTCTCACCGTGATTAGGTGACGGCTACAATGGCAGCGATGCTGGGCGAGCACCAAACAGCGGGAGTGAGGCGGGGTCTGGACGAAGAAAGTAAAGATGGGCTATTTATTTTTATTTTTTTTCTTTGGAATGAGATTTGATTAATAGGGTTTTGATGGGGGCAAATTTGTCAATTTCTAAGTAAGAACTAAGAACGAAGAAGTACACCAAAATCTAGGAGAATTACGCTCAAATTACGCTGAATGGTTAAATTCATGATTTAATTATTTATAACTAACAAATATTTAACACAATTTATGCGTAATTATCCCGTTTATTTACGTATTTTTTTTCAGCACATTTCATTTATTCCTTTTTTTGTCATGCAAAAGTCCAAACTTAATAACCCGATCAAATCCACACTCTCCTCTTCCAGACTGCCACGCCGTCTCTCCCTGTCCTCCGCAGCTGAGCCCCTCTCGTCCCTTGTCGCCGCCATCGTGGCCGTCATCATCTCCACTGCTGCCGGTAAGAGCACTTTCTTCTCATCGCTTCCCGATTCATATTATTTTTTTCTTCTCTTCGTCTGCTTCATCTGTGCCCTTCGTGCATCTTTTCCCATGTTTTTTAAGGGAAGCATGAGGTCGGGGAAAAATTCATACAGTAGCCTCAGTTGAACTCCGTGCCTCCCTCCTCTCTATCTATCGCTCTATCTCACACACAATCGAAGTCTATGGTTTTATATAAATATCAACAAAATATATCGCTCAAAAACCAGAAATGAAGTATTAATTCTGTTGAAATATTCATATTATTAAAAAAATATGTGAAACTTAATATCATGTAAGCTAAATGATTGAATGATTGAACATAACTAGGCATGTAATATGAAGGGGGGCCCTTGCATCCGTTTAGAATTGAACGATTGAACAACTGGCTAAGGGACTAGTTTGCTCTTTTTCAAAAGAGAAAGAAAGAGGGGATGATATGTTAGTATTATCAGGAACAGTACACTGGCACAATGGACGCAGGTGGCAGAATGCATCCTTGCGCAGTGATCATCACATTGATACCATACACTGAACTGATCTGCTATATCAGTTCAGGGTATGGAGCCTTTGTTGCTAGAAAATCAAACCTTCTATCTTTGCTGTATTCTACAATGAAATATTTGTGGGTGAACTTGAGGACTAATTGGGAATAAGTTTCTTCGTTAAGGACTTATTTTTAATTGGGAGTGAACTTGAGGATTAATGGGATTAAGTTTCTGAATGAACTAGAGCTCCTTTTTTTTTGGGCGGGGGTATTCTCTCAGTAAAAAGAAACACATTTAGAATGGTGGTGTTTTTAGATTATGTTCTTGTTTATTTTTTAGATGGTTTGTGATCGGATCAGTAATTTCATAGTGATCAAACTTTTGGATTATTTCTAGTTTTATAAAAATTAAACCATGCTTCAGCAACAGTTAGAAGTTTTTAGTGTCATTGATTGCTTGTTTGGTGCAGAGGATTAAATATTTGATGAACGGAGACTATTATTTGACTAATATTGCTTTCTCTCTTGGTCACAGTCTGGAGGTAGGTTATGATGGTTAATGCCACTAAAGGAGTTTTTATTTCCTGGTAACTCCTCCTTCATACCTACACACTATTGTTCTTTTTTGAATTCCTGTTTTTGTGTTGGGTTTTATGGGATAGTTGGTTTTGGTCGTTAAAACCACGTAATAAATAAACTAGAAGTATGGCTTTTGTGTGTAAGCTTTGATTTTACTTCAACCCTTGAAGTCTCAACTACATGAGGACTGTCATCGCCATCTAATCTTTTTGTGGAGATGAAGTTGATTAAGAACTTCTCACCCGAACTTTTGGATAATGCACAATTTACAATGCTAACAAAAGGCATCGCTACTCAGACTTTCGCATCAAAATATATCATCACAGGGGTGAAAGTAGTTGATCTAGTGTAATTATGTGATCTTATAAGTACTGTTGTGATGAGGCAGCAAGCCCCAAACATCACTCCTGTGCCCCGAGGCAGGTTGGCCACATCACTGTATGACTAAAAATCGCTGCAGTGATATGACTTGATTAGAAATTAGTCACAGCATAGAATTTTAATTGATTTATATAGACCCATTGAAACATGAAATAATGATAATATTTGGTGCCTATAAAAGTGTCTTTTTAGACAGGAAATAGGAAACTGCATTGCCTTACAATATAAGATAATACATTTTTGTGCGTTATAAACATTGCCTTGATTGATTCTTTTTGTCCAATCACAAGCTCCTCAAGCCAACCCCCCCTCATCTTTATGATACCACTGCCGCATAAGCTGTTGGTTTACATGTTTGCATAATGCTATGGTGAATTTTATCATTGTTCTAGACTGGATTTCTTCTTGTCTGCTGAAAAGATTGGTGAAAGTGCAGTGACATACCTATGGCACAATATATTATCAATATGAATGCTTCACTGCCGGCGTCTGAGAAGTTCATTATCCATATCTTGGATAGTACTCACATTTTTGTTCAACCTCATGTCGAGACTATGATACGAAGCCAAATTGCCAAGTTTAGGGAGGATAATACATACGTCAAGCCTAACTGATTCTCGACATCTTCCCTGTTCGTCAAATAAAATCTCGCACCGGCTTCAGAGAATCTGTACTCAATCGTCCTATATTGATAGTTGCTTGGTTTTGTGCCATTCTTTTGTCATGTTCCCTTGCAAGGAAAAATGATATAGCAGTTGTATGAATAATTTAGTGAGAGATTTACAGCTTTATTTTTAAAAATTATGTACGTGTTTATTATTAGAAATTATGTATATTGTTTTTGTTGAAAAAGTTTAATTAAATACTAAAAGGATTGAAACCATGGATTTAAAAAAGTTGAACTTGATTTTACATTCGTTGATGTCTTGTTTAAAATGAAGGTCATTCTTCGCGAAGAAGGCACCATGAAAAACAAACTTGAAGAGGAAGCATGGACTATAACAAGCTAACTCATGAACTATTTTATAAGGTTCAGACGAGTGGGAGAGAGAGCGAGTGCCATATGAGAAATCTCAGTTCAGAGGCGACAGCCAATGGTTAATTATTAGAAGAAACGGTAAATTAGAATTTATGAAACAAGATTTTATAATAAAATCAAATGGGGTTATATATAAAATTATATAGCAATAAAAACAACATCATTTTTTAATCATGATGTCAGGCTTGTTAATTTTTTCATTATTCTTTTTAAAGAATGATTTTATCGCCACGAAATTGATCAAGAGGAATACAGCGCAGGTGATGTGATTTAATTGGAAGACTGTGCACTTAATTTTTTATTTTTTATTTTTCGGGTTTATTAATTTGGATGATTGGTGATTATTTTCTACCCGAGATTACTTGAAATAGCGGTCATCGAAAATAAATATGATAGGAATCTGAACCCAAAGAAACCTGCAGAGGAATCTTGAATAGAAGTGGGTTTCAGAATTGCCGTGGCTTTCGAGCTTCGCATCAATGGCGGGCGTATCCCTCCAGTGCGGTGACTGTGGAGCGCTATTGAGGTCCGTACAAGAAGCTCAGGAGCACGCAGAGCTCACCTCACACTCCAACTTCTCCGAATCGACTGAAGCTGTTCTCAACCTTGTTTGCTCCACTTGTGGCAAGCCATGCCGATCCAAAACCGTATTGACTTTAAAAGATCCTTTCTTTTTATAGCTAGAGATCGGAATATTTTATTTCTGATCCTGGATTCTGGTTGTGGGAACACATGCAATTCCAATTCCGTCTAAACTTTGGATTTTAAGATATTGGAAAAATAGGTCTCGCGGTTAGAAAATTATTTAGCGCCACCAGCGAATACGAAATTCCGCTTCACATGAAGCACTGATGCCAAATATTGTCACATTAAAATTATTACATAATGGCGATTCTTTATCTTTTATGAGATTAGTGAGGGAAGCCTTAATTACTTGGGTTTTGGAAGTAAAAAAGTCTTAAAATTTGCTGCTGCAGTTATAAATCATTCCAAAGGTATCTGAATATATATCCGGTGGGTGGTGACTGAGGGGGCTCAAACAATGTGGGAGATAAATATACTGTATATTGGCAAATCTGCAGAGAGCAAATGGATAGCTTTTTTCCTTTTATTTCATTTTCTAAAGTCAGTCTGAAGAGAAACTTGTTTCCTGGCCGTGATGACTTTGCGATCTACATAAAACAAACTTTGAAGTAAATGTGTTAGCGCTGCTTCTAATGCTTGTTATCATTTATTACAAGGGTCATGACTCATTATATTTTTTTTCTCCGCTCCTTTCGTAACGTAGGAGAGTGATTTGCATACAAAAAGAACTGGGCATAGTGATGTTGTTGATAAGACATCTGAGGCAGCGAAACCAATAAGTTTGGAGACTCCAAAGGTGGATGCAATGTCTGATGAAGTTGTCACGGCAACCACTGACCAACCTGATGGTACTGCTTCACAGCCTAGTGACTTGTTTTCTCAAGATGAACTCAGTTTTGATGTAAATTGCTGAATTCTGTTGCGTATATGGTTTTCTATTCCTTCTACAGTCCTGTTGGTAGATGGGAACAAGTTATTTTTCATCTAACAAAGATTGTTCTGCATTATTTGCTTTTGCTTCTTTTGTGTGACTTTTCTTATCAGGAGTGCTTCCAATGAATCAATACATTCTGTGGTTTGTAATATTTTAACCTTCCTCTTTAGGCCATTGGAATAAAATAATATATTCTGACATTTGTTTTTTGACCAGATGCAATTGATGTTAATTCTTTTTCTTCCTCATGATTTTCATTGTAAAATACAGAAATGGTTGTTCCTGAGGTTGACAAAAAGGTGCTTGAGGAACTTGAATCAATGGGTTTTTCAACTGCACGAGCAACACGTGCACTTCATTATTCTAGTGAGTTTACATGCTATCCTTTTTCTCCAAACCATTGATTTAGAATGTCATTCATTATGGTGATGAAGATATTATCTTGCTCCGATCTGATCTTCTACTTGATCACATTATTTTATTTTGGTTGGAAAATTCTTCTTTTGACCGGTATGAATGACATGTATTTTGAGTATATCAATATAGGCACCGATATATGTATGATTGGACATCGTGTTGGAGTCAGCTTATTGTGTCTTACTGAAATCAATCATATTTAACCTTTTTCAACCTCAACTCATCATGCTTCATAAGACATTTATGAAATTTGCATAAGCCAATTTAAAAGACACCTATATAGATCCAGGATGAGAGGGGCTTGTGAGAATAATTTCATTTCCTAACAATTCAGCTTCAGAAAATCATTACATGCAAATCATAGTTATCCTATTTATGTTTCATGAAGTCACTGAGGACTTAGCATTTGTGAAATATTCATGAGATTTTTAGGGTCTTTCTATGATCTGGATATTGATATTTTTAATCTCTAGACATTAGAGCTTGGCTCCTCTCATTTGCAGGTAATGTTAGCCTTGAGGCTGCCGTGAATTGGGTAGTAGAGCATGAGAATGACCCTGACATAGATCAGATGCCCTTGGTACGTTTTATTTTAAAAATTTGCATGGTGCTTATTATGCTTGTAAGCACTTTTCTTCTTAACATTAATATGTATGGTATCAAGACTTGTTCATGTTTGTATTTATATACAACTGTATTTTGTGCATTTAAGTTGCAATCTCTAGCTTCTGATCTGCTGGTTTGCATAGGTACCTGCAAACACCAAGGTTGAGGCTCCTAAATCTTCTCTCACACCAGAACAACTGAAAGCTAAACAACAGGAACTCAGGTATGAAATTAAATATCAGGTCAATTTTGTGGTAATTATCTAAATAAGTAATTGTTATATAAATTATAGATATTAAGGTGAGATTAGGAAAAAATCTCGGATAGAATAATTGAGAGAATATCTCGGCATATCTCCACCATATCACTGATTGATTATAGCGTGATTATGGGAGATCATATACTGTACTCTATTTGTTCAATTGCTCACTGTGAATACAATCATCGGATTATTCAATAACATTTTATCTACAAATTTGCTTGCCAGTAATGAATAAAAAACTTTGGTTGGTTGTTCTTACTTTATCAGTTATAACACTATGACCTAGCTGCCCTGTCACTCTGTTGGCTGTGTAGATGCTGTAATGTCTGGCAGTCTCAGGATTATCATGCCTCATATAGTGCCTCGAAGCATCCTTTTTTTCCTGAGGAAATGATAAGTACTTTTCATGGAGGCCTGGCCATTTGAAAAAAGAAAAAAACAAAGAAAGAATCCTCACCCTTAAAATTGTTTGGAGGGCCATGCCTTTTTAGCTGTCAAACAGCATTAATATGTTTTGTTTTCGGGGAAGAGGAAAGAAGGGGAAGGGAAGTTTCATTGTTACTTCCCCTTTTCAGGTGTTAGTTATAGCGGCAAGAGAATACTGAAGGATTTTCAACCCGCTTTCCAAGATACTCCAGAGTCCTGTCTCATGTATGATTAAGTCCCCCAAATTTGGATAACCTTTGAGGAGAACCAACCATTAAGTAGTGCTATTTGTTATTTTCTAAAGTTACGTATCAGAAACCAAATTTTCAGTATGAATCGTTTTAGTGGTAGATCAATTGTAAAAATACATCATAACCAATGTTTCCCCCCTTTTCCCAGTATATCTTGTTTATTTTAAAAATCCAGACAAGGGAAGGGGAAATTTTCCATTAACCATCCCTTCCCTTTCCTTCCTTCGCCTTTCAATTCCTTCCCTTCCTTTCTCCTCCCAACTCTCAAACATACTCTTAGGTTTATATTATGTTGTATTATATTGTAGAGGCCTATTGTTGCTTGCTAGTTTCCTTTTTGTGGAATTATTTCTTTGCTGTTGCTAATCCATTTGTATGAAAGGTTGAGTTGGGTAAGCACTAAAATATATCCATTATAATCTGTCTAGTTTTGCATGTACGAATTGCATATACGTATTTATCTATCTTGGGAGCAGAATAGATATATTTGTTGATGCTTGTACATTCAATAGCTATGAAATCTGGCCTTGATTTGTATCTAGTAATTTTCAATCCAAGATGTTTTTCTTGATTTGCCTTTAGTCTATTGAAACGTTTACTTTTGTAATAACCTTTAGGGAGAGGGCTCGCAAGAAGAAAGAAGAGGAAGAGAAGAGAACGGAAAGAGAAAGAGAAAAGGTACTGTCCTGTTTCATCTTTCTTTTTCTCTTATTACTTGCTGGCTTTCATTATTAATAAATCTGGGTATTTTAAATGTTCACTCTGTAAATATTGGATGATACCATGTCAAGGGTCATTTAGACTCAAGTTGTTAAGACTGATGAATAGTTTTATCTATATCTCTATCAAACTCCTCAAAAATACTTGTTATGACTATATCATCGTTAATGACTAATGAGTGGCCCTCCTTTGCCGATCATATTCCAACAACAGATATTTCTTCATTTGTCCTCATGAAGAATGTCTCTACCTCAATTTATGCTATCCTTTGGTTGGACCGGTTTATAACATCAGATTACAACAATTCTAAGTGAATATTTTCTTCAGCTTTTTTCCTTATTTGATATATTTCCTTATTCTTTATTCAGGAGAGAATTCGTATAGGCAAGGAGTTACTGGAAGCAAAAAGAATTGAAGAGGAGAATGAGAGAAAACGGTCTGGCTTATCTTGAATATCTACAATCTCATCTACAATCTCATTTTAGCTCCCTTTTATCTTAGCTTTTGGAAATCTGTTGCCTTTTGCAGGTTGTTGGCTCTGCGAAAAGCTGAGAAAGAGGAAGAGAGAAGGGCCAGAGAGAAAATCAGGCAGAAATTGGAAGAAGACAAGGTTTTTGCATTGTTTTATTATTTTTGGTGCCACCTTTGTTTTAGAAAGCTTTCTAATCTTATTTGTTGTACATGTGTACTGTATCATCTTTTGTCACTCCTCATGGACCTTTCTGTAACATAAAGATTAGAAAATTATAGCATATATCTAACTTAAAATTTGATTTCACATCTTTTTAATGCATCTTTCAACGTTTTTATTGGAAGACTTGAGGTGTACATTGAGACCTTTTCTTTTGTAAAACTGGCATGGCAATCAGAAAATTAAAAATTTGAAATTGGGAGACTTTTGTTTAACATCATGTTGTTACCATATTGTGACAGGCTGAAAGAAGGCGTAGACTTGGATTGCCTCCCGAAGAACCATCAGCTCCCAAACCGTCAAATGTCGTGGAGGAAAAAAAGGTATGAGCTTATATACAATATAGCAGTATTTTTTCTCATTCAATAATAAAAAATGTATTGATTTTTAAAACTTGAAATTTCTATACTCAGAGTTCATTGCCAGTTCGTCCTGCCACAAAAGCTGAGCAAATGAGAGAGTGCTTGCGCTCTCTGAAGCAGAACCACAAGGTACATCCATACGTGACTTGGTAATTATAATTTTATATTACATTGCAAAATGCAGAGCTTAAAATTCCCAACAAGCTTTGCCTTACTAAGGTTATTTCTATCTAAATACTTGTTGCAATTCCATGTACATCCCTTATGGACCATGTTTTTAAAGGAATATACTGCTGGATGGATTGTCATGACCAATATTCTGATGTTGTTACAGCAATATTCTGAAAGTGATCAAATATTATGACACATTTGTCATGCATAATTATTTGTGCTTAAATTAGGATGATGATGCAAGCGTAAAGAGAGCATTCCAGACTCTCCTCACTTATGTGGGGAATGTTGCCAAGAGTCCCGACGAGGAAAAATTTAGAAGAATAAGACTCAGCAACCAAACTTTTCAGGTGAGTAACTTTACAGGCATCTTGAGGAAATTTGATGCCGGGTTCTAAGTACTGACTATAGTAACCAAATTCTTTGACTTGAACAGGAAAGAGTTGGTGCCTTGAGAGGGGGAATTGAATTCCTGGAAATTTGTGGGTTTGAGAAAATCGAAGGGGAAGAGTTTCTGTTTTTGCCTAGGGACAAGGTTGACAAGGCAGTCCTCAATTCTGCTGGCTCTGAACTCGACTCTGCAATCAAAAATCCCTTTTTTGGAGTTCTTTAGTCCATATCTTACAGACAACTGTAACATTGTTACTGGAGGCTTGAAACTGTTATAGCTTTTGATGTTCGGAGATTAAAAAAAAAAAATCTTCCTTGTGTTCTTTGAAGTGCTTGTGTTTTATATTTGATTTTCAGGCATGTAATGCAAGTTCCTTTTGTACCAAAACATATTTTGAGATAAATTCGGATGTGTACATATTTATCAATTTGTGCAAAGCAGCCATGTTTAAGTACGATTTTTTTGGGTTGAACTAAGTGCAATCATTTTGCTTTTAAAAATAAAAAATTGAAGACTTGCTTAGCGAATGATTCGTTAATTACTTCTGCTTAAGATGCTCAGGAGCCTGTTAAGCTGAAAGTTGAGACGGTCAAATTCAGGGTAAATGATACAAATTGCTATTTTTTTAAAATAGTCCCTCGATCAATGTTAGAAATCCCTTAGCATTGTGTTCCATGGGAGGAGGATAAAAAAAATATTTTCAAAATATAAATTTTAATTTTATTGGTTGAAATTTTTCTAATTAAATCAAAATGTAGTAATAGAAGAGAATAATTCAGCACTATCCATTTATCGCAGAATTATTGTTTGACTTACTTCTTTAAACTAAACAAGGCCCATGCATCATATAAATTTTGGTATGTGGACTTCAGTATAAATTGTAAAGTAATATTTATGATTTTTTGGACTGGTTTTGGGTATAATAAGGTTTGATAATTACTAGATTCAGGTTCTGGGGATCGCAATTGCTGCCTAACACGGCCGCGCGCCACAGATATGGCACATTCGTACGACGTCGTTGTACTGGAGGCACAGGGAGCGCAGTGGAGAGAAGAATCAGCAAAGCTAACGAGCTTCAGTTTCAGTTACAGGGAGATCCTGGTAATAAGCAAAGTCCCCAAGACGATGGTACGTCTTTTTCGTTTAACTCTCCATGCACTACGCAGTTTCTTATTGGATTCGAAATGAAAGCACTCCTAGCTCTCTCTAAGTTGTGGTTTATCCCCAAGACAGTCATTAGCGTCTTCTTCCATAGTAAATCTACTACTTACCAATCCGAAACCCATCTAATTTTTCTTATTCGTGCCTCAAGAACTAGCCGGCAACTCCGAGAAATCCATGCTCAGATACTCATTCCCAACCTCTTCTCAAGCAGTCGAGTTACAACCCAGTTCATATCTTCCTGTTCCCTCCTCAAATCCATTGACTATGCATTTGTGATCTTTGAGCAGTATCTGGATAAAAACTTGTGTGTTTGCAATGCTTTGATTCGTGGGCTTTGTGAAAATGACGAGTTTGAAGGTGCTATTTCGTTCTTTGGTCTCATGATGAGGTTGAATGTTTGGCCCGACCGGCTAACATTTCCATTCATCCTCAAGTCGGCAGCGGCTTTGCTCGCAGGCGAGCTCGGTGATTGTCTTCATGGTGTGATTTTGAAAATTGTCCTGGAATTAAATTCATTTTTTCGAGTTCCCTTGGCGGATATGTACGTCAAAGTAGAGAAGTTGGGTTCTGTATTAAAACTGTTTGATCAAACGCCTCAGACTATGAAGCGTGGGAGCATATTGTTGCGGAATGTTTCTATTAATGGATGTTGTAAAATGGGACATTTGGACAAGGCTAGAGAACTTTTTGAAGATATGCCTGAAAAAAAATGTTGGGTCTTGGAATACTTTAATAAATGGGTTTGCAAGAAATGGTGATATGAATGCCGCAAGAGAGCTATTAAATCAAATGAAGGAGAAGAATGTGGTCGCTTTCTCGAAACGGAGAACATAGAGGCATTGTTATTTTTCTCTAAAATGCTTGAAGAAGGCGTGAGACCGAATGATCTCACTATTGTTTCTGTTCTATCAGCTTTTTCAAAAATTGGTGCACTAGAGGCTGGAATTCGAATTCACAATCATATCTCAAATTGTGGTTTCTTCATCACCAAAGCTATTGGAAATGCTCTAGTGGATATGTACGTCAAATGCGGGAACATCGAGGCTGCAAGTGAAGTGTTTGCTAACATGAAACAAAAGGACCTTCTGAGTTGGAGTATTATGCTATGGGGATGGGCAATGCATGGGTAAGTTCTACGGAGCTTTGAACTGATGAAGTCTAAAGGTGCAAACATAAATTTCCACTTCTTATTCCATTAACCAGTATCTCTCTTTCTTTTTCTTTTTTTGTTATTTTAATTTATTCTTTGGCTGACTATTGTCACCTATGCAGGGGTGAAACCCGACATAGTTGTCTTCCTTGCCATCCTAACTGCATGCTCACACACTGCGCAAGTAGATGAAGGATTAAGCTTCTTTGACAGCATGAGATATGAGTACGCCAATGAGCCGACAATGAAACATTATGCATTGGCGATAGATCTGTTAGGCAGAGCAGGAAGACTAGATGAAGCATTTGAATTTATCCAGAGCATGCCAATTATGGGGAGCACTATTTTGTGTTTGTAAGGCTAACAGAAATATCAAATTGGCAGAATTGATCTCAGACAAACTCTTGCAGCTTGAACCAAAGCACCCTGGAAGCTATGTCTTTTTATCAAACGTTTATCCGACAGTGGGGCGATGGGATGATGTAGAGAGAGTAAGAATTTTGATGCAAAGCAATGGAGTAGAAAAGGATCCTGGATGGAGTTATATTGAGGTAGATGGGCAAGTGCACAGTTTTGTGGCTGGGGATCGAGATCATAAGCGTGTTAAAGAGATATATGTGAAATTAGAGGAAATAATGGCGGGAGCTCGGAAAGAAGGTTATGTGCCTGAAACTGATTGGGTAAGAGAAGGTAGAATCATTAAATTGGCTCTTGCTTTTGGTCTCATCAGTACTGCTCCTGGGGCCACCATAAGGTTTGTGAAGAACTTGAGAATATGTGGCGATTGCAATTTTATATTGAAATATGCTAGCAAAATGAGCCAGAGGGAAATTATATTGAGAGACTTGAAGAGATTTCATCATTTTAGGGATGGTACTTGCTCATGTGGAGATTTCTGGTGACATTTGAAGTATATTGCACATGGAAAATAGCATCTTATTACATGTTTTAAACTGATCAGCCTCTATTCATTTGCCTCGATATAATGGGACACATTATTTATGGGATGTAAATGTTTATTTATGATGCTTTGTTGATTTCTCTTGAACTCTCAAAATCCATCAAAAAGAACGGATTTTCTTGTAGTGAGATACAAAAATCAGTAAAAAGAAACACATTTTTGTGCAACTTGTCACATTATTAACCATGATATATGACACAATCAAAAGATTACCACAACTCAAATTTAAAATTGTAGAATACAGAGGGACTAGTGCGCCTGTCTCGTTTTTTTTTTTTTTTTATATCATACAGACAGCAGAGATCAAAGAAGCCCTGATTCTCCTAGGATCCTAGATATGATATCTCTAATATTTCCTAGAATCTGTCCAAGATATAGAAAGATATTAACAGAAAATAAAATTTCCCTGGTCTTTACTTTAATATAAGACAAAATTAATTTTTTTAGATATATTAAAGAAATTAATTAAATCTATTAATTATAATCAATATAAGAGTTAGTTAACTAATTTTGATAAATTAAAGAGTATATTATATGAATTCATCTTAAATAATCACATTTGATCATAATTAATTTATTTGATTTTTTTAATCTCTCTAAAAAAATTAACTAGATCTTAAATTAATAACTAAATGAGTATCTAATACTATCCTAGAACACACATTATAAAGTAATATAACATAAAATATGCTTCAATATAAAATCGGTGCCTAATCTCTTAAGTTTTTTTTTTTTTGTTACAGCCTAATCTCTTAAGTTATGTTGATGCAAATGGACTTAAAATAAGCCTGCACAACCGAAGTTATAAGGGTGGTGCTGAAATGAAGCATCATAAGTTGAAGTTAAGTCACTTGTCATTTATAGGTTTAACTAGCAAAAAACTGAGACATACAATTATTTAAAGTATATTTGATCATTGAGGAGTACTACTTTGTTATGGTTCCAGCTGCGATGTTTGGGGAGACATCCTAACTCCTAGGTGCTTAAATTTACACATAAAGGTAATAGAACGGCTTGCTCTATCTGATATTGATATCGTCTAAGAGGAAGGAAAACTTTGCCCTGCCCTTAGATCGTGGGTGAGCCCAACCCCTTTCCAAAAATTCTTATACAGAACAAAAAGTTGAAGTTAAGCCCTTCTTGGATCAGTGAATCAGTGTATCATAACCACATGAAGCAATCAAAGACCCTTTGAAGATGTCTGGCGCCATCATGCAAAGCTAACACCGCTAGACCTGAAAAAAAGCTTCACATGAATCATTTTAGAAATCATCGGTAATCAGAGCTAACACTACATAAAGCACTCGCAGAGAAAGAATGCTTGTGCCATGTCAATGGTTGAACTTGAAACACCCTGCAAGCACAGCATGTATATGTTTCCAAAGACTCTGCATGTCCCTTCCCTTACATAAGATCTTGAACAACAAAAAGTGGCGAACTTTGGGTGCTGGGGTATATAAGAAGTAGATTTTCAGCCATTTTCAACTGCCTGCTCACTAAGATATCCGTGGTGGGAGTGATCTTAAGCGAAATGTGACAGGAGGAAACGGGCATCCTTAGATAACAAATCCATAGTCAAGATTAACGCAAACATCAACATAATATTGGTTAAAAAAATGTCTTGATTTCAACATCAATGATTTTTGTATAAATCTCTCAACAATTATTGATTTGTAATCTAAGAGTAACTATTGACTCACCTCACCATTTAACATGGCATTACTCCTCTCTCAACATGCCACCTATATATTGTTACTATTTCTTCAACCATTGGTAAAATCATCCACGCTTTTATGATTATGGATAAAAATTAGACCATGTGACTGGCCCCACTCTTGCTGACTGAAGCACTCAACCTAAACCAAATGTCAACCTACCATAGGCATAGATGACCCACGAAGACCAACATATTCACATAAACTGTGGTCCACCGAAGTCTTGATCAATTCATCTTTGTCAACCTCCTGCTAGCTTACCAGTAATCTTGACATGAACACTCACCGCCTTCAAAATGATGAAAGCGATATGCATCTCTCACAATGATCACCCGATTTGATATCTTGGAGACATGCTTAATCCAGTTGTGGCAATCACCACAAACACGAAGATTTTTAAAAACATGTACAGGATTGGAGCCAGACAAGCTAAGCAATCCAAAAGAAATTGCCAGTTTCTCACTATGAATAATTTGGGCTGGATCTTTCTTCTCTCGCTCTGCATCACTCAAAAGGCTATTTCTCTGTGGCTCATAACCATTGTCAGCTGCCCGCTCATTAAGATTTCTGAGATGAGCATAAATCTTATCTACAAGTGGGTGAAGATGATCACCAGCAAAAAATGCTTGAACTGAGTTATTAACTTCTATCCAGCTACGACCAGGCTCTTTCTTAACACCCCTATCTTTCATCATTTGCCTTGTCCGGTCCCTACAACCCCATTTCCCAGTTATTGCATACATATTTGATAACAGAACATAGGTTGCTGAATCTTCAGGTGCCAGTTCTAGAAGATGACGTGCTGCAAACTCTCCAATATCAATATTCTTATAAATAGTGCAAGCACTTAAAAGGGTCCTCCAAATCATTGCATCTGGTTGAATTGGCATCACCTCTATAAATCTTTTTGCGCGACTTAAAAGACGAGCCCGACCAAGAAGATCCACAACACAAGCATAATGCTCAGGTTTAGGCACCAAGTTGTGCACTTCAATCATTGATTCGAAGTGTCTAATTCCCTCATCTACCAAGCCCACATGGCTGCAAGCTGATAATACTCCCACAAAGGTTACATGATTTGGCATGACACCAAGCTGTTTCATATCCTCAAAAAGGCTAAGTGCTTCAAATCCAAGACCATGTTGAGAATATCCCGTAATCATGGAATTCCAAGAAACTTCATTCTTTTCAGGCATTTCAAAGAATTGCCTTTTAGCATCATTGATGTTACCACATTTTGCATATAATGAGATCAAAGCATTAGAAACCTCAATTTCTGAATCATAGCCAGTTTTTATAATCATTGCATGAATCTGCACCCCTACTTTTATGTTTGCAATATTGGCAGCAGCACTAAGTGCAGATCCAAATGTGAATAAATTGATTTCTAGCTCAGCTTTATGCATTTTAGCAAATAGACTTAGTGCTTCCTCAAAATGTTGACTTTGAGTGAAGCCCGATATCAACGAGTTCCATGATACATTATTTTTATCAAATATCTTTTCGAAAGATAAGTATGCCTCTTGTGCTTTCCCATTCCTAGCATAAAGACTAACAAGTGCATTACCAACTGAAAGATCATCTGAGTAACCAGAGATGCATGATTGAGCATGAATCTGCCGTCCTAGATCAAGTGCCTGAATGCCGGCACATGCACTGATTGCACTAGCAAATCCTATATTATCAGATCGGATGCCTCGATCTTGCATCTCTTTGAAGAGCTTAAGAGCGATGGTAAGCATATCATTTTGTGCATACCCTGCAATCATGGCTGTCCAAGAAACAACATCTTCTTCTTTGAGTCTTTGCAGGATTTTAAGAGCAGTATCCAGTTTCCCATGTTTAGCATACATGTCAATAAGCACACTAGAGACATATACATTGAACTGAAAGCCAGTTTTTAGCGCTTGAGTATGAATTTGTTCTCCCAGATCAAGGGCCCCCAAAGAAGTGCATGTTCTTAAAATACTTGGATAAGTAAATTGGTTGGGTTCAATGCACTTTATCAGCAGCTGTCTAAATATTTCAAATGACTCATTTAGATTATCATGTTGGCCATAAGCCACAAGCATCATGTTCCACAGCACCACATTTTCAGTTTCTGTTGTGAGGAAAAATTCATGGGCAGTTTCGATATCCGAGCATTTTACATAAAGATCAAGTAATGAGCCCTCCAAGATTATGTCTGAAGACATTCCTGCTTTAACTGCATATGAATGAAGTTGTCTCCCTTTGAGAAGATCCCCGACTGATGCACATGCACTCAAAAGACTAGCAACTGTTACACAATCTGGTTTTAGGCAATCAAGATGCATTTTTCTAAACAAGTCTAAAACTCTGTCACCATATCCTTGCTGAGCTAGACCTGCAATGAGGGAGTTATATGTAATCCCATCCCTGTGAAACATATCATCAAAAATCTGTTCTGCAGATATCAAATTCCCCTTACGAGAATACAATGAAACAAGGGCATTGCAAACATACATTTCAGAAGAAAACCCCATCTTGACAGTCAGACCATGGACCTGCTCTCCAAACTTGAATAATTCTATTTTGGTACAGGCACTTAGTACACTTGAAAATGTATAAGGAGTGGGGAAGATTCCTGAACTATGCATCTGGCTGTATAGAAGAATGGCTTCTTCTTCAAACCTATTTTGAGATAAACCAGATATCATAGCCACCCAAGAGACACTATCCCTTGTTTGTAAATTATCAAAGACTTTCTTGGCAGAATTCACAAGATCATTTTTGAAATAAATTTCAATTAAAGGATTACATATCATATTGCTTGTTTCAAAACCATGAGTTATAGTCCTAGCATGTATTAGCTCCACATAATAGAGAGGAACATCATTACCCCCACATGCCCTCAAGACTCCTGCAAAAGTTTTCTCATCAGGTTTAACCATTTCATCTATCATTGACCGAAAAAGACCTGGAACCAGACTGCTTAACTTCTTGGTGACAAATCCTCTAATCAATTTATTCCAGCATGACACAGCTCTTGCTGGCATATCGTCAAAAACCTTGACTGCGCCATTTAAATCATCGAAAGCAATGTACACATCCATTAGTTGATCACACAAGCTCTGCTCTGCATAAAAACCCAATTTTAAAATCTTCCCATGAAGCTTCCAGGAATCCATACGAGACCCAGAGTTCAGACACCCTTGCAACAGCCATAAATAGGTTTGACAATTAGCTCGAATTCCACGATCTTCCATTAGAAGCAAGAAATCAATATCCTTTGTTTCCCCTTCATTTTGTTGCCCAGGAAGTTCATCGTAAGGATAAGAAAGCGGGGTATTACTGACAGCTGCCAAACTCAATCTCCTCACATTTCCACAGGTGAACTATAATTCAAGGGAAAGAGAGGAACTTAAACCACAAGAATCTGATAGATAACCAAACACGCGACTTTAATGAATTGTGCAGCGTTTACCTTAAGTTTCTTTGTGTTGAGTTTCGCATAAATTCGACGACCAAATTTGCATGGGAAAGGATGGAACTTGGAACATAAGAAGAACCTGTGAATAGACAGGGGTGTAGGACGCATAGATTGTTAATGTAACCGGTAATGCAAACACGGTATGGTACTTTCTCGCAACCAAGAAAGAAATGCGCTTCAAACCGTCGGATGCTTTCTCTCAGGTTTATGATGATGGATAAGCAACTTTCAAATCAATAGCAGAATGGGTTCAAGTCATATTTCTGCGACAAATTCAAACAGGAGAGCTGGGTCCGAAACCAGGGTTCAGTTCATCGCATTCAAGGTCGAATGAGAGAAGAGAGACAGAACGAGTGACATGGGAGAGGATATAGCAATCTTCCCACCCAGTTTTCCTTGTTTTCTTTCTACGCTGTTTTCCCCTCACCATAAGAGTGAAAAATGCGAAACTAGGACTACCAAAGTCCAAAAATCTCCTCTACTACTTGGGGTGAAAATTCACTTCTAACTTATTTTTGTGTCCATGATTTGGTACTACAGTTTAGCAGTCAAATAATCCCAACTTAATATCGATTATATGTCCATTTCAATTTAGATAGAGGCCCATTTTCCGCTTTTATGACGGAAGTTATCAGCATAAGGTTCTTTATTAACTAAGGAGATTTAGAATATGACATGGTTATCGGAGCTCTCTAAACTAGAGGGACTTACCATGATCACGTTTTTGTTTGATTGGATAATGATGTTGTTAAAATTATTAGTATTAATTTGTTGACCATTCAATAAAAAAAATTTACGTCTATTTAATTAAAAAGTTATTTACATTTTTAATTACTGAAAAAGTTACATTCATTTAATAAAATAATGATAATAAACTCAAATGGTAATTTAGCAATGTGTTCAGTGTTCACTCCTTGCAGTAATAAAAAAATTTAAATTTCATCTATTTTCATGATTTACTGATCATGCCGATCACGCGCCGTTCTCATCATTTTCCCTCGTATGAATTCTTTGACTCTCCCATCGTCCTCCCCCACTAGCGCGCGCTCTCGCTATAATGTATAAACAGCAGAACCTATCTATCACCCCTTAAGGCTAAACACAAGTCACCATTTTTATCTTTTCTGGGGTTCTTTTCATGCTTCTGTGCATCGAATGAATCCTATCATGGGCTTGAGTTTATTCACTGCTCTATCTCTCTCTTCTCTAAGCTCAGTGATCGTTGGAGCTGAAATACCGACCACTCTGGACGGACCCTTCAAGCCTGTCACCGTTTCTCTCGATCAGAGCTTCCGAGGACAAGCCGTGGACCTTCCCAATTCGGATCCTCTGCTTCAAAGAAAAGTCGAAAGATTTAATCCCGAACAAATCTCCGTTTCCCTCTCCTCCATCTACGATTCTGTTTGGGTTTCTTGGATTACTGGTACGCCTCTTCTTCCATTTACTTGCCGTTTGCTTCCATCTTTGTCCTCTCATTAAGTGGGGTCCATTTTCAAAATGATAGCTCCAGAAAAATGGTGTCACATGAATATAGACGTTAGAGTTAGTTGTGGCGCTATGAGATATCCACAGGTGTCCACTTTTAGACGCTCGAACTGAATGTGAATTACCAAAAGTCTATCTCTTTAAGTCATATCGGCTATAAAACGTCTCTTTTTTAACTCCAAACGTTAATGTTGCTCATATTTGAATGCGTTCAGAAATAAGACTGTGGGCATTCTTTCAGCTATAATTCAATCATATAGTTTGAATTACGTATTATATATTAAACATTTGGTTGGATTGTATTTGCAGGAGAGTTCCAGATTGGGGACAATATAGAACCATTGGATCCTAATTCGATTGCTAGCATAGTTCAATTTGGAGAGTTAGGAAAGCCGATCACTGAGGAAGCCGAGGGCTATTCCCTCATTTACAGCCAACTTTATCCTTTTGAAGGCCTGCAGAACTACACTTCTGGAATCATACATCACGTTCGCCTCACGGGTAATTTTTTTTTACAACTTATTTTTCCCCCTCTTCCTCTTTCATCTAAAAGAAGAAAACTTACCATGCCTTTACCATTTTTTGCCACTCATTCCCAAGGGCTTAAACCATATTCCTGAATCATAATTGATTTAGCAGTACCTGAACATATGGGCTAATTTCAGAAGTACATTGTGTTTGCTGGCAGGGTTAAAACCCAACACATTATATCAGTATCAATGCGGGGATCCAAACCTGGCAGCAATGAGTGGTGTTCAATATTTCAGGACCATGCCAGTTTCTGGCCCCAATAGCTACCCTAATAGAATAGCAATTGTTGGAGACCTTGGTCTTACATATAATACCACATCTACAGTGAATCACATGGCCATCAACCATCCTGAACTTATTCTATTGGTTGGAGATGTTAGTTATGCTAATTTGTATCTTACTAATGGAACTGGGTCCTCTTGCTACTCTTGCTCATTTTCTGATACTCCCATCCACGAAACTTATCGGCCTCGCTGGGATTATTGGGGAAGGTAAGCTTCTACTTTACCCTATATGTTGTATCAATGGACTTTCCAGAAGAATAAGATACTTTTGTTTGGTTGCATGATGATACTCATTATATGAACCTAAATTCGAATATGGAGACGTAAGAGCAATGAGAAGCTAAAGTCCAATAATTAATTTTATGTGCTCAAATGTATCGACAAGGATCTAAATAATCTCGGTTACTGATATCAGGTACATGGAGCCTCTCATTTCTTCTGTTCTAATAATGATAGTAGAAGGGAATCATGAGATAGAACTACAAGCTGAAAACCAGACGTTTGTCTCTTACAGTTCTCGATTTGCATTCCCATCTGAAGAGAGTGGATCATCATCCACATTCTACTATTCTTTCAATGCTGGAGGAATACACTTTATAATGCTCAGTGCCTACATATCATATGACAAATCTGGTAAACTCTTGGCTTTCTGCATATCATATCCTATAACATCTTGCTGCAAAAGTTTCATCGTTGTCTTCTCCTTTTTTCTCTTTTGGCAGGAGACCAGTACAAGTGGTTGGAGAGAGACCTGGCTTCTGTTGATAGAGAAGTAACCCCATGGTTGGTAGCTACATGGCATGCACCTTGGTACAGCACCTACAAGTCTCATTATAGAGAAGCAGAGTGTATGAGGGTAGAGATGGAAGATTTGTTGCATAGATATGGTGTTGATGTCGTTTTCAACGGACATGTAAGTGTGTATTTGTGTTTTCCATTCGCCTAATCTAAGATATATTCATTGCTTGGATCCTGTAATCACTTAAACTTTGAGAGGAAGTAATATGAGCAAAACAAATTTCATATGGCAACATTGAACAGGTACATGCGTATGAAAGATCAAACCGAGTCTATAACTATACATTGGATCCCTGCGGTCCTGTTTCTATCACAGTTGGTGATGGTGGTAACTGGGAAAAGATGGCAATCACACATGCTGATGAACCTGGAAACTGTCCAGAACCGTCAACTACACCAGATGACTTCATGGGTGGTTTTTGTGCCTTCAATTTCACATCAGGTCGAGCAGCTGGTAAATTCTGCTGGGATCAGCAGCCTGATTATAGTGCTTTCAGAGAGAGTAGCTTCGGCCATGGAATTCTCGAGGTCTCTCTTGCATATTTGCGCTTGATACTGTCATCTTTAACTATTTATCAGTTTTGAGCAACATCCCGCTTGTTTGATTTAATTTTACATCTGAAGGCATGAATGGTTTGAATAGAACTGAGTAACAGGTTAGGTTACATGCAGGTGAAAAATGAAACTCATGCATTGTGGGCATGGCACCGTAATCAGGACATGTATAACGCTGCCGGAGACCAGATATACATTGTCAGGCAGCCTGAGAAATGTCTTATGAAACCACAGGTACATAAAACATTCATATGTTTCATTTTGCATGATAAATAACTCTTTACATTCAGGCCAAAAGAAAAACAAGGAATGTGAAGTTTCAGCAACAATTTTACCCATACCTGTTTTGCACTCCAAGTGAGATAGGAACATTGTATGTGTTATATTATTTCTTGAGTTTATTTAAAGAAACGGGTGCAAATAATGGGTTTTGGTCCTGGTGGATTTGTTTGGAAGTTACTTATTGCTCTGCTTTAGGAGTTACTTGAAACAACAAATTTTATTGAGCGCATGGATTCCTAGTAAAATAGTAGATTTCAGTGTAATGATTTGAATCGAATTTTTTGCCTCAATGATTGATTCCTTTGATTTTTCTAGGATCCTTGAGGGGTCAGCTCAAGCATTTAACTTGGAATAATACTGAGCATGGAGGCAAGTTGAAGAACAGAGGAGTCAATTATATTTTTTGCATGCCAGCGGGTCTTGGAAACCTGATCCATGAATAAGCTTAATGAGAAGCCGGCATTTTTTTAAAATGTAATTATTGTCTCATTGGAAAGGTACCTGTTAAAGACGTAAAATAAGGGTTTAGATCTAAACTCACGCGAGTCACATTTCTATTTCTGTTTTGATATGTAAAAGATGTCCTCATTATTGCAATTTCTATAACTGTAGATTTTGAGTTTTACAGTAAAACTTGTGCCTCAATTGTTGGAGCCGTGGTTTGCATATTCATTAGGATGAAGTAACTCCTGATCTTATTTTTCATACGCATTAAAAGAAAAATACTAAATAATATTACTAATGATCTTGGAGTGTCTATGAAGTATAGTGTCTGCAAGGTAACATTCTCTTTTAATAAAAAAAACTATTTGAATTGATTTTTTTTTCTTGTGTTTTTATGGGGGGAGTGGGGGCTATCAATCTGGAATTCCTAGTAAAGGCCTAGCTACGTCCCTAGCTATGCTCATCTCCCCAGAACAGCCAACTTAACAGAGTAGATATTTCAGACGTAGCTGCGTAAAGCTGTGTGGTTATGATTTATGAACAAGAGGAGGCTTTCCTTGAACTCCTGACAAAACTTTAAGCATCTATCTCTCATTCTCTCCCCAAAACCCTACTACGCTATCATCAAAAGGTAAAGAACAGGATAAGAGGGAAAAAATAAAACTAAACTGGCGGTGGCCGTGGACAAGGTTGCTCTGGAATTGTCAGGCATAGGAGAGGTCATCCCTGGATTGATTCCGCCCGCGCTGCCGTAGAAGGGTGATGTTGTGATCGGAGTTGGCACATTTGGGTCGATCAACGGCGGTGTTGTGATCGGTATATTCGTCCCTCCAGCAGTGCTACAGTGTCATATGCTAGTTAGTTTAAAATGGCGCATATTAAAGTTTGTCGGTACTCATTAACAAAATAAAAGGTATGCTCCAAGTTGGCTTAGTACAAAAATAGATTTCATTATACCAACTTGCAGTCAAATCTTAGATGTTTTACTTTGGACGACAAACCACAGACATTTATGAACAAAATTATACAGCTTTATTTCAGATCTAATAATGAATATGAGCCGTTGGATTTCCCGGAGACTTTTAAAAGGATAGCCTCCGGTGGCGTCAAACACCGTCACCGACTAATTAAAACAGAGCAGTTCAAACTTGAAAGACGTTTTGAAAAACCACCCCGACGCAGGTTTAAAGTGAAAAAAAAGAGAAAAAGAATGACACCGCCACAGCGGAGAATACATTTCTTGTATATGAAGGAAGACCCGAAAGTGTTTGATTATTTTCTTAAAAATAATAAAGCAGTGTTTGTAAGCTACAACAGTTCAGTTCACTTAAACAGAGGAGAAAACAGGAGGGCATACCTGGAAGAAGTCGGGTACACACAAGATCCATAGCCTGCAGACACACATATCCGTAAATGATTGAAAGAAGAAGGGATCATGCATGGGTAGACAGAAAGAAAGAAAGTTTCTGAAGATAAACCATACTGGGGTCAGTCTGAGCAATGGTAGCGGTGCCGGCGAACTCGCAAGAGCCAGGGGCACGGGTCTTGCGCTGATAGTAGCTGTTGAAGGCGTAGGAGGCGTGAGCTTGGATGGTGTTTGGCAGGAAACAGAGGCCGTCGGGCTGAATGGGATGGCAGTCGGCTCCGGCGCCGCATGCGTAGTCCAACGCCGTCTGGAGGGCCCTGTTACTGGCGTCGCTTCTGGCAACACACCAGCTGCCTCCTCCGACTCCCACAACTTGGCCTTGGACGACCATGCAGAGCGCGGCGGCGATGGGGACCAGAAGAAGGAGGGCCGCCGCTGAAACTGCCATTGGAAGAGAGAGTAAAAAGCAGCGAGTGGGGTTGTGATCTTGCTTAGTTGGTAAAGGAGGAGAGAGAGAGAGGCGTTTAAGAGAATCAGAGCAAAATATTAGGAGTGAGGATGGATGTGTGGAGCCTGCCTGCCTGAGAAGCCTCTTTTGCTTTCTTCCTTCTCCTTCACTTTTCTCTTTTTTTTTTACGAAATAATAATAATAACAATGGGAGTCTCGTAAAATGAATAAAAGGGATTATATCAAGGAATCAAACGTCCAATGATCCAACTTGCCTTTTTTCTTTGGCTTGCAACTGTAAATCTGGTTTTCTGGAAAAAAGTAACGAAAAGCAGGGGATAAAAAATAAATAAGAAGGCTTCCCAACGTTCTCTGCGTCTCTGATAGGTAATGTACGTTCATTCTGCAGTTGGTTCTTTTGAGTGGAAAAGATGGTGCTGATATTTCTCTATCTCCGTCGTCCTAATGAAAATATAATTTTTGTTTTTAAAGGTTAGAGCTTAGAGGTTAGACCGGCAAAAAGTTACTACAAGTTATGATTTTTTTTCCTTTTTTAAGGTTAGGACTATCTTGCTAATTCTCAATGTGTGTGTATATATATATATATAAATATATAAAGTAAAATTAGTTATATTTTTTTATTAAGTTATATATCACTTAATACATTAATTTTATTTTTTATATATATTCATATCCTAATTTTATTTACTCATAATCTTTTTTAATTTGATATAATTTCACACATAATCTTATTTATCAAGTATTAATAATTATACAGAAATAAAAAAAATATAAATAAAATTATATCAAATTAAAAATATCATGATTAAAATTATCCCATAAATAAGATTATGATGGATATTATATAACTTTTTTTTTATCATATCTCTTAAAATTATTTTTGTTGGCCAATTAATTTTAAAAATTTATATCATATCAATATAAGTAAAATACTTTACATCATTAATCGGGTTAATATATTTAATATTTTCAAAATGTTGCATTATTCTTCAACAGAAAGAAAAGCATTGAATATATTTTTTTATAAGTGAGGGATAAATATTTTAAATAAATTATTAGATTATGAGGGGATCATATCATAAACACTAATTGATCACAAAATTTCTTAAATATTAAGAACAATCATATAATATTGTCATATTATTTAATCTACTACTAATGTATATATAAGTTTATTTTATTTTCTATGTATCTTTAGTTTCTAAGATAGAAAAAATATTAAATATAATTGAAGTGGATAAAAGGCACCAGACGGCCTTGTGATTTAAGAGGAGTTGGAAGGTCCATGGATTGATTAGTGGGTTAGGGGTAGGATTTGTATCAATGATATTTGCTACTGGGACATTTGTGTCTCTACCCTTGAACGACATGAAGTACTGATGAAATCAACTATGGGCTTCCATGAGGCTTATAGCCCAAGCCCATCACATAATATATATATATATATATACACACACACACACACCATAGCGTATCTAGGTTTTTATATTGAATTCTGTGTAGTTTAGATTTTACGTGTCTGGAGAAAAGAGTGTCTTCAAGGCCGCATCAAGGAAAAAAAAAAGAGGAGGACATGGAAAAAGTCAGCTTCTATTTCAAAGCGTGATTATTGCTACTTAAGAGCGACCTCATCATTACTTCATTCACAGACTAGTAAGAATGGATATTATTAAAAAGGTGTTCATGTTGCCTTATATATGATAAAAGAAATAGGAACCACCCGTGAGCACTTGCATCGGAATCCAATTTGCCATTGGAACATATAATTCTGTGAAACAGAACGAAGTTGGGTGAGTATTGTTCCCCTCTCAATGGTCAATTCTTACTCTTACGCATTATTCACCTGCCCGTCCTTGGAAATATCACTTCCTATTTGACTTATATGTTCAACATGCTGTCACCATTTATCCTGCGTTAAGATCTCACTCTATGAGATTTATTGTTCCATTGCCTATATCTTCCTTGTTCGTAAATAAAACTGATTTGGCATTCTATTTCATTCTAAGGCATAACTTATATTCATATACTTCATATCTGCATAAAGTTCACTCCTAAAAATATAGTCTTCTCTACCCCTTGGGTCAATCCCACGAGCCTCTTATACCCTTTTAACTCTCATTCGATCACGATGATAAAGGAATCAGTCAGAATAGAAAACTCATTATACTTGAACCGATGGCTTAGATGATATAGATAAGATTTTGACTGTATAAATGAGAAGCAGATGATTGCACTGCGCCAATTCATTTTGCAAGTGAGAGCTACACAATTGCATTTGGAATATAACTAAGCAAATGTATAGGGAGAAAATAACAAATGTTTGCAAGATACAGAAATGATAAAACGGATAGGAAATCTGTGACGCATCGTGGCTATGATTTCATATAATACGAGTATATTCATAATATTGATTCCAAATTGTATATTCTTGTTTTATCAATGATGGGGGAAAACCTCAATCCCCTTTACAACGTACTCTTAGGGCAAACATAGATGTGGGGGCTTATGGTGGATCCCACTTAAGGGTTCACGGGCAGATCTAAATGAATCACGGGCAAGGAACAATAAAGAATCATATAATTCTTAATTAATTCGTCACGGACTGTCAAACGAAGAACTATGATTGGTTAAATGGAACATGCAGTCTCGAACGAAACGTTTTTTTCTCTCGAAGAAACGCAACATTGTGAAAGTCAGGCGGCTATTTTCTTTAAATATAAATCAAAATGACGCTAATTTAATAATAAAATTTAAACATAACTATGACTTACATCTATTTTATAGAATTTTTGATAATATATACTATTTTTTTCATATTGTTTAAATTAAATAAAAATATTAAAAAAATAAGATATAAGTTTTCTCATGTGTATATGTATATATATAAGAAATAATCTAAACATGATGTTTTATAATTTAAAGTAGAGAAAATCTTTAAAAACGACTCTAAAAGTTTGTATATAATAAATTGAGACTATAAATATTATAGAGGTGTCAATATTTAAATTGAGATTTTAAATTTCAAAAATAAATGATTAAAATGTTCTTAAACATCAAATACAATTGAATGTTTTAATAAAGTAAGGGGCATTTTGTTCATTGGTCTCTAAATTTTAAAATTTTATTTTGAATTCTGGTATTTCTCTAATATTTATAATATTTATTAATTTTATAAATCTTTTTTAAGAATTTTTCCCTTTAGAGTAAATGGGATTTATAATTTTAAGGCAACGCTGATAAATTTTTTTAAAAAAGTGTATATACTTTTATAATAGGATATTGTATTTTAAGCATAATTCACACTTTATTATATTAAATTAAACCATGCTAAAGTCGTGGTTGTCAAGTGAAGACATGGTATTGAGCAGTAACGAGGACATATAGGATGTTTTGATATAAGACGTGTTTGAAAACATGCCCAAACCTAGGTTTGGGCCTTAAATTTTAATTTGGGGAAATTTTTTACCAAACATTAATTTTTATTCAAACAGGTTTTTGGACTAAATCATAGTTTAAAACTAAGGTTTTAGATAAGCTGGTCAGAGCAGCTTATGGAACAGTAAAAGAGCTTATGAACTAACTAATTACTATATTACCTCTACTTTTTCTTACACCCTCTCTCCTACTTTTTCTTACACCATCTCTCCTATTTTTTATTACACTCTATCTCCTCTCTCCTACTTTTTCTCTATTTTCTTTCTTACACCCTCTCTCCTCTCTCCTCTCATCTCTTATCTCTCCTCATTTAATACTCATACCCTTTTTCGTAATTTACCACTTATAAAACCCCTTCTACAAATAACTATCCAAACACTCATTTATTCAAAATCACTTTTTTTCTATAATCTCTTTTAAAAAAACCATTTTCCATAAGCTATCTATAATCCCATTTTTTTTCATAAACTGGTTTGAAAATTTTTTTCCAAACACACACATAACTTACATTAATTTACGCAGGCACGCACTGGACCACTTGATAAAAGATTAAAGTGCATTCTTTTATAATTCAAAATGTAAATAATAATAAAAAATAACCGGGGAGGGACGAATTAAAATTGTCTAAAAGATCGTGTGTAGTTGAAACTAGTAGCATTGATTCCCTTCCTACATTTTCGGCTAAGTATTGATTCATTCTTTGATTCGTTTGGCGAAACAGCTTTTGTGTCAACAAAAAGCCTTCGTAGATGTTACCCAACTTTGGACGGACACTGGCCAAGCCTAGATAGCCCAATCTCCTGCCTCGCACCATTTTGTTAAAAAGACAAAAAAAGAAGAAGATAAAATAAAGATATGTTAAAAAATATATAATAAATAAAAGAAAATTGAATCTCAATAATTAATCAATCGTATATTTAAAACGCGATGTAGTATAATCAAATGAAGAGGCTATATTATACGTAAATATAAAATGTAACAAAATAAACAATGGCTCAATTTGGAGGTTATCTCTACATCTTACCTTTATCTAAATATATTTGTTTGATTATTATAAAATATCATGATGTAATTTCAATTGCGGTATTTAAAAAGATATCTTATTTTTTAGGTATCTAAATTTATGTTAAAGAGTAATTGACAGTTATTCTTATTTAATATTAGTATTATTTAGGAAAAATAGAGATTTCGTTCTGCCTTTAAATTATAAGTAAGTCCAATTTTTTTTAATTTTTTATAAAAAACAAAAATACATTTGTTGGGACCCATGTTAGTTCAACTTCCATTTTGCTTTATTGTCATTCAACATTTTAACTTTATGTGATGATAAAAAAAAAAACTCACTTAACCAATGTATTAATCTTTATGAACAGAAGGGTTTAAGGCTATCATTTTGGGCACACATGTTAAGGTGATTTAATATTTTTCATTGAATGTATTTATTTATATATATATTGTTTTGATTTATGATAGATTTTGGAGAATAACCATTTTGAATTATTATACTGATATTTTCTTACTCCCGTGGCTAGGTCGTATTACTTGCAAGCTATATGGTGTGATTTTTTCCCAAATTGTGTACAATAATATCATATGCAAAATTTGTACTAAATTTAGATTATATATAAATGATATATAATCAATGATAAGTAAGATCGTTAGGGAAAAATTTCTTTCCCATGTCACATTTGTGTAAATGATATTTGAAGGCATCGGATATTAGATGGGGAATGGCACAGGTCAGAATTCTACGTTTCATTGAGTGCCCAACCACCTGATGAAAACGGAGCGCGGAAAAAAATAGCGCGCATTAGGATATACCAGGAAATATGGAGCGGGGAAATGAATGCGGCCCTACGGTAAATGTCACCCAATCAAAGCATAAAAGCCTAACTCACTCCCTCACTACTCATTCACACAAGTCGCTGTGTATTGGATTCCCTCTTCTGTCTCTGATCCTTCCCCATGGATTTACCCCATCGTCCTCCACTCTCTTCCTGCTCCCTCCTCCTCTTTCTTCTTCTTATTCCTCAGTTCGCTTCCTCTGATTTGGCCAAGGACCGGCAAGAGTGCGCCGAACAACTCGTCGGCCTCGCTCCCTGTCTCGCTTACGTCAACGGCGAGGCCAAAACTCCCACCATCGATTGCTGTACCGGTCTCAAACAGGTCATCGACAAGAGCAAGAAATGCCTCTGCCTCCTCATCAAATACCGCAACGAACCCGACCTCGGCGTCACCCTCAACGCCTCTCTCGCCGTCAACCTTCCCTCTGCCTGTCACGCCCCCGCCAACATCTCTCAGTGCATCGGTAACTTCGCCGCGCATCATCCAATCAATCCCTGCTTTTGGATTTAAGATTTGATTCTCACCAGTGTTCTTGTTTCAGATCTTTTGCATCTGGCTCCTAATTCTTCCGAGGCGAAGGTGTACGAGGGCTTCGATAAAGGCTCTCGCACTAACACTTCCAGTTCCACTTCTAGTTCCACCACAGTCGCGCCTACTGGTAATTAATTCACGAACTACTTGTGTTTTTTGTTTCGTGGGATTATTATTACATGCTCATCTGAAATCTGCTGCGAATAATATAATTCAGGGAAGGGATCGAGCCCCAGTACGAGTGCTGATGAGAAGAACGGAGGCGTCTCTGCGTCTGTTTGGGAAAAAAGTTGGTTGGTGGCTCAAGTGGTTGGTGTGATTATGCCCTTTGTTTTCACCTTACTTGTTTGAGAACTTGATCAGATTGGGATTGATATTGCCTATTGCTGGCCTTTCTATCCCCTGTTTCTGTTCACTTCGCCTTTTTTTTTTTTTTGCATTTTAATTAGATTTGTATTATTATTGAACAGCAAAAGACAACATTAATGATCTACCAGTTTGGTTACTTGAATTTATGGAGCCAGCTCATGCGTGGTCTGTTTCTTTCCTGTTTTCGAGAACCGGCCTTGTAAATTTTGCAACGAATGAATTCATTGGAGGGACCCCCGTAAAATCTCAGACCTTTACAGGATAGCTTTCCATGACACATTTAAGCGAACGAATGGTAGGTGGCATCATTCCGATTTTGAATGTGACCTTATACTCGGTTAGACTCCCCATCCAAATATCTTTTGGGACATTGCATGACCAAAAAGTTTTCCAACAATGAATGACTAGAAATGAAACTTAAATCAATGGGGAAAAGGCAAATAAACAGGACAGGGTGTGTAAAACTAAAAAAAGTCACCAGATCAGGGGAATTTGAATATATAAGTCAAGAAAAAGGAACAATGGATGATTTGACGGGAAAGTACCGGTGAATATGGTGGGCTCTGTAACTCGGTTATTCAGCCTCTCCCATAGTAAGTCCTCCGCTTTCGTTGGCCAATTTAACTTTCAAATCTCACGAGTCTTTTTTATTAGCAAAGCAAGGTTCTTACCGCTTCAGGACCGGGCAAGAAATCAAGTACGCTAAAGTACAATTTTTTAAAATATGGTGAAGGATCTAGATCCTTATTATTCACACGTTCTCATAGGGAATTAGTAACTATTTCTCCAATGGTTTATAGGCGATCTTCTATAATTTGCAAGGGTGGGCTGCGAATACGGGATCATCTTAATTTGCAGGTCAAATTTAGAAGTTTGTGACTTTTTCAAATGATTTACAAGTGATCCTTAGGTATTTTTCAGCTCAAATGCGCGCAACTGTGAACACGGAGTCCTATCATTTACAAATTACAACTCCTGTTGTATTGTTTACAACTCTATTTCAAACAATTTTCAAGTGGTTCCTTGACATTTTATAAGCGAGATATGCCTAGTTATGAAGCCGAACTCCTATCCCTCACCAGTCTCAATTCCTATCACTAACCAGTCTCACTTATGTATAAACTCATCACCCTAATCAAATGGACCCATCTTAACCCAAAAAAGCCAAGTAATGACAAAAATGTCGCCAGTGAAGTGATCTAAATCTGGAAGTCAGGGATACGATGACTTTTAGTGCATGCTTGATAATCAATTATAATCACTTTTGTGTTTTGCAAGACAAAATTTTCATATATCTATCTCCCAAAATCAATTTTCTACCGTTAATCCAAAGGGCACTCATACCATTCGCCCCTCCCAAAGCATGCTATTCTCCTTGTAATATTCTTCCCTTTTAGTTTCTTAATTATCTACTCCACCTCTAACGATATGTCTATATTTAATTTTAATATTACTATTTTTTTAAGAAAATAAAACATAAAATATGTTCAAAAATCAATTTAATTGTCATGATAGATAATTCTTCATAATTATAACATATGTTTTTTCCCTATATTTATTTTTATTATTACCATATTTTTAATTAAATATTTTTTTTATACTGTATTTTTAATTAAATATTATGAACAGATCTTCGCTCGCCCCTCCGCGGGCATCATGGATAATTCTTGTCCGTCCCTGTTGGAAGTCCAGGCCGGTCTGGGGTTTAGGGCAAGGGTATCATAAAATGCTTGGCGGCAAAAATAAAAATAGGAGAGCAGCATCTGTCGTTTATGAGCGTTTTACATAAACCTAATTTGTTTGCCCTTTCATTCGAGGCACGAAATCGAAGGCTTAGCCCCCTCGCGCTCACGCCGACAGCTCCTCTTCCAGCCTCCGCTGTCGAAGGTCGAAGTCGCTTCCTCCACTGTCGCCGTCGTCGAAGACGAAGGGTAAGCAACACATTCTCTCTCCTCCTTCCACTCTGTTCAGTGCTTAGCTGGTGTTTCTTCTAATTCCTGCCTCTCTTTAAGCAAACTTCAAGTATTGATGTATTAAAACCTTCCAGGACGTATTAGCCATTGTTATTTATTGGGTTATTGTTGTAGGCACTTCTTTGGCTTTGTGTGATTCTGTTTATGAAGAGGTGGAGAACCACGCTTTGCATATAAAATCCTTTCTCATAATATATTTTGTTGATTAGGAAAATTAGCGGAATCTTATAATAGTTTATTACCCTCTACTTGGATTGATGGCTATGTTTTTGTTGTTTCGGTACTTTTACTATTTTTAAGCTTGAGTGATATGGTTATGGCGTTTATGACTGACGGTGTTCTCCATTTTGGATTCTCTTAGAAAGATGGGGGTCCAGGCTAAGAAAGCAATGAAGAAGAGTCTGAAAAAGGCCACAGCTAAAGTGTCTGTTTCGAGCAAGAAAACAGAGGGTGACTTCTTGGTATGTTGATCCCAATGACTGACATCCTTCGATTTTTTGTTGGCGAGTTGTAACCTGTCGTGTGTTATTATTGTTCTTTTCCTCTCAATTATGGAAGCCCTTGGAAGGTGGCCCTGCACGCAAACTTCCTGAACATAAATCGCCAGAGAACACAGCCACTGTTCTATATATTGGTCGGATACCACATGGGTTCTATGAGAAGGAGATGGAAGGTACAGCTCATTTTATTTTTCTTCAGATCAAAGAATTGTTAGCTGGGTCTTGCATTAATGATGGCCTGCTGTAGGTTTTTTTGGACAATTTGGTACCATCAAGAGGTTGAGAATTGCAAGAAATAAAAAGGTTAGGCTCTTGAACTTGTTACATATCACTCTATTTTGTGTGCGTATGTGTCATCTAAATTCTGCTACGTGACATGCTTTGTTTAAGTTGGTTCTAATGGGTTAACAATAGATTCATAAACTAATTCTAGAAGCTTCGATCTGTTAAAGTTGCTAAAATTAGTGAATGCTTAAGAATGCAAAATGTTCTAACATTTTCTTAACATCCCTGGCCCCCTTGCTCAAGATAAAGTCAGTTTAGATTCATATATTGATACCAATGTAAAGGTTGGGATTCTTTGCCCCCTAAACAAAGAAGGAAGAGCTTCTTGGCCTGAGATGCCTCTAGAAATAGATAACAAGATCTTTAGTGTAGTGTTGGCTTCTTTTTAAAGAGGGTTCAGAATGGTATCAAGATGAGATCAAAAGCACCTATTTCTTTTGTGGTGACTGTCATAATGCTCAGCATAATCAGATAGTCAATGACAACACTCTGAGCCTGTCTGCTCCGTCAGTTGATTAGAGAGACGATGAACTGTATGTATGTACCTGCCATGGACAATGTCTTGCAAAATCATTTCAGTGTGTATATCTATGCAATACAGTGGGCTATAAAATTTATTTCATGGATGTGTTGGATTATATATGTTTCCTTACGAGACAAAGGAGGTGATATTTTGAACCATCACCATGATTCCAGAAAAAAATGTGGACCAAGAAGTAAAATCCTCTACCGATCTGAGGCATCAGTGAACTTTTAGAAAGTGTCATACGTTCCTTTCACATAGTATTAGACGGATTTATACTGATTGATATTTACAATTTCTTTTATTGGTGTTTTGCAGACAGGAAAATCTAGACATTTTGGCTTCATACAATTTGAATCTCCTGAGGTATTTTTTTTCTTTCATCTTACCATGATTGTGTTACTGCTTATCCATCAAAACTAACAATTCAACACTTTGCTTATAGGTGGCAAAAATTGTAGCTGAGACCATGCACAATTATCTGCTACAGGAGCATGTTCTGCAGGTTCATCTGATACCTCCAGAGGATGTTCATCCAAAATTGTGAGTGATTAACTATTTTAGAGAAATATAAATTCCTTATTTTGGTTCTTTATACAGAACGTTTCTGCAAAATGTCATCTTCATTACTCATTAATCCTTAATGTTGAATCATGAATAGTATGCACTCTGAGGCGGACTGTCTAAATATGGATTTTGTAAAGAGGATACTCCCATTTCTTCTCTCTACACCTTGAAAGAAGTGTCTGGTCTCCCTTTATAGAATTAATGGAACTTCATTGTTTATTATCAATGTAAAATAACTTTCTTCTCCTGAATATGAAGTTTATATGATTGTCTTTCTAAGCCAGACTCTCTATTTACAGATGGAGGGGCTTCAGCAATCGGTTCAAGCCTTTGGATTCTGTTCAAATTGAAAGAAAGCGGCTTGGCAAGGTACAGTTGGAATAAATTATGGAAAAGTGTTCCTTTGGAAATTTGGCTTGTTTGACATGCAGTTTTAAATCAAGTCCTTTGGCGATTTTTCTGTTTTGTTCAGGAAAGAACATTGGAAGAGCAACAAAAGTTGGTTGAAAAGATCATGAAGCGTGGTGAAAAACGACGAAAGAGGATAGAGGCTGCTGGGATTGATTATGAATGCCCTGAGATTGTAAGCTTGCTTTCATGTGGCTATTAATTCTGGCGTTGCTTGTGCTTGTGAAATAACATCAAGTGAAGTCTTCTGAAGGGGGCTGGTCTCTAAGACTCATCTTAATTTTTCTTTCTATATTTGTTAAATGGTTTATCTGTTCCTGCAGGTGGGCACCGTCCAACCTGGTCCTAAGAAAATAAAGTTTGAAGACTGAGATGGTAAGCTCGCTTCACATCCAAATGGAGGGCATGTTACATTGAGATTTATTGTTCTCGTTTACCTGCTAGTATTTTGATGACTTTTTAATGGCTGTGTGAATATCGTTTTCCCTTGCTATTTTTCATGCACTGGTGGGTCGTGAAAGCTGATTTTGCTTTATTGGTTTCAGGTTTACCAAGTTGATGGTAGAACCCTAACCGGGGAAATTGAGGTGTTTTGTTATGTTCCTGCTGTGCATATGACTAGTGTCAACAACGTGCTGTTTCCAGATTTCAAGAATTTGCCTTGAACCATTATCATCTTCTCACGAAGGAACTGCAATTTTGAGACTTCATACCCATAATACTGGAACTTAGTGCTTTGCTGACCTCCTTTTGCACAATCAGACATGATATTTCTTTTCGTTATTAGAATTTATAGAATGTCGATGCGTGTTCGTTTTGCTTGCCTAGCTTTTTGTTTTGGACAATCATCATTACCATCTTATATATATTACTTAAAAGTTGATATTTTTCACAAGTTATAAATACTATATTTATGTTAACTTTGCACAGGGTTTGGACGCTATAATTATTGAAGCGTTGTAAAAATGTTCACGTTACTTTGTTCAGGGAAGCCTTACGATAGGTTTGGTAGGGAGGATGGATTGTAAGGAATTAAAAGTAAAATTATATTGAAAATAAATTTTAAAAGTTTATTTAGTAGGATATAAGTGAAGATAGAATTAATATATATTTTTTATAATTAGGGGTAAAATAGTTTAAAATATTTTTTTTATAATTTAGAAATAATTAAAGATATCTAAATTTTTTATAATTTAAAATAAAATATTTATTTCTATTTTTATTATTTAATTTAATTTTTTTTAATAGAATTAAAATTGTTGAGATGGGGAAGTAGTTTACACTATCAAACAAGTTCTACTTTTATTTTCCTTGTAGCAAATATGCCCTTAAAGTTTTTGCTTAGAGGTTAACGACGGAATCAACTTTCAATGTCTGACTATTTAGCCAAAGGGTAACGACGGTGATGATAGAGCTGTGCTTTTTCGATGTGTATGATGGCTCATAAAAATTAAAATGAAATAATGAAAGTTACATACCTTACTCGGTTAATTATTATCCATTCGCAAATTGTCCAATTTAGCCTTTTCTATTGTTATTTATTTCTTTGTTATCTCAAGAAGGGCGTTTCAGGAGCAGAGTCCACTTCAACAATCTGACATCTCTAACCTCCCAAGTCTGAGAAGCTCTCGATGGTGTCATCCATGGCTCCACCAATTCGCATCTCTCTCATCTTCTGCTTCTGCTCACTTCTTCTGATGGCGCTCTCCGAAGCTTATCTATCCCTACCTCTCCGGAACCTTCCTCTGCGATCAGATCCGACCGTCTACGATTTTGCTCACCAAATACGGCCTCCCCAAGGGTCTTCTTCCCAACAACGTTAAATCCTACTCTCTCTCCGACGATAGCTCCTTCCGCGTAGAACTCCGAAAGCCTTGTTACGTGCAGTTCGATCGTTTGGTCTATTACGAGAAGGTAATCACGGGCAAGCTTACTTACGGATTGGTGTCCGACGTGCTGGAATTCAGGCGAAGAAGCTGTTCATATGGCTGCCTGTGACCGGAATCAAAGCCAATGAGAAATCAGGTACTGTTGAGTTCTACGATGGGCCGCCGTCGGAGGAGCTTCCTGCTAATCAGTTCGAAGATATACCTTCGTGTACGCGTCAGGCATGTAGAAGGAAGGCAATTCACCCAGAAGCCATGAGGTATTCAAGTTTTCCCACTTCACATTGAAAAATAAACGATCTGGTACTTGGGAAAATTATTCCTGAAAGGAGATCAGAATTATTTTCTCCGTTCTGCTTCCGTTAGTCAACTGTTGGGAATCTCTAATTAGCTATAAATGATATGGATGAATTAAACTGTCACTTCGCCCAGTTAATTCTATATATGAGATCGCTGAATTACACGTTTCTTCATTGATCATAGTGAATAGAACCTATAATTGTGATGTGAATTAGATTTGTTATAATGTTGATTTCGAACCAAGCCATGTCCATATTAACTGACTGCTTTAGTCACAAGTAAAGTAGTCCAAAGGATTCCGTACAAAATATTTAGAATTCGGTTGTAGATATTAGTTACTGGAAAATAAAGAAGTATACATTATTGTTGAATAGGGATGAGTAAGTGGGCTTAACTATGGATATGATGGACAGGTGGAATATGAAGGGAGTTGCAGTGAAAAAGGAATAGAGTTGATGTGTTTACGGTTTGTTTGTATTCAGAAAGAGAAATACAAATTTGTAAAGTAAATCCTTAGAACGAAATTACAGCTCTGCGCTCAGATCCCACTATGAATGAATGAATGTGTTGTGGTGTCTGCTTTGTTAGTGTTGTGCTCTCGCTTCCATATTTTTTCGTTTTTTGTTTTCTTCCATCTTAGTTCAAGTTATACTTATATCGTGAGGCCAAATAAATAAATGAATGAAATAAAAATTGCTATGCACTGGACTGTTCGGTGGGGGGAAGGAGGACGTGGCTAAGGACCGTATATGAATGTATGGGCGATGAGTCATCACCACCGTATTGGTTGGAAGATACGTGCTCCAGTTTCTTAGCTTGCAAATTAAACCATATGACTATGATAATTGATGCTTACATATGTATTATTTTCATGGCAGAGAGCTTAACTACTTGATCACTCCTACATTTTACTCATTTCTTGACCTGCTTCCCCTCCCTTTCATCGCTTGCTTCTACTTCGCATTTATCAGCATTTGACTAGCTAATTAATTGACTAATTTTGTCGATTATGTTATAGATCACAATATTTACTATCTGCCTCAGAATTCTAAGAAATATCTTTCAACTTCTACGCACGAAACCCAAGTAAAGAATGAAAAAACATTTTGAGCGTGGGAAAGTAATCTGGGTGATTGTTCGAGAACCTTCGTTACACAAGCCAATAATTTCAGACTTTGCTATATCCAACCAGATATTAGATTTTCAAGTATTATATGCCATTACGATTCGTATGTATCTTTCAATTCTCTTATAGTGTCGTGGGACTTCAGAAAGAATAAGACTTTCTGTTTACACCAATTTAATCCACTTCCCCAATATTGTTTTTTGAATCAAGAGACAATTTTATTTAAAAGGATAAAATGATACATATAATATCGGCTTCAATACAAACAACTGACCGAATCGAACAGAAAAGTCCAGTGCAGATTGTTCTTATTTGCGCTTTCCCATTCTTGAGGGACTTAATTGTATAATATGTTTAGAACAAGTTTTTTTGTGTGTGTGTTTGCTCTCGCCAAATAGCTCAAAATAATTGAAACGGTAGAAAACATTATTAGATAAATGCCTCGCGTTTGCCCTGGAGTTGGGACGGTCGATCGGAATATCATACAGAAGGAATAGGATACAACAACAATAAATTTTATCTTACTAAATAGAATTAGTTATATAAATAGTATAGGGTTATTATACTATATCAAAAACTAACTTTTTTAGATAAATTATTGATCAGGAGATCCCGTTTAATAATTCCGTTGATCATTCTTTTTAGTCTTCTTTTATCCCTTTTTACTAAGTTTTAAATTGTTTGATCTACCTTCCTCATCAATACATCTAATAGTCTTCTTTGTATATGACTAAACCACTTCAAACGATTATCTACTATTTTCTTTTTAATAAGTGACACAGCAACTCTTTCCGTATATATTCATTATAAATTTTATCTTTTTTATATACCTATACATCTATCTCAACATTCTCATCTCAGCTACCATTACTTTATACTCCTACAGTCCATTCAAAGCCCAATATTTATTGTCATAAATTATTGCTAGTCTTATAGTAGTATGATAGAACTTTTCTTTAATTTTATTAGGTACTTTCCAATCGCAGATAACTCTAATATATTTCTCCATTTAAATCACTCAGCTTGAATTATATAGTTAACATCTCTAGTAATTTCATCATCTCTTTGTGTAAATAATCATAAATATCTTAAATTTTCTACTTTTGGAATGATTTAATCTTCCATTTTGACCTCCAAATTATTTATAATTTATCTCTTATCAAAATTATAATACATATATTCAGTATTACTTTTACTCAGGCAAAACTCTTCGACTCTAAAATACTTTTCTATAACTAAAGTTTAGAATTAATCTCTTTTCTTGACTCAATTATAAGAACTATATCATCAGTAAAAAGTATGCACTTAAGGATTTCTTCATAAATAGCCTTAGTTAGAACGTCTAAAACTATATTAAATAAATAAAGGCTAAAAAATGATCCATGATATAAGCTAAATATGTATAAGAAAGTCATTTATCTCCCCTCCACATATTCTTACACTAATTATTCTCTCTTCATATATAGTTTGTATGACTCAATACATGCAACACACACCTTTCTTTTTTAAAAGCTTTCTAAAGTACACTCCTTGGTACCAATTGTAATTTTTTTCTAAATCAATGAAAACTATATATAAGGTCTCTTCTTTCGCTTTAGTACATTTCTATTAACCCCATAATTAAATAAATCGCATATGTTGTGGGTCTTCCTAACATGAAATTAAATTAGTTCTAAAAAATACAAGTATCTAATCTCAAACTATGTTGAATCATTTTTTCCCACAATTTTATTGTATGACTCATAAAATTTTATCCCTTTATAACTTGCACAATTTTAAATATTTCTTTTATTCTTGTAAATAGGAACTAAAATGTTTTTCCTATAATCATTATATATCTTAAATCGTATGATCTCATTAAATAATATAAAAAGCAACAACACAACTCCGTTGCTTAAACACTTTTAAATTTCAATAAAAATAATATTAGGTCCAACAATGTTATCATTTTTTTTATAGATGTGCATCATGAGATTCGATAAATTTTATATTAGTTGTCAAGGCATAATAGAATACTCTTCCTTTATCCAAGCTTGAGACCAAGTATAAACATGGGTGGAATTGTAAGTGAAGCTTTTCCTGTGTTTCTCTGATAATGATGACCACCTAATGTTATAATCACAACATTATAGATAATTCTATAACCACATTTTACCATTTTTGTCGATGTCATGTAACGTCATGTGGAGTTTGTCCTTACGTGGAATCAGCTCGATCAAATCTGACAACCAATACTTTGGAAACCCAAAGATTCTTTGTTTATTTAACTTCAATTTCATCAACTCAAACGTGTTTGTTGCACCCTTTCCATTTCTTATCATAACACAGTTTATAGGTTAGAGTTCTAATAAGGCATGTACAACAGTCACAAAGCATATCATCTCTAATACATAATAATAGTAAAACAGAGCCTAACACTGTAATCAAAGGAAATAACTGTGAATAACATTTACAACATTCGATTCCGCTTCTTCCTTCTATTCATGAATGCAAAGCAATTCCCTCGTTCTATTCCCAAAATCATCAATCTAACTCATCTTTACAAGAACAAAACCATCACTTATCCTACATCAATAAACGCCCTAAATATAATAAACCTCTTCTGCTTCATTTCTTCCCAGTAAGCCAATTTGCCTCTGCATTCTCAGACTTGAAGCACCTGACAGTGAACAATGTGACTCTTCAAATTACCGCGTCCTGCGATCGTTGACCATAAATTTCGAACCAGAGCCCTCAGATGACCTTTTCCAGCAATATTTTCCCAAAGGTGGGGATTGCTTTCCACATGCTTGTCTGGACAGGAAACATCGACTAGACTGATACTCATGTTGTTGCGGATAATGCACAGCTTTCCATTCAGGGGAACGAGAGCGGCGGCATCAAAGGCCCGGGAACTACCTAAGTGAACCTTGCTATCTATAAACCTTTTCCATGAATCTGTCGCTCCATCATAAACAGTAAGCTTACACCCATCCTGGCAATCGAGCGCGTAGAGTTGTCCGTTCAGTGAAATGCTAGGATTTCTCCAACCGCTAACCATTCCGTTGCTAACAGGGGTCCATGTGTCAGACTCAGGCGAATAGGCTTCGCATATTACATTGCGACGGGACCCAAGTCCCTTCAGAAACCATGTTCCATTGTGGAAAACACCGATAAAGGGCACCATGGGTGTGCTCATCTCTGAGACAAAGTTCCACCTATTCCTGTTGGGATCATAAACTTCAGCGGACCGAAGGGTTCTTTGAATTCCTTCACATTCCCCACCAGCCACATAAAGACAGTTATTTATCACACAAGAACCAAACAGATGACGTTTCCGGAGCATATCTGGTGCTCTGTGCCATTTATTTGTACGGGCACTGTAGAAAATGACACGTCTCATTGATCCCTTTAGTGGATCTCTTCCACCAAATAAGTACAGGTGGCAGCCGCTTATAACGGCACAGCCAAATCCCAATGCTTCAGAGTACTCCCCAGGAACAGGTGGGAGTGGCTGCCATAGTTGGTAGATAGGATCAAAAGCATGCATTGAGATTCTCCCATCACGGTCTCTTTTGATGACATAAACCCACTCTTCTGCCATTCCAAGACTTTTCCTTTGTGAATAGTAGTAGTTTCCTGAAAGAAGGTGGTACCATCTCTTGCAAACCAAGCGCAGTTTCCTATGCTCAATGCGGGGCACTCGAATCAAACAAGCAATAGCAAGATCATCGGGAAGGCCAGGTAGTAGAGGAGGCTGAACTCGGGTTCTTTCTCTACGTGAATTTTTGCTCTTGTGTGCATTGGGATTTATGTCAGGTTGAATACAGATCTTTGACCCAGGAACAAATTTACGTGCCCCTGCAACTGTTTTCAGGCCTGAATCAACTTTGCAGTAGCAAGAAACAAAGTCAACCTGTAAAGCTTTCAATGTCAGGATACTAAAAGTATCAAAATATTCCACCAAAGAGAAAATGTAAAACCAAGAGCAAATAAGAATCTATAACGAGTCTATACATTCTTTTAGATCCCATCAATGTCTATGGCTAGTAACAGACATTTCAGCAACAACTCAAATTTCTACCTAAGCCCGACGGTTTAGTTCATATCATATTTGTTCGAATAGATGGGGGAACAAAGTAAGTAGCTAAAAAAAGAAAAAGAAAAGAGCATTAACATTTAGTGGATAAAACTCAATGACACCTCAGGGTGAAAAGCGAAACATATTCCTGTGCATGCAGCAATAAATCAATTGATGTGGATATGTTTTGTCTAAAAAAAGCCAAAAATATGTTAGGAAGAAGGAGGTGCAAGGAAGCAAAATGACATAGCTTACTAAAACCAATGAATCAATCATGAAGAGCTGCAGGAAGAAAGCCCTTAATGAGATTCAGAACGATTGGAATGTGTTTCAGTCCACACTATTGTTTCCTAAAATATTATATCCTCTTTTTTTTTTTTTTTGAATGAAAAGCTATGGCTCAAGCTGTACAACAGAAGAAACAAAATCACAAGGAATTAGTTGCATATATGTACACCCCTTGAGTTGTACGCCTAAGTAAAAACAACAGAGAAACACATCTTTTAAAGGATCCCAGGAAGAGGGGTTATTGCCTTCATCCGATGTTTACACCCTTATTCCAGCACATATATGGGGATGGTAAAAAAGGCTTGATGAAGACACCACCCTCTCCTCAAATTATTAACCAAAAGACATCAGAAAACAAAGGCCCTATCTCAACATGTAGGGAAAGAGAATTGGAGTTTGCTGGAGATCTCTGAATTAGCCCATGTTTGACTAGCCAAGTAGATAAACGATCCTGCACTTTTTTATCTCTCACACATGTTTACTTGTACAAGTTTTGCATAAGTATTTAATATTTATGATTACCATGGAAACAGGTGTTGTGGATCGTGTGTGTGTGTGTGTATGTAACTACGTGCATTTAAGCATATAGGTTTCCTTGGTAGCATTTAATGGATAATCATGAATATAAAGTCAAAAAAGAAACGCAATAAGTAAATCAAACAAAATCCCTTCTCTATATGGTAGAGGAAGAGAGAAATAGTAGGCAACGTATTTCATTAACAAAATGAAATGAAAGATCAAAACAAAAGGCAGGAGCTCAAGCTTCAAAGAGTGTAATTAGATAAGAAATTCTAAGGATAAACACTATAACTAGAAAACGTTACAACAATTTTTTATTTTTCAGAATATGTTAAGGGGGAGACATGCATCAAAGGAGAATGAGTAATTCAACAAAATCCTATATAAAAGATCACAAAGAGTGCTCGATATATATGCAAATCCATGATAGAAAACACCTACTTCCCCCACCCAAAAAAAAAGTACTGAGGTTTCCATCCCATAAGAGATGTGAAACAATGAACGTGACATCCCTTTTTGGTTCTACTATCAAAGCCTTAAACTTCAAACGAACAAACTCCTTGAAATAATGACTTCACTTCTTACCAATAACACTCTTCCAATAACAGTTATACGATGTGTTGACCCAATTAAACAGAAAATTTTCAACTATTCTGAAGCAATGAGCTTATGGCCAGAGTAAGAACGAAGAATGAAATATCACCAGCTTTCCTTTTACCTTTATGAGCTTATTACCAAATTATCACAATGTTAAAATGCAGTAGTCAGCATTCCCTAGATGTAAAATTCTAATTGAATACATCTTTGTACTTTATTATATCAGATTTAAGCAAGAATCTGAGGAAGCCAACTAAAATGAATGATGTGGTTGCAAGTGAGACATCGTCAGAAATCAGAGCCTTCAAAGGAAAAAGAGCTCTTCCTCCGATTGAGCAGCCTAAGGACTAAAGCCACAAATTGAATACGAAGTATGACGAGAGAAAAAGAACTCTATTTGCGCATTCAAGAAGCAAATCAATGGATGATAAAATGCAAACATTTTTTAAGGAAAGGCAATTCAAAATCAGGAATTGCCGACCACCCAAAGATTCGGGCTTTCATGAGACGCTAAAAATAATAAATTCTTTGCTTCCATTGCAAAAGCAGGAAAAAATTCGGGTCTGCCTAAACATGAAGCACATCCTTGGCTAATTGACAGCGCCCAACATAGATAAACTGCTAAAACTAAGAAATTTGAACAACAACTCATCTGGATTTATCTTAAATATCGGAAAAACTAAACTGATGCAATTGAAAATAGAATTATCTTGGGGCCAAATATACTGACCAGAGGAGCTTGAACTCGGGGGCCCCTTTGAGCATTTGCTGAGTGTTCAACTAGTTGGTTCATTTCTGAAGCAGAGTTTGGGAGGGTGAAATGATAGATTTGCCTCGAATGAATATCAAGGCAAATTAAGCATGATGGGTTCAGATCAAGAGCCTAACCCCCAATTCTTCGAATCTGATCCAACAAAACAGAAACGAAAAGCTTGTATTTTCACAACTGAGACTACAAGCGATAGACAAATGGGACTTTTTGCAAGTGACGAGTGTTGAATTGGGACGAAGTCATGAAGGCACCTCTACTCCCAGCGTCTACTTGAACCGTTCTTCTCTCCAGCTGACCCGAAAGCTTCACCAACTTTTTATTTTCCTTGGGGTTTTTCGGAAAACAAATTTAATAATATCTACAAAAAGTATTGTTCTGTTAAATGTTCTTTACGAGTTCTGGTTTTACTGTGGACTGAACAATTTCAATTCTCTACTATAAATTGCCTCCCTACGTTTTCGCACCACAGTTTGCTTCTCTTCAAATGACAAAAATACTCTGAAGAATCAATATCAAATAGAATAGTAATAATAATTTTACCAAAAAAAAGGTATATCGATAATAATAGTTAACGGGGCATTATTAATTTGATTGCGACAATAATAAATCAATTAAATAAAATACTTTCGACACATATAAATTAACAGTTTTTATCTGTATATAATATTAATTAATAGTTCTTTTATCCACGGACAAGGTCTTCGCTGTCAAGACTAAAAATCTTTATTCTATTCCTACTTTGTACTCTTGAAGGTTGATATTACAACCTATGTTAAAAAAATAAATTTACCTTAAGTAATTCTACTTGCTAACTTGCTTGGATACTCGATATCTTTTGCGCGGTCCACGGAGAACTAAATAATAATATTCACACCCATGATATTTTTAATTCGTGGTTTACAACGTAAAATATAATGGAGCGTAAAACTAGTTTTCAGGTTATTAGCAAAATTCTTCACTATGATTGGGCAAATAAATAATACGAGAGAGTTGAGCCGTGCTTCAAAGAGGGTAGGTTTTAGAGCAAAACTAACGACTCATCATGTTTGACAAAAATAATCTGATAATGAAGTAGTTTGGAACTGATCAGAAGTTACATAAGTTTAAAGAATGCTTTTAAAATTAAAAAAAAAACATGCCAGTACTTTAAACTGCTAAAGCGAAACTCCCCAAAGCCAGAAAGTCGTTAGTAGTTCAACAGCAAAACTTGCCTAGCTCTGTGAGGTGAGCAGAGGGCTTCTTGAATTTCATGCATGCAGATCGCAAAGTACGGAAATTTAAACGCACAATTAGTGATGGCACGTTATTCTTACAAACAAATTACCAGAGCAATCGTGAAAATAACAAAAAAAGAAGACAACGAACAGCTTATTTCACTAATAAGCCTAAGCAAGCAAGGGAGATTATTTAGAAAAGAATAAAAATAGGAAGTTAACCATAAGTATTGAAAAACGTGTTGTTTTTTCTTCCCTCTGTCGGAATCTTGATATGATTCACTACCTTGCTTAGGATCTTACACATTTGCATTAAAGTAAATGAGTCGATCTTTTCTTGAGACACGAAAATGTGGGATTTATTCAGAGTGGTGGATTTTAATCTGGCAACACATACATGCAGCTTTAAGGAAAGGAAAGGAAAGGAAGAAAGAATGGTGGCGGCCAGACTTTGAGGTGACGATATAATAATGTTGAAAAAAAGACTAAATAAAGAGGTCAAGAAAAATGACTCAAATGCGCTAAGAGATATCCCATTGCCTAACATTATACACCTCTATCAAAGTGGTAACAATACCACACATTCCCCCGTCCCCTCCATGATTAGCATTGCAAACAGCATAAAATGTGACTCCAAACACTAGCAACGGCAAAATTACAGCATAAACAATAGTAAGACTTGAAAACAAGGAGGAGGGGGAAGAAGGGGACAATCCTATGGGTGTATTTCAGCACCTACTACCTAAGTATGAAACCGCTATTTCAATCCCACGCACTTGTGACACCGGGACCATATCCTCCAGCATACCCACCAGAAGCCCCATACCCACCGCTGCTATTTCCCGCACTGTAATAATCAGAACCACCTCTGCTGTTAAAGCTCTCTCTTCGGAAGTCACGCCCACCAAAACGACCTCCTCCTGATCGACGGTTCCTTCCACCAAAAGATGATCGCGCAGCATACCGTGAGAGCCAAGCAGGCACCTCTTGGTTAGCTTCTTGCATCAGATCTGCTAAAGCCCTCGAAAGGGATGCGTTGTTTTCATTGAAGAATGCAGTAGCAAGACCCTTCTTTCCTGCTCTTCCCGTCCTTCCAATCCGGTGTACATAATCGTCAATATCATTTGGTAGATCAAAGTTGACCACATGGGCAACATGAGGAATATCAAGACCTCGTGCAGCCACATCAGTGGCAACCAGTATGGGGGTGTTGCCACTTTTAAATGACCTTAATGCCATTTCCCTTTCCTGCATGTGTGCCAATGAATAACACAGAAACAAACAGGCGCACACGAGCAACAAATTCAATAGATAGCCAACAACAACAGAATGATCAAATCACAGATAATATGTCATCAAATAAGAAAATACAAGTTGATAAGCAGTGCCCTATTGTACCAATGACTAAAAATCGCTGTAAGAAACCATAAACCAAACAGTAGCTGGGTCATCAGGTATGGTCACATTTAATCCAATTATATAAGTACTAGCTTCGGCTTCAAATGAACCAACAAAACGTGCAAACATGAATATATCAATCCAAGCAATTATGCTAAATATGAAAAGGAATGAAAGCTATTAATGTCACATTATATCTAGAATCAACCTCGTGATATAATTGCAGGCATAAAAAGATGATTCCGTTATTTAGGAGAAGAGCACATGGAATGCAAGGAAAGGAGGGCACGGAATGGAATGGATCAATATTCTCTTTATTTGTTTGGAAGGAAATGGTTATACCGATATAACTGACCAACCTCCTCAACTTTTTATTTTTAGTTTGGAGTTAAAATATATAATTAACTCCAGCGGATCCTCATTATCCACCAATTTAATCGAAAGGTAAGCAGAAGCGCGGTGGTCGAGGGGGGAGAGTGGACTGCATCTGGTCTGGGAAACTCCACACTAGCATCCAAACAACCCACCCCAGGGAACAACTAATCCAAACCCACTCTTCACTTCCAGAATAAACCAAACACAATCTCTTAAAATTAATAACTACTTTCATGAATCATTATGTAACAGTCTTGGTTATCCAATAAAAGCAAAGAAATTTTACGCACCAGTACTAAGGAAAACCTAACTTTACAGCATAACATACCAACCTGTTGTGTCCTATCCCCGTGAATAGTGGTAGCTGGAAAACCATTAATACACAGCCAGTGTTCCAATGAATCAGCTCCCTTCTTTGTCTCCACAAAAACTAATGTCAAAGCTTGCTGCAAAAATCAGAACCGTGCATCACACAGTCTAAGATGATGAACAAAATAACTTTCCAAAAGAGAGGAAATGCACAAAATTGCAGATACCCAAGATCATCCACACAATGATACAAAATGCTACTACAGACATACAAGTCATGGGCAGAGTCAAGCACATGCACTAGAGCTGAGAGAAAGGGATAGGTAGAAATCAAGCAAGAGAAGAAACACCTAAATATTTAAGACAACATAATATATGCATTGATAGAAGATACATGATAGAAGATACAAAAACCGGTAACTCTCCAAGCACATTAGTTTTCACTCACTTTGGATGGGTTGTACCAAGTGATGCTCATTTCTACCTAAAGATTTTCAGTAAACAAGCATACTGAATTGTACGCAAGTGAAACACATTCAGCTTGATAGTACCTTTCCTTGCACACCATTTGCCCTCTGAGCATGAAGAAGGTCCATGAGGTGACTTCTCTTATCAGACTCCTGAACAAATTCAACTCTTTGGACAATCAAATCTGTACTTGAACCCACTCTTCCAACAGCCAGAAAAACATAATTTGAAAGGAAATCCGACGCCAATCTCTGCATATCAGCCGGAAATGATAAGAAATAACATCAATTTAATATGGCAGTGACATATTTGAAATATTAATATTCATCTGCATTATTTACACATATCAGGCATTAATCATTTTATTCATAATTCATAGTAGTTAAATTTCCAAATAATATTAGTTTCTAAATGCATTTACTCCTATTTAGAGGAGGTTGACGGTGCTATTTAGGGTCCAAAGCCTCCTGAGTGCAAGTCTGTCACTCCTAATTTAACAAGTAAAATGCATCTTAGGGCGATTGCAAGTCTCCCTAATATATACAAGCATATGTTCTTAAAATTCCAACAAAGAGCATTAAGTAACAAGAGTCTGTACTCATTCCCAGAGACGGGAGCAAATAAAGATGCGAGGAAAAGTCTAGCAGCCCCAGGAGCAAGTAAAATTAAGAAGAACAAGTTCAATCAACAAAGCATCATGTTTGGATTAAATTACAATTCATCTTTTGAAGGATGTTTAAAGATTAAGTCAAACCTGTATCTCTTTAGGAAATGTGGCACTGAACAGCATAGTCTGTCTGGCACCAGGTGGAGGCATGTCCATCTGCTCCACAATTTTCCTTATCTGTGGCTCAAAACCCATATCCAGCATCCGATCTGCTTCATCTAAGGCCAAATATCTTATCATCTGCAGTGAAACTCTAGCCCTCTCCAGCAAATCCACCAGTCTTCCAGGAGTTGCCACAAGAATGTCAACTCCTCTCTCGAGATCTCGCAGCTGCAGAAAATTAAACTTTCGTTGGCAACCACACCAAATCTAAGTCTGTACTGGCAATAAAAATCTAAACTTTGGATGGTCATTCAAGAACTAAACTCGTGACTCCAGAAGAACATAATGTACATTATACACAAGCAAATAGCAACGGAGACAAATTAGTCAGTGGACCTAAGATTACGCTACCCACTCCTCATAACAGTTTCTACTATAATGTCACTTTAAACAAAAGCCTTAACCTTAGGGGGAGTCCCTCTTTCTGTTATTCTATGACTGCCCAAACAACCCAAGAAAATCCAATAATGTTTAGATTGAATAGAACAAGGTTTCTACAAACTACAATGCTTCTCATAATATCAAGTTATCGTGATTGGGAAAGTGTAGCAAATAAATTATCATTTAGCTTACTAAATCTTGCAGGCAGGTTAATATAGACCTGACCGTCATAATCATGAGTATTTTTTCTTTTCAAGAAAGATTAACCCCCCTCAGTGCATATGGATGACGGATTCTTTTCAACCTATAAATAGCATCAAGTTAAAATCGTAGCCAGTCACAGACACAAACACAAACACGCACACGCGTGTATATATACCACAAACCTGCTGGTGTATTGGTGCACCACCATAAGCAACAACCACCCTAACCCCAGTTTGGTAAGAAAACTTCCTGGCTTCTTCATGTATCTGAAACCAAATCACATTTCCAATATATTATATCTCACAGCATAACTGCAAACTAAAAGTATGCCACAATAAAAGGTTAATGTGATTGACTTACTTGCATTGATAGCTCCCTAGTAGGTGAGAGAACAAGAGCAAGTGGATACACTGTACGCACCCCACGAGGTGGCCTCTGCACAGGTTGGCCCCTCATAATTCCACTGATGATGGGAAAACAGAAAGCAGCTGTCTTTCCAGAACCCGTCTGGGCACAAGCCATCAAGTCTCGTCCAGCAAGGGATATCGGTATGGCGTATCGTTGAACTGGTGTTGGCTTCACATATTTGCACCTTCGTATGTTCTGATTAAGTGCTTCACCCAAGTCAATCTCTGCAAATGTATTCACTGGTGGTGGCACATTCGCGCCACTAGTCTCCACGGGAATGTCTTCATATGCATCAAAATTGATTCCTGTATTCTCCTGCTCACCAAATGCCTCTTCTGCATTATCCTCATCGCCAAAGGGATTGGCCTCCCTCTCCCTGCCACGGTCCCAACCACTGCCCCTGTTTCCCCATCCAGCACGACTACTGCCACCATACCCAAATCGATTCTCATTTCTGGGCGCAGCCAAACGTGATCCAACATTACCAATGCCAGTACCAATACCAGAACCAGAAGTACGGCCACTATTTGCTGGAGCAGGAGCTTCTGCAGATGGTGGACGATTCCGAAGATGTGGAGGAACATAGACTGGGCGTGAAGGAGCGGAAGTGTTACCTGTTCCCACATTGCTGGCAGAAGAGCCAGGACCTGCACTTTCAGCTGCAGAGCTCGCAGCCAAATCTGCCCATGAAGATCGCATAGTCAATCACTATTTTTTTTTTTTTTGGAGTCTAGAGTTCTCAACAATTTTTGCACAGGAAATCCCTCCTTTTTCAAATAAGGGATAAGACTTATAACTTTAAGTAGCAAAAACAACCCTCAGTTGGAGCAGAAAAATTTCTTCCAATCGAAATAAAAATTCTTCAGACTCAAACCTGCAATCCAATGAAGTCCTATTAGTGCTCGGAGAGAACTGTTCCAGCCCTCTTGACGACTCGATCTCGATAATTTAGATAAAAATAAAATAAAATAAACACCGAATAAAGATAAGCAAATGCAAGATAGTTGCAATGTTCAAATTGTGAACCAGTAGAACGTAATCAACACATGAAACCAAACCCCATTTGTCAACCCACACTGGAAAAACAGCAAACCAGCGTGCTTTAAATTCACTCGCCCAAATAACATGAGCCACCCTCAGATAAATGAAAAGGTAAACATCTTGATCATGACTCACGAAAGTAAATGGTTTAAAAACAAATGGCAGAACCCAACACCGACCGTGATATCAATACACGAATGAAGGAACACAGCAGAGCGAGAAGTAAGGGATGGGATAGATTCACCTGAAAAATATTGTAGAGATTAGAACCCTAAAATTGATGGGAAACAAAGTGAGGACGGTAGACGATCAATAAACCCTAATTTGGTTCGCCGACAGACAGCGCGTAAGTGGGATAAAAAAATATCTTCCTCTTTCTCCTCCTCTCTCTCTGGGATCCGGATTACCGACGCGGCGGGTTTCTGCGGTCCCTGCTCGGCTTCGATTTATGTCCGTTGTTTGGATCTGAGCGCTCAGAATATGGCACATCATCAAGTTTTTAAATTGCATCTGAACCGCTTATTTAAAATGAATCCTCACCGTCTGCTTTATACATCTTTAAATCTCGCTCCAAAGCTCCTGTTTGGATTTTTAAATAATATATTTTAAAAAGAATAGATTCTATAAAATAAATTTTAGTAAAAATAAATTTTAAAAAAAATAATTTTAAAAATTGAAAGTGTTTAGATAATTAGTAGCAGAATCACTTTTCTATAGACAATTTACTAAAAATGACATAAACTAATATGATAATTACATAAAGAATAAATTTAATTTTAATTTTTTTTCATTTAAGTGATTATAAAATAATATATATACATATGTATTTGAGTAAGGTAAAAATTTATAATATTCACCTGAATTTTAATTTTTTTCACTACAAATTTTATTAGGGTTAATCAATCTAGATGATTGTCGAAAAATATGAAAGATATTAACTTTCATTGACAAATTTTTTTCCCTAAAATTTTAAAATTTTAGATTTTAAAAAAAATAATATTTATTTTTATTTTTTTAAAATAAAATATAAATTATTAATTATAAACTCATCATGTGTCAGTGGGGTCAAGTGTGTGAATATATGTTTGGCCCAAAAACCAAGAAGCTATAGGGAGAGATAAATTGAAAAGCTATAGGAAGAGCAATTATCTCATAAACCATAGTTTTAGACTCAAACCATGATTTGAGTTCTAAAATTATTTTTTTAAAAAAAATCTTATTTAGTACTTATCTCACAAAACCATAGCTTAAGGTTAAAATTTATTTTCAAAATTGGATCCTAAACATACACTAAATCCTAACATGCAAAATCATTTTATATCTGCTAGATATATTTTATGCAGATATATTAATTTAAATATTATATTTTATTAGCTATTTAAGTATATTAAATTAAATTTAAATATTATATTATCTTAAAATAATAATAAATATAATATATTAATATTATGATAGAATATGTTTAACATGTTAATTTATATAAATATTTATTTTTATTTTTATTTATTTAAAAAATAATAATATTTTTATTATTTTATTTTTTTCTATTTTAAATCATTCTATTCTCAAAATATCTAAAAACGTCATAATTAAAATGTAGTTATTCACTGAAGCAAGGTAGGGTGAAATTGAATTTTGTTTCAAAATTTGTAAAACTTGTTTTTCAATAAATTTTAAAATAAAGGACGAGAAATACTTCCCATGAGCAAGGTAATATAAAATGAGCCGCTTTTCACTCAATTTGATATCTTTTTTATATTTCAATACTTCTTATTATCTATAAGTCTAACTAACGAAAAAATAGAATATGCGATTATTTACAACATGTTTGATCATTATAAAGTATTATTTTATTGTGATCCCAATCATAATATTTGAGAAGACATCATAACTCTTAGATACTTAAGTTTATATATGAGAATAATAGATAGATCGCCCAGTCTAATATTAATATCGTTTAAAAGAAAAGAATATTTTATTATACCTTTAGATCATGAGTAAACCTAATATTTTTTTAAAAAAATTATACCAAAAAAAAAAATAGCCAATGTCACAACAATTTTCGTTATTGGGACTTTTGAAACATATACGTACGTCTCTCTATTATTGCGCAATGTGTAGAGGGGAGATTTCCTTTTGACGAATCTTATAAAGGACAGCATCTTGCATTTGATGAACATCGTAGAAGCTTTTGTTTAATTTCTGGCATTTATGCACTAACTTCTGATTATCATGTAAACCCAAAATGTGGCATTTTGTTGCTAACATGCGTAGCTTCTTTTGCTCTTGATATTATCAATTCTTCGTTTCACATTACCAATGATGTGGAATGTCTTTAGATTATTTTTGTTTGGAGCTCTTTTTATGTTTTTTTAACACACTTAATGCATCTTACATCCTTTTATTATTTTTTTAATTTATTCATGCATGTATGTCTCCTAGAATTTAATAAGAATAGAAATTCTAATAGCGTGTGTATATATATATATATATTTTTTTCTTCTTCTATTTTTAATATATGATTTAACTAATGAGTTAATATTGATCATAAATATAAAATATATCTCATATACTTATCAATCTGTTCTCAAATCATATATTAATATTATTTTAATAATAATTAAATAAGAAATAGATGATGTGTTAAAAAAGTTAATGAGAATATTTTAAATAAAATAAAATATATTAATTAATTTATTTAATTTAATTAAATTAATTAAATATATAGTATGTTAATAATGAGAGGAGTATTTTTTATTTATTAGCCAAGGATCAATCCATATCCTCAAATGTTACGAATTAATTTAGTACAATAGCAGTTTTTCATGTCAAAACTTTTAGAATCAAAATAGTGGAATGTAAATTGTGCTGGCAAAGAAAATTCATGAAATATGGCGAGAGAGATGGGAGCATCAGGCTACGTGATTAGGAGAGAATATAAATCCGAAATTTGTAGCGAGTAATCAAAATGAACTTTAGGAGGATAAGGTGATAAAATTAAACAAGAAACGAAGCAGCAAAATTTTGGGAGATCTTGTTACAAGAAATAGGTTTTATGAGACTGAAATGAATAATGAGACGGGGCTCAATACGAAAGTGAATAACGAAAATAGCCAAATACGCATTTTAAACCCAGCGCCACAATTTGTGTCTTCAGGGGCCTTTTAGTCAATGCACCTCAACATACCCAATTTATTCCCTAACCTCCCTCATGGCCGATCAGTCGGCTGCTGGGGATCGAGAGAAAAAAAGAGAGGGACGAAGCTCCATTGCCGCCGACTTTGAAGGTTCGCACGAGGTGGAAAAGCCTAGGTATGTTACGTAGATTCACCTACTCCTTCTTCTACACCTTCTCAAACTATTGAAATGTTGAATGGAGTGTTTTTGGTCTGATTAAGGCGCTGTTCAGGCTAGAAGAAGCAAGGTTAATGTAATAACCCTGAACAATAATATAAGCTTATTAACATTTTAGTATTTCAACGATTCATTGTAGCTTAACAGCAAGGAGAAACTTGTAGTTTGCCGCTTTTTCTTGCTCTGTTCGGCGTCTTCTACAATTTCCCTCTCCACACTTCAAGTTTGTCGTTAGCTCGGTTCTTCTTTGGTTGTGGGTAGTGTGGTGAACCTCCTATCTTCTTCCTTTTTGTTTCTGCTGTGAAGTTTGGGTAAGCTCAAGTTCTTTTCTTATGTGACTGTGGGTGTAGATTGAGTGGTCTTCTTCCTTTTGTGGCTGTTGTATGGTATGCGTTGAACATCCATATATATATAAGAATGAGATTTGGGCTAATAATTTGTGGTTATAGGGATTGTTTGAGTTAATTGAAAAGATGCACATGAGATGTTTGTTAAATTGTATGGAAGAGGGGTTGGCTAAAGTAAGATTGTTCAGTGTTTATAAATGGACCTGTCGAATGCATATGAAGTGGATGATTTAATGCCTGAGAAGAAAACTTTATGAACTGGAGAATCAAGTTTGTTGATGATGGTGTTGGGTGAAATTATTATATAAGGGTTCATTATTTTCTACAATAAAATGTGTTGAAGAAATTGATTTGGGAAAGATGAAAAATCTATAGGATGGTACTGATAAAAATATTGTTGGGAAATTCTAATGATTAAGCTTTGGTTGTTAATTGGAATTTTTGAGGCATGTTTATGAAAGTAATAGAGAAAGATATTTTCTTAATATTTAAAGTACGGGTTAAATAGATGGTTGTGATAATATTCAACTATCAATTAAACTTGTGATTACATTTAAAGAGAATGAAAATTATGATTAAAGCTCAAGTTTTTCCTTTTATCATTAATTGTTGCAATTTTGGGATATTTAGGCTGTCAGAATTATTATGTCAATGCCTTATTAAGGTTCAAGTTAAATTATTGTATGTGAAGCTAAAAAAAAGATTGTTAGGGGAAAATAACGAAGAATTTACTGAGCAAGAAATTATGGAAATTTTATGTTATAACTGGAGTATTAATATGTTGTTTTTGGAACATCAGGGGATTGAGGAGTGAACACAATTCAGAGCTTATGAAATAGACTTGATATATATACATGCTCGAAATCATTATATTCATTATGTCAGACATTATGCTTATATATTTTAAGGCTTAAATCATATGAATTATTCATATTCTGTTCTAATTACCTTAAATTTTTAGGGCGTGATAGTCAATAACTCGTTTGCCATTAACTATGGATGCATTTTGATGTTGCCATGGTGTTCTTGCTGTTTGTCCAGTGTTTAAAAATTGCATACACCGACAAATATATAGTTGCTTATTCATAAATATATTTGGCTGTTTCTCAGTTTATGCTAAGTAGTCGCACAAACACACAGGTCTAACTCAATAACGTTTGATGATTAAAATGAAGCCCTGTTGGTTTTCATTATTTTCAGTGATATCTTCTCTTTCGCTTCATCTGACAAATGCTCCCTTTGTTGGCTTCTTTTCAGTTTAACTTTTGACAAACATCTGAGCTAGTTAGGTACGGGCAACCAATGTCATCTAGGAGATCCTCACTTCTTACAGTCAATTCTCTTACAAGGTTACTCAGCAAAGGCTCTTCACACGACATTGTGGATTCTATCAAAATTTGTAGCACTTGGAGGACTCACAGTACTTCTGCTGAAAGGTTGGATTTTCAATCGGTTAGTGCTTGTCCCCAAGATGATTCTTTAAATTATCAGCAAAGCCATGATAAATTTTTTCCTGCAAGTAATGGCACAAATTCTTATCAGTTACCATATGGGCAAAGTTCAGATAATGTTAATCAAACACATGCAAGTGGGTTTAGTGAAGGAAGTTCAGTGCACAATCAGAAGAGCTTACACCAATACTGGGGCTATTCTGAAGGTCTTCAGAATGAAATTGGGAACAAACGAAGTGAGCGTGGCGGAAATTTTAATGGAAATTATGAACATAAAAATGATAGTCCAGAGAGATTTTCTAGTGGAATTAATCAGATTTTTGATGGACCTAACTTGAATAATGATATAAATGTTTTCCAGAATAATTTGGTCAGACAAAGAGGAATTCCTGATGGTAATTGTGGCCTAAATAACCCAGAAATGCAACAGAACCTAAATAGGATTGGTGTTAGTAATTCAAAGGGCTCCGGGAAGCATCTAAATGCACTTGTTGAGAACCAGGATGGGTTCTATGCTCACCAGAACCTTAATGGCATGAGTAGAAATCTGGAGAGTTCGTATGCCTCTTGGACAGAGGGAACAGAGGGACCAACAGCTAGGGCAAATAATTCTAATATGTATAGCTCACAGATCCTCTCTGAGCCTCTGGGAAATCTGAAAGGGAACCTCAACCAAAACTTCAGCAGTTTTCAGCGGGCACCAACAAATCATGTCCCATGGAGTAACCATATGACCAATCAGTGCAACCCTGGTTCTGGGCAATTGCCACATAATCTAAAAGACAGCCAACATCCTCCAAATTTGCAAACAGTACAGAGTTCAATAATTGGTTCTCAACTATCAAATAATGCAAAACCTGAGATGGAGCCAGCTGAGGCATCTGGTAGGAGTCCATATCGGGGTACCCTTGAGGAACTAGATAATTTTTGCATGGAGGGTAACGTGAAAGAAGCCGTAGAAATTTTGGGATTGTTGGAAAAGCAGCATATTCAAGTAGATTTGCCTCGATATTTGCAATTAATGCACCAATGTGGGGAGGCTAAAGCTCTAGAAGAGGCAAAAATTATACATGAACATGTCTTAAGGTATCTGTCACCTCTCAAGGTGAGCACATATAACAGAATATTAGAGATGTATTCAAAATGTGGTTCTATGGATGATGCATTTAAGGTGTTCAATAATATGCCAAAGCGCAATTTGACAACTTGGGATACTATGATAACCTGGCTTGCAAAAAATGAGCTTGCTGAAGATTCAATTGATTTATTTACTCAATTCAAGAAAATGGGACTAGAACCTGACGGAAAAATCTTCCTTGGTGTTTTTACTGCATGCAGTATGCTGGGCGATATTGATGAGGGAATCCTACATTTCGAGTCAATGAGCAAAAGTTATGGCATTGTACCATCTATGGCTCATTATGTCAGTGTAGTAGACATGTTTGGAAGTATTGGACATCTTGGTGAAGCGTTTCAATTTGTCAAAAATATGCCAGTGGAGCCAAGTGCTGATGTATGGGAGACCTTGATGAATCTTTGTAGAATTCATGGGAACACGGAGCTAGGAGATCGTTGTGCTGAATTAGTTGAGCAGTTGGACCCTTCTCGCTTAAATGAGCAATCTAAGGCTGGCCTTGTACCTGTAAAAGCCTCAGACCTGGCAAAAGAGAAAGAGAAGAAGTTAGCAAACCAAAATCTTCTGGAAGTAAGGAGCAGAGTTCATGAATATCGAGCAGGAGATACTTCTCATCCGGAGAATGATAAGATTTATGCTTTGCTTAGAAGCTTGAGGTCACAAATGAAAGAAGTTGGCTATATTCCAGAAACAAGATTTGTGTTGCATGACATAGACCAAGAAGGAAAAGAGGAAGCTCTTCTTGCCCACAGTGAGAGACTTGCTGTTGGTTATGGTCTCCTAACCAGCTCTGCCCGTTCTCCTATTAGGGTTATCAAAAACCTCCGTTTTTGTGGTGATTGTCATAATGCACTAAAGATTATTTCCAAGATTGTTGGCAGAGACCTCATCATTCGAGATGCCAAAAGGTTCCACCATTTCAGTAATGGGGTGTGCTCTTGCGGGGATTATTGGTGAACATCAGGAACTCGGTACTTTCTGACTTTGTTGAATTATTATTTCCCTTCTCTTTCTCATTTGATAAGTAAATATAATGAAACCGAAAGCTTGCTGTTTGTGCAAATAAATTGTCCTGGAGCAGTTGTTATTAAACTAATTCATTTACAAGATACAAACCATACACTCATGCTCAAATAGAGCAGAGACAAGTTAAATACATTAAAGCAACTATAATTCTTGCATGCTCTATATTGCCATTGCATGCCATATGTTACAGATGTGAAAGAAAAAAGTCTCCTAAAAGAAAATGATATTAAAAAATATTGTTCAACTGGCAATTGAACAGTTAATGATCTGATGGATCCCTTGGTATCATGGATACTTATCACATAGATTTGCGAGTAAACATCAGGGCCTAACCATTCAGTCATCATCTAAATACTGTGCATTTTGTTCCCGTCCTATTTAACCAGGAGAACTTGAATGAGGTTTCATCGTTCTGTTTCTCATTGTAACTAACCAACAATCATCTTCCGGCTATGATTTTGTGTAAGGCTTGGGAACATATTTTATGTATTTCTTTGTCATTCTTAGGGCTCACGAGAATTGTGACTTTGAATCCAATATACATTAGATTGGCTTATGGTGTCATGTTTATGTGAATCACTATTGATGTGTTTGGAAACACGTCCCAGCAGAAGCACTAACGTGGTTGTGACAATGTTGGGCATTTTTCCAAACACGCCTTGTAATGTTTTGACTTTCTTATTGGGCATTTGGTAATTACTTGACCGTTTTATTTGAGAGTCATTGTTCGAGAAAAATCACTAAAATCTTGTTATGCAGGTGTCTCATGGCCTAAATCATTGATTGAATGGCATGTGTTGGATAAAGTCAGCGGTAACGAGCTTAGGGACAAAGATAAGGGATGCAAACATACATCTCATGGTTGCTAAAAGCAATGTTTTATACACACGAGGATATTTGGGGTTAGGAGGAATGTGAAGCAAAACTGTTGGATGTTGATTCAGAGAGATCAAGCTTGGTGTGTCATTCTGCAATGCATTCTTTTTCCGTCCTTGTATTTTGTTTGTTGTAATCTGAGGTCGGGTGGATGGTCAAGTCTCTTGGTCTTACAAAAACTGTTATTTATTCAAGGGATGGCGTTAGTGGGTATTTTGATAAAAATGCTATAGAATTGAAACTTGCGAGGATGGATTCAAATAACCAGTGATCCATTCAGTTCTATAAAATATTCTTACACTGATAGATGATGCAAATAGTTTTAAAAGGCATCAAATGATTGTTTGATTTTGTTGTATTTTTTTTTTATACAAATTTTGTTGTATTTTGTTACAACGCTACAACGCTACAACGCGACCAAATGAGTTGAGTCAGGCTTACTCGACCTTTAATTATATGTTCATCATTTCTGTCGTTTTGGACGTGGGCTCTCTGGGCCGCAAGCGCGAGGAAACTAATTTTTTGGATGTGCCGCATTCTAACTGGAGCCGAAAGAAAGGATTTATCCTTGAGTGATAATTTATCGAAGCTATGAGAATCCCTTCCTCAAGATACTCTTGACACTGCCTTCAGGGGCTCTGCAACTTTTCCCTATTATTCCTCCCAGCAGCATATTCTGAACTCATTTCCCTTCCATATTCCTTATTCTTAAGGCAATTATGGGGTAGTTTTGTAGATATTAGATTGCCGATGCCATTATGACCTTCCTTGATTCATATGAGTAAGTCGTAAGATGTCGGGACTAGTAATGCATCGTTCACATCAATCCTATAATATATTAGATATTGTGCAATACGAAAGCTCATAATGTGGTTATTTTATTACACTTATTCCGCTTATAAATGTATATGGATTAAGAAAAATTAGGTAAGTTATTTATTGGGATAAAATGTGCTTTTGTTTATTTAAAAATATTATTCATTTTAATTATTTATGTTGGAAATTATCCTACCTCTATTGATTGTTCATATCACGTATGCAAGTTTAAATAAAATAAATAACTTAGCAAACTCTATTTACCAATTTATTTATGGGTACATATAAACAAATTTTGACTCTTAAATAAAATTAAGCGGCTTGAAAAAAAAAATACATTTTAACAGTTATTATTATATTATATGCCTGCTTTACTGTTATATTTTATTATATGCATCTCGAGGGAGCATATTGTATGAGAAGATAAAGAAGTTTTCGTCTTTTTAAACTCCAAAAATTTTGAAGATTTTAATTTAATGTCTATCTAATATAAGTTGCATGGTACATAAGTAGTTTCATGTAACTTTGTTTCAAAACTTGAAAGCACAAGTCTCAAGCTATATCTATATTTCTTTGCACGATAATGCATCTCATGCTTGGCTCATGCCTCCCATTCTATTCTAGTTTATCTAAAAAAAGTGTTGCAATTTGTTCTAAAAATAAGATCAATTAATTCACCCATTAAAAAAAAACAAATTAACAAAGGGAAATTCGAGATATCAAATTTAAGGAGAATAAGGAAATGACCTCGGACTTTTTGTTAACGACGGCAAGGCTGTGCTGTCTAATCTAAGACACCGGCCAACCAATGAATTGAAACTGAACGCGACTCAGTCCAACGCTCCCGTCCGCGATTGACACTTGACTACATCGTTCTGAATTCCGAAGGCCCACTTTTGTTGTGATTTTCAGTTTTGGCCCCAGAAAGGAGTGGTGAACGAACAAATACAAGCCCCAGTGAGGCCATCAAAGCTTGGGTTTCCCCACCACCCTTGGCTTTCTTTTTCTCTCTCTCAAGCAAGAGCAAGAAACTACAAGAACCTGTTTTCTTAGTGAGATCTAGGGTTTGGATTAAATTCGGAGGCACATTGATCCGTTGTGTTGTCGGAGGAGAAGGTAAGCATGGATTCGGTCGCTTCGAATTCCCATGGAAACATCGATGAGCAGATTTCTCAGCTTATGCAGTGCAAACCCTTGTCTGAGCAAGAGGTACTTTGGTTTTCCTTTTGAATTATCCTATGTAATGTACGAAATGTTTCCTCTTTTGATTTTTTAGAGAGGGGATGGGATTCTCGTTGATTCTCGGGAAATGTGATGGATCGGGACGATTTCTGGGACTTTTAAAAGACGGCCAATGGCTCTTAGCGTTTGAATTGTATGGGCATGATCTCTAAGTCTGGGGAAAGTTGGTTTTCGGTTGTCGACCTTTTTGCTGGATTTAGTACCCATTGTATCGTTTCTGGGTTGCCTATAGTAACTAAATTAGATCTCATGGTCTTGTAAAACATGGGTGTCTCTCAATCCTAATTGCTCTATGTATTTCTATCAGAACCGGTACTCTAGTTTTGATCACGTGGGTCATCTTTCACTTCATTGAAATGTTCCATCAATTTTGCGAAATTTATAACGATTATGAGCGTAATTGATTTTGCCAAGCAATGAGCGGCCGTGTATGTATGAGAGTATATATGTTAATGGTTGCTATTTATTTTGTTGATGGAGGCATGCCACTGTCAGATCCAAGTCATTAAACTTGATGCTATTTTGCTTGTTGGCATTTTAAGTACCCAACCAGAATTAGAATTGAGTATAAACTTCCTCAAAATGCGTTTTTGATTTGATGCCATTTAATTAAGTTACGACCAGATTTGTTCAAAACATGTTGATGCCTGCGTCATTGCCCAATCTATGTTATGTTTTCGGAAAAAGCTAGTTAACTTTATTGACCATTTATTCTGGTTGATGGCAACGGAGTTTGAAGACCTTGGAACCTCTCCGAAATGATGCTCTCTAACTCAGGCAACAGGCAGTGTGTGGGATTGGTTGCATGATATTTGCTTGATCATCTTTGTGGTACTGCTAAAATCTGACAGTTATTAACAGCTGTATAATTTTTCCTATTGAACGTGGAAGGTCTTGAAAAGCCAGAGAGGCCTCCAAACCCGTTGGTTCCTTGAGAGAACCTAGTAATACACAAAGAACCCTTAACATGCTAATGCCGTCCTCATCATATGATCTATATTCATTGAAAGTTGCGATTGGAGTATCATAGAAAACTGGCTATTTTATTTCTTCAATGATTAAACTCTTATTTCACTTATCTGCTCATTATCCTGCAGGTGAGGGTCTTGTGTGACAAGGCAAAGGAGATTTTGATGATAGAGAGCAATGTTCAGGTGTGTGTGTGTATTAAATTAAATAATTAAATGAGTTCTCTAAGTCCTAATTTATGCAGCGTGCTTCATGTGTTTATGCTTATCATGACGAGTGTTTAAAGCATTGAGGTCAGCGCCCACAATAATTGTTTGCATTAAGCATATATTACATTCTCTGAATTGGTGACCATTTCTCAGCTGTTCTGGGCATTTTATTTGGGATTCTTGATCTTGAGTTATGTTTTATAACTTCATCCTCATATCTTGTAGGCTTTAGGTTATAATGATTTTGAATGGTAGCTGCCAGGAAGGGCTAAATGTTTTTTTTGGCCATAATTGCAGCCTGTAAAAAGTCCTGTCACAATTTGCGGTGATATTCATGGGCAATTCCATGATCTTGCTGAGCTTTTTCGCATTGGAGGCAAGGTATGTATTTTGAATTGTGTATTTTTTAGAACATAAATAAATTTGCTGAAATTATGGAGACTAGAAAACTATTAAAACTTCATTCTCATTATAGAATTTTTTTGCCGTTTAGACTATAAAACCATCCATTATAGGTTCTTCTCTTTATTTCCTGTAGCTTCTTCATATCTCTAGACATCAATTAATCTGATTTCCTTAAACCTCCTCTAGGTCATAGAGAGGCTTAGATTGCACCCAAATCTTATTACTATATGTTTAGTCTGTCATGTTAAGTATTCTGTAAACTATAAGCCTTGCATATTTAATAATAATTTAATCTTATGTTTAATTTGAATACTACGTGTTATGTGTTCATTGTAAATGTGTTGCTTGGTTGAGCTTTTAATATGGTAGCATTGATTGATATATAGAATTTGTTGCCTGAGTACTCATTTTTGGTTATACTTTTTTTTTTTCATTTAGTGTCCAGATACAAATTACTTGTTTATGGGAGATTATGTTGATCGTGGCTATTATTCAGTTGAAACCGTAACAGTAAGTATGGGCTGTTATACCTTACCAATTTTTTTTGTAGTTCAAGCTGAATTTTGTAATTCATTTTTGTATTTCTGAATCCTTATGAGATGGCTGGACAAGGATATTATGGACATACCTTAAAGTTCTAAGACTATAAGTGGCCAATCTTCAAATGTATTTTTTTGAATTAATTTTTAATAATTAATAATTGTTACAGGCTTAGATGAGTTGAACACTAGTTAGTTCACTGTAAGTTGTTTGTTACCCTCTAAATGTGTAGACATTTACTAAATGCTACTTTACTTATGGCATGCCCCACTGCCGAGAATGGCGGTTTACATTTTTACATGGAAGATAATATCGTGTTTGTGGGATTATTTTAATTAGTGGGCACTACGACATAATTGAGTTATGTGTGGTCATGCTAACTAAAAAGGAAAAAAAATAGTATATATGGTTACGCTGTATGTGTACAGAATCTATTTGCCACATGACGAATTGCTGTAGAATTAGACCTCTGTGGCAATCAATAGTAACACAGATATGGTTTGTGGATTTCAAATTTTCAAGTAAATTTTGTTCTACAAATTGATATTAATAGTACTAGAATGCTTAGTTCAGTTTGTTGTTTCTTTGAGTAGAAACATATTTTGCACTAAGTCACTGACTATTTACTATGCAGCTTTTGGTTGCCCTCAAAGTGCGCTATCCTCAACGCATTACTATTCTGAGGGGAAATCATGAAAGTCGTCAGGTATGTGTAATCATGATATGTAAAATATAAATAAATAATTTAAGTAGTTTTATTATTTTATTAGAATTAGTATTAGATATTCTGCGATTAGGATTAGATATCATAATATATATATTATGATATATTAGGAATAGATATTATAATATATATATCATGATTATATATTATGATATATTAGTATTAGATATTTAATTAGGATTAGGATTACCCACCACTTATAAATAAGGGTAATCATCAGTTTTATGGGGATATGCTTTGATTATGATATGAACTTTTGAGTATTCAGTATAGTTTCAGTTTCTCTTCTATTCTCCTCTATTTCCCCTTTTATTTCTACAATTACGTAACAGTGGTATCAGAGCGGTCGTTCCTTGGCTATTCACAAGAATCAATAACAGAATGAGCATGGATATAGAATCGTGTCTTCAGAATATAGCGAATAATCTTGACAAGATGAGCATGGATATAGAGCAGTATTTTCAGAATATGGTAAGGCATCTTGACAGGATGAGTTTCCTTCTGCAGAAAACTCAGCCGGTAAAGAAAGATGTGGCAAAGTCACAGAAAATATTGCAAAAGGAAAAGGACATTTCTGGTGATCAAGGAGAGTACCCCATAGGTCAAGAAGATGAGTCTTCCCTTTCAGCACCTATTGATGAGCAAAAAGATATGCAAGAAAGTCCCAAGAACCCTAACCAAACTCAAGATTCTAATGCGGTGCAGATAACAGTTCAGGAAGAGTTGACAATTCAATCTATTATTCTCCAAGATGCAAGAAGTTTAGCATGTTCAAAGGAGATCAATTTTCGGAGCACAACTAATAGTTTATAGGAACCTTCACACATAACGTGTAAAAAGAAAGTGATGAAACAAAAGTTTAGAGCTGATGGATCATTAAGTCTCAACTGTTGTGAGGGGTTTAAGAGTGTACTTTGCAACATGTCTTCAAACTTGGCACTGATAACGCTGAAGATTTCAAATCTCCTAGTCCATATTTGGTTCAAAGGAAAATTGATTAAAATGTTTCTTGGCTCTAGTTTAGTATCGTTCTTGGTACTTGACCCTTGGGGACAAGGGTCTTTTAGGGATGGAGTATTGATATGTAAAATATAAATAAATAATTTAAGTAGTTTTATTATTTTATTAGAATTAGTATTAGATATTCTGCGATTAGAATTAGATATCATAATATATATATTATGATATATTAGGATTATATATTATAATATATATCATGATTATATATTATGATATATTAGTATTAGATATTTAATTAGGATTAGGATTACCCACCACTTATAAATAAGAGTAATCATCAGTCTTATGGGGATATGCTTTGATTATGATGTGAACCTTTGAGTATTCAGTATAGTTTCAGTTTCTCTTCTATTCTCCTCATATTCTTCTTTATTTCCCCTTTTATTTCTACAATTACGTAACAAATCACGTAAATTGTCTAATCATTTATGCATACACATGCACATGCAGAGTATGTTGCAATCAATTCCCTAGCTAAAAGCTTAACTACTTCGTTATTTACTCTCTGCCCTGGTTGTGTTTATTTGACTGTATGTCTTGTTAGCTTTGAATATATTGGCTAATCTTATTCTTCTTGTGACAGATTACTCAAGTTTATGGGTTTTACGATGAGTGCCTACGAAAGTGAGTACTAGAGAATTTTAACTTTTAGGATATCTTAGTTTGGTACTTGACCTTTGTTGTATAAAAATTATGCTTGTTGAAAGTTGATTTGGAATTCTTGATATTTTGCTACTTTGGGTCTTTATTGGTCTTAACATGTTCGAGGGGATGTTTGTTATGTGTGTTCTCTATCTGCTTATCTTTATATTTCTATTAATTTTCCTTTCAAATGCAAACCCTCATATAGATGATAATTTCTTTGCAGGTATGGTAATGCCAACGTTTGGAAGATCTTTACAGATTTGTTTGACTACTTCCCCTTGACAGCATTGGTTAGTAATTTTTATACTACTATTACATGGTGTATGGAATTACCGGAGGATGTGTTCTTGCCTGTGATCAGAGTTTGTGCATGCTCGTTTGATTAAATCTAGCAGGCTGCATTTTGAGTAACATCAATTTATCTGTATCTCTTTCTTATCTTCTTTTGTACATGTTCATCTGATGTTCTCTTTGCAGGTTGAATCTGAAATATTTTGTCTACATGGTGGGTTGTCCCCATCAATTGAAACCCTTGATAACATTCGTAATTTTGATCGTGTGCAAGAAGTTCCTCACGAAGGACCCATGTGTGATCTTCTGTGGTCTGACCCCGATGATCGCTGTGGTTGGGGTATCTCTCCTAGAGGTGCCGGATATACCTTTGGCCAGGTATCTAGTCTACTGTGCATAATCAGGCTAGTATTGTATTTTACCCAATATCATTAATTTTCATTGACCATTATTTAAACTGTTTTTATAGGACATATCTGAGCAGTTCAACCACACCAATAACTTAAAGCTTATTGCTAGAGCTCACCAGCTGGTTATGGAAGGATATAACTGGGGTCATGTAAATACTGGATCTCATTCATTATTAGTTTGTTGATATCTTCATATAGAGTAGTATTGTCTGATTTCTGGTGCATTGTGCAGGATCAAAAGGTGGTTACCATATTTAGTGCACCTAATTACTGTTACCGCTGTGGGAACATGGCATCCATCCTAGAAGTTGATGACTGCAAGGGACACACATTCATTCAGGTTGAGCTTGCCTTTCAAACACCCTCCTTCCCCACTGTTTTGCTGGTTTATATGTTTTAGTTTAGCATTTCATTTTATATGGTGCTTAGCATTTAGCGTTCTGCTGCATAAAGCAGGTCGTCATGTGTTTAATTCATTTTTTATGCAGTTTGAACCGGCACCGAGGAGGGGAGAGCCAGATGTGACCAGGAGAACGCCTGATTACTTCCTATGATACAACTCTGGTGGAGCTGCTGTTACCAGTGACTCATGGGCCCCTCACTTCCCTGTAAGCACATTCACTTACTGAAATCAGAGGTCATGCATCAAATTTGATCCTTACAGTTTTGATGTGTTAAGTGGTTTCGAGGCATTGCAGGATTTGTTATTTACTTGAATTACACTCGGATCTTTCCAAGAGGAGGTAGAGGATCAGCAGGTGATGCTATTATCAGCATTCATGCCATTCCAGCAAGCCATGTATCTTTATTATTTTTTTTTGGGTCCATTTTCTCCAGTTGTTTCTTTCCTCAATTTAGAAGGATTATTTTTCAGGGGATGGATTTCTGTAGATGGATGATGCTCTAACAGTTCCTTTAATGGTGCTTTATAATTTTTCCCTCCCGATTTGAGAGAATATGTTCTACTAGGCGTCTCATATCTCCCTTTTGACGTCCATGACAATTATAATCAGTACTCTTCTCGTTATCTGTTGATTTCTGGAAATGCGTTGATGTGGTTGTGTTTCTTGAATGTTGTACCTGCTCTTTGAGCGAGTATGAAACCTAACTGAGATATCTCAAGTTATACCGTTATAAACCTTAAAATGTACAGAAGCACAAAACTGTTCCTTTATAAACTAACAACGTGGTTTTGGGAACGCATTTTGACCTGTTATAAATAATCAAAACTTGAAATGTCTTTTAACAAGTTCTAATATTTTGAAGTAAAATCAACGTTATAAGTTCAGTCCTTGTAAGACTAGGCTTTTTAATGAGGATACATGATAGTGTTCATAATTAATAAGTACTACATCTTTTTAATTAATTTTAATTTTAAATAGAAAAACTGTATGGGTGTTTTTTTTGTTGGGGGGGGGGGGGGGGGAGGGGTCGTGTTCCACAACGAGGCCAAGAAATTTATTGGCCCCGTAAAACCTCTGCTCTCTTTCAACGGTGGTATATGTGCTTGGCTTTTCTGTATTCATGCAACCAAGTTATTGAAGGTGGTTGTTGAAGGGCGAGAGTGTGTGCTGATCCTTGGGAGAGAATGAGAGAGATCTGGTGAAAGCTAGAGGCAACAGCATAAGCTTCTTAGCTCTTCCTACGTAGGCTTTTCTTGTCAAGTTGTCATATCCGTTGTCTTCGATTGCATCCAAGATCTTACCGTATATTATTAACGACGACCAAACCTGCGCATCACGCACAAACCAATCATCAGCAACTCCTCTGCATGCCAGGTATTCGCTGTAATGAGTGATCTAATCACTCAGTCAATTCAATGGCTTTCCGCTACCGTTTTTCATTTGCAACTCAAAGGATTAATAACTATGAATGAGCTGTCTTTGAAGGGATAATCAGTCATGTTTATTTTTCAAAGGCTTCTTGAAAAGCAAGAAATGTTTTTTTGTCCAAATTCAAGAGTGAGCATACGTACCGGCCAACGGCTGGCCTTCTTAAGCTGAGAAGCTCCTTCCTCTGCCAAGCTGAAGTATAATCTTGCCCTGCTTATCTGATGTTTCATGAACACCTTCCATTCTTCAGTGACGGTTCTTGAGAAAACATCCTTGTCGCTTAGGCCAAACTGGGCAAGTTCATCTTGGGGAAGGTAAACTCTACCTCTCGATGCACTGAAAAGATAACATGGAAAACTTAGACGAGTAGGCCATGAGGAGCACAGCACGTACAAATTGTAAAGTTATGAATTAACAGGAAACTTACTCCTCTCCCACATCTCTGAGAATGTTTGTCAGTTTATTCCCAATACCCAAATATAGTGCTGCGTTATATATAGTTTGAGCAGGGAGAAGAGACTCTGCTGCAATTCCCATCACTGGAACACTCATCAGGCCAACAGTTCCAGCCACATAGTAACAGTAAAGATATAGCTCTTCGAAATTCTTATACCGGGTTTTCCTTGTATCCATCCTCATACCTTCTATCATGTCCCTGAAAGGCTATAATAGGAGAAACCACTTCATTACTGTGGATTTCTTGAACTACTGATTCATGGTTTTGGTTTTGATAGCCAAGATGATACCTTAATGTCCAAGGGAAACATAGCAACAGTGTCGGTCAGAGCAGCATCAAGCATGTCATAAGGGCGTCCGTTGAAAATGTCATGGAGTCTCTTTTCCCACCTATCAAGAACAGCAGAGCTCATATAGACCGCATTTGGACCATCAACCAATTCATCTGTCCCCCTGCACCAAACTATAGACAAAAATCTCAGTATTTGCCTGTATAGAACCAGTGATGGGTTTGAGATGGATAAGGTTTTTTAAGAATAGATGGATCTTCCCCTTTTGGCCAATTTAATTAATAGAATTCCAATAAGAAACTTGTAATGTGCATTCAAAATGTTTTCAAACGAGGGACTAGTACTAAAAAGTAAATCCTTTAGATTTTTTAGCTGCTAAATCCATTATCCTCGATGTGAACTTTCTTACCATAAATCGCCCATATGGCTTTCTGTCTTTCTTCTGTCATGAGTAGAGTTCCTGGTCAAGAATGGAGACGGTCTAAGTTGCGCAGGAAAGAAGATAGAATAGTTCAAATAACCTGATGGGAAAAAAACATAAAAGTAAAGAACTAGAAGTCCGCCCATGTTTAGGAGTTGGTCGGTTACATATGTGAGGGAAAAAGTGCATGAACTGTAATTCATTAGAAGGGAACAGAGTGGATTGGCACCTAGATAGAAGGTCTTGGCATATTCTTTACAGATCTTTCTGGAACATTCGTATGCTTCCGCTAAAAAACCAGGACGGAACTGAGACTTTTTATGAGGAGTGGTGGAGATGAAGTTATCCGGCTGAGTCTGCCTCTCTACAACTTCCTGTACGTGCAGATCAGCGAGAGGAATTTCCTGTTTTGACAACTGAGGATAAGTGGCATCCCTTGTTGGTTTGGGAGCCAAGGTCACTTGTGCTCTTATAACACCGAGTCTTGTGCTAATTGATTTGCTCACACGAACATGGCTGGATCCAATGATGGGAGCGTTTGGTGCTAGAGAAAATGTCATACTCATCTGAATATGTGAAATTGGCCAGAAGATACGAGAAAGCTATCAAGTGACTGGGCTTTCAAAGAGAATTTGGGATGTAGCTGAGAAGCGAAGCCCAAGGGAACCATCAACTGCTTTTGCCATTGCCTGTGTATATATCATCACCTATGTTTCCGTAGTTGTGAGTGAAGATCCCTTTTTCAGTTTGTAGTCGCGGTTCGCCTTTTTGTAGGGACCAGTCGCGTTTGATATGGACAGCTGACAAAGTGAAATGAGAAATTCAATCACGTGTAAGTAATATTTTCTAGCTATGAACACTAAAAGACTAGAATACCCTTTTAGTAATAATTTTTCAGAATATGATAACATTTTTCAGAATAAAAAGGGTTGATCCGAGGCCCTCATGAAGATGACAAACTTTCTTCGTAACAATTTTATTCAAATTGCCTATCATGCATTCTTCCTACTTCATGAGCTATTGAAGCTATAATTGCATGTTATTGGAGAAACAAGGAAGACAATTGAAGCTAACTGCAGATTTTGTTTTTCCTTCCTTCTTCTAAATAATGTTGAGGATACATTGAAGATTTTTAAAGATTAGTGAAGACTCTTGAAGATTACTGAAGAAATCCTTCTAAAGAAATGTGAAAGATAATTGAAACTATTTACAGAAATTTCTCTTGAAGATGCATATGTTACAGATTTTTGAAGTTTAATGACAAATCAATGCTCTTGAAGATTACTGAAGTGGAAGATAATTAAAGCTAATTACAGAATATTTTCTACTGCATATCTCCCATGCTCTTGAATTGTTCTTTAGGATCAGTTCGCAACATATCTTCAATTTTGTTTTCACTTGCAAGTTTTTCATCCTTAAATATTTGAATCTTTTACCTATATTATTCAAATAATTTAGCAAATATTCGGATATATCTAAAAATATATATGAATATTTCAGGCAAATATTAGAATAAAAATCTCATATTTTTTAATTTTTCTGAAAAAATTTCCTATATTTAAGCACAGCTTAAGGTTCAAATTCTGTTCTTATTTTATTAAAGGGGCCGGGTCAATTTAACCTTTTTGACATTTAAACACAATTCCTCTCAGAAACCATGGCACCCAAAATGTTTAATTTAAGCACCAGTGTGTTCTCTTGTTCCGTGTGAACAATTTTCCCTGTAAGATACGCATAAGAAAAGAGATATGGTTGTGATTTTCCTGTCCCAAACAGATATATTATTTTATGCAGAATGATTGAAAGCGTTGGGGACTGCACCAAAACCAGAGGGACAGCATGCATAGATTGATGAATAATATATATAACTAGAATTTGGAGCCTGGGCCATCGCACATACCATATTACGCACCATCATAATCGCAGATATATATATATATATATATATATATATATATATGTAATCCAATACTAAATCACGTTTTTAGCATTAATCAATTAAATTAAGCAACTCACGGAACCCTCACAAGAGCCTAACGCCTATAAACGAAGCTCTCAACTTTCAATGCTTCGCAAACACAGACGAGAGAGACATCATTCACTACATCTATCAGAGAGCATGGGAGAGTTTGATGAACAAGTGTACGTTTCTTCTTCATCTACGGAAGCAGAAGCGGAGAACAACATTTACAGATACATATTTGGCTTCGTTGAGATGGCCGTCGTAAAATGCGCCATCGAACTCAACATAGCAGAAGCCATTGAAAGCCACCACACTCCCATCACGCTTTCCCAACTCTCCTCAGCCCTAAACTGCGACCCCTCCATGCTGTACCGCGTCATGCGCTTCCTCACTCGCCGGAGCATCTTCAGACAAGTCTCCACCACCCACGACGGCGGCCAGCCGGAGCCCGCCTACGTCCACACAGCTCTCTCACGGCTTCTGATAAAGAAGAGCGAAGCCAGCATGGCGGCTTTTGTGATGCTGGAGTGCAGCCCCGTGATGCTGGCGCCGTGGCAGAACCTAAGCGGGAGGGTTCGGGCGAACGGCAAGTCGTCGTTCGAGAAGGCTCACGGGAAGGATCTGTTGGAGTACGCGGAGGCGAATGCGGAGCACGGGGAGCTGATAAACGAGGCGATGGCGTGCGATGCTCGGAGAGGGATGAGGGAGATAGTGGAGCACTGCCCGGAGGCGTTCGAGGGGGTGATGTCGGTGGTGGACGTGGGGGGAGGGAACGGAACCGCCATGAGGGTGCTGGTGAGGGCATGTCCGTGGCTGCAATGCATCAACTTCGATCTTCCACACGTGGTGTCGGGGGCTTCCGAGTGCGAGGGCGTGGAACAAGTGGGAGGGGACATGTTCGCGAGTGTTCCGAAAGCAGACGCCGCATTTCTCATGGTCCGTCTCTGCCTCTAGATAGCTAGCTCTCTTGCAATGAAATAGTATGTTATATATACATATATATATAAATAGTTTGTTATATATATATATACATACATACATACATATATATATATATATATGAGATAATGAATGAATGGTGCAGTGCGTGCTGCATGACTGGGGAGACGAGGAATGCAAAGAGATACTGAAGAAGTGCAAGGAGGCGGTAGGAGAGAAGGGAAGGGTGGTGATAGCGGAGGCGGTGATAGAAGGAGGAGGAGGAGAGAAGAAGAAGGAAGAGGGGTTGGAGGAGGTGGGGCTGATGCTGGACATGGTGATGATGGCTCACACCAACATCGGCAAAGAGAGGACGGTGAGGGAGTGGGAGTATGTCATCCGAGAGGCAGGATTCACCACCTTCTCTGTCTCCCACATCCCTTCTTCCGTCAAGTCCCTCATTTTGGCCTTCCCTTAATTAATGGACACCGTCGGATTTTTTATTCTTTTCTGGGATTCGGATACGCATATCCAATGTCATGAATGTCTGCCTTTTTGTCATTCATATATACAAGACATACTATACTAATCCTCCTTTACTATATCCAATAAATATGGAGTTGGGACGGATGGTATTGCTTGCTTTGTATTTCATCTTTTGGACTTTAATTCTATTATGGCGTCTGCCCTTTTTATTGTAATTAATTTCACGTGGCGTGGGCCACTCGTGGCTGCCGATTATTAATTAATAAACTAGAATATTACCCAGTGTATGTCTTCATTTAGTTTATCCGCATTCATTCTCTATTGCATTTATTTTTATTATTGTTACTATCATTGCTGGATCCATCCATCGATAATATTTTTTCCATTGGTTATATGATGCAATTACTGTGAAACATATCTAATTAAATATAATAACATAATTTTTTTTTAAAAAAAGGATCGAATTACTAAATAATGGAATGAATACTATAATAAATATTATTTGTAATCCTTGCATAAACACGAGACGGTGACAGGATCTTGAGCGTAGGAAGAAGCATAGGACCTAACGAGTATGGTGAATGGCTAGCATAATGATTTGGGTAAGGAGGGAAGAGTTAACAGTTTATGAGAGAGAGAGAGATGAGTAATTCATATTCTGTACTGTAATTCGTTTGAGCCATGACCTGAGCTACAGATATTTATTTGGATGAAGTGAAAGCAAACAAGTCTGAGAATCGTAACAATAACATACTTGAAAAACAGAGATATGGTGGATAGAAACTCCACATAATTCTATTATTTCTAAACCCTCAGGTTCCACCATCGACACTTCAATCATATCGTATTATCATTACGGATGCTCAAATTCTCTCCAATAAATAATTAATCATTTTGTTCCCAGGTGGGCAATATTTTATTTTCCCCTCACACCCATGTATTCTGCTTCCCCTGTCACACATGAATCACTTTAAGTGGAGCGTAGTCACATTGGGCAATCAATTGTCTTTCTTTTTCAATGACAACTTGCCATCTTCCTCTGATTTTCTTACAGTATGTCAAGTTCTCAACTATACAGAGTTTAAAAAATCTATCGTGAAAGAAATGCATGTATTTGATGTCAGAGTTACTTCTCAACGAGATATCTACACATGTATTCTTGATCAACTAACATCACCTGCGTTTCTGTGTATAGAATTGTCCACTTTCGCCAGCGGCAAAATTACTTGTCACTCGGTGATTTCAGACGCAGTGTCATGGGCTTATATGCGGCAAACACCACGGAAACTTTACACGCAAGGAACCCCATCATTCCAACTACGACTTCCTTTGGGGTCAAGCTCACTTGCAAATCTCCAGAACCGTACCTCGCCGCAAATAGAGCAAATCCTATTGCCAATGCCACGCTCCATATTGGGCCCTTCAATCCCCCCAACAATGGACTGCTTTCCCTCCTGTCTCCACTGATTGACTCTGGAACTGGCAATCCATCCACAGATCTCTGCAATAACAGCAGATACAAAAAGCCACCAATCCCACCCAGCAAGAAAGCACAGCCTTCATCTTTCCCAACTGAGAGGGAAACAAAGGATGTGCCAAACGACACCAGCATAGCATCGTATAATAGCAATGATAATTTCAAATCTGCATACTCCCTCATGCTCTCCTCATTTGATATATCGGGATATTGAGGCAGCATATTATCAGTAGCGGTTTTGCCGAAATAGACAAAGGGGTCAACCCCCCTTAACTCGGTTACAAGGCTCGGCCTTATTTCCAGCATCGACAGATCGTTTCCTTCCCCAAGCAAAGCATTTTCGTTCTGAAAGTCATACTGGAAGCCAGTGTACTCATATATCTCCTCTTCTTTTAATGATGAATTGGACTCACAACTAAGAACCGTTATCGACACACTTCCCAGTCGCCATTGACCTGACCTTAGAAAATAAATAAGAGAACAATTAGAAGGTTCTTATAAAAGTAAATCTATATCACATTGCAAATATAACAAGAGTCATCACTTGTGGTACAAAATATTAAAGAGATGGCGCATGAGCCTTAGAAGTAGTAACAAATACTACTGAGCACAGGCTTTTGAGCAATCACCGCAATGATGATATTTTTACTGCTATAGGTAGATAAACTTGTGTTATTAAAAAAGTAGTCTTGAATTGTAATTCAGCAACAATGTCTTCGAATCTTAACCACTTTAAAGAAAAATCCCCCTCATATATTACCTGATTCAACACCAATCCAAAGAGCTTTAAGTGTTGAGATTTTAGGTCCCTCAAAGATGAAATCATCAATGGAACCTCTTTGGAAATGAAGCATATTAGCATCATTTACGTCCCGTGTTTCTGCATAATGATCGATCATCAAACTTGCAGGTATCCTTTGCAATATTGAATTCCCGTCTTCATCTATCAAGCATAAAAGAATTCCAGCATTTAAGGTTCTTAAACTTGAGCCATATATGTTACTAGTACATAAATTGACCCTGAATAGAGACTTTGAGGTATCTTCCTTCGGGGACAGAGAAATCCTTTCTATTAATGTGTTTGTGCATACTTTCACCTCTGAGCCTAGCAGAAGACGAGAAGGCTTCACATAGCCCTGAAAATCTGTTACAGGAACAATTTCATTATCTTAAGATCTAATTAAGATTTTTTTTGCAGAATAAAAGCACATTACCATGGCTGTATGGCCCCTGTCTAATCCTCATTCTACATAAACAAAAAAGAAAAGAGAAAAATGCTACTGACTGCATTTCCACTGATCCAGCTAATTTGATTAACCATTTTCATTCTTTTATCATTTCAACTTCTTCTTATTGTAATTTAACTTCATCTGCTTATCTACATTATATACCCTCCTGGGATCCTACTAGGAGGCTTGTGTTTTAATCGTTTTATTGATATTTGTGTTTTAATCATTTTATTAGTAAATTACGAAAAAGGGTATGAATATTAAATGAGGGGAGATAAGATATAAGAAGAAAGAGGAGAAATGGTGTAAGAAAGAAAAGAGAGAGATTATAAGAAAAAATAGGAGAGAAGGTGTAAGAAAAAGTAGGGGTAATATAGTAATTGGTTAATTCATAAACTCTTTTACTGTTCCATAAACTATTCTGACTAGTTTATCTGAAACTTTAGTTTTAAATTATAATTTAGTCTAAAAGCTTATTTAAACAAATATAATTATTTATTTTAAAATTTTCTAAATTTAAGATTTTATCCCAAAAAAATTTTTAAAACTATATTTTCATAGTTTCCAAACATGCACTATAGGGCCTAGGGGAAATTCCAGCTCCCACATTGATGTGTTTTCTTAGTCCCGTACAAATTATTCCCGTGATCTTACAGATGCCATCTGTCATCCTTTATTTTAACAAATAAAGGCCCATGCCTATCAAGTATCAACAACTATCAACTTCTCTATAATCCATGCAAATCACATCACTTACCCCAAAAAGCATAAAATATTCTACAAAATACCTGTACTTTTTACATTCGTTTTTTTCCTGTTTGAAATCTTCTGCTATAATTACAATACGCATAACTCTAAAATTATCATATATGAATTTTGACCAAAATAATTTTGTATATAAAATACAAATTTTAGGATTTTCTAGTACTATATATAAAAGATACATTTTAAGGATGCCTAAAATTTCAATCAACTTTTTCCTATTTTTGTTCATATTAGTAACATGTTGTATTAATCATCTTATTGACTCATTCCCTCTCCATAATTAAAGGAAGTTTTCAAAAATAAAACATATTATTTTTAACCAATTTGTTATCTACATAATTTAGTTATTTATATCTAACATGACATAAGACAGAGGGAGTATAATTTAACAACACTAAAAACAAAAGGCATCATTTGCTATTAAGAAAAGATACACAAGATATTGTCACATTTAGAATAGATATATTGATTAAAAATTGTATAATTGGGCATACCAGCATTAGGGATGGAGGGACCGAAGAACTGGGGAAAGGACCTGCCTATTTTGGTCACTTTTGCCTTTTGGAATCTCTCATCTTGACGGCGACGTCAACGGCATCGTTTTCAAAGATTAGCAATAGGAATAGAAATGACCCCACCCCAAATATCTTAACCCCTTGCTCGAATAAATATTCCATATCACATATTAACTCGATTTCCGATTCCCTGTAGGAATGCGTCAAATTCATCGAGGGAGACTTGAATTTTAGGAGAAGATATCGCATAGCGCTAATAGGCTTTTGCTGGATTCACCCTCCAGTCTCATATACGATGATATGCACGCAACAGAGTTTTATTCGCACAGCGAGCCGTGACTTTTAGGTGCCGCTTTGAAATTGGCTACCAAGGTTACTGCTGAATTCTTCACATCAATATGTACGGTACTAGTATCCATACAGCCGCACCATCGATCAATTATTGTATTCAGCAACTTCGACTCTTCCCAATTGTCACTTGGCTTCCAATATAAGCATGAAGGCCTCATAGGTGTCTGTTAAGTGGACGCAAAGAGCACTGCTGCCTGTGTTTGCAAGCAATTGACTTTGTTCCTAATTATTGGAATCCTCCTGCTCTAGGAATCAACAAATTATAATTCAAGCCCCTCCAAACCAAGCACCCAAACACAGCCGCATTATGGAGCATTCCCCGCAACAACACCTTCTTGACCAGAACGCAGAAACCGAAGCCGCTCCCGTCCTCAATTCTCCAAAGAAGCTTGCTCTCCTCCCTCTTGTCTTTCTCATCTATTTTGAGGTCTCTGGGGGTCCGTATGGTGAAGAGACTGCCGTGAAGGCTGCGGGGCCGCTCTTGGCCATTCTTGGCTTCCTCATTTTCCCCTTCATCTGGAGCATCCCGGAGGCTCTTGTCACGGCGGAGCTAGCCACTGCCTTCCCCGGCAATGGAGGGTTCGTCATCTGGGCTAATGAGGCCTTTGGCCCTTTCTGGGGCTCTCTCATGGGCTTCTGGAAGTTCTTTAGTGCGGTCATATCCCGTTCTCTGTATAGACTATGTCAAGCTGGTGATTCCATCTGTGTCTTCTGGCTTACCTCGCTACCTGTCCATATTTTTCTCCACTACTGTCCTATCTTTTCTGAATTATACTGGTCTGACCATAGTAGGCTATACTGCTGTGGCTCTAGGGGTTGTTTCTCTGATGCCGTTTGTATTGCTGTCCTTGATTTCAATTCCCAAAATTGATCCCAGCCGATGGTTAAGTTTGGGTCAGGCGGATGTGAAGAAGGATTGGACTCTCTACTTCAACACCCTGTTTTGGAATTTGAACTTTTGGGATAGTGCCAGTACTTTGGCCGGTGAAGTTGAGAAACCCCAGAAAACATTCCCAAAAGCATTGTTATCTGCGGGGTTGCTTACATGTTTAGCTTATTTAATTCCTTTGCTGGCTGCCACAGGAGCCATACCATTTGCTCAGGAAAAATGGGTTGATGGGTATTTTGCAGATGTGGCCGAGATGATCGCTGGAGAGTGGCTGAAAATCTGGATGGAAATTGGGGCGGTTCTGTCCATTATTGGGCTATATGAAGCTCAAATGAGCAGCGCAGCATATCAGGTCCTGGGTATGGCAGATTTAGGATTTCTACCTCGAATTTTCGGAGAAAGAGCAAAGTGGTTCAATACTCCTTGGATGGCCATTTTGGTAGCAACAGTAATAGCGCTCGGAATGTCTAACCTGAGTTTCACAGGAATCATATCTACAGCCAATTTCTTGTACAGTTTGGGGATGCTTTTAGAGTATGCATCTTTTCTCAGGCTGAGAAGGAAGTTCCGAACATTGAAAAGGCCATTTGAGGTTCCAATGGGATTCCCGGGCCTGGTGATCATGTGCCTGGTGCCGTCTCTGCCTCTGTTAGTTGTGATGGCTATTGCCACCAAAGCCGTGTATGTGATTAGTGCCTTCCTGACTTCTCTCGGTATTGAGTTATATTATTTTCTGAATCTCTGCAAGGCCAGGAATTGGATTCAGTTCAATAATTCAGGAGACACAACGGAAGATGAAGAAGACGACGACGATAATATATAGACGTTGGCGATTATTTGAGCTTTAGCATGTGGTGATTGTGCATATTGTAGTAATTGATGTGGAGAAGTTTCTGCTGAAGAAACTGATTGGTTCCTATGAATTCTTTATTATTTGAGGTTCAAATTATGATGCAAGTGATGTAAGATTGTGTGATTTTCCCCTTATCTTTCGTTAACGAATGGAAGCATTCACTCATACGTCACGCCCAACTCTGGTCAGGAGAAGACACAGAACGAAATACTGACTGACGACAGGCCCCTATTCAACATATCAGGGCGCTCGCACCACCCCAAATTTTCTAGTTTAATGTTATTTTTCTAGAGATAGTAGTCCCAGAATGGAAAGCTGAAACACGTATGATGTCAGGCGTGAGCCTCCCGAACCGTGGCATTTATAATTTAGTTATAGTTGACTTTGAACAGAGATAATATAATAAGGATGGAGAAAGACGAGGGCAAAGAGAGGATAAAATACTTGGGCAAGGATGAAGTGTTCAATTCAAACACGGGTCCTTTTACCTAAATATGCTTGTCTGTGGTGCTTTTAAATAAGAAGGAAGGATAAAATACTTGGGAAGGGGGGATATAGGAGAACAGAAATGTTAGTTAGGACTTAGGAGTAAGATGGGGTGAGGGGGAGATAAGTGATGGGTGAATGATCTGAAGGGGTGAGGGGGAGATAAGTGATGGGTGAATGATCTGAAGGGGTGATGCGTGGATAAGATGAGAGGATGAGGAGATAGCATTATAGGGGGATCTAGACAAGTTAGACAGTAAACTGAAAAAGCAGCGACAGGATGGGAAACTTGATAATTGAGTCTTGCACCTTCCTCTACCCCTTTTCCTAATTCTCTATCCTCATATCTAACCGTATATAAACACTTGTCTGTATTTTTCTTCTCGATTATCAGCCTCCACTGTTCCAGCTCTCCTTCCTTATCTTCCCTAATAACTTATTACGGTTTCATCATCATTACTGTTCTTCGATAATAGCATGCCACTGAATATTCTGTGCTACACTATCCACCAGAGTGTTAGTGTTAGAGATCAGACTTCAACCTTCTATTGATTTTTAAAATCATAGCATGGCTACCCAACATGTTACTCCCGGCAATTTGTTTCATACAAACTTCAAATAAATACGTCCAGATAAAATATAATAAAATCGGCTCTTTATATTTATGCTACTCAAATCTCTAATTATAACATGCCAACCATTATATTCTTCATTGACAATATCTATATCTATCTATATATATATAGATGTGTAATTTTATTGGGTAAAACGTACAAGTTCCACGTGTCACTCCCTCGTCCGTCCTAATCACGTTGTGTCCCCTCTTCACTCTTCACTCCACGTATGCTATCCTTATCCTCTTCCCTCTACAGCTTGTTCAGTAGCGCCCATCAATCTCTCCAGTCTGAACACAATAACATCTGCCTGAAAAAACATCCAACACCCTAACTTCATAGTGGAACTAAAATTTGCAATACAACATTTGTTAAGAAAATAAAATTATTCATAAAAATTTGACATAAGCCCATGCAGAAATTAGAGTTCATGATAAGAAAACTGAGTCATAACGTTTGTAAGAATCACGAATCGTAATGTTTAATGTTCTTGTCGTAATTATATATATTTTTTTCCTAACCTTCCTAACCTGTTGAAGAAATCTTGATGATAACAAGTGTGAATTGTAATTCCTTTTAGACTGTAGCAAGTTATTATGAGACGCGACTGATAGTTTTTTAAAATATGGATAAATGGATAGAAGTAACAACCAGTCAGCGGAGGCTAGTATAAATATATCTGCAAATATCTGCCCTATTCGTGATCCACTTCCTCTTTCGATCCTGAGATTCAAAATGCCAAAACACCTCTTGTCTTCAAATCAAATGCAGTTCCCGGATTTGATTCCCGAGTTGCCCCACGATCTCGCCCTCGAATGCCTCTCCCGCCTGCATTTCTCCGTTTACCCACTCGCTTCCCTTGTCTCCCCTCAATGGCGTCACCTCCTCCACAGCCATTTCTTCTACCACCACCGGAAGAAATCCGGCCACACTCGTAACCTCGCTTGTTTGATTCAGGCTCTTCCTCCTCAATATCTAGCCCATGGCCTCAAGCCAACCTCCTCGCCTACTTATGGAATCACCGTCTTCGACCCTCTCAGTCTCACCTGGGAACGCCTCCGGCCTGTTCCCGATTTCCCTCTTGGGTTGCCTCTCTTCTGTCAGACCGCCAGCTGCCGAGGGAAACTGGTGCTCATGGGAGGCTGGGATCCTGTGAGTTACGAGCCCCTGACTGACGTGTTCGTCTACGATTTCAGGACGAGTCAATGGAGTAGAGGGAAGGAGATGCCGTCGAAGCGGTCATTCTTCGCGATCGGATCCTGTGGGGATCGGGTCTACGTGGCGGGGGGCCACGACGAGAGCAAGAATGCGCTCAAAACGGCGTCGGTTTACGACGTGATGAAGGACGAGTGGTCGGAGTTGCGGCCGATGACTCAAGAACGGGACGAGTGCGAAGGGAGGGTGATTGGGGAGGAGTTCTGGGTGGTCAGCGGGTATCCGACGGAGCAGCAAGGGCTGTTCGAAGGGTCGGCGGACGCGTACGGGTTCCGGTCTGGTGAGTGGAGGCGGGTAGAGGGGGTATGGGAAACGGGTCGGTGCCCGAGGTCGTGCATAGGGGTGGGGAAGGATGGGAGATTGGTGAGTTGGGGCGAGCTAGAATCGGAGCTCCGAGTAAGGGTGTGCGGGGTGATGCTGGGCTCCATGACGATGGTGATTGGATCGGAGGACCAAGAGGGACAACATGGGTTCTACTCGCAAGAAGGGCAGAATTGTAAATTGAAGAACATCAGGGTACCTGATGATTTTTCTGGTTTTGTTCAGTCAGGGTGCTGTGTTGAGATCTAGTGATTTAGGGGAGCATAGTAATATGGAATTTGTTTTTTGGGAGAGTTGTATACGCAGCCATTAATATTATATGTACAAAATACAGTGACTTGATAATTCTGATTTTTATTATTAATTTAGGCCAACATGATGAACAATGTTTTGAAATGATTTATGACGCTGGAATTTGATTACCAACAAATTTGATCACATTCGATTTTTTTTTAGTCTTTTTAAGGGTTGGATTCGCCATTGAGGATAGGTTATAATATAGGAATCATTTGCTTTCAGGAATTTGATATTCTACAAATATTTTAAAGGATATAAAGATATAATATCTAACCTCCAATAAATAAATTAAATATTAAAATTATTTATTGAAATAACTGGAATCATTCACAGCTTAATTTTACACAACTTTAAACCTCAACTGCGGAGAGAATTCTTTTCTAGTAAATATTATATTCTATTCATTCAGCAAAGGTCAGCACAAGTTATCCTGGCTTGGGTGGAAGGTAATCAAGGATGCAAAAAGTGACCTCTATGTATCACGGGAGAACTTCGTCGCCAAAAAGAATATTTATACAGCTACTGCGGTTTTATTATTTAAAAATTTATTAAAAATACATGAGTAATTACTTTTCTTAAAATAGATCACTATAGTTCAACCCCACCCAAGATATTTAACTTTCTTCAGCTTAGCTTATCCTTAAGTAGATCTGCAAGTCATTTACGTAATCAAGTACTACCAAACTTGACACACCATTGGGTTATGACCGGACTTGGGCTTGTTTTTCGGCGATAAATTACATTGACATTTGCCTTTACATTCATTGGATGGGGCAAACGATCTTCCACGTATGCTTCTTTTTCTAATGATCATCTTTATCAGCTCCAGTCATGTAAAAAACATGTTAACAATTGACAAGTATAAGTATGAAAGAATGAAAAAGTAGACTAGTTTCATTTTCTGTAACCTAAAGTATCAGCATCCACTTACCCGCCAAAAGTACAAATATGAGAATCAACTCCCTGAAGTTGGTTCTGAAGCTTGGCACCAGAGAAGGGAAAACTTGATATTTCATAGTGTATAAAGCCGCGTTGTACAATGGAGATCTCTCATTATATGTTCAAAAAATGGGCATCACAAACGTATATATGTATGTATTTATGTATGTATGTATGTATATATGTATGTAAATTGGCCTCTCAACACAAAAGTAAATGATACACTCAGCTTCTTTCATAGAATAAGATGTAAGCCTCGGAGGCAAGAACTTCTTTAAGGGAAACTTGGCGCACATAGGCATCACTTGCATGGTACCATGTGCAATTCTCACTCTTTTCATCCCCCTCTTTGTTCCTCTGACCCCCTCTTACATAGGCAACGTAGTGACCCCCTCTCATCGTTCCCGAGTGCTCCACCACGCCCACCAACCGATATTCTTGCTTCTCTTCATTCATGCACCTGTTTTTTTAGCCATAAAGAAACGGTTGCTTCCATTCATTAACTTGATCGCAGTTTTCAGGGTGTGGGGCCAGCCAAATGTGTACCCCATAAGGCACCCGACCTGTAAATCCTATATGCTCTACAATCACATGTTCATGGCAAGATATTAACTAATCTGCTTCCATGACAATAATGCACAACCAAATGCAAGCCTCACTTTTGAACTCTAGAGAATCTAATCACGGATGCCCCAACTTAAACTCTGCACGCAATAAGTTATTTCCCCCCACAACATAACAATAAATAAAGAAAATTCCATCATAATAATGTAAACTATAAAATAATCAATAACATTCCTAATCTTGCAAAACTACAGGCAGTCAAAGTACCATTGAGAAACGATGAAAATAAAAACTGAGCGGGTCAATCTCTTATCCAACATGAAAAGAGAATGGACAACTTTGTCGCACTTTAAAATTCCGTATTTTGTATTAAGCTTCTCTTTCAGAGGATATCTCATCCTTCATTGTACTTTTCCATTCTTCTCTAAAATAAACTTTCTTTTTTTCTTTGGTCTAAAATAACAACAATTGTACAAGGAAAAGATATTATTTCCAAAATTATCTCATGATGATCTGATCAAACTTAATTCTAATACTTGCAATGATTACATTGGATTGGATAAGATTATATCAAGAACAAACAAAATAAAAGAAACCATGCAGATCATTATGTCCATAGTAAAAGAATAAAGTTCAGAGTGCAAACAAAATCTAGGATAGTTAAGATAAGTACCTTGGATCCATATATGGTCTGAGATCAATTGTTTCTTTGAAACTGACATGGCCACTTAGTTTACTTAAGCGACCTCGAATGTCTTGGCTGAACCTCTTCAAATGAATAATGAGAACAGGCGGTGCTTTATAAATAATAACTCTCTTGGTTGCATTCCTCTTCACTTTCACGCTTTTGGTGTCCACCTCTTCATCTTTAGTGACTTCCGAGTCGTTTTCATGATTCAAGAACTGAGAATTTGTTTCCTGCATATCTCCAGTTGCATGCTTTATACTACAAGAATTGGCAGCAAGACCATTTTCTTCATTGCAAGTTTTGCAAAAACCTGAAGATTCACCATCATGTATATCTTTCTTCTCAAACGTCTCATCTTCCCCCTTATTAACAACTGTACTCAACTCATTTGTTTGACCATTTTCTAACTCTCTGCAATCTTTAACATCTGAAACCAAACTGTCTCTAACCTCATAATTTTTAACATTACCATTACCTACACTTCCGACCATTGCAGAACAAGAATTAGTTGTATGCCAGGGGTCAGCATCATTTAAGGTCTCTTCTCCATTGGATAACCTGTTTTTCTGCATTGTTGCTCCCAATTTCTCATCTTGCATAATTTTTGAACAGTTCTCACAATGCCACGCATTTTCATTTGAGAGAAGCTCAGGTTTTATAAAATGAGCCAAGCAACTATCTACAGAGACAGGTGAATCTGTATCATCTACTTCATCTGGATCAGACTCAATATTGTTTCCAGCATTAAAACCTGCTTCAACTTCATTATTTGAAGGTCTAGGAGCAGGGCCTGCAACAACTTCAGGCTCATCAAATAAGCCCCCAAAGCCATCAAATCCCAAGTCTTCTTGCCCACAGCCCAAAACTGTTGAGGTGACTTCACTATCTCCCCCCGTGATCTCCCCACCAGAAGAGCTTTCTTCTTTATATGGAAGCAACAGCACCTCTGTATCTTGAACTTGTAACGGAACCTCATCTTCCCACCCATTCCATGAAGAAGAACCTGGCCTAAGGTTTTGCATCTCATCAGGGACACAAATCTGACTACTAGATTCACAGCTAGTCTGTGCAGGGAATTCTTTTAACGATTCATCCTTGCTCACATCCTGTATCACTGCAACATCCTTCTTCTGGGAAAAGAAACCACTTTCATCTGTCATGGTTCCTGCTTCCACATAATCCAACCATGCAAAATCGCCCGATGAAGCTGATGCTTTCTCTGTACCATTCTCAAGAACTTGAGTATGTTCAGAGTCTTGAGCAGTAAGGAAATTGGGTGAACTTGAGGCCTCATAATCAGCCGGGTTGCTTTTGTTCACAGGATCAAATACTGTAGATTCCCCAGAAGAAGCCACCACCTCTTCTTCAACTGATATGTTAGATTGCACAGGGCAGGGTGATTTATCACTTGATAGTTGGGTTGCCAAACTTTGAAAAGGCAAGGGGCTGACATCTCTATTGACTTTCACCCGAGCCTTTCCACCTTTCTTCGGTGGAAATTTTACTTTCTTGGATCGAGATGCTATTTGGGCCTTCTTAGGTGGAGATTGTTTAGAAGGAACGGGCAGTGAGAGATCAAGAAAAGGTTCGTGCACAATTGAGGAATGCCCACATTCAACACAACATACAGTACTTGATAATTGACCCCCAAATAGAGCATCCACTAAAGTAGTTACATTGGAAAAGATCCCATCTTTCTCAGGAGCATCCTTCTGTTTTCTTGCAGCTAGTTCTTCAGAACCCAACCCATCTAGTAAACAGCATAGCAATTCATGACTGTCATGCTGCTGACATCCTCGAAATTGGGGAGACTTTGAGCATACACAACCAAAAAATGATCTAGGATTTATAATGCTTCTCAATCCTGAGTCTGGGTTTGTTTCAATGAATAACTTTTTCAAGGAACTAGTCAAAGGCCCAGCAGGAGCATCTAGCTTTAGAAAATTATCTCGCAACTTATACATAGCTAGGAGATTTTGCATGACCGAATTAAAGAAGCAAGTATTACCAAGATTAGTCATACCTCTGACTACATAACCTGCTTTCCCATATGAATCGCTTGCCGACAAATTTCCAGACTTAATTTCACTAGTGATGCTGCCGTTCCCAAACCACAAATCTTCAACATCTGCTGATGATTGGTTTGATGGTTGCGCTTTCAACAGTTTCACAACATCAGAAAGAACATGATTTTTTTCATCATTCTGTTCATTTTTATCAGCAGGGACAAATGTATCACAAACAAAACACCAGCACAGCTGGGGTTTTTCAGAATTGACCACCAAAGGGTGCCGACTTTGCCTCACGTGCTTGATTGCATGGCATTGAAGGGTTTTTGGAAGCCCAACACCTCCGCAGGTATATTGACCACACTCTAGACAAATCCATACAGCTTTTGACTCAGATTTTGGATCCACTGAAGCAGGGCCTTTTTTATTCCCACGTTTACCTTTTTTTTTATTTCCTCTCCGATCTGCAGCACTTTCCCTACAATCTTCACATGTTATTCCTATGGATCCAGAAGCCCTAATCTTTTCAGATAATTTAGTCAAATTAACATTCTTTTCGAGATGAGGGCAAGATTTTATCTCTTTTACAAGTGAAACAGCATCATTGACAGACTCAACAGTCAGGTTGCATGACTGTACAACCTTTTTCCGGGTATGTGTAGCATTACGCTTCTCCTTAGTAGAACCTTGGCTCTTGTTTCTAACTCTCTTACCCATCAATTCCTGTAATTTAAACACAATCAGTGAAGCCTGCCTAAATGAACTTATTGTCAACAGTAAAAATCCCTCTTGCAACAAAAAAAAGCAATTTCTTATTAGCTACTATGCATGACAAAATCCATTAGCCTTGCAGTTATACATTACAAATAGGAATTAAACTAACAAAAATACACAATAGTATGCTCTTTCTACAGATAACAGAGGCACAAGTCACTTTAAGGACTAAGCATATTTAAGATTCATCTGTTGTGGAAAAGCTGGATGTTCATAAAACTTAATAACATAATGCAATCCATATAGCTGAACCCACCTAACGAGATAAGATTTGCTGCTGTTGTTGTGGAAAAAGCCAGATAAGTGTATTGGGGATTTCCTCAACAATCCTAGAGCTTGATAAAAGAAACACAAAATAGAAGACAGATTGTTTTTTGCAGCTAAAAGAGACACACTATGCATAGCAAAAGGAAAAAAAATCACCTAAATATTAGGATAATTAATACTCCCTCTGGTTCAAAATAAAAGGTGCAAAAGTTGGGAGGAGTTTTGTTTTCTTTTATAAGGTGCAATATGGGTTTGTCTTATCATTTAATGCTTTTTTCCAAATTTTAACACACACTCTCTCATTACCTTTTCCCCATATCTCATTTATTGTCTCTTTCACTACCCTTCATTAATACGGCCACATTTGGAAAAAATATTATATGTCTCATATATTTATTATTTTTAACTAATTTTAACTACATTCTTGATATGCACAAATCGATTATCTGTACCTTATATTTTGAACTGGAGGGAGTAATTAGTAAGTTAATAACATAGCAAAAATGCTCTTCTTAGGATTGACATTGTACTATCAATAGCAATATGCAAGACCCGTCCAACAGGGGCATCTATAGGCAGTCCATGAATCCTTATTCAATCCATCTTTATGTTTGAGAATATATGAGAGGTTAGATGAAAATAGATTATTTCAGTTGAAATTATATGAAGAAACCAGCCAACATATAACACAAAACCTAAGACTTAGAAGTTTTAAAATCATTACTGCTAGCTGCCAAATGCCAATAATATTATCATCTTCATAATGTCACAAAACCAAGAAAGTAGTTCGCTCAAATTGTTTCAAAAAGAAGATAGGTGGTGCTTATGATGTCACATGTAATGTCAACTTAGTAAATGTTTCATCAATGAATAAGAGAAACAATATGACTATGAACATTTTTCTGCAATAAAACGCGACCACTAATTCCCTTGGCAAGTTTTGTTAGACAACAAAACAGAACCAAAGGTCCAAATAACTCCTTGGTAAATGTTGTTAAACACTACGTTGATCCTAGGTTTCCTAATTGATGCAGATTGACGCAAAAGTACTATTAAATGTTTCATGTATTTAATTTCAAATTTTGATGAAAACAATCATATAGAGGTTAAAAATCTAAACAGTTTCATATACTAACAATTTCATAATGGTCAAAGACTAACTATGATTACGCAGGCAATTTCAATTCTCAAATGTCGAAATCACAAAAATGACATCAAAAGACTATAATATCATTCAAGGTATGAGGAAACATGCTTTAACAGTCACATAAATAATTTTTCCGAGAAAATAAAACCAAAACAATGCTAAGCGAAAATTAAACAGACCATCCTCTCCAGAAATAAAAGAAGACAAAACAAACAAAAGAAGGTCGAATGCGAACTTCAAAACACAAGAGATATCAATTTCGAGTGAATCTATAGAGTATCAACTGCAATCTCCCCTTTAAAATAGGATGATTGTTTTACAAGGTATCTGCACTCCTAGCCAAGGACTCTTCCCAATGATAATAACCCAGGAAACAGAACCAATTAATACAAGAGAATGTGAACTGGATTAAACCACATGCAAAGCCTGTAAGCTTCAGATCGAGCAAGGGCAGCCTAGCATAAAGTAAAGAGACAAATTTTGAACACCCGGCCAAAAAGAGAAACAAAAGAAAAGGCAGTTTACAGTCGTTTATCAATTTCAGAAACAAGTTATCAAAAATAGGCAAGTACCAAACTACTTTAAATCCAAAGAATCATCAAACTTCGACTATCAACAATGAGAAGCAAAAGCATCAGTCAAAAGAATAAATAAAAAAAGAACTACAGCAGATAAAATCCATCACCTCCGGGATCAAATAAAATAAGACTGGAACAGAATAGGTATTGGAGCGATGATTTTTATGGGGGTCGACAAAAGTCAGTATTGTTCAAATTGTTCCGATGGTCTCAACGCAAGCTTGAGTTGGCGAGCATCAACTCGCACGCTCGCCTACAAATGGGCACCAAAGAAGAGCTTATGAGATTTGAATCTGCAGATTGCCGGAGAGATGAGGGTCCAGCGGCGATTTTGACTTGGGCTGCTCAGATGAAGCTTCCACTGTTTTGCCATCGGGGTAAGACGGAGTAGCAAGAAGGGAGTGGAGGGGTTAAATAGATGAACTCCCAATGCATAGAGGGATGAAGTAACCCACTAAACCTGTGTCCTGGACGATAATTTGCCAATAACTCGGGCCCCGATACATCCTCGTATCGTACCCATTTACCTTGTGTTTTTCTCCGACCCAAATACTCGTATTTTGGTAATTCCTTATTATAATTATTTATTATTTATTATTTATCGAACTACTCGTATTTAATATCTTTTTTTGAACTCACTCGTATTTAATATCAAAAAAAGGATATATATATATATACATAGATAGATAAAAGCTAAATTGAAATTTCTATAAATTTTATTATTGAATTACTTGTATTTAATATCAAACAGTAGGAAATATAGACAAAAAATTTCAACATATTGAAAAATTAAAATTAAAATTTCTATAAATCTCATAGCCCTCAGTTGAGTTGGGTTGCGGTTGGTGTCTGGAACAGTAAGCAACTTGATAAAGGGGTGGAGAGGAGGTGAAAAGTAAAAGAGGAGTGAGTGGAAGGGGTTTCTTTCTAGTTTCTACCATGTCTGAATGATCGTGAAATCGGTGCCGTTAAACTCAGTAACGTTGTACGGGACAGAGGTTTGGTTCTTTTTTTTTTTTTTTTGGTCCTCTTTTCAGTTTCAGAGTTGAGAAACCCCTCCGAAAACCCTCCTTCTCGTCATGGACTTCCAAGTGGTTGTTCTCGCCGGTGGTACCTCCAACAAACTCCTTCCTCTCGTCTCCAAGGTACTCTATTATTTTTTCTCCTCTCAATGCTTCTTAAGATTTTCTTAGCCACTAATATTCTGGAAATGATTCAATTCTTTGACTGAAGAAAATCCAAGCCTGAATTGTTATTCTTCTTCTTGATCCTGCTTTTCCTAGCATTAACTGGCTTTAGTGGATATCTTTTGCAAGTTCTTATCCCATGGCGGCTTTTGTTTTTCGAGTGCAGGAGGTTCCGAAACCTTTACTTCCCGTGGCAAATAGGCCAGTTCTATCTTACGTTCTTGAGTTGTTGGAGCTCAGTAACCTTAAAACGCTCATAGTGGTACGAGGCTTTTTAATCACTCCGATTTGTATCCATTATTTTTGTTTCCCATTTATGCTCCTGCTGGCGTCGAATATTCTAGAGAGGGAGAAATGGAAGAAGATCAGAGGCGCGCCTGGTGATTTTGTCATCATTACCTGTAATGTAGTGACCAACAAACTGTAAAGTTGCTTAGTCGTGATGAGTATTCAGTTCCTCGGCGCAAAGGGCTATATCAGTAGGATAGGGCCATGCATCCTGAATATTGATTTGAATTTGTGTTATAATTCAGAATTCTTGATTCTCATTTGTCTAGGTAGTTGAAGGCGAAGAAGAAGCTATTCATGTCGGTGGTTGGATATCAGGGGCTTATGTCGATCGTTTGAATGTTGAGGTAACCTTTTGATCCTTACAGCAGTATATTATGAGCCATTCTTCATCAAGCAACCGTGCCTTCCACCTCTGCATGCTTTTGTCAATGTGAAGGATGTTGCTCAATAAAATTGAGGACCATATGACCACAGCGAAAGATTCAAGGGGGTTCATAAGTTAGGCATCCAATGCTTGAAAGAAAATTAGTAATAATGATTTATTGCTGATGGCCGTGAATTGGAATGAAACTTTTATCTCTTGCACAAGATGAGAATAATTCATCAAGGTTAGTAGATAATAGGTTTTAAGAGGATCCATTTATTTACCCTCACCTGTATCTTTTTCATTTTGGAATGAAACTGATATGATTATAAACCATCCCATAGCCTTTAAATGTAAAAGAGGAACCATATTATTAGCTTTAATGTGTAATCATAAGGACCTGTCTATTTGGAAATTAATGCTGGTAAAGTTTTCTGGAATGAGCTACATAGAATCATTGTAAGAGGTGATTAAATATAAACATGTGGGATGACTTGAGCACCAGCGCAAACTGAACCGTACTTGTCATTATCATCCTAAGAAGTATAAACATTGATATGAGCACAATAAAACATTGATACGGCTCTGCAAAGTAAAAAGTGTCAAGGTGCTATTTGAAGTGTTGCATTATGTTTAATGAGTCTGTTAAACGTAGGGTCAACTTTTTAAATTGTTTCTATTCTATAGTACATCTTATTAGTGTGACTGATATATTTTTTGGTCATCTAATTATACCTTCAACGGGTTTGAATTGGTCTGAGAGAAATCCTCCATAAGAGATAACAAAGACTCTTCGCCTCATCTTTGTTCTCTTCGCCTTTGGAGCTTTGGATTGTTTTCAATTGATTGGATAAAAGGGGGAAAACTTGGCTAATCTTTCTTAATTGGTGCCTCTTTAATTGAATAAAACTAATAGATATAGCAAGTGATTACTTCTCCTTGGCGCCAAACTACAAGGTGTATCTAGGTCACTTAGATGATATTCTGGATTTTATGAGAACAAATATAAACTCATTGTCCCTTGCTCAGACCTAATATTTTTGTCTAAGGTATGGAGGGTTGAGCTATTAACACTGAGAATGTGTGAGTTACCTTTTTAAAACTCATTGTCCCTTGCTCAGACCTAATATTTTTGTCTAAGGGGTGGAGGGTTGAGCTATTAACACTGAGAATGTGTGAGTTACCTTTTTAAAAAATATGAATGGGATTACCTCCTGGAACCATTTCTGCGCTGGAAGAGTTCTTTAACATATTGTTAAAACATTTATTGGTGGTGAATGCATTAACATTTAAGTGTATAAGGAATTTAGATACTTAGGTTGCCAATTTCATAATTCATATATGTGGTTTTCTGCAGTCTTCTGTTGCTGAGTATTTCATGATGTCATTGTGGATGCATTTAGGGCACGCGTGTTTGCTCCTACGGAAGTCTGACATTGACAAATGAGTCTCTTGTATGGTTACATTTTTGCTTGCAGGAACAAGTCTTTCTGAGTAATGACTAAAGTTCCCACAAAAAAAAATAAAATAAAAGTACCCGCACTAATTCATTGTATGTACTTTGTATGTACTATTGTCACTTTTTGGGTACTGAAGGAGATCAATAACCATGCATTTGTCAGCAGTGAATTTAAGCTTGTAAACCTCATTTTCTTTTCATAAATTTATACTCCTTGTACAGTTGAATTAAATATTAACTGCTATGTCTCAGGTTGCTGCAGTCCCTGAGGATGTGGGAACAGCTGGTGCAATTCGGGCTATTGCACACCACTTAACTGCTAAAGACATCTTGGTAAATTATCCTCTTCCTCACGCTTCTATCTCTGAGATAAGTTAATCCTTATGGATTATGGCTATACTTTATTTTTCTGCAGGTTGTCAGTGGTGATCTCGTTTCTGATGTACCTCCTGGTGCCATTGCTGCTGCTCATAGAAGACATGATGCAGTGGTTACTGCAATGCTTTGCCCTGCTCCTGTTAGTGGATCTTCAGAGTCAGGAACCTCTAGTGGGAAAGACAAAACCAAGAAAGTTGGTCGCCACGACTTAATTGGGCTGGATCCCACAACACAGTTTTTACTGTACATTGCAACTGGTTAGATCATTAGTTTTTCCTTACATGTGCATTTTACTTTATATGTTCCTCATGTAGAATATTGACCCTCATTCAGGTGCTGAATTGGAAAAAGATGTTCGAATTCAGAAGAGCATACTTCGGGCAGTTGGTCAGGTGTAGTTATTCATTGTTTTGTTTCTTTATCTTACCTTTTGCCGTGAATATTATGCAGGGTTAAATAAACATTCCTTTTCAATTGTGAAAATCATTTGTTTTTGCTTAACTAATGTTACTTGCACGCACATTTTTCCACTGTCTTGACATTTATAATTCTGCATGTAGGCCAACATATATCAGTGGTTTTCTTTTTCGTCTATCTCGAGATGGAAATTATATTGCCTGTGTCCAATTAGAGGAAACAATGATTTTGGTTCTCAAGATTCATGCCTTATCAAGTTAACCCCTCCTTTTCTAAATTGAATCAACAAATGCATTTAATTTGCTTCAGTTTAGTCATTGCTTGAAAGGTTTACACAAGAAGCAAATAGAGGTAAATTAGAACATTCAAGAAGTCGATAAAAATTGAAGGTTAGGGGATATATTGAGAAAACAAGTTCTTTCAAGAACTAACATGGCAGTTTCCTTCCTTTAGCTAATAATGTGTTGAATGATAAAGTATTTTATGTTATTTTCTTCTCCTCTTTTTTTTTTTAATTTTCTACTTTATTTTGGTGTTATTTATCCTTTATGTAGATGGAGATAAGAGCTGATCTTATGGATGCTCATTTGTATGCATTCAAGAGGTATTATCATTTGCTTATTAACTTTCATATATTCCAAAACTTTGTTAAGATTTTGAAACATACGTCCCTGATTTCTTTTCAGATCAGTTCTACTTGAAGTTTTGGATCAAAAGGCCACATTTCATAGCTTAAAGCAGGATGTATTGCCTTACCTAGTCCGGAGCCAACTGGTTAGTTGCTTAAGGTCTTCGCAGTGGTATGCGAGGGATTTATGTTCATAGGTTCTAACCTGTTTCAAATTTCCTTAAATTATCATCAGAGATCAGAAGTTTTGTTCAATGGTACACCACAAACTGAAGAAAATGGATCTGAGAAGGTTATATCACAGAGCAATGAACAAATGTTATCTCAAATCCTCTCTAATGCGACTCATCCAACATTACATCGACAATATGCGCTGGGTCCTAATGGTTCTACTTCTGCTGGAAGAACTCATAAATGCTGTGTTTATATTGCTGAAAGCAGCAAGTATTGTGCACGCTTAAATTCTATTCAAGCATACAGTGACGTAAATCGAGATGTGAGTTCATTTAGTTGGTATAACTTTTTATTTAGGACTGTATTAAATGGTTATTCAGGATGCACTTTGCTTCCTTGAGTTTCAGAAAACTTTTTGATGTGGCAGGTGATAGGAGAAGCTAGTCATTTATCAGGGTATTCCTTCTCTGCTCACAACAATATTATCCATCCTTCTGCAGAACTTGGAGCAAAAACCACCGTGAGTTAAACTATCTCTGCAAACACTTCACAACTAATATGTGCAGTCTTTATGTGGGAAACATGCTGTCTGATTCTGGTATACAATGTTGATGATGGTGACTTGTTTTAGGTAGGACCACATTGTATGCTGGGTGAAGGTTCACAGATGAGTGACAAATGCAGTGTTAAAAGGTCTGTTATTGGTCGTCACTGCCGGATAGGTGCCAATGTCAAGGTGGGGCTGATATATTAATAATACAAATTGACTGGACGTGAGCTTTTTTGTTTTTCAATTGATCTATGACACGTAGATATTTGTACTCAGGTGGCTGATTAGCGGGTTGGCTCCTTATTAATGTTCTGTTGTATTGAGTAAGGTTTATGTTTCATCTTATTTAAACTTTCTTATCCATGTGCAGATTGTTAATTCCATAGTCATGAATCATGTTACTATTGGAGATGGTTGCTCGATCCAAGGCTCTGTCATCTGCAGCAATGTGCAGCTCCAAGAGCGTGTTGTGCTAAAAGATTGTCAAGTAAGTTATCCCCCTCTCGCCCTTGGTTATGTTGGCAATTTGAATCGGATATAATGTCGCCTGTTTTCCCAGATTGGAGCAGGTTTTGTTGTCACTGCGGGAAGTGATTACAAAGGAGAAGTATTGGCTAGGAAATAAAAATGGCATGTGAAAGCCTCGTGGGGAACAGGGCAAGTTTAACTTTGTTGTGCCTGGTCCATTATAGCTTGGAGGAAATTTTTGTAGTCGTTGCTGGAGCCACATTCAATGGCGTGCTCTCGGCAACAACCGATACATCATTGAATTTATCAATTTTTCTTTATTTTTGCCCCATTTTTGGCGCGCGCTCTCTTTTCTTCATTCCGGTTGAATCTTCAAGCACCAATATTGAACCAGAGTTTAAAACCCAGCTTCAATCATTGTTTATGATGTCTCCACATAAACGACTACATATTGACATTCGTTTTACTTTATCCCTAAATGGTCTGTCGTTTAAATGCTGGCACTAGATTTTAACTGGTGTTGTTTTATATTACTAGTCTTGTGGTCCATTCAACCTCATCATTACAACTTGCCCGCTGTTGGTCCTTCCCATAAATCAAACTTGACCTTTCTATTTTAATTTGCTTTCTAGGGGGGGAAATTGGCACGTGAAGGCTTATATTCGAAGCAAGACATCACATTTTAACTAGAACAATGTATTAAATAATAAGACTGAGATATTAACTGAAATGATACCATCATATTCAAACTTAATAAAGCCTGGAACTGAAACCTTCCACACGAGAATATGCGCTGTCTGGTGTCACTGTTGCTTGTACTAAGTGCAATATTGTGCGCTCAAGACACGACTAGAGTTGTCATCATAAAGCTTGTAACATTGATAGGTGATATAATCTTATCACAGCTATTGTGCACCAATGTGTGGGATACACCTGTCATCAAAGAAACTTTGGAACATAAAAACCAAAGGGATATCTGTATATCATAATATTCACTTTGCAAATCGGAGCGTCCACTCTGCAGCAATATCATCGTGCTTTGTTTTATCTCCCAAGTACAAGTGGGCAACCCCGGGGACAGCCGCATTATCTGCAATACCCATAACATCTTCAAACCACTCCAAACACATACATGGACTTTTGGTATGAAAGTTATTAGTCCCTGGCATCACCAATACTGGCACATATTTGACTATTGAAATAAACTTGACTCAAACTATAAAGACTTGAAACAAAAGCTTCACCCCAGTTGCAGGACTTACAAGGGTCAGGATTTATCAAAATTGATCTGACAGCAAGTAGCACCTTAGTAATGGTTAGTGCAGGACTCCAACCATCCTTCAATATGCCCAAACTAACTCGGCCCGTAGTGTCTATATTGCAGTGGTAAATGCGAGTCTTGCATATGACCTGTAAGCCAAGATTGTTTGATTGAGGAACAAAGCCAAACAAATAAACCAGACTTGAGAGACCACTAACAAGTTAACCATTAACATAACAAGTTACTGTTCAACATTCAGTAACTCAGATTCAGTCAGCGTTACATTACATTACAAAACAAAACAAAGAACCAGAACAAAGAAACCCATAAGCCAGGCAGCAAATGCTCCCCTGTATGGGATCAAAAGGTAAAACTCATGTGCCCTCATTCATCTGGATTCTCCCTTTAAGTCCCATTTGTTGTACAATTTTGCATATATTACACATATGTTTGGACTGAGGATAATGGAGGAGAAAATAAGGGAAAGGACAATGTTGTTAAAAATAAATATAGCTACACAGAACTACTTGACGAAGAACAATGTTGCTCGATATACCTGCGGAGGCTTAAAGGGATATTCACTTGGAAATATTATGTCGAGGAAAAATATGCCACCTTCATAAGGAGTTCCTACATAGAACAAAAGAAAAGTTCATCAAGATTGCCTGCTCATGCCACTTGTAGTTAACCTATGCTCGCATATCACTATAATGCTTCGAATTTAACCAAAAAGAATGCAGACCTTGTTGGTGGACCAGACTTCGCTCAACATACTTAAAATTTCTGTCTGGCAGGCATAAGCAACCCCGCTCACATGTTTGGCATATAGTTTCATTACAAGCCAAGAAATAATTTCTCTTAGGACCTTGCTACAATTTATTTGGAGCTGGACCTTCTAATTTCTCAATTTATTTGGATATTACTTCCCCTTTCCAGTAAACTCGAAGGAATTGAATTATTATAATATTTAGCCACGGGCTAGTGGAAGTAGCCATCATAACCTGGCACATACCATATTCTATTGGAACCAACATCCACAACCCCATGTTCAGATTTCAGCACTCACCACTTTATTGCACAATATAGCTATGAAAAAGGCGAAAAAGAAGGCTACTAACATAGAGCTTTAAACAAATATTCAATATAAAACAAGGAGCAAATGTTGAGACCTGAGGAACCGATTATAGTTGCGACCCAATGGTAGAGATTATCACCCTTTGGCCCAGCAGAACAGTCAGGAGGGGGATCGTTGTTGAGCTCTACCATTTCCCTCTGAATCCTCTTTCCCGATGCCGAGAACGAAGTTGTGGGTGCCCATGAGGACGTTGAAGATGTTGAAGAAGATCTTCCTCCTCCCCCACCCGACATCATCATCTCTGTACTGACCGATTTCCACCACCAATCAACAAATATGCAGAATCACCCACAAAGTGAGAAATGCGTGCGCCAAATTACTTGAGGCATGACCCGAAACAGAAAATTGCAGAGTTCTATCGCGGCAATCGTCAGCTCAGTGTGAGGAGGGCAGCAGCGTCAACCTCTGTAGTTCCTAAAATGAAGCATCTTCTTCTTCTTTCTTTCTTTCTTCGATCTTCCAAAGTGTGCTCTCTTTTTGGTACTGAGAATTTCTTCAATTTTGGAAATCTTCTGATCTTGTAAATTGAGGGCCAATTTACAATTTACTTTTAATCGGGCAGCGTTCCGACGAAGTAATCCCTGAACTGTGGAATTTGTTGACCCCACCCACCCTACCCCCTTATCCTTTTCGCTATCCACAAGGCATAAACCGTAACAAAGGGTTTTCATTTAGGAAAAAATTATGGCCCACATCTTGAACGTACTAATGTTTTGGTCCAAAAACAATTTTTTTCGAAGTTAAAAATATTTCTATTAAAATATATTAGGATTTTGGTATAAAAATTTTCAAAAATAGGCTCTGTTCACTAACGATTTAAAAACAGAATAAATCCTACTTTTCTCTTAGAAATATAAATATTATGCAGAATAAACTATTATTATCCTAAATATAAATTTAAATACTCAAGAGTTATGATATCTCCCTAAACAACATAATTAGAACCACAATAAAATAATATTTTTTAAAAATTAAATGTGTTCTAAATCATCATATATCTTATATTTTTACCAGTTAAACCCAGAATAATAAGTGATCAATGCTTATATCAATATAAAATTTATGATATACCATAAATAGTACAATTCTTCTAAGAGTCTTTGTGAACACATGGCCCACATTATAGTTTTATGGTAAAAACAAAAATTCTCTCTATACGTTCGTGAATTTTGACGTTTGTGAACAATTTGAAGTTAACAACATGGAGTGTTTTTTGAAAATTTAGAGATTGATGAGCAAAGCATACCTTCTAACAAATAGCAAAACGTGAAATAGCAACCTGGGCAAGTGTTTATGGAAATAATGCAGACGGCCTTGGCTGTTTTTCCGCCCATAATGTTATTCACTTTTACTCATTTTGAATGTTCTTTGAAGAGCCTTAGGAAGCAAAGACGAATTCCCTGCTTGCTTGTTTGTTTGTTTGTTTGTTTTATGCTGGCTATGAGGGCTCAGTCTCAGGTTCCGCAACTAAACTACTTTGTCTGTAAATTACAATGATCCTGACCTCCCAACCAGATTAATGTGGAAAAACAGAGAAATCGACAAAAAATAAAATGATTAGAACTTCATTCCACGAATCATTAAACTAAACTTTTAGACCGTCGACCTTCAGGTCATGGCAACACCAATGCAAACTATTACACTAGATATCAGATACTGAAGCATCGATGCTTGCAGGCTCCAACTCCCTCCAACAGCGCTTTCGGGACCCAGTGATAACGGAGGGAAACTCCCTCCTGCTGCACTTGAGTGGGAACTGAAAACAAAATATGCATGCTCACGTCAGATTTTAAAATAGAAACTGCTTTTAATTCAATTGATTAAGAGACAGCAGCAGTTCTCACCTTCCTGTGTATCTACAGGAGCCATGACCTGCAACACAACACCCGCCATTAATTGCTATAATACCCATGCCATAAGAAGTAAGCATTTATTTGATAAAATTCAAGGCTCTAGATCACCTTCAGTTGGCCAAAAATAAATGAAGCAAGATAGGCAGCTACCATATTCAGATCCCCTCTCTTTCAAACAGATTTCTTTCTTACTGACAAGTCAAATAGCGATAAACTCGCCAATGACCTTTTAAACCAAACACTGGAAATCGTAAATGACTTTTAAAACCATAATTTCATCAAGAAGAGGCGCATCAATAGTTTGAAAATGTAACACCTAAATTTGTGTCGCGATATAAAAAGTGGAAGAGTTACGAGAGCACATATCAGGAAATCCTGTTAATAAACATGTAGGTCACGCTGACTTACTAGGGTCCACCGTAGTTGCTGTAGCTGTACCATCAAAGTCACATGTTCCACCAGTAGCACGCATTTTCTGATAATAATCGTTAAAAGCATAAGAGGCGTGGCTTTTCACATTATTAGGTAAGTAACATGGCTTCCCTGCTTGAATAGCTGCACAGTTAGCTTGGCCTTGCCCACAAGCCCAGTTCAGGCCCGCTTGCAGCTTATCAGAATCTGTACCATCTTTAGCAACGCAAAAAACTGCTGAAGAATTTCCGGTAATTCGACCGGATCCAGTCAAACTCAAAGGATATACAGCACTTCCGTTACTATTAAGAATGCCCCAGTTTTTTTCTGATATAGGCCCATTTCTCTTGCCTTCATTAAACAATTCATATATGTATGTATTAATGGCTGTTTGTGGCTGACTAGGTGGACCAGAACCATTTAGAACTCGTCGAATCAAATTATTATTGTAGGTCTCAGCATTTTCCACAGTAGCATCAGGTTCGTTTGATCCACCAAATGATGGCCAGCCAGTCTCTGTAACAATAATCGGGATATTCGAGAAATGGAAAGCGTCTATAGAATAATAGGTAGCATCAACCATAGCATCAAACATACTGTTATAATGGAACAGGGTGTTCGGATCAACAATTTGCTTGACCGAAGGAAGTGGTTGAAAAAGAGCATATTCGATTGGGAAAATACCATCTCCCTTAGTGTATCCATAATAAGGATAAGCATTCAGCATGTACGAGGAGTTTGTGTTCTTCAAAAACTGGAGGAGTTGGTAGATTGTAGAGTTCATAGAAGAATTGAAGGTGGCGGTGGAAGGAGGAAAAGGCGTAGGTATTACGTCCATAGACTGTGGAGTTGAAACTTTGACCCGAAAGTTAAGGTTTGCAGAAACCAGGGCTCTGTGAAGATAATTCATAGCAGGAACTAAAACAGGGGCAACATTTGGGATTTGGGTGAGAACCTCGCTACCAACTGCTATGGCTGTGATATTGGTGGAAGGCACATAAGCTGCTACATTTTTATTGACCCAGGCTGCAGCTACTGATGGAGATTCTCCGATCCTTAGTAACTCCTCATTGGTGACACCAACAATTACTTCGATGCCAGAGTTTGCAAGAGCTTGCATCATGTGAGTATTGGCATCATAAAGACGCACATGAGTAATTTGATGGGCTTTAAGCATAGAAACCACTTCTGTGGCTGATGGCAGGTTAGAAACATCAGTTCCAACGTTTACTCCCACAAATGCACCTGCAAATTCAAGAACAATATCCAATATCAACTCAAAGCAAACATGATATATATACTCAGTTATCACCTTATTGCTTCCCCATGTGGCTTTCATAAACCAGTTTTTTTTTCCAATAGTCAAGCTGAACAAGAACCAGGCACATTGTAATCAATTCATATAAGGAAAACAGCAATCTAGACCTTTAATTATTGCTTGATCTATCAAGCTAAAAATTGAAGAGTGCAGGACATTAACTTGGAAAAGACAGAAACTCAGCTTGCAATTGTCTTTACAGTATCTAATAGGCACTGAACAATATCAAGAGATGAGTTTCAAATATTTCAGAGCACCCACCAATCCTTCCTCTATCTAAATCTGATTCACAAAAAGAAGGGCCAAAAAGGGGTGGGGGTAAATTACCTGAAGTGCAGCTTAAAATTGTAATAATGAGGAACGAAACACTTGCAAGCCATCTTTTAAGCTTCATTCCATCCAATCCAACCTCAATCACTGACTTTAGCCCAATGTCAACGACTCACCGGAATGTATGTCCTTTAACTATTAAAACCTAAACAAGCAAGTTGCAATCAGATATTCTACAACTTTAATCACCAATACAAACAGAAACAATTAATTAGAAGCCCACCAGGATCAAAGACCTACAGAAATTAAGAGACCAAATAAACGCTGATAAGAGTTAATTTTCTTTATATGATGATAATGATAAAAAAATAAAAATAAGCGTCCTTGCCATCAGACATTTGTTAAATAAGTTAACTCCTACCGAATCATTCAGGCAAACCTATGGAAGTGACAACAGCAACTTCACTTTTTCTCAAAGAAGAAATTAAGTCACTCAAAAATCACCAATACAAATCCTAAATTACTAGAATCATGGCTTCATTAAGAAATGCAAGAACAGTGGAAGATATACTAAGCAAAATTTGCTTTTTTCCCCCCGTAAAAGGTATAGTTAAAACAAAAGGATTCCTAAAGTTATTCAGGACGCAAATGTTTACAAAGAACAGAAAAGAAGCACGGAGGCCCGCTGAATGTTTTAGAGATTTCATCTCTTTAATCGGCATGCCATCAAGTTATAACTTCCTCATTCAAATCCACTCGTTAGTTAGAAACTCAGAAACCTATAAATCCGGAATAACTTTCCCTTGGGAAGGCGAATCCGGGAAACCAGCTTAACAGATGGTGAAGCTATACTGGTACCTGATCTGATCAACCCAAAGAAACGAAACTCATTTGTGGTTCATAGTTGCCGTAGCACCACTACTGAGAAGGACCGAAAAGAAATCCGAAAGCAGAAGAATGTTAGGGGCGGGGAAAGCGAAAATCCAATAAGATTACAAAACCCCCACAGCAAAAGATGCTACCTTTTAAATGCCTAAGGCGGAACAACGCAGAACACACACTTGTAGCAGAGTGGCTAAGTGAGCATTCGCAGAAGAGGTAGACAAAGCCATGTGAACCCTCTAATAATTTATTGAACAGTAAGCCTCCTATGCATTATAGATTCATGGTGTAAATCGTTGCTAACGATAGACAGCACAGCAGATAAGATGAAGTAGGAAAGTGAGTAACATGGAAGAAGAATGCATACTGAAGAACCTCTAATGGCAGCTTCGCTCGAATCCAAGATACTGAACAGCCAACAGGGCAAAGTCTTACTCTTGCTGCTCTCCTGTTGTCTACTTGTGCTTCTTTTTCTCTTTTTCGGAGAAATTTTACACCAAGGGGGCATCGAGATAGTCGCCGGGCGTGGCCATAGGTTAATATTGTTATTTATTAATTTGTAAAAACTAGTAAAAGGTAATGATTCTCCCACGAAAAGGGCAATTCTTTCTCCAATTTGCATCGGGTGATCAAGAGAAAAATAATGACAAAAAAAGCTCTCAAAAATAATAAATACTAAAAGATATTATATTAATAATTCTTGACCTATTAATAACCGTCTTCCCTTAGCATTCACTATTTTCCAAAATTTCTTTTGTTATTTTTCCTAATTAAAATGTAGGAAAAATAATTCAATAACTGAACAGGAGCCGAAAGGTCATGACGCGCAAGAACAATCTAATGGGGCCAATCTAACGGCACTAAAATGTGATTTGATTATTTTTGGTAACATTAATTATTAAACACATAGAATAGCTCTTTCTTTCTTTTTGACCAAAACATATCTGATGTCTAGATTCTAGTAAGCAGGGGAATAATTAAATTGTGAAAATGTTTCAACCTGTAAAATCAGGATGAATATGCTGCCGAGAAATGCTAATAAAAAAATAATATTCTAAGCATTTCGTATATGAGGTTAGGAAAAGTTGGATGCTGGGATATATACGGTATAAAATTATAGATGGGGAGTATGCCTAATATTTTCAGGTGGAATGTTCTAACGATATTTATGAAGAGCACTTAATATGAATATATAAATTGAGGTGGACGGGGGAAAAAGGAAGATTTCCCAAATAGGACGGTGTGAAAGGTAAAAAGGGTTCAGTTCATTAAGAAGTCAGAAGAATGGGGGGATCCTTGAAAATGTGGCGGCAATGGACCCGAAGACTCTCTCTTATCTCCCCTGGCCCTTTTATTTTCACTATAAACTTGAAAGTGGATTTTGTTTAAGGGAAAAATGGGATCTTGTAGCAGGTGTACGATGAATGGCATGGATTTACAGTGAAGAGAGAGTGGAGAGTGAAATGAGATGGTTTTGATGACAGAGAAATGAAAATTTTCAAGACAGAGAGACAAGTTTCTTTCTGAGTTGTAAGGCACTAGCAAGCCTAAAGCTCTCTATAATTTGTTTCCCCACTCTGCAAAGCACGACCACTGTCCTTTCATTTCATTCGGCCCGCTTTTCTCTTCTCAAATTTCAAATTGCCAACCTCTCTCTGTTTCCTTCTTTCCTCCAAAAAGTCAAACAACATAGTCACACAGCTGTGGCCCAATTTCAACATGCTTTCCTGTCGACTCGCGCTATTATTTTTTATTTGATGGTTGGAATTTACCTTCATATAGCAGCATGATATAACCACAAACTATCAACTATTTGCTGCATCGCAAGTTTCTGCTCGAATGATACTTTGTATGACTATTGCAATTTATACATCAACAGCTTACTTCACTGTATATTATTTACCTCCTGAATTTCACATTCCATAATTTAATCTTAAAAAAATTAATTATTTAGTCTTTACCATTTTAGCAAGTCTATGGACATAAAATTTTAAAAACAGACTTATAAAAAAAAATTAACTAATTTTTAAAAAAGAATTTTTAAAGAAGAGCTTATAAAAAAATAATTTTAAATAAATGATTTTTTTATAGTTATTTCTAAAAATATTTTTATTATTGGTAAATTATAAAAAATTATATGAGTATTAAATGAGGAGAAATAAGATATGAGATTAGAGAGGGTGTAAAAAAAGAAATGAGAAATGGTGTAAACAAAAGTAGAAAAAATGAGAGATAGTGTAAAAAAAATATGGATAATACAGTAATTGGTTAGTTAATAAACTCTTTTACTATTCCATAAGCTACTATGACCAATTTATCTGAAACTTTAGTTTTAAATTATAATTTAGTATCTATTTGGCAATTAGGTTTGAAAAGTCATTTTAGCCAAAACTTTAATTTGTAAAAATTTAAACAAACAGTCATATTTGTACAGAAGTGATTTTGGTCAAAACCATAGTTTTGAATAAACTACTGAAACTAGTTTTTTTAACAGTAAAAAAAAACTTATAGACTATCTAATTACTATCTTACCCTTACTTTTTCTTATATCCTCTCTCCTCTCTCCTCTCTCCTCTCTCATCTCCCTTCTCCACCCTATCTCCTCTCTCATCTCTCTTTTTTACACTCTCTCCTCTCTCATCTCCCTTCTCCACCTTATCTCATCTCTCATCTCTCTTTTTTACACTCTCTCCTCTCTTCTATTTATCATCTACCCTCTCTCATATCTCTTACTTTTAATCAAATCATATCATTTTTAGTAATTTATCAATATGAAAAGTGATTCTACTACTAATCATCTAAACATCTATATTTTTAAAATATATTCTTCCCAAAATTTATTCTCTAAAATATATTATTCCCATAAACTATTATCTAAAAGTTAATCCAAATAGGCCATTAGTCTAAAAGTCTGTTTAAACAAATATAAATATTTGTTTCAAAATTTCTCAAAATCTATCTTTAGCTCTTCCCAAACACACACTATAGGCCAATTTGGATAATATTTTAGAAATGGGTTTATGAAAAAAGAGAGCTTTTAGACAACTTTTAGAAAAAAGTTTTTAGAGAAGAGTTTATAAAAAAATGGTTTTTAAATAAATGAGTGTTTGAAAAGTTATTTTCAGAAGTATTTTTATTATTAGTAAATTATGAAAAAGAGTATAAATATTAAATGAGGAGAGATAAAATATGAGAGGATAGATGAGAGAAAGTGTAAGAAAAAAACTAAGAGAGAGTGTAAGAAAAAAATGAGAGATGATATAAGAGAAATGAGAGAGGGTATAAAAAAATAGAAATAATATAGTAATTAGTTAGTTCATAAATTCTTTTATTATTTTATAAATTACTCTGACTAATTTATCTAAAATTTTAGTTTTAAATTATAATTTAATCTAAAAATCTATTTAAATAAATATAACTATTTATTTTAAAAAAATTTAAAATTTAAAATTTACCTAAACCTAAATTTAAACTTTTCTCCAGCACACATTATAACTCAATACTCGGTGCCTGCTATTGTCGTTTGTGAGTCAAAGTAAACAATGCTAATATTTTACAGAAGTTGTTAACTCTGTCAAATATTTGCATATGTGGCATCCTTGTCAACCTCCCCTCCCTCCTCTACACCCTCTCTCACGTCTCTCTCTCAACCATGGCTTCTCCACCTCCTTGCACCTTAAACCCCAATCCCTTCAACGAGATGACTTCTACTTTTAAGGACCGGGCTTCTTCTCCACAATTCTCTTCGGCTTTTCAGAATCTCAACACCAACACTCTCATTATCTGGCAATTCGTTTATAGTTGAGTATTAAGAGAAGCCATTCACTGAACCAAAAAATAACAGCAATCTGACAATGAATATCAAGTTATTTAGCTTTAGAAACTGTTTCCATCATGCTTGAATTTTAGGACCCAGCTATGAATATCCATTTGGCCTTGTATGTAAGGAATAATATTATCCCGCAATGAAATCATGAAATTTCGAGAGGAAACCATGAGATTTTAGTCATTTTCATGGAAGCCGAAATCGACGGATGAATTCATAGTCGGCACCGTCATCCATCGTTTGACCGCAATCTCTAACCACTGTCGATCATCGTGCACCAGCATAATCCCAAGAACAAGTAAATGTGTGTAGTCTGAATATTCGTAGCCAACTTATGCAGCCCCCTTCTTGCGCTAGCGCAGTCAACCGGCGGAGATGGTGAGCGAGAGAAGAGTTATGTTCTAATTTTTTATTATTCATATTCTTGTTTTTTTTTAAACGCGGAGCAATCATAATCCTATGTGTATACTGATAAGATAACGGCATGGTTACTTTCAGGACAAAAGCGTTAGATGTCACCCTTTGAGTTAAACTAGATTATAAGCTCGTTAAAATTACAAAGATTAAATAATTAATTTTTTTTTCTTTAATCTTTTACCCCAACCAGATCATTCACAAAGTAATCATGATTTTCCAACTTTTTCACTCGATTTCATTATTTTAATTCCGTTCTTTAATTTTTAATTTGCCCCATATTTAACCTTTTTAGTTTTATACATTAGAAAACTATCATTTCCATGAAAAGAAAGCGTTTAGAATGCGTATAGAAATTAGAAAATACAGGGATCACTGCAAAATGTTAGCTATTTTGAACAATTAAATAAATTTATAGAACCTATAACCGTAAGGAACAAAATAGAAGTTTTTTAAACATGTACGATGAGTTTGTGTTCTTCAAAAACTGGAGGAGTTGGTAGATTGTAGGGTTCATAGAAGAATTGAAGGTGGCGGTGGAAGGAGGAAAAGGCCTAGGTATTACGTCCATAGACTGTGGAGTTGAAACTTTGACCCGAAAGTTAAGGTTTGCAGAAACCGTGGCTCTGTGAAGATAATTCATAGCAGGAACTAAAACAGGGGCAACATTTGGCTGTGATATTGGTGGAAGGCACATAAGCTGCTACATTTTTATTGACCCAGGCTGCAGCTTACTGATGGATATTCTCCGATCCGTAGTAACTCCTCATTGGTTACACCGACAATTACTTCAATACCACAGTTTGCAAGAGCTTGCACCATGTGAGTGTCGGCATCATAAAGGCGCACGAGTAATTTGATGGGCTTTAAGCATAGAAACCACATCTGCGGCTGATGGCTCATGAGTAATTTTTTTTTTCCAACCCCAATTTAAATTTTTTTTATAATATCAACAGAACAAACCGTTAATTAACTTTAAACATAAACTTAAATTCCCAAGAACTAAAATATCTCATCTAATACCACAACTAAAACTACAATAAAATAATACTCTATAAAAATTAAACACACTTTAAATAATCACATATCTCACTCCTTCAACGATTCCCTGGATAACAAAATAGAAGTTGAAAACCAAATTGAAACCAAAAGCAAATATGAAAAAGGTCAAACCAAAGTGAAACAAAATACGTCCAAAAAATGTTAATAGTTATAAGGAGTAACTGGGATTAAAACCTTCGTTAACGCTTATCCACACATCAATCCCTCATTAAAAAACAACTTTTGATAGTACGCTTTCGTTCTAACAACAAAGTAGTCTGATTTCTGCTTCAAGCTACAACAGAGGAGAATCGTTGGTATTTTTAAACAAAATCCAACTTGTGAAGGTCTAACGTATCTCATTGACTGGGGGACCTACCACGAGCTGGTTCCCTTGGATAATCATCACGATTCGGACTCGGGCTGTGGCTCCGGCTTGGGCCCTTAGCTATAGGACTCTGACTTCGCCTCCTTGAGCCACCGCCATTATAGGGCGGAGGAGAGCGTGAGCATGACCTCTCCCTACTCTGCCGTGAGTATGATCTCCCTCTCTCTCTTTCTCGACTGCATCTTCTATCTTCAGGTGACACGGATCTGCAAAAGAATGAACAGACGCTGTATCACACTAGAAAAAGAAATACCACGGCAGATAGAAGTTGTACATAGATCCTTGTAATAAGCATCGGAAGGAGTAGAATATATGCAAAGGCAGATAGAAGCGAAGAATAATTCATTATGTTGCAAAGGTTTCACTATTTTAAGGGAGACTTCCAATACATGCTACACCACTCAAACCCATTCAAGTTAATCATAATGCACTATTATTAATTGATTATGAATACTGTGACTTCCTATAGACTTGTATATATTGATATTGAATTATTGATGATGATTTGTAATATTATATAATATTGATATAGGATATTGTGCTTCTGTCTCATGGATGAACTACTGCTTGACCTTGCCTGTCCCCTGATGGTTTTAGCATATGTTCTCAGACTTCCAGGTGGCAACAATGTAATACACAACATAGAACTTGACTGGCTATAGATTATAGTTTCTTTGCTCTATGTAACAATACAAAAAACTATATTACTACGTTAACACACAATTATAAGCAACATACCTTGAATACTCCCTTCGTTTAGGAGGGGGAGAATAATAACCACGGCTTCGAGACCGAGATCTATGACGTGGGGGTGACCTAGAGTATCGAGGGGAGTGAGAATAACGAGGTGGAGACCTTCTTTGATCAGAAAATCGGCCCCTATGAAGCATAAACATTAAACACACAATTACAATTTCATTAATTATTTTGCTGCAATGAGTAGAAACTCATAACTCTCTCCATAGATCCTAATCATAAAATTTAGTATCAAACATCTCCAGCTAATGGAACATAAATGAGTAACAAAAACAATAAGAATAATGAAAGATAGAAGTTCACTTCAATAATCAAATAAGATGATAAGATCAACAAGGACAGTTGAATAAGTGGACGGATAAAGTTTATTTAAAGACATTGACAACTCCTCCCATTCAGACGAAGGTGGAATCCTAACACATTTTTTAGTGTTGTTTCAATCACAAAATTCCATGCTTCCAGCTGAGTATTTCCTTTATGTGGACCACCGAAGTTTGTTAGGGAAGAATCAAATATGACGACATAGTTACCGATTACCAAAACAGATTAGTTCATCCCTGCTTTTGTGAAAATACAGGGTGCTAATAACATGCATCTCATGCATTCCAAATCGAGCACTATATGTCAAGTCCATAATTGACAAGGTTTCACAAAGCAAGGAAGCCAAACCTACCTTCTTTCTCTTGCTCTCATCTCAGTAGGCTTCTTTCTGTTCTCCTCAGCAAAAACAACGGTCAACTCTCGACCAAGAAGAACTTGACCATCCACATGATATTTTGCATCTGCAGCATCAGCAGGATCTACATATTGGACAAAACCAAAGCCTCGGGGTTCTCTGCAAAAAGGGATCAGGGACAAACAAGGAAAACCTAAACATCATCAAACGAGGAAGCAGGCTCATCAAATGCAGAATTGCAGCAAGAACTTCGCATATGGCAAACCTTTACTAATGCAACTCGTTAAAATAGTCCCCAATAGTATTGAAGGACGTGATAATAAAGCAAGCACTAGGCTGCTGACCTTGTTTCAGTTTTAAGATCACTTGAAATTCTTCAAGACTTGGAACATCTTGACAACGTATTCAAACTCAACTTCCTTGAAATCTTCACTACCATTAACCTCTTCACAAGAACTCTAAACACTTGATTGATGCCTTCAAAACTCTAAATCACTGCTAAACCTCAACAACCTCAATAAACTTATACAACTTGAAATTATAAAAGCATAAGTTATCAGAGTGTAAAACCCCCTAACATATAAACAGAGAAGTCAAGCAAAAAGCTCACAAACACTGCCTGGACTGTTTACAAGGCAAAGTCCGGTAACATATTTGAAAACTTCATTAGAAGTAATAATAGAAACTTCATAAATGATGATATTGAAGTTGAGAAGTTCAGACACAACAATTTATTACCTGATAAACAGATATAATATCAACTCAAATGGACTGTACATGCTGTAAATAATAAAATATACATTTCAAGACCGTAACATCTTGAAACACACTACCCTAAAATATAGTACATTTCAACCCTTTGATATAGCACCAAGAAAGTATATTTTTGCAAAATAAAATTGAATTAGAGTAAAATATGAAGTATAATTTGAAATAGGACAACTAAAAAAAAGACGACATTGTTTCTCCTGCGCTCTGTAACGTCCATATCCCACAATTGCTCACCCAGTATAATAATCTTTCGGGAGGTAAATGTCCTTAACAGCACCAAATTGTCCAAAAAGTCTACGAAGATCCTCAGCCCTACAAAATTTCACATTTACATGAGGTGTGTGAGATAAAAGATTAGGAGGGGGAAGGATGATAAAAACAAAATTGAGTATTTCAATTGAAGAAAGGTGTTAACAATGATATGTATGTCATGGGGAAAATATAAAAAACCATATATGGCGAAAAATCTAGTTCAATTTGAGCAAGATATTAGAACAATGTGCTCAGACATGAAGCCAAAAAGTATAGTCTAATATTAAAAACAGGTTTTTGGGAACATCTTCCAAGAATCGTGAGCATGGACTGTGCAGTAAAATGTATTTCAGTCCAATTCTTCACATATAGCGACCCTATATATTCCGCTCGCTACTCATAATGAAATTTGAAAGAATTAAAGTTTCATAAAATGTTAAATACACCAGCTTTGTTGCTTTTTCTAGGTAAGATTGCCATACAAAGCACCAATGAGGTCAAAGGGTAATTGAATTTTGCTTTCGAATGAAATGATTAAATTCCAATGCCCTTCATGTCGTGATAGTGATCTATAAAAATGATATAACGTTAGTGATAAATTAACAATGGTTTACAAGGGAAAACGTACATACCATATATCCATTCGCAGTTTAATTAGCCAAACCAAGAACGAAAAAGTTAAGGGATGAGTGAACATTTAGAGCGTATTGAACTAACCTACAGTCATGGCGAAGGTTGCGAACGAGAAGACTGGTAGGGAGATCTCTGCCACGGCCACCATGACGACCTCTGGGGCTAGGACTTCTTCCTCTCCTGCCATAACCCCTGGGCGGCGATGGACTATAGCTCCTTCCCCTCATATGTGCCCTAATCATGGAAATTTTATGATTAAAGTGCGGGCTCTAGTTACAGGAGACCCGGACCAACAGTTCCCTACTAGACGATCACAGTTTGGGAGGGTAGGAAATCGGGAGTGGAAAAATCGTAAAATGGGACGCAGGGAAAGAAGAAGGAGGGAGATACCTGAGCAAAAAGCAGCGGAGGACGAGATCGGAATTGGAGGAGGATGCGGCGGAAGAGAGTAATGATATTTGGAAGCGGAGAGGCTGGCTACCCTAAATAAGAAAAATATATATTTTATTTAAAAAGAGGGCGATATATATGAAATAAAGAGAGTATAATTGTACGTCCGTACAATTTGTTTGAGTTTCGAACAGGTCCTTATAATTGGAGTTTACACTCTGCTTGAAAAGAAATTTAGAAAGAAAAGAAATAAGAAAAAAGAAAATGAGAAAAAAAATTTAAAAAATAATATAAATATCTATTTTGTTTGGATAAATAGGAAAAAATATAGAAAAATAAATAAATAAATATTAAAATATTAAAAGTAAATGAATGATAGTTTTGCCCCCAGTGAAAAGTTAAATCTCTCCACTTATAGACTAAAAATTTAGGGAAAAAATAGATATGAAATTCACCTCATTTTTTTTCTATTTTTTCTTTTTTTTATATTTTTTTATTCAAGATAAAATTTATTTTCTCTCTAATTTTTTATTTTTTTTTTTCCTCTCCTCTTTTCTCTCAATCTAATTACAGGGTCAGAGTGCCCATCTCAACAAGTTCTTTTTGGTGGGAGTAGGGGCGTGCTATTAAATAGGCAGAGTCGGAGGAGGATTGGGTTTTTTGAGAAGTCATGATTTGATTTGATGGGGAAAATTTGACGATGTGAGAGACTAAACCATCCTATGGGTATATATTTTGATTTATAAGAGTTTTAGATTTTTTTTTGTCAATTTTTTTTTAAAATTTGACTCATTTAAGATTTAAAATAAAACAAGATCTTTATTCTTTTTAAGCTATATTAATATAGATATGATGAATTATCAATTATCTTTAAATATAAATTTAGATATCTAATAACTAATATATCTTCTAAAGCATTATAATTAGAACTATTATAAAATAATATTTTTTAAAAATTAAATATATTTAAAATAATTATATATCTTATATTTTTTCGTTGAAATATGTACCATGTGTAAGAGTATTGAAATGGGAAACTGGATTTTGTGTCGAGGGGTGTTGAGCCTGCATAGACAAAGTAAATTTTATATTTTTTTATTTCAATAATTTTTAGGAAGTAACTGTGCTTGTTAATAATTTAAAAATAAGATAAAGTCTCTCTTTTTTTTAAACGATACTAATATCAAGTAAAATGAATTATTAATTATGTTAAAATATAAAATTAAATATCTAAAAATTAAAATATTTTTGTGACTATAATAATAATAAAATAACACTTTTTATAAATTAAATATATTATAAATAGAAATGTATTTTACTCTTTTCCGTACATGTCGTGTTGGGGAAGGGTGAAAAGGTAAAAGAAAGCCTCATTTCTTGAGATGGGGGCCTAGTCTGCAGCTCCCTGTATGGTTAACGTATCCATATTTTGGGCCCTTCATAATAGCCGCCGCTACCATCCCTGCCCCCCATGGCCCAACACTACCTCTTGTGCCCGATATTCACATACACCACATCTCTTCTTTTGATATAAATCATAAGGTATTGTTGTACCCAAAAAAAAATCATACGGTATTATCTAATTAATAGTTCACAAACTGATTCTTCTACGTTATAGAAGTGAGTTTTGTCAGATGGAAATTAATTATTGTGCCAGACAAGACGTCGAAAGGTTCAAGCACTGCTTCTTTGTTTTCCCCGTAGGAATCAAATAATATGAAAAGCAATGAGCGGTGGGAAGAGAAATTCCAAGTTGTGCGGTACAAGCACCGACTAGCGATGGATTCAGACAGTGGTACTTAGATGGAGATAGCATCATAAAGCATCCAAATGTTGAGACGCAACAAACCTAATAAATTGAAATTAAGAAAGTAAAAAAGGACGCGGCGAGCAGCAATAGAGGAACACCGTCGTGAAGCCAGCTCGGGGACCTACCTTTTGGAGCTCCCTTTCACATCATCATTATTCTGGAGCATGACTCTCCTATCCAAAACATTTCAGAAGCCAGCTGTTGTGAGGCTCATGCCCTGCCCTCTGACTCCTTTTATTCCATGTGCCAATACTTCAGACAAACCAAATTTGACACCAGATTTTCCGTAGTACCATATGCCACCCTCGTACCTTTGTCTCCTACTTGCTCCTTTCTTTACTATTACCCATGCAACCAGATCGCAGCCGCTACTTTCCCATGTGTTCCCGCCACCACATGATTCTTTTAATTTGCCAGGCCCTGCACCCTTGCGTGAGCGTGGTGGATGATGGAAAAGTGGTTGCCCCTCGGCATTGTCAATTGCTTGAAATCTCTTTTGATGAATTGATCGGCTTTCGTCAAGGGGAAAAAAAGGATCACATGGGAGGGGAGAGAATACGATCGAGAAACAGACTTGTTCATGTGTACCCGTAACTAGTAGTAGTAGTAGTAGATACATGGGAGTATTAGATGGATGATTTAAAATGAATGTGCGATGCTTTCGAATAGGATGGGCGAGCTGGTGGGTGAGTGGGTAGTTGTAATCTAATGCCCCCACGACAGTAGGCCAGCTTGTTCTTGTTCGGTAGGTCTGGTTTTTTCTTCAGAGAGTTGACTCGAGACTTGGTCTGTTCTTCTTGGGCCCTAATCGGCCTCTGAATGCTCCTTAATTAATTAAGACGGTGCCATTGCTGTGCCATGGTACCCATTGTTGTGTAGATTTAATTAATAAAAGAATGAGATATATGATTATTTAAAATTTATTTAATTATTAAAGAGTACTATTTTATTATTGATATAGTCGTAATACTTTAGAAGATATCATAATTCTTGAGTATCAATATTTATGTTTGAGAGTAATATATGGCTCATTTTGTCTGATATTAGTATTGCATAAGAAGAATATAGTATTTTTAGATCGTGAGTAAACTTAATTTATTTAAAAAAAATTGTAAAAACAAAAGAATGGTGCTATTGTGGTTTTTGGAGCGCGCAGTTGACAATGCGAGTGGTATATTTTGATGGGGGTGTTTACAAGCTGGCCACAAAACTAAAGCCAGGAAGATATCACGTGCTGCGTCTCTCTTCTCGTGAATCTAGATTCGGCAAATGGGGTCTAGCTTGCAAGCACAATTTATTTAGTTAGTTCCCACGGTTTCATCCCTCCTTAATTTACATTATTCTCCAACGGCTCACGGACAAGAAGAACGCAGCATTACAAGAGGAGAAAACACGATACCAATACTCCATGGGTCAGGTTTCAATTGGAGGGGATGATATGAGGAGCGAACATGTTGGGAGCATTTATTAATTAATTATTGAGAATTAAACGAGCGTACGTTGATCATTGGTTAAATATCGTCGAGTTCAGCTTCAGCCCTACCTCACTTTTTTGTCGGGGAGCTCTGTGTAGGCAGGCGTATTCAAATGACATTTTATACACGCATGCAGGGGCATTACCAATGTGACACAGAATATGAAATTATCGGCCTCGCCAGCCAATTAGATCATGGGATGCATTTTCCAAAATGTAATTTTCCTTCACATATAGATGGACATCCAATATTTGTTAATTCCCGTTACATTCATAGAATGTTTCGGGAGAGGCTATTGGTTTCAGTGTTGATTTCCTTTTGGAAAAGGAAATACAGCCGAACTAAAATCAATTTATTTTATCTGTGTTGCATAAAAATTTTATTTTTATACAGAAGAAGGCTACATGCCTAATACAAAGAAATTTAAATATGAAGGGGATTATATTCTAAATAATTACTAATAACAAAAGTCTCTAAATTTAAAAATGAGTATAATATTTCGTAGTGGGTTTCCGCGATCCAAAATAATTTTAACCTGCAAGAATGGAGAGTATATATATAATATCTATTTAATTAATTTAAATAAATTAAAAAAATAGTTATTTATAATAATTATGTGTTAGTTTTTTTAAAAATTTGAATTATCTTTGATAATGATATTTTAATATGTATAATCATACAGAAATATTTTAAAAGAGAATATTATAATTTTTAAAAATAAAATGAATTAAAATTTTATATTTAATATTAAATTAATTTTTTTTATCTTACTCTCATTTAATATTAGAGTAAAGGATTGGTACATGGATGTAGAATGGGGAGTGCAAGTTAGAGAAATTATAGGGACAAATCGTGCTCAGGCATTGTAGGTTGAATTAAATAAAGGAATGGAAAGGGAATGGGAGGGCAGAAATTCAAAAGCTTTTGGGGACATAGAGGCAGATAGGGTGATGTGGGGGGTCAATAGCTGAATGGGGAGATTGGTGAGAGAGGGGAGATATGGTCAAAACTCAAAAAGCGTGAAAAGAAGTGGGAAAAGGGAAGGAGATGATGACAAGGGGAGACCAGAGTGAGATTATGTGTCTCTTGTGTGGTAAGTGGGCAGGCAAGTGTAATCTCTCCGACATTTTGTGAGGGTGGGAGACTGAGCGCCTTGTATAAGTTGCAACGCGTTTTGAACAAGTATGAGGTGGATTATATATATCTAAAATTCGTAGAGGACAAGGCCATCGTCGCCTTGCTCCCCAAGCTTTCAAAATAGATGCACCGCTCAGTCCCCCCCTCTCCCTTTCGACACTAGGCAAACACTACTCTATATCGAGATATACAAGCTTGGCTCTATTTCAATAATATTTTCTGCCATCGTTTAGATTGACCATATCTTTTCCTACCTCCAATTCATATTTGAATATACAGCCAGTCATGGGATGAAGATTAATGGGAAGGAAAAGGACTTGGGATACTAAATTAATTGCTACAACTACAAGGAACATTTTTGTTATAAAGGGATCTGTATTCTTTCAATTCCCCAACCCCTCACTTCCCATCTCGTACGTTACATTGAAATTTGAACAATAAAACGTTAAATTATTTAAGAATAAATAAGTTAAAAGTGATAAATTAAAGCCCTATATTATTTATAAAATATTAAATTTAAACGGTTCAAATTTCAATCTATTAATTGAGTGGAGGGTGGGAGAAAATATAGATCAGTATACAAAAAGTGATAAAAGTTAAAATTAAAGTTGGACTTGTAGAGAGAGAGGGGGATAAAGTGAGATGATGGGCTAACACGAAAGAGGGATAACGTCATATAAAGGGAATATGTTTATATTGACTTTTAAAAAATATTTTATAGAAAAGATATAATTTAAAAATGATTTTAGATATAAAAAATAATTATAAATATATTAATATTTAGATAATTATTATTATAATAATTTTTATAATTAATAAATTAATAAAAAATATACGTGATAAAAAATAAATTAATTAAATAATAGTGTTTATCGTTGCGTAACCTCCATCACTTATATTATTCATAATCTTCTTCATTTCTCATATACCACCAGCGAGTAGCAACAACATAAAGGGATGAGACACATGATGTGTAGTGATAACACAAACAAAGGAGACACCCAGCAATAGAAAACTAGAAGCGATACCTGCCCTTCTTCTCTTTGTTTTCTCTCTCTCTGTCAGCCTCCTCTTCTTTCTTTTTTTCTCCATCGTTAGGGTCTCTTTAATCCATAACTAGAGGCAACAATGACAATAAGAGAAAAGACTTGAGACGATGAGAGAATAGGAATAAAAGGAGGGGTATCGATAGAGAAAAATGAAAAAAGAAAAAAAGATAAGAGTAAATATGTGATTAGGTATCTTATAAGCTAATGCCTATCAATTTATCAAAAATCTAAATATGAATCAGTTTAGTTTATAAAAAAAATATTTATAAATTTTATATAAAAAAAGGAGTTTAGTTATATTTTTTCTCTCTAAGATTTGTGCCAAAATTGTTCTTTAAAACATAGGTGACAAAATAACCAGGAAGTCAGCGCCTTTACCACATCACCGAAGCGCGTGGCCTTTCCCCTTGGTCTTTGTCTTTCATCATCTAATTATTTAATATTTAATGTATCCTTATTTCGGTCTCAACGAGCAATTCAAAACACATCCACGGTTCAAGTAAATTTCTACTAACTGTATTTAAAGTTGTTAGGATCCCATATTCCCCAACCTATACATAACGTCGTATTGTAGAGACTATGGCTATTACTATTATACAAACAAGGCCACTAATAATATACGGTGATTGGGAATGGGATAAGATATAATTATTTATACAGTGGAAGGAATGGGACAGTAAGAGAGAGCGGGGATAGGCGGGGCCCATTGTTGTTGTGCCACATGTGGCCTACCGTACCAAGTACCACCCTTCGTCCTGTGTATGATGAAAGAATGGAGGAAGAAGGAAGAGGATGCACGAAGATAGATGCAGATGGGCAGGCAGGCTCATGACAGTTGGATGTCTCATCTATTAATGTATGTACGGTCAGTGTGGCAGATCCCCTTTGTCTGTCTCTGGAGATCTTCAATGCCAGCACGTCACCTTCTCCTATTAATTATGCACATTCCCTCCCTAATATCTGCCAGGACATTTTGGATTAATTAATGAATGTGGCTGGATTCTCCAATCTACCTCCTCCACCTGCTCCCTTCGAATCTCCAACGCATCCTCTTCCCTCGCTCTAATCTCCCCCATTCCCCTCGTCATAATTACGCTATATATCAAAATTTATTCATAGTTTTAACGAGTTCCCGTTATTGGTGCTGGGCCATATATATATTCTCCCCCCAGATAAATGGATAAAAGTCAAACCAACTAAGGTATTGAGAGAACGAGACGATCGACCCTTGAGATAATAAAAGCGGACAATATATATAATTCTTACAAGAAAACTCCTAGTCGATGTCAAATCTAGATCCAATAAATCTCCGGGAAACTGCTTTTAATTATTGATTATTAATACTAGTGATTTCAGCGAAACTTAAATTTAGGAAGTCACGTATATAGGAGTATTTTACCCTGTAAATTGTAGGAGTGGGAGTCAGGAGTACAGGTGTTTGGTGGTTGCCGTTTGGTTAAGGGGCATATATAAAACCGAGGAATGGAGCTGTACTCCACTTTCCGACACATGGTTCATATATTTATAACAAGTGTTTGCTCTATTATAGGGGCGCCATTAAAATACTATCATGTCCTAGAGCCTTACCTAAACATAAAATACTACAGATCTCGATAGCGCCATACACACGTACCCGACTACGTGTCAAGTAAATATGAAATCCCACCTAGTATTCAACCATCCGACCCACGCTGTAAAGCTTTCCAAAACATATTCTGTAAACCCATTCCTTCACTAATACACATAAATCACCTTATAATTATGACTCCTCCTCAATTTCAATAATATCCTCCCTAGATTGGTGGCACTAAATAAAGGTTGTTAAGAATTTAACCTAATGTGACTTTAACTCGAGGACAGCATTTTTTATTTGATCTGTGTATCTTCTTATTATAAAAATAAGTACACGAGGGTGAAAAAAGTTGCAGCTTCGTTCCTCTGGAGCACCGCAACGTAGTCGACATTTGTCTTTTGAATAATCGAAATGCAATGCCCAGTAATTATCCCCTATTATGCCCCAGCACTTTTCTGGGATTTAAAGTGGCACCTCAAGGCTTCGTAACGTTGGTGTCTCTATTTGCAGTCAAGACGAAAAATTGGCCACAGATATGTGATCCCTTTTGACAAATCCTGGCCCGCTATGTGACCCTTTGTTCTTAACCCGTTTCCAAGTTCGAGTCAACCCGCGGGACCCACCCAGTAGGAGCAATTCTCAAGTTCCTCCTCGTCAACTGACTATAACATTAAACATATGTTGCCTATTCCCCTCAATATCCTCGGAATTAAGTTGACTCCGCTCATGCCAATTATTACGCTATAACATCCGCGCATATACTAATTTCAATTCTCAACACGTACACATCTCGAGTGAGGGAAAAGAGTTTTGTGCAAGCGCAAACAATTGATATATATATATATATAAAGGAGAAACAGGAGAGAGATTGGGCAAAGGGAAAAGCTTGGGGACGAAGCTACCGTAAAACTCACAGGGATGACCTAGGCAGTGGCGACATCGTATCCAGCGCTGTGTGACCAGGTCTCTTAATCCCCCGTGGCATCACACCCCCTCCTCCATTGACTATCCATTTCCCACTTGTTTTTTCATTTCGCTAGTCCACTTCCCAGAAATTATCCCCCAAGTAATTCATTACCGTTGCGTTCAATTTACGTACCGCTCCTACCACACTTCAGCATCCATTCTATACCAACAACTACACTCACCGTTCCCAAAATTCATTTCACTCCCTATAATCCCCTCGCAACAATAGACTTGCAACCCTCTTTTTGGGTATAAGTAAAGTGGACAAAAAAGAGGGAACATAAATAACTTGACAATTTTGTACGTTTTACCCTTTACTTGGTCATTCGAGAATCCACAAAACCAATTACAATTAGATGCCCCGAAATAGAATGCCAATTTTGTTGGATCTTATTAAGTATACTGTTATAGTCACAACTGGGGAAGAGGGCGTGATGCTGCCGGTGAACAGACCTGCTTCTACTTGTCCACTCCACGTGGTTGGAAGACTCTTTCTCTCTCTTCACCGGCTCTCGCTGTCCATCCTACAGTTTTCTCATCTACACACACACACACACACACACACACACACACACATATATATATATGAATCGGCCTCTCTCGCGTATATTTATTTACGAGTAAAATCTCGATTTCCTGCCTTCCAATCCCATCCCCATTGTACCTCGCTTCAACACCCGCCAGGATCTTCAGGTACTGCCCCTCATTCAACCCCCATCCCATGTTTCTCTTCCATTCCCTTTTCTTCAACAATCTCTTGTCTGCTTCCTTGTACCGGTTCGGTTGTTTTTTTTTTCAGTTTGTTTCTGCGAACCAGAAAAAAAATGGTGTTATGAATTCATCATACTGGTTCTTTTTTTTGATAAAGATTCATCATATTGGTTCTGAATGTTCTGGTGCTATTCTGATGTATTGGTTATTTGTTATCTGAGTCCTTCCTGTGATCCTGCTACGTGGCAACGCATTTGTTTTTCCTTTGCCATTGTTTCTTGTTTAGTATTATGAATTCTTCATACTTGTCCTGCTATTTGTTATATGTTGTAGTCCCGCCTTTCTCATTTTTTCTTGTTATCAGAATCCTGCCAGTAATCCAGGAAATATTTTACTCGCTTTTATCCATTATCCAGGTGGATTTGAACAGCTGTAGTGTATGGACTGAAACTTGTTCAATCGGAACTTATCCGTTGTCTAGTATTGTAATATTGATTTGTCTGCAACTTCTTTAGGTTTTTTACAGGACCGCAGATCATAGGTTGCTAAAGATTTGTTCTGTTGTCATATGGGGATTTCTTTTTCATGTCCGTTTGCAAAATACACCGATGTCGAGGATGACTTAGAATCTGTACTTGTAAAATCCATCGACTTTGGTGATGACGAAGTTAAAACTCCAGTGCGGTCGGTCAGTTTCAAAAATCAAGACTCAGAACCCACAGTACTGAAATCCCTGGGTTCTGGGAAGATGATGATAGAGGCGTCAGTAAGCTTCAAGAAAAATGAAGAGAAGAACCCGATCTTAACCAAAACTGTGCCTATTGACATTGAGAAGAACATATCAACATCAAGGGTGAGTGAAAGGAGCAAAGACATGGATGATCAATTTCTCAGATCAGAGTGTCAAGTGGAAAAGATCCAGTCAGCTCTTTTGGATCCAAACAACCCCAAACACATGGCTGCAGTTAAGTTGCAGAAAGTATACAAGAGTTTTCGAACCAGAAGAAAGCTTGCAGATTGTGCAATTATTGTTGAACAAAGCTGGTATGTATTAATTATTATGAAAGACCATGCCCTTGTCTACAGATCCTTGTTAGCCTTTTTATCTTGTTTTGATGTGATACTTCATCCTTGTGTCGTTTAACCATAGGTGGAAGCTCCTAGATTTTGCCGAACTGAAGCACAGTTCTATCTCCTTTTTTGACATTGAGAAACATGAAACTGCCATTTCTCGTTGGTCTAGAGCTAGAACTAGAGCCGCCAAGGTACTTTTTTTACCCTACCCTACCACCTATATAGCTCTATCTAATCCATGGCTCTTTATTATTTTTTGAACTGCATGAAGAAGAATCTAAATAATCTCACATTGCAGGTTGGAAAAGGCTTGTCAAAAGATGATAAAGCTCAAAAACTGGCTCTGCAGCATTGGCTTGAAGCGGTTAGTCAGATGCTTTAGCATGCCTATTCTTTATCATTCTTAGTCCATCTATCATTACTAACTAAAATGTTTTGCACGTATGTGAAACAGATTGATCCACGTCATCGCTATGGGCATAATCTACACTTCTATTATGACAAATGGCTTCAATGCCAGAGCAGAGAACCATTCTTCTACTGGTAATACTTCTCGTGAACTGTCATTTTGTTTAATGTCTTCGGATATTGTTTTAAACGGTATACAGAAGTTTGATATCTAAGTCTATGCTTGAAAATTACAGGCTAGATATAGGAGAAGGCAAGGAAATCAATCTTGAGAAGTGCCCTCGATCTAAACTTCAGCTGCAGTGCATCAAATATCTTGGTCCGGTAAGATTTCAGATTAATACGGGTATCTTGTATTTGGCACATGTAGTTGATTAACCATTGGCTTAATTTATATTCCATCACTATCATTTCTTCTCTTCAGATGGAAAGGTTGGCTTATGAAGTTGTACTGGAGGATGGAAAGTTCATGTACAAGCAATCAGGAGAGCTACTCCACACCACTGGAGGCGAAAATGCCAAATGGATTTTTGTCCTTAGCACAGCTAAAACCTTGTATGTTGGGAAGAAGAAGAAAGGCTCATTTCAGCACTCAAGTTTCTTGGCTGGAGGAGCCACATCTGCTGCCGGGAGACTAGTTGTGGAAAATGGCGTCTTGAAGGTATGGATCTGATCTGTCAGAAGGAGGTTTTGCTAGATTCCTGTAGCCATTTTGCAGCAAATGTTTAAATAGTATGCTCACTGAATGATTCTGGTCTTCGTTTCGAACAGGTGGTCTGGCCTCACAGTGGTCATTACCGTCCTACACAAGAGAATTTCAAGGAATTCATTTCATTCCTTCAGGAGAACAACGTGAACCTCTCAGATGTCAAGGTACCAGTCTTCGCAATTTTTTTTTTTTGCTTGCAAATAATGGGTTTATATCTCTCTCAAACATTTAAAACAACCTAGTCTGAGGATATTATAATCGCAATATGCAGATGGCTCCGGTGGACGATGATAGTGGATCACTCTCACAGAGATTCAGTGGTCATATTAGAAGCCTCTCATCTGATGAGGATTTCAGCGAGAACATGAGTGGCTTGGAGACAGGGGAGAGCGGTGTGAACAACTCCACCGAAGAGAAGGGCACTACAGTAGAATCAGAAACTGCTCCTGCATTGGGTGAACCAATAAGGACAAGGCAATTGCAGGTTTTTGGAAGCGAAGTGACGAATCTTGAAATTCCCAAAAGGGTGGAATCATTGAGAAAGACGGAAACCGAGAAAGGCGATAATCAAAGTGATGAGAGTTTAAAAATGGAATCACCTACAACCAGGGAGGAAAAAGCGGTTCTGAGTGTGGAGCCCAAGGGGGATAACTCTGAAGAGGAAGTAGAAAGTATTGCAAAGGAGTCAATTGTAAAAAGGATAAGCTCACTGAAAGTAAGCAGATCATACCAATTGGGGAAGCAGCTATCTTGCAAATGGACAACTGGAGCGGGACCTCGCATAGGGTGTGTGAGAGACTACCCTTGTGAGCTTCAGTTCCGAGCTCTGGAGCAAGTGAATCTTTCTACAACAAGTTTGTGGGGGACATCGCTCGATAAAACAAGCATGTCTCCAGGAGACGAACATCGCCCAATATCAGAGTCGTTGCCATTGATTAAGGGGACGTCCGTGATACCTGTTATTCATTTCAGGGATTAACGGGATCCGTTCATTGATTCTTTTGTGTGAATAAGAAACAAGATACATAGCATTCTTTTTCTTACTTTTTTTTTTTTAATTTTAGGGTTATTATCTTAACTAATTTATATAGGGATTCTTTTTTCCACTCGTATTGTACAACGTAGGATGAAAATTGTAGAATTTTTTGCCCTTCTAAATACAAGAGGAAACAAAATTGAAATCGGATGAAAGCTTCTGCCATGATCACGCTTGAAACTTATGAACCACTTGTTGGAAACTTCCTTTCATATGGCACGCTGCTTATTTTCCCTTACGCATCCACACATAACATTTTCTTTATATTTAAGACACCCTCCTATCGTTCCTGTAATATTTAAACGAATGCTTTCTTTTTGTTTTTTATATAAAATTTTTTAAAAAGGGATTAGGTTCACTGTAATTAAATAGTAATTTTTTTTTCTTATAGACAATACTAATATAGTGTAAGACGAGTTATAAGCACCTAAAAATTAATATATTTTCTTAAATATAATAACTAAAATTATAATAAAATAATATATTTTAAAAATAAAATACCTTTTAAATTGTCACATGTCTTTGTTAATAGTCATATGCGCCCTGTTTCGTTGCAACTAAGTTTTTGGATCAAGGATTCAAATTTCATCCATGCGTTCGAGTTTTTTTTAGTTGCAACTCAATTCATCTTAATTTTATTCCGATTATATCCGGATCATACTCACGTCGTACACTTAGCTATGGTGGGTGAGTCTCCCAATAGATTTTTTTTGTATATGCCAAGGTTCAAACTCAATACCTCGTTTAAACGATAACGAGTCACTTACTACTCGGACTAACCCTATTTAGTTTATGTGTTTGAGGTTTTTTTTTTGTTGCCCACCCGGTTCATCGGAACTTTGCCCCTACTATATTCAGATCTGACTCGTGTCACACACCTGGCTATGATGGGTAGTTTCTCAATAGAAATTTTCTGCATAAGCTAAACTCGAATTCGAGACCTCACTTAGGCGATACCAAGTTGTTTATTATATGGATTCTTCTAAAGTTATTGGGCCCAAGTATTCAACATAAATAGGCCCTTCACACAAAAAAGGAAGCCCAACCCAACTATAGAAAAAAAATTCCTACCCCCTTCTGGAATCTTCTTTTGCCGGTGAAGCAATCAAATTTAGGGAGAACAACAGTTTTGGACCAACAAAAAATTGATTTCATCTTACATCCAAAATATTACTATATTTTTAGCTTACAATCTGTTGACTTCTGTCGCTAAGCAACTTAGACCTCGGGTTTCAATTTTCAACATTGAGGATTCAAAAAACTTATTAGTTTATTAGACAATATATTCAGTTATAGGAATTTTAAAGTTAATTTTATGTTTATTGAATAAAATTAATATTGTTTAGTTTAGTTCATAATTAGTCTGAGTGCTTTTTAAGATAAAAAAGACTAATGTTTCAGATAAATAAAATAGAAAGAAGAAAAGATTACGAAAATAAATTACACAAACTAAAAAATAAAATATAGCTAAAGTATAGGGTTTTGGAGTGATATTTCTCCTTTGCCATTTATTATTTAACACGAAATTAAGAAGTTTATTAAGTAAAAAATATTTGACAACAAGATCTACGTGGTAACCAGTCACAACCAGATCTTGTTTGCCCTCTTTGTCGGGGAGCAATTTATGGATACATGGTTTTGGAACCTGCTCGTAGGTACATGAACTCTAAACTCAGGAGTTGTTCCTCGGAGACGTGGGATTTCCAAGGGACATATTCAGAACTCCGGAAGCATTCTAGGTCTGAACATCCATCTGTTCGACCATCAGAGGTAGATCCCATTCTTCAGCGTGATTGGACAAGGATGGAACAAGAATGGGACTTGGAAGATTTCCTTAGCTCAACCCAAGCAAGTCTTGGCGCAGACAACTTTTTGACTGGGGATCTAAGTGGGGCACGATATCCATGTTTTTTCACGATATTTTTTCTGCTATTGAGGACTTTAATCGGATGCTGGTTTGTTCAAAGATTCAAGACTTGGAGTGCCAGTGCGTGACAGAAGGTCAGGGATGATGTACACCCAAATAAATCGATCAGCTAGATGGAGAGCCAATTTGTCTTCAACTCAAGAAGAGGAGATAAATCATAGAGGCAGAGGGGGATCTAGCGTATCATCATTGCGTGATCGGGAGGCAAATCGTACAGCTAGATGGAGAACGAGTTTGTTATCCTCAAGAATGCCTCATGATCTTCACCAGTATTGTAGTGAGGTTAGCCCGCGGGCTGACATGCCTTCAACCAGGATGCCCCGTGCCTCGTCAAGAATCACTCGTGGTCCATCCCGGCGGAGCAGTTTTTCATTTCGAAGAAGAAATGCCAGTGGCTGGCAGCTTCGATGGCGGGATCAAAGGTGGTCCATGCACAACGGCCTGTCATAAGATCAAATCAGGAAGAACTAATCTGATATTCTGTAACAACTAACAAGCATCTATAACGTTTCATAATTTTACTTGTACATATTTTTGTTTGGAAACACTTTGATAATAAATTGTGAAGTTCTGTGAACAGGGGTATGACATAATATTACTGCATCATAGTTTTGGATATGAATGAGATCCCAATTGTGTTTTTCCAAGCTGGATAAGGCATTAGTGATTGAATTGTATTGCTGAGACACTGCATTTCATCATTTTATCTCGTTGTTGAGAGCAAGAATCAAATTTACTTTGCGGTAAATATGACAGATAAGAACACATCAGGTCAACGCATGTATAACTAAACTAGCAATACCAGTACGCCGCCAATGAAACAGAATCAATTCGGCAGGTTCTGGCTCCATTTTACTCATATTATGTAATAAATTAAGCCGTCGAGGATCGAGATTCAAAACGTTGAAATTATTAATTTTTTTTGTGATAAATAGCTATATTAAACTAAAATACTACAGGAGACTAAAAAGACAAAACAATTAGCGAGTTCTTACGTGCTATTTTTCTTGCACCGATACTAGATAGACAGTCATCTGTTGAAGGTGCATGAATAAATCTCACGAGAACAGATTTGCATTCGACAAACTCGGGTCTTTGAGAAGAAAGGTATCGAACATCTTTTCTCTCTCTCTCTCTCTCTCTTTCCTTTTTAAGAAAACAATATTTACCTTTACAGTTAACCGAAACTAGTTGAGCTTCAAAGTTACTTTCCATTGAAGACATTGGATTAAGTAAAATAAGCATACTGTAATCCTTGGAAAACAATCATGACATTAGTTAATATTTGTAAAATTGTTAGCCTGCTTTCGATGTTCTTGTTACATTTGGCAGGACAACTAAAGCTAGATCCCCTGGATAAGGTGTCCACAAGCCCAATCCACCCTTACTTTCTTTAAGGCTACTATTCTTAAGTTGATCCAACTGTTTGACCCACTCCACTGGAGAAGAATGCTCTCTTGTGTGTGGATGCAACAAAAAGAGTGAGTTGTACTCACAGTTGGGAAACATGTAGAATTTGAACGACTCCCCTAATCTGTACACAACATAACCAAAACTCAGCTGATCTCTTGGGGTGAAGAGATGAACCTCATTAAACCACAAGCAGCTAAACAAGTTGCTCATTGAAGTGTGCTCTCGAATAATTACCGCTCCCTCTGGTACATCTGCAATACCATAAATTCGTGTCAACAATACCATCTAACATGCACTAGAAGTGCTGGATATAAACTAAACAGTAATGCCTGATACGGATATAGAATTCCATAGAACTGCACCAACTTTTTCTTCTTCACAATCATTATAAATCTTCAAAACTAGAAAGAAATTCAAATCATAAATGACGAAATATGTCCTGTCATCAGGTGGACCCATGCCGTACAGACTCTTCAAAATTTTTAAAAAATCTTCAGACTTTGATAAGTTCATGCAGGTTGTGCTGTGTTACTCGTGTTGACGAGAGAATCATGTATTCCATGCTTACATCTTTTGAGGTAATTTGGTTAACTTCTTGGCTCATGTGCTATTATTCTAAGTTTTTCATCTAAGAAAGACAGATCAAGTTGTGGTTGAATTACAAATAAAATACATAACCAAAATGTTTTGTTTCCAGTCTTACCACTAATGGTCCTTTTCATAGGATTCCATGGCTTCATTCCTTCATAATAGTAGATTTTCATGTGTAGATCAATTAGGGGGCGTGCATATCGCTTTCTTCTTTTGTTGGCATCAGCTTCCTCATATATGCTACAGTGATGCTTATGCTGAGCAATAGCAAATGTATGCTTCCCACGCCATAAGTATCTGTATGGTAAAAACTGAGTTATTTCCATCTCCATCATCATCACAATCATAACTGGAGTTACCAAGTTTTGAAACCTATAATGCATTGAATCCCACTGGAATGTGCTTATGATATAGTTAATAAAAATTGAAAAACTAATTGGGAAACTTATAATTTAACCCATCTGGCATTAAATGATTCATAAATGACCCCCGAATTTTATCTTTTGATACCATGATTCTAAGATTCATTGTGGTATTTAGATTGGAAATACCAACCTTTTCTAAAAATATGCCAATATTCAGACCAAGGAACCTACGAGTTGAACGCATATATAAACACAATGGATGGACTTTTAACATTTTAACAGGGGAGATCGAAAACGTCCCCAAAATAATAGTAATGGTTATCCCTTGTATAGAACAAGTTTTAAGTTGCTTTGAATGCCATGAGGAGCGTCAGTGACAAGATAAACTATTAAGTGATGACTTTAGAATGATAAATACTAAGAGTCCTTTGGTAGTTTTCCCACTATCAAGTTCAAAACAAATGACAAGAAAATCCATAATAATATTTTGCTTCTATAGGCCTATGGTATTTAATGTCTAACATCATAAAGAGGGAAAGGAGAACTTATAGGACAGACAAAGATTTCCAATAGAGAATATGGAAAAACACATAAAATTGAGCTCCCCAAAACCATGTATCCAGGAATCATTTCTTGCAATCGACTGTTATAAAAAGGATGCGAGACACTGGGTTCAAAATCTGATACCTCTTACCTCCTTATTTACCTTCTCAACTCCCTAAACCAACAGATGCATAAATGTTCAAAAACTAACCTAGAGAAACAGAATTATATATTCACACATCAGAAAGACTAGAAAGACTAGACGTGGAATATGGCCAATGGTATAAGTACCTCTCAAGGATGAGCAACGGATCAACAATCAGCTCCATTTTACCATCAATCCAAATGCTATACTGTGCTTGAGGGAACAGCCTGTGAGTTAAAATCTTGGGAACCTTTCCATTCCTTCTTGGTTCATCATAGGGTGGATGCTTAAGTAAAACAAGACGCCAAATTCCCACCCATTTGCCGCCACCATTGTATTGTTTAACAGTAGCATTTTCCTTAATAAATTTCAGAGATACCTCATCCACCACCATAAGAAAACAAAAGAGCTCCTTAGAACGAACGCTAATATTTGATGGCTGTTGAGGCACATCATATCCATCAAAAATACCAGATGCAACAACGAAATTACATTTCTTGACAAAATTTTTGTCCACAGGATCCATTTCAGCACCACCCCCTTTCATAAACCCACAGTGGACCTGAGGGACTGAGGACATGTTAAGCAAGACTCATTTAAGGTGAAAGGAAGCAACGATATACATTTGTCAGATTATGGAAAAAAATGAATAACATTGGATAATATTAAGTACTTTTACCTTCATAGTTGAATTTAGTTTGAAACTCTCCTCCCTCTGAGACCAGCTTTGATGGCCTCCAAACAGAGGAGATGACTGAGGTTCATTATGTGGAACTTCATCTTCGCCAATGTACAATAAATTTTTCACCATATCATCGGAACTTTTTCCAGTTGGAACAACTATTTTATCAGGATCATTTGCAACTGGGATCGGACATCCTGGTAAATACAAGTAAAATTAATATAAAAGACAAATTATTTAGGTAAAGACTAAAAGCATAAAAGGAGGAAAAACTGTTATAATCTTACTGTGAGGTTTTGATACAAATCCCATTGTGTCTAACATTGTGTAAACCTTGCTTTCCTTGTTACATATATCTGCAAGTGAAGCAATGAAGTACCAGAAAAAGGAACACGTCATTCACAATTTTGGTGAAGAAAAGGGAAGGTATAGAATATTTTATTTCCACAACCTTTCCTTGGAGCATACAATCTAATACGTAAAAGAACATATCATATAGTTATAATCCTAGTTATAGCATTGCAACTTTGGAAATGCATTAATCGAGTTGAATATATTTGTATCTCTAAACTCCATTCTAGTCTTCTTAAGAAACTGCATGTAGATTATATATGGGACAAGCATGCTGTCTTAAGACCCTTTGTGAAACCCAACCCAACCCAACCCAACCCAACTATTAAAAGAGCAAGGGGGAAAACAAAAGAGAATAAAAAGTAAGCAAAGAGGCAAGGTATCTGCCATTTAGCAATAAAATTGACCCAACAACAACATTATTTAAAATTTCTAAAAATACGTTTCTTTTCCTAGCTCTAACTAGAACTGAAGAGTTCCTTGCGTTCCTAAATTCACTGTAAACACTCATGAAGAAATATGTTATTACATATTCTACGAGACATGAGACGCAGTGAAGAAAAATCCTTACTATAAATGAAATTTTATCCAGAATGATGTGTTTAAGAACATTATCTATATATTACATAAAACTGCTTCCAACACTTGGTTTTGTGATACCAAGCAATAAAACTTAGTTTAAACACCTATTGCGGGGGATGGAAATAGAGATGGCCGTTCATGGAGACTTTACTAATAGTTAAAGACACAAGAAGATGAACTTGGGAAAACGGCCAAGAAGTAATCAATACCTGACAAAAAGGAGACAGATGATTGACAAGACCATATGTGGAACAACAATGCAATAAGAATCAATAGCATCCACAAGATTCCGGTAACAAGAACCAGGCGAATGAAGCCTTTCTTCCAAACAATCTTGATGAGGTAATCTTGGGATAGTCTCCCTGAAGAAAATAAGCCCGCCTCAAAATCTGCACCATCAACATCAAATTTAATTCATCCGCAAGAACAACAATACCTCACTGTCCTGCGAAAACATTTAATCACAAAGAAAGTTTAAAAGAAAGATAAAAGAAAAAACAAATGAATGGATGCTTTCTTAACAACACCCAAAAAAAAAAACATACAATCATCTACCAATGAGTGCCTTCTCGACAAATTAAAAAACAAAAAAATAAAGCAAACAATATTCAATTTCTTGTGCCTGTCCTGAAAAGGGAAGTCGTAAATCATTAAGCAACAGGAGCTCATCAACTAAAAGAAGTAATTCAAAGCATTAACAGAAGTGAAAAGCATAGTTCTTCCCCACCTTTAGCATTTGAATTCTGACTACTTCGTTCTCCTCTCCGATTTAGCCGAAGAGAGACAGACTTTTGAAGGTCGCCCTCCATATTAGATTCTCTCGTTAGCTTCTCATTACTGGAACATAAAAGGGGAATATATATGAGGGAAGATTATATTTTTTAACGCAAGTGGATCCTAAAACTAGCAGGAATCTTCTATGTTGTCCTAAGTCCATTATAGTGTCATGAAAGATCCACAATCGATTAGACTCCAACAGCTTAATTGTGTCCCTCATCCCGAAAGTTGCCTCGACCATTTTCAACTAGAACCAATTAAAAACCAAAACTTGAACAGAATGAAAATTTAACAGGAAAAAAGAAATGCAAAGAAAACAGGACGAGGCAAAAGAAGATTGGCGAAGCGAGGGGTATATCCAGAGGCATCTTCGAGGTGTCGGTGTTTCGAAGAGGTGCACATGGAAATAATCATTCAGGTGCAGTTTGAGAAATCGCAAACCAGTGTTGGACGAAGTTGATACCTGCTAGTGAAGATGAAGCAATATATCGCGGGGGAATGCAGTAAAGCGGGTGATAATGATTTGTGGAAGAGGGATCCGTGGAACGCGTAGCTGATTTAAATTAACTGAGAATTGAGGCAACAGATCTGTCTTCGGTTACAGAAGTGAAGGAAGGACTGAAGATGAGAATTGATTTAGTTAAATTAATACCTGTGAATCTTGTTGAGCACATGCAAAATTATACATCTCGGACTCCACTCTCAAATAAAAATTTTATTTTTTTTCCCTCTCTATTTTTTTTTATTATAATTTAAAAAAAATTAAATTTAATCTTTTTTTATAAAAAATATTAATATCAGATTTATTATTTTCATACACAAAACTAGTTATTGAGGAATTAAAATACTTCTATAATTAAAATTATAATAAAATAATACTATTTAAAAATTAAATATATTTTAAATAATTATATATCTTATTATTTTACTAATTCAACTAAATAAAAAATTGGTTTTTCCCTTCTTCTTCTTTATAAAAATTTTTAAAAAAGTATTAAACTTATAATGATAGGTCTCTCTCTATTTTTTTTATTACCCACCAAATATTTCGACTATATTAAATTTGACTCATATTAAATATTTGATTATAATAAGTGAGTCTCCTAACAAAAATTTTCTGCATATAACAAGATTTAAATTTAAAATCTTACTTAAATAATATTAAATCCTTTTAAATGCCCAATCTATTCCCTGCCCGCCGTAATTCGGGAACACTTCTTAGATGAAGCCCGATCTCTCCTTCTTAAGCAGCGGGCCTATTAAGTCGGCCCAAATAGTTGTTTATTGTTTATCTAATTTCTTGAGGATTGTTATTACGCATTTTTAGTTCGAACTTGGATGAACGACAGCCTCAAGTTCCATATGTATGTAATATCCACTTCGCCCAGCTTCCCCCTACTTTCAACTTGCAGCACCGTAAGCTGTTTCTCTTCCATCTCCATCCATCGGTTGAGCATCTGGTCTGCTAGCTAAGATGGAAGCTTTGCCAGCTTTCTTTGTTCCCTCTATTCACATTTCCACTCCAACGGCACCTGATATAACCTCAGCGATCAGGAAACCTGTGTTCTTCAACCTCCAACTCAACACAACACTCTCTTTACCTGACAGGAAGAAATTAAAATCCAGGCTCTTTACTTCTTTATCACCTACTGTCTCTACAGAACTCAGCACGGACCCACCAGTGGATGACCCGGAAACTGAAGGCTCAACCCAGAAATTCGATTGGTATTCACAGTGGTACCCTGTAATGCCGGTGTGCGACCTTGACAAGAGGGCACCGCATGCCAAGAAGGTGTTGGGTATCGATGTGGTCGTGTGGTGGGATCGAAATGAGAATGCTTGGAAGGTGTTTGATGACACGTGTCCTCATAGACTGGCTCCTCTGTCTGAAGGGCGGATTGATCAATGGGGGAGGTTGCAATGTGTTTACCATGGCTGGTGTTTTAATGGCTCTGGCGATTGCAAGCTCATTCCTCAGGCACCTCGTGATGGTCCTCCGGTAAAGATTCCTTCCATATTTTGAGCAATGTCAGCGGCCAAAAGACTTTAATTTACAAGTATCCTCGGTCCAATTTTGGGTTCCAAACGGTAATAATAGTTCTAGCTATTATTCAGAACGACATAAAAGGATCGAGAACAAACATCGTGATGGATCAACATAATTAAGGCTATGAGCTGAAATTATCAATGCCAACATTATCAGTAAATTTGGCCCGTACGTGGTTTTTTCAGCTCTTCTCCTTCTGTCCTTTCCGATATTCTGAGTCAATAGATTCTCTCCTTACCCTTCTACAGGAAAAGGGAAGGAGAGGGGGTCGATGGGCAATCGAGCTCGATTGTTTATTGTCTTGTTTTCTTATATCGGCATACGCTCTATGCTAGCCTAATCTTCATGCTTACAGGATCTGATGGAAATTTCTCTTGCTACCGAAATTTGCAGATTCACACATTCAAAAAAGCTTGTGTAGCTGCTTATCCAAGTACAGTGCAGACTGATATCTTATGGTTTTGGCCAAACACGGATCCTCAGTACAAAGATATTCTTTCAAGAAAGAGACCTCCGTACATTCCAGAACTGGATGATCCATCTTTCACTAGATTAATGGGAAACAGAGATATTCCTTACGGGCATGTTTCTAAAACTACAATTCATGATTCTTTATCTTCAGATAGCTTTCAAATGGGCTAATAGTCTGTTACATGTCTAAAGACTAAGCCATTTCTATGTGAGTTGTCTTTGTGGTTGGAAATGTTCGCATATGAAACTAAGCACTGTGCCATGTCTAAGTAAAGAAAGTTTTCCTTTCGTAGTTCAAATAACTAACTAGGAAACTTATGCAATTTCAGGTATGAGGTACTGATAGAGAATCTTATGGATCCTGCCCACGTTCCATATGCTCATTATGGGTTGATGCGAACTCAGCAACCGAAAGGTAGATAAGATGAATGTCTGAACTTCATTGAGTTCTTGCTTGCATTATATTTGACACTTACCTATGCAAGACTTCATTGACTTCACAGAGAAGGCTGATAGAGAAGGGGGCAGACCCCTTGAACTGTCAATTGAGAAGCTGGACATCAATGGTTTCACAGCAGATCAAGGTTGGAGCAATAGCAAATTTATGTCACCATGTATTTTTTATGCTTATTCTAAGCCAGATCAGCCCAATGTCTCTGAGTCATCAGCAGATGCTAAGGTAAAGTTGATTTGCAGGACTACAGATATACCGAGAATATTTTGATAAGTATGTGGTTATCTGTATCTAATACATATTTGACTGGGTTATTGCAGAAACTATCAAGTCAAAAGAAGTTTGCCTTGATTTTTGTTTGTATTCCGGTTAGTCCCGGTAAAAGCAGATTGATATGGAGCTTTCCAAGAAACTTTGGACTGTGGATTGACAAAGTTGTGCCAAGATGGATATTTCATATTGGACAAAACCTGATTCTAGATTCTGATTTATATCTTCTTCATGTTCAGGTGATCCCAGTTCATTTCAAAGTTATTCTTTGTCCAGATGGCTAATTGATTCCAAAAGTCACGGCAATTTTCATCTTCAAGATATTATTGACTTTGTATTGCACCAAGTCTGGAAACGAACGGATTTATTTTTGTCCAATAATCCCCAAAATGACATATCCAATTTATAAGAAAGCCCATAGAGGCTGCTACTGAAGAACCTAGGGTATTTTGCTTGTCCTTGCCCTGTTTACTTGTGGCATTTCACTATAAAAAAATGTTAATAAATGATATAATCACTGAGAATTCCAGGTACTGTTAAAGCATATGACGGGCGCTCTAGTCCAACCCCCAGAAACTAATTTTTTACGTGTGATTTGAAGGTGTCTTACACATTGTATAAGCTATTTAATGTCTAAATCAGCATATATGATAACCAATTTGGATTTTTGTTACGATATTGTCTTATAGGGTTCCTCAACTTGTTACCATAAGAAATCATTTGCCGATTCTGTTTATCTTGATAGGCAGCAAAGTCTCGCTACATCAGGGATAAAGAACCATGCTTTTTATTTGATTGCTTTATTTTATCCATAAGAATGGGTGTCTGATATGTTCGAGAGCTTGAATTTCTACGATTCTGGACTGGTCAACTTTGGCAATTTGTTTTTGTAAATGAGCTTCTTTCTCGTTTCCTTGTAATGATATTAATAACAAACTGACACGCTCCCATTAATCCTTGAAACTGAATATGAGTTGACTAATCAACTTTTTTGCTACTTGAATTGTTTTGGTGTGGTTCAAATTGTCGCCAAAGAGATTATCTTGATTGTAGCTAATGAATAGGTCCTTCTTAAACTGTGTTGTTGTATATTTCCATTCATACTGTCCTATTTTTTAATCTCTCAGATATGAAGCATACATACGAATTAGTGGAGAAAATATCCATCGCATATGCTTAAACAACCTAGATCTGCTATATCCTTGGCAGCAGTATTCTACTATAATCTGGTTCCAGGAAAACGTTTCAACAATCAATTACTTATAATTGGTATCTAAATTTTGTTGACAGGAACATAAAATAATGGATGCCGGTCCTTCCAATTGGCAGAGGGCCTGTTTTGTGCCTACAAAGTCAGATGCTCTTGTGGTAGGTTACAGGAAGTGGTTGAAAAAGTACTCAGACGGCCAAGTTGACTGGAGAGGAAAATATAGTGGGTTTCTTCCTCCAACTCCACCGAGAGAACAACTAATGGATAGGTAGCTACAACCTTTGGCTCTTTAATTCAGCCACAGCTTTAATTTGTTTTTCAGAAAGATTGTCAAATTCCTCTTAAAAACGAGGGGCAAATTTTGGCAGGTATTGGTCTCATGTGGTGAACTGCAAGAGCTGCAAATTAGCTTATAAGAGTTTGAATGTGGCGGAAGTGGTGCTGCAGGTAATATCAGTTGCTTCAGTAGGGATTGTGGCGGCAATGAAGGAGGGTATGTTATCGGCAGCCGCAAGGAATTGGCTGGTTGTGATGGCAGTAGTGTCATTTGCGGTGTCAAGATGGCTAGCTCACTTTATCTACAAGAATTTCCGTTATCATGACTATAACCATGCCTTCCGCTGAAAAGGTTGCTTCTGGTGACAAAAACAATTCGCAGAACTACTAATGCTACTACTGTATATGCGCGTTGTACAGCAATGCCTTGTGGGGAAGAACATTTAAATAGTGTTGCATATGAAACAAGTAAATAAATGCATCAGCCACTTGTTTGTTTGGAAATGTTGGGCAGAAGGAGGAAATACAATGATATGTAATGAAACAACATCGCATGATCATGTGTGTTGAGTGGAAATTTGAGGCGGATGGATGGATTACTCAGATTTTGAAGAAGAAAAGGAGTTCATGAAATCATAAGTAATGAAACATATTACTTCCTATATTTTATCACACAAACTTTATGTTGACCCTTGAAAGGTTATTATTCTGGTTACTCACACTCACAAAAAAAGTTCTACTTCCTAAAATTTTGTAGGGATATTTTAGTATTGAAGAGTATTTTTTGGCATGGATGAATGTGACTCTACAAAGTTTATTTCGGGTAAGAGACACCTTATAAACTGAACTAATAAAAGGCTAAGATATGTGATTATTCAATTAAGGAGAGAGTAAGACATATAATTATTTAAAATATATTGAATTTTTGAGAAGTATTATTTTGTTATAATTCTAATTACGACACTTAAGGAGATATTTTAATTTTTAAGTATTTAAGTTTATATTTAAAGATAATAGACGGTTTATTTTATCTGATATTAGTATCACTTAGAAGAAAAAGATATTTTACTTTGCTTAAAGATTGTAGATGAGTTTAATCTCCTTTTAATCAATTATTAAAAATATAAAGCATGTTTATTCTGTGGCTTGGCCAGAAATATTTCTTTTTCTATTACTAATTATGGAAAATGTTGAAGACTACAGGGTAACTAAGTAGCAACATGTGCCATTGGCCCGATTTTTTGATGAGCGGTCTTAATCAATTCTAACTACCTCGCCAAAATTTAAAATGAATTTCAATTTACCCTTATTAAAGGCCTTTCTACCCCATGTTATCCTACTCACAAAAAATTGTGAATAGCGCCTATTTGTAGCAGTGATTTTTTTTTTTATAAAAAAAATTTAACTAAATTCAATTGAGATTGAGAGAGTAGATTTATGAAATTATTTACTAAATAAATTTGTATGATAGCGAAAATGAAACTCGTATATAGAAATTTATTCCGTCAACTCTGATTGCCTTTGTTGGAGTGACTTAATAGGGAGGAGGGAGTAAACAAGAATGGTGAGCATGGCTGATTAGAGTAAGCAAGACGAACGAGACACGGCGGGGAGGAAAATATAGAAGAAAAGGTAAGTCGTAAGAGTTAAGAGACGCAGTAAAATAAAGTCACCGAAAGAAGTTGAACTGACTTGATTCAGATCGGCCATCAACGTCACAGCCTCAGCCTCACCCACCGTCTCTGTAAGCCCTACGCTCACGCTTTCTCTTCCATTTTCTTCTGTCTTCTCTTTCTCCAGTATTTCCCCTTTTTCTCTGTCACTCTTGAGTCCTGACTTGCCTCAAATTCTGGGTTTCCTAAGAAACCCATGAACGAGTCGAATCCTGCCACTGAGCCCATTGGGCAAAACCTCATCAAACTTATTAGCAATCTCTGTTTTTCTGTCTTCGTTTTCTCGGTTCTCATTTTTACTGTCATTGCCATCACCTACCAACCCCCAGATCCATGGCTGGAATCTGCTCCAGCTCTCACTAGGCTCTTTACTGAATCCGAAAACGCCACCTTCCAAACTGACAATTCCATAATCAAAACCGGTGAAGATTTGCCATCCGTCCTTCCCCCGGCCGCTTCGCCCAATGCCGCCGTAACTCCAATCACGGAGGCGGTGATCGAGAAGATCGAGAACCAAATCACGAATTCCACCCCGCCGCAACCAGACTGCGAGGAATTGGGTTTTGTGAATTGTTCCGATCCTCATGTGTTGATTGCGGTCGAAAAGTTTAATCTCAAGGTCTTCAAGTCCATTGCATTCTTGGAGTATCAGACTCCGGTTAATGGCTCGAAGCCTGACGAGTGTGATGTCGCATGGAGGTTTCGGAACAAGAAGGAGAAGTCTTGGCGAAAGTATAGAGATTTTAGGAGGTTTAGGTTTGGTGTTGGAGAGAATTGTACATATAAGATAGTGCATTCTGGTGGATGGCATTCGGGCTTAAATGCCAGGCGCCCCAGGAGCAGAATCAATGCAACAAGGGCTGGTGGAAATCCTAAAGTTGTCCCTCAGAACCGTGATGATGAGATCAATGACACGATCCCCAGTTTGGGATCAGAGATGAATTTTAGGAAGGGGAAGTACTTGTACTATTCACGTGGAGGGGATTACTGCAAGGGAATGAATCATTACATGTGGAGCTTCTTGTGTGGCTTGGGTGAGGCAATGTATTTGAACAGAACATTCGTGATGGACTTGAGTATGTGCTTGGCTGCAACTTATAACCCCAGTAACAAAGATGAGGAAGGAAAGGATTTTAGATACTACTTTGATTTTGAGCATTTAAAGGAGACAGCATCTGTTGTGGAGGAGGGTGAATTTTTGAGAGATTGGAAAAAATGGAATAAGGGCCATAAGAGGAAGGTGCCACTTAGGAATGTTGTGAGCCATAAGGTGACACCATTGCAGCTAAAGAAGGATAAAAGCACTATCATATGGAGGCAGTTTGATGCCCCAGAGCCAGAGAATTACTGGTATAGAGTATGTGAAGGTCAGGCTTCAAAGTACATTCAAAGGCCATGGCATGCTTTGTGGAAGTCAAAGAGACTAATGAATATTGTTTCAGAGATTAGTGGTCGAATGGACTGGGATTTTGATGCAGTCCATGTGGTTAGAGGGGCAAAAGCGCAAAATAAGGAGCTATGGCCTCATTTAGATTCTGACACGTCACCCAATGCTCTTCTTGAAAAGCTTAAAGGGATGATTCAGCCTTGGAGAAATTTGTATATTGCCACCAATGAGCCATACTACAATTACTTCGATAAATTGAGATCTAATTATAAGGTCCATTTGCTTGATGATTACAAGGAATTGTGGGGCAACACAAGTGAGTGGTACAATGAAACTGGTCTTCTGAACAACGGAAAGCCTGTTGAGTTTGATGGGTACATGAGAGTTGCAGTGGATACAGAGGTCTTTTATCGGGCGAAGACACGTGTTGAAACGTTTTATAATCTCACTAAAGACTGTAAGGATGGAATTAATACATGCTGATCAGGTTGGCAAAATTTTATATGCTTCTTCAAAGTAATGGTTTATCATTGTCTTCCTCATTGATCCAGGGTCAGATTCATACTATGGGGTTTGATTTAAGCTTCTTGAGTTGTTGTTGTACTTGCATGTTCTTTTATTGTATTGGTTACTGATGAATTATGTTCATTGTCTTGATTTTATATACCTTCAACAGTATCTCCTCTCTCCATCATGGTTCTTGACTTTCTGCATTGCCTTAGAAGTTGCTGGATTATGTCTGTATTATCTTCTCATTAAATATTTGTTGACTCCACGAACTAACCAAATAGTAACTCCATGATGGGCCTGAAGGCAAGGTTAACTTTAATATTTCAAAGCCTAGACTTCCATTGGATGGTTGGAAGATGGTTTTGCCTGTAACTCAGAAAAGGTTAGAAACAAGTAATGGCCTGTAAACTTTTTCATGAGCATCAATGCAGGTAATCAATAATCGGACTGCATACTTATGTCTTTGCAATGGATGGTATGCTAAGTTCAATGGATATAGTTGTCGTATTATCTCATCTTCAAACAGAGGAAGTAGTTTCAATTCTTGGGAATCTTTTCCTTATAAAACCTGTCATGGCTCATCATCACATAGCCGCCATTAGTGTACAAGGATATAACGGATCCTTTTTGAACTGATAAACCATAGATTGTGCCTTTTCTCCCCTTGCTTGTGCATTACTTGCTGGCTGCCTAAGCATGGAGAGAGGGGGAAATTGCTATTTTATTCAAACTACAAATTACAGTGAATCTGTACTTTCATTTTTGCTCCAGCTCGCATATGGTGCCACCGTTTTTTTTTTTGGTACAATTTTTTTTGAAAAGGGTTGACTCACCCACGATCTAAGGGCGATCTAAGAGTAGGATAAAGTCATTTTCTCTTAGGCAATACCAATAGCGAGTAGAGCGACCCATCTATTATTTTCAGGCGTAAACTTAAACACCTAAGAGTTATAATGTCTCTCACTATAATATAGTGATACTCCCCAAGAATCGAACACGATCTAAATAGTTGTATATATTAATTTTTTATCAATTGAACCACCACAGACAATAGGTTCATATGGGCTCTATTGGTACATGTTAAGGAAAACTTACATACAAGTTTACATATGGGAAGAGAACACGGATCACTTTCCCTCACTTATCAATCGAGTTGGGCTCAGAGTCATGCCTCTTCTTTTAGTTTAGTTGCATGTGAACAGAGAGAGGGAGTGTTAGCTCCATGTTGCGGAGAAGCTGCACTGCAGTGGTTGCGGAGATGACGATATTCCTGGCGGCGGGCTTGATGAATCCCTCTTCAACACGTTTGTCGAACAATCCAAGCAGGCAATCGTAGTAGGCATCCACGTTTAAAATCCCAACCAGTTGTTGTGACATCATCACTTTTCAAAACAATTACACATTCAGATTTCGGGCCAAGTTGGGGTGTTAATCTTGTATCTGTCTTTTTACGTGAGGGGAGGGGCCACCGAATTTCTCAATGAGAAGCCGAACAAGACGGCGCCCAGACGCTAGTGGGAAAAACACGACTTTCAAAGCTTCATATCAGTTTTGGGGTTTATGTTCACAAATAGTCTGCTTGAACTTCAAGATTAGGGGCTCAATCATGTGCCTAAACAACGGTTGCCTTGCTGCCTTGGAAATGAGAGAAGACCAATTTGATTTTGAAACGCAAGTTCTAAATCAAGTGCGTCATTACGGATGACAAGAGAAGCGGCCGAATGTGATTCATAGCGAAAGCAATCGCGTGTTTAATTCGTAATTGTACCAACCCAAATTTCCAAACTTCAGTCCGAAATACATAGATTAAAGTACTTGTGCATAAACGTGTGAAGGGATTATTTTCTCGGACGGGATCATTTGAAGTTATATATATATGCATGCAATTGAAGGGCGAATGTGAATTCATTCGAGTGTCGAGAATCAACAAATGAACTGACCCTAATCTTTCAAATGCTTATAATAACGCGTATGGTGGATTCTCTTCTAGTTAACAACGCCAATCATGATAAAGACTGCGTACGGTAACGCTACTCTTTGTTTTTAAAAAGATTCACCGTAGGTTAAGATAGAAGAATAATTAGCTACCGGAAGAAGAATTAGATGCCTAAACTTACATATTTAATTAAAGCAAATAATTAGTCATTAGCCGTGAGTAACCATTTTATGGTCCTAAAATAAATATAGCATCTCACGACTTGGTCAATTATTTTATAGGTCAACTAGAGCCTCGAGGCTTCATACTATGATAACGAGGCCTCGTTTACTAATCTTAATACTATAACATTCCAATATGGTGTGAATAGAATTTATTCTAGATGTAGTCACCCATATATGGTATTAATTCGTTTATTTGAGGTATCGATAGTATAGTATGGTTCAACTAACAATCAAGTTATACCCCACGTTATATTAACACTATTATTATTATTATTACTATTTTAAATTAGTCTCTCATCATGTTAATTATTTAAGGAATTTGAGGATAGGCGGCTGTGTAGTGTTAAATATAATTAAGATGAAATAGATGAGAAAAGAACGTCGTTGAAGAAATGAGAATGGCGATTAAAACTTACGGGTTTGTGATGGATTCCGAGCTGAGACCAGGTTATGATTCCCAGCATCTCTTCCATGCTTCCGTATCCTCCTATACACACACACACACACACGATAATAAATAAATAGGAACCGGTGGTCGTATTAATTAATTAACCGAGAAACATACCGGGGAGTGCAATGAAAGCATCGGCTCGACGGGGAATCTGGGCCTTCCTTTCATGCATGCTTGAAACAAACATCACTTGTCCCACTGCATGCCCTGATATCTGCTAATACCCTTATTCAAACTACTTCATATATATTCAATATAATTAGGTTTAAGTAATTCATCATTCTTCATACCTCAACAGGAACAAGTGCGGCCGGTATGATTCTGTTTCAAATCAAGAATAGATCACAAAGAGGAAACGATTTAGCCTAATATATATATGTGTGTGTGTGTGTGTGTGTGTGTATGACCTGAATTTCTGGTTCCATTCTATAGAGTATATTCTAAGCTTAAGGTTTTATTATATTGGTGAGAATTAGTGTTACCCTAGCACGGAACAACCGACCACCTTCATGACCTGCCTGGGAAACCACACCCATTAAAGGTGGAGATGGTGTCATCCGCCGACTAGCTATATGGAGCTACAAGTTTTATGCCTTTTGCAGAGTCTTCAGCTATATACAGAACCATTAGCTTTCAGTGACTTTTGTAGAGCAGACCCCAGTTGCAACTGGGATTCCATTGAACAGCTTCGACATGAATCTCTTAAAAGTATTATAAGACAGACTCACTATCTTGTGTTTTCATCTCTTCTCTCTTCAAATAATCCACCTTAGAAGCACCTTTTCTTTTTAAAAGAAAAAACTACATAGGATAAACAGGTGTTCAAGCTAGCCAACTGTAAGATTGAACTTACAATCTTTAGTGGACTGCTTGCCACTAAGCTACACTAGATTATTAATCATCTTAAATGCACTTTGAGAATGAGAGGGATGCCCTGTTCAGAGTCATTGATGATGGCATTAGGGAGATCAAGCGTTAATTCCAATTTATGATGACCAGCGGCCCCGCCCCTTATCAACTCAATGTTTCTGGGTGATTAGTTACGTTGCCTTCAGGATATTCCTATTTACTCAATCCTTATTTTCATTCATCTTTTTTTATGATTACGAGGCATGGAGGGTTGGGAGTGATCAAAAGAACAACACAAACATCAAGGTGTGTCAAAATTCCAAGACTCTGCCAATACTCTTGACGATCAGTAGGAGATACACCGACCATCAGTTATGGCATAAACCCAAATCCCCAACTCTCCCAGTTAACTTCTTTGATGATTACAAGAAAGGAAAAACCGATTTTCTCCCATCACACGTGCGAGTGCAGGCATACATACATATTTAGGCACGCATGAATAAGCAAATTAAACAGAAAGCTTCAATATCACCGTGTGCGGACTGCATTTTTAGCCAATCATGGTATCAGAATTCAGAAACGAACAGAAACTTCAACTGGTTCCGGAAACTGAAATAAAATGAGGTCAAAGAAGCGACACACGCAATTCCCAAACGGATAAAGTATGATTACATGTAAATACTTCGGAAGACACAGCGGAACCATATGTTAGTCGTGGGGCTGGCAACTGGCGGGTGATTTTTTCACACTTGCCATGAATAAGTTGTAACGCTTCAATATATACAAGAAAAAATGAAACCCATTCTCGACGGCTTCAATTTCAATTTGAGAAACATACACTACTCCAGTGCATTAAGCACTAACAGCCAAGTCCAATCAACTAACCGTTGAGGAGGCAATAGATGGGGATTCAGCATGCTTTGCCACAAAGGACTCGACAAGTGGGTTCACAAGATGAGGCGCTTCATCCTTCATGAAATCATTTAATAATCAATGACATCATACCCAAAAACACAGTAATACCAGCTTTTAAAAAACCATGAGGGAGGAGGAGAAAAATCATGAGTCTAATGCAGAAACAAAATCAGAACTCTTCAGACAGACATGTAGAAAGAGCATGAACATGACACCCTTGTAACACGAGAGAAAGAACCTGGGGGCAGTGGCCAGCATTTGGAAGGACGATGAAGTCTTCTACAGAATCAAAATCCTGAAAGTTTTGTCCAATCTCAATCGGTTCCCACGGATCCTTGTCACCCCATGCTATCAAAACTGGGCACTGAAAAAAAAGAACAAAGAATTTTGAATAAAATATCTCATTTTAGCTTTCTCGTTTGATTTGGATTTTTTTTATTTGTGTGCATTGCGGGAAGAGGGGGCTTACTTTCACTTGGGGTAGTAGTTCTTCAGGAAGAGGGCCACCTGAATAACAAATAAACTCAAGAAATACTTCTGCTGCTCCAGGTTGCAGCCCTGGATTAAGGATGATTTGCACGAGTTCATCTGTCACCTTGGAGGTATCATGGTAGCACTAGAAATTGTTTGAAGGCAACAGTTATCATTACAGAGGAGAGTATTTACTATAACATCTGCATTCAGATATAATCATTCAATAGTGACATAGTACCTGGCAAAGAATGCTCCTCACAGATTCTTTAGTTGCAACAGCATTGAAAAACAACTTGCCAACAGCAGTATCCCTGTAAAGTCAGGAATGAAATAATAAAATTTCCACCGGCAAATTTGTACCTGAAACTCAACATGAAGAATCTTGCATTTTATTTGTACCTAAGCAATCTCTGGAATGTTCTAATGAAAGGTCTCCCATACCAAGGCTGCTTCTTTATATGAAGCATACGCAGAGATATATTAAGAAGGATAATTCCCTTGCAGATTTGCGGCTCCATTACTGCGGCCTGAAGACCAACCACGCCTGCAGAAAAATATGGAACAAATCTGTAATGATAGTGTAGAAACTGAAATCCCAAGTATTGTGTATGACTCGTGTAATACAGAAAGATAGCCGCTTTACAATAAGTTTAGGAAGGAAAAGACAATTGATTTCACATCAGAATATTCCGTCAATCAACTCATAATCACTCTGTTCTAGTGCTCATCAGTCAATATTCTTCTTTTTACATATAACCAACAAGACTTGTCCTCAAGATGGAGAAAAGAATCTCACCCCTAGCTTGTAGACATTTGAGGGAAAAGATTTTGTAAGATTCTTAGTAAGGACATCAGCAATTAGTCCTTCAAAATGTTTATTTCAAAAGTATATTGAATAATATTCTATCTAACTCCTCCTAAGCGAAGTTCTAGTTTATTCAAAATGTGTTGCTTGATTTAACTGGACTTGGTTAAGATCTTGTAAACTTGAGAACATCAACTAAAAGCAATCACTATACTGAGTCTCGTTTAAATGACTCCCTCTAGCATATTGCACTCCCAAGGGAAGATTCATGCAGTTCCACTCATTGAGCTTAATGCAGATTGCAGAGTATAGTTGAGTCAATTTTAGGATCCCAAAAATAACATGGTAGTAATCACATCAATCAGTAGATTCTTTTTATTTAAGGTTTGTAAAGAATATTAGTCAATCATAACTACTTATAATTTTATATAATTTTCAAGTGACAGGTACAAACAGGGAAGTAAAATGAATAATTCCAACAAAGAATAGACGAAAAAGAGTAGTTGTCAATCCTGTTGGGAAACATCATGAAAAATAAACCAGAGTTCCAAAAGTATTCACCTCCAATGGAATTGCATACAAAGAATGCTTCATCCTTAACAACATCAACACAAAACTCATTTAATTGGGCAGCCCATGTCTCAAAAGTATAAAATGAGTCATCTCTAATTTGGCGAGGATTTGGTTTATCTGAATATCCATAACCAATAAGATCAATGGAGTAAACCCGGTGGGATTTTGCCAGAACTGGAATATTTTTCCTCCAGTGATCACTGCAACGATGTGTATTCTCAGTTACTCCAAGGAACAAAATAAGCATGGAACCAAAAGGATCAAACAGCAAAACTTAGATACAGGCAATATGAGATGTGTATTATCATTAAAATGTCAGAGCATGTATGGAAAGATGCTAGTACTGCAGAGCTATGTGAACTATTTACTATTTTAAAGAAAAAGTTTACTATTAACTCAACATATGTGACCGTATCCGGCATAAATTGCTAAAAACTGTTGCATCAATGAACACTTGATCACAATTACTGACTCAGTTCCCTGTCGTAGTTACAAACTGACAAAGCCAAAAAACCAGAGACCTTACCGTTTCATATTTCACTATAAAAATTAGTTAATATCTATGTCATGGACCACAAGATGAAAAATAAGTGAGAAGGGATGCTACTAAATAGAGTTTCCAACCAAAGATGGTGGAATTTAATTTCGGGAATATTAATTCTAGATTTAAACTAGGAAAGATAACCGTTCCTATATAATAATATGGCTAAGTAAAATAATAAAAGAGGAATAAAAACTTTTCATTGCGTAGTAGCTTGATTGATAGCTTCACAATTAACTTAACCCTACGCCTCATTTCTAACTTTCATAAACTTCATAAAAAAAGCTTCAGTAATTCACTTCCATTATAATGAAAACTTAAGGTTGCATATGAATATAACTAGCTTTCTTATGAAGCTTCTATATCAACAATCACAATCAAGAGGGGAAACATTTCTAAATAGAAATTCTTTCAAGCAATTCTTCCATTAATACCTATAGCATTTAGTTGCCTGCTAATGAGAAACAAAGTATGAGCAATGTGGACCTGTTTGCTCCAAAACCATGCACTAGAACCAATGCGGGGCCATGGTTTCCAGAGTATTGATAGCGAACAGAGTAACCCCTCCAGTTCCAAATGCTTCAAGCCAGAAAAATAAAGCATAAGAGGAAATTGAGTAAAACAAAGTAATCAAACTCCAGTGACCGGCGCAAAACAAGCAAGAGAGCGGAATGGATAAAAATAACTAAGTGCTAACATATCATAATGAAAAAGTTCTTAAAGCAGGACGCACACCCTATTCCATTGACCTCACAACAAATGTGTTGTGACTTGTGTGTGTGTGTGTGTGTGTGTGTGAGAGAGAGAGAGAGAGAGAGAGAACTTATATTTCGGTGCTGCATTAAATTTGAATAGAAACAGAAAATGGATTAAAAGACCAAACTTTAAACAAGTTGAAAAAAACAATTATGATGAAACAAAATGGAGTGAAATATGAAAGCTAGAGAATGCTTCTTCGCAACACAAGTAAATTTGACAGCCCTGGTTTGCTAAGCAAGAAGTTATTTGTAAACCAAAAAAGGAGCCCATGTAGGCAAAAACATGGGTGAATCCGTTGAAGCCTGGTTAAAACAAATACCGGGTTTGAACCTCGAGCTCTGCGTCTGTAAAGTCCAACGGTATTTCAGGAGGGGAAACGGTCTCCTGCTCGATTTGACCATGTATACCAGAAAATCCGACAATCCCAGTTGATTTGAAGGGCTTAAATCTCATAAGTCGACGATGAGTTATTAATTTTGGTAAACGGGTTTTAAGGTGAATGCAGATTGACGAAGCGGACCTCTCGTTTCTCTGAAGTGGGGAGCAAGGGAAATCAACCTGTGAAACGGGCGTTGCTTGGAGAGCTGTCCGCGCCATAATTCGATCAGAGAGAGCGTCACAACCACAAAGTGCGAAATAAAGGTTCTGCTTATGAAGCGACTTCCTCTGCTGACTCTGGAGCTCAGTGGCACAGTCAAAACATGGGATTGGGAGCCGAATTGAAGAGCTGAAGGTTTGTAGCGAGCCACGTAGCTCACTCACAAAATGAAATTTTATGAGGACGTTCTGGGGCAGCAATATATATGGCTCAACTGCCTCTAAAAGCTTGAGGCACGGGGGAAGAAAAAAACAGAGAAACAAATGCCTCTAAATGATAAAATCTCAATTAACAGGGACCCTCTATTCTAAAACAATAATTGCTATCCTGGAGTTATTTACGTAAACCAAAGAGGGCTAATAAATAGATTAAGTTTTAAGAATATCCTTATTTATTAGAATGGCTTAATATAAATTCTTGGGATTTATTGAAAGATAAAAGTGTCCAGACAAGTAACGCTTTGTTAAGAAAACATAAAGTGGCAAGCGTAAATGAGTCGAAAAAGGTTGACAAGGATGAGCAATACCGGATTACTATTGCAACAGCAGCCAGTAGTGTGGCTGGAGCAACGTTATTCCTAGTTATAGTGAGGTAATTAATTGTAAGGTTCATAGTTAGATTCTCACCGTCCGTGTTGTGGGTGGGATGCGCTACTTTTTTCTGTCGTGACTGAAAAGCACAAGAATATTGAGAACGAGGGAGCTGGGCCTTGCCAGACAAGAGTACTTGACAGGCGGTTCACGTTTACCAAAGCATGTACGAGCAGAGGGATCATTCTCTCACGTTCTGGTTTGCTTCTTGGCAACATTACAATCATGTACGAGCACGCGAGAAGCTTTTAGAGGTGCATCTATCAATCATCCATCATTCTGCTGCTAGCTATATATATATATTAACTGTTAATCCTCACTGATTAATTAAAACCCTCCCAATCTGCACTCTTTCTATGAGTCTGCTACTTCAATTGAATTAAATCCAACGCGTATTTTATTGGTGGAGGAGAGAATGGCGGGTGGGAAACATAAATATAAATAATAGTTAGTTGCATGTGGGGGCATATAGGAGAAAGAGCCAAGCTAGGACACACAACTCCTTTTGCGTCCTGCTGCTGAGTAGTATTGGGGGCCTCACTATCTAATATTCATGCATATATGTATATGTATCAACCCCATCTGAGAAGCTATACTAACTTATAATGACAAGGAGATGCGTGTGTTGACTTACATATCATGAAGACGACATCTAAGAGAGAAAGGTTGGTGCGTATTTTGTGAATGTGGACCTTTAGAACGTTTGGTGGCTTCATGGATCTAACGGTCAAACGCCTTCCCTTCTAGCTAATACATATATGCATATATATCAGTTTCGATGCCGTTCACGTCGTGCCTTATAATTCCTCTCCGGCCACTTTTCCGTCTCCACATATATATGCGCATTGTCATTGCAGCTCATTCAGCAACACTAGGTACGATGGAACAAGATCCCCAGTCTTCCATTCTCCCTCTTTGAAGGTTTCGCATCAGGTGTGTTTCCCCTGACACTAATCAACTCTTGTTATTCATTGCATAACACATCCATCTCTTATGTTTGTGTGCCTAGTAGCTCGGCACTTCCCTCTCACTCGTTTTATGTCTCTGATGCATCCCGAATCTATCTTGATGACAAGTTAGTTAGTGTACATGTTATATATGGGGATCGTATTGTGGTTGAGAATACATGGATGCCCACGAGAGGAGTTGGGTTAATTCATTTGGAAGAAAATGCACAACTGGTTCTGATAATACGGATGGAAGGATGCAGCAAAGCGGATATTAGACGAATCTGCAAAACTCTTAAATCTGCTCCTGCACCCGCATCGTTCTCTATGTCTGCTCTTCCTCTCCTGCCCTGGCTAGAATGGTAGCTAGCAATATATATATACACATTTAATTATCTGCGTGCATACAGAAAATAAGGAGAGAAGAGAGGGAATGGTCAAATCAGAGGAGACTGGTAGTTTTAACGTGATATAGTAATAGAAATAGTAGAGCCATTCATTCTTTCATTCACTCATTCAGTGGGTCAAAATCACATATCGCCCAATCAGTCAAAGTTTCCCTCTCTGACTGTTAGTTTTATGGGTGTGGCCTCATCCAATTAATAGCCTCCCGCCCCATCCTCATTATTATGTCTTCCGCATTCATTCATAATCAGACCAGGCCCTGTTTCAGGTGCAGGCCCGGCCTGTCCTCATTTGGGCCACTCACGTCCAAGCCCATTCCCTCAACTCCCCCATCATTTGCCCCAAAACCCCAAAAACAAAAAGCCTTTCGTAATTCCATGCCTTTTTAGCGTTATTATAAAAAAAAGATTATATTATCCTTTTAACATAATGTACGGCAAACTCAACTAATCTTCATGACTATAATCGGCGTGGGCCTAACCGCCTCGTAACTTATTAGGCTAACAGTACGTAATCTTGTCTCCGAATTAAGGCTCTTTCCTCCCCACTGTTTCATGAACCATCATATTCATAGGTTTCGACACAAACATGTCGGAGGACCGCTCCTCCCGTATGGAATTTCCATATTAATTATTTCAGCTGCTAACTAGCTACCATATCAATATCTATGTAAAATCTAAAATATACATAACAAGTTCCTTTGTAATATATCAAGACCCTAAACCCTACCTAGTCTCAACAAACGGGGCGCAATGTTGGTTTCTCTGACAGGAAGGTTCATTTGAAGGAACCAAGATTCACACAAACATCATCAACGACTTCTTTCAAAAACATGAGAGACTTTAAATTTGTATTAAACATCTGAATTAGTATATGATATCCTTGCAATTATAGATGACATAGTTGCATATGCACCAAAAGTCCCTAGATAGCTACAACCCCAATTTCTCTCCTCAATATTTATATGCTTTAATTTACATGTATTAATTAATTAAAGTTGTGATTTTTGCTCTGTGTGTGTGACCATATGTTTTATTATAGATATAATTTCTTATAGTTCCACGGTTAACTTTCTTTTGATCTAATCGCCACTTCACGTAAATTAATTGTGTATAAATACCAATTGATCAAATCATAAACAAGAGATAAAGAGAATTATTGAATTTAACATCATGACATGGTACATGCAGAATTTCACGAGTGACTGTGCAGTGCACGTTGGAGATCGAAAGCTCATGCAATTTCATATACCCATGCCTCGGAGTAAGGCATGTTCACAAATCCTAAATGTCCAATAAATAGCTACAGGGACTATCCAATATCACTTGATTCTTAGGGGAATATAATACTGGTCCCGTTATAATAACTTCATTACACACACACACACATTTATAGCGGGTCCTATTATTAAGCTACTTCAAAAATACCAGATTTTTAGGTTGTTTTCATAGTGATTTAATTTAATACTTTCACACTAGAATATCCCTTTGTATGTAGTTAATGTGGCCTTAGATATATATTATAATCTGTTTGTGATCTTTCTTATGGTTAAAATTATAATCACTTTGCCATATAAAGTTGTCGGTCATATCGAATTATATGGAAAAGGTTGCCTGCAGATTATCCAAACCTTTCCACTCACTTGGATCTACGTTAATATATTGCTCCACAATCTAATGAGAAATATATCATGTATATTCAAATGAAGCTCCTAGCTATCTAGCCCCTGTTTTCCAAAACACTTTTATCATCAGCATTGATAATTCCATGCATGCCACTTCTTCATTATTAATTCTGAAATTCTCCCTTTAAGAAATATGTTTCCTGGATGTCTGTATTCGATGTATCATTAATTACCTTCTACTTTAACCAACTCAATATATTTTGATCAATCCCCAACCGATCGAGAAAGGCTTTTTCGCATATTTTTTGTTTTTGCATTAACTGCGCATCCTCAACTTTGCGTAGAGAGAGCTCTATTCCACAAAGCTAACCTTAAAAATGGGATCAAACCTTATTAAGAAACCAGACAAGTACGTACCCATCCATATCTTTTTTTTTATTGGTCTGGTCTTTTTAAAGTAAAGACACCTAGCTTGTAAAGCCTTTTGGCACTCGTGTTATATATTGAGATGACAAAATGATTTATATTACGTACCATAGGGAGTTGAATGATTTTAGCAGATGATACTTCGTGTCTAAACATAAATCTATGATTCACAAGAGTTATATACTATAAGGTGATCAGACATGTAATTATATACAAATTAATTTACATTCTTGCATACGTGCATATATGATGGCCTGTAGGTATCATGCATGCTGGGCATCTAATGTAGTCATATTGACTGATCGATTTGATTATAATGTCTTTCAACAGTTTTCTTAGTAAAACGTTTTTATGAACACGGCCGGAAAAATAATTTGGAGGAAGTAAATGCACAATCCTTTGAACTTTATCTTGTCTTCATGTATGACATCAAGCTGGTTAGAATTGATGAGTCTTATGGATAGATATGAGGGAGGAACACCATATATAAAGACTGGGGATGAATCAACTAGCTAATTAAGACTTCAGTATTGTCATAAACTCTTATTAATAAATGGTGGTTGTGAGCGCACTCTTAACTTTCTCTCCCGCAAATCATGGACGTCTTTTAATTTGGGCACCTAGTAGTAATTTTCTCAAGATACTCTTTTTTATATCTGTATTATATATATATATGGAGAGGACTATCGGAGTGAAAGCTGCCAAGAATTGTCGCGGAGACATCTACAGTGTGGAATGATACGCTACATTGCAAAACAATACATATCTAATACTCTATAAGAAGATAAACTAAAATCTATGTATTGATTAGGTTACGTATACCATGTAATTTCTCAAGTTTGATAATCTGTGTTCGTGTTGTGCATGCTCGGAGAAGTATTGGCTGAATTAGTTACATGTCCACCATGCTTTGATTATCATAATAGTCTATTTGCATATGCATATTGAGCTATACACTCTTGCACTTGCACTTGTCTCTCGAACAAAACTGAGTGGAATGTGTGGGTAATATATATATTTCTCACCGCTGGAGCAGTACTAGATCAGTAAGTCATCTTGGGTACGTGATATATATATATATATATATATATATATCAATATATATGATGATCTGTTTAAAGTGATGCATATATATAAACAGTAGGATTAACATATGCATCTCCATCTTGCATACATAAAAGATGCAAATCTATTACACACGATCGTTCTGTGACAACAAAACTGGAGAAGATAATACATATATGTGAATACATGTGATACAAGACCCATTCAATAAAAAACCGTAGGTAGATGCTAACACGGACATTGAGATAGACCAGACATGCGCAGTGTGTTATGAATGTATTACACAACTACTCTTTTCTCTTGGTTTCTTGATTGTTGCATATGAATAATACATGTGCTAGTGGACACCATCTGCATCAGACATATTATTGTTAGGATCGTCGTGGGCGGAGACCAGTGAAGATTCCCAGGGCACACCATTATAAGGAGGTGGTGGAGGGTGCTGCTGCTGCTGTTGAGCAGAAAAGGCATCGTCGTTGATCAGTGAGTTGATGAAAGAGGAGAAGACATCGTCGGTACAGTAGTTGATATCTTCGTCGTCGTCATTGCTGGGGGTATTGGCCAAGGGGATTGCGGACAGATCCCCGAGGGCCAATGCCTGATCATAAGGATCCAAGTGATGGGAAGGAGTGGCGTCATCACAGTAGGGATTGGGGTCCTGCTCAGTAATTGGAGATTTATCATTACGATTAGGTTTAGTGGTAGCAGAGGGGTTGGAGGATGAATAATGATGACGAGAACATGGAGCAGCACTGGTTGATGGCTGGGTATTAGGGTTGAGGGGCTTGTGGGTGCGGGGATCGATGCCTTGGCTGATGAGCTTCTTGCTGAGATGGGTATTCCAGTAGTTCTTGATCTCATTATCGGTTCTCCCAGGGATCCTGCCCGCTATCAGAGACCACCTGACACCACACACAAACCCTAAATTTATGAGCTGGGGTGGGCGGTGCGGAAATTGAAAAATTAAGAATGAACATATAGAGAGGTGGGTGGGATTGAAAAATAAATATAGCGAAGAATGAAGAAGAGAAGGGGAGAGGAGTACCCACCGGTTGCCGAGGAGGCGATGGAGGCGGAGGATGAGATCCTCCTCGTCGGGGGCGATGTGGCCCCGCTTGACGGAGGGGCGGAGATAGTTCATCCAACGGAGGCGGCAGCTCTTGCCGCAGCGGAGGAGACCGGCTCTCTTAGGGAGGGTACGCCACCTGCCTTCTCCCTCGGTTTGGATGTACTTGGAGAGGAGCTCGTCTTCCTCGGGAGTCCAGGGGCCTCTCTTGAGCCCTACTTTGCTGCAGCAAGGAGTGGTCTTAGGAGACGGAGCTTCCGCTGACCGGGACGACGCCGATGAGGGCTTTCTCATATCTCAGGCTTCGGATCTGTACGTCACTGGGTGCTGTCTTTAGTGGGCGACGCAGGCAACAAGATGATGAGGTTGGGTATGAGTCTATATATACATGTCTCTGCATATAATTTGCCCTCCCGCCCAATCACATTATCATATTCATTGCTGGGTTATGCTTATGACATACATGTACGTATGTATGTGAATTGGTATCGTCCACACACTCACTCCCACGCGCTCTCTCTTTCTCTCTCACATCTGCATAACCAACTCCACTGCGCCAGACCCACACCCTTTACTTTCTTCGTCCTTAAGGATTTCCTGACGGTGACGCCTCCCGAAACCTACATTCTTCATCTTTTCTTCTCCCCATTTCCCACTTTTTTCTTCTTTTAATTTCACTTTTGCTATTCATCCGATATAAAATTTCCGCCCACCTGTTTTTAATCCTTTCTTTTTGAGTTTAACCGCTGACAAGAAATAAAAGTGCGTTTATTTTTTTAAAAAAATATTTTTGTTCTATATTTGTATTTACGTTTTTGTTTGTATTAACATAACAAGGGGAAGGAGTTTGATGTTATTCAGGTATTTGCCGCCAGCATGCTAGCAAAAATTTAGCGCGTTCATTTTAAGCTTCTTCGTGGAGCGTAGAATCCATCTTTGCCGGGGGCCACGGACATAAATATCTGGCCCGCGTACTTTATCTGAAGTAATTGGGTTTGGGCTATGTGGCCCGCGGACATTTACCCATCCCATTTCGGTTTCCCTCTAAAAGTTTCATTGAAATTTTAGACTATTTAAATGTATCATTTTATTATAATTTTAATTACGGTATTTAAAAAAATATTCTAATTCTTGAGTATTTAGATTTACAACTGAGAGTAATAGACAACTTACCCTGCCCAATATTGGTATCGCCTAAGAGAAAGGGAAACTTCGCCTTGTCCTTGGATCGTGGGTGAGCCTAACCCATTTCTAAAAATTTTTATACCAAAAAATAAAATAAAATAAAATAAAAGTTATTTAATTTTTTTAAAAAAATATTTTATTATAATTTTAATAATTATGATATTTAAAAAATATATTAAATTTTAAATACTTAAATTTATATTTAAAAATAATAGATAATTTACCCTACCTAATATTATTATTATTTAAGAGAAAAAGAACTTTCAATCTACCCTAACTCTTTTCTACAATTTTTTTTTGGTACAATCTTTTCTACAAATTTATGAGAAGAAAAAAAACTCACTTTCACCAAATCCAATCCATCATTCATCTCTTTCTCATGTCGATTCATGACACGAATGTGGAAAAAATCTTTTGTTAAGGTTTTATATATTTTGTTATTAATTGTTCTATGATTAATTACATCATAATTACATGAATTCATAACTTTCATAACTTAATATTTCATAATTAAACATTTCACTAAATTTTAAGGCATAATAATCTTACTGAAAATCCTGATAACAATACATTACGTATAATCTCTAATGTCAATGGCCAAGAAAATGAAGCCATGCGCTTCCTTTCACCTCAATATCGGCTAAATAGAACCTTACCGACCCAATTTACTCTAAAAAAAAAAGCTATAAAAGCTATTATACCCCCAAAAACCAAGGGCAAAGGTTGATGCTGCTCTCCTCCTTTGCTTGGCTGGAAATTCAGAATGTGAAACTAATCTTTCCATTGGGAAAACAAACTAAGATGCCCATATATGACCTGACTAAAAACATAAAAAGTCTAAATCTCAGAATAATTTAACAGAATTCTGCCGGTTAGTTATGCAAACCAATACATTTATGAATTCCGTACATATCATACTGGTAATGTCTGCACTCTTATGTGCTTGTACTTTTGCTCACTATTGAACCTTCTGGCGCTCTCTGTCAGACCTCTTGATAAAAGGAGCTTCAATGCCTCAACTCCCTCTTCCAAAGCCCCGTCAGTCTGTCCAGCGATCAAACACCAATTCACTTAGGTGCATCAAAATTATTCGTTGCACTTAACTGTCTTAGGGTGTGTTTGGATTAGCTTTTGGAGAATAGATTCTGGGAAGAATAGATTCTGGAGAGAATAGATTCTGGAGAGAATAGATTTTGGGAAGAATAGATTATGGAGAATAGATTTTGGGAAGAATAGATTTTGAGAATAATAGATTTTGCAAATAGAGATATTTGGATGATTAATAGTAAAATCACTTTTTATATTAATAAATTATTAAAAAGGGTATGATTTGATTAAAGTATGAGAGAGGAGTGCGGGTAGAGAATAAATAGGAGAGAGAGAGGAAAGAGAGAGGAGAGAGGGGAGAGAGGGGAGAGGAGAGAGATGAGAGAGAGAGAGAGAGGGGAGAGAGGGGAGAGAGAGGAGAGAGGAGAGAGGAGAGAGGAGAGAGAGAGGAGAGAGGAGAGAGAGAGAGGAGAGAGGAGAGAGAGAGGGGAGAGGAGAGAGAGAGAGGAGAGTATAAGAAAAAAGTAGGGGTAAAATAGTAATTAGATAATCTATAAGCTCTTTTCCAGTTCCAAAATCTATTGAAAAATAGCTTCTTCAAAACCATGGTTTCAAACCGAGGTTTTACCCAAAATCAATTTTGGACGAAAATGGCTGTTTGGCAAAAAATTTTACAAACCGAGGTTTTGGCCCAAAATCAATTCTGGACAAAAATTGATGTTTGTGTTAAATTTTTCCAAACCGAGGTTTTGGCCAAAATTGATTCCCAGAATTGGTTCCCAAACAGGCACTTAAACTGAAACCTTGAGTAACAACATTCCCAAACTGAAACTTCCATAAAACTTAGTAATTGCAAAATAAATTCTTCTTCTAGTGTTCAATACCAAAGAACTTACTCGTTGTCTAGGGGCTACATTGAATTTTTGAAGCAAGAATGCTTTTGGATCCATTTGCCCTGGAGGCCTTCCTATCCCTTACACCCAAAAAATTGAAACTAATAATGATAATAATTATTTAAAATGCTGGGAAAAATTAAATGATTTGCGCCAAAAGTACTAACCAATTCTTAACCGAGGAAATTCTCTATTTCCTCGAAAGTGATAGATCACACTCTTCAGCCTGGTATAGTGAAAAGAAAAGAAGACACATGACTGGGACGAACGAGAGCGGAAACTAATTAGATCTCAAAATCTCAATTCCAGGCACAAGCCATCTACTATAATTGAATGAAACAGACCTACTTTAAAAAGAACTCACTATATTTTAAGCTACTTTGATTTCTTTCCTATACACATAAGACAGAGTAACGGCGCAGGTATCCCTTGGAGATACGCATGTGTCCTCATTTTATCTTCAGCATAAAAGAGATAACACAAAGCATATTTATCGGATTAACGGATCACAAACTCGATATATGTAGAACAGTAACAGAGACACAAGGCATTGATTTGTCAAAAGTCATAACGTAAGTTGTCATAATCAAACAACTTAAGCACACAATTATCACATGGTATAATACCCGTTGTGGCTTCCATGACCTCCTTTGTCATGAAGACGAAGCACCCCACACGGCAAATTCATGTCATCATGGATCTACAACCGAAAGAGTTGACTGAAATGAGGAACAACGCACTTATTATCAATTGGCTGATTGAAAGAATAGGGGTGAAAGCAACAAATTACCACAAGCACACGATCAAGAGGTAGCTTGTAATAAGCAGCCATTGGTCCTGCCTGCAGTTCCATGGCAAGAGATATCATCTCATAAGTTAAAAACTACAACAAAAATTCATATTGGAGTAAAGCATAAACAATCCAAGCAAATAATATCCTCAGAATGACAATAAAACTACAGCTTGAATCCACAAGGCTCATACAAAAAAGCACACTGACCAAGTAAAGGAAACACTGGATCAAAATTAATATGCAGATAACAATTATAGTTTAATATTTCCCATAGTCAATTTCAAGATATTACTATAATAGTTGCCAAGACATTAAATACTTTTAATTTGTTAATTGCACTTGCTTTTATCAGTGGCGCAAATTAATCTTATATTAATGTCAATCAAAGTATAGATTTTCCAGATTTCAAATTGAACTAGAGCAGCTATCTCTCAAAAAAGTAAATTAATTTTATACACCTAAATTAACAATCCAAGAAAATAATAGGCCTTGTTTGCAAGTGAAAGTTGACAAAAGCTTTGAATAGGTAAACCTCCGAAACTAAGTTGAATATCTTAAATCCTTACTGATTCACCGCTAAGATTCATGTAAGTTTGAGGCTTTGCAAGGAAAACAGGAACTTCACCAACAATACCTGTAATAGATTACCCCACAAATTATTCAGAAATACAACACATGCTGAGATTAAAAATAAATAAATGAGGTTGAAGAAGGAAGATTGAATGCCATGGACAAACCTTGGCCAAAAATGGCTTTGCAATGGACTGTGTTCATAGCAATCCCATGTGATTCAGCAAATGCATCAATCATCTCAAAGCCCACCTGCTTTCAATAACATTGCTTTATCTTTCAACGAAACTTAAAGCAAAACCTCTAGGATGCATTAGCTTTTAGATTACAGTATACATTGTGTCTAGTTCCCTTGTACTTGTCACCAGGATTGCCCAACCCGACAAAAAGCCATGGCCGACTAGCAGCAGTACACAAGCAACGCCTAAACAAGTGACTAAGCATCTTGTCCAGGAATTCAGGCAGTCTTCACCTAATTGCAACAGATTTTCTATGCGCTGAATTTGGTTCACCTGCAATTCTGCAACTAAAACTATAAGTTTTAATAGAAGTTTCAACTTGCAACCAAATGTTCTAATCAATGAAGTTGTTTCCTTATACTAGAGGTGCTATCTAAAGTGCATCAAACACGCTGAAATATTTTAGCGTGCAATTTTGCCCCTAATAATATTAAAAGTGGTGCCCGATCTTAACAAACCACAAACGTTGGGTAATTCTAAAAAAAAAACAAGAAGAAGAAGAAGAAGAAGCAGCTTCCATCTGCTACGGGTGCTGCGATAATTCCCCAGCCTCTCTTTGGGAAGAAAAAACTTTCCAGAAGCAGCGTCTATGGTCACCCATCATGTGGAGACTCAACATTCAGGCATTCACCCATCATGGGGAGACTCAACATTCAGGCATAGTCTTGCGAATAGAAGGGGAGCGGCCTGGTTATGATGTAGCTTTCTCGCCTATAGAGGAGCTGAAAAGCATAGATCCAGTTTGAAGTTAGTTTAAATCGAACTTTCCAGAGAAATCGTGATAAAAAACTAAAGAGGAAGACCTAGATTTATTTTCCCTTTCTTCCCTAATTTTAAGTTTGATTTGCCTTTCTTGAAGACAAACCCTTCAAACCCATAATCATCCGTTAAAAAGCTCCAAAAGTCTGGAAAGTTTTATCTAGCCATTGCCGGTCTCTACTCCCTCCGTAAACCCACGAGAATAGATGTTTCAGTTTCATAACAGAAATATAAGGGATTTCAAGAACACAGAAAAGATCAAAAGAATCAAAACCCATGATTCAAAATCCAGTATGTTTTCTGGGTTTCGTACGTTCACCAAGAAAACCAGAATGAGCATCGCAATACAAGACCAGACATGAACAGTATAAGTATAGAGAGGATGGAGATGACCTTGGCGACCGCGGCTAGGTAACGAGAGTTACGGGGAAGCCGCAGGGAGACGCAGAGATGCTCGGATGGGATCTTTTTTTCTGAATTAACGGAAGCCAGTGTTCAGTGGGTGAAAATTACTTCATTTTTTATATATTAATTGCAAGAACCTCAAATATTTTAGAGGTACTGAATATACATAAAAAAATATTTAAAATACTAAATATATTTTAACTCTTTAAATTTAAATATATTTTATTAATATTTAATTAATGAGTTATTATTTTAAATTCATGGGTTAGCATTCTTCAATTCCTCGTCAATGAAGTTAATTTTAAAAAATAAATTTAAAAAACTAAAATGGACTGACGTAAATGTAAAGAATTAGCGTATGCTTTAGCATAATTAATTTAAGAGAAAGTTGATGAAGAAGCGCAAAATGTCATCATTATCTGCGCACTTCCCCATTTGATAATTGGTTGCTCCCCTCATCATCTAAGGTCGCCGCCATTTGACTGGAAATATGGCTCCTCATATTCAATTTACCAACCAGTGCCAACATTGACTGCAAATAGGATACTATGCAATGCTACGCCTACATTCCCTCAAAACACGAAGGGATATGAACATTTTGGTGTTGCAATGTATAAACAAAAAGAAGAGGAAGGAAATGGACAAGGATTGGACGTGCCAAGTTGCATAGGAGGGATCATTCAAAGAAAGGGAAACTAGAGATGAGATAGTTGAAATTTGAGACGAGAGAGGAAGTTTTGAAATTTACAAGTTGGAAGAGGAGGGAAAAGTTGGAAGTATGATAAGTCACAAGTTGAGTCAATGTAAAATTTTATTTGTTAAGTCTTGGTTCCATGAGTTGGTTATGTATCACTAATAAAAGATTTGCAATACAGGATAGGATTAGGATAACTTTCGTCTTATATCTCATCCTTAAAAATAATATAAGGAAGTATTTTTATCTTTAATCTTATCCTTTTTTAGAGATGTCCCAATCTTAGATAGAACTTGATTTTTTTATAAACAAAAATCAAAGCTTAATACAATTAAGGATGAACTTGTGAATGAGATAGAATTGAACATGATCCTGTCTATAGATTTAGTTGATGAAAGGATGAGACATACATTTATTTAAAGTAAGTTTGATTCTTAAGTAATACTACTTTATTATGATTCTAATCACGATGTTTAGGGAGGTATCATAATTCTTGAGTATCTATATTTAAATTTAAGGGTAATTAACGACTCGTCATTCTTGATATTGGTATTGTTTAGGAGGAAAAAAAAATTTATCATGCATTTAGATTGTAGGTGAGTTCAACCTATTTTTAAAAAATTTTATAAAAAAAACATAGCATGATCACGCTGGTAAAGATTGGAGTGGAGTAGTAGAGAACATAGACATGATGATTTGAAGTAACATTTGTTGCTGATGTGTTGGTTACCTACATACCGTACATTCGATTCAAGTTTTTTTTTTTATGGCTTGATTGATATATAGAACTAGCTTAAACTTGAATCTATATTTATTCTTGGTTATTAGAAAACATTGGTTCTGGATTATTGTAAAGAGTCTCCTTATGAATTTAAATCTCATTTGGGTTTTGCTTAATTAAAGGGTAAATATAATGGGACGAGAGCGAGGGTCATCATGTGTCCAATCCCATCTCAATATGACTAAAACAGAGATGGGTAGGCAAAAACAGGGTATCATTAAACAGCTATAATCACAAGAAGCAAAAATGTGAGAGGAGCTAAGGTGGAGTTGGTGAAGGCTGGAGCGGGAAGACTTGATTAAAATGGAAGGTGAAATAAGAGGGGCCAAATAGTGGGAACGTTAGGGGTGGGAAAATGGTAATGGGGAAGGTCAAAGTCATGTAATGCACCATTTGTCATTGGGATGGAGATGAGACGTGTATTGAGGAGAGGGCAACATACAGAGAGAGGAGGCATTTATTTCAGGATAACGCATACAGCAACATGCATACATGATTGATTATATTAATAATCACATAATGCGAATGTGGCCTTGGCCTTCATGTGGGGCTTGCAATGCCAATTGCCAACTCTCGCCGATGTGATACGTGTTGCCCCAACGGCCGGCAACTCCGGCCCCATCCCTCCACTTTCATTATTAACCTCTCCCACCTCCGACTCCTATTGCTTACTTTTCATATTTACTACAACACCTGAGCCCTATGTTAATTATATATAATTTATAAAATAAACCCTTTTCTAAAGTTATATATATATATGTATGATATATTTAATTATTTTAATTATATTAAATAAATTATTTAAATTAATTAATATGATATTTTTTTAAAAATATTCTAATCATATTTTTAACTCATTCTCTCACTCTATTATTTGATCATTATTAAAAAAATATTAATTAAATAATTTTAAAAAAAATTAATAAATATAAAAATAAATTTTATATTTAAAATTAAAATTAACTATGTAGTAATTTGTCATGTGCCCACCATTTCTTCAGCATCAAATTGTATTACAGTATTATTAAATATAATAACCTCCGAGTCACTGATAGAATAATTAGAACAAGAAAAAAATAGAAAAAAATTAAAAACTAATAAATATTAAAATAGAATATTGTGTTAATAATTCTTAATCTATTATGAATAATATTTAATATATTATTGATAATAAACCTAATTTATAATTTACTAGTTTTTTTAAAGCTTTTTCCTATCATTTTTTCCTAAATACAAAGCCTAATTGAGTGGAAATGTCCTAAAGTTTGACTCGCCATTGTGTGGCTGTACTCGTGCTTGCATGTACAGTTATAGTACTGTGGTTGGTAAGATGGGTAAAGCTTTACTACGACGGGACGAGTTGGGGTTAACTAAAAATCAGCCTGTTTTGTGGGTAGATTATATAGCCTGTCCTGTTTATTTTTTATTTTTTTAAAATATTAATATTATTATTTATTTATTTAAATATTTTTATTATTAAATATTAAAAAATAATTATTTATTTTTAAATATATATTAATATATATAATTGATTAATATTATGTTAAGATTTATTTAAATTTATAGTTATAAAATTTAAATTTTTTATAAAAATAGAAATTTGTAAAAGTATAATAATATATTTTTTTATTATATTAATATAATATTAAATTTTTTTATTAATATTTTAAAATTTTAAAAATATTTTTTTTGAAATATTAAAAAAAAATGACAGATGAGATGCGCTTAAGTTGGCAAAATATCTTCTTGTTTTGTGGTGGGCTGTCAGTTGTGATAGGCTGACTCGCTTAGAAACTGACCTGTTTCCCTCTAGATTTCCCGCCTCTAGACCGCGCCCTCACATAGCCACCCCGATCCCTCTTCCCTGCGCGGGGCCAATCGTGTCATTTAAATGCTGCGGTCCCGCTGATTGGCTGGCCTAATGTGGGTGGGGCGTCTTTTGGCGCCTTCATTGTATTTTTATCGCGGGATATTACCCTATTTACTTATTCTTAACTCACCTTAATTATATTATTAGAATTTAACAAAATATTAAATATGTTATCCCAACATTGACAAAGCATACCATGGTTATATTTTTGGATATATATATATATATATGAAAAACGGATCGTAAATGATTTCGGAAATATCTCAAATCCAAGTCGCGTCAACAAAGAAAAAGCCAAGTAGTGCTGTGTGTGTGGCGAGCGACAGATAGAAACGGACGATTCTCGATCTGCCTAAACAGTTACGCCCCCTCTCCGCACGGGCTTGGCGAGAGAAAGAGGAGAATTCTAGTCTTGTTTTGGAAGCGGAGAAGAGGATCGAAGGGAGACCGAGATGAGAGAGATCATAAGCATACACATAGGCCAGGCCGGTATTCAGGTCGGGAATTCCTGCTGGGAGCTTTACTGCCTCGAGCATGGCATCCAACCCGACGGCATGATGCCCAGGTAACTGATCTCCCTCCGAATTCATTTTCTCCTTGCATATGTCTTGATTTATTTTTGCAAATCACGGAATTTTATGCGTGCGTGTTCGCGAGAATTTTGCTGCATGACCGAGACTTAAAGGGGGAGAGAATTTTACAAGGCTTTACAATGTAGAGAGCAGGAGTTAATTGACGAAAACAGAAGAAAGGGAACGTATTGTGAGGACCGGATCTATGGATTTCGTACGCTTTAACATCTTTTGGGTCCATTCTGATATTTCACGGCATGGATTTAACGTGTTAATGTCAAATAGCAGATGTGTTCATTGTGAATAAATGATAAGACATGTAATCCGGTTAACTTCATAACAGATTTTTCTCGCCTTTCAATTTTTGAGTGAAGCGAGTTAAACGAATACTGTCGCATGTCCTTAATTCAGTCTTCAATCAACTGCTAAGATGTCCAAAAAAAATATGTATCTATGTTCATGAGAATTCGACCAGATGACCAGAAATGAGGCGGGAAAGACCTAATTTGACAAGGGATGATAAGTTAGGGGCTTGGAATGGAATCGATTGATAAAAGCAGAAGAGGGGAAGCTTATTATGAAGACATCCAGGATCTACGGATATTTCTGGTTTACATTTTCGTGTCAAATCTGATATATTCACTAGTAGAAGTATATGCTTTTAAATGGATTAATGGCTTGCGACTAATGGGTCTTAAATATGTTAACTGATTAGAAACTTGAAGAAAAAGGAATGACCGGGTTAAACTGTAAATGCCTATAACCCAACAGTTGACAGGACACCTCAGTAGTTCAACTAATAAACAGTCTGCTTGTGTGTGTGACAAGAGCTGTCATTCAATGAACTTCACCTGCTTCTGGTTTAGATCTCAAGAAATTACTTGTTACTCTTTTCATGCCTTGTATCGTTTCAAATTTTCAATTTATGACTGTTACATTTCATGTGGCAGTAGCTAACAAATTTCTAGTAAAGCCACTTCAGTTCGAATTGTCTCGTTTCCTTAAGTCAGTCCTTACTCTCTGCCATGCTGAAAATTCTCAATATGCAGTGACAGTTCAGTTGGTGTTGCACACGATGCTTTTAACACCTTCTTTAGCGAGACTGGTTCGGGCAAGCATGTTCCTAGAGCTGTTTTTGTTGATCTTGAACCAACTGTGATCGATGAGGTTAGGATCGGGTCCTACCGGCAACTTTTCCATCCTGAACAGCTCATATCTGGAAAGGAGGATGCCGCTAATAATTTTGCTAGAGGACACTATACTGGTAAGGGAATTTGTTTCTAGAACAATAAAAGAAATATATGGAAACTAATCCATTTGGTTTATACGCTAATTAAGTTTTGGATTGGTGCTGCAGTTGGAAAAGAAATTGTGGATCTCTGCCTTGATCGCATAAGAAAATTAGCAGATAATTGCACTGGGCTGCAAGGGTTTTTGGTGTTTAGTGCTGTTGGTGGTGGCACTGGGTCTGGTCTAGGGTCCTTGCTATTGGAACGCTTGTCTGTAGATTATGGAAAGAAGTCAAAGCTGGGTTTCACTATCTATCCTTCTCCCCAGGTACTTCTTTTTGAGTAGTTCACCTCTCAGGACTTACCTGTTATATGGGCTATAGCAAAACGGTCATTACTCCATGTATACCTTTTAGCTAATTTCTTCAATTTCAGGTCTCGACTGCAGTTGTGGAGCCATACAATAGCGTTCTTTCTACTCACTCTCTCCTTGAACACACTGACGTGTCTGTGCTTTTGGACAATGAAGCAATCTATGACATCTGCCGAAGATCCCTAGATATTGAGAGGCCAACTTATACCAATTTGAATAGATTGATATCTCAAATCATATCATCCTTAACAACATCATTGAGGTTTGATGGAGCTATAAATGTCGATATTACAGAGTTCCAGACTAACCTCGTGCCATATCCCCGCATTCATTTCATGCTTTCCTCGTATGCCCCTGTCATCTCAGCTGCAAAAGCATATCATGAGCAGCTGTCAGTGCCTGAGATCACTAATGCAGTATTTGAGCCCTCAAGCATGATGGCTAAGTGCGATCCTAGGCACGGGAAATACATGGCTTGTTGCTTGATGTACCGAGGGGATGTCGTTCCCAAGGATGTAAATGCCGCAGTTGCCACCATTAAAACAAAAAGGACTGTTCAGTTTGTTGACTGGTAAGAAATTTTGCATGTACTTTACTGAAAGTGGCGCATGTTCTGGGCTTTGATGATTGAAACTAATGCAAGAAGATGATGACTCTTATTTTTTCTTTTTTGGGAATACAGAAGTTCATGACATTCATTTACATAATTTTACGGCCAGTGAGCGGATGTGTGAACTGAATCTTCCAAAATTTGATTCTTTTGTCCTGTTCAATGATGTTTGTCCTGTTCCCTATAGGTGTCCAACTGGCTTCAAGTGCGGTATCAACTATCAGCCTCCTTCAGTGGTACCAGGTGGTGACCTTGCTCGGGTGCAGCGGGCTGTTTGTATGATCAGTAACAACACTGCAGTTGCCGAGGTATTTTCCCGAATCGATCACAAATTTGACCTCATGTATGCCAAAAGGGCCTTTGTACACTGGTATGTCGGTGAAGGAATGGAAGAAGGGGAGTTTTCAGAAGCTCGTGAAGATCTAGCCGCTCTTGAGAAAGATTATGAGGAAGTTGGTGCCGAGGCAGCAGATGATGAAGAGGAAGGAGAGGATTATTGATGTCATAAAGGCACTCCTAGATAACTGTATCAACTTTTGAGTAAAGAGAGTATGCTTGTCATGCCTCCTGCACCGTTGTTTCCTTCATCTTGTGTGATGCATGTTCATTATACTATTGTAACGTGATGTTTCTTCGTGGTGATTTAGGATGTGCTTGTTTGTGGAATCCATAAAAGTTTATCATCTAAATTGTTTACATGCCATTTCTATGACACATCCCAGCTTCTAAATTTTCTTGATATGAACCGTTCAAGTTTTCCTTGGTAAGATACTCTAAATCTCATGGTTTGTAAGTGTTATTGAAGTACCCTTTCCTTTCATCCATTTTGGATTGATGATGAGCTTTGTTTTAGCTGCTGCTGGTTGTTTATTTGGGTGTTGTCAAGGCATTAATTTTCTGTTTGTTTAGATCAATTTTGATGTTTTCCAGCATCAATCTTGAATGATTGGCATCCATCAGAAGCCAAAAAATTTGCAGGAAAATTGGCATGATGACACCGTCAACCCGCGCAAACGAACCATGCCCCATGAAAACTTGCAACGAAACGTTTGATTGAGCGGCATTCATGATTATCTCTCGAGTTTCAAATGTTTGTGACAAGCTCAAGCACCCCATCCCAACAATTGCCTATATGTTATCTATTTTGAAATAGCAAGTAGCTGTCGATTATAACTTAATAATTTTAGGGTTATATAATATTCAACATCTTAATTTTATTTTTTTATATATATACAATATTTTAATTTTATTTATCGTATAATTTTATTTATAATATTTTTAATTTTAATTTGATATAATTCTTAATATTTTAAAAAAATATTATGTATAAAATTATATTAAATTAAAAAAATTATATATAAAATTATACTAAAATAAAAAAATTATAAATAAAATTTTAATATAAATAAAATTAAAAGATTGAATACATATAAAAAAATAAAATCATGATATTAGATATTATAAAACCTGTAATATTATACTATAATATTGATGAGTTATTTTTAAATAAATACTTAGACCTCGCGTATCATTAGTAAATAGTAAAATGGTGTAAACATGCGAAAAATGTTATAAACATAAAAGTTATAATTTTTTTAAAGAAAAACTAAAATTCAAAACAAAATTTTGAAACAAACACACAATGCTTTTTATAATAAATATAAATTTTTCCGTCAAAATAAATATAACTGTAATATTGCATCCTTTTTAAGAAAAGAAAATAGTATAATTTAGATCTAAGAGAGAGGGTATATTTGATTCTCATACATCATTTCTGAGAATTCAGAACACAATTTTCATTCACACCCCAGAAAAAGAAAAGAAAAACGATTACCGAGTACCGACTACTTTCTACCTAAAATTCTATATAATTCGCCTTGATTGTAATAACATGGTAATGTCGCAGAAAAACAAAGAGGCAGGCGCATGTGATTCCAGATTTGGGATAAAATGGAGAGCACGGAGTTGAAAATATCTGGTCACAGCATTTTCAAATTAGATTACTATTCCCGGTAAAAATTATTATCAAATAGAAAATACCAACAAGAGTAAAACCCATGCTGTGTTAAAGGGTGGATAAGGAGGAGGTTAGAGAATCAATGACACCCCAAAAAAAATACGGAATGACATCCATATGAAATGAACCGATCCCATCACGACATTTTCATCACAATAAGTACTTCTCGACCACGGTCCGGCCAAACTTTTCTCGGACATCTCTCGATGTTTCAATCTGAAGTAGAATAAATTGCCCCAGTAAAATATCAAATCAAGTTAATTGAACTATAGACAACATCAACATGAGGAGTTACTAACCGCATTAAGGGCTTTGAATAGAGCCTTAACCGTATTGTGAGGGTTTCTGGAACCAACAACCTATCAACACAGTTGAAATTAGAGGAAACTCAATCCAACAGGATAATCTTTAATACGAGGATTTGATCTGGATGTCAGTTTACCTTAGATTTTACATTTTTAAATCCAGCTAGATGCAGTATGGTTTGGACTATTCTGCCAGCTTTCATGCCAGTCCTAGTTGGGGCCGGCCAAAGTACACCTATGGGAAAACTATTGGCGATGCATGAAATCCAAAATCAAGGATATGACTATTAAAGGAAAACATAAGTTGAATTTACCACGTCATAGTTCATAAAATACGAATCATGAAAACACTGATAAAATTAACTACCTTCGTCTTTTTATAATTTGTCTGCACTGCATGCGCAATTGTATGTTCCTCATGTCTTTCCACATAGTGAAGATTCTGAAAGCATTTCTCATATGCCTGACAGTTGTCAATTCAATCATTAAATATTCAATACACACTGAACATAATACTCATAAATTCTTTCCAGCTGTTACATACAATGTCAAAAACAAAATTCAAAACATTCAGAAGCAGAATTTATATTATAGCACGCAGCATGATAAAGTCCACTGTGATATGACATGTTTTTGTTATACTCAGCCCATCACCGCACAACAATAATCTCTTCCTGCCACTTTCAATCATCACAAACCCGAGGCAGCATTTGCTGCTAAATTTCGTCATGAATCAATCAATATGTCACCTCAAAATGAAATTTTCCTTTCAATAAGGAGTTATGCTGTCCAGTGTTCAATAGAACAAAGGAAAACAATCCAATGCCAAACCACCTTAAGAAGTACTTAAAAGCTTTATAAGTTATAACATAGATGAAGAAGGTGCCTTCTGAAGAGCTATTGGAATTGCAGGGCCCTTGGCTTTTGCAAACCCAATAACCCCATGATAGTTGCCACAAGCTAGCATTGCAGTGTACTTTACAACTTGTCCTCCCTAGACAAAGGAATACAAACAAAGAAATTCTATGAGACAGAGCCACAGCAGGGGGTCAGGAGGAAGAGATGGAAGGAGAAAGATTTGAGTACCTTTGTAACTTTATATGTCCGGTTCACATCAATCATTTTTACATCAAAACCCTGGCATTATATACGAAAACACATAAATTACAGAGCAAACACATAAATACACGCATACAAGAGCCTCTAAAAATATAACTTAGTGATGCAAAAAGAGCTATGAACAACAGCATCAGGATCAAATTCAATATTTGCATGAACTAAACTGTAAAATTTGCATCACATATGATCAGCAAAATGAACTATGCATATAATATATACACCTTTCGATAAAGAGGCTTTCTTCTAGTCTCTGTTAAGGAATTCCTCTCCTCCGCAAGATCTCTTATCTCTTCCTCTAGAACCTTACCCTTCCTCCCAAATGTATATTCAAGTTCAGCTAACTTCTCCTCAAGCTTCTTGTCTATAGCTTCAAGTTTCTCCAGTAGTTTGTTGTCTTTCTCTTTCATGTCATCAAACTCATCCTCATCTTCATCTTCATCTTCATCATCCTCATCACTATCATCATCATTTTTATCTTGATCCTCATCATCATCAGCTCCCTTAGTTAGTTGGTCTTCCTTTTCAAACCCAGCATTTTCCAGGGCATTATCAGAAGGCCCTCCTCCTCCTAATTCTTCATTCTGAATAACTCCATAATTGGCAGGATTGTTAGGATCATAAGCTTCCTTCCACTCCACCAATCTCATGGCTCTATTTAGTTTCTGTTGTAAAATGAATTTATCTTTTCCTTCGGCTACTTTCAGAAGATTCATCAATTCTCCAATAACCATGTATTCAGGACGAAGCCAGAAATGCTTTTGCTCGAACTTGTCAATTCTATTCATCCACTTAAAGGCATCATCAAGTGCCTCTATAAGAAAAAGTGGAAACGAAAAGTTGTGAAAAATTTACAGGCATACTACAGAGTTCCAAGTAATATAAGCATTATTAGAGCATAATTGAAGACTAAAAAATACGCAATTGGGTGAACAGCACAAGTATTGGACGAAACTATGAAACCAATGGAAACGCTTTCCAAAAACAAACCATAATATTCAATAACCAGCGTCACAATTTTACAGAAAGATGTGGTTTTAAAGAACAAATCAATATGAAAAGTGAACCAGGGATCAGATACACAGAAAGACTAGGAATGCAAATCTTTACTGAAAAAAAATACGGAATATAGAGATGAGGAAGGAGTGCCGGTTTATTTTAGTGATTGTTACACTATTTCAGAAGTTCAACATAAAACAATTTACTTTCCACTGAACTGGAACAGATGCAGACTATTTCCTGGGTTATGTTTTAACTGGAATTATATCGCGAAATCCTCTAGGAAGTAAGAATCACACAGTCTTGCAAACGCCGCATTAATCAATATCAATATATAATATATAGATCAAATGTAGAGAAAGATGAGATACCAGCATCGGTGAAGTTTTTAAGTAACTCTTCATGCTTCTTGAACTTCCTCTCAAAGTCCTCAAACCTCTGTTGGATTGCCTCAGGGCTAAACCTCTCGTCATCGTCATCGCTATCGGAGTCAGTGGGCTCCTCGTATTCGTCTAACTCCTTAGAATCCTTGATTTTCTGCCTTCGAAGCTTACTTATGATGGGTCTAACACCGATATAGTCCTGCCGAGTTTCGGCATCGATATCCTTGGTATCCAAACCCGCCCTTATTCTCTGCGGTCTTTCTCTGAGCCTATCCTTCTCGACCTCAGCCAGAAGGTCTTGCACTACATTGGAAGGGATAGATTCAGAGTCAGGGTCACTGGCGGATGAAGTGGAATAATAGGATTTCCCTAGAGAAGGGAGCGCGATACAGTGCTCGTGCAGGGAGGATGAGGAATGGAAGATAACGGGGCGAGTGTCCGGGGAAAATATATTTGAGATTTGATGGAATCTCGGAGGAGTTGGCCAAGGAGCAGGCGAGAACAAGAAAAAGCTCGTGATTTGGAACTCATTGTGGCAGCCAGTAGCTCATCAAAATGCAGTGAGAAGTAGCTTAGGCCGTCCGAGGAAGAAGGGAGTGGAAGGGTCCGGCCATGAAAGAAGGTAATGGGAATGTGCAGAAATAAGGAAGATCAGAGAGAGAACTGTGGCGCCGGCCACTACCCAAGAGGGGGCAGCACTCGACTGAAACTGCGTTGGAGTTGGAAGATTATCAAATTTTTTTTTCATACAAATTTTAAAAAAGTGGTTAGACTCGTCCATTAAGGGTGTGTTTGGATTAGCTTTTGGAGAATAGATTTTAGGAAGAATAGATTCTGGAGAATAGATTCTGGAGAATAGATTTTGGGAAGAATAGATTCTAAGAAAAAAGTGATTTTAAAAATTGGAGATGTTTGGATGATTAGTAGCAGAATCACTTTTCTATAGACAATTTACTAAAAAAGACATAAACTAATATGATAATTATGTAAATAATAAATTTGATTTTAAATTTTTTTATTTAAGTGATTACAAAATAATACATATACATATGTATTTGAATAAGGTAAAAATTTATACTATTCACCTTAATTTTAATTTTTTTATACTGAAAATTTTATTAGGGTTAACTAATCTATATAACCGTAAAAAAATATGGAAGATGATAATTTTTATTGACAAATTTATATTTTCTCCAAAATTTTAAAATTTTAGATTTAAAAAAAATAATATTTATTTTTTAAATAAAATTTAAATTATTAATTATAAATTTAAATAAAAATAAATTATTAAAATTAACCAATCTAGATCACCCTATAAAATTTTAGAAGATAGTAATTTTAAAATAAAAAATTAAATTTTTAGATTTTAAATAGTATTTATTTTTTTAAATAAAAATTAAATTATTATTTAAAATTAAAATAAAAAAAATAAACCCACACACACTAAAAACCGAAAAGCTGGGCACAAAGCTACCCAAGAATAGATTTTTTTAAAACCATGGTTTGAGTCTTCAAACCATGGTTTCAATTTTAAAATTGATTTTAAAAAAAAAACTAGTGTTTGGCTTACATGTACTCAAACCATAGTTTTGCCAAAGAATCTATTCCTAAAAGCTATTGCCAAACATACACTAAAGATTATCAAAATTACTACAGATGTTCTTCGCTTAGTTTTGCTACACTTGTCTTTTTAGGGCTTTTCAATAGTAAGGTATTAGGTCCTTCTCTTTTTAGGGCTTTTTAATGGCCAATACGCTGAACTGGGCTTTCATTTTTGTCAAAAATAAATTTCTCTATTGACTTCTGTTAAAAAAAGAGTTAGTTTTTCATAAGTCACAATTACAAATTAAAATTTAATTTTTTACTGAAAGATATCATATATTTAATGTTCAATAATATTTTAATAGATTATATAATAAAATAATATATGTTCTTATAGATAAATAAATAAATTTGTTAGTTTATTGTATTTGGCATTTGTCCTTTTTTTTACAAGAAAAAAAAGTTTGTCCAATCTCAAAAAAAGAAAGAAAGAAAAGAATCATAATGCTCTCATATTATTAATTACACTGTTAGTAAATGATCTATAAATATTTTATAAATATCTTTTTAGTTTTAGGATATACCCTGATAAGTTCATGAGACCTAACTCACTGATTTTTTTTATATATAAAAAAAAATTCAATCACCCTATATCACCATAAATATGACTCCATTCTCAACTACACTTATAATTCCATTTTCAAAACTTAAAGCCACCTTGCTATGGAACACCAAGCAAAAGTGAATGTGGTGCAAAGAAATAGAGACACAAATTAAGCAAGCCAAACAAACTATGTCCTGCAAAGCTAGGATGAAATAATGGATTGCAATGGAAGCCACTGTTGCAGCTGCAAACATAACCAAGATGCCAGGCTAGATGCTGCTATACTCTGTTCAATCACACTAAGTAGATCTAACAAAAGGCCTATGCAAACACAAGTAGACTTGACTGAGAAGCGTATGCACATAACTACAGAGTATTTATAATCGCGGTAAACATGAAAAGACCTCAACAGAATTGATAAATTTTTTCCCACCACATAAACAACATTGTCATATGTCATAACTAATGTCCACCTATCTGATATAAGGATTATCATCTCTGCATACCTCCAAAAAGAATAGACGATATGTATCATAATATCTTCGGCATTCATATTTAAACAGTGGAATCAAGAGGAGGAGAGGTGGAGTGGAGGGGGAGGAGGAAGATAAAAGATAATTTTACAAGTGTAGCTTTTATTGAGTCACTCCTAACTCCTCATTTCAGAAGATTAAGAAAAAATAGATTTAGGATGGTTAAGAGTGCTTTGAGATATTACTAGTTATTCCACTTCTTTCTAAAAACATTATTCTAAATAACGGTATAAACATTTAATTATTCCATCCCATTCCATTTCATCATTAAAAAACTCCCAAACATTAGGTCATCATTAATAATATTGATCGTTACTAGCTAAAAACTGTTTTTCTAGGCATGATATTACTGCCACTGGGATATTGTGCAAGAATAAAATCAGAGATATGGACGAATAATCCATCCAATTAAACCGAACAGAACACCTTGCCACTTCTCTCTCCCCCCCCCCCCCCCCCCCCGGGTTTTTTTTTCCTTTTCAAGTCAGAGAAGTTGGAGGTTCAAATATCTGCCAACGTTATGCATGATGAGAAACACAAACACTGGAACACAAGGCAGGATCAGGTCCAATCCCACAAGGCCGAACCCGAAGCTCATCGAAAGTCGTCACTTTTCCATTTTTGGGCAAAAGCCATGACGAATGCCGTGTGGAGTTAGTTGTCGTGGGTCACGAGTATCCCCCCCTACCCGATTCGCTTTATGGCTTTACGCCTAAGGATATGGCCATACAGATAATGGGTCCCCTTTCTTCGTACCCAACTTCTCTTCTCATCAGGATCCTGATTTGACCGCCTAATCGAGCCACTTCTTGAATCTACCGCGTCGCTCTTTTACCCACGATTTTCGTTGAAAAAGGCGTGCTTGCAACAAAGCGGCTGCTTGAAGCACCGTCAACTCAACGATAATTGGCTTCCTTTTCAGTACTTCGAAGAATTCAGGGCGAGAAGGAAATGCTGGGATGAAAGCTTAGTTTTGTGTTATGGGTGGTTTTCTAAGTATCTTGAGATCTGAGTTCTTTATCTTTTGGTGATTTGAAAGGTTAGGCGTAAGACGGATAGGAGAGGAAAGATGAGTTGGAAAGTTTTATGATTGCTGAAGAATTGGAGAGAATAAGTCAAAAAGACAGAGAAGGTGACTTAAAGGATCGAAGCCGACGTAGACTTAATCAGGATAGATCGATTTACAAGCATCTCTTGTGAAGCTGTAATTATCTCCGTGTCCAGCAACTGTATTATTCCGTCCGTGTCAAAGTTTTGTCTTAGTTTTCTGAAATTCTTGAGATCTCTAACAGACTGTTGATGAAACCTGTAATTGTTTTACAATGAGGTTATATGTATGCTCGTTTACCACTTGAGAATTTGTTCTGTTAATTTGCAGGAAAATGGCAACTTCAATCGAGCCGCCGAATAAAATTGCGCCGCAGGGGAAGCATTATTACTCCATATGGCAAACAGTGTTTGAGATTGATACGAAGTACGTTCCAATAAAACCCATTGGCCGAGGAGCATATGGTGTAGTATGCTCATCCATCAACAGGGAAACCAACGAGAAAGTTGCAATTAAAAAGATTGGTAATATATTCGAGAATCGCATTGATGCGTTGAGAACGCTGAGGGAATTGAAGCTGCTTAGGCATATCAGGCACGAGAATGTGATTGCTCTGAAGGATGTTATGTTGCCTGCCCAGAGAACAAGTTTCAAGGATGTGTACTTGGTTTATGAACTCATGGATACTGATCTTCACCAAATAATTAAATCTTCGCAGCCCCTCTCCAATGATCATTGCAAATATTTTATATTTCAGGTACTAAGCTGTCTCTTGTTAGTCAATTTTGGTTTTCCTTCCTAAACATTTGCGATTGGGGAATTTTCCCATATCCTGATATTCGTGATGTATAAATTTGCACGACTATGGTATAAGATATGGGTTTGAACTTTGAAGTTTGCTAACACTCTCTTGCAATTGCTCGAATTGATATTTCCATAGTTTTACGTGAATTCACCCTCTTTTTTTGACATATGTTAAAGTGAATTTATGAGTCTCATATCAGGCATTGGGTTGGCTTTCGTGCAATTTATCCAGCGCTCTGGTTTCATGCTTTGAACACTTGAATAAGTGGCGAGTATGTGTGATTTACCTACGTGAGGACGGATATTGGCATTATAGTGAAAAGATTCTACGGATGTTGCTGAGGCAAAATATCAGAAAATGGATTGTTTCATTCGCTTTGTGTCTGTGTTTGTTTGTGTGGGACTGTTTCCCCCTCTTTGCATTACAGGCAAGGGAACCATCCACCCAGTTAGGAAATTTTTGGAAACAGAAAAGGGACGGATTGTGGGATAGAACTTATTGTCTAAACATGTCAATTGTAATGCATTTTGTTTACATCTTCTCGAACTTTCAACATAATCTACTTGCTAGAGTCAGTAATTCTACTTTGTTAATCTGTTTATTGTAGATTATCTAAATATAATTTTTTTTTGTGCTTGTGACTAATTATAAACAATAATTCTAGTTGCTTCGAGGTCTTAAATATCTTCACTCCGCAAATATCCTTCACCGGGACATGAAGCCTGGGAATCTGCTCATCAATGCCAACTGTGATCTCAAGATATGTGACTTTGGGCTCGCACGAACAAATGGAGGAGACGGGGAGTTCATGACGGAGTATGTCGTGACCCGCTGGTACCGTGCTCCGGAGTTGCTCTTATGCTGTGAAAATTATGGGACCTCAATTGATGTGTGGTCTGTAGGATGCATTTTTGCGGAGATTCTCGGTAGAAAACCAATCTTCCCCGGAACGGAATGCTTGAACCAGTTGAAACTTATCATACGTGTGCTGGGAAGCCAGGACGAGTCTGATCTCGCGTTTATTGGTAATCCGAAGGCCAGGAGGTATATCAAATCACTGCCTTACACTAGAGGCGTGCACTTGTCTCAGCTGTACCCCAAGGCAGATCCATTAGCCATAGATTTGTTGCAGAAAATGTTGGTGTTTGATCCCACCAAGAGAATTACCATCATGGAAGCACTGCAACACCCATATATGGCGGGCCTTTATGATCCGAGATCTAATCCTCCCGCCCAGGTTCCAATCAACCTCGACATTGATGAAAACTGGAGGGAACCCACCATTAGGGAAATGATGTGGAACGAGATGCTTCACTATCATCCCCAAGCTTCTGCCCGCGCATAGCAGAGGAGTCCGCCACTTTCACATGCCACATCTCTGGCAACTCCTCAACCGATTAAATTCCACTCACTTGTCCTCATCTTATTCTCCTCCTTCTATATCCCTCTCTCATTTCTGTTTAGCTCTAGCAGCCTACAGTCTTTCCTCTTTACTTGGCTCTCAATCTGCAATTCTCAGAGCGCACTTCTCCGGGTTCAGATGGCAGAGTTAAGCAACAGATTGCAGTCTCTCCACGAAATCATACGTCTCATCATAAGCCCAAGTTAATGATTTTGGCTTCATCAACCGATCTTGGCGTCAGCTGAAATGCCGATGTAGTAATGGATGGCTGCTTTTGTGTGGTAAATGATAATTTCATTCTAGTCACTCAACTGCTGGCTTCTATATAATATTTCATCTGTTTCGTATATTTCTTGTTCTTTGAGCAAATGCAAAACTATTGTAATGGCCACTAAACTCCATAAAGTCAAAACCATAAAACGTACATCACTCGTTCGCTTGACAATCAAATTTTGTCACTCGATGGCCGCTTTATGAATAAGACTGCATATACGCGTACGTATCAACCGAGACAAATAATAGTATGGCTGCGACGACGGGCGATACTGATCTCCAGCGAAACTGCAATTAAGTACTAGTATAGAATTGAATCTATGCAATGCACCGGAATCAGTAACATTTTAATCAGGAAAAACATGTGCCATTAAAATAATGTCCTTGTTGAGCAACGGAGTGAAACGCAGCGTACGAATATTACAATATTGGGCATCTGCCTTCCCCTCATATACACACACTATACCAATAACATATTTGATAAATGCATCACCAAACCCAAAATAATGGCGAAGTACAGCTTCCAGATAAATTTTGAATCGTGGATGAGTACAATCTTTTTTTAAAAGTTTTGATAAAAAAAAAAAACATTACAAGAGCTGTCAGTTTGCCCTGTGTGTTTGGGAAGGCACAGGATAAAATAAAATCAGGGGTATTATAAATATTTATTTTAGGCCATGGTAAAATTAAGAATAGTGGTGAGATGGTTTTGATGGATAGTTACAAATTTAAGCAAATGATACTCTAATTTGTAAGACTTTTTTTCTTTTAATAATCAACAGCCTGTAAGGCATACTTTAATCTTGTTAAGTCTTTAAGATTTAACTCACCTAAATTTTTATATAAAAAAAATATAATCAAATAGATTTGAATGGGAAAGGGAATCTATTCTACAATATACTGATAGAGAAATGAGGAGTATGTATGGCAAGTGTTTTATTTATGTTAGATTCCATGGTATAGTAAAAATTGTGTTAAGATTTGATAGTATAGATAGCTCGTCTATTTATGTTAGATTATATGGTATAGTAAAAATTATGTTAAGATCTGATAGTATAGATGACTTGTTCTATTTAATATTGATATTGTCTAAGAGAAAGGAAGATTTTATTCTACTTTTATATTGTGGGTAATCTTAATCCCTTTTTGTTATGGCCAGGAATTTTTATTTGGACAAATTAATTTAATAAAGGAATATATATTATTTTCTGCAGATAATTGTCAATGTGTATGAGGTAGCCTTGTGGTCTTTGGGCGAGGGTTAACCTCAGATATCCCGTGTTCGAGTCCTGGCTAGTGTAGAAAGGAAGTTTTTTTTTCTCTTTTCTTAACATAAAATTACCAAAATGCCCCTGCTCCCTTTAAATGTTGCAGACGCCGTACTCCTTTCAGTATACTCTGAATCTGTCGGTGGCACAGAGGGGGAAACGACGAGAGCAGAGCGAATACCTTCATGTAATTGATGTCGTATAGCCAGTCGTTGTTTCTGCCTGATCTGTCGTACTGGAGTTGTCACCTCAATCTCAGAGCAATTGGTTGATATTTGGAGCTGAGGAGTTGACGGGGGAGGATGGGAGCTGAGGATTTGAGTGAGGAAGTTTCACGCATATGGGGTTGTTGTTGAGTGATTTTACTATTCTCTATGTCGAGTTGCTACTGTCGTTGTCGTATAATTGTCGCCGTCATTTCCAAGTGTACTCTGTACTGTAGCAAGTCTTTTGATTCAATTTATTCTGTATCTGTCATGGTGTAAGGCTTGGCTATGGGCAACCGTTGTCATTGTTTTCTCTCTGCCGTCACCATGGAAAGTTCATATTTTTGAAACTCTTCTTAGGTGCCATTGCTAGGAGTCACGAATTGAAACTGAGAGGTATGTTCCTCGATGCCCCTACTCTGTTTCTTGTATTTTCTGTTGGCTCATGGGGGCGGAAAATTCTTGTTGCTGTGAAGGGGCGTGTATGTTGAGCTTTGGGGAAAGGTTGCTATGTTATGGGATTTTTGGAAATTCTGGAGTGTTTGACTCTGTATGTTCTGATCAGGATGGGATATGGTCGTGGGTGTTGATTTCAATTCTCTGTGTGCTCTATTTTTGGGATGGTGAATGTGTATATGTATATTATGCTGTGAATGTGGGTGCTGTGATGTTGTGCTTAGACAGTCTGTAGGGGTTGTAAATGATGTAGATTGCAGGTTGGTTACTGTAGCTGCTATAGATTTCTGAGATCATTCCTTGTCTCTGTTCAGTTTTGTTGGGGTTGGTGGTATGTTGAACCATTTCTTTTCCTTTTTGTGTGGATCAGTTTTCCCTGTAGTTGGATGAATAATGGTGGGCATCCCTCTGTTGGTCGAATCTATGAAGGAATGAGCATGGTGGGTAGTTGATATTTGGGACTATGGAACCTCTGTGAAATTGAACTGTGTGTGGTAAGTTTCCTCTGACACGCTATATTTGTAATGGTTTTGTATTGTAGTTGTTACAAATATATATATCAAAAAGAAAAGAGAAAGAGCAGAGGCTGGTGTAGTGTGGGCCTATAGTTGCAAACAGAGGATTGTTTGGTTGATAGCATTAAGTATGTGTAGGTACTATTTTGAAAATATGGGTCGGTATATATATACATTTGGGTCAGTGTATGATGAAGTCTGAACAAAGCTTGATGTGTTTTGTGTTAAGAGACTTGGGAATTTATTTCATAATGATGAATTAATGTTTGAACGTTGGAATAGGGATTTTGATGCTGGATACATGTAATTATGTATGATGCTTGCACTATTAAGTTTTGGCAAAAGGATTAAGAAAAGTTGAAGCTTTGAGTACATTGAAAGTATTTTATTATGAAACGAGTGTTAGAATTGTTAACCCATGATCAAGACCAATTAAAGCCTTGGGAGCACGTTGAGCCCAATTGGTTAAAGATTGAAACTGAAAGTGGATTAGTAAGCTCACTGTGTTGCAAATGGAAGTATAAGATTGGTAAAACAGTGATTGTATAATGGATTTAAAAGGAGTTTGGTGTCTATACATTGTTGTCTTGTTCAGTGATTGTGTGACTTGAGAACCCTTACTATGTTTTACCTTGGAATTCCGTATTATAGATTGAAAGCGTGAAATGAAATGGAATATTAGGTTAAAGATGAATTATTTCTATTAAGACTTTGTTTAGAATGTTAATATGTCTTTTTGGGATTCCAGGGGATTGAGTAGTGAAATTAATCGAAAGGTGATTGGCTGAGAATAGTAATGGTTTAGGAGCATGGCAGGTGAGTGAATAACGTTCCTTAAAATTTACATTTTTAAATGCATTGTCATTCAAATGATGAATTTCACATATGGATTTTGAAAAGCAAATTTTATGAAAGTATGGTTTAAATCGTTATAAATGATTGGCTTTCGATTGGTTTACAAAAGAATTATGAGTGTGTATAAAAATGGATGAATAAACTTTTTGAAAAGAGTTTGGCAAAAGTTGCATTGAACTGATGTTATTCATGAAATATATTCTTATGCGAATTTTATATGATTTTACAGTAACTTGATTTTTAATGTACATGCTGGGGTTTTGAAATTCAAAGTGGTTTTTACCAACGATTATAGTATTGAAACGGTTGAGACTATTATATGTGAAATAAACCCCATGCATGATGGAAATATTTTGAAAGGACAGAATACAGAACATTGGTTGCTAACAGCAGTACTGTTAGCCCTTGGTGCACCTTGGTTACCCGAGCTCGATAAATATACGTGGATTTTATACTCGCGATGGATATACCTGGGTATTGTACTCGCGACGGATATACGTGGGTCTCGTACTCGCGACGGATTATGGCCTCGAGCCACCAGATTATTACGTGGGTCTCATACTCGCGACGGCTAGTGGCCTTGAGCCGCTAGATTGGTTATTTACCCTCTTGGACTATGTGTCCACGTCTATTTTTGTTCTGTTGAAGTCCTACGGAAAGACTATGGTTTTGAAAGGATTGTTTTACATCAATTGATTTGAAATTATTGCTTCAAATTATTTCTCTGAAACAATAATGTTTCCAGAAAGATTATGGTTTTGAAAGGATTACTATTAAATGATTGATTTGAAATGGTTATTTGAAAATTGTTCCCTGAAAGAAAATGTTTACGGAAAAGTTTGCATCAAAATGCGAAATGTTATTTGAAACATGTTTATGCACTGTTTATTTTCGCATTCTTTTAAATCATGTTTTTTTTGGGATGTTATTCACGAGTAGATTATTTGGCTTCAGATAGTGCAGGTGACCATAATCCTCCCACTGAGTAGTGAAGAGCCTCATCGCATATCCGAAGTGTTGTTTTGAACGATATTGATTTTAATGTAATTATCTTTATTAAATACTTGTGTTATTTTGACAAAAGGGTAAATACTCTACATAGTCCATAGAAAAGATTTTATTTATTATAGAAATTGTTATGAAAAATTTGAATATTTTGTTAAGGTGTTAAGCTTTTAGAATGTGAAATTATTCATATTCTGTACCGGTCACGATATAAATTTCAGAACGTGACACTTTAAAAAAAAAATGTATGAAAAAAAAGGATCTGACAGTATAACCATGACCATGCGTACAAAGAAAGAACGATATCATATGTTATTAAGAAAAGGCCGATGCATGAATTATAGTGGAAGATATAAAAAAATATAATTAGGACTCCTTATTTATGGTAGGATTGGGGTAGCTAGGGACGTGCGTGGCAAACAGAAGGACACGTAGCATGTGAAGAGCAGAGCTTCAAGGCTTTATCTTGAGATCATGCCAAAGCTTATCGTCACCTATTATTACAGAGCGAGGAGCGATGAGGTGTCACTGTCTAAACTCAATCGCCCAACACGTTTCGCAAAGCGCAACTGCTTCGCCATGCACGCACGCGCACCTTGTTAATTATGCGAGTCTCTTTCCCTATCTAACAGAGCAAGTACTACACAGTATCTCACAAGTTTCAGCAACAATATATACATACGAGTTGAAGCGCTGGTGTGGGCAAAATATGGCACACTATCAGAACCAGTACGGAGATGCAACAGGCAGGTCAACGGACGAGTGCGGGAATCCAGTTAATTATTATGATCAGAGGAGCCGAGCACCGGAGTGACAGGGAAGCTTCATCGGACGGGGAGCTCCAGCTCGAGCTCGTCGGAGGAGGATGAGATGGTGGACGAGAATGGGGTGAGGAGAAAGAAGGGGATGAAGGAGAAGATACAGGGCGTAGGAGGCCACTCATCGTCTCATGAGCCCCACACATCAACCACCACTCCTGGTGGCGCCGTTTCCAGCAAGCGTCACGACGACAAGAAAGGATTCATGTACAAGATCAAGGAAAAGCTTCCCGGTCACAACTAGCTCCTCGCACCTCGTCGTGTCCTTTGTATATGTTGTGGCTACTTACACACACACACACACAAACACAAGGTCTCCTTCATCTTTATGTGTTGCGCGGACTGTACTTTATATATACACTTTCAATTCACTTACTTGGGCTTTACTATATATGATCTGATATTTCTTCGTTTCGGCTGTATAGGTCTGATGCTAAAGTGAAGCAAAATTATGTACCCACCGTTGATTCGGTCCATGAAATATATATATATATATATATCACACCAAGCTCCACCCCTTGGTTGCTTTTAAATATATGTGTGTGGGGAATATGCGCAAAAATAAAACGTGGGTGTTACCGTTGAAATTAACCATGGTTACTTATTCACTTCCACGTCCAAGTTGCAAGGTAAGAAAACACAAGGCGAAGCCTCCATTCAGGTATTGTTATTTGTGCTACGAAATATCTGGGATTTGCATTGGTATATGTTTTCTTTTCTCTGAGGTGCGCGTGATGGTGGGGGTTCAGGCTTTTGGACTGATGCCAACGGGACCGAATGCAACAGAGTCGGAAGATAATGGATTCCTGACGCAAAATTGATATGGTTCTTGCAATTTCCTATATATTAACTATTTTTTTATAACTCATATATATATATATATATAGCGCAACTCTCCTCGATTTTTGTCCTTATTTGTTATTTGATGACTTTTGAGAGGTATAGAATTATGTCCATCAGAGTTTAAGATAGTATTATAATATTGGTGATGGAGATTGAAAGAGAAACGTCCAAGTAGGTGACCACAAGCTGGATGCCGCAAGGAGAGGCCCTCCTTTACTTTAAAACGATCCTATCTGGCCCATGTTGCCCCCCCTCTTTCCCTATATTTAGTTATTTACCATCCCAAGCACACAATGCGATTAATGTACATTTCATGCATCTAATATCACATTATAATAATTATATATGTATCCCGTCCATGTCATCGAATACCCCATCATATATATATATATATATATATATTCACGTACCACTTGGAGTATGTCACCCCATGCTGTTCCCTATTGTCATTTGTTTATCTCTTCATATGTGTGTGTTCTATATATATATATATATATATATATTACACATATATCGTTCACTATTCATCTGTAGCATCACTTTGACGTGGATTCCTACATATAGAATGTTCCCACATTTATGAGACCCAGCAAAGAAAACTCAGCAAGAGCTAGACAATTCATAATATATACAGGGTGCCGGGGGGTGTTCAGGTAGGGAACAAACAAAAGATCAACGCCCTGGGCAAAAGTAGCCACGGGCACAACAACATTATCCTTGTTTTCCAGCTCATCATCTTTCATTTCTTTCTTGTAATATCCAATCCAGTCACCGAATTATTAAATATTATTCTAATCTTTTTAATATTCATTTATCTTATTGAACCATATGTAAATAGATCAATTTAATAACATATAAACAAACAAAAAATGCAAACATTTTAGAAGGATTTTGAGTATAATATGGTAAACTATGCCAAATCTAAGGTCGATATAATCGAATAGATAAAAAATTCTTCTTTAAAAAAAACGAAATTCAAGTCCATCCTTCGAACATGTACCCGTTTAATGTACGTTAATTGTTGGGTCGGGGTTGGCCGAGGCGGACCCTATATTAGTTTTTCCCAGCTGCCGTCCTCAACTACTCACTTCCCTCCTCTCTCCCTCGTTTTCGTCGCTTCGGCTTTCAATCTCTGAAATGGGGGACGAGAAGAAGTCCAAACCTGCCGGTGTCTGGCCTATTGTCAAACCTTTCGTCAATGGCGGAGCCTCCGGTATGCTCGCCACCTGTGTTATTCAGCCCATTGATATGGTTAAGGTAAACCATTCCCCTTTCCTTTCTTCTGTCTCTCTGTCTGGAACCCCCAAATGGCTTTTGATACTTTTTGTTTCATTTTCTTCAATGACATGGATTGAAATGTTTCCCATGTGATTTAGATATTCGTTTTTCACCAGTTGAATCTATGAATGCTGTTTCCCCCCTTTTTAATTTTCGATTTTACTGGGTTTGCGTAGGTGAGGATACAGCTGGGTCAAGGGTCCGCTGCTCAGGTGACATCCACTATGCTCAAGAAAGAGGGTATCACTGCATTCTATAAGGTCTGATTCTGCACATTTCTATGACTTCAATTTTGTTTTTTTATTGGTCAAACACTTCAATTTTGTTCAAGACACGTCTTTATGACTGTTTTTTTAGAAATTATTCCCATCATTTTGAAGCTGCTTCGTCATTGATGAATCCTTATATTAATTTTAGTGGGATGGGTTGGGGACGTGATTATTGAAGTTCAGTCGGATTGATTCCGTTCTGACCCATACGAGGAATGGAGGAGTTTGTTCATTGGGATTATATGTCCCGCTTACTGGGTTCAGTGTTTCTTAGTTTTCCCCACTTTTAAACTAGTCGTTTAAGCGAAAGTAAATTTTATACATTATTATTTTTAGCATATGAAAAATAATTCTTTGCTTTGAAGTTTTGCTCCTCTTTCTTTTTGATTTTGGTTGTGTTTTGTTGTTTATATTTCACTGATGCATAGAGTTACTGATATCTAAACCAAATTCCTTTATCTAGGGTCTATCTGCAGGATTACTCAGACAAGCTACATACACTACTGCTCGACTGGGATCATTCAAGTGAGAATTTTATCATCACGCTTGTATGTCTTTACGAAACACTGAGGAAAATTTACATATCCCTTTCTGATTGTGGCATTATTTCGTGCTCCTGACCATTGTTTCTCCACCAAGTAGTTTTTATAATTAGAAGGCTCATAGATCTGCCGTTATTGTTTAATCTAATGCCGATAAACATTAATTCTTCTTGTGATGAGTAATCTTATGACATCATCTACATGTTAACTTTTTTCAGTTGAGCTATCATCTGATTTAGTCTCACTTTTTTGTTAGGATATTGACAAACAAAGCAATTGAGGCTAATGATGGGAAGCCGCTGCCACTGTATCAGAAAGCTCTATGTGGGCTGACTGCTGGTGCTATTGGAGCAACTGTTGGCAGTCCAGCTGATTTGGCACTCATTCGAATGCAGGCTGATGCAACTTTACCTGTTGCTCAGCGCCGAAACTATACGAATGCTTTCCATGCTCTTTATCGTATTGTTTCTGATGAAGGGGTTTTGGCACTTTGGAAAGGCGCAGGCCCTACTGTAGTAAGAGCCATGGCATTGAACATGGGAATGCTTGCATCCTATGATCAAAGTGTTGAGTTTTTCAAGGATTCCCTTGGTTTTGGTGAAGCTGGTACTGTGTTAGGTAAATAACCATTTTTGCTACGACTGAATTATCTTCTAGTTTGAAGCCATTTTGGCTTTGGCTAATCGAACAAGTAAATGCAACTCTGCTTGTCAAAATGTGACTAATGATCTAACATGAAAGCCATATGGTTTGAAGTGGAGGATGCTAGCTATCCTTCGCTTGAACTGTTGATCATGTTTTGATATGTAGAGGTAATAATTTAGGTGGATTGAATGCTAATTGTATAGTTGAATTGAGCTAGGAAAGTGAAGAAATTCTTGTCGTCTCGTTTTTACATATTTGTGACTTACATATCCTCCATCTTTTAGGTGCGAGTACCGTTTCTGGATTTTTCGCATCAGCTTGCAGTTTGCCATTTGACTATGTGAAGACACAGATTCAGAAGATGCAGCCCGATGCGGAGGGAAAATATCCATACAACGGTTCTCTCGATTGTGCTGTCAAAACGTTGAAATCAGGAGGACCCTTGAAATTTTACACCGGATTCCCTGTGTATTGTGTCAGGATTGCTCCTCATGTCATGGTATTTTCTATTATTTTCTCCTTAGATTGCAGGGTTCATTCAAGTTTGTTTCCTAATATTTTATTTGATCTTACTCAGATGACATGGATTTTCCTCAACCAGATTCAAAAGTTTGAGAAATCAGTTGGGTTGTAGTCCTCTCCAGTGTCGATTCAAGCTAAAGCTTTAAATAATCTGGTGGCAATTTCACACCCACGAGGCTGTTCATTTTTTGAGATTTAATCATGCAACCTAGGCGGGGTTTTAACATACCTTAACTTGTGCCATTTATATATATACAAGGGTGTGAGTGAAGTAGAATAGCATAATTGGCTTTCTTGAATAAACGGGGCTGCGAGAAATCTTCAACTAAAAATCAGTATATTCTATATCGAGGATCAAAGCATATCTTTCTTTTGTTGTGATCGAGCTTCCTCATTTCATGCGGGATTAAGAACAAAATTGCAATCTAAAGCGTTTGAAAACAAGTGCATCCGGTTTCCTGCAAACGCCGTTGTCAAAATGGGAATATTTTCTTTCCCGTACCTTCGTAATGACAAATGACTCTAATTATTAGGATTATGTCATTCTAATTATTAATACATGTTAAGCCAAGAGCCGGGCTGGCCCAAAAAACAATTTTGTCCTTAATTTAACCAAAAAATAATCACCAGCAAAGTTTGAACGATTTATCCTTGTAAGTAGGACATTTCCTCCTGCCCTAAAGGTAGAAATTAGATAATGAATTCACATAAATTAATTTTTTTATTAAGTTGGTTATTTATAAAAATAATATTTTTCATTAAAATAAAAATAATATATTAATTCCCTTGGTAATCATCTACCTTAAAAATTATTCTAATTGATTGTACAAATTGATATGTGCAAACAATTAAAGTAGTTTGGTAAAACATAAAGCAGATTGGGATTTAATTTTAAGAATATTTAGGATCAGAAAGATTAACTTATATATATGTCAGTCGTCACCTACATTCACAAATATTCAATTGGACACTTGGGAACCATTTTCAAAGTAACCAAACACCAAGGATTTGAATCTTTCCTTCTGTTCTTTTCTCTACCCCCAACTTGCGCAATACATCGATTGGGACACATTCATCGCGTCGCAACTTAGACCACGCTGCAATTTTTCTCAAATAGTTTCAAACCAGAGTGGATCTTGTATATTCTGAAATAAGCTGCAACTTTACTGAATAAATGTCACACACAATCATCATCTATTAAGTGTATGATCCTGCCACTAGACTGAACTGCAAATAATCCGGATATCTATAATTTGCCCTTCAATGGGCTCTCACGAAGTAATGTCAGTGCAATCCCAGCGCTAATCTTATGCTCATATCTATCAGTCAAATAAATTCAACTTCCACCAATGAAACAAAGGAACTTTTTATTCTCAAACAAAGAAACGAAGTAAAAGAAAAAGGGCAGATTGCCTGATTCCGTCCTCGTATCAAACATTAGCTTTGGATGTTTGTGCAGCTCAAATCCCGAATGAAGACGTGCTATGCCTTGGCCCTGAAATATTGGCAACTCTGAATTACAAAATATTGACTCAAACAACTCATAAAATGATTTTAAGACCCTACAACCCACAACAGGATCACAGGAATCATAAGTTATGGTAGGCGGCGAATAATTCATAGCCCATCCTCAGATTCTTAATTCATTAGAAATAGAGAGGACAAACAGCACTCTCATGATTGGGATTTAGGAGTTTAATGCAGTTATGATTTGTAAATATAAATATGCTCTCATCCCCTTTAGTTTTACATTTTGGTAATTGCACAGACATTTAAGCCCTGCAGTAGTTTTCCCTCCGTCCTCCACTTGCATTTCATGAAAAGCAATTTCCTGCCTCGCGAACTTTCAATGATCTAGTACACAATTAGAAGTGTTTCAGGAAATAAAGTCACCCTACTAATAATTGCAACTAGAATGACAGATTAATCATTCCAGATCTCCAAATGGTATCTGAGATAGCTTACAAGTTCCTTTCTGTTTTTTCAAAGAAAGAAGAAAAAAAAGGACTAGAGATAACAAAGGAAAAGAAATAGAAACAAAAGCAAAAGAATCACATTCATCAATAAAATACAGCATTTTACTGATTGCTCATCGAAGAAAAAGAGGAAGAAAAGGGGGGGGGGGCAGGATTGAACTAAAATGAAAAGAAAATATCCTCAATTTAATCATAGCAACCTATAAAACTGCAAGTTACCTTTCCATGTAATAGTCATCCTCTGTATTGACAACTATTGCATCACCAACCACGATGTGGGGTGGCACCTAAGAGCCATTTGTTGAAAAAATAACAAGACAAAGGCAGTTAGCATTATCGGCTTCGAACATTTAATTAATTTCATATTGCTTTGAAATTTCATAGCAGGTGATTACAATGGAATAACAAAATAACACAATACCAATTCATGATTTCATTCCCACATTATATTCGCATATCCTCCTCTATTTATATTTCATAATAATAGAGGTCTGGTTTGGTTTTCTAACAACATCAAATCCCCTAACTACCCCTTACATTACCACACGACCCTTAATTCCCACATAATACTCCCCCCTTGAAACTGATCGTTGTCCTCAAGGACCAATAGAAAGTGACTAGAGAACACAATTTAATAATAACCTAAAAAAAATTGGTTCGCAACTGACAGGCTTGTTAGCAATTAAATGTTGGATTGCAACAATTTTGTCTAGGCCTTTCTTTTTGCATAGACATCAAGCGTATACATGCTCCAATAGGTCCAATTCTATGCCTTCCACCAACCAAGGTCATTTTGAACCCCTGCTACCCCATTCTGCTTCATTGGTTGCTCTTGCTACTCATGCCACAAGACCCCAACATGTAGAGATTCATGGGTTTTATCAATTATTTCCTTTGTCATTCTCTCTCCTTGTAATGATGTAAATGTTTCAGCATTATGTAGTTGCAAATTCATATTCCCACCCTCTTGGAGTCGCAATCTGCCCTGACTTGAATTGATATTTTCTGGTATTTAGTTAATTTGAATTTGAACGACACCAAAGGAACCAAGAGATATTTTGAATATATTATTTCTGTGTTAACTGATCACTTGCGTGAGATATATACAAGAGAGAAAAGAATCAAATGGATATATGAGGGAGATATACATGCCAGATTTTCCGGGATTATAATAAAAAACATATTACAATAGAATCACTTAAAGATATTCACATATTTCCCCATAATATCTCCACTACATCAGTGATATTATCTACAATCTCCTCAAGTTGGTACATGGATGTTGATCATAGCCAACTCACCAACAAAGTGTTCAAACTTGTCTCGAGGTAGATCTTTTATGAGTACGTCAGCCGTCAGCTCTCTAAAAGGCATGTACCTGAGATCAACTACCATTTCATCAATTTTCTCACTTATGAAGTGTGTCTATTTCAACATGTTTTGTGCAATCATATTGAATTGGATCATGTGAAATATTGATGGCGGCCATGCTATCTGAATAGAACTTTATAAGTAGACTTGTAGTCATCCTTAGCTACTCAAGTACCCATTTAATCTAGATACCTTCTGGAGAAGAGAAATTAGTGGGACTCATTAAGAGAGAAGATTATTATTTCAGGGATTATATTTCAATTGTAATTATGTTTCCTGATTCAACTCCTGCAATCCCGCCATGAAAGGGATTCTGGTTGAGTATATATGTACTATGATTCAGCAGAGGAATGTAGTACAGAAATCAATTCATTTTTACCTCGGAATATTCTTTACAATCAGTATGTCTACTAATATGATATCAGAGCCTGGTTTGTCTAGTGGAGGGTTGCGTTCAGCCTCTGGTAAAGTCGCCGATTTTGAAAGCTCTGCTGTCGTCATTGTGCCAGAGCGTCTCACGGGTGAGAATTACCTCGATTGGAGCTAGTTGATGCTCCTTGCTCTTGATGGTCGAGATCGCCTTGATTTGATTCACAATGACCAATCACTCCTCGATGATGATAGTTCCCGTCAGCGTTGGAAATCAGAGAATGCTGTTGTCGCTTCATGGCTCCTGAACTCCATGCTCCCAAACATCCGAAGAAGCTTTATGTTCTTGACTTCTGCCAAGTCCATCTGGTGTGCGGTGAAAGAAGCCTATGGGAAGCGTCCAACTGCTTCTCTCTTGTTTGATCTTCGATCCCGTCTCTGGACAGTGAAACAAGACACCAGACCATTGAATGCCTATTACCTCGAGAAAATGGTGCTATGGCAGGAAATTGACTTGCTCCAGCGCCGGGTATGGAAAAATGGTGAAGATGACGCTGAGTACCAACGAACCCTGAATGAAGAACGCTTGTTTAAGTTCTTGGTGGGACTTGACAAAGATATGACGATGCCCGTAGCCACCTTCTCAGCCGCATTCCACTTCCATCTGTGTCAGAAGCTTTTTCTCACTTGCGCGATGAAGAGTCCCGCCGACAGGTGATGCTTCCCAGCCGAGTAATCTCTTCGTTGGCAACTGAAGCTTCAGCACTTGCTGTACGCGCCCCAGATGCTGGCTCCAGGAAAGAACGTCCGACGTGTGAGCACTGTAAGAATACCGGCCACACAAAGGAGCGTTGCTGGGGCATTCACAGCAAGCCGCCCGACTGGAAGGGAAAGCAACGTCGGCCATGGAATCACCTCACCAGCTCCACGACGGAATCAGAAGACATGGGCTTCAACAGCCCAGTTTAGAACGCATTCACTGGGCCAAATGGTTTATCCTCTCATGGGCCCAATCCAGCGACAAGTCAAGGGCCCATTTCAGCTCCAGGACGCAATTATGCTATTCCAGGCCCATTTCACGCTGGCCCAAACTCTGTTGACCTATTGACAATGATTCTTGAACAGTTGAATGCATTGGAAAGTCAGTCTCGTAAGCCTGTTACCACTGTGGTGCATAAAGGTAACTTTCTTACAGCACTTACCATTATTAAAGGTAAGACCACAGGTACCTGTTGGATAGTTGATTTTGGTGCAACGGATCATATGACAAATGACAGGTCCTTATTTTCTCACTATACTCCTGCCACATCACGACTTACGGTAAAAATTGCTGATGCCTCAGATTCTCTATTAGCAGGGAGTGGTACCATTAAAGTTTATGATACACTTGTGTTACATGATGTCCTACATGTTCCGAAACTACAATGTAACTTATTATCTGTAAGTCAACTGAACTACAAAGAACGGTGCCATGCTGATTTCTTTGCTACCTATTGTGTTTTTCAGGACCTACTCACAGGAATGACGATTGGTGTTGCTAAGAAGCTTGGTGAACCTTATTACCTGGATGACTGTCAAAATTCAGTACCTCACTTCTGTAATAAAGTGTCTCTCCCTAAGACTAATGAGATGGAGTTATGGCACAAAAGTTGAGGACATCCCAACTTTCAATATATGTGTAAGATGTTTCCTTTTCTTGGCTTAAATAAAAGTGCAGATTTTCATTGTGAATCATGTGAGTTAGCTAAACATCATTGCACTAATTTTTCTAGTGTTCCTTATCAACCTTCCAGACCTTTTTCCCTTATCCACAGTGACATATGGGGCCCATCTCGCATTAAAAACCGTACTCACTCAAAGTGGTTTATGATCCTCATTGACGATTATACTCGTGTCTGTTGGGTTTTCCTCTTACAAGATAAAACCGCTGTGTACCAAATATTCGTTGACTTTTATAATATGATCTATACTCAATTCGATTCCAAAATCAAAATCTTTCATACTGACAATGTCACCGAATATATTAATCATCAGTTATCTAATTTCCTTAAGGAAAAAGGGATTACTCATAAAAGCTCTTGTCCCCTATAGCCCACAACAAAATGGAGTTACTGAACGGAAAAATAGACACCTTCTTGAAACAGCTAGGGCTCTTCTCTTTAGCAACAATGTACCTAATTACCATTGGGATGATGCTATTCTAACTGCCACGTTCTTACTTAATCGGACGCCATGTAAGCCTTTATCCTTCCAAACTCCACTCCAAGTCCTTCACCAGCATTTTAACCTACCTTATCTTGAGAACACTCTACCTCTTCAAATATTAGTTTGCACTACCTTTGTTCATTTACACCATACACATAAGGTTGACCCCAAAGCAGTCAAATGTATTTACTTAGGTCCTACAAACACCCAAAAGGGATACAAATATTTTGATCCTACCTCTAAACGACTCTATGTCACCCGTGATATCACTTTCCATGAAACCACCCCTTTCTACACCTCGTCCTTGGTTCAGGGGAGACTTGAATTGAACCTTACACTATCCAGTCAGAATTCCTGGAAATCATACATAAACCCAGCCAAGTCGACATTCTCCCCGCAACATCACATGAGGAACCTAGGGCACATGAAAAGAACTCTAGTTTAGGGGGAGACACTAATAGGTGGGGACAAATCTATATCCGCCGAAATAAAGACATGACAGGTAATACACCTCAAGCAACTGACACAATCCAAGAATCTGAATTGGAAGCAGGTCCTGACCATAAGATACAAGAGAATGGTCTTGATGTACCAATTGCCATCAGAAAGCAACCTAGATCCTGCACTAGACATCCTATAGAAAGGTTTGTCTCCTATCAAGCCTTATCAACCAGATATTTTGCATTCATATCTCACCTATCTCAGGTCCAGATACCAGCAAATATCCATGAAGCTCTTGAGAGTCCCGATTGGAGGAAGGCGATAATGGAAGAAATGGAGGCCCTAAAATAGAATAATACATAGGAAGTGGTTGACCTACCCAAGGGGAAAAAGGCAGTAGGATGTAAATGGGTATTCACTCCAAAATATTGTGCGGATGGAAGTCTTGAGAAATACAAAGCAAGGTTAGTAGCAAAGGGCTTTACTCAAATCTATGGAATGGACTACACCGAGACATTTGCACAAGTGGCAAAATTAAATACCATCAGAGTGTTGTTATCTCTTGCAGCAAATTTAGACTGGCCACTACATCAGATGGATGTCAAAAACGCGTTCTTAAATGGAGAACTAAAGGAGGAAGTCTACATGAAAATGTCTCCAGGATTCCCCGGGAGGAAAGAAAAACATGTATGCAGATTAAAGAAATCACTGTATGGTTTAAAATAGTCTCCTCAAGCATGGTTCGAAAGATTTGCCAAAGTTTTAAAAGGTGAAGGCTATACACAGGGGCAGAGTGATCACACCCTATTCTTCTGACACTTGAATAGGGGAATAATGGTCCTGATTGTTTATGTCGACGATATTGTTCTCACAGGATATATCCCAGCAGAAATTGACAGAGTCAAGAAGGCATTAAATGGGGAATTTCAAGTCAAAGACCTAGGAGAAATGAAATATTTTCTGGGTATGGAGGTAGCTAGATCTGTTGAAGGAATTAGCATTTCACAAAGGAAATATGTACTAGATCTTTTGAATGAAATAGGTATGCTCGGCTGCAGACCAAGTGATACTCCTATACGTGCTGACAAAATTATTGAAACTGAGGATCTAGGAAAGGCCGTAGATATGGGAAGATATCAGTGAATGGTGGGAAAATTAATTTACTTATCTGACACTCGGCCAGACATAGCCTATGCTGTCAGTGTAATGAGTCAACATTCTCATAATCCAAAGCAGAAGCACCTAAATGAAGTCTATAGAATTCTGAGATACTTGAAGGGGTCCCCCGGGCTAGGTCTCTAATTTAAAAGATCAGAAAATCGAAAAGTGGAGACGTACACAGATGCTGACTGGGCAGGCGATCAAGAGGACAGAAAATCCACCTTAGGATATATGACCTATATCTGGGGAAATTTAGTAACTTGGCGAAGTAAAAAACAGAACATGGTTGCTAGAAGCAGTGCTAAAGCTGAGTTTAAAGCTATAGCTCTTAGAATCTACAAAAGTATATGGGTAAAACGAGTACTAGAAGCGCTAAAAATGTCAATCCAATTGCCAATCAAACTACAGTCAGATAACATGGCAGCGATCAATATGTCTCATAATCCAGTCCAACATGACAGAACAAAACATGTAGAAATAGATAGACATTTTATAAGAGACAAGATTGATGAAGGGACAGTTGATCTCAGGTATATTCCTTCCAAAGAACAACTAGCTGATGTACTCACGAAGGGATTAACAAGAGAGAAATTTGAATACCTCATTGGCAAGTTGGGCATGATAAATATCTATGCTCCAACTTGAGGGGGAGTGTAGAAGAGAAATTAGTGGGATTCATTAAGAGAGAAGATTATTAGAATAAAGTGAGAGGGATTTCAGAGATTATATTTCAATTGTAATTATGTCTCCTGATTCAGCTCCTGCAATCCTACCATGAAAGAGATTCTGGTTGTGTACATATGTACCATGATTCAGCAGAGGAATGTAGACAGAAATCAATTCATTTTTACCTCGGAATATTCTTTACAATCAGTATGTCTACTAATACCTTCATAGATCCCAAGTGTTATAGCTCTGGATTATGCTTCTGCACTACTTTTGGCAACTATACTTTGTTTTTTGCTTCGCCAAGTAACAAGGTTGCCCGAGACAAATATGGCATATCCATAAGTGGATCTCCTATTATCTTGATCTCTTGCCCAATTGGCATATGTGAAAATTTCTATTTTCCTTTTATCAGTTCTTTTGAACAAGAGAACTCGGCTAGGTGAACCTTTTAAGTATTTGAGAATCCTGTAGACTTCGTTTAGATGTTTCTGTTTGGGATCATGAGAGTGTTGACTAACCACACTAACTGCAAATGCTATATCAGGTCGAGTGTGGGAGAAATAAATCAGCTTGCCAACCATCCGTTAATATCTTCCAACATCTATTGCTTTTCCTAGATCCGTATCATCTTCAATTTTGTCAACCCATAAAGAATCCAACATGCTTGCTTCTTTTAGAAGATCTATAATATATTTTCTTTGAGATATGATGATTCCCTCTCTTGATCTGGCAACTTCATTCCAAGAACGAACTTCATATCTCCTAGATCTTTGATATGAAATTCTCGATTTAGTGCCCCTTTGTTACGATCAATCTCAACAGGGTCATCTCTAGTGAGGACAATATCATCCACATATAGTGCTAAAACAACAATTCTATTACCACAATGTTTGAAAAATATCGTGTGGTCACTTTGTCCTTAAAGATAACCTTGAGCTTTTAATACTTGAGAGAATCTCTCAAACCATGCTCTGGGAGATTGCTTCAATCCATATGATGACTTTAATCTACACGCTTGACTAGCCCTCTTCCTGAGAAATCCTGGAGGCAGCTTCATATACACTTCTTCCCTTAGCTCCCTATTCAGGAAAGCATTCTTTACATATATCTAATGTAGTAGCCAATCAAGATTAACAGCTAAGGATAGCAAAATTCTAATAGTATTAAACTTTGCCACATGTGCAAAAGTCTCAGTATAATCCAAGCCATAAATCAAAGAGAAACCTTTTGCCACCAATCTTGTCTTATATTTGTTGAGGCTTCCAACAGCTATGTACTTTAGGGTAAACACTCATTTGCACCCTACTAGTGTTTTACCTTTAGGAAGATCAACAATCTCCCAGGTTTCATTATCTTCTAAGGCTTTCATTTCCTCCATAACAACCTTTCTCTATTCAGGATTGGCTAAGGCTTCATCAATATTATTAGGAATCCTGACATTATCCAAGATAGAAATGAAAGCACAAAACTTTGATAAGAGTGCCTGATACGAGACAAACATTTCTATAGGATATCTAGTACATGATCAGTGCTGTTTTCTCACGGCAATAGGTAAGTCAAGATCATCATGCACTTGCTCAGTTTCATTATTTTCCACTTTTCTTGGATCTGCCTCAGGTTCTAGCTCTTATCTTATGCTAGTTGTCGGAGGAAATCTATTTGTCATGTGTCTTCTGATATAGATCTGAATAGACTGACTAGTGTCTCCCCTTAGGTTAGTGTTCCCTTGATTAACATTAGGCACTTCATTATGTTCTGGAGAAAGGATGGATTCAAGGTCAAGTTCCAACTTATGATCATATTTAATGAAAGGTAAGGGTTCGATTTTAGTGTCAGGTGTTGAAATGGGGGATTTAGTCTGTGGTTCACTCCAATTCTCCCCCTGAACCGAAGACTGGTAAAAGGGAATTTCTTCACGGAAGGTGACATCAAATGTGACATAAAGACGTTTGGTGAGGGGATCATAGCACTTATAACCTTTTTGGGAGCTCGAATATCCCACGAGAATACATTTGACAGCTTTTAGATCATGTTTATTTGTGTGATGTAGATAAACATAGGATGTGCAACCCAACACCTTTAATGGAAGTGTATTTTCCAATAATGGTAGGTTGTAGAATTCGTGAAGGACTTGCATGGGTGTTATAGGAGAGTTTTGCTTGGCATTTCGTTAATGAGGAATATGGTAGTAAGAACGGTATCATCCCAATAAAACTTAGGTACATTAGCGTTAAACAGAAGTGCCCTCGGCTGTTTCATGGATAGGGAGGTTTTTTCTTTTGGCAATACTATTTTGTTGTGGGGTATAGGGACAAGTACTTTTATGTAAAATACCATGGTCTTTTATAAAGGTGGACAGGGAATGATTAAAGTACTCGGTTCCATTATTTGTATGCAGAAGTTGAATTTTTGTTTGAAATTGAGTTTCAATCATCTTATAGAAATTAACGAAAGTAGAGGAGACCTCAGTTTTATCTTTTAAGAAAAACACCCCAACTTACATGTGTGTGATCATCAATGAAAGTTATAAACCATTTTGATTTTGTGATATTTGGGGGCGCGAGAGGGTCCCTATAAATCACTATGAATAGTTGTGAATGGCTTTAAAGCCTATATGGAATACAAGAAAAAGAGATACGATGATGCTTGGCAAGTTCAAGGGAATCACAATGAAATTGAGAAGTGTTTTTATTAGAACAAAGAGACAGAAACATTTGAGACATGTAATGGAAATCAAATGGCCTAACCGTTTATGCCATAACTCCAAATCACTAGTCTTAGGAAGAGACACTTTATGACAAGACTTTAAATGTTGATCACATACTCATCTAGGCAGTAGAGCCCATCAAACTCTTTAGCATTGCGAATTGTCGTTCCCGTAAGCAAGTCCTAGAAAACATAATAAGTAGCAAAAAAAATCACCATGGCAATGTTCCTCCTTAGCCAATTGGCTCACAAATAATAAGTTGCATTTCAAGTTAGGAACATGAAAAATAATATGAAGTGTAAGGGAGTCGGACACTTTAATGCTACCAATTCTAGCAACAGAAACGTCATATGCATCAACAATCTTAACAGTGAGATGTGTTTTAGTAGGAGTTTAAGTAGAGAATAATGATATATCATCAGTTATATGATCAGAGGCACCTGAATCAACTATCAACAATGTCTAGAACTCGTACCTTTAATAGTAGCTAATGCTTTGTAAAAATTACCTCGTTGGACGACTGTTGCCACTGGTTGTTAGGGAGATTGGTGACTATTTTATAAAGCAATAAGTTGCTCCAAGATTTTATTCAGTGCATCACCGTGGTTGGCGGGTGTGGGAGAATTTACATCATTTGTTTTTGAAGTTTTAACACCATATCCACGACCCTTACCTTTTCTGGTTTCCAATCCGGTGGTTTTCCATGCAAATCTCATCATGTATCCTTGATATAGCCAAGTTTCCTGCAGTGATCACAAGTAGAACGAGGCTTATTGTTTTTGTGATCAGCAGTGCGTACAACTAAGGCAGAAGCTTCAGCGGTGGTAGTACGAGCAATCGAATCCCCAACAGGCATAACATGGCAGCGGGATTCTTTATTCTGGAGAATAAAAAATGCTTCACGGATAGAGGGCAAAGCGTCTTGAGCCAAAAGACATCCTCGAACATCATCATATATCGGGTTGAGACTAGCAAGGAACTCAAAAAGGCAATCTTCCAAGTCCTTTTTATTGTCCTTAGCATCATCAATGAAGGTCACGTTTTCTCCTTGATAAGGTCTAAGTCTTCCCCCAAGGAGACCTTGGCATGATAATAATCATTGAGAGTCTTGGTGTCCTATTTTAGCTGCCAAATTTTTGCACGGATGTCAAAATATCAGTGCCGCATTTTTTCGAGAACTATAGGAATTCTTCACAACATTCCATATCTCATGAGTTGTTGGAAGGAACATGAATGGCTTCTTGATCAAAGAAACCATGGAGTTAATTAACCATACCGAGATGATAGAGTTCTCGATTTCTAGCGCCGCCACACCTTGACTTCGGACGATGGAGCAACTATCTCGCCGGTGATGTAGCCTAATTTGTCACGATCATCAAAGGCAAGATGCATAGACTAAGCCCACTCTTGGTAATTGTCAGCAGTGAGTTTGTCAGAGACGATAAGGACTGTATTATCTCCATTGACATTATGTGAGGAGGAACCATCAACGCCATCGAAAGTTTGAATCATCTCCATCAAGTTACTAGAAGATTGCAACGTCATTCTTTATTGCTCTGATACCATAAATGACACCAAAGGAACCAAGAGATATTTTGAATATATTACTTCTGTGTATTACACTGATCACTTGCGTGAGATATATACAAGAGAGAATAGAATAAGATGGAGATATGAGGGAGATATACATGCCGGATTTATAGGGATTATAATAAAAAACAGATTACAATAGAATCACCTAAGAATATTCACATATTTCCCTATATATCTGTACAAAATCAGCGATATTATATACAGAAATCCAATTGAGATGAAGTGATAATGTAGTGGTCCAGGGGCATAGGTTTGTTTTCCCTTTTTGCCAATGTAAGTTTTCTGTGTTACACAAGGGGGCTGTTTATAGAGTTATGCTAAAGATTTAGGATGAACTTTATTGTCACAAAACCATGGGCTTGGTTTCCAGTTGTCTCATAACTTGGGGGAAGTAGCACAACTGTGCTTGTGGTTTTGGCTTTCATAGGTTAGTTGAACAACTAAGTACCTTTCACGTTGGCTATTTATAAAATAAAGGGGGGGGGAATCATTGGACTTACTTCAACTATAATGCCATTGTCCAGTGCTACTTTTTTATTCCTGGATTCAAGAAAAAAACAGTAAGTATAACAACTTCGAATTTTCTAGCAAAAGCGCAGATGACAAAGAGGATCAGGTATTTTAATTCAAAAATTAACACCATGACTGCGACATATCTCATTTTGAAAAATGAAAGAGTAAAATGCATGGATGATGTAGTAAGATACCCAAGTTTCAAATGAATTAAGGTTGAGAAACCATGGGCAGATACGGGAAAAAACCCAGTCTTCAAACTCAGCAAATGACAAAGTGAGAAGACAACTAGATGCTTTTGAAAGCAAAATTTTTTCTTTTGTTCAGGAATGATATATACCGTGGGGTCGCTGCAACCTCTTCCTTTACAGTACATGTTACACGCTTGGGAACAGATGCAGATAATGGTTTGTCATCATAAAACTGCACCTTAACTTTAATTTCATCTGTTAATCAGGGAACAACTTTCTGATTAACTAGCAAAGAAATGATGGAAATAACATATAGTTATATTCATAAAGCTTAAAATGCTTCCGGCAAGTTAGTGAAGGGCGAGACCATTATAAAAAGAAATGCAATGATAGCTTAAAGCATATGAATAATGGTCACATGAAGAACTAAGAAGCAGTCAATAGTAGCAACAAGTGGTGCTGACCCAAAATCCCAAGTAATAGCATCGGGAAATTGTGAAGGGTTGTGGCTGCTTACAGAGTTAAAGTTGGATTCAAAAACACACATGAAGGTTCTATGAGACAACATGGCCACTGCCGAGATAGCAAGAAATCCTATTCAACTACAAAACCAAACATATGGAAATTGGTCATCATTTCACCAAGGAGAAAACTAAATCAAAGAAAATTGATTTGTCCTACATTCCCACACATGCTCAAGTAACTGACTTGTTAACTAAAGCTATTCTATGGGTAAAGTTCAAAGAGATTGGTACCAAGCTAGGGATGATCAATATGTACACCCTATCTTGGAGGGAAGTATTAGAAATCATGCAGGTCCTAAAGCCCATCAAAGCCATATATTAGATTCAAATTTGAGGTTTAATTCCTTTACAAACTTTAATTATTGTTTTGTTATAATTTTATCATAATAGATTTAGTAATCATTGTAGAAATATTGGAGCCTGAATAATGTGATGATTTATTCATAGGGTAAGGCTGAATATATAGATTACAAATAGAGTAATTGACTGTGATATGCCTGAGATTTCCTCTAAAAACCGATCTAAATAAATATTCTAATATCCCCCACATTATCTCCTAATATCTCTCATAATAATTATGTTTTCAAATATATATCCTATTTACATAATTCCTACACTCCCCCTCAAGTTGGATCATAAATATTGATCATATCCAACTTGACTACAAAGCATTCAAACACATCTTCTGGTAGTCATTTAGTAACGATATCGGCCACTTATAACTTGGTGGGAACATATGATGTTGTTCGGCATGGTTCTGAAGACAGCAGGGAAATTAAGAGAGAATGCTTTTCTCTTCTATATATTCAGTCTTGCAATTGTACATATATATACAGCAAAGAAGAATCTGGCATCATAATTCAATGGCCGATAAATCTGGAATACAAATCAAGGCTAATAAATACAATTAATCAGTTTATTCTATCTACATAAATTCCTGTATTTCAGCATATATTGTCGCCATGAAATCTACTATTATCTGTTAAGGAATCTGCTGTTATCTACATATGACATGCTGACAATCCCATCTTCAATTTTTTTCTAATAAAATGTTTGTTCACATCAACATGCTTGGTCATGCTATGTTGAATAGGATTTAATGCCATGCTTAAAGCTACTTTGTTATCACAGTAGAATTTCAGTAGAGAATCAAACTGAAAACGGGCTTCTTCTGTCACTCTTTTCAACCATAGCCCTTCCATAATACCTTGAGATAGGATTCTGCACTACTTTTGGCAACAACTCTCTGTTTTTGACTTTGCCATGTCACTAGATTACCCCATACAAAAGTGCAATAACTAGATGTAAACCTGTTGTTATCCTAATCTCCTGCCCAATCTGCATCTATAAAGATTTCAACATCTCTGATATTATTCTTTTTAAAAAATAATCCCTTGCCAGGTATACCTTTAAGATACTGTAGAATTTTATAAGCTGCATCTAGATGTTTCTTCTTAGGAGCATGCATATGTTGATTGGCTACACTTACTACAAAGGCAATATCTAGCCTATTATGCGAAAGATATATATACTTACCAACTAGTCGTTGATATTGGCCTTTTTCTGTTGCTGCCTCATTTGCCTCTTTTTTTCTTGAGCTGCTTCCTTTTTTTTTATCTTTTTAGTACAAACAAGTACTTTGCTTGGCCAACACCTAAGCATTCCTGTTTCTTTGAAAAGATCCAGTATATATTTCTTTTGAGAAACATAGATCCCTTTTTGAGACCTTCCTACTTCCATACCTAGGAAATACTTCAGTTTTTCAAGATATTTTATTTCAAATTGCTTATTGAGTGCCATTTTAACTCTCTCCATCTCCTTGATATTATTCCTTGTGAGAATAATGTCGTCCACATATACAATGAGGGTAGTTATCAAGTCACCACTTTTTAACACAAACATGGTGTGATCTGACAAATTTTGTTTGTAGCCTTTAGTCATGAGTACTGTAGAGAACCTAGCAAACCAGGCTCGTGGAGATTGCTTTAGACCATAGATTGATTTTTTCAGTTTACATACCTGACCACTTTTCCCTTTATCAAAACCTGGTGGGAGACTCATGTAGACCTATTCCCTTAATTCCCCATTCAGAAATGTGTTTTTGACGTCAAGTTGTTGGAGTAGTCAATCAAGATTTACAGCAATGGAGAGCAGAACCCGGATGGTATTTAGTTAGTTATTTATCTATGTTGAGATGTGATAGTTTAGAATTAATTATTATGTTTTGTTAGTTATTTAATTAATTATCTAAAATTAAGTTTAGATATTATTTATGATCAAATTTGAATATTTAATTATCATATCTTAGAAGAATAAATCTGAGATTTTAGGATTATGATAGATTTTAGGTTTAGCTTATTAGCTTATATTTTTGCCTATATAAAAGCCTATTTGTATTCTCATTCATTCAAAGGATTAATAATATTTTAAGAATTTATTTTTCTCTACTTTTAATCATTGAAATCTCCAAATGGTATCAGAACAAGAATATTAAATTTTAGTTAAGGTCTTAATGAAGAAGAAGAAGAAAAAGATCAAGCCTGAAGAGAAGGCACGTCTTCAAGTAAAGATTAGTTACATATGATGGAAGAGGGTAACTTGGGTCTCTTCACACAAAATCTCATAGATTATGGGATTAGTTCATCTACCTCAAGTGAGGTTAGAGTAGTGTGTAAACCCAAGTGGGTTACCGTATGAGCAAATTGCTCTATGATGGAAGATGATAACTTGGATCTCTTCTTACAAAATCTCATAGGTTATGGGATTAGTTCATCTCCCTCAAGTAGAGTTAGATTAGTGTGTAAATTCAAGTGGGTTATCATGATTGTATGAGCATGCTGCTCTTGAATAATACATATGATGGAAGAGGTTATGGGATCTCTTCTTACAAAATCTCATAGGTTATAGAATTAGTTCATCTCCCTCAAGTGAGATTAGATTAGTGTGTAAATTCAAGTAGGTTACCGTGATTGTATGAGCATATTGCTCTTGAATAATACATATGATGGAAGAGAATAACTTAAGTCTTTTCCTAAAAAATCTCATAAGTTATGGGATTAGTACATATGATTTTTTATCAAGTTCCTCCGTGCAAATGTTCTTGTTAGGCCTCCAACGTAGAAGTTCTTCATCAAGTTCGCAACTTTATCTTAAGATCTAGATTCAAAATCTAATCAACTTCAGTTCAGTAGTCACTACTAGTTTAAGGATTCAAAATTTTGGTTCTTCTATAATGATGCTGCTCACATCCAAGCTGCCTCCCAGTTTGAGGGGAAGTGTTGAGAAGCAAAAGTATTCAAGCTGTAAATCCAGCTTGAGGGGGAGTGTTGAGATGCGGTAGTTTAGAATTAATTATTAATTAATATTATGTTTTGTTAGTTATTTAATTAATTATCTAAAATTAAGTTTAAATATAATTTAAGATCAGATTTGAATATTAAATTATCATATTTTAAAAGAATAAATATGAAATATTAGAATTATGATAGATTTTAGGTTTAATTTATTATCTTATATTTTTACCTATATAAAGGTCTATTTGTATTCTCATTCATTCAAATACAACAACAACAACAACAACAAGCCTTATCCCATTAAATGGGGTCGGCTACATGGATCATACGACGCCATTGTGCTCTATCGAAAACTAAATCCTTAGATAGGTTATTGACCAGGAGATCCAGTTCAATAACCTCTTTGAGCATTCTCTTTGGCCTTCCTCTACCCCTTTTAACCGGTGTCCATACTATTTGATCCACCCTCTTCACCGGCGCATCCCTTGACCTTCTTTGTACGTGTCCAAACCACCTAAGACGGTTCTCTACCATTTTCTCTTCAATAGGTGCCACTCCAACTCTTCCCCGTATATGTTCATTACGAATCTTATCTTTTCTTGTATGCCCACACATCCATCTCAGCATCCTCATCTCAGCTACCCCAACTTTATGCTCTTGCTGTCCTTTTAAAGCCCAGCATTCACTTCCATAAAGCATTGCTGGTTTTATAGCAGTGCGATAAAACTTTCCTTTTACTTTATCTGGTACTTTCCGATCACATATAACCCCAGTAGCCTTTCTCCATTTAAACCACCCGGCCTGAATTCTATGATTAACATCCTCCAAAATTTCACCGTCCTTCTGTATTATTGATCCCAAATATTTGAACTTATCTATTTGTGGAATAACTTAATTTCTCAATCTGACCTCCAAGTTACTTCTAACTTGTCTCTTATCAAAGTTACAATGCATATATTCCGTCTTACTTCTACTCAGACGAAAACCCTTCGACTCTAAAGTACTTCTCCATAACTCAAGTTTAAAATTAATCTCTTCTCTTGACTCCGCCACAAGAACTATATCATCCGCAAAAAGCATGCACTTAGGGATTTTTTCTTGAATAGGCTTAGTTAGAACATCCACTACTAGATTAAATAAATAAGGACTCAAGGCTGATTTCATTCAAATGATTAATAATATTTTGAAACTTTATTTTTCCTCTACTTTAAATCTTTCAAATCTCCACAATCTAAAGGGCTAACAAATGACAAAACACAACTAGGGAGACATTTAATTAAATGAGTAGCAGTGAGTATAGCATCCCCCAGAAAAACTTTGGAGTATGGCAGGTATACGAGTGCACGGGAAACTTCAAGGAGTTGTTTGCTTTTCGCGGCAATTCCATTTTGTTGAGCACTATAAGGACAACTGCTTTTGTGCACTAGCATTGGTTTTAAGAAAAATGTCAAGTGATTGGTTAAAGTATTTTGACCCATTATCCGTGTAAAGGACTTGTATGGTGGTGTTAAACTGATTTTTGACATAATAAAAAACTCCATAAACATGGAAGAAACGACGGACTTGTCTTTTAATAGGTAGACCCAGCACATGAGTGTGTGATCATCAATAAAAGTAACAAAGTACTTGGAACGAGTATGACTTAGAATACGAGATAGACCCCAGTCATCGCTGTGAATAATTGAAAACGAGCGAGTAGACTTATAGGTGAAAGGTAAAAAAGTAGGACAATGGTGTTTGGCTAACTCACACACATCACAATGGGAAACAGTATTGTTATCCAAAGGTAAATGTGGCAATAATCTTTGTAAATAAGAAAATTAGGATGACCCATCCTTTTATGCCACAAGACGATATCATTGTCATCGGAAGTCGAGACTAAGCCACTTATGCTGTAATATAAAGTACTCATAGTAAAAGCATCAAGATAGTACAGCCCTCATATTCCTTAGTTGTGCCAATCGTCATCCTCAATGAGAGATCCTGAAAGACAATGAGATGGAAAGAAATGACAAGAGCAATTGACTTATTTAGTCAACTTACTGATAGATAGTAAATTACAAGCCAAGTGTGGGACATGTAAAACAGAGTCAAGATGTAATTTTTCTGATAGATAGGCAATCCCAGTGCCAGCTATAGGGAAAAGAATGTGTAGCTGTCTTAGTTGATTTACTTTTAGTTAGAGGAAAATAGGAATTAAACATTTTTACGTTTGAAGTCATATGCTCAGAAGCCCCTGTATCAATAATCCATTTAGTAGGGACAAATGTATGTAAGCCAGCAGCATGAGTACCTCGATGAACAACAGTAGCAAAAGATTGATGTTCAGTAGGAAGAGTTTTGAAATACCCGAACAATTGATCCATTTGCTTTTTGCTCATAATGGGGACGGATGAAGGATCCATTTTTGGAGACCTACCAAACCAATTTTTCATCACTTGAAATTACTTACTGCACACGTTTAGAAATACCAGCAAGGGACTGTAGTTTGCACACATTGGCACTGGGCTTCAGAAATATTACTAGGCTCTTATAAGTTCACTGGACTGGGCTATTGCTTGCCACGTTGGCACTGGCATAAAGAGACTTCCCCTTTTTATATCAATGTAACAGACTCTTAGAATCGGTGGCGTCTTCTGACTAAACCTCACCCTGGCTCATATCAAAGGTTGTCTTCCACAATGTAACTTTGAAACGAAAAAAGGATCACCGTCGCGGAGGAACAGAGGGTGTCAGAAATAGATAACCTTCACAGGACCACAGCGATCACCGTTGTAGAAATAGGAAAAAGAGGTCGATGATGATTTTCGACTTCGCAGGAGAGGATGTCGCTTAGTCTCAGTTTTGACTGTTGGGAACTATTGATTCATAGAGAAAATTGCTTATTTTATTGATATGCTTAATCCATATATATACACAATAAAAAACCCTAAATATTAATGATATAATATCATATCGTATTCCATTTACTAATTACAGGATATTCACATATCGTATAATATCTCTACAATATCTCTACACTCCATCTCAAGTTGGAGTATAGATATCAATCATACCCAACTTGTTACAAAGATATTCAATCCAAACCCCATTAAAAGCTTTGGTGAGGAGATCGCCAAGTTAATCACTGGATCTGATATGTCCTGTAGAGATAAAATTTTCCTTGAACTTGTTTCGAATAAAATGATAGTCGATCTCAATATGTTTCGTGCGCTCACGGAATACCGAATTAGAAGCTATGTGTATAGCCGCTTTATTATCACACCACAGCTTTGCTGGTAATGAGGTTTTAAGGCTAACCTCCTTCATTAACTGATATATCTAAACTATCTTGCATACAGATTGTGCCATGGCTGTGTATTCCGATTCTGCACTCGATCATGACACTACATTCTGTTTCTTGCTTCTCCAAGATACCAAATTTCCTCCTACAAATACACAGTATCCTGTAGTGGACCGTCTTGTGGCCTTTGACCCACTATGATCGGCATCACAAAAACACTCAATATCCATATGGCCATGATTCTTGTACAATAGCCTACGACCTGGAGATCCCTTCAAATAATGTAACACATGTTCTAAGACTTCCCACAGTCGAACAGTTGGAGAGACCATAAATTAGCTAAGAACACTCACTAGATAAGTGATATCAGGACGAGTAACTATAGGATAATTCAATTTTCCAATTAATCTCCTGTACCTCTTTGGGTTCTCAAACGGCATGCTCTTAGCAATTTCAATAGGATTGTCATATAGAATACTACCATCAGCATCAAGCAGAGGATTATAAACCATAGGAAAGCTAGTTGGGACAACTCCTAGTTTGCCAGTTTCTTTTAGCAGATCAAGAACATATTTTCTCTGAGTCAATAAGATGTCATTCCTGCTCCTCATAACTTTAATTCCCAAGAAATACTTTAATGAACCCAAATCCTTCGTTTGAAAATGAGAGTTAAGGAATGACTTGAGTGATGATATCCCCGAGGTATCGCTTCCTATAATCACAATGTCATCAACATACATAACTAGTAGAATTATGCCAATACTTGTTCTCTGATAGAACACAGAATGATCACACTTACTTTGGCACAAGCCAAAGTCTTTCACGACAGTACTAAATTTGTCAAACCATGCCCGAGGACTTTGCTTCAAGCCGTATAAAGATCTCTTAAGATGACACACTTTACCACACTCCCCCTGAGCAACAAAACCGGGTGGTTACTCTATGTACACCTCTTCAACAAGATCACCATGTAAGAAGGCATTTTTGATATCCAGTTGAGAAAGATCCCGACCATAAGTAACGGCCAAAAAGATAAAGAGACGAACAGAGGAGAGTTTAGCCACGGGAGAAAAAGTCTCAGAGTAGTCAACACCATACTTCTGAGCATAGCCTTTGGCAACAAGGCGAGTTTTAAGACGTTCAAGGGTGCCATCAGCCTTAGTTGTAGGGGTCAATACCTATTTACACCCAATGGCTTTCTTGCCCGCCAGTAAATCCACTAAAGACCACGTACTTGCACGATCAAGAGTCGCCATCTCCTCTTCCATAGCAGTACGCCAACCCGGGTAGAATAAGGCCTCAGAAAGGAATTAAGGTATAAAAATAGTGTATAAAGAAGCAACAAAGGCAAGAGAAGCAGAGGAGAGGCAGTCATATGAAACAAAAGAAGAAATATGATAGGTACAAGTATGTTTACCTTTACGGAGGACAATAGGTAGATCAAGGGAGGGATATGGATCAGGAACAGGAGGTAGCTCAGAGGTAAGGACCGAGGCAAGCTTAGGGTAAGTAATGCTCTCCGCAGGATCTAATGAGGAAATAGACAATAGTAAGATAGAATCTGGCATAACAGCAGTAATTGTGCCCTTCAAACGTCTGGCATAAACTCGAGACAAATTGACCAGGTGCCAGTACAGGAGTTGGGGCTGGTGATGGTGAAGGAAGGACAGAGTAGACCAGAAAAGTATCCTCCTTTGCAGGTGGAGAAGGAGGAGTTGAAGTGGTAAAAGCAAAATAAGCAACAGATTCCTGAAAAGTAACATCAGCAAAAACCATGTAACGATTAAAAAACAGAGAGAAACACCTATAACCTTTCCGAATACGAGAGTAACCAAGGAAGACATACTTGAGGGAATTTAGAGACACTTGGATACACATCCAAAATTCTTAGGGTCAATGGGAAACAAAGGTTTGGAAGAAAAGATAGTAGTGTAGGGAATGTGACCATCAAGAACAGAGGAAGGCATACGATGAATAAGAAAGCAAGCAATAGAGATTGCATCGGCCCAAAAAGGTTTTGGAACCTGCATTTGAAATAGAAGAGCACAGGATATTTCTAATAGGTAACGATTTTTTCTTTCAACAACGCCATTATGAACTGATGTATCCACACAAGAAGATTGATGGAGAATGTCATTTTGAAGCATAAAGGAGCAAAATGATTCAAAAAAATATTCTTAAGCATTATCACTGCGCAAAGTATGGATAGAAATATTGAATTGATTCTTAATTTCAGCAGTAAAGGCACAAAAATGTGAACTCAGAACGATTTTTCATTAAATATAACCAAGTAGTAAATGTAACAAAGTACTTGAAACTAGCTTTGGACTCAACTGGACACGGACCCCAAACATCAGAGTGCACTAACTCAAAAGGAGATGAAACTCGTTTATTGACTCGAGAAACTAAAGGAAGACGATGACGTTTCGCAAACCGACATGACTCACAATCTAAGGACGACAAATGCTGAAATTGAGGATAAACTTTTTTTAAAGATGATAAGGACAAATGACCCAAACGACAATGTGCTTCAAAAGGAGTGACACCACCGACATAGGTCACCGCACGCAACCCCTGATTATCAAGGAAGTAATGACCGCCAGATTTGTAGCCTCTACCAATAATCTTCTTCATCAAAAGATCTTGTATTAAGCAATGATCAGGGAAAAGTGAGACCCAACAGTTTAATTGACGAGTAAGTTTACTATGAGACAAAAGGTTAAAAGCAAGATTAGGGATATTGACCATAGAGTCTAAATGAATAGAAGAGGTAGGTTCAATAGTGCCAACCCCAAGAACACAGGATTGAGAACCATCTACAATGGTGATGATAGAAGGGTTGGCATAAGAATTGTAAGTAGATAAGAGATAGCAGTTACCTGTCATGTAGTCAGTAGCACCAGAGTTTATGATCCATTTGGAGGAAAAAGAGACAAGGGCAGTAGTCTCATTACCTGTTGCAATAGCAACATTAGCAGGAGGATTGCTAGACTTTAATTGAGCATATTCAGTAGCAGAAATTGTAACTGTGTCATTAGCTATTGTGGCCACGTGCAAAATTCTGTCGATTCTGTTTGTTTTGAAGTTTATGACACGTACGTTTCGTATGACCTAGCTCCTTGCAATAGTAACAGATCACATCCTTCGACTCCTGATTAGAACCCCTTAGTGTAGGACCACGATGATTAGGTAGCCTACGAGTATTATTCTGACCACAACTGAGCAATGCGCTAGTAGGCACAATAGACGCCGCTGAAGAGATTTGCTCAGTTCTCAACACACGAGAGAAGGCTTCTTCAAGAGAGGGGAGATGAGCCCCAGATAAAATTTGAGAACGAGCAGCTGCATATCGAGGCGAAAGTGCATTAAAAAAACTCATTGTAGCCATCTGCTCTCGGTGAGACACATTGACCTTCCTCTCATCAGCAATAGGCACGAGGGTATTAAGCTCTTCATACATTCCTTTGAAATCCATAAAAAATGTTGTAAGGGGACGATCATCCAACATCTCAGCTCGATGGAAAGATCTGTAAACTTAGTATATTCGAGAAATATTATTCATGCCTGAGTATAAGAATGCCAAGTAATCCATTAATTCCTTAACAAATTCACAGTGAGTAATAGAGGGCATGATCTCACTATCAATAGAATTACGAATTTGCAAGAGAAGCCGTGCATCATCCCTTAACTATGACTTACGAGAGGGATCTTTCTCTTCTAGAGGATTATCAGTCAAGTGATCTTCCTTTTTAATACTTCGAAAATAAATACGAATGGATTTACTCCAATCTAGATATTTCTCCAAGTTAATTTGTATCCAGTAATCTTAGTGACTACTGGAACCATATCAGAAATTGTGGTAGACTTAGTTGCAGCCATCAAAACAGATTAGTACTGAAAACGAAAGCAACCGGACAACGATTAACCAAAAGAACTAGAGTACCCAATTACCGTAGCTTCACTGGGAGCTCTGTGGAACAAATATTCAAACAAGTAGAGGAAGACCACTCCAGGGGTCAAATAAAATCACCTCAACGAACAAACGGATCTAGAATCAGAAACTGCAAATCTACAGCCAGAAAATACGGATAAGAAACGAAAGACCTAGTATGGAATAGACAAAACCAAGGCACGAAACTTCAGGGGTATGCTCAGGAAGGTGAGTCGATCCCAAAGAAGTTTAACGCTGTCGGAAAAGATCACCGAAGAAGGCCTCACGTCCCAGCGCGAGAGATTGAAGGCGAACTGGCGGTGGCGCGTGACACTCACCCGCTGCTCAGATGGTGACGAAACTTCAGGGACACGCCGATCGAAGCCTTGCGACCTTCCCTGCCTTAGGTGTCGTGATTCGCCGTCGAAAAGTGGGACATCAGTGGCAAGCACAGTGCTGTCGAAAAACAGAGACTAGAACTCTAGAAAACAGACGCAAAAAAAACCAACCGGAGGTGAACCTAAATTTACTGCTCTGATACTATGTTGATTCAGAGAGAAAATTGGTTATTTTATTGATATGTTGAATCCATATATATACACAATAGAGAACCCTAGACATTAATAATATAATATCATATCAGTATCATATCGTATCATATGTACTAATAACAGGATATTCACATATCGTATAATATCTCTACAGGAACTTCCTTAAGCGTAGTCTTCAGAGACTCGTGTTCAAATATGGGATTTAGCTGCTTTAGTATCGCTCAGGCTCTGGGACTTGAAGAACTATAATTTTGAGGAACACCCTTGTTGGCCACACCGGCTATGTCAACACTATCGCACGTCGCTGGGATTGGACTCGAAGCTTCACGTCGCACGTTGATGGGCTGGACTCTGTCAGACTATTGGTGGCAGTGCTTTACCGAACTCGAAGCTTCACTGGACTCAAAGCTTTCTGTCAGACTGTCGGCTACTTTGATACCATGTAGAGATTGGAGCCTGAATAATGCGATGATTTATTCATAGGGTAAGGCTGGATATATAGATTACAAATAGAGTAATTGACTGTGATATGCCTGAGATTTCCTTTAACAACCGATTTGAATAAATATTCTAATATCTCCCACATTATCTCCTAATATCCCTCATAATAATTCTATTTTCAAATATATATCCTATTTACATAATTCCTACAATCATCAAAGTCTGAGATTGAGCGATCTTAAGGATTCTTTTGTAATATGTGGGTATATTTTGTCAACTAGAATTATTTTTGGGGGGGGGGCGCCAAACTTACACTCTTATTTTCATCATCATGTTATCCTTTGGGTAGACGCTCAATTAGGGGGGGAAATCCAAATCAATCCACTATGAACTGTGACACGGAAAAAGAGCAGTGAACATGGATGGCAAGTAAGCAGTGTTAACTATTTATTGACCTCGTAGATATGCAGCATTCTTGCCAAACAAGTCTCTAGACATCTCCACTTGATCCAATGTATCAGGGCTGACCACAATTACACAAAGAAACCACATTTATCAACTTGACAATGATTTCTAGCACAGAAAAGCAAACTAGGATAAGAGAAGTAAGAACTCACTCCATCAATACTACTGTGCCATCATGATCCATGCACATATACATGAAACTTTTTTCCTGCACATAGACTCCTGCAAATATTTATATGATTTGAAAGCAAAGAAAAATCAACACGAAAATTATTAGTCAGCACTCAGCAGGAACAAACTTAAGTCATCAGTAATCAAATTGAGCAAATGTTTTTCACTGTTCAACTTTCAAATAATCATCTTCTAAACTATGAATTGACCAAGTTATAGAACAAGCACTGCTCGTGAAGAGGATTGGATCAGCAGAAAAATACAAGACGACAAATGGAAAGATCCACTCTTCTATTTGTTCACCAATTCATTCCTCCAGTTAGTGTGTTCCTTCTTGTGGGGAGGTCAACATACCAATTAACACAGTAATACATTTGGGGAAGAACAGTCTAATTCAGTTATCCTGAATTCAATAGAAATAAGCAAAATTCAAGATAAACGAGTATAATTAACTCACAAAAAACTAATTTCTCTCCTTTCAACCCTCACCCACCCACAAATAAGGTTTATTGTTTTATACAATATATGGAGATGCCTTGTATATGGTTTAACTCACCTTAATTTATAATTTTTAATTCAAGCTGAAAACTCAGATTGCTAGGGAACACAACTATTATGGCACAATGTTCAATGGTAATTACTGAATAAAAATGATATTTCTAAGTTTGTGATTTTTATATAAGAATACATATCACCATTTAAGAAATAGACCCACACCGAAAAATATAATATCCTCCAGAAATCAAACTACATGAAAAGCAAGGAAAGGGGGGAAAAGAAAAAAGACATCAACAAAGAAGCATTTGTCAATTTATTTGCAAATCTACCAAAGAGACTAATCTAAAGTGACCAATGATCGAAAACAATAACGAGGCCAAAACCACTTTTTTCCTACAAGAGATGTTGCCAATATATTCTTCTTTTTTGTTGTTCTCCATCCAAAACTTCTGAAATGACAGATCAGGAAGAACTCCAAACTAGCAGGACAGGTCCGTGTTCACCAGAAGCACAATGCCTGAGATGCCTTTCAGTTATGAATTACAGGACTATCTCATTTTAGTTTATTCAATCCATTTATATCACACATTCCTTCCTCCTTGGAATTTTGGGATCTTATAAGCCTCAGGCTGTGATTGGCTTTTGGCGTCTCACTCTTTATTTCCTCATATTCTCATACTTTGAGTAATTATTCTGTACAGCCTGAGTACAGAGTCCACACTTTGCAATTCCTCGGCACTAACTTGATTTTGGTGAGCCATAACATAAAGTTACTAATCCCTGTATCTAAATCATCAATTATATAGACAATCTACAAAAAATATGTACTGACTATTTAGTCCAGCAAATCATACTGACATATAGAAAGAGAGGGGCATACTTTCAACATCCTCATCTGTGCCAAACCGTTGGGTTACCTTGTTTCCATAACCCATGTCACGAAGGTCCACCTATTATCAGAAATAGTAATTATTGAAGGTATAATTTTAAAAAATTAAAAAGTAAAGCAAGTCTATCACATAACAGCAGCATAAAGAAGCGAGGCATTTAGCTAAGCAAGCAAATAAGTTGCATTTAATGATATAAGCACTCGACTAATAGAACTTGACAATGTGGACTAAACCAAAATTAACATCCTCTTGGGAAAATTTCACATATATTCAAACAAAAAATAAGTAAGGTGTTGTCCAGGCATCTATTGGCAAATGCCATGAGAATTAACTATTACTTGTTTCTTATAAATAGGCCCAGAGGTAGTAATTATTAGTCAACTCAAATCTTCCAATGCTGTTGCTTCAATGGTCAGAGTGGAATTGATTTATCGTGCAGAAAAGCTTGCATACTTATTAATGTTTTCCTGATAGCTTCATAGATACTTCTCAATAATTTGGATTTAAGCTGATAAAGTTGCTCAAAAATTAAATAAGAAAACCTTATGGCTATGCATATACTGTTCGTTTCTAAGAATAACTAGTTACTTGGCCTAAGGGAAGAATAACAATCAAAAGAGGAAAGAGAATTTTGTTCAATACAAGAACATTAGTATTTTTTTTATAAAAGAATATTAGTATTTGTCCACATTCAAAACAATACAACATACTTTTCCATTTTTGAAGAAAGGTGAAATCTTATGTTAGCTCAAAATAACCATATACATCAAAAAGGGCACTACCCCCTATACAAGAAGATACAAAAGGTGTAAAACTAAGTCAAGGTCTAAAGAATGAAACAGACCCAAACTAAAAGATGTTAAATCTTCTACCAAGCACCTTAGTATACCTGTTTCTACCTATGAAAAGATGCTTCCATTTAACTTTTAAATCATCTACAGTCCTACTACATGCTATTTATTAGTTCACTTGCTTCACTTTGTGCTCTATTGTGCAAGTTAAAAAGACAAAAAGGAATATCTCTTGATGCAAACTTTGCATACAGAAGGAACACGCGCAACTTTGTGAAGACATGGAGTTGTTTGTGGGGGTTAAGTATGACTTGAAGAGAGAGTGTAAGGTGCCCAAAATATTTCTCTTCACATAACAGCCAACAAACCATACTCCCATAGACATTACGTTGAAACATGGAAGCTTTTAACAATAATTCAACATGCTACTTCACTATCCTGATTAAAGACATCTGGGAATATACACCTCGTGTGTGGCAAAAAGAAAATATACACCTCATGTACACTATTCTATTTCAATTCGAAAAAGCAGCTAAAAAATAAAGGACCAAGTCATCTAAATAACTTGTTTGCTTAAAGTTGCTATCCAATCAAGCATTGTTAAAAATGAATAAGAATTTATTTACAAAAAAAAAACCTTGATTGTGGCTTTTCCTCTTCCTTCGTGAGAATGGTCTACTTTAAGGACCTAACCCAAGTTACACGAACATATCAGAACAGATGCTGGATAACAAACTTCAAAGGTTATAATTTTACAAAATAAGTTCCTTGATGAATAAGTACCTCGTATATCCTCCCTGAAAGAAGCAGCATATTCACAAAAAAAGAAAAAAGCGAAGAGAAAGTGTCACCCAAAAAACAAAAAGAAAACGCAATGCAGGTGAATTGTTAGTAACTACACATATTATAAGAGATCGCCAAAATTAAATAATATTCAAACTCTGCAATCCAAAGAAACCTTGTTTTTCAATGATATTTCCAACTCTGACCTGCATCACAAGTAAGGAAATCCATGAATCTAAATTTATCCCGCAACAGCAAGTAAAAGATAGAATTTATTTTGTTTTGAAAAAAACAACCATCTATGTAATAAAGACCAACAAGATCAGAGCATTGCTCACCCGGCACCTACAAATATTTAACATCACAACTATATACAGATTTTTCACATAGATTTCAATTAAACATTTCCTTCATTTTCTTTCTCTTACGTTTTGATCTATATAAACATACGTAATGGTATAGACTAAAAAATTACAATTCAGAATTTTCAAAAGTATTTTTTTTCAAAAGCTTAAGTTGCTAGCTCATACAAAAATGTTTTCTTTTGTATAAGTTTCTTTCTTTTTTTTAAAAAAAAAAATATCATCCGATCATGCATTTGAAGAAAACCAGATATATAAATATATACAGTCGCAGCAAGCTGCAGCCCAACAATCATGTGAGTACGTCTTTATTCCCAAAATCTCATTGACATAGAGACTCTAAGAATAACCAAAAATCTGCTTCTCGCAAAGTACTTAGACAGAATGGGGCGGAGGAAATTGTATAAATAGCTTACATCAGAACCGGAGACTTTCATCCCCCGACACTGAATGGCGGACCATGGAGAGTTAAGCAGGTTGATAGTAGATGAAGTCCAGGTGGTGCGACTGGTGGCGGGAGAGGAAGCAGAAACCGGAGAAGGTTGAGAGTTTGACGATGATGGGTGGAAGACGGAAAAGGCAGAAGAGAAGATTGATGGTGAAGAAACGCGAGTGGAGGAAGTTGATGCAAGGAAGAGAGGTTTGCGCAGCCTCTTGCTCCGCAGTATTGCTTGCATTTTAGCTTCAGTCGACAAACGTTCAGCGGCGTCGCGCGCCACAAATGGACCTTGGCTTGGTTTTGTTGGCACGCCAAGACCAACGAAGGACTTTTAGTGACTGTTTGGAAAATTGGAAACCTTGGTTTAAAAACTAAGGTTTGGCTCAAAATTTAGGTTTGGAGAAATTTTAAAACAAACAATCATATTTATTCAAATGGGCTTTTGGACTAAATTATGGTTTAAAACCAAGGTTTCAGATAAGCTGGTCAGAGTAGCTTCTGGAACAGTAAACCACGTTTGAACTATCCAATTACTATATTACCCCTACTTTTTCTTACACCCTCTCTCCTACTTTTTCTTACACCCTCTCTCATCTCTCCTACTTTTTCTCTATTTTCTTTCTTACACCCTCTCTCCTCTCTCCTCTTATCTCTTATCTCTCCTCATTTAATACTCATACCCCTTTTCGTAATTTACCAATAATAAAACCCCTTCTATAAATAACTATCCAAACACTCATTTATTCAAAACCACTTTTTTTTCATAATCTCTTCTCTAAAAGCCCTTTTCTATAAGCTATTCAAAATCCCTTTTTTTTCATAAGCCCATTTTTAAAATCCTATCCAAACGGCCCTTAGTCGTTATATAATTTTTACAGCAGGCTAATATAAAAATCTGAAGACATTACTTGCTTTAGATTTCATGTATTGTTTTACTATTAAGTGTAAAATACACATAACTCCCTTACTTTTAATCTTTAAACAAATTTAAATTAAAAAAATTATTATTTTATATTTAGATTATTAAATGATAAAATTAAACATGCAATAAATTTTATATTTTTTATTATATAGTATATTATTTAAAAAATAATACTCTAACAATGTGATATTATTTTTTTATAAAATTTTTATAAAAAATTAAATTCTTAAGAATAAAATTTTATTTTTTTAAATAATCCTAATATCTGGTTAAGCCAACTATTAATTACCCTGTAACAAACTTTTCTCCCTTTTCATTCCATTACTTGAAGCCCGTGGCATTCTATTTTTTTTAAGAGATCCTTTGATGATAGAGATTGAAGAAGAAATGAAATTTGGGAGATCAAGATGCAATGAGAATCATTGAGTGAGGTGAGAAAGTGGGGTTGAATGAATAAAATTTAGTTCTTTTTCTGAGAATATTTATTGGGTTTGTGAGTTTACACCAATGAAGTCTCTTTGTGTTATTCATTAATGGAGGAAAGAAGGAGAGTGAGAGGGAAAGTGAAGGAGAGGACGGCGTGTAAGGAGAGAGGATGCATCGAAAATGAGAGCAATGATGGAGGAGAGAGTTTGTGTCGAGGTTGACGGAAGTTTCAATCCGTTATGGAGGGGTGAAATTACATATAAAAAATACTTTATGAATTGCATCTTCAAATATTTTAAAATGCATCTTTACTCAAGTTTATTTAATAAACTGTTATGTAATATTAATATGACACACTACAACAAAAATGTACTGTAGAGAGGCAAAACTGCACTTTTACCATGAGTGTGATTCAGCGTGCGATTAATTTTTTGTCCTTGCCAAAATTTCTAGTGAGTAATGCTTTGGAACCAATTTTTATTTTTAATTAGATTCTTTACCTATGGATTCATATAAACTTTGTTTTGCAAAGAAGCCCCGAGCATGGCGGATAAATATAGATGTTGACGAAGAATAAAATAAAATAATTTAATATTTTGGGAACAAATTTAAAAAATTATTTTATAAGATTTGCTTTTGAGAAAGAAGAATAAGATGCTATTATAGACCTAATAGGAAAGGAAGAAGGCAACAACACTCCCCCACATTCCAGCGACTACCTAGTGAAGAAGGAAGATGATGGAGAGATTGAAGGACATTCGATAGACCAGTGACACTCAAAGGAAGACCTACATACAAACAAGCAGTAACGCTCTACCAATGACGAAACAATGCACTTACCGATAGACCAGTGAGAGTGGAAAGAGGACGAAAAAGTGTGTTAGAGAATCAAAAGTAAAATAGTTTTTAATACCTCTAAGCTATTCACTTTTTATAAAAGTTATTTCTATAAATTTATCTGAAACGATAGTTTAACCCATAAATATTTATTGATTAAAAGGGCTATTTGTTTAAAAAATTTGTAAAACTATAGTTTAGGTTAAAAGTTATTTTAAAATTATGATTTTATAACAATCAAAATACTTACAAAATATTAAATTTAAACTGGCCAAATTTCAATTTTAAAGTAGCTGTTAAAATGAGAAGCAAAGAGAGAATGAGAGAGAGAGAAAGTTAAAAGAAAGTAAATCCTTATTAAAATTGATAAATAGTACTTAATAACACTGAAAATAAATTGAAAATATATGGGTTCAAAAAATTATTTATACATCACAAATTTTTAAAGAGAAAATAATAAAATAAAAAACTATAGAAGATAGTAAAATTTAAATTCAAATCTTAATATTTAAAAATTTAAAGATGACATAGAAGTGAGAGAGTGGACTGGAATTTTGAAATTTTGAATAAAATAGCTATTTTACTCTTATATATCTTATCAATTTACGTGTTTGCTGTCAAATTTCACATCATCTTTTATCTCTCTTTACTCTCCAAAAACGGCCTCACTCTCCATTTGGTCAGGTGCTCCACAACTCTTGAAACAAGGACGACGGAACACGGTGACAACTCCAGCTAGGACGAAGGCGACTTTTCGATCTCGGAGAGATTCTTCTAGATGCGTTCAAAATCGCCGTTGTCCTCAAGATCTATTGATGTCGACGTCTCCCTTCAAATTCTTCGTCCGTCTCACATATCTCGGTAACTCCGGTAAGCTTGGATTTGAGAGGACAAGGATGAAGGCAACAGAGAAGATGGGAATCCGGATCCATCACCACGCAACCTACGCCGTCTTCTTCTTCACGGCAACCTAGCGATAAAGAAAATAGGAACCTAGATCCCATATATGTGACTACGCATGGGAGCCCCAATCCGTTGTCTCCAATAAATGTATTTTTAATGGTTTAGGTAGTTTACATTATTTGATCTATGGCATTGGTTTTGCTCTTGAATACCCTGTGCAAATCGAGATATAAAACATGGATAATCTCTATTTTTATTCTATTCTATTGCTTGTTTGAGTATTGTTTTGGCTTGGATTGTGACGAAAGATTTATGTTTTGCGTCTTTGCTTATTGGATTGCTGTTTGGAGTTTGGAAAACTTGGATTGCATCAGATTTTGAAGAAACTATTTTTCTGTTCCTGGTAAAAGGGGATATTATTATGGTTAACACAAGATTTAAAAATAGTAGTTTTGATGGGAACCCGCTCATTAGCGGTCGATGACAGAGCTTATTGCCGATCCTGGCGAGGGTCCGTTAACCTTTTTTGTAATAAAATAAAGATATTTTAGTCATTTCACTCGTAACTTTAAAATGTCCTTATAATTGTAAATATTTAGAGTCTCAATTTAGATTTTTATTATTTTTAGAGTATTTTTTTTATAACTTTTCTATTTTTAAATTATAAACTCTTATTTTATTATAAACTTAAATAAAGATCGATGAACAATGAAAATATCAATATTAAATATACCTAAAAGGTCCGCCAAAAAATATAATTTTATTGAAATATGTTAACGCTGTATTGCCAGTTTAGATTCACACAAAACTATAATTTTATAAGAATTTTTAGTCAAATTATAATTTTATAAAATTTTTAAATAAATAATATTTTAATTTATAAATGTTTTTTTATTGTACAATAATTTAAAATTATAATTTTAAATATTTTTTTTTAAAAAAAGAATTTTTAGTCAATTATCCTCTATATATATATATATATATATATGTATGATTGCTGGCGCTTGCATATGGTCCGCTAGCCGGGATCGCTGCTCGAAACGGAAGAGCAATATTCGTTAGCTTCTGCAAAAGCTAGACTCCTTCGTACGGATCCCCTAGCTGTCGCATGCTCAGATCGAGCGAAAATAATCTCAGTACCGGCCGTGGTGATTGCGTATGCTGACCCAAACCCTAATTCTCTTCCGTCATGTTTTCAAGCTGAGTCCTGCGTTTAATGTACCCATCCCACTTAGCATCTGCTTGACCGAACCGCAGCTTTCATAAGCGTAATAAAGTTATGTGGACTAATGTTTTCAAAATCGTAAGTCTTTATTTTCTCACCTGTCTTGGCTTTTACAAATTTATATCTCGGTATATTATGTGAGATTGAGACTGCTTCCTGACTTCTCACATTTAGCGGAAACTTGATAAACTAGGGGTTCGAATCCGGTTTCTCTTCCCGAAATTTTCTTTTTCCTCTCCCATGAAGCTCAATTTGTACTTGGCAACTGTTGTAACAGAGCTGAGCATGCACACATGTTAAACTAATACTGTGAATAAGCTACCCCTTTCTAATGCTGGCGCTCGTGTTTAACGTCCACATAATACATTTATTCCTGCTTCGCCGAATTCGGTCCATGTAATACACAGAAGCTTACTTTCACTTCTTAAAATCTAAAATGTGGTAGCTTTCTAATTCACTTAAACTCGAAATAAGAGGATATTGAATATGGCATATTGTTTTTTTTAGTAGTTCGGTATAATGCAGGAGACAATTCTGTTGTCGGTAGTTCTAAATTCAGCATCTTTCCAAAGAGTGTTTCTTTCCTTTATAGATATGCTCCAAATGATTTAGTGAAGCATGATTTTGTCCAACATGAAACTAATCATGCTATTAAGTAACCGTATATTTTCATTCAATATTATTGCTCTGAACAGGGTAATACCTACGGGATTCGTTTTACATCTTAATATAGGGACTTGATACTGCTGTTCCCCATGTTGTGGTTATTTTCCTTTTGGTTAACGCCATTGTTGTTTTTTTGGAGGAAAATTCCTACCGGAGTGTCAAATCTAAGAGTATGCATGTTATGCTCACGACAATATGATTTTCCATCAAATAATGCTTTTGTTCACGATAATATAATTTTCCATCAAATACGATCTGTGGAAAGATTTTGAACTTGATCTTGTTTTATCACCTTCCTCATGCCGAACATACATGCTATTACTCTGTATTTATCTATATGGGAATTTATATATATTTTCCTGAGATACACGCTTATATGCATCTATGTTGTTGGCAATTTGCTCAGGGAGGTCTTCATCAAATATCATGGTTTCAGTTTGTCCCACATGAACCTGATCTGAACCCTTTACCTGACAAAAGGTTAATTTACAGGGCATATTATTTCCTTTTATTTCCCGGTTAATTGCTAACCAACGTAGATTATCATATGCTTTGTTAATTTGTTCCATTCCAAACAGTGCAAAAGTGGAACAAAAAGATGCTGCAATGTTACTGGTTCTTTCATCGCATATGCAGTTGCATAAGGATGGGTTTCTCAGCGCATGGACCAATTCCTTTGTTGGACCCTGGGATCCATCTCAGGGTTTGCATAATCCTGGTAGAGATATCAAATCCAGCAGTTAAAGATTGATTATATTCTATTAGTTGTGTTTTTTTTGGAGGAAACGGTTGGCCTATTTCAGTAATGTAATTTCCCTCTTACCAAATGTGCAGATGAAAAAATCAAGCTGTGGCTTTTTCTTCCTGGGCGCCATTCATCAGTTGTTGAGACTGCTCAGCCTGCAGTATCTAGATTAAGGGGTATCATACAAACCTAAAGTTTTGTTGTGTGAATCATCTTCATGGATTGCTTTCAGACATCACCAATGCAAAATATTAATTCTAATTTGTTTTTATTGATAAAACTTTAGACTTATGTAGATCTATATGAAAGTTTTCTTCAGCCCTGTTTTTTTGGTTTTATAACTGTATTTCTACTTGTGAAACATTTGTATACGTAGTTGCTGCATCTGGACTCTGGCTGGCTCCCGGGGATTCGGAAGAAGTTGCAGCTGCACTTTCTCAGGCTCTAAGGAATTGTATAGAGAGGTGGCTGATAATTTGTTATAGAACTTTTTAGAGCCAAATTAATCTCGATATTTACTTCACATATCTTATAAATTTGGCAGAGCTCTGCTTGCGCTTTCCTACATGAGATTTGGTGATGTATTTTCAAAGTATCATCAATGTCAAAGTGAACAACTGTTCAGGTATATTGGAGATCTATAAAGATGATAATGTTGTTGCAATCGAATGATAGCTTCTAGTGTTGATAATGAAGCTTTGAATTCTAAGTCTCGATATTCTCTCTCCTATCATTCTATTCTCTTTTCTCCTATAAAAAATAGGATCAAGATCTCACTTAAGCTGATTGAATGACTTGTGCAATGTGTATGCATTATGCCATTATGTCGATGCCCTAGCTTTTTTTGTGCTTTCTATTGGGTCGTTGATCTGAATATGAAATTTATTATTGCATATTTCACTGCATGCTTTATTATCTACAGGAGAGGACAACCTACGCTCGAGTTCATCTTTGCTGCAACTGAGGAGGCAATTTTTGTGCATGTCATAGTGTCTTCGAAGTATGTTAATTCAAACATTTTGGTTTGCCAATATCCTTTCTCACACTGAATGTTAACATTGTTTTCCTTCATATCAGGCATATCCGAACTCTTTCCACAGGAGATCTGGAAAAAGTATTAAAACATTCTATGGATTCTAAATATAGACTTCCAGGTCGGTATGCATTCTCTTGCTTTTTTTGGTTCAAAAACAATTCTGAGGGTTGGGAATAGTAGAATAAGGAGAGGAAGATCTTGGGAATGTGTCTGTTGGGAACCTTTGAAGTTCTTTAACTAAACACAGAACAATATAAATAGAGGTCAAAACCAACCAATGAAACTTGATTCTATTTGACCGAACAAATACTAAAGTAGATCAGTTTATAAGATCCAACCCAGCACTCCCCTACCGGCGCCATATATTTGCAAGACCATCAGGCACTTAGATTGTGTGTAATGCTGGAGTCTAGAACCAAAGAGTCTTTCTAACTTGACCTTTTCAATTTCTGTGACCACATATTTCTTCCTGGTTTATTCAAGGGAATAAACTTATGGTTTTTTTTAGTGTCTCTTTGACGGTTTTTTAAAAGGATTTTGTTTTGGAGGGGGGGTTCCTTGTTAGTTAATCCTTTTCTTTTCCCATGTTTTTGTTTCCCTGTATCTGCTTAAGAAGACTGCGTGGCATTCTAAGGAGATAGGGAGGGGGTTAATAAATTTTTTACCCTTCACAGTTCTCACAGTTTCTAGCACATTATGAGCTGTACTGCTTTTTTATTAAAAAAATTGTACTGATTTATAATCAATTATATTCTGAAGGACTGCTAAGTTCATTTTGGTTTCTTGGTTGGCTTTTCTGGAATCTCTTCTGATTTTGATTTCAGAATATTTTGTTTCAGTGATTGTTTCTCCTCATGGCATTCGTGGCAGTCTTACTGGTTGTTCACCTAGTGATCTTGTCAAGCAAGGCTATTTGAGGTCCTTTCCTTCCCTTTCATGCGTATGCTTAATGTATGAAAATGTCACCCAGAACTAAAAATTTGATTTTCAATCTTTTGATAGCAGTTCTAACAAGAGCAGGGCGTCAAATGGAATTATAGGTCTCCCATATCATGTTTCCCACAGTACTGGTTGCCAGCTGAGGGGACAAAATTGTTTTGTTGAAGTCAGTCTTGGCTTCCCTAGATCTGGAAGTGACAAGGCGTTTCAGACAAATGGCTTAAGGAATTTACCCAAGCATCATGTTGCTGAAACTCCTGCTTTGGGAAGAATTGATCGCAAGGGATCATCAGACCAGTTGTCAGATTATGACAAAACATTTCTGTATCCGGCTGAGGCAGTGCTTGTACCAGTTTTACAAACATCATCTGCAAGGTCTTCTTTAAGAAGGTATTTTTGTGCACGTGTGCTAGTCTTCTAGATGCTTCTTTGATAGCTAATTTTGTTTTCTCTCTTTCTTTGATTTATTTTGTTGAATTTTACTTTTTGACATTTCTCTTCCTGTACTTTGACCTTTTCAGTTGACATAAATGCATTTTTTTGCTTTGACATTTTATGTTGTGCAAACGTGCGTTCAGTGTTCATAATATTTAGAAAGGATCGTTAGATCTTCTCCCTTTTGATACTTTCTATGTAAAGGATATTTCTTTTTGTGTTAAACAATTTTTGTTTGTTTATTATACTTGGGCAGCACTCTTAAATCTCTTTCCAAATAGAATATTTATCAAAGAAAAATGTGCATTTTGACTGTCCTGTCATTTAAACTATTGCTTTATATATGTTTCTTACCCTATGAAATTTACAGATTTTGGCTGCAGAATTGGATGGGACCATCCCTGCCCGGTTCCTCTTTCTTCATACATTGGTATGTGCTCTGTCTCTCTTTCTCACATACTTGCACATACAGAGACACACAAGCGCATGCACATGTGTGGGGTTGTGCACACATACATCATCTGTGCATTTTGTTGCAGGGGAGATAATATTCGTTATTACTTTGATGAATGATGTTAATTGGGAGCTTTTCTATGCAAGATTGTGGACATGTAACAATTAATATCAGCACAAACCTTATGTCTTTGTTTTTATTGGTTTATATACTTTAGACTCCTGGAAAGAAGCTCAAATATATCTGTATGAGTTTTGGTTAACAGCCTAGTCATTTCATATAGATCTAGATATTTGGCTATTGTGTCCTGAGTTTCCTCTTATTAGTCTCGTATTTTTGTTCTGTCTTATGCAGTGCTTGTAATGAATATGCTGAAGATATTTGGACGGAAAGCAATGGAACCTGCATGCAGCATGGTTATGATAGTAGTAGCAATAGCAATAGTAGCAGTATCAGTAGCTTAAGTGCCAGTTCTAGTGATAGTGATTTGAAGACTGCAGGACCAAGTGAACTAGAGGCAGATGCTGATTCTTTAACGTGTAGACATTCTGTGGTATCTTCTGGCGATCAGTTGGAAAGTGATGGCCCCAAATTGGTATTACATCGTTATGTTTGGAAAAGTACTTTTGGTTATTTTGTGCACTAGTAATTGGTTTTCTGTGGATAGTGATCCTAGCTTTCAGAATTCAAATTAAGAAATGTGTCAGTTTTTTGAATCATTTTTTATTAAATGCATATATTCTTGCTTAAATAAGTTAACTGTGGTCTGTGCAGGGTTCTAAACGATCTCGAACAGGGGCAGAATCAATTAGTCAAGTGGGTACTACTACAAATGTTCCTGTGCAAGATGCTTACATGTCTGATTTTGGTTCCATGGAAATTAACAATTCAGCCATTACACGAGTTGGGAATGAGCAAATGGGATCTTACTGGGATTGGGACGATGATGATAGAGGCATGGGAATGGATATTCAAGCTCTTCTATCTGAGTTTGGTGATTTTGGCGACTTCTTCGAAAATGATTTTTTGCCTTTTGGAGAGGTATCTGTATATCTTAACTGCTAATATAAAGGATATTCCCTTTGGTGATATTCATTCTTTCTTCCCCTAAAACCAACAGTTGGATTGGGGTCTTCAGTAATTGTATGTTGAAACGTTACATCCCCCATGAAAACTCTACATTCAAATATGTTACATTTTGAATTTGACACCTATTTTCTCACAAACAGAGTAGTGAGATTACATGTTAAAAATCTTGCTTTTGGTTCATTTATTTTCAAAAAATCGAAAGACAATTTATAGAGTATTGATGTTTGTTTTAGATTCTATTTATGAATTGGACTCGGGAAAAAATTAGTTATCTTATGGTTAAATCTACATACAGTGACAGTTGTACGTTCCACTTGTTTGCTATGATAGAATCTTCCCTGTATTGTCATAAGGAATCTCCTATTTAGATGTGCAGTGGGATTGGAGAACCTTATTGTGATTTGTGCTTATAAGATTGATTATTGTGTCGCTTTCTTTCTTTCTTTCAGTTTTTTTCTGTCTTGTTTTGTTTTATAAAAGAAATGGAGGTCATCCTGTTCTCCTATTTTCATGTTTTCTGTAATTGTAGTTTTTTTTAAAGAATACAAAGAACCCTGTTTCCCTTATTTCTTTAAAAAAGATTGAATTAATGCAAAATTGTGTGTTTCCCTTATTGTGTCGCTTTCATGGGCTGACTGCATTATAATAACTTGTACTAAAGTCTGTAGTCTCCTCAGATTTATTTCTTGAACTTGAGAGCATGGATATCCTTCATGTCATAAATTTCCTTCCACTCACATACTAGTCTGCTGGAATCTTATTTTGATCATTGTCTGGTGAAAGCCCCCAGGAACCGCGGAATCTCAGGCGCTTATGTTTTCTGCTCCGGATTGTGGAGATGTCAATAGCAGTCCTGTGGGGGCTGTGGATGCTTCAGATCAAATGCTTTTGCCAGTTGGGTTTCCTTCCTTTGAGAGCTTTAATCCTCCTTCATCAGTAGCCGTTGAGGAATGTCTCAGCAAAACTCAAGACAACTTGAATACTACTGTGCCACTTGGTCAAGCAGATCATACTCCTGTGTCTTCTTCAGGGGAGTTTGATCATATAATAAAAGCTGAAGCAATGATGACATTTGCTCCTGAATTTGGAGCTGTTGAGACCCCTTGTAGTGAGATTTCAACATTATTCAGAAGTCCATATCTCCCTAAATCTCGAAAAGCTGATAGTTTAAATTCAAGTTCAAACAATTACTTATATGGTGCAGCACCACCACCCTCTTCTCCCTGCATTGAAGGATCAGATGGGAAGAATGGCACTATAATAAATACAAAAGCATGTTCTGGTAAACAAGATGCTTGTATGGGGCTCCAGTCAAAAAATTACTACACTTACATGGAGGGTAAGAAAGAGGTGGATGACAAAAGGCCAATTACATGTAATGATAAAAGCATTGTAAAATCTGAGGGGATGGTGCCCCCTCCATTATCTGCCATTGGTTCTAATGCTGTTGTCAAATCTGTCCAAAGGAAGATGGCTGATGCTACACTTGAAGCAGAGCAGTTGCTTCTATCTGCAAAGACTTTGTTGGCTACTGACGTTGCTTGTTTATTGTTTCAAGCATCCATGTGCAGGCTACGGCATGTTCTCCTATCTTACAATATCCTCGGTCCTGCTGGTTTTGGTCGGTCAGTTGGGGATGCACTATTGAATCAGCTACCTGGTGACCCAAGTACCACCCCAGACAACATATCTGGCAAGTATGAGGTGAAGAAGAAAGAGAATATCCCGATCAGAATAGCAGGTGATATTGATGGAGGAATGCTTGATGGGCATCTCAATGTGCCTGTTGGTGTCTGGCGTACTCCCGCTGTGGGAGTTTCAAAAGTTGTAAAATCTTCAAATTCACCAAACATGGATGTTGCACCATCATTTTCACATAATTCATTCAATGAGGAAGGCATCCTTTCTTACGGTCAAAGGAAACCACTTCAAGAGCTTCTTGATGGCATTGCACTCCTTGTCCAACAGGCATTATCTTTTGTTGATTTAGCTTTGGATGCTGATTGTGTTGATGGTCCTTATGGTTGGCTTGCTTTACAAGAACAGTGGAGGCGTGGATTTTGTTGTGGGCCTTCCATGGTCCATGCTGGTTGTGGTGGAACTCTGGCTTCTTCTCATTCACTGGATATTGCGGGTGTGGAGTTAGTGGATCCACTTTCTGCTGACGTAAGTTTCTTTAATATATGTTTCCAAAGCGCTTCTTCTGGACTCTGTTTTTACTTATAAAACCTTGAGTCACTTGTTTCTACCTCCCTGAGGGATTGAGGGTTTTTTGTAATATAACTAAAATGAAGTGCTAAATTCTCTTGTAAACTGGGTGTTTTGAAGTCGTTTATTTGCCATGAAATTGCTGAAATATTTCGGTTACAAGGTTGATGAATTTGGAATCTATTTGTTTTAGACATTCGTTGACTAGTGGTGGATGTTAGCATTCAGAAAAAGGGTTTTATGATGCCGTGGTGTTTATTGGCTACTCTGAATCTCTGATAACATCTCAATGGTGTAGTATTGTTATCCATAACTATCAGTCTACGACAAACACATGCCATCTAGTTGCAAGGAATAAGTATAAGATAACCTAGCAAAAAAGTACCTCAGACTCAGATGTGCTCTTAATTGTGTGATGTAATTTTGGTATTCATACAGAAACGCAGATTCCATTCTGTAAGGGTTACATTTTTTCAGGCTTATTCTGCATGATTTGAGTAGCATGTGCTCAACTATTCATATTATATTAGCTTAATTGTATATTATATTTTTTTTTCATATCTGGGATATGTCCTACAATTTGCTAGTTCTCTTAACATTTTTTTAAATCTTGTAATCTTATTAGTAGTAATATTGCTTTCTTTGTACATTTTCTCCTTTCCTTTCTTGTAACCCATGCTTTCATTCATTACTGCTTTCAACAGTATATTTTGCATCTTATTTCATAATTGTTTTTCTTTATCATTATGTGATATTAATTATGCCAATAATCTAAAATTTCAGGTTCATCCATCAACTGTGATAAGTTTACTGCAATCTGACATCAAGACAGCCTTAAAATCTGCATTTTCCCATTTGGAAGGGCCACTATCTGTGACTGATTGGTGCAAAGGACGCAATCAATCAGTTGATGCTGGAAACATAATTGATGGAGTTTCTGAGTCCAGCATTGGTGAATGCAGAGAATCTTCAGAGCCAATGAGTCCATCCCAGTCATGTGTTGGTGGATCATCCAGCCTTAAGGGTAGAAGTCTGCTTTTACGTGAATGGTAAATGTTTTGATTTTTTGGTAACACTAATATTTAAATTGGTTGTTGAGTAGTGTCCAGCATCACGGATGGTGCCAGGTCGGATGAGACTTCCCAAAGGAGATCTGGCCAAGATATTCCGAATTCAGAGTCAGAGCAGCCTAGTTCCCGGTTGAAGCCTACTCTTATTGCTCTTCCATTTCCTTCAATACTTGTAGGGTATGTGGCCTTTTCATAAATCATAATATATGTTTGAGGACAAGCTTGAATGCGTCCTACTATCAATACCTAGGACAGGAAGCTCTTGATTCTATCATCATCTAACAAAATTCTTAACCCTTAGATAGAGTCCCCAAAAGAAGTTGAGGACAGCATTATGAATGAAACCTTTGAAATTAAAAAAATTGAGGAAAGTTTTGTAAGTGAAAATAGTAGAAGATTCTTAGGTCCATTTTGAAAATTGAGAAGTGAGAAATTGTAGACATTTTAAGGTCCTATCTGCATATTACGAGAGCTAGCAATTCTGGAAAAATCAAGGATGCCTTGCACTAAAGATCAGATCAGAACCTTTGTCATTCTGTCATGCAGCCTGCTTTTAGGCTTATGTTCATTAAGGAATAGACAAAACCTTAAGTGGTCTTTATTTAAGCAGAGTTTAATAAAGTCGTAAATAACTCGAATTCCGTCCTATCAAAGTGTCCCTTCAGCCATATGAGGTATATTTGTACAGTGGGTCATAATGGGAAGGAGCAAGAGTAACGAGTTGTTGTCAGAGTAGTGTGTAGGCGTTATTTTGGGGTCGCTCTGTGTCTGTAGGGAGTGTTTTGTTTTGTTTTGGGTGAGAGGGTACCTAGTCTCTCAAAAACCAGGCTGTGAGAGTGTTTGTTGTTGCTGTGTACTGTTCTTTGCGAGTCATTTCCAGCTAAGTGATTATAATGCTCATATTTTCCCTGTTCAATAGAGGATTTTGAACTATCTATGCCGCTATTCTGTCCTGAACCTATCAGTAACATAACTGGTATCTTATAGTATGAAGTTGGGATGCTAATACTTGTGTTAGGAACTTATGCTTAATATGTCCTGCAGTTATCAGGATGATTGGCTCAAAACGTCAGCAAACTGTTTACAACACTGGGAAAAGGCTCCTCTGGAACCCTACGCTCTACAGAAGCCTGTAAGTTGATAAATAACTACCACTGCTTTTCATATACTTGTTGTTTACTTCATATTGCTAAAATTCAATTACTTGAAGAATAATAAGTTCAGGAACTGAATTTCATAAATGTCATTATATGGATTATTTTTGCAGATTACATATTGTGTTGTATGTCCAGACATTGATCCCCTTACCTCTGCTGCTTCCGATTTTTTCCAACAACTAGGAACAGGTGAGTAAAGTTGATTGTGGTACAATTCAACCCTGTGGATGTTGTTTGACGTTCAAGTTTTCATATGTGAAACAAGCTATCCTTCAAGTATTAGGCGGTGTGATGTTTTCGAAGCAATTAATGTTAAGATTCATCTCATTCTGTTTCTTCTCCCTACTTTGCTCATTGAACTGTTTTATCTGTCTTATTATTCTTCTATCCTTTTCAGTTTATGAGATATGCAAGCTGGGAACTCATTCACCTCAAGGTTTAGGAAATCAGATGGAGATAGAGTCTGGGAAATTGTCATCTTCTGGTTTTGTTTTACTTGATTCCCCACAATCAATGAAGATTGAGAGCAGCAATGCATCTCTTGTTGGTTCGATAAGTGATTACTTTCTCTCGCTCTCTAATGGTTGGGACCTGACTAGTTATCTTAAGTACCTTTCAAAGGCTCTTAGAGCTTTGAAGCTGGGTCCATGCTTCTCCACAAACCCAAATGAGGGAAACAACAGTTCATGTATGGTAAGTGGAAGATTCTTTGGCTTAGACCTAGTGATTAAATGTTCATATTATATCCCTCTGCAAGCTACCCTTTGCTTACTACTCCCTCCGTTCCTTTTTATAAGACAAAATTACCTAACTTATGCATACCAATAAATTTTTTTTAACTAATTTATGCCTTAATTTTTTTTTCAATCTTTCCACTCTCTTCCCTCAATTTACTTAGCATTTCCGCTACATGGAAAGGCTGCATATATATTTACCCCATAGTGGGCCAAGTCTTTTTATTCATTGAGTAGGGGCATTTTAGGAAAAAATATTAATCATTCCTTCTGTAAATTGTCTTATATATTGGATAATCTCACCTAAAGTTGTCTTGTAATTAGTAACAGAAGGAATACCATATTCGGTTGGAGGGAAATGTAGGATGTTCTACTAAAATATTTTTGCTTCCACAATATACACCGTTTTTTGGGCTCCCATGGTCTTTTTTTGAAGGGTTTACCATACAGATTTACAAATGGTTTGGATGGATCTTCTGATCTAATTTTTTTAAGGCTTTACTTCTTATAATGGGAGGATTAACTGTCTCTCAACTGTTCCTCCTTTTATCCCTTATACAAATCCAGATAAAAACTTAAAAAATATGACTTCAGTATGACACTATGTCAAGGCTTTAACAGCCAATGATCCAATTCATAGCATAGAATGGCTTTCTCGTTGTATATTTTTTCTCTTCATTCTAATATTTTTTTTTTGTCTTTGTATATAGGTAATCTATGTGGTATGCCCTTTCCCTGATCCAACAGCAATTCTTCAAACTGTGATCGAATCTTCTGTTGCCCTTGGATCAGTTGTCCAACAATCAGATAGAGATAGAAGATCTGCATTGCACAGTCAGATTGGGAAGGCATTAAGTGGCTCGCCAACTGTTGATGAAGCTTCAGCATCTAATATCATTGCACTTTCTGGGTTTTGCATTCCAAAATTGGTGTTGCAGATTGTGACAGTTGATTCAATATTCCGAGTCACAAATCCATCACTGGGCGAGCTTGCCATTCTGAAGGAGACTGCCTTTACAGTATATAACAAAGCTCGAAGAATCTCACGGGGTTTCTCTAATGATTTTGCCCCATCAGCATTTTCAGGCAGAACTCATTCAGTTTTGACACAAATGACTTCTCCCATTTCTGGGATGTGGAAGGACTGTGGTGGTCCTCGAATAACGGGACATTCACTTCCAAGAGAGGGTGATATTGATGCTAGCTTGAGGTCTAGTTCTTGGGATAACTCTTGGCAACCAACAAGGACTGGGGGACTGAGCTGTGACCCTAGTAGATCTGGGGATTACTATCTTAACGATGAAAGTTGTTACCTGTTTGAACCCCTTTTCATTCTATCAGAACCTGGTTCTGTGGAACAAGGTGTTTCTGTTATTGGTAGCCCCATTTCAGAATCTTCAAAGGTATTGGCAGATGATATTAGTGGAAACTGTATGCAGAATACAGGTACATCAGGAAATTTGGATTCTGCTTCAAACCTTGATGGGTCTGAGCCTGATCAGAGGACTTCTCCAAGTCTACATTGCTGCTACGGATGGACAGAGGATTGGCGTTGGCTTGTATGCATCTGGACTGATTCAAGAGGAGAATTATTAGACAGCAATATTTTCCCTTTTGGTGGAATTAGCAGTAGACAGGATACAAAGGGTCTACAATGCCTATTTGTACAAGTTCTACAACAAGGCTGTCATATACTTCAATCTTGTTCCTCTCCTGATACTGGTGTTGTCAAGCCTCGAGATTTTGTGATATCACGCATTGGAGGTTTCTATGAGCTCGAGTACCTTGGTAAGTTTTTCCTCGTCTCTTTCTCTATGCCATCTTCCTACCATTTGTTTAGTACATAAAATAGGAGGGGTCCTGATGAGTGCCTCATTAACTATTGTTTATGATTTGTAGAAAGGGTAGGAAAGAGAGAGAAAGAGGGAGAAATAGAGATAGATAGATAGATAGATAGATAGATAGATAGATAGATAGATAGATAGATAGATAGACAAGAGAGAGGAACAAAGAAGCTCAATTCTATTATTCCCAAAAGCTGATTACACTAGTCCCTTTTGTGCCATTTTATAGACCATAGTTCCTAAACCCAATTAACTAACTAATTACCCATTAACCTCCCTTAACTAGATCTCTGTTATTTTATTTATTACATAACAGTTTATCTCAAACTTGCTGAGACATTCAGGCTTCATCCTGTCATCAATAACTTTCAGTAGTATTTCTTTGTTTTTTGGTATTCTCTTTATGTTTGATGTCTAATAGTCAATAGTACTCAATTATGCTAAATAGAAGTTTGCCTTTCTCATATTTGTTGTTACGTTCACTTTCCTATTTATTGACTTTACCAATTAATTCAGAGTGGCAGAAAGCCATTTATTCAGTGGGGGGATCTGAGATGAAAAGATGGCCCCTACAACTGCGTCGAACTCTGTCTGATGGGATGCCTGTGACTAGTAATGGTACTTCCTTGCAACAAGCAGATATGAGTTTGATCCCAGAAAGAACTCTTCCTTCCTCACCTAGTCCTTTGTATAGCCCTCATGCCAAGGCATCTGGTTTTATGAAAGGCAGTTTAGGGCAACCTGCTGCTAGAAAGCAGCTTATGGGTGGCCATTCTATGGTTGACAACTCAAGGGGTTTGTTGAATTGGGCACAAAGCATTAGTTTTGTTTCTGTGTCATTGGACCATTCATTACAGCTTGTTCTGCCAGCTGATTCATCTTCTCCTGGTGAGTTATATGCAATAAGTTTGCTTCCAGTTCTATAGCACTTTCTTGTTTCGTGGTACTGCTCAGATGCTAGTCATTGGTGGAGAAAAAAACAAATCCATTGATATTTCTGTCTGACTATATATATAATCATATGGGACTAAATCACCAAGAACATGTACATAATGAGCTTTATCTAGAGTGTAGGCTATTCTGAACTTAAAAGTTGTTTTTGTGCATGTATAACTGTTTAGAAGTGCAGTATAACAAACCAGAATAAGTTGAGTTTTGATATTCACAGGAGATTGATATATATTTAAGCATTCAATTTCAGAGTTATTTCATGAGTATTGAAAGACAATTTTTTGCAGGAGGAACTCAAAGCGGTACTGGGATGTCTGTTTTAGGTTACATTGAAGGTTTTACTCCAGTGAAGTCTCTTGGTTCTACATCTTCGGCATACATTGTAATTCCTTCTCCCAGCATGAGGTTCCTTCCTCCAACAGCTCTTCAGCTCCCCACTTGCCTCACTGCAGAATCTCCACCGCTAGCTCATCTGCTTCACAGCAAGGGCTCTGCCCTCCCTCTTTCCACTGGATTTGTGGTTTCAAAAGCTGTCCCTACCATGAGGAAGGACTATAGAAGCAACCTGAAAGAGGAATGGCCTTCAATACTTTCTGTGAGCCTCATTGATTACTACGGAGGCACTAACATTAACCAGGAAAAGATTATCCGAGGAGTTAACAAACAAGGTGGTAGAAGTGTAAGCTGGGAAGCTAAAGATTTTGAGATCGAGACCCACTTGGTTCTCGAGCCTCTTGCAGCAGAGCTGCATGCCCTGTCATGGATGACTGTGAGTCCAGCATACTTGGAGCGACGTACAAGTCTTCCTTTTCATTGTGACATGGTGCTGAGACTAAGGAGGCTTCTTCATTTTGCTGATAAAGAGCTCTCCAAGGAGTCAGAGAAGTCTTGACTCCTTGAGGTTCAATACAATTATAAACAGTGAGCTCTGAATGTAGACCGTATCATACTAATTACTAGGTCCAAAGAGTCTATGTAAATTATATGTAAAAGCCTGCTGATGCATTTTAGGAAGAAATAGATTCAGCAATTGTAGATATGAATGGAATTGTGGAGAATTTATTGATAGAAAAGTTGATTTTAACCCAGGTCCGTAATTGATAGAAGCGGTTGAGGCTAGCCTTTTGGTAGGATTTTTTTTTTAAACCGTATTTTTTTAAAACTAAATAGCTCACTATTGATCTGAAGCCCAATTTTTGGTTGCTTCGATCTCGTTCTATCTTTTGGCAGCCATTTAATTTTCTATTCATTGAATGTTATATCGTGTGTTGGATTTGGGAATAGACGACTTTTCTAGTGTGCTGATTTCGGTCTAAATATTGACGTTAAAATGCCCGAAAACAATCTGTCCGCATCAATTTTTACTAATAAACTAAGGCTAGGGCAAAAGGTTGTTAAAGAAGTTAAGAGGTACCAGGGGTGTGATGAAACCGAGGGTTGGACACTTGAAATAATCCCGTTCAGTGGTCACACAATAACCCCATAATTGTTGCGGGAAACTAAAAGCAGGTTATGATGGCAACGCCCGAGCTACAAAGTTTTAAACTACCCCCATCTGGCCTTTTAGGGAGAGGCAATCGCACAGGGTATGTGGCGTCGTTATAAGTACATCAAGCTACACTCCCTAGCGCACACACCAAATGAAAAATGCAAAAATGGTGTTCTAGGAGCAGGAGGTTCTCAATTAAAGAGTGTTTTTTCTCGAAAGTTATCAAAAGCTAGTTTCAACTAAGTTTCCAAACATAGGTTAAGCTTGTTTGGGCTGCATGATGCCTTACAGCGGTCCCCATGGGCCCCAACCATAAACTACCCCGCCCATCCATATGGCCCACCTACTGTTTAATCTTACCTGCCATTTAGAAAATGGATACTAATAAGGGAAAATGACATTTAAATCCTATATAAGCAATTGAATGACAAAAAAGTCTCAAGAAATAGCATAATTAATGTCAAGTCCCATGGGACCTCATATGAATTTTTTCTAATTGTAAAAAGACATAAATATTCTTGAAATTTTTCCTTAAGCAAGCGTCTTCCGCGATAGTAAGATACGGATACCCGATAGTGGGGTTTACCTACAGATACCCGATAGTGGAGTTTACCCCTCCATCGGGGAAATAATAATCCATGTACCTGCAACTAACAACCCCAGCGCCTGAAATAATAACCCCAACACTTGCAACTAACAACCCCATCAGCTATAACTAATAACCCTATCAGCTGCACTTACAACCTCTCAACTTGAAATAACAACCACAGCACCTGCAACTAACAACCCCATCAGCTGTACTAAAAACTCCAGCCCCTACACTAACAATCCTATCAGCTACAACTTATAACACAGCACCTGCAATAACAACCCTAGCGTCTAAAATAACAACCATAGAACCTGCAACTAACAACCCCATCAGCTGTACTAATAACCCTAGCCACGATGATGAGTAAATCCACCTGCAACACAGTGTACTGTTCTCTTATTTCATAGTAAAATGTGCCAATACTGTACTGTAGCAGCTGTGTCACTATCAGATAATTTCACGTTTCTAGTTGATGGTGTTTAGTACAGCTGATGGTGTTGTTAGTTGCAGGGGCTGGGGTTGTTAGTTGCAGGTGCTGTGGTTGTTATTTTAGGTGGAGAGGTTGTAAGTGCAGCTGATAGGGTTATGTCTTTTTACAATTAGAAAAAATTCATATGAGGTCCCATGGGACTTGACATTAATTATGCCATTTTTTGGGACTTTTTTGTCATTCAATTGCTTACATAGGACTTAAATGTCATTCTCCCTACTAATAATATAAATGATTGGAAAAATATATTTTAGATAAAATTGATTAAAAATCATAATCTTGACTAGAATTGATTATTTTGGCGAAAATTTGATCATGTATTTTTTGAAAAGTGATATTGAAAATATTGCTCCGTTTGGATTAGCTTTTGGAGTAAAGCTTATAAACAAAAAGTGATTTAAAAGTAATTTTAGATAAACTCTTCTAAAAAAAATGATTATGAATAAATAAATATTTGGATAGTTATTATTATAATAATTTTTGTAATTATCAAAAAAGTATAAGATAAAATATAATTAAGTTACTGTTTATCATATTTATCAATCCAATAGCTCCACGACTTCCACCATCTTTGACCTTCCGGCAACCATTTTTAGCAGAGAATGAAGGCAGCAACTTCCACCTTCTCCCACCACTGAGTTCCAAATCTCCCTCATATCCATATCTCCTAATAATGACGAGCATAGATGGAGAGTACAGGGATAACATATAAGAAGATAGAGAAAAGAAGGAAAAATCATGGAGGTGGAGAAGAAGAGAGGGAAGAAAATAGAAGACATAAATGCAAAGAAGAAGCAACGAAAAATATAAGAGCAAATTGATAATTATATAGCCCATAAATAATTTTATCACTAAAAAATTATTTCTAATAATTTACATAAAATTATAATTTAGTTTATAGGCTATTTTGAATAAATGGGGGTTGTTTATTTTAATTTTTTCTAAATTATAATTTAAACTATTTTTTTTAAATTATAGTTTTAGGTTACTTAAGCACCTACTAAAAATGCTTGAACGAGTGTTATGGAAATCACTTTGATGGCTTCCTGGCTTCAAATGTGTTTATGCTCTTCTATGGATTCCTCGCTCCAACAACTGTCGCCAGTGCCAGTGGTTAAGTGAGCCACACTTAGGGCTACATGCTAGTTCTTTTTGTTATTATTTTTAAATTTATACATAACATTTGATCAGAAACAACTTGATATTTTGTCTTCATAAATAATTAAAATTTTAAGATCTTTTTTCAAACAAAATATTATTCTTCTAGATTATTTACTACTATAATTTTCTTTTCTTTTATTGCTTTATCACTCTTAGTGCCTGTTTGGAGAGAAAGAAAACTAAAATTTTAAAAGGACTTTTAACCTAAATTTTAGTTTAAGAAAATTTTAAAACAAACAGTTATATTTATCTAAAAGGGTTTTTGGATCAAATTATAGTTTAAAATAAAAGTTTTGAGTAAACTATTGAGATTAACTTTTGAAATAGTAAAAGAATTTATGGACTATCTAATTACTATTTTATTTTTAATTTTTAGATATTTTCTCTCTTCTCTCCTCTCTATCAAAGACACTGCTATTCGATATAGTTATTGCATGCTCGCTAAAAGAAGAAGAGGAGAAAGATAGCGGTTGTATGTTGTCATGGAAGAAGTTTCCGGTGCTGGTCATTGTCACTATGACAATGAAAGATGACGATCACAATGGAGGAAGACAGAAGCTATGTTCTCTTTCTTTCTCTTTCCTACCCCCACCCCCACCGAGTGATTGTGTTTTCTTGCAATCTTCGAAGCATACGTACCCATAGATCATAAAGGGATGGTGGCAGTTGTGGACTGTGGCACTAAGAAAAAGAGAGGAAAGAGCAGGAAAATAAGAAAGAAAAAAAGAAGAAAGAAATAAAAATTTTATTATATTATACCCTTTCTAATAATTTATTAATTATAATTTTTTTATAATAATAATCTAAATACTTATTTATTCATAAATATTTTTTTTCATAATTTTTTCTTTAAAATCTATTTTCTAAAAATTATCTAAAAATATTTCTTTTTCATAAGTTTTATGTTAAAAATCTATTCAAACAAATATGCTAACAAATAGCTTTCTTGGGCCCAGGAAGGCAAAAACTGGCCAGATTAAGCCTAATATACATATTGCCCGGCCCACATGGAAAATCGGCCTATATAAGCTATAGGAAGCGGAAACCCTAGCCCCGTGGCAGTCAGCCCTGCCTCATTTGCGAACCAGGGAGACGATGGGTACTGTACGCTCTTTCGTTTATGTTGATTGTGATTGTGTTTATCTTGTTGTGGATGGAAAATGATAATATGGTGGAACAGGGGCTTACAAGTACGTATCGGAGCTATGGCGGAAGAAGCAGTCCGATGTGATGAAATTCTTGCAGAGAGTGAGATGCTGGGAGTATCGTCAGCAGCCGTCGATCGTGCGTGTGACGAGGCCAACCCGACCTGATAAGGCTCGTCGCTTAGGGTACAAGGCTAAGCAGGGCTACGTGGTTTACCGTGTTCGTGTGAGGAGAGGGGGTCGCAAGAGGCCTGTTCCCAAGGGTATTGTCTATGGTAAGCCTACCAATCAAGGTGTTACCCAACTCAAATTTCAACGCAGCAAGAGGTCTGTTGCTGAGGAGCGAGCTGGCCGCAAGTTGGGTGGCCTCAGGGTTCTCAATTCTTACTGGGTCAATGAGGTTCTGTATCTCATTCTCAAATCTATCTCGTTTCAGCTTTTTTATCCTTCATGCTGACCCTTTTGTCCTGTGTAGGATTCAACCTACAAGTACTACGAGATCATCCTTGTGGATGTTGCCCACAACGCCATTCGCAATGACCCAAGAATCAATTGGCTCTGTAACCCCGTCCACAAGCACAGGGAGCTCCGGGGCCTCACTTCTGCCGGCAAGAAATACAGGGGCTTGCGTGGCAGGGGACATCTTCATCACAAAGCTCGTCCGTCTCGCAGGGCCACCTGGAAGAGGAACAATACCCTCTCCCTTCGTCGCTACCGCTGAGTTTGATTATACCTACTATCTCCTTTCCATTGCAATTTTGGATTTTAGGTGCATGAGATAAACTGGAGTGTTTCAATGTTTCTGATTTTGGTGTTGACTGTATACTTGAGACTTTCTTTAAGCATTTCGCAAGGCCTTTTATGTAAGTCATCTTTATGAATTATCAACGACCTGCTTCGCGTTTCGACTTATTTTCCTATAGCATTGACGTACATTTTGGCAACAAACTCCTCCGTGAGATCTTTCGCGGTTGAAGTACATTTTGAAGCGATTATTGCTTGGGGCGGTACGTACGAGTTCTTCCATTTGCATTTCTCTCTGAAATTCCCCGTTCCAAGCTTCTCTTAATATTTTTATCGACCGATATAAACTGATCGGGGAAGCACAGGAATCTTCTGCCATGGAAAATTTGAAATATTTACCTTCTACGCTATTATTTGATATTATCCGGTTGAATTGGAAGTAATTAATCCTTATTTTTATCATGAAATTACTGATTGAACTTTATAGACATTTTTAATAATTATCAGGAGTAGCCTTTACAAAAGCCTGTTTAACCAAGGTGACTCGTATCAAGTCTCTCAAGGGTAAGCTCAATTAGTTGCTTCTTTACATATACAGGGCATCATCCAATGCAAGCCTATAAGATTTTAGTGGTCCTTGTTACGTCTACCCATTAATTCTTAATATGGAAGATCGCTCCCCAAATTTAATTAAATATTTATAACGTCTCTAAAAATGTCTGGTCTCTTTATAATGATTTTGTCGTTTTTCCCCCCGAAAAATTATACCAACTTTTAATTAATTTTAATTACTTTTCTTAATATTAGGAAAGAAGTTAACCATCTTGTCTAAAAACTGGAGACATAACATCGATCATTCTCACAACTGAATTTGATCTGTTAGTTAGAATTGTAGTTATCATTAAATGAGTGAAATTGTTCTCGATGTGATCTACATATGCCTGCACGTGCGTGGGAATCTGAAATCAAAGGTATTAAATGGAAGCTTTGAGATCTTTTTATTAGTTGGTTCTTGTAATTCAAGACCATAAAAGAATCATTTTTACGGTCCCTTTCAGTCCTAATTGTAACTAATTCATTTATTTTGCCAAACACTCCAATTAATTCGTGCACATTCTAGAGAAAAGTAGATGTCATCTTTTTTTTTTTTCACAAAATATGTCAGTTGCTGAACCATATCTTTATTAGCTACATCAATAACAGTTTCCCAATTATATTGCCCACATTGAACAAGCACAAGGATAGAGTTGCAACAAAAAATATACAAGATGACTTGAGTTTTAAACAAGATATTGCTTCTAAAAACTACCCTATTTAGGGTTGAAGGGAATTGTGCGTTTCAATGTCATTAACAGCATAATAACAAGCCATTATTAAAAAGATACGTCACTAATAATCACAATAAGAGCTTAATTAGGTTTAACTGGGGTAAACGACACAGCAAATGGAAGATGATTGAAATGGCAAATTGTATTACTAAAAATGTTTTGTACAAATTTTTGCAACTGCCAAAACTTCGGTTGAATTTACATTCGTTTTTTTAGTATACCCGATGCATCCAGACGTTAGTAATTTTCTATTCGTACTGACCTATCTCCTTTTTGGTTTGTTTGCCTTTTTGATTAAATGGTTACAAGTATACCCCTTCATGGTACCACTTCTATTTACAAAATAAACACCCCGCGAGCACCTTCGATGCTCTGCTGGCAGAAGCGTGCCTGTAGTCACCTACCATTCACACGTAGGCCTACCTTTTAGTTCTTCAATAGATTCGGTTCCATCTCCAAGAATAAGCGATTCCCAGATATTAGGAACCACATCATTATAGCCTGCAAATGCCTAATGTTCAATAAGATGCAGACTGATATTGCGAAAACGCTAAAAAAAGAAAAAAAGCTTCTGAAATGTTACTATACCAGATGAGTTCTAAGCTGTGATTCAGCAGAGCATACACATGATCCACCAAGAACCCAAGCATTCAAGAATCTTCTGCAGAGCATCATATTCAATCAGCCCAGGGGCAGGATAACAAAAAGGTACGTGATCCCTAGGCACCGGCACTACAGAGCTTCCAAAGTTATTGATGCCTTGGTGAAAACTGAAAGGACAAAGGGTGCTTCTTCCCCTGGGTGTATAGTAGTAGGAACTATAGTGTATCCCTTAGGATCAGGGTCCAGAACCATTTCACAAGATATTTCTCGAGAATTAACATAGTCTGTGCCACCAACTGATTCATGTAGGTATATGTTAAAAGCTGCACGTCGGCCCCGAGTTTTGAGTATTCTCATTCCAATGTAGAACATTGACGAATCGTGGCTGGATTGATAATTTCTAAAACCCGCTGTCGTTCTTGAAAACCTCACACCCTACAATATTATGACAATAGGTCAAAACAAATCCAAGAGATAACTTCTCCCTAATATAAGCACTACTTAATGTTAAATACCTGTGTTAAAGTAATGAAAACATGAATTGGAAACGATGCATCTTGCCCAGTTGCTCTAAGTCTGAACTGTGGATTTTGATGCCATGAATCATAATCCTGGCAACCGCCAGCACTGTAACCGCGCCATTGGCTATGAACAGAGTAACGCATCTCTGGAGGATAGATACGACAAACATATATGGATCGAAAATGAATCTGGAAGTCTTGCCAAGACATCCAGAAAATGCCATCCTTTGACTGTTACAAAAAGTCACAAAGATGTCACTTTGATTATAGTAAATGTAAACAATACAAGGTAAGAATAGAGTAATATTTTGCTTTAATAGTAATTTAAGAACCAATCCAGACTGCTGTAAATAAATATTAAGGGGTCAAAGCATGTGACTGATTCACTACAGAAAAGTAAAAATGACAACCTGTGGAACATGTTTCAGCTTGTGCTTCATCCTATCTGTCCATTCAAGTGAGGAATCAGACCATGGGCCATTCCATTCAACTTCATTGGCCCAGGGATTTCGGATCTGAACCAGTTTATGGCCGTCAACCTCTCTCACCTAAATTGAATCACATTAATGATAATTTGATTTCATTATATTATTAATATTTGGTGGGGGTGAGTTCTCTCATTACCTGTAGAATAGAATAAGCATGCCCTTGCACAATGCCACTAGATGAGATGTGGACGTCTGAACCTGAAGGACTTCCCGCACCAAGAAGAAAACCCTCTTGCTTGAAGCGCAACAGTTGGGACCACAGTCTACCACTTGCAAGGTCAATCTGGGCTTCAGTACTCCTCATGTCAATTTCCTCTCCAGCGCCACCAGTGAGGTCAACAAGTGCATCCTGAACAAGCCCACCTTCTAATGCTTCGAAAGAGCCGTGCAACTTTGCATATGCCTTCTCCAATATAGAGACCCAAAGTTCATTACCCTCCTTACTGGTGGCAAATGCAGGTCTACCCGGTGATTCACATGGAATCCAATCATCAACAACAACAGGGACCCACTCACCCTAGATATTAGGAACCAGAATATGCAACTATTAATAATGGTATGCATTTAGATTCTAGACCTCTTAATCTTACTAGCTTGTGTTATGTCTGTAGCAAGTAGCAAGATACGGCTTTTGATAAATCTAAAATACATGAACTAAACAAAGGCCTTCTAGCAAAATGACACCATTACCCTCACCAAATGAGTCCCACAAAATTTCTAGAAATGACATGACACAAACTTTATAACATATAACAAGCATACATGACCTCCCAAAAGAAATAATTTTTTTTTCAATAAATTAGACTGAATGATACCCATCAACCAATGAATGTATCTTGCATGATAGTTAAACCTGGACTTATTGAATAAATTATACTCTTCTGGTCCTTAATATAGGACCTATTAACTAATTTGATTAGATTAATCAAACTAATTAAATTAGTTGATATAACATACTTTTTCTAAAATACCCTAATTATCTTTCTTAACTCCCTCCCTTACTTGATTATTATTGAGGGAGTATTAATAGGGGTAATTGGGAATAAATTGATAAATATAGGAAATAAATCTTATATTTAAGACTAAGATTAACTCCCAATTAAATCCTATATTAAGGGTTGAAGGATTTTCTTATTATAACATGCTAATTATGGGTAAATTTATCCTTCCTTGAGATATGCCAAAATTAACTTACACAACCCTCCCTCCTCTCATTTTGAAAAATTATACTCCCCTTCCTGAAATTAAAAGACGCACTAGACTTGCCTATCTTGCAACAAAGAGTAAGCTACAATTACACATTTTTACCAAAATATCTTTATCATTCACATGATAAATATTAAATATACATTTAACCATTATAACATAGCAACAAATTTATGCTAGAATTAAATTATGGTTCTCAACACATAAATAATATGAAAAAAGTTATAAGAAACTACAGTTATATTTTAAATAACTATTAACCATAGGGTATGCTGCTCGTCATTCAATTTAAAGGGAGGTTTGTGTATATGTTTATAATACGGGCGTGGTATAATTTTAGACAACTTTCAGGAAAAGGGGGGATAACTCAACCGCTAATTATTAATGTTTATCCTTGCAACAACAGGTAATTTTCTTCATCTAGTAACTATCTGTGGAGCTTTTAGAATGTGAATAGTCCGATAAATCATTCCTTTGTTATATGCATCAAATATATACACAATTCTTGGAAATAAGATGAGATACACCAAGATAAAATCAAATCTCTAATAATTACTTCTAAATCAAAGATGATATGTTTCTAATAATAACAATAATATCTCTAACTATAATATCCTAATATTATAATATTAAAATATTCCCATACTCCCCCTCAAGTTGGATCATAGATATTAACTATGTCCAATTTGCCTACAAGTCGCTCAAATATTTCTTTTGGTAGTCCCTTGGTAAGGATATTTGCAATTTGTAGCCTTGTGGGTATGTAGGCGAGGCATATAATCCCATCTACTTTCTCACGAATGAACTGTCTATCTACTTCCACATGTTTAGTTCTACTATTTTGAATAGGGTTCAAAGCCATGTTTATGGTTGTCAAAATAAATTCAATGGAGCGTCTATCTTCAAATGAACTTCTTTTGCAACTCTTGCTAACCACAAACCCTCCATGATTCTTTGAGCAAGAGCTCGCAATTCTAATTCTACACTACTTTTAGTCACTACTTTCTCTTTCTGACTCTGCCAAATGACAAGATTTCCCCACACAAATGTGCAATAGCCAGAGATTGATCGACTATCTTCTTGTGATCCAGCTCAATCAGTATCAGTGTAGATATCTACTGATCTATTGTTACTTTTTCTAAAGAATAGACCACGGCTAAGAGTACCTTTTAGGTATTGCAGTATCTTGTAGGTTGAGTCCATATGTTTCTTGGATCATGCATATGTTAACTTGCCACACTTACTGCAAAGGTGATATCAGGACGTGTAAGAGAAGAGTTTCCTAACTAGCCGATGATATCTTTCTTTGTCTGTTCCCATTTCATCCTTTTCTCGTTTCTTCTGTTTTTCACATCTTTGTCAATTTCTATTATAGACTTCTTTTCTTTTATTTCACTGTGCTGATAGGGACTTAACTCGGATCAAGAACATACTTTCTCTGAGATAAATAAATATCATCCTTGGATCTTACTACTACCATACCGAGGAAGTAGTTCAACTTATCAAGATCTTTGACCTCAAATTCACGATTCAGTGCTACCTTGATTTGATCAATCTCCTTAGTATCATTTCCTATAACAATAATATCATCCACATAGATAATGATAATAATGATGATGTTATTACGTTGGGATACATAGTGTGATCAGATAAACTTTGCTTATACCCTTCAACCTTGAGAACACTTGAAAATCTGTCAAACCAGGCACGTGGTGATTATTTCAGCCCATAGATAGATTTTCTTAGTTTACACACCTGGTTCTTTCTTCCTTCTTCAAAACTTGGTGGGAGTGTCATGTATACTTCCTCTTTCAAATCTCCATTAAGGAAAGCATTCTTAATATCCAGTTGTTCAAGGGGCCAATCTAGATTTGTTGCTACCGATAGAAGAACTCGTATAGTATTGAGTTTAGCAACAGGTGCAAAAGTTTTGTTGTAGTCAATAACCTGCGTTTGAGTGAACCCCCGAGCAACTAGTTTAGCTTTCAACTTGTTTAGAGTACTATCATTATATTTTAGAGTGAACACCCACTTACAGCTCACATGTTTTATTCCTGAAGGTATCTGCACTATCTCCCACATCCCATTTTTCTCCAAGGCTTGCATCTCTTCCAGTAAAGAGAATTATTGAAGTATTCAGTGCCATTATCGGTGTAAAAGACTTTGATAGATGTATTGAATTGGTTTTGGACAAAATTATAGAATGTGATAAAGATATTGGTAACCTCATATTTATCTTTCAAGAGAAAGGCCCAACTCATTCAGGTATAATCATTAATAAACGTGACTAAGTATTTGGATCTAGTTCGATTAGAAATTTTAGAGTGACCCCAGACATCACTATGAATAATGGAGAAAGGAGAGGACAGTTTGTATGAAAAAAGAGGAAATGAAACATGGTGATGTTTAGCAAGAGCACAAGTATCGCAAAAAAAAGAACGTGTATTAATAGATAGCTGGGGAAACAACTTTTGCAGATAGGTAACACTAGGATGACCTAGTCTTTTATGCCATAAAAGGAAAATCTCCTCGTCAGAGGTGGGTTAGGGTGTAGAGGTGTTGATCTTAGACCATAATGTACTCACGGTAGACGTGTCGAGGCAGTAAAGACTATCACACTCCTTAGCAGAACTAATCATCTTCCCTGATATGAGATCTTGAAAAACACAATGAGTAGAATAAAAATGAGCCGAGCAGTTTGCTTGTTTAGTCAATTTGCTAATAAAAAGAAGGTTACAAGCTAAGTGAGGAACGTGAAGTACTGATTCAAGATGTAAAGAATTTGAGATAGTTATAGAACCGATGCTTGCTATAGGTGAAGGAGTGCCTGCAGCAGTAGTAATTTTCTTATTCCTGCTAAGTGATGGTAGGTGACAAACATCTTTGCATTTGATCTCATGTGATCAGAGGCCCCTGTATCCACAATCCACTTCGATAGAAGGAGAGGTATGTAAAGCAATGGGAACTGTACCTTTATGAGCCATGGATGCAGATCCGTAAGGGTGCTGTTTAGCTTTAAGAGTTTTAAACATACTTGCAATCTAATTTAGTTGCTCCTGACTGAAGGATGTGGATGGCTCAGATGGGGATAGTGCACACGTTGATTCATTTGAGGCCTGGTGAGCTCATGGCTTGTTTTTACGAGGCTTTCAATCACCTGACTTGCCAAAGATATCCCAACATTTTTTACGAGTGTGTCCCACATTCTTGCAGTGTTCACAGGTGGGTCGAGTCTTACTAGAAGCATCAGGGTTGTCATGCTTGCTAACAAAGGTAGTAAACTCAGGAAGATGTTGTTTAGATTCAACAGGCATAGTCTCCCTCCGAGATTCTTCTCTACGTACCTCGGCATAGGTCTCCATAAGTGATGGTAGTATGGTATTGCTGAGAATTCTAGTCCTTACAGCATCAAATTCAACATTTAGACCAGCAAGAAAAAGAAATATCCTCCCCTTTTCAATCATTTTCTGATTGCGGACGACATCTGCAGGAGTACCCCACTCATCATCATCAAGAAGATTCAACTCTTGCCAGAATGCAACGAGATCAAGCCAATATTCATACACTCCACAGGTCCCCTGAATGCAATGCCATATGCTGCATTGTAGGTTGAACAGGCATGAATGGTCTTCGGAGACTGAATAAGAGTCACGAACAGCTACCCAAATATCTCATATTGTGGGTAGATACATGAAGCTTCGTTTGACATTTGGAGACATAGAATTGGTAAGCCAGAAGAAACCAAATGGTTATCGATGGTCCATTGTTGCATTTCAGGAGAAGCTTCATTCGCTGGGTTTTCTGCATCACTGGACGTGGCCACCGACTGCGTGTTTTATTGCCTGTGCCTAGTCTTGATAATTTGTCAAGGTGAGCTTATCGGATACAATGGAAATAGGAACACTTGATGCCCCATCGAAGCTTGCACTCCACCTGTGGTTCTTCCTCTGGTCAGAACCTGTAGGCGACATGGTGCAGCAACTTTACGGTAGCAAAGGAACAGTGGCTTCGCAAGAGCAAGGTGCAGCGACTACACTGTAGCAAGGGAGCAGCAATGTTACAATCGACTTGCCTGACATACAAGACGCTGTTGTATGCTTGAAAAAAATAGTGACAGTCACGACGTTGCCCGACGCACAAGACACTGTCGGGCGTTGGAAGCAGTTCACGACGCAGTACTATTCTAGATGGAAAATACTTTTGATGGGTTTTCAAAAATAGATCCTTTATCTATCCCAGGAACAAATAAATGCTTTACAAATAGAGGGCCTATCTGTTGATGCTCTAGACTCATGTCACTAGACATAACAGAGGAAGCAATTGTTTGTTAGGAGGACGCAAACGTTAGTGGGAGCAATAAATAGGTTTCGTCACTGGAAGTCGAGGATGCCATTGAGGATACTGTCGAGCGTCGTCACTAGACATTCGAAGGATTAGGCTTCTTTGTTGCTGGACGTTGAGAATGTCATTGAGCTTCCGTCTCTGGACATTAGCGGTAGCAGGCTTCATCAAGGAGGCTGTCGAGCGCCGTCACTGGGCATCTTTAGACACAGGAACAGAAGATGCCATCAAGAGTCATTGCTCTCTAGATCAGAAGCTCTCCATCGCATGTTATTGGCTCACTATCGGATTAAGGTGGCTCTGATATCGTGGAGCTTTTAGAATGTGAATAGTCCGAAGAATCATTCCTTTGGCATATGAATCAAATATATACACAATTCATGGGAATCAGATGAGATACACCAAGATAAAATCAAATCTCTAATAACTACTCCTAAATCAAATTTGATATGTTTCTAATAATAACAATATCTCTAACTTTAATATCTTAATATTAATAATCTAAATATTATAATATTAGAATATTCCCATACTATCCTTTCTTTGGAACACAGCAAAGGCAAAACAAGTCAATCTATTGACAAGCCTTAACAATTTACTATTTAGCTTTGTATACCTTAATAAATGCCTAGCAATTAAGCATGGACACACATGCTAACATTTTAAGCATGATCTCTTCCAAAAACACACCAGGAATCATCCTCTATTGCAAGCATCTTGCACTATAGCCTTCCAAATATCCTACTAAATAAGATGATCTTAAACAATAGCATTCAAATTATACTCTCTCAATGTAACCCTTCTTTTTGCTAGCCATGTCTGAGCCTATATATATTGAATTCTAGCAGATTGTGGATATTGTGAAACGTCATGTCATGGCAAAGTTTGTGTCTGATACCCACATGCTTCATAAACACTTGGTCATTTGTAAACATCTTCTACGTATACGAGGAAAAAGAGAAACAAGGCATTCCATGTGAAATTCACCCTGTAAACATTACCTGAACACAAAAGCGAACAGTATAGATTCCCTCCTCATTGTATCCTGGAGTAATTATCACTTCTGCTATACCAGAAACCTCGGTCAAAACAGCAACAGCACTCAAGAACCAACAATCACCCAACCGGCCCTATTCAATGAACAAATTTACTAGTAAGAAAAATTGAAAAACATAAAACTATTAAAAAACAGGGAAAATTAATCTGGAGGTCCTTATAGTATTACTCAATTTTGAATTAGGTCCCTGAATCCTTTCCTTTTTATTGGATCCTTTAACTTTTCACCGTTAGATCTATAAGTCCTTCTGTTAAATCAAATTACACGCCGTTAAAAAATTCTGCTACTGCCTCCAGAATGTCTGAAACATCTTCCTCTGCAGAATTTTCTCCTTGTTTCTCCTCCCACCCTAACTCAAGCTCCAAACTATCCTCCCACCTCCTTCGCGCTCTCAACATTTTCTTCTCCACCATTCCTTAACTCTTCCGAATCAAAGAGCTTCCTGGAATTATATTTTCCAGTTATCTGGTGAGATTCTGCTCCTTCTTTCTCTGACACTTCTGCATTGGTACATGCAAGCCAATTCTTCTTTCTCTAAAACTTCCTGGATTGCTTCAAACAATAAAAAATACAAAGTTTTCTGCAGTTTTCGGTTTCAAATTAATTCCTTTTGTAATTTTGTGAATCTTTTGCCCAGAAAAATGTTGAGAAGTTCTTTACAATCACAAAGGCAAAAGCTTAGACGTATCTTGGGGTAAGTCTCTGTCTCAATTTAATACAATATATTGTTAGTCTCAGAAAGACTCAGCAAATACCAATATCTGTGAAATCCATCTCTTGCACTTTTGTATTGGGCCATTCCAAATATCAAATTTTAGTTGTTCCGGAATCCACAACGACAATGGAAGAAGGGAGAGTCCACAAGAAACAGTATCGCACAAATATTCCCAATAGGCGCTTTGGTGGGTCTGCTTTCCAATTGACGATGTCCCCACCGATTATATCCATGAGAAGGAACGGTGAGTTTGGGAGAAAATGGCGAGGAATGAGTGAAAGGTGAGAGCCTGCCCTCACACTTATGGTGGGAGGAGAGAGAAGAAGAAAATTTTGCAGTGGAAGATGTTTCAGACATTCTGGCACTGGTAACGGAATTTTTTAACAGTGTTTAATTTTATTTAACAGGACTTGTAGATCTAAGGGTGGAAAGTTAAAGGATCTAATAAAAAGGGAAAAAGGTTGAGGACCTCCAGATTAATTTTCCCTAAAAAAATAAATATCAGGGTTTATAAAAAAACGATAAAAGAATCAGCATTCACTGCCAAAGATTTGTAAATCAGATGGGGGAAAAAAATCATAAAACCTGACAAACATCTGACGGATTTGCAGCCCCCGAAAATAAGCAAGGATGACAATCTAGACAATTCTGTCTCAAAATTTCACCTGGTCTCATCCACTCAGAAACAACCTATATAGGGCGAAAAATCGGTTTGTCATTGATCAAAAAGATACGTGAAGTTATTACAAAACTTTAAAGGGGAAAACCTGTAACTTTGCCGTAGGATTTGCAGGGTCCACAAACAATGCTTGATCATTTGGAGGAAATTCTGGATCAGTAAACTGTGTTTCTCCTTTAGCAATGAGGGCTTCTTTGACAGCCAATTCCACAGATAGCATCCGCTGATTAATTTCTTCTTGTGTTTCAATTCTTGGTTTTCTAAACCTCCTGGCAAAAGAATCCACATCAACAACCAGAGCATCACGTTCTGACCTTCTCTTCCTCCCACTAGAATACTGCCCATCCCAATCTAAATCATCTCTATCATATAAATCCACATCAGCAGGTTCACTCTCCCAATCATCCACCTAGACGGTACCAAAAATTAAGGAAAAAGCCACAAAAAAAAGTTAGTAAAAAGGTATTTTACCACATCTAATAGTACAGAAGATCCAAAGTTAATTTTCACTATTTCAATTTAATCTTCTTTTGTAAAGGGGAAATATAAGTGTACCCTAGATGGTGAATCACCCCATTGCCAATTATCTTCAGGAAAGTCAAGCATACTAAAATCAGCTGAAGCCATCGTGGAGTAAAGAGCAGAAATCTCATCTTCAGTTATGCACCTGCCCCAGAGAAAAGCATCCATAATATGCATCTTAGATTCAACTCCTTCACTATCTGACCTTCCAAATGCATCCATATCCGTAGGTGGTCTAACTCCCACCCAGACTTCTGTGCCCTGTTCCCAAATGCTGTCACCCACAGACAATGTTAATCCAGCCTGGTAGCCATCAAATCCACCATCTAAATAACATGTTGCTTCACCTAAATCAGCATCAACGGTCATTGTCACAATATGCCACCTGCAACGCAATTTATTAGCCAAAAATATTAGTACATAGCCCCATAAAGAGATAGAAATGCCTTGACATATTTAGAAATGCACAAATAGTGAAGTACAAAGTATAAGAACTTTCTTTGTCCTCATCATCTCATGCATAAAATAGTCTTAAAAGGCATGCAATTCTTAAAACCAAAACCACATACGCAGCACATATGTTTAGCCATCTTTCCAAACATGCAACTGAAAACAATCGGCAACAATAGCCAAAAATATTTAAGTACAATTTATTAGCCAAAAACATTAGTACATAGCCCCATAAAGAGACAGAAATGCCTTGACATATTTAGAAATGCACAAATAATGAAGTACAAAGTATAAGAACTTCTTTGTCCTCATCATCTCATGCATAAAATAGTCTTAAAAGGGCATGCAATTGTTAAAACCAAAACCACATAAGCAGCACATATGTTTAGCCATCTTTCCAAATATGCAACTGAAAACAATCAGCAACAATAGGCCCAGTAACATAATAACAATAATTACAACTCAGAAACATGATCACTTAAATTTTTAGAGAACAAAACATAAGACCCAACAAAATAAATAGAAAAGTCAAACCTCCCATCTGCAATGCTTGTTGCACTGATACTCCACTCCTTTACAGCAGTTTGCCTATCGCCTTTAGTAATTAATCTAAGCCCAACTTGACCAGCCTCAATACCTTGTTCGGAACCAGCCACCAGAATCTCCCAGCAAACTTTCTTCTGAAACTCAGTCCCAAACAGACAAACTGGTCCAGACTCAGGCTGAATCATCAATGTGATGGAGAAGCTAATCTTTTGACTTTGACAAAGACTAGGATCAATTGGTCCACAATGCCTGCCACTTGCTGTTGGTTCATCATCATGAACACATACAGCACCCGTAACTCCGGTCTGCCAAAGATATTAAATTGTAACAAGAATCAGGACTGCGCTATTGAGCATATTAAGGAAAAAAAAATTCTAATAATCTCTAATATACAATAGTAACTTAAAATTGCTATATGCCAGTAACGGCCATGAGAAGAACACTGGCAGAAGATTAAGCAACTAACTAGATAACTCTGGCCACTACAAGGATGCATTGCTATATAACCTTCACATTAAAACAGTAGTTGCCATCACAATGAAGGTCATTTTATCTCAAGGATGCAAATAATGAATCCAAAGACAAGGAACCAATGGGGAATACTTTTATTTCGTAGTCATTATTATCACCCGAAAACACAAGATTTTTCAAGTGTCAAGGAAATGCAAAATTCAAGAAAGTAAATCAACCTGGAGGGCACGACGAGCTAACTGAGAAGCACGTATTCTACGAGCAATGCTTGAAACCCTCTCTCGAGCAAAAGAATCCTCAAGAACAGAATCACTCCCAACAGCACGCACTGCAGCTGCCATGGCTGCAGCCTCTCTGCTGCCAGCATTAGGGATTGAGGAAAGCAGAGAAGCTTCAATCTCCTTCCATTTGCGTTCCTCTTTCTCAAGTAGGGCTTTCCTTCTTTCTTTCCCTTTACCCTCTTCCTCACGCCTCTGCAAAAAGATTTCCTCTTCCATCTCCTTCTCTCTTATGTAACTACAAGAATGAAATATAAAAAGAATGTTTAGGATGAGATATATATGGTACAATTAAGTATAGATGAAATTTTCATAACAGTACCTCTCCTGAATGATTTCAAATTGTCTACGATCTTCGGGCATCCACTTCTTTATTTTCCTGGCACTCAGGTCAGAAAATCCTATGCTGTCAAGAAACAGTCTTAAACGAACCTCATCCTGCAAGAAAAAATGATTCATGATTTTCACACAAAAGCCTAAACGCAGTTTGTAGCAGGAAATTTCTTTTACCTGTACTCTTTCTGCCTTAGCAGTCAAACCAAGCAACAACAGTAAATAACCACCAAACTTGTCCCACATGTATACCCATTCAGTATCAACGGCCTCTTCTAGAGCCAGAATTCGGGCGTGAGTACAAACTATTCTTCTGTAATCCACATCGCTGGTTGGTTCATGGCAAAACGTCCTCTTACATCTTAACCTACTAAAAAATGATCCTGCAACTAATTCTTCATTTCTCAAACGATCTCTCAATTTCATTACATCGGCTCTGGGAAGCACAAAGTTTCCCGCCCTGTCATGCATAACGGTAGGATCTCCAATCAAAAGTGCTGCAGAACTAGCTGATCTTTGGGGTGCAGAATAAGTTCCAGATAAAGCATTTCTGGTCTGCAAGGAAACAAGGGACAATCATTAATGATAATTTCAAATGCACTCTGGGAAATGTTCAGTTGGCTGCATTGGGTATATGGGTATTTTATTTTTCCAAAGGCTTGGAAATCTATTTATAAGTAAGTTAAGATTAATATATGTAAAAAAAAATCATCCCATATCATTAAAAACATGCAATACATAATTTCCAAAAAAATGCACGCATATGTAGAAGCCAAATTTTATCAGAACTTCTTTTCAGTAAAAGGACAAAAGTCACAAAAGATTTATCCAATGTGACACGAAAACAACGGTACAAGCATCAATATGACAGTACAATAGAGCCATCCAAACACATTGATAAAACAACACACCTTGGTAGCTGATCGAGCAATTGCTTGAATAATTGTTTCCTTGCTGAGAAAATGTACAGCGTCTTCCATCATCTGTGCATCATATGAACGTTATATGAACTTAAGACAAAGGGTTAATGCTCAATAACAAATTAGGAAGATTATGAGAAGCCATTTCCTTTCGTATCTTGAGAAATAACTATCTGTAATACACAGTTCCTTATAAAAGGCAATCATGTGATGCAGTTGAGAAAGTAAAGGTTGATCACAAGTAGCACTGAAACCTTAAGAGTAAGGCATGGTCGAGAGACGGCAAACCCAAATGAAACAACGAGAGTAATTGCTGATACAGCCGCACCAGCAAAAGGTGGATAAATCTTTAAACTGGCAACAACACCCCAGCCCTCTGTCGCCAGGGCAATCCCATAAAGCACGAGAAAGGCCATACTGTTAAAGCATAAACAAGATGATATATTGAGCGATAATAAAAGATCAAATGTAAGCATTAAAAAATATATATTACTGGACAGCAAAAGGAATAATGGATAAACCTGACATTCTTTCCACAATCTGCATGAGCATCATACACATACACTGGAAGCACTCTGGGAGAGTATACCACAATGGGAGGAGAAAGAAGAACCTAAAAAATATAAAATAAAATGATTAAAAGCTTTACTCTGACAAAGATTAGTCATTACAGATTGAATACATTGACATTGTACTCACAGTCAAAGCCCGTCCAGCAAGGAGAAAAAGAAAAGAAAAATAACCAACTGATGCTCCAACAAAGGGCTTCTCTGAAAAGAAAAGGAAAATAAGAACAGTGACACAAGTACAGCAGCCAGTTCATGGTATGTATATTGTCGCTAATGTAAGGACAAATGATAAACTTGGCCCTCACCTTCAAACCATCCAACAAGAAATGCTGCCAAAGCCAACAGAAAAGCAATAAAGCAGACAAAGAACATCTGCGTGCGGCTCAAATAAAAATTGTTTGATGCCCAACGGTGGATAGAACCAATTGCTAATACCATAAGGAGGAGAACCAAGAGAAATGCAGCACCTATCTGTAAAATGGGAAAGTGGTGGCATCCAAAAACAATCAGAAAGAGGGGGAAAATCATGAGCAATATGCAAGGTTCTAGACCCTCAAGTATAAAAATAAAGCACTGAACTAAATAGACTGAAGTGATAGCACTTACAGTCCAAGGCTTAATAACAACTATGACAGCTGATATGCCACCAAGCAGAAGTAGAAGACCAATTATAACAAAAATATATACACCTCGGGACAGTTTCCAATCATCATCCTTCCTGCAAAGAGATATTTTCAGAAGTCAGGCACCCATTATATTGCAAAGCTACAATTGTGTGCCTTCACCATATGATTGATTGACAATTATGAGAATGTTACTAACCACTTAAGCAAACCCGAACAAAGTGAGAGAACTGCTGGAATGCAGACTAGAGGAAGTAAAGCAGCTAAGAAATCACCCTTTGTGGGAAACCGATCATCCCTATACTTGATAACTTCTACATAGGACACACCACAAAATGCTACAAGAACAACTGCATCCAGGAAAGTATTATCCATAAAAATATGGACAAGCGGCAAATAAATGATAAATGTGCAGATGTACAAGCACACATAAATAGGAATCAATTACCTGCAAATATTCCAATACAGATAGCAGAGGAAATGGAGAAACGATACGTGGCAAACCACGATATGATAGGCAGCACACCAGTAACAACTAAAGCAATGGCAGCTGCCATTGCCCAGCCAAGGTAAACAGATGATGCATAAGGGGAAGCAAAGCTTTTCTGATCACCATTCCATCCCTTATATCTTAAATCATCCAAAGGCTTTGCAGATACTATTGCCCCCAAAGCAAGCACAGATCCCACAAATATTGACGTACAAATAATAAGAACAATGCCCTAACAAAGAAAGTGAAGTAAAAGGAATTATGCATTGAGAAGAAATCTTATCAAAATTAAATAAGCAATAAATCCACAAAATCCCGCAGATAATTAACTATCAAAACAACAAATTCCCAGTTTGCAACCAACAATAACAAAAGTACGCTTCATAGGACCATAGCAATGATATGAGGAATGACTGACAACATTCTTGAACAAAACAATGTCTAGTGAGAATAACACATTATGCTCTAATAAAAATCACCAAATCCAGAAGAGGTCAATTTCACAAATCTAGATGCTCCTTGCTACTCTCAGCCTCAAGTACCACAGCTCTTCAGAGATAACAAAAAGTGTGTTCAAGTACTATCAAGAGCCAAACAATGTCAAACCGTGAAGTCTCCCAAATGTGTATTTTCGTAGCAACTTTAATGAGTCAGACTCAGGCTATTTCCCTAGATATGAGGATTTGAATGTTGCTTTCCTCCAGTACATTCACTTGTAACTCTCACTTTCAACATTCACAGTCATTCATATCTTATCAAGGCACTATCTCCTTAGCCTTTCATTTTGGGAGTGAATGGGCATGCAAATTCAAATATAAGATAAAGGTCATCTAATTAACATAATTTGGTCGCACATTCATTTTGGGGAGAAAGAGGCACGAACAACATACCTCCTTTCTTGCAGGAGTTCGATCATTTTCTGCATTTCCAGCACAATTTGAATGAGGAACCCAAAACTGGTAACCATTACGAATCCATATAGGGAAGGCAATAGAGAGGCATGCCACAATCAGTGGCACAGTCAAGGACAACCCAAGGAGAACAGATGATTTGCTGCAAAAGACATACAAATTAATGCATCACATGCACGCAAAAGCACCTGCAGTTATGCAATTGAAGAAAAAGCATGTACAAGCATGTCACAAAAAAAAAAAGCATGTACAATCAGTGAGCATGTTCCACACGACCAAATATATCATGTCAAGAAAGCCAACTAAGTCCAAGAGATAATTTGTTTCAGGTAGGGCAGTGGCATCTCTGATACATTTAGAAGGGAACTTCTTTTGTTAAGAATGGAATTGCTCAAGTCTCAATGTGGCATAGACTTTATAAATTTAAAGCAAGTTGAACAAAGGAAACTTCAAACTCAGAGAGGACATATTTTATCAGTCCAAGTATGTGTTATACAAAATATCATAAATACAAAAGTTAGTTACAGCAGTTAGATAGTTACTGGGTCTAACAGTTGGGGGTTAAGTAGGGATATTAGACTGTAAGTAAACCCCAAAGCCTTTGTATTAGATGTCTTTGATTGTTAAGGGATAGTTAGAAATACATTTAGTTCTCTCGTCCCTCCTCTCTGTTTCTCTCTCTTTCTGAATTCCATCTGTTTCCCTATCCTTTCTCTCTTCCTCTTTTATTCTCAATCAGTTTACGCATCAGTGTATCAAAGTACACATTCCTCAGACCTCGACTTTGAATGGTGAAAACTAGAATACAAGAAAATGCCAAAAAAAAATGGAAGCCAGGATGCAGAAAGTCGAGCAGCTATTGCAGGGGGTGGATGAACTACAAGAGACAATTTTGGGCTTCCATGATGAAATTCAAATCATGGGGTGCACCTTCCGTCAAGAAATGCAAGTAATAGTATTGGAGATATGAAACATTACCCACGGCCCACCCTCTGAGAAGCTGATAATAGAGCTGACTCAACTTTGACAAATTGGGACATTGGCGGAATTCAACATCAAGTTTGATACGATATTGACCAAACTCTGTCATAAGCTTATATGGTTGATGGATATGTTCGAGCATTGAAGGAAGAAATAGCCAACTCCATCCGATTATTTAATGTAAGGATCATGCTTGAAGCACGATGTATGGCCACAGTACAAGAGATTTCTTTGCTGTGGCAAAGCAAGAAAACGATGGTTCTACCCAGTGTTTAAGAAACAAGAATTATGGAAGAACAAGTACTGATTCTTGAGCAACCAATGATCGAAAATAGAGCATTGAGAATGGTTGTCAATGAGCTCTGTGAAGGTGTTAGTGGGACGGCTACAACGATGCAAAATATAGCAAGATTGGAACTCACCCACCTTCGACAAAGAGAGCCACTCGCCCAATTCAATGTGGAGTTTGATTGGACTTCGTCAAGGCTAGACTTTCCAAAGAAGTATTTACTCAACGCTTTTATATCGGCCTTGAAACTAGAACTCGAAGCCTCAGTTCGAATGTTTGACCTAAGAACCATGGTGAAGGCTTGGCACTTTACTCAACTTCAAGAGTTGATTATCGCAAGGCAGAATCCAAGAAATATAGTCGACAAATCTTAGGAGTGCGTGTTGACGTCAACACCACCCAGGCGTCGTATAGTGGTAGTAGGGCCCAGAACAAAGATGAGGGTATTTTTTAGTCAAGACCCAAGACTTGGTGTCAAATAAAGGTTCTTCTTAGTCGTTTTCTTCGAATATAGAGATTGGGTATGTGGAAGTCTTGTCTAGAATTGATGGGTCTTTGCGTCTCAATTCTGGTGGAGGGTTGCAAGAGCGCAATAGTCACCGGGGAAGTGACAAAGGAAGGTCAAGACCCAAACTTCTGTAGTACACAAGGGCTTTGTCCTTCAAACTCATCGAGATTAGAGGCTGGGTGCACGAAAAATAGTGTGAAAAATTCAAGAAAAATACACAAGCTTGGGTCTATTTTTTGTCCTATCTTTGTTTCTTTGCCATTGAGTTCCATTTCATCATCTCAATTTGACACTCCTGGTTGTGGGATGTTTACACTGCCGTTTACAAGTTCCTCGCTAGCGTCTATTGCTGCTTCTTTACCATCCCTATCTCTGTCCTTACAAGTCGAGCAGCAACAAGGAGTTTAGTTGCCAAAGAATGAACAAAAGAGGTGTTCTGAGGTTGGGTCGCATTCAAGGTCGGTGACATTAATAACTACTTGTGGGAATATCCTGAATATCTGAATTATTAATATTGGGATATTATAGTTAGAGAAATTCTTGTTATTATATTTGATTTAGGAGTAGTTAGAGATATTAGATATTTGATTTTATTTGATCTTTTGTATCTTGGTGTATCTCATCTGATCCCTAAGCGTTGTGTATATATATGAGGCATATGCCAAAGGAATAGATCATTGGCTTACTCACAATCCAAAATCGCCACATGGCAGAGCACGGCGCCCAGAATACAGCCATCGGAGTCTGACAGAGCCCATCCAGTGGCGAGCAACGTGACAGAGTCGGGTCACCAGCAAGCGACAGTCCGATGAGCACAACGTGACGCGTCGGGTCCTTCGTCGTTCTCCTGTGAAGCCGTCGACAGCATCATCCAACGCCACGCAACGTGACGCGTCGAGTTCTGCGACAGGAGCAACGACGGTTTTCATACCGTCCAGAAGAGATAGCTGTTGCGACGGGTCCATCCTTGTCCAGTCGGGTCATTCATCGTGTTCCTGTGAAGCCGTCAACAGCACCATCCAGCGCCACAGGTTTGACGGCCCTACTGCCCAGAAAAAACAGACAGGTTGCGAGGCGGGAGGCAGTGGAGGCGACGACTGCAGAAGACGGCAGCCACGAGACGGTTTTTTCCTCCTGCCCACACGCTATCGTCCAGTAAAAGGCCACGCCACGGTTTCTCTCCTGCTCACAAGCTATTGTCCAGTAAGTATAAATGAATAGTGACACGTGTCCAGAACGTGAACAACCAGTGTCTCCAGTTGCTATCTCTAGTTGCTGTCCAGTTTCTGTCTCTACATCAATGGCTCATAAAGGTACTGTTCCCATTGCTCTACAAACCTCTTTTCTTCCATCAAAGTGGATTGTAGATACAGGGGCTTCTGATCACATGACGTCCGATGCAAAGATGTTTGTCACTTATCATCCCTTAGCAGGCAACAAGAAAATTAATACTGTTACAGGCGTTCCTTCACCCATAGCAGGCATCGGTTCTGTCACTATCTCAGATTCTTTGCATCTCGAATCAGTACTTCATGTTCCTCATTTGGCTTGTAACCTGCTCTCCATTAGCAAATTGACTAAACAAACAAACTGCTCGACTCATTTTTACTCTACTCATTGTGTTTTTCAGGATCTCACATCGGGGAAGATGATTGGTTCTGCTAAAGAGTATGATGGTCTGTACTGTCTCGACACATCTACAGTGAGTGCACTATGGTCTAAGATTAACACCTCTACACTCCACCCCACCTCTGATGAGGAGATGTTCCTTTTATGGCATAAAAGACTAGGTCATCCTAATATTAATTATTTGCAAAAGTTGTTTCCCCAGCTATCTATCAATAAAAATTCTTTTTTTTGTGATACTTGTGCTCTTGCTAAACATCACCGAGTTTCTTTCCCGCCTGTTCCATACAAACCATCCTCCCCTTTCTCAATTATTCATAGTGATGTCTGGGGTCCTTCTAAAATCCCTAATCGCACTAAGGCTAAATACTTTGTCACATTCATTGATGACCATACCCATATGTGTTGGGTTTTTCTCTTGAAAGATAAATCTGAGGTTCCCAATGCCTTTATCACATTCTATAATTTTGTCCACAATCAATTCCACACATCCATCCAAGTCCTTTATACCGATAATGGTACTGAATACTTCAATAATTCTCTTCACTCCTTTTTGTCCGCTAAAGGCATTGTTCATAACAGCACTTGTCCCTATAGTCCTCAACAAAACGGGGTCGCAGAACGTAAAAATAAACACATTCTTGAGGTTGCTAGAGCTCTCTTATTCCAGTGTCATGTTCCTTTGTTTTATTGGGGGGATGCCATCCAAACCGCTATCCAGCTCATTAACCGTCTCCCTAGTCGCATTCTTTCCTTCATCTCTCCAATTGAGGAGTTACAAAAAACTCATGTTGTCACTCACTTACAGTCTTCCCTTCCGCTACGTGTCTTTGGCTGCATTGCTCTTGTCCACCTTCACTATCCACCCTCCAAGTTCAGTCCCCATGCCACAAAATGTGTCTTCTTGGGTTACTCCACCTCTCAAAAGGGTTACAAATGCTTTGACCCTACCTCTAACCACCTGTTTGTTACCCGAGATGTTACCTTCGATGAGCACAGGTCCTTTTATCCCAAGTCTTCGATTCAGGGGGAGAGTTGGAATGAATCTCAACTTGTAGAACCCATTGTGCCCACTTCGCCTATACCACATGAACCCTTACAGTCTCCAGACAGCTCTAACCAACAAAGATAGGGAAAAATGTACTCACGTCGACATCATAAAGACCACAACCATCATATCTCCGAGGCAGAGTCAATTCCTAAACCGGGTGTTGATCCTAAACATGGTGAGGACGTTGATACTGATCTGGATCTTCCTATTGCACTGAGAAAACCATCCCGTACATGTACAAAGCATCCTATCGAAAAGTTTGTTTCCTATGCCTCTCTTACTCCAAGTTATCATGCTTTTGTGACTAATCTTGACAGCATCAAGATCCCTAACAATATACATGAAGCATTAGCTATCCCAGAATGGAAACAGGCGGTGTTAGAAGAGATGCAAGCCTTGGAGAAAAATGGAACGTGGGAGATAGTGCAATTACCTTCAGGAATAAAACCTGTGAGTTGTAAGTGGGTGTTCACTCCAAAATATAATGCTGATAGCACTCTAAACAAGTTGAAGGCTAGACTCGTTGCTCGGGGGTTCACTCAAACGCAAGGTATTGACTACAACGAAACCTTTGCACCCGTAGCTAGACTCAATACTATACGGGTTCTCCTCTCGGTAGCAGTAAATCTAGATTGGCCCTTAGAACAACTGGACATTAAGAATGCTTTCCTCAATGGAGATTTGAAAGAGGAAGTATACATGACACTCCCACCGGGTTTTGAAAAAGGAAGAAACAACCAAGTGTGTAAGCTAAGAAAATCTATCTATGGGCTCAAACAATCACCACGTGCCTGGTTTGATAGATTTTCATGTGTTCTCAAGGTTGAAGGGTATAAGCAAGGTTTATCGGATCACACTATGTTTATGTCCCGACGTAACAACCTTATCACTATTATCATTGTCTATGTGGATGATATTATTGTTACAGGAAATGATAATAAAGAGATTGATCGAATCAAGATAGCATTGAATCGTGAATTTAAGGTCAAAGATCTCGGTAAGTTGAAATACTTCCTCGGTATGGAAGTAGCAAGATCCAAGGATGGTATTTATGTATCTCAGAGAAAGTATATTCTTGATCTACTCAAAGAAACAGGAATGCTTGGGTGTAAACCAAGTAAAGTCCCTATCAGCACAGTGAAATATAAGAAAAAGAAATATGTAGTGGAAACTGACAAAGATGTGAAAAAGCAGAAGAAACGAGAAAGGGATGAAATGGGAACAGACAAAGGAAGATATCAACGGCTAGTTGGGAAACTCATTTATCTTTCTCATACACGTCCTAACATCGCCTTTGCAGTAAGTGTGGCCAGCCAACACATGCACGATCCAAGAAAGAAGCATATGGACTTAGCCTACAAGATACTGCAATACCTAAAAGGTACTCCGGGTCGTGGTCTATTCTTTAGAAAGAGCAATAGTAGATCAGTAGAAATCTACACCAATGCTGATTGGGCAGGATCACAAGAAGATAGTCGATCAACCTCAGGTTACTGTACATTTGTGTGGGGAAATCTGGTCACCTGGCAGAGTCAGAAACAGAAGGTAGTGGCCAAAAGTAGTGCAGAATCAGAATTGCGTGCTCTTGCTCAAGGAATCATGGAAGGTTTGTGGTTAGCAAGAGTTGTAAAAGAAGCTCATTTAAAGATAGATGCTCCATTGAAGTTATTTTGTGACAAGGCCGCCATAAACATGTCTTTAAATCCTATTCAACATAGTAGAACTGAACATGTGGAAATAGATAGGCACTTCATTCGTGAGAAGGTAGAAGATGGGAGTATGTGTCTCACCTACATACCCACAAGACTACAAATTGCAGATATCCTTACCAAGGGACTACCAGAAGAAATATTTGAGCGACTTATAGGCAAGTTGGACATGGTCAATATCTATGATCCAACTTGAGGGGGAGTGTGGGAATATCCTGAATATCTGAATTATTAATATTGGGATATTATAGTTAGAGAAATTCTTGTTATTATATTTGATTTAGGAGTAGTTAGAGATATTAGAGATTTGATTTTATTTGATCTTTTGTATCTTGGTGTATCTCATCTGATCCTTAAGCGTTGTGTATATATATGAGGCATATGCTAAAGGAATAGATCATTGGCTTACTCACAATCCAAAATCGCCACACTACTACTCTCTCGATGCTTGTTGTCACTATACCCCTTGTGCCGCTGAGTTCTTTTTCTTCACTGCTATCTCTGTTCAGTTGCTTGATCAGAGGACTTTGCAAAGTGAAGATAATGAGCAAACTTCAAAACACGCTAAACAGCTTACGGAATGTGCTCGGGAGCTCACGCGGTTGCAAAAATCTCAATTTGAAAAGTCATACTCATAGATGGCTAGCATCTTTTCTCAACTTCAGCAGTATTTTTGAAACCACATTGGAATTTGCAATAGCCAATGGGCTTATAGACTTGGTTGTGGTAGTAAAGAGGATAGCCCACTACCATGGCAATTGTGTTTCACAATTCCTTTAGGTGTCATTAATGATGGGTCATTTCAGAAGTGGGCTTCGTTTATGAACTCCACTCCAACAAGAATTCTGGTGGTAGAATGGTTTAAGAGAGAATTAGTTATAATGTTTTTTGGAAAGGGTTGCTATTTAAGTAGGAAAGAAAAGAAAGAAGTGAAGTGCGCAATGCAGCAAGGTGAAGTCAATTTGAAGGAATAAGCTCCTGGCCTCAAATCATAGAGATTTATTCACTGACAAACAGAAGATTTTTTTCCAGAATATAAGAGCCTAAATTTTGTAAATTTGATCTTACTTAATCCTTGGGGGCAAGGCTCTCTTTAGGAGAGGGTATTGTTATAGAAAATATCATAAATACAAAAGTTAGTCACAATAGTTAAATAGTTGCTGGGTCTAATCGTTGGGGGTTAAGTAGGGATATTGGACTATAAATAACACCAAAAGCCTTTGTATTAAAGGTTTTTGATTGTTAATGGATAGTTAGAAATACATTTAGTTCTCTCGTCTCTCCTTTGTTTCTCTCTCTTTCTAAATTCCCTTTATGTTTCCCTTTCCTTTCTCTCTTCCTCTTTCATTCTCAATCAGTTTACGCATCAATATGAATGTAACGGAACTCCAAAACCATATTAAAACTAAAATAGCCTTTTATTATATAATTAACTCGATATAACAGAAGAAAAGCCTATTACAGCAATTCAAGAAGAACATATCAACGTGTAGAAAAAACAACATTAAAGAAGCTACAAAGCGGGCAAAAGATGCTCCCTAGCTTTGAAGAGGTTCAAGATTCTCCTCACATTGAGCTGATTTTTTTCCTTACCTCCTCTTACCCTTCAAGTTCCAAAATAAACCCTTCTAACCACAATCTTTTTTTTCACTCCCTCCAACTCAGCCCACTCACATCCTAGGTTTAAGCACCTAACCCTCTTTTTTCTTCCCTTGGCCAACACCCTGTGCTATCTATAAGTTTTCTGGAACCTGAATACTGCTATGATTTTATTCATTAGGAGCTACTGAATTTATAAAATACAATTAGATAGAAAATAATAATATCTTAGAATATCTTAATCTTATCTAAATTAATCATCCTAATATCTCTCCTATAATCTCCCTATATCTCTCATAAAATCTTAATTGTTTACAATAATTAATTATTTTCATAATTACCACACTATCCCTCAAGTTGGATCATAAATATTGATCTTGTCCAACTTGCCTACAAAACGTTCGAACACATCTTCTGGTAAGGATGTCGGCCACTTGTAACTTGGTGGGAACATATGACAAGCTGACGATCCCATCTTCAACTTTTTTTCTAATAAAATGTCTATCCACATCAACATAATTGACCCTGCTATGTTGAACAAGATTCAATGCCATACTTAAAGTTGCTTTGTTATCACAATAGAATTTCAGTGGAGAATCAAACTGAAAATGGGCTTCTTTTGCCTCTCTTTTCAACCATAGTACTTCCATAATGCCTTGAGATAGCCTCTTAATTCGGATTCTGCACAACTCTTAACAACAACTCTCCGCTTCTGACTTTGTCAGGTCACTAAATTACCCCATACAAAGGTGCAATAGTCAGACGTATACCTGTTGTTATCCTCATCTCCTGCCCAGTCCGCATATGTAAAGATTTCAACATCTCTAACATTATTCGTTTTAAAGAACAATCCCTTGCCAAGTGTACCTTTAAGATACCTTAATTTTATAAGCTACATCTAGATGCTTCTTCTTGGGATCATGCATGTGTTGACAAGCTACACTTACTGCAAAGACAATATCTGGCCTAGCATGCGAAAGATATATAAGCTTACCAACTAGTCGTTGATATTGACCTTTATCTATTACTACCTCATTTGCCTCTTATTTTTTTTCTCGAGTTGCATCCTTTTTTCTCTTTGCTGGTTTCTTTTTAGTACAAACAGGTACTTTGCTGGGCGGACACCCAAGCATACATATTTCCTTGAGAAGATCCAGTATATACTTCCTTTGAGAAACATATATCCCTTTTTAAGACCTTACTACTTCCATACCTAAGAAATACTTCAGTTTTCCAATATCTTTTACTTCAAACTGCTTATTGAGTGCAATTTTAACTCTCTCCATCTCCTTGATGTTATTCCCTATGAGAATAATGTCATGCACATATACAATGAGAATAGTTATCAAATCACCCTCTTTTAACACAAACATGGTGTGATTTGACAAGCTTTGTTTGCAGCCTTTAGCCTTAAGTATTGTAGAGAATTTGTCAAACTAAGCACGTGGTGATTGCTTTAAGCCATAAATTGATTTTTTTAGTCTACATACCTGATCAATTTATGACTTTAAGTGATAAATTGATTTTTTTTGTCTACATACCTAACCATCTTTCCCTTTATCAAATACTGGCGGGATACTCATGTAGAACGCTTCCCTTAATTCACCATTAAGAAACGCATTTTTTATGTCAAGTTGTTGGAGTAGCCAGTCGAGAGTTACAACAATAGAGAGTAGGACCCGAATGGTATTTAACTTAACAACAGAGGCAAACGTTTCATTGTAGTCAATTCCATAAGTTTGGACGAATCCCTTGGCAACTAACCTTACCTTATACTTATTTAATGAACTATCAACATTAAATTTTAGTGTGAACACCCATTTGTATCCCATAGGTTTAGTTCCTTTGGGTAGTGCAGTGAACTCCTATATCTCATTATTTTCTAATGCTCTAATTTGTTCCATTACTGTATTTTTCTATTATGGACTCTCAAGAGCTTCATATACGGTTTTAAGGACCTGAATCCGATCAAGATTAGTAACGAAACTGTAATACTTCTCAGAGAGAGCAGAGTAAGAAAAATACTTCTGAATAGGATACTTGGTATATGCTCGAGTTTTCTTTCTTAATGCAATAAGAAGTTCTTCCTCTCTTGTCTCTGTCGCCTAAATATTCTCATTAGCATTCACAAGACCTTCCACCGGTGATAAGATTGAGACCTCCTTGGGTATGCTGGACCCAATTACCTGTTTATTTCTACACGAGAAAATATTATCAAACTTTTAAGCTTGGACTTTCAGTTGTGGCATGACATTTGGCATAACATAGGATGAGTCCATAGAGCGGAATAGGAGTATATGGAGGTATGGGTTCTGGAATACACTCAAGATGAAACTCATTTCAATTCTCCCTTTGAGTTGAAGAAATGGGGAAATAAGGTTTGTTTTCTTCAAAGGTAACATCTCGACTGATGAAGAGGCATTTATTGATAGCATAAGTATCTTTTATGGGAATTGGAATAGCCTAAGAAGACACACTTGATAGATCTGGGATTAAAATTAGATAGTGAGTTATGTTGATGGACAAAGACAAAGCAACCAACGACTCGAAGTGATAAGGAGTATTCAAAGTGAATGATAGTGTGGGTCTCACGAAGCTTATCAGGTGGTGCAATGTAAGACAAAATACAGTTATGAAGATAGTTAATTAGATGAGTAGCCGTGAGTATGGTATCCCCCCAGAAAAAACTTGGAGTATGATAGGTATACAAGAGTGCACAAGCAACTTCAAGTTGTTTATTTTTCTATTCGGCAATACTAATTTGTTGAGGACCGTAAGGACAACTACTTTTATGCACAATACCATTGGTTTTAAGAAACCTCAAGGGATTGGTTAAAATATTCTGTCCTATTATCAGTGTAAAGGACTTGCGATGTGGTGTTAAACTAGTTTTTGATATAGTGATAGAACTTGATAAAAGCAGAGGTAATAACTGACTTGTCTTTTAACAGGTAAACCCAACACATGCATGTGTGGTCAGCAATAAACGTAACAAAATATTTGGATTGTGTATAGTTTGCAATACAACAGGGGCCTAAACATCGCCATGAATAATGGAGAAAGGGCGAGTGAACTTATAGATAGACAGTGTTAAAGTAGGACAATGGTGTTTAGCTAACTCACAAATATCACAATGGGAAATACTACTTTTATTCAAAGATAAATGGGGAAACATGTGTTGTAAATAAGAAAAACTAGGATGACCCATCATTTTATGCCATAATACAATATTATTGTCATTTTTGGTTGAGACTAAACCACTTATTTTGCAACTTAAATTACTCTCATTAGAAACATCAAGGTAGTAGAGCCTTTCATATTCCTTAGCTGTGACAATCATCATCCCCGATGAGAGATCTTAAGAAACACAATAAAATGGAAAGAAATAAGCCGAGTAATGGATTTTTTTGGTTAGTTTATTGATAATAAATTACAAGACAAATGTGGGACATGTAAGATAGAGTCAAGATGTAATTTGTCGTACAGATGGACTGTCCCAGTGCCTGCTATACGAGATGAGGAACCCATAGTTGTCTTGATTGATTTTTAGTCAAAGGAAAATAGGAATCAAACATTTTTACTTCTGAAGTCATATGATCAGAAGCTCCTATATCAACAATCTATTTGGTAGGGACAAATGTACGTAAGGTAGTAGCATGATTATCTAGGTGAGCAATAATAACAGCAGATGCATACTACTGTTCAGTATAAAGAGTTTTAAAATACTCGAACAATTAACCCATTTGCTCTTTGCAGTGGTCGCAAGTTACTTTTCCATGAGTTGAGCTATAGTCAATACCTTGACTTACAAAAGCAGCGGAATCAACAGAAGCAGGTGATTTAGATACAGGCAACACTACCTCGTGTCGAGACTCTTCACGTAAGATCTCAGCATACACTGCTCTGGGAGGTGAAAGAACCTGTGCTTAATATCCGATCTCAAACATCATCAAACTCTCAGTTGAGGCTAGCCAAAAAAAGTAACACTCGTTCATTTTCAATATTTTGTTTGTTACGTGCAGTATCTTGTGGATAGTCCTATGTCTCCTCTATCATGAGGTCAAGTTCTTGCCACAAAGCCACAAACTCAAGCCAGAATTCTGGAACACTTCTTGCACCTTGCGTGGATTTCCAAATTCTATGTCTCACACCATATTCTAAAGAATGATCTTTCCCATAAGAATAAGAGTCACGAACAACCTCAAAAATTGCTTTAGCAGTGGAAAGATACATGAAACTTCTCTTAAATTGAGAAGATATAGCATTTACTAACTAGAAGTAGAAGTTGAGGAGATATAGCATTTACTAACTAAAAGTAGACCAGTAAATCATCTGTTTTCCATTGATTCATGGTTGCGAGATCAGATGGTGCTGGTAAGTCTCCGGTTAACTGACCCAACTTGTATAGACCACCCACGACGAACTGAGCTGCTTGTGACCAATCCCTATAATTTGTGAGGGTGAGCTTTTTTTTGAAACACTAGACATAGGAGAGCCACCAAAGATAGAGACTGATTCTAAAGAACCTCCAGTATTTGGTAAGTCCAATTTTAATGAACTATTGAGTGAGGTGTATATAAAAAAAACACTCCCGTCAACTCACGAGTCACTATGAGAAATAAAAAAAGGAGCCCGTCCACTGACTTATGGGCAATGTTGATCTCAGCAACAGAAGACGCAAATTGGCAAACGGAAGACGCGATGACTTACGGGCACTGTTGATATCAGCAACATAAGACGCAGGTTAGGAGCACTTCCATTGACTTACAAGCACTGTTGATCTCAGGAACAAAAGATGCCACAGAGGGTGCAAGTTGGCGAATAGAAGAAGCTGGTCAGTAGTAACAGAGACTTGACGTGGAATAAAGTATGAACACTGCCAGACGTTCAATAGAAGACAACCAACTTTGTCAGACGTTAACAGAAAAGACACGGTCTGCTGGGCACGACGCTAGTTATCACGGCTGTCTCGATGCTCGCTAGGTCAAACGCATGATGCTTGACACTTGGCTGGGCACGACGCTGGTGATCACAGTTGTCTCAATGCTAGATGGGTCGTCACAAGTCACTGGCTTGGACTCGCATGGCACTTAGCTAGGCACGATCAAAGGTTATTCTGCCGCTGGCTCTAATACCATGTAGGTTTTCTAGAGCCTGAATAGTGTTATGATTTTATTCATTAGGAGTTACTGAATTTATAGAGTACAATTAGATAGACAATAATAATATCCTAGGATATCTTAATCTTATCTAAATTAATCATTATAATATCACTCCTATAATCTTCCCACATCTCTCATAAAATCTTAACTGTTTACAACAATTATTTTCATAATTACCACACTATCTTGTCTTCATTATCTTTTCCATAAGCCTTTAGCCCCTCGGGTCATTTTTTGGGCCGGGCCCAACAGAATCACAAACTAGTGCCTATGAACAACGTTAACTATAATAACAACTAGAGTTCATAAAACAATGACAAAATTCCCAAACAATAATTGTACGAATATGTACACCATAGGTGTGCATGACATTTTTGCATCTTGATCAAACAGTATAACTTCTTTAAGAAAGAAGTGAACTTTATCATAAAGGGAGAGAGATATACAAAAGAGCATGTATATAAGAAATAAAGAATTTGCGTTGCTATGGATAAAATTGTGTACACCATCTTAGAAAAATAACTTAAAAGAATAAAAAGGCCCCATAAAATAATAGATAGCACGATAGGCAAGAAGAATAGCATCAAAACAGAAACCTAACATAAACGAAAAATGTACCAAGATTAATATATATAAACAGCAAAATTAAAATTTATTTTGACAGCAATTTTCTATAATCTAACACACATGACTTCACAAACATAAGGGTGGGGAAAAGCATTTCAGTAGAGTTTGGAGAAAATAATCATAGGGACTACGATAATGAAGGATTTGAAAATTGAAAGTATGCAATATTTTATGCAGCAAAGATAAGCAAATTGTGCATGTAATAAGTACTTTATAAACCATTCAATTGAAGGGCATACCTTAAGAAGGAAAGCAACAATCCAACACATGTGCTGAGCAGCCAAGCAATAAAACCATACTGAAGACAGCAAATATGGAGAAAGGTGATCAGTATTCACTAAATCCCCATAGAATTAGAACCACATTGCACATTGTTAACAAAGCCCAATCCGGGGAAAAAATAACTAGTTATACACACGAGGCATAAAGAACAAGGCTCATCTCAGTACAGTAGTATTAGTACAACCACCATAAACATCCTATAAATCTGGAGGAACTAATAAAATTGGCCCAACCTGGCCATATCGGTCTAGTTTGGGCCAGGTCAAAGCGTGAACAAGTGGCCCAAGCTAATAAAAAGTCATCTTGAAGATATAGGGCCCATCTGGTTCATGGGCTGACTCTATAGGCTCATCCAACTTGGACCAGACGGTAGCTTTAGTTCTCCAACCTCTAGAAAATGGATAAAATGTACACAAAATTCTAGATTCAAGGCAAAAAGTCTTTCTCTCTTGACGTCTAATGCTAATTATAATATCTCTTCCTCTCTATATATATCAACAGATCTGCTTCTTTCTTCTATTTTTTTAGATTCTTCCACATCTTTTGTTCTGTCATAGATCATGGCTGCCATCCTCAAAATGACACCCACCAACCGATGAAGATCAGAGATCAGATCTAGAGAATTTAGAGAGACCTGAATCCATATTCATTGATGAAGGAAGATGGTAAAGATGAAAAATGAGGTCATTGTTTATATTGCCACTTCTGTTATTTCTCCTTTTTTTTTTGGCCACGGAAGTGGGAGGAATGTTATTATAGTCTATGATATGAGTATTAACCCTTAGCCCAGGCCCACAAATAGTTGTAAGATTTGTAAGACTTAGCTCGCTCAGATATGAATTAGAGCTCTTGTACTTAGATTAGAATGATGAAACCAGAAGTTCATTCTCTGCTATTCTCTCTGACTCTCTTTGACTCGTTGACTAACAAGTTCTTCAAAATGAATAAACAGAAATCAGGATACAAAGAAACATGTCCGTCATAGAAACCTCATGTGAACAAATTTATAAAGGGTTTCTTCACAATTTAAAATGCTCTTTCAGAAATAAATGGCTATTTTTGCATGGAAAGGTACAACCAGCAGTCTATATTGGTATGGAATCGGAATCATGATGGCAGTGGAAAAATCAGGATTCCTATCCAAGCTAAGAACCATAAAAGTAAATTATTCTTTTTCATTCTTAAAGATGAGTAATTTCTCACTTAGGTTCTCCAAAGCATATCTGTCTAAAGTTGGTCCTTTAATTTTTTCCCAACCTAAGGAGTAATAAATTGTGAAGTTAATCCCCTAGGTTTTAATACATGGAAGGACATTTGAATGGGGAAAAATGGTCAAAACTAAATTAGAAAAGCTATACGCTAGACGACCAAATTTAGAAGTTAAGCCACTTTCAAGAATGCAAGCAATATTTTATTCCCAAAATAATTTTACCAGACCAAAAGAGAACATATTTCATAAGACTGACAAACCACAAAACTGATAGCAACCACTATATGATAAGGAAGTATTTCTACAGAAGCACTAGGCAAGTAAATACAGCAATTATAAGTTGATCAACTAGATTACAAGTTAAAAAGTCAAATTCATCTGTTTTGGCAGAAAAATTAAACATAGTCATACTAGTACCTTCCTCGGTTTTGATGTCATGGCCATTTCTTCTGCCTTAAGTGATCGAAGGAAAGCCATGATTGAACATACCACAGGAGACAACATGAGCACAGCAAAGCCAAACTCAAACTACAAGGAATAAAGGTTCAGACTATGTCAAGAGAAGTTTATGCTTGAAATAACAAAACCAACAGTATATAACTGAACGTATTCTATTAATGCAAAAACAAAAATAAATGTGAGGTTTTCACAACAAAAGAGTGCAAGTCCATTCCCACAAATCAAATCAGAAATTAATCATGGGGAAGCCTCAGCACTCACCTGCTGGTGTGTTGCATTAATAATTTTGATCGTCTTTGGACGGAAGATAGCAACAGTGATGGTTTCAAGGATGAAAACTAAACTAAATAAGACCCATGCTCGTTCAGGAGTACCCACAATGTGATGCAATACAAGTCTAGATAATTGAAGCCACTTTTCAAACCCATGAAGCCTTAATTCTTCAGATAATGAAATTTGATTAGGAATAGCATTGTCAACATTATTGGAGTCAACAATGGTATTATCTGTATTGTCACGATGATCTCTATCTGCATCAAGACTACTCCTTTGCAACAAAGCCAGAATAGTTGGGTCCAAACTTTTCTCTTTCAACATCATAGCAAAATTAGGATCCAAGCCTTTATCTTGTAACAAAGTACTTAACTCTCGATCACCTTGTCTTGCTCTTCTTTTCAGCATAGATGTGATTCTAGGGTCCTTCAACCTTTCCTGAAATGCCACAGCTAAATTCAAATCAAGTGTTTGTTGATTTGCAGAGTTAGATGCACTAGAATCACACCTTTGACTTTCAAGACAGCCACTAGAACAAGTGACCAAGGAATTATTGGGATCCAAATTTCTGTCAGCACATGATATTCCACCTACAGGCTCATGAACAGCTGAGCGACATGAGCTGCTATGTAATGCTAAACTTGGCCTTCCGCTATCTATACTTTTGTCACTGTTGATTCCCTCCTGCAAACTAGCAGATTTAGACAGAACATTATTCCAATTGCTGCCATCAGCTGCAGCCATACTCCTGCCAGCTTCAATGACATTACCAAGATAACCAGCTTCAACACTACTGCTGCGTTTCATACTTGAGCCACAGCCTTCGGAAGAACTAGATGAACTGTTATGTTCTTTCCTACGAAAACCTTCTCTCAACCGAATCACTGTGCTTTGCAAAGCATCTCTCCTTGCCGCCAATGGATTCGTGACTGATAAGTGTCGAGATACAGCAGCTCCTAAAAGTACAGATGCCACAACAGCATAACTGACACAGTGCCCCAAATACCTGAAGGTGGAATGCCCAGATATGTCAAAAAAAAAAAAAAAGAGTAACAAATGCAGTAAAAACAAAAGAAGCAACACTCAATTCTAAAGGTACTGACCAGTAGTGCACACCAAAGCAAATAAGAAACACCCGAGATGTACCAGCAATAACCAGGGCAGCAACACGATTTTTAAGAAGTTGAAAACCATAAAGACAAGCTCCCATATTCCAGTCTAGAGGTCAACAAATGAGCAGAAAAAGACAAAATAAGTATTTTTGTTGCTGTCAACATAAACATTTGTTCAACAAAGTCACTTACAAACACAGATAAATAATATACCAAGAATGATAACAGCAGCTGATGTAATATATCCAAGCCAATGTGCCTCCTTTGCTGTCAGACCATACAAAATGGAGTAAACAACAAGAACTAATAATGAGCCCAGATAGAGAAGTCCAAGATGTGATGCCCTGGAAAAACAGAAAAACCATGAAAACATGAAAGAAAGTAAGACAAAGATAAGAAAACTGAAAGCCACAACAGGATCTAGAAGAACTTACCTTCTAGATTGCCGAGGATACAACTCATTTGGATCGGGTGGCTCAGGTAAACAAGCCAAAGGAGCCACTTCAATACAATCAGAATAAGCAAATTTGTAAGCCCTTCGTACATACTCATCCACATCCAAACCATTCCCTGCAATAATCACTGTAATGAGAATCCCACAAACAAGAAAACCAACTAAATACCTCTACTTCAAAGGAATTTCACGAGACAGTGTCTCTATAATCAAGAAAGGATCTAATGACACAATCAGGATAGCAATTCGTAAAACAACAGGTGGCACAAAAAGTATACCATTAAACACCATTCTGCAAATAAATAGCATGTTAATTGCTAAGGCAATAGCTGACACTCCAAAAAAGAAGCCTGAAGGAGAATAACGCTCAGATGCAGGTGATCCAGCCGTAACATATACTGCACAAAGTTCATATGTACAGAGTAGGCCAACGGCCAGAAGAAGGAGAATGGCAACGGCCCCTGTCAACAAGAAATGTGAAAGTCAACTTGAGATATAAAAACCACGGTGAAACGTAGTTCAATATTATTAACATGACCAGGCATATCATAATCGCAAATGAAGCACGTAATATACTTTTTGAGTCTGACCTGCACCTTATCTCTTCTCCGAGGTCGTATCTTTTATTTTAGAGAACTTACCATAAAACTTAGACAATCAAGCAACATAAAAAACAGGAAAAACAAAAGTACCATGCCGCAGATGTAGGCAGACTTGAGCATCAACCACTTCGACAAAAGATCTAAATAAGCAAAGACACTTCCTCTACTTTGTCCTAATACTTTAAACATAATTACATTTTTGAGGAACTTACTTATCTCACCATGTCACCTTATTTATACCCTAATCAATGATTCTCTATTCTATTTCAACTTCCCATGAAGTCACATCCTTCATCAGTTACATCTACATTTATCGTTGACTCGGTATGTCAATCAGAAAGTAGCTGAAGCTGTGTCAAGATTTTGACAGAAATTCTTTTACTAGACTTATTATTGGTGGAGAGGCGAGAGATAACTGACATGTGACGAGAGAAATTATTATAATTTCTTCTGTGAATTTCTCATAGACAAGGGTACATATATACAAGTATGAGATTCCCTTTTAGTGGGATTTACAAAATAAAATCAGTGAGTAAAATCTGGAACAATAATTTATTATAATTTCTCCTAATCAATTCCAGCAATCAATCCTAATTAATTCTCATATCGCCTACACTCCCTCTCAAGTTAGAAAATAGATGTTTATCATGTCCAACTTGCCAATTAGATATTTGAATTTATCTCGAAGTTAATCCCTTCATGAGTGCGCCGACTATGTGTTCTTTTAAGGGAATGTATTTAAGCTTAATCATACCAGAGTCAATCTTTTCTCGTACGAAATGTTTATCTATTTCCACGTGCTTTGTTTTGTCATGCTGTACTGGATTGTACGACATACTGATTGCTGCCATATTGTCTGAGTACAATCTAATAGGTAATTTTTTGAGCATTCTCAACTCTTCTAGAACTCGTTTCACCCGTAAGCCTTACATATCTGAATTCGGATTTAGCGCTGCTTCTAGCAACTATGCTTTGCTTTTTACTGCATCATGTAACTAAATTCTCCCACACATAGGTAACATAACCAAAAGTTGATCACTTGCCCAGTCAGCATCTATGATAATTTCTACATTTCTTTTTTCAAATTTCTTAAATAGGAAACCCAAACCAGGTGAGCTTTCGAGATATCTAAAAATTCTATATACTTCAAACAAATGTTTATGTTTGGGGTTATGAGAGTGTTGATTTATGATACTAACAGCATATGCAATGTCCGGCCTCGTGTGTGATAGAAAAATCAACTTCCTCACCATGTGTTGATATCTTCCCATATCCACATCCTTTCTCAGGTCTTCATCATCACTAATCTTGTCAACCTGGATAGGAGTATCACTGGGTCTGCAGCCTAACATACATGTTTCTTCCAGAAGATCAAGTATATATTTCCTTTATGAGATGTTGATCCCTTTCGCAGATTTGGCCACTTCTATGTCTAAGATTTATTTCATTTTCCCCATATCCTTAACCTGAAATCCTTATCCTTTCAATTCCTGTTAGATTGTCACCTGTGAGAATGGTGTCAACAACATATACTGCTAGCACCACAGGTTTTCCACCCATATGTCTAAAGAATAGAGTATGATCACTATGTCCCTGTGTGTAGCCTTGGTTCTTCAACACCTTGGTGAACCTCTCAAACCAAATTCGAAGAGACTATTTCAAACCATACAGTGACTTCTTTAGCTTATATACTTGACCTTCCTTCTATCCAGGGAATCCTAAAGGCATCTTTATGTACACTTCCTCCTTCAATTCTCTATTTATGAGTGCATTCTTGACATTCATCTGATGTAATGGCCAGTCCAGATTAACAGCGAGGGATAATAAGATTCTAATGGTGTTCAATTGTACCACGTGTAAATGTTTCAGTGTAATCCATAGCATAGACTAGAGTGAAGCCCTTAGCCGCCAGTCTTGCTTTGTATTTGTCAAGGCTTCCATCAGCAAGATATTTTGTGGTGAATATTCATTTACATCCCACTGTTTTCTTGCCTTCTGGTAACTCAACTACTTCCCACGTCTCATTTTTCTCTAGAACCTTCATTTATTCCATTACGGCTTGTCTCCATTCAAGGCTTGCTAAGCCTCATTTATATTGTTTGGTATTCTGAGCTGATCAAGATGAGAGATCAAAGTATGATGGTCAGAAGATAAAGCCTGATAAAAGACAAACTTCTCTATAGGATGCATGGTACATGACCTGGTTTGCTTTCTCACTGCTATTGGAAGATTAAAATCATCATTTTGTACTTGTAGTTATTCAGAACCTTCACCTGGTTCAGATCTTTGCCATGCGTCATTCACTTGAAGAGCATTACCTGTCATGTTTCTATAAGTATAGACTTGTCCCTATTTGTTAGTGTCTCCCTTGACCTAATATGTCCTTCAAATTCCTTAGGTTCCTCTTGTGTTAGTACTTCAAAAGTATAGAGTCTATCAGGTTCCTAGTAGAGACCCATAAGTTGGGGCTCAAGTTCAGATTGAGCCTCTTGAGGTTCACTCCAATTCTCCCCTGAACCATAGAAGACGTGAAAAAAGGAACGGTCTTATGGAAGGTAACATCACATGTGATATAGAGGCGCTTGGTCAAGAGATCAAAATATTTGTACCCCTTTTAGGTTCCTGTAGGTCCTCAAAAGATACATTTGATGGCCTTAGGATCAAGTTTAGAAGTATGAAGTGAACAAAGGTAATGCAACAACAGACTCAGAGGAAAGGTGTTTTCTAAGTAAAGTAGGTGAAAGTGGTTTTGGTGAACTACAGAGGAGTCTGGAAGGAAAAGGGTTTATAGGGCATCCGGTTAATGAGGAAGGTAGCTGTGAGAATAACATCGGTCCAATAGAAACTGGAAATATGGCTACTGAAAAGAAGGGCCCTAGAGGTTTCTATGATATGTCTATTTTTGCGCAACAATGCCATTTTGTTGGGGACTATATGGATAAGAACTTTTATGAGAGATACCATGTTGTTTAAGGAAATGAGATACCAGATGGTTAAAGTACTCAATATTATTGTCAGTATGGAGAATCTAAATTTTAGTATCAAATTATTTAAGAACCATATTATAGAAATCAACGAATGTCTGGTATACCTCAGTTTTATCCTTTAAGAGAAAAATCCAACTGACACGAGAATGGTCATCAATGAAGGTCCTAACCCACTTAGACTCAATACAGTTGGAAACACGGGATGGTCCCCATAAATCACTATGAATAGTGGAGAAAGGCTCAGATAGATGATATGGGACACTTGAAAAATGAGTACGATGATGTTTGGCAGAGTTCACAAGAATCACAAGAGAAGTCTGAATTTTTATTACAGCAAATTGAAGGAAGCATCTGACATATATATCGAAAGTTCGGATTTCCTAATCGCTTATGCCATAACTCCAATTCACTAGCCATAGAAAGACACTTTATCACATAAATGAGGTGTTGGATGATGACAGCCATCCAGGTAATAGAACCCATCAAGTTTCTTAACAATACCAATCGTCGTCTCCGTGAGCAGATCCTAAAAAATATAGTGAGTAAAAGAAAAATTAGCCTGACATCTTTCATCCCTATTCAACTGACTCACAGATAATAGGTTGCATTTTAATTTTAGAACTTGTAGAACTTTATGAAGTGTCAGAGTAGCAAAAACATTTATGGTACCACTACCAGCAACCAGAGTCAGAGTCATCAATAATTTTTACTGTAAGATGTGATTTACCGGAGTGTATTTGGAAAATAGTGAGGCATCATTGGTCATGTGGTTAAAGATACTTGAGTCTATTATCCAACAAAGGCATGTAAGCTTACCTTTAATAGTGGCAAGGGCTTTAAAGAAATTTATTGTAGCAACTGGTTGCTTACGGGTCTAATTTTCAAGAGCAGTGAGACGTTCCAAAATAACTGCTAATGGGTGGGCTGAAATAAGTGATCCACCAGCATTGTCGTGGGTTGAAGCAGATGGTCTATCGTATTGGGCTAAAGCAAGTGGGCCACCAGCAGTGCCTTAGGCTTCATCTGTGTGAGTCTTGGCCAGATGACTTTTGGCCTCCTCGAATTGGGCTTCCAATCTATTGGCTTTCCATCTGAGTCCTAGCACTTTTCCTTAGTATTCCCTATCTTCTTGCAGTGCTCGCACACAAGGCATTCTCTCCTGGAGTTTCCAACCCGAGCAACGAGGGCAAAGGCTTCAGCTATTATTGGTCACAAAAGCTTCAAGGACTGACGGGAATGGTATGTGTATGAGAAGATGGCCGCGAATGTCTTCATACACTGAAATCAGGCTGACGAGAAATTTGAACAATCGTTCTTCCTCTAGGTCCTGGCGATAAGTGGCTCCATCCTCGACAAGCCGCCAAACACGTTGCTTCAATAGCTCCAGCTCCTGCCACAAGGTAGTTTTTCTAGGTAGTAAACATTCAAGGGGTTATCACCCTGTCGGACCATCCACAGGCAAGATCACAGGTTAAAAATCAGAGAAGCAATCAAGCGCTTTCCATATGCTTCTTGTACAGCATTCCAAATGTCTTTGGCGAAGGTAATAAACAAGAAGCTATGACAGGCAGTGGACATAATTGCGTTAAGTAACCACGTACCACCAGCGAGTTCTCAATTTTCCATCAGCGACAAGTGGCCGCGTCTTCAGTGGACGAAGAGTCGCCTTGAATGAAATCAAGTCTATCACGGCAGTCGAGTACAAGGTACATGAAGCGAATTGTGACAGAGATTGCAGCGAAGAACAAAAGCGTACTTTTCACTGTTCATTAGAGGTACATTATATACACCACAGGGATGATGCTAGAGCCTGATTTCGGGGATTCAATATATTAAAATCAGATTGCTCCTAATTAATAGGGATTTTCTCAAATCCCATAATCTTCTCTTATAATCCCTCTATTAAATGTAATTTGATATCTACACTCCCCCTCAAGTTGGTTTATATACATTGATCATTGCCAACTTGCCAACTAAGTAATCAAATTTCTCTCTAGATAGACCCTTAGTAAGGACATCTGCTGTTTGTTCTTTCGAGGGTATATGTCGGAGATCAACTATCCCTTCATCAATCTTCTCTCGAATAAAGTGTCTATCTATTTCAACATGTTTGGTGCGATCATGTTGGATTGGATTATGAGCGATACTGATAGCTGCCATACTGTCTGAGTAGAACTTTATAGGTGGATTCATCCTCATTTTCAGCTCTTCAAGTACTCGTTTGATCCAGATACCCTCACAAATTCCAAGAGCTATAGCTCTGAACTCTGCTTCTGCACTGCTTCTGGCAACTACACTTTGTTTCTTGCTTCTCCACGTTACAAGATTACCCCAGACAAAGGTGGCATATCCCGAAGTAGACCTTCTATCATCCTGATCTCCTGCCCAGTCAGCATCTGTGAATACTTCTACTCTTCTATTGCCTGTCTTTTTGAACAACAATCCTCTGCCTGGTGAGCCTTTTAGATATCGAAGGATCCTATACACTTCGTTCAGATGTTTTTGTTTTGGCTGATGGGAGTGTTGACTCACAACACTTACTGCGAAAGCTATGTCAGGTCGCGTGTGGGACAAGTAGATCAACTTACCCACCATTCGTTGGTATCTTCCTTTATCAACATCCTTCCCTAGATCTTCATCCTCTTCAAATTTTTCAACTTGTATAGGCGTGTCGCTTGGTCTACATCCTAGCATTCCTGTTTCTTTTAAGAGGTCCAGGACATATTTCCTTTGAGATATACTGATCCCCTTGCTTGATCTGGCAACTTCCATTCTAAGGAAGTACTTCATTTCTCCTAGATCCTTGATTTGGAATTCGTTATTTAGAACTCCTTTGACTCGGCTGATTTCAGTGTGATCATCTCTAGTGAGGATTATATCATCCACATATACAGCTAGTACAGTAATTTTATCCTTCCGGTGTTTGAAGAACATTGTATGGTCACTGTGTCCTTGCTGATAGCCTTGTTTCTTCAATACTCCGGAGAATCTTTCAAACCATGCTCTAGGTGATTGTTTCAGCCCATATAGTGATTTCCTCAATTTGCACACTTGGTCTTTCTTTTCCCCAGAGAAGCCCGGAGGAATTTTCATATATACTTCTTCTTTCAGTTCTCCATTAAGAAAGGCATTCTTGATGTCCATTTGGTGCAGCGGCCAATCAAGATTCACAGCTATGGAAAGTAGAATTCTGATAGTGTTTAGTTTGGCTACGGGTGCAAAAGTTTCTGTGTAGTCCATACCATATACTTGGGAGAACCCTTTTGCCACCAACCTTACCTTGTACCTGTCTAGTATGCCATCAGCTGTGTACTTTGGAGTGAATACCCATTTACACCCTACAAGTTTCTTTCCCTTAGGTAAATTTACTAATTCCCAAGTTCCATTTTGTTCTCCAAGGCTTCCATTTCTTCCATGATAGCCTTTCTCCATTCTGGGCTAGATAAGGCTTCATTGATATCCTTAGGAATCCTGACATTATCTAGATGAGAGACAAGTGCACAATATTTTGATGAAAGGGCTTTATATGACACAAACCTTTCAATAGGATGTTGTGTGCAGGATCGAGGTTGTTTCCTTAGTGCAATTGGCACGTTAAGATCGCCAGGTGTGTGCACAAGATCATTGTTCTCTGCTCCCCTTGGAACTGCATTCAGTTCTGCGTCTTGGTATCTGCTAGATGTTAGAGGAACTCTCCCTAGGATGGGCCGCCTAGTATAAACCTGAATAGGTTGAGTTGTGTCTCCCCCTAGATTAGTAACCCCTGGATTAAGCGCTGCACTATTGTCGGGAGTAGGAATAGGATCATATTCAATGAATAACGGGGTGTTGGTTGATGGTGATTTAGGTTGTATCTGAGGTATCCGAGGTTCATTCCAAGAGGACTCCCCCTGAACGGAGGACTGATAGTAAGGAGTTTGCTCATGAAAAGTGACATCACAAGTGACAAAGAGACGACAGGTAAGAGGATCATAACATTTGTACCCCTTTTGAGTGCCCGAATAACCCAAGAAGATGCATTGGATAGCTTTGGGACCAAGTTTATTTGGGTGGTAAAGGTGGGTATAGGCTGTGCAACCAAAGACTTTGAGAGGAAGGGTGTTTTCGAGGAAAGGCAAATTATAGTACTTATACAGTATCTGTAATGGTGATTTGTACGAGAGAGGTTTGCTAGGGAGGCGATTAATGAGAAAGGTAGCAGTGAGTACAGCGTCATCCCAATAAAAGTTAGGGACATTGGAGGAAAATAGAAGGGCATTGCGTTCAGCGACACCATTTTGTTGCCGTGTGTAAGGGCAAGTACTCTTATGAATGATTCCTCGTTCAGTTAAGAAGGTGGCTAAGGACTGATTAAAGTATTCCGTACCATTGTCAGTGTACAAAGTCTTAATCTTTGTTTGGAATTGAGTCTCAATCATAGTATAGAAATTGCGGAAGGTAGAGCTAACTTCTGTTTTGTCTTTTAACAAAAACACCCATGTAACCCGTGTATGGTCATCAATGAAGGTTATAAACCACTTTGATTTGGTACGATTAGGAGTGCAAGAGGGTCCCCATAGGTCACTGTGAATGGTCGTGAATGGTGAGGAAGCATGATACGAATGACTCGAGAAGGAGGCACGTTGATGTTTAGCCAATTCGCAAGAATCACAAAAAAACTTGGTACTTTTATTAGAAATGAGGGATGGAAACAGCAGAGACATATATTGAAAATTCGGGTGACCTAATCGTTTGTGCCATAATTCCAGGTCACTAGTACTAGAGAGGGACACTTTGTGACAAGAAGCACTAGTTTTCTTTGCATGCACATCTAGGTAGTAGAGTCCATCAAACACCTTAGCATTGCCAATCGTCATCCCCGTAAGCAGATCCTGGAAAACACAGTGAGTGACAAAGAAGTTAGCATGGCATCTTTCTTCACAAGCTAATTGACTTACAGATAATAGGTTACACTTCAAATTGGGAACATGGAGAACATTATGCAGTGTAAGAGAATCAAACACTTTAACACGGCCAATGCCAGCAACTGGAGTATTAGGCGCATCAGCAATCTTGATTGTCATAGGGGAAGAGGTAGTAGTGTAATACGAGAATAGAGATCGATCATTCGTCATATGATCCGATGCACCAGAATCAACAATCCAACATTGGCCAGAGCACCTACCTTTGATAGTTGTCAAAGCCTGCAAAAAATTACCTCGTTGGATAACAGTTGCTGCAGGATGGCGGGTATTTTCCAATGCAGTCAGCCTTTCTAAAATTTTCTGCAAGGCATCACCTTGATCTGGAGGGACAGCAGCACCTTCACTGGTTCTTTCAGCAACATATCCGCGATTCCTTCCCTTTTTTGGTTTCCAATCAGGTGGTTTCCCGTGCAAATCCCAACAGGTTTCTTTGGTGTGGCCTAGCTTCTTACAGTGGTCATAACTAGGACGTGTGGTGCCTGATTTGGAGTTACTACTCCTAGCAGCCAGCGCAGACAGTTCTGCTGAAGCAGTAGGTCGAGAAGTGGAGTCACCAGGAGTCATGACGAGGCGCCTGGCTTCCTCACTCCTGAGAATAAAGAAAGCTTCTCGGAAGGATGGTAATGGGGCCTGTGCCAAGAGACGACCACGAGTATCGTCATATATGGGGTTGAGGCCAGCCAATAGTTCAAACAATCTCTCCTCTTCCAGGTCCTGTTTACTTGCAATTGCATCCTCGGAACAGTGCCAGGAGCGGTCCTTGAGGAGGTCAAGGTCCTGCCAAAGGGAGACCTTCGCCAAGTAGTAGGACGTGAGACTCTGAGTATCCTGGTGAAGCCGCCACACTCTCGCTCGTATATCATAGGCCATTGCTGCATTATGACGAGAGCCATAAGAATCTTTCACAGCCTCCCAAATCTCGCGGGCCGTCGGGAGGAACATGAAAGGCTTCTTCACAGTCGACACCATCGAATTCAAGAGCCATGCTGATATCACTGCGCTTTCCGTCTTCCAGCGTCGCCATTCCTTGCTGTCAGTTGCGGTCGGAATACAGAGATCACCGGTGATATGGTTGACTTTGTCGCGGCCATCTAAGGCCAGTCGCATAGATTGGGCCCATTCTTGGTAGGTGTCTCCTGTCAACTTGTCGGGAACGATGAGAACTGAGTGGTCGCCGGAATTGTGATGGACAGGCGAGCCATCTCTTTCAGCGTAGCGACGGGCCTCCATGTGGACTGGAATGGAGGGACAATGCCGACAGCAGCGGTGAGCTTCACTGCTCTGATACCATGAAGCAAATTGTGACAGAGATTGCAGCGAAGAACAAAAGCGTACTTTTCACTGTTCATTAGAGGTACATTATATACACCACAGGGATGATGCTAGAGCCTGATTTCGGGGATTCAATATATTAAAATCAGATTGCTCCTAATTAATAGGGATTTTCTCATATCCCATAATCTTCTCCTATAATCCCTCTATTAAATGTAATTTGATATCTATAGTACATCGACTAGGCCCACTCTATGTAATTGTCTCCGGTGAAACGCACAAGTACAAGTAACAATATAACAATACTTGCAATTGCATCCTGTTTCATTAAAATAAGGAGCCAAAAAATCATAACAGCACAATAAAAAAAAGAATTAGTAAATTAAAAAGACTATAGGGCTATATCATCCTTCAATATACAATAAAACAACTATGACACTTGTTATCATAATCTTGTCAACTTTCTTTATATAATTATAAGATAGAAACTTTCCTTCTGTAGCCATACGCTTATGATTAGGTAGTCTGTAATAATGTGGTAATTGTGAAAATAAATTATTGTAAATAGTTAAGATATTATGTGAGATATAGGGAGATAATAAGAGAGATATTAGGATATTAATTCAAATAAGATATTGTGGGAATATTCTAAATATCTAAATCATTAATATTCGGATATTATAGTTAGAGAAATCCTTATTATTATTAGAAACTTATCAAATTTGATTTAGTAGTTATTAGATATTTGATTTTATTTGATTTTTTATATCATAGTGTATCTCATCTAATCCCCAAGTATTGTGTATACATATGAGGCATATGCCAAAGGAATGTATCATTAGCTTATTCACACTCTAAAAACGCCACATGGTATCAGAGCACGGCGTCCAGAATATAGCCATCGGAGTCTGACAGAATCCGTCCTACGACAAGAAAAGTCAGGTCAATCAACATTCTCATGTGATGGCCTCGACAACACCAGTGCCGCACAACATGACGGGTCCTACGACAAGCAACATCAGGTCATTCAACGTTCTCACGTGACGGCATCGACAGCACCAGTGCCGCGCAACGTGACGGGTCCTGCGACAAGCAACGCCAGGTCATTCAGCGTTTTCCTGTGAAGGCGTCGACAACACCAGTGCCGCGCAACATGACGGGTCTTGCGACGAGAGCAACGATGGGCTGTGAAGGAGAGCCAGCCGTTGCGACGAGTCCATCATCGTCCAATGACGGCACTCGACAGTATTCTACCCTCCCAGTATAAGCTTGCTATGAAACAGAATCGGCCAGCAAACTTGGTTCTTATTCATTAAATATATTTCCAACAATCAGACAGGCCCCAACCCTACTGCCCAGAAAAAGAAAAATTTGACACGAGATAAGTTAAAAACACGTGTCCAGAACATCAGCAGCCAGTGTCTGCAGTTGCTGTCTATTGCACCATGTCATCTACAGGTTCTGACCAGCAGAAGAATCACAAGTTGAGTGGAGGTCTCAATGGGGCATCAAGTGTTCCTGTTTCCATTGTATCCGACAAGCTCACCTTGACAAATTAGCAAGACTAGGCTCAGGCGATAAAACACGCATTCGGTGGGCGCGGGAAACTTGCTTATCTGACCAGTGATGCAAAAAAACCAGCGAATTAAGCCTCTCCTGAGATGCAACAATGGACCATCAATAACCACTTAGTTTCTTTGTGGGAGTATCCTAATATATAGATCATTAATATTAGGATATCATTGTTATTATTAGAAATATATCAGATTTGATTTAGGTGTAGTTATTAGGGATTTGATTTTGTAGAGATTTGATTGTATCTTGGTGATCTCATTTGATTCCCAAATACTGTGTATATATATGAGGCATAAGCCAAAGCAATGATCATCGGACAATTCATATTCCAAAAATACCATATGGTTGCTAGTACGTTAAACAAGTTGAAGGCTAGACTAGTTGCTCGGGGGTTTACGCAAACGCAAGGTATTGATTGCAACGAAACCTTTGCACCTGTTGCGAAACTCAATACCATACAGGTTCTCTTTTCAGTAGCAGCAAATCTAGATTGGCCTCTAGAACAACTTGATATTAAGAATGCTTTCCTCAATGGAGATTTGAAAGAGGAAATATACACGACACTTCCATCAGGTTTTGAAGCAGGAAAACAGGACTAGGTGTGTAAGCTGAGAAAATCCATCTATGGGCTGAAACAATCACCACATGCCTGGTTTGACAGATTTTCTAGTGTTCTCAAAGTTGAAGGGTATCAGCAAAGTTTATCTGATCACACTATGTTTGTATCCTGTCGTATTGACCTCATCACTATTATCATTGTCTATGTGGATGATATTATTGTCACAGGAAATGATACTAAGGAGATTGATCGAATCAAGGTAACCCTGAATCATGAATTTGAGGTCAGACCGAGGTAAGTTGAAATACTTTCTCGGTATGGAAGTAGCAAGATCCAAGGGTGGCATTTATGTTTCTCAGAGAAAGTATATCCTTGATCTACTCAAGGAAACCGGAATGCTTGGGTGTAAACCTAATAAAGTCCCTATCAGCACGGTGAAACAAAAGAAAAAGTAAACTGTAGTAGAAACTACAAGGGCCTCTAATCACATGACGTCAGATGCAAAGATGTTTGTCACCTATCAACTCTTAGCAGGCAATAAGAAAATTACTACTGCTACAGGCATTCCTTCACCTATAGCAGGCATCGTTTCTGTCACTATCTCAGATTCTTTGCATCTCAAATCAGTACTTCATGTTCCTCATTTGACTTATAACCTGCTTTCCATTAGCAAATTGACTAAACAAACTGCTCGGCTCATTTTTATTATACTCATTGTGTTTTTTGGGATCTCACATCGGGGAAAATGATTGGTTCTGCTAAAGAGTATGATAGTCTTTACTGTCTCGACACATCTACCGTGAGTGCACTTTGGTCTAAGATCAACACCCCTACACTCTACCCCACCTCTGATGAGGAGATTTTTCTTTTATGGCATAAAAGACTAGGTCATCCTAGTGTTACTTATTTGCAAAAGTTGTTTCCCCAGCTATCTATCAATAGAAGTTCTTTTTTTTGTGATACTTGTGCTCTTGCTAAACATCCCCGAGTTTCTTTCCCTCCTGTTCCATACAAACCGTCCTCCCCTTTCTCAATTATTTATAGTGATGTCTAGGGTCCCTCTAAAATTCTTAATCGCACTAAAGCAAAATACTTTGTCACGTTCATTGATGACCACACCCGTATGTGTTGGGTTCCCAGTGCCTTTATCACATTTTATAATTTTGTACGCAATCAATTACATACATCTATCCAAGTCCTTTACACTGATAATGGCACTGAATACTTCAATAATTCTCTTCACTCCTTGTCCGCTAAAGGCATTGTTCATAACAGCACTTGTCCCTATAGTCCTCAACAAAACGGGGTCGCAGATCGTAAAAATAAACACATTCTTGAGGTTGCTAGAGCTCTCTTATTCTAGTGTCATGTTCCTTTGTTTTATTGGGGGGATGCCATCCAAACCACTATCCAGCTCATTAACCGTCTCCCCAGTTGTATCATTTCCTTCATCTCTCCAATTGAGGAGTTACAAAAAACTCATGTTGTCACTCACTTACAGTCTTCCCTTCCACTAAGTGTCTTTGGCTGCACTGCTCTTGTCCACCTTCACCATCCTCCCTCCAAGTTCAGTCCCCGTGCCATAAAATGTGTCTTCTTGGGTTATTCCACCTCTCAAAAGGGTTACAAATGCTTTGACCCCATCTCCAAACACCTAATTGTTACCTAAGATGTTACCTTTGATGAGCACCAGTCCTTTTTTCCCAGGCCTTCGATTCAAGGGGAGAGTTGGAATGAATCTCAACTTGTGGAACCCATTGTACCCACTTCACCTATACCACATGAACCCTTACAGTCTCCACAACAAAGATGGGGAAAAATTTACTCACGTCGACATCATAGAGACCATAACCATCATATCTCCGAGGCAAAGTCAATTCCTAAATTGAGTGTAGATCCTGAATATGGCGAGGAAGTGATACTGAGCTAGATCTTCCCATTACATTGAGAAAACCATCCCATACATGTACAAAGCATCCTATTGAAAAGTTTGTTTACTATGCCTCTCTTACTCGAAGTTATCATGCTTTTGTGACTAATTTTGACAGCATCAAGATCCCTAACAATATATATGAAGCATTGGCTATCCCAGAGTGAAAATAGGCAGTGTTTAAAGAGATGCAAGCTTTGGGACGTGGGAGATAGTGCAGTTACCTTTAGGAATAAAACCTGAGTTGTAAGTGGGTATTCACTCCAAAATATAATGCTGACAATAGTCTAAACAAGTTGAAGGCTAGACTAGTTGCTCGAGGGTTCACTCAAACGCAAGGTATTGACTACAACGAAACCTTTGCACCCGTAGCTAGACTCAATACTATACGGGTTCTTCTCTCGGTAGCAGCAAATCTAGATTGACCCTTAGAACAACTAGATATTAAGAATATTTTTCTTAATGAAGATTTGAAAGAGGAAATATACATGACACTCCCACCGGGTTTTGAAGAAAGAAGAAACAACCAGGTGTGGAAGCTGAGAAAATCCATCTATGGGCTCAAACAATCACCACGTGCCTGGTTTGACAAATTTTCATGTGTTCTCAAGGTTGAAGGATATAAATAAGGTTTAGTGGATCACACTATGTTTGTGTCCCGACGTAACAACCTCATCACTATTATCATTGTCTATATGGATGATATCATTGTTACAGGAAATGATAATAAAGAGATTGATCGAATCAAGATAGCATTGAATCGTGAATTTGAGGTCAAAGATCTCGGTAAGTTGAAATACTTCCTCGGTATGAAAGTAGCAAGATCTAAATATGGAATTTATGTATCTCAGAGAAAGTATATTCTTGATCTACTCAAAGAAACAAGAATGCTTGGGTGTAAACCAAGTAAAGTCCCTATCAGAACAGTGAAACATAAGAAAAAAATCTGTAGTAGAAACTGACAAAGATGTGAAAAAACAGAAGAAACGAGAAAGGGATGAAATGGGAACAGACAAAGGAAGATATCAACGGCTAGTTGGGAAGCTCATTTATCTCTCACACACGTCCTGACATTGCCTTTATAGTAAGTGTGGCTAGTCAACACATACATGATCCAAGAAAGAAACATGGACCTAGCCTATAAGATACTGCAATACCTAAAAGGTACTCCTGGCCGTGGTCTATTCTTTAGAAAGAGTAATAGTAGATCTGTAGAAATCTACACCAATGCTGATTGGGCAGCATCACAAGAAGATAGTTGATCAACCTCAGGTTACTGCACATTTGTGTGGGGAAATCTTGTCACCTGGCAGAGTCAGAAACATACGGTAGTGGCCAAAAATAGTGCAGAATCATAATTGCGAGCTTTTGCTCAAGGAATCATGGAGGGTTTGTGGTTAGCAAGAGTTGCAAAAGAAACTCATTTAAAGATAGATGCTCCATCGAAATTATTGTGACAAGGCCACCATAAACATGTCTTTAAGCCCTATTCAACATAGTAAAACTAAACATGTGAAAATAGACAGCCAATTTATTCGTGAGAAGATAGAAGATTGGAGTATGTGTCTCACCTACAAACCCATAAGGCTACAAACTGCAGATATCCTTACCAAGGGACTACCAGAAGAAGTATCTGAGCGACTTATAGGCAAATTGGACATGGTCAATATCTATGATTCAACTTGAGGGGAAGTGGGAATATTCTGAATATCTAAATCATTAATATTAGGATATTATAGTTAAAGAAATCCTTGTTATTATTAGAAACTTAATCAGATTTGATTTAAGAGTAGTTATTAGAGATTTGATTTTTTGTATCTTGGTGTATCTCATCTGATCCCCAAGTATTATGTATATATATGAGGCATATGCCAAAGGAATGTATCATTGGCTTATTCACACTCTAAAAACGCCACAGATATCCTAGGATATTATTATTATTTTCTATCTAATTGTACTCTATAAATTCAATACCTCCTAATGAATAAAATTATCGCATTATTCAGGCTTCTATAGCTCAACATGGTATCAAAGCTACGTGCGGCGGCGGAGTCCAGAGTCAGCAACAGTTACAGCTTCAGCATCCTCTGGTCCAACCAGTGTCGGGCGACAACCATAGTTCGACGAAGCCCAGCCAGGACTTGCGACGATGGAGTCCAGAGCTAGCGACAGTCACATCCCAATGTTTTCGGGTCCAGCCAACGTTAAGCGATCCATAGTCCGACGAACTCCAGCTAGGCCGTGCGACGCCAGAGCCCAGAAGTCAGCAAAGTGCGCCGTGAGACAGGCAACAGCCCTGCGACAGTGACAGCCCAGCGTCATGCGACGTGAGACAACCAACTGCCCAACAACAAAGCTCCAAGTTTAGTGAGCAGCGTCAGCATCATACAGTGTCCACGGTGCCCTCTGTCCAACATCTCCAGTTCAGCGCCTTCAGCTCCCATCCCGCGAGCAAGCCAAGTCAGAAGCAGCTAAGTACCAGAAACTTCTCGCCTCAAGGTTAAAGGAGCAAAGGGAGCGCAGAAGCAAAAGTTTGGCCAAGAGGAGGTCCAAGCTTTCTATCGCTAAGCAATTCGTTGCAACAAGCCAGACACTGAGGAGTGACAAGCCCAACCTCAGTGCTATGAACAAGGCCCAACGTGTGAACGTGTGCACGCCGCCCAGTCTTTAGTGCTGTGAGCGAGGTCCAGTGTGTGAATGCAGTAAGCCCAGTATGCCAACAGGGTCCAATGACAAGCCTAGTGTGCCAACAAGCTTTTTTTAAAGTAATGGAAAATTCACTTCATGGGTCTTAAAAAATGGATCCTTCATCTATCCCCGCTGAGTAAAGAGCAAATGAATCAATTATTTGGGTATTTCAAAACTCTTCATACTGAACAATCTTCTACTACTGTCACCCACCATGGTACTCATGCTGCTGCCTTACATACATTTGTCCCTATACAGGAGCTTCTGACCATATGACTTCAGACGTCAAAATGTTTAATTCCTATGTTCCTCTGACTAAAAGTAAATCAATTAAGACAGCTACAGGTTCTTCTCCTATAGTTGACACTAGGACTGTCCATCTGTCAGAAAAATTACATCTTGATTCTGTTTTACATGTTCCACAGTTGGCCTGTAATTTACTATCTATTAGTAAGCTGACTAAACAACTTAATTGCTCTACTCATTTCTTTCCATCTTATCATGTTTTTTAAGATCTCTTATCGAGGATGACGATTGGCACAGCTAAGGAATGTATGGGGCTCTACTACCTTGATGCTTCTACTGTGAGTACTTTTATATAGAATAAGTGGCTTAGTCTCAACTTCCAATGACAATGATATTGTATTGTGACATAAAAGGATGGGTCGTCCTAATTTTTCTTACTTACAAAAATTATTGCCACATTTACCTTTCAATAGAAGTGTTATTTCACATTGTGATGTGTGAGTTAGCCAAACACCATCGTCCTACTTTTTGCCCTCTGTCTATAAGTCTACTCGCCCATTTTCAATCATTCACAGCAATGTCTGGGGTCCCTCTCGTTTTCCAAGTCATACTCATTCCAAGTATTTTGTTACGTTTATTAATGATCAAACACGCATGTGCTGGGTCTACCTGTTAAAAGACAAGTCAGTTGTTTCCACCGTGTTTATTGAGTTTTCCATTATGTCCAAAATTAGTTTAACACCACAATCCAATTCCTTTACACGAATCATGGGTCAGAATATTTTAATCACTCACTTGACAGTTTTCTTAAAACCCATGGTATTGTGCACAAAGACAGTTGCTCTTATAGTCCTCAACAAAATAGAATTGCCGAAAGGAAAAACAAACAACTCCTTGAAGTTACCCGCGCATTGTTATATACCCATCATACCCTAAGCTTTTTCTGGGGGGATGCCATACTCACTGCTACTCATTTAATTAACCGTCTCCCTAGTCAAGTATTGTCCTATATTGCTCTTTTGGATAAACTCCATGAAACTCACACTGTTACTCACCTTGATTACACCTTACCGCTTCGAGTATTTAGCTGTTCTACATTCATCCATCAACATCACCCACCATCCAAATTTCATCCCCGATCTGTCAAGTTTGTATTTTTAGGCTACTCCAACTCCCACAAAGGGTATAAGGGCTATGATCCTATCACTAAACACCTCTTTATTGGCCGAGATATTACTTTTGCAGAACATGAGCCCTATTTCACCAAACCTTCAACTCAGGGGGAGAATTGGAGTATTTTTCAGCTTGAGTGTCTTCTAGAACCCATACCCCCTTCAGCCCCTATTCAGCTCTCTACAGACCAATCCAATGTTATGCCACGATGGGAGGTCCAAGATCAACAATTTGATCTTATTTACTCACATAGAAATAAACAGGTAGTTGAGTCCAGCATACCCGAAGAGGTCCTAATCTCATTACCGGTAGAAGGTCCTGTGAATGCTAATGTTAGAGCAACAAAGACAAAAAAGGAAGAACTTCCTATTGCATTAACAAAGAAAACCCGAACATATACCAAGCATCCTATTCAGAAGTATGTTTCTTACTCCTCTCTCTCTGAAAAGCATTACAGCTTTATTACTAATCTTGATCGAATTCAAGTCCCTAGAACCGTATATGAAGCTCTTAAGAGTCCAAAATGGAGAATTGTAGTAATGGAAGAAATTAGAGCATTAGAAAAGAATGAGACATGGGAGCTTACTATACTACCAGACGAAACCAAACCTGTGGGATGCAAATGGGTGTTACACCAAAATTTAATGTTGATGGTTCATTAAATAAGTACAAGGCAAGGCTAGTTGTCAAGGGATTTACCCAAACTTATAGAATTGACTACAATGAAACGTTTGCCCCTGTTGCTAAGGTAAATACCATTCGGGTCTTAATCTCTATTGCTACCAATCTCGATTGGCCACTCCAACAACTTGACATAAAAAATGCGTTCCTTAATGGTGAATTAAAGGAAGAGGTCTACATGAGTATCCCACTTGGATTTGATAAAAGGAAAAATGGTCAGGTATATAGACTAAAAAAACCGATTTATGGTTTAAAGCAATCACCACGTGCTTAGTTTGATAAATTCTCTACAGTACTCAAGGCTGAAGGTTACAAATAAAGCTTGTCAGATCACACCATATTTGTGTTAGAAGAGAATGATTTGATAACTATCCTCATTGTGTATGTGGATGACATTATTCTCATAGGAAATAACATCAAGGAGATAGAGAGGTTAAAATGGCGCTCGATAAACAGTTTGAAGAAAAAGACCTTAAAAAACTGAAGTATTTCCTAATTATAGAAGTAGCAAAGTCTCAAAAAGGGATATATGTTTCTCAAAAGAAGTATATACTGGATCTTCTCAAGGAAACAGGAATGCTTGGGTGTTGACCGAGCAAAGTACCTGTTTGTACTAAAAAGAATCCAACAAGAAAAAAAAAAGGAAAAAGCAGCAACTCGAGAAAAAAAGCAAGAGGTAAATGAGGCAGCAACAGACAAAGGCCAATATCAATGACTAGTTGGTAAGCTCATTTATCTTTTGCATACTAGGCCAGATATTGCCTTTGCAATAAGTGTAGCCAGTCAACACATGCATTCTCCGAAGAAGAAACATCTAGATGCCGCTTATAGAATTCTAAGGTATCTTAAAGGTACATCTGGCAAGAGATTGTTCTTTAAAAAGAATAATATCAGAGACGTTGAAATCTTTACAGATGCAGATTGGACAAGAGATCAGGATAATAGCAGGTTTATGTCTGGAGATTGCACCTTTGTGTGGGGTAATCTAGTGACCTGGCAAAGTCAGAAGCAGAGAGTTGTTGCAAAGAGTAGTGCAGAATCCGAATTAAGAGCCCTATCTCAAGGTATTATGGAGGGGCTATGGTTGAAAAGAGTAGCAGAAGAAGCCCATTTCAGTTTGATTCGCCATTGAAATTCTATTGTGATAACAAATCAGCTTTAAGTATGGCATTGAATCCTGTTCAACATAGCAAGCATGTTGATGTGGACAGACATTTTATTACAGAAAAAGTTGAAGATGGGATCATCAGCTTGTCATATGTTCCCACCAAGTTACAAGTGATCGGGGTCCTTATTAAAGGACTACCAGAAGATGTGTTCGAACGCTTTGTAGGTAAGTTGGACATTATCAATATCTATGATCCAATTTGAGGGGGAGTGTAGTAATTATGAAAATAAATTATTGTAAACAGTTAAGATATTATTAGAGATATGGGGAGATAATAGGAGAAATATTAGGATATTAATTCAGATAAGATATCCTAGGATATTATTGTTATTTTATATTTAATTGTACTCTATAAATTAAGTACCTCCTAATGAATAAAATTATCGCATTATTCAGGCTTCAATAGCTCAACAAATAGATGCAAGTTAAGCTTAGCATGACAAGCTCATAAATGGGTACAAACTTAGAAACCACGGCAATAGAAAGTAATCCAGATCAACGACTCAATCTTTCATATTTCCATTGACATATACAATATCTATCAATTTCAAGAGCAAAAATGAATTTTCAGCAGAATATTAAAATTGCATTATTTCCCTACATCAGAATCCAGTAAATAAAAGAATAAGACTTTTTCTTGCTAATGACCATTTTTCCATCGTGACCAAGAATACCTTTTTGTACCAATTTAAAAAAAAAAGGCCATAATGCTATGCCTATTCACTTGTATTTTATATGTTAAAATCAAATTCCCAAAAGCAAAATATCGAAGCCCAGTCTAAGGACTAATAATTTTTAAAACGTTATAGTGTCAATTGTCAAACAAAAAAAACAACCAAGAAATGTAAAATGTAAAATTAAGAAATTAAAGAGATAATCTGATTAAGAACACTTAAAAAACAAATCGAAAAACATATAACATAATCATGTACTTGAACTTGATTAAACATGACAGCCAAGCTATTTCCAAAACATGGATAATGCAACATAGTAACATACGTCTACTTCAAAAGCAAAGCCACAAACAAAATTTTTGTAACATACATTTGAATCATAACCAAAACAAATTAGCAATGTTGATTTTGCATCATATGAAATATGTAATATATGAGAAAGAAGGTACATACTTGAGCTTTGCCATTGTGTTCTCCACCAAAGCATAATGGAATAGAATGCCAGTAATAGAGCAGTGCCAGCCATTATTACAGCCAAACCAATCAGGTCTCGACCCAATATTACAATCAACCAGGAACCCCAAGTTATAAGCACTAGAATCGGAGAAATAACGACAATCCATGCAGACAGATTCAGAAAACCACAGAGCAAATGAAGTTGAGGACCTTGCAAGATATTTGGCCACTTCCGAGCAACAATCCAACTGAAAATAGAACTTTTAAAGTAAAAAATCCAAGAAAGTGATTTTTTAAAAGATGTTCTCTAGACAATTTTGAGTTAACTGTATACCCAGAAAAATTAACGGAATCTAATAAGAGGGTTCCAACAATTCAATATCTTCCCTCTCATTTTCAATAAATTTTCAACCCAAAATAAAACCATAACATCAAAACATTTTACATTGAAAAAGAAATAGCCAAACTCACAAATATTGAACCGCCTTACTCTAAAATGATATATAAACCTTCTAACATACACACAAATTATTGACAACATCTTTGATATCCACAAAATCATCTTGCAAATGTCTGCCATTAAACTTTATCTCCAGAGTTCATGAGATATTAAACTCCATGTTGTGTCAACAGAATTCAGGGCATCCAGAAAGAAACGCCTTAAAATCAAAACACAACAACACAACAACATAGTCATGTATGGCTTCCACCATATGATATTTGATAACTTAAAACCCTGAATTTTGGCCTATTTTACCGGTTCCATTATTTGATGTAAGATGCTAAAAGAAAAAACTTTTGAAATTCCCATTCAAGTCTCTTCAGTACTTCTCGTATCACTACTCATGCTCCATTTTTTCAATTTCCCATTAAGCACGAGTATAAACAGAAGTTGTTTCAATGGTGTCAATCATAGAATCAATGTACGGAAGCATGACGCTGACGAGTAATAAGTAAAGGATACGCTCTTTTTAATTTATCAAATTGAATTGAACTTCTTTAGACAGCTTATTTTGCACTTGGCATCTGTTCCATAGGCCATACTGTTGTCGTTAGCAAAAACAACGATCGCGCGTATTAAAAAGAAACCCGCAGATTAAAGAAAGTTAAGAAAAAGGCAGCAAGTCACTTAGTAGTTTCCCATATATAGAATAGAACCATTCTTTTTTAAAGTTATTTAAAAACCATAAGGCTCAGAGTTTAAATGTGTGCTAAATCGTTCAGAAGGAACCTTATTAGATTCTTCGTAATTCCGGATCTGAAAGCATCCAGGCTATTTATATTTGCATCCCAAATGATAAAAGTATCCAGATTTCCGGGAAAAAATTAGTGAAGTATTTCCTAAGAGATTCATTTGGAGTATATAACACCCAATGCCAGCAAAGATTCGTTACTAGCATGAATTAATTGCAACCCTAAGAAACGGCTTAAAACCATACGAAGTCTATTAAAGCAATAGAATTTGGAACTTGCATTTAATAAATTTATCCAGTGAATTGTTGTAAGAGAGTAAGATGGCCAAAATTTAAACGATACCTATAAATTCGCCACGGCCTCCAGTTCACAAGCCACAGTATGGAGAAGGAACCCAATCCCAAAATTGAGAAGAGGATCCCAGAAATCACGCAAGCCAGCATGAGCCTACGGTCATCCCTTTCCATGGCCTCCTCTTCTCAAATACAGCACTTGCACCTAGGCATACTCAGAAGGAGGAAACAGAGGGAAGACAGTAAGAAAATGTCGAAGCAGGTGGAATGCAGTAGGACAATGGATGGGTTTCATCTACTTGACAGTAGCGAGCTGAAATGGTAACAGCATGATGATGAATTCAGGAGGAATGGGTCATTCAGGAAATGGCCTCTGAAGTCGGGAGCTAGGGCTTGGAGCAAGAATTTAGCAGAGCATAAACAGGGAAATTAACTGCAAAGGGAATCTAGGGTTAGCAAGAAAGAGAGTGGGAAGAAAAATAAAAAAAAATGAAGCGTTTATCTGCTTTAATTTTGTTTCAATCTTCTTTAGGTATCTCAGATAGTTTCAGAGTGAAAAAGTAAAGATTAAACCCCTACTACCCTCTGTTGTTCCGGTTGAACTGTGAAATACTGTGAACGGCAAGTAACAAGTATTTTGTGAGGGAGGAAGAGAGAAAAAGATAGGGACCCCGACTTAAAAAGGATTTCAGAATGACTTTAAAATATACGAGGAAAAGAGAGGAAGAGACGGGGTGAGCGAGAGAATCAAAGCGGGGTCAGGCCAACTTTCCGCAAATACGCGTGAGGAACTCGCCAATGAGAATGCGAAGCAAAACAAGAGAGATGCGCACTTGTACCACTTGGCCAGGAGGTGATTTACACGCTAAGTTTATGGCATGTACAGAAAATACGGGAACGTAGCCTTTGTGGACACATTTCTCAGACGGCGGAAACTAGTATATGTGGCTGTTTGGTTACAGTTAAACCATAATTTAAAAAAATACATATCGTATAAATTATTATTTGAATTAAAAATTAAATAAAAAATTATTAAATGTTTAAAAAGATTTTTTTTACTAAACTACCATATGTGTTTGGATTTGTAAAAATTTAAATTTTTAAAAGGATTTTTAGCTTAAACATTAATTTAAAAAAATAAAATAAATAATCATATTTATTTAAAATCTTATAGATTAAACTAAATTATAGTTTAAAACTATAATTTTAAATAAACTTTTAAGAACAGTTTCTAGAATAAAAAAAATTATAAACTACCTAATTAATATTTTACCTCTAATTTTTCTACTATCGCCCATCTATTTTCTCCCATCGTCTCTATTCTTCTCCACTAGCTTTGTTGTTTGTCGATACTAGTGTCACTAGATCATCGCTTCAGACTTAGATCTTCTAATAGATTTGTCGTTGTTCCCACTTCATATCTTCTCCAGTTTCATCATCATCATCTCCTCATTCATTGCCACCGTTCTCCTCTGTTCATCATTTCTTTGTTAGCACGATATAGAAATTCAAAATTCAGATATATCACACCACCACCAAAGAAATGTTTGTTACATGCCAACTTCTTCATCTTCTTCTCCAAACCTATTTCTCTCACTGTGTGTTTGAGCTTTTTTTTGGAAATTTGTTGCAGGGAGTTCTAAAGAGAGGGGGAAGAAATCTCTTAACCCAAGAGAGGGAAAGATTTTGCAAATGGGTTATAGCAACTAAATAATTGGTTTGCTGCTAGATCTCTGGAGTGAGAAGATGAGAGAAAGAGTGATAATTATTATTTTTATCTTATACATTTTTAGTAATTTACCAATCAAAAAAGTCATTCTAATAATAATTATCTAAATACTCATTTATTAAAAAATATTGCTTTCCATAATCTCTTCTCCATAAGAGCTCATCCAAAAAGACTTTAAAATAATTTTTTTTCATAAGTTATTTTCTAAAAACTTATCTAAATAGGCTTATAGTTTAAAATCATAGTTTCAGATAAGATTGTGAGTATAGCTTATAGGTAATAAGTGCGTGTTTGGCATCCACGTTTGAGAATGAATTTTGGGCAAAACCTCGGTTTGAAAAAATTTCACACAAACATCAATTTTTGTCCAGAATTGATTTTGAAACAAACCCTCGGTTTGATAAAATTTGAACCAAATAACCATTTTTATCTAGAATTGATTTTGGGCAAAACCTCGGTTTGAAACCATGGTTTTGAATAAGTTACTGAAAATAGATTTTGGAACTGTAAAAGAGCTTATAAATTATCCAATTACTATTTTACCCTACTTTTTTCTTATACTCTCTCTCCTCTCTCTTCTCTCTTCTCTCTTCTCTCTCCTCTCTCCTCTCTCCTCTCTCATATCTCTTCTTCACACTATCTCCACTTTCCTCTCTCTTCTCTACACTCTTTCCTCTCTCCTATATCACCTCTCCTATTTATTCTCTACCCTCTCTCCTCTCTCATACTTTAATCAAATCATACCCTTTTTGATAATTTATTAATATAAAAAGTGATTCTACTACTAATCATCCAAACATCTCTATTTTCAAAATCTATTCTTCCCAAAATCTATTCTCTCAGAATTTATTCTTCCCAAAATCTATTCTCCAGAATCTATTCTCTCCAAAATCTATTCTCCAAAAGCTAATCCAAACACACCCTAAAAGTACTTTTGGGTTATGTAATGGTCATTTTACCCCTATTTTTCTCTCTATCATTTTACCTTATGCCCTTTTTAATAATTTACTTATTAAAAAGGTTATTCTGGTAATAATTATTCTAACACTTATTTTTTTATAATCACTTTTCATTTAAAAGCTCTCATTCATAAGTTATTTTTCATAATTATTTTTTTATAAACTCTTTTCATGAAGATAAACTAAACGAGCCCATATATAGTACTTTATTTACCTCATGGATACTTTATGATATTTTATTTTTATTAAAAACTAATGGAAGGGCAACTCTTAAGTTGGGTTAGTTACAATTTATACTGAGTTTAAAGTGAAGGGAAAAATAATTGGCAAAGATTATTTGCACTCTAAGGGCTATCCTTTTATCAAATAACGGGAGTTGGATCGAGTGATAAGCGGTTCGGTATCGTTTAAATAAGGTATCGAGTTTGAGCCTTGGTATATGCGAAAAATTCCCGTTATGAGACTCACCTACCATAATTAGGTGTGTGACACGGGTCAAATCCGGATGTAATCAGGACATAGCTCCAATGAACTGTATGGATAACTAAAAAAAAATCCCAACTCATAATGCATAGCTAGATGGATCGTTACCCTCGGTGAAGTATTTAGAGAGGCACATAAGTTCATACATTGTCTTACTCATCATGCATAAAATAATAGGTTAGACAATAGGATTCTTAATGACCCGCATGAGATATGGGCATATCCTACTTTCTGATTTCATATTCGTTTTCCATGTGTAAACGATAGATTTCATAATTATGCGGATTAACGGATTGGAAAGAGCATCTGATCATAAATCGTTAATAGCAGGACATAGATCCTTTAACATGCATTATGTTTTGCAATGATAAACTTGTTGCTTGAGCTCCAGAGTCAACTAACAATTTGTCCAAATTCAAACTATACCTTGTTAAAAAGTTATTTTCAAAATTTCAACTACAACTCATATTTAAAGAATAATCTGTCAAAATCCAGATTATAACTTGTCGCTAGAGCTTTTGTGGCTGCCAGCATTGGCAACCTCCCTGATAACGGTAGGGTACTAATAGCTGCCAGAGCTTTGGCGATAAAATGATTATTTGAATATTTTAAGGTGAAAAATGAAAAAAAAAAAAATCCCCACGATGGTGGAGGGGTGGACTTTTTTAAATAAAGAAGGGTACCAAAAAATTTTAATTGCAATTCAATTCCTTAGTCTTTACATGTTATATCATATTGTATTGTTCCTTTCACGATAATAACTTACTTCAAAGATCCTTGGATGATATTCTCCCAGAAAAAAACTCGTTCATTGATAGTAGGTGGAAGATTGAGGCTTTGGTCTTCATCCTTTCTTTGTTTAAAGTTTAAGAGCAAGTGAGTAGGTGGACTTGGCACCTTTTTGTCCTCTTATTAATTATCAATTATTAATATTAATTGATTATTTGGTTATGATATTGTGGAAAGAGTGAGTTTGAAAATCAACTCACTTATAGAGAAAATAAGATCAATTGCACCAATTTTCTCTGATATTAGTCCCGTGTCTATAACTACCATAATTCACAACTCATGTATCCGTATCCGAGTTTAATGATCATTGATATAGCCTACTAAAATATACCACACTCGTGAAAATTTTCCAATTCACCCACCCTAACAATAAGTCAATCGCAACATATATATTTAGCTAATAAAACTTGAAAGTCACTCTAATTATATCACTACAAAAGAATCTCATTTTGTAGTTGTTACTTTCTAGCACTTTTAAGACAAAACTGTTATAAAGTAATAGCGCTTTGATCTAGCCTCTATTTAGCAAGTTTTCATAGATTTTTGCTCTTAAAAGAACACGGGCTTAGGGATTATTGCTGCTGCCAAAAGAGTTTGGTTGAGAGGAGGGAAAAAGCCGAGGTAGAGGAAGAAGACAAGACTGCGGCAAAGGAAGATAAGTGAGGAATGAGAAGTTGACATTTTTGCTGATGTGTTCTTCATGGAGATGCCAAATAAACAAATTTTTATATTGTCAATGCCATATAGGACTGAGTTACGAGAGACTCAAATGTTTTGTAAAAATTATGAAATTTTAAGAATTGAGTAACAGTGAATTAAACTATAAAGATTGAGTTATAAACTCGATCAAATTATAAAAATTAAATAATTTATTATCCCAAATTTTTAGACCCTTTTTATAATTTAAAACTTATATAATACAACTATATTTCAACTAGATAATGTAATTAAGTTCTATTTAATGATCTTGACAAATTTTGGGTTTACAAAATATAATTAAATTATATTTAATGGTTATATTAAATAAATAAGTTTAACAATATATTAAATTATAATGAAAAAATTAAATTTATTTTTTTACAACAGTTATGGAGAACTACTACAAATAACAAAATAGGGGAAATGCTTTCAAAATCTAAATTTGTAGCAGTTGCACAACTGCTACAAAATATGACGTCCCTGTCAAATTTTTCGTTTCTTGCCAAACCAAATTTTTCTTTCAAATAGTTAGTAAAGGCTTTTATCACTGTTACAAAATGTAGCTCCATCTTTCAAAAATTCATTTCTTACCAATTTAGTTTATAATGGTTATAAACCGTTGTTAAGTGTGTCACATGCATCTCCCCTTATATAATAATTACTAGTGATTTTGTGAACCGTTATAAATATTTGTAGCAAGTCTGACCATATGCATAACGGTTGATAAAATTGCTAATAAACCGTTTGCATAGGTAAATTTTGTAGCGGTTACTTGAGCCGTTACAAATGGCTTTTGCAACGGTAAAAATCTTTATAAAATATACAAAATAACCACTATAAAATGTCCTATTTTTTGTAGTATATAGATTAAATTAGTAAAAATTGAGACCCATAGAGAATCAATGTGGTTCTCTCTACAATAAATTTAAGGTGCATCTCATCACACACATTCAGTAAGTCTCGCATGTAATCAATGCTGCGACTTGCTATAAGATGAATTTTAACTGTCTTCTTTTAAAAGGCGGATGATAATCAACAGAATGTGCAGGGCAATAAAATTATATTTTCATGTCATTCTTTATTGGCCAAATTTCTGTGTTGTTCTTTTTCTTTTTTGCTTTTGAGTGTTTTCCTCCTAAGAAGCTTCTTTAGATAGCATTTGTTATATGAAAAAGTAGTTTATAGCCAGAAAATGGAAAATACATCTATAACATTTCATATTTTGTGTCGTCATAACACGAGGGGAATACAAGACACCGAGCATAATGTTGGAACTAGTTTCTAAAAAATAACTCTAAAAAAAAGTAATTTTAGCAAAGAATAACTTATAGAGAAGTAGAACAAATTAGCTTTATAGAAAATTATAGTTTTAGCTTTAAAATTATGGTTTTGGCATATATATTCAATAATTGGATTTTTTTAGGTTTTTAGATAATTTTTCTCAAAAATTATGGTTTTATCTCCAAAACCATGTTTTTAAAAAGCATCTAAATACACTTAAGTTTGAAATCCTAAGTACTATTCTCGCTGCATTAACCGTAAGTGTCACTTGATAAATATAGATGTCTCGTCCCTCTTCTCCATCCCAAAAAAACAAAGTACACATCCAGGACCATATCATAATTTCTCAGGAAAAAAAAGCTGTGATTTACTTTTATTGAGACTTTCACGCCAAGAAGGGTTGATTTGGCAAGGTCTTCTTGTTCAATGCTATCATTTTTATGGGATTAGTAGGTTAGCTAATACGTCAGAAATCATGATAAGAGAAAGGAATTGAAGCGGGGGAATAGAAGAAAATGGGCATTTGTTACAACGTCATCCTTCTTAAAGCTGATTGTAGCACATATGCTTGAAGAAGTAAGGGAGGAAAAGAAAGATAGAAAAAGAGCAAAGCTACCAATTTAAATCCAATACTAACCTGTCTCACCCACTAATTTGATGGGTTAGATTGAGACTTCTTTTAGAAATATTTTTTAATTTTGAATGGGATCATATCATCTTAACTCGTTTTTTTTTTGGCTGATCAACTTAACTCGTTTATTTTAAATGAGCTAAACTTCAGGCGCATGTATCCTTATCAAGACAATCCTATTCGTGAATATTAAATATGGACACCTAATAGCACTATGAGCTAAACTGATAGTTAAGGTTAATTGGGTTATATAGCCCAACATAATAATATTAAAAAAATCTAAATCATCTCAAATTCCAATTTTTTTTTTTAATTCACAGTGCCATCAAACATTGGCCGTCTTCACCCCTCCCTAGGCTCTCCGCATAAACGGTCACCGTCATTTCATTGTTCCCCCTGGCCAGTCTCCTCCCATACTCCCTCATGCAAGACGACAACCTTATGGCGCCGCTCATTCACAGACACCGGCAAAAGCCCCCAATAATTAGACAGAAGTGCTTGAAACGTGAGGTGGGGGAGGTGGGGCCTCCTTACACATAATGATGAATCACAGATAAAGCACTTGGCATTGTCAGCCCCTCACATGCAACACCATCAGACCAAAGCATCTTTTTACTGTGTTTTTTTTTGTCTCCCTTTACTTTGGCTCGCCAACAACCATATGCAGAGCTTTCTCATTATCGCTAAAAATAAGCATCCAGATCGCGGCAACAGAGAAACTCGTTCATATCCATTCACTTCCCCAGAGGGGTGCAAGCAAACAAATAAAATAAAATTATGTTATGGAAACCTGTTTCTTTTGAGAAACATGGCCGCTTCCCCATCAACTTACATGGAGAATCTTTTCCATCTTTCGATGTAGAAAAACAGTCAAAACTTTCCGCTTCAGAAATATCACGTTTCTACCCAATCTACAGAAAGCGAAAAACGAGGGTATACAAGAGAGAGAGGCCTTACCCTAGATCGAATGATACATGTTGCATGAGACTAGTTAAGAGGTTTAATTAACTTCATTGACAATTAGGGTTTTTACCAGGGCCTCCATAATAAAAGTAATGACCCCAATCCCCATTACTGCCGGTTTGAACATCATAGCAGTTTGACTGCTCAGTGAAGGTGCCTATGCCTTTGGGCGCCTTGAGATTATTGGAGCTATCGACAACCTGAATATTCCTGAAGTAGCTTGCCTTCCCAAAGCCATCTTCGGGGAAATAACCACTGCCCATTTGAGTTGATGTATGCTGACCCTCAGGCTCCGAATTCACAACTTCTCCTCCCCACTCGATCATGGACGCACTTTCTGCCAAATACGAGAACAGGAAAGATGGCCAATACCCCAACACGTAGTCATTCCCAAATTGCATCCACCAGTGCCCCTCTTTTGGATCCTATACATACAACAAACCCAGCATTCATCATCAGAATAACCAAAACGATGCCTTCATAAATTACTGACGCCTTGGCCAGAAAACTATTAGCATCTTACCTTCCATATAAGTATACTGATGTCATACTGGGAATTGCGGTAGGCCGATACAGGAGAGATGCTTGCACCCATTGCTATTTCACTGTTGACTTGAATAAATCCCGAGCACAGAAGATTATAGCAACCGGTAGCTTGATATGCATCACTCTGCAAAAAGCTGAATTAGGCTAAACAAAAAGAGTCCATTGACTAGACCAACCCGGAATAGAACAAACATGAAAGCAAATCAGGATAGGCAACTCGGGGGAAAGCTTACCGTCCAGTAGGTGAACAGCCGTGTGTTGTTATCCCCATAAAGATCTGGGCTAACCTGTTTTCATGCTCGTGTAAATATTAGAATAAAAAAGAACACAACAATCAAAGCAGGGTCTTTTTAGTTAATAATCACCATCAACAGTACCTGCCAACCTGCTTCAATGCTGTTAAGGTCCTCACCAAATGAGCCCCCAAGTATCCAAAGTTGAGACAAGCTGAACTCGTTAGGTTGCTGTATCTTGGGTTCCCACACATTTATGGTGGCTTTGGCTCCATAGTACTTGTCTCCTTCAACATAAGCTATTGCATGCTGATCCAGAAAAAGAACCACAGACACCAAAAGAACATCAGACCAATGTAATGTAAGAAACAAGGAAGCAGAAACACATTTCTCGTGATAATACTACTGGGAGCTCATGGTAACTCTTGCCTGATGACCACTCTGATTAATTAGATCAGGTTGCGCCGACCTAGGCTTAGGAACTGTCCTGTGCTTCTTCCTTCCATATCTTTTGACTGAACTGGCTCTTAGAACATCATCTTCCTTCGTTCTCCTTATGGGTATGGTGTCTTCAGGGCATTTACCATTAACATGCCACAACTGAGTAATGGGAATTGATTTTTCTTTAGATTCAGAGACCTTGTTAACGTCAAAAAGTCCTTCAGGGTGGAAATTTGGCCGCGTCTAATCAATTTGACGTATAGCAAGAACCACAGAAAGTCAAAATACATACGAATGCAAGGCGACAAATAAAGAAAAGAGAAAAACGGTAAGGTACCTGAATTTTGTGATCTTTGAGGAAAGGATGATCGAAGGCCGGCTGCTTAGATATATGCACGCAGTCTATAATATCCCCATCTGGACTCTGCAACAATCATAAATCAGACCATTAACACAGATATAATGTAAATTGGTCTCTATAATCTCCTCGTTGATACAAATCATGCAGTCTAGCAAGGCAAGCAAACTACAAGTTCAAGCAACAGTATATACTGGAAGCAGAAATTCTGAACAAATCTCATTATCCTTTATACATATTTTTTTAAATGAGCCGAAAATATATTAAAAGAAACTAATCATGACTCAAGATCAGCTCCTGTAATTTTCCTTATTGCTTCAATAATTTCATAAAGAGGGTTATGATGGGGAAGAGAGGAGGAGCCGGGGAATAATGGAAAAATTAGATAGAAGGATAAAGAGAGCTCCAGAAAACGGGAACATCAACAGAAATAGTCTAAATCGAAAAGAACCAGGGACCGGGGCTAAAAAAATCAGCAGAGTAAAATAGTTGGCGATGAAGTGCCCATCTGATTGTAAAATGAAAATGTGCACTGACCTAGGCAAAGCTACAGAAAGAACCAGAAAAGCGATTGCCCATATTTCATAACCAAGAAAATAGAGTGCCTAGAGGAGAGACCTGAATGGTTTTAACGGCGGGCTTGTTTAGGCGTTTCAAATGCTTCTTGACCTCAAACTTGTGGCGAGAAGCACCGAGCCTGGCGGCCGAGGAAAGGGAGATCAGGCCCCAAAAGAAGAGAACCAGTAGGAGGGCTCTCCAAGTAAGCTGCGAACCACCCATTGTGTGCCCTTTCACCCACAAAACCACCAAATGAAGAACACTATCTCCAAGGCTTGAGACTGATGTAGCTGAGGCTGAGGCTGAGCTGAGGCAAGAACACAAAAGAGCATCACCGTCCCATAATCCCCACAAGCCCTAAACACCCTTGCTCTGCTTTCACTCTGCCCTTCCCCGTCCTTCCTCACTCTTTGACCACCACCACCACCACCACCACCCAGCTTCTAAAATGTCAATTTCTCTTTCCACTATGAAATTATTAACAAGACCCTCCACTTTCTACTCCCCCCCCCCCTCATTATCCCCCCGCTTTTTCATTTGCTTTTGTTTAACTTTTATTTAATTTTATCATTATCGTTATTTTTTTGTGGGGGACGATTTTGCTAATTTATCTTGGATTTTGCACGGGCGAAAAAAAGTGAGAGGGTAAAGAAAAAATCAAATGTGGTACATTGAGAAGTATGGGGCAAATGAATTCTTTTTTTTTGGGGTTTTGTTTTTGGTTGGGGGGGGGGGGGCATCGGAATATGGGCCTTTTGTCTGTTCGTAATTCATATGCGTGCAGAGGTCACGCCCCTATTTTTGTCGTTTCAACGGAGACTGGGGGAAATCCAATGGCCGCTTAAACCCGCTTTCCCGTTTTACCCTTTTTATTTCAAAAAAACTTTTCTTTTCCGAAATTTGAAAAATCATCTCTCCCTAGCCCCTTCTCCTCCAGTCTTCCTTCAAATTTTATCCCTACCTTTTGTTATTAAAGGGAAAAGAATTGCTACTGAATCCTTTACGATTGTGTTTCATATGATATATTAGTAAAATGCAACTTTTTCCACTTTTAAATGTCTAATTGGAGGAAAATAAAAATCCTCCACTTTGTGCTCCATAGTCCAGCATCTAATTCTCTCCAAGTGATAGATCTCAGTCTATTCTATTTTCTTAATTATAATTTTTTTTTAAATTATAATTATTAAAGGGATTTTACATCAAATAGTTAGTTTTTAATATGAATAATTAAAATGAGTATTCCGGGTAAAACAGCGCATATATTTTTGTGAATTATTGACTCGATTAAATTCTTTAATTTCTAACTAGAGCATGAGGAGTATCAAAAGGCGCGGTGGATCCATGAAGAAGCCAGGATAGAGTTGAAAATTCTTTTATATCAAAGCTGCCAAAATCACAGACCACGACCGGGAAAAAAAACATGTAAATAGAAAAACGTGAAATGTTCATTGTTTAGGTTAGCAATTCAGGTTGACAATTGACTCTTGCTCAAGGCCAGGAGAATATTATAGTTGATGGAGTTGAAAAGGTGGGTGAGTAGATTCGTAACGATGATGGTAAAATACAGGAATGATTGAGTCATAACACGAAAATGCAAAACGTTAATCACAATTTGGGAGGGGAATATAGGTGCATTATTGGTAGATATGAGTGGGTCCATGATTGCAATTCTCCTCATCATCCCACATGGGAATCCAATGAACGAACACCCATACAAATCCCTCTAAATCTCTTGTTTTATTGCTACTGCGCCATCATCCTCCATCACTGCCAACTCGGCGTCTCATCCTCCATCGATCCCTTCCTTTTCCCTTTTTCATAATCGCAATTAATTAAGCCTCCCACGTTATTCGAAAGACACAGATTCCCCCATTCCGTCTTTTAACTTGATGTTGCTTGGAATCATATTCGCATCATATTTCTTATTAAGCATATTTACCGTATAGAGCTTCTCCAACAAAAACCCAAACAGATTAAACATACCCCTACAATGCTTAAATTCTAACAGCAATATATCATATGACAATATGAAGTCACTATATCTATGAGTTATAAACAGCGTAGCCTCTTTTTTTTTTTTTCCTCAGAGTTTTGTGCAACTCTTTATTTTGTTAACATTTTTTTAGAGATGATATCGATAAGAAGAATCTATGGTGCACGAGAGTGGGGATCATATCACAGCATCGCCCTTCCATCTCAAATTGAATGGCGCAAAATTCATGTTGTTTCTGTATTTTGACAACACCATTCCCATACATATTCATATCATCTTTGGCACATTATGGAAAGTTAATTATGCCAAAATTATGTTTTTATATTAGCTTAAATAGCATCCAAACCTCTTAACTATTTTTTAACAGTATTTAATATTTTAAAATAATTTTTAGTGTATTTATTACTTTAAAAATTGTTTTTAATAGTATTTAATATTATAAAATAATTTTTGATAATAGATAAAACTATACGATGGTTAGGTCTGAGCAATGGACGGGACGGGTTAGCCTGATGGTCAGCCTGTATCCCGCCCATTTATTTTTTTTATGGGCACCGGTTAGCCCATGCCCTAACCCGTTTATGAATGATTATATTATACGATGGTTAGGTCTGATTGTTCATCTTAAAATTAAAAAATAAAATACCATAATAATAATTATAAAATTATAACCACACAGTTTACAATACTTACATAATATAATCATTCATAACCTTAATTATTCAATTAGATTATGATTATATATCATCTATATTATATTTATTTGTGATAGTTGGAGATAGAGTATATTAATATGTAATAAAAATAAATTTAAATAAATATAATATAATAAATTAATAAAAAATTATACGGATGGACTACAGGTTGTTTAATGGTCAGCCTATAATTTGTCCATATAATTTATTGTTTGAGCCTGTTTAAACTTACCCTTTATGAGCATATTTTAGATAAATTTAAATGAATAAAATAATATTATATTTATGGGTTATGGGTACCTTTATCGCCTTAAAATAGTGGATGTAAAAACTATTAGTTTAAAATATTGAGTCTAACCCTACGATGTTTTATTTTTTTGGCACAGTCTATATCATATAGTTGAGAATAATCATCACGACATACATATAAAGCGGTTATCAAAATAAGTGATACCTCTCATAGCACAAACGGTTTGATTCGAATCATAACATCACGTAGTTAACCTTCTTACATTTTAAAATATCATTCCTAAGGTGTAAGAAATAGAGTAGCAAGTTGGTAAATTAGGGGGGGCGAACGGGGGATGTGGAAAGTAGATGCGAAGCAGGAGCAGGATCGGGAAGGAAGGTCATCGTGTCAGGACACGCCCGTGATTGAAGCACGGCACACGAGGATAGCAGAGTTTGTTTTTGTTTTTAAACTACTGTAAAAATGAAGCAACGGTCAAAAAACTCAAAAAGGGGGGCGTCCCATGCCCCGAGCTTAAGATAGACCATCCATGTCTCTCCACTCATGTCTAGGAGTTGCTTCTCCACGAACTTAAATAGTTAAATATCTAAACTCGTAAGATGGGGACCAACTCTTCATTACTCTAACCAATATCCAATTAAACTGGGAAAATTTCACATTTTAATAAATTGTTAGATTAAAATGTGCGTAAATCCAATGAAACCACTCTCTCTCTCTCTCTGCGCAATCTGCACGACATTTATAAACAAGTAAATCTTAATTTGTCATACTCTCTCACTCATGTCTCACGTTGATTTGATTTCTATCGGAATAGCTGTCATCAACTTCATCGTCCTGTCTCCGCGAGGGCAGATGAAGATTTGAACTATGATCAACAAGTAGCAAGAAATATGCGCTTTAAAAGTTAACTTTTGCCCTCTATTTTTGACACTTGACATAAATATATGGCAATGAATGTTTTTCATTCATTTTTTTTATCACAAATTTTTGAAAAAAGGTAAACTTTTAGGCATAGTATTTTTATACGGTCGGCTTTTGCATGACAAAAAATGTAGCTAGGTCGCAGTAGTGAACTTTCAAGCGTAAAGAGCCCTCTTGCTCTTTCAATTTATAAAATCCATGCCCAATAAGCATATATAGAAGTGACATTTAATTACTTAATCACACAAGGATGGCCTTGTGTCAGTGTCGGTGACCCACCGTACGCTGCACTATTCATGATTATATTCACACACAAAAATTTGACCATGGGTCTGTTTAAATCTGAGCCGCACACACAAAAGCAAGAGAAGAGTTTGCCATTCCTTTTAAAATTAAAAAGAAAAAGGAAAAAAGGGAATGAAAAGCGGAGGAAAGGGGTAAGGATAGAATACAGCTATATTGAAATGAAATGGTCCCGCTTGCAAGTGGGCAGCTTGTAGATTTTGGTTGAAATTCAGTTGTGTGAGACATGGTATATTCCACAGTAGAAAACCGAAATCATCCCGTGGGGTCTCTCTGTCTTCCATCTTGATCCTCTCGTATGCCTGAATTACTGAAGATGGCAAATGAAGCGGAGATTTAACAAATCTGAGGGATCGAGTAAGTAATGCTTAAGGTTGAAATTGATTGGCGTTGGGATGAGGGGTCATAATGCGAGGCTTGAATTTTTGTGATGCAAAAGTCAGAAAGGCTTCGCCCCACAGTGAAAAGTTGGGAAGAAAGCCCTCACTTTCACTATGCCAATTAACAAAGCAAAGGATCCATATCTTTATCCACTTTGTCCTTTTCATCCCTCCACTCTACAATTCCGCTGCCTCGTGAGTCTTCCCTGTTTGTTAGAGGCATCCTAGCTATCCCTTTATTATATGTATTGCTATCAGCTTCCGGTTCCAGAGGCAAAAGGACCCACGGGGCACGGGCTCTCTCATTGGAGAGAAACGTTTATCATGCAACTTGATATTAGTATTACTCACCCTCAAGAATGTACCATCTGATTTAAGCAAATCCTCTTTTACCATGTCCATTTGGGTTAGCTTTCATAAAAACAGCACTTCATTTCGCGATATCACAGCTAAATCACAAGGATATGGAGCTCCTCCTTCAAAGTCCACACCCAAATTTAATTGACAAAATCATGAAAGCAGAGACCACAAACGGCGTCTACACTCTCTTTCGGCGCATTTCTTCCTGAGCGTATATATTAGGAGGTCGTGTATCTCATTATTCGTCCAGTGCTAATATTTATTTTTATCAAGCCACGGTCAATTCATTAAACCAAATATATTTTCTTATATATCATGTTTTTTTTAAAACAAATCAGATTATATAGGATTTAGGAACTTGAGGTAAGCAAATTAGGCTCCCAATTGCTTATATGTGAAATATTAGCAAAAATATTACCAAGAATAACACTTTACAAAGTTATTTTTAGTTACCTACTCAATTCACCAGAACTTTGTTCCAACTACATATGAATCCAACCTGCATCATGCACCTAATTATATTGGATGAGTTTACTAACAGAAATTTTCCGCATACGCCAAAACTTGAACTTGAGATTTTGCTTAAGCGATATTAAGTCACTTATCACTCGGATTAACTCTTATAAGTTACATAATTAAAACTCTGAACTATGGCAACTTTCGTAAAATGTTGAGGTGCGAAAAAAGAATAGCGTACAGCACAATAATCTTCACAAAGCTACACAATATTGAGGTCAATTAATCATATACATAAACACACACACACACACACACAGACACACACATATGGATCTATGGCTATCAGAAGATAATTTTATACAATGGATGCGGCTTAAACTCAACTGAGAGTCCTCAGTATCATCTTACGCTGAAAGAACCTTTGCTATCTGTTAGGAACCACCGAGCGGGAGGGATTGATGATTCGGAAACCAACGCCTGCTACACATGATCTCGTCTCCTATCAACCAAAGTCTACCATCATCAGGCAAACTATTAACCGAGAGTATGAAACAGAGTTAGCCAATGATATGATATAAACTACATAGTTCACAGCAAGATAGCAAAAAAAGTGACCATGTTTTTTCCCCTTTCTCAATGATCACACAAATGCCAAGCAAAATTCCTTCCTGTAACCTCTTTCAATCCCAGCAAGAAGACAGCAATTTAACTACGTAATCAATGGTACACGAAACTTAAGTTCCTTCCTGTAACCTCTTGTAGAATGGAAACTAATGAATTGAAGTCTTGTAATGATGGAAGGAAAAAAAAGTCCATTATGTCTTCCACCAGCCACTCTGTATACGGTTCCTAATGCTCGCCATGCATGTACCTCAGGGAAAACTCATAATCTCCCTATGCTGTGTCTCAAACTCGTTACATTGAACACCTTCAATTGATTCATACAGATTTTGGGGTCCAACATCTGCTATGTCCAAGGGTGGTGATAAGTAATTACATTTTATTCATTGATGCATTTTCAAAATACACATGGATTTATCCACTGAAGAGTAAGTCAGATGCATTGACTGTTTTTCAGAAATTCAAGGCTTTAATGGAACAGCAACTTAACGGAAGGACTAAAACTGTTCAGTGATTTTGGCAGAGAATTTTGGGTTTACAGAATTTCAGGAAAAAGAAGCAATTCAGCACAGGTTTATCTGTCCAAATGCTCATGAACTGACTGGAAACATAGAGAGAGAACACAAGCATATTACTAAAATGGGCCTGATTGTCAGCTTAAGCTTCTTTGTCTCCGACCTTTGGACAGAGGCTTTTCATACAGCAGGGTTCATTATTAATCAGCTCCCAACTCGTAGGTTGGCCAAATAAAGATCTATTTCTCGCATGATTTTGCAGATGGTGCAGTAGTTTTGTATGTTTAGCGATCTGATGAATGAAGGGATGTTTGACATGATCACTGATGTTTTGCAAAATCAAGACAAGAAGGGAATCACACTCCTTGGCTGTTGGCTAAACAATGTTAACAGAGCCAGATATATTGCCAAACATATATGAATTATTATGCTTTTGCGACCTGCATCACTCATTCAAGATAAAGTGCAACTTTCTTTTGAGCAATTTGGTGTTCTTTCTTGCGGGATCGAGTTGGAAATCCATTCTTAGTTGAGATGAATGGTGGCAGAGGAGACATAAATCAAACATGCTGTGGTCATAAAAGAGTGTTTTTTAGCACTCTGTTATTTGATACAACAACGAATCCTTCCATAGCAGCTGGTGAAGCTAATTAGATAAAATTTTGGGATATTGATAATATCCAGGTTCTTAGCAGTCAATGTGATGATTTTGGAGCTGGAAACACACAGACGCAAAGAAGTTTGGAGGCTGTGTATGGCAGATTCAACATTCAGGAACTAATGGACTTTTTTTTTTTTGTTACAATGAACTGATTCACTTTGTTGATATTGCTGAGCGCCTAACAAGTCCTTATCTTGTTAACTTGGGTTCAGGAATTGATCTTTCAGTTTTTCCAGGCAAAAATAAATTAAGCTATCTTGGGAAGAAGCCATGGTCCCAACTTTGACTTCTCCCCTTGTGGGTAAGATGAAACTCAGGGAAATGAAGGCCACGTGCCCTGTGGACCAAGGCTGATTCACAGTGTCAGTGAGGTGAGTGTTTGTGTGTCTGCGGCCCCTTGAATGCTAGAGTATTGGGGTGGGGGTGTGTGTCATTGTTCCTGTGTTTCCTATTTATTTCAATATTTCCAGCAGTGGATAGCTTGTTTTGATTTCAAGTTCAAGCCCAATTCCATCAAGGAGACTACTTATCAATGGCAGTTGGAACAGAACTTCTGATCATGTAAAAGCAAACCATTGGGATACCATGCCTTCTGATCACACTGACAAGCCTAGTATACAAATGGAATTCTTTGGTTTTTCATTTTGAAATAAAATGAGTACTGTATATTATTCCAATATGAGTATAAGTTTAAAAAATTAACAAAAGTGCACAACAAGAGATCAATACATAACGATAAAGATAGATTTGGGCAGTAATAAAGAAGAGATATGAGAAAGTCTAAGAGAAACAGAGATCAGGAAGTCATCTAGCAGAAAAATGCTAATGACTCTAAATAACAATGAGTTCAAGAAGCATGCTTATGAAAAAGGATGCAGTTAAATTTTCCAAGCCATTAAATTAAGCTGATGGCAAGTCCCTAACTGAGTTGGACGAGTATAGGTCTAGGCCAGCCTGGTGGAAAGAACTTGAATACTTTGTACCACTAAGGTCAGCAGTATGGAGTCAAGATTAAAATGTAAAGTTTATTGAAAAAATATCAATAAGAGAAATGATAAATTATATTTAAAGAACAAATATTAACAGAATATATTAAATAAGAGCATAATAAAGATATTCATGAAAAAGTTATAGTATAAAAGAATGTCAAGCACTTTTTTCAAAGCAAATAAGGATGAGAGAAAGCCTTGACAATGATACTGTATTAATGCCAATAAAAACAAATAACTATACCGGATTGAGTTGGGTTAGAATGATTTGAAGCTAGATAGATGATAAGGAACTGGCTCGTTCTTATAAGGATGTAAGTTCGATTCCTACTGTCGTCGTAAGGGCTCATTTGGTAGGCGATTTCATAAGTCCTCTGTAAGCGCTCTTTGAGCCCTGGGGCTGTGCCCTGGCCTTGGTAAGGGACCGGTACCGAACCTACCTAAGCTTTTTTGTACAAGAAAAAACAAAGAATGACTCTAAAACCTTGCATATGATCCAGCTCTACGTGACTCAAGTGTTCTTCTTCTTTATTTTTTATGGATAAATTGGCCTATTTTATTCGTTTCAGCCTGGCTTGCCTTGAATAGTTTGGCCCAAATTGGGTTTATACGGATGACTAGTCTAATGTTCAGCTCTATAGGTGGGAAAGGTACCGAGACTTGTTTAAGCTGTCTTGGGATATACTATATTAGGCTTCAGTGATAATCATGAAACATTATCTAGAAGTAAATATGCAGTTCTAGAGTATTTGTGGTAATTCTTGTGAAGGCTATTGTGGAGGTAGGGAACATAGAGGATATGGGCCTATGGACAGGTTATCTTCTTTTTTACTGTGTGCAGTTGGGACATGTTATACCAAGGTACCTTGACTTTCCACAACAAACTCCAACTGAACAACTTGCTAATACGCTTTCACCTTCTAAGACATCCACCTCAATGTTGAGAGTTACTAGGATTGTAGTAATTACAACTGACAAATTGAGGGTGATTGGATGATCCTTTTGAGGATTACATTCTCCTATAAATTGCAACCATTGCGCTTGAAAGAAAATAAGAAATTTTAGAGTGAAAATCCTTTATGGTACTTCTACTCAAGCCAAGCACCCCAATGAATCTTTGATTGTTGATCGAGTGACTGTGAAGTATTATTAACGATCATGTAGCCCTATACACCAAATCATGAGTTTCAATCCCGATACTCAGATGACCTCCTAAATCCAAGACATTGCTGCCATTACTGCATCATATCTAATTTGTGTGTTTGACCCGCAGTTATTTCTGTTTGAAGGCTCAAGACCAGAATGCAGCGGAAGAAAGGACCACTATTTATCCAATCTCCACATTCTTAGGGGTCTCTAACATCCTTCCAATATAACCGATTGCGTGGAACGGGATGATTCAACGTGGGATTGAAAAGTCAAGCACTTTGGTCAACAAATAAACGGATTAAGTTAAGCCCTTAGCTTGTCAAACCAAATGTAACCAAAAGAGGCAAGTAAAAGGGCAAATAAGTAGTCACCCAACATGCAACAGCAGTAATCCTAAACAACCGGTATCACGAAATCAATACAAACAAATCAACTATAGTCGTAAAATAGATAAACAAAAACCAGAAAAGAAAAGGAGGAAGAAAGAGAGAGAAAAATACTTTACAGGAAGGAACAAAGGGTGAATGGGCGAGGAATCAATCGGAATGGGAATGATGGTAGTAGCCATCCAAATCAAGGGTAGTAGAAGAGTCATCGGAGTCGGAGGAGGAGTAGTAATATGAGTAATAGGAATCGGGTTGAGGAAGGCAGAGGAAGGTCCAGAGGCAGAGAGCGAAACGACCCAACTGTTGCAAAGGGAAGCAGCACACGAGATCTAAGAGCTGCTCACTGCTGAGACGCTCAGGAATGCATGCCACCGATTGCCATACGTCCGCTGATAAGTGTGCCACCGAAACCACTGCCAGGCTGTTGAATACCATTTCCCTCTCTCGACGCTGTTCCCTGAAAGCTCGGGTTTGTTTGTTTTGATCACTCCCGTTCTTATTCCAAAAACTCAGTTTCTTCTTCCTGAACTCGATTTCACCAAGTAACCTCTCATTTTATATTCTCCAGTGCTCATCCGTAAAATTGCAATTAAAAAAGAAAATAAAAAGGCTGATATCATGATTCCCCCCAAATCTGATGCCACGAATATTAATAAATACTTTTATGGGATTAGAGAAATTACTAAAATATTATTAATATTAGTATTGATAAAATATCTTAAGAAAGAAGTAAGAACGACCGGAATTCTACAACAGGTTTTTCCAACAACAATTGTGCAGCAGATACGTAATTATTAGATTAAGAATAGATACGTAAGAAAGACGAGTTATTTTATTGATTTTCGAGAGTTACCTAGTCGACCACGTCAGTCAGATAGGGGGAAACGGGTCAAGGAATTCACTTCTGACTACATCCAGAGCTGATTCATTGGGCGATCAAGTCTCAAATTTTTATCTCCATTTTACTTTGATAAATCTGAATGCTCTGTTTTCTCACGTGCATTCAAAATCTTTGGATGCCGAGCTACTATCCCTCACATGCCTCGGACATCATATCAAGTTCACACTCATGCTTGGAGCTTCTCCCTCTGCCAAATCGGTACAGGCAAACATTGTCCTAATACTGTTGTCACTTGATTAGTAAGTCGTCGAGAGAATAGAAAAAGAAAAACAACAATCAATCGAGTTTTCCTAATTGTAAACGGAGGGGATCCAATAAACATTAAGCAATTGGTATTTGTCTGTTGCTCGTTATCTGACATGAGTTATCATCAATTGGGACAAGGGGTTGTAATCAACTGTCTTGTTTGTCTGCACGTGGCATGTTGAAGGAGAACACGAGCCATTAACAAATAGTTGGCACTAAAAATCTCTCAAAAAAGAGAGAATTCATGAAAGATGTAGATTTTGATTGCAAATTCTTAATCAATATATCATTCACTAACGCCATGAAATGCTTTATATATGGACGAGAGTCTGGATAAAGATACACAATGGGGGAGGGACAGAAACATCACTTCTAAGCACCTGCAGTGTTTTCACCTTCCAATTTATGATTGCTCAACGACTAAACTTGAGATTCTGTTGGAGGAAACAGGATAAAGAGTTCACGTCAATTCCTTGCTATTGAATGCCACGGCTTTCCTCCTGCTTCCGCAACTCTTTCTTCCTCTCCCCTCTCCTTTTACTGCGGAATGCTCAGAATCTCTCAAAATATGGAGGTGATCGAGCTTCTAACCTTCCCAGCAGTTTTGACACTACTAGTCTTTGTCCTTTCTCTTCCTCTCATCACTAAATTTGTCAAAACTAGAAAACACCGGAACCCGAATCTTCCTCCAGGAAGCTTAGGATGGCCAGTTGTCGGGGAAACCTTGGAGTTCTTGAGATCGGGTTACGAGGGCAAGCCGGAATTGTTCATAAGGGAGAGAATGGAGAAATATGATTCGAGGCTGTTCAAGACTTCAATGCTGGGAGAGCCCATGGTTGTGTTCTGTGAGGCAGCTGGGAACAAGTTCATATTTAGCAATGAGAACAAGGATGTTCAAGTATGGTGTCCCACCTCTGTAAGGAAGCTCTTGCGCTCTTCTTTGGTAACCAAGGTTGGTTATGAAGCTAAGACCATGAGAAAGCTGCTCATGACTTTCCTTAATCCAGAAGCGCTCAAAACTTACCGGGCAAAAATGGACACCGTTGCCTGTTCCCCTATTAACACTCATTGGCAAGGTTTTTTCTTCTTCCCTTCTGTCCACCGTCATTTTCTTGCTAGGAATCAATGCTCAGTTCGCGCTCCGTAGACTATAACTGGAAGCTACAGCTCTTTCTTTCCTTTCTCTGCATTAGGTTATTTGGCCGCGATTGTGATAGTTAGTCAATATCATGTCAGTTGAAGCAACAGAATGATAGGGACAAAAAGTTGAAGCATAACACAGCATGCAACTGAATTCTCATTTTCAAGACTCTACCGATTGTACATTCTACAAATTCTCTTATTCACATTTTCCGTCAAATAAAGAAATCATTAGACGTTAGATATCTTAAATCTGCCTTTGTTTTAAGAGCTAGCTTCCAGTTTTAGGAGTATACTGATTGTGCAACAATTTGCTCTCTGCTTTTTTTTTCCTGATTAAGAGGCTGAAAAGAGAAAAATATCGTTTCAATGACTTCCTAACTTTACTTGGATTGTGAAGGGAAAGAAGAAGTGCACGTGTATCCCACGGTGAAGCAATACGCGTTTGAACTGGCTTGTTGCTTATTTGCAAGCATTGAAGATCCCATCCAGGTATCACAACTTTCACCAAAATTTGATGAATTCCTCAAAGGGGTGATAAGCTTCCCCATCAACTTGCCTGGGACAAGGTTTCACTGTGCAATAAGCAGCAAATGCAATAAGGGAAGAGCTAAAGTTGATCATAAAGAAGAGGAGAGAGGATTTGGAAGAGAAGAGGGCCTCACCTACCCAGGACCTTCTCTCACATTTGCTAGTTATATCCGACAGAAGCGGGAGGTTTTTGACCGAAATGGAGATTATAGATAACATACTACTGCTATTTGCGGGGGTCATGATACTTCTAGATCAGTCATAACATCGGTTGTCCAGTATCTTGGCCAGATGGCTCTTGTATATGAAAAAGTGTTGCAAGGTTAGTGATAAAATCCTCGGGGTCGCTGTATAAATTATTATCCTAGTAACAGAAGCTTGATGTTGTGTTTATGACAGAACATGTAGAAATTTCCAAGGGAAAACATGCGGGGCAGTGGTTGCAATGGGAGGATATTCATAAATGAAGTACTTATGGAATGTTGCATCTGAAGTCCTAAGACTATCTCCTCCCGTGACCGGTTCTTGCAGAGAAGCTTTGAACAGTTTCACCTATGCTAATTATACCATTCCTAAAGGGTGGAAGGTACACGAATGTACCCTTCGGCCGTTGTCGTGGAGCCCTGGCTCATCACACTAGGACCCGACATTCTTCCAGATTACTGACAAGTTTGACGCTTCGAAGTTCGAAGGAACTAGGCCTACCCCGTTTTCAAATGCTTCTTTTGGAGGAGGACCTCGAATGTGTTTGGGCCAAGAGTTTGCGCGGCTTGAGATTCTCGTGTTCATGCGCAAATCGTGAAGAGATTGAAGTGGGAGTTATTGATTCCCAATGAGAAGTTCCTGTACGATCCCATGCTCAAACCTCAAAAGGAGTTCCAATCCGTCTTCAACCTCTCCAAACCTAGCCCACTTGTTTCGTTCATGGATTGCAAGTTATATTATCCGTATTTGAATTCTAGCTATTACTCTATCAAACTAAAAGCATCAATAAGCATCGTCTGTAACTTTAACTAGCCGCGGAGATAAAACATATTATTATTTAAAATATATTTAATCTTAAAAAATATTATTTATTATAGTTATAATCACAATATTTAAAAAAACATCTTAACTCTTAGATATCTAAATATATATCTAAAGATAATAAATAGCTCATTCTACCTAACCTTGATATTACCTAAAGAAAAAAGAAAAAAAATTTCGCCATACTCTTATATCATAGGTAAACCTAACCCTTATTCCAAATTTTTTGTATAAAAAAAAGTATCAATAATAGACGTGGCTTGGATGCTATGCGCAATGCAAGAGTTTCTTTTGTCATATCTTGAAGACAGTTTTATTGTAGAAATGAACAATTTTGTAGTCCATTAAATTTCTCACAAGCAAGCCTAGCTATAGAGGAACATAAACTAGAATCCCAGTGATTAAAGTGAAGAGAGGAGCAATCTGAACTTGTTCCGAACTTATATTGCCTAACAGCTCCTTAGCTCCATTGAAATATGCTTCGACGTATTGAGGTCTTTTGACTTCATTTCTTATTAAAGCCAAAGAGAGACTTAATGGCATTGATGGCATTTTCATTGATGAATGATTCGTCAAATCTTTTCACTAGAGGGTCAAATTCCGGCGATGCCCTTGTATTGGCCAGGTCAGGATCTGTCTTGATTCTCTGTTAACAAGAATACAAATTTTTTAGACGGCTTAGCTGGTTTCCTAAGGTAAGTGATCAAATATTTTACTACAGACTCGCAAGTTACCTTAAAGTCTTCAAACCCTGCTTCCATAGCATCTTCAAGTGCAGAAAGCGAAGCTTGAATCTGTTTGAGAAATTATTCTGTTATTTTGTAAACAGAGCAATATAGAATGACTTGATTCATTGTAGAAAAGAACAATGAACTGAGAAAGAATATCATCATATATATCAGTCCAACAATGTGTGGAAAGTAAATTTGACAGGATCACAATTCATCTATTTTTCTATAGATGAGGCAAATTAGAATCAATTGTAGATTATTGTTTAACGGGTTAGCCAAAAAAGGTTAAAAATAAATATGAATATATTCGGGGTTAATGCTGGCCAGCTTTGACAATGCCATATTTAATCAGAATTAAACCCAGCAAGGTTAAAAATAAAAATTTGAAACGGCAACAAATGTATACCCGATTTAACTTGGAGTAACAGCAGGCAACGTTGTAACTCGCAACCGCAGCTTCCACAGGTTCTGGCTTTAACCCCAAAACAGACTCGAATTTCTCCAATGCTTCCTCATATTTGGCATTTCTTCATTATTTTTTCCAGGCAGAGAGAACAATAACAAAAAATAAGAACGTCAGGTGGACAAAAAAATCAGTTCTTTAGTTTATTAAGTCTATTTTAGTATCCTTGAAAAACAAAATAATTTTTAACAATTTCATTTTGGCCATAGGCACAGAAGGTTTCAAATAGAAAATTGCAGATAAAGAAAGGAAATAACCCAAGATTCAAGACGAAAAGTCCCTCTTTTTCTGGCAATAAAAGACTACAAGTCACTTGCAGACAATTGCTGAGCCAAAGAGGGCCAGAAAGATGATTTTAAGTTTCCAAGTCTTACTTGTATAGTTGCAATCCTTCTGTCAGGTCCTTTTCCCTGCGCTCTTTCTGTTCCCTTTTCCTCAAGACATTTTGCATCTGAAATTTTAGAAAGTTTGAGGAATGATATTTGGTTGTAGCCACTAGCCCAATCAGAAGTACAGTTGGCCTTTCTATGAGAAATACAATATCTCATTCAGAACAACTAAGGAGTACTAGTTTACAGTTCTAACATCATGACACATACTTGGATTTCCCTCACTCTGTTACTGATTACACCAGAGTTCCTCTCAGCTCGGATAATCTCCTTTTCTGTTAACTCACCTGTGTTGTCTAACTTTCCTGTCAAAAAGAAAAATGGTGGCCTAAGGGTTAAAAAGTCAGATTTCACTAGATCAGACATATAGTGTTAATGCAACATAAGATCACTTTTCCATCATGGTTATACAAAATATGAACTGAAACTAACCATATCTCTTCTGCATTTTCATAAGTAATGGGCCAATTCTCTGGCGAATTGTGTACATCGTCCTGCCATATTCTGCAGCTGGCCAAATTTCTGTGCCAAAAACTGCACTGCATATATTGAATTTTTTCCTCACATCTCAACCATGTAAATATTAAGAATAAAAAATGAAGCATTGATTTTTCATCTTGAGATAACTTTCGAAGTAGTAAACGGAGACAGACAAACCTTATATATGATAATTTCTTGTCCATCAAGAACTTTGGATTTCGAACATGTGTCTAAATCTAAGGTGCTTTAGTACCAGGGTAAAAAGCTTAGTCGGAACTAATATACACCACAAAAATAAAATCATGACTAAATGAAGCATTCAATAAATTACCTTGGCCAAAATATCCTAGCACTACTCCCTTTATTTGGCTTGCCTCACCTGATAGACCTAATCCAAATAACAATTTATAGAGGGGAGGGGCTTTCACTTCCACGTCCAGACCTATTTCACATAGCATTCAGCATCTGCTGATATGGTGTCAACGTTGCACAAAAATTCTAGTGGCTGATTTTGGTTCTAATTAAGCCACCCACAACATTCCTGGGTTCTCTCAGTCCATCTTACAGGATTCTAGTGTTATGAACTAAGAGTTCCTTATCTCATATCCTTTAAACTTGTTTGTGTATGTATATCCCACAAAGATCTCAAGTGCATGATTTTGGTTCTAAGTAAGCCACCCTGTCGTTAAATTAACTGAGAACCTCAAAATTCAAGTGCTCGCTTATATACAAAATGATCATCGTTGCTAATCAAAGATACAGAACCATCATGGACAAATAAGGACTCTGATATCGCTTGAAGGAACAAAATTAAAAAGAAAAAGAATACGAACAACACCTGGTGGCAATTACTTTATCCCCAACAGTGAACTTTCCAGTCTTGTCAGCCGATCCTCCCGGCGCAATCGCATCAATATAAGTTCCACCATCCCGACCCTTTGCGAATTTGAGCCCATAAGGCTGCACTATTTCCACCTCATACTCTTCGTATGGCTCTCCTTCGCTCTTTTCACTTTCCTGTTTCGATGTTTGAGAACCAAGCTCGGATGATGCTTTAACAGAAAAAAGGAACGATTTTGAGAGAAGGGTGTTAGAGAAGCAAGAAGAAGCAGTGAGGTATGGGATGTTTCTGGAAGAAAAGAGCTTGATGGTTGGAGGATACTGAGTTGAGGTTTGGATAGTTCTTGGCAATGTAGGTGAAGTGCAGAGATATGAATGACCACTGGTGGTGGTAGACAAAGACAAGATTATCATATCTTTGGCTCTAACACAGTTGAAGTGCGGAATTCTTGAAAAGAGAAAGCGTATCCTTTATCTTGCCTTACGCTTGCTTAGACGATGGGGATCCTCAACAGGAATGAGAGGTTCGAATGACTGATTGTTAGTGGCTCAAGTCTTCGGAGGCGCTGGCGCCCTCTCCTTTGGATTCACTCATCTGAGGCCACGTGTATATTGGGGGGACCTTTAGCATTTCATGGAATGGAAGCACCGAAGCAGGAAGGGCTTAAGCGAGGGGTCGTCTCAATAAGGATAAAGGTATATGCCATATAATTAATTTCGAGAGAAAAGTACGAATACTCCTTTATAAATAAATTCAGTAAATTTGCTGAAATAGGATCATTTCTTACATGTGAAAAAAAACCAAACTATTCCTTTTGAGTTGTGACCAAAGGTTGACTTATAAATCTAAAAACTTCGCTTGTAAATTTATTATATATATACAATTTGAATTATGAACAATTTTGTCTTTTTTTCGAATAAAAATTACGCTTAGGAACATTAAAACTTTACTGTATTTTAATAAATTCACAATATTATTTGTAAATAAGCTCCTCATTTGAAACTCATTTGCAATCGTCCCTAATTTTAACTCATTCCATTTTAGACTTTACTTCACAAGAAATATTGCTGATGTCTGGAAGGTTTACCATAATTATTTGATTTTAGAGAAAAGATGTGAAGATTATAGGTATAGTTTACATTAGCTTTTTCTCTCATTTTTAATGTAAAATTTATTTATAATAAACTACTATATGTTTACATCCCTCTATATTTGTTTGGACAATAGCAAAGATTATCCTTTTTTGAAGTGGTAGAAATGGTTTTTAAAAATAAAATGAATCTTATCATCAAATTCATAATTATATTGAATGCACAGTTAAAAATATTAAGTTAAAGTTGATCAAAAAATAGTTAAATTAATGTGAAAGAAGGGATCTAACATTTTAAAATATTTTCTTATATGTATCTAATAATCTAAAATATTTTATAATGCATCAAAGATCTTTACATATTTTCCATGTACATATATTTTTTATGCTTTAATGCTAAATATACCAATAAATAATTTAAAATATTAAAGACATTTAAAGAATATTTTAATATACTAAATATACTAAAAACTATTTTAAACTGTTTCAATTTATTCAAAAATAATTCTTAATCTTAAATATATTATACAATATCTTAAAATATTAAATGTACATGAAATACATTAGATGCTTCCTAACACCCATATCCTATTGACTTAAATTAATTATGAGGTTATCAACCAGGCATCCATATTTTGATGAAATCTTCAACCATACACCTATGTTTTAATTAAATTTAATTATGAGACCACCATCATTACTTTTATAAATAATTTTTTTTGAATAAAACCTTAGATAGATAAATATTTTATATCTTTTATCAGCTAAAATCCACGTTAAAAAAATAAAAACAGTACGCACACAAGATATAATTGAAATAGCTCCGACATACTTCCATACATTTAGCCCAATATTTGATTAAAATGAATCTTATAAAATTAATTTATATGTATGCAAAAGCATACATAACTAAAAAGTAGGTAATGCTTTTTAATCAGATGACTCAACCATGATTTTAAGTTCCTAATTGATTTTGATATGTACAGAAATATTGGACAGCTTATCTATTAAAAATGCTCAATTATTTTTAACAGCCATAACTTTAACTTTTCAATAGTATACGAAATCAGTTTTATAAATCCATTAAAACCAAATCAAATCTATTCTCCAAATTATAATTATAAATCAAATTTATTCCCCCTCCCCCCCTATCCAAACAAGATCCTTTATCTTCCCAACACGACCGATTCTTAAAGGGTTATTGAAAGTCGTGAAAAACCGGACTCGAACATCTAACGAATTCCTACGGAACACATCAACACAATAAAACGAGCAAAAATTATAAATAATCAACTCCAAAAAAATCCAAGACGTAGATCTATCTAGTGCGAACCACCTAGGCAGCCGCTTTACTAAAAAAACACTGGTTACAAAATTTGTTGAAAAATATCGGTGTTCTCGCTTCAGTTTGTTGCTACCGTTACTCCTCAGATGCCGTATCCTAAGAGAACGAGGGAAAGCAGTGTCAGTTGGTAGATGGAAAGAACAGAAAACAATTACCAATAAATACATGCTCGAATAAAAGATATAAGATTTTCATATAATTCTAACATGCAGGATACTTGGAAGAGTCAAACTGGGTTGCAAATACCCACAAATCGTGGTTATCTGCCAAACTCAATCGAATTTGCTTTTCTTCAGCTACATACCCGAATTGTCCATTGGGTTGCCAGCAGATACAGGCTCGGGCTCCTTAATCTCAACAACTACACAATCCGACATTAAGAAAGTTTTGGCCACAGAGGCTGCATGTTCCAGGCAACATCTGACTACCTGCGTAACAAAAGCAGTAGCAAAATTCGTATCATGGACATCCGAGGTAGAAGTATCCACCAACTCAACTTGGCATGAGTCCCTTACATAAATTATTAGGAATTTAATTTTCAACATTTATGGATCACATAAACCTAATTGGAAGTTTAACTTTGAATTACCTTTGCTGCCATGGGAAAATACTCCTTAACACAGAAAGAAGCTTTTTTTTTTGGGGGGGGGGGGGGGGGTTGTGCCAAACCACAAAAGCATATGAGCTAAAACAAACATGCAGTAAATCACCTTTGTTGGGTCAATGATCCCAGCAGCCATTAGATCTTCATATTTTCCAGTGGCAGCATTATATCCATATCGTGGATTATCACTGGACAAAACCTGAGCACAAATGCATTTCAATCATATCATCACAAGTAAAATTGATAGAGGAACAGCAAATTCTATATCTAACAAATGAGAGTACCTTTTCACTGACCACGCTACCATTTACACCAGCATTCTTGGCAATTAATTTTAGAGGGTAACTAAGAGCTCTTTTTACAATATCTGCGCCAACCTGCAACAAATAAAAATTATGTTGTACACATATTTCAGTTAAGCAATAGAAAATTAATGTTATTGAACAGAAAACACCAGCTGTCATGAACATCTCTCAGAGCACGAGCACAGAAATATCTCCACATTTAAGAAACTCAAAATACTTCCCAAATCAATTAAGTGGCTTACTTTTTCCTCGTCATTGTGAAGGCCCTCCTTGATAGCATCCACCTTAGATGCAAGTCTCAACAGCGTGCATCCACCACCAACTACAATACCTTCTTCAACAGCTGCCTGTAAGCCAACACAATAGTTAACTCATGTCTAGAATAACTTGAGGAAGAGGATCCACATTTTGGAAAATTAAACGTCACCTTTGTGGCATTTAGTGCATCTTCAACTCTCAATTTCTTTTCTTTCAGCTCCGTCTCAGTTTGTGCTCCAACCTAAACATAAAAAAATATTGCATTACTTGAACCAATGTGGCGGGCAAAGTGAATACTGGTTAATATCAGACGCTAGTACATTTACCTGTATCACAGCCACACCACCTGACAATTTTGCAATTCTTTCATTAAGCTTCTCCTTTTCATACTCCTGCTCTGCAGCCTACAGTAATATGCAAAAAACCCGGTTAGAATCCAGGCAAAGATAAGTATCTCTCCCTTCTACCTACCATTCCAATGCTCACACATCCATTCCGTGCATGTATGTGGGTGAGTGCACGCATCTGTGCTTCCATGTTGGAATATAAGACAATTTTCCTTTCACACATTAAAAATATGTCTGTCTTGCTTGTATCTCAGGCTTTTAGTTCACACACATTCTGTGCTAGCATTTATGTGTACCCTGCACATGCAATCTCCATCTACACAAAGTTGTGGTATGCAGCTGTGTGCACGTACATACACATAGAGAGAGAGAGAGAAATATGGATGCAAACCTCAATCAGGTTTCTAATTTGTGCAACCCTTTTGTTTACACACATTAAAATATGTCTTCAGTCTTGCTTGTATCTCAGGCTTTTAGTTCACACACATTCTGTGCTAACATTTATGTGTACCCTGCACATGCAATCTCCATCTACACAAAGTTGTGGCAAGCAGCTGTGTGCACGTATATACACACAGAGAGAGAGAGAGAAATATGGATGCAAACCTCAATCAGGTTTCTAATTTGTGCAACCCTTTTGTTTACAGCTTCTTGGGTGCTCCCATCACCAACAATTGTTGTAATATCTTTGGTAAGCACCACCTTGGAAGCTTGGCCCAGAACTTCCTTTCCAGCTTTGTCTAAAGTAAGACCAACCTCATCTCTGACTACAGTACCTGCCAATTGGAAATACACATATGCTTGCGAGCAACTGGGAACAAGGGAGAGAAAGCAACACCCATGCAATTCCTAATTAGACCCTCAAACAGAGGACACAAAATTAGTGAATTTCAAATACCTCCGGTCAAGATGGCAATATCATCAAGGTACTGGCTCTTTCGCTCTCCAAATCCAGGGGCCTTAAGGGCTGCGATCTTCAATGCTCCTCTAAGTTTGTTCACAACAAGAGTTGCTAAAGCTTCTTGTTCAATGTCCTCCGCTATAATCAAAATTGGGAAACCACTTCTAATAGCCTCTTCCAGAATGTTAATCAGATCCCTTGCATTTGTTATCTTTTTATCAACTAATAGCAACTGCATAAAACAGCTGACACATATGAGATAAATATAGATTGTTGACAATACAGATGTGGAAAAGTCCAATGACACACCTTGCAGTTTTCATATTCAACGGCCATTTTCTCACTATCAGTAACAAAGTAAGGTGAAATATATCCACGGTCGAATTGCATCCCCTCAACAACATAAAGACTGTTCTCTGCACTTTTTCCTTCCTCAAGCGTCACAACACCCTTCCTGCCAACCTTACTCATTGCTTCAGCTATCATATTACCTACTTCATAGTTATTTCCCGCACTTACTGCTGCCACATCTGCCAATTCACTATCTTCAACCTGGATTCCATTCAATTACAACATCTTGAATAAAAGACAAGAATGAAATTACTGAATGTACGCAGAAATAAGAAGAATTGCCCATTATATTATGATAAGCTGAATGAAAGAATAAAATAAAAAAAGCACCACCTCTTTGGACATCTGTTTTAGCTCAGATACAAGAGCTTTTGTTGTCTTCTCAATGCCACGAGTGATCAGTACAGGGTTAGCACCAGCTGCTACAACCTGCAAGTTTAATTGAGTCAAAACTCATATTGCCATATCAATCTTAAATAATACCAACTTCAAGATGCCACATAAAAAGAACCACTTTTCAATTTTCTGATAAAATTTTCATTGCATGAAGCAGAGCAAGTAATATATGTTAACATTTCTAAACGTAGAAATATCTTAAACTAAGGAACAAACCTTAACACCTTCTGCAATAAGACCCTGGGCAAGAACAACAGATGTAGTGGTTCCATCACCAGCCAAGTCATTTGTCTTGGCAGCTGCTTGCCTCACCAACTTGGCACCAATGTTCTCCACTGGATCCTCCAATTCAACCTTTAAGAGGCGGTGGAAGAAGGGGCGATGTAGTCACAATATGTCTTATATACACTTGATGGGCAACAATGCAAAATGTAATTTGAAGCATCCAGAAAAATCTCATGTCATACGAGAATGAAATGAACCAAAACTTGCAACATGAGAAAAACTGAAAACAGAATTCGTAAATTGTACTTGCATACACCATAATAGTGACATAAATCAAAAGCAACTTTTTTTCTTTGGGGTAGGGGGGAACCTCTTTGGCCACAGTCACTCCGTCATTAACAATTTTGGGGGAGCCATACTTGCTTTCCAGAACAACATTCCTTCCCTTAGGGCCAAGTGTAACTCCAACAAGATCTGCAAGCTTGTTAACGCCACTCTAGAAAAAAAATAAGATGTCATGGTATTAGGAATTACATTATATCGTCAGAGGACCATTAATCAAACTTCAAATGAAAGAGAAAAGGATCTTTATCAAAGTCTCACTTGCAATGTCTTAATAGCTGACCCATCTTTATTGAAGTGCAACTCCTTTGCCATGGAAGAAATCATGGTAGATCGATTTCTCCTTATAAGTAAACTATGTCTCCTACCAAAGGAAAATGAAGAAATAGAGGCAGATGAGGAAAGCTTCCTATCCGTTACTCGGAACCCCGGGGCAGCAAAAGAGCCAACTGAAGACATTGCTGTGAAAGTTGATGCCATCACTTCTGAAAACTGAATGTCAAATTAATCGCCCTCTATCAGTAAACCCAAATATGTGGTGCTAAAGATAAGAGAACAAGTAATAGACAACAATACGCTCGCATCCACAAAAAGCACTTAGTTATGCAGGGAAAGTGGATCTTTCAGATGGTAATAAAACCGGTCACTAGTTAAAAACAAATCACTCACACCACTCTTCAGTGTGCGCTAATTCTCGCATTTCATTAACCCAGTATATATAGCGCAAAATTTCTTTCACGCAACATAATCAATTCAATTTTTAATGGAACCATAATACCAACTCAAATATAAACTATGTTTAAACTTTGCAAGCTAACGTAACAATGCTCAGTTGGAAAACAAATGTCATTATTCAACAAATACTCAATGCAGTTGGTAAAAAAAAAAAAGCCACTGAATGAGATAATCATTTGCGAAAGCTTTCAGGAGACTACGTCAAACTTCTAAGAGTAAGATTCCAGAATGAAAGGCCACGTGCCACAGAGGTTAGATTAAAGTAAGAATAACGTAGTAAAGGAGAAATAGGGGAAAATGTCATACACACAAGCATGTCAACCACTGTCATCATATAGTTACGAATTCTGCTTTATAGAGTTCATTTTTAAACGGTAAGTAAGGAAATTGACAAATTTGCAACCATTGTCAACCAACACTGACCAACTCACATCGACAAACAGATTTTCAGCAAGCACAGGAAGGGGTAAAAACTTGCATTAAACTTTTAGACGCGCACAACACCTCTTGACCCGGAAAATTGCCCCGACAAAGAAGAGAAAGATATTGAACAGAAAGTCAGTCTCCCATTATACTAATTTACGGACGAAATAAACAATAATGTAACAATTCGAAACTCAAAAGCAGTACAACGGGATGACCACACCAAAAATATAATCAGTAAAGAAATCGACCGGACTAAAGAATGGAAACTTGACGTCTAAATGCTGAGCAAATGATTCAAGATGAGTTAGTAATACCAGTAGACGGCTCTGCGTGTCGGAGCCGATTAGGGTTCAAAGGGCTGGGTAAGGAGAGGAAGGGTTCTGGATAACACTAAGCAAAAAGAAAGCAGTGCCGAGCTGGGCAGGGAGCACGATGCACTGCGTTGAAATGCGAGCAGCCAAAGGATTAGGTTTACTTGTAATAGATAAATAAAAGGCCACGGATGCACCTCTTGAACCTTCTGTTTCATCCGGGCCGTTCCGAATAATCTAGAACCTCCTCTTGTAGTTTCTACTTTCTACCCGTCAGTCTCACCTTCACCCCGGTCGCCCCGTCTAATTTTACAGTTTTTACTTTTCTTCGAATGTTAACGTCCAATTTTACGAGTTGGGGTTATTCAGAAATCAATATTATATCATAAATATTTAAAAATAAGTAAAGTCATCTTAATAGTTAAAAAATTACCGTCAACCATATACAACATCATTTGCTTTTAATAACACTTGAGTGATGCTTTTATTAAAACGTTGATATTTAAAAGTATGGTTAAATTTAGTCAAGACTTTGCAATATTCAGTAACTGATTTTATGAACGGTAACTTGGCGGTTTCTTTGGAGTCAGCGGTCAAAGGTGAAACTTCACAATACACAAACATGTCTGTACCTGTTTAGATTGAAGTTGGTTTATACAGAACTCAAATTGCATAGGAGGAGGGGGGGATGGAGAGAGAGAGAGAAAGGAAAGAAACAGCCTATTTTCCATGCAAAATCTCACTCCCTCCAAAGCAGAGAAAAGAAGAGCTAGTCTTGAGGGGATTATTCTGCATCTTTCCTTTTTAGTTCGGGTTGAGGAACCTCACTGATGATGGTCAATGTTTTTTCAATAGAAACCTCATTGTGAAGCTGCAAAGGCTCCAACGAATCTACTATATCTCGCATTAAAGGCCTTGCTTTTGGATTGCGGTTCAAGCAATGATAAGCTAGCATCGCGGCCTTGTGAACTCCTTTTATAGGATAATCGCCTTCCAGTCTTGGATCAATTATATTCAACAATTTCTTCTTTTCCTTCAGCAAGGGAAGAGCCCAATCTGCAAGGTTCTGCTCCCGAGCAGGCCGTGACTTATCTAGAGATTTTCTTCCCGTCAGAATAATTGGAATAGGGACGAAGAATGAGGACGAGGAAGGGACAAAAAATTCTGGTTGCCAGCAGCGGAGCCACTCGTGGCTTCATAAATAGGATGTATCCAAGCAAGTTATACGGTCAGTATGGTAACACTATCAGATATGGTATGGGCTATGAAACACAGCTATGATTCTCAAGGAAATGGACGTGCTTGGCTGGCTGTTGACAGTAAATATAAAATTAGGGGACGAAGTGGCTACTATGGCTCTAGCAATGAGAACATTGATGGTTTGAATGAATTGAATAGGGGACCTAGAGCCAAGGGCTGTAAGAGACAGAAGGGTCTTGCTCCAATAGCCCTATCTGTTAAAGGGCAGAATTTGCATACAAATCTAACTACAGACATGGAAAAAGACAAGACCTGTGTTATTCCAGATCGTGATCTATATAACAGCGGATTTTCTGCAAGAGTACACTGATGCAAAGTTTTTTATATTAAGTCTTATAGTGAGGATGATATTCATAAAAGTATCAAGTATAATGTCTGGTCCAGTACACATAATGGCAACGAGAAACTTAATGCTGCATTCCAGGAAGCCCAGAAGAAACCTGGTGCCTGCCCTGTATTCCTTTTCTTCTCGGTTAGTGCTCTGATGCTGGTGCTTGTCAGCTTTCTTTTCTGTTTGTTTGGTACTTGTCATCTCATTTGTTAGATTCCTACGCCAGGTTAATACCAGTGGGCAATTTGTTGGCCTAGAAGAGATGATTGCTCCGATTGATTTTAACAAGAGTGTGGAGTACTGGCAACAAGACAAGTGGAACGGCTGTTTTCCTCTGAAGTGGCACATGGTGAAGGATGTTCCAAACAATTTGTTAAGGCACATTAGTTTGGAAAATAATGAGAACAAACCCGTCACTAACAGTAGGGATTCTCAAGAGGTAGTAAAGGTTCTTCACAGACACATATATGATTACATGTCATTACTGCCTGCAATCTCTAGTTTAATCTGTACAACAAGTCTTTGGTTGCAGGTAATGCTGGAGCCTGGGTTAAAACTGATTAAAATTTTCAAGGAGTATGCCAATAAGACTTGCATTTAGGATGATTTTGCATTTTATGATGACCGCCAGAGAACAATTTTGGAGAAGAAAGGGAAGCAGCAATTTCCAAAGCGGGCAGGGCCTCTTCAGTCATGTTCATAGTTTTTGCGGATATTACCTCTAGTATTTTGAAGGTTAGATTTAGTACAAAATATAATATTTTAATTTATTTTATATATAATATTTATTATTTTTTAAAAAAATAATTTATCTAATTTATAAATTAATATATTATCTAATATTAAATTTAAATATTTTTTAAAAATTATGTTATATTTATTATAATTAATTTATTTAATTTTTTAATTTATTTAAATTAATTAATTATGTTTTATATTAAGTACAGTAGAGTATTATATATGGGCTGAAGATTTTTGTGATGTTATTCAATCATTCTGATGCAGGTGTGGTGGGAAGGTAAGGCTGCTGATGAGAAGTCAGAGCTTAGTACGGTAGTTAAAACTCAAGATTATGATGTTTCCTGTCATTCTCAAGAAACGTAACTTGGCTGAACAGGCTAGTGATGGCTTCAAACTTTCTGAAAATAGCGCTCTTGCTAAATCGGGAGATGACCCAGCTAAACCAGTAGTAGCTGAGAGTAAGATTTCCAATGGCGTTGCTAATGGTTACTAGCCTCTGCCATGTCTTATGGTGGCGATCTAAGCTAGAGCTCTGATGCTTACACCAGCCGTCAGCATATATTATTGAGTAATCTGCTGCCACCTGATTGGATCCCTCGCCTTTTTTCTTGAATATGATGATTGGTTGACAGGTGGAGATAATGATCTGTATATCTTTGTGCTTGGCAGGGCTGAGTTAGATTGGAGAATGCTATCGCCAATCCTTTTTCGTTGGGTTTAGGGGCGTCATAGTTTTTATTATACCTAGGGTGGTTTTGGTTCAGCTTCATCCTTTTTTCATCATTTCCCCTTTTGTCAGTTATTCCCTGTCATGATTGAGCTCTATATCCTATTACTTTGTTCTTTAGGGGCTTTGGTTTTGGTACTTGCAAAGAAATCTGGAATCAAGGCGTGGAAATATTGAAATATAGTAATTCTTCGAAATAGAACGGTTGCGTGTTATCCGTACAGTTCAGTCAATCGTGGTGAGTACAGTGGAGTTAATGATGGTTATTTGCTTTCATTACTTGCGTATCATTATCAATGTACTCTTTAATATAGAATTTAGTGAGTTTACTGTTATTAATATGTTTTATTAATAATTAAAAATGAAAGAGAAAAATAAAATTAAGTAAGATAATTGAGATATTTTAAAAAATATATTATAATTTAATTAAATTACTTAAATATATTAATATTAAAGATACAAAGCCTATAATATAAGGAGAATTGCTCATAAGGAATAAATTAGATAAATATTTTTTATTTTATTTGACAAGAAAAATGCACAGTGAATCTTACTCTACAATGTCCGTCATTTGGTTGACAACACACGTTTCATCAATGAAATAACAAGTTATTTGTATATGGATCGAAGTTTATTTTTTTTTAATAATTTTAGTCTTAAAAATTATTTAACGTATAAAAATAAGAATTACATGGTTATATACAAATTCTTAACTAATTCCATCGAGAAAAACCACACAAAGCTGTATCTCTTTGTTCTTTTTCGTTTTTGGGTTACATCACTCAACCGAAACAATGGAATTCTGTTTGGAGGGAGTGAAAGTAAAAGGAAAATAAGAGAAAGGAAATATTAAAAAAATTAAAAGATAATTAAATATTTTTCTATTTTTAGTAATTTTTTATACTATTCTTTTCTTCCTAATTTTCTTGTTAGAACTGCATCGGCATCGCAATCGCAATCGCAATCGAACCCCAGAGGCATGATCCTAAATCCTAATGCAACTGTGCGAAGAGCTATTGGCCTTGTGATTATTTAGATAGCGATGAGATGATTTGGCCAATATTTGAGTGTCATGTGGGTCATGAGGAATTGAGGATAAACGTGGCCTCACATGTCACGTGCAGAAAGGTATGGGATGATTTGACCAAAAATAAGATAGTATGAGCTGTTACGTTGTTTAGTTGGCTACCAACCTGCAGTTAGTTTGTCCCTGTTCCTCATTTCCTTCCTTCCTCGCTTTCTCCTCCTCCTCCTCCTCCTCCTCCTTTGGCCATCATCCTCTTCCTCACTTGCTGCAATCCTTGTTTCTGGATCTCTTAGATTGCTGAAAGTCATAACAAAAGCGACTTGTTTTGGCAAAATTTGCCTTAACTTTATTCTCCAGATAGTATTTTATATAAATAGAAATTGCAACCCTTGTGACTTATCTTGCTCACTAGGTAAGCTTAGATCGCTTCTGAAGTAGTCAATAGACATGTTTGCCAGCATGAGGAGATTCGGAAGATGGGTCTCTTTTGTTTCCAAGAGGGAGTTCTCGAACTCCTCTTGTTTTGAAAAGGGTGCTGAGCGAAGCCTGCAATCATTAAACCTTTATTCCGCCATCAACCAAGCTCTTCACATTGCCTTGGAAACTGATCCACGGTGGGTTTCTTATGTTTGTAAATATTTTGTACGCCTGTCTTCCTCATCTTCTATCTTTTCGTTCAACCATCAGTTGTGCTATGATGAGTATGTAATTGTATTATTTGCCCCGTAGATGACGATAAATCACGCCGGGAACTATAAACCACACAATGAAATTGCATTCTTTAGTTTGGTATCTGAACGAGCCTGTATTATTGAGGTCATTTTAAGAGACGATGAGGCTTTGTCAGAGTCTAGATAATGCCAACGTGTGAGCGCCAATGAAAATTTGATGATAGTTCTATTGACTCATGGATTTCTGTAAGACTGATTAATTGTTACTTTCACAGAGATTCAGTTGTTCATATCCAATAACTCGAGGAGATTTTTGAGTTGACAAAGATGTTAACTGAGCATCTATTTCGTCAATCATTTCACTTTTGTCCCCAAATCTCACAGCTTGGACCGAACTTGTGACTGCTGCAACAGTATCTTGATATTATATGTGACAGGAGCAACACTTAAATATTCTTTTATTGAAGTTAAAGTTCCCTTGTAGGACATCTAGGACAAACTCCTAGTTCTTGGTTGATGATGATAAATTTGCTTATCCCATAAATGTGGACCACCTATAAGTGAGCTAAACACCAGACAAGGTCTTTGTCTGCACAGGAGGAAATGGCTAATGGCTATTATCCTTATTACTAGGGAAGAAATTGAGGGTTAATAATCGTCCTAACTTATTTTATTATATGGAAGCAACATTATTTTTAAAGACAATAAAAGAGTGTACTCTTTCTCCAACTACTCTACTCCTACTAAGTGACCTGCCTCCTGAAATAATAAACTCAGGCCCACAATAAGAGTTAGTAATTATTTGTTTCTTCAGAGATCTTAAAAGAGATAGAGGCCTCAGTTTCTCCGTCAGGATGGTTGAGCCAAACTTCTTGTTAAACACCATATATCTTGCTTGTCTTGAAGAAATGCCAGTCTTGGTTCTCCAGAATCAAACCCGTTACCAAGATCAAACGAAACAATCAAAACCAACCCATATTTGTTTCTTTCTTGAATCCAATCTCCAAAAGGCCTAAACAATTTCAGTTATTAAGAATAATACCAATGCGTTTGAAAAAAAAAAGTCACCATCATTAACAAGGATATACATAAAAACGACCACTTACCCTGACAAAAAAGTGAAGCAGTTGTGCACGAATTGAGATTGTTGAGAGGTGAAGGAAGGGCTTATGTTACTGGTGCCTAAAGATTGAATTGGAAGGCCCCTGGGGGACACAATCGTCAGTTAGCCAAAGCATGTCAACACATAGGAATCCTGTTAATTTTGTTAGGATTAAATTGCGTCTGAAGGAAGTTAAATGACAAGTATTCCTATGAACATGTGAGGAATGCATAGATGTAAATGTGTGCGTACTGAGTAAAGAGTTGTAATTTCTTGTTCTGCCCGCCCCAGGTAAATACTATTTTTCCTACGAGAGTTCTCTTTATTCTGAATGCTTCTCATCAGTTACATTGAGGTAAAGATCAACATATATAGGATTGAAAATTAGTTCTGATGAACTTCCGTTTCCCTTGTGTCTAGCTGATTAATTTGAGATTTTGAATCTTTGAAGTGAAAAGTTCTGAATTAGCTTCTGAGCTTCTGTATTTGAATATATGAATAGCTTTAATCTGGTAATATGTATTGTGTAAGAACTACTGGAGCTCTGCTGTAGTTTTTAAGAGTTGTGTGAGTTTATATTTTCTAGTTTCCGTAAAAAATGGCTGATTCTGATTCTGTGTCTGATATTTTATTTGAATAAGGGTATTTATATTATCTTTCAAATAAATTTAGTGGGACTAGGATTTATCCTATTATCCTATCCTATCATATCTTGTCTTGGATTTAGTTTATTTAAATCTGTCATTGACCAAAACACTCAAGACATCCAAACCAACCTTGATGAATATGATAGGACTCTTGAAGATTATGCATATCACTGATTGGATGGATTTTGCAATCACTTCAGCTGTCAAATTGTTATGTTCTGTTCAATTGCTAGGTAAGTAATGTGGTTTAGAGATAACTCGTGAAGGGATAGTGGAAGAGTGTCAGCTTTGACAGAAGGAAGAGAAGGCATCATACTGGGACCTGCATGAGCCAGCTAAGACAGAAGTTTCAACTTTAAAACTACAAGAGATTTTTGTAGCTATAAAGTCCAGTCTTGGCTCAAGTATTGTGGACATCTTTATCCAATCCTAGCATCTGTGGTGTTGTAAATAATGAATTTTGTGCCTCTGGATTATCTAGTAATACTAATTCACCACCTGAAATCTCTTCACAACAACCTCACTTGTCTGGTAATTCATCAGGGTTGATGTTTTCGTCACCACAAACTATATTGGTCTCTCCCATGAACCCTACAGGGTCTCCCTTAGTGTACTTTTGGCCCATTGTGAGTGAGAACTTTGTTTCTCTTGTGTTCTAGATTGTAGTCAACAGAAAGGAATTGCCTAGTAAGAACTAGGTTGTCCAATCTTCATAGCGGCAAGTGTGCCTTCTAAAGCTATTGAAGTTAGTACTTGGTTTCATCATGCTCAGGTTCCACCTCGTCCATCTACACTTGTTGTGAAAATTTTTGTAAATATGGAAAGGACAAGGTTCTAGCCCACCTGACAATCCTAATTAGTAGCACCTTGTTTGTTGGAAAGGCTTCCTAAATTTGAATGCTATTTGGAATGCTGAGAATAGTTTTTTCTAGCAAGATTTACCTTTATTAAAGCTCATTGGTCCACCTATCGCTATACTCATAGATGCTTAGATTGTTTTCTCTTCACTTGATGCCATCCACCATCATCTTGTTTGCTACAAGGGTTTTCCATACAGGCACTAATTAGAGTTTCCCACACACATCTTGCCTTCTTGGTGTCATATTAACCGTTTTACTCTCCAGAGGAGAGTTCCTTCAAGATGGAGAGATATGAAGGGAGACATAATTTGTATTCTTTTAATGTTTGTACTTGCAATTGTATCTAAGGATGGCTTAATGGTCTTTATGTTCATCTTGTTAAATTTCTCGGGAGCAGCACATTTTTTGAAGATGGCTACTTGTTCTCTTTCATTTGATTCCAGTGCTTATGTTTTTGGAGAAGATGTAAGCTTTGGTGGGGTATTCCGTTGCACAACAGGATTAGCTGACCGGTTTGGTAAAAACAGAGTTTTTAATACTCCACTGTGCGAACAGGTATCTATCTTCTGTACTCCTCAGCAAATGCAATGTCTCTCTTTTTGTATCTCTCTCCTTTTCTTTTCTGTAATTGTTCATAATCCATATGTATAAAAATAAGAGTATGAAGGAGTCTTTTTAGAACACGGTGTAATGGAATCCTATTCTATCTTGACTTTGTATATTGAGACTGTGTTAGCAACCAGTACATAATTCACTTAATGTCTCCTTTTTTTTCCAAGTTTCTTTCTAATTCTTTCCTAATTCAGTATATAATCGATACAGCAAGTTTAGAAATTATATACTGAAGTTTTATTTTACACAGGGCATTGTTGGATTTGGCATTGGTCTGGCAGCATTGGTGAGTGTAAGAAGTTCAATAATTTTGGTGCTTGTTTTACAATCTGACAACTACAATCTGCTATAATTATTCTGTTGTGACTCGATGATAGTGTAAGTTCTTGGGCTTAATTTATATGACAGGGCAATACAGCCATTGCAGAAATCCAGTTTGCAGATTATATTTATCCCGCTTTTGATCAGGCATGCACCCTTTCTGTGGCTATGATTAGCTAAACCCATGTCTTACCTGTAACTAACCCATTTTTTGTATTCTAGATTGTTAATGAAGCTGCTAAATTCAGATATCGTAGTGGGAATCAATTTAATTGCGGTGGTAAATTTCTTTTTACCTTTTTGTTTATGAAGTTTCTGGCTTGTTTATATCTTTTGGTCCGTTGCATCACAAAATTTTACTTATTCCTATAGGGTTAACAATTCGAGCTCCTTATGGAGCTGTAGGCCATGGTGGACATTATCATTCTCAATCCCCTGAAGCGTTCTTTTGCCATGTTCCTGGTATCAAAGTATGGTGCTTTCTTTGGGCTTCTGTTTGCTATTCGGAAGCCTGCTTTTTCTATGCTTCTGTTCATTTCTTCGTTGTTTAATATGCTTGATTACGGTGTGGTGCTTGTCACTGTAGAAATGCTAGAACTGAAATGTATGAATGAGAATATACTGATCTGAATTATAAAGAAGGACCTTGGCCCCCCAAAAAAAGAGAGAATCATAAAGAAGGGCCTGAATTAGAAAGGACGAGATTCATGCCTATTTATAATGAATATTGTAATAAATGAAGTTAATTACCGATCATGTGTTATTATTACAATATACCACCTACCTAATACCATGTAACGTGATTGCATCTACTACCTACTCATATTTTGAGATTGATTCTCCAACAGAAAGGAAAGGGATGTATGATAGCATCAAATATGATGTGATTGGCATCACCACTAACACTCCCCCTCAAAATATGAGTATTAGATTTGACCTAGTAAGGATTGTGCTTTCAGCAGTCCTTAATTGCTTGTACATACTACTTTAATTGAATAACATAAAAAAATACCCATTAAATGTTTTTCGCCTGGCCAACTCCTCAGGTTTTAACAGTATCAAATTATTACTTTTGAGATAATGTGCGGCATTTCTAAATATTACCAGTCAGTCTTAAAATCCATAAAATTCCAATGAGACACATCAAAGAAATTGTCCCAGATAACCAATATATATATATATAAAACATTCAGCATCATACTCTTCTGAGTGGATAATCCTTGCCACTGATTAATTAAGAAACATAGCACCTAATATCTCGAGTTCTTTGGTAGCGTCCTTGGACAGAAGACTTTGAGCTTGATACTGCAAAGTGCGAGCATCTAGATTCATTTAAAAAATCTGCTGCACATTATAACAGGACAAGAGTCTTATTTAAATTTGTCAGAAGTCATATGAGACGTGTAAAGGAAGACAGTATTGATACTCAAATCTATCAAATTAGGATGTTTACTTCTAAAAATGTGCACAGTAAATAATTAATGAAATTTATGATTGCTATGGGATAAAAATAAGAACTTTTATATGTCAAACCGATATTGTTCTTGCAGAGAACCAGGTCTCTTCTTGTCTTATTACCTGGTTGATGCATTGTTCTCTTTCCCCCTCTAAATCTCTAATTCTTGTATAGGTGGTCGTTCCTCGAAGTCCACAGCAAGCAAAAGGGTTGTTGCTATCCTGCATTCGGGATCCAAATCCTGTTGTATTTTTTGAACCGAAGGTTGGTTTGAGTTCTTTGGGAATAACTTAATAATCATTTGCTCAAAATATGTTTCCAAAATTCTGAAATTTAGAAGGTGGAATTGTTGGTTTCAGTGGCTTTACCGTCTAGCTGTTGAAGATGTGCCAGAAGATGATTTTGTGTTGCCTCTATCTGAAGCTGAGGTACGCAACGATTCATATTAGATAAAAGAAGTAAAAGAAGTTCTTCATCAAAAACTTCTAAATCCTGGATTTTGAAACATTTAATCAATTGAATATTGGGATGTGTAATCAGGTGCTGCGAGAGGGTAGGGATATCACACTTGTTGGATGGGGAGCTCAGTTGTCTATAATGGAACAAGCTTGTCTTGATGCTGAAAAAGTAAGAGATTGTGATTTTACAAACTGAAACACTTAAAACATGCATTCAACACTATTTGTGCTTACTTCTTTTTGGATATGCTCGCTGAATCATCATTGGGGAATTCTCCTTGTGCAACATGAAGCGTTAATGTAGGAAAGGTGAGTAAGTTGTGTCCCTGGATGTTCTATTTTGGAATGTCAGGGATCTGGAATGACTGCAGGAAGCATAGAAAGGTTAAGCACGTCAAAGATATCGTTGGCAAAATGTAGGAGCTGAAGAAAAACATTCTAGCTTTGTTTATAATTATTAGAAGTATATTCTTAATTATTCAAGTTCTCCCACACGATTGCATGTGACATGCATGGAAGGTTTTTCTGGCAGCTACACAAGCAGAGAACATCCCCGACAACCATAGAGGCTAGTTCAAGTGCATCTCTGCTATGTTTTATGCTCCACTTGTGGGGTTCTTGTACAGGGCTATTTGCGTTCGTTCAAATTGTCTACGGCCATGTTTTGGCCATTTTTTGGTTGACCTAGCCTCTGTCTAGTTGGATCTCTTGTTTGGTACCACCGTAAGAGTCCCAAATTTTGATACTTGGGATGAAGATGATTGGTTAATAATGTCCTGGCTATGGAATTCTGTCATTGGAAATTAGTGACACATTGAAACATCCTCATTTTCATACGTTTTAGGGACCAAATGGTAGCATTTGGAACTACTTCTAAGGCTATTGAAGTCAAATTACTCAATCTGAAATTTTACTCTTAGCGGTACTGTTCACTGTTTAAATTCCAGAGGAGTGATCCAACTTTGAAAAATCATAACTAATTTTAAAAAAATCGAAATGAAGTGGTTCAAATTGCTACACGAAGCTAACATAATGCTCTTTCAGGGAAAAATAACTCGTTGACCACGCCAACGTCAGTCAATGTCCGAAGTTTACTGTTCATCCCACGTTTTTCCCTGATTTCAGCATTTTGGTCCCAACATTTGCACTATCCAATCCCCAGCTTCTCTTCATGCTTCTTCAGTCCTCTTCTAACATACCTGTGGGATTGGGATTACATGGAAGGGGGATGAGATTTCTAGGAAAATCTCAGTAGCAAATGATAACCATACAATGTATGCAACTATATGCTTGATGTTATTATGTGTACACTTAATGATCATGCTTGCATAATGATGACATAGATGCTTCTATATTACTTAATTATAATATATGGCCATAGCATAAAAAGAAACAGAGCATTACTTAATCATACATACTTCACATCATCAAGGTAAGAAAATATCATATAAAACATCCAAGCAGTATAAGCATACAAGGAGGTAAGTTTACTACCTGGCGTGTAGCCTTTCCTTCCTGTTCTTAGCCTTGTCTCTAAGGTCCCTTCTTTCATAAGTCAGAGCCTATACATAGCATAATATCTTTATTATTATCTAGTATAGCTCTACTTAACTCATGCTTAACTAGGGGTAATATCTTTACTTTGACATTCCCCTAACTTTCTTTCTACCTTTAGCTATCTTTATTAATAGAGATATTTCTCTATTCTAACTACTAAGAGCAATCCTTTACTTTATTAGAGTAGAGACTAGACAACTTACTTACCTTATTCCTAAACTCTGCCAAGTCTCTAAACTCCTTGGACTGCTCCTGGCTCCGCCAGAACTCCTTCCTTCCTTTCTCTTCCTTCCTTCCTTTCTCTCTTTCTCTCTTCTTTCTCTTTTTTCTTGGCTCTTGGACATGGCTTCCTTGGAGGGAGGAGTGGCCTATTTATAGGTGAGTGGAGGTGGAATGAATGACTCAGATCGAATCGCGATGAATGGCCCAGATCGCTTAACTTTCTCAAGAAGCTTTGGCTGTATCATCACGATGACATTATCCTCCTTGATGACTCACCAACATGACATCATCCAAGGACACCTCAGGGGGTATGTGGCGCAATGGTGGGGCCCTTGGGACACCTCACCAGCTGACTCAGTCTTTCCAGAGAATTCCAGAGTCTTTTCCTAGAATGAACGGCTGAGATTGTGCCACATGTTCTTTTTACTTTTTCTCATTTTTCTAATCTAATGACATGTGTCCTTAACTTTTCTTCTTTTCTTGTAATAATGCCATGTGGCACCTTGTGGGTCCCATGAGGACACCTTTCATGCCACCTCATTGTCTACAGTAATATCTGATCACTTTTCCCAATTCTATCATTAACCGAGTAACTTTACTTTATAGAAAAGCACTAAAATATTATTTTAATGCCTCTTAAACTCCATAATCCTTGGGCCTACGTTTTTGGGCTCTTAAATGTCATCTTGGGTTTCTAACTAAGTCCAAGCACTCTGGTGGCTTGGTTTCCAAGAAACACTTCTTCTTCTTTATGCCCACAGGGACTTTTACTAATTTCCTTGAATTTTCATTTTCTTGCAGTTTAGTCCCTGAACATCATCTGTACACTTATGAGATTCCTGCACAATAGGGTCTAGTAGCTTTCCTTTTTCAGGCTACATACTGGGTTTCTAGATCCAAAAATTAGGATATGACAGATGCATATCCACTAAGGAGATTTGGGATGCTGGTGCAGCAAACCTATTCTAAGATATGAGATGCTGCACGAATCTGAGCTCAAAACCAGCATCTCCAACACTAAATTAGGAAATGAGTCAGTCACCGACTACTCTAATATGCTGAAATGTTTTTGGCAAGAAATCAATCAAATATCAATGCACTCAAATGAAGTGTACTAAGGATGCAATCATTCTTAAGCGGCTTATGGAAAAAGGCAAAAATTACGAGTTTCTTGCTGGATGGAACATTTAGTTTGATGCTGCGAGAGTCCAAATACTCGATAAGGAGGATCTGCTATCCTTAAATGAGTCATTTACCATGGTATTGGCTGAAGAAGGAAGGAGTGTGGTGAGTGAAAAACAACCGATGGAAAGTGTCTGCTCTCAATTTCTAAAAATGTTGAAGTTTAAGAAAAAGGACGGATCTGCTATCCTTAAATGATCCATTTACCATGGTATTGTCTGAAGAAGGAAGGAGTGTGGTAAGTGAAGAACAACCGATGGAAAGTGTCTGCTCTCGTTTCTGAAAATGTTGAAGTTTAAGAAAGCCAAAAACTTGTATATTGATCTAGAGACAGAGATGATTACAATGTATGTAGTGCGAAAGAGATCCAGGCACACAAGAATCAAATCTCACTAATTTCTCCCTAATATCAGCTATGTAACTTACTAGAATCAACCTAATAAATACATTTGACCATTTACAAGATAATTAAACATTAATTACAGATTTAACCACTCTCTTCCTCAAGTTGGATCATATATATCAAGAGCAAGATCCTGTCTCCTATCTTATTTTTTACGAATTCCCATCCACATCAACATATTTGGTTCTATCATGTTGAACTAGATTATGGGATTTGTTTATGGTAGCTTTGTTGTCACAATAAAGCTTTATAGGCGACTCCATGTCTATCTGTAGCTCTCACAACGATCTCTGTATACTGTAGCAATAGCCCTTCACAGATTCCTTAAGCTGCCACCCTAAATTCTAACTCTGCATTGGTTCTGGCTACTACACCTCTTCTTTTGCTTCTGCAAGTGACTAGATTGCCCCATTCAAAGGTACAATATCATGAAGTTAATCTTCTGTCCTTCATAGATCTAGCCCTGTGGTGAATACCTCCATCCTAGCTTATTTTCTCTTTTTGAATAGCAAGCCTCTTCCTGGGATGCATTTCATATGCATCAGGAACTTATAATTTGCTTCTAGCCGAGCACCTGAAATCCAACTCATCAAAACTTTGTTGAAAAAAATTGGCAGTGTCACTATTTGTTGCGTATACCAAAAATGGTATGGGATCATGTAATCTGTTACACAATTCTTATGCTTGCATTTAAATATTGTGGCTGACTTGCTTAAGTAGGAAGTATTATATTAAGTCGATTCATTTCTTTTTACCACTTAAAAACACGAGGAATTGTACATCTTCTTCCAAGAAAAAAACAAACAAAAAGAAAATGGCATCTGACCATCGCTGCAAAAGTGACGAATTTTAGATGTCCATGTCATCGGAGATTGAGATATTTATTTTCTTTCAACAAGCAAGCTTTCATCTTTTATCGAAATTGTAACATGATTTTGGGATTCTGCAGGAAGGAATTTCATGTGAATTAATAGATCTGAGGACACTCATACCTTGGGATAAGGACACAATAGAAGCCTCTGTCAAGAAGACTGGAAGACTACTCGTGAGTAAATATTTTCTGGAGTTTGACATTTGGTCTGGGCGGTATTGCATACTGATGTGTTGAAGTTCCTTTGTAGGTTAGTCATGAAGCACCGGTAACAGGTGGTTTTGGTGCTGAAATCTCAGCTTCCATTGTTGAACGCTGCTTCTCACGGGTATACTCAAATCCTCACCTCATATAATTGTTAAACTAGTAGCTATCTTCTGTGGCAGAAAACTTGTGCAAATGGAGCATAGTTGGAAAAAAAACAGATCCTTGCACCAAATTTGCTTTGATCTCGTTCAGGAATTTTAACATTGGATAAGCTTATTTACTTAATTGTTGTGCTGTTTTTTATCTCAACCTACCTATCAAATGAATGAAAATAAGCGCAATAACAAATCAACATAATGGTGATATATCATAGCAAGCGGCCCATTCTCCTAAAATCAAATATATACTTGATGGCCGTACACCATGTCCTAGGGAACTGATGAAGCCGTCAAACACTAGTACTCGTATTATTTTTGAACATAAACAGAGTCTCCTTCCCTCAGCTAGCAATAGGAGAGAAGTACAGCACAGCTAGAGAAGTCGAATTAAATGCATAATGGGAGGAAAACACTCCCTCCGATCTTCAAAAAGCGAGCACTCACTTTGATTCTTCTTGCGTAGCCTCTCTGCACCCTCTCTCACAGCTATCCACCAACACTGACTCGCTAACCCCAGCCAACACACGATATTGATTCACTATTAACCACCTGTCCGCTTACCATCTGTTTTGGTCCGATTTACCTTTATTTTCCTGACCTTGAGACTTGAGAGAGCTTGAGTGTGATTATTGGCAACACTTCTACCATCTTTTAGACTTACATGAAGTTTATAGAGATTCAACATAGTTGTGTTTCTGAATTTACATACCGTTAGCACTTGTAACTAGTATGGCTTTCTGGTCTATGGCTCCGTGCTTAATGAACTATGCTGGTGATTGGAATCTTGCATCATCATGTGTGTTTGCTGATGTTTTCTTTTTTGTATGACACTGCAAACTTCTAAGTCGATGGAATCTTCTGGAAATGTTCATCTGCTTTCTAGATTATCTCTCACACGGAGGGACATTTCCCGAAAGTGTGTCTTCATCTTTTTATATGTTATGCAGTTAGAAGCTCCTATAACAAGAATTTGCGGTCTAGACACCCCTTTCCCTCTAGTTTTTGAACCCTTTTACATGCCCACCAAGAATAAGGTAATCTCGTAGCTCTTCCTTAATTATCTGTGCTTCTTTAATTGATTCTTGTCCAAAATAACGAAAACTGTCTTTGATACTAGTTTTTGCCACCCATGTGATGCAGATATTGGATGCAATCAAATCGACGGTAGCCTACTAACTCTATTGATCTGCTTTGTTTTGGCTGTCTAATGGCAAGGATCAAGATCAACTTTACGAGCTTGACACTTTTAGGATAATAATACTCATTTCATTATAGAATGAGTATCGTTTGTGTGGTATAATAAGATTTGTCTATTTGTGGTACTAGGACAACGCGCGCAAAATGAAACTAACCACGTCTCATAACACGAATGATGTGACCTCATAATCCTGTTAAACTGTCATTACTTTTAAATCGGATTCCTGATGTAGCACTGCACTTACCAGTTACACCAATGATCTCTCGCTGAGTCCTTTGTTCTATCCATCATGATGCTACTTTCCATTCACCATAGCTACAATTTAAGTTTGTTTTTTAACCAACGAATAAAAAGATGTAAAATCCTTAAGCTACGTCGCAATTGTTAAATCCATATATAGTGACAAAACAACGATTGTACGGTGCGGACAATTGCCTTGTTCGGAATGACGTCGCGGATCGATGGTCAAAACTGCACCATATTTTTTAAAATGCCTATAGTTCACAAAATAGTTTATAAACATTTTTGCCCCTTGTCCCTTACATTATTCTGGCGTGATCCTTTTTTGTTTGGTTTTTCTTTGAAGGGGGCGAGAGCGTGGCCCGGGGTGACCCGGGGGGGGGGGGGTATTGTTGTGCGGTGGGGTCTAGCGAAGTTGGGGAGGACAGAAAAGGGTGTAGGCTTCGGAGCGAGGAATTTAGCAGATGGAAAAATAAACAAAGAATATACACCTTTAACCACGGTAAGAACAAATGTATTTCATCTATCAGAAAAATTACACCCAAATGTTACCTGCAAGTAGTCAATTGCATGTTCTAAACTTGTAACAAATAAGTCATTAAAGACCACATTAAACATAGCTAAACGTCGTGGCAAAACATTTCTAGGCAGATGAGTAGAAGCATTCGAATACCATAAGTCAAACAAATTAATAACCCGACCCTTGTTTGCTACTTCTAGCCGTGTTCCCAGACGTCATTTTTTCAACCAGTCCGGCAACTGACCGAGGTCAAATTCGTTGATAAAGCAACTACGTAACCACATCAATTCAAGTGGCCAAGGTCTATAAACATCATATTTGAATTTTACTGAACATCTAAGAATATGTATTTAAATGTCCCCACCAAAACATTATAGAACAGCGAGACTCGATAATGGTTAAAAGGGGCAAAAGCTGTGCTATTTCATGTATGTTTTTTTACAATTTTTCCTGCCTCATCCAAATCATTTTCTTCTCTAATGTGCTTCTCACTTCACTACATCAAAACCCATCGAGAAACTGACGGAACAAGACAAATGATTCTTCCCGAGTTACCTCGTTCAGAGATCTTTCTTAGTATTTACAGCTCAACCAAATTCCACCATCCATTCCAAGAAATTTGTCATGACCCTTGCACAGCCACAATTCATCTCATTGCTGTTCTTGACAGTAATCTGCCATGAATAGCAAACAGGAAACATCCCAAATAAAAACATAAGAGATCAGCAGCATCCTTAGCAACTCATCCCCCCGCTCCCTCTTTTTATCCACAATTTCTATTGAAATAAATAGCAAAAAGCATGGTCGGGACCCAAATCACATAGAATTATAGATAACAAATATAGATAATAAGAGAACTCCATTGTAATAGCACTCATAAATATAACAATGTGGCCCCTGATCACCAAATAGAAAATGAATCAAGCCATGTCCATACCATTGCTGGTTTTTCCTGTACTCAGTGAGCACAGGATATATGTTCTCAAAGGCTGTGTAAGTTTCATCCCTCACCTATAGAGATGGATACAAGACTAAATCAATTCCACAAAGCCAGAAAATACGGAATATAGAACAACAGGCGAATACCTTTCAATATATTACCTTCGCTCCTGTTAGAACAATTTTCCCAGAGACGAATATAAGAAGGACTATCTTTGGTTGCTTCATCCGGTAAATTAGTCCTGGAAACAGCTCTGGTTCATACTAAACACCAGGGAAAAAGGATGTTTAACAAATATCCATTGTTCTCCAAACTTTCTAGTGGATCACAGGAGACAAACAAATCATCATCCATAGAAAGACAGAAATGAAGATGAGAGATGACCCTTTTAATCTACGCATACCCTTTACAAGACTGAAAGCATTCCTCCGGTTTTAATTTAAAATAAATAATTTTGAAAATGCTCATTCATAAACATCAACCATGTTTTGTAAAGCTTTTAACCATATTATATTTTGGGTTTATTTTGGGGCGTGAGGGAGATGGTTGCAGGATATTTTGGCAGCAATACAACAATAAAAACTAACCTTATCCTATTAGGGGTTAGCTACATGTATCGTATGATACCATTGTGTTCTATCATCAATTATATTATTTCACCAATTAATGGACTAACGCCTACATATGACAGAATTACCAACTAAGTACCATGGAAACAAGACAAATAAAAAGTTCTTTTTTGGACTTACACTAGAGAAAGCACCATGAGAATATGCAAGACCCTCAAGCCGTATTGGAAACTTGACATCACAAGAGCCAACAATGTTCTGAATCTTAAAATCCTGAAACATAATCCACAAAAATAAAAAAAAATAAAGCACCACTTGCATTGTATAGAAAGACAATTTGACAGTAAACTAGTTCAATGATGATGATTGAAAGAGTAGTTTAAATGATACCTTGAATTTTGCTGGGAAACCAAGCTTTTGGATAATTCGAGCATACTGAAGGGGAAAACAGACAATTTAGAAAGGACTTCCAATTGAAAGATAACATGATGCCCAAATTCCAATTGAGAAAATATTTTTTTCACACTTGTAAACGAGATCAAAACATTCAACCATTTCACCCTCCTTAAATATATTAAGGTGCTTTTACTAATACAAGTATAACTAAAGCTCAAATGTACAAACTACCATAAATGGCAATGATTCCCAATCTAATGGGACTTCCACTTGGAAAACATCAATAATATATACATGATAATTGAGAACAGCGAAGAACAATTCACACCTTCCGTGCTGCCAATTTAGACTGTTGCTCACTCTTAGCTCCAGTACAAACCTGATCATACCATTTAAATTTAGATTGTATAAGAAATGTGTACACTCAACTACAATCAGAAATGGTGAAACTCATGGGAACTCTACAACCATATTACAAGCATCAAAATAAATAGTGCAAGTTAGTGGCCCGTCCTCTGATCTTATTCATGTAATTGTTTAATAGCTATGAATTCAAGACCAGCACAACACGACAAACTCAATCTCAACTTCAATTATTATGTACATTAGATGTTAATAACATTAAACAATCAAACAATTCTATCACACAAATGTAACCAAATTCTAGAATGAACAATACCATCTTGCCAGATGCAAAGATGAGCGCAGTGGTTTTAGGTTCCCTGATCCTCATGATCACAGCAGCAAAACGCTGCAAAAGATCACATCTCAGAAACATGAGCACTAAAGATATTATTTTAAACGAAAGCAAAGGATAGTGACAACTAATTGATATTATTGTTGATTTTAATGGAAGAACTTGGATAAAACAAGTTTTGTTGGGGCGTATGAAATCACTGCAATTTATGGGACATGACGCTCAATTTATTTGAAAAACAAAAAGAAAAAAGACAAAGAACATAGCTTGCTCAGCTCAAATTTTGCCAAAAATAAAACAGTGCTTACTTTGGGATTGTACTCCGCATTTCTAGCCTGAAGTGCAATTTGTTTAAGGTCCAACTTACAGTCCAAATTGACTGTTGAAACAATATTCCTGGAAGTAAAAAGTGTATACATTGTTAAGATTTCCCAGTGAAAGTAGAAGCAAACCTATCATATAACTGAAACAAATATTGGGCTTCTATGGATTAAAATTTGCAAAAGTGACTTTTATCTCGATTTTTGTAAATTATAAGTTAAGGTAAACGCAATTAATATAACATGGTTTATGTTTGGATACACTTTTATAAAAAAGTTAGTTTGCTTGTTTGGATGATATATTAACATGAAAAAAGCCAAAAGCCAAAAGCTCCAAAATCTGGACATCAACTAGAAATTGAAAAAAATAAACAACCAATCATTCCAACAGCTCCCACAAACACAAGTAGATGAATAAATCTGAATGAATTTTGATTTATGATATTGATGAAGCATGCTGGGCACATCTGACCAAACATGCATCTAGATGACAGAGGGGGAGCAACCGGAGGAATCAGAAGAGGAATTGATGGATATTGAAAAAATCGCAACCAGAAGGGGCAAAATATCAGTGGCTGGAATGGAGTTTGGCAACAGAGAAGGATCCTCTATCGGCACCAAAGAAATCTGATGAGATGGACAAAGAAAGAAAGAGATGCTCTATCAGCTCCCTTCAAGTTTACATGTCACTGAGCCTCGAGTATTAAAATTAAAATTAGGGAAAACCAAAAACACATAATCCAACTATACTGATTGTCTTAACAAAAGAAAGGAGACTGGCATTTTACATATCAATCTTAACAACAGCCTCTAGCCAAAATAACACTTGTCTCAACTATGAGATACTTCAGCCATGTTAATAGGAAACCCAGCTGACTTACAGCAACATAGAAACACAAAACACCCCAACAGATATGCAATTGCTTTCAATCTGAATTCTCAATACCAGTGACAACACATCTGAATCATAAGAAATCATCAACATGGAACAATGCCTGAACAACAATGACCAAAACTTTTCCTTTGTTGTTATTAGAAACAATTAATGCACTTAACAAAAATAATGTTATTCATTGTATGAAAAATAATTTTATTCTTCCAAGAAAAATATACACACATCTCATGCAATAAACCAAGCAGCCTATTAAAGTGTAAACTAGGAAATATTTATATATATATTTTTAAAAAAAGATAGTTACTCACTGAAGGGTAGGCACAATCCCAGAAGGGTGTTTCTTCAGATCTACCGGTTGGCTTCCTTCCAATCCTTGATCAGCCATTCCTACAAAATATAATGTATGCTTCAAGCTGCAGACCACAAACAGGGATGCCAATCTTATAAACCACAATATTTCAGACTAATTAGTATAAATATTTAATTTCATCTAAGAGAAAATTTCGCCCCAAAAAAAATTACCCAAAAAAAAAAATCCATCGAAAAGAACCCTGACTTTCCATGCTTCCTAGTAGTGACAATTAGAAAAGGATTTTAGAAGAATCTGTAGTGGCAAAACACTCGAGTAAATTTCCCATTAATCAACTATAAAACGAAAAACAAAAAGAAAACAGACGAAGGCTAATGGGAATCTACAAAAATGATTACAACATATTACAAAGCTCAGATTAAGCTGTGGAAAGATTATCGATAGAAATATGGTAGATATCAGACCTTCATGTGTTAATAGAGCAAGAAAAGCAGGGCTCTGATTATAGAGATCTGGGTGTAAGTAGAATTCATGAACGTGGAACGAGTAAGAAATAGGAGGGAAGAAATTCGAAGCATAATTACATTATAGGAGAGTAGGCAAGGGAATTCTTTCGTGACGCTATAAAAGGACATGGTTTATTCCAAGGAAGAGATAGGTTTGGGTGGAAAAGAGAGAAGGTCGGTCGATGTGAGTTAGTACAGTTTTTGCAAGAGAATTTTGTATAAAGCCAGAACCAGAGCCTACGGCTATTGCAGAGTCGATTGCACATTGATCATAAGTTTCTTTAGTGACCACAAATGTTTCTCCTGATCTACACATTTCGTCTGCACTTACTCATGAACTGACAAGTCTCTAATACTACTATAAATAGAAAATAGCACAGGTTGAAATACATATTACAGTCGGTTGGACAAAGAACAGATAAGCCAAATCTACAATAACGAGAAGAGAATCTTACCAGAGTTTGCGAGAATATCAAGCCCTAGGTGACGCCAAAATCGTGCGACAGAAAGATTCTGACAGAGTAGCTCGCCGACGCCGTAATGCTTGCCGGAGAACTTGGACAAAGAACTTACAGCAGCGTTGATGAGATCTGACGGTAAACTCGCCCGTTGGTGGATGTCCTGCGTCTCCCGCGGTGCCCGAGGATGCAAAAGGTTTTGGTTTTTTATGGCGGCCAGCTACGGGAAGGCCCTTTCCCATCACCTCTATTTATAGATCCCAAAATTAGCTTTACTATAATTGTAATTGTAAATTGTGAATTATTAAGCCAGAATTGCCCATAGCCATAAGTGCCGGTAATAAAATTCAATATAAATAGGTCTCTTAAATTATATTTAATAAATTTAATAAATTATATTTAATATCATTTGGTCCAAATAAAAATAATTTCCACTACTTAAATATAAATTCTCAAATTGTAAATACAAAAATTTAGAAAACCTACTCTACAATATTTAAATATAATATAGATAGATAATTGTATAAAAAAATAAAATTAAATAAAATTAATATTTATAGATTTAACTTTTAAGATGATTTTAACTCAATATTACATGAGATATTTAATTAATTTAATTATATTAAAAATTAATTAAATTAATATATTATATTTTTTTATAATATTTTAATTATATTTATAATATTTTAATTTTTTTTATCTTTCAATAGAAGAATATCAATAAAAATAATTTAAAAAAATTAATAAATATAATAAATAAATATTATATTTAAAATAAAAATATCTTAATTATATTCTATAAAGATTAATATTTATTAATATTGAAGGTCAAAAAAGTATCTATCAGTATTAAATAAAATTCAAAAGATACTTTTATTTAATTAGTTTCACAATTCTTTGATTTTACATTTTTAATTGTACTTCTTCAATCAAATTTACATAGGTTGGCTTGATTTTCGTATGAAGTACGACCCAAATAAAAATCTTTTTAAAAGATGAGTCACCTCAATTCCCCAAATTATCATATTAAACGAACCGGCTCATTAAATTCAATCTACTTTGACAGTGTGATGCAGTATGCATAAATTAATCCCTCTGTTTCTTGCCCCTTTGAATTTCAAAATCGTCTCATAACAGACGACAATAGCATGATGTATTTAAATGGATATGATGAAGACCCTAACCAACACAATCCATTTTTCTTCCATGGAATGGCTCCTTTTTGTCATGAGAATCATACAACAACCAAAAATTCACAACTAACAAATAGGGATAATAGCCCACTGGAGAGGATCAGATTCGCATTACGGAAAATCCTTTGAGATTTTAAGGAGGATAGCTAGAACGATAGAAATCAGTGAGCAACAAATACTATAACATACCCATGATATGATGGTTCACAGTCAGATGAACTATCACCTGTTTCACCCACAAGTCCCTTTCCTTCGCTTCCACAATCAGCTAGTAATACATGCAAATGAGAACAAGAATCTGACGAAAATTTGAGTTCCCAAATTACCTTCACAGCTTTTCTGTTAAAAAGGAAAAAACCTTCCTGCTATTCTGAAATCCATTTCATGACGGTATTCAAAAGCAATACATCTAAATCAACGAGTCATTTCTGCTGTGAGATGTCTCAGCTAATCGTGTTTGCTCCAGATCTTTTACAAATGTCCGGAGACACCCATTAATGATACGAGGGGCTGCTCCATCACAAAACCGTTTAGCGAGATCCACCGCCTTCAAAACAACCATACATCAGAAATAACAAGTCATGGCAGTGAGATTCTTCCTTCGCATTCCCCCTCCCACTCCAAAACAATTAAGAAACAAGATGGACTCTTAAAATTCAAATACGAAGAAATAAATTTGAATAAAAAAAAATATTCCGAAGATGAAAAATGATGTGTCCATTCGTATTTTTAAAAAATAATAAAAAGTGAGAAAATTAGAGGGATGACTCCAAAGATATAATAGACAGTGCAAATATAATAAGGAAATATCTTTCCTATATGAATACAAATAGGGTTGAGTTGTGATATCTGGGGAAAAGATAACAGCAATCCTCTGTTGACTAACGCAAGCACAATACAGATATCTTAGATTTTTTCATTATTCTCTACCAAAAAATTTCAGAACATACCAGTTCAGATAAGTGCCACGAACCTGAACTACCCAATCCCGGAATTGAGGATACTATCACCCCATTTAGTACATGGGAACTGAGAGAAGGGAAATGGAAACAGAACATGAATCGAGGCTTTCCTCATTATAATCTCACTCCCATGTAATGCAAAACCTAGGGCTGTGCATAATGCCTATGGCCCGCTATGCCCTGCCCAGCCCGCAAGAAAAATGCCCTGCCCAGCCCGATTTTTACCGGGCATCGGCCTGCAAAATACAGCCCATGCATTTTTCGGGCTGGGCACCGGGCACAGGGGCTGCCCTGCCCTACCCATGAGCACCTCTTCTTTTATTTTTTTTATTTTTTCTCTATCTTAAAAGGAAAAATATGATAGTTACTGGTGACTATAAGGTAATTTTAGAAATATAAGTAGGTAAGTTGTATCTTTTAATATTTATAACTATACTAATTTTTTCTTTTTTTTTAACTTTGTTAATTATCATATGATTACATTACAAATTATAATTATTTATTTTATTTTTTTAGATGCCTTATCTTTGTCAATATTAGGGAGATTGATACAAAGTTATAATTACAAACTACTTAGATTTCAACGCTTATTTTTTATATGCAATGGATCTCAAGATTTTAATTATTATCTTTGTTCTCTTATTCTTAGTGAATTATAGATATTATTTAACTCTAAAAGACACATGAATATTGTATTATTTTAGAAATTCATAATTACAAATTTTTTTCACAACATGACCATGACATCACGACTTGGGCATGCCCAGTCCGCTCATGCCCTGCCCAAAATTGTTAGGGCTTTTACCGGGCAGGGCCGGGCATCGAGCTGCAAAATGCAACCCATGCATTTTTTGGGCAGGGCACCGGGCAAGGGGGTTGCCCTGCCCATGCACACCCCTAGCAAAATCACATTAGCAAGTAACTCTCATTTGCTAACAAGAACATTTTTTTTTTGGCAAAAAATAAGAACATATATTTATTCATTTGTTTTGTTTTAAAAACTAGATGGTGCATACTGGGGAGTGGGGACAATACAGGGACCACATTGATACAACTGACAGTCAAATTGAAACCTTGAGGGAATTAGAGAAACTCGATTGAACCCAGTCAGAAAAGAGTAGACAGAAAATGACACCATAATAAAATATATAATAATGATAATAATAATAGTGATAACAACAATAATAAGTAGACTAAGAGATACCTCATTAATGACGATTTGGTGCCTTGTTCCAAGCACCGCAATTTCAGAAATTGCCAAGTGAAGAATAGAAAGCTCCAATATCCTACCTGATGGCTCATTCTGAAATGCATCAATAAATAAGATGAAAACTAGTATGGGTGTTGGCAAAGAAAATAATAGTCACAAATTAGCCAATTCATTAAGGCACGCGAGCAAGGTAATGACGAGATCATAATGAAGCTAGGTCCCCACCCTCCAGCAATTAAGGAATTGATAGGTCTTATAAATGGTCTCCAGATAGCTTGGCGAAGGCAAATAGAAAAATTGAGTTTTTCCACAGACAATGTTTTAGGAAGACTGGTAATTTTGATCCTTTATAGGGGCATTTTAGGACAAATGTTTTAATTGTACCTAGAATTTTGTAATGAGACTTATAATTAGGACACAACAAATCTAAAAACTGGGACTTATAATTAGGGATGGAAGGAGTAGAAGATAAAGAAGGTTAGAGTATCACACACTGCAACAAAGTCAATAGATGCATTATACCGTTTAGCACGTGTAATAAATATGCATTTCTTACAAGGTGTTAAGCATGGTTTCTATATTCAGTGTATGCAGTGCAGATTTTGCTGTTTTCATCTGCTTGGGAATGTGTTTTCAAGTACAGAAAGATAAAGCAGCAGAAGAGGAATCCAATGAAGTGATCAAATGAAAAGGTGCATAGTTCTAGGTCAAAACAATAGTAATCTACTAAGGGTACCAGCCTCCTTGGCTTTTCATGGGATGAGCTTTATCTTCTAAATTTAAAATGAAGCAAGAGAAATGGTAGGTTCAAAGCAAGGGGAAAGCTGACAGCTCTCACAAAGACCACCTAAAGTGGTCATTTTAATATAGGTTATAGAAACTTTATAATATCAGTAAATAGTTTAGAACAGACATTTTACGCATGATACCAAAAGAACAAGAAAATCAGCTACTGCAAGTTATACAAGATATATCAAACTTTAATCATTTATATTTTTCCTGACTTGTTAGTTTGCTTATAAACACATATCTCTTTGAACTTGGACTGCACAAGAAAGAACACTCAATTCACCCACAGAAAAGAAATACAACACTCAAGCAAAGGACCATGGAGAGAAGAGTTCAGAGCAACGATTTGAAATCTGACTCAGTTAAGTGTATAGTAACTGGAGATAGGATAGAAAAACGGAAAAAAGGAGAGAAGCATAAATAATCAGCTAAGCCCCAGTAAACCTAAAAGTTCAGGTCGAACTGTTCTTGGATGCCATATATTCCTTTCCTTGCCAACTCATTGAAGCACTCTTTGTGGTATTATACCATGCAAAATGTCAAACTAAGGAGTGTTCCCAATGATGACAATCCAAGAAATATAGGGGGTAAAAGCATTGTCTCCCGTTGCAGGCATCTAGCTGGGGAAGTTCAACAGGAACTTCCAAGAATACGTAACTGAGGTTTAGCAAAATTAAACAAGACAGAAGTCTTCCACCTAAAAGTAAAAATGAGGCTCATAAATTGCATGACTGGAGTTTTGCGAGAGAAGTTAAATTTTGAGCACATTTTCTATCATATTTGTGAGACCTTCCAATTTTCTGGGATGACTTTGTTAATAGCAGGGACATGACTATCCCATTTATCCATAACAGCAACCAATAATTTCCTCGCAAACCTGCAGATCAAGCATTATTCTCCTTTAACTCACTAGCACACAAGCATGTAAATTTGCAGAAATGAGGGGTGGGGATGAAATTTTTTGTTCAAAGTATTGGTTTATGTGTTACCTCAAAATAAGTTTGCTATATACTAGCTTTGGAGGAGCTGCAAGGACTTCTGCTTCTTGTATACAGAAAATAACATATTAAAATGTGAAAATTTGAAGGATTGAAAGTAGAGAAAAAAAGTTTCAAAATATTATTAATCGTTGAATGAATAAGAATACAAATAGACCTTTATATAAACAAAAATATAAGCTAATAGACTAAATCTAAAATCTATCGTAATCTTAATATCTCAAATTTATTCTTCTAAGATATGATAATTTAATATTCAAATTTGATCCTAAATAATATCTAATCTAAATTTTAGATAATTAAATAACTAATAAAACATAATATTAATTAATAATTAATTCTAAACTAGGTCATTTCAACACTTCCCTCAAACTGGATCTATAGTTTGAATACTTGTACTTCTCAACACTCCCTTTCAAGCTGAGAGACAGCTTGGATATGAGCAACATCATTATAAAAGGATTAGAACTTTGAATCCTTAAATCAGTAGTGACTACTAAGTTGAAGTTGATTGGATCTTGAATCTGGATCTCAAGATAAAATTGTGAATTTGACGAAGAACTTTTATGTTAAAGGCTTGACAAGAATATTTGCAAGAGAGAGGAACTTGATGAAGAATTATATATACTAATCCTATAACCTATGAAATTTTATGGAAAGAGACCTAAGTTACCCTCTTCTATTGTAACCCACTTGGGTTTTCACACTAATCTAATCTCATTTGAGGTAGATAAACTAATCCCATAACCTATGGGATTTTGTAGGAAGAGACCAAAGTTACCCTCTTCTATTGTAACCCACTTGGGTTTACACACTAATCTAATATGCCTTCTCTTCAGGTTCTGATACTATGTGGAAATTTGAAGGATTGAAAGTAGAGGGAAAAAACCTCAAAATATTATTAATCCTTGAATGAATAAAAATACAAATAGACCTTTATATAGGCAAAAATATAAGCTAATAAACTAAACGTAGAACTTATCATAATCCTAATATCTCAGATTTATTCTTTTAAGATATGATAATTTTATATTCAAATTTAATCCTAAATAATATCTAATCTTAATTTTAGATAATTAATTAAATAACTAACAAAACATAATATTAATTATTAATTAATTCTAAAATAGTTCATCTTAACATAAAATCAGTCTAAAGAAAGTACTTAGAAAAGGAAAAAGGAAAGTAATCAAATTATAAATGCATATTTATTTGAAAGGAGAAATTTAATTTAGCCAACTAGGCAAGTGAAACCACGGGGACATCTCCTAATTAAATGAGCATGCCAGGACTTTTAAGCTTGAAACATCATGAAAACTCAAGATTGTTGCTATTGTGGCTTGCTTTAAAACAGGTAGGGAAAATACCATCCAAATGACAGGCTAAAGCAACTACAACTTGACCAGCAGATCAAAATTAATAGAATATATCGTGTCATGAAATTATGCTGACGGCATATTAAATTTAAGATTTGAAATATCCTACTGGATTCGCAATGGTTAAAAATGGCAATGAAGCGGTGAGAAACTAATAGGAGATTTACCAAGCAATTGTAATCTTGTTTGGTCCACTTTTGACTTTCTAGAAAATTTCAATATTACAACCATTTCTTAATTAAAAAAATGAATGGTCTATTACCAATGGCAGACTCCTTTTCATTTTTCTGCAGAAGTTCATTAGCTTCTTCAATTGATTCAACAGTAACAGGCGGCCCTCCAAAGCTCAAATGATTATATTCTAGTAGCTTCTCCTTGTCAAAATCATAGCCGAGTTCTGTACATTTACATGCGATAACAACTTTAACATAACACTTACTCAAATATAGCCGAGTTCTCCGAAACTCGCGCAGATTATCACCGATCTTGAACCCAAAATTTGTTATTTTGGAAATGAAAAAAAAAGTACTTTTGTACTAAAAACCCCACCTAAATGTATTACGTTTTGTTATAGTTTTATAGTTTTGTATAAGTAAAATCTATAGTTTTTAAAATAATTTTTAGATATCAAGCATAAAAAAAATGATCATTTTAATCCTATAAATTTTTGTGATGATCTTATCTCTCTATTTTTTATTTACTTCATATTTTTCTTATAAAATAACATTTTAAAGTTATTTTAAAATTAATTTTCTCCGTAATCTCTTCAAAGCTTAAACTACATGGACAAGGCAAAGATATCAGATAAAGACCGTTACCTCGACGCGTGTTCATACGTTTCTCAAATAGCCGAACTGGGTCAGACCCTTCTAAGCAGGCGGCGTAAATTATGGACCTGTGCACCGGAAACTTCAGCTTAACAAACTACATTACCTAAGGGAATGCACGTGAATACTTATATAAAGAACTTGGGACGCTTAACAAAAAAAAAAAACGTTGGAACGAAGAATTTACAGAGCTAGTTCTCTGGCGGCTCTAGGACTACAAAACCTGCCACTTTTATCAATCTTGGGCAGCATTTCTCGAGCATATATTTTAGATGAAGAATCATTGCTTTTGCCAAGAGCTTCTTCGAGCGCAAACGCCGAACTGCGGAGAGAGGGTCGAGTGGAGACGGCTGCGGTGCTGTTCTTGGGCAAAGAATTGTTGGATTTATATAGGAATTGCGGGATAAATGCTGAAGATGAAGAATAATGAAAAGAAAGGGGTTGGAAACTGAGATAAAACTGAGGCTGAAAGTTAGTGTGACTTGAAGAGGATGACAGTGAAGATAATGAACTGAGCAGCGAGCTTCTATCCATTTGCCGAACTGCCTGGGGTAGAGGCCCAACTTCTCGCCTTGCTGGAGCGTTCAAACCAAGATGGTGAGATAATTGTTCGTTATCGGATAGTTACCGCGGACGATCCAAAATGAAAGTAGCCGGTCCGATTTTCCGTGTCGGGCTGAGGAGGTGTCCTCTTATTTTATTTCCTTTTTCTGTCCTTTTTAAAGTAAAAATCTCCTTACATTTTTTTCATATAAAAAAAATCTCCTTTCACATGACGTTATTTTCCTGTATGATTAAGTTTTATTGTTTTATTATTACTTTTACTTTAGTCAATATATATTAATATAGACATAATTAACATTTAACATTATTATTTACAAGGAAAATCTCTAACAAAATAGCTTTTGAAAATTTAAATTATACCCAAATTTTTAAAATTTTAAATTAATATCTATCATTTAAATAAAATAGATAATTAAATCTATGGGGATCTTATGGTAATTCTCGTAAAAATCAATTATATTCTCGGTACCTCTAAGAATAAGAAAAAGAAAAAAAGAAAAGAAAAGGGGCGCACAGCCTCACAGTGCCATCATGTCCCGGGAATAACCAGGCAAAGGAGGTTGCTGGCTTTCTCTTGGCCTAATTGCGCGGATGTCTTGAAAACACACAAGACAGTCGACGCAGGATTGACGGGTCCAAGTACGTCGAGAAATAAACTCATTTCCTTGTGTCTGGCGGAAGATGAAGCTGGGATTTGTCCTCATTTCCTTTATATTTTGCGGGTTGATTGCTAAATCGGTTTATTCTTCAAAACCCAAAGACCCATACCTTGGAGTTGCTCCTGAAGGTTCACCTTGATCTCATTTACGCATTTTATTTTTAGCTCTTGATATTGTAGCTAAATGGGCGTCTTTCTCATATCGTGTTTGAATACGTAGATGATAAGTATTACAAGTCGTCATCTGTAATACCATGTAAAGATGGATCCAAGGAATTCACCAAAGCTCAGCTCAATGACGACTTCTGTGACTGCCCCGATGGCACCGATGAGCCAGGTCTCTGCTTTATCATCTGTTCTTCTATTTTTTTTTTTGGCCTGATTCTTGTCAGCTCGTCCGTTCACCTATTAAAATGTTGGATCACGGTTGTTCATGAGATCAGCCATAACTCCAACGTCGTTTCTTCTGGTTTTCACATTTAAATCAAGCTTATTTTCTTCTGCAATGTTTATTTTTTTGAATTCTTTTTCAAACGTAATATGCAGGTACTTCTGCATGTCCAAGCGGAAATTTTTTTTGTCGGAATGCAGGATATGTTTCCCGTTTCCTATATTCATCTAGAGTGAATGATGGAATATGTGGTGAGTAGAATTACCGTGCATTATATGATGAGTTTTTGGTGAACTTTGTTATTAGCTTTTTCTGGCAATCTCTTGGGATTACTTTAAGCATAGGGTGGATAGAGAGAATGTGTGCAAATGTTCTAGACATGCTTAATTAAACTATCCTAAAAGCCTAAGATAATTGTCTTGAACATGCTATTATTGAGAAATTTGAGAGTAATTGCCCTTCTTCAGTTAAATAAATATTTATCCTTGTTATATCCCGGACTTTCAAGCTCTTTCTAAGTCCATTCTTCAAGCTCGTTCTGACAAAAAAAAAAAAAGCTCTTTCCAAGTCCACTCTTTAATCTGGAGAGTGATGTTTGTTTGGATAAATACTAACAATTTGATCTAGGTTTGTAGATTACAAAGAACTTGTTCTCCTGATTTGTAGATCGTGTATTTTAGTTTGGAAATAGCTTCCCCTTTATTTTTGCCTTAGTCTATAGCAGCTTCCTTTTGTAGTGGTTAATTAAGAGTTTATGGTGAATCGTACGCTTTTTTTCTTGAATTTTGGATATTTTCTTTGGATTAGCTTTTGGAGCTTTGGCTAAATTGGCTGAATAGCCAGCCTTCTGCTTGGCTTGGCCTAGTTAGATGCAATCCATTTTTTCCTCAATTCGGCCTGATGGTAATAGGTCAATTGGGCTGTTGAGCTGGATGATCCCTCCTAAATATTGTAGAGATGATTCCTTTTCCATCTTTTATTCTGGCTTGGCTATGTAGAATCTGAAATTGTACGCAAGCCAATATTTTGATTATTTAACCAAGCTAGAATGGTATGCACAAAAAGCCTCAAACCCAGAAAATAAGAATGAGAAAGACAGATTAGTGAAAAAAATAGCCAAACTCAATGAATATTATGAGTGTGTTCTTGTTTACAATTAACAGGATATCAAAATACTGATTATGTGTATATGGATTTTTATCTGATAAATTACACTATTTTATAGTTTGGATGCTTTTTGTTGGCTAGATATTATTAATTCTATAGTAATTTGATTTGCTTGTTACAATTTGTAGATTGCTGTGATGGAAGTGACGAATATGACAGTAAAGTAAAATGCCCAAATAATTGCTGGGAGGCTGGGAAAGTTGCTCGAGATAAACTGAAAAGAAAGATTGTCACATATCAAGAAGGTATCTTGTCGCGAAAGCAAGAAGTCGAACAAGCACAGCTAGCTCTAGCAAGAGATGAGGCAGAACTTTCTAAGTTAAGAAAAGAAGAAAGTATGCTTAAAGGCATTGTGCAACAGCTGAAGGGTATTGCTTCCCTGTTCCCTCCTGTTCTTGTGAATGCTTTTTATTGTATAATTTTTTACATCTTAAAATTTCTTTTCTACAGTGGTATTGGGTTGGATAAGGGGAGGAATGTGTCACCACTTTGTGTTTTCTTGACCCAAAATTATACTTGTGTGTGTTTGTTATGCCAATGTCTTCAAACTTGTAGGCAAATACTCCTATAACTGTACTTTTTTTCCATCTTCTGTTTATATATTTAAGATGTTTTGATTGTTATTTCAGCCAAAAGCTTGAATATGGGGTAACTGGTACCAAGGCATATTAAAAGGGATTATCTTATATACTGTGTAAGGATAGCTTCATGCCGTTACTGAATACATTGTTTTGGTATTGAAATTTGATCATGATGCTCACCTTTACTGAAGAATATGGAAATACAATATTAGAAATATATCTTTTGTCAACATAGTAATGTTATATGTTAGAAGATTCTTTTGCAATGTTTGTGGCATGTAACATCAGTGAGGCACAGCACCTATTTGCTCTTTTATTTAACATAAAATGTTGGCTTATTTTAATGTCTTTATGTAAGACGGTTCTTTGGCAATACAACTTAAGTACATTGCCCCTTACACCTCCTTTACAGAGCATAAAGAACAGATAGAGAAGGCAGAGGAGCAGGAAAGATTGAGGAAGGATAAAGAAGAGAAGCAGGAAAAGGAGGCCAAAAGGAAAGCTAATGAAGAGGAACCTAAACTGGATAGAGAAGATATGCAGAATAGAAATCAAGCTGTGGAGCAATCTGATGGCAAAGACAATGAAGTGGCTACTAACCATGATGGAAGTGGCTCCGTCAGTGATTCTCCTATGTATCAGGTTGAGTGTTTGTTTTTTTTTGGGTTCAGAATCTGGCATTCTGAAGAAATACATTTTACTTATGAACAGATTAATTTGGTAATTAGCGTGTCAACAAGAGGATGCACTATGCGAATAGATCACTGTGATCTTTCATGAACCTTATTTTGTCCAAAGTGTTTTTGAAAATTAGTAAGGATCATTTTCCAACCATCTGATTGTGGTACTTTCTTTTTCCCCTTCAGTGTGGTTCTTGATTGTTTCCTTGATTCAATTCTTTTACCACTTCATTCATTTTCCAACTTTTCTTTCTCTGATCAAGGTTTGCTGGTATATTATGTGACTTTTAATTTAGGATGTGGAAGAGGATCAGAAGTTGGCGGACGTACTTGATAATGGTAATGGAGCCACGAATTGTCCTGGAAGTGAAGGATCTCCACATATAACAGTGGAAGAGGAGAATGGAAATGTTGAGGTTTGTGATTTTCTTTTCTTCTAAATTTATAGTAATTGAAGTGGCATCTCCTGCCGTGTAGACATGGAACCAAATTTTTTTTATGGGGGCTGAAACTTATAAATAAAATTTTATTAAGCATTATTCTAAATAGTTTAAATTAATATAATAATAAAATTTGCAACAATTTAAAAACAAGTATGATCAGTTTATCATCAATCAATATATAATATATAATGTATGGAATCTGCATCTAGTTTGTTGAAAATTTATGCAATGAAGGGTCTTCTTAATGGTTTTGTAAAAACATTGGAGTTGACGTGCCTAGTGGAAATATTTATAGATAAGATATTTACTATGATTAAATGGCAATCAGTTTCAAGGCATCCAGTCCTTTCATGAAAGACTGGATTCGAAGAAGTGTGCAGAGTAGTTTGATTATCACTCTTTAGTGTCATTTGGTCAAGATTTCCGAAAGGAAGTTCTTGTGGTGATTGTTTCCAAATAATTTGTTAACCAGCTCATAGGCATGGATGAACTTTTTAACCGAGGACGATTGTGCATGACAGAGCAAATATATTTGTCCAGTGCATTTAGTTTGATCTTGTACTGATGTTTTCACACATATACTGTATAAGCCTGAACATTTTTAATATATATTCTTCTATCTCTCTTGAGATTTTTTTTTCTCATATGAACTGGTAAATTTCTTAAAGTCCTATATATTTTCCATGCAAGATTCTTAATTCTGACATAGAGATTGTTCTTTCTTATATGAACTGGTAAATTTCTTGATGTCCTATATATTTTCTTGGAAAGATTCTTAATTCTCACATATCTTAATCTCTGCATTTGTCCTACACTTGACATGTCTGCCTGCTCTTAACTCTCTTCACGACTGTTCCTTTCATGCCACATATGTAGGGAAATGATGTACCTGAAAGTACTGAGGGATTGGCAAAGGAAGAGTTGGGTCGGCTTGTTGCTTCTCGTTGGACAGGAGAAAATCCTGCTAAGCAAAGTGCTGAAGCTGATGCAACAATTAAGAAGGTTGATGAAGATAATGAAGATCTTCCACAGGAGACAAGTCATGAGGAATATGAAGGTTATGCGTCTGAAACAGATGATGACAGCCACCAATATGACGATATTGATATAGAAGATGAAATGGATGAAGACTTTCATGAGGAGCTTGATGACCTTAGCTCCTCCTACAAATCTGACAATGATGTTGCTCCTGATTTCTCAGGTGTGCATTATCAAAAGATTCATATTTGTTATTTATTGTTTCTTTACAGCTGGACTTGTGATAAGATAACTTAATTAAATTCCAGATTACATTACAGCAAGCAATCCTTCTTTGTTAGAGAAAATACAGAAGACTGTACGAAACTTTTTTCAGGCTGTTAATTTATTTCAGACTCCAGTGAACCAGTCAGGTATGCATCAATGATCTGTTGTGCATTATATATACATATATTGCTTATATTGTTGTCATTGTCTTCTTAAGATGCTGCTCGAGTGCGCAAGGAGTATGACGAGTCAAGTACCAAATTATCTAAATTGCAGTCAAGAGTATCAAGTTTGAAACAGAAGATAAAACATGATTTTGGTCAGTATGGTGTTGATAACATTTGTCATTATTGTAGCAATTGAATTAGAGTGCAATGAGTTAGTTTGAATTGGTGTGAAAAAAACTGAACTTGTGTGTTACAGGTCCAGAGATGGAGTTCTATTCATTCTATGATCGTTGTTTTGAGAGCAAGCAGAACAAGTTATATTATCTTTCCCCTACCACTTTATTTTCCGTTTTTACTGCTTCCAGTGATTTTGTGTTGCTGCAATTATGGTAAATTCAGTTTTTCTCACTTTTGGGTGATGAAAATTTTGGTTCAGGTACACTTACAAAGTCTGCCCCTATAAAGACGCCTCTCAGGTGGAAGGCTATAGCACCACACGATTGGGGTAGGGTTTTATCAAACCTCGCTGCATAATTTTTACCTTGCAAAGGTTCCTTCTTTTTGTACTAGAAGTTTGCAAAATAAGTTGATTTTTGAGGGGGGGCTGTTTCTCGTTTGGTATAGTTTTTCTTTGGACTCTCTCATATGGAAGGTAGGAAGTTTACTAGCTTATCATGTGAATAAGAATCAGTCATTTTTGCTGAACTGCTTTTCCTTTTCTCTGATTAAGCAGAATGCGATTATTAAATGGTAAAGGCCACAATCGTTGTTAGTTGGAACTGTACTGTTCACAATTTGAATGATAAGATTTGCTACAAAAAATAAATTCCAATGAAAGTTGTCAGAGGTGGGGTCACCATTAGGCCTGATTTCACCATGAATCGGTGTGATTTGTGGATGAATAATCTGATGTTGAATTTTTCTGAGCTGATCAATCAGATCAGATCTATCATGACCTAGTGTTACCTTATTTCAAAAGAAAAGAAAAACTTGAAAAAATTCTTGGGCAAACTTTTATTGATATTTGAATTCCTGTGTTACAGTGGAAGTCAATGGAGCAAGGTTATTTATAGGCATGAGTGACTTGCTGGTCATGCCTAAAGAGAGAGAAAAAGAATATTCATATTTATTGCTAACGGCTATAGAGCTAAGAAAGGATAGAAAAGTATCGAGTATTCGTAGCAAGGGTTTGTTGGAAAGAATCTCCTCTTTATAGGAGAGCTATAGAGTACAAGAGAGATAATTTGTTTGAATTAAATGGTATCAAATATGAAAATTATCTCCAGATTCGGTCTACCAGTTAAACACCCCCTCAGTCTTAATCTAGCATAGACTTCTGTCCAGGTTCAAAGGTGCTCATTCATGCCCCCGTACCAACAAAACTGATGGTTATACATCACAGTTTCCCTTACTCATTCATAGGTGAAATGAATTTAAATTTTCTTATCCCAATTGGAGACTAGGGACCCTAACACTGTATGGGAAGAAAATTAGGGAGGAAAGAATATTAGGAGGTGAAGCTCCCAAAAATAGTAAATTTTTTTACCATTTTAGGAAATTTTCTTTCCTAGCATTCCCTACCCCCTATTTTCTTCTCACTTTTGTCTCCATCCAAATATAGACTAATGGCAGAGCTTGCTTAACCATTTTGAGAAAGTAACTGTTCATTTTATTTTGCTTTAACCCCCTTTTTTGGGACAAGCCTTTTGTTATTTGACTGTCACATTGGTCTTTGACTAATCCGGATTAGATTTAGGTTGGGTTTCAAATGGGGTTGACTCTTATAAAGGTGTCTCTTGCATTCATACAAACTCGAACTCAGCTTCAGCGCTGCTTCTAGCGATCACACTTTGTTTTTTGCTATGCCAAGTGACTAGATTTCCCCATACATAGGTAACAGAGCCTGAGGTAGACCTCCTATCATCTTGATCACTTGCTCAATCAGCATCTGTTAACATATCTACACTTCTATTATTAGATTTTTTAAACAAGAGGCTTAACCCAGGAGAGCCCTTCAAGTATCTAAGAATCCTGTAAACTTCATTCAAGTGTTTTTGTTTGGGGTCATGTGAATCTCGGCTCATCACACTAACAGCATAACCAATGTCTAGTCGAGTATGAGATAAGTAGATTAATTTTTCTACCAGGCGTTGATATCTCCCCATATCTACAGCTTTTCCTAGGTCTTCATCATCATTGATTTTATTGGACTGTATCGGAGTGTCACTTGGTCTGTAGCCAAGCGTACCTATTTCTTCTAAGAGATCTAGTATGTATTTCTTCTGCGAGATATTGATCCCTTTTTCAGATATGGTGACCTCTATACCTAGGAAATACTTCATTTGTCCTAGGTTTTTAACCTGACATTATTTATTTAGTGCTTTCTTGATCCTATCAATCTCTGTTGGATCATCACCTGTGAGAGCAATGTCATCGATATATACTGCCAATACCACAATTTTTCCATTTAGATGCTTGAAGAATAGGGTATGATCACTCTGTCCCTATATATAGTTTTGAGCTTTGAGTACCCTGGTAAACCTCTCAAATTAAGTTCGAGGAGATTGTTTTAAGCTGTACAATGATTTCTTTAGTCTGCACACTTGATTTTCCTTTCTTCCAGGGAATCCAGGAGGCATTTTCATGTATACTTCTTCCTTCAAGTCCCCATTTAAGAATGCATTTTTGACATCCATCTGGTGTAGAGGCCAGTCTAGATTAGCAGCTAGGGAGAATAAGATCCTGATGGTATTTAGCTTGGCCACTGGTGCAAACGTCTCAGTGTAGTCCGTGCTATAAACTTGAGTGAAACCTTTTGCCACCAATCTTGCTTTATACTTATAAAGGCTCCCATTAGCGCAATATTTTAGGGTGAACACCCATTTGTAGCCTACAACTTTCTTGCTTTTAGGCAGCTCAATTACTTCCCATGTTTTATTGCTTTCCAAGGCTTCCATTTCTGCCAGCACTGCCTTCCTCCATTTAGGATTATTAAGAGCCTCATGTATACTTTCTGGCATCCTGACCTGATCAAGATGAGATACGAAGGCATAATGTTTTGACGATAAAGCCTTATAAGAGACAAACCTTTCTATAGAGTGTCTAGTGCAAGACTATTGTTGCTTTCTTACTGCAATTGGGAGATAAAGGTCCTCATTTTGCATCCCGTGGTCAAGATCTGCTCCTAGTTCAAACTTTTGGGTTGTGTCAGTTACTTGTGGTGTATTACCTGTCATGTTCATATTCATGTTACGGCAGATATAGACTTGGCCCCACCTGTCGGTGTCTCCCCCTGAACTAGTGTCCTCTTCACTTTCCTTAGGCACTCCCCCTGAGCTAGTGTACTCTTCACTTTCCTTAAGCACCTCTTGTACAGTTTCCTCAAGGGCATATATTCGACAGGTTCATGTTGGGGGTATGTGGATTCAATATCTGTTTGAGGTTCACTCTAAGTCTCCCCCTGAACCGAAGACGAGGGATAAAAGGGAACAATTTCATGGAAGGTGACATCACAAGTGGTATAGAGGCATTTAGAAGTGGGATCAAAACATTTGTACCCGTTTTGGGTTTTAGAAGGCCCTAGTTAAATACACTTGACGGCTTTAGATTCGAGTTTATGGGTATGGTGTAGGTGAACAAAGGTAATACACCCAAAGACTCTTAATGGTAAGGTATTTTCAAGATAGGGTAGATTAAAATAGTGGTGAAAGACTTAGAGAGGGGTTTGGAAGGACAAATGTTTGAAGGGCATGCGGTTGATTAAGAAGGTAGCAGTGACGATAGCGTCATCCTAATGATGGGTGTGAACATTGCTACTAAAGAGGATGGCCCTAGCAGTTTCGAGGATGTGCCTATTTTTGCGTTCTGTAATATCATTCTGCTGGGACTGTGAGAACATGAATTTTTATGAGTGATACCTTGTCGTTTAAGAAGTGTGGATAACTGGTGGTTGAAGTACTTGATACCATTATCGGTGTGGAGAGTTTGAATTTTTGTATTGAACTGTGTATGGATCATATGGAAGAAATCAATGAATGTTTGACATACCTCAGTTTTATCCTTTAAGAGGAAGACCCAACTAACACGAGTATGGTCATCAATGAGGGTTACGAACCATTTAGAACTGGTACGATTGGGAACAGGGGATGGACCCCACAAGTCACTATGAATAACTGAGAAAGGTTTAGACGGATGATATGAAGTACTGGGGAAGGAAGCTCGATGATGTTTTGCAAGTTCATATAAATTACAATAAAAATCTGAATTTCTAGTTGAGCAGATTGAAGGAAACATCTTATACATATATTGAAAATTTGTATGCCCTAATCTTTTGTGCCATAATTCCAACTCACTAGCTCTAGGGAGAGACGCTTTATTACAAGAATAAGGGACTGCATTATGACAGTCATTCAGATAATACAACCCATCAAGCTCCTTAGCAACACCAATCGTCATCCCCGTGAACAGATCCTGAAAAACACAATGAGTAGCCAGAAAATTAGCATGACATTTTTCCCGTTTTGTCAGTTGGCTCACAGCTAACAAATTGCATTTCAACTTTAGAACATGTAATACATCATGAAGTGTTAGTGTAGCAGAAACATTAATGGTACAACTACCAGCAACCAGAGAATCTGAAACATCAGCAATTTTAACTGTGAGGTGTGACTTAGCAGGGTATAATTTGCAAACAATGAGATATCATCAGTTAGATGATCAGAAGCACCGGAATCTATTATCCAATAGGGACTGGTATTTTTACCTTTAATGGTTGTAAGGGCTCTACAGAAATTACCGCACTGTACCACAGTCGCAATAGATTGTTTATGAGATTGATTTTCACCGGTGAGACGTTCCGGCACAATGAGGATGGCTGACCCTTCAAGGTCGGCGACTTTGGCTGAGTTTAGACGTGGCCCACCATCAGACACGACGGTGCTGTCGGACTCTGCGCTAGAAGAATTTGCAGATCAGATTACCTGCTCTGATACTATATTGGTTGACATACCAATAACAGTAATGGAGATAGCCAAATAACGATAAGAGGTTCTATATAATGTTCTTGCTTGTATTGCTTCACTATTGTGTTACATATATATAGACATATGAGATGATTCTAGAGACTGATTTGTAGGGATCCTATAATCTGTACAATAAATGCAAATCACCTATAATTCTCCTAATTAATAGATATAATAGCAAATCACCCATAATCCTTCTAATTAATAGATTCTCCTATAATCTCTCTATTTAATGCTAATCTTCCTAATTAATACATTTTCTCATAATTTCTCCTATAATCTCTCTATTTAATGTTAATATTTACAACATCTTTTTAAGGGATTCACTATCTCTGTCATGCATAGAGATGCGAAAGCTCTACTGCATTGTGCAGTTGTCTTATTTGGATTTCTGTGGTTCTGTTTTCACATTGCTTTTGCTTCTGTTTGAGGGTTTTTTATTCTCCATCTTCCTGTACTCTCTTAATTGAACTTCTCCCATCATTTAAAGATCTATTGACGCTTTTATTGATATATCTAAATCATCAAAACTACATCGGGTGTGTTTAGATTAGCTTTTGGAGAATAGATTTTAGAGAGAATAGATTCTGGAGAATAGATTTTGGGGAGAATAGATTATGGGAAGAATAGATTTTGGGCAGAATAGATTCTGGAGAATAGATTTTGGGGAGAATAGATTCTGGGGAGAATAGATTTTGAAAATAGAGATATTTGGATGATTGATAGTATAATCACTTTTTATATTAATAAATTACTAAAAAGGGTATGATTTGATTAAAGTATGAGAGAGAAGAGAGGGTAGAGAATAAATAGGAGAGAGGAGAGAGAAGAAATAGGAGAGAGGAGAGAGTGTAGAGAAGAGAGAGGAAAGAGGAGATAGTGTGAAGAAGAGAGAGGAGAGAGGAGAGAGAAGAGAGATGAGAGAGAATATAAGAAAAAATTAGGGGTAAAATAGTAATTGGATAATCTATAAACTCTTTTACAGTTCTAAAATCTATCTTCAATAGCTTATTCAAAACCATGGTTTTAAACCGAGGTTTTGGCCAAAATCAATTCTGGACAAAAATGGCTGTTTGGTTCAAATTTTTTCAAATCGAGGTTTTGGCCAAAATCAATTCTGGACAAAAAATTGATGTTTGTGTGAAATTTTCCCAAACCGAGGTTTTGGCCAAAATTGATTCTGAAAAGCTACATCCAAACACGCACATGGAATCTTTTTATATAAAACTGGCCTTTACTAAACAGGTTAAATGTACTATCTTGAGTATTTTATTAATGTTATAAGCACATCATATTTTATTTTTTTTATTTTTTAACAAAACAAACGATTTTATTAATATCCAAAAAACAATTACATTCCCTAATCAAACTCGAGAAAGAAGAAAACTCCAAAAACAAGCTAAGTACAACCTATTAATAAAGACAAAAAAACATTCAGACTCTACTAGACACTTTCATAGTACAATTTCTTACCCAATTCCTGCTCTCACATGACCCGTCCCTTTCAACCCACTGCTCTGAAACTTCCAACTCAAACGATTGGCATCCAATGATCTTTGGAAAAGGAGATGAAGCCGTTGACAGCCATCCCATAGGAGGCTTCTCCTTGACTCCCGTAGCTGCCAAGCAATCTGCAGCCTTATCCCCTTGTCAATCCACCAAAGTAAACAACACATCCTTAGCTGATCTTTTGGCTTGAAGAAGCTCCAAAACGTGATCTCCACTCAACCATTCTGTACCAGCAGCAACTTCCTTTTGCATAATGTTGAATGACGCTTCACAATCTGTCTACACCCAAACTTTCCTCCCTATGAACTTCTTTGCCACTTCGAAACCTTCCTCCATGGCTAGGCACTCAGCCATAAGCGGAGATTCAGCTTGCACTACCTTCCCCAGTCCTCCCAAAAATTCACCTTTGTCTCCTCTACATACGACCCCCACACCTGCTTTCTTTCTTACAGCCAAGAAAGCCACATCAACGTTTATCTTAATTGCATCTTTCTCTGGTGCTTCCCATCTCTTCTTCCTTTCTTTAACAATCAAAAGAGATCTTCTATCTCTTATACATTCCTTTGTATTAGCAGTCGTATATTCTGGAGCAAGATTAGTAGCACTCACAATGACCCGGCTCGGATCCCCTGCTTGCTTATTAAACAGCCATCCACACCTCTCCTTCCGAATGCCCCAACATAATGAGGCAATCAGAGCTTTGTTTCTGTCAGTCACTTCTTTTTTCTCTACCAGCATGTAGTTCAACCATTCCCCTATCCCACTTATCCGTCCAACCCTTAAACATTGGGTTTAGGGTTTACGACAAATAGCATCTCGAGTACATCTTCTCCTATATAAAGCACTTCTTGTAGCTAGAGCACCATTCATAATCCTTCACATAAAATTTTTTATTTTAGCTGCTCTCACATGACACATATCTTAAGAATGATACATTCATAATTCGGAATTAGGCATTATATTTCCTAATGTGAATATCAATTTGACGATTATGGTGAATAAATCAATGATCTATCTATTTTTAACAGACGGTGGGACAAATTTGAGGACTCATACAGAGTTATGGTTTTTTCTAATGGTGATAAATGCTGGAATGGGCCCGATAGAAGTTTAAAGGTATTTACTTATGTAGAACTCTTCTTTGTTGATGAATTTTCTAATTTTTATTTAAAAATTCTTTTTCTCTCATTATAATTTTTGCCAGAATCCTTTTGGTCTCTTCTGTCTGATCCAGTACAAGATTAATATGTGTAATCATATAGGGAATTTTAGGAAAAAATTATAATTTTGAGAGATAAAGTAGATTGGGGTTTTATAATTAAAGTAAACTCCTTATTTAATTTTTATATTTAGAACCGCAGGAAGTACCTCCTGGGTTTGAGAGGTCCATTTTGGAAGGTTTTATTATGCTGAACATTGTGCAGTGATGGGGCAAGTAGCAGTAGTGCTTCCACATAAAAGAAAGCGACTCATGCAACTTGGAAGCTTCACAATTGTGGGCCCCTATTATTAATGGTGTATTTTGTACAGGTCAGGCTAAGATGTGGGTTGACCAATGAGATTACTGATGTAGATGAACCAAGCCGCTGCGAGTAAAGAATTTTTGTTTTGCCTTTTCATTTTCTGCTTCCCCCTGATACAATATTTTCTTTGTTTCATTTCCTTATTGTTGGCTTGTCATGGCCTTCCTGACAGGTACGTAGCATTCTTGTCTACCCCAGCCCTTTGCCATGAGGAAAAGCTCAAGGTAAATCTTCTGTGTGATAATAGCTTGGTACCTACCGCTTGGTTTCTTGCTTTAAATTTTTTGACATTCTTGAATTAATGGGAAATGTTCTAGGAGCTACAACACAAGCTGGACATGATGAATAAGGAACAACCTCAAAGCCACGATGAGCTGTGAGCTATAGGGATGGATATAACCAAGTCTGCTTACTGGTCAAACTGAAATCCTGATACGAGCAAGTAGCTCGAAGAGTTAAAGCAACTGAAATGGCGTCTTGGCAGCTGTTTGCTACGACTCCCCTCTAATTGATCGTCTCAACTGATCATGTATGAGACCGTTTTACACTGAGCTGCTGTCATTTTGTTTTACACCAAGCAATGTGCTTTAAAAGATTGTTATATTTTTCATTTTATTAGTGTACCACAAGCATTCAAGCTATAGATCTAGTTTGAGGGGGAGTATTGAGATGACCTAATTTAGAATTAATTATTAATTAATATTATATTTTATTAGTTATTTAATTAATTATCTAAAATTAAGATTATATATTATTTAAGATCAAATTTGAATATCTTATAAGAATAAATATGAGATATTAAGATTATGATAGATTCTAGATTTAACCTATTAGTTTATATTTATGCATTGATAAATGCCTATTTGTATTATCGTTCATTTAATGGATTAATATTATTTTAAAACTTTTTCACTCTACTTTCAATTTTTCAAATTTTCACGTAGAATCAGAGTAGAAATATTAAATCTTGGTTAAAGTCTTAATGAAGAAGAAGAAGAAAAATATCATGTCTAAAGAGAAGGTACGCCTTCAAATGAATATTAGTTACTATAGAAAAGAGTAATTTTGGTCTTTTCTCACAAAATCTTATACGTTATGTGGTTAGTTTATCTCCCTCACGTGAGGTTGGATTAGTGTGTAAACTTAAGTAGGTTACCATGATTGTATGGACATGTTACTTTTGAATAATACATATGATAGAAGAGGATAACTTTGATCTCTTTCCACAATTTTATAAGTTATGAGATTAATACATTTAATTCTTTATTAAATTCCTCTCTTGCAAATGTTCTTGTTAAGTCTCTAATATGGAAGCTCTTCGTCAAGTTCACAACTTTGTCTTAAGATTTAGATTTAAGATCTAATAAATTCAGTTTAATAATCACTACTGGTTTAATGATTCAAAATTCTAATTCTTTTATAATGATGTTGCTCACATCCAAGTCGTCTCTCAGCTTGAGAGGGAGTATTTAGAAGTACAAGTATTCAAATTATAGATCCAGGTTGAGGGGAAGTGTTGAGATAACATAATTTAGAATTAATTATTAATTAATATTATATTTTATTAGTTATTTAATTAATTATATAAAAGTAAGATTAGATATTATTTAAGATCAAATTTGAATATTAAATTATCATATCTTAGAATAATAAATTTGAGATATTAGGATTATGATAGATTTTAGATTTAGTATATTAGCTTATATTTTTACCTATATGAAGGCCTATTTGTATTCTTATTCATTTAAAGTATTAATACTATTTTGAAGTATTTTCTCTCTACTTTCAATCTTTTAAATTTTTACAAAAAGAAACGAAATTAATCCAATAAAGATTGAAAACTCTCTTGATCACTATAGAATTTGTCTTATGAGTAGAAGTTGCTGCGCAACTTCAAGGATTTGCTAAAATCATATCTATTGCAACAATCCCGTTAACATTAAAAGGGGGAAATGATCCATGGGGCATAACTTTTTAAAAGGGGCATCCCCTTATAGGATATCAAACGGGGAATTCGTAATTTGACATTGATATTTCAAAATTTGGCGTTGATGTTGTGAAATGTTATACTGATGTTTTAAAATTTGATAGTAACACAACACTGGAATATCAGTATTAAATTTCGGAGTCTTTTGATTCTAAATTAACATTGAGTTCATGTTTTGGTCTCAAACTCATTTTCCTAGTTAAAAATATAAACGCTATATATAATTTAAATATAGATATCATGCTCGTCATTGTTATTCTTTGCAGTATATCATGCAGAGTTACAGAAAAGTTGGGAGGGTTGAGGGGTATGAAACCACCAGAAGGCAATTGAACAGAGGAGTTTATGAGTCCTTAAAGATAGTAGAGTTTGAAAATTATTGGGCTGATATGATCAAGCAGCATGGATTGGGGGATAACAAATGGCTTCAAACATTGTATAACGATAGGCATCTGTGCGTTCCGGTTTACCTTAAAGACACTTTTTTTTTTTTTGCTGGAATGGTCCCTACAAAAGAGAATGATGGCCCGATTGCATATTTCGATGGATATGAACACAAGCATATATCCTTCAAGGAATTCATTGACAAGTATGACGTAGCTCTACATAGGAAGAACTTGAAAGAAGCCGTGGCAGAGTTGGAGTCAAGGAAATCAAGTTTTGTATTGAATGCGAGATGTAATTTTGAACTGCAGCTATCAAAGTTGTACACAAGAAATCTTCAAAAAATTCCAGTCTGAGTTTGAGGGTATGTACTCCTGCTTCAATAGAAGACAGGTAAATGTTAATGGATCTATAGTAACATATAGTGAAAGAACGAGTTGAAAATGGGGAAAGTGAGAAGGAGATTAAAAAATTAGACTTCTTGTACGAAGCAAATTAACTGGGAATAGGGTGCACCTGCGGTTTGTTCAATTACAAAGGTTATCTATGTAGGCATGCACTGAATGTTCTCAATTGTAATGGTGTGGAGGCAGTCCCATCTCTGTACATTCTGCAACGTTGGAAGAAAGATTTCAAACAAAGGTTTATCCAAGACCATGTCTCTGGTAACGCTGATGCACACAACCCTGTTGTATGGCATAAACAACTTTTTCATAATTCTCTTCTGGTGCTAGAAGAAGGGGCACAGTCTCAAGAGCATTACATGACTGCTTTACTAGAACTGGAACAGTTGTCAAGTTAGATCTATTGGAGAATAACTCATTGTGACATTTACATGACTACTTCGACTCTGGCTATGTTCTCTCTCCTCTCCCTCCCTATATCTTGTTTACATTTACATTTTCGCCCATGCCGTATTAAATTTAGATTAACTTCAAATTGTTCATGCGGCTGGTTGGTCTATAATTTTAAATTTGGTGCCAATCAATGCTCTTATTTCATGTTTAGTTCGTCATGATACTTACGGCACCATTTTTTCACCATACCATGTCAATGTTGTTCCAACTTAACATGAATATTCCAGCAATTTAAATTTTAGTTATGCTTTTTTTCTTGGCCAAAATTTTTCTCACGATTTAGATCGCCGCTCTGAATTTCAGTTATACCGGTTGTATGATAACTAACCTCATTCCAGTTAATTCTTAGCAGTTAAATTACGCTCAACCAACCCCATACTCATGTTAGCCAGCTGTTGCCCTCTCGTAGCACATGACTAAATTTCATCCCTCTTCTGATCTGTTGAATCATAGCACTTTCATCTGTTCGATAGCAGTTGGTGATGATCAAATGGTTGGTGGAGGTTAACGATAATGATCAACAATAGTAGTAGTTGGTAAGGGTCAATGACTTAATTTATTCTTTAATTAAAAAAATTAAAAGAAAATATAAATGTTTTAAGATCATAATAAAAAAGAAAACATACTAAACCGGTTATTTATTTTTAAGGGGGAAAACAAAGAACAGTTCTTGTTAAATGTAATCGAACAAGCCTTAATCGGCACAGCGTCGAAAAATTTCCAAAAATCTCCCTTACTATAGTAGTCCCCTTCCAAGAAGGGAGAATATATTAGTGAATAATGAAAAGTCCCAAAAGAAGATGGATGCCAACAAGCAACAACCCAATACATAAATCAATCAATTCACACAGGGACCCCTAACTCGGAGATCTTCATTATCCGTCTGTGAAGCACAAGTCTCTGCCGCTTCAAAATCGATGCTAAGGAAGCAACCTAAGCAAGGGCGCCATTTTGAGAGAAAGAAGACAATGCTTAAGTAAATATCATTAGCTCGACTAGATTTCAGAGAGACATGCATATTCCTGGACATACCTCTGCTCGAAGTGCCAGAGCTTCCCGAGTGGGTATATGCCGCAGCCTATCCGTCAGATCTAAAATGGGATTTTAACAAGACATAACATTACAATGTCAATGCTAATATTACACACAACAGTAAGTTGCAGAGAGAAAAAGAATGATAAATACGTATGCATACCTACAGCTTGGGCTTCAACCCTGTAAATTGACTTTGCAAGATGTTGAATTTGGGCTCCCGAGCTCCTAAATTTTATTCAAATACACTATATTAAAAACTCTCAGATATATCAAATAACCCATATGTTCTTCCCTTAACAAATAACGCATACACGAGTTCATTATGCCCATATCTCATATCCTTCTCAGCAAGAGCCGTCCTTTCGAGCAATTTTTGGCTCTCCTTCCTCATTAAATCTATTGATAGGTTCAAGTCCCGCACATTCTTCTCAGCTCTGGCATACCGTGCCTATACCAGAATCCAAGCAATATAGGTGAAGGATCAGATACAGACAATGCATTGAGAAATATTTAAGCATTATAGTGCATAATATCTACTAAAATATAATCCTAGATCTCAAATTGCAAGTTAAAGAGCATGTTCATAGATCAGAAATATTGAGAATGACAAGTTAATTGCTAAGGAGAATATTTTGGTAGTTCAATTGAAGAAATACCTCCTCACTTTGGAGTCGACCTAATGTATGATGAAACAAAAACCTTCTTGGAGCTGCCAAAACACAAATGGAAGAATAATTTTTAGAGGAAATAATAAAGACTAAATTCAAAAGACCACATAGTAACAACTGTTGAAAAACGTTATGGTGACATTTTCTAATGTCAGTCAATAAGAGAAAAATCCTAAATTTGGGTTTGCTCTCATATACAACACCTAATTTAATGCCCCCAATAAGATATGTTTAATGCTTCCAATTTAAATTTGAATCCTACAAACCTCCAACTCTTATTCTGCATCCTACTACTATCCCAAGCCCATAACTAAGGCTTAGTTGGCTTTTAAAGTGAAAAGGCTCAAGCTCTAAACTAAATATACGACTTATTCAAAGATTAGATAGATGATACAGCTTTCATTCAAATCTTTCTGAACTTAATTTTCACTATTCCCAATAAAAAAATACTAGCTTGAGAGCATAATTTGAGAGTATGGGGTTTTCAAAACAATACTAGAACTAATGCAGCAAGTTTGACAGAGAAAGGACACTTTTTCATTTTTAACTCACTTCTACACAATTTTATCCTCCAATTTCATGTCATAGGAGCAATCATTAGTGGTGATGGTACTAGACTGACTGGGGGCATCTGATTACATTTTCAGGAGTATTTTTCCTCTCATAAATTGAAAACACTTGAAAGGCTAGATGAAAATATGTTATCACTTTTATGTCATACTTCCAGTCCCATTTAAAAAATTATTTCCACACGATTGACGAAAATTTCCAAGTGAGGATACTATCAAAATTTCTATGTTTGCAGTGTTTAGATACAAAGCTTTATTCAATTATTTGCACTAGCAAGTGTATCAGCAACCTTGCTGTGCTACTAGTCACATATGCCAAAAAAGAGTTTACTACTAGAGATTCCTTCATAATTTTAACTACTATATAAGAATAAAACACATTTGTCTATTGTCAGAAAACCTGAGAACATAAAAATGCACGAATCTTGTTCATCAAACCTTTAAAGAAAACTAATACCTCATCCCATATACAAAAACTGAGTTTACTATTAGAGAATTTTTATACATAAATTATTTTATGTACAAAAGACAGGAAAATATGGTACCTCGCATAAAAAGGGTAGCAGAAATTGCAAACCCAATTAAAATGGCTGGCTGTTCCCTGGAAACCATCAACCCATCTGCAAAAAGGGAAGATCACAAATGAACGCCTTGTAAATACAATAAACACAAGAACTAACAGCTACACTGGTCTATCTGAAACCCTAAATTTAAGGACCTACACTATTCAGAGAATTATTCATCTTAGAATGAAAAAGAATGGTACCGGCCATGACTAATCACCTTTAACTTTATTGACGAAAACATCTTCATAAGTTCTGTACTGTGATATAACTTCAGGAAAAAAATCCTGCAAGATGATCAAATTGTTTTTTGAATGAAAAAAGAATTCTTCAATGGGGAAATAACATGTAAAATTTAAAGACAGAGGACAAGGTATCCCCCCATTAAATTCTTAATGCAACAGCCCAGGATTAAATTTAAAGAGCTTTCTCATCCTTCGAAGATCAGCAAACCCTCTAAAGGAGCCATTTGCAGAAACCTACAATGAGGGCATGAATAGAGAATCCTCTCCCAAAAAAGAAGTGGTAGAAGGAATTGAGGATTGAACACTGTAGCCAATTCCAAATAAGCCACACCACTTTACGATGTAAAGAAAGATGAATAATCATCCCTAAACTTTTGGAACAAGTCACACAAGCACAGGGTGGTTAATTAATATGATTTTGATTATATAATTAATATATATTGAATAGATTTTACATGTATTTGTTTCCATATTTATCTGCAGAAGTTTTGGACAATTAAGCCCATTTGAGAAAAAATACCTAGGTATCTTATTTGTCTAAATATATTTAAACAGAGTGGCGGTAAAAAAGGGAGAGATCGCCCTTGAAGAGGCTAAGAAACACCGTTTGAAGCATTCTCTGAGCACTTTTGAGGAAGAACTCTAAGCAGTACATGGATTAGAGCAAAATTGCGGAAATCTCTCAAAAGATTAACATCCCCAAAGATTTTATCTCAATTGTTCTCTCTTCTTTCTTTCTCTTCATATGTTTAGGGATTTATTAATGAGTTTCTTGTTCATTTCATTTATGGGTTCCTAAATTGCACAGCTAGGGAAGGGGTGTAGCTTGCCTTGGGGGAGACTTCTTTTGAATTTCATATATTCGACTCTTGGGTTTAGATATTTCATATTTATAAAATAAATTGAACTCTCTTTTATATTTATCTTTCTTATACTCGATGTTTGATTATGTTTTGCGCACCATATAATCATTTCATAGGAATCAGATAATAATGTGTGAGATGAAATCTAATTCTGGATTCAGAATTATAAACACAATCAATCTAGACTAGAAATAGACTTAGATAAATCTATGATGGCTTGTAAAGTCATAACTCAATGGATTTACTTAATTGGATAATTGAATGAGATAATTATTAATTAATTAGGCACAACCTATTATATCAAGAGATTAATAGGATGTATTCATAATGACTTACCATATAATTGTAGGGGTCAAATATTGAAGTCTAAATTAATCTCCCCTAAAAAGTTGAACCCCAATCCTCTGGTGTTCTCCTCATTCATCGATTTTCACCACTCATATTAGATTTATTTAATTTATTGATATTTTATTTACTTCAATTTTTTTTTATAATTTTTTTACTAAAATTGATTATAGTAGTAATTATAACCTACCTATGGGTTCAACCCTTGGAATACTCCAAGGTGTGCAATTTACCCTGCCCATTCGTAGATTAAGCTAATCAGTCAATCACTCCCACCATCTCTTGTATGGTAATTTTCCTTTTCTTTCTAACTGTAAATGTATATGCAGCTCTTTCTAAGCAGGTTGGAGGATGTGGGAATATTTTGAATATCTGGATTATTAATATTAGGATAGAGAAATCTTTGTTATTATTAGGAACATATCAGATTTGATTTAGGACTAGTTATTAGAGATTTGATCTTTTATCTTGGTGTATCTCATCTGATTCCAAAATACTGTGTATACATATGAGGCATATGCCAAAACAATGATCATCGAACAATTCATATTCTAAAAGTTCTTCATGGTATCAAAGCTAGCGGCAAAAATAACGCCTCTATAGTTTGACGGTGGACATCCAGCGATGGGCAAGTCCAGCTAGCTACTTGCGACGGGTCAGCGAGCAACACCAAGTTTCAGCCCAGTCCAACAGTACCCAACCAGCGTCGTGCGAGTTCAGTCAGTATCGCGCAATAGGTCACAAAGTAACGGTCAGCAAGCAACACCAAGTTTCACCCCAGTCCAACAGTACCCAACTAGCGTCGTGCGAGTTCAGTCAGTATCGTGCAACCGGTCACAAAGCAACGCTACAGCCTAGTCCAACGGTAACCCAAACAACGTCGTGCTGGTTCAGTCAATACTGCGCGACGAGTCACGAAGCAACACCGCAGCCCAGTTCGACGGAGTTCAATGAAGCTTCACATCCAACGAGCGACAACATTGTCCAACATCCTCTGTTCCTTCGCAGCCCAGTCTGACGGAGTTCAATGAAGCTTCACGACCAGTGAGCAACGGCAACATTTTTGGTCAGTGATTGACTTCCAATGGCCACACCCAGCGACTTCCGACAAAGCTTTTGTGACGGCGAGCTCCTGTTGTTCCGCTTATCGACCGATGTTCCAGTTCCTGTTAGTGCCCAGTCGTGAAACACCTGTTCTTGCGAATGACAAGTCCTATAAGTCTCGTAAGTTACAAGTAACACATTCTCGTAAGTCGCGTTTGCCGTAAGTCCTGTAAGTCTAGCGTTCTGTTTTGTTCCAGTTGCAAGTGCCTATCAATGGTATCAGAGCCGGTTGTCGACCAAACGGAAAGGGCTACCTGCGGAGGGGCTGACCGGCGAGTTTGGATACTATCCAAACCCTTGGAGAGCCCATCCCCAATAGCTAGCTGTTAGGGAGGGAGAGCCAAGAGTTTAAATACCCCATCAAGTAGCCCATACTACCCGATGTGGGACTTTACCCATACAAGGTCCCTATCAATACACCCTCCCCGGAAAGCCGACGTCCCGGCGGCTCCACACTACGGCGCTTCACTCGGCCCTTGGCCGGATCAGCGATCGCCGGTCAGCCCCTCAGCAGGTAGCCCTTTCCGTTTGGTCGACAACCGGCTCTGATACCATTGATAGGTATCCAAACCCTTGGAGAGCCCATCCCCAAAAGCTAGCTGTTAGGGAGGGAGAGCCAAGAGTTTAAATACCCCATCAAGCAGCCCATACTACCCGATGTGGGACTTTGGCCATACAAGGTCCCTATCAATACACCCTCCCTAGAAAGCCGACGTCCCGGCGGCTCCACATTACGGCACTTTACTCGGCCCTTAGCCGAATCGGCGATCGCCGGTCAGCCCCTCAGCAGGTAGCCCTTTCCGTTTGGTCGACAACCGGCTCTGATACCATTGATAGGTATCCAAACCCTTGGAGAGCCCATCCCCAAAAGCTAGCTATTAGGGAGGGAGAGCCAAGAGTTTAAATACCCCATCAAGCAGCCCATATTACCCGATGTGGGACTTTGGCCATACAAGGTCCCTATCAATTGATATGGCTCCAAGGAAATATCTAAGGCGGAAGAATAGGGACTCGAGTTGACCCAGTCCAAATCACTCTATTTTCTGTGTTTTTCCCATTATCACGTACTGCTGAATTGTAGGACCATGATCCTTCACGTTCTGTCCAGCATAAGTTCATTAGGAGTCAGTTCCCGACTACGTAGGAAGTTCAGTTTCATTATTTCCCTATATATATGTAAATTGCAGTCCTTACGTGATATGAGAGAATTATCTTTTCAAGTCCATTGGAGATTCTCCAGGCTTCTATATTCCCTTACGAGTAAGATCCTTACAGTGAGAGAATTAGGAGAGAATTTACTTTCTGTTCTGCGTTTCACGTACAGGTTCCCGACGGCATATATCAATTTGGTATCAGAGCCTAGTTGATCAACATGGTGACTACACGCTCCTCAAACACCAATGCTGATGGACAACCCGACGCCTCCCTTGGTGACGATCCTCTCGCGACGATAGCTGCCAAATTAGCAATGTTGGATGTGCTGCAGGAAAAAGTCACAGCTTTAGAAGCTCAACCAACTTGACGGCCCCATGGTCGAGGAAAGACACGCCGCTGGACAGAAGACAGTGACGAAGAATCAGAGATGTCTCGGCGTTGTCCCCGACCACCCCAGGCAAAACTTGATTTTCCGAGATATGGAGGTGGCGACCCCAGAGGATGGGTTCTCAAAGCTGAGAAATATTTCAGATATTATGAGATTCCAGAAGACGATAAAGTGGATGTAGCTTCAATGCATTTAGAAGGGGATGCTTTGGATCTCTTTTCGTGGATAAGCACCGAACGGACTCTCCTTTACTGGGAGGATTTGGTGAAGGTACTACAGGATCATTATGGACCGCCAGAGTACCAGAATCCTGATGAATATCTGTGTAGCATCAAGCATCTGAGTTCCGTAAATGAATACAGATTGGAATTTGCGAGAAGGTCGGCACGCGTCGAGAGGTGGCCAGAACACTGCCTTCTCGGGGTCTTCATCAACGGGCTAAAGGAGGAATTGCGATCTGATGTCCGCCTCCATAAACCAAAAACTGTATACAAGGCAGCAAGTCTGGCTTTGGAATATGAGAGAAAGCACTCTACGGGTTGGAGCTCTAAACCCGGAATCAGTCATGGCCCAACCCGTTACAGCAACCCGCTTTATACACAGCCTAATTCTGTAAGAGACCCAGCCAACTCCTCTCGACCCAACACGCTCCAGCAACCCCCACTGTCCTCTTCAATCACAACTCAAGTCAGACCGCAAGGGATGGATGCCGAGCGACAACGCAGACGTGATAAAGGCCTCTGTTTTCGCTGTGGAGATCCTTTCCGTCCAGGGCATCGCTGTACCAGTAATTTTTCCCTCCTGGAAATAGACGAGGATGGGAATCCCTTACCAGAGGCCTTGGACCCTATGGACGAAATAAAAGAAGAAAATGTAGAAGACGCAGAGATCTCCTTCAACGCGATTCTGGGTCGTAACTCTGCAGCAACGATGAAGCTCCGAGGTACTATTCAGGGTCGTAAAATCTCCCTCTTGGTTGACAGTGGGTCAACCCACAACTTCATTTCAGCTTCATTAGTCAAGGAGTTAAATATCATTACACGCTCCGTACACCCTCTTGGCGTCCAGGTTGGTGACGGCAGAATTGTTCGCTGCACCCAGGTATGTGAAGGATTAGAGATCGCACTTCCAGGCTTGACTATTACACAGAAATTTTACCCCTTCTCTCTCGCTAGTTCTGATGTGGTCCTGGGAATTCAATGGCTCGCTTCTCTCAATACCATTCAAGCCAATTGGAATCAAATGTTCCTGATTTTTTGGGTTAATGGGAAACGATATAAGCTACAGGGGACCCCCTTTTTAGAAGGTCCAACGGCAAAGCTCCATTCTATGGATACTTCTGAGTTGAACTTGAGCTCTAATCCTAGTACCAGCCTGAATTTAGAAGACTTATTAACAGAATTTGGTGCTATTTTCGATGAACCCTCAGAATTGCCGCCCTTTCGAGAGCACTACCATGCCATCACTCTTCTTCCAAGTGTACCACCACCAAACCTGAGGCCATACCGGTATCCATACTTCCAGAAAAACGAGATTAAGCGACAGGTAGAGAACCTCCTTCGGAAGGGGTTCATTCGGCCTAGCTCAAGCCCTTTTGCAAGCCCAGTATTGTTAGTAAAGAAGAAAGACGACTCATGGCGTATGTGTGTTGATTACAGATAAATACCCCATTCCTAATATTGATGAATTGTTGGATGAGTTGCATGGGGCAGCCTACTTTTCCAAGATCGATCTACGTTCCGGGTACCACCAAATTCGCGTGCTAGCCACTGATATTCACAAGACAGCATTTAGAACTCACGACGGGCATTATGAGTTCGTAGTAATGCCATTCGGTCTTACCAATGCTCCCTCCACCTTTCAAGCAGCAATGAATCATTTACTCCGGCCCTATCTTCGCAACTTTGTGCTTGTATTCTTTGATGACATTTTGGTATACAGCTCTAATCCACAGCAACATGAAGGTCACCTTCGGACAATATTCCAAGCTCTATAGCAGCATTCCTATTTTGCAAATGCCAAGAAATGCTCATTGGGACAAACTCGAGTTATGTTTCTGGGCCATCGTGTATTAGCCCAAGGAGTTGAAACTGATTTTGACAAGATCAGTGCAGTAAGAGAGTGGCCAATACCTACTAATGTGTCAGGGCTCCGAGGCTTCCTTGGCCTCACAGGGTACTATCGAAGGTTCATCAAAAACTATGGTATGATTGCTCGCCCTCTTACAGACCTTACTAAAAAGAATGCCTTCTGCTGGTCTCCCACGGCACAAAAAGCTTTTGAAACACTCAAGTTGGCCTTAATTTCTGCCCCTATTCTGAAACTTCCTGACTTCAATTCAGAATTTGTCGTTGAGTGTGATGCCTCTATGGAAGGTGTTGGTGCTATCCTTTTGCAACAGGACCACCCCATTGCTTTTTACAGCAAAGGATTTTCATTTTCTAATCGGTACAAATCAGCATATGATCGGGAATTATTGGCCTTGGTACTAGCTTTGCAGAAATGGCGCCATTATCTTTTGGGACGGCACTTCACGGTCAAAACAGATCACAACAGCCTTCACACCCTCCTAGACCAGCGAATAGTCACCAATAATCAGCAACGTCTCATTCTCAAGATCCTTCCATTTGATTTTACCATTTTCTATAAAGCCGGGAAGGAAAACATAAGAGCAGATGCACTATCCCGACGACCACAACATGCTGATTTTCTTCATATGGTAGTACCATTACCCTTGGACTTTTTAGATCTAGAGGAAGCTTTGTTGAGAGATTACTTTACAGCCCCAATCATAGCCACTCTGAAAAAGGATCCCCATGCAAACCAGGTTACACTATGAGCGGCCAAAAACTGTATTATCAAGGGCGGTTGGTAATTCCACGCAGTTCCCCACTCCGGGCAAAATTGCTTGAAGAGGCTCACATCACACCTTCAGGTGGCCATGGTGGGTTCTTAAAGACCCTAAAGCGGCTCACGGCTACGGTGTATTGGCCCCAGATGAAAGCAGATATCAAAACATTGATTCAGCAATGTTTCACTTGCCAAAAGAACAAGTATGATACCTTATCACCAGCAGGGCTGTTACAACCTCTACCGACCCCTAAACAGATTTGGGAAGACATTTCTATTGATTTTATTGTGGGGCTGCCTAGGTCCAGAACGGTTGACACTATTCTGGTAGTAGTGGATCGACTCAGTAAATATTGTCATTTCATTCCACTATCTCATCCATACACTGCTAAGTCCGTGGCTACTAGATTCTGTGAAGAAATCATTCGACTACATGGCATGCCTCGTTCTATAATTTCAGATCGGGACCCACTATTCTTGAGTACCTTTTGGCAGGAGCTGTTCAAATTAAGCCAAACTCATTTGTGGATGAGTACGTCTTACCATCCCCAAACTGATGGGCAGACAGAGGTCGTTAACCGATGTTTAGAAGCATACTTAAGATGCTTTGCACATGAGCAACCACGTGCTTGGAGCAAATTTTTGTGTTGGGCTGAATATTCATTTAACACCAGTTTTCATACATCAACCAACACCTCCCCCTTCAAAGTGGTTTACGGGAGAGACCCTCCTCCCCTCCATCCTTTCATTAAGGGAGAGACTAATATGGCCGAGCTAGCTGAACAGCTGGAGACCAGAGACGCCATGCTACGCCTACTTCAAGATAATCTTAAAAAGGCACAAGACAGAATGAAGTCATATGCAGATAAACACCGGCGTGAGCTTACCTTGGAAGTCGGTGATGTTGTTTTCCTCAGAATACAACCATTTCGCCAACACTCTCTTGCTCTTCAAAAGTACTCCAAACTCTCTCCACGTTTCTTTGGCCCTTACAAAATCATACGCAAGGTAGGACCCGTTGCTTATGAGTTAGAACTTCCTCCATCAGCAAAAATTCACCCAGTCTTCCATGTCTCCTTACTGCGGCCGGCTCATGGACAATTCCCCGCTGCACCACCGGCTGACTTACCTATCTCTGCTGATTTTGAACTGCTCCTCGAACCAGAGAAAGTGTTGTCACACCGCTGGAAAGGACCTCATTTAGAGCTGTTAGTACGCTGGAAGACCAGACCTGCGGAAGAGGCCAGCTGGGAAGATTATGATCTTCTGCACCTAAAATTCCCAGATTTTCAACTTGCGGACAAGTTGATTTTCCAAGGGAGGAGTATTGATATGGCTCCAAGGAAATATCTAAGGCGGAAGAATAGGGACTCGAGTTGACCCAGTCCAAATCACTCTATTTTCTGTGTTTTTCCCATTATCACGTACTGCTGAATTGTAGGACCATGATCCTTCACGTTCTGTCCAGCATAAGTTCATTAGGAGTCAGTTCCCGACTACGTAGGAAGTTCAGTTTCATTATTTCCCTATGTATATGTAAATTGCAGTCATTACGTGATATGAGAGAATTATCTTTTCAAGTCCATTGGAGATTCTCCAGGCTTCTATATTCCCTTACGAGTAAGATCCTTACAGTGAGAGAATTAGGAGAGAATTTACTTTCTGTTCTGCGTTTCACGTACAGGTTCCCGACGACATTGATAGGTATCCAAACCCTTGGAGAGCCCATCCTCAAAAGCTAGCTGTTAGGGAGGGAGAGCCAAGAGTTTAAATACCCCATCAAGTAGCCCATACTACACGATGTGGGACTTTACCCATACAATGTCCCTATCAATACACCCTCCCCGGAAAGCCGACGTCCCGGCGGCTCCACACTACGGCGCTTCACTCGGCCCTTGGCCGGATCGGCGATCGCCGGTCAGCCCCTCCGCAGGTAGCCCTTTCCATTTGGTCGACAACTTGGCTCTGATACCATTGATAGGTATCCAAACCCTTGGAGAGCCCATCCCCAAAAGCTAGCTGTTAGGGAAGGAGAGCCAAGAGTTTAAATACCCCATCAAGTAGCCCATACTACCCGATGTGGGACTTTACCCATACAATGTCCCTATCAATTTGGAGATTCTCCAGGCTTCTATATTCCCTTACGAGTAAGATCCTTACAGTGAGAGAATTAGGCGAGAATTTACTTTCTGTTCTGCGTTTCACGTACAGGTTCCCGACGGCATATATCAATTTTGTATCAGAGCCGGTTGTCGACCAAACGGAAAGGGCTACCTGCGGAGGGGCTGACCGAGTAAAGCTACTACAGTAAATTAACATTGCTACAGCCACATAAGCAGGTCACTGTCTCCTTGCTACAACTAAGTTGCTGCTATCGGAGTAAAGTTGTTTGACATGTCATCTACAGGTTCTGACCAGAGAAAATTTTTGGCACTCATCATAGGTTGAGTGCAAGTTTAGATGGGGCATCCAGTGTTCCTGTTTCTATTGTATCTGATAAGCTCACCTTGACAAATTATCAAGACTGGGCTCAGGCAATAAAACACGCAGAAACTTGCTTATTTGACCGGTGATGCAACAAAACTCGTGAATGAAGCTTCTCCTGAGATGCAACAGTGGATCATTGATAATCATTTGATCTCTTCTTGGCTTATCAACTCCATATCTCCAAATGTCAAACTAAAATTCATGTATCTACCTACAGCACGAGATATTTGGGCAGCTGTTCGTGACTCATATTCAGTCACAAGACCATTCACGCCTATTCAATCTGCAACGCAGTACATGGCGTTGCATTCAGGGGACCTGCGGAGTGCATGAATATTGGCTTGATCTCGTTGCATTTTGGCAAGAGCTGGATCTTCTTGACGACGATAAGTGGGATACTCCTGCAGATGTCGTTCGCAATCAGAAAAGGATTGAAAAGGGGAAGATACTTCATTTTCTTATTGGTTTACATGTTGAATTTGATGTTGTAAGGGCCAGAATCCTCAGCAATACCATATTACCATCACTTTTGGAGACTTATGCTGAGGTACGTAGGGAAGAATCCAGGTGGGAAACTATGCCTGTTGAATCTAAACAACCTCTTCTTGAGTCTCCTGCCTTTGTTAGCAAGCATAACAACCCTGATGCCTTTAGTAAGTCTCGACCCACCTGTGAACACTGTAAGAAAGTGGGACATACTCGTGAAAAATGCTGGAATATCTATGGCAAGCCAGTTGATTGGAAGCCTCGTAAAAATAAGCCATGCGATCACTAGGCCTCCATTAAATCAACACCCCTATATGAGCCATCCACATCTTTCAGTCAAGAGCAACTTAATCAGATTGCATGTATGTTCAGAACTTTTCAAGCTAAACAATACCCCCACGGAACTGCATCTATGGCCCATAAAGGTACGGTTCCCATTGCTTTACATACATCTCTTCTTCCATCAAAGTGGATTGTGGATACAGGGGCCTCTAATCACATGACATCAAATGCAAAGATGTTTGTTACCTATCATCCCTTGGCAGGCAACAAGAAAATTACTACTAGTACAGGCACTCCTTCACCCATAGCAGGCATCGATTATGTAACTATTTCAAATTCTTTGCATCTTGAATCAATACTTCATGTTCCTCATTTAGCTTGTAACCTGCTTTCCATTTGCAAATTGACCAAACAAGCAACCTGCACGACTCATTTTTACTCTACTCATTGTGATTTTCAGGATTTCACATCGGGGAAGATAATTGGTTCTGCTAAGGAATATGATGGTCCTTACTGTCTCGACACATCTACCGTCAGTGCACTATGGACTAAGATCAACACCTCTACACACCACCCTACCTCTGATGAGGAGACTTACCTTTTATGGCATAAAAAACTAGGTCTTCCTAGTGTTACTTATTTGCGAAAGTTGTTTCCCCAACTATTTATCAATAAAAGTTCTTTTTTTTGTGATACCTGTGCTCTTGCTAAACATCACAGGGTTTCTTTCCCTCCTGTTCCATACAGATCGTCTTCCCCTTTCTCCATCATTCATAGTGATGTTTGGGGTCTTTCTAAAATTCCTAATCGAACTAGGTCCAAATACTTTGTCACATTTATTGATGATTATACCCGTATATGTTGGGTCTTTCTCTTGAAAGATAAATCTGAGGTTCCCAATGCCTTTATCACATTCTATAATTTTGTCCACAACCAATTCAGTACATCTATCCAAGTCCTTTACACCGATAATGACACTGAATACTTCAATAATTCTCTTCACTCCTTCTTGTCCGCTAAAGGAATTGTGCATCACAGCACCTGTCCCCATAGTCCCCAACAAAACAGGGTCGCAGAACGTAAAACTAAACACATTCTTGAGGTTGCTAGAGCTCTCTTATTCCAGTGTCATGTTGCTTTGTTTTATTGGGGGGATGACATCTAAACCGCTATCCAGCTCATTAACCGTCTTCCTAGTCGCATTCTTTCTTTCTTTCGTCTTTCTTTGGCTGCATTGCTCTTGTCCATCTTCACCATCCTCCCTCCAAGTTCAGTCCCCGTGCCATAACATGTGTCTTCTTGGGTTACTCCACCTCTCAAAAGGGTTACAAATATTTTGATCCCATCTCAAAACACCTGTATGTTACCCAAGATGTCACCTTCGATGAGCACAGGTCCTTTTATCCCAGGTATTCAATTCAGGGGGAGAGTTAGAATGAATCTCAACTTGTGGACTAGAATGAATCTCAACTTGTGGACCCATTGTTCCCACTCCACCTACACCACATAAACCCGTACAGCCTTCAACCAACTCTGAACAACACAGATGGGGGAAAATGTACTAACGTCAACATTATAGAGACCACAATCATCATATCTCTGAGGCAGAGTCAATTCCTAAACCGGGTGTAGATCTTGAACATGGTGAGGAACTTGATACTGATTTGGATCTTCCTATTGCATTGAGGAAACCACCCCGTACATGGACAAAGCATCCTATCGAAAAGTTTGTTTCCTATGCCTCTCTTACTCAAAGTTATCATGCTTTTGTGACTAATCTTGACAGCATCAAAATCCCTAACAATATACATGAAGCATTGGCTATCCCAAAATAGAAACATGAGGTGTTAGAAGAGATACAAGCCTTGGAGAAAAATGGGACGTGGGACATAGTACAGATACCTTTAGGAATAAAACCTGTGAGCTGTAAGTGGGTGTTCACTCCAAAATATAATGCTAATAGTACTCTAAACAAGTTGAAGGCTAGACCAGTTGCTCGGGTGTTCACTCAAACGCAAGGTATTGACTACAACGAAACCTTTGCACCTGTAGCTAAACTCAACACTATACAGGTTCTCTTCTCGGTAGCAGCAAATCTAGATTGGCCCCTAGAGCAACTGGATATTAAGAATGCTTTCTTCAATGGCGATTTGAAAGAGGAAGTATACATGACACTCCCACCAGGTTTTGAAGAAGGAAGAAAGCACCAAGTGCGTAAGCTGAAAAAATTCATCTATGGGCTAAAACAATCACCACGTGCCTGGTTCAACAGATTTTCAAGTGTTCTCAAGGTTAAAGGGTATAAGCAAGGTTTATCATATCACACTATATTTGTATCCCGATGTAATAACCTCATTATTATTATCATTATCTATGTGAATAATATTATTGTTACAGGAAATGATAATAAGGAGATTGATCGAATGAAGATAGCATTGAATCGTGAATTTGAGGTCAAAGATCTGGGGAAGTTGAAATATTTCCTCGATATGGAAGCAGTAAGATCCAAGGATGGTATCTATGTATCTCAGAGAAAGTATGTTCTTGATTTACTCAAAGAAACAAGAATGCTCGGGTGTAAACTGAGTAAAGTCCCTATCAGCACAGTGAAACATAAAGGAATTTGGAGTAGAAACTAACAAAGATGTGAAAAAACAGAAGAAACAAGAAAGGGATGAAAGGGGAACAGACAAAAGAAGATATCAATGACTAGTTGGGAAACTCATTTATCTCTCTCACACTCGTCCTGACATTGCCTTTGCAGTAAGTGTGGCTAGTCAACACATGCATCATCTAAGAAACATATGGACTTAGCTTACAAGATAATGCAATACCTAAAAGGTACTCCTGGCCGTAGTCTATTCTTTAAAAAGAGCAATAGTAGATCAGTAAAAATCTACACCAATGCTGATTGGGCATGATTACAAGAAGATAGTCAATCAACCTCAGGCTACTGCACATTTGTGTGGGAAAATCTTGTCATTTGGCAGAGTCAGAAACAGAAGGTAGTAGCCAAAAGTAGTGCAGAATCAGAATTGCGAGCTCTTACTCAAGGAATCATAGAGGGTTTGTGGTTAACAAGAGTTGCAAAAGAAGCTCACTTGAAAATAAATACTCTATTGAAGTTGTTTTGTGACAACAAGGCTACCATAAATATGTCCTTGAACCCTATTCAACATAGCATAACTAAACATGTGGAAATAGACAGACAATTTATTCTTGAGAAGGTAGAAGATGGGAGTATGTGCATCACCTACATACCTACAAGGCTACAAATCGTAGATATCCTCACCAAGGGACTACCAGAAGGAATATTTGAGCGACTTGTAAGCAAGTTGGACATGATCAATATTTATGATCCAACTTGAGGGGGAGTGTGGGAATATTCTGAATATTTGGATTATTAGTATTAGGATAGAGAAATCTTTGTTATTATTAAGAACATATCAGATTTGATTTAGGAATAGTTATTAGAGATTTGATTTTTTATATTGATGTATCTCATCTGATTCCCAAGCACTGTGTATATATATGAGGCATATGCCAAAGCAATGAACATCTAATAATTCATATTCTAAAAGTTCTTCAGAGGATCTTATGGGTTGATATTTGGCCAAATCATGGGACCAATAGAGGGGTTTGCAAGTTAGGGCTGTTCTGGGTAGGCGTGGTGAAGATTAGAGGATTATTGCAAAATGAGGGATGGTAGCTGTTGGAATTTACCAAGGATACCCACTCTCACTCAATTGGAAGTGTTTGTGATCCTCATGCAGCACGCCTCTGCCAGGTGCCCTTTTGAAATATTTAAGGATATGTATCACCGCTCCGCAGTAGTGTGTGGTAATCTTAGGAATTGACTTGTTAGTTGTTACATCCACAATAAATCAACCAAAGGTGCCCCAGGGGGTGGGGGTGGGTGGGGAATGGATAGGTCACTCCTTGGTGCACGTCTCAGTCACCAATGATGAAATATATCAAACCAACAACAAAATATCAAAGCCAGGACCATTACTACCCAACGTCTGATAGAACAAGATACTATCACTATGATGAATACCCATATATTTCCTCTTTCGTTTTATATTATTCCATGTATAATAGGGAACATCACATAGAATCGAAATACTAATTATCGATAGCGTAAAAGAATGTACTGGGAATAGCCAGTGGAATATATAGAGCCCGTGCCCTATGCATGTGTTAGGAAAACCACACAAGATGATCCAGAAAGAACATGGGGTTATATGTACAAGGATAGAAAAAAACGAAAAATAAAAAGGGTAAGATAAGATAAGCAAACCTGTAAGGAACGGATATGGGCGGAAGAGTTATCTCTCAGAGAACGAGCAGCGCGAATGGCAGAGGATTGAAGGACCGTACGTTGAAGATTCTGTGCAATCGACGGCAATGATTCCGACGATTCTAGTTCTGAAGGAGATGGAGATTCATTGCTAGAAAATGTTGAGGACGGCGAGTTCGTCTCAGCCATTTTTCGAATGCGTGGGTTGGCCGATTAGGCTTTCCAATGGATCTGGCGCCCGGAATCTTTTCCATTTTAACAATATATTTTTCCAGAACGTGGCGGAAAACCTTTTTTTGGGTACAAAACACGATTTTTTGGTACAACAAAACACATTTACATGTGAAAATTAAAAGAAAAGGTACATTCTTTGGGCTTCATGCAATACACAGGGCCCAATTTATCTTGGTCTGAATTATTTTGAACGTCCTGTGGCAAAAAAGAAGAAGAAAGATTCCTATTTTTTTTTTAGGGCCAACAAACATCCAAAAAGTATAAAATTTCACTCTCTCGAAAGCCTCACATGTCTCATTTCCAAAAAAAAATTTAGAATGACTCAAATATCAATAGGTATGTTGTGTCAGTGAACTAAATTGGAAAATTTTAATAGGTCAATATAGACATTAAAAAATTATCTAATAGGACTCTGAAAAACTTAACACGTTTACTTTTCAAATAAGTTAGAATGACTCAAATATAAATTCCTATGATCCCCCCAAAATAACAAAAATCCAAAGAATGCCCTAAACTATACGCCTAACATGGGGTTAGGACTTAGAATCAGGGGTTTAGGGTTTGGGTTTAGAGTTTAGGGCTTAGGATTTAGGGTCTAGGGTTGAGGGTTGAGGGATTAGGGTTGAGGGTTCAGGGTTCAGGGGTGGTGGGTAAGGGGTTAAGGTTTAGGGTTTAGGATTTCAGGTGTGGGGTTTCGGGTGCAAGGTTTCGGGTTTAGGGTTTAGGGGTTAGGGTTTAGGGGTTCGGGTTTGGGGTTTAGGGTTTAGGGTTTAGGGTGTAGGGGTTCAGGGTTAGTGTTCAGGATTGGGGGTTGGGGGTTAGGGTTCGGGGTCTAGGGTTTGGGGTTCGGAGGGTGGGGGTCGGGGTTTGGGGATCGGGGTTAGGGGTTAGGGTTTCAGGTTTATGGTTTAGGGTTCAGAGTTGAGTGTTCAGGATAGAGGATTCAGGGTTCAGCGGTGAGGGGTTAGGGGTGAGGGGTGAGGGGTTTCGGGTTTAGGGCTTATGGCTTAGGGCTTATGGCTTAGGGGTTAGGGGTTAGGGGTTAGGGGTTAGGGGTTTAGGGTTTAGTGGTTTAGGGTTTAGGGTTTAGGGTTTAGGGTTTAGGGGTTAGGGTTTAGGGGTTAGGGTTTAGGGGTTAGGGTTTAGGGTTTAGGGTTTAGGGTTTAGGGTTTAGGGTTTAGGGTTTAGGGTTTAGGGTTTAGGGTTTAGGGTTTAGGGTTTAGGGTTTAGGGGTTAGGGTTTAGGGTTTAGGGGTTAGGGTTTAGGGGTTAGGGGTTAGGGGTTAGGGGTTAGGGGTTAGGGGTTAGGGGTTAGGGGTTAGGGGTTAGGGGTTAGGGTTTGGGTTTGGGGTTTGGGGTTTGGGGTTTGGGGTTTGGGGTTTGGGGTTTGGGGTTTGGGGTTTGGGGTTTGGGGTTTGGGGTTTGGGTTTGGGGTTTGGGGTTTGGGGTTTGGGGTTTGGGGTTTGGGGTTTGGGGTTTGGCGTTTGGGGTTTGGCGTTTGGGGTTTCGGGTTTGGGGTTTCGGGTTTGGGGTTTCGGGTTTGGGGTTTCGGGTTTCGGGTTTCGGGTTTCGGGTTTCGGGTTTCGGGTTTCGGGTTTCGGGTTTAGGGTTTAGGGTTTAGGGTTTAGGGTTTAGGGTTACTCTGAGATAGCGCGT